>JAKWJA010002491.1:44794804-47663884 GCA_027704765.1 Solanum habrochaites | reverse complement strand
AAATGATGTTTGTATTGTTTTCATCACATGGTAAGAATATTAGTTGAATTTTATGATGGTTATCTGAGATATATTGCTTCTATTGAGTTGGGATGATATTCTACTCAGGACTTGTGGGTGTACTGACACCCTACTTTTTATGTTTCTTCTTGTATTATGTGGAATGCAAGCAAAAAAGTGCCGTCATCTTCCGATCAAACCGTTAATTCTAAGCAGTATTAGCAACCGGTCTCAGGGTGAGCTAATGCTTTAGCTTGGACTGGATCTCCTTCCTCATGTCTTGATGCCTTGAAGTTCGGCATAGACTAGCCTTTTGTTTATTTTCGTTCTTAGAATACTTAGTTTTAGTAATTTGATAATAGATGTTCTTGTAGTGATGACTTCCAGATTTGGCGGAAAAATAATAGATGTTGAATTTTAGAAAGTTATTTGAATTGTCTTTTATTTATGAGGTTAAAGTCTTCCGCATTGCTGTATGTGATATTAAACTGGAAATGATAAGGTTGTTAGATTGGTTGATTCGCTCACATAGGAGGGTAAAGGGTGGGTGCCAGTAGCGGCTCGGTTTTGGGTCGTGACAAACTTGGTTATCAGAGCATTAGGTTCGTTGGTCTCACACACAAGGAACAGGTCTAAATAGGTATTAAAGAAACGGTAGGGGGACGCTTTGACTTTCTTGAGAGGCCTATAAGACTTTAGGAAAAATTCCATTCTTCTTCTTCTTCGGTGCTATTAATTGGATCCAATTGGTAATCTAGGTGATACAACATTGGTATCTGACCAATCTTCACTCTATTCGCCAGAGGTTTTAAAACTCGAGCCAAACGACTTACGCCAAAACATCAACATCAGCAAAGACAAGATGCATCTGAGCCAGGCCACTGGGGCTGTAGCTCGAAGTGGAAAAGGGGCAAGAGGTCGCGGAGAGGGCGGGGAGGACGGTCCTCGAGAGGGAGAGGACGAGCACCTAGCCACATCTGGTGCTAGGGCGGTGACTCTCCACGACTGAGGGAAGTAGTAGAGAGGGGAGAGGATTGGGGAGAATGAACAAGTACAGAATGAGGGATATGCCACCCCAACTACCCAGAGATGATCAATCAGGTTCTCGCTTATCTTAGTGGGTTGGTCTGATCAAGTCAGGCACCCCCAATGTTTCTGCCACCAAAAAACCTCCGGTTTCAGAGGACAAACAGGCAGACATATGGCCCCCGTATGTATGCCTCATTGGGAACATTAGGCACGTTTCCACGCCCTGACTACTCGGGGCCCGTATAATGACCAAATGATCGGGCCATGAACTTTTAGTAAGTCTTGAAAATTAAAACCTACAGTCTTCAAGGGTGCAGAATATGAGGATGCTTACGATTTTCTGGTTGACTGTCAGGAAAGCTACTACACAAGATGGGGTATAGTGAACGGTTTGGTGTTGAGTCGTGAGTTACCAGTTTCAAGGGGAACGCCAAAATGTGGTGCGCGGTCACCATGGTGAGTGTAAACCAAACAGAGGCACCACTATGACCTGGGCCTCATTCTCTAGCTTGTGTTATGGATAAGTATTCCACCGGACTTTGAAGGGATAGGAAAAGGATGAGAGAGTTCTTAAGGACTAGAGCAAGGGTAGTGGTAGTAGGATGCGGTAATGATATGAGGCTAAGTTTCATGCACTATCCAGATATGCCACCCAACTTCTTTCAGTCACAAGAGCGGATTCGCCGGTTTTTGTGAAGGGGTTGAGATCAGAGTTGCAGAATTTAGCTTTACAGGTATAGGCCACAGCGAAATCTTTTCAAGAAGGTAGTAGACTTCGTAGTAGAGTGGGAAGGAGTGAAGCCAGATGAATTCACCATTGAATCGACATCAAAGAGGTTTTCGAAAGGGGGTGAGTTTAATGGTTCTTACTCTAGGAGGACAGGGTTCGCGAGGTTACTCAGTTAGACCCATTCAGTCGTCACTTACAGACTGTAGTTGGGTCCACCTCAGACGTGTAAAATTCTCTGAGAGGAACCCATGACGTGAATATAGAGAGTTGTTATGGATGTGGGAGACTGGAACATTATTTAGGAGGAAATTGTCCAAAACAGAGTAAAGACCCCCAATGGCTAGGGGTAGAGGTGGTCATGGCCAGACAAGGAGAGGCCGTTTATTTCTGGAGAAGGCGTGGGTTGGTGGCCCGATAGGTAATGGTGGTTACACACAAACGGCGGGGGGAGGTGATGGGCAAACGGGAGCCACTACATTCACACCAACATGGTAGGACAAACGGGAACAAAACAAACGAAAGGGCCCATTGTTATGCTTTCCCTGGGAGATCGGAGGCGGAGCCATCTGATGCTTGTCAATCACAGGAATCTCTGGTTTGTGGATTGCATGGCTTCTGTATTGTTTGATCCATTGGATCCACATTTTTCTTTATGTATCTTCCTCATTGCTAATGGTCTAAATTTAACATTGTGAATACTGATACGCCTAGTTCGTGTTTTACTCCGGGGTGGGTGAGTCTGGTGGTAGTTGAAAGGGTTTATCATAGGTCTGGTTTGTGAACTTTGGGGGGAGCACAGCAACAATTATGTAGTTGGTTATCTTAGAAAGGTTTGATTTGATGTAATTCTGGGTATGCACTTGGCTTTCTCCGCAATTTGCAATTTGGATTGTGATGCTAAAACGGTTGACGTAGCCAAGCCTGGGACAGATCCGTTGTGTGGAGGGTGACTACACTTCCAATCCGATGAGCTTAATCTCCTTTCTTGCGTGCTAAGAAAATGGTTAGTAAAGGATGTTTACTTTTTGGCACCATCTCAAGGAGACATACCAAGTACCTGAGATTGAGGCGGTTTCGGTTGGTCCGTGGAGTTTCTTGATTGTGTTCCCTGCAGATTTCTCGGGTATGCCACCAGATAGGGATATTGGACTTCTGTATTGATTCTTGAACCGGGTACCGCCCCATTTCTATACCCCCTTGAGAATGGCCCCCGCGGAGTTAAGAGAAGTACAGCCCAACTTCAAGAGTTGTTGGAAGCAAAGCTTCATTTAGACCCAAGTGCATTTATCCTTGGGGTGCTCCGGTTTTGTTGTGAAGAAGAAGGCTGGAGTTTTCGGATGTGCATAGACTTACCGGCAGGTGAACAAGGTGACCATAAAGAACAAGTATCCTCTTCCTCCGCATTGAGACTTGTCGATTAGTTACAAGGTGCTTGGGTCTCTCTAGATTGACTTGAGATACGGTGATCATCAATTGAAATAAGGGCAACGGATGTGCCAAAGAATGCTTTAGAACCAGATATGCATCGAATTTGTAAGTGATGTTCTTTTGGTCTTACGGAATTGCCCCTGCTGAGTTCATGAGTTTGATTTGAAACGGGATTTTTTAAGCCATATTTTGCGATCTCTTTGGATCGGATGGATTGATGATTATACTGATATACTCTAAAAGTAAGGAGGAACATGAGGAGATTTTGGTTGGTTTTTTTTTTGCGGTGTTGCGGAGACGGCGGAGGAGGGGGGATGACGGATGTGGAGTTGGAGGCGGAGGGTTGCTGTGGGGGTTCTTGTGCGGGGGTTTATGAAGTGGGTCGACGGGCGTGTTGGAGCGAAGGTGGTGTAGTCGGGCGTTGTGTGAGAAGAGTGAGATGTGTCGATTTTATGTTGGTGTTGTTGAGAATGGTGAGAATTTTGCCTTGATGTGAGGTGAGTTGATTGTGTTGTTATTTTCTTGCTTTTTTTCATTTGACTATTCCTTTGTTGAGTGGGTAATTATTGTTATTCGTTTCTTTTTTTTGAGAATGTTCTTTGTTTTCGTTTTTTTGGATTGTTGTTGTTTGTGGAGCGGGGGTGGGAGAAAAAGGGAGAGGGGGGCTGGGGGGGGGGGAGGAGGGAGGGGGAGGGGGGGGGGGGGGGGGGGGGGGGGGAAGGGAGGGGGAGGGGAGGGGGGGGGGGTGGGGGGGGGGGGGGGGGGGTAGGGGGGGGGGTGAGGGGGGGCGGACGGGGGTGGAGGGGGAGGGGAGGGGGTGGGGGGGGGGGTGGGGGGGGGGAGGTTAGGGAGAGGTGGGGAGGGAGGGGGGGAGGGGTGTTGAGTTTGTTTGAGTTTTTTGTTGGTTTTGAGTTTTTGAGATGGTATTGGTTATGGAAATGTTGATGGAGAAAAGCTTTATGACAAGTTCTTAAGTGTGAGTTTTGGCTAGATGCAGTAGTGTCCTTCTTGGGGCACGTGGTTTCCAAGGATGGATGAAGTGATGGTGGATCCTTCTAGGATCGAAGTTAGTGAAGAATTGGGTAAGACCTACTAAATGTGTCAGGAAATTAAGAAGGCTTTGTTGGTTAGCCAGTAGTTTAGTTAATACCGTCGATTGTCAAGGGGATTATCTTCGATTGCTTCCAAAAATGACAGAAACTTGACTAAGAAAAAGTTCCATTTTGTATGGTCGGATGGATGGTGTGAGGAAAGCTTTCAGAAGCTCAAGACTCTGTTGACTAATGCACCAATTCTCACCTTGCCAGTGGGGGTAAGAAAAGAACTTCATTGTTTATTGTGATGAATCTTATTCGGGTTTGGGTGCAGACTAATGCCAAGAGAAAAAAGTGCTTCTATGCTCGAGGCAATTAAGGTGCTCATGAACGTAATTATCCGACCCCATGATTTAGAGCTGGCATTGCAGTGGATTTGCCAAAAGCAATGGAGACACTATTTATATGGGGTTAAGTGTGAGGTCTATACGGATCATCGTCGTATAAAGTATGTCTTCACTCAGAGAGATTTGATTTGAGACAGCGGAGAGGATTGGAATAATGAAGGACTACGGACATCCATATTTTGTATACGGGAGTAAGGGCGAAGTTGTAGGGAGGCTTTTAAGTAGAAAGGAGGGAAAGCATGGGAAGTCTAGTCACTTGCCAAAGCTTCTAGACGCCCATTGGGCTAGGGAGGTTCCGGACTCGGCTAATGACTTTATGGAGACTAGAAGTAAATGAGAAGGGAGGATTTTTAGCTGTGTGGAGGCACAAAAGGGGCAAGATTTTCTTCCTGACAAGATTAAGGGGAAAGCAGTTTAATGATTGAAAAATTGGATCCGGACCGAGATAAAAGGTTGCAAGGAGAGGCTAAAGAAGCGAACATCGATGAGGAAGTGTTTTGAGGATTAAGGGACAGGGGTATGTGTACCCCGCGCGATGATTTGATCAAACACTATTCTGACAGAGGCTCATAGTTCAGGGATTCGACATCCGTGTGCAACCAAGAGTCGTGACATAACGCAACACTTTGGTGGAGACGAATGATGAAAATGAAGGTGATATGTGGATTTATTGCCAAATGTCCCAAATTGTCAACAAGTAAAGTATGAACCCACCCAGAGGCCGGAGGGACACTCAGAAAAATGCCATTCCTGAATGAAGTGGGAGAGATTGCAATGGACTTAGGGTTGGATCTTTCCAAAGACCATTGGGTAAGTTTGATTACATTTGGGTGTGATTTTGGATAGGTTAAACTAAGTATGCTCATTTTCATTCCGGTCAAGGTGACTTACAATGCAGAGAAGAGTTAGCCAAAACTTTACATCTCAGAGATTGTTCGGGTGCATGGGGTTCCACTTCCATATATCAGATTAGAGGTACGCAGAGTTTACTTTAAGTTTTGGAAACATTGCCATGCGGAATTTGGGTACCTAGGTTGGACCTTAGCACCGCGTTCCATCCTCAGACGATGGTCAGTCTGAGCGAACGATTCAGTGTGCGGATATATGCTCGTTGAATGCGTGGATAGGAAATTTGGTGGCCATTGCGATAGCTTCTTACCCTTAGCGGAGTTTTCACTACAAATAATGGCTATCACTCAAGTATTGCAGGGCCCCCATTTGAAGAATTGTATGGTAGGAGATGTAGGTCTCCCTTTGGGTTGGTTGAGCATTCGAGGTTACTAGGGACCTTGGGGGGTACTGACCTTTTGAGGGACTCGTTAGACACAAAGGTGAAATCATTCAAGAACAGCTTCTAGCGGCGCAAAAAGAGGACAAAAAAGACAAAAAAGAATATTGCAGATCGAAAGGTTAGAGACTTAGGTTCATGGAGGGTGAACAACGGTCTTGTTGAACGTTTCGCCAATGAAAAAGGTGATGAGGTTTTTGGTTGGCAAAAGAGGGCAAGCTTACGCCCAAGGTACATTGGTCCCTCTTGGTTTGAAGTACTTAAGCGAGTAGGGGGGGGTTATGTGAGTAGCCTTGCCTCAGGGCTGTCCGGGAGTACATCCTGTATTCCAGTGTCGATGTTGAAAGATACCATGGGGATGGAAACTACATTAATCCGTTGGGATTCAGTTTTGCTTTGATGAGGGAAATTTGTTTAGGAGGAGAAGAGGCCTGTTGCCATTTAGATAGAGAAATTCGCAAGTTGAGGTTCAAGGGGATTGCATCCATCCAAAGGTGCCAATGGAGAATCGACCGGTTTTGAAGAAGCCATTGGGAGAAGGAGGTAGATATGCAAGAAAGATACCCAATATGTTTAAAGATGTTCGGTACTCCTTCTCGGCCCTTGTTTTTCTTCTTGTGCTCGTTCGAGGACGAACGATGGATTAAAATGGTATCTATTGTAACGACCTGTTTATTCGTTTTGAGGCAGCAATTTTATTTCTGGGAAAAAATTGGACTGAGTCGACGAACCCCACGACAGGGACATCATGGCACGACGGGACCGTCTGGGTTCCCGTTCAAAAACACTTAGAATTCTGAAAAAATTTGGTACTGCAAATCGACTCTCTGAACGTTCACGACGAAATGGCAGGACGGGGGACAGTCACAGGCGTGACGGCCGTCACAGACTCTTTGGTGAAAATGAAAATGGAGTCCTCTGACGGTTGCGTACGACCTGCAGGACGGACCGTTCGCAGGACGAGGGGCCGTAACAAGGGTTGCGTAATCCCAGTCGGGTCAGATTTTATTTACACGTTTTAAGGGAAGTTTGGACTATTCCTACTTTAACTTATACAGTTAGAGGGTTCACGGTCATAAGTCTAATTACTTGGGCGGTTAAAGAGGTAACCTTAAGTAATTAGTGGGTTATGTAGTTACATCTTTATATACTTAATTATAAGATTATTTCGGGTAAAAGAAAGAGGGTTTGTGAATAAGAAAAAGAGAAAGAACAAAGGAGAGAGAGAGAATGATCAAGGGAGAAGGAAGAACGCAAATTTGGGGAAGATGGCTGTTGATAGCAATCCGGCCCCCCCTGAGAGCACAGCGGGAGATCCTACCCCAGCTCTCGCAGTCTAATTCTTCGTGGAGGGAGGTATGGTCCTGAATTGTCAGACAGGGCCTCTAGAGACCCGTCGCAAGGGAGGACTAGGTCTGAGGAGACAGAGCCGAAGACCTGCTAAACTCTTAATAGCGAATGATATGTGTTGGTGGTATAGTAGTATAGAGTCTTCTTTAGTTAATGGTGTATGCATGATTGATTTTATACATATATTGTTGTGAGGAAACAAGCATGATGAAGCTATTGAAAATCCCAAATCTTGATAAATAAAGAAGCACCGTAGACAAAGAGTCTCTTGTGAAGATGATGACCGCCTTGATATAAAAGGAAGGCTTGTGAACTAAAGTGATGGATGATGACGTCTTGGTATTAAAGAAGGCTTGAATGAATTATAGAATGAGATTAGTGGATCGGAGTATAGTATCAAGTACCGACAAATAGAATTAGTGGGACGGGTGTCACGAACCGACACGTAGATGTCGGAGCTGGATCGAAGTGTCACGTACCGGACAACATAGAATTAGTGGGACGGTGTCAACGAACCGACACGTAGTGTAGGGGATCGGAGCAGTGTCACATTACCGACACCATTGAATTAGGGGGATCGGAGTGTCCGTTCAGACACATAGTAGTAGGGGATCGGAGTGTCACGTTCGACCACAAGTAGTAGGGGATCGGAGTGTCACGTACGACACAAGAGGCATAGATAATGAATCTTGAAGCTACTAATAACTCAATCTAAGAACATGTATCCCAAAATGAGTATGGTATGAGCTTGAGTCTCACAGATTGTGCGGTGATGCTATTAAAATGGATGTTTGTACTTGTTGTATCACATGTTAAGAATAATAGTTGATTTATGGGATGTATCTGAGATATAGGTGCTTTATATTTTGGATTTGGCCGATTGATATCTACTCAGTACTGTGGTGTACTGACCCCCTACTTTTATGGGTTCTCTTGTATATTGGGGAATGCAGCAAAACGTGTCGTCATTTCGAATCAACCGTTGAATTCAGCCAGTCTTCGTACCACCGGATCGTCAGGTGAGCTAATGCTTCTAGCTGGACTGGATCTTCCTTCCTCATGTCTTGATGCCTTGAGTTTCGGCATAGACTAGCTTTTGTTTATTTTAGTTCTTTAGAATACCTAGTTTTTAGTAATTGGATCAATAGATGTTCTTGTGTAGTGATGACTTCCAGATTTGGGGAAATAATAGATGTTGAATTTTGAAGTTATTGAATTTTGTTTCTTTAGAGTTTAAGTCTTCCGCATTGCTTTATGTGCGATTAAACTGAAATATAAGGTTTAGATTGGGGGTTCGCTCACATAGGAGGTAACTGTGGGGGGTTGCCAGTCGCGGCTAGGTTTTGGGTCGTGACATGCCCTCACCCTCTGAGTCATGTGGTTTACCTCATAAAACATTTCTTTGATCCCTGAAAACATTTCATCGAAATCATTTGTAAGTGGTAAGTCTGGACCACGATTCACCTTGAGATTAACGAAAGATTGAGCAATTGGGGGATCGCTTCTACAGATCCAAGCATAATGCTTTTATTGAGTCTTTTGCCCATTTTTCTATCAAATCTATTTGGATTGGAACCCAAACCGAAATGTATCTGATTACCCATTGTCCTGAATAGGCTTCACAATTTTTTGCAATGAAACCACTAACCACCTTTACGGGGGGGTTCATAAGCCATTTGGTACCATTTGAGCCACCACCATGACTGAAGTAAAGGACAGCCGAGGGTTGGATGATAGGATTTCCCTTTCCAAAAAATTGATTTCAAAAAAAACCGTTATTATCTCCAAAGCTGATAGTTGAGGGATTCCACAACCTCTTTTAGCTCAATGTCATGGTATGAGGGATCCGGTTTGGGAGATTCATATTCACCATTGGACAATGATTTCTTGTTTGTCATGTTTCAAACTGAACCACTTGGTGTGTAGAGTAGATGGCAAAGCTCTATCCAATGTGGATCCATGGCATACCCCCCAAAACGCAGATTGTAAGACGTGTCCATGTCTATTATAAACTTGGAAAGTGATGATTCCAAAACTCGCTGGTCCAATGGTAAAAATTAAGTATTTCACCAACGAGTATCCCGTTTTGCACCATCAAATGCCCGTACCACAAACATGTTAGTACGAATTCCTATCAGTGTTGATTTTCAAGATTTGTAGAGGGAAAGGGGCATATGTCTAACTGATCCGCCATCGACCATGCTCTTCTTCTGCATAGTTTCTTCACATTTACGGTTAAATGTAAAGCCCTATTTATGTCGACCTTTTAAAGTCAATTCATCTTAGTGAAAGATGATTTATTACCCAAAAACTTTGATTGACAATCTTTCAAAGTGACCTACTGTTGTTAATGTTTTCTGATTATATGGGCCTCATTCAAAATTCTGGTAAACACTTCACGATGTTCTTTAGGAATTGTATGAGTAATGAAATAAAGAGATTGAGCAGGCGTTTCTTTCAACTGATCTATAACAGAATAATCTTGAGTTTTATCTTTTTCAGGAAACTCCTTCAGCATCTTCCTCAGTGGCTGGTTTTTTCATCGGCAATTGATTTTCTTTGATTTGTTGTCCCCTCTTTAAGTCTTACGGAGCAAAAAACCATCTTCGGAACGAGTTAAGCCTCTTGTTCATTGGTCGTCAAACAATTCATCCTTTCTATTGTGAGTAACGGAATGACTTTGTTTTAGGGTTCACGAAACAGCCTTGTGTTTGTCCTGATAGGAAGTTGTGCTGCAATTTGTATCATAACTGGCTCTTTAATACTTTCTTAATTTTGATTCAACCGTTTGACAATTTACCAGCAATGTTTGCATTTTCGTCCATCAACGGTAAGTATCCTCTTTTTTATAGACTCAGGGCATAACAACACTAGCTTCCTCGAGTTCCCACAATTTGAACGTGCACCTTTAACAATTCTCGGTGCCCTTTGTATGGGTTCTAAAACCATTACTAGACTCTTCTTTTTAAACCTCGCTGTCCACTTTTGTTTTACTGGTTTTGCTGCAAATCTTCAAAAAGGCCACCCATCCCCACAACACGGCGTCATTTATGAGAAATGAGTGGGTTATTGGTGAATTCGGTGCTTCACTCATTGCGTAACCTACGATTACCTTATCCTAAATACTATCACATGACTCTTTTTAGGGTCCAAAAATTCTCTGTTGATTATGACCTGGAGCGTTGGGTGATTTACTCGCATATAACAGTCGGTTCAAAAAACTCTGCATTTGATTGACAACGTGAGGCATTGACAAGGTTCAACCAGTCTCAATTGTACAAATTTCCGTACAAAACTCGTATTACGATTCCCCCAATAGGGGTAAAAAAAAATTTGACCTTGTTCTCTCATATAGTTTGTCCGGGACGGGGATTGTATTTGGGCTGGGGAAATTTTGTTGTGTGGGCAGAGAGGAAAACTTGTGGGGCAGGCCCACGCCATTGTGCACGAAGGAGGCCAGATCATATGCCCTGAGTATGAGAACTGCATATTGGATGGGTAATAATGCCGAGGAGAATTATGTTGTTTTGTTGGACTTGACAATAAGAGTGTTCATGCCCATTTTGAACACCTCTTGATCAAGATGTCGTCATGGACCTTCCTCCTTCTTTTTTCAATTGTTTAAAAATTACCGGATCCACTTTGTATTGCTGATGTGGTTAGCTCCTAATGGCTTGATTGACTCACAATCTTTACCCGACTTTATGCATTCTCAACAGTTTCTCCGATCTTAATCGCTTCGGCGAAAAGGCTTGGCCCATTGCGGCGAGGGAAGATAATGAAAGTAAACAGTTCTGAGCCTGGAGCAAAAACATCAATTAACGCCAGAGTCTTTCATCGGGGTTTTTTGACTCTAGAAGCCCCTCCCTCCATCTTATGGCATATCCCTAAAATTTTCTATGAACTTTTTTTTCATATTAGCTAGGGAATTGCGATCGGGTGATAATATGCGATTATTGTCTTGAAAATTGTTGGATAAAACTGTGTTGCAACAGATCATCCCAAAAGTTTGCCAATGAGAAATGTTCCTGATCGATAAAACCATTTGAGGCTACGCCAGTTAAACTCTTCAAAGTAAGCCATTAAAGGTTCTTTCTATGCCGCAAGCTCCTCTAAACTGATTACAAAATCTTCTCAAGTGAGCCCACTGGACTACATGACCATTATATTTATCAAACTTTGGAGTTTTGAACCCTAGAGGCAAGTGAAACATTTGGAAAAATGCTTTAAGTTCTAAATGAGACACTTTGGTGTCCTCCCAGACCTTTGCATATTCCTTATGTTTTGTTCCAAAAACTCCTTATTTTCTTGCAATTTCTTCATGTTCCCATATTCTTAAGTTTTTCTCAACTTAACGAGAGATTGTATTGGGTGGTGTGGTTACGAGTTAGGAACATTGAAAGTTAAATTTAGGGCATAGACCTTGGTCGTATTGATCTTTGAGTATAGGGTCATTCATTGGATTTTTGTCACCAGTGTCAGTTAGGAGGAATATTGTACTAGTGTGGACAGGTAGGCATGAAAAGGGATAGATTATTCATCATGATGATTTTAACGGGTCACTGAGGAAGTTCCGGGCAGTAAGATTGTGTTAAAGTGGGTCCAAAAACCAGGTGGATAAACCGGGTCACTTGTTGAGACTTGGATGGGGAATGGCATATTCGCATTCAAATATTCTCCGAATTGCAGGCGGAGGAAGGCTTGGGCCCATTCATCAAGCTTCGTACATTTCGGTCATCTGTGTCTTAAAACATTTTCACCTTTTCTATAGGTTACCAATTCTTGCGCAACCATTTGGTGTTGTGCTCCTCATTTTCCGATCTCAGTTCCTGTCTTTACTTTATCATTTTGTTTCTTTCCCTTTTGATCTGTGTTATAGTGATGAGATGCCAGCTCTCCTCACAACCAACCACCTGTTTAAAACTCTCTAAAGTGCTATATATAGATATATTATATGAGTAGTAAAAAAAAATACATGTGTAGGTTCAACATATGAGGATATTAAATTCACGTGTCTGTTATGCACCTAGGATTTTTTCAGATGTCTTATAAATGTGTTTTGGAAGACTTTGATGTTTATCCCGTGTTTGGGACGAATTGCTTATGTCAATTTGGTCCCCTACTTTACTTACTTGGAATAATTTGAATTTGGCATTTGATCGAACCTATTAAAGGTTGCCTACGTATCAATGTGTCTTGGAACATCAAATTCAGATCATTACGGTAGATGTTCATGTGGCTAAATTTCTTTCAAAAGAAAAAATAGATATTGTTAATTTGAAAATCCCACTCAAATCAAAATGACCAAAATAAAAAATCAAAGTACGAAGATATTTGACAAAACTAAAAAGAGGGGAGAAAAAATAATAAAAAAAATCCATCTTCGACATTTCTTGATCATCAAATTGCCCCTGGCTAGAGTTTTAGACCTTGAACAAAGCGATTTCGGTAGATGTGGGGATAATGCAAAACGCGCCTCTCGATCCACGCTCCATTCACTTTATGGAAGATGGACCCATATAAACATCAATCAAGCTTTATCTGTCACTGAAGAACTTGTCCTTTCGCCTTCTCAATTCTTGTACAATTCCGCCAACCATTCTTCAGTAGTGACAACTGCATCCTCAGTATTGATCTTCATGTGCTTGAAGCTCTTCAATTGGTATGAAATTTTTCATGCTCTGCCATCCATTGATTTCTTTCGAATCGCACTTATGCTTGGTACAATGTGAACCGGTTGCGATTGTTCCTTTTCTCGTCCCATAGATGGCTTTTAATTGATTTTGTAACCTAGCTTGCGGCATGTATTAAGAGGGCTATTTTCTTTCTTATATTCTTCCTCCTGTGCTCACATAGCACCTGTGTGTGGACAATGCCCAAATCGTCATGTAGGGTTCGAATAGTAGATAGATGCTTCTTTTTCAACTTTGTTTTTCAATCAATGTACTCTTTCCTCAAATATTGCATCACGTCGAGGCCAAACTCTCTTTAACATTTTTAGGTAATTGTAGGATATCTTAAAGTAGACCTATAATTTATTGCACCTCGAGTCGGGCCTCTGCTTGATTCTGACTTCAATTTCCTCTTCCGGATCTATGATTTCTCGTGTGATCTCGTGCATTATTTTGAAAGGGGCTTGATTCAAAAGACCTATGGAGGTATATAAGGGGTCAACGGTCTCCTTCAACAAGATCATCAACCATAGCTTTCGAACTAAAAGTTCGACTACCACCCCAAATACTTTTGAGCTGATTCTTGCTCTCGATCTTCAATGCTCCTTCCCACACAAAAAATTAGGAGTATCTCGGCTTTAGATAAAATTTGTTTGTCTTAGTTGGCGTTTAGAAACTCGGAGGCAGGGGGGTATGATGGTTGAACCCGCGAAGGCCGTCAGAATGAAGCATGGACGGATAGGAGACATAACCAATTACTCACTAGCAGGAAAACAAGTGATAGTTACATGTTAATTTTAGATGCCGTCAATTTAAGAAGATAATGTGCCATGCTTTGACACCTTTTGGTTAATTGTTCTCCTAATTCGTTCATCCTTTCTGGGTGGCTCAACAATATAATTCGTTCCATCAGATTTGAAAATCTGTCGCAAAACGATTGGCGATATATAGGTGCTCAAAAAATCACACTTGAATAAAATGCTACAACCTTAAAAAAAAATCTCCCCCCTATCTACCTTTAGTCCAATAGTACGATAAATATCTAGCTCAACATCAGCGGCAATATAGTGGATTTTCCTTTTTCTTTATCATACAACAGTGACTATCCTGACAGATGAATATCGGATTTTTTTATCCTTCCTTGGAAAACCCATAGCTCCAAGAATGCTACCATGAATGTTCTTGTTTATATTTGGGTCCCAAGTAGGGGAGGTGTTGTCAATTTTTAAGTTTGCTTCCCATAGCTTGAAAAATCCTTCCTTCTTTCCATATCTTGAGTACAAGGAATTCCAAGAAACCAACTCATTATCAAAACACTCAACTCCTTATGAGGATGGAAGTTGTGATTTTGTTCTAGAAAATTTACCTATGATTGGACACCTCCTAAGGGGCTTATCCAGGTTTTAGTTCGAAGATCCTGGCCTAAGCCCGTGATGAAAACCACCAATTCTTCTAATGTTAGGGTGTCAACTCAAAATCACTAAATCAAAACACATTATTTTGTGGGAACTCCCCAAAACGGAATCAAGCCTCGATCAAAACCTCTGTCAGGACTAAATATCATGATAGTCTGTAAGAAAACACAAGATGTTTGAATATCTCAGTTCAGCCTAAATTCATGCCTATCGTGCCACCAAATCCATTAGTAATTGGGGGGGTTTATCTTAATCATAAACTTTGGGGGATATGACCATTTCGACTAGGTTCATCCCTTGGTCTGTTTCACACCTCATGATATAATGATTACCTGGTTGACGAAAAAGAAAATTGGGGATTTTTTAAAAATCAAATTTAATTGGAAATTGATTAATTCAAAATTATTTATTGAAAGTAGATGAAAAAAATTAAAATTAAAAATGATTCGAAATGTCTAAAGTGATCATGATTCAGAGTATGTTTTTGATAAGATATGACAGATCAAAGAGGCAATTTTGAATTTTTAAAAAAAGAAAGAAAAATAAAAGATGTTCCAATTCAAAGACATATATACATAAGGATTATGATCATTATTATATTTATTCTTTAGGTATTATTAATAAAAAGGAAATAAAATTGAGGATTAGGTTTGTAGGTATATATATATATGTATTAATTTGTTATTGAATTATTGGTTGAAATGATTGAAAAGGGTAGAAAATAGATATTTATTTCTTAGTCCGATTTTACTAAAGCCGGTCAACATTTTGTTACAGTCTTCACATGATGCAACAAGTAAGCCACAAAAGGCACATTATGGTCTCACGAAAAGATATTTGTCCTAGTCAGATTGGGCCCCCATGCCAAATCCGCTAAGTTACATGCACATGATGCGAATAAATGGAACCTAGTAAGGAGATTCATGCTAAAGTTTCAATTCTCTAAGGTAAGATCTCTAGAATGGCTTGTAAAACGATTGTGGGATGTAGTGGACAACTCGAGCAGGGTAGTAGCAACGTACCGTAGCGCACACGCTTTCGGCGTTGTGCAGGGTGTTCCCCATCCTAAAATGTGTGACTAAATATCCTTCACAATGCGACCGAAAAAAACAAGATCCACTGGATATATTTACGAAGGTTTAGTTTGGGTGCCAGTTCGCAATTCTCATTTACCTTAATGAATACTAAAGTTGTTGTGCAAGAAAACAATATATATCGTTCCAAATAATATTAAAATAAAAAATAAATATACAATTAGCACATTAAGACAATAAATACAAAATCCAAAAAATGTAAATAAAAGTCATGTGTCATAGTCATACATAACTTAATATGTAAAGACTCGAATTTCTAGTTAGTTCCCCAAGGAAGTGAGTAGCCATCTGTCACGCCCCTTTTTTTTCTCAAAATAATTTTTTATTTATTTTTGAAAGAAAAAGAGTTTTTCCCAATTAAAGAGTGACATTTTGAAAAGGGATAATTATTATTCGAGCGCCACTTGGAATTGAGTTTTAGTTGTTCCAAGTCAACCTTATTTTTAATCCCCTAATCAAAAGGAAATTTGACTCGATTTTTTATTGGTATGCGAAACTAAAATCCAGTAAAAAATTTGTGGGGACCGAGGGAAAGGGTTAGGCACCCTCGAGTCCCGTGGTTCTAGCACGGTGCTTCATTGACTTTGATATTATGGACTAGCTTAATTTTGAATATTATATATTTAACTGAATAATACAAAAAGTTTTTTACACTTTAGTGCTCTCATATTTAAACCTTTTAAAAATCGTTCTTATTTATTTTAAATCTATTGAAAATTATTTTATTATTTTTGGTGTGTGTTCATTAATTCAAAAATTTGAAAACATTCATATCTATTTAATATTTTTTAGTATTTATTTGTTTTGCTTTTACATTTTTTTAATATTATTTTTTTATGTTATATGTGGATTGAATTTATAAGGATTTTATAGTTAGGAAAAAAAAATTTAGCGTTCAATTTAATTAGGATTTTCTATTTATTTATTTTAATGAAAAAAAAAAGATGAAAATTTTTTGAGATTGAAATTAGTTTTGAAATCATAAAAAATTCTAAATAGATTAGGACTATATTATTTTTTTTAAGAAAGGTTTTAACTTTTTTTAATGCATGTAACAATTTTTAACATTCTATCTCTTTCTTTAAAAAAAAATTATTTTTTTTTACTTTTTGTCTTTTTATTGTTTTAAACTTTTTGTTTACGTTTTTTTCTTCATTTTCACGTTTTTTTTTCTTTTTTTTTTCTTGCACGTTTTGTTTGATTTTAAATTGTTTTTTTTTGTTTTCGGTTAAAATTTGTTTATTTCTTTTTTTAATTTTATTTTATCATGATTTTATTTATTATTATTTTATAGATTTTGTCTTCTTCTCCCTTTTTTTTTAAAAAAAAATAATTTTTGTTACTTTTTTTACGTTCTTTTTCATTTTTTTATATCTACTTTTTGTTTTATTAGTTTTATATTTTTATTTTTTATTTTCATTCTACTTTTTTCTTCTTCTTTTTTTAAAAGATTTTTCACGTTTCTTTCTCTTTTTTTATTTATTTTCTGTTTCTGTTTTTTTTATAAAGAATTCTGATATTTTTTTTATGTTTTCTTCTTTTGTTTTTTTTTTAATCTTATGGGTTTTTTTTTAATACTCTTTCTCATTATTTTTAATTTTAGTTATGACTCTGAATAATATTTATATATTCCTCTCAATGAAAATTTATAAATTCGAATAGATAACTATCTTTATACTTATTTTAAGATTAAATTTTTTTATTCCAAATACGTGTTAAAAAAATTAAAATATATTACACATAAGTTTTTTTAAAATTACTTAATTAATAAAAAATTTAGTTTACATCCTAATCTAACAAGTTTAAATTATATTTTATTTATTTTTTAGTGAAAAATTAGGCTACAGAAAAAACATTAGCTAGTAAATCACAAACTAAATTCTCATATAAAATTGCATCTAAAAAAATAACCACACTTAATAATAATGCAAAAAAATGGATGATACATCTTTCATTTTAATATATATCACATATTTGATATTCAGAATAATAACATACGATTCAAAGAACTTCATATTATTCCGATCAAATTTTCATAAACATTACATTGAAATAATGCGAGAGTTTAGAATTACATCGAGGGCGAAGATGGGATATCACGAAAAAAAAAAAATAACTTCATTGGATATACTGATTAGAGCCACGAATTTGGAACCACGACCAAAAAACTCTAACTCTGACCTAATTCTCAAAAGAGACCACTTTCTTCTCTTTGTGTTGACTCTATAATATTTTCTCTCGGTATTTCTCTGTATATGTCCCCTCCCCTTTTTCAACTGAACGCCGTTTTTTTATAAATGATTTTGGCTGAGAGTCTGTGCTAATTAAAAGGAACGTAACTAGAGTGGGATTAGGATTTAATTGAAAATTAGTGAGAAAATGGGGTTTAGGATAAAGGATATAAAATAAATATAATAAATAATAGAAAATGAACAAAAATAAAAATACTAAAAAAGTGTTTAAAATATTCAAAAGAAAAGTCCAAAGAAAGCGAGAAAAGAAAGACATAAATGGGATGAGATTTTTGGAGTAAAATAAGTTAGGAAGTTGGGAATAATTGGATAAAGGTAAAAAAAATCTGAAAGCTTTTAGAACCTCTTTTCTTTTCTTTTCTTTTTCTATATTTTTTCATAATATTTTACTATATCTATTATTATTTTTAGACTAGATAAATTAACAAATAATAAATCCAACTTCTATTTATCAATTTTTATTAGTAAAACTAAATTGATCTTATTAATTTTTATTAATTTACAATTTATTATTATTATTTTGATTTTATTTGTAAATATACCCTTTTTAAATTGGTGTAAAAATATAGTATGTTTTTGGTTAAAAAATTAGTGTTCACAACTGCATAGTTCACTTCTTTTTAGTGACACCATGATAAATTTTTTGTGGAACAATATATGTTTCTATTTAAATTATAATATATTTATTTTATATAATTTTGTATTGAAAATGTATGTGTTGTTAATTAGAGTTTGGATAGGACATGCATGATATTATTAACAGTGTATGAGTTGTGTATAAATTTTATTGAACTGATATATAAAATTGTGGAAACGTGAGTCTGAATTTTTTAATAGTGTAGAAGATTAACGAAAACGTGTATCATTTGTGTAGGAAAGTACATGTATTTTTCTCAAAATTACAGTATATGTTTCCTAATTAAAGTAGCATATATATTTGGTACCACGGGTACACCAAAACTTTTGAAGATGGAAGGGATTTGCTGAAGTGAAAATTCAAATTAAGGGACAAAAATGAATTGCAGTAGATGCCGGCAAGTTAGGACACAATAGAAAGACATGTTGCAAATTATCCTGTGCCAAAACAATGATTTCGTAATGTACATTTGTATTTGTGTTGTTTTGAATGTTTAGAAACAATTTGGTTTTATTGAGTGCAGTTGTTATCATTGACATTTAATAATGTTTGATTTCGTTGTAAAAAATTATCATATATATATCATTTGTTTCTGTTACATCTGTTCAAAGTTCAATATGAAATTCATAATTCATTCAATGTTTTATACATTATAAAATTATTACATTGAACTATAAGTCATTAATAAAATGTTCATATTGTATTTCATACAATGTTTCAGACAGATTCATACAATGTTTTCATATATGTACTATTTGTTTCTGTTACATATATCCAAGTCAATATGGGATTTATAATTAATACATGTTGTGATACCATTATAGATATAAATACATTGAACTTACTGTCATTCATAAAATGTTAATTATAGCTAGTCATACAATATTCATAGATATACCCATCTGTTGCTGTGGATACAATCAAAGTTAATATGACAATTCATAATTATTACCAATATTCGATATAACATTTTTCATACAATGTTCATATATTTTTGCCATGTATTGCAATAGGAAATTTATACAAAATCTACACATTTAATAAAGTTTGTAAATATTCATATAAGTATAATACCACAAACAGTTAATATATTATGACATAATAGTTAAATATATTTTATACAAACATGCAGACATGAGGTTACGCGATCTCTACTGCTTATTTTGTGAACAGGTTCAAAATCGTCTCTTGGTTCACACACCAAGAAGACGACGCGAAGAAATCGATGACTAGTGATTCTTCACTCAATTCGTCTTGTTCTTCATAACAGTCGGTTCTCCAATCATGTCCGGGACAGAATTTTTTACTTTCCTCCTCTTTCGTAAAAAAAAATTCGGATTGCTTTACCGTTGACAATACTTTTCCTTTTGAAGGACTAGAACTACTAGTTCATTCATTCGAATTCTTCTCTAATTCATCGACAACGGTATAGCCTGAGATTTACGATGGAATTTGAGTTATTACAAGATCAAAAGATGGTATTTAAATCATGAAGTGACGGTTTAGTTGTACCTCTTGTGAATCTCCTTAGGGTATTTGGTTAGATATGGAGTCAACAACCAGATACTAAAAAATTTACATACAAATAAAATATTAAAGGAATTTGATAAACAAAATATAAAACTGGGAAGGAAAACTTGCATTAGCTATACAACGTAAATTTCTCCTAAATCAAGCAACAACATATAAAAAATGAAATATTTGACCAACAAAAAGAATCAGAGAAAAATAACGACTTTAAGAATATAACTGTTTGAGATCTACAGAACACGATTTTGTTTTTAAATCATGCAAATATTGCGAATTGATGTCAAAAATAAAAATCTAATTTTGTAGACATTGATAGAGAGGTGTGAATAAAATTTTAAAGCTTAATCTGATTTAGAAAAGAAGTTAAAGCTTGAAAGGGTTTTACTTGGAAGGATGACCATTAAGTGTGCGAATATGTATGCTCAGATTAATTATGACAGAGAAATTAGGGAATGTGTCTTTAATTATAATAGAGAGAGATAACGCTATGTGCGGCACTGTAATTGATTATAGAATAGAGAACTGAAAAAAAAGGGTGAAAAATTAATATGGTAGAAGAGGGAAGATGTAAATAGGGGGAGAGGTGAGTGTATGGGGAAGGATAAAAAGAGTATTGGTTTGAATGAGGGGTGGACGTTATTGAGTAACCATATTAATATGAATTAATTAAAATCAAATCCCTAATTTTAGATTTTGTTTTTTAAAAGGGTACTAGTAATATGAAGTTTAATTAATATTAATAAATAATAATATTATTTATATTTACCACTTAAAAAGGTTGAGTAAGATTTATTTAGATAATTATTATTTATATTAAAAAAAATTTAAGGTAATGGATTAAGCAGTAGTTAATAATTTAAAATGTTTTGTTGATTTAACAAGGTAAGTTCATAAATGAACTAAGTATGTAAACAAAATAATTATTAGTAAATAATAATAAAAAAATTAATTAATATATTATTACTTAATATGCTATAACTTGATAATAATATGCTATGAATAGTTTATTTTTAAATATTTTTTAATTAATATATTACTAATTGATGTGCTATAAGATGATAATAATATGTTATAAGTAATTTATTTTTAAAGAGTATGATTACAACTTGATATGTATCCTCCTAAATGTGTGTGTGATGTTAATTTTACTCTAAAATATTAATTTACGTATTAAATAAATCATAAATTACTACACAAGTTAGTATATACATTGTCAATTCTAAGAACTTCGTTGAATTTTTTTTTATTTACTTTATAAAAAAAAAATTAAATTCGCCTTGAGGTGACAAGGAATTTGGTAGTCCTCTATCAAGTATGTTAATTATCAAAAGGTGGATATATGAAGAATGGGATGTATAACCCCTAACCTCCAAACATGGAAGAGAGTTGAACAAAGAACTTTATTGAATTATTAGAGGGAACATTTATCACACATAGAAAAAGACCTTATCCCACCCTAGCCTACCCCAACCCCCAACAAAAAGAAAATTAAACCACACATATCCAAATGTGCCATTTAGCATCCTATAAATATGAACCTTATCTTTCCCTAGTCCAAAACAAATTCAATACCAACTTCTCCAATGGCACCAACTTGCGATCAAAACTAAATGCATAACCAAAACCAGTAACCAATTTCCCCAAGATGTAGTTGTGGTTCCATTTCCAACACTAGCCACTTAAATCAACTTCTTCATTTTTCTCGTTTAATTGCATTTTAGAATATACCAGTTCATTATATTACCACCACAATTCATACTCGTCAGGTCAATTTTCGAGCTCATGATTTTAAATCAACAAACAATATTCATTTTCACAAATTTCCAACCTCTATTTTCAACTATCTCCTATGCCTAATAACAACCCTAATCCATCAATCAAATTCCCTTCACATCTTCAACCTTCCTCTCAAATTTCCACCAACCTAAGAAACAACATTGCAAAGATTTTACACTCTCTCAGATAAAACGCGAAGAATTGTTATCATCCATGAATCCTTAATGGGGTCTGTCGTTCAACATTATCGCGATATTCCACAGAATCCAACACTTCCCATAGTGTTTCGGCTTTCACAATTTTTTTGTAAAGTATGGGGAGGTCTTCTTCAGGATCGTCTCGACCATAAGGCCATCAAAGCAATCACTTGGGTCCAAACTTTTGGGGCTCCATTTTCTATCAAAGATGTGTGTGTATATATACTGTCAAAATTTTCATGTATTGATAAATTTGAAAATATTTTTTTGTGTTGAAAATGCAATTGGGAAATTGAATATTGTTTAATTGATTGGAGTGTCTTTTCTGGATTTTTATGTGACTAGCTAATTGTATTATCCTTTCTAGTTTTGCGTGTGATAATCTATTTTATTGTCTAGCTCATTTATATTTTGACAATTATCATGAACCAAAAATATTGTGTTCTTAAAATATTTGCTTTTCTTTATTCTCCCTTCACTATTTTTTATTCTTTCATTGTTGATATTCTCAAATCTCTTATACATTCAAGCATTCTACATTGTGTGATATCTATTGTTGTGTGTTTCTACAAAAATCAAATTTATTTTTGGTGTCTTATTCAAATTTCAAGCACTAAAACTAATCAACACCATTTTAATATTATTTATCCACTTATCAAATTCATCGCTACACTATCTTAATATCATCATATTTTTAAAAAATTGAGTCATGTTTGATTATTTCAACTTTATATTATATAATTCTCATTGAAAATTTACATTATTTGCTTTCTTACTTCATAATGTTGATATTATATCCTGCCTCTCCAGACCTCATTTGTAGGATTACACTAATATATTATAATTATTCAATTTATATTTATCACCTAAAATGTAGTGTATTTATATCTTTAGGCCCCAAACTTGTTGAGACGGCCCTGGTCTTCTCCTGACGGCGTTGATATGATAAAAGACCTCCCATCAAATGATGGTAATTGCTTCATCCCCGCATTTACTAAATTTGTTCGATCTTACCATGAGTGTAGTAAGTTTAATTCGGGCAAGATTTATAACACGACAACAGTCATAGAAGGTCCTTTTTCTTGATTTACTCTCTAAAGAACAAATCATTAAAAAAAAAAGGCAAAAAAATAGTGGACTTTAGGCCCATTTAACCCTATTACAATCTCCCCCACCCAACAAAGACATTGTTCATTAATTTGGCTAGACAAACAAGTACCTAAGTCAGTAAATTTTGTGTCATTTGGAACCACAACTTCATTTTCTTATGAATAAATCAAGGAAATTGCAGTAGGGTTGGAACAAAGTCAGCAAAAATTCATTTGGTATTAATGTGGGAGACGCGGAATAAGAGACTGTTTTTCTTGATGATTGTACTGAAGTCAAACTGCAAAAGGTATTGAGAGAAGTGAAAAAAAGGGATAGTGGTAAGAGATTGCGCCCCACAACTAGAAATCTTGGCACATAATTTGACTGGTGGATTTTTGAGTCAATCTGATTAAAATTCATGCATGGAGAGTATTTCAATGGAAGTTCCTTTAGCTGCATGGACAATGCATTCGGATCATCCTAGGAACACAGTGTTGATAACGAAAATACTAGAAGTCAGGGTTGGTCGTTAAGGATTGGGCTCAACGAGACGAGTTGATAACGTTCGATAGAATGGAAAAGGTTGTGAGGATTTTATGCATCATCATAATAAAGGAGAAAAAATGAGGCAGACTACAATAGTTGCGTTGGGTGTCACGTAAATTTAGCGGTACAAATGGTTCACAAAAATGAATTTGATGCTTTTATTGCTCATATTATTAAAGCAATTTAATATCGTCCGACATATTTTTATGATCAGTAACATATGCAGTACTTTTTTTAAGTCTCATATTTGATAAAGTAATAACACAAATGAACATGTTACTATAATGCCATGTGATAGAATGTATGCCTTCACTTAACAAGTAATGGACCAGGTCCCTTACTACTCTTCAGAAAATTACCAGAAAGTTAAATGCAGTAAAATCAACCCATGATTTGTACGTGGAAATCTCCTTGCTTAGGATAAAACCACGAACCTTCTCCCAGATTTTCATCCTTTTCACTTATATCTTCAAAAGGCAAAGTAAACCGATTACAACCAAAATGTAAGAAACGTTTCAATCTTACAGATAGTAATAGCCCTCCTATTACTTCACAAGCCTAGTCGAAAACAATCTAGCCCACTACTCTATCCTACCTGGACAACCTAGAAGACTTTAACACAAACACAAATCTTTATTAGACTCAAAGGAATGTTTAACAGTTTAAGAATCAAGAGAATGTATTCTAAATAACTAAACGAAAAGCTTCCAGATATTGGCTATTGTTCTTGGAATACTTTCTGCCTTATGCTTGTGTTACTTTTGCAAGAGTTTCTTGAAAAGTTTTTTCAAGAAATTATCCAAGTTTGCAAAAACTTCTCACACATGTTTTAGGAAATTGCTTTTATATGGGCAAGTCACTTTCCTAAACTTCTTTTCTTTGCCATTGGCTTGGAAAGGTCACACTTTTTCTGACGCCATCGTTAAGTGGTGCACCTACTTTCTGTACCGTCCTCTAGCTGCAGTCGCTGACTCATCAATCATGAGAGCCTGGTATCCTCTACTCGTCCCTGGTTTGTTCATCGCAATCCTTCAAAACACGACACCTGCATAACCTCAAGTAGAAAACCCGTACCTTTCTGATTCCCTAAGTTTTGTCAAAATCATCAAACTACAAATAACATTTTCCTTCCCTCCCCCTTTTGCTGATGACAAACAATGAATGATCTGAGATCTTCACCATAATTGTCCCCTCCCTTTTCCCGCCTGACAGTGTCTTCCCCCTTACTGTAATATTCCCCCTTGTTTGTACTAACAGATTACTTCCCCCTTATTTAGCTACTAACAGTTTTTTTGACTCCGCCCTTCCCTTCCCCCTTTTGGCATCCAATAAAAAAATATGCTTAACCATTAGTCAACCATAAAGACTGAGCAGATCAAGCTAATAGCATCAAACAGTAGAGGAAGAGCATTCACAAAAGAACATAGAAGAACAAAACAAAGGAATAACGTAACCACATGGCCCTATAACATAAATACATAAAAACAAACTAAAAATCCTCACAAAAACACGATGATCAGCCACACATCAAAAAAAATGAACACAGGGAAGGGTGAATTGACAGTTAGGAAGGGGGGGGGGGATTTTGAGATAGGTGACTGGATAACAAGATTGAGTCGTCGTGCATTGGCAGCATCATTATCCTTGATGACCTTTTCTGCAGGGCAGTTATCTTCCCTGCAACTCAGTGTTCTCATTCTCCGAGCTTGTACAACTGAAGAACCAGGTCCTCACTCTGGTGCAGTAACAGCGCTGCTTTGATACACAATTTCAGCCTTCTTTACTACTCAACCAAACGCACCGTGAGTTCTTCTATCTCATGTTTATCTGATTTCAGTTTTCTCAAGAATTTTGAGCCTCTTGCTTTTTGGTAAAGCCTCTGCCTTCAATCATTCACAATTCAACAAGGTATGCTCAGAGATAGTTTTTTTAACTGTCCCCACCTTTCCAACACTAAGAGGGAATCCGACAATGCTTGAATACTTTGAGAGTGAGAATTTCATTCCGCTTCCATTACTCCTCCTTCCTCTCATGACTGTTTTGGTATGTGCTCAATCATAGACTAGGAAGGCTCAGAGCCTCAAAGTTGCACAGCATCTCCATTCGTACAAGTCATCAGAGTAGCAAGTGTTCCTCTTTTCTGTGGCGGGAAGGACCAACTTTGTTTGACGAACTCGAGACCAGCTTATACTCACTCTCTTCATAATTTCTTATAGATCCCACAAACTTATTGTGGGATTCTTAAAATCATAAGGCAAATTCTGAGAGCAATTTGCTCAGGCAACGGACCGGTCCCCCTTAGGCACTCTTATATTCGCCCAACACCAACCTTATCCAAGAGATAGAAAATATTGTTCACACGTGTGAGGAGGACTCCCTCTTCCATGATTTAACATTATATAGAATTCACCACGAACCTCTTTCTCATGGAGGATGGGGGATTCTTGTTACATTGCAGCCAAGATTGGATTCTCCACCATTTCATTCCGAGAATCCCTGCCAGGAAGAGTGAAATCCCCATCTCCAACACTCTTCCACTTCCAGCGAGAACTGCTTGTTTCCTCACGTTCACCTACTACTTCCTCTCCTGAGCTGACATTCTACACCTTTCCTTCTTGAGGACCAGGTCCCTGTGTCCGCTTTCCTCTTTTTCTCAGATCTCTTCCCTTTTTGGACTGTGACTTTTCATCCTTCCTGTAACCCTTTCCCTTTCTTTTCTGACTTCTTCTTTTTTTTTCTTTTCAACCTCTTCTCCCCGACAACTCAACCAATTTCTCTTCGGTATTCGCAATTTGATACTTGGGAAGGTTTTGCGTGCACTTCTTACTGCAGCCGCGCAGAGCGTGCACTGTCCTTAAGGCATCTCCATCCAATTTTTGGCGCAGCAGACATCCACACCTTTTCCTTTCCTTTTTGACTCTCAACCTTCTTACCTTCCATTTGAATGTTCTTCCTTCCTTCAACTTGCAGATTCCAGATGCAGAGGTAATAAGAGTACCCCGCCTAAGGCGGGGTTTTATATCGAAAATGGGTTGAGTAGGCCTTACCTCTTCTCTTTCCAGTGCTCAAGTGTGTTCTCTGACTCTGGCTTCTTCTCGCATCATTTGCCAGGCTTTCAATCACGAGTTCCTCACTCGCTGCCATATATAGACTCGGAATCCCCATTTTTTTGGTAGATCTCCTCAAAAACATGTTGTCAGGCAACATGTTCTTCAATGGACAGGGTCCAGTGGGTTGGCACTGCAGAAGTGTTTAGATCTATGGATCAGAAGGTGTATAGGAGTATTTTTGTAGAGGACTAGGTGGGGGAGGAAGTCTGGCTTGAGCAGGTTTGTTGGAGAATAAGAATGCAGGGGCGCAATTTCACAACTAAGTGCCTCCAACATTTGCTTAGAAGAAGATGAAGGAGAGACCATGTTGTGATACTGGAAGTGTTTCGTTAAGACCAAAAGAAGAGGAAAACATATTTGTCCTTTGAATGTGAGAAGCCTTGTGATAATGAGAGAGATAAGTTTAAGAGACGAAGAGAGTTTTTCAAGAAGAAAAGACCCCTTTTAAAGAAGTGAAAGGTGCCAGGTCCCTGATTGTATGCGTCGTTTGAGAGAGAAAATGATTGGACTGATCGGTTCATAGTAACCGATGACTGACACATGGCATTTCACGGTCAAATTTTTAGTTTAAATTTTAATGCATAAAAATGCTAAACCTGGACAGGTACCAGGTACCATGATAGAGTTTAAACCCCAAACTCATTCCTTAATTGTTTAGTCTCGTTCTTTTGCTGAAAAAGCACAAGAAAAATGGTCCCTATTGAGAAGATACCTACGAAGATACAAAAGTGAATCTTGTTCAAATTAAGATTCACACAAAAGGATACCTACACTGCAATTCTACCATCAAGGGAGTTCTACTGTTGGAGGCTGAAAAGCACACTTGGAGATCAACATCCCCAACTTTAAATAAGAATTTTCTCTTCAAATTGACCTTGCTGAGAGCCTTGGTCAGATGCTGCATCTGTTCCTTCCTCCGTTGGACATTATGTGAGCAAATATTTCCTCTCAACATGAAATCCCTTAAAATGATGTCTGACATATTTGCTTTGTTCTCTTTGATGAACTGGGTTCTTTCCATACTCCAGCACTGTTTTGTCACAATGAAGGAATTGCTTTGATATGGATTCCAAAATCTTCTAAGTGTTTGTCCTGAATCCATCAGCAATTGAGAACACATGCTGCAAGCAGCGCATATTTCAGCTCATCAGTTGAAAGAGCCACATGAGTTGCTTCTTGGGTGCCCCAAGAGATAAGTGATGATCCAAGGAACTTGAGCCATTCCAAGGTGCTCTTCCTTTCAACCTTGATACCTGCAAAATCAAGCATCTGCAAAAAACCAACCAGATCACAAGTATCACCTTGCAGGAATAAAAGAGACCAGTCCCCTGTTTTCTTAGCAATTACATATACTACGTTTTGCACCTTCAGGTGTGAATCACGAGTACATGCTGAAAAACCTGGCACACATTCCAACATTATACACATATCCGGCCTTCGAGCAGTCAGAACACAAGGAGACAATGATTCCGCTTTAACATTGTCTGATTACAAGGGGATCAGATTCTTCTACTATCATCTTGAATTTGTTCCCATAGGAGTGTCCCTAGGTTTGGAATCAAACATATTGAATTTTTTTTCAAGCAGTCTTTGATGTACTTCTCCTGTCATATTGAAATCCCATTTGAATGATTGCTTTGATTTGCAGCCCAAGGAAGAATGAACTCACCCATCATACTCCATTTCAACTCCCTTGCCATCAGTGCTGAAAATTTCTTCACAGAGATGTTCGGAAGTAGCTCCAAAAATTAGGTCTCACATAGACTTGAATGATAAGCAAGTCTTGGTTCTCTTTTTAATAAGAACAAGGTATTGTCTATCTTGCCTCTTTTGAAACTCATTCTTCATGGGCAAAACTTGACAACCTTTCATACCATGCTCTTGGACTTTTTCAAACCAATATAGTGTCCTTATTGCAATCTGAACACATGATTTGGTAGCTCTGCATCTTCAAAACCAGGGGGTCGCTTGACATATACCTCCTCTTTGAGATCTCTCCATTCCGAAATGCACTCTTCACATCCTTTGCTATAGCTTGAACCCATAAAAGCAGGCTAAGCCTTTAAGATTCTAATAGCTTCCATCTAGCAACAGGTGCAACAGTCTCATCATGAGTCAATCCTTCTTCTTGTTGTATCCTTGACACCTCCGGATTTTTTCTAGTAATAACTTTTTTTTTTACAAAGTTTGTTTCTGAAACCCCCCTGTTCCTATTCTGTTCTGCTTCAGTCCGAGGTAACCAGGTATCATAACCTTACTTCTTTCAAACTGATGAAGTTCGTCTGCATAGAATTGATCCGTCCGCATCACTATGCCTTCTTTACAATTCTTTAGGCTCAATGGGATGATATGAAATCTGAGAATGCAATTAGTTCCTTGTTTTTGATCTAGTTTGAATTCCAGAATTCAATGAGAAATAATTTCAAGAGGTGTGATGAACTATGCTTCCATCCTGACCTTGCCGAGACTGAATTTTTGGCAGATCAGCATGACTTCTTCATCAAGATGCATCATCTTCTAATCATCTTCCTTGAGTCTGATGTACTCTGCTAAAGTTTAGTAGTACCAGGTCCATGTCCATCCTGTTTCTATCTCAGCATCCTCTTCAGGTATAAAAAAAAAAAAAATAGAAAACCCCCCCCTTAAGATTCTGATCATCACAATTCATTTTCATTTGTTGATCTGCATCAGCTTCACTCCTTCAATTTCTTGATTTTGAGAGTTCCGCACATCATCATCATCTTTGGTCCACATTCTTCAAGATATCCATTTTCATCAAAACAACATGAATGCTTTCTCAATGCATTGTGTTCGTTTGTTGAATATTCATTTTAGCTTTTTGCTGGATGAAGAATATCCAAAAAGAAAAAAAAAAACAAATCTCTTCATCACTCTGGATCAAATTTTCCCAGATAACCTTGGGCCCTTAGGTAGCACAAAACATCTGGCCCCCCTCCCGCCCGGTCCTCTACGCCCAATGTGCCGTACGTTGAACTCCACAATAGCTCAGCATTTGGGCCATCCAAATCCCCCCTGGAGCCTCCTTCCTCGGGTCCACTCATCGTGATTCGGTCGCTTTGTGGGGGGCGCCCCCGCGGACCGTTCGTATGGAGTCTTATCAGCACAACTCTTATTAGCACCTGTGTACATGACATGCTGTGTTAACAAATTCAGCCAGAAACTTTGAGGAAGATGTGATTCAATATCATAGTTCTGGCAATGTTCACCCCGGTTCTGTTTTTTTCTTTCCACTACTTCCCTTTTGGTTGATGAGTTCTTGGAAGCAGAGAAATTGTGGCTTTTATGTACCATTTTTATGCGAATCTATCCAGTGTTGAGTTTTCAAACTCTGTCCCCTTATCAGATCGAATGCTGCAACAACTTGATTCAATTTGGTTTGAATCATGTTGGAGAATACCACCAGCTCATCAGCTGTTCTGCCTTTGATCTCAAGCATCCTCGTCCCTGTGTATCTTGAATAGTCTCAAACATTGCACCCAAAATGTACTTCCTTGCTCTGACGTCTCTTTCTTCTTGCCATTTCTTTGGCTTTGAACTTCAAGGGTCCACAAACCAGGTCCATATGAATCAGCTCTAAGGTTTTTTTTGATGATGTTAAACCTCTGATTCCTTGGGCTTGAATGATTGATCTGATTTGCTGCCTTAACACAAGCTCACATATTTTAATTTTCAGGCAAATTTCTTTTGGGCAACCCTCGACCAGGTCCTTTGAATTCAACTTTTTAATAAGATGAACTCACATGTCCCCAGCCTACGATGCCAGACAGAAATCACATTTTCCTTTTGAGCACTGAGACATTTAAGTCATCTCCATGAAGAGATTCCAAGTTTTGCCACATACTATTTTTGAACTTCTTTTTTTTTGCAGTGAGATTACCTTGTTTGTAGTTAAACTCACACGGTGCAAGTGCCATTTCTCCAGAAGTAAACTTGGACCTCATTTCCTTTGTCCACGATTTGGTACAACACTTAGGCCAGGCTGTACTTCACCCATCCACAATGGTAAACATTGTCATTGAATCTCAAAGATCTTCCTACTTTGGACACGCCAAAATTAGCCGTTCTGCCATCACCAATGAGACACCTCCTCTTTGGAGGGTCTTGAGTAGAGGAAGTTCTTTTACATCACCAGTCATAATGTTTAGATCATCCACATCCATAGACCAACATTGACTGGTACTCCCTCTCACCACCTGCACCAAAATCCCTTTTAAAGCTGGGTAACCCATTTCAGGCTTGAGTTCCCCGTAGTGCAGACAAAGGAGTGATCCGATTGTAACTGGTCGCATATGGTAGACTTTGAGCTTTTTAAAAACAGACATAGGAGCATGAACAGATTTTTTTTCTTTAAAATCTGTGATTTAGACAAGCTCTTAGGACCACCCAGGTCTTCAAATTTGGTACATTTTGCTTTCTTCGCATAATTAGAGTATCTTTCACACGAGTTTCTCCAGCTAACACACTCATTCTTCAAATGTCCGTTCTTACCACAACTGAAGACAAACAGATTGTCAGACAAAACCATACTTACTGTGAGGATTATACGTAGGACTTATGTTCAGACTTCTAGTCCTTTCTTTTGAAATTACTCTGATTGTCCACTTTGACAGCAACTTTGAGGATTTGTTCCACTTAAGAGAATTTTTCAGCTCTTCTCTTATCTTTCACATCACAATATTTGTCTAATCTTGTTTACCTCCTTTTCAAGTGACAGACTAAAGATTTTTCTTAGAGTTTTTTTCAATTTTTTCTTGATTTCAGCTTGCAGACTATTTGACTTTCATTCAGCTTTCAGCTTCGTCAGTAACTGACACAACTACTTGTTCGTAGTTCAGAGTTATTTAACTCTAAGACACCATTCTTGACATTGTGTATTCAAGTTGACCTTGTTTTTCAGTTAAACTTTCAATTCATCCAGCAGTCCTGTAATCGCTTTCAGATTAACTCTATCACAGATCTAGCATGAGACTTTTGCCAAGGTTCTCGATTTTTTAAGAGAATCATTTTCCAAGTCATTTTCATGTCAAGAGAGTTCCCTGATTGTCCTCATTCTTCTTTTCTTTGTGTGTGCCATGAAGCAACATTTCATTCTTGAAGACAGTTTCCCTATGCACAGCAACCCAGCACATCTTTTGGCTCATGCAGGATCTTCTGAATCACTTGAAGAATTCCCCCCATCAGCAGAACCCTTTTGCACCAATATCAGCAAACAGCTTTACGCTCTCTGTTAACAAGGTCCGAGGTCCTTCGTTTTCTTTGTCACCCCTGTGTTTTTTTGATGTTCCTTATTTTCATTCTGAGGCAAAGGACACTCTCTGATGAAGTGCCCAATTTCCACACTTGTGATCAGTAATCACTGACAGCATTTCGAGTCCCATTTGTTCCTCTTTTATAAATTTGTTTTTTTCCACACCTTTTGAATCTACTGATGAGATATGCCATATCATCATCATCACTGAATCTTCATCGATTTATACTTCACAACATCAATGACTTGTCCCTTCTTGGCTTCCTTTTTTGACAATCATAGCTTTCGATTCATCTCATGTGTTTTAAGATACCAATCAAGGCCTCCATGGTCATCACCTTCAAGTCCTTGGCTTATGTAAGGCAGCAACTTTGCTTCCTCCCAAGACTTTGGAAGAATTCGAAGCACTTTCCTGACTTGTTTGTTCATCTTATAGTTCTCAAACCCAGATTTTCGCAGCTCATTTGTATGGAAGACACGTTGGTGAACATGTCATGTATTTGTTTCTCTTCCTCCTTCATTTTTGAAGTTCGCATCGTGAGTGAGCCATGTCCAATCGTAGATTCTTTGTGACTTGTTCAATTCCTTCATGTGCAGTCAACAGCAATCCCTAAATTTCTTTAGTAGACTCACAACAGGCTGACACTCTGTTTGTACTCATCATGTCCCTAACTCCAAGACCAGAAGAGTTTTAGCTTTGAAAACCCGTTTCACAATCTTTTTTCTGTCAGCATCATCTATTTCCTTTCCTTTCTGCCTAGGCTTGGAACAGAAATGGTCTTTTTTCTCCAACCTTTCTCCATCATTGGAAACACATGGTCACTAGTTACAATATCTCATAACTCGCTGTCTTCAGCCATGGGTAGTCATGCTCTAACTTCCACCAACGGTAGCAATGTCATTTGAAACGAGAGGTCTTTGTGATGACTGACCTTCCTTCCGAGGTTAATGGAGCTGCCATTCTAGAGCATACACTTTCCTTGGTGTTAACCAAAAAGATAGTGCCTGCTCTGATAACCACTTAGTAGAATAGTAAATGCCTTTCACGTAACAATAATGGCCAGGTCCCTTACTACTCTTCAAAATTACCAGAAGTTAATGCAGTAAATTCAAACACATGATTTTACGTGGAAACCTCCCTTGCTTAGAGAGAGTAAAAACCACACCTGTCTCACACAGGATTTTCAATCAATCATTTTCACTAATCTTCAAAAGCAAAGTCAAACACGATTACAAACACCAAACGTAAGAAGGTTATCAATCTACAGATATAGTAAATAGCCCTCTATACTTAACAAAGCCTAAGTAGAAAACAATCTACCATCAAAGCTATCCTACCTGGACACCTAGACTTTTAACTACAACCCATACCAAATTCCTTATGACTCAGGAAGGTTTACAGTTTTAATAACAAGAGAAGTATCCTAAACAACTAAACGAAAAGCTCCAGATACTGCTATTGTTTCTTGGAATAATTTTGGCCTTTGCTTGTTAGCTTTTGCAAGAGTTTTTCTTGGAAAAGTTTTTAATCAAATTGGCAAAAATTTCACAATGTTTAGGAACGTGCCTATTATGGCAAGTCACTTTCGTAAACCTTCGTTTCCATTGCTGGAAAGGTCACACTTTTTCTGACGCCAATCGGAATTGTGCACCTACTTTACTGTACCGTCTCTAGCTGGCAGTTGACTGGCCATCATCCCATGAGAGCCTGGTACCCTCTCTAGTCCCTGAGTTTGTTTTCCTCAAACTGAATCCTTCAAACAAGACACTGCAATACTCAGTAGACACCCGGTACCTTTCATGAAGTCCCGAAATTTGTCAATCACATCAAAACTACAAATAACACCATGCAATGTACGTTCTCAAATTATATCAAATATTTCATTTTGCGTAGTACTTTTAAATACATACGCATGTATATATGTAGTATAGTCCTATCATTCAATCTTGTTTGTATTATTTGATTAGGCATGAAGTATCCGAAAATACCCACTTCTCTTTTAATATTCTGATATAAATATTTACTCAATTTCCATCTTACACTCTTTTTTCTCTTTATGGCGTTTACCTGACTTCACTACATGGACTGTTTTACGCTCTCGTACAACACCTTCTCCCCTCCTCCCCACCTCTCCCCGCTACCTAAAAAATAAGATAAAAATAAAATGTAGTTGTTCTCTTGAATGACTGGCTTCATATAACCTAAGTATATTTGTCATATGAGAGATCCAAACTAAACGATTACTGTCAGTGGTTAACTGTCTACTTTGTTGTTATAGGTAATTAATTAAGGGGCACTAATAGTAAACTTTTTATTGGCTAAACAATGAGAGCTTTAATTATTTGGGTGAATTTAGATCCGAAATTATTGAATAAGTAATTTTAAAATATAATAATGCTAACTTTAGAACTTTAATTTCTAAATTTTAATCTAATACACAGATGTTTTTGTCAAATAATTATATTGTGAGTAAATATTCCAAATATATAGAGAGAAAAAGTACTCCTTTGTCCCTTTCTAGCTCTATCCATTGTTGACTTTCTCCGCTTAGTTAAGTAGTCAAAGCAGAGGTAGAGTTAGGTGAAAGCGGAGATTTAGATAAACGTATTAAATTTTTCATAGATTTTATATTTATTTTAAAAATTTAAATAAATAAATGTGTATTAATTTGTGAACCTTACTTACTAGTAAGAAAAGGGCGATAAAAATACATTTTATATAAGTATTATGTATTCAAAAGAAAATATGCTTTGTAATTTTTTTCTTCTGTCCTAATATTTAAAGCTTCAAAATTTTTATATCGACTGCATAAAAAGATTTCTTTTATGAAACATATGGACAACTTAACTTGATGGTTTATCTCTTGCTTGAGTGGTAGGCACATGGGCAACTCATGATCTCACATGATGTGAGTTTTTATTCTTTCCCTAAATTTATTTGATGCTTAAGTATAAAATTATCAAGAATATTCTTATAGATTTTGACAAAATTTATTAACTTAATTTTCTCGAGGTTATTTGAATTTTTAAATTTAAAAAAAAAATTAAAAATATCTCTGAACTAAAGGAAAATGTCTTCAAATATCTTTTATCTATTTTTGATTTAAAATATCCCTTTTATTCACCTACACTCACAGGCCGAACTAAAATTTTCAATAAGGGATTTAAAATCTCAAAAAAATACACAAACGAAGTAGTTGAAAGGGGTTTGACATCTTACTATATATATCTATAAAATTATTTTAACCATGTATAAATGATATAATTTTTCGCCAAAGGGATTCAGATGAACCCGCTAACTATAAGGTAGCTCCATCATTGCTTATACTCTTGAAACTAACAACTTCCTTTTTATTTTTTATTTTTTAAAAATACTTACTATGTGTCATTTTCTTATTGAATAAAATAAAAATATATCTCTATTAATTTTTTACCATAATTTATCCAAATCAAACACCTATGGTAGTAACAGGATTTAATAATGAAGGAAGTATAATTACATATAAAACCAAAAATATAAAAAAAACAAATATATGTAAATCTAATTGTTTACAAGACCAGAATAAGATAACTATTAACATTAAAACAAAACCTCTTTTCGTAACATATTTTATACATTACTGAATTACTGACTTACCTATACAAGAAAAAATATTAACATACAAATAGATATACAATCTAATCAATAAAGAACTGTATAAAATTTTGAGTTTACAACAACGACAGATATGTTAATTCTTCCCAACTTTGGGTTGTTTCTTCTATTATCTCTAATATTAATAATTTTTCATAAATTATTTTTTTATGTCAAAATCAAGGTCTTTTAATAAATAGAGTACTAATATCTTGTAATTAACATCATCATTTAACAAATAGGTATTCATTTTTATCATATGCTTTGCTTTTTTAAGTTTATTCCCTCTAACCTCTTAGTTGATTATACTTATTCATCATATTATACTAAAGTTATTTTAATCATCTTTCTAGTCACTACTATGGTTTTCTTCTTCAATCAGTTACCATAAGAACAACGGGCCTCAACTCCTGTGTCTTTCTCCCTAAACGGTATTCTTCCTACGGTTTTCCACCTTATGAGACATAGTCTGGCTTACCTACTCTCCGATAGTGTTCCATAGCAAAACTTCTAAAGACGATTATCATAACAGTATTATAGCATGAGAATATTTATAATTACTCAAGAGATTATAAGGAATAAATCGTTTAGCTATTCATAAGCATAAATGAAATATACCTGTTCTTGTAGATCATCCCGTCATATTTGATTTGTTTTCCCATAGATATTTTCTCATTTAGCTATTTTAAACTTAGCTCGGATACAATTTGGAGGGGGGGGGGCATCGACTTAGGGGCGGAATTGTAAAGAAAGAAAGATGTGTGGATGGTTAGTGATTGATGATTTATTTACAAAGGCAATACCACTTATATACAAGTTCCCAATGACTGTCATTTCTTACTAAAAGACGATGACCTTTACTATTTTACCCATTTACTACCTTTTCTAATTTACACATTCACTGACTCCTACTATTCATGAATGTGACTTTTTGTCCTCTACTATTCATGAATAGGATACCTGATTTTTGTTTTTTAATGGCCTTCTGACCCCAATTTACATGACTTTCCAAAAAGTAAAATATACAAATTGACTATTGGGTACATATCTCTTTATGTCTATTTTTTCCTTTTCTTCTTACTTTCTTAGTTCATTCCAGCTGTACGTCTGGGCCAAAAAGTGAAAAGTATGACAGTGAAGTGCAACTATTGAAGAAAGCATCTATAGTCACAGCACAATCTAAATATGCGGAGCCGTCTCCGGCAGACGATAAAGTCAGTGTCACTAAAGGTGACGTTGAGAAACGCCTAAAACTCAAACTACGACAATTATCAACTGCAAGTACAAACAAATGAAGTAGTACAGTACAGGAAAAAATTATCATTAAACAATCTATTTGAAAAACCATTCATTTTCCCGAAACAACAGTTATAGATATAAACACCAACTCCACAAACTTCTACCTACCGCAGATAGCCTAAACAGAGAAAAGAAGAAGATAACCAATTTACCCCAATCATATATCGAAAACATATATACATCCAAACTTTTTTAATTTTAAACCTCACACCTATCTCAACCACGCACAGAAAAAACACATGATTATTAACCTCAACATTTGCAATGGCTACAACAAACCAATGATGGCAGGCAACCTAAACTAACCCAAACTTGGTTAGAACTTATTACAATTATGGACTACTTATTACGGTATAATACATACGATGGTCCAGAAATACGTGGAATCCCTGAGACCACAAAGCCTTTTTAATCATACAAAAGAATTACAAAAGGTACCTATTTTTTTATAAAATTTTTTACCGCACCACTCAGAAAATACTTTTTAAACTAACGATTAAAAACCAACTATCCAAGTTGTCAAAATAAGGATTGACAGCGGGAAAGACAATCCAGAGGAGATATCGGCACAGCCAAAATACCTAAATTTAGATAACCTTATTTTTATGCCAATAAAAGAACAATTGGGCTATCACTAATCCAAGAACTGCTACAATTATCTACAAGGAATTTTCTATTTGGAGTTATTATTCCCAGAGATCATTTATGATATATGTGAATTCGCAAGACGTTAGGACTAGATAGGCATGAAGTACAGAGATGGATATTTTTTGTTAAAGCCAGAATTACCACCAACCACTAGAGGCTTTGGAAGCAAGGATTTAATTTCGAAAGAATTATTACCAGATATTGGCAACTATTGACATAAGTTCAGGAACGTATATGTTCAAAATGCAAGATAAGATAACTATGTCCCAAACGTACAGCTGGAATTAACAAGAATAAGATGATAAGGAAAAAACATACATAAGAGATATTACAAATTAGTCAATTGATAGTTTTTACTTTTTGAGTCATGTACATTTCGGCCAAGAAGGCCATTAAAAAAAACATGTGTTCTATTCATTAATAGTAGAAGACAAAAAGTCACATCGAATATATAGTCAAGTTCTGTGTAAATAGTAAAGGTTAGTAACTGTGTAAATAGTATGAGCAAGTTTACTGGTAATAGTAAGGTTGTCCTGTGAAATAGTAAAGCCAATCGCTTTAGTGATGAAGGTCATTAGGAACTTGTATATAAGTTACATTTGCCTTTGTAAGATAAATCCCTCATCACTAACCTCCACACATCTCCTCTTTCTTACAATTCCGCAGTATAGTCGATCCCCCCCCCCCCAAATTGGTATCAGACTAGTTAAAAAGACTAAGATAAGAAATATCTTTGGCAAACAACTCAACTATGCGATTATCTACACGACCAGTATATTCATTTATGCTTATGAATAGCTAAACTGCTTTAATCTTTATAATCTCTTGATTATTTAAAATATCAGCATGCTATAAACGTTTATGATAATCGTCTTTAGAAGGTTTGCTATGATATTCTGAGAGTAGGTAAAGCCCAGACTATGTCATCCTAAGGTGCAACCGGTAGGCCAGAATGCCGTTTAGGGAAGTACCATAGTTGAGGCGCTGTTTAGGGTAAGCTGATTTAAGAAGGAAAACCATAGTAGTGACGAGAAAAGAGATTAACATAACTTTAGTATAATATGTGATAGTATAATCAACTAAGAGTTAGATGGAACTAACTTTTAAAAAGCAAAGCCAAATGATACAAATGAATACCTATTTGTTTAAATGATGATGTTAATTACAAGATAATTAATACCTATTTATTAAAAGACTTGATTTTGACATAAAAGAATAATTTAATTGCAAAAAATATTCATATAGAGATCATAGAAGAAACAACCCAAAGTTGGGCAGAATTAATCATACCAGATGACATAATCTATATGATGTAAATAGACTTAGAATTATAAAAGTATGATTGACCGAAAAAGGTTTGAAATTTGGGCAAAAAAGTAATAAGTATAAGATGAAATCATCATATTTAAAATAGACAACGTGAAAATAATTAACGAACAACTAGATTACTATATACTGAAAAGCCCTTACAAGGATGAGAAAGCATAAACAAAAATAAAAATTGAATTAATAGATTGAAATAGTATCATCCACAGAGACCATTAAAATATAATTTTGATGAGTTAACAGAATTCAAATACACATAAGATGAACTATTGAAATAATTAATATCAAAAAATATAGTAAACATACAGTCCGACATTCCATAGTTATAAACATAGTGAACAAAAAAGAGGAAACGTAGACTGGTTATAGATTATCGCGTAATCTAAACTGTCAAAACTAAAACATACATTACCCATACAAATAAAATAACTAAAAATAAGACAACTACAAGGATCTACTATTTTATAAATTTAACTAAAAATCGAGTTTTCTCACCTTAAACTAAATAAGAATCTACACTAACTAACACATTCACTGTACCACAGGATTTATGACTGAATGTTTTTACCATTTTGGATCTAAAATGCATCAGGTAGATATCAACATTTTTATGGAAACCCCTTTTCAATCAACGGGAAAATTGCATGTCTATAGATGATCTATTATGATTTCTAAAAAACCCAACACGATGAACATATTAGTTATTAGAAAATTTATACAGAAAGATTAACTTCAGGTATTAGTGTAAGTAAAAGAAAGCAGAAATTGATGAACCACAGATCGAATTTCCTAGGAATATCAATAGATAGAAATGGAATAAAAATCAAACACCCTAGTACAAAAAATAAAATCAACCCTTGATGGAAATATAGATACCAAAAAAAATTAACCATCCTTTCTAGGATAGTAAGACCAAGTAGAGACTATATACCGAAATTCTGCAGAACATTTAAAACCTTACATAAAAACTTAAGAAAAGATGTGAATATCATTCTCGACATACGGTAAAGAACATATAAGACATCTTACGAGTGTTTTTTTTAATGTAAAAAAGACCACAACTAATTTCCTTATGAAATAGATCATTTACTTTAGTGTTGAAACAGATTCAAGTACAAATCAAGTTAATGGAGGGAGTTTTTTAAAATAACATATGAAAAAGAAAAAATAGACACATTGTAGATCTTATTCAGGATCTTATGCAGAAGCACAAATGAAATGGAAATAAATATAAAAAATTTTCGCATTATATAAATGTTATTAAGCATTTGAACCTATATTGTTTTATAAAAAATTTTGTGAGGACAATCATACACTAAAATGGTGGATAACTAAAAGGTAACCGACTCAGTTACCACAAACGAAATAATAAGGAGATTAGTATTAAATATCTTAAACTTTAGCATTTACAATTGAAGTGATAAAACAAAACTGAAAATATTATTGCAGATTAACTCTCACTAGGAAACTAGTCTCAAATAGACAGAAAAATATATCTGCCACACTACCCTTTGTCCAAAAAGTGTAAGTGCTTGACAGTGCAAAGTGCACCTATTGAAAACCCTCATAGTCAGCACATGACTCTATATGCGGAGCTACGTCGTTCGGGCAATACACAACTCTTGATATCGATAAAAGGCCAGAACTAAAAGGTGACGTTGAAAACACCTAAAAACTCAAATACTAATAATTATCACTGCAAGGTACAAATTAAGCCATACAAGTAAGGAACAATAATCAATTTAAAAACTTGTCCTTTACTATTTTCCACATTCTCACCTTTACTATTTTAAAAATATGTACAAATTATTCAATTGTAATAGGTTTACTTTTTGAGTAATTTAATGTCGGCCAAAAGGTCATTAAAAAAAATCAGTTATTCTAATTCATGAATAGTGAAGAAAAAAGTCACTTCATGATAATAGAATTTTCAAGTTACTGTGTAAATATTAAAGTTAGGAACTGTGTAAATAGGTATAGTCCATTATTTGTGTAAATAGGAAACTGTTAGTAACTGTGTATATGTAAAGGTCAATCGTCTTTAGTAAGGAATGAAAGGTCATTAGTGCGCTTGATATAAGTGGCATTGGCCTTTGTAAATAAAATCAACATCAATCACTAAACCCTCCACACATCTCTCTTTTCTTACAATTTGCAAAGAGTGTCGATCCCCCCCCTCCCCCGCAACTGGTATCAGAGCAAGAAAGGCCGTTTAGGGAAGTACACAGCGTTGAGGCCTGTTAGGGTAACTGATTGAAGAATAAACCTATCGTGACTAGAACAGATGAATTAAAATCACTTTTAGTATAATTGCTGAATAAGTATAGTCTCAACTCAGAGGTTAAGGGAATAAACTTTAAAAAGCAAAGCTATGATAAAAATGAATACCTATTTGTTCAATGAGATGTTAATTACAAGATTTTGTACTACTATTTATTAAAAAAAAAACCTTGATCTTGACAATAAAGAGATAATTTATTAAAAATTATTAATATTAAAAAAAAAAAGAAAAAAAACCCCCCCCCCCCCCTCTCTCTCTATCTCTCCTCCTCTCTCTCTCTCGCTCTATCCTCTCTATTCACCTCTGTCCCTTTTCTTTTCTCTAGCTTTCTTCCCACCCTTGTTTTCATCGTTCTTTACCCTTTCCCCCCACTCGCTGGCCCTATTCTTTTTCTCTACCTCTTCCCCTCTCTCTTCCTTCTTCTTTTTTTTCTCGCCCCTGCTCCCTTTCCTTTTTTTTTCCGCACTCCTCTCTGTCCCCGTAACGACTCACTTGAAAAGAAGAAAAGAATACAGATGAGTGATGACGTAGCCCGTAGAGAAAATAAAATATGAAAAGAGAGAAAAAAATATATATAAGATAATATTATTATGATCATGACATTATTAATTTGTTTATGCAATATTGATTATTTATATCATATTTAAAATTTTAATTTAATTAATGAAATCTTAACTTTATTTTCTCGGTATAACCACCATTTCTTTTCTTTTCTTGTCTTCGATCCAAGTAAGAATTTTAGACATAAGCGGGAAAACTCAGCTTAGATGCGACGACAAATATAAAAACACTTTATTTATTTTCCCCTAAAATACTTACGTGTGAGACGTTATATTTCATTTTGGCTTGGATAAATTATGGTGGGAAACCTAGTTGAGATGGAGATTTTATTTCATCCAATAAGACAATGATACATAATAAATATTTTTAAAAAAAAACTAAAATAAAGAGAGATTTTTAGTTTCAAGGGTATAAATAAATGAGTAAAAAGGTGAATGAAAAAGTATTTTTTAACTAAAACAATGAGTAACAAAATACTTTTTGATCGAAAAATGAATAAATTATATTTCTGGGCATTTTTCGATAATTCAAAAAGTATTTTTCACGCTTTTTCTTTTTATATTTTAAGACTATTTTTTAAAATTTTAATTTTAACTTAGAGGACAATAATGTTTAATGTGATTGGACCCCTCCCTTGTAAAAGCCAAAAGACAACAAAGGCTGTTTTAACAATTGACACCTAAATATAGAATTTTAAATTTCTAAAGATGTATGGTTTCTAATATTACACTTTTCAAATTTAGCCTTGATATTTAAAATAAGTTTTTATTAGCAATGATAAATGTTACTATCCAAATTCACAAGCCGTGATGGTACCTATGTTCCCAACCAATAGGTAAGTCAACACAACATACTTTATCAATTTAATTAACTAAGAAGGTAAAAGGGTAAACAACGAGTAAAATCTCCAACATAAAGTTCTTTATAAATGTGAAATGCGGAAAGTTGAAAATAGCACCTAAGAATTGATGTAATAAGTATAAGAGTTTTCAAGAAACGATGCATGTCTGAAACTAAAATGATCAATCCACCATAAGGCATATCCTATTTGAATACTAAAATAACAGAAAAAGTAAAAGATATAGGGAGGTGTGGGTCTATAACCAAGCAACTCACCACAACTCCAAGATACTCCAAGCTCGGACTCAAAATGTTCCACGAGATGTGCTCGTACTCGAAATTGAATCTGCACCACAAAGAGCGCAACAAGTATAGTATGAGTATGAAACCACGTGTACCTAGTAAATTTCATTGACCAACAATGAAGAAGTAGTGACAGGAGTTTATATAAGAAAAAAATCAATTCCTCAATTATACAAGTCTATATTAAGGCTAGACCACCCATACTTACCACCTTTCGACTCAAGGCGTCTGCTACCATATTTGCCTTGCCCTGATGATAAACAATAGTCATATCATAGTCTTTGAGCAACTCCATTCATATCCGCTACCTCAAATTGACATTCCATTGATTGAATATATACTGGAGACTACGATGATCCGTGAACACCTCATAATGCACATCATAAAGATAGTGCCTCCAAATTTTCAATGCAAACATAACTGCTGCCGAATGTAAATCATGAAGAGAATAGTTCAAAACACAAACCTTTAACTGCCTCGAAGCATAAGCTATCACCTTTACCTTCTACATCAATACACAACCAAGATAAATTCGAGAAGCATCACCATACACAACAAAACCTTCTCCCTCTACGGGTAGGGTCAAAGTCAGAGCAGTAGTCAATAAAGTCTTAAGCTTTTGGAGACTAACCTCACACTCGTCAGACCGCTAAAAAGTCACCTCCTTCTATGTCAATCTAGTTAATGGAAATGCAATGGATGAGAACCTCTCTACAAATCATCGATAATAACCTGCAAGGCCTAAGAAACTACGAATCTCAGTAACTGAAGCAGGTCTGACCCAATCTCTATCTGCCTCAATCTTCTTAAGATCCACAATAATACCATCCTTGGACACTACATGTCCCAAGAATGCTTCTGAATAAGCCAAAACTCACACTTTTAAAAACTTTGCATAAAGTTTCTTCTCCTTTATAATCTCAAGCATAATCCTCAAATGATGCTCGTGTTCCTCCTTACTGCAGGAGTATATCAATATATCACCTATGAAGACAATAACAGAGGAATCCAAGTACAGTCTGAACACTCCATTCATCAAGTCCATAAAAGTTGTTGGGGCATTAGTCAATCTGAAAGACATCACCAAAAAATCATAATGGTCGTAACGTGTTCGAAAACTTATCTTAGGGATATCCTCAGCCTTAACCTTCAGCAGATGATAGCCGGATCTCAAGTCAATCTTGGAGAAAACAGAAACACCCTGTAACTGATCAAATAAATCATCAACATGAGGTATCAGGTACTTATTTTTGTTGGTTATCTTTTTCAACTGTCGATAATCAATACACATACGCATAGATCCATCTTTATTCTTCACAAATAACACTAGAGCACCCCAAGGAGATACGCTCGGTCTAATAAAGTCTTTGCTCAACAAATCCTGCAACTACTCCTTCAATTCATTTAATCAGTCGGTGTCATACAATAAAGAGGAAACAAAATAAGCTTAGTGCTTGGCTCTACGTCAATACAAAAATTAATATCACAACTGGTAGAAGACCTGGCAAATCTGTCAGAATTACCTTTAAAAATTCACTCACCACCGAAATAGACTCAAGCATAGGAGTCTTAACACTATTATCTCAAATGTACTCCAAGTAAGCCAGACATCCTCTCTCTACCAAGTGACGAGTCTTAAAAAATGATATCAACCCTTTAGGAGGGTGACTAAGAGAACCTCTCCATTCTACTATAGAAGTTCTAGGCATAACTAATGTAATTGTCTTGGCATAGCAATATAAAATTGTGTGATAAGGAAATAATCAATCCATATGAAGAATCACATCAAAATATACCATATTTAAGACTTTTAAATATGTATGAGTGTGATATCCCATCAAGGTAACTGTACATAGTCGATACACCCGATCTACCACTACAGAATCCCCAACATGAGTAGAAACATATACTGGCAAATCAAGAGACTCACATGATATACCTAGTCTCAAAAAAAATATAGACAGATAAGAATAAGTAGAGTATGGATCAAATAATACAGTAGCTGGTCGATGACAAACCAGAATAATACCTGTGATAACAACATCTGAATACTCAGCCTCTGGCCTACCCAAAAAATAGAACAGTGAGAACGACCACCCTCAGATGGTGAACTCAATGAACCACCTCTACCTGAATGAGAACCACCTATGTTGTGTTTTACACCTTCCCTTGCTGGAGGTTGTGCAACCCTGAAAGTCGAAGCCTGAGAATCCTGATGTAAGCCACCATATTTAGTCCTAGGGCAGTCACTCACAAAGTGTCTCATATCGCCATACTTAAAACAATCCCTACAAGAACCTGAATGACCTGAATGTCCTCCACAGCCTACAGGTCTAGAAGATAAATCTTGTGGAGTATGCATTGAACTCGAAGCACAATTCCTACTGTAATCAAAGCTGGCTAGAACAACCATAAACCTCACGGTTGCTAGATTGAGATGATACCTTCCCTAGTAACCCGCACGACACGACGTTAGGAGAGCACCGACATTACTCACCTGAATAGGAACACCCCTTGCCTGCGCCTGCTCACAACCTTCACATCGAATCATCTCTAAAATCCTTGGCGGCCATCTCCACATTATGGATGGAACACCAAAGCCGTACCTGAGCATCCCAGACGAATGGACGTTAAACCCCTAACAAACCTTCTCTTTCTCTCAAGCTCAATGAGAAGTATCATCGAATCATCCTAGCCAAGGCATATAATTTACCCTCATACTCTGCTATTTACATACCATCTTGTTGTAAACCCTTAAACTCGACCCTCTTACGCTCCCTCTCATTGTGTGGAATAAACTTGGCTAGAAGTACCTGAGTAAATTGAGTCCGTGATAGTGGAGGGGATCCATCTGGTCTACTACTAATATAATCCGCCACCACTCTTGTGTCCCAGAGCATTATCTAAAAACGTTGTGTATTCTTCAATCATAATACTCACACCACACACTCTAACGATAGGCAATCTCTATGACAAATACTATAAAGTCATAGGCATCCTCAATTAACGTCACCAGTAGTAGTGGATGATTCAATAGCTGAACGTGACAACATTTTTGTTCATCAATTGTCACATGGAAGACATGTACGCCAAAGGTTGATGTAAACTAGAAATTAATAATATCCTCAACGGGGGCTACAACAACAGCTGGCTGGCGTCTTGGGGTCATGAGAACTCTCGCGCACGCAACAATCAGAATCTGGATTCTCGACCGCCAACACGGGTCTATGAAGCATCACGCGAAGGAATTGCAAAGTTTAGTTCGACTTGAATATCCTATCTAGAAACGTCCCACACCACACCTACGAGCCCACTGTATCTTAAAGCATAGGGTTGACAATAGTATTGGGTTGAGCTTGAGCTGGTCCATCCTCCTCTACATGATCCTGCGCATCTGCATGAATAACATCTGCATTAAGAGGTACTGTCCTATCATGACCCTGGTAGATACTGGTACTTGGTCTTTCGTAGGTTCTGCATTACGGCCCCTACCCGACCTCTCTCACCCCTACCTCTACCTTAGATAGTGCTCCCAGAACGCCGCAGGATATGCTCCTACATGACCACTGACTATGTACGAGTCCTCAACAATCTAACGAGAGAAGAGATATCAAGATTAGAATTTCAATTGGTAAAGTGTACACAATCAATAATGACGGACAGAATTTTCCTAAAATGTCTTGCTCCCCGCCTCCAAAGATATGTCATGGACCTATCATCCCACTCGAAAGACTCTACTAGATCTTGCCTTGTGTTACTCGGGATACCGAGAATCTAGAAGCTTAATACCCAAATTTAATCACAAATCGTGATGCCAAATATGTTCCCAACCCAATAGGTAGCCAACCCCAACAATTTTATCAATTTCCTACTACTATTAAGGAAAAAAAAGTAAATACGAGTAAAATCTCCCCACAGCAGCTTCTTTATAATACGAAATGCGGAAAACTCGCGAAAATTCTCACCCAAAGAATAGAATGGTTTGTCATACGTATAAAAGATTCTAAAATACAATGCAACCGTACGAAATAAAATAAACCAATCCAACATTAGAGTGTGTATAATCCCTTGCAGGACAAAAACGAAAGTAACAGAATAAGTAATAAAATATAGAGGGAGGTTTGGGTTACGGAACAACCACCACGCAGCCCCCCCCTCAACAACTCCAAGATTTACTCCAAGTCAAAACTCAACGCCTCCCACGAGATGTGGTACTCGAAATCGAATCTTAAACCACAAAGAGTCCAACAGTATAGTATGAGCCGTACACAACACCCACGTTGTATAAGAATATCTCCTTGATCCCACAAGAGAAATGTGACGGGAGTCTAGATAAGAAAAAAAATCAATTCTTTAATTATACGAGTTATACTACATTGTCAGTAAAGTTTCTACACTATTGTAATCAAAATATCAATTACTTTTTCCAAACCACCCAATAAAAAACACACTACATCATCAAGATCAAGCGATGTCATAGATGCAAGGTAATATGAACATGAAAGAATGACCGTAGATATCTCTCAGCCGTATATACCTGATCTTTTCTCGAAAACCCCTCCAGCACATCGAGAGTTCATGACTATGGGGGACTCGCCAAGCTCCAATAACAGACAAGGCAGATGCTCATGGGTCTGTGTGGACATCCTCAGCAATATTATAAAGCAAACCAATTTTGCACGGACGATCTTCACGTTGACCAAATTCTTTTAACTTAAATCTCACATCCACACGACCACAGATGATATCCACGTGCCCACCTTATACTCGGCCTCATTTCAATGCATGTGCACATATTATGAATCCAAATTAAAGGGATTGATGGGCATTGCAATCAATCAAATATCACCATAATACATAACCACCTCCCAACTATCAAAACTATACAAGTCCGCCCAACACGACACGCAATAATGTTGGGTTATGGGTCTTTTCCCTCCTATGTGGATAATAAAAGCCCAATTGGACCCAACCCATTTTTGCCCCATAATCAGTCTTATGAGGCCAAAATAAGCCTATTTAGGTCTACATTTCAGACCACCCCCCCACAAGAGAGTTTTTCAGCAGCCAAAACGTGGGGAGCAAAAGAGAGATTTTGTCGCAGTCCCAATTCAGCCCTTCATCGCCAACTTAATTGCCGATTCCCGATTCGTTCTTGTCCGATTGAGCTGAATAGACGCGCGCGGACAACATTTGTCTCATATAATCTTTGATTAGGAATGAAGAGTGGATTGGGTAGCCTGCAGCTTCAGTTTTGTGTCCTGAATAAGTAGCTGCGCATTTGGTGATTTTGCTCGTTTAATTCTCTAGATCTTGGTGCAATCTTATGTTGTGCTGTGGGGCCTTGGTTTGTTGTTTGGACCCCCTTGTTTTTGTGGCCAATTTTGCGAGAACAATATTGTAACTTATTGGTTGGTGATTATAGTGGAGATTTTGCGTCCCGTAGTTTTTTACTTCTTCACACGAAGGATTTTACCACGTAAATCTTGGTGTCGTGTGTGATTGTTTCATATTGTGTGTTATATTGTTTGGTTGAAATTACTTGCTGACCTTAATATCATATTGCTTGTGTTGTTTGTTCTTTCATTGGTCAATCGAACAAAGGGAAAAGTATAGACCTTGGGTATTCTTCCGCTGTTATCCTGTAGGCATTCTGGTAGTGCCTTGTCTTTCCCAACAAAGTGGTATCAGAGCATTGGTTATTGTTGATTGTCGTTTTGAATGATGGAGGCAAATATGAGCAAAATGGTATGTTTAAATGGTAGTAACTATCATATTTGGAAAGGCAAGATGAAAGATCTTCTATTTGTCAAGAAGATGCATTTACCTGTGTTTGCTTCTAAAAAGCCTCAGTCTTTGAATGATGAAGAATGGGAATTTGAGCATCTGCAGGTTTGTGGCTATATTAGACAATGGGTTGAAGATAATGTTAGAAATCATATTGTGAATGAGACACATGCTAAAAGTTTTTGGGACAAGCGTGAGACACTTTATGCTTTGAAGACTGGCAACAACAAGTTGTTCCTATTGAAACAATTAATGAATATCAGGTATAAAGAGGGCACTCCTATTTCTGATCATATTAATGATTTTCAGGGTGTTCTTGACCAGCTGTCCGGAATGGGTGTAAAGTTTGATGATGAGATACAAGGACTTTGGCTTCTTAATACTCTGCCAGACTCTTGGGAGACTCTTCGAGTTTCTTTGACTAATTCTGCTCCCAGTGGTGTTGTAACCATGGAATATACTAAGAGTGGTGTCTTGAATGAAGAAATGAGAAGAAGATCTCAAGCCTCATCTTCTTCAGCTTCACACTCCGATGTTTTGGTTACTGAAGATAGGGGGAGAAACAAGTCCAGAGGTCAAAATGATAGAGGTAAAAGTAGAAGCAAGTCAAAGTCTAAATACAAGAATACTACATGTGACTATTGCCACAAGAATGGGCATATCATGAAATATTGTTACAAGCACAAGAGAGATATGAGACAACAAAAGAGAGAAGACGATAATGAAAATCGTGTTGCTGTTGTTGCTAATAATGATCTTCTTGTTTCTTGTGATGAAAATGCCATTAATCTTGTTCGTGATGAGTCTAGCTGGTTTGTGGATTCTGGTGCTACTTCTCATGTCACACCAAAGAAGGAATTATTTTCTTCTTATACTCCAGGTAATTTTGGAACGTTGAAAATGGGCAATAATCATGAAGTTGATGTTATTGGCATTGGGACAGTTTGTTTGGAAAGTAACAATGGTTCCAAACTAGTTCTCAATAATGTCAAGCATGCTCCAGATGTTCGCTTGAATTTGATTTCTGTGGGATATCTTGATGATGAGGGTTATGTTAACACACTTGGTGTTGGCCAGTGGAAGCTTACTAGAGGTTTGATGGTTGTGGCCCGTGGTGACAAGTTGTCTAACTTGTATGTATTTCAGGGCTCCATATCCAGAGACTCAGTAAATTTGGTGGAGAATGATACTTCATCAGAGTTATGGCATAGAAGGCTGAGTCATATGAGCGAGAAGGGGATTGATAGTTTGGCTAAGAAAAATTTGCTTTCTGGAGTGAAACAAGCAAAGTTGAAGAAATGTGTTCATTGCTTAGCCGGTAAACAGAAAAGAGTTTCTTTTCAGAGTCATCCGCCTTCAAGAAAGCTTGATTTGCTGGAGTTGGTACATTCTGATTTGTGTGGTCCTTTTAAGGTAAGATCTCATGGTGGTGCACTTTACTTTGTGACTTTTATTGATGATCATTCTCGCAAACTCTGGGTATTTCCTTTGAAGTCCAAGGATCAAGTACTTGATGTGTTCAAGAGTTTTCAGGCCTTGGTTGAAATACAAACAGGGAAGACATTGAAATGCATCCGCTCAGATAATGGTGGTGAATATATTGGTCCTTTTGATAGATATTGCAGAGAGCAGGGTATTAGGCATCAGAAAACTCCTCCAAAGACTCCTCAATTAAATGGTTTAGCAGAGAGGATGAACAGAACTCTAGTTGAGAGGGTTAGATGTATGCTTTCAGATGCTAAGCTGTCAGATTCCTTTTGGGCAGAAGCACTTAATACTGCTGCTTATGTTATCAATTTATCTCCTGCTGTTGCTTTAGATGGTGATGTCCCTGACAGAGTTTGGACTGGTAAGAATGTTTCTTATGATCATCTTAGAGTCTTTGGGTGTAAAGCCTATGTACATGTTCCTAAGGATGAAAGGTCAAAGTTGGATGTTAAAACAAGGCAGTGTATCTTCATTGGTTATGGTCAAGATGAATTTGGCTATCGTTTCTATGATCCTGTTGAGAAGAAACTTGTTAGAAGCCGTGATGTTGTGTTCTTTGAAGACCAAACAATTGAAGATTTTGACAAAGCTGACAAGGCTGATTTTCAGAGTAGTGAGAGCTTAGTTGATGTTGATCCAGTTCCTTTGACTATTGCACCGGAAGAAAATCTTCATAATAATGAAAATCAAGTTGATAATGAAGATGGTGATCATGTTCAGAATGACCGGCATGATGTTGTTGATGCTCCAGTGCAAGATGATGTGGTTGTCCAACAACCAATTATAGATGCTCCAGAGAGTTCTCTCAGACGATCTAGTAGAGAGAGAATTCCTTCATCTCGTTATTCTCCCAATGAGTATGTACTCTTGACTGATGGGGGAGAACCTGAGAGTCTTGATGAGGCCATGGAAAGTGAAGAAAAAGAAAGGTGGTTTGATGCTATGGAAGATGAGATTAAATCTTTGCATGATAATCATACCTTTGATTTGGTTAAGTTACCTAAAGACAAAAAAGCTTTGAAAAACAGGTGGGTTTTTCGGGTGAAACATGAAGATGGTAATCCAGTTCCACGGTACAAAGCTAGATTAGTTGTCAAGGGATTTAATCAGAAAAAGGGAGTTGATTTTGATGAGATATTCTCTCCAGTTGTGAAGATGTCATCCATTCGTGTGGTTCTAGGCTTGGCTGCAAGTCTAGATTTAGAGATTGAGCAAATGGATGTTAAAACTGCTTTCCTCCATGGTGACTTAGATGAAGAAATTTATATGGAACAACCGGAAGGTTTTGAAGTCAAGGGTAAAGAGAATTATGTTTGCAAATTGAAGAAGAGCTTGTATGGTTTGAAACAAGCTCCCAGGCAGTGGTACAGGAAGTTTGGTTCTTTTATGAGTCAGCAGGGCTTCAAGAAGACTTCTTCAGACCATTGTGTTTTTGTGCAAAAGTTCTCTGATGGTGACTTTATTATTGTGTTGCTTTATGTTGATGACATGCTTGTTGTTGGTCATAATACTTGCAGGATTCAAAAGTTGAAGCAAGAGTTGAGTAAGTCTTTTGCGATGAAAGACTTAGGACCAGCAAGGCAGATTCTTGGCATGCAGATTGTCCGTGATAGAAAGGCCAAAAAATTGGTATTATCACAAGAGAAGTACATTCAGAAAGTACTTCGCAGATTCAGCATGGACAAAGCTAAGGTTGTCAGTACGCCTTTAGCTATGCACTTCAAATTGAGCACGAAACAGTGTCCTTCTAGTGATGATGAGAAGGAAGATATGAAGAAAGTTCCTTATGCTTCAGCTGTTGGTAGTTTGATGTATGTGATGGTTTGTACAAGATCGGATATTGCTCACGCTGTTGGAGTTGTTAGCCGTTTTCTTTCTAATCCGGGAAGAGAACATTGGAATGCTGTGAAGTGGGTTATGAGATATCTCTGTGGCACTTCTAGTCTGAGTTTGTGTTTTGGTACAGGGAAGCCTATTCTTTGTGGTTATACTGATTCAGACATGGCTGGTGATGTTGATACTCGCAAGTCTACTTCAGGGTACTTGGTTACTTTTGCAGGGGGAGCTGTGTCTTGGCAATGTAGGTTGCAAAAATGTGTTGCTCTATCTACTACAGAAGCTGAGCTTATTGCTGTTGTTGAAGCTTGTAAAGAATTGCTTTGGATGAAGAGATTCTTGGGAGAACTTGGTTGTGCTCAAGAGAGGTATGTGCTTTATTGTGACAGTCAAAGTGCTATACATCTTGGCAAGAATTCTACGTTCCATGGTCGGTCTAAACACATTGATGTGAGATACCATTGGATTCGAGATGTGTTGGATTCTAAGTTGCTTGAGCTTGAAAAGATTCATACAAATGACAATGGTTCCGATATGATGACTAAAGCTTTGCCAAGAGGAAAGTTTGAAGATTGTTGCATGGTCGCCGGGATGGCGGTCTCCTCCACATAGTCGTGAGGGGGAGAATTGTTGGGTTATGGGTCTTTTTCCCTTCCTATGTGGATAAATAAAAGCCCAATTTGGACCAACCCATTTTTGCCCATAAGCCCATTCTTATGAGGCAAATATAAGCCTATTTTAGGTCTTAATTTCAGACACACAAGAGAGTTTTTCAGCAGCCAAAACGGGGAGAAAAGAGAGATTTTCGCAGTCCAAATTCAGCCTTCATAGCCAACTTCAAATTGCGATTCCCGCTTCGTTTCTTGTCCGATTGAGCTGATTTTTGGACAGCATATTGTCTTCATCTCAATCTTTGATTAGGAACTGACAGAGTTGGATTTGGTGGCCTGCAGCTTCAGTTTTGCTGTCGTGAATAGTAGCTGCGAATTTGGTGATTTTGCTCCTTTAATACTCTAGATTTGGTGCAATCTTATTTTGTTGTTGCTCGTTGTTTGGCACTTGTTTTTGTGGCCAATTTTGGAGAACAATATTGTAACTCTTGGTGATTATAGTGGAGCTTTTGGTCCCGTAGTTTTTTACTCTTCACATCGAAGGGTTTTCCACGTAAATCTTGGTGTCTTGTGTGATTGGTTTCATATTGTCTTGTTATATTTGTTTGGTTGAATTACTTGCTGCCTTACTATCATATTGCTTGTGGTTGTTTGTCTTCTCTTGGTTCAAATCGAAAAGGGAAAGTATATACTTGGGTATTCTTCCGCTGTTATCCTGTCAGGCATTCTTGGTAGTGCCTTGTCTACAATCACCCATAATAAATCAGTCAATAGTATATCAGCTAATGCTCATATGCTTTGGCATTCTCGGATTACAATCCGCAATACTATAGTAATAAACTTTCCCTTTGTAACACCGGTACTCGTACCTGAAATGCCGAACACGTGCACAAATCCTCAAGGTTTTTCCTTCTCTTTTTGTAAAGCTTCAGATCGTTCCCAATTTACCAATTATGCAAGATTTGTAAGCATGTGAACATATTATTATATTTCTATGCTAGACCCAAAAACCCGCTCATATCACTAATCAAGCTCCTAATTTTGCTATAATTTATATTTCAAAAGAATCATATTCGCTAAATTTCAAGCCTAGGGTTAAACCTTAATCTCTCTCAAAATATCTTATAATTTAATTTTAATTATATAATATACACCTAATAATCACTTAACTATCTCAATATAGAAAATAAAATTGGATTTACGCTGTAACAATAATAATTAAATAAGTCGATTTCAACCCATATGTTAAAGACCAAAATTCCAGAACCTATAACTACGATTAATGTCTCTGCATATAAGTTCTAAGTTCTACACATTACAACCTATGGCAATCATTAGCAAATCATTTGTAGTTATATAAATAATTTTTTAGTTTAAAAAAACTAAACCTTGGTCAATTATTTGGATTTATTATTTGATTGTAAATAAAAAAGAAAAAGCTTTTAAAACCCTTGTCTACACTACGAGACGGAAAATCAAAACCCCCAACCCTGCATTTATTTCCAATCCTGTAATCATTGTCTAATTATTGCATACTAATTATTATTAAGTAAACAATCATCCAACTCAACCTAATAATTATACTAAAATTTCTCTAACTTTCCAAAACCAAGTCACAACAAAATAATACAGTATCACCACATTCTTTCAAGCCAACAATTTATGCTACTTATCTGCGCTGCAGAAATTAGAGTCGACTAAAAAAGCTTTTTACCTTAAGTAATTGTTTTTTCATCCCTCTTCGCTCTGTATTCTACGCCACACAAATGAATTTCCAACTTTTTTTTTTCTAAATTAACTCCACTAACGTATTTTAATTACATAGGTCAAGTGATTACTATTAATTATAGATGTGACCCACTAACTATTCAACTATAATACTCTAACAAAAATTCATCAATTAGATATTCTTAGCTATTGACTAGTTTAAAATATCTCTTTGAATTTTTCGGAAAACATCAAAATAGTCCTAATTCATAAAACGACCTAACAAATCGTTACAATAAAATTTTCTTATGAAAATATGAATCAATTTATTAGTTCAAGCCTAAGCTCAATCCATTTTATTATACAACACTTATATTACGAATTACGATAAAAGATTTCTTATTTCATGCATTGCAAAATTAGGTCACAACTAAGAATACTTTAGTTCATTAATTTTTATTAAATGAGAAGGGAAGCAAGAATTAAAGACTATCGTAAAATAAGACAATCCGTTCAAAGACTTGAATAACTTTCGAACGGTTTAATCAACTCATTTCAGCTCAAGTAATTTTTGGATCAAATCCAACCAAAGACGCCTATTTGATAGACTTTCAGAACTTAGCTTCGATGGCTAAAATAAAATCTATATATTCATCATATATATTTATGCCTTATATCCACTTTACCGTTTAACTTTTACACTAATTATAAAGGTAATATAATGAATTGATTTAAATTTAAACGACAAAATTAAGTTAATAAATGAATTGAATGAGTCAGTAATTCATCCAAATATTACTTGAGGTCGCCATGACTTAATAATGAGTTTTATCCATATCACAATTCAATCAGTTCAATTCTTACATAACTTTTTTTTATTTCTTAATAATTTTATTTGATTATTTTTTTCTTTATTGAACTTATATATAATATATCAAATAAGAAAAGTTTCTTATAAAAAGAATTGATCATATTTCTCATGAAATACGTATTATAAACAATGGTAAATTTAAGTGTAAAAATTGGATTATCGAAATCTGTGATCATTCAACAAAACTCGATATATTGTTTGTACCATTCTTAAAATATAATAAATATTAAATTAATTTTAAAACACCATTGTTTGTTATTTTTTAAACAAAATAATTTGGAAGCTTGATAAAAGTGTACTACTTAAATTTCTTCAGATGTAAACTTGCATTTTTTAAAATAAATTGTTTCTTCTAATAATTCTTTTTCAACTAATAGGTCATTTAAACAACGTATTTAATTTTTCTTATGATATAGTACTTGATATATATATATAGATATAGATATATATATATATATATATATATATATATATATATATATATATCAAACTTCTAATAATTTGTTCTTTTAGTATTTTTTTTCCCTGCAAATCGTATTTAATGGTTTTCTAATAAAATAAAGGGCAACTTTCACATATAGCAAACAAAAAATTCATAATTGTATGCTATAGCAAACTTTGCATAATTGCACTCCATAGCAAACATAAAAATGTATAATTTGCTATACATATACAATTGTATAATTCGCTGGCCTAAATTGTATAATTCGCTGGCCTATTTCGCTGCAATTGTATAATTTATTTTGCATACAGTTGAATCGAATTAAAATGTATGTATATTGCATAATAATAAGTGTATAGCAAGAAAATATATGTTTTTCTAGCTTTATACAAAAACAGAAACACAATATATACACTTCTGTTGTATAAAGCTAGAGAAAATTGTATTTCACTGCAATTGTATAATTCGCAATTGTATAATTCGTTGGCCTTTTTCTCTGCATTATTTGAAGTAAAATGTTTGCAAATTGAATAATTAAGTGTATAACACGAAGATATACATTTTTGCATGTGTATATACAATTTTTTCTCGCTTTATACAAAACAGAAACAGAATTATACACTTCTGTGTATAAAGCGAGAGAGGCGAGCGAGAATGGAGAGTGGCGAGCGAGATTTTTTGGAGAGAGACGCTGGCAAATTTTAACTAATGTTTGCTATGGAGCACAATTAAATCAAACCCTAGCTATTCTATTTAATTTAGGTTATTAGTTTGCTATTATATACAATTTTCCCTAAAATAAACCTGCAATCTATTATTGTTAAAATAAATGATGGCCTCAAATTTGGAAGCATAAAGTGATTGCCTTTTTCTTATAGGGCAGAGCCGCCTTTGACAATGATGCACTCGCCTTTTTAAATGAGTGGATTTCTAAAGAGAATTAGGTATTTAAAATCGGAATGAGTTATTTGAATCATAAGTTAACAAGTGTCCTTCCGTTAAAATTAGAGGTATCTTTATACCTAAGTATAACAGGAGAGGTATAATTAAACCGAAAATATAACATACTATATATTTAAACTATTTTCAATAATATTGGGATATATTTGACCCTTTCTCCTTTTTAAATTACAGAATCAATACAACCTAAAAAGCGAATGACACATGATAATTAAAATGGTTAACTAACAAAATACATAGTTTTAAGGACCGTGTATATACTAAAATTGCAAGTGAAGGTATTCCATCAATACTCAGCTATTACTACGGATTCAAGATTTTTACCAAAGGTGTTCGAAAAATAAAAAATTAGCCATGAAATTTAAACTTGAAATCTCAAGGTGGGTTCATAAAAAATAATGTCATTTTAATTCTACACATTGATATTTACTCAAATTCAAGAACTACAATACACCAGAAAGAAAGAAAAAATAACTACAATACAAACTTCACTTAAAGTTACCTGTCAATTCATGTTTACAATACAAACTTCACTTAAAGTTACCTGTCAATTCATGTTTGTGCAGCTAACGAAGACTACAACTATGTAGATTGCCTTTTCACACCATGGCCATCACCAATTTATTTTTTTCATTCGATGTTTGAAGTCTGCACCGAAGTCCTAACTAAATTCAAATCACACAGTAGAATCCGAATAACACTCTCAACAAGATTTTCTTCATATTTAGGACTCAAACCCGAGATCTTTGATCAAGGGTAAAACAATTCCACCACCGCACTACAACCCATATCAGTAGCCCTCACCAATTAATGATCATGGACTTGGTTAAATTAGAGGTCTCATCTTATGTGGATTATAGTTGTACACCAATTCATCTGGTTTTGGCCCTACACAGCTATGACGTATTTCCTAATGATGTTGACAACTAATCAATTTACATGTACCCCAATTATTTCACTAGATACCAGCATAACTATACCTACAATAAGACGCCTTTCACGGAAAAAAGTTGAAACAAAATACTTTGAGTAAAAATTCAAACGTGTCTCACACAACACACGTCACATAGTAAAAAATTTCACCATGTAAAACACCCATCAATTGGAACTTCATAAACAGTATAAGTTTTAGAAGTTGACAAAGTGGATGAAAAGCTGATAAAGTTGTGAACAGACTGATGCAAAGGAGCTAAAAATGATAGAGCAGTCCAGCAGCCAAGGGATAAAAGTGTTTCTGGGGCTCTGGCAAAGAGTAAATTTCACCATTGTAACACGTATGTTAGCACTGAAGGCAAAGAAGACGAGACATGTTATCTGTTGTTTCATTAATGATGTTTTGTGATTACACAACGATTAAACATCAATCCACAAACTAAAAATTCATAATTGTACCATAGCTCTTCACAAGGCATGCCAAGATTTGTATGTGTTGCTCGAAAAGATCATGGAAGGATAGGGAGCTCAACTTTGTTGAAGGAGAAAAAGCTCAAGCGTCCATGCTCAACAAGACAGAATTTCAACGGAATACCATGAGAATGTCTCTCAAGATCTTCAATTTCTTCTTTGGAGGGTGGATACTCACTGCACAAGAAAATACATCACTCATAAAATAAAGCTACTTTGACAGTGAATGTATATCAAAGAAGTCGGATAAAAGAATTTAGGGAATCAGACAGGGCAAGAGTGAGGGATAAAGTGGAAAATATTAAAGAAAAACTAGTTTTTTTTCTAGAATACCATCCAATCCAACAATCCATCTTACTCTTGAACATTCTGCAATGTTCACACATAGAATTGCTTAGCTAGTTATTCCAAGTTCCTATGATCAGATAAATAATACTAGGAGGTGATTCAGAAAATTTTAGTAGGCACCTTAATATAATGAACGCATTAACGAGGGTATCGTACCTCGCAAGACAAAGTACAAAACATGGATCACCAGGAGCAGACTTTCTGAATCTGCTATTAGGAGGGTAAACGTCAAAGGCCAGTTTCAATCCACCAATCTGCATATTATTAATCATTTCAGAGATGAGAATGCTGTTTCTTGATTCTTCATCTCCACTTTGAGCAGGCTCCAGCGTGTCTTGGTTAACAACACAATTTGCTTTTGACCTTCTTACTGACCAAGGAATTCCCTGACGCCCAACTATATAACCAAGAGATTTCAAGTGCTTATATGCTTCATAATATTCCAAGGAACATCCATTTTTTCCTTCTGCAACCTTGTTGTACACATGTTCCAGAGATGGGAGTGTGTCATCTTTACTGAGTAGATGTAGAGCCCCAATTTCAGCAAGATATCTACATGAGAAAATGAGTATAATTCTTTAAAACAGTGGAAACTGCAGAAGATAAATCTCAAATGATTCATAAATTTTTCACATCAATTCCTAATACAAATAGATGCGTCAATGGAAAAACTTACCTTTGAATACTTGTTATCTATCTCTTCATATAATTTATCCATTTGGTTTTATACTGCTTCTCTAACCAGACTAATTTTAAATGTGTCAAAGCAGTAGACAAGTATGCAACCAAAGTTCCCAAGCATAACCCTCAGAGAGGTAACAATAAGATCACTAGGAGTATCACAAATCTATATCAAAATCAGCCCTCAGAGTCATCGATGAGAAAAAACTTACGAGAAAAGTATGTCAATTTATTAAGTGAACTATACAATGTTCACCTTTTTGCAACCTGAAAAACAAGAATAAAAATTTTCACTTTTTTCTCGGCTAAACAGATCTGAGATTTGACTTCTGACCAGATATGCTGAAAATAACTCAGTTCTTATTTTCAAATTATACATGTACTCAAAGTCTGTAGTATTTAACTCTTCAATTACAGGAGATAACCAAAAGAGAATTTGCATCACCTACAAAATCTCTTCGATGAAGCAATATATCTTGCCATTATGAACTATCCCAGTAGTTGTCCACAATCCACCCTTTCTCTCCACAACCTCAGCCATTCCTAATGAATCAAGCCATCGTGATCTTGAAATATCTTTCCTGAACAAAAAGATTACCGCCTATTCACATTCCTATATGTTTTTCAAAATTGTTTTTAATAATTTATCTATATCATGAGATGGAACCTAAACTGCAACTTGGGTATATCAATGAATGCATATGAACAACAATGGTCATCATCGTCTGGATCCTCTCCGTATTCAGAATCACTAGTCCCTTCTGAAAAACTTGTCCACTTATCAGCTTCCATAGCTGGAATAAATAGCAAATTTCCATAAAAGTTAAAACAGATTACAACCATCTTAGCAAGTAGAGACACTACCACTTGATTAATAAAGGAGAAGCTAATTGTAAGTTCAATTCATTACAATGTGAAAAACTCCACTAATCTCATGAGTTACCAAGTAAAAATTGTACCCAAAATGTGGTGCAGCTCATGATTGAGCATATTATCTAAACAATTAAAAAAGTTGATGTATTTATTTTAACAATAGATTGCGAAATTCGAAATGAAATATATATATAAATTTCTTTTAATCAAAATAAAGAACAGATAAGAATGACACAAATACTAAACTAAACTAATCATAAGGAGAATGAAAGCTTATAATCTAAACTTAACTAAACTAACAAGAATAATCACAGAACAACAGATTATAAATTTAATCAACAATTTAATAGAAACACTAACAATGTAACATGAAATAAAAAAAAATATATAAAGTTGATGTATTTACTTTAACAATAGATTGCGAAATTCGAAATGAAATATACATTTAAATTTCTTTTTATCAAAATAAAGAACAGATAAGAATATCATTTAAATTGAAGTTGAAAAATATTTTTTAAAATAAGCTTTAAATTTATTTTTTCAACAAAAAAATTGTAATTTCAAGTTGGAGAAAAGTTTTGGAAAATGTTTTCCTTAATTTTTTTAAAGAAAAGTTATTTTCCTTAAATTTGAGGTAACTGAGTTGATTTGGACAACATTTTTCAAAACATTTAACTCAATCAAACATGAGAAAATTGAAAAATATTTTTTCTTCATACCAAAAACACCCCTAGTCAATAATTTTTCCTAACTTATTTGTTGTTTCACTCCCTCTAGTTTTTACCTTTTACAAACAAAAGCTAAAAAGCTCACCTGACACTGACCGGCCTGTGCCGGCAAACTATGAGGTAACATCCTAAATTGTATCTCTCGCTGGATCATCTCTTTTATCTCAGTTCACTTTTCCTTGATTATCCCTCGCCGGCCACTGTGAATTGAATGCATAATTGTAGTTCATTGGTGTAAAAATTTGTTCTGAAGTTTAGTTCTATTATTGGTGATTGCTATATGGATTATGAACTGTTATTCTCACAGATTTAGGGAAAAAGGAGAAAACTTTACTGCGTTTTAGCCTTCAGGGGAAATTGCACTTGTTAATTTATGCCCATCAAGTGTTCGACTGTTTGCCGAAAGTTAGGCTTATTTGATGAAGTGAGTAACCTGAGAGCTAGGGGGACACTCTTAAGGACTTAAGTGTGGGCTATCTAGGAGGAATTAGGCTACTAAGTTCACTGATTTGAAAATAGGGAGTTAAGTGCTTGGATATTAATGTGGCAAAACAGATTCACAAATAAAGCTATAGTGCTCAATTGTGGTCTAGTGATCAATAAAGTAATCAAGAACTATGAGGTCTCAGGTTTGGAGATAAGAAAAAACACTAGATGATTCTTCTCATCTATACCACCTTGGAGGACAGAGTTACGTGGTACCTATTGCTAGTGAAAGGTAGCACGTATCTCGTTCGGGGACAGAGTTACGTGGTATCTATTGCTAGTGAAAGGTGGCACGTATCTCAGGAAATTAATCGAGGTAGAAGAAGGTTGGTTGGGACACCACAGTCATAAAAAAAAATAGAAGTGTTGGTTATTTCCGACGTAGCCGCTTTTGACACGAATTTGGAGAATATATTCTAGTGTCTTGGAGAATCTACCAATCTAATTGGATTCTTCAGTTACTTTGACTAATTAATTTATCCGGACTATTAACCTGCAAAATTAGCGACTCACCGGAAATTTTCAAATTTCTACTTACCTACTCAGACCATCTCCAATATACCTCTATTTTACTCTTTCTTCTCTATATTTAGAGAGTAAAACATAGAAATGGTTCTCCAACCCCCCTCCATATTACTTTCTATCCTCCATTTATAGATAGGTGAATAGTAGTTCTTCAAATTTGGATAAAAACTATTCACCTCTTTATTTCACTTTTTAATTATTTTAATAATATTTCTATTGTTTCATCAAGTCTTCACTATTTGTAATTAATTTTCTATATAACATCTAAAAACATATTATTGACAAGTTACTATTTTTATTCGAATTAATAATTTTCTATTTTATTTGCTAAAAACTCACTTTAAATATGTAATTTCAAATTATTTTAATATTATTTATCTTATATGAGTCTATAAATTAAGCTTTCAATAGTTGAATCATTTTCTAAGTAATACAACATCTAAAAAAACATACAATAGATAAGTATACTGTTTTCATCCCAAAGAGCAATTTTTCTAATTCTTTTTGAAAAAATTGTCACTTAAAATATTTTTCAGATGAAGAATACACAAAATCTACATGATAATTCAAACAATCTACTTTTATGTTATAGTGATAAATTATTAAGTTACATTTTTTAATGAGCATGGAAATACTTTTTGCAATAACTCAAAATGGAATAGGAGAAGTAAATTAGTACACGAAATAATTGGATACTAAATTAAACAATTTTTATCTACACATAAAAAAATATGGACAAAAAATTACTCATTTTGCACTCCGTAATGCATTAATAGATTATTGTGAAAGCAATATAATAGTCTTGAAAGTATAGTATTGATGTAAAATAAATTTTAGGATAATATATCATTTATTATTTAATAGTATTTCATCAATGATTTCACTTTTATTTGAATTGTTTGTTAGCATGTATTATGTTGTAATTTATTTTATTTATAAATTTAGATAAAATATAATTTTATATTTAACGAAAAATTTGAAAGAATAAAATGTATATTACACAGATTATATACATTATAGGGGTAATTATTTGCGAAAAGAAGAAATGATTTGTATTATGAAATAAGAAAATAAGAATGAAATATAAATAGTAACATAATAATTAGGAGAGAGAAAAAGATTCTTTTTCAGAGAGTAAATTTGAAAATTGGGTTGGAGTTGATTATTTGAAAAAATAGACAACTCTATATTTATATTTGGAGAGTAAAATAGAAGGTAGGGTTGGAAATACCCTCAGTTTATTCTAAGCCATGTTATATCTCTAGCTGAGAAACAAAAAAATTCAGTGAAGATTTCATGAAATAGTCGGCTAAGCACGATGAATAGGTTATGTCTATCTTTATGCAATAATTTATCCCCTAATGCCTAGGTTCAAGAACATGTCCTATTTGATCCTATTGCAATAAGTAGGAAAATCACCTATTTCTTCGTACCACCCGAAAATCGAAATGACAGAATTAGGTAACCTTCTCAATTCTCACTATCTCAGCAGACTGTCTCTTCTTAGTTTTTATTTCCAATTTTATCATTTAAAGAAAATAGTAACTTCTTTGATAGTAATGTCTTCCTTTGGGCTGAGGCACAGTATGACGTGTTTATTAGAACCAGAAATACAAAGTGCAAGCCTCACTTTTGAAGAAATCTTGTTTTGCTCTATCCTCTCACTAGTCACTACTACTCTTTCTACTGCTAGCCATCTCCAACTTCTGTCGAATCAATGCCACAAAAAGGTAACTTTTTTTGTCTCTTTTTATAGAACTGAATAGTATTTGGTAATTACAAAGGGATGAAGAAACACATAGAAAAATAAATATTATGTGCAACAAGTGGAATAAGCAGTATAGCTGCAAATTCCAATTAATAGAACCATTAAGAATGTTATAAGCTCTCTTTAACTATAGAATATTTCTTTTATATTGTTAGTTTTGTTATAAAATCAAACTCATAATAATATAATCATAAAGAGAAGAAGATAATAGAAGTAGATAGAAGAAGAAAAAATTTCTTGTTATTCAAGTGTATATTACAATGGTGAATGATATCTCTATTTATAGATAGAGAAATCAATCAAAAGGTCACCATGTTTAATGTCACATTAGTAGATACCTTTCTATCCCAAAAAGATTCATCACCTTGGGAATACATATCCATGATAAGGATAAGTTTATGATAAGCTTAATGGACAATCCACTTAATTCAATGTATTTATAACACTCCACCTTGGATGTTCATAGATAATGTGCCTCGTTAAAATCTTACTAGGAAAAACCCAGTGGGAAAAAAATTCTAGTGAAGGAAAAAGAGTACACATATCTTTTGATACGCACTATTTGTAGCCTCATTAAAAACCTTGCTAGGAAAACCCAGTGGGAAAAAAAACCTCTGTCAAGGAAAAAAGAGTGCAATGCGTATTATACTCCCCCTGATTAAAACATCACTTAATTTCTTGTGATGATGTCTCCAATCTTCGTACATTGTAGTTGGTATATTCTTTTTCAAAGAAAAACCACACATTTCTTGAATATGATGTGTCATTTATCTCAACCAGACGCACTTTCGACTTGCTTCATGGAGGACTTTTATTTCTGCATAGCAACATTTGCTTTATTGATCGCCAGGATATTATTGTGCCTCCACATGCAAACACATAGCGTGCTTGAGATAGAGCTTTATGCGAATCAGATAAATATTCTGCATCTGCGTAACCAATCAATTGTCTTGGATTCCTCGGAATAGAATAAACCCATAACTATGGTCCTTCGAGGATATTCAATCATGTGCTCAACACCATTTCAATGTCTTTTTATTGGGGAGAAACTGAATCTTGCCAGTAAATTTACTGCAAAACAAATATCTGGTCAAATATTGTTAGTAAGATGCACTAGTGCCCCGATTGCACCAAGATAGAGTTCCATCACTAAGAAACTCTTCATCCTTCTTTTGAGATCAAACTGAATCATCATTTATGTCAAGTGATCTCATAATCATTGGGGTACTCAATGAATGCGATTTATCCATATAAAATTTCATTAAAACTTTTCAGTGTATGTGCACTGTTAGACAAATATTTCATTTGTCAAATTATCAATCTGTAGGTCAAGACAAAATTGTCTTACCAAGACCTTTTCATAAAAATACAAGGACAATTAGGATCATTTTTTTGTACCCTTTTTCTTCCGTGACTATTTCAATCCATATAAGGATTCTTGAAGCTTTATTGAAAAAGTTTATTTCAAACTCTTATATGCTTGAGACACCTCGATTGTTTCAAGTATTTTCATATAACCTTCATTATCTAGCTAGACATTACAATTATTCATTACATGCATTCAAGTTTTTCATATGTTGCCAGATCAAAACAAACCTCATTGCATCCACCAAAGGAGAAAACATCTCCAATAATGTCAAGATTTTTGCGATAAACCTTTATGCCCCAAAGGCACAAACCGTATTTGATATCTTACGGTTATACTATCGCATAATAATTTATTTGTACCCCACTGACATTATACCTTGATTTATGGACTACCAGTCCAAAATATCACTTTTCTAAGTGAAACAAAATATACTTGAATTGTGCATTTATCTGTCCACACTATATGACATATTTGATTCAAGATCCTCGTCACAATTTATATCATTGAGCACCACCGCATATCAAAGATACCATCGACGATTATTTGATATCGATTCCAACAAGACATAACTTATCGAGATCTCTTCATTTTTCATTATTTCAGGTACCTGAACCTTTTTTTCAAGGTTTTATGAAGTGTTATGTCAATGTGCTCTTTTATAGCACTTGCCTCATTATCATGACCATATTGATTATTTGCTTCTTCCTTCTTCAAGGAATTTTATATTTGAAATTGATTGGTCTATTACGCTTCCGGCATATCATAGACTCTGTCCTTCAAGGACTTCACATTGGAGCATTTGCAGCTGAATTATATCATAGGGTCAGTGCATTCATCTGGCAACTGATTTGCAACATTATGCAATTGAATTATCCCTTGAACTTTAATTCACATATTTATTTAACGAGGATCTAGATAATTCATAATTAACCTCACACATAATTTTCAGCTGTCAATCATCTCTCCCCCTAATGTTAGAAAATCTAACATTCATTCCAACCTTATTTGGAAGTTCATCTTTGTGCGTGGTGGAGCAATTAAACTCATAACCGCACATTCAACATTTTAGATGAAAATTATATGGTTCCTAACCATGAACTAATTTTAATGGGGAAACCTTGTTGGTTTGATGCATACATGTGTTGCTATATGTTAAATAAAATTATCTCATACCAAATCTTATTTGGGAGTTTTGTTCTCATAACCATGATTTGGCTATAATTGGAGGCATACAATTTCTGCTAAATCAACCAGCATTATCAATATAATTTCATAGTTTGAAACTGTGCTCTTAATTTTAACAATTCGAGAAAACAACCTTACAAAAACCAATTTGTAAGTTGACAACAAAATACATGTGACCATCGCATAGATGCATCAATCATATAGTTGCAAATGATCAACATGACAGGTGAACGGGCCCATATTCACCCTTTTATATATTCCAAAAATTTTAGGGGATTACAATCTCAACCTTAGCTGGTATAATGATCATTTTATCAAGAGAACAAGCAACACAAGGGAATTCTTGAAGAATCTTTATTTCTTCATTATATATATCACCTGAATTCTCAATCACGTTTGCATCATATTTAATCGGAATGGTCAACCAGTCATGTCAACTGATCCTTATTTTAGTACACTTATAATTTACTTTTACATGTGATTTCATCAGCATGTACATGTTTGTATGGAACAAACAAGAGGAAAAGTGGGGTAATCTTTTACATAAACATTTATAACCCTCTTCGGTTGTAGTGATTTATAGTCTCAATATTTATTTTCAATTCATCCGAAACTTAAAAAGTTTCTTTTGAGACTTACTACAACCCCAATATTATTTCTCTGATAATAGCACAACTCGTTAGAGCTTGCAATTAATTTTGTGTACTATCACATATTGCATGACACCATCCCTATGGTGAGCATCTCCTTCAAGGAGGAAATTATATTATTATTGTCATGGTCAAAATCATTACGAGCAAGACGTCTTTCTTGCTTTACTTTTGTTGTACCATAGGTACACCATCAATGACAAATTTGTATTGCGACACAATAATGATCACAACCCTTATAGGCAAGAACTATTTCTTTCTTTTGCCCTTTCGGTAGTTCACAATAAACATACCATAGTGACGTATTAAACGTACAATACAATTAGCCATTTCTGCCAAATAAAATTTATTTCCTCTCAAATCTCCCGTAGAGATGAGAAGTGACATATATCATTTTTTCTTAAATCTTCAATAGAGGTGAGGTGTGGCATATATCCAACCCATAATGATTTTATCACATCTGGACCCATTCTCTTATAGAATGATCGAGCATTCACGATACTCATCACAAGTCACATTCTCTTCAAGGAATGAACTAATTATTTATATGTACTTCATAAATTTGCATTATAAGCACATTGTCATGGCTTTGAAATTCATCATATTTCAATGACACACCTCAACATCACTTTGAAATATCAAGTGTACCATCACTTTATCTTCTTGTATCATGATAGAGGATTTATAAACTTGTCAAATTATTGGGTTGACAACATTCACAAGTCTTATGACCTTTCATACCATTTTGATAATAAAAATTGTCTTCACATTTTGAAGGACTATTTAAAGAACTCATAGTGTTCTTCCTTTTATCATTACCACAATGATGACTATTATAATTATGTTCTTCCACGCCCTTATTCATATCATTAATTATTTGTCATCTTTCAGACTAATCATTCGCTGCTACCACAATCATATGATTGAATCGAGCAAGTCAACAGGCGGATTTCAGAGTTATCACATGTTGCTACCACATTCTTTTCAAGTAATGGAGCAAATTCAATATGATGAATTTCAAGACATTTCATCAAAAATATATTATTTTTCTTAGTCATCATTTTATCATCGCTATGGTGCATTAGCTCAAACTCAATGTCTTACTCATATAAGGCGTGTTACGTCATAATTCTATGGGACTTGAACCCAATCACGGTGCATGAAAACTCTAATTGATGTCTTACCCTTTTGGTGCGATAGAACTTGAATCTATCGTTTTATTCTCAAATATTTTTCATTATGGTGCATCCGGACTTTAACCTGATGTCTTACCCTTTTGGTGCGATGAAACTTGAATCCATCGTCTTACCCTTAACCAATAGTATAATAAACCGAAGTACAACATGATTTATTCTTTGAGTCTTTCAAAACAATCAAAATAATTCAAACTCATGCTATTAAAATTTTATATCTTCTTCCATTAAAAGAATTATACTGATTTTTTCACGTAGATATCTTGCCAAAATTGGGGCTTTACATCTCCTTAGTAAAGATGACACGCCCATTTCTCTGGAACATGTATACAACAAGGTTGCAAAAGGAAAAAATGGATGTTCCTTGGAATATTATGAAGCATATAAGCACTTGAAATCTCTTGGTTATATAGTTGGGCGTCATGGGATTCCTTGGTCACGAAGAAGGTCAAAAGCAAATTGTATTGTTAACCAATACACGCCGAAGCCTGCTCAAAGTAGAGATGAAGAATCAAGAAACAACATTCTCATCTCTGAAATGATTAAATAATAAGCAGATTGGTGGATTGAGACTGGCCTTTGATGTTTACCCTCATAATAGCAGATTCAGAAAGTCTGCTCCTCATTATCCCTGTAGTGTACTTTACCTTGCTAGGTACGATACTCTTGTTAATGTGTTCATTATATTAAGGCGCCTACTAAAATTTCTGAATCTTCTCCTAGTATTATTTAGCTGATCATAGGAACTTGACATAACTAGCTAAGCAATTCTATGGGTGAACATTGCAGAATGTTTAAGAGTAAGATGGATTGTTGGATTGGATGGTATTCCGGAAAAGTAGTAGTTTATCTTTAATATTTTCCACTTTATCCCTCACTCTTGCCCTGTCTGATTCCCTAAATTCTTTTATCCGACTTCGTTGATCTACATTAACTGTAAAAGTAGCTCTATTTTATGAGTGATGTATTTTCGTGTGCAGTGAGTATCCACCCTCCAAAGAAGAAATTGAAGATCTTGAGAGACATTCTCATGGTATTCCATTGAAATTTTGTCTTGTTGAGCATGGACGTTTGAGCTTTTTCACATTCAACAAAGTTGAGCTCCCTATCCTTCCATGATCCTTTCGAGCAACAAATACAAATTTTGGCATGCCCTGTGAAGAGTTGTGGTACAATTATGAATTTTTAGTTTGTGGATTAATGCTTAATCGTTGTTTAATCACAACACATTATTAATTAAACAACAGATAACAAGTCTCGTCTTCTTTGCCTTCAGTGCTAAAGTACGTGTTACAGTGGTGAAATTTACTCTTTGCCAGAGCCCTAGAAACATGTTTATCCCTTGGCTGCTGAACTGCTGTATCATTTTGAGCTCCTTTGCATAAGTCTTTTCACAACTTTATCAGCTTTCCATCCACTTTGTCAAATTCTAGAACTTATATTGTTTGTGAAGTTCCAATTGATTGGTGTTTACATGGTGAATCTTTTTACTATGTGAGTTAGTTGCGTGAGACACATTTAAATTTTTTACTCTCTTAAAGTATTTTGCTTCAATTTCTTTCGACGAAAGGTGTCTTTATGTAGGGTATAGTTATGCAGGTATCTAGTAAAATAATTGGGATATATGCAAACTGATTAGTTGTCACCATTATTAGGAAATAAACGGGTCATAGTTGTGTAGGGCCAAAACCAGATAGATGGTGTACAACTATAATCCACATATGAATCTAAGATGAGACCTCTAATTTAACCAAGTTCATGATCATTAATTGGTTACTGACGGCTACTAACATGGGTTGTGGTGCAATGGTGGAACTATTCCACTCTTAATTAAAGATCTCGGGTTCGAGTCCTAAATATGGAGAAAATCTTGTCGAGAGTGTCGCTCGGCTCCTACGGTGTGTTATCCGAATTTAGTGAGGGCTTCGATGCGGACTTTAGACACCAGATAGAAAAAATAAATTGGTGATGGTCATGGTATGAAAAGGCAATCAACATAGTTATAGTCTTCATTAGCTGCACAAACATGAATTGATTGACAGGCAACTTTCTTTTCAAACAGTTTGAAAGTGAAGTTCGTATTGTAGTTATTTTTTGTTTCTTTCTGGTGTATTGTAGTTCTTGAATTTGAGTAAATATCAATGTTTAAAATTAAAATGGCATTATTTTTTTTATGAATCCACCTTTAGATTTCAAGTTCAAACTTCATGCGCTAATTTTTTATTTTTCTAACCCCTTGGTAAAAAATCTTGAATCCGCTGTACTAGCTGAGTATTTGTGGAATACCTTCACATGCAATTTAATATATACGCGGTCCTTAAAATTATGCAATTTGTTAGTTAACCGTATTTATTACAATGTGTCATTCGTTTTTACGTCACATTGATTCTATAATTTAAAAAGGGTAAAGGGTCAAATATATCCCTGTATTATTGGAAATATTTTAAATATATCCAACGTTATACTCTCGGTTCAATCATACCCCTACCGTTATACTTTGATACAAATATACCCCTAATTTTAATGGAAGGATACTTGCCAACTTATGAATCAAACAACTTAACAATTTTCTAAATCTAACTAGTTTTGACTTACTTACTTTAAGTTATTTAAACAACTTTTTAACTTTAACTAGTATAGTTTAGACTTAATTCCAAAAAATAAATGCACGAACTAAACCATATTATTTATTTTAACTTATTTAAACAATTTAATAACTTTAACTAGTTTAGTTTTGACTTAATTCCAACAACAAAATCCACCTACTAAACCACATTATTTTTATTTGAATCTATTTAAACAAATTGTTTAATTCCAAAACTAAATCCACAAACTAATTTTACATTATGTAAGAATGAGAATTTTGATAATTGACAAATACAGAAACAGATGAAAGAAACAGGTTGTTCCACGTGTTCCTTACTGGTCGAATCCGGCTTGGATAAGGAGAATCTCAACCCCGCGAATTAGAAGATATAAAATTGTGGAAGTATTGCTTTTTCGACAAGCAACCAGTACAAAAAGTTTCCTTTCATAAAGGAGTTCGCAGGCAAGATAGTTTTCTTAATCAAATAGGAAAACTAGACAAACTAGAAAGCCGAAGCAAAGAAGGAAGTATAATGATGTGAATGTGGTTTCAAATCTGGAATGAAGTAGGAAGTATGATCAGATAAGGAAATCAAGTTAAAGTCAAGAAAGAAAAGTGAATACAAGTTCGCGTTGAACTAGGAGTTCCACACAAAAGAGGAGTCCTACATGAAGTGGGATTTCTAGTTGAAATAGGTTTTGGATTCAAGTCCAAAATATATAAATAGGCCGATAGTTTTGCTTGAGAAAAATTGTGCACTTACATAGATAGAAGATCAAACACAATCAAGAGGTTTGAGAGGGTTTTGATTATTGGGAGTGTTGCGAATTTGTGAGGAAAAAGTTGTAAGATTGTAATTAAGAGTTTTGATTACAATCGAGTGTGTGTAGGATTCGTCTAACAAGTTTGAGAAACTTGACGGACGATAGGAAACTTAAACCTGGGGTTTTTTGTCTTGGATAGCTAGGAATTAGAGTTTATTTTATTTCTTAGCTTGGAATTAAAGTTTATAATTCCTTAGGTTGCATAGGATTGTAATCGTTGTATTATTTGAAGTTTATAAATAATACAAAGTGTTGCTTGAATTATTTATTGTTAAAGTTTCAAACTAATAGAAACACGTTGTCTGTACGTGTTCCTTTAAAGAATTTAGGAGGGTAGAATTCCAACACATTATTTATTTTAACTTATTTAAACAACTTTAACTAATTTAGTTTAGACTTAATTCCAACAACCAACTAAACCACATTATTTATTTTGACTTATTTAAACAACTTAATAATTTTTTAACTTTAACTAGTTTAGTATTGACTTAATTCCAACAACTAAATCCACCACTAAACCACATTATCTATTTTAACTTACATAAACAACTTAACAATTTTAACTAGTTTAGTTTAGACTTAATTCAAACAACTAAACCACATTATTTATTTGAACTTATTTAAAAAAATTAATTTTTTTAAATTTAACTAGTTTAGTTTTGACTTGAATCCAATATCAAAATTCACCAACTAAACCACATTATTCATTTTAACTTATTCAAACAACTTAATAATTTTAACTAGTTTAGTTTAGACTTAATTCCAAAAACTAAATTCACCAACTAAACCACATTATTTATTTTAACTTATTTAATAAACTTAACATGTTTAGTTCAGACTTAATTCCAACAACTAAATCACATTATTTATTTGAACTTATTTAAACAACTTTAAAACTTTTTAAATTGAATTAGTTTAGTTTTAACTTAATACCAACATCAAAATTTACCAACTAAACCACATTATTCATTTTAACTTATTTAAGTAACTTAATAACTTTTTAACTTTAACTAGTTTAGTTTAGACTAATTCCAAACAACTAATCCACATTATTTATTTGAACTTATTTAAAAAAAATAATTTTTTTAAATTTAACTAGTTTAGTTTTGACTTGAATCCAATATCAAAATTCACCAACTAAACCACATTATTCATTTTAACTTATTCAAACAACTTAATAATTTTAACTAGTTTAGTTTAGACTTAATTCCAAAAACTAAATTCACCAACTAAACCACAATATTTATTTGAACTTATTTAAACAACTTTAAAACTTTTTAAATTGAATTAGTTTAGTTTTAACTTAATACCAACATCAAAATTTACCAACTAAACCACATTATTCATTTTAACTTATTTAAGTAACTTAATAACTTTTTAACTTTAACTAGTTTAGTTTAGACTAATTCCAAACAACTAATCCACATTATTTATTTGAACTTATTTAAAAAAAATAATTTTTTTAAATTTAACTAGTTTAGTTTTGACTTGAATCCAATATCAAAATTCACCAACTAAACCACATTATTCATTTTAACTTATTCAAACAACTTAATAATTTTAACTAGTTTAGTTTAGACTTAATTCCAAAAACTAAATTCACCAACTAAACCACAATATTTATTTTAACTTATTTAAAAAACTTAACAAGTTTAGTTCAGACTTAATTCCAACAACTAAACCACATTATTTATTTGAACTTATTTAAACAACTTTAAAACTTTTTAAATTGAATTAGTTTAGTTTTAACTTAATACCAACATCAAAATTCACCAACTAAACCACATTATTCATTTTAACTTATTTAAGTAACTTAATAACTTTTTAACTTTAACTAGTTTAGTTTAGACTAATTCTAAAAACTAAATCCACCAACTAAACTACATATTTATTTTAACTCATTTGAACAACTTAATAACTTTTTAACTTTAACTATTTTAGTATTGACTTAATATCAACAACTTAAAAAGTTATTAAGTTGTTTAAATAAGTTAAAATAAATAATGTGGTTTAGTTGGTGGATTTAGTTTTTGAAATTAAGTCTAAACTAAAGTAGTTAAAGTTAAAAAGTTATTAAGTTATTAAAGTAAGGTAATATAAATAATGTGGTTTGGTTGGTGGATTTAATTGGTGGAATTAAGTCTAAATTAGACTAATTAAAGTTATTAAGTTGTTAAAATAAATAATGTGATTTAATTGGTGAATTTTTAGTTGTTGGAATTAAATCAAAACTAAACTAGTTCAACTGAAAAAGTTGTTAAGTTGTTTAAGAGTCCTTTTGGATTTGACTTAAATAAAGTAACTTTTAAGTAAAAAAATAAAAGTTAAACTTAAATGACATTTAAGTCAAAAAAAATAAAAAGTAGGAAGATATCTACTTTTGGTTTCCAACTTATTCTAAGTCATTTTTTGACTTACATTTTCAATTTTGTCAAAAACTTCATAACTTATTTCAAGTCATTTTTGACTTATTATAAATTATTGTTTATATATGCCAAACACTTCTAGAAGTCAAAAATTCAATTCAAACAGACTCAATTGTGATTTAATTGGTGAATTTAGTTGGTGAAATTAAGTTTAAACTAAACTAGTTAAAGTTGTTTAGTTATTAAGTTGTTTAACAAAGTCAAAATAAATAATGTGGTTTAGTATCATTCTAACGCTCCGTTTTTACGCTCACCGATTGGTGCAACTCTGTGAGCCGGCACGGCATGGCGAAGGGACGACAAAAGAAAGCAATCAATAGATACCACTGTCAGATACAAAGCTAGCTGCAATTCATCAAAGGAGGCTAGACAAACTAGCAGCAACTGCTGCAGGGCAAAACCCTAGGTCACCCACCATTGTGAGGTCGACGCCTCTTCTCCTAATGCGAAATTAGGTATCCGAAGTTCAGCGTCGAACCAGAGCAACAGTCAGGAAGATCATGGAATGTACAACTAATCCCTGAAACAAACTCCTGCTCAACATACAAGAGATCCATGGCCTATGTTGTCCCCAAGGAGTGTGGGGAAAAAAATCCCAGATGGGGGAAGTGGGATGCAGCCACTAGTGCTGGAGGAACAGCCAGAGAATGAAAAAGAAAAAGTAGCTTGGACGAATCTATTTCAGAAAAAGGGATGACACTGAATTTTATCGCACCAATGCTGTAGAATGGGGAGAAAGTTGGTGAAACTCTGTAAGGAGGAGGTACAGTTGGAGATGCAGAAATGGAAGCATGCCCTGATCTTGTATGTAGTCGGTGCATCTCCTACAATTGCAAGTCTGGAGAGATACATTGCTGCACAATGGAACTACATCGCTAAACCTACTGTGTATTATCACAATGATGGGTATTTCCTTGTACGATTTGCTAGCATAGATGATAGAGACGAGGTGCTATACTCAGGACCACAATGTTGAATAGCAGGCTGATCATTGCGAAAACTTGGCCTCTAGATAAATAGGTCCTGCAAACTATTCCAATTTGGGTAAAATTCCCAAATCTTCCTGTAAACTGTTGGAGGATACAATCATTGAGCAGAATTAGTTGTGGTTCGGGATTGCCTTTGTATGCTGATGAATGCACAACTAAGGTAGCTAGAATCTCGTTTGCCAGAGTTCTGATTGAGCTTTGATATAACAAAGGAACTCCCACTTTCAGTTAGACTGGAGGATCCAAATGGAAGAGTGTTTGATCAGAAGGTGATTTATGAATGGATACTTGCATATTGTCCAAGGTGTCTCCAGGTTGGACATAAATGCACACCTAATGTACAAACCAAACCCATTGTTTGGAAGGATAAGTCACGAGCTCAAGAGTGGCAACCTTACCAAATTCTGTTGATCCTACAGGATTACAATCAAATGAGTGCCAAATGACCCCGGTAGAAATGCACATTCCAAAAGTGAACTTAAGGCAGAGACAAGGGGAGCTGACCATAGAAAAGGAGGACGATAAATGGAGGGAGGTAAGAGAAAAATCTGCAGCAAGAAGTGTGCAGAGACCTTTATTAATGCATGGTGTTAATAGTGTGAATGATTTCAATGTGCTAGATGATCAAGGAAGAGGGTAATGTAGCTATTCTGGGGTGGTGATCACTACAACTCCACAATCGTTACCTACATGAAGCTAGTTACATGGAACATAATGGGGTTGAATAAAGTCTACAAGCAACAATAGGCTCGAAATTTCATCACAACAAATAATGTTAGTATTTTAGTACTGATAGAACATAAATAGAAGAGCAACATGTAAGCAAGGTTATGAGGAAGGCTGCACCTGGATGGCCGTGGCTAGACAACTAGGATTATAGTGACATGGGAAGAATATGGGTGATATGGAATCCTGCATACATTAATATTAGCTTTGAATCTATGTCTGCACAATTCATACACACTACACTTCAAATTAGAGCCTCTGGCCTCACATTTGCTTTTGTTGCTATACATGGTTTGCATACACAAGGTGACAAAATGGGACTATGGAATGATTTGCGGAGCATCCACATCCAGCAGCAAGAACCATGGCTTTCCATGGGAAATATAATGCAATTAGAGCAGTGGAAGACAGAGTGAATGGTGGTATTCAATCTGAGTTGAGAGATTTCAATGAATTTTTAGAGGATGCAGGAATGACAACACTAAGAGCTAGTGGTCGAGAATATACTTAGACGAATGGCCATACATACAGCACTATTGACTGTGGACTGGTAGATGCTTGGTGGATGATGACAATGGCCTTACATGAGCTCTTCATTATGGACCCCGAATGCTCTGATCATTCCCCTCTCAGTTTATATCTAGCACAAGATGAAGATACAAGACCGAGGCCTTTCAAGTTTCTTAATCATGTGGCTGGCCATGAGAAATTTTCTGAAACTATTGAAGAAGTGTGGACTAAGAGGAGGGGAAGGTGTAGAATGGCAAACATTTGGAGAAACCTTAAACATGTTAAGCAAGCTATGAAACAATGCAACTGAATTTGGAGGAGTGGAAGAGAGAATTAATAGTAGTAGACATCAACTTGCTAAGGCTCAGGAAATATGAGAGCACCTGGACAACCTATGGAGAAAATAGAAGCTAAAAACAAATAAAATTGCAGCTTGAGAAATGGTTAAATGTGGAGGAAAGTATCAAGAGACAAAAATCACAGGTGCAGTGGCTTAAATTGGGAGATGCGAACACAACATTTTTTCATGGAAACTTGAAGCAAAGGCCAGCCCATAATAGGATCAACAAGTTAACAACATCAACATGGGTGGTGGTAACTTAGTATACACAAATAGTTAAAGAAGTTATTAGATATTATAAATCACTCTTCGGGTCTTGTGATGAACAGCTGCCTATAGCCAATCCTTTCATAATGAAGGATGGAGAAGTACTGAATAGAAACCAACAACTGCTACTAGTGAAACCTGTATCTCAAGAGAAGGTGGTGGATGCTCTGAAGGGGATAAATGATCTGAAAGCCCCGGGGTGTGATGGATTCAATGCATTATTTTTCAAAAAGGCATGGCCTATGATGACATAGGCCAATATCATGCTACACTCTTCTTTATAAGATTATTTCAAAGATATTGACAAGTCGATTACAACAAGTGATGGAATGCCTAGTAGACAGGAACTAGTCCGTTTTCATTCCTGGAAGACTAATCAAAGACAACATTACCTTAGCCATGAATTGGTCAAAGGGTATGGAAGGAAGAATATCTCCCCAAGGTGCATGATGAAAGTAGACATGCGAAAAGCATACAACTCAATTGAATGGAGTTTCTTGGAACAAGTGATGGAATGCTTACAATTTCCTGAACAATTGAAATATTGGATCATGCAATGTGTAAGAACTGTCTCTTATTCCATTTTGATTAATGGGCATCCTAGTATACCTTTTAACGCTAAAAGGGCTTGAGGCAGGGTGATCCCTTATTACCATTTCTATTTGTGTTGTGTATAGAGTATCTCACAAGACTTTTAAAGCAACTTAAGCACAATCCAGTTTTAACCATCACCCAAGGTATGCCAGGATGAATGTGATACAATTAAGCTTTGTTGATGGCCTGCTTTTATTCAGCAGAGGAGACAACCATATTAGTAACACTATTATTTGAACTCTTTACGACATTCTCGAAGGCTTCAGGCTCAAAAGCAAATGAAGATAAGAGCTCTGTTTATTTTGGGGGTGTGGCACAAGAGATACAATAGGAAATAGTAAATATTTTGAGCTTAGTACAAGATACACTACCTATAAGATACCTTGGGATACCTCTTAGTTCCAGTAGAACATCTATTGTCTAATTCCAAAGTTTGATTGAAAAGATTAAGGCAAGGGCTCAAAGTTGGACATCAAGATTTCTCTCATATGCAGGACGGGTTCAAGTAATTAAAGTGTGCTCTTTTAAGTTCAAATTTTTTGGGCTCAAATATTTGATATGCCAAAGAAGGTGATCAAGAATCAGAGGCAGATCTAGGATTTGAAGGTGCCACATTGTTTAAGTAAAGCGAGTCGATTTCTTTAATTTTAGGTTACAATCGAGTTATTTATATTTTTTTCGATTTTTATAAACATATCGATTAAACATGCATGTTAGCATATTTTCTTTTAGATACTAATTAAGCAATTCAATGTTTATTTTTCGGACAAGGACCTAAAATACCCTTAAAGTATTGAAAATGGTACAAAATTACCCTTCATCCACCTATTGACTCCAAAATGCCCTTTTCATCCACCTATTGACTCCAAAATACCCTTGTCATTCATCTTTGGGTTCAAAATTGACCACTTTTTTTAATTGTTTTTAAATTAAGCTCTATAAATATTTTTTAAAATACTTGGAATTCAACTATTGATTATAATTATAATTTATTAATATAATTTATAAACCAACCCACTACTCAAACATTACTAATTAAACCTCACCCAATTAATAATCCAATTATAATATCAAATTCGTCATAAACACTACTAAAACACGATGAAATTATAGATTCCTGAAAATAACATTCAAAATTATTCGAGTCTTAATCGAAGCCCCAATTTAATTTAGGTTGAGCCCCTTATTTAGGAGGACACTTTCTTTCAAAATTGAATTAGAAATTTATAATTAAAGGTAAAGAAGTAATACATCCTGAATTAATTCATGCACTTTTTATAAAACCTTTAATATATTATTTTGAAAAAAAGTTACCTATAAAGTAACATCACATAATTGAGACGTAAGAATAATTAAAATGAACATAGTCGGACTTTTAAGTTTATCAGTGATTTTTATTTAGCCACTTGAATGTATGATAATTTACTTCTATAATTTTTAAAAACACTCAATTGGCAGTAGCTAGCATTAATAATGTGACGGATTCATTAATTTAGAGAGATTTGATTAATATTGGGATGGATAGTGGATTGATTTATAAATTATACTAATAAGTTAAATTATAACAAAAAGTTGAGCGTCACGTATTTTAAAAAATATTTAAATAGTTTAAATATAAAATCGTTAAATAAATGGTCAATTTTGAACCAAAAGGTGGATGACAATGGTATTTTGGACCCAATAGGTGGGTGAGAAGGGTATTTTGGAGCCAATAGGTGGATGGAGGGTAGTTTTGTACAATTTCCAATACTTTGAGGATATTTTAGGCCATTTTCCGTTTATTTTTTTAGGAATTAGTGGCTTTATTTGCTAAAACTTTGAGGAAAAAAAAGAATTTTCATACTAAAATTTAAGCTTTTATAAACTATCTAATAGTGTAATTTATTATATCGACTTTATGTGTTGTTGCAAAATTTTAGAAAAAAAGGGGAAAAAACAAAAAGAAAAAGCTGAAAGCTTCCAAAAGTTAATGTTACTGATGAGGATCAAACCCTCACTAGCCGTGTGGCAAATGGCCTACTTTGCCAATTGGACTATTCACCATATTGTTTAGTGGGTGGCAAAGAAAATATATATTTACTTTCTTATATATATAAAAATATATATATATAAATATATATATAAAAATTTTTCCGAGATCAGTGGGTCTGGTGGCACCCCACGGGTAGCCATAGATCCGCCCCTGTCAAGAACATAGAATCCATATGCAGGAAATTTCTTTGGTCAGGAGGAGCTGATACGTCAAGGAAAGCACTGATTGCCTAGGAAACATTGTGCTGGCCCAAAGTTGTTGGTGGGCTGAACTTCCTAGACATTGCCACATGGAATAAGGCAATTGTATGTAAACTGTTGTGGAATTTTAGCAAGAAAAAAGATAAAATGTGGATTCAATGGGTGCATATATATTATGGTAAGAATGGATCAATATGGGAGGTGCAGCCAAAGCAAGCATCTTGGATGGTTCAGAAGATAAAAGTAGTATGAGGAGGTTGGATGGAATGAAGAGGAGATCTTGAGATGGCCAATCTTCTCTGTGAAGAAGATATATATAAGGATGAGAGGGGAGTTTCCAAAAGTAGAGTGGAGAAGATTAATATGCAACAATGCAGAACCACCAAGGTGGACCGTCATACTATACTTGGCCCTAAATGATAGACTATAAACTAGAGAAAGGCAAGTTGCTTGGGGAATAGTGGATGACTCAACATGTGTGTTGAGCAGTTTAGGGATGGATAGTAGTGAGCATCTGTTCTTTGTATGTGGGTATTCAGAAACATTATAGATGACGATCTTGCAATGGATGCACATAAACAGACAGGTATGGGGGTGGAAAGAGGAAATAACATGGGCACTAAGGCATTTTAAAGGAAAACATGCATTAGCAGAAATATTTCTAATGGCTTTAGCGGCATGTATTTATGCAGTGTGGCAGGAGAGGAACAATAGAATATTTAAGAACAAATTGAGGCCAGCTGGTGTTCTTATAAGAAAAACTGTCTAGGAAATTCACACTAGAAAAGGGAGGAAGGCAAAACTAGTTGGTGTTTTAAGTAGTCTAGATTACTATCCAAAGCTAGTTAGAATGGTTGAATAATTTGATCTGCAAGGATGTGGCTATCTAGATTGCATTGTCTTTGTATTTACATGGCTCTTTCGTAATAATATTTGTTATTTACCAAAACAAAAATAAATGTAACTAGTTTAGTTTAGAGTTAATCCCAACAACTAAATTCACCAACTAAATCATATTATTTATTTAAACTTATTTAAATTACTTAACAACTTTTTCACTTGGACTAGTTTAGTTTTGATTTAATTCCAACAACTAAATTCACCAACGAAACCACATTATTTATTTTAACTTATTTAAATAACTTAATAATTTTTTAACTTTAACTAGTTTAGTTTAGACTTAATTCCAAAAACTAAATCCACCAACTAAACCACATTATTTATTTTAACTTACTTAAACAACTTAATAACTTCCTAACTTAAACTAGTTTAGGTATGACTTAACTCCAACAATTAAATTCAACAACTAAACCACACTATTTATTGTAATTTATTTGAACAACTTAACAACTTTAACTAGTTTAGTTTAGACTTAATTTCAACAACTAAACCACATTATTTATTTGAACTTATTTAAACAACTTAACAACTTTTTCACTTGAACTAGTTTAGTTTTTACTTAATTCTTAACTAAATTCACCAACTAAACAATATTAGTTATTTTAACTTATTTAAACAACTTAATAACTTTTTAACTTTAACTAGTTTAGTTTAGACTTAATACAACAACTAAATCCATCAACTAAACCACATTATTTATTTGAATTATTAATGGCATGATTGGATTGACTTTTGGCTTATGACTTATAAGTAATAATTCACAAGTTAGGATTTCTAATTTATACCAAACCACATTATTTATTTGAATTGATTAATGGCCTGTTTGGATTGGCTTTTGACTTATGACTTATAAGCCATAATTCACAAGTTATGCCACGACTGGAATCTAGACCCCAGACGAGACCGGCGTCATTGACCTCTCAGAGGTCGCAAACAAGCCTACTTACGTCATTCTTATTTTACAAAGGTTAATTTTAGCGGAAATTTTGAAATTTTTGATTTCCTTAATCATACTTGTTAAACATTCTTTATATTTCGTAATCGTTCATCATCAACCATCTAACATTTAAGAGATAAGCAACTGAAAGAAATAATTCATTAAGTATTAATTGTATATCGGCCAAAATAGCACCAATACAAAGTCTGAACCAAAACAGGAAAGAAACGCTAGTGGAACATGCTCCACTAGCTCAACTCTAAAACTACGCTAGAATGTAACAGTAGCATCCTCGAAGCATGAGGACCTACCAAACTCCGGATGAATGCCGACATCCGGATAGCTGCAACCACGAACCTGTCGCTCTACCGTCCACCTGTGCCTGCACCTAAAAGTAATTGTTTGTATGGAATTAGTACACACTTGTACTAAGTATGGGTATATGCAAGCACACCAGGGACATGCATGAGGAAGGATAGCTCTTTCCTAACAACATGATGTTTGGAAGTCAAGTTAGTAGACTTGTTAAATTGAGATTGGGAAAGATATGCAATGAGAGTGACATGCATCATTATAATTATCGTATGGCACACAACACACAACATCTTCATATAGCACATAACATATAACACGTAATTTCTTTTATATTATTCATTCATATACCATGAGACCTTATTATCATAGACTTAACCTTAAGACTTTCAAAAATGATGGCTCAACATATGGGACCTCAACTAGGGAGCCTTCTTTAGCAAACATAGAGTCTGTTTCATTCCTTCATACGTATTTCATTTCAATTCATTCATAGGAATGTACGAACACCAGCCACACCTAGGATGTAATTTAAGACTTTCATCGGGTTTGCTGTGCAATGATCAGGAATAACCTAATGTCATTACCTGAATCTAGCTCACCTCTTGATTATCCTATCCTAACACCTTCGGTATCATTCATTCCTTTATATGATTCATTTGAGGCTGGCCTCATTCATTCATTGGGAACTTTAACTTTAACCGACATAGATCATGTGAGCATCATGAAATCCAGTGTCTCCCCCACACCGAAAAGAGGTGAAATCACCGGCCAAAGCGATTCAATAACATGCTAGCGTATATGGGAATTCAACCCTGCCAGATCCCTATAGTGGCAATATAGGTTCAAAGACTAAGAGATGTATGGAGACCCATACCCGGCAAGCCGGACAGTTTCATCTCATGAGAGTTATGTGAACCTCCGCCCTTCCCGAAAGAAGGCATCACCGCTCATAGCTAGCCTATCGGTGCTCAGTATAAAGTTCCATTATATTCAACTCATACATCATGGAAGCTGGCTTCTAGTATGAGGACATCATAGCTCAATAGATGATTTCTCATCTCATCATTTGTATTAAGTGTTTTAAACTCAATATTTTTCATTAGAGTGTTCATAGAGACTGGTCTCTTCATTATCTTACACTCTCATTGGTGAGTACGTATTGGTAACATTTACTTAGGCTCATTTGAGATTGCTCTCATCATATACATTCGCCTCACATCATGATTGTCACCACATTTTTCATTATTAGCACCTTTATTTTTTTTCATAGTTACTCACCTCTTATTACGTGGATGTTCATCTCTTCATTTCATTACGTATATCTTAGGTTCACTTATACTTGAACACATGTTAAACTTATGTGTCTATACATACAAGCCAGGAGGCTTCATTTATAGTTCGTTAAGTGATTCTTATTTTCCTAAGATTATGTATTACAAGACTTATGTATCTTGTATATATACCAAAATCTCGATTTTTAATCTAAGTAGATGGCATTATTCTTGAATATTTTACTCACGTATGACTTATGTATCATTACGGAGGTTTGGGTACGGGAACCCAACTCTTGAATCATTTGGATATCATTTATATTTTTCATTGAATTTATTTCTAATATTCATAACATTAGAACTCTAAATTAAATCTCAACATTTTCATAAAAGAATTAATTTTCTATTTTAATTAGAATTCTAAATTAAATCTCAATATTTATATAAAAGAATTAATTTTCTATTTTAATTAGAATTCTAAATTAAATCTCCATATTTACATGAAAGAATTAATTTTCTATTTTAATTAGAATTCTAAATTAAATCTCCATATTTACATGAAAGAATTAATCGAAGGGTTGGGGGTTCGAGCCCCCACAACCTCTTAACTTTTTTTTTTATTTAATTAAGTTCACTACAATGGGGAGGTTGTGGGTTCGAACACCCACATCCTCCCTTATTTTTCATTTCAATTTCGCTGAAGGGGGACTATGAGGTGGTGGGTTCGAACCCCCATAGCCTCACCTTTATTCCCTTAATATTTTACTCCCCCCTTGAGCTCTGAGGTCGTGGGTTCGATCCCCACGCCTCACATCCCTTTTTTTTAATTTTTTTTTGCGAACGGGGGTCGTGGGTTCGATCCCCGCCCCCAGCTTTCCCTTTTTATTTTTTTTCTTTTTCGCGAATGGGGGTCGTGGGTTCGATCCCCGCCCCCAGCATTCCCTTTTTATTTTTTTTCTTTTTCGCGAATGGGGGTCGTGGGTTCGATCCCCGCCCCCAGCATTCCCTTTTAATTCTTTTTTTTTGTTAAGGCAGCTGCAGGGAGGTCCTGGGTTCGATCCCTGCAGGCCTCAAAACCTTTTTTTTTTTTAATTTCTTTGACATCCAAAAATTTCCAGATTCTTTAAAAGCCTGTTTCTAAGTTCTGGAAATTTATTCCATGATTTTTCTGCACTTTTTCATCAACTATCACATTAATTTTTAGGGTGATTTCATGGTTTTATTCATAATGTTTTAGTTACATTTTTATAGATTCGTCTAACGAAGAATTTCTCCCTCAATCAAGCCACCTAACACTTCATATGAACTTCACGCCTTACCCCATTTTATTCACAAAAAAATATACAATCATATTACATTAAACTTTTGGAGAATTACATAGAGAACCTCATTCACCGTAACATACTTACACAAAATTTCAAGAAAAACATGGTTGTCTTTCATACGATTCCAAGTACACAAACATAATCATATTCATCGCGAAAACATAATATACACCTAAATCTACCAGCAATCATACACAACCTAAAATTCATTGGGAGCTAGTGACAATGACATACAAAAGGGAACAACCCTAGTTTTCAGAATGAATATCTTGAACCTTAAGGGGTATTTTGGGAAAGGGACCAAGAGAGAAGAAACCCATACCTTAATCGATGTTCAAACTTTGATGTTGCTGCCCGGAAAACTCGTCCAAACCACTCCCAATTCACTTCAACGTACACCTCACTCGACGAACCTCTCTTAGCCTTGACGTTTTGATTAAAGATGGAGAACGTGAGAGAGAGAGAGTTAAGAAGCGTGTGAGAGAGAGAACTATTAGGATTAGGAGACTAATTCAAGAATTAGTCAAATAGTATTTAAAATAAATAAATACAAATCTGGTTTATTTTAATTAATACGCAAAAGGACCATTATGCCCTTAAATACCTATTTATTCTTATTTACTTAATATATATATATATATATATATATATATATATATATATATATATATATATATTTGGATCGTTACAAGTTAGGATTTCTAATTTATGACTTTTGGCTTATTTTTGTTATTTTGGCTTTAAAATAAGTGCATAAGCATTTTTTAACTTTACACGAACACTTCAAAACTACTTAAAAGTTATTTTGGCTTAAAAGCACCTAAAATAAGCCAATCCAAACGGGCACTAAAACAACTTAACAAGTTTTTCTCTTAAACTAGTTTATTTTTGACTTAATTCTAAGAATTAAATTTATCAATAGATATATTATTTCTAAATATAAAACTAAGTGTCAACACTAGATGGACAGAAATCGATCTTGCAAGAAAATCAAATTTATTATCAATAGGATCAACTAGTGTTGATATTTATGCTTAACAAATATATTATTTCTAAATTTAAAGCTAAGTGTCAACACTAGATAGGACACAAATCGATCTTGAAAGAAAATCAATTTGTCATCATTAGGAACAACTAGTGTTGGTACTTATGCTTAACAAACACATTATTCCTAAATTAAAGCTAAGTGTCAACACTAGATGGACACAAATCGATCTTGCAAAAAAATCAATTTTGTCATCAATTGGATCAATTAGTGCTGGTACTTACGCATAACAAATATATTATTTCTAAATTTAAAGCTAAGTGTCAACACTAGATGAACACAAATCGATCTTGCAAGAAAATCAATTTTGTCATCAATAGGATCAACTAGTGTTGGTACTTATACTTAACACACACATATTCCTAAACTAAAGCTTAGTATCAACACTAGATAGACACAAATCGATCATGCAAAAAAATTAATTTTGTCATCAATAGGATCAACTAGTGTTGGTACTTATACAAAACAAACACTCGATAGGCACAAACAAGTTATCACAAAATTAAAGTTAAAGTATCAATATTAGATGGACACAAACACTTATATAAAACAGTTGTACCTGAACTTTAGAAATATAGAAGCACCAAACCTTATATCCTACTTTGATGAAAGAAGCAATATGATCTTGTATCAACTTTTGATGTTGAGTTTCCTCAGTTGCCTAGCACGAAAAGCACGAAAAGAAACAGATGTTAGTTAGCTTATTGAAAGTTTCTTTAACTCAAACATAATACTCACAAAACAATAATAGATGGACACATACACTTATATAAAACAGTTGTACTTGAACTTTAGAAATTTAGAAGCACCAAACCTTATCTCCTACTTTGATGAAAGAAGCAATATGGTCTTATATTAACTTTTGATGTTGAGTTTCCTCAGTTGCCTAGCACAAAAAGCACGAAAAGAAACAGATGTTATCAGCTTACCAATAGTTTCTTTAACTCAAACATAATACTCACAAAACAATAATATCTCGAAAGAAATTGCATATAGTTGAAGAGAGAGGTGAGTGGATTGGTATTCCTGAGAAAATAAACAGAACAAACCTTATGGAGGCGGCGGGAACTGAGAAAGCAGCTGATGGAGGCGGCGCCGGTCTGGATGGAGGCGCGAACTGAGAACCTCCTCATGCTGCTGCGACCACCCTCAATCTGCTCCTTCTGAGGCAGCGCCGGTCGGTCTTGGTGGTGTGGCTTGGCGTGGAGCAGGGATGGGTGGGGTTGGGTCGGATGGGTTGGTGGGCCGGGTGAGAGAAGACAGAGTGGAGTGGGAGATGAATTAGGGTTTAAAAATAGGGAAATTTTTTAAAATGTTAATATTTTAATATTTAAGTGGCTCACTAGTAACACATTCAATATTTAGTAAAAATGTTAAATTTTAGTTTGTTATTTATCTTATTTATATTTTTAATAATTGTTTTTATTTAAAGAATAAAATTATTTAATAACAAAAGAAAATCAAGGGAGAAAATATTTTCAAAAAAAGGATAAGGATCACTTAATTTTTTCATCAGTTACATTTTCAAATAAAATTTAAACTTTGTCCTTTTTTTTTCTCCAGAACATTTACCTTTTTTAAATTATATTCATTCCACAATATATTCTATTTATATTCATTATAGTTTTTTTTAGTTTGTATTCATTCCAATAGGTGTGTCAAATCATTTAAGAAATATATTTGTATTCATATATTTTTTTTCCTATGTAGTTATTTTTTCGTCAAAAATTTTGTATGTATTAATTTCAATATGTACTTATTTGTATTTCTATTTATTCTAGTTTTTATTTAGAATTTTGTATAATAATATATAAAATACAAAAAAATAGTATGATGAAAAAGTGAGAATGAAATATAAAATTGAAAAGAAATAATTGAATTTTTCGTGTAATCATTCTTAAATAAAACATATAACTAGTTGACATACCTTTAGAATAAATACAAATTAGAAAAAAATGTCAAATTCATAAACAATGCAACATAATTTTTGAATGAATACAAATATTAATTGTATACATACGATTTTAAATACAAATTGAGAAAGCATATAAAATTTTTAATTTTTTATATACATATAAAAAGAAACTAATAGGATTTTGTTCTTCATGTAAATAATATACATATCTAGTTAGTATACATTTGGGATGGATTCAATTAGGAACAAATACAAGATTCATAACTATACAACATGAGATTTTGAATGAATATAAATATTAATAGCATACATACTAATTTGAATGTTAATTGAGAAAGGATATAAAATTCTAAGAAAAAATGACAAATACAAATACATAAAAATTTCATACCATACAACATAAATGCAACAAAGGTTCATTAATAAAATCTGAAATGTCATAGTCATGTAAAATGTATTCATAAATTATTGAATATCTACAAATGTGAAAAAATATAAAGGAATGAAAAAAAAATACATTATAAAAATTAACAAAAACTGATCCCAAAATACAATAATAAAATAACAACTGAATACAAAATACAAACTAATAAATATTGCACAATGTACATAACAAGAAAGTTACAAATATATTCAGTACACATTGTTGAACAAATTGTTGTTTAACTTCAACTCAAGATGCAAAAATTTAAACATGTAAAAAATATTTCAGTACCTCTTCATCAAAAAATTGATCTTCGCCGTCATTTTCTTGTACCCTACGAGTTATGTTTTCAATCTGAATTTGATGAAGACTTTATTCTTGTTGTCTCTCTTCCCTAATTTTAGAGGCAGATCATACAATATCCGCTATTTTTTGAGTAATACATAGATTAAATGATGAAAAATCACTAGAAACCGTTTTACTAAGATGAATAGTGTCTCTTAGAATCATTCTTTGAAGAGTATTTTATAGTTCTAAACGAGAAGAATCCTACTTTCACCAATGATTTGAACAAAAATAAAATCAAAAAATAAATCTAAAAAAAGAAGAAGATAATGATGAAAATACCTTAATTAGAGGAATTTGTGTGAATTCAGATTTTGAAGATAAAAAAAAATATTTCGGTAGATGATAATAAAAAATTGTTGTTGAAGAGAAGAAAGATTTGAAGGTTGAATAGGAATATGAACATTAGAATATGGAGAGAGAATTTTATTTATTTTTACTTATGGGATAAATATGGAAAAGAGAGATATGAGAAAATTTTGCTGATTTCGATTTTTTTAAAATTAAAATAATTTGGGAAAAGTGAGCTATGGATATACATGGAAATGTAAATAAATTATTTTTTAGGAGATAAAATAGGGGTTTAATTAGGATATATATTCTTTTTCAAAATAATGATACTTTTGACATTTTAACTAATATTTTTAAAGTAGTGAATTTTTTACTAATTAGGTTATTAATTTTGACTAGTTTACTAATTTTTCGTTAAAAATATTTAAGATAATCATTTATATTTAATAAATATCGACATTGTAAAGTCGATATTATTTAAATAAAATAATAAAATAATAATTTAATATATCGATCTTGGTCGGTATTTATTAATTCATTTTAATATAATAAATATACATTTTTCTTTGCGGTTAATTTTAGTAAATAAGTGTGTAGATATAGAGAGATATACATATATATATATATATAATATACATATATACATAGTAGAGATTACAATAGATACAGAGAGATAGATATATATAGAATATATAGAATAGATATATAGAGAGATACATATACCAGATATCATAATATATACACATATATATATATATAGATATATAATATATATTAGATATATCTATATATATATATATATATATATACCTATATATATATATCACAATAATATACCACACACCACACACACACACACACACACACACACCACATATAATATATATAATTTACTCTGCACATCAACAGAAGTTTAATTTAATATATTTAATTTATCGATCAAGTTAATTTTATAAATTTAAATTATTTACCTCATAATTATATAAATTTAATTTTATCGATCAACAATATAATTTATCAATATCAAATTTAATATATAAATCTTCTTGAATTGATCATTGAAATTTCTTTAATTGATAATGTATTTCATATCTAACCACTAATATATAAGACTTGATTTGTTAAACTACTCGAGGAGTATATAATTATTTGACGTATGTCATACTCCGATAAATTATCTTTTACATGTTATCACTGCCTACGATATGATCACCACACTTGACATCCATTTAACATCGAACATATATAACAATATTATCATGCATTTCATACTCGAATAGATTATATGTTAGTTCTTCACCTCTTCATTGTGACATGATATATTAAGTTCATGATTTGACGATGGACTGATACAATTTGTATATTACTCTAGAAATATAAGTATATTTATGCAACGATCGAGTTCTGTCGTTATAGAAAATCCAAGGAGATAAATTTTGAGTCGAAAAACTTTTTCGTAGTATTTGAATATTTTCCAATCTAGTCCAGATTTGGACGAAATTAGAATCTTTGAGGTGTGGGAAAATATGATAACAATCGGGTTAAGCATTTATGATTTTGATTGCATGAGTACTTAGATAACTCGTTAAGAAATTCGTACGACTTTATGGAATTGAATTCGGGTGAGTAGAACTCTGAGAATTGATCTTGGTGTGGAAGGTATTTTCGGAGTGTCATTCTTTAGAGGTGTGTTTGAAATAGGGGTTTTGTAATTCCTAAGATAACTCTGTAGAATCCCGCTTTGGCGTTGGTTTCTGCTGTCGTGGAGGAGCCGCTGTGACAGGACGGGTGCCACTGTGGCGGACGAGACGTTACTTAATGTCGTTAACATAGCCCCAAAATGATCTTATTTGACGTTTTTCAATTTTTAGAGCTAAAGAACGAAAACTAGGCGAATCCTATTCGTTTTTCACCATTCTTGAGGCTAAATATAAGTTTTTCACTCCCCAAATTCATTTTTCAATCCGTAGAACGTAATAGAATGGGTAATAATGATGGGGAAAGGTTTTGATAAAGGTTTTAGGGATAATGCACAAATACCCCTCAACTTATGCCCAAAATCTCAAAGACACACTTATACTATATAAAGGTCCTATTACCCCCCTGAACTTATTTTATTAATAATTTACTACCTTTTTTCGACGTACGTGACATTAACTCGGAAAAAAAATCAACCAGCGTTGGACCCACAAGATAGTGCCACGTAGGCCGAAAAGAGGTAGAAAATTATTAATAACATAAGTTCAGGGGGGTCATACGACCTTAGTATAGTATAAATGTATCTCAGAGATTTCAGGCATAGGTTGATGGGTACTTGTGCATTATCCCTATAAAAAAAGACTAAGAAACAAAAAGAGCTGGGAAAATAGAATAGTTATGTAAAGTTTTCAATCAAAAAAGATTTAAAAATAAATTAATAGGAATAAATGTGTAATTTATATTTTTAATGTATGTATAACTAATACACACATAACTTATTCCACCTTCTATCTTGCATAACTTATACATAGATTCCCTCATAAGTTATGTAGGTATTAATTATGAGAATTAAAAAAAAAAAAGGCAACCAAACATCGTATAAAACTAATACAAGAATAACTATTATACAATTTTTAGAATTTATCAACCAAACGTAGTATAAATCATGTTGACTTTTCAATCTAATAAAAAACTTTTACCAAACATAGTAAAACTTAATACAATATTTTATACGTGAATAACACACCCTCTTATACTGTAACCAAACGGCCCCTAAGAGTTCTCATCCTCGAATCCATGAGGACATACCAAGTCTTGGAGGAATATAAATCCAAGAACTTCAACTAGGGATAAGCAAATCACTTGCCAGAACCTACACTTATAGTAAAACATGAAGAAATATGGGTGAGCACACAAAAATGTATGAAGTATGATGACCATGCAAAAACATGCTTAAAAGGGGACATTTTTTTTAAAGTCATGCTTTTATGTCATTTTGGTAAAAATATACCTTGTGCAATGTATGAATAGCGTCCCATACCACCACCCACACTGAGGAATAACACTAAGGTCACCAAAAGTAAATTTACCATTTATCCTTTTCACCTTTACACAATAAGCATATAAGAAACATAAACATTACAGGAATCACATTATCATATTAGGACCAACATCTAAAATAATTCTAAGTCATACGTATGCAAAGTACAAGTAACATCTCATACTACTATTCACACTACGTACTCTTTTGAAGTCACCTTAGACAAGAACATTCATATACAATAAATAATGACAAGGAAGTAACTCATAATACAATCCAAATATAGCATGCATCTTTACATTTAAGCATAAAAGAGTCAACATTCTTCAATAACTTCATTTAAATTACTTTCATTCATTAAACCTTGGGTCATCATTCTAATCAACCTTACCATGTGAGGACATTTATACATTTAGAGGACTTCCATACAATAACCAGTAAGACTTAGAGAACTCATTATGACCCTCTTAAACCCTGCTCGTGTAATGCCTTGATGGCATTCCATAGTGCCATCCATACGCCATAGAACTTCTCAAGAACCATAAAGCACATCTCATATGAGAATAAGCGTTTAACCAACAGAAACCATGAAAGCTAGATCATGAAATTTAGTGTTTTGTTCCCACACCAAAAGGAGAGTGTCCACTTGCCTAAGGTAGACTAGGTGATATCATAGCTTTGTTAGATAACCACTCACTAGTATATACCTCTATGCGGGCACATAGTTATGGGATAGGAAGATGTTTATTCGACCCTAACATAACGTTGGGAGAGTTTCCATCTTACCATATCCACTCGGTGCTTAGCCTACATTCCCATGGAGTAGTTTCATTAACATTACATTGGTGTACTTGAGAGGGCTACCAACATTAGGCCTACTGACCCAAAGTACTTTTCCCAAGAAAGGGCCATCATCAATACGCCACCCTTTCAAGGTACATTAAAGATAACTCATTAATCTTCCTAGGAAAAGCCATCACCATTAGATCTATCGCTCCTAGGTTCATCATTTCACACAAGAAGTAGGTCACTACCATTAGGTCTACCGCTTGAAGGTTTTACATTCATTTTAGCACCTAGACTCCTCATGAAAGGCTACCACCATTAGGTCTACCAATCTAAGGTTTAGCCTAGACTACTTCATCATTCATTTATTTATAGAAAGAATACCGACATTAGGTTTACCAATCGAAGACATTCTCTCATTTATTCATAAAGAGGCTACCAACATTAGTTCTACCATTTCATGATCACTTAGACATTAAGACAAGATACATTCATTATTCAAGAAAATGATGCCTAAGCCTACCAATTCTAGATGCTTCATTCATGATCACATTTATCAATACAAGAAAATGATGTCTTAGCCTACTAATTCAAGATATTCAATATTACATTATAGAACAATTCACGTTCCATCATCATCATTCATGAATGTTAATTAAGAATAAAACTTCAATAATAACATCATCACATTCTAGGCATAATCATAATACATTCATAGAGATGACACATATACTTCACTTTCTGATCATACATAGACCCTTCAAGCATATAGATATACGAGGAAGAAAACCTTCAATCAATACCATCACATACGAATCAAGTTAACACCTCCCCATTTCAAGTGGATCAATATCAAATTCTTATTTCTAATTCATCAAGCAATTGATCATAACTTGCCTTCAAGGCCATGAATATCAAATCACCAACACACCAATAATTCACTATAATTAAGGCATGGATAATGATATAATTTAGTATCTAAATTAATTTAGGCAAATTATATCCACATGCATTCATCATCATCAAACCCACTTTTTAAAGGAAAAATTGAGTAATTGATATAATTCATGGGTTCATAGAGGTTTTTATCATAAATCATCAAACAAACATTAATACAATCATCATATGCCTTCAAAATATCATTGAAACCGTTTGATGAAAGAACCCATGAGATTCAGTAAAACTTGGTGTTTTACTTGAACTTGAAAACTTTGAAATTGAATCTAAGTGAAAATTAATCCTAGATGAAGAATCATCACACCTTATTAGATGAAAACCAAAAATCCACTCAATTAGCCCTTCTCTTCAAGCCCTAGGTCTTCTTTTTCTCTTGGTTCTTCAATGGAGTTCTAGAGAGAAGATATTTTAAGAGAGAGAGGTTTTGATTTGGAAAAATTAAATAATGAATCTAAAATAGTATTTTTAATGTTTTAATATTATTAAAATAGGTTAATAACCCTAAAATAACCATCCAAACACTTATTAGGACTTGGGGGTGAATTTACTAATTCACTCCTACACTTGGCCGAACCAAACCAGATTACACAGGTATGGTTCACGCCCTGCCGTGAGTCCATTGACTGGTCATGCAGCTGGTCTGTGGTCTGGGGCTTAAACTTGCTTTTACTCTCCTTGATATACGGAGGTCATCCACGGGGCATGAACCCCATCCATAGGTCACCAAGTTTTGGCCAACTTGGTTGTTTCCTTAGGGTCTTGGGGTTTAGGCTTAGGGTCTTTTTCACGTACCTTCTGTGTGGTTCTTGGAGGGTCGTACCTTGAAGTATAACCCCTAAACACCTCAACCATGTCTCAAGACAACATACAACCATCTCAAACTTCACACCAAACTCAAACACGCATAAGTCTAGTTGTACTAATTCATTTTTAGGGTCGTTATAATAAGTTACATGGGAGCATGAGTCCATCTAGGGTTCATAGAATTGTTAGAAATTCGGATAATTAGTTAGTGTGTAATGATTTTTGTATTGTATTAAGTGTTTGTAGACCAAGAACAAGTGGAACGAATCCAAAAAAAGGAAGGATCAAGATTTTTAGTGTTTCAAGCTTGTTTTGAGGTAGGTGATAGTTGTGATTCTATGCTTGTGTGATGTATTATTATTATTTCTTCATTGTGATGCACATATGTATGTGAATGTTGCATTGTTGAATTCACGCTTGTTGAAAATGAGATAGGTGCATGATTATATGTCATGAATCACTCCTGATTGTATGACTTGAAAGTATGCTTATGTTTGTGATTGTTGTGCGTTGATGCCACGTTCTGCATAACTAACTAGGATTGTATTGCCATGTTTCGGGATAAAATTAGGATAGAATTTCCACAAACAGGCATAACTATGGGATCAAGCACCATGTTCCGATGCATTAACAGTTTAGGTTTGGGTTCCATGAGAGGACCAACTACTTGTGATAAATGTGTATTATTTAAGCATGTGATATTCAATGTGTATATGTTTGATATACTGCATGGTTATATTGTCATATTAACTTGTTTATGTTGCACTTAATGGGATAGTCGTGTGATCCTACCAGTATACGATAGTTGTGTACTGATACCTTACTTGGTCTATTTTCTTTTTAAGTACAGGGCATCTTCTAGCGGCTATTGACAGACCTCTCTTAGAGCATATGTGATCGTTGCTTCCGAATTCAAGGGTGAGCTAACATTTTCCGGCTGCTTTGGATTCTCTTTGGGTCTATGTCCACATTTCAGACATAGACTAGTTCTTAGATGTTTTACAGTGTGGGTTATGACCCTTCTTATTTTAGACTTGGTTATTTTTTAGTAGTTTTGGTACATTTGTTGACACCCCAATTTTGAACTCCCCGAATGAATTAATTAATGAGCTCTTTAATTTTGAATGTTGTTGAAACGACGGATTTTTTTTAAAAAAGTTTAAAATGTTTTAAATTATTTTAAGTTAATCTTGTCGTTTATATATATGTATATATAATTTTAGATAATTCAATGTTTCATATAATTATGTATATGATTGATATATTTTATGATATTCAAAAATTGTCTTAAACGACTTTTATTTCGTTTATACGCTTTATATTTTTAGTTTAGTCGTATAATAGTTTACATTTCGAATTGGTTATTTTATTATTAAGTCAATTATTTTATTTCGTGAAAATTCAAGAGTTTATTAATTAATGCAATGTTTTGCTTTATCTATTCAGGTAGATCTTCCCAAGGGACGTAGTTTGGTTAAATATAGAAATGAAAATTCTTGGGCCCTTGTCCAATTCTTTTTTCAGCAAACCATTTTGACAAAGGTAAGAACATCCAGATGGAACTCAATGGAGAATAACTACAGACAAAGATCGAACAGATCACTCGAGAAATTAAAGAAGCCAACGAGGAAGGGCTCAGAGTCGACATGGCCACAACAGTCTACAAAGTTGCAACCATGACGCTGGATGGGGATTTGGCATCACATAGGAAGAGAAAGAAAGATTTTGAGATGGAGATAGAGGACTTGCGAGAGAAGTTGGACATGCTTCAGTTGAAAGGGCAAAAAAGAGAAGCGAGGATAGAATTGGAGACGGCCGCTCTGTTAGCTTAAAGCATGTCACTTGATGAGGAGCTGATAGTGGAAATGGAAGAGTTCACCTCCATGAGAGAAAGGATGGTTGCACTGAGGAAGAATAACAAAGCCTTTCATAGCAAAATTATTGATAAAATTCGGAAAATGGGCGAAAAATACCCCATTTATGAGCAAGGAGCCGGTAGTGGTCCCAAAAACGCTCACCCTGAAGTGACTGAGGAAGAAGAAAACGAGGAAATCGTTTACAAACCTCCATTCCTAGGCCGTCTGAAAGGAGGAGACTAATGCTGAAACAAGAAGGGAAATGACTAACGTGTCATCATCATGTTATCTTTAAAAAACACTATTGTTGCCTTTCAATTTCCTTGTAATCGTGATGAATGAATGAATGAAAATATTTTATCATGTACTCAAACTACGATGGGCCTGAATTCTCCGTGTGAGATACGTAGGCAGCCTCTCCAGGCCTTGCCCCTATCATTAAAAATTTTCATTCCCCCCTCCATGTTACAAGAAGGTACAAAAACCAAATCAACGGAGGTCAAAGAGAAGCTGCAAGAAGACTGTAGCTCAACGTGATTTAGCCTTTCTGAGACAGCGTCAAAACTAAAACAAACAAACTCCTGCTTGTTAAAAAAATGTGTTTTCGTCCTCACTCGTGGGTTGAAGATATCCTCAAATAAAGCAACTTGTGTTTTTATCTGCTCTCTATGTGATAATATGCATTTTGTATTCTGAATCTGCACGACAAATCCACCTTTGAGTTGTTTTCCTTCTCAGGTACTTTGAACTGATCTGTGTCGATCAAAAGCTGGCAGGTCATCCATATTCCACCAGATCAAAAGGTCCCACAGATTCCTTCACTAAACAAAGCTTAGACAAAGAAAAGACTGTTATGGGGGATAATGACGAAGAAGTAAGCGTTACTGATGTTGCAGAAATCTCATCCCAAAGTGACCATGGTCCGCGTCCTCTTCTCAGCGCGTGAAAGAAACTATGCGATGTTGCTAGCGATCTCACGGCGTCTCCGCGAGTACGCTTCAATCGCTTCGAATTGATGGAGGATTTCACGACAAATTCACGGTGATAGATGGAAAGTAGCAAGGAAAGGCTAGTACGCTGCATTTTTTGTTTTCTTCTCTAACGTCTCCCTCCGCAGTACTCTTCCAGCCAAGATTTTTGGCAAAAGTATCTGTTGTAGTAGTGCAGGCCGTCCTTGATTTGAAAATATGAGGCCACGTATTCCCCAAGGACGTTTGGGGTCGATCCCACTCGTTCATTTCTCTTCCTCTTCTAACTATAAGTCATATTTTCTAGAAAAGGTTGCCAATCCAAAAGAGGAAAAGGTTTTCGAATTCAAAGGAGGATATGAAATCCCATTTTTACCCCTAAGCTTTTTCGAGAATTCCTCCGCCCTCCCAATTCGGAAACCCTAGTTTTCCCCCCTATAAATAGCCTTCTACTTTATTTTTTTGGGGGTGGGAGAATTTTGGAAAAGATTATTTAGTCTGGAAAGTATTTGGAGAGGAAGGTTAAAAGGAACATCGAAGGAAAAGAGTCGTAATTCTTAAGTAATAAACAAATACGAAGACCTTCAGAAAAAGAGTTTGTTTCTTGGAGTAAAGAACTCCTTCGAATTTCGTTCGAAAACTCGAACTTTACTTGGATTCTCATTTTGATATCCGTGTCTGTGTGTGGGTTGAAAGTTCATCCTCGATCGTCTAGTTCTTGTTCAATGCACCTTGCAAGGTAATGTCTCCCTCGTAGTGTTAATTTTCATATGTTTTCTGCTATATGATGTTTAAGGCCATCGTTTTTGCTGTTATATCTTTCGTCGGCTGACACTGGATAGTGGTAGTTGGTACATATATGTTACTTGTGTGCTTTTATTTAAAGGGATTTTCTTGGGTTCATGTCGGTATGAAGGCTAAAATAATTGCGTGTTATTGTTTTGGTTTTCTCCCCATTATCATTGTAAACAAATATGAAATTTTGATATGGCTTTGAGAGTATAACTTTGTTTCGATTCGAGTTAAGCTAGCACGTATTTAGTATATCATCATGTTTCTTTCTAATGGCTTCGCATATTGATTTTATTACTAAATTTAGAGGTCACCCATGATAAACTTGATTGTATCACTCCTAAGGAGTATACATTATTTTCGAATCTCGGGACGATGTTTTCAAATTTTCTTGTTAATTTCGAACCTATTGTTTCTTTTGATTATCCATTTTTGTGTGGCTTCTGTTATCGATTGGTCTGGCTTTTGTTTCTTTATTTATTTATTTTATTAAAAAATAGATAAATGCACAAATAAATATAGGTAGAAATGCAATGTACATCTTTTGTCCTTTGGCGATGGTTTGACTTATTTAGCCTCATGTGGATGTGTTATCTTTGAATATAAAGTGGGTATATTATTTTGGTGAGTATGAGATATTATATATCCTTTTACTTGCTGACTCTTGCAATTCCAAGGCCACAAGCACTTGTATTTCTTTGCATTCTAGCATTGTTTAGTTCGCAAGTTTTTGTCCCATACTAAGTTAAATTCTTGTTTTTTTTCTCTTAATGTTCTTTACTTATCTTTAATTCATTATTCTTGTCAATGAGGTTTTCCCCATTTCATCGGATATGTGTTTCTCTCTAAATCATGCTTTACTTGTTATCATTCTGTATGTTAACTTATTTATTTATTTATTTATTTCTGTTTTGCTTTCTTACGCGGAATTCTCCCAAGTCCGTTTGAATTCCATTATCCTCGCTCGAGCTCACCAAGAGCCATTAAGTCTCAAACTTCTCCTTTCGATTCAATCAACCATAAAATAAGGTGTACAGATGTTGGAGTGGCGAAAACTCGAAGCGAATTGGGAGTGTTGAAGACTTAGGACCTAACATCCCCCCTTTTATTTTATGTTTTTCCATTTTTTATCATTTTGTATTTTTAGGGCCTAAGCCCTTGTCTCTCTCATTTTCTTAATGATTATTTATTATTATTGTATGTATAGACTAAGACCAGTACAAAAATGGGTTGAATCCAAAAAGAAAATGGGCCAAAAATCCAAAACAAGTGGGTTCAAAAACTGGTCAAGGCGAACAGAACCCGGATTTGGACCCAAATCTCTTTCTCTCTCTCTTTAATTGCTTTTAATTACTTGTCTATTTTTACTTGTCGATTAGTTTAAAAGTTAGGAAAATCCAACTCCCAGCGAAACATCACTTTTGGTTTTAACGACTCAATCAAATCAAGTAAAAGGCCTAAAAGACTTTACAGGTTAAAATTGACTTCCATAATTAATTTTCTCTTTCAAAGACAATCCGAAATGATTTTTTGGATTTCATTTTTCAAACAACTCTAAAGAGTATTTTTATCGCAATTGTAAGTCCTAGCCAAATATGAAGTTAGTTGTCGGATAGACGTAATTAAGCAGAATGTCTTAGGTGCTTTCAAAACCTTCCTAAGACGTTAATAAGAATCCCCGAGCCCTTTTAAATATTTTCAAATGATTTTATTTGTGTAAGTCTTTCGAAAATAAAGATTTTCTTAATTTTCCTCAAAATTAAGTGGCGACTCTGAGAAGTAAAACTCTTCGAAACAATATTTTTCCCTTTTTCTATAAAACAACATTAGCTTTTAGGTTCTAGGTTATTTTCTTCCTGATTTGTTTAGTTAGTTCTTTAAAATCCTTATTGAAGTTTATGGGACCTTTTTATTCAACTTATTAAACTTGCTTCCATAACTTAAATGTCGTAGTTTCTGTTTTAGTTGCTTTCTTTTTAGTTATAGTAGTGGTTCTCCGACCGAACAATTAGTGTGGGTACCAATTATGACGGTCTGGGTCATGAAAAAGTTGGTATCATAGTCTAGGTTTATTGATCTCGGACTACCAAAACGATTCTCTTAAAGTCTCGTAGAACGATACGTGGACACCTTTACTTTTCTTCGAGAGGCTATATGACTTTAGAAAATCTCTATATGTTTCTCTTGTTTCTTTTCGTGCTATAACTTGGATCCAATTGGTATCTCTGTTATACGAATTGGTATCTAACCTTCTTTATCTTCTGTCCACAAACAGTTATTACTAGATTCAATGGTGTTTGTCCCGTCGCTCCCGTCAATGCTCCAGCTGAGGAACCTGCAGCGAGAGGTCACGGTTGAGGAAGGGGTACAGGAAAAGCTAGGGGTAGAGGTCGTGGAAGAGTAGTGCCAACTAAAAATGAGGTACTGGTTGAAAATGCTCATATGAATAAGAACTCTCATGCACATCGTAAGGATATAAAAGTGGATATTGAGGTTGGGGATGTTGAGGAAGTTGTGCAAGAAGAAGAGGTGCTACAGGATACTATACGCAACAGATCATGTCATTCCTGAAAGGGTTGGTTGGTCTTGGAATGCTGCCCACTAATTCTCCTACTGCTAGCATTGCTTCTTAAGTGAATAAAAAGAGGTAATGATTCGTTCTTCCATCCTTTGTTGGGTTTTGTTATGACTGTCAATGAGCATGACATGTTTACTAAGTTTCTGAAGCATAAGCCTCTGATGTTTCTTAGTTCTGAGAGTGAGGATGCATACGAGTTCTTTCTACGTTTCTATGAGAGGCTGCATAAATTGGGTATAGTTCACCAATATGAGGTTGAGTTCATGTCTTTAAAACTTCAAGGTGAGTCCAAGCAATGCTTGGCTAAGAAAGACAAGAATTCTGGAAATTTTCAGTGAGGTGACAAATTATGCTAAGAAAGTGGAGAGGGTGAGGCAAGACAGTCAGGCAAATGCGTTGGCTAAGAAAGAAAAGAATTCTGGAAATTTTCAAGGCTCATATTCCACAGGATCCAGTATAACAACGTTGACAGCCACTCCAATTCTGTCTGTTATGCTCGCCTCTACAGGTAACTACTCGGGAACTTCATCTTATTATTTTTAGGATAGCCAAGAAGTCACGCCTTTAACAGGAGGCAAAATATCTTTTGATTATACTTGCTACAATTGTGGAAAGCTTGGACATATGAGGAGAGATTTACCCCATCCATGTGTGCTGGACTCTGTGAAGCAGTCATCTAGAGCAGTGGTACTCGCGGAGAATGGTAATAATGGTACAGGACATCCACAAGGTGGACGAGAAAGTAATCAACTAGGCCTTAGAGGTAGAGGAGGTGGTCACACAGGCAAAGGTAATGCACAACCAGGCAGGGAGGTAGCTTGTCAATATAAGAGGGCTTAATGTTGTGTTTTTCCGGGTAAGAATGAGGTAAAGGCATCTGACCACAGAGATCACATATACTATTCTTTTCTGTGACTGGACTACTAATGTGTTGTTTGATCCGGCTTCTACTTATTCTTATGTATCCATGAGATTTGCCTATTGATATGATTTATGATGTTTTGGATGTCATATTTATGTTTTCACCCTAGTTAAAGTAGTCATAGTTACTCATGTCTATCGTGCTTGTTCTATGTTGTTTATGGGTTATCATACTTGGGCTGATTTGGTGATTTTGGATAGGACTTACTTCGACATAATCTTAGGCATGACTTAGTTGTCCCCCTATTATGTTGTATTAAATTGTAATACTAAATATTTGACTCTAGAAATTCCATAAAGGAAAAAATTAGAGTGAGAAGAAGTGTACAAGCCTAAGTAAGCTTAGATTATCCTCCATTCGGACTAGTAAATTAGTAGGCATGGTTGTTTGGCTTATTGGGCTCATATTAGGGATGTTGAGATTGAGTCTCCATCCATTGGGCCTATTCCTGTGGTGTCTGAATTTAGTGAAGTATTCTGTAATAACTTGTCTAGTATGCCTCTAGATAGAGATATAGATTTCTTCACTGATCCTAATACTCGTCCCATTTTCATCCCTCCATATCACATGGCTCCGAAAGAATTAAGAGAGCTTAAGCCTCAAATTCAAGAGCTTTTTGATAAGGATTTATTCTCCCTTGTTCTTCTGCATGGGGTGCTTCAGTTTTGTTTGTTAAGAAGAAGGATGGCAGCATGAGAATGCGTATAGATTATCGACAATTGAATGGGTCACTATTCGAAAACAAGTATCCTTTGCCTCGAATAGACGATCTTTTTGACCATTTGCAAGGGGCATCAGTTTTCTCTAAGATTGATATAAGGTACGATTACAATCAATTGAAAATTAGGCTTGAGAATGTGCCCAAGACGGCTTTTAGAACTGGCTATGGGCACTATGAGCTTTAGTTATGTATTTTAGTTTAACAAATGTTCTGCAACCTTCATGAGTTCAATGAATGTGGTGTTCAAACCATTTCTTGATTATTTCGTCATAGTCTTTATTGATAATATCTTGGTTTATTCAAAAAGCAAGAAAGCGCATGCCAACCATCTTCGTATTGTCTTGGGTGTTCTTGGGAAACACAATTTGTATGCTAAATTTTCCAAGGGCGAATTATGGTTGAATAAATTGCATTTTGGGGCATGTAGTTTCAAAGGAAGGGGTAATGGTAGATTCTCAAAAGATTGAGGCGGTTAAGAATTGTATCGATCAAGTTCGGTAACTGAAGTTAGGAGTTTTGTGGGACTCGCTATCTATTATTGTTGATTTGAGAAAAAAATTGCTTCTATTGCAACTCACTTGATCAATTTGACCAAAAAAGAGATATCATTTGAATGGACTGAAAAATGTGAGGAGAGCTTTCAAAAGCTCAACACTCTCTTGACCACCACACCTATTATAGCATTGCCAATGGAGGGTAAGGATTTTATTGTTTATTATAATATTTCACATTTTGATTTGGTTTTTGTGTTGATGCAAAAGGAGAATGATATAGCTTATACGTCGCATCAATTGATGGTGCATGAGAGGAATTATCCAACACATGATTTGGAGTTGGGAGCGGTAGTGTTTAAACTTAAGATTTGGCGATATTACCTCTATGTGTTAAATGTGAAGTATTTACCGATCATTGTAGTCTGCAACATGTGTTCACTCAAAAGGATCTGAATTTGAGACATCGAAGATATATAAAGTTACTTAAAGATTATAATGTGACCATTTAATATCATCCGGGCAAGGATAATGTGGTGGCAAACGCTTTGGGTAGAAAAGTGGTGCGTATGAGTAGTCTAGCTTGGTTGAGTGTATCCAAGTGATCTTTGGTGAAAGAATTTCAGAACTTAGAGGCTAAGTCCATACAGTTGGGCATCTCAGAAAGAAGTGGGGTGTTAGATAGTATTGAAGCAAGGGCCACATTCATTGAGGGTATCAAGGCCAGACAAACTGAAGATGAAGATTAAGAGGAACTTAGAAAAAGGATTACAATTTATAAGGCACAAGAGACCACTCTTGATGAGAATGGTGTACTCAATTTTGAATGGAGAATATGTGTTCTTAGAGTATATGATTTGAATGAAAAGTTACTAGTATAATCTCATTTTTTGCGATATTTTATTGATCCGGTTGCGAAAAGATGTATAGAGATCTGAAACGAATTTAATGGTGGTCAGGTATTAAGAAAGACATAATAGAGTTTGTAGTAAAGTGTCAAAATTGTCAACAAGTGAAGTATGAACATCAAAGGCCTATGGGTTTGCTTCAAAGAATGCCAATTCCGGAAGGGAAGTTAGAAAGAATAGCCATGTACATCGTGTTTGGTCTTCCCAAGACTTTGATAAAGTTTGATTCTATTGGGTTGTGGTTGATAGATTGATCAACTTAGCCCATTTTATATTCTAGTATGAATTGATTATAATGCGGAACAATTTACTAAAGTGTATGTGAAAGAGATAGTGAGGTTGCATGGGGTACCCTTTTCTATCACCTTAGATCGTGGTATCCAATTCATCTCCAAGTTTTGGAATAAATTTCACAATGAATTAGGCACACAACTCACTTTTAGTACCGCCTTCCATCCACAGATAGAAGGGCAGTGCGAAAGGACTATTCAAGTGATAGAAGAAGAGTTGAGAGCATGTGTGATTGATTTAGAGGGCATTGGGATAAGTTCCTACCTTTGTGTGAATTATCCTATAATAATAGTTATCACTCCAACATAGATATGACACCATTTGAGGCACTCTATGGGATGGGATGTAGATCACCCATAAGATGGTTCGAGACTGTGAATCTTAAACCATTGGGGGTTATTTAGTAAAGGAGACTCAACATAGGGTGAGGAGTATCCAAGATAAGCTTCTAGCAACCCAAAGTAGGAAAAAGAATTATGTGGATCATAAGGTGAGAGATATGGTGTTCAAATTCGGTAAAAATGTTCTTCTTAAGGTATCACCCATAAAATGGGTGATAATATTTGGTAAGAGGGGTAAGCTAAGTCCTAGGTACATTGGTCCTTGAGAAATTCTTGAGTGTGTGGGGACGGTAGCATATAAATTGACTTTACCTTCTAACCTATCGAGTGTTCATCCGATAGTTCATGTGTTCATGTTGAAGAGGTATCATGATGAGGGGGAATATATCATTATGTGGGACTCAATTGTGTTCGATAAGGACCTCTAATATGAGGAGGAACTGATTGCAATTCTTGATCATGACATGCGTAAGTTGAGGACCAAGGATATAAAGTCCATGAAGGTTCAATAAAAGCATCGTTCAGTTGAGGAAGCTACTTGGGAAACCGAGAAAGATATGCGAGACAAGTATCGCCAATTGTACATCAAATCAGGTACTACTCCATGCCTTTATTAGCCTATATTCTTCTTAAGTTTTTCACTCAAGAACGAGTGATGGGTAAATTGGTATTTATTTTAATGATTGGCTTCCTGTCATGACCTAACCAACCCGGCCGTGCAGGAACCTACTCTAATACCTACGTAGGAGAACCCTCATAACCCAACAACTAGAAAACATGCGAAATTTAATGAAAACAAAGGCAAGCTAAGGAAGTTTAAGAATCAACCCATTCGAAAATACAACTTTACTAAATTATACAAATAGTTTATCAATCCCCAAGGACCTATTCTGACAAGTACAAGAGTCACTAAGAGAATAATAGGGCCATCTAAACATAAGACACAACTTTCACCATGCGGAATGAAAAGTCAAAGCTGTTGGAGGATTTTTTTCGTCTTCACCTAAGGAAACATCGTCAATCTTGCATCCAGACTATGTCAAAAGACATAACAAGAGTAGTATCAGTACAACCACACATACTGATAGGCATCTCCGATCAACCCGATGTCCACCTCATTATATATGAACTGAACAATAAAAGATCATGTCGAAACCCCTCGCTTCTCCATCCTTAGCATTTTCTTAGTTAGCCTTCCAATTACCACCTATCTTTTTCCTATGAGGTTACAACTTAAATACACTAACCTCTTTGTAATCTACGAATATCGCTACTACACTTAGAACTCCATTAGATCACACCTCAACTATACTAGCCACATTGTATACTACAAGTACCATTACCACCCTTGAGGTTCCATTAGATCATAACTTAAACATACTAACCGCATTGTATACTACAAGTACCACTACCACCCTTAAAGTTCCATTGAAATGTAAATAAACATACCAACATATAGATACATATACACACCTTACGATATTGAGCATAACATTTTCCATCGTCCGCATTTTATCACAAGTAGTTAGGGTACCCAAAGTCAATCTATTAGCATGCCGAAACGTGGAATTCCGATCCAATTATTATGTCGACGCATGGCAATCGATCCCAGTTAGCATACTAGAATATGGCAATACGATCAAAGTTTTATGCTGAAACTAGCAACCGATGCAGTTAGTATGCCGGAACGTTGCAATCCGATCCAAGTTAGTATGCCGAATCGTGGCAATCTGATCCCAATCACGCATCAAGACCATACATCTAAGCAAAACTTTCATAGCATCGATAATTCGCATATCTCATTTCAACATCTAAGACCATTATTTTAGCATGCATATATATAAAAGTATCACAACAAAACAAAATAAATGTGTACCAAACCATCATAGTGTCACAACCATCACCTAGTAACATGCTTATTTACGTATGAATTCCCTCGATTTCTTCTTACAGAATTACACAATTCCAATCCTAGTTCTTTGTAAAGTTTTGTTACTAGTTTTCTTTAAACTAAGTACAACTCTTTATCACAATTATCACTACAAAGTTTGAAAATAGTATATTCTGAAATTCTTCCCCTTGCCGGTACCAAACTTAACGAAAAACCCATTCAAGAACACAAACAAGAACCTCGACTGGTTACAGTCTCAACATGACACTAACCCTATAACCATTAAATTATAGTAACTTTCCACGGAATTTACTTGGTGTATGAAGGTTTACACATACCTCATACTGTTGAATTCATATATTACAAATAATCATGTATAACTACTTAATGCATAAAATCTAACCGACCTGGGCGCCAAGAAATTTGTCAGGAGTTTGATTTCTTTTCCATCTTTTTCGGATTTGCTACTGTGAGTTTGTCCAAGATCTCTCAAGATTCCGCCATCCTTATACTCGAAATCCCCCTCTCCTTTTTTTCCTAACTTGAAACAACTTTTTTTTGGATTTCTAGGGTAATTTACGACCTATAAGTTATTTTTGGAAAGATGGAAAAATAAGGATTTCTTAAAATTTGAATTTTCCCTCGCCGATCCAGCTTTGGTAGGGTAAGCTATTGCTACAGCGGTGCCTGTCCCGTTGTAGAAGGAGAGTGACCAAATTTTTTTGAAAATTTTTCTCTTCTCAAATAATCATGGTTTGGGTTGTTATAGTTCTACCATTATAGAAAATCCAACGGGAAAAAATTTGGGGTTGGAAAACTTTTTTGTAGTATTTAAATTTTTTCCAACCTAGTCTAGATTTGAACGAAATCGAAGTCTTTGAGGTGCAGAAAAATATGGTAGCAATCGGGTGAAACATTATTTTTATTATATGAGTAGTTAGATAACTCGTTAAGTAATTCATACAACTTTATGGAATTGAATTCGGGCGAGTAGAACTCCGGGAATTGATCTTGGCATGAAAGATATTTTTGGAGTTGTTGTTTAGAGAAGTGTTGTGAAATGGGAATTTTGGGATTATTGAGATAGATCTTTGTCTCAGGAATTCCGCTTTGGTGCTGGTTTTTGCTGCCCTGGCGGGATGGGTGACGCTATGGCGGGCGAGACGCGATTATGTCATTAATATACCCCTAAATAATATTATTTGACACTTTTCAATTCTTAGAGCCAAGGAATGAACTCAAGGCGACTCCTACTCATTTTTCACCATTCTTGAGGCTAAATGTAATCCTTTCACTTTCTGAATCCATTTTTCGATCCATAGTACATAATAGAATGAGTTAATAATGATGTGAAAGAGTCTTGATATAGATTCTATGGTGGAAACAACCCTAAATGTGACACATGGAGCATGGTTATGTGGAACATAGGTATGATCTAAGGTTTATAGAATTGTTAGAAATTCGGGTAATTAGTGAATGAGTAATGATGTCCGTATCATATTAATTATCTGTAGACCAAAAACAAGCGGAACGAAAGGGAAGGATCAAGACTCAAGCTTGTTTCGAGGTAGGTGATGGTTGTGATTCTATGATTGTATGATGTACTCTTGTTATTGCTTTATTATGATGCATGTATGTATGCGAATGTTGCATTGTTGAATTCACACTTGTTGAAAATGATATAGATGAATGATTATATGATTTGAAAGTATACTTGTGTCTGTGGTTGTGGTGTGTTAATAAGATCGGACTGCCACGTTCCAATATAACTAACTGGGATCGCATTGCCACGTTTTGATGCACTAACATTTTCGGTTTGGGTTCCATGAGAGGACCAACTGCTTGTGATAAATGTGTATTATTGAAGCATAAGATATTGAATGTGGATATGTTCGATATATTGCATGGTTATATTATCGTATTAAATTGTTTATGTTGCACTTAGTGGGATATCCTCGTGATCCTACCAGTACTCGGTGGTTGTGTACTGATACTGCACTTGCTTTTATTTTTATTGAGTACACGAAATCTTCCTGTCGCTATTTACAAACCTCGCTTAGAAGATCTATGATCTTTGATTCCAAATTCATGGGCGAGCTAACATTTTTGAGACGCTTTAGATTCTCTTTGGGTCTACGTCCACATTTTGGACTTAGACTAGTTCTTAGTTGTTTTATGATAGTTGGGGTTATGACCCTTCTTGTTTTAGACTTAGTTACCGTTCAGTAGTTTTGTTACATTTACTTTTAGGTTCTAGGTTGTTTTTGCTTAAGTTGCTTGGTTTTAGTTGTAGTATTGGTTCTCCCACCGAAAGTTAGTGTGTGTGTCAATCATGACGGTCTAGGTCGTGACAAATTATCGCTTAATTCATATCAACGTAGTTTCATACTCTGTATATGAATTAAAAATATATTTTTTATTCCACGAATTTTAACTTTTTATTTATAAAATTATACAAAATTATTACACTTTTTCAAACAATTAATTGTAGGTGTAAAATTATAATTTAGTATTATGCTAGCAAAATTATGACTTATAGGAGCATTTTAAACAAATCGACCTCCAGATGTTGCTTTTATTAAAATTAATTAGACAAAATATTTTAATTTATTTTTTGGAAAAGGGCCTAAAATACCCTCAAAGTATTGAAAATGGTACAAAATTACCCTCCATCCACCTATTGACTTCAAAATACCCTTCCCACCCACCTATTGGGTCCAAAATACCCTTGTCATCCACCTTTTGTATCGAAATTGACCACTTATTTAACAGTTTTATATCTAAACTTTTTAAATATTTTTTAAATACGTGGCGCTCAACTATTTGTTATAATTTAACTTTTTAGTATAATTTATAAATCAATCCACTACCCACCATTACTAATTAAATCCCTCCAAATTAATAAACCCATCACATTATTAATGCAACAAGAAAAAAACTACTGCCAATTATGTGTTTTTTAAAATTTGAGGCGAAAAGATCTATAGTAGTGAATTGTCATACATTCAAGTGTCTAAATAAAAATTACCGATAAACTTAAAAGTTTGACTATGTTCGTCTTTATTATTCTGACGTCTCAATTATGTGATGTTACTTCATAGGTATTTTTTTTTCAAAATAATATATTAAAGGTTTTAACAAAATAAATCATAAATATTTATAAAATTATATTTTAAAAAAGTGCATGAATTAATTCGGGATGTATTACTTCTTTACCTTTAATCATAAATTTCTAACGAATCTTGAAAGAGAATCCTATTGAAAATATCCTCCTAAATAAGTGGCTCAACCTAAATTTAATTGAGGCTTCAATTCGAACTCGAATAATTTTGGATGTCAATTTTAGGAATCTATAATTTCATCGTGTTTTAGTAGTGTTTATGATGATTTTGATATTATAATGGGATTATTAATTGGTGGAGTTTAGTTAGTAATGAGTGGTTAGTGGGTTGGTTTATAAATTATATTAATAAATTAGATTATAACCAATAGTTGAACGCTAAGTATTTTAAAAAATATTTAAAGAGTTTAATTTTAGAACAATTAAATAAGTGCTCAATTTTGAACCCAAAGATGGATGACAAGGGTATTTTGGATCCAATAGGTGGATGAGAAGGGCTTTTTGGAGCCAATAGGTGGATGAAGGGTAATTTTGTACCATTTTCAATACTTCAAGGGTATTTTAGGCCCTTTTCCGTTTATTTTTCAGCTTATATAAAACTGCCATCCGTAGGATGACTTATTTAAATTTAATTTAATATATTAATTTTATGAAAGCCATTATATAAATATTTTAATGAAAATTAATTAATTACATAATATTTAATTTTATCGACTTTCGAAGTCGATATTATAATATTTTTGTTTTTTATTTTATGCAAAATCATCCTCCGGAAGATGATTTAAATAAAATTAAATCAAAATATTTCTCAACTTTGTTGTTATATTTAATTGAAAAAAAATAAAATATTGTTATTTGTTTATTATTGAAATTTATTTTTTCGATTAAAATTCTGACCTCGAGAGGTAGGTATTTGGTTTTCCCTCTACATTTGTCATATAAATCGGCTACTTGTAGTTAGTTTTCATATTAACGCAATTTCATACTCTAAATATGAATTAATGATGTTTCTAGTTATTCCACGTATTCTAACCTTTTAATTATAAAAGTATATAAAAATGTTTAAGTTTTTTAAACAGTTCATTGTTGGTGTAAAATTAAAATTGAGTATTGTGCTAGCAAAATTATGGTTAATAGAAATATTTTAAACAAATCTACCTCCGAATGTCGGCTTTATTTAAAGTATTTGGATGAAATAAAAATACCGATCTCATGAGGTCGATATATAAGTTTTTTTTAATTCATGTAAAATCGTCACCTGGAAGATGATTTATTTAAAGTTAATTGGAAATGTTAATTTATTAATTTATGGAAGTCACTATACAAATATTTTAATGAAAAATAATTTAATTACATACTATTTAATTTTACCGACTTTCGAAAGCTGGTAGTATAATATTTTTTATCTTTTACTTTATACAAAATCTTCCTCCGTAAGACGATTTAAATAATATTAAATCAAAATATTTTTCAAGTTTGTTTATATATTTAATGGAAAAAAATAAAATATTGTTATTTATTATTTTATTTAATACCGATATCAAGAGGTCATTTTTTTTTGTTAATAAGTACTGATTATTTTATCGTACTTGTAGTTGGTTTTCTAAAGTTTTTTTTGTATTTTTTATTCTCTTTAACAATACCGACCTCTGGAGGTCGGAAATTACCGACCTCCATTTGAGGTCGGAACTTTTAGGTTGGTATTCACTATTTTTTACTAGTGTATTTTTCATGACTCTTGTATATAGGATGAAATAAAATCATCCAGAGATGGAGATTAATGGATTTTGAGCTATATGTATTGATTTTTTTTATTTTTTCTTTAGGTGCTTACAAGTATGGAGCCTTTCACTGTGGATCGAGATACGTAAAGGTAGAACACCATGGAAACTTCATTGACTTTATCATTAACCTTGATTTCACTACACTCAATAAGAACTCGAATAGTGGAAATAGGTTCGTGTTCTGCTTGCAAAGTCAGTCGTCTATAGTCACACTTGACCAAAGACGACTCTCCAGTGATTCCATTCCTTTACTTCTGGGTCAACCCAACCCGAATGGAAATAAGAGGGTCAGAAGTTATGTTTCTATTGTATTATTTCCTTTTCAATTATTTGTGTTTTGACCAAAACTAATTATATGTGTAGGAGGACTTATGATTAAATGCAATTTTCTCCTTATTCTTTATCTTTTTCTTCTTTTGCTAGATACTTTTTTGAACTAAATTAATCATATTTTGCAGATCATAGGAGATTTATCTATAATGAAAATGGTTAGACATTTTTGCATAATTTAATTTTACAAGGTAAGATAATTTGATATGTCTAATATCTCTTTCTTTGTTGAAATCATACATTTAACATCATTTGTATGTGTTCATGAAGATAAAAATCTTGAGTTTTTCTTTAAAAAAAATATTTAATTTGTTCTCTTTAGACCTCTATGTAATTCTTTGATAATTTGATTATATAATAATGATAACACTCTTCAAAGAAGTTAATTGTTAGATAAACTCGTCTCTCACTCTTTTATTGATAATATTATTTTATTGTATTTGTGGGGTATAATATTTTAAAACATAGAAGCAGAAGATGAGTCAATGGATATCGATATGCTACTTAAAGAAATATGTACATATACTTTCATAGTCTGGTGGAACAATTTTTATTTGAAAAAAATGATAGAACATGATAATTTAAAGTTAATTTATAATTTTGAAAATACAGTTGGTTCTATTAAAAACAAATTATTTATTAATGTGTAAAATTGCAATCTTTAAATTTCTTTTTGTTGTTTCAAGGAGATTTCAAGTTATTTATTAATAAATCAAGTTACAGTCTTTATATTTTTCATATTTGTTATTTTTCGGGAGTTCTCAAAATATCTCAAAATTGCGATTAATTTATATTTTTAAAATACAGTTGGTTTCCTGTCACGACCCAAAACGAGCCGCGAGTGGCACCCACACTTATCCTACTGTGTGAGCGAACCAACAAATCTAAACCCCAACATAATGCGGAAGACTCAAAATATTATTAATAAAACCAATAAATAAACATTCTAAAATTTATCAACTCCTATCCCCAAAATCTGGAAGTCATCACATCAAGAACATCTATCCTCAATTTACTAAGTCTAAGAATATTTAAGAACTAAAATAAAGAATAAAACGGTAGTCCATGTCCGAGCTTCAAGGACATCAAGACGTGAATGAGAGAATCCAGTCCGAGCTAGGAACAATAGCTCACCCTGAAATCTGACGTGCTGTAGACTGGCTAGAGTTGCGGACGAGACGAAGTCACTGGTGCACTTGCTGCACTCCACAAACAACAAGAAGGGAAATAAAAGTAGGGGTCAGTACAAGTACTGGGTAGGTATCATCGGCCAACTCAAAATAGAAAGCAATATATATATCAAGTAATAATATAGATTCAACTACAACACTCAACAGGTGACAACAACAAGAACATCTATGAGGGCTCAAGCCTCCACACCATACTCATTTGGGAATTAGGTTCTTTAAATTGAGTATATCATCATAATTGAAGATTCATTCTCTTTATTCCTCTTGTGTCGGAACGTGACACTCCGATCCCCTAATTCTACGTGTCGGTTCGTGACACCCGATCCCCTAATACTACGTGTCGGTTCGTGACACCCGATCCCCTAATACTACGTGTCGGTTCGTGACACCCGATCCATTAATACTACGTGTCGGTTCATGAAACTCGATCCCCTAATACTACGTGTCGGTTCGTGACACCCGATTCCCTAATACTACGTGTCGGTTCGTGAGACCCGATCCATTAACCTCATTCTTTTAGTTCATCAAGCCTTCCTTTATACCAAGGCATCATCATTAATAGAGTGAATTTAAGGTTTTTAAGATTCCACAGTATCATCAATTAAATCCATCACAATTACAAAATTACATCATGCAACCACACAATTAAGCATATAGAAGACTTTACAATATCACCCAATACATATCATTCACTATTTAGAGTTTACTATCACATAGCATAAACCATAACCTACCTCCACCGAAGAATCGTGATCAAGCAATCTACTTCTCCAATGTCCTCGCTGTCTCCTCGTTCTTCTCTCTCTCTCTCGCTCGTTCTCTCTTCTTTTCTTTTAAAATTTTTTCTTTTCAAACCCTTTTTCTTTTACCCCAATTATCAAATAATTAAGTATAAAAGATGATAAAAGTAACCCACTATTTATTTCAAGGTTATATCCTTTAACCCCCAAGTAATTAAATTATTAACATTAACCCACAAATTTTATAATTATAATCAGGAATAGTCCAAAACACCCCTTTAAAACTTTAGTAGAAATCCGACCCAGGTGGAATTACGCCACTCGTGACGGCCCGTCGTACCTGCGACGGTCCGTCCTGTACGTCCGTCACAGAGTTCAGAGACTCAATTTAACCCAAAGGTCTGTGACAGTCCGTACTGCAGTTCCGTCGTGAAGTTCAGAGAGTTGATCTAAGTACCCAGATTTTCAGAGTTTAAGTGTTTTGGAACGATGACCCCCCCCAACGGTTTGTCGTGACCATGACGGTCCATCGACTGTTCCGTCGACTCAGCTAGTTTCTATCAAAATAATCTTGCTGCTCGAATCTACTAAACAGGTCGTTACAATAGATACCAATTTACCCATCGTTCGTCCCCGAACAATAACGGATAGAAAAACAAGGGAGAGAAAGAGTACTTGAGTCTGTAAAAAGATGTGGATATCTTTCTTGCATATCATCCTCATTCTTCCAAGTGGACTCTTCAACTAGCCGATTCTTCCACTAAACCTTGATGGATGCAATCTCCTCGCAATACCATATCTCGAATTCGGCTCAGCTTCTCATCAATAAACTGCTTCTCCTTAATCTTGTCAAGAAAAGAGGATCTTGCCTCCACACAGGACAAAAGTCCTCCTTTCTCTAGTATTTCCATCCTCATGAGGTCATTAGCCAAAGTCTGAACCTCCCTAGCCAATGGGCGTCTAGAAACCTGTAAGTGGGGTAAACTACCCATGCTCCCTGCTTTCCTACTTAAGGCGTCTGCCACCACATTAGCTTTTCCTGGGTTATACAAAATAGTAATATCGTAGTCCTTCAGTAGTTCCATCCACCTCCCCTGCCTCAAATTCAAATCCTTCTAAGTAAAAACATACTGTAAACTACGATGATCTGTATAGACTTCACATTTGACCCCATTTAGGTAATGTCTCCATTGCTTTAATGCAAATACTGCTGTAGCCAACTCCAAATCATGAGTCGGATAGTTACGTTCATGCACTTTTAATTGTCTCGAAGCATAAGCAATTACACTTCTTTCCTGCGTTAGCACTGCACCCAACCCAGAATAAGATGCATCACAATAAACGATGAAATTCTTACCTTCCACTGGCAGGGTAAGAATTGGTGCAGTAGTCAACAAGGTCTTGAGTTTCTGAAAACTTTCCTCACATTCATCCGACCATACAAAGGGAACATTCTGCTTAGTTAAATTTGTTAGCTGCGAAGCAATAGAAGAAAATCCCTTGACAAATCGACGGTAGTAGCTAGCTAGACCAACAAAGCTTCTTACCTCTGTAACATTAGTAGGTCTTACCCAACTCTTCACTTCTTCAATCTTAGAAGGATCCACCATCACTCCATCCTTAGAAACCACGTGCCCCAAGAAGGACACTGAATCTAACCAAAACTCACACTTGGAGAATTTGGAATAAAGCCTTTTCTCCCTCAACAACTCCAATACAATTCTCAAATGCTCCTCATGTTCTTTCCTGCTCTTTGAGTATATCAGTATATCATCAATGAATACTATGACAAAGAGATCCAGATATGGCTTAAAAATCTTGTTTATCAGACTCATGAAAGCAGCAGGGGCATTCGTAAGCCCAAAAGACATTACTAAGAATTCGTAATGCCCATACCTGGTTCGAAAGGGAGTCTTCGGTACATCTGCTGCCCATATTTTCAATGGATGATAACCGGATCTCAGATCAATTTTAGAGAAGATACAAGCACCTTGTAACTGATCGAACAAATCATCAATTCGAGCAATAGGGTACTTGTTCTTAATAGTTACCTTATTCAGCTGCCTGTAGTCTTTGCACATTCGAAGGCTTCCATCCTTCTTCTTCACAAATAAAACAGGAGCTCCCCAAGGGGATGCACTTGGTCTAATGAAACCTTTACTTAACAACTCCTGAAGTTGGGCCTTTAACTCCCTTAACTCAGATGGAGCCATTCTATAAGGGGGGATGGAAATGGGGCGAGTACCCGGCTCCAGATCAATACAGAAATCAATATCCCTATTTGGTGGCATACCAGGAAGGTCTGCAGGAAACACATCCAGAAACTCGCAGACTATCGAAACAGATTCAATCGAAGGTACTTTGGAAGTATCATCCCTGAGATGAGCCAAGAAGGCTAAACAACCTTTACTAACCTTCCTCTTAGCACGAAGAAAAGAGATAATACGGATTGGGGTGGAAATGTAGTCACCCTCCCACACTAGCGGATCTGTCCCAGGCTTGGCCAATGTCACAGTTTTTGCATTACAATCTAAGATTGCAAAATTTGGAGAAAGCCAAGTCATACCCAGAATTACATCAAAATCCACCATTTCTAGGATAATCAAGTCTACATAGGTATTGCTCCCTACAAAAGTCACAAGGCAAGACCTATACACCTTCTCAACTATCACAGACTCACCCACAGGAGTAGAGACACTAATAGGCATGTCAAGCAATTCGCAATGTAAATCAAGACCAGTAGCAAATGAGGAAGATACATATGAAAATGTGGATCCAGGATCAAATAATACAGAAGCCATGCAATCACAGACCAAAAGATTACCTGTGATAACAACATCAGATGTCTCTGCTTCAGACCTCCCGGGGAAAGCATAACAATGGGCCCTATCACCTGTCTGTCCATTGCCCCTATCATGTTGCGCCGCAGCAGTTCCAGCTTGCCCGCCACCCCGATTGATTGGGTGACCACCATTACCTTGGCCACCGCGTCCTCCAGAATGGCGGCCTCTCCCATGACCACCTCTACCTCTAACTATTGGGGGTCTGTAACTCGGTTTTGGAAAAAACCTCCTAATATGTCCAGTCTCTCCACATCCATAACACTCTCTGGAGTCAAGCATAGGTCTCTGTGAGAACGACGGAGTCTGGGGATAACCTCCAAACTTCAGAGAATTGTTGACCGGTCGGCGATGGACCATTAACTACAGCCTGCAGGGAAGACTGAATATGGCGGTTTTGGTAACCTCCTGAACTCTGCCCTCTGGAGTAAGAACCTCTAAACTCACCTCCGTTACGGAACTTTTTAGATGTAGACGCCATGGTGAAGTCGTCTGGCTTCACCCCCTCTACTTCTATCACAAAATCAACCACTTCCTGAAAGGATTTGGCTACAACAGCTACCTGTAAGGCTAGAATCCGCAAATCTGACCTCAATCCCTTCACAAAACGGCGAATCTGCTCTTGTGGACTAAAAAAAAGCTGAGTGGCATACATGGATAGTGCACGAAATTTAGCCTCGTACGCAGCAACAGACATCCTTCCTTGCTCTAGGCTCAGGAATTCATCTCTCCTCCTATCCCTCAAAGTTCGGGGTATATACTTCTCCATAAATAGGCTAGAGAATGATGCCCAATTCATAGGTGGTGCCTGTGCTGGTTGACACTCAACATGCGACCGCCACCACCTTTTGGCATCCCCCTGAAACTGGTAGGTCACAAACTCTACCCCGAATCGTTCTACTATGTCCATTTTATGCAGCAACTCATGACAATCGACCAGAAAATCATAGGCATCTTCAGATTCGGCACCCTTGAATACTGGAGGTTTTAACTTTAAGAATTTAGTGAAAAGTTCATGCTGATCACTTGTCATTATGGACCCTGTAGTCAATCGAGGAAACGTGCCTATTTCCAATGAGGCATCCATGCGGGGAGCCACAACGGCTGCATGTTGTACTCCCTGAACCTGAGGTGCTGGTGCAGAAAACACTGGAGGTGTCTGGCCCTGATCAGATAACCCGCTAAGATAAGTAAGAACCTGGTTAATCATCTCTGGGGTAGGTTGGGGTGGTAATTCCTCATCTTGCACTTGCTCATTTTCCCCTTCCTCACCCTCTCTTACTACCTCATCGGTCGGTGGAGGAGTCACTGCCCTAGTACTAGTTGGACCAGGTGCTTGTCCTCTACCTCACTGCCCTAGTACTAGTTGGACCAGGTGCTTGTCCTCTACCTCTAGAGGGCGTCCTCCCGCGACCTCTACCACGGCCTCTTGCCACTGCTCCTCTTCGAGCTACAGCCCTAGTGGCTGGCTCAGACGCACCCTGTCCTGCCAGTGCTGGTGTTGACACAGTCGTTGCTCTAGTTCTGACCATCTGCGAAATAGAGTGAGGATATCAGATACCAATTTGTATCACCTAGATACAAATTGGATCCAAGTAATAGCACGAAAGAAGGAAAGAATGAAATTTTACTAAAGTCCTATAGCCTCTCAAAGAAAAGTAAGGGCGTCCCCCTACCGTTCCTCAAGACTCTACTAGACTCGTTCTTGTGTGATGAGACCAACGAACCTAATGCTCTGATACCAAGTTTGTCACGACCCAAAACGAGCCGCGAGTGGCACCCACACTTATCCTACTATGTGAGCGAACCAACAAATCTAAACCCCAACATAATGCGGAAGACTCAAAATATTATTAATAAAACTAATAAATAAACATTCTAAAATTTATCAACTCCTATCCCCAAAATCTGGAAGTCATCACATCAAGAACATCTATTCTCAATTTACTAAGTCTAAGAATATTTAAGAAATAAAATAAAGAATAAAACGGTAGTCCATGTCCGAGCTTCAAGGACATCAAGACGTGAATGAGAGAATCCAGTCCGAGCTAGGAACAATAGCTCACCCTGAAATCTGACGTGCTGTAGACTGGCTAGAGTTGCGGACGAGACGAAGTCACTGGTGCACTTGCTGCACTCCACAAACAACAAGAAGGGAAATAAAAGTAGGGGTCAGTACAAGTACTGAGTAGGTATCATCGGCCAACTCAAAATAGAAAGCAATATATATATCAAGTAATAATATAGAATCAACTACAACACTCAACAGGTGACAACAACAAGAACATCTATGAGGGCTCAAGCCTCCACACCATACTCATTTGGAAATTAGGTTCTTTAAATTGAGTATATCATCATAATTCAAGATTCATTCTCTTTATTCCTCTTGTGTCGGAACGTGACACTCCGATCCCCTAATTCTACGTGTCGGTTCGTGACACCCGATCCCCTAATACTACGTGTCAGTTTGTGACACCCGATCCCCTAATACTACGTGTCGGTTTGTGACACCCGATCCATTAATACTACGTGTCGGTTCGTGACACCCGATCCCCTAATACTATGTGTCAGTTCGTGACACCCGATCCCCTAATACTACGTGTCGGTTCGTGACACCCGATCCATTAACCTCATTCTTTTAGTTCATCAAGCCTTCCTTTATACCAAGGCATCATCATTAATAGAGTGAATTTAAGGTTTTTAAGATTCCACAGTATCATCAATTAAATCCATCACAATTACAAAATCACATCATGCAACCACACAATTAAGCATATAGAAGACTTTACAATATCACCCAATACATATCATTCACTATTTAGAGTTTACTATCACATAGCATAAACCATTACCTACCTCCACCGAAGAATCGTGATCAAGCAATCTACTTCTCCAATGTCCTCGCTGTCTCCTCGTTCTTCTCTCTCTCTCGCTCGTTCTCTCTTCTTTTCTTTTTAAAATTTCTCTTTTCAAACCCTTTTTCTTTTACCCCAATTATCAAATAATTAAGTATAAAAGATGATAAAAGTAACCCACTATTTATTTCAAGGTTATATCCTTTAACCCCCAAGTAATTAAATTATTAACATTAACCCACAAATTTTATAATTATAATCAGGAATAGTCCAAAACACCCCTTTAAAACTTTAGCAGAAATCCGACCCAGGTGGAATTACGCCACTCGTGACGGCCCATCGTACCTGCGACGGTCTGTCCTGCACATCCGTCACAGAGTTCAGAGACTCAATTTAACCCAAAGGTCTGTGACGGTCCATCGTGTCTACGACGGTCCGTACTGCAGTTCCGTCGTGAAGTTCAGAGAGTTGATCCCAGTACCCAGATTTTCAGAGTTTAAGTGTTTTGGAACGATGAACCCCCCCCCCCCCTTGACGGTCCGTCGTGACGATGACGGTCCGTCGACTGTTCCGTCGACTCAGCTAGTTTTTATCAAAATAATCTTGCTGCTCGAATCGACTAAACAGGTCGTTACATTTCCTTGCTTTCTATTTACTTAATTTGATTGTCTTTTCATTTTATTTAATTAATGTTCTTTATTAGTATAATAATTTACAAATATTACTCATATTACAAACAAATTTTATTTACCTTAACGTGATGACTATGAGAAATGAAAAACTTTCAACTTTTATTGTTGACTTTTTGTTTTTTTTTTACGTATATTAAGAGTAACACTTGGGTTATACATAAGGAGACTCTTTCAAACTTTATTTTTTTTTCCTTCTAATTTTGGGGTCAAAAGTGTAGAGTTTTCTACAACAACGTTTTGAAAAACTCCAAAATTTCCTTCACAAAATGTTGAAATATCTTTTAAATTTTCATGTTTGATTCTTCGATACACAAAGTTGAAACAGTCATCAAGCTTAGACCTTAACAACAATAACATCATCTTATAACGCTACATATATTATTGTTCTTGAAATCCGTCTAATTGGTATTGAGCTTACCTCTACTTTTATTTAGTCGTTAGTTATTGAATGATAATTTTAAAAAAAGTTACTAAACCCATTGAATATAGTTATTAATTTGATAAATTATGATATATGGATATTTGGACATAAAGTTAAGTAATGATTGCATAACAATATATTAAAACTATTAAGATAAACAGGTTGAATGGACGGACCCAATCCATTTTAAGCTCATTGGAGTCCAACTCATTTGAGCTCAAAGTAAGCTTTGGTGAATCAGGACCCAATTCAATTTCTATTTCAACCCAATTTAGTAATATCAATTTCAACTCAACCCACCTATTTGACATCTCTGACTACATTATAAATAAACGCTTGCAAGTTGACAGAATGTTATAGCATATCTCATTCCATTTTGGTGCTATACTAATTTTATAAAAAAGACAAAAGAACAAATCTTAATCGTATATATTGCCAATGCAATTAAACAAAATCTTATATATTTTTATTACCATTACCATTTACCATTATTTTTTACTTTTTCCCATTTTCTCTAAATAGAAAAACATACTAACAAGGCAAATAGAATAATATTAAATAACAAAAAAATACACGATTGAACAACGATAAAAAAAAACATGTAATATAAGTAAATCAAGGAAATTGGGAGAGTCAAACACTAACACAAAATGAGATTCTCATGATATATATATATATATATATATTGTTGGATTTAAAAAGGTGTGAATGGAAAATGAAGAGTTGTGACTTTTACGAAAAGTTGTGACTTTTATGAAAAGTTATGACTTTTATGGAAAGTTGTGACTTTTATGAAAGGTGACGACCTTTCTAAAAGATTGTGACTTTTCCAACGGTTTGTTACCTTTCCGGTAAGGCACAATAAGAACTTTTTCGCACTACCCCTTGTTTTCTATTAATTGAGGGATTTCCTCTCATTTTAATATAGAATTCATGGACTTCTTCTTCAACTATTAAATCTAGTATTCTAAGTATACTTTACTGCCGTTGAGTGGTTTGCTGACACCGGAGCTTTTGGTATCTATACTCTGGTGATTGAGCTCATTTTACCCTAGGAGGTCATATTCCAAATCAAACCTCGGATACTAGAGGGGAATAATTTTCTTAAGGGGACACTATGAGTTTAGTGGACTTAATCTTTTTCCTATTAAAACTTTTCTAGATTCTGGTACGTGTTTTTACAAATTTTAGATTTGTGAATTAATTTCAGTTCTTCTATTCTTTTGTTCTTCACTGGTTCATTAAACTTGGTAACTTTGTGTTTGTGCAAAGTTTGTTGGAATCAGTAAGATTCTTTAGACACATATTAACAACAATTCTTTTTTAAGAAAAATATTTCGTACATTTTTTTTTAAAATCTGTTTCTGATTCTAGTTTCACTACTAGTTTTAATTTTCTAGTTGAGAAAATGCTCTTAAACTTTGTTGTCTTACAATGATGTTCAAATTTTTGTTCTAAGTATGTTTGAAATACAAGATAAACAACATATATGTCTTAGTAATGAATAAATAAAAAAATTATTTTATTATTTCTTTCAGACAAATTTATACCCTTAGATATAACGTCTAGCGGCCTTTTATTAATAATAATATAAAAACCTTAACGTGAATAAGTACAAGCAAGGGGGCTAGACCTTACCTTACCAATCCTAATGAGGTAATAAACCTTTACTATTTAACAAGCATGAAGAAGATAAGAGCTAGATAAAACTAAGTATTCTATGATCATCATATAGTTTATTATACACTCTATGATACAATAACAAATGAAGATACTTAAATAATGCAGAAATATATACATCACAAAGAAGGTTGAGTTATCAACCACAAACTTCTTTTTATATATGTATGAACTAAAAAGTATAGTTTGCCCATCTAGAGTAACCTGAAGTATTTTCATCTTGTCTTCTTTTTCATATCCGTCCAATAACACTTAATAGTTCATCACTTCTTCTTGGACTTATTGGATCTTGTCAAAGTTGTTGAAATTGTCATATGATTCTTCTTTTCCAGTAGCATAGTTAGGTGCCTTGGAACAAATTCCTCAGTCACCTTGCCATCCTAACTATGTTGTCTTCCATGTGTTTTTTTTGTTTTTGTTGCTTCCAACTTCTTTGTTGCCTAGGTGAAAGATCCCCCACCCTATCCACTTTATCAAACATATACCTAACATATTATCTTCGTTATCCTCTTCAAAGAATTCATGTCGCAAATCATCATCCTCTTCAAAGAATTCCTCTTCCAAATTAATATATTGGCTAATTCATGATGTTAAGGCTCGTGACTCATTCTTCTTTGCGATCACACTTTTAGGCACAAATATTGGAGTCTCTGGGCTTAATTTGCTATTTAAAGGAGGAGGTAAAACTTGTGCATCTTCATCAACCAAATCTGCCCATCTAGAAACACTTATCTCTCCTTGTTTTTCCTTAGAGATAATCAAATTATTTGTCAATTTAGCACGAGAGAGATTACTTACCTTTATCCATACAATGCTTTAGTTGATTTTTTCTAGTAGCCGACAATGGTTCAAACACATTTTGAGTTGATAAAGTTAACTTAGGATCAACGCACTCAGTCACACCTTTTTCTTGACTTCAAGAATTACTTCGACTTGTCGAGGAACCAATATGACTACCAACTGAATTTATGTGTGCAATCACTGTCCAATTTCCAGATTTATTCTTTTCTCTATTTGAATTTTTAGCTTGCAAGTCAGTAGGTTTTGAAGCTGCGATAATTTCAAGATTAATCCTCGCATTAGTAACACTTTGATCTCCAACATCATTGCCATTTAGTTGCTGCCCAGAATTGCCTTGCGCTTCTGTGACCAAACCTTTTGCAATTGTTTCACTATTGTGCTCTTGAACTCCAACATGATCAACTATATCACCAATAGCCACACCTTGTTGATTATTGCAGCCACCCGAGACATCGATTTGGTGTTGTACCATCTCTCTATTGGAACAAGAATTTGATTCTCTATTGTCGCTACAACATAGACATTTAGTTCAGAAGCTCTAAGTTCACAAATAACCAAAGAATTATCTTTGTTTGAATTAATTTCTCGGCTAATTGTTGCCTAATATTTTGATCACCTACAGGTTTTTCAATATCTTTTTGCCCAACTCTCTTATCATTAAAAGATCACGCTCATCTCCATTTAATTGTTCCGTATTGTTAGCCTCGGAATCAAGCTGCATAAGTGCAAAATCTTGCCCAACTTCATCACCTAATCGATCACCTCAAGACACTGATTTCCTTATCAATAAACGACATATATTTTTTCATGTGCTTGATGTTCAAAATGAGTGCAATAAAGAGGAAGATGATGATAGATAATTTTCTAATAATGTTCAATAATTTTACCCGATTCTTTCTCCAAAAACTGTAGTCTTACACGATTTGGATGCTTATTCAGTAAGTCTAGGATTATCTTAACCCTAGCAGTACTTGGTGTGGTTCGATCTTGTGTTGCTTTATCCACCGCAATAGTCTTTCCTGCCGATGTCGCAATCGATAGTAAGGACCTCCTCTCAAAAAAATCTGTAGGTAACTCTGGTAATGATATTCATACCTAGGCTTTAGGTTTTTCCTGTTTAGGGTTAATATTCGGGGTTGATGGGTGTTAGAAATCTTGCTTTAATTTGACTAGTGCATGCTTTGATTTTATTTTTGGGGTTGCGGGGTTGAATTTGAGAAGTTGGATTGAAAGTATGCACGTTAAGTGAGATGGGTCGAGCTCGCCGAATTACTCGGCGATTCGCCAAAGATCCCCATCTTGCATTTAATTTCATGCTTTAACTGATGTTGGGTTCTATAACTTTTTTTTTTGAGAAGCTTGAGGTCGACGAAGGAACTCGGCGACTTGCCGAAAATCTTCTTAATCGCCCTTTGTCTACATCCCTACTCCCTTTTTGCACTGTAACTTTCGGTGGGCTAGCCTTTGCTTGCCGAAAGGCCTTCCCATCACTGACGTGCCAAATCTTTCTATGATTTTTGAGTCAATCCCTTCGGCGAGCCCGATCTAGCTCACCAAAGAGATTTGGTGACTCGTCAATCGGTTCGGCAAGTCTGTCTGCAGCTGTTTTTCTGTGCTTTTGTCTGAAGGTTTTCTAAATTATTCCTAATATTTTGTGGATATGGGAAAGACCAATAATGACATGCTACCCAGGAAAAGAGTATGGGGTATCACTATAAATGAAGTGGGATCAATACTTCTAAAGAAGGGCAGGCAAGAGCCTCTTCCAGGTGGAAAAGGCAAGGGCTAGAGGCCCAATTCTGAAAGATATACTACTCCCCGAGGCCCCAATATTCCTTCATGGTCCTGGGGATTCTTTGCAGTTGTGCAGACATTTTGGGCGGATAGACGTTTGGCAGCTCCTAATGGGTCTGGTACTGTTTTTTCTTGTGAGGAAACTCTGAGCACTGATGCCCAAGTACAGGCTGATGAACCGGACTCTGATCTCCAGAAAGATGGAGCTACTGTGTAGACATAATCCTCTCTTTATCTTTTTCTCTGTCTTACTTTATTTTTAACTTTTGGATATTTCTTTTTGCATTTGAGGACAAATGACTTTATTGTGGTGGAGTGAGGCCCACCTTTGGTGTGACTCCCTGTTTTAGTTTATATATTTGAGTTTTAAGCTTTAAGTTTTGTGTTAGACTATATTTTGTCGATATTTGAGCTTGTGGCTCCGTGTTTTTATTTGAAAACAATTTTTGATCCCTTTTCAAAAAAAATTGCCACTTCCTAATTGTGTTTGAATGTGGTTGTTCTTTTGCAAATTTTACTATCGGTTTTGATCAATACAATGACTTGAATAATGCTCATAATTGAACAAAAATGAATGTGTGGCTACGATTAGACCAAATGAAGTTTCATAGGCAATATGTTAACTCTTTGAATCTCGATGTGACTAGCCAAGTATCAAATTAAGTCTCTTGTGATGAACATTGCACACTAGCAAAAAGGTGGAGTCTTTTTTATCATTGATATCAATGTCTTGTGTCATGAGCTTACTAGGAACCATGCATGATGATACCTATAATTTCTCCCGTTGGTGTAACACCCTAGAAATTTTTTTAACTAAGACTTGAACAAACCTTCATTGTGAGTAGAATTTTACCAAGTAATTTAAAATTTCATACGTATTAAGGTCAGATCACTAGATGTTGTACCTTGAGTTAAAAAAAAAACTAAATTGGAAATAGCAATATATAAAATCTTGTAAGTTATGCTTAAGTATGATTTTTGGGTCAACTTCAAACAATCATAACACTCAGCACAAGATGAGTTAGGTCTGACATAGGATGAAAAAATAAAAGTTCTTTGAATTATCTTTCCAATGCCACCAAATTTGCTAAGTTTTGAGTTCCAAGAGTGAGATATTTTGAAGTTAAGATATCCAATTAAGAAAGTTACCCAAAAATATGAGGGGTATTGTGGTCTTTTCCTTACCCAATCGGATTTAAGCATTTTTTGTAAGGGTTTAGGAGTTTAAACTGATTAGAATTATTTCCATTCATCCCCAAAAACGCCTAGAGTCTTAGTTGAGAGTTCAAGAAGATAAAAGAAGAGTAAAGATGAGAGGATCAAAGCGTTCGTTCAAGAAATTAAAGATTTCACCAAAAATCTAGTTCTTTGAGGTATGTAAGCTTCCATAGTGTTGGGTTTGTTCAGCCACACACCAATCATGATTTATTCAGTGTTATATCATTCTTAATGTGTTCTTGATAAATGTTCTTAAAGTTTTCTAGTCGATTAAGTTTTGATGTAAGATTCTACTTAGGTCAACTTAAAACTACCATATCTATTAGAATATAAAGAGTTATGTGAGTCATAACTAATATAATTAAAGGTACTTGAATCCACTTTTTAACGCCATCTATTTCGCGTCAATCTAATTTCTGAATAAAACATTATGACTATTTTAGTAACCTATACAGTGTTGTTAGAAATTAGCCGATGGAAAACATTAAAAAGGATTGTTTTTGTTTTTTTTTACCAAGAAAACCTAATCAAATTTCTTGACTAATAAAAGGCTCAAAATAATCAAATTTTCATCTTCACTAATGAAAATCATAATTCTGATAGGAAAGAAACTAATTCCAGAGATATATTGTTGTGTGAGTAAAACACAATGGAGAAGAAGAGAGGACTGATAGAAGAGAATTTTTTATTGACTAAAAAAAACTGCAATGCAGTCATTCTTATATATAAAAACATAGTAAACGTTAAGCTAATATATAGTAACTATCCAACAAGATTTTCTCCTAAAAACTAGGTAACAACCCACGTTTAAACTACTTCCTAAAGACTAGGACAAACAAAACAGATAAGAATTTATTTTCTAACAGAACTCTAATTTACTAAACTGAATTATTAAAACTAACACCCTCCCTTAAACTGAAAACTCTCAAGCTTCAGTTTAACTTCAGCTTCTTGAACTCTTCCATTGTGTTGATGCCCATCAACCTCCTCAGCTTTTGGTAAGGGAGAGACCTGAGAGGTTTAGTAAAAATGTCCGACAACTGATCTTCACTTCGGCAGTACTGCAGCTCTACTGTTCCTTCGTTATTGAGATCTCGCAGGAAATAATACTTCACATCAATGTGCTTGCTTCTTCCATGTAGAACAGGATTTTTCGATAGCTTAATGGCAGAGTTGTTGTCGCAGAAAATTATAGTTGCTCCTTTTTGTTTGAATCGTAGTTCTTCAAGAATTTTCCTCAACCAAATAGCTTGACAAGCTCAGGCTGTAGCAGCAACAAATTCTGCTTCAGTAGTTGATAAAGTGACAATTTTTTGCTTCCTGGAAGACCATGAAATAGCCCCTGTGCCTAGCACAAAAACATAACCTGAAGTGCTCTTTCTGTCGTTTTGATCACCTGCATAATCGCTGTCAACAAAACCAATCAAATCAGATTTTCACCCTTCTTGTAGAACAAACCGAAATCCTTAGTTCCTTGTAAGTAGCGAAGGATTCTCTTGGCATCTAGTAGGTGAATTTCTGTCGGGCTCTCCATATACCTGCTTATAAGACTTACACCATACATGATGTCGGGCCTTGTGGCAGTAAGATACATCAAATTACCTACAATTTGCCTGTAGAGTGTGTTGTCTACCTTAGCTCCTCTTCCAGCTTTGTTTAGCTTCAGGCCAAACTCAACTGGAGTATCGGCGGAATTGCAATTCTTCATCTTGAATCGGTTTAAAATTTCCCGCACATATTTCTTTTGGGAAACAAATATACCATCATCAGATTGCACTACTTCAAAACCAAGAAAATAATGCATCTTACCAAGATCAGACATCTCGAATTCATCCATCATAGATTTCTTAAAATCAGAAAACATGGCACTATCATTCCCGGTAAATATAAGATCATCAACATATAAACACACAATGAGCATTTTCCCAAATTCTCCTATTTTAACAAAAAGAGAGTGCTCATATGGACATTTCAGGAAACCAACTTTTAGAAAGTAAGCCTCAATGCGACTATACCAAGCTCGTGGAGCTTGTTTTAGTCCATAGAGAGCCTTTTTCAACTTGTATACCTTATGCTCATCTCCAATTTTAATATAACCAGAAGGTTGTTCAATAAATACCTCTTCCTCCAAGTATCCATGTAGGAAAGCTGATTTGACATCCAATTGAAAGATTGGCCACGAATTTTGTGCCGCCAAGGCAATTACCATTCTAATGGTGTCATGCCTTGCGACTGGAGCAAACACTTCAGTGTAGTCCACACCATGCTCCTGCTTGTATCCCTTAGCCACCAATCGCGCCTTATACTTGTCAATTTCACCATCTTCTTTCAATTTTGTCTTATACACCCACTTGACACCAATGGTTTTCTGCCCCTTCGGAAGATCTGATAACTCCCAGGTTCCATTTCTTTCAATAGCATCAATCTCATCATCCATAGCTTTCCTCCATTTCTCCTCTTTGACAGCATTCTCAAAAGTTGTAGGATCGCAATCTGCAAACAATGCAAAATGGGAAACATCTTCATTAACATCAATTCCTGTTACCTTGTAATCCGTCATCCATGCAGGCCTTCTGCGAGCACGATGAAGAGGCTGTTCAGCTGCATCAGTGTCTTCTAAAGTTGTGGAGATTGTCTTAACTCTACTATGTCATGCTAAGCTACTTTTGTTTCATGTGTTAAGACTTCCCTCACTGCAGTGGTACTCATTAATAGACTTCTCTCTTCATTCTTAAAAATGATGATTCCATTTGCTACGTTATATGGAGAGCAACCTGATTATAATAGCCCAAAGGTTTTTGGGTATAGACGTTTTTCATATATCACCAAAGACTTATCCTTGTGTATTCAAAGCGCAAAACATGGAACACAAAGGATATGAATGTTATCATCCCCATACAATGAGGTTATATGTATCGAGACACCTGTTTGATAAAAACACATTATCCTACGTGTCTCCAAATTAATCTCAACTAACATTGACATCTCACCTCACCCTGCTACTTTTATTGAATCTTTTTCTCAATTATAATCACATGGTAATCATAATTCAGGGGAAGTACAAGCTGATAGTACACAAGTTAATGGTTAAAATGCTACTACAATAACCCATATACTCCTTGATGATGAGAGTGATACTGGTCCCTCATTTGAAGGATCAGATGATGATCATGAGGAATAAGTCAAAGTGATGATCCACACAGAGGTAATGAAACACCAGATTGATAAGGCTCCAATTGCAGATTAAGGATCTGCTAGTGACAGTAAGGAACAAGTTGCATGTGCAGGTCCAGTCAATGAATATTTATTAAATCCCACTTTCTCTGTGTCTAATTTACAAAATACATTAAAAAAGTTGACTATTCCAAGTGGTATATGCTTAGTTATCATCAACATGAAGATATTACACTACAATGAACTACTTCATTTGATGTACTGCACCACAAGGGCATCATATGATCACCTGATACAATGCAAAATAACAACACTTATCATTCGTTGCTTGCAACAGCAAGAAGATCTTGAGAGAACCAAATACTACTTAGGAAGTGTTAAACGAGAGAAAATCGTATACACAAATATATATATTTTCGTTCTATACACTTACAATTATAAAAATATAGATCTTTCACTACCAGTTCTCTTTCGCCTTTCTCTCTTTCTCATTTTATACAAACATAAATTATACAAATTACAATGTATAATTATGTTGTAGAGCGAGAGAGATTTGATATACAATTATTTTATTTCGATTCAATTATGTACATATTCAAATTTTATGCAGATACACAAACACAATCATTGATATATATACATAGTAGTTACATATATTATTGTTATAGTAACCTGTATTTATAAGGTTAACCAATGAACAGAAACAAAAATAAGATGAAGCAGAAAACACATGAAATACAAGAATTAATCCGAGTCCATAGAAACTACTGTGTGTCCTAAAGAAATTTAATCCCCTCACTGTACCCAAGGTTATGGATTAATTTCTTCCAAGATAAAACGGATTAAACCTGTTAAAGAAATAACGGTACCTCAAACTTCTTTAACTTCAACGAACTTAAGAACAACAACAAGTCACACAGACTCAGTCGATCGACACTTTGATTTTATTTGAGAGAAAAATAAATGCAGAGAAGGAAAAAAATTTTCAGTGTTTTAAAAAATCAAAAATTGACTTCCTTTTATAGCCATTTTCAGCAAGGAACGTGTCTGTTCAGTGAAATCTGTTCAGACCCATTTTATCCAGAAAGTTGTGTCTTTTGAAAAATAACAACTTTTCGGAAAATTGTGTCTTTTAGGAAAATAACGACTTTTTGGAAAGTAACAGCTGTTCGGAAAGTAACGACTTTTCGAAATGAGTAACAACTTTTTAGAATGTTACCGTTACCCACAAATTTATAAGAGATAATATTAACAGGATTTATTTGATTTAACAAAAACTGATTAAATAAATTTTGTTCAAAAAATTTATCAATCAATCACATCATTTGCCAAATCCAAATCTGAGGCCGAGGCCGAGCGAGCGACGATGACGGCGCGAAGGGGCATCTTCTTCTTATCTCTTTAAGAAGTAATGGAAGTATTTCCTTCTATAAGGACAACAATTTCCCTTTCTTTTTCCGATATGGGAGAAATGACTTTTCATTTGCACTTTGCAAATGACTTTTTATATTTCCTCCAAAGTAGTTCCCTCACTTTTCATATTCTCTCTTTTCTTTTCCCATTAACACTTGCTAAATCCCAACAATCCCCCACATGAATGGGGAAGGCTATTGTTAAAACAAATGCATGAAAAAACTTGTGTGTCTTGTAGGTAAAGGTTAATCGTATCTGGATAAGTAGGTTTCCATTTAAACTTTCCGTAGTGAACATATATCGGATATACTCGGTCAATCGGTAGATTTGATATCTTTGAACTGTCAAGCTTTGGTGTATACCTAGACAACATATGTCACACAATCAAACCTTGAATTGTTCTTAGTTCTCATTGTTTTGTTCGTTTCAGCCATGAACACATCTTGGATAGTAAGTGCTTAAAGAACTGGCCTTACCGAATTCTCCTTGAAGCGGCTTACACTTCACACTTACATAGGTTATTTCTAAATGTGTTATCCCATAGATACATCATTTGATATTCCCTGTATCAAACTTAGAAATCATTAAAAAGTCCTTATGTCTTTATCCTGGTTACTAAACATTGTCTCATCATGAGAATGGACCATAAAATAATAATAATTTTTTCTTTGACATTGTTGAACCGTCATCAATGACTTTGTTTTATCTCCTTGAACCTAGATCTTGGGATCTCCAGTCTTCTAGGTAGAGTTACCGCCACGATGACTTGTTATCAGCCATAGTCCCATTCCCGTCGATGATTTCTCAACTCCCTCTCTATTTAGGCCTTTTGTAAGTGGATCCGACACATTATCTTTTAACTTCACATAGTCAATTGTGATAATTCCACTAGAGAGTAGTTGTCTCACAGAGTTATGTCTTCGTCTTATGTGACGAGACTTGTCGTTATACATAATGCTTCCAGCCCTTCCTATTGCAACTTGACTATCACAATGTATGCATATAGGGGCCATTGGTTTGGGCCAAAATGGAATATCTTCTAAGAAATTCCGGAGCCATTCAACCTCTTCACCTGCCTTGTCTAAAGCAATGAATTCAGACTCCATTGTAGAGCGAGCTATACATGTTTGTTTGGATGATTTCCAAGATATTGCTTCTCCACCATTAGTAAAAATGTATCCACTTGTGGATTTTGTTTCAGTTGACCCAGTAATCCAATTTGCATCACTATATCCTTCAAGAACGGCTGGATATTTGTTGTAATGTAAAGCATAGTTTTGAGTGTCATCTAAGTATCCCAAAACTCTCTTCATTGACAACCAATGATTATGATTAGGATTACTTGTGTATCGACTCAGTTTACTGATAGTGCCAGCTATGCCTGGTCGTGTACAATTCATGACATACATTAAGCTTCCCAATACACTAGCATAGTCCAATTGAAACTGACTTTCACCTTTATTCTTTGCAAGATGAAGATTTACATCAATTGGAGTCTTTTCCCTTTTAAAATAAAAAAAATTGAATTTTTCAAGTATCTTTTGAATATAATGAGTTTGAGACAATGCTAGACCGTTAGGAGTTTTAAGAATTTTAATTCCTAATATCACATCAACAACTCCTAAATCTTTCATATCAAACTTACTAGCAAGCATAAGCTTTGTAGCTTTTATATTAGCAATGTCTTTGCTCATTATAAGCAAATCATCTACATATAGGAATAAAATAACTTCCTGATGTGGAGTATCTTTAATGTAAACACATTTATCACATTCATTGATCTTAAATCCATTTGACAACATGGTTTGATCAAACTTTGCATGCCATTGTTTTGGTGCTTGTTTTAGTCCATAAAGTGACTTAATAAGTTTGCACACTTTCTTTTCTTTACCAGGAACTACAAAACCCTCAGGCTGTTCTATGTAAATTTCCTCTTCAAGCTCTCCATTTAAGAAGGCTGTTTTCACATCCATTTGATGAATTTCAAGACCGTATACTGCAGCTAGTGCAATTAACATCCGAATTGATGTAATCCTAGTCACTGGCGAGTATGTGTCAAAATAATCAAAACCTTCTTTTTGTATAAAACCTTTGACAACAAGTCTTGCTTTATATTTGTCAATAGTTCCATCATCTTTCATCTTCCTTTTAAAGATCCATTTTGAACCCAAGGGTTTGTTCCCTGGAGGAAGATCAACCAACTTCCAAGTATGATTGCTTAGTATTGATTCAATTTCACTATTAACAGCATCCTTCCAAGAGGTTGAGTCGCTAGACAACATTGCTTCCTTGAATGTTTGAGGCTCACTTTCAAAAAGAAATGTTACAAAATCTGATCCAAATCAAGTAGATGTCTTTTGACGTTTACTGCGTCTTGGACTTTCTTAATTTTGTTCATTCTCTTTTGGTTCTTCTCTGGGTTGTTTATATCCCCCACTAGATGACTCAAGTCTAGTTTTATACGGATAGATATGTTCAAAAAATTCAGCACTATCTGATTCCATTACCGTATTATCATGAATATCTGGATGTTCAGAATTATGAACCAAAAATCGACACGCCTTACTGTTTGTGGAATATCCAATGAATACACAATCCACAGTCTTAGGTCCTATTTTTACCCTCTTAGGTATAGGAACTTGGACTTTGGCTAGACACCCCCACACTTTGAAATATTTCCAATTGGATTTTCTACCTTTCCATTTCTCATATGGAATTACATTTGTCTTTGAGTGAGGCACTCTGTTAAGTATCTGATTTGCTGTAAGGATAGATTCCCCCCACAAGTTCTGTGGTAAACCTGAACTTATAAGTAATGCATTCATCATTTCTTTTAAAGTTCGATTTTTCCTTTCTGCAATTCCATTAGACTGAGAAGTGTAGGGAGCAGTAGTTTGATGGATTATTCCATTTTCTAAACATATTTCTACAAATGGAGATTCATATTCTCCACCTCTATCACTTCTGATCATTTTGATCTTTTTATCTAATTGATTTTCAACTTCAGTTTTATATTGACTACATGCATCTATTGTTTCATCCTTACTATTTAGCAAATAGACATAACAATATCTAGTGCAATCTTCAATAAAAGTTATGAAATACTTTTTCCCACCACGTGATGGTGTTGACTTCATGTCACAAATATCAGTGTGAATCAATTCTAAAGGATTTGAATTCCTTTCAACATATTTATAAGAATGCTTAGCATACTTAGATTCAACACAAATTTGACATTTTGATGTATTGCACTCAAATTTTGGCAAAATATTTAAGTTAATCAGTTTTCGCAAGGTTTTGTTATTAATATGTCCCAAACGTTCATGCCATAAATATTTAGACTCAAGCAAGTAAGAAGAAGCAAAATCTTTATTCATATCACAGCAATTACATTGAGTTTGAAAATGTCATCACTAAGGTAGCCTTTTCCTACATACATATCATTTTTGCTTACTACTACTTTATCAGAAACAGATACACATTTAAATCCATTCTTGGTCAGAACTGGAATTGAAACTAAATTCTTTCTCAATTCTGTAACATATGAGACCCTATTCAAAGTCACCACCTTGCCTGATGTCATCTTTAATAGAACTTTGCCAGTTCCTTCCACCTTTGCAACAGCGGAGTTTTCCATAAAAAAAATTTCATCTGTAAGTGCTGGAGTATATGATGAAAATAATTCTTTGTTGGCACAAACATGGCATGAGGCACCAGAATCTATCCACCATTCTCTTGGATTTCCAACCAACTTACATTTTGAAAGCATTGCACAAAGATCGTCCATTTCTCCTTTGGATTCAGCCAAATTTGTTTGATCCTTCTTTTTCTTGTCCTTCTTTAGACCCCGGCATTCATTAGCCCTATGACCATGTTTACCACAGTTAAAGCAGTTTCCATTGAATTTCTTATTAGGAGGATTGCTTTTTGGACCAGATGCTTTCTTTCTTTTCTTTAATTTTGTGGGATATTCTTCAACAAAATTTACTCCAGATATTGCTGAATTACCACGTGACCTCTTTTCTGCAGCCATATTATCCTCTTCGATTCTCAACCTTACTATGAGATCTTCAACAGTCATCTCCTTGCATTTGTGTTTCAAGTAATTTTTGAAGTCCTTCCATAATGGAGGTAACTTTTGAATAATTGCAGCCACTTAAAAAGCATCATTCACAATCAATCCTACCTTAAAGATTATGTGAGTATTAAGGGAAAACTTAATATTTCTAACATAGGTATTAAATAAATTTATACCTTCAGCAAGGAGATCATGGATTATGACCTGCAATTCTTAAACTTGGGTGACGACAGTCTTATTGTCTATCATCTTATAGTCCAGAAATTTTGCCACAATGAATTTCTTCATTCCGGCATCTTCTGTTTTGTACTTCTTTTCTAAAGCATCCCAGAGTTCTTTTGAGGTTTTGGCATTGTTGTACACATTGTACAGATCATCTTGCAAACCACTCAAAATATAATTTTTACACAAAAAATCTGAGTGTGTCCATGCTTATGTTACCAAGAATCGTTCATTAGCCGGAGTTTCATCTGACATAACAGGAACATTCTCATTAATTAACTTCTGCAGACTCAACGTGGTGAGATAGAAGAACATATTTTGCTGCCATCTCTTAAAGTCGACTCCAGAAAACTTTGGAATTTTCTCAGCCGGCGCTAAGGCAGCATTTGAACGATTATGTGCAACCGATGTTGTTGCATCACTTACTGTTCCAACATTTGTTTGACTTGAATTAGTCATTTTTATTTTTCTGTCACAAATGGCAGATAAGTTAAGTATTTAAAAAAATAACAGTAAAGAAAAAATCTTTACACAAACTGTTTCTGATTTAATGATAAAGTTTTTATGTTCTTTTAATCGTTAATCGAATGAATTTTAAAAATTCAAGCAGAGTAGAAAACCATAAAGTTTTAATCTCCAGAAACCTCAAATACAGAAACTGTCTAAATTTCTTAAGATTATTATTGTTGTAGTAACCTGTATTTATAAGGTAAACCAATGAATGGAAACAGAAATAAGATGAAGTAGAAAATACATAAAATACAAGAATCAATCCGAGTCCATAGAAACTACTGTGTGTCCTTAAGAAATTTAATCCCCTCACTTTACCCAAGGTTATTGTTTAATTTCTCCCAAAATAAAATGGATTAAACCTGTTAAAGAAATAGCGGTACCTCAAACTTCTTTAACTTCAACGAACTTAAGAACAACAACAAGTCACACAGACTCAGTCGATTGACACTTTGATTTTATTTGAGAGAAAAATAAATGCAGAGAAGGAAAAAATTTTCAGTGTTTTAAAAATAAAAAATTGACTTCCTTTTATAGCCATTTTCAGCAAGGAACGTGTCTGTTCAGTGAAATCTGTTCAGACCCATTTTATCCAGAAAGTTGTGTCTTTTGGAAAAAATAACAACTTTTCGGAAAATTGTGTCTGTTAGTAAAATAACGACTTTTCGGAAAGTAACGACTTTTCGAAAAGTAACGACTTTTCGGAAAGAGTAACAACTTTTCGGAATGTTACCGTTATCCGCAAATTTATAAGAGATAATATTAAGAAGATTTATTTGATTTAACAAAAACTGATTAAACAAATTTTATCCAAAAAATTTATCAATCAATCACATCATTTGCCAAATCCAAATCCAAATCCAAATTCGAGGCCGAGCGAGCGACGACGACGACGGCGCGAGGGGGCATCTTCTTCTTAGCTCTTTAAGAAGTAAGGGAAGTGTTTCCTTCTATAAGGATAACAATTTCCCTTTCTTTTGCCGATATGGGAGAAATGACTTTTCATTTGCACTTTGCAAATGACTTTTTATTTTCCCTCCAAATTAGTTCCCTCACTTTTCATATTCTCTCTTTTCTTTTCCCATTCACACTTGCTAAATCCTAACAACATATAAATAATTATCTAACCGATACACATATACAATTGTTTCCTTTTATACAAACGAGATACTCGCCTACGATTTATAAAAATCTAATACTCCATAACAAACATAGGAGCACAATAACAAAATTGTAGTGCTCTTTTACTCTTAAAAAATATCTTCTAAATGAAAGAGGATTGAAAATGTCCTTAAACTATTTGAAATGAACAAAAATGTCTTTCATTTATGATTTGGTCTAAAAAAAATTTTTTTTTGCAGTTAATGCATTGGTCCGAAAATGTCTTTCTTGTTACTTAATAAGTCAAAAACCATTTTCACATAATTATATTATTAGTTTTTATCACATTCTTTTTCTAATATAAATTTTAATTAGTAAATATTTATCCTACATCAATTTGGAATAATTAAAAAATTCCTATCATATTATAATTATTTCATCTTTATATAAATAAAAACTAATTATGTATTTACTACGATCTTATAAGTATGACATATATTATCCGTTAAAAAAGAGCACATGTAGTTGTTCTATTTTAATTGATAAAATGAGATTATGAAGAAAAAAATATTTTCTACATTTTTATTACTTATAAGTGATTGTAAAAGAAAAAAAAACAAGAATAAAGTTCTTAAACAAAACATTTATTAGGAACAAAATGTGTTTCAAAAGAAAAGAAGCAATATATTAACCCGAAAAATGATATTTTGGATCTATTAGTAACTATAGGGTGTTTTTAGACCAAATTATCAACGACAAGGGTATTTGTACCAAAGTATTGACTGCACGAGTAATTTTGTTCATAAACAAGACTCCCATTCCATATTAACTTAAGTTTTGAGGTGTTTCATATCCTTTAAGAAAAGTAGATTAGGACATAAATTAAACATATTTTTTTATTTTTATCCTTATTAATTATTAAAAAGAATAACTAAATATTAATTATAATAAATAATTTCAATACTAACTTAAAAGGTAATATTGAAAGGATATTTTTAAAATAGTCTTGAGAATTGAAAACTTAGGTTAATTTGAAAAATGAAAAAATGGTCAAAACTTAAATTAATATGGAATGCAGAGAGTAACATTTTATTCATTTCACATTTTTGAGAATATTTTTGATCTTTTTCATTTTTTTAAATGGACAAAAACGGAAAAAGCCAAGTAGCATTAAATTATTCAAAGAGTCTTGAATCCTTTCTTTTTCTTGACGTTACGTACTATCTTCCAGCCAAAACATAAACTATTACCCCTTTTTGGAAAACTCCTTTTCCATTTTGGTTCTTCAATTTTTCTTGTGATCTCAAAAATCTTTGATGGGGAGATTATTTGTTTTGACTCTTGAAGGCAACATCTATAGCTGCAAGCACTGTGGAACTCATCTTGCCCTTTCTGAAAACATTGTTTCCAAGGTTTTCCTTCGTCTTTTCTGTTTGATCACTCTGTTGTTGTGATTTATTGAAATTAAGATATTTTTTTAAACTTGATTTTGATTTTGATTTTGATTTTGATTTATTTCGTTGTAAAAATACAATCTTTTGGCTTGATCGGTGCTTTCGGTTTCTTTTCTAGAACTTGTTAGGGATTGTTGTTGGTTTGTTTAAGTAATTTTTGATGTATATAAAAATTGGCTACCTTAAATCAGCTATGTGAGTGAAGAATGTCTTGGATTGAGTAATTTTTCCCTAAATGAGATGAACTTTTTAGCATCAAAGAACTGGGTTTTGTGGAGTTGCTGGTTTTGGAGTAAAAGGGATTGTATGAGCATTCTTTGTGATTTTTTAAAAAAATAGTAGCTATTATTGTTGATAGCATACCATACACTATTCCTGCTTAATCCAATTATTAATTAGAGGAGTTGTTTGTTGAGTCTTATACTTGGGAGTATACTTGATTGGCATTTTCAATTTGTTCCATGTTTGTGTGCTAGTGACTTCAATATTTCAAAATATTATTGTTATGCCTAGTCCATTGATCGTGTATTGGGACTGATCTATTTTCTATATTTTGATCAATGTGGTGCTTGTTTGGTCACTTTATTTTGCTCAATTTCATTGTAATGTGCACTCATGACTTCCTTTGTTATATAAGTTGACTTTGTAGGTCAAATCTGTCCTATGAAGAATTCCATGAATTCTATAACATAAAATCATAGCACATTTTCAAGTGTTGGAGCTTTGAAACTGCCGTTTCTTAGAAAATTCAAATGCTTTTGAATGGAGTGAAATGTTAATTCTGCAAGTAATGATACTGAAGTTTATGTTACATTCTTGTTTCAGCCCCTAAATAATGTATGTAGTCATTCCGAGTGATAAAGTTATCTAACTCTATGTTTTCCTTCTGATCTTTCCTTTAGTCTTTCCACTGCAGACATGGGAGGGCTTACCTCTTCAGTAAAGTGTAAGTTTGTTTGATTCTGCACATTCAATCATCAGATTTATTTGTGACATTTTCACATATCTAATCTTTAAACTTGCAGCATGAAATCACAAGTGCAACTTACAACTTCTGTTGGTTTTATTCTTGTTAGAGTATGAATTACCATTTTTTTCCTCTGATTGTTGTTAAGCTTTTTGTTGGCATTGATGGGACATGAGTTATTTGTAGCTTGGTTAGATGAACAATGATGTTACTACGGTCAAGCTAATCCATACCTCTGGTACAAAAAGATGAAAAAAGCTACCATTTAAATCCTCTTATTTAACTTCCACCCTTCTTTTACTGGTGTGGAGGACACTGCTAAACTAGAAAGTGAAAAAATGAAGTATTGAAGAATTCATATTGGTAGTAGTTAGCCAAAATTTCATGATTTGATATGAAAAAAGATTTGGTTTTCAAAAGTTGAGTGCAACTGGAGCATGTGCAAATTATTTGGCTTTTACTCTTCATGGGTCACACAGCTCTCAGGATCTTTGATTTTTTTATCAGCTTTGAGTCATTATTATTATGTAAGGTCACAACCAACCTAGAATATTTGAGTGACATGAAAAGTTGTGTACAAGGCAAGTTACCCTGTAGGTTTAGTTTGTTAAAGACATGGTACTTTATATTTACATCTTCATACATTTTGTCTTTGACATTGCTCTTAGGATATTTGATTTTGTTATTAGCTCCGAGTCATTTTTATTATGGAAGGTCACAACCAACCTAGAATATTTGAGTGCACATGAAAAGTTGTGAACAAGGCAGGCTATACTCTGTAGGTTTAGTTTGTTAACACATGGTATTTTATATTTATATCTTCATATATTTGTGTCATTGAAATTTCTCTTGGGATCTTTGATTTTGTTATTCATTCTAAGTCATTATTATTATGGAAGGTCATAATTCATAACCAACCTAGAATATTTGAGTGTACATGAAAGTTGAACAAGGTAGGCTATACCGTGTAGGTAGACATAATACTTTATATGTATATCTTCACTATAGAGCCTAGTGGGGATTTTACCAGACTATTACATCGTGTACTTTTGAGTATATTTTCCAGGAGTACAAAATATTAACACATAAATATATCGAATAAATTCTTTCTTGACTTAGGTTATTTTCCACTTGGTAGCTGCATTACAATAGTAACATGGCTGAAATACATATATTATGCTCAACTTGATTGTTTTCCTGTTCAAGAGTTCTACTCTTCTCAAATCACTTCATTTCTTTTTATCAATTAGCAGAAACATACAAAATGACAATGCTACTTGTAGTTCTGTATATTCTATACACCTTTCTTTTCTTTTGACAGGGTGAATGTCACTTCTGGCGAGATGGAAGATAGAGTGATGATGACTGGTGCGCACACTGTGGCAGACATTTTCTGCGTCTGTTGTGGGTCGAATGTTGGGTGGAAATATGTGAGTATAGAGTGATGAAATGCTAGACATTATCATTTGGCAGTTTCTAGAAGTTTTAGTTATTCCTAATACATCAATTCTTTTCAGGAGACCGCCCATGAGATGAGCCAAAAGTACAAAGAAGGAAAATCAGTGCTTGAGCGGTCAGTTGATTACTTTAGTTTTCATTAAAATTGTGTTAGGAACATATGGTAAGTCCCCGCTGAGGTACATTCTTTTATACTCAACAGGTTTAAGATTACTGGCCCTGATGGAAGCCATTACTCGGGTAGTCATGATACTCATGCTGGAGTAAGTGATGCTGATGATGTTTGATGACCATTCAGAACAAAAATTCTATCCAAAAATGTACATTCTTTAACCCACCACCCTATTAGTTCTTTATGGACAATTGGATTCTTTAATAGCTTAAGCTATACAACTTTAAGCTTGTCCTCTATTGTGTATGATAATATGGAAGCAGCCATGTGTCGTTGCAAACTAACATGACCATCTGCCCGTATTTGTGTGCAATGACAAGACATTACTAGTAGCAACCACTCTGCTTTAATTGCTTCGATCTTACGATAGTTATTTGGTAGCTCAATAGAGTTATGCGAGTATTAGTTATGCAGATATTACTTATGCGGGTATTACTTATGCAGATAATAGTTAAACAGGTAGTCTGGCCATGAATTTCTTAAATAAAACCAAGACTATAAATTGATTTGTCGTCTACTTTGACCTTTTCATAACCATCCCATATCCTCCCTGATTGACTCCCATAGACCATTAAGGTCTACCTGTGCAGAAAATAAGAGATTTTCCATAAGGCCCCAATATTTCTACCAAGGCAGTTCCCGAACCATACTACATAGTTATGCAATCAACAAAAGCTTAAAAAATTAGCACTTTACCCCATCATCACATCAAAACTTGGTAGAGTTCATAGCAGTAAAACTGGTCTAGTATGGTGTGAAGTTTTGTCCAAATGTAAACATAATGATGTCCAAAACTAGCTAACATATTTGTCTGACAATCAGGGCTTTATTATTTTATTGACAAAAATATGACAAGGAAAACTCTCCTTCAACAAAGTTCCAGTAGATAACAACTATTTGTCTATAATTAAGATTATTTAGCAGATGTGTAATGACCTATTCCGTCATTATAGCTGTTTAGGGCTATAGTACCCTTGTGTAGACTGTAGTTCTTCGTGGGTCAAGAGTCCATATAAATCTGGAAATGGAAAATCGAGTATGATAATTTGCTAGTGTTTCACTATAGCGGACACTTACTTTGTAATAACTAGATTACTATTTCAACCTCATTAACTATTGTTGAGCGATTCATATGCTCAAAGAATCAATTTTATGGGGTTTCTAGGTAGGCTAGGTTTATAATTCTATACTAGTTAATGGACTAGAATTGGAAATCATTCATAATTATCCTGCCCCACATGTTGTGCCATTAAAATAATAACCCTAGGTTTCAATTGATAAAATCCTATGGATGTTCCTTTCAGTTCTGGGAGGAAACCAAATTATGGAAGAAATGAATGAACAGAAAGCACTTACCTCTAAAGAAAAACCCCAAGTCTTGGAAAAATCTCCTTTGGGGTTCTCTGGTCAAATATTTTACAGTATGACTAAGTTTGGACAAAAACTAACATTAAAACGAGTTATTGTTTTCCGATCTTCTCTATAGCGAAACTTCACAACTTCGTTATTTTTTTATCTATTTTATGACAAGGGAAACCTGCAGCCGCTACCCTTTGGGTTTGCACACTCTTATGTAATAGCTCGCAAACCACATAAGAGAGGTAACCCGCACTAGGTAAGCCCGTTGGGACGAGCTTGACCTAGAAGGCAAACCGCTTGCTTTCACTGGCAAGGGTTTTCGAACTTGAGACCTCTAACATGGAAGTCCTAACTTCACGACTTCGTTATGATCCTGCGTACTTTCAATTCGATAAAATCATCTTTAAATAATTGATTAAATCTCATAAAAAGGTTAAATTATATGAGTTTGAATACTTAAGACCTTCTTTTGAGAAAGAAGATGATTAATTTGTTGTCATATTTCGAGAATGAATGTTACTAAGGGGGAAAGGATGTCACATCCCAAATGTTCAAGATTGTCCGTCGTCTCATGTTGAGAACTTAAGAGTAATAAGTCTAAATATGAGAGTGTTATTATTGTTCGTCGTCTCATGTTGAAAACTTACGGGTAATGAGTCTAAATATGAGAGTTTTATTATAACATTACTTTTGTTCAACATTTGATTTAGATTAAAATTTTGACAGAAATATATGTTCAATTTCTTCCTAAAATGCCTAAAAATTATGAAAGTTTCTAGCTAACTTGAAAATTTTAGCTTCTAAACCTCATATTTTATTGGACATGCTGACCGTTCCCGTTTCCCTTGTACAGTGTATATATGCCATGCCTCAACGATCTAAATTTAATTTTTTTTTAAATTTCAACCTTTTTACTCATTTTGTACTCGATAAGAAATTATTGGGCAAAAATATTTGATGTTTGGCTTTGATAAGGTCACAATTCAGATAAAAGTGTGAAGTTTTGTCCAAATGAAAATAATGAAACCATAATTATGTCCAAGACTAGCTAACATTTTGTTCGACGCTCATGACTTTATTTTTTTATTAGCAAAATATAACAATTTTATCCTCAATACAAAAAACTCTTCCTCAACAAATTTTCAGTAGATAACAATTATTGACAACAATTAAGATTATTCAGCAAATATGTAACGATTTGTTCCATCCTTATGATTGTTTAGGGCGATAGTACCCTTGTGTAGATCTCCATGAGTTAAGAGAATCGGTATAAATCTTGAAATTGAAAATCGAGTGTGAAATTATGTTAGTGCATCACTATATTGAACACTTCTTTAAATAGCGAGATTGTTATAACGAAGGAATGCTACATAGTGAAAGTAGCGAACCTTCTCTATAGTGAAGGTCGGGAAACTGTATCTCGTATTTTTAAGTTAGTCCTCATTCAAACTTAGTCATAATGTAATTTTTTTTACCAGAGAGGAGATATTTCTAAGACTTGGTGATTTTCTCTCTTGAGGCAAGTCTTTTTGGTTCATTCGTACGTTCCTTCCATACTTCGATGTCCTCCCTGAATTGAAAGATATGATCTTCATAGGATTTTACAAATTGGAACCTAGAATTATTATTTTAATGGCACAACATGTGGGGCAGGTTAATTATGAACAATTTTCAATTTTTTTCAGTTAAACTTTGTCTATTAGTATACACAACAACATAAACAACTTTTAGCGGCATTATATATTGAAATTAGTAAAGAGTGCTAAAGTCTTTATTGATTAATTAAGTGTCATTAAACTAATATCGCTTAAGGCTTTAGGGACATATACAAAGAGTGTCAATTGCCGCTAAAAATACATATTTAGCGGCAATTAAGAATTAATTACCGCTAATGCTCATTTTTGTTGTGGTGATATAATTATAAACCTAGCCTTACTTATGAATTTGAGGAACCTAGAAATCCCATAAAAAATGATTATTTAAGCATATAAATTGTTCAATAGAAGTTAATGGGGTTGAAACTTTATGAATGAGATTGATATGATCATGCAAACTTCCGATTTAATAAAATAGTCTTTAAAAATTGATTAGACCTTCTAAAAAGGTAGACTTATGTGAGTTTGAATGCCTAAGAGTTTTGTTTAAGAAAGTAGATGATTAATGTGTCCTCATATTTCGAGGATGAATGATCCCAAGGGAAATAACACACTGGGTGTTTAAGATTGTTTGCCGTCCCATGTTGAAGACTTACTAGTAACGAGCCTAAATATGAAAATTTTATTATAACATCACTTTTGTTAAACAATTTTTTATTTAATATAAAATTTGACAACAATATATGTTTAATTTTTTCTTAAATTGCCTCAAAAATTTATGAAAAATCTTTAGTTCTACTTCAAAATTTATAATCTTCTAAACCTCGCATATGATTGGACATGTGGACCGTCCACTTGTCACATTTACAGTCCATATATTTGTCATACTCATACCTCAACAATCAAAAATTGATATTTTAAATTCTCTTTGATTTCAACCTTTTTGTACACCTTGTACATGATAAGATATTAGCTTTTACATATATTTACATTTGCTTTTGCATATCTCAGTCAAAGCAATGAAAGTTAATGACTCAAATCTAATTTTTAAATTTTGAAGTGTTAAAGTTGACCTTAGTGAGTCATACCAAAATTACGGCAAAATTACTTTATATTTGGCTTTCATAAAACAACAATTCCGACAAAAATGTGTTAAGTTTTATCCAAATGAAAATGTAATTGTTGATACCCAATTTTATCCTTCATTTTCATCTTTTTTACGAGTGTCTTTTTGCGAGGTCAATATTTTTTAAGCTATCTTTGTCTACTTTCGTGCTAAAATGTATGTTCTATGCTTTATTTTGTTGTCATTATATTGCATAATTATCATTGTATCATTTGCTACATGCAGACGGTGTTGAGTTATTGACACCAGTCCTACATCTTGTCTTAGTGGACTGAGGAGAAGAGGCTTCGGCGGGAAGAGGAATATAACATGAAATAAGTAAGGAGATTAACCTCTTTCAAATATACAACATGGATTATGACAATGTAGTTGGACTCTCATGTCGATCCGCATGAATCATCCTTTCCAAAGAAGTAAATCTTTATCTGCTAGGCAAGAGGATAGTAAGTTCCAAGTTCTATCTCAGATATTTCTATTACTATGAAATTCATAAATAAAGTAGTTAATGATAGTTTTTTTATTACCGTATTTGTATTTATTCACCTTTATTAAGTACTTATGAATAATCATTTTCAAAGTTCAATTACTATCATGCTCAAGCATTTTTACAAAATCTAGTTATAATCATATTTTTTATTTGGTTTCACTTGTATTTAACAAAATATAGTTATAATCATATTTTTAATTTGGTTTTACTTGTATTTACATATTTTATTTTTCTTTTATACTATCTTAGTTTAGTTAGTTATGGTAGCAAAGAACTTACTGTAAGCCGAGTATATTTTCTGCCATCATATGAATTTTTCTTGCAACTTATTGGTTTATCTAAATGATGTGTAACTCTCTACTCAGCAGGTTTTTTTTTTTTTTTTTTTTGGGGGGGGGGGGGTGGTTGCGTCCTAGAAAAACTACTAAGATTGATTTTAATTCTTAATCATGTGTTTTCATTTGTCTTCTTGTTGCTACATTCTCATTTACCCAAATTTCTTTTTCCTATTTGTTGGAATATTCTTTATTATAAGTTTGGTGTTTATTGGAAATAGTTTCTTTATCTCTAAGAAATCCGGATGTGATATGTGTACACTCTATCTCTGTCCCTCTTCAAATTTCACTTTTGAAAATTACATTCATTTTTTTATGATGTTATTGTTTTTGTAATTATGTGTTTATGCTAAGTACTTTCGATGAAGCCTTCTATTTTTTTGAATGTTATCAAACTAACCAACTGTGTAAAGTAAAAAAATTTTTGTATTAGGTATGAATATCAATTTCAAATTACAGTGATTCACGAACTTTTATATAGGGAAATTGATTAGTCTAAAGTTACATGATCTTTAAATATGATTCACATTTCACAAAACACGTTCAAGTCGTGTCAAAAAATAGTACTAAGATAATTAATAAAATTTGATAGAATAATCACCCAATGTATGTGTTAGTTAACTATGTCATAATCATTTTTACCATCTTGACTTGTTAGTCTATTTATATGTAAACCTTTCTTACTTTCTTATTTTATTTTTTTATTTTTAATTCATTAAACTTTTAGGACATACATATTCTCACTTCGTTAAACACTTTTTATATGTACATCACTTTGATTTTAACCATGACAGGTGGAGGAGTCAATGTGTGAAGCATAGATTAAAAGGATCGACCTTAGAATTCTCTACCTGACCCTCCTACCACTTTATTTTCTTCCCTTCCAACCACGATTCAGACTTGTATTTTCATTTGAATCAAAATCGACCTTAGAGTTCTCTAAATCTTATGTTAGTGCATCCAAACGAGCATTTATTGCTTCCTGTCTAGCCAAATTGGTTGTACGTTTTTCATGGAACAAGTTCACCAATTGTGCTAGTTGATGTTGAAAATGGTCTTCCATAACTCCAGGCTCTGATACCAAGTTGTTATGGCCCATGTTATGAATCTAGTATAAAATATGAAGTTTTCTTCTTACGACCTATGGTACTGGTTTGTTAAGAGAGAACCAATCTCTCGAGTTAAAGTACTCAAAAAAACTGAAGGAAATGTATCTAATGTTGAAATAGGACATGTCTTTCTAACTAATTGCACTTTTTCAGAAAAATAACTACTACTAGAAGGAAATGTCTACTGCTAAAATGAAATAACTAATGTTGTAACTACTCGATGACTAAGGAGTGATGACAAGTGCCCTACTTGTGTCTAGTAGACGGATACAGGTCTCCAAGTCTACTGAACACTTTAAATGTTAAAGGCTAGGTGTTTGACATGTGACACTAAAGACTCCAAATACAATTTATATGTGCATCTCAAACTTGATGTCATACTTCTCCAAGAAGTATTCTTAATACATGCTAGCTGAATTCAATTTCTTGATATTACAAGAGATGATAGCTAAGAGGGTTGAGGATGCAAATTTTGAGTGATAAAATATAAGGATGTCAAAGCAAGTTTTATTCTAATATCATGAACAGTGAGAAAACACGTATAGTGTGTAGATGTATTCAGTTTAGGTACAAAAATTAATGGCTGCCATATATCAAATTCTAGCACTCAAATAAATAATGGGAGTTGTGGTTCACCCTCTTTCTGTGAAGTTAAAAAGCAGAACAAAAAAGGCTTCTTGAACCTCTGATGTTGAATTATTTTATTGATTCGTGAATCAGATTTCCCAGACATTCTATTTAAATCCTATCTGCAGTTCTGTATGCTTTATTATGAGATGTTATTTTTCTGTTTCAGGCCTCTAACACCACCAGTAACTCTTCTTTTTTCTTCTCTAGAGATGGAATCACGCAAAACTATGATGAGTCAGCTGGGAACTTCTAGAGCTCACCCCACTGCATTGACATCTAGAGTAAGAATATGTATATTCTACTGTTACATTCTTTGTTTGCTGAAATGCATTATATGTAATTGGAAATTAGAATATTTTCACTTTTGTATGTTTAACACGGGAAATGTTGACCATTTGTGTTATCTGAAAGTATTTCATCCCATATCCAGCCACCAGAGGGATGTGGAGATCTCAAGGAACCTAAAAGGATATTTCTTTAATTAAAAAGGAAGACACTGACAGGTTCTTTATTTCAGACTGTGTGCACAATGGTGGCTCCATTGGTTAGTCAAATGCTATTCGCAGAAGCCCTCTGCTGAATTTGAGTATTATTTTAGTTTTTGAATGTAGAGGTATGACGTACAACTGCTCCCATGCTTAGTTCAGGCGACAAAGGTCAAGGAACTTGTGAACTAGGTCTAGGTTAGAGATCTATACCATGTGAACTAAGCTTAACATTTAATTGGAGAGTAGTAGAGAGCTGGGTCCATTATTCCCGAACTCTGAATGCTGCAGTTGGTCGTAATGGTTGACTTTATATGCATACAATTATCAAAATGAAAAAGTATGTCTTACATTTCTCTTGTGATGCTTCTTGTGGGATATTATGAGTACCCGATCTCTTAGAAATCAAACCGTGTGGAAAACATAAACTCCTAGGAATATGTTAGGGCTATGATTTCTTTATCCTAGTAAGGATGCATTAGGTAGCACATGCTCTTATGATGGGGTGTCTGTGATCAGTGAATTGGAACAAAATGTGTTTAAAAATCAAAGAAATAATATATTTATTTGAAAAATAATATTTTTGATCCATTTAGTAACAATAGGGTACTTTTGGACCAAATTATCAACGATAAGGGTATATGTACCAAAGTATTGACTGCTCGGCTAATTTTGTTCATAAAATGATAACATTTTTATTCATTTCACCTAATTTAAGGATATTTTTTATCTTTTCCATTTTTAAATAGACTAAAAAGGAAAAAAGCAAGGTGCATTAAGTTATTCAAAGGTCCCTCACACATTGAGTCCTTTCCTTTTTCCTGACGTTACTTACTATCTTTTAACCGAAACAAAAACTATTACCCCGTTTTGGGCAAATCCAATTCCATTTTGGTTCTTCAATTTTCTTGTGATCTCAAAAATATTTGATGGGGAGATTATTTGTGTTGACTCTTGAAGGCAGGCTCTACAGCTGCAAGCACTGTGGAACTCATCTTGCCCTTACATAAAACATTGTTTCCAAGGTTTTCCTCCGTCTTTTTTTTTTTTGATCAATCTGTTGTTGTTATTTCCTTAAATTGAGTTATTTTTTTTTAATTTTATTTTGATTTTGATTTATTTCATTGTAAAATTACAATATTTTGGCTTGATCGGTGGTTTCGATTTATTTTCTCGGACTTATTAGGGATTGTTGTTGGTTTGTTTAAGTAATTTTAGATGCATATAAAAATTGGCTACTTTAAATCAGCTATGTGAGTGAAGAATGTCTTGTATTGAGTAATTTTTCCCTAAAGGAGATGAACTTTTTAACATCAAAGAACTGGGTTTTGTTAAGTTGCTGGTTTTGGAGTAAAAGGGATTGTGCGAGCATTCATTGTGATTTTTTTTTTAAAAAAAAGTAGTTATTATTGCTGATAGCATACCATACACTATTCCTGCTTAATCCAATTATGAATTAGAGGAGTTGTTTGTTGAGTCTGATACTTGGGAGTATACTTGATTGGCATTTTCCATTTGTTCCATGTTTGTGTGCTAGTGACTTCAACATTTCGAAATATTATTGTTATGCCCAGTCCATTGATCGGGTCTTGGGACTGATCTACTTTCTATATTTTGATCAATGTGGTGCTTGTTTGGTCACTTTATTTTGCTCAATTTCATTGTAATGTGCACTCATGACTTCTGTTGTTATATAAGTTGACTTTGTAGGTCAAATCTGTCCTATAAACAATTCCATGAATTCTATAACATAAAATCAGATCACATTTTCAAGTGTTGGAGCTTTGAAACTGCCGTATCTTAGAAAATTCAAATGCTTTTGAATGGAGTGAAATGTTAATTCTGCAAGTAATGATATTGAAGTTTATGTTACATTCTTGTTTCAGCCCCTAAATAATGTATGTAGTCATTCTGAGTCATGAAGTTATCTAACTCTATGTTTTTCTTCTGATCTTTCCTTCAGTCCTTCCACTGCAGACATGGGAAGGCTTACCTCTTCAGTGAAGTGTAAGTTTGTTTGATTCTACACATTCAATCATCATAGATTTTGTGACATTTTCACATGTCTAATCTTTAAACTTGCAGCATGAAATCACAAGTGCAACTTACAACTTCTGTTGGTTTTATTCTTGTTAGAGTATGAATTACCATTTTTTTCCTGTGATTGTTGTTAAGATTTTTGTTGGCATTGATGGGACATGAGTTATTTGTAGCTTGGTTAGATGAACAATGATGTTACTACGGTCAAGCTAATCCATACCTCTGGTACAAAAAGATGAAAAAAGCTACCATTTAAATCCTCTTATTTAACTTCCACCCTTCTTTTACTGGTGTGTTGGACAGTGTTAAACTAGAAAGTGAAAAAATAAAGTATTGAAGAATTCATATTGGTAGTAGTTAGCCAAAATTTCATGATTTGATATGAAAAAAGATTTGGTTTTCAAAAGTTGAGTGCAACTGGAGTATGTGCACATTATTTGGCTTTTACTCTACATGGGTCACATAGCTCTCAGGATCTTTTGATTTTGTTATTATCTCTGAGTCATTATTATTATGGAAAGTCACAACCAACCTAGAATATTTGAGTGACATGAAAAGTTGTGTACAAGGCAAGTTATACCCTGTAGGTTTAGTTTGTTAAAGACATGGTACTTTATATTTACATCTTCATACATTTGTGTCATTGACATTGCTCTTAGGATATTTGATTTTGTTATTAGCTCCAAGTCATTTTTATTATGGAAGGTCAGAACCAACCTAGAATATTTGAGTGCACATGAAAAGTTGTGTACAAGGCAGGCTATACTCTGTAGGTTTAGTTTGTTAAACAGATGGTATTTTATATTTATATCTTCATATATTTGTGTCATTGAAATTTCTCTTGGGATCTTTGATTTTGTTATTATTTCTAAGTCATTATTATTATGGAAGGTCATAATTCATAACCAACCTAGAATATTTGAGTGTACATGAAAGTTGAACAAGGTAGGCTATACCGTGTAGGTTTAGTTTGTTAAAGACATGGTACTTTATATGTATATCTTCATACATTTGTGTCATTGAATAAAATTAGCACCAAAATTTGATCTATTGGAATCACTATAGAACCTAGTGGGGATTTTACCAGACTATTATATCGTGTACTTTTGAGTATATTTTCTAGGAGTACAATATATTAACACATCAATATATCGAATAAATTCTTACTTGACTTGGGTTATTTTCCACTTGGTAGCAACATTACAATAGTAACATGGTTGAAATACATATATTATGCTCAACTTGATTATTTTCCTGTTCAAGAGTTCTACTCTTCTCAAATCTCTTTATTTCTTTTTATCATTTAGCATAAACATACAAAATAATAAATGCACTTGTAGTTTTGTATATTCTATACACCTTTCTTTTCTTTTGACAGGGTGAATGTCACTTATGGCGAGATGGAAGATAGAGTGATGATGACTGGTGTGCACACTGTGGCAGAAGTTTTCTGCGTCTGTTGTGGGTCAAATGTTGGATGGAAATATGTGAGTATGGAGTGATGAAATGTTAGACATTGTTATTTGGTAGTTGCTAGAAGTTTTAGTTGTTCCTAATATAACAATTCTTTTCAGGAGACCGCCCATGAGATAAGCCAAAAGTATAAAGAAGGAAAATCAGTACTTGAGCGGTCAGTTGATTACTTCAGTTTTCTTTAGAATTGAGTTAGGAACATATCAAAAGTCCTGACTGAGGTACTTCCTTTTATACTCAATAGGTTTAAGATTTGTGGCCCTGATGGAAGCTATTACTCGGGTAGTCGTGATACTCATGTTGGAGGAAGTGATGCTGATGATGTTTGATCACCATTCAGAACGAAAATTATATCCAAAAATGTACATTCTTTAAACCACCAGCCTATTAGTCTTTATAAACCATTGAATTCTTGAATAGCTTAAGATACTACAACTTCTTTAAGCTTGTCCTTTATTGTGTATGATAATATGGAAGCAGCCATGTGTTGTTGCAAATTACATGACCATCTGCCTGTATTTGTTTGCAATGACAAGACATTACTAGTAGCAACCACTCTGCTTTAATTGCTTCTATCTTTCAATTGTTGTTTCGTAGCTCAATAGAGTTATGCGAGTATTACTTATGTGGGTATTAGTTATGCAAGTATTAGTCAGTTTGGACGTGAACTTTTGAAATGAAACCAAGACTATAAGTTGATTTTCCGTCTACTTTGCCCGTTTCATAACCATCCCATATCCTCCCTGAATGACTCTCATAGACCATTTAGGTCTATTTGTTCAGAAAATAAGATATTTCCCATAAAGCCCCAATATTTCTATCAAGGCAGTTGTCGAACCATACTACTTTAGTTGTTTAGGGCTGTAGTACCTTTGTGTAGATCTTCGTGAGTGCGAGTCATTTTAGTTGTTTAGTGCTGTAGTACCTTTGTGTAGATCTTCGTGGGTCAAGAGTCTGTAGAAATCTGGAAATGGAAATCAAGTATGAGAATCTGTTTAGTGTTGCGGACACTTTCTTGTAACAACTAGATTATTATTTCAACCTCATTAACTACTTCTATGTAATTCATATGCTGAAAGAATCAATTTTATGGGGTTTCCAGGTAGGCTATGTTTATAATTCTATACTAGAAAGAATAATTTAATGGACTAGAATTGAAAATCATTCATAATTAAGTTGCCCACATGTTGTGCCTTCAAAAAACAACCCTAGCTTTCAATGGATAAAATCCAATGGATATTCTTTTCAGTTCTGGGAGGAAACCGAATTATGGAAGAAATGAATGAACAGAAAATACTTACATTAAAAAAAATACCCTAAATCTTGGAAAAATCTTTTCTAGAGTGATCTGGTCAAATAATTTACATTATGGGTGTGTTTGGTATGAAGGAAAATGTTTTCCTCGAAAACAAGTAGATATTTGACTTATTTTCACATGTTTGGTCGGTGAGTAGAAAATATTTTAGTGTTTGATTTTTGAGTGAAATATTTTTGAAAAATATCTTTTATTTTTTACTAGAGTAGAAAATAATTTTTTTTTTAAAAAAACTAAAAAAAATTTGTGGTGTGTGTGTGGGGTGGGGGGTTTCTACGATAGGGGTGAAAAATTAAAATTTAAAGTTACTTTTTTAAAAAAAGAAATATTAATTTTAATTTTTTGGAGGGTTGGGGTAGGGGATGGGGGGCTGGTAGGGGGCTAAGTGAGAGGGGGGGATTGTCGAGGGTAGGGGTGAAAAAATAAAAGTTTGAAGTTTAAAATATTTTTTAAAAAAACTTACAATTTCTTCTTCTTCTTTTTTTTTGGGGAGGGGGGAGGGGGCTGGTAGGGTGTGGGGGGGAGGGAGGGTAGGAGTGAAAAAAATGAAATTTTGAAGTTGAAAATATTTTTTTAAAAATAAAGTTAAACTTCTTTAGGGGTAGGGGGCTGGTAAGGGGGTGGGTTCGAGGGCTGGTAGGATGGGGTGGGTAGGGGGAGGTTGGAAGAGAATTTTGGAAATTGTTTTCCTAAAGTTTTCGAGGGAGGGTAGGAGTGAAAAAATGAAATTTTGAAGTTGAAAATATTTTTAAAAAAAATAAAGTTAAACTTTTTTAGGGGTAGGGGGTTGGTAAGGGGGTGGGTTCGAGGGCTGGTAGGGGGTGGATTGGGGGCTGGTAGGATGGGGTGGGTAGGGGGAGGTTGGAAGAGAATTTTGGAAATTGTTTTCCTAAAGTTTTGCAGGGAAGTCATTTTCCTTAAATTTGAGAAAAAATGAGTTGATTTGGAAAACATTTGACCCAACCAAACATAAGAAAATTGGAAAACTTTTCCGAAAATTGTTTTCCTCCATTACAAAAACACACCCTATGACTAAGTCCAGACAAAACCTAACATAAAACGTGAGTTACTGTTTTCCGACCTTCTGTATAACTAAACTTTACAACTTCGTTATGATCATGCATACTTTCGATTTGATGAAATCATCTTTAAATAACTTATTACATTGAAGATATGAATTGTTATCTAGTTAACATCTTTTAGGATTTATCTATCTATTCATTTTTTAAAACAAAAATAATCTTGAGCTGAAATTCAAATTGTGGTTATACAAGTTAAATATCAATATGTTAAATTATTGGGATTAATCGGGTCAAATCGAGCGGGTAAGATCCAACAAAGTTCAGAGAATTTAACTTTCTAAAGGGTTTGTGACGGTCCGTCGTATCTACGACGGTCCGTGCTGCAATTCCGTCGCGGAGTTCAGAGAGTCGCTCCCAGTACCCAGATTTTTAGAGTTGAAGTGTTTTGGAACGGAGGCCCTCGACGGTCCGTCGTGACCATGACGGTACGTCGCCTGATCCGTCGACCCAGTCAGTTATTTTCAAAAATAATTCTACTACTCGAACCGACTAAACAGGTTGTTACAATAGATACAAATTTACCCATCATTCGTCCCCGAACGATCAGAGATAGAAAAACAAGGGAGAAAAAGGGTACCTGAATCTGTAAAAAGATGTGGATATCTTTCTTGCATATCAGCCTCATTCTCTCAAGTGGACTCTTAAACTGGCCGATTCTTCCACTGAACCTTGATGGATGCAATCTCATTTGATCTCAACTTGCGGACTTCTCTATCTAAAATAGCAACAGGCTCCTCTTCATAAGAAAAATTCTCATCCAGAAGGACTGAATCCCAACGAATAATGTAGTTTCCATCTCCATGGTATTTTTACAGCATAGACACATGGAATACCGGGTGCACCCCTGAGAGTCCTGGAGGAAATGCCAATTCATAAACCACCTCCCTACGCGCTTCAGAACTTCAAATGGATCAATATACCTTGGGCTAAGCTTACCTCGCTTACCAAACCGCATCACCCCTTTCATGGGCGAAACCTTCAGCAAGACTTGCTCACCCTCCATAAAATCCAAGTCCCTAACCTTTCGATCTGCATATTCTTTCTGCCTGTTCTGAGCTACTAAAAGCTTCTCCTGAATGAATTTTACTTTATCTAACGATTCCCTCAAAAGATCGGTACCCCATGGTCTCACCTCAAATGCATCAAACCACCCAATGGGAGACCTACATCTCCTCCAATACAATGCCTCAAATGGGGCCATATCAATACTTGAGTGATAGTTATTATTGTATGAAAACTCGGTTAAGGGCAAGAAGTTATCCCAATGACCACCAAAATCTAATACACATGCACAAAGCATATCCTCCGACACCTGAATCGTTCGCTCAGACTGACCATCGGTCTGAGGGTGAAATGTGGTACTAAGATCCAACCTAGTACCTAATTCAGCATGCAATGTTCTCCAAAACTTAGAAGTAAATTGCGTACGCCTATATGATATGATGGAAAGTGGGACTCCATGCAATCGAACAATTTTTGAGATATAGAGTTTGGCTAACTTCTCTGCATTATAAGTCACCTTGACCGGAATGAAGTGAGCAGACTTAGTTAATCTGTCAACAATTACCCAAATGGAATCAAACTTACCCAATGTCTTTGGAAGACCAACCACAAAATCCATTGCAATTCTTTCCCATTTCCATTCAGGAATGGGCATTTTCTGAAGTGTTCCTCCGGGCCTCTAGTGCTCATACTTTACCTGCTGACAATTCGGGCATTGGGCAACGAAATCAACAATGTCACGCTTCATCCTACTCCACCAAAAATGTTGTTTTAGGTCACGATACATCTTGGTTGCACCAGGATGTATAGAATACCTTGAACTATGAGCCTCTGTAAGAATAGTGTGAATCAAATTATCAATCCGGGGCACACACACCCTCCCCTTAATTCTCAAAATGCCTTCCTCATCAATTATTGCCTCTTTAGCCTCTCCTCGTAATACCATATCTCGAATCCGGATCAGTTTCTCATCAGTAAACTGTTTTCCCTTAATCTTGTCAAGAAAAGAAGATCTTGCCTCCACACAGGCCAAAAATCCTCCCTTCTCCAGTACTTCCAACCTCATAAAGTCATTAGCCAGGGTCTGAACCTCTCTAGCCAATGGGCGTGTAGAAACCTGCAAGTGAGCTAGACTTCCCATGCTCCCTGCCTTCCTACTTAAAGCATCTGCCACAACATTAGCTTTTCTTGGGTGATACAAGATGGTAATATCATAGTCCTTCAATAGTTCCATCCACCTCCTCTGTCTCAAATTCAAATCTTTCTGAGTAAAGACATACTGTAAACTACGATGATCTGTATAGACTTCACACTTAACCCCGTATAGATAATGTCTCCATTGCTTTAATGCAAACACTACTGCAGCCAACTCCAAATCATGGGTCGGATAGTTGCGTTCATGCACCTTTAGTTGCCTCGAAGCATAAGCAATTACATTCTTCTCATGCATTAGCACTGCACCCAAACCAGAATAAGATGCATCACAATACACAATGAAACTCTTACCTTCCACTGGCAAAGTAAGAATTGGTGCAGTAGTCAACAAGGTCTTGAGTTTCTGAAAACTTTCTTCACATTCATCCGACCATACAAAGGGAACATTCTGCTTAGTCAAATTTGTTAGCTGCGAATTAATAGAGGAAAATCCCTTGACAAATAGACGATAGTAGCTAGCTAAACCAACAAAGCTCCTTACTTCTGTAACATTAGTAGGTCTCGCCCAACTCTTCACCGTTTCAATCTTAGAAGGATCCACCATCACTCCATCCTTAGAAACCACGTGCCCCAAGAAGGACACTGAATCTAGCCAAAACTCACACTTGGAGAATTTGGCATAAAGTCTTTTCTCCCTCAACAACTCCAATACAATTCTCAAATGCTCCTCATGTTCTTTCCTGCTCTTTGAGTATATCAGTATATCATCAATGAATACAATAACAAAGAGATCCAGATATGGCTTAAAAATCCTGTTCATCAGACTCATAAAAGCAGCAGGGGCATTCGTAAGCCCAAAAGACATTACTAAGAATTCGTAATGTCCGTACATGGTTCGAAAAGCAGCCTTTGGCACATCTGCTGCCCGTATTTTCAATTGATGATAACCGGATCTCAGGTCAATTTTAGAGAAGACACAAGCACCTTGTAACTGATCGAACAAATCATCAATTTGAGGAATAGGATACTTGTTCTTACTAGTTAGCTTATTCAGATGCCTGTAGTCTATGCACATCCGAAGGCTTCCATCCTTCTTTTTCACAAATAAAACAGGAGCGCCCCAAGGGGATGCACTTGGTCTAATAAAACCTTTACCTAACAACTCCTGAAGTTGGGCCTTAACTCCCTTAACTCAGCTGGAGCCATCCTATAAGGGGGGATGGAAATGGGGCAAGTACCCGGCTCCAGATCAATACAAAAATCAATATCCCTATCCGGTGGCATACCAGGAAGGTCTGCAGGAAACACATCCAGAAACTAACAAACTATCGAAACAGACTCAATCGAAGGTACTTTGGAAGTATCATCCCTGAGATGTGCCAAGAAGGCTAAACAACCTTTACTAACCATCATCTTAGCGCGAAGAAAAGAATACGGACTGGGGTGGAAATGTAGTCACCCTCCCACACTAGCGGATCTGTCTCAGGCTTGGCCAATGTCACAATTTTAGCATTACAATCTAAGATTGCAAAATTTGGGGAAAGCCAAGTCATACCCAGAATTACATCAAAATCAACCATTTCTAGGATAATCAAATCTATATAGGTATTGCTCCCTACAAAAGTCACAAGGCAAGACCTATACACCTTCTCAACTATCACAGACTCACCCACAGGAGTAGAGACACTAATAGGCATGTCAAGCAAATCGCAATGTAAATCAAGACCAGTAGCAAATGAGGAAGATACATATGAAAATGTGGATCCCGGATCAAATAATACCGAATCCATGCAATCACAGACCAAAAGATTACCTGTGATAACAGCATCAGATGTCTCTGCTTCAGACCTCCCGGGGAAAGCATAACAATGGGCCCTATCACCTGTCTGTCCATTGCCCCTATCATGTTGCGCTGCAGCAGTTCCAGCTTGCCCGCCACCCCGGTTGATTGGGTGACCACCATTACCTTGGCCACCACGTCCTCCAGAATGGCGGCCTCTCCCATGACCACCTCTATCTCTGACTATTGGGAGTCTGTAACTCTGTTTTGGACAATACCTCCTAATATGTCGAGTATCCCCACATCCACAACAATTCCTGGAGTCAAGCATAGGTCTTTGTGAAAGTGACGAAGTCTGGGATAACCTCCAAACTCAGAAAAAGGCTGACTGGGCTGCGATGGACCCCCAGCTAAAGCCTGCAGTAAAGACTGAATAGGTCGGGCTGGGTAACCTCCTGAACTCTGCCCTCTGGAGTAAGAACCACTAAACTCACCTCTCTTACGAAACTTCTTAAATGTCGACGATGTGGCGAAGTCGTCTGGCTTCACCCCCTCTACTTCTATCACAAAATCAACCACTTCCTGAAAGGATTTTGCTGCAGTAGCTACCTGTAAGGCTGGAATTTACAAATCTGACCTCAATCCTTTCACGAAGCGGCGAATCCGCTCTTGTGGACTGAAGCAAAGCTGAGTGGCATACCTGGATAGTGCACGAAATTTGGCCTCATTAGCAGCAACAGACATCCTGCCTTGCTCTAGGCTTAGGAACTCATCTCTCCTCTTGTCCCTCAAGGTCCGGGGTATATACTTCTCCATAAATAAGCTAGAAAATGATGCCCAAGTCATAGGTGGTGCTTGTGCTGGTTGACACTCAACATACGACCACCACCACCTTTTGGCATCCCCCTGAAACTAATAAGTCACAAACTCAACACCGAATCGTTCTACTATGTCTATCTTATGTAGCAGCTCAGGACAATCAACCAGAAAATCATAGGCATCCTCAGATTCAGCACCCTTGAAGACTGGAGTTTTCAACTTTAATAATTTAGTGAAAAGTTCATGCTGATCACTTGTCATTATGGACCCTGTAGTCAATCGAGGAAATGTGCCTACTTCCAATGAGGCATCCATGCGGGGAGCCACAGCGACTGCATGTTGTACTCCCTGAACCTGAGGTGTTGGTGCAGAAAACACTGGAGGTGTCTGGCCCTGATCACCCGCTAAGATAGATAAGAACCTGGTTAATCATCTCTGGGGTAGGCTGGGGTGGTAGTTCCTCATCTTGATCCTGATCATTTTCCCCTTCTTCACCCCCTCTTACTACTTGATCAGTCGGTGGAGGAGTCACCGCCCTATCACTAGTTGGACCAGGTGTTCTTCCTCTACCTCTAGAGGGCGTCGTCCTGCGACCTCTACCATGGCCTCTTGCCACTGCTCCTCCTCGAGTTACAGCCCCAGTGGCTGGCTCAGACGCACCCTGTCTTGCCGGTGTTGGTGTTGGCACAGTTGTTGCTCTAGTTCTAACCATCTGCGAAATAGAGTGAGGACATCAAATACCAATTTGTATCACCTAGATACCAATTGGATCCAAGTAATAGCGCGAAAGGAAGAAAGAATGGAATTTTCCTAAAGTCCTATAGCCTCTCAAAGAAAAGTAAGGGCGTCCCCCTACCATTTCTCAAGACTCTACTAGACTCGTTCTTGTGTGATTAGAACAACGAACCTAAAGCTCTGATACCAAGTTTGTCACGACCCCAAAACGAGCCGCGAGTGGCACCCACACTTATCTTACTAGGTGAGCGAACCAACAGTTTTAAAACCCAACATTTACCAATATTTCAACCATAAGGAACAAAAATATAATGCGGAAGATCCAAAACTCATTAACGAAATCAATTAAATAAACTTCTAAAGTTTAAAACATAATATTCCCAAAATCTGGAAGTCATCACATCAAGAACATCTATCCTCAAATTTCTAAATCTAAGAGTATTAAGAAGCTAAATTAAGTAAAAGGGATGGTCCATGTCCGAACTTCAAGACATCGAGACGTGAAGAAGAGAATCTAGCCCGAGCTAGGAATAATAGCTCACCCTGAATTCTGATATGCTGGAGACTGGCTAGAGTTGAGGACGAGTCGAAGTCAATGGTGCACTTGATGCACTCCACAAAACAACAAGAGGGAAATAAAAGTAGGGGTCAGTACAAAGAACAAGTACTGAGTAAGTATCATCGGCCAACTCAAAATAGAAAATAATATATACTGAATAATAATATAAAATCAACCATAATACTTAACATGTGACAATCAACAAATACAAGAACCATTGGTAACAACGCCACGCACACCTTTGAGGACTCAAGCCTCCACACCATACTCATCTGGGAAATAGGTTCTTCGAAATTTAGTATATTAACATAATTCAAGATTTCTTCTCTTTAGTTCTATCGTGTCGGAACATGACATTCCGATCCCTTAATTCTACGTGTCGGAACGTGACACTCCTATCCATTATTCCTACCGTGTCGAAACGTGACACTCCGATCCCCTAATGCTACGTGTCGAAACGTGACACTCCGATCCATTTATCTCATTATTTCAGTTCCTCAAGCTTTCTCTATGTCAAGCGTCATCTTAATAGAGAGGATTTAAGATAAAAGATTCAACAGTTTCATCATTCTAACCACCACAATTATACGATCACAACATACAAACACACAATCAAGTATATAGAAGACTTTACAATACCACCCAATACATATCAATCGCTATTTAGAGTTTATCTATCACATAGACATAAACCATAACCTACCTTCACCGAAGAATCGTGATCGAGCAAGCTATCTCTCAATGCCTTTTGCTTTCCTCTTCGTTCTCTCTTTCTCGATCGTTCTCCCTCTTTGCTTCTTTTTTATTTTTACTCTCCCAATTCTTTTTCTTTTACCCTAATTATCATATAATTCATTATGCTAAAAGTAACCCATTATTTATTTTAAAGTTACCTCTTTTAACCCCCAAGTAAATAAATTATTAAACTTACCCCACTAATTTCATAAGGTTTGTCATGAATAGTCCAAAACACCCCTTTAAAACCTTTAGCAGAAATCCGACCCAGTTGGGGTTACGCAACCTGTGACGGCCCGTCGTGTCTATGACGGTCCGTCCTGCAGGTCCGTCACAAAGTTCAGAGAATTTAACTTTCTAAAGGGTTTGTGACGGTCCGTCGTATCTACGACGGTCCGTGCTGCAATTCCGTCGCGGAGTTCAGAGAGTCGCTCCCAGTACCCAGATTTTTAGAGTTGAAGTGTTTTGTAACGGAGGCCCTCGACGGTCTGTCGTGCCCATGACGGTACGTCGCCTGATCCGTCGACCCAGTCAGTTATTTTCAAAAATAATTCTATTGCTCGAACCGACTAAACAGGTTGTTACATGTGTTAGCAACTAATTAGAACTACTGTGATTTATTTTTTTGTATATGTAAGCATGAATGAATTTGATACTTAATTTATGACATTTTTGTATCATATTATATAATACAAATGTATAAGACAATTCATTTTTTAAATAAAAACAAAATATAATGAAGTTGAAGTCAAAATAATCATGTTTTTAAAGAAATACTCTAATACTTAGTAGAAAGAAGTATCTTAAAACAAAAAAAATAAACACTCTAGAACTAGAGAACTAGAGTTAATGTATCTTAAAAATCATAACACTCTAAAAAGGTGGCTAACATTTGATAGATAATCTCTATCCAACATTAACCAAATCCTCTTTAGTTAGTGTTGTGAATGACTCTTAGGCTTTAACGGATTCTCATTTTCACTAATGTATCTTGCCTTGGCCTTTTCGATACCGAACTTCTTAAATAGGACTGCATATCGTGTACGGATGTAATTAATCTGATAGAAAATCATTGAATGGAATACGAATTTCATCGCTAAAGAACTCAGAAAATGCAGCTACAAACAATCCACAGTCCCTTCAAGAGCAGATTTTACATTATAAAAATAAAGAAGATACATATAATTCAAAACAAAATCACGTTAATACTTACATGCTATATCACTTGTTTATGCTTATCACTAGACAAAATATTTATGTCTGATACTTATATATTAAAATTGGATATAATGTATCTAATACACACCGACTAATGCAAGTTTTGACTGATACATCATTTAATATGATGCAAATATATTAGATACACATTGAATAATACAAATTTTGACTAATACACCATTGAACATTATATTGTATCAATGACAAGAAATCTTGTCACTGATGCACAACTAAGCATATTATAACATTTTTATACATTATACATTTTTATAACTTCATATAATTACAACTATTCAAGTAATGAACAAAATTAGAATTTAGTGTATTCATAAATTAAACTTAAATATGATCACATCACAATATGAAACATAAATTTTATCATTAAAATATATCATTTTTTGATTGACTAACATAAATAAGTGTTATCTCTTAGCCATTTCTAAATAGAACATATTTAAAATAAACATCAAATTTTAATATAACATATATATAAAAGTGAACAATAGTAATACTTAAATCATAAATGACATAAATAGTCAATTAACTATAGGAGTGAGTCTAAAATGGTCCCTTGATTATACACTTAATATATATACTCCTTTAACTATTCAAAAACTTGTCAGCTTTGGTCTTTTAACTATACACTTATCGGTTTTACTCACTTAACAATAAAGTTATCGATTTTAGTCTTTTTGATATTCAAAAACTTATCAGGTTTGGTCTTTGCCCATTTCTTTAATACAATAGCTTAGATTTATATTAACAGAAATATTCGTGAAATTAAATCTTTAAACCATTTCTAAAGTTGTTTCTCTGTCCCCGCTTTTTTTTCTTCAAACTACTCTTATAAAAAGAACAATAACGTCTTCAAAATAAAATTAATGAGGAAACAAGATATCAATCCTAATTTTATTCAATGGAGGATAAAATTAAGCATATAATTGTTGTTAATGATTTGAAGTCACACTTGATATTTTAATTAATGTGAATTTTATTTAAGTAACTCAAATTCTTTATGTAAAATAAAATAAATAGAATAATAAAAATTATCTATTTAAAAATAAATTTAAAAAAACTACAAATAAACCATTTTATAAATTTCAATTTCTGAAAAATTAAACTAATTCCGCTCAATGAAGTCGCTGGAGTACAAACTTTGAATTTAACGGGGAATAGTTTTTTCTTTTTATAATAAAGATTAGCATATTCAAGTCATTAGTAGCAATAAATATGCTTCATTGTATCCTCTGGTAAATAAAATTATGACTTATATTTTTTTTCTCGTGAATTTTATTTTGAATCGTTAAGGTTAAGGTTCTTAATATTAGGTTAATTTGAAGACAAAGAAGCGCAGAAAGAGGAAAAACAGAAAAAATCGCTAAAAGATTTAATTTCTCGAGACATGAATTATGTTAATATAAACCTAACCTATTTATATTAACAAATGAAAAAAGATCAAATCTGATTAGTTTTTGAATACTTGAAGGACTAAAATTAATAATTTTATAGTTAAAGGACTAAAACTGATAAGTGTATAGTTAAGAGACCAAAGCTGACAATTTTTTGAACAGTTAAAAGACTATATTTGTCAAATATATAATTAAAGGACCATTTTAGACCTAATCCTATAATTAAGAAACTATTTCTGTCATTTTCTCATAATTGTTCCAATGGTAAGGACAAGGAGGATCTTATCATGCTAAATGCATGAATAAGAGTACCAAAAGGTCCACTACACAAAAAGGCCAAAATCGTGGGGGTTTCAAAGCGGAGGTTAGTTGTAACCTCCACAAATTACCTTAAATAGAGGAGGTTCTGATAGCTGACGAAAAATAAAAGTAAATAGCGGGGGGTTGAAATTCCGTCATCTAAAAAAGAAAAATTCAAATAAATAGCCAGAGTTTAAACCCCCTCTATTTGTAAATATAATTTTTTATTTTAATTAGGTTTATTTTGTTGTAATCTTGCTATACTTTTCATGGTTTAGCTGTCCATGTTGGTATTTGCCAAATAATGAACTGAAATTCTCAAACTCGTTAGTGACTTCATTTGGCCAAAAAATTTGTTTAGTGAGGATGTAGAAGTCGTAGTAGAATCAGTAGAGGGAACAAATTGCCATATTTATACTTCATTGATTGCTAAATGATATCGAATCAGTTCTTCCTTATTTATAGTCCATTGGTTGCTATTGCCAAATTTATACTTCACTTATTGCTAGAGGTGGCAAACGGTCGGATTGGATTGATTTTGTATGGGTTGAATATGGTTTGAGAAAAAATGGGTTGGATCATAATCCATCCAAATATAATATGGTCAAATATGGATTTGGTCAAAATGGTTCTAATCCTAACCAAATTTGTTTTTCAAAAATATAAATGTACCCCTCTCCACATATCCCCCCCCCCCTTTTAGGACCGAAAATAAGCAGGTGTAAATGCAGAAGCTAGCAACGCAAACCTTGAAAGATCACGAGTAATAAGACAACGAGAAATATACCAAAAGACACAAAGATTTAATGTGATTCGGTCAATCGACCTACGTCCAAAAAGGAGATGAGCAATCCACTATAAATATGAGAGTACAAAATACAGAGAGAAACAACCTCAACCAATTCACTCAGAATACATGGGAGGTTCACACAAGTGATAACGTATCAAGCTTGTGACCCACAAATTCTCCCTCTAACCAAAACTCTCAAAGCCCTTAAGACTACATTGTGAATGTTGATTAAGTTAGAAGGAACATTCCTCTATTTATAGAGTCCTAAACCTTTTCCTACAAGAAAAAGGATTAGTCAATTCAAAACCTTTTCCTAAAAGAAAAACCTATTTATATAAGAAATTTAGGGCAAATAAAACCCAACAAATCTCCCCCTTGGCCTGAATTTCTGACAAAATAAATTTGTCCACCTTCTTCACTTAATCTTCAATAACTTGCTTCTCCTCTCCATAATCTCCTTTGCAAAATTTATGTCTCAACACAGAAAACCTCTCTGAAACAATTTCTCCAACAAAATCTTCATTACTGTCAAAATGGTTGCGCTAGAACTACACCCGCCAAGATGAACACCTCTTTCTAACCTGGTTCAATCATCGATTATCGAACCACTGAACCTGACTCCATCATTGAATCTGGCTCTGATACCACTTGTTAGGACCGAAAATAAGCAGGTGTAAATGCGGAAGCTAGCAACGCAAACCTTGAAAGACCACGAGTAATAAGACAACGAGAAATATACCAAAAGACATAAAAATTTAACGTGGTTCTGTCAATCAACCTACGTCCAAAAAGGAGATGAGCAATCCACTATAAATATGAGAGTACAAAATACAGAGAGAAACAACCTCAACCAATTCACTCAGAATACATGGGAGGTTCACACAAGTGATAACGTATCAAGCTTGTTACCCACAAATTCTCCCTCTAACCAAAACTCTCAAAGCCCTTAAGACTACATTGTGAATGCTGGTTAAGTTAGAAGGAACATTCCTCTATTTATAGAGTCCTAAACCTTTTCCTACAAGAAAAGGATTAATCAATTCAAAACCTTTTCCTAAAAGGAAAACCTATTTATGGTAAGAAATTTAGGGCAAATAAAACCCAACACCCCCCCCCCCTCACACACACACCTTTCACCAACCTATCCCTAAAAAAAATTATTTTTCAAAAAAAAAAAATTACCCCGCCCCCTGGCAACCCCCCCCCCCCCCCCCCCCACCACCTTCCATCAACATACCCTATTTTTTTTCCAAAAAAAAATGTTTATCCTCTCCTCCCGGGCATTCTACGCCCCCCACTCCACCCCAACTTCCACCAACCTACCACTAAATTTTTTTTATTGAGTGAAAATGAAAATAAGTGATCTAATATGGATCAATTGGATACCCATTTTGACTATATTTGAAGAGACTTTTAAAATAGTTTGAAGCCATATTCGATCAATTATAATATGAGCGATCCAAGTCATTATATATGATTAAAATGGGCTCATTTTAATAATATGGGCGGAAATTGTCACCCCTACTGATTAACAAAGTCAACTAGGTAGATTCAAAAGCAGACAATAAGCAAAATATTTCTTCCTTATTTTCTAACACTAGTTAGCTTTTCGATGCGGATTGATATATTAACTTAAGTTAGTCATTCTATATAACCTAGTAATATTAGATATACTATAGTAATTTGTACATTCATATAGGAAGACTCTATTAGTAAGTTCAAGCAGTCCAACATTTTATTTTGAAGTATTTCGAGGTGACAGACAATTTATGTGTTTGTTTCTGTCTCATTTTTTTTCTTAGCAAGATCTAAAAATATAAATTTATCTTGATAGCTGTAGTTGTAACTGTAATTTGTGTATATGTTAACCTTGACAATTTAAAAATGATATGGGATCAAGTATTTTTTTTATCAAAATTGTACTTCATTGAACTTATTTACTTTCATTCTTTTGGAAATGGCATGGGAGCAAGATTATAAAATGATGCAAGTTTGGCATTTCGCTCAAGAGACTCTTTGCATACATTTCAAACAGAGAATGTTTGGTAAGTGCTAGAATGAACTTTGCAGGTTGTAACTAGTCATTTTTGAAGCCTGTAACTTATGGCATTAAAGTTTTACTTGTTTGTTTGTTTCTCATTTGGATTTTTGTGGAGCTGGAATGATCTCAGGAAATAGTTGTGAGCAAAGAGATTTTGAGTGACGGCTCTAGTAATTTCTTTGTGTACTTGGGAACTAAACTTTGTCACACCCTTAGGTTCAAGATTAAGAGAAGTGAACTCTTGTTGTATTTATTAGTTAGTAAAGAAACCTCTAGTTCTTCAACCTTGAACTAGAGGTCTCATGTTCGAACCTTGATAGGAAGCTTCAAATCTGAATTATCGGATGTTTAACTCGTAGACTTTCAAGGGGTTCAAGAGAATGACTAATGCAGAAACAACGATTTAATTTAGAGACATTAGCTAAGCCTCTTAAAATTGAAACTTTCGCTATATTCATAAATTGGATTTGTGAGTATTCCTATAGCTGACTCCTACTTATTTGGGATTGAGGCGTAGTTGTTGTCATTTAATGCTTACAACCTTAGTATGTTAATGTTAAGGATATTTTGTTTTGTGACTTACAGTGGGCTTACAACCATTGTCAAGGAGCTATGCTGCCACTACCCATGTCTCTAAAGGTAATTCTTCCTCATTTCTAAGCTCGATATATTGTTTCCATTCAATCAATTCGTCCTCATTGGTCAATTGCACTTCACAGAAGATTGTGTTGCTAGATTAAATTTATTCTGCAAAAGAAACAAATACTCTTGCTTCTTCTATAGCTTGTTTCTTCCGTTCAAGCAATTCGTTCAGTATTATTGACTCAAGTTATGCTTTAAGTATCATTATGTTTATTGTTATACAACTATGCTGATATAGATTTTGACTCTTCATCCACTTAGAATTCACAATGTCTTTCTTGCAATGGCTGTGAGTTCATTCTTAACAATAGTTTTGATGAATCTTGGTTATCTTGGGCCCAGTATTATTAATCTTAGCTTCTTCTCTTTCCTTCAGACCTCACTTTATTTATGTTTTCTCTGCTTCTTTTAATTACCAAGGAAGATGTATATGCTATAGTCCAACTGAATAAGACAAAAAGGCTAAGATAATGTTCTGTTCCTTTAGGGTTGAAATTTGGGGGGAGCCTTGTAAAGGTAGAAACATCTTATTGCAAAATGTATGATTATTGGTTATTTGATTTATGCTACCATTTCCTGTTAAATTGTGATTCAATCTGTTTCATTAGCATGCAATAGTATTCAATGCTATAAGTTAAGTTCTATTGTGACATTTTTCATGTGATTTTTTTTAGGTATGGATTGCATATAAGGAAGCAAGTTGGTTATGCTTCAAAACTATTTGTATTCATATCACCATCAACCTCTATTATTTGTTTTCTCTTATATTACAAATCTAATTATTCTAATGACTACAAATTCAACTGTTTTCATAGTACTTATTGTAAGTAAACATACATTTAGATTTGCAGCATCTTCTTGAGATATGTCTGTTTCTTTTTTGCTTCTTGTAGGAATACTATGACGTTCTTGATGAATTCATGAAGGTTGTGAAGCAAAACTATGGAGAAAAATTTCTTGTACAGGTTAGTAATTTGAAACTTGCTGAAGACCAATCGCCTTTCATGTAACGTCTAAGTGTGATATTTTTAACGTCATCTACATTATGAAGATTTCGCGAATCACAACGCTTTTGAACTATTGGTGAAATATGGTACCAAACATTTGGTATTAAATGATGATATACAGGTATGCTACATTTTTTTGGCCTATATCATCGATATTTGTGTTCATTCAAGTTTCTGATCCCATTAGGGCTGCAAAGGACCAACTGTTGTGGCACTTGCGAGTCTTGTTGCATCTCTTAAGCTGGTTGGAGGGTCCTTAGCTGATCATACGTTCTTGTTCTTTGGTGTTGGAGAAGTAAGTCTACGTTTTTGTTCTTTGGTGTTGGAGAAGTAAGTCTAGACTTTCTTTTGAAGACCCATTTTCAATTGTTTCGGTAGATGAGCTACCTCTAACAACATGTAAAAAAGGATACAAATGGTACTAATGAATGTAAAGGATCTTATATAACAAATGGACATGATACACTCCGCCTCATTAACATCCATATCAATTTCAAGCTATTCAGAGCTCTGACAATTAAGTCTAACTTGATTTGGTGAACTTTATTCTGATCTTTCTACTACGGGATAATATAGATCTTCTTTAGTAACCTCAGTAAACTTGGAGCTCTAGCTTCTTGAGGACAAAGATATACGTCAAAACTATAAAACTGGTCTTCATGTTCCTGCAGAGCACGTCGAAGAAGTCGTAGATTGTTAAAGAATGACCTACATTGGTGGTTAATGAGATGGTGGACTCCTTATAAGGCTTGTGCAATCCTTCTCCCTTTGAGTTAGCTTTTGGGTGTGAGTTAGGCCTAAAACCTAAATTCATATGGTATCAGAGTAGGGTCCGTCTCACCTGATGTTGGGTCCCCCAAACTCAAAATTGTATGTGGAGAAATTTTCATTATACAACTGCAATCGCCAGTATAATACATGTAAGTAACCTTATCCCTAAGATGAAACTCCTCGAAATCGAAAATGCAGGCAATTTCAATGCTTCATAACTATGTATAAGGTATCTCTTTCAATACTCCTTTACTGTGTTTTTTTTTTTTGCAGGTAGGTGATGTTCCATGAACTGTTGCGGGTACTTTCTTGAGTTTGGGTGCTAGTAATTGAAGACTTTTCATCCATTAAAGCAAGACTAATCTAACAGTTTTCGCAGTGATTTCAAGTTTCTTGTAATCGTAATGTTTGGGGTGAATCACGCATTTTAATATAGCTTGTAAAACTAATAGTTAGTACGCTTAATGATATATTTTTGTGTTTGAAATATGTTTACTTATAGGTTTGGACTATGATGTACATGTTAATTAGTCATTAATATTTAAAATTGAATATAACTAGCAAAATGCTGTAAAAAGTTTACTATGTGCTTGATTTATAGGGGTTTCGCCTGTTAATTTAATGTGATTCATAAATTGCGGGGTTTTCCGACTCCAAGACTCACAAATTGTTGGGGTTCTGATTCCCAGAATATAAAGCACATGTTTATTGATACCAATTTGCGGGGGATTCAAAACACCCTCAAATAACCCCCATGCGATTGGTACCAGAGGTTGGTGAAAAACCCCTGTGACTTAATTGTGGTAGACCTAACAGCATGGGTTTTTACAACTGCCGTAACAGCAAATTGCGGGAGTTACTGACTGCCGCAATATGTCATTTTAACTCCTATAATTTGGAAGTTTTTTTTTTTTTGTAGTGGTCAGCTTAGAAATTTCATTTTATTTGGCAAAGATCAATTATTGGCTCGCAAACGAACGAATGTAAACTCAAGTATAAATGAGACAATAGTTCATAATTTTATTATTGTTGTCTTCTCACCCTATAATTTGATTTAGTTAGAAATTCATCTGTTAACAAAGATTAATAACATAATAAAAGGTGATTGAAAAAAGGAAAATTTCTACAAAATAATAAATATTTAACGATATCAAATGTTATAGCTATTATTTTAAAAAATCACAAATATTTAAACGATATTAAATGTTATAACTACTGTATTGAAAAAATTATGATTTGGAACATAGTTCCCTCAAACCTTGCTATTCATTTAGTTTGTATAATTCACCTAAGTTTTATAATTCGTCTAATCGTATATATCATAATTTGGTTCCTGATTATATAAATTCAGAATTTATATATGCTTATGATGTTATTTGTATACGATTTATGAAAAATTCACAATAAATTATCATGTTTGTATATTGACAAGAGAAATATATAATCGAAGTTCTAAAAATTTCTAAATGTATGAATACAAATTTTTTATATACTTACCATATTTGTATATTTGCAAAAAAATATACAAATCGGCAAGCGTAGCACAAAATATACAGATCATAACTTCCATAGTAGAACTATAACTATTAAGCAATATTATTAAAACGATAACCATAGAGCCTTTTTTTTTCCAGGGGAATCAAAACTCAAAGTATTTGCTTTACGCTTTATGATTCTAAAGGAATCACTTTCATTATTCTAGGGATGGTGTTGAAGTGAGAGTAGACATGTTCATGTGTAAGTGAATGACTTAGGGAAGCTAATTTTTCAGCAACTTTATTAATTTTCCTGAAGTAATGTTGAATAGGAATATCATGTATATCTATAAGATTTTTTATCTCTTTAACCGTGTCTTATTATGTCTATTATAATTGCTATTTTTGAGATTTTCTCTACAAGATAAGATTTCGTAGCTTATCCAATTTCAAAAATTAAACTTATAATATAAGATTGTCCAAAATTATATAAATTAAAGAGATTAATTTCTCATTTTATCACACTTATGTAGGGGGAAATATCCTCTTACACGCCTAGAATTTAATGTTTGGATGTTAAATAATGTATAATTTATAGACCTAACTATAAATTAATCGACCAATATTCTGTGGTCTAAAAAAGTGTAGTATTAGCTGCTTTTCTCAATTGTTTCGCTTTCTCAACATTTTTACAACCTAAACCAAAGACCGAATATGTAAAAAAGTTAATTTTACTGTGTTTATGAAACTCGTTGCAACTTTCAAAGACAACTTTGTATATTTATTTAATTCGCTTAATTAATATTTTCTTTTTATTTCTCATGTGATATTTAAAGAAATTTTAATTAAATCTAAATTGCACACTGCATGACCTTTTAATAGTGATGTTTCTAATATAATTTTTATAGTCGTAATTTGAATTTTATATTTCTGATTATGGACTAAATGGTAGGCACATGGTTGACAAAATTGGCTCAACAACCATGATGCTAGGTGATTCTACAACGTTCTTCTCTCTGTATCTTTGACTATATGCAGTGAATTTGGGTATTTGCAAAAATTAAATACAAACAAAACGTGATCTTTACTCTTCACAAAATCTACCGACACTGAAAAAGAAAAAAAAGGTACCGGAGTATTACAGTTCCCACTACTATTCCTATAGAGTTATTAACAACAGTATAGATAATACTCTATTTATGTGATTATAATTTATATTTAAATGTAAATTTGAACATAATTTTTTAAAATGAATTAATATATTGAAAAATTACGTAAAAATAAAGAAAATAAAAATAATATAAATCATAACAATTTAAAATATTAAAAAGATATCGGGTAAATTTGGGACTAAGAGAGTACAATATTGGTGAGTGATAGCTAATAAATGTATCTACATAGTAAAAACAAGCTTTGACTAAAGATAAAAAGCCGTTGATTTGTTTCAATTAAAAGACAAATCTGATGCTGAACTTGGACTTTGCAAGTTCTGTTCCATTCTTTTTGGTTTGTCATTGAAACGGAAACTTACTTTTTGGTTTCTGTTCTCTTATATACAGAAAAAAAGAAAGCCTAAAGTTTTTGTTTTTTTTTTTACGAGTTGGAGCCACAAATAAATGAGTGGTAAAGTTTGTGGGCACCCGCAAGAGCAATCAGAAATTTCCATTTGCAAATAGTGTAATTTCCACCACATAACCAAATTGGGCGGTGGCCGACTGGTCCCATTATTTTATCAAAATAAACGTTTGTATGTATGTATCTCACTTGCCACTAACTATACAAAAAAAGTAGCACTACTAATTAAAAGTAATAACCCTACATAAACACTGCCAATACAATTATTTTATTTTTACAAAACAACAGTACTCAACACCTATCCGCATGAAAAAGAATAATGATTCAATGGTCGGTCACAATGATAATGAAAGTTAAAAACCCTCAGAGGTAGCCAGCCTACTCAAAAATGTAAATATAAACCCAACCCCTTTCACTCACTCACTCCCATCAACTGTATTTTTTGAAATGGAGCATAGAGAAGAGGATGTGAGATTAGGTGCTAACAAATACTCAGAGAGGCAAGCAATTGGAATAGCAGCACAGAGTGAAGACAAGGACTACAAAGAGCCACCACCAGCTCCCCTGTTTGAACCAGGGGAGTTGATGTCCTGGTCCTTTTATCGTGCTGGAATTGCTGAATTTGTGGCTACTTTCCTCTTCCTTTATATCACTGTTTTAACCGTCATGGGCGTTTCTAAATCCGATTCCAAATGTTCAACGGTTGGAATTCAAGGCATTGCTTGGGCTTTTGGTGGCATGATCTTTGCCTTAGTCTACTGTACTGCCGGCATTTCAGGTACATAAGTCACTTATTTACCCTATGTTAATTCGATATATGATATATTACATGTTATTGTTGTGCAGGGGGGCACATAAATCCGGCAGTGACATTTGGGCTTTTCTTAGCGAGGAAATTGTCATTGACAAGGGCAGTATTCTACATGGTGATGCAGTGCCTTGGAGCTATCTGCGGTGCTGCTCTTGTCAAAGCGTTTGGAAAGACACTTTACCAAACTAAGGGTGGAGGAGCCAATGTTGTAAATGTTGGTTACACAAAGGGTGATGGCCTGGGCGCTGAAATTATCGGCACATTTGTTCTTGTCTACACTGTTTTCTCTGCTACTGATGCCAAACGTAGTGCTCGTGATTCTCATGTCCCTGTAAGTACTGCTCGGCAACATAAGTAGAACAAGTATTGTGTGTTCGTTGAAATTAATTAAAATACATTACACAGATCTTAGCACCATTGCCTATTGGATTTGCGGTGTTCCTAGTGCATTTGGCTACAATTCCAGTCACTGGAACTGGTATTAACCCAGCTAGGAGTCTTGGCGCAGCAGTCATCTATAACAATGAACACGCATGGAAGGACCACGTAACTATAACTTTCCTTCTTCTTTTTACTTCATTTATTTATGAACATAGTGAATGTGAAAATTATTTGTTGATGCTAAATGTGATTATTTGTGGTTTTGGTACAGTGGATATTCTGGGTTGGACCGTTCATTGGGGCAGCTTTAGCGGCTCTATACCACCAAGTTGTGATCAGGGCAATCCCATTCAAGTCCAAATGAAGTATCTGAATTCAATCATTTTCCTTTGTTGTCTTATTTGTCTTTTTGTATTTATATTTATATTATTATAATATGTAGAAGAATGTATGTAATTGCCGCATATGTTTTAAATGGACTTTTGCTTTTCATTCAAGTCCATAACACAACATGATCATGGGCCCAATAAAAAAAAGTACCTTGCCTTTTCCAAATAATATAGCATCAATCCTTTTATTTTCGGATGATCTTTAATTTTTGCCACTCTAATTGATAAGTTATGACTTCGCAAGGCAAAAAATTCCCAGACACCAAGACAAAAGTTCAATTTGAAAACATTATGCTATACGAAGTTCATGCCTACCCAAAAAAAAAAAATACTAGAGAAAATTTGTAAGCCACAAATTATGCCTTATAAGTCAGAAAAAAATCAGTTTCACAACTAACAAAATTACATGTTTTAGTCCTCTAAACTTTTGTCCCAAAGACAAGTCGTCTAACTTATGGCACCCTCATCATAACATGCATACACTTGACTCGACGTCAATTATGTATTAGAACGAATGACATTCAATGTTATGAATCAAGTCCAGCCCAATGCGGATATCAGGGTCACGAAACTAGTTATCGGGCTGACAAGAGATATATGACCGATAACAAGCAATAGGTTCAGGTTAATTTTGAACACGAGTTGAGAAGTGGGCGTGGGATGGTTCCATTAAAAAGGATAATGGTATGTGATTTGAGAATTATGTGAATTGTTAAGAAAAGAGTGATTCCTCTCATCTCCATTCTTAGTCTGCGCTTCTCATCACCTTCCATCCATCTCTTTAATTTCTGATGTTCTTCCTCTTTGATTACATTCTGAGTTTCAATTAAGGATCACTAGTGGCTACTTGTTTGTTGTTTCCATTTCTCAATTTTATTTGTATTGTCATCGATTATAATAGATATGCTCGTTATGTGGTAATTTGAGTTGTCACATTGGTGCTTTCATTGACGTACTCTAATGGTAGTGATGGTACTAGATCGATTCAGTGGCGACGGTAATCTAGTGGACTGGGTTTATAGGGCAGAGCAATACTTCAATATCGTAGGCTTCTGTGAGGAACACTGCCTGCCATTTCCTTCCTTATATCTCGATGGTGAGTGTTTTACTCGAAAAAATATAATAAAAAATAAATGTGACTAAGTTTTGAAAATCAATTAATCTTGTGATGTAAGATAAATCAATTTGCAAAATTTACAGAGTGACCACTTAATTTTTTAGTAAAAATCAAGAAAACATTTTAAATTTTCAAAAGGATTTAAAAAGATAAAATCAATTTGAAATTATAAGGATTCGAAGCTCAATATACATTCCGAGAAGGTGTTAGGCCCTCGGAATGCCCGCTAACTTGCGGTTGATCGGCGATTTGACTAAAATGACTTCCAAACAACTTTTAAAATTTTAAACTAAAGAAAAAAGAAAATTCATTTTATTTATTTATTTATTTATTTTACTCAATCTTATTATTATTTTATCTTAAGGGAAAATGAACTAGGGAAATTTCTTAAGGGAAATAACTCAAGTGACAAGACTAGTAAATAAAATAAAGCTAAGTAAAAATATAAATATTTTAATTTGCATATTTATAAAAAAGGGTGAGATCACTATCTTTGAGAATTGACTTAAGTCATACACAGACCCTTAAAGTTGTCTTAATATTTCATTTAGCCACCTCCATTCAATCTTTTTCCTATTGAACACCTATACTACAGTAAATTTATACCTATTAGGGATTTTTTGCTGACACGACACTATGTGTGTAATACACACACCTAAAGAGCGTGGAAGACATTATTTACTTAAAAAAAAGATTTTTTAAAGAAAAAATTAAAGTAATATCTCCTCTTCTTCTTTGACTCAACTTAACCACCATTGCTACCAACTTTCCTCCATCACCATTCTTTCTCCGGTCATTTTTTTCATTTTTTATTTTTCAAGCCATTGTTTTCTTCCCCTTCTTTCACCACCCACCACCGACATCACAAATATTTAAATATATCGTGGTAAGAAATAGAATCAAAAATAATTAAGAGGAAACTCCATGTTTTCTGACGAATCTGAAATTATTTTTTTCAAAATTCTTAAGAAATTTAAATCCTAAAGAACTCACATAATAGAAGAAAAAAAGTATCAACAAATCTAAATTAATATTTAAGAAAGTAGTGAGATTGAGAGAAATACCAATTACAATAATGAGTAAGATTCAAGGAGAAGGATAGGTGGATGGATAGAAAACAAATTCATATAATTTTGAATTGAAAGGAAAAAGAGTCAAAAACAAAATTACTATCGAAATGCTTCGATTTTGTGTCTCGTTCTAAGGGAAATGGTGAACGGATGTCAGGGGAGGGATGGGGTGGGATGTTCTGGGAAGAAGAAGAAGAAAAGGGGAAAGAAATATTTTTTTTAATTATTTTTTTAGTGAAGACATAATTTTTGTTTATTTTATTTTTTTAATGTATGTTTAAGTGTTTTTATGGGCTCAATGCCACATGTCTCTTTTTTATTAGCTATTATGCCACTTCAGTAGCGAGTGTGGGACACTCTCTCTTTACTTTTAGTTAATTGTCAAAATATACTCAATAGGTATTTTTTTTAAATAAAAAAAGTGTTCAATTGGAACAAGCTTAAGAATAGGTGTCTTAATGAAATATGTGGACAACTTTAGGTGGCTATAGATGACTTAAGCCTTGAGAATTTAATTAAATTAAACCATAGAATAAACAAAGTTAGTCAAACAATACAATATAAATAATAATAGAGGGGGAAGAAACAATCAGAATTGGACTTTTGGCCCAAATCCAATTAAATTGACTTTTTGACCCACCTGTCCTAAGCCTACAACTTTGCCAACACTCACGGGTTTCAGCCCTTGGACCTGCTGAAATTGTTTAAGGCTTTTGGACCTATTTCTTTTAGAAAAATCTGCATATACATAGAAAGTATGTTGTTGCATATGGATGGTATATTAGCCCATTTTTCTGTATATTGAATCGTATAACAAATGTGTACATTCAATATTGATCCCTGAAACTTGTATTGCCATTTTTAATCACGTACTTGTTACACTGAATCGTATGTACCAGTGTATAAAAACCGTATTGCAGCCTATTTTCAACCTTCAGAACTTATAATGCAACTCCTCGAAATAAAAAAAAATGATGAAGGCCGACTCGAGATGCCACTTAATTAATTATATGTGAGGTATAGAGAGTCCGTAGGACTCGGTCCAAGTTCATGCAAAAGAAACAATAAGATAAAACATAAGTCTTGTTGATTTAAATGTGATTAAGGGAGCACATAATGAAATTTGAAGCACCAAATTTAGGAGCACTCTACTATATCAATCTAGATAATGCAACTATGAAGCATGAATAAGGCAATTCAAATGAGATAACCTTAACATTACTAACAACAAATCACCAAATAAGTAAAGCATGTAAACATGGTGAAGTCAAAACAATGATAGCAACAAATATAAAAACAAGGATACATTTAATTAAGAGATTAACCCTTTTTAGATGTTTGTAGTTCCTTACCGAAGATCTCACATTAGATTTCTCATATATGACAAAAAAGCAAAACTAAATAGAACAAATGAACTAGAAACTAGCATTTAAAAAAAAAGTCATCTTATCAAAACCAAAGCAAATTTATTTCTCATGATTTTTAGCGATCAAGCCGAACTATAGTAATCACATATCAACAATTTATCTATTGTATACCATTCAAATACCCATTACAGACCATACTATATAAATATGTTTTTCCAAATAAACTAACAGAGTGACAAATCTAACAATTTCATATTGAACACGCAAGAATAGCATATGCTTCAGCCCTAGGAACAAGATTGAATACCAATAAATATATTTGAAAGCTAAAGAGCAAGAGAAAACTAACACGAACTCCAAAGCACACGAAGATTTTATTGACTGAAACCGAGTCTAAAGAATGACTCAATATAAAAAGCGAAAGATTAGAATACACAGAAGAAACTAAAGAGAACAACCAGTCACATAATAAGAAACAAACAAAAGTTAAAAGGAATAGGAATTACCCTTTTCGGGCAGAGAATCCGGGACGAACGAGTTGAAACTATCTATTCCACCACCAATGACTTCACGAGTTTTCCCAAACTCGAATGAACCTGGGCGAGTGATGAACAGATAGGATGAAACTAAAACTTGAAACAAATTATTTTCAATATTATTAAGTGTATTTTGAATTTATTCTTTGTATCGATTTTGTGCTAAGCCATTCTCTTCTGCCAATGAAAAAAATAAATAGGTCACGATTTTGAGGGGGAGACGGGATGAATTTCGAAAATGAATTCGAAATTCTAAATTTGAATTCCCTTAAGAGATAAGGTGAAAAGTTGTCAATAGTATAATCCTTGTACAAATTTTTTAACGGAAAAACGAGGAGAGACGTTCGATTCTTTAGAGCAAAGACGCTTGAGGTGCGGGATCTTGACACCTACGAATTTTCCAACGGTCTTCGTACGATAGGAGAGATATGAGGGACGCACGAGTTGTTGGACTCGAGTCGCATTTGTGGGCTTAGATTTTGCACTGGATTCGCTGGGTTGTTCGCGTTCACGATTTTGCTTCGTGAAGAAGAAGAACACGCGCAGGGTGGGTCGGGTATATGTTTTTGAGTGGCTTTGTATATATGTATGTTGCATTAAGTTTACTTTTGGAATTGGAATAAGAGCAAAACTGGTCCTGCTTTGTTGGAAATTAAGATTACACAATTAGGCTGGACAAAAATTATAAAGTTGGGCTGCTGGAAATTTGGAAAAAGGGCCCAAGATTTGGCTTGCCAATGGATTTCAAGGGAAACTTTCATATAACAAACAAAAAATTCATATTTGTAAGCTATAACAAAGTTTACATTATTACGCTCCATCGCAAACATAAAACTGTATAACTCGCTATACATATACAATTGTATGATTCGCTGGCCTAAATTGTATAATTCGCTGGCCTATTTCGCTGCAATTGTGTAATTCGCTATCTTATTTCACATCGATTGTATAATGCACAATTGTATAATTCGCTGCCTATTTCGCTGTAATATTTTTATAAAGTTTGCTTTGCATACAATTGAATCGAATTAAAATGTATGTATATTGCATAATTATAAGTGTATAGCAAGAAGATATATTTTTCTCTCGCTTTATACAAAAACAGAAAAAAAAATATACACTTCTGTTGTATAAAACTAGAGAAAATTGTATTTCACTGCAATTGTAATTCACAATTGTATAATTTGTTGGCCTTTTTCTCTGCAATATTTGAAGTAAAATGTTTGTAAATTGTATAATTAAGTGTATTACACGAAGATATATATTTTTGCATGTGTATATACAATTTTCTCTCACTTTATACAAAACAGAAACAGAATTTATACAATTCTGTGTATGAAGCGAGAGAGGCGAGCGAGAATGGAGAGTGGCGAGCGAGATTTTTTAGAGAGAGACGCCTGGCAAACTTTAGCTAACGTTTGCTATGTAGCACAATTAAATCAAACCCTAGCTACTCCATTTATTTTAGGTTATTAGTTTGCTATTATATACAATTTTACCTTTAAAGATATCAGTAATAACTAAGTAATAGGAATTAATATAAATTAATTAATGAGTTTCTTAATTTTAACAAATATAAAATAATTAATTTAATTGTAAATTAGTGATTCAAAAATATAACCATAATTTAAACTAAACTAATTTAGTAAAATTCTTATTAAAATTAAAATCTTTTTGATATGACCTTCAAATATTTATAAAATATACCAATTACATCGATAAAACTATATGAAAATATATTTACTAATTATAAATTATAAAAATCGACTAAAATTACTTAAAATGACTTTGAAAAACATTTGAATTTTATAAAACTAATTTTTCTAAATTGTTTGGAAATTAAGAAGCTCGTGAATTAATTCCTATTGGGGAGGGTAAAAATTGGGTGTCAACAGTGGTCCTTCATTTTACTTGGATTGATGCAAGAAATTTGAGGAAAATGAAATTGACCAAGCCAATTTTGACCGACCACATATTCATCTTTAGAAAAGCTTGATTTAATACACAATTATAAAAGAATTCAAAATTCATCCCGATATCGACAAATGAAGAATCAGGATGCTCGGGAATAAGATTTATGACAGAATATTGGAGTACAACTGAGTTTTTCACGTTGATCCTTCCTACATATCCTTAAACCTTAGGAATAAGTCTGTTTGTAGTTCGACTCGATCGGTTGAGAAGGAAATCTTTTATGCCAAGATATCCTTCGGTTTGGGAAGAGTGCCAAATAAACCGAGTGCAGAAACGAGATTTGCAACCTCCTAGTCATGGATGTAGAGCTCTACACATCTACAAGTAAGAACTTACACAATATATGATTTCCAAAGCACTAGGTGCATTGTCACTCAGATTGGAAAGTCGCATTCGGTGAATATCAAGAATTTTCCGAACGTAAAACTAAAACAAAAGCCACTAGGAAAAACCCGCATGTTTTCTAATAGGGATGTAGTTTGAATGTGGTGAAATTCGCTCCTCATCTTGGTCCTAATAGTTTGATACTCTATTCGGGCTATGTCCCAATTCGCTGCTAACAAAAAATTTCACGTTGTTCTGCATCCTTGTTAATGTCGTTCGCACATGTGGTTTGATTTGAAAATTCATCCTCTTGGATGCTCTCTCGACAAAGATTGAAACAACTTGTTAGTTGAAAATGTAACTGGGAAAGTGGTTTTGTATTTTACAATGCTTTTAAGTTACTCCTGATGTGAAAGATGTTACATAAGTATGTTCAGTGTAACAACCCTAAAAATTTATAGGATAAATACTTAAGGTGTCAAGAATGCTTGCGATTAGACCAAGGTTCACACGGATTGATACGCGTAGAACCAGACCTGAGATCCCTTACCACGACCAAGTCAACTAACTTGGGGAGTTAGTTGAGCTTGGAAAGGTTGGAACCAACCATGTGAGGCTCTCAAAAACAAAGATTTAATCGAAAGAGTCTTTACCGGACTTAAAAGAAAAAATTTTAAGTTTTGAGGGTCCAGGGGTAAAATGGTCTTTTCCAGGCCAAGGATAATATTGTAATTACCCTGAGGAATTAATAAATTAATTAATTAATTTAATTAAAAGATCAATTCGGGTTGGGGCGACCTGAAGTGACCCATTTTCACAAATAGGGTGCCACTCGGGTTCGAGCCCCATTAGAAGCAATGAATTGATGATTCAATCATCAATTAAAATATTATTCATTAAGGGTAAAATGGTCCTTTCACGTATTAGTTGAAATAAATCAGATTTTTATTAATTTAATTAATTCCTATTTTGACTAAGTCTTGAATTAAGACTCCTAAACCTATGCTAACACTCTCCTAATCACATTTATCACCTCTCGACGTTCAAAAAAGAAAAACTCTCTTGTTATCTTTGCCAATTAACGTGAAGAAACAGAAACTTTGAAAAAAAAAAATTCACACTTGAAGAACTCAATAAAAAGTCTAAGAAAGCAAGTTAATCAAAAAAAATTAAGGCAAGGGAGATTTCCGTTGAGTTGGTGGTGGAACAATAGGTGAATTGGGCGTGGTTTTGGAGACAAGTTTGGGCAGCAACTTCAAGCTTGAACAAAGTCAAAGGGTATGAGTTTCTTCTCTCTTGGTCCCTTTCCCAAGAGGCCCCTAATGATTCAAACTATTAACTTCGAAACTAAGGTTGTTCCCCTTTGTATATCCTTGTCCCTAGCTCCTAAACGAATTCGTAGGATGGGCATGTTGTGCTGGTAGATTTAGGCATTAATGATGTGTTTATATTAAATGTGAATATGTTTATGTGAGGGAAATTACGAAGATGATAATCAATGTGTGATAAAAAAAGAGGTGTGTGGGTGTGTGCACGTTGGCGGTGTGCTTGGCCACTGTTTTGGGGTCGTTTAAGACATCTATTTCTTGAGTTTTTTATGTGTGAAATGTGCATACAATGTGATGCTCATTGTAATGATATATGGTTGGTTGAACAACAATTTTTTAGCCAAATAAACTTATGAAAGATATGACTAAAGAAGAGTTGAAGAATGACAAAAATTTTCCAGATTTGTGCACTCTACAATGAAGGTAAATCTGAGTTTTAAAAGGGAAAATAAAATAAGTGAGGTCAATGGGAATTGAACCCAAGACCTCACATGTTAAGAAGGCTGAAAAAGAAAGAAAGAAAAAACGTGAAGGGGCTAAGGGGAATCGAACCCCTTAGCTACTGGTTTCGCGAGACAAGGGAAAGGAAAATGGGGCTGGGGGGATTCGAACCTGGCTAACTGGAATTCGCCACAAAGAAAAAGAAATGGGGCTGGGGGGAATCAAACTCGCGAACTGGGGGAAGAAGGTGGTAAAAAATAAATCAAACAAATAAGTGGGAGGCGTGGGATTCAAACCCACGACCTCCAAGCAGCGCTGAAGGAGAGAAAATTAAAGAAAAGGGAATGGGAGGCGTGGGAATCGAACCCACGACCTCAAGGCTTAAAAGAAAATGCAAAATTAACTAAAAAATAAAGTGAGGTTGTGGGGGTTCAATCCCACAACCTCACTGCCACTCGCCCAATTTAATTAAAATAAAGTCAGAGAGGATGTGGCGATTCGAACCCACCACTGCGAAATTAAAATTTAAATAAGGAGGTTGTGAGGGTTCGAACCCACAACCTCCATATGCAAGCAAAATTAATACAAAAAGGCTGTGGGGATTTGATCCCACAACCTCTTGGTTTAGGCGAGAATGGGCAACATGAGGCTAATGAAAATTAAAAAAGGGTTGTGAAGGTTCGAACCCACAACCCTTCATCCAACCTAAGAGCAAAATTAAGTAAACAATTAATGCTTTGATGTTAATGTTGGGATTTAATTTAGAGTTCTAATGTTATGAATATTAGAAATAAAATCAATGAAAAATATAAATGATATCCAAGTGACTCAAACTTGGATTTACTTTCCCAATCTTCCACATTGATACATAAGTCATACGTGAATAAAATATCCAAGAATAATGCCACATACTTAGATCAAAATCAAGATCTTGGAATATATAAAAGATGCATAAGTCTTGTACTACATAATCTTAGGAAAGTAAGAATCACTTAACGAACTATGAATGAATCCCCATGGCTTGTATGTATAGACACATAAGTCTAACATACGTTCAAAAGTAAGTGAACGTAAGATGTATGTAATGAAATGATGAACCCTAAGAGGGTTAAGTATGAGTGTAAGATACACTAAGTGGCCAAGTGCATTGGCATATGTTGAGATGAACTATGAAATGGTGAAATGAACATTCACGTAATAAGAGATGAGTAACTATGAAAAGTAAAGGTGCTAATGATGAAGAATGTGGTGACAACATAACACGAGGCTAATGTAAATGATGAGAGTAGTCTCAAATTAGCCTAAGTAAATGTCACCAATACGGACTCACCAATGATAGTGTAAAATAATGAATAGACCAGTCTCTATGAACACTCTAAAGAAAGAATTGAGCTTAACACACATAATACTAATGATGAGATAAGAAATCATATAATGAGCTATGATGTCCTCATACTAGAAGCCAGCTTCCATGAAGATGGATGTAATGAAACTTTATACTGAGCACCAATAGGCTAGCTATGAGCGGTGATGCCTTCTTTCGGGAAGGGCGAAGGTTCACGTAACTCTCATGAGATGAGACTGTTCGGCATGCCGGGTATGGGTCTCCTTATATCTCCTAGTCTTTGAACCTATACTGCCAATATAGGGATCTAGCGGGGTTCAATTCCCATGTATGCTAGCATGTTTTGGGTCACTTTGGCCAGTGATTCCACCTCTTTTCGATGTGGGGAAGACACTGGATTTCATGATGCTCACATGATCTATGTCGGTTAAAGTTAAAGTTCCCAATGAATGAATGAGGCCAGCCTCAAATGGAGCACATAATGAAACGAATGATACCAAAGGTGTTAGGATAGGATAATCAAGAGGTGAGCTAGAATTAGGTAATGACATTAGTTTATTCCTAATCATTGCACAGTAAACCCGATGAATGTCTTAAACTACACCCTAGGTATAGCTGGTGTTCACACTGGACTATGAATGAAATGAAATGAAGTATGTATGAAATGAAGCAGACTCTGTAATTGTTAATGGAGACTCCCTAGTTGAGGTCCCATATGTTGAGCCCTTATTTTGGAAAGTCTTAATGTCAAGTCCATGATTCCAAGGTCTCATGTCATATTAATGAATGATATGAAAGAAGCTATGTGTTATATGTTATGTGCTATGGTATTTACTATATGAAGATGTTACGTGTTGTGTGCAATGTGATATTTATGATGATGCATATTACTCTCATGGTATGACCTTCCTAATCCAATTTGGAAAATTCACTAACTTTCCTAATCTCGAATTGGCAAGTCTACTGACTTGACTTTAAAAAATCATGTCGTTAGGAAAGAGCTATTCTTTCTCATGCATGTACTTGGTGTGTGCTTACATATACCCATACTTAGTACAAGTGTGTACTAACCCTATACATCTATATTATTTTATGTGCAGACACAGGTGGGCGATAGAGCTACAGGATCATTGTTGGAGCTATCCGGACGTCAGTATTCATCCGGAGTTTGGTAGGTCCTCATGCTTTCGAGGATGCTACTGTTTTACATTCCAGCTTAGTTTTAGAGTTGACCTAGTGGAGCATGTTCCACTAGCATTTCTTTCCTGTTTTGATTCAAACTTTGTACTGGTGCCATTTTGACAAATTATACAATTAATACTTATTGAACTATTTCTCTCAGTTATTTATCTCTTAATTTTAGATGGTTTATGATGAATGATTATGAAATATTAACAATGTTTAGCAAGTATGTGAAAGAACAAAAAGTTTTTAATTTTTCGCTAAAATTAACCTAGGTGAAGTATGAATAACGCATGTAGGCTTGTCTGCGACCTCTGAGAGGTTAACAACGTCGGTCTCGTCTGGGGTCTACACTCCTGTCGTGAAAAAGTTGGTATCAGAGCCAAAGGTTAAATTCTGAGGATAATGAGTTCACATCAAGCACATTGAGTAATTTATAAGTAATGGTAGTGAAGTGCACCACTATCCTGAATTAGAGAATGCATGATGCATAGGAAAATTTCCCTTCTTCTGATCTTATCTTGCTTTTACTATTGTCTAAGTTCTTGGTATTATGAATGTGTCTAACATCAATCCTTGTTGTTTTCAGAGAATGAACACTAGGAGGGCTATTGGTCAGAGGATAGGGGGAGCAGTTGTTGGGGACAATCGAGTTCCACCCCAGGCTCTAGCTTAAGGAGTGGCCATGCCGGTTCACTCAGCTGGGTTGATTGATGCTGAGGTGAGGGCATCTCTAGCAAAGATGGCACATGCAATCATGATGCAGGCTTAGGCTATGACTGCCCAAGTCAACCGGCAGGATATTCAGAGGGAGAAACCACTGGTTCGCAGCATGGCTGACAGATTGCGAGATTTCACGAGGATGAATCCTCTTATATTCACAGGGGCTAAGACATTAGAGGATCCTCAAGAGTTTGTAGACGAGGTTCATAAGATTCTGGTGGCTATGAGGGCTACTGATATTGAGAAGGCTGAGTTGGCTGAGTACCAGCTCAAAGATGTTGCACAGACTTGGTGCAATATGTGGCAAGATAGTCGTGTCTTAGGTGGAGTGCCAGTCATGTCGGAGCTGCTGAAGACAATATTTCTGGAGAGATTTTTCCCCAGAGAGATGAGGGAGTCCAAGGTTGAAGAGTTCATCAACCTTAAACAAGGCTTTATGACAGTCAGGGAGTATTCTCTGATGTTTGTTAAGCTATCAAGGTATGTTACTTTCCCTAGTATTTAATAGCAAGATCGAGGAGAATACTGAGCTTTGTTGAAATCATTCTGGTATGCTACTTCCTTGGTTTCTAACAGCAGGGACGAGATGAGCAGGTTCCTCACAGGAATGAATGGAGACCTTGAGAAGGAGTGTTGATCTGCGATGCTCCATGGTAACATGGACCTTTCCAGGTTGATGGTGCATGTCCAACAGGTAGAGGAAAGCTGCAGAAAGAGAGGTGGTCATGATGTTAGGAGGCCTAAGCCTCAAGATTAGGCAGGTCCCAGTCATGGAGGCCATAGAAACAACTTTGGCGTCCGTGAGCAGCCACGGTTCAAAAAGGGGAAACAGAGTTTTGGGAATTCTAATGCTCAGAGTGGTGCTACACCTAGGGGAGGCAGACTTGAGCCCAAGAAGGGAAATGGAGGTGAGATGCAGCGTCCTAAGAAGAATTGTGCTAAGTGTGCTGAGCTCACAATAGAGAGTGCAGACAGGGCACGAATGCCTACTTCGTTTGTGGTAAGAGCGGACACATGGTTAGAGACTGTCCATAGAACAGAGGTCGGGCTGGAGGTAATGCTCAGCCTAGGCCTAGCCCACAGGGCGCAGCAGCAGCCGATCCTCCCAAGAGGATCAGATTCTATGCCCTGAAGGGCAGGGAGGAGCAAGAGAAGATCGCTGATGTGGTCATAGGTATGGTGCAAGTATTCTCAACCTATGTTTATGATTTACTTGATCCAGGGTCTACATTTCACTTTGTGACTCCTCTGTTTGCCCTTACTTTTGAAATACTACCTGAATTTCTGCATGATCCTATAGTGGTTAGTACGCCTTTGGGAGAAAATGTAAGAACTGATAGAGTATACAAGGATTGCCCAATATTTGTAAGTGGTAATATTATGTATGCAAACTTGATTGAGTTACCCGTGCATGATTTTGATATTATTCTTGGTGTGGACTGGATTCGCAGTTGTTATGCTTGCTCGGACTGTCGTAGTAGAGTGTTGATATTTCACTTCCCTGATGAAGAAGAGTTAGTTTGTTAGGGGTACAATTCGAGTCGTCCTAATCCCTTGATTTCAAATCTTAAGGCCAATAAAATGATGTCCAAGGGGTTACTATGTCATCTTGTGAGTGTTAATGATTTAGATCATGACATCCCTTTCATTGACTCAGTGCCTGTAGTGAATGAGTTCCTAGATGTGTTTCCTGAAGATTTTCCTGGAGTCCCTCCCCTTCAAAAGATTGTCTTTGGTATCGACTTAGATACCGATACTAAACCAATCTCAATTACTTCTTATAGAATGGCTCCAGTAGAACTCAAAGATTTGAAGCTGCAGTTAAAAGATCTAACTGATAAGTGTTTCATTCAGCCGAGAATATCCAGTGTTGTTTGTAAAGAAGAAAGATGGGACCCTTAGAATGTGTATCGATTATCGGCAGCTCAACAAAGTCACTATCCAGAACAAGTATCCACTTCCCAGGATAAATGACTAGTTTGACCAACTCCAAGGGTCTAGTTTCTTTTCAAAAATTGATCTTCGTTCAGTGTAGCATCAACTTAGGGTTGGGGATGGAGATATTCCAAAGACGACCTTTCGTAGCTTTTATGGTCACTATGAGTTTCTAGTCATGTCATTTGATCTCACGAATTCACCTGCTATATTTATGGATCTCATGAACAGGGTCTTCCATGAATACCTTGACTCTTTCGTCATAGTATTCATTGATGACATTATCATCTACTCTAAGACCAAGGAATAACATGAAAAGCATTTGAGACTAAGCTTGCAGGTACTTAGACAACATCAGTTGTATGCAAAATTCAGCAAGTGTGAATTATGGCTTAGATCAGTGACCTTCCTGGGTCATGTTATGTCCAATCAGGGTGTGGAGGTGGACCCTAGGAAGACTGAGGCTGTGAATAACTGGCCAAAGCCTCTTACTTCTATTGTCATTCGTAGTTTTTTGGGATTAGCTGGTTACTATTGCAGGTTTGTGGAGGGCTTTTCTTCCATTGTTGTCCCATTGAGCTTAACACACTTAATACTAATGATGAGATGAGAAATCATCTAATGAGCTATGATGTCCTCAAACTAGAAGAAGGTACCTCAACACTTGAGTCATTAACTTGGACTAAGTGATACATACACCCATTAGAAACTAACTTTATCGCCTTAATGTACGAAATGAAACAACCCTTAGGCACTATTGATCTACTCTATGACTGGCTCATTAAGATTTTAAAACTTGACAAGTCAAGTTCTGCAATCTATGGATGCATAATAGGCATGGAACCAGTCCATACCTAGAATAACATCAAAATCTACCATATCTAACTCTATTAAATCAACCATGATACTCTTGTGATTGATGGAACAGGACAATCACGATAAACTCTTTCCGCTAGAATAGATTCCCAACAAGTGTAGAAACACAGAAGGGTTCACAGAGTTTTTGCAGGAAGAATCTCAAACTGATTTGCAACATAAGGGGTTACAAAGTAAAGACTTTGATCATACCCATGACAACATCTGGAGAGTTCTCTTGTTCTTGGCGATTATTGAGAGCATACAAGCGGTTTGTTCCTCCGCCAGTACCATAAGTAGTTCCCTTAGGTGAAGCCCTGCCTGGTGGAGCAGCTGATAAAGACTGGGCTCTATTGCCTGGATTTCTACCAACTTCCTTATTCTTGGGGCACTCTCTCATGAAGTGAACCTCTTGATGTAAGAGCCCTATTTCTTCCTTGTTCCACACTATCTTAAGACTAATCTAGTCTCATCTTAAAGTGTTGCGAATTTTGGCCACTATACCCACCTCGGTTTCTGGGTGCAGGTGCACTAGCAGATTATGGTGCATGCCCCTTTGATTTGTGAAATTGTGGTCTACTTGAACCACCCTTACGTTGACCAGACTCACTCCTAGTCTTCGCTTTCTTGAATCGGTATTCCTCTCTGTCCCTCAGCTTCTTCTCTTCAAATTGATGCACATAGATCATAAGACTGGATATGTCTATGTCACCAATCAACAACACAACGCACGACCCAAACCAGCAACAAACCAGCTCATTCTGCTCCTCATATCTTTCACCATCTCCAGAGCATAGCGAGACAGTTTGGTGAACTTCAACCAATACTTATGAACACTCATGGATTCCTGTTTCAATATGAGAAACTCTCGTACCTTTTCATCCTTCAGTTCTCTAGGAAAGAACCTCCCCAAGAAGGCTTGTTCAAAACAATCCCAACTTGGAGGTGATGCGTCCTCAACTCTGCCTTCCTTCCATTGGCCAAACCAGGTTCTAGCCACACTCTTCAGTTGATATGCATCTACTTCAACCCTCTCATTATTAACCACGTGCATCACCTCAAACACTTTATTCAATTCTTCCACAAAGTTTTCCGGATCTTCAACAGTGATTAATCCGATGAAACTAGGGGGATTCATTCTCAGAAACTCACGAACCCTTGAGGTGTCAGCCCTTTCTTGTCGAGCTCCTCTCTATTGCCCAACTTGGTTGGTTACTACTTGACTTAACATCCGGATAGCTTCCCAGAATTTGGCATTTGTAACCTCTCCTCGGGGTTGCACATCCGATACATAAGAACCCTCTTGCTTATTGACATTTTTCAGGCTGGTCTACCTCTGACTACTCTTCGTAAAGGCATAATGATCTGAAAATACACGTAAGCATGAATTAGATAAAGAATTTTGGAGATAAACTCTACGCACAAAAGAATGTGAAGAAGTGAAATGTTCCTAAATGTGGTAGCCTCCTAATCATATATGTGGCGCACTTCACATCGACGACTAAGACTCTACAGAAACAGGTTCATAGACTCCCTAGGACTCTTGAACCTTGTCCTCTGATACCAAGTTTGTCAAGTCTGGAGCCTACACCCTCGACATGGGTGGCTTGAAGACCATTGTTGGACCCCATGCGAACCCTTAGTCTGGCTTTCTTAACTCAGCGGAAGACTTAATCATCTCAGATAAAGAATTTAAAATCATTCTCATAAGATAACTTAAATAATTTTCTTGGCCAAAATAACACTTAAGTCTCAATATTGTAACATGTGAAGTATAAGATAAAGGAGACTTCAAAACTAAACTACTACATTGTTTATAAAGCCTCTACATTGGGTGAAATCGATGTTCGGACAGACCCCACAACATCCTGATGAACTAAACTACAAAAGAAAATGAAAAGGATGTCCTCCGGAATGCAACGAGGCTAACCACTAACTCTGGAGCTCAATTTGGGTCAATAAAGTGTTGCATGCTGATCCTGTTTACCTGCGTCTGCATCATAAAATGATGTAGGCCAATTGGCATAAGTACATGGAATTTACGAGTATGCGAGTTGGATTTCTAAACACAACTAATAGACTTGAAATGGAGTAAGGATGAACTTACCTTGGCAGACTCAACTCATAAGATGACAACTCAATATATAGCAACAAGGACATATATAAATAAATAAATAATATATATATATATAATATATCTATATATATATATATATATATATATATATATATATATATATATATATAGTGAAACAGTGTAAACTCTTAGTTCATTAAAGATGAAGCAATAATAAATTCACTTTACTTATATGTGAAAATGATATAGTTTTCTGTGGGAGTTTTTCTAACTGATAACCATCTCTATGAGCCTAAGTAGAGATACATCATCTCGACCATGCTGCCAGAATTGTCTTGTACTTTTTCGCCGCATAGGACACCCTCAACCTAGTGGATCTACTAGCTAAGCTTATGTGATCAACTAAAAAGTATGACATGTTAATACCCATGATGACTACATGGTTTACATGGGGACTTGAGTTATCTGAACTTTGACACGTTAATACATATAATGACTATGTGGTTTACATGGGGACTTGAGTTATCTGAACATTCATTCCTTCATCGGTGCTCAATACTACTCCCAAAACATACTTTAGCTCATACTTTAAATAAAACTTCCTTTTTTTTGGGTTGAGATAATTTACTGAACCCTTTAGCTTTAAAAAACTCCTTTTTTTGAAACAATTTTCCCCTCTTTAGTTCAAAACTCTTTTAGAACTTTTTAGTTCCTTTTAACTTAAATGTGAAAAATTAGGGAATACTTAGTCTCCCTTACAACTTTAGAGAAATGAACTGAACTCTAGCTCTTGACTTAACTTGAAACTTTAACTCTTACAGAACTTAGTTCCCTTATAGCTTATGAGAATTTAACTCAGCTCTTGTTCTTTACTCAACTCGTAACTTGAGCATCAAATAAAAGTTAAAATAATTGTTTAAGACTATTTGAAAACTTTAAGAACTCACTTTGACTTGATTACTTTTAAACTCAACTCTTAACTTCTTTGACTTTGATCTTAGCTTCCCTTGAATAAGATTATGGATTCAAGGATCATGATATCATGTTTATGGATTATTTCATGATGTTTAGATGTACTTAAGAGTGTTGGAATCAACTAGGAATGAAATGTACATCACTTAGGAGCTAGTACGAAAAGGTAGGGAAAGAACTGGGTCTCTTGGGGGTTTTGGCACTTTGAGAGGCGCGGGGATCCAAGGCCTTTAGGACAGACCCTGGTATAGGGCGCTCTAGCTGGTGCGGCACGATAGGGCCTGTCAAACAGGGCTTAACCTGAGGGGCTCTGGCAGGCGCGGCGCCCCAAGGTGCTATATGACGGGACCTCCGACTTTTCTTCTCTATTTTTAATCCCTAAACCTCCTAAAATTTCATGGATCCCACCCTAAACACTTAGGATCCCTAAATACCAAATTAACCAATAGATTAGACCAAAAAACAGTCCGAAAACATGAATCAAACCTAATAGAGATCAACTACAATTCAACCAACAAGAACATCACAACTTTTCATCAAAAACTTCAAGATTTTCATTCAAATAAACTCAAATTTGTTGTATAGAATCAAATAAGGGTGTGGGTTAAAGTATCCAACACCGAATGATCTCACATACCTCGATAGGGATCACCCCCGATGAAATCCACAAAACGATCTTGGTATTTCTTGGACAATTTTTATCTTCCTCTTTTTTTCTCTTTTCTCCCAAGCCCTAAGTGTTCTAAGTTTTTCTAAAACTAATTTGGGACTTAATTTTACCCCTAATATAACCTTAAAACGAATTAGGAAATACTAGGGTGAAAAGACTATTTTGCCCTTGCTAAAATTCAGATTGGATTTTTCATCAACTCAATAGCCTAACTTCTGAAAGTCATATCTCCCTCATATGACCTCGGATTTTCGCAAAATTAGCGGGGTTGGAAAGATCTTCCCAAGAAATTTTCAACCATATAAAGAAATCATACAAACTCATCCTAAGCTGGAAGATGTGGCCATTTGAAAATGACCAAAATTTACTTTTGAAAGCTGGACATTTTCCAGATTTCCCTACTTATTTCCAAAAATGATTCTTTCTTGGTTTCTTATTTAACTCTTAGTTATTTCAAATTACGAGATGTTACAGTTGTCGCCTTTCAAGCAATTGAACTCTGGAGTAAAGTCCCTAAATTAGATGGTTTGTAATGCTGCAAAAAGAATTTCAGTTTTACATAGATAAATCTTTTGCTGCTTCGTCTTAAAACATAAATTTTCTCACCAAAATAAGAGGAGTTGATTATTTCTCTCCATATCATTTTTTAACAAAGACAGGCTCAAATTTCAACACAATTAACAAAAATTTCACAAGACCAACTAGTGAGTTTTTTTTACTTGCTCCATCTATGACAATACAACATTTTGGAGTCTTAATGGTTGAGTATTTTATGTTGGGATAAAGATGCACCATTAGTGAAATAGCAAGCATTGTAATGTGTGGGAAAATATCATATTTTTTTGGAGCGAGAGGTGCACTATGCCTCTCTGGATTATTTTGTCCTATGGGGTGGCCTGCAATTACTTTTGGCAGGAATATTTTGTGGTTTGACATCGGGAATGTGCTGATGTGTTACGACGTTTGGGTTATTTCGTTCATGGTACTGACATATATAATCGACATACCACCTAAGCATCTCCCCAACACTCATTCTTGGTCATTATCAAACAACTAATGCTATGTTGCGGGGGATCACTTATAGTACAACTTTTAAACCTATTTTTAGTACAAGAATCTCATAGATAGATGACCAAGGCTACAGACTGGAAAACATGCACAACTTCTGTTCAACCATTTAGGAGGAACATTGCCGATATATCACCAATTACTTCAATAAAAGAATTCATAACAATCCTTCAAATACTCTCTAAGGCTAAGATGCTTGATTTTCTCAAAAGGAAGTATGCTTGTTCTCGGCTATTGGTAGTTGGATAAGTGGTATTTCATCAAATTGAATAGGTTAAGGTTGCTGCATATTATGCAATTATATTTGTACTTGTACCTGAAAAGTATATAAGGTTGTTGCATATTATGCAATTATATTTGTACTTCTACCTGAAAAGTACATATCATTCTTGTCCATCCTTGAAGGCTATGAGAACAACATTACATGCACTAGTTTTGTTAGAACGTATGGGACTATTGATTTCCTTATGATACCCAAATGAACCTGCCAACCAGTGGCCTTTGCAGCTGTGGAAATTTCCATAGCTACATCTAGTTTATGACATTTCTTTGTTGCTGGATTTCCTTACTTGAACCTTGAGTACAAGGTTTTTATTGAGTATGAGAGTACTTTTATGAATCAAGTCCATCCCAATGTGGATACTAGGATCACGAAAGTATTTATTGGCCGACAAAAATATTGGGATGATAACAAGCATTATGGTCAAGTTAATTTGGAAACCGGGTTGAGAAGTAGACGTCGGAAGGTTCTATTAAAATGGGTAGTGGTGTGTTGTTATACCCCAAAATTTATATACTAAACTAGAGCCAAGATTTAGGGTTCTATAGTGTGATGTGTATAAATTAAATCGTAGTTGCGACCTTATATGCTTAGAATGGGAGTTTAGTGGTTGAACATCAAGACATATATTTAACCTAGTAATCTATATGACCTTAGGAAAATTGGTGGAGCATGAAAAGTGCAAAAACCAAGGAAAAAGGGAAATCCTTGGCCAAAGGGCCAAGGCTGTCCCACGTTGGCAAGACATTACCCAAGGGGTTCACGACCAGTGGTGTGGACCACCGTCCGTGAAGGGGTCCGTGGACATGCCTTAGAGTCTTAGAAGACCAGGTCAAGTGGCCAAGACACTGCCTCAAGTCCACGAGACACTCTATGAGCCGTCCAAGTGGCAACGGCCCGTCAAAGTGCCTGTGAAGGTGCCTTAGCATTTGGTATATTCTAGGGTGTTGAATAGTTTGGCGAGCTACTCGAAAAGAGACAACGGGAACCACCACGAACTGTGGTACCCTTCACGATACATCCAAGTGGTCGTGGTACCTGGGACAAGGTTGCCTAGTCGAGGGCTTATAAGTCTCTCCAAATCACTCTCTCAATAATTCTCTCTCTAGAAAGAACCACTAAGCTTGAAGAAGAAGAGACAGAGAAGAAGAGAAGGGAAAGGTCAGCATCTTAGGTCGATTTCTCCCCAATGACTAAACATTATTGAAAGTATGTTAAGATCCTTTATCCATGGGTTTTTCCACCCATGGATCCTTATAGTTTCCTCATTTGTGAATTCAAAATATCCCACCCTCGCTAGGATTGTGATTGCATTGTTGGTAAGGCTTGATTGTGACTCCAACCTAGTAGATACTTGATGAGACCTAATCTAAGTTGATGCTGGTGATCATGGTGGGTTTAAGCCATTAATGGTGAAATTTGAGGTTTATGAGAAACCTTCCTAAATCAATGTCTTGAGTGGTAATTGATCAAAGTTAGGGTCATGTAAATATGAATTGAACTAGAACTTGTTGATTAGGAATGATTTTGACTTGTAAAGTTGAATTGATCCTTAAAGATGAATTACGGATGGATTCATCTGGTATTGAAGAATGTGATGAGAATTTCTTGAGAAGAAGCTTATTACTTGAGTGTCTTGTAATCTAGATATGAATAAGGATAATCAAGTAATGTTTGTGATCTTAGGTTGTTGTACTGACTATAGATTCAGGGCTTGAATAGATGAAAGTTATAGAATCACTTGAACATGGATGTGTTGTCAAGGCATCCTTCCATGAGAGAAAAATGTTAAGCAAGGCTCAACAAGTGAACCTTAGGGTGTATTCTTGACTCCAAGTGGATATGCCAATGAGAGGGACTGTTACACTAGATAGGGTTCTGACTCCAAGAAGAGAGGAGAGTCGCACCTAGTTGATGTGAGGACTATCCAGGTTAAAAGGGGAACTCTTACATAGTAAAGTGTGTGTTTTTCCAAAGTTAGGTCTCATGAGATGGGATCATTCACATAGTTGAGTTAAGGTTTTCTAGTAGAGATCTCCATATTCTATGGACTAAGACATTCTTGAGAATCATCTCATAGTGTTAAAAGCATAATGAACTAAGACTTATTAAATGAAGTAATTTATAGGGTTCATGAATGTGGATGAAATTAAACATACCAAAAATGGTATCTCATAGTGTTCATGAGTCTAGATGGACTTAGACATGCTTAAGATAGTATCTCATAGGGTCCATGTGAATAAGTAACTTAGACATACTTAATGAAGTATATCTAAGGTTTCAACTTAATAATGAAATAAGAATTTCTTGAGATAGGGTACCTCATAGGTTTTTAAAGTTAAAGAGAGGAACTAGGTTCCAAACTAAGAAGATCTAGTAAAATACTTAGCATGATTAGAATTATGGGATGCTATGAGTGCATTGCACAAAATATGACTTAGGGTCACTAAAGAGTAGCCTTGAGATAGGATTTGACTAAAGTTTCCTTTTCTAGTTATAATTGACTAAATATGAGAAGTTAGGAATGTAAAGTTATCATCGAGGCCAAAGGAGGGTGGATGTGACTACGCTAACTTCAAGACTATGCTTAGTGTTTAGGGTAGTATGGCATGTCTTTCATATATTACACAAGTGTCTATTAAGGTTACTTAGAAGTATGGTACCCTTATGTCATAGAGAAGCTTTAGAGTTCACCATGTATGTAGACTAAGATAAAGATGACTAAAACGGGATACTTGGCTAGGGTAGTTTTCTGGGATGCTATTCTTGCTTTGCACTTGTATGCTTTTGAGGTTACTTGAGAATGGTACTATTAAGGTGGGGATGACCAAGGGTTAATTATGTTGATATTATTATGTCTTATTTCATATCCTCATTTATTATGTCTTAGGTTGACTTGTATTTATATGATGCTTATGTTGTAGATTTATGTTATTTATATGTTATTGTATTTTGTGCTTATGTATTATGTTGACTAACCATTTGAGATGCTCTAATGATGTTATGTTAGCTTTAGTACTTATTACTCTTTTGTACTAACATATATTGCCTTCATTCTAATCAAATGTAGGGTTAGAGCTTTGAGTTTCTATTGGAGGATTTCTAGAGGATTGAAGATTTTTGTGAGTCTTCATAACTTCGAGGACAATATCCACTTACCTTTATGTCATTTACTTTTATGTTAAGATTTTGTATGGGTTGCGTCCCAAGATTGTTTTTCAAAGTTTAATACTCATGTCAAGTTAGATGGTCTGAGACAAAAGGGTTAAAAAAGGATTATGTTTGCGATTTATAAAAATGATTTCGACCGGATATCTTAAAGTTTTAAATTCTACCATATTTTCAAATTCCTATGTGATAAATGAATGCTAAGGGATTGTATAAGACCTCTTCAAGGTCGAGTGCGTCGTGTTACGATTTGGGGGTTCTCTCGGGTCATGGCATATGTGATTTGGGGATTATACAAATTGTTAAGAAAAGAAGCTTCTCATCCCCTTCTATCCATTTTTGTAATTTTTTTATCTTCTTCCCCTTTGATTACATTCTGAGTTTCGCTTAAGGATCTCTAGCGATTACTTGCTTGTTGTGTCCATTTCTCAATTGTAGTTTGTATTGTCAACGATTATTGTAGATATATCCTCGTTATGTGGTAACTTGAGTTGTTACATTCAACTTGATTCTTTCATATCTTGAAACTAAGCCAAATTAGTTTGGAGGTTCTTGTCCATAAACTTCTCTAATTTTTGTTCTATGTTGTTGCCGCCAAAATTTATTCACGATCAACATTCGTCCTGAAAGTATAAGAGGTTGTTATAATCTGATTTTTAAGCCTGGAGTCAAATCCTATATAGAACTATGTTTAGCTATAATTATTTTTATATCAATAGCAAATAGTTAAGTTCAAACAATTTAAAGAGTTTTAAAGATTGGGATTTCTAATTTGTACATACCTAACTAACAAATATTAAAGTACAAAAATCAACTAAATTGGATAAGGTTGAAACAAGATTAAGAAAGACTAGAGTTTGATATCTCCAATTATTTTTAGCTATAATCTCACTAACTTGAGAAAATGTAACTTGGTTTGGTTTTTGGTGACAGATTGACCAAGAGATGGTCAAATCCTCTTTAAAATGTAGTTAAGTAAATTTGAGACCAAATTAACATTTTCAAAATTCTCTAATGTTTTATAAAATACAAAAAAACACTTCATTTTTCAACTTTTATAATTATATCCAAACTATTTTTTATTACAAAGTAAATGAAAATGGATTTTCTCTTCTTCTTCTCCAAATGTTCTCTTCTCTTCTTCTTCCTCCTTAGAAAATCTGAAAATTCGACTATCAAAATAAATATTCTACTCCAGTATCTTATTTTCCTCTCCATCTCCGGTCGTGACTCTCCTCTCTTTCTGAACTGAAGATTATGTTTAATTTAAAATGAGCAAGTCTATTTTTTAGAGATTTTACAATTTTGGAACAATACTATGCTTTTTGGGTTAATTAAGAATAAATCGTTCTGTAGATGTGAAAAATGAATAATAGTGTAATAGTACCTATTATTTATTGTTTTAGAAAGAAAATTAACAAACCCCAAAAGCCCTAATTTTGAGAAAATGTATATGTAATGTTAACATTCAGTGGAAATTCATTTTTTATTATTTTTGTTGTTCTTTTTGTAACCATTTTGTTCATATGAAAGAAATATAGTCTTGTTGAGTTGTCCAACATATATTTGAAGTGTAAGAGGTTGATAAAATCTATTTCACAATTACTATCTATAATTAGTGAAAGAAAAAAAATAATAACTACTACTCTGTATCACACTCAAATCCAAAAGGAAAGGAGAACAAGAAGGAGAAGGAGAAGGAAAAGGACCTAGAGAAGGAGAAGGAGAAAGTGAAAAAGAAAGCAAAAGAGAAAGAGAAAAAAGTTGAAGTCGTCAATTGTGATGTGAAGCAACAATATCCACCATTGATTAGATTGATGGTTATGTATAACATTGTGAATTACTTTTTTTGTTGATAAGTTGTATGAAACAATTGGTCAAGTGTTTATTTTTGCTGATAATATTAATGGTTTTTTTGGTTGAAACAAATGTCAATTATGATGGAAAAGAAGAAATGTGGTGTATGTGGCAACATATATAACCTATGTTGTAAAAAAATACCACACAATATATGCATGTGCACCAACATAAATGATATATGTTGCAACTTATGTCACAGAAAGAATATATCTTATAATATATGACACAAAAATGATATATGTGACAATATTACATTGTCACCGACTGTTCACTTTTGCTGATATTATTATTATCATTATTATTATTATTATTATTATTATTATTATTATTTTGTTGGCAAATGTCAATTATGATGGAAAAATGCAATATATACAACAAGAACAGAATTATCTACATGTGCCCCAACAGAAAGGACATATGTGGCAATATATGTCACACAAAGAAGATATGTGATAACATATGTCACATAAAGAAAATATGTGGTAACATATGTCATAGAAAAAAGATATGTGGCAACATTTTATTGTTACCAATGCGGTGTCTGTGGCAACATATATAACCTTTATAAAAAAAACTACAGAATTATCTGCATGTACCCCAACAGAAAGGATATATGTGGCAACAGATATCACACTATGAATTATCAAAAAAAATTAAAAAAAAGTAAAATAAAAATGTCTAAAACAATCGTCCCTTCATTTTTCCTCTCTCTTCTCCTCTATAAAAGGTCATTTCATTTCATATTTCAAATTTAATTTATTTTTACTAATTTTCATTTTCTTTTCTCATCTTTCCTTTCTCTCGTTCCATTATTTCTTTACAGGTTAAATTGTTGTTATGTTCTCTACAACATCAGTGGTAATATGTTGAAATTTTATTCTATAACAAAACGTCGTTGCCCTCATCATTTCTAGTTTATCATTGATATCTTCAAAGGTAAAAGTTAATTAGGATTTTGAAATAGTTACTGCTATTAAATCAGGACTTTTTAGAGATTTTATCACTTATTTGTTTTGTAGGATGGTTGGTTGTTATTCGTTTTGAAATATTATCTAATTAAAAAAGTACATTTTAGGATGTACATTTTGCCACATATGACATGTCTGATGCAACTTTTCCAACAGAACGTGCATATGTTGTCACATATGTCACTTCAAGGTTGACTTAATCAATAAATTGAGCGATTTAGGAATGAAAAATGTCAAATTGGAACAAATTTTAGTTCTTTGGACCATAATTCAACAATAAAAATATGTTATAACACTTGGAACAACGATTTACATGGGTGTTATATAACTATAATATGAAGTTATTTGGTCATTGTATGATAAACTAGTGATATGATAGTCTTTGTAAAAATAATTGATAAAATTGATGAAAGTTGTTGTATTAGACCATATTTTTATACTTATAAATGTTGTATAACTATATTTTAGTGTTACATGTTGATTTAGGTGACAGTTTAATTGAATTAATTTCGAAATATCATTTTATGAAATACGTATGTTGTCACATATGACATGTTTCTTGTAATTTTTTCAATAGGACGTGCATATGTTGCCACATATGTCACTTCAAGAATGGTTTATCGATAAATTGAACGATTTAAGAATGAAAAAATTCAAATTGGACCAATTTTTAGTAGTTTGGACCATAATTAAGCAATAAAAAATGTTATAATACTTTGAACAACGATTTACAAGGGTGTTATATAACTATCATATGATGTTACTTGGTCATTTTATGATGAACTAGTGATATGATAATCTTTGTAAAAATAATTGATAGAATTGAGGAAGGTTGTTATATTAAACTATAATTTTGTACTTAGACATGTTGTATGACTATATATTAGTGCTACATGTTGAATTAGGTGACAATTTAATTGAATTAACCCCTCCAAGATCATTTTATGATTTACATATATTGTCACATATGGCATTTCTGTTGCAATTTTACCTACAGTACGTGCATATGTTATTACATATGTCACTTCAAGAATGTGTTAATCAATAAATTGAACCATTTAGGAATGAAAAATGTCAAATCGGACCAAATTTTAGTACTTTGGACCATAATTGTACAATAAAAATATGTTATTACACTTGAAACAACGATTTACAAGGGTGTTATATAGTTATCATATGTAGTTACTTGGTTATTGTATGATGAACTAGTGGTATGATAGTCTTTGTAAAAATAATTGATAGAATTGATGAAGGTTATATTAAACAATAATTGTGTATTTAAACATATTGTAGGACTATATATTGGTGTTACATGTTGAATTAGGTGACACTTTAATTGAATTAACCCCCCCCCCCCCCTCCCCAAAAAAAAAATATATATATTTTATGATATACATATGTTGCAACATTTCTGTTGCAATTTTTCCACATAACGTGCATATGTTGCCACATATGTCACTTCAAGAATGACTTAATCGATAAATTGAGCGATTTAGAATGAAAAAGTGACAAATTGGACAAAATTTTAGTACTTTGAAGTTTGAACCATAATTAAACAATAAAAATATGTTATAACACTTGAAACAATGATTTACAAGGGTGTTATATAACATGTAAGTTATATGTTGCTACATGTCTAGCTTATATGTTGCAACTTGTCTAAGTTATATGTTGCAACATATGTCTATTATGTTGCTATTGAAATAACCTTTTTGTTGCTATATATGGCTATAATTTATTCCAATAGTCAATTATTGCAACATATAGTTATCTGTTGGAAATGCGAATGCAAATTATTAAAAAAATTGCAGGTACCCAGATGATGATAAATGATTTCACAGAACTATTAATTTACATATCAAGATAATGGAGTGTGACTCTATCATTTATGAAGTGACTCCAATTGATACAAGACAAAATTTGATCCACTGGTTAAATTTGTTAAATTTGATTCAAGAATAAGAAATATCAAGGACTAGAATTTAAGACCAATAATGTACGAAAAGAAGTAGAAAAATATAAAGAGAACATGAAGAAAGGCAAGCAAGCAAGAACGAAGAAGAGTAAAAAGAAGAATACGACGAGATGTGGAGGGGAAATATTTTATTTCCCCTTTTGGTACAGTTTGCTGGTGGCTTCCCCCCAATTTTAATTCCCACCAAAATTGGTTAAATTAGGTTTTAGTCAATTTACCCTTTTATCCTTCATTTAATTCAATGGACCAAACTGTCAACTTATAAACTTAAGGACAACTCCACAATCCTTAATCATTAATCAAATAATTGTCACCTACACCCAATACTAAGACTAATGTCACCACCCATTTATTTTGAAATCTTACTATCACTTTTTTTTAAAAGTCCCCACTAACTTATTCTCTACGGATTGATACTCTACTTACAATAATTCACTCTCCAACATTTATGCAATTTACTAGGGGTTACTCCCTTCATTCCATATTAACTTAAGTTTTGAGGTGTTTCACACTCTTTAAGAAAATTAGTTAGGGCATAAATTAAATATAATTTTTTATTTTTATCTTTATTAATTATTATCAAAAATAACTACACATCAATTATAATAACTAATTCCAATACTAACTTAAAGGGTAAAATTGAAAGAATATTTTAAAAATAGTCTTGAAGATTGAAAACTTAAGTTAATTTGAAAATAGAAAAAAGGCCCAAAGCTTAAGTTAATATGAAATGGAGAGAGTATTTGAAAAGTCACTCTGGTAATTGAATTTAATGTAATAACATTATCTATGTCAACAAGTAATTGAGTGTAATTGGCAAGAAAAATCACTCTCTAATTCTATTGTGAATTGTTGCAATTACATGATGTAATTAATTACTTTTTATTTCTTCGTTTGAATTGTTGCAATTGCATCATGTAATTAATTACTTTTTATTTCTTCGTCTTAATTTATTTTTACTTCTATTTTCATATTTATTATTTTAAATTTTTATAAAAGTTTTTTTTATTTTATAATATTTATATTTTACTTCCTTCTCATACTCGTAGTTTAAGATATGTCAAGGACATTATTGTTCTTAGAAATATTTTACCAATAAAGATGTGTTTCTCAAAATTTAACAAACTCTTTTAAAATAAATTAAGAGTATAAAATTAATAAAAAATAATTGTTGATAGAAAATCCAGCAGAAAAAAGATTAGTATTTTCTCCACCCCTCATATCTCACGATAGGAAAATATGTGAGTAAATATAGGTGACAACTTATCTTTTGTTTTCACCCTCTTGGAATGAAGAATACTTGGAATTTATAGTGAATAATTATCTCATTGGGAATGATCGAGTGGCTGAAGATATTAGCAACAGTAATGTTCATTATTGGAAATAAGGAGCTTAAGGTTTCAAAAATGGCAATAAAGAGGATGAAAAAATGGAATGAAAAATAATATTTAATTTATGTCCTTAAATATTTATGAGTACGTCGAATATTAATAATTTACTTAAAATATATATTAGAGAGAGTATAAGTAGGGTTTTAAAATCGAACCAAAAAAAAGTTATTGGTTTAATTATCGGTAATAATTTAGATTTTTTTAATTATCGGGTTATCGGTTCTTAACAGTTTGAAGCTTTTCTTAACGGATTAACTGACAACCCAATAACCTTATAGTAAATTAAGTAATTATATTTATATCATTTGATATATAAAGTCCTTGACATAGAGTTAATAAGTTTCATAATTAGTTTCGGTTATATTACAATGTTTGCTTTTGAGTAAGATGCATTCTGACAACTCATTTGCATAGTTCATTTGGTTTGTCACCTTGTTTTTAAGTGATTGTTCATGAACATTTTATGTCAAATTTTGACGGTCAAATCGAAAACGATCAATAATCAATAAGTCAATATATTTATTTTAAAATCAATAACTAATAAATCTAACTGATTAACGTTTTAAAATCAAACTGAGTCGATCACAACTTAGTATAAAGTAGCCATTTAGTGCTATTTAAAAATGTTAATTTTTTGTGAAGATAATATGCTCCCTCCGTCACTTTTACTTTTTTACTATTATATTTTAAAAATAAATTTTATTTTTACTTGTTATTTTCAACATATCAAAATAATAATATCTTATTTTTACCTTCAATATTAGTCATTTATTCTCCAAATCATTTCTAAGGACCTCAAACTATGTATAAATCAATCTAATTACTATGATAAAAATGGCACAAAGTTCAAAGTAAACAAGTAAATATAATAATTTTTTGATGAACATTTATGAAATTTACCTTTTTAACTGTATAGAAGGCGGTTTGGCTATTCACATTTTTATTCTTTTTGTTTTGAAAGAAGTAGCCTAAACCAACTATATATATATATATAAAACTTCAACAATGGATGGCTGAGCAGATATTGTAGAAATTAAACCAATGCTTTCCTACTCTTCCTGACAGTCATGTAAGTAAAAAAAAGAAACATTATTCCTTGGGATACGAAGCAAAAATCTAAATTTCCTAGCGTTCACATATATATTACGTGAAAATAATTAAAAAGTAGTGTTCCGTGAGCATACACAGAAGAATGTCGAACCAAATTGGATTAATTAGTAGTAGTAGTAGTACAAAGTATCAAAGATTACTCATTACATAATCACTTCATTAAACTTGCAAACCCTCCTTACAATATTGTACTATACTAGGCTATTCATATTTCATAGTACTACCTAATAATTAATTGATACAAGTACATAATTATTTTATTTTTCTATGAAAAAAAACTTAGACGTAGATCCAACGTTGGATGATCCATTTCCGCCCCGATAGAGCACGAAAATGTCATGTTCTCCTTCATGTATTCCTCTGTGAATAGCCTTAACTTCTCTGTCTCAGCATATGAATTTAAAGGAAACAGTTGCAAAGTTTCTATTACTCTTTCGTCCGTATCATGATTACTATTTATCTCTGCACATATATGGAATAGCCTTAATGATGTAAGAAATTGAACAGATGGAAGAAAATAATAATGATAAATTTCTGACTACTTACGTTTGTTTGAGGAGATATTATTATCCAATTGGATTCTCATGTCTTCATCATTGTTTGTTTCATCAACCAAAACCTTACGACGACGTTTTTGTCGTTCTCTGGCTTTATGGTTTTGGAACCAATAAAACACATTCTTACTTTCGATATTTCCATAAAAGCTCAACTGTGACGATATCTTTTGAATCTGATCTGTGGTCGGAGTACGGAGTCCTGAGCGGAACAGGTCAGTTAGAACTTTAACCTGTTCCGCAGTCGGATTCCATCGACCACATTTTGTACCCATATTTGTATCTTAGTTTGCTTTGCTTTTAATTTGATCAACTTAACAAGTTCACAAGCAAAGGGGGATATATATATACTAGTTATTTGAAGTTTTGTTTAATGGATTTGTCTTTTGTTGTTTAATTTGTAGTCTTATTTGTTTTATCTAGGTACTTAATTTGAGGATTTGATCCAATTGTTTTTTCGTGGTGTTATGTGTAGAGTGGGATAGACATGCACAAAAGCTGCCACTATTCAAAGTTTCGGTATGTGAACAAACAAAAGGGGCAACAACTCTACTTTTGCATTAAAATAAGAATAATAATAATATATGGGGGCACGTAGATTTGAGTTGATAAACAATATATTAATATATCTTATACTAGTGCTAATAGATAATATTGCCTGATTTGTATGAATGCATTAATGGTAAATTTATGCACATTATTTGTTTGGCTTGCAAATACTTATAATCAAGAAGTACAACCAGAAATAATTTCAGTAATTACTTCTTTCTAAAAATAACTAGTAATTACTTTATGGATCTGACACTTCTTTATTAAATACAAAGTCTTAAAAGGAAAAAATAATTACGTCAAATTTTAGGTCTAATCAAATTGACCTTTAAGTATTCATGTAGCTCTAAATCATTTAATTAAGAGTAAAGAAATTCTCAAGTTAAATTATTTTTAAATATTAAAAAAAGCAATATTTTTCTTAGACATGTTCAAAATGATATATGCTAAATTGGAACGGCGGGAACGTTGATGCTAATTTATTTTTATTAAGATTGAAGCGCCAAAGTTTGATCAATGTTGAGTAGTTATCTCTAGATTGAAATATTGAATGATTAAGAATGCTTATTTTTAATATCTGAAAGTATATTATTTAATTATTTTATAAATATAAAATATACCACACTCAAGTAAAATAATAATTAAATATTAAAATAAAATTACTATTAGATTAAAAATAAACAATATTTATGTTTGTTACTGATGGTGGAAATGATTTGTAGTGACAACAGGTAGTAGTAATAGTTTGTTAGTGGCTAGTAATAATGGTGGAAATAGATGTGCTGGTAGAGGTGATTGGTGTTATAGTGATCGTTATGATGGTGGTGGTTGATAGTGACGATTATAATAAAATTGATTTATGTTAATAGTTAACGACGTTGTTGGTGATGGTTAAAGAATATCTTGTCATTGACAATGTGTTGGTGATAGCTGATGGTGGTGTAAGTTATAAAGACGGAGGTGGAATTGATGTAGGAATTGATCATCACAACGGTGATAGTGAGTGAGAGTAATAGTGGAGGTGGTAATGGCTGAAAAATGTGTGATAATTAACAATGTTTTAGTGTAGCTAATGGCGATGCTAATGCAGTGTTGGAGTTGGTTGATAGTTGAGATTGACCGCAATGTTTGATAGTAACGATGGATGTGATAGCAGTCACAACATTGGTGGTGGCAGGGTATATAACTATATATTATGATGGAAATGATAGTGTAATAGCGACTGACAATTGTGATTGACATGTGATTGTACGTAGTGATAGAGATGGTTAGTGATGGAATCGATGGTAAGGATCTACTGTGGTACTAAGGTGATGATGGAATTGATTGATAATTCTTGATAGAATAGTGTTGAATATTATTATTCCATACAAAAATACACTTTAACAATATTAAAACTTTATTCAAAATTTTAATAATTAATTCAGATCAATTAAGTGCTTAAATTTTAATTAAAAAAACAGAATAATCTAAAAGTTGAACTATCAGAGATATTAAATCATTTTCAACTTCTTTGGCATTTAATCTTTTATTTCTTAATAAAACTTTTAACTCGATCATGTACATAAATATAAGTTAATAAAAGTGGATATTAGTGCAAAGTAAAGAGAAGTGAGGGATGTGAAAGTCAATATATGTCAGTGTCTGATCCTAGTTGGAGGGTTGTGATCGCAAGGACTGGCAAAGACAGTGTTTGACTCATTCAGTCAAAGATTGTTTGGGTAAAACCTTCTTTTTAGGGCGTGCAAACAAAAAGTAAAAGCCACCAAAACTAAAGACATCTTATATTTATTTTTTCTTTTATATATAATAATTAAGAGAAGCAACACATGTTCATAATGCTTTTATCTATCCATAGTTCCTTTTGTTTAATGAAATAGGTAGTTCGATATTCAACTGTTGATTCACTTGAGAATCTCTAATGCACTTCCCAAATATACATTTTCAAAATCTTCTTTTATATGTATTTCTAAGCACCTAAGTTACTTTGTTAAATTAGGCACAAAACATAAATATTTTTTTACTTTACATAGAGATAAGTAGATATTTAAAATTAAATAGATAGACGCATTCATCCTACGTAGCATTTTGCATGATAATGTTGTATTTTATGTGTTTAATTTTATTCAAGTTTAAATATTTACTCATGTACATTCAAAATTAAGTACATAAATGTCAATTGAAACAAAATTAAAAGATATATTGATGTATTATGCTACTAAATTATATCACATCATTTTATTGTATGCATAAACTTCAATAAACAGCAAACCTCATGTTTGTTCCAATTGCATTTGAAACCACCCTTCAATTTTTTTATCCATATTTTGAGTTGAAAGTGTTAAATAGGAATTACTAAATTATCGTGTGTTTATAATTCAAATGCTAAATTAAATCGAGTTTAGTTGTAGTGTTTTAAATTAAATTTAATACAAATTTAAACAACTGTCTATATATGTATTCCGCGTTAGAAAAACATATATCATGCAGTTAATAAATTTACCAAAAACAAATATTAAAGGAACTCTTTAGTGTGAAAATCTAAAAATTGGTGGAGAGATATAAAGAAAAGCAACTATTTTAGGGTCTGTTTGGCTATGTGCTTCGAAATTATAATATAAAATCATGTGAGTTGAAGTTTTGTTTGGTCGTGTAATATGAACTTTTTATGTTGTATATTTTATCATAAACATAAGAATTTCATAAGTACTTGTAAAACTATTACAATTAATATCACTAATTTATTCAATCTTACTAAACAAACAAAAATTTATAGAATCGCATAATAAGTCATTACAAAGTCATTGTGGTCGATCTTGTTCACTCAAAATAGATGAATTTGTTTTATAACCTTAAAGCAGTATTAATAAATTTAGGATTAAAAAAAATTGTAAATTTGATGAATATATGTATAAATGATAAAGTAAGATATTTAAAATATAAATAAATTTTATGTTGAGAATAATAAATTTTAAAAATACTGATATAATTATAAATTTATTTACATATGAAACAAATGACTAGTAAATATAAATGTAGGATTATTTTACAAAATATAAAGTTTATAGGTTAATTTTTATATTTAAAAATCTCAAGTCATGATATAAAATTTTTAAATCATAATTTTAAAAAATATGAGATTTTATTTGATAATATAAAATTATAAAATAAAATCAAATATAAACTTTATTTTATAATTTTATATCGTAATATGATATCGCAGAACAAAACGCTAAAATAAAGTAGTGAGACCTTGCCAAGTGCATGTAGTTAATTTTCCTAGAAGTTAGAAGGCAATAGAATTAAAGTATTGAAGCCAAGCGGTAGTAGACAAATTAAATGAATTGTTGATCTAGAAGAGTGTAGCAGATTACATTGGATACGACGGAACATTCTTGGGAATTGGGAAAACAACACGCACAACTAAAATGACACCACACTTTAGTTTCTCCTGTTTTCTCATTTTTAAAATCATTGCGTATCGCCAATAGAGAGGCCAAATTATACTACGAAATTACTTGTCTACTTTTTTTTATAGTTATTTTTTAAATATTGATCTATTTTATCAAATTGATTTCTTTTATTTATTATATTTTAAATTAAATATTTAATTATTTTAAAAAATATTAAATTTGCATTCACTTTGTATAAATAGGAGTAAAATAATAAATTTACTATGTCATTAATTATTTTCTTAATAATTGTATTAATTCAAAAATGAACAAGTAATTAGGAACAGAGGAATTACGTGATATTAGAATCAGATTCAACGTGAAACAGTAGAAATTAGATTTTGCGGAAGATTGAAATATCTCAATTTTTGAAGGTGCCTACATTTGATCGGGTAGTGAAATTTCAACTAAAAAATATTTGAATTCAAAAGTGAGGAAGCGATAAGTCAAATGTCAATTCATATTAATAAATAAATAAAATTCTGAACTTTTTATTTTTATAAGTCTTGAGTTGTCTAATATTTTAAAGTTAGCTTCTAAAGTATGATATAGAGTTCAAATCGAATTTATATAAATTAATGACAAAGTGATGGACATTATTTTATGGTACAGGGAGAGACAAAATTAAGAGTAACTAGTTAGTTATTGGTAGACTGTCTCATTAACTAATTTCTCATATTCTACCTACTTCTACTAAATCATTTCTCAATCGCATTTTCACCTTTTATTTTTATTTTTTTTAAAAAAAATTGTTACCGTTCCTCTCACTTTTTTAAAAGAAGAAATATAAAAAAAATAAAAAAAATTAGATGAGTGTGTCCGACATACAGAAACATGGAAAAATGTTATTCAGTGAGATCGAGAAGTCTACCGCCGCTATTGTCTATTAGGGCGTCTAGTAAATTTTTTTTTTTTGAAATGTCGATAAGAGTTATGATTAAGTGATAAATATTTTTTTATTTTTAATTAATATTTTATTCCTAAATTCCTAGCGTGCGATTTCTTGATTCTTTTTGTGAGGAAGTATTTGAATTTCTAACGTAAAATTTTTTAACAAAAATTTAAATTTAATCAGATTTTAACGTGAATACCGAACAGAGAAACAAAATAAATATTTTGCAATGTTCCACTAAATTTAAGACAAAACTCATACTCCTCCCTCAATTTTAGTTAAGTATTCTAAAAATTAGTTATTTTTTCTTAACACTAATTACATAGTTTCCCAATCATCTCTAGACCTAAGCGTAGATATTAATTAATATAAATATTATGAAAAATATTAATATTAATTATTATAAAAAACATACAAGATTCAAAATAGATAAATAAAAATGAACAAAAATATATTACTTTTCTTGGTCTAATATAACTGAATTAATGACACTTTTCTTTATATTAAAAAAATATGATATGTTCAAAGTTTAAGAATATTTTTTTTTCTTTTGAACTATCCATTCTTTTTAATGCGATTTTTAACTGTTTCAAAATATCAAATTGTTATATCTCTACTTTTTAATATAAGTTTGAAACTAATTAAAAGGTATTATTGACAAATTACTTTTTAATTGATGTTTTTGAATATCTTTTACAAAAGGTATCATACTCCAACAATTCAATTATATTTATTAGACTAAAGTAATTCAATCTTAATTTATATAATACATTTTAATAAACACAATTAATATCATCAACTAATTTTCTTTAAGGATGCATCTTAAAAATAATTAGAGTAATGCTAAATAGCCCGAAAATTTGACCAGAAATTAAAAAACTTTATGATATCTTTTTCATTTTAAAATAAATTAATCTATTTCCATTTTCAATTAAAAATATTAAATTTCAAAATATAAATTATTTTTAAAAATAAAAATAATATAAATAAAATATTACTCAAGAAAAATATTCAAAAAAATTATTTTGGATGAAATGTAGTGAATACGAATAGGCACGCGTGAAATCAAGGCAGCCCTAATTTGCGTAAATTTTGATGTTGTCGCCACTATGTCTATTAGTGGCTCAGTAATGCAAGTTTTCAAGACACCCATTTTGGTGACACCTTTAATTAAGAGCAGCATTCCACCTCAACATTTACAGGCAAAACATCCTGACATTAACAATCATAGCCCAATCATTCATTCTCTCAACAAGTACCAATTGTGTAGAATGAGATGGAGGAATACCTACAAGACAAATTCATTATATTAAATTAAACTATTGTCTTCAAGGTGGTGATTGTAAGACTGATTTCTTAGGAGCTTATTTCCATGATAAATGATTAATTAAAGGACTTTTAAAAATTAGAGAGTAATGTTCGATGTTGTTCTTCTCACAATTTCATGAATATCATAAAGATTGGGACACCCTATTTTCAAAGCGAACTCTACACCAGACACATGTCATTGGTTCAAGTCTAAGTCTTCTTCAAGACATGTACTAGTGCATGATTTGGAGTGCACTTACGAATTCAAATACTATTTTCTTTTGTATTTAATATTAGTTTTAAGTATAATTTTGTGTGTGTTGATGATATGATATTATGAGATAATAGATATGATTATATTGATTTCAGGATACAAATTAATAAGATAAAAAATTGGAATACAAAATGATGTAATTTTGGCTAAAATGAAGGAAAATAGCTCCAACAAGGACATTTAGATGAATCTCATGTCGTATCAGTCTAAAAACTGAACTTCATAGACTCAACAAACTGAGGTAAAATACGAGATAGGCCTCATGCTGCGAGGTAGTGACATCCCTAAGACAACATTCAGGACCCGATATGATCATTATGAATTTTTGATAATGTTGTTTTGTTTGACTAATGCTCCTGCTATTAGCTCCGTTGATATCGAAGCAATTTCAATATTATTTAATCGACTTACCATCGTAGGAAAAGAAAGAGGAGAACCAATCAAACACCAAACGACTAAGAAGGACGATCAAGAAAAGATCCAGGACATAATACATAAGAAAGGAAAAGAAATATACAACACATAAGAAAGGAAAGAAAATATACTTGTTTAATCAATCAAGACATGCCTGCATATATGAAGGGATATATACAGGGAAGTAAGATCAACAAATAATGAAGGATTCAAAAAAATCAACTTATGAGTATATTATGCATAAATCAAGGACAAGATCAAGGGAACAGAATCAACCACAAATCAAGAAAAAGATCAATACACAAGGAAGGATTCAAGATCAACCATAAGTCAAGAAAGAGATCATTCTTGATTGGCTCAGCAAATCAATCGGAATCGAACCAAGGATAGAACAAATGATCCTTGATTCAAATACCCTTGGATTTCCACAAAAAAGTAAAGCTTTATAAACTTCTCTCAGTCACGCTTGTACTTACGCACTTCACTTGAACTTATACAATTATCTTCTATTATCTTTCATAAAAGCACTATATTCTTCAGAGTATACAATTGAAAAAGAAAAGAAAAAGAAAGATTTGAATGTAGGTTATATAGGTAGAGTTTGTGTCAATTAGAATAACTGATTTGCACATCAGAAAGGGAAATTTCTTTTAATCTTCTGTATTCCCAAAAGTTTTAGCTACTCTTAAGGAAACCCTTGAAACTCAAGGGAACTGGACGTAGGCGCCACACCGGTGTTTTGAGTCAGTATAAAATCTATCCATCCTTTTTACTTTCCATTCTTTACTCTTTTATATCTTGTATTACTAACATGCAGGTGAGTCGACTGGACCAGAAGGGAAGTCGACTGGAGAATTATTTTTAAATCAACCCCCTTACTTTCAGTTGGTATCAGAGCAGGTCTCCCTTTTGAGTGTTAACCACACATGAAAAAAGATCCAAGATGACACACTATCAGATTCCTGGAGCTTTACTTCAAGATGAACACTCTTCACACAGACCTCCCTACTTCAACGAACAACACGATTCTCATTGGAAGAAAAGATTCTAAATCTTTGTTTTCTCAACTGATCATCAAGCATGAATAATAATCAAGAAAGACCCAAAGCCTATTCTAGGACTAACTGATAAGGATGGCCTGAAAAACAATTCAATCCTGAATCATTTGACATCACTAAATAACAACAAGAGGTAATTCAAACTACTGCTAGAGCTATAAGTTTGTTATATTGTGCAGTGAGTGGAGCAGAATACGATAAGATATCTACATGCGAAACTGCCAAGGAAATATCAGATAAACTAGAAGTTACATATGAAGGAACTACTAAAGTGAAGAAGGCTCGAATCAGTTCACTTGTAAATCTGTATGAGTTGTTCAAGATGGCTGAAGATGAAAACATTAAATCTATGTTTTCAAGATTCAACAAAATTGTCTGCGAACTCAAAATTCTTGGAATCACTACTAAAAAGAAAGTGAATACCGACCTAAATCTTACCGACCTCAAATGGAGGTCGGTAATTTTTGACCTCCGAAGGTCAGTAATTTCTAACCTCCCGAGGTCAGTATTGTTAAAAAAAATAAAAAAACAAAAAAACATTACAAAATCAACTAAAACTAGTCAGTTTTTATGAAAAATAAAGCGGGAAAAAAAACTCGACCTCTAGTGATTGATTTTTTTCTCGTAAAAAATAAGTTACAATAAAAATCGACCTCTTGATGTTGGTATTAAATAAAATAAATAATTAATCATATTTTATTTTTTCTCAGTTAAATGTAAAATAACAAAATTTAGAAATATTTTGATTCAATATTATTTAAATCATCTTCCGAAAGATAGTTTTGTGTAAAATAAAAAATATATTGTAATACTGACATCCAGAAGTCAGTAAGATTAAATAGTATGTAATTTTATTAATTTTTATTAAAATATTTATATAATAACTTCCATAAAATTAATATTTTAAATTAACTTTAAATAAATCGTCTTCCGGATGATGGTTTTATATACATTAAAAAATAAGTTAATACAAAATACCGACCTTAGAAAGTCGGTATTTTTATTCCATCCAAACGGTCAATATTTTTACTTCATCCAAATACAGAGTTCATTATGTCGGTATTTTTACTTAATATAAATACCAACCTCATGGGGTCGGTATTTTTATTTCATTCAAATATCGACCTCATGAGGTCAGTATTTTTACTTCATCCAAATACCGACTTCATCATGTCGGTATTTTACTTCATCCAAATACCGACCTCATGGGGTCATAATTTTTATTTCATCCAAATACCGACCACATTAGGTCGATATTTTTACTTCATCCAAATACCGACATCATTATGTCGGTATTTGTATTTCATCCAAATACCAACTTCAATGTCGGTATTTGTATTTCATCCAAATATCTACCTCATGAGGTTGACATTTGTACTTCATCCAAATATCGACCTCCTGAGGTCGGTAATGTTATTCATCCAAATACCGACCCTATGAGGGCGGTTTTGCGTAAAATAAAAAAAAATATTATAATACCGACTTTTGAAAGTTGGTAAAATCAAATATTATGCAATTAAATTAGTTTTAAATTAAATATTTATATCGTGGATTTTAAAAAATTAATATTTTATTTTAAATAAATCGACTTCCTGATAATAGTTTTATATAAGTTAAAATATAAATTAATATAAAATATCGACCTCTCGATATAAATATTATTTAATTAATATAATTTCTTTTTATTTATCTTAAAATCTAATGTGATACCGACGTAATGAGGTCGTTATATTTTTATTATATCTTACTACTTTTAATAAAAGCGACATTCGGAGGTCTGTTTGTTAATTTAAAAAATTTCTATTAATCATAGTTTTTGCTATTTAGCATGATACTAAAATTTTATTTGAAACTTACAATTAATATTTAAAAAGTATAACAATTTTGTATACTTTTTTAAATAAAAAGTTAGATTTCGTGGAATAAATAAAAAATATCTATAATCCATATTTAGAGTAAGAAACTACGTTGATATGAATTATGATATAATTATACTTATATTTCTAGAGTAATATACAAATCTATCAGTCCGTCGTCTAATGAGAACTTAATATCTCATGTTATGATGTAGAGGTGAAGAGCTAACATATAATATATTCAAGTATGAAATGCGATATAGTATTATTATATACTTTCGATCTTGAATGTATGTCAACTGTACTAATCACTCCCTAATTATGATGACATATAAAGGATACTTCATATGAGTATGAAATACGTTGATTAATTATATATCAAATATACTATCAATTAAAGAAATAATATCGATGATCAATTTAAGGAGATTTATATACTAGATTTGATATTGATAAACTCTTATTGATTGACAAAATTAAATTTATACCAATTGAAGTTTAATTTAATAAATTTTATTTATCGATCAAGTTAATATTATAAATTTTAATTATATACATCCTAATATATATATATATATATATATATATATATATATATATATATATGTTACTAAAATAAATTAATAAATATCGACCCAAAGAGTTTGGTATATTTAAATTATTATTTTATTTATATAATATCGACTTCATGATGTCGATATTTATTGAATATTGTTAAATATAGATAATTATTTTTAAAAATATCAACATTCTGTGGTCGGTAAATTAATTATTCCAAAAAATATTGACATCTCATGGTCAGTAAATTAAACACTTCTCTTTTTAAAAAAGAAGGATAATATCAAAACCCTAATTCAAATATCTCACTCCTCTCTCATTGAACACACCCCTGCCGCCGCCCATCCCACCCTACCCCGACCGACGTCACCCACGCCTTCTTCTCCGACCGGCGGACAACGATCGAAGCCACCCTATCTGCAGTTCACGCATTGCAGTGGGTCGCACCTCAGCAGCTAGAGGTCACGCCGCCTCAGTCATGATCGAGCGCAGCAACAGCAGTAGTGGGTTGGCGCCGCTCCATCCAACTCAAGGTGAATTTTTAGAACCTCCCTAACAAATCTTTTTTATTTTTAGTTAGTTGAAGTGTTTCAAAATTAGAGTACAAATATACTTAGTTCAATTTATTATTTATGTTTTTTTTCACAATTTGCTTGCGTTCTTCTTGATTAATAAGTTTGATAACTTATATTGAACTACTTAGTTCACATCCTCTACTTTCTAACTCAAGGTGAATTCTCGTTTTCTTAGATTATATAGATGAACTGAAATATGAAAAAGATTTACATTTCAATTATAATATCTAGTTGAAACACATATTTCCTAAATTTTTTTATTAAAGTGCTTGAAATGTTATCATTAAGGTAGAATTGTAATATTTTTGTTCATTGAAATTCTTGTTGTTAATAAATGGTTCTATCATAAAGACAACAATCATACATCCTCGTGTTTGGGATAAATTAGTAGGTTGGTGGGAATCCATACTTGAGTTGAGCTCTTGATGTTAGCGAATCAAATTGAACTACTTTGATATAAAATACATTAACTTAAGAGTATGACTTCATGCCCTACTTGATCTTCTTGTATGTAAAATGTGCATGTAAATAGGTTCAAACTCTATTTTTCTAGTGTTAACTTTTTTCTCTCTTTTCGTGCTACGCCACTCAAGAAGCTAACATATTTGAAAAGTTAATACAAGATTATACTGCTTCTTTCATCAAAATAGGAGATAAGGTTTGGTGATTCAAAATCTCTAAAGTTAAAGTACAATTGTTTTATATAATGTGTTTGTATCCATCTAATATTGATACTTAGCTTTAAATATATGATAATTTTTTTGTGTCCATCGAGGGACTGTTAAGCATAAGTACCAACACTAGTTGATCCTATTGATGAAAAAATTGATTTTCTTGCAAGATCAATTTTTGTCCATCTTGTGTTGACATTTAACTTTAAATTTAAAAATAATATATTTGTTAAGCATAAGTATCAACACTAGTTGATCTTATTTAATTTTAAAAATCAGGAAATATTCTTCCTCCATGTCCGGTAAGCAGTGATGGATCTGATCAGGAGGGTAATGAGAATGATATGGGTGATAAGGAGTAGTTGTATTGGTTTGACATTTTAGACTTCTATATTTTTGAAATTGTTTGATCGTATTTTAGTTTATTTTTAAGTTGGATGAAGTTTATTTTGAAATAGTTAAATGTATATATTGAAAATATTATGTTATTTTGGTTGAATGAAATTTATTTTAAAATAGCTCATTTGGAATTCTTTGGGTTATTTTGATATAAATATGCAGGTGGGATACTAAAATTGCAACTCAATGTTGCCAGTTTTGTAGCAGAAATACTGACCTCCGAAATTCAGAATCAAAATTAAGAAATAAAAATACTGACTAAGAAATAAAAATAACGACCTTTGAAGGTCGAAATCTCAAAAATAAGAACGAAAAAGGGTCCAAAATACCCTTAAGTATTAAAAATGGTACAAAACTACCCTCCATCCACATATTGGCTTCAAAATACCCTTACCACCCACCTATTGGCTCCAAAATATCCTTGTCGTCCACCTTTGGGTTCAAAATTGACCACTTATTTAACGATTTTAAATTTAAATTATTTAAATATTTTTTAAAATACATGGCGCTCAAATATTTGTTATAAATTAACTTACTAATATAATTATAAATAAATTCACTACCAATCCAATACTAACTAAACCCCGTGTAACGACCTGTTTAGTCGTTTTGAGCAGCAAATTTTATTTCTGGAAAAACTAGCTGAGTCGACGGATCCCACGACGGACTGTCATGGGCACGACGGACCGTCGAGGGAGTCTCATTTCAAAACACTTAGAATTTAGAAATTTGGGTACTGAGAGCAACTCTCTGAACGTCACGACGGGGTGGTAGGACGGACCATCTCAGGCATGACGGGCCGTCACAGACTCTTTAATGAATTGGAGTCTCTGAACCTTGTGACGGAAGCAGCAGGACGGACCGTCGCAGGCACGACGGGCCGTCACAGGCTGCGTGACCCTGACTGGGTCGGATTTCTGTTAAATATTTTAAGGGGCGTTTTGGACTATTCATGCTTATAATTATAAAGTTAGTGGTTTAATGTTAATAATTTAATTACTTGGGGGTTAAAAGGGAGAACCTTGAAACAAGTAGTGGGGTATTTTATCATCTTTTATACTTAATTATATGCTAATTAGGGTAAAAGAAAAAGGGGTTTGAATAAGAAAAATAGAAAGAACAAAGAGAGGGAGAAACGATCGATCGAGAGAGAGGAAGAACGCAGCTTTGGGAAGATAGCTTGTTGATCGATATTCTTCGGTGGAGGTAGGTTATGGTTTATGCTATTTCATAGTAAACTCTTAATAGCGAATGATATGTATTGGGTAGTATTGTAAACCCTTCTATATGCTTAATTATGTGTATGCATGATGCGTTTATATATAATTGTGATGAAACTAGCATGATGAGGCTGTTGAATCTTAAATTCTAAATTTACTTTATTAACGATGATGCCTTGGTATAAAAGAAGGCTTGATGAACTAAAGTAATGAGATTAGAGGATCTGGTGTCACGTTCCGACACCAGGATAGTAATAGAGGATCGGGTGTCACATTCCGGCACCAGGATAGAATGAGGATCGGAGTGCCACGTTCCGGCACCAGGATAGAATATGGATCGGGTGTCACGTTCCGGCACTAGGATAGAATATGGATCGGGTGTCACGTTCCGACACCAGGATAGTATGATGAGGATCGGAGTGTCACGTTCCGACACCAGGATAGTATGATGAGGATCAGAGTTTCACGTTCCGATAACAGGATAGAAAGATAATGAATCTTGAAATATGTTAATATACTCAATCCAAAGAACATGTTTCCCAAAAGAGTATGGTGTGGAGGCCTGAATCCTCATGGATGTGGTTGGTGATGTTATAAATGATTTTTATACTTGTTGCTATCACCTGTTAAGAATATTAGTTGATTTTATGATATTATCTGAAATATATTGCTTTCTATTTTGAGTTGGCCGATGATACCTACTCAGTACTCGTGTTTTGTACTGACCCCTACTTGTAATTGTTTTTCTTTGTTATTTGTGGAGTGCAGCAAACGTACCATCGTCTTCAACTCAACCGCAACTCTATCCAGTCTTCATCACATCGGATCTCAGGGTGAGCTAATGCTTCTAGCTTGGACTGGATCATCTTCTTCATGTCTTGATGCCTTGAAGTTCCGGCATTGACTAGCTTTTTACTTATTTTAGCTTCTTAGATACTCTTAGATTAGTAATTTGAGGATAGATGTTCTTGTGGTGATGACTTCCAGATTTTGGGGATGATAAGTATTAAATTTTAGAAGTTATTTAATGGATTTGTCAATGAGTTTTAAGTCTTCCGCATTATATTATGTTATTTATGGTTGAACTGTTGGGGTTTAGATTGGTTGGTTCACTCACATAGTAGGATAAGTGTGGGTGCCACTCGCGACACGTTTTGGGTCGTGACAAACTTGGTATCAGAGCATTAGGTTCGTTGGTCTCATCACAAAAGAACGAGTCTAGTAGAGTCTTAAGGAACGGTAGGGGGACGCCTTTACTTTTCTTTGAGAGGCTATAGGACTTTAGGAAAATTCTATTCTTTCTTTCTTTCGTGTTATTACTTGGATCCAATTGGTATCTAGGTGATACAAATTGGTATCTGACCATCTTCACTCTATCTCGCAGATGGTAAGAACTAGAGCAACAACTGCGCCAACACCAGCACCGGCAAGACAAGATGCGTCTGAGCCAGCCACTGGGGCTGTAGCTCGAAGAGGAGCAGTGGCAAGGGGCCGTGGTAGAGATCGTGGGAGGACGTCCTCTAGAGGAAGAGGACAAGCACCTGTCCCATCTGGTACTAGGGCGGTGACTCCTCCACCGACTGAGGAAGTAGTAAGAGAGGGTGAGGAAGGGGAAAGTGAGCAAGTGAAGAATGGGGAATTACCACCCCAACCTACCCCAGAGATGATTAATCAGGTTCTTGCTTATCTTAGCGGGTTATCTGATCAAGGCCAGACACCTCCAGTGTTTTCTGCACCAGCACCTCAGGTTCCGGAAGTACGAAAGGCCGCTGCTGAGGCTCCCCGCATGGATGCCTCATTGGAAATAGGCACGTTTCCTCGTTTGACTGCAGGGCCCATAATGACAAGTGATCAGCATGAACTTTTCAGTAAGTTCTTGAAATTGAAACCTCCAGTCTTCAAGGGTGCTGAATCTGAGGATGCCTACGATTTTCTGGTTGATTGTCATGAGTTACTACATAAAATGGGCATAGTGGAACGATTTGGCGTTGAGTTTGTAACCTATCAGTTTCAGGGAAATGCCAAAATGTGGTGGCGGTCACATGTTGAGTGTCAACCCGTACAAGCACCACCTATGACTTGGGCGTCATTCTCTAGCTTATTTATGGAGAAGTATATCCCCCGGACCTTGAGGGATAGGAGGAGAGATGAGTTCTTGATCCTAGAGCAAGGCAAGATGTCGGTAACTGCGTATGAGGCTAAGTTCCGTGCATTATCCAGATATGCCACCCAGCTTTGTTTCAGTCCACAAGAGCGGATTCGCCGTTTTGTGGAGGGGTTGAGGTCAGATTTGCGGATTTTAGCCTTACAGGTAGCGGCTATAGTGAAATCCTTTCAAGAGGTGGTAGACTTCGTGATAGAGGTGGAGGGAGTGAAGCCAGATGAATTCACCATGGCATCGACATCTAAAAGGTTTCGTAAGGGAGGTGAATTTAATGGTTCTTACTCCAGAGGGCAGGGTTCAGGAGGTTATCCAGCCCGACCTATTCAGTCTTCACTGTAGACTGTAGTTGGGGGTCCACCGCAGACCGGTCAACACTTCTCTGAGTTTGGAGGTTATCCCCAGACCTCGTCATTCTCACAGAGACCTATGCTTGAATCTAGAGAGTTTTATGGATGTGGGGAGACTGGGCATATAGAGAGGTATTGTCTAAAACAGAGTTACAGACCTCAAATAGTCAGAGGTAGAGGTGGTCATGGAAGAGGCCGTCATTCTGGAGGGCGTGGTGGCCGAGGTAATGGTGGTCACCACAACGGCCGGGGTGACGGGCAAACTGGAGCTATTACAACAACACATGGTAGGGGCAATGGGCAGACAGGTGATAGGGCCCACTGTTACGCTTTCCCTGGGCGGTCGGAAGCGGAAACATCAGATGTTGTTATCACAGGTAATATTTTGGTTTGTGATTTCATGGCTTCTGTATTATTTGATCCTGGCTCCACATTTTCATATGTATCTTCCTCATTTGCTACCGGTCTTAATTTACATTGTGAATTGCTTGACATGCCTGTTCGTGTTTCTACTCCGGTGGGTGAGTTTGTGATAGTTGAAAAGGTGTATAGGTCTTGTCTTGTAACTTTCGTGGGGAGCAATACTCATGTAGATTTGGTTATCTTAGAGATGGTTGATTTCGATGTAATTTTAGGTATGACTTGGCTTTCTCCAAATTTTGCAATCTTAGATTGTAATGCTAAAACTGTAACGTTGGCCAAGCCTGGGACAGATCCGTTAGTGTGGGAGGGTGACTACACTTCCACTCCAGTTCGTATCATCTCCTTTCTTCGTGCTAAGAGAATGGTTAGTAAAGGGTGCTTAGCTTTCTTGGCACACCTCCGGGATGATACTACCCAAGTACCTTCAATTGAGTCGGTTCCGGTAGTCCGTGAGTTTCTGGACGTGTTTCCTGCAGACCTTCCTGGTATGCCACCGGATAGAGATATTGACTTTTGCATTGATCTGGAGCCGGGTACTCGCCCCATTTCCATCCCTCCTTATAGAATGGCTCCAGCAGAGTTAAGGGAGTTAAAGGCCCAACTTCAAGAGTTGTTAAGTAAAGGTTTCATTAGACCAAGTGCATCCCCTTGGGGTGCTCCGGTGTTATTTGTGAAGAAGAAGGATGGGAGTTTTCGGATGTGCATAGACTACCGGCAATTGAACAAAGTAACTATTAAGAACAAGTACCCTCTTCCCCGCATTGATGATTTGTTCGATCAGTTACAAGGTGCTTGTGCCTTCTCAAAAATTGATTTGAGATATGATTATCATCAATTGAAAAAACGGGCAACGGATGTGCCCAAGACTGCTTTTCGGACCAGGTATGGGCATTATGAGTTCTTAGTAATGTCTTTTGGGCTTACGAATGCCCCTGCTGCTTTCATGAGCTTGATGAACGGGATTTTTAAACCATATCTGGATCTCTTTGTGATCATATTTATTGATGATATACTGATATACTCCAAGAGTAAGAAGGAACATGAGGAGCATTTGAGAATCGTGTTGGAAGTATTAAGGGAGAAAAGGCTTTATGCCAAATTCTCCAAGTGTGAGTTTTGGCTAGATTCAGTGTCCTTCTTGGGGCACGTGGTTTCTAAGGATGGAGTGATGGTGAATCCTTCTAAGATTGAAACAGTGAGACATTGGGTAAGACCTACTAATGTGTCAGAAATAAGGAGCTTTGTTGGTTTAGCCAGCTACTTCCGTTGATTTGTCAAGGGATTCTCTTCTATTGCCTCCCAACTGACGAACTTGACTAAGCAGAATGTTCCATTTGTATGGTCGGATGAATGTGAGGAAAGCTTTCAGAAACTCAAGACCTTGCTGACTACTGCACCAATCCTTACCTTGCCAGTAGAGGGTAAAAACTTCATTATTTATTGTGATGCATCCTATTCTGGTTTGGGTGCAGTGCTAATGCAAGAGAAGAATGTAAATGCTTATGCTTCGAGGCAATTAAAGGTGCATGAACGTAACTATCCGACCCATGATTTAGAGTTGGCTGCAGTCGTGTTTGCATTAAAGCAATGGAGACACTATCTATATGGGGTTAAGTGTGAAGTCTATACGGATCATCGTAGCCTACAGTATGTCTGTACTCAGAAAGATTTGAATTTGAGACAGAGGAGGTGGATGGAACTACTGAAGGATTATTGATGTTACCATCTTGTATCACCCAGGAAAGGCTAATGTTGTGGCAGACGCCTTAAGTAGAAAAGCAGGGAGCATGGGTAGTTTAGCCCACTTACAAGTTTCTAGACGCCCATTGGCTAGAGAGGTTCAGACTCTGGCTAATGACTTTATGAGGTTAGAAGTAAATGAGAAGGGAGGATTGTTGGCCAATGTGGAGGCGAGGTCTTCTTTTCTTGACCAGATCAAGGGAAAACAGTTTGATGATGAGAAACTAAGCCGAATTCGGGATATGGTGTTGCGAGGAGAGGCTAAAGAAGCGATAATGGATGAGGAAGGTGTTTTGAGAATTAAGGGAAGGGTATGTGTGCCCCGTGTTGATGATTTGATCCACACTATTCTTACAGAGGCTCATAGTTCCGGATATTCTATACATCCTGGTGCAACCAAGATGTACCGTGACCTAAAGCAACACTTTTGGTGGAGTAAAATGAAGCGCGACATTGTTGATTTTGTTGCCAAATGTCCAAATTGTCAGCAAGTAAAGTATGAACACCAGAGGCCCGGAGGAACACTTCAGAGAATGCCCATTCCTGAATGGAAGTGGGAGAGAATTGCAATGGACTTCGTGTTGGTCTTCCAAAGACATTGGGCAACTTTGATTCTATTTGGGTAATTGTGGACAGATTAACTAAGTCTGCTCACTTCATTCCGGTCAAGGTGACTTACACCGCAGAGAAGTTAGCCAAACTTTATATCTCAGAGATTGTTCGATTGCATGGAGTTCCACTGTCGATCATATCAGATAGAGGTACGCAGTTTACTTCTAAGTTTTGGAGAACATTGCATGCGGAATTAGGTACTAGGTTGGACCTTAGTACTGCATTTCACCCTCAGACCGATGGACAGTCTGAGCGAACGATTCAAGTATTGGAAGATATGCTTCGAGCATGTGTTATAGAATTCTGTGGTCATTGGGATAACTTCTTACCCTTAGCGGAGTTTTCATACAATAATAGCTATCACTCAAATATTGATATGGCTCCTTTCGAAGCATTGTATGGGAGGAGATGTAGGTCTCCCATTGGTTGGTTTGATGCATTCGAGGTTAGACCTTGGGGTACTGACCTTTTGAGGGATTCATTAGAGAAGGTGAAATCTATTCAAGAAAAGCTTTTAGCGGCTCAAAGTAGGCAAAAGGAGTATGCAGATCGAAAGGTTAGGGACTTGGAGTTCATGGAGGGTGAGCAAGTCTTGCTGAAGGTTTCGCCCATGAAAGGGGTGATGCGGTTTGGTAAAAGAGGTAAGCTAAGCCCAAGGTATATTGGAACATTTGAAGAACTTAAGCGAGTAGGGGAGGTGGCTTATGAATTAGCCTTGCCTCCAGGGCTGTCAGGAGTGCATCCGGTATTTCATGTGTCTATGCTGAAAAGATACCACGGGGATGGAAACTACATCATTCGTTGGGATTCAGTTCAGCTTGATGAAAATCTGACTTATGAGGAGGAGCCTGTTGCCATTCTAGATAGAGAAATTCACAAGTTGAGATCAAGGGAGATTGCGTCCATCAAAGTTCAATGGAAGAATCAACCAGTTGAAGAGTCCACTTGGGAGAAGGAGGCTGATATGCAAGAAAGATACCCACTTGGTATCTATTGTAACGACCTGTTTAGTCGTTTTGAGCAACAGATTTTATTTCTGGAAAAACTGGCTGAGTCGGCGGATCCCACGACGGACAGTCATGGGCACGACGGACCGTCGAGGGAGTCTGATTTCAAAAAACTTAGAATTTAGAAATTTAGGTACTGAGAGCGACTCTCTGAACGTCACGACGGGGTGGCAGGACGGACCGTCTCAGGCATGACGGGCCGTCACAGACTCTTTAATGAATTGGAGTCTCTGAACCTTGTGACGTAAGCAGCAGGACGGACCGTCGCAGGCACGACGGGCCGTCACAGGCTGCGTGACCCTGACTGGGTCGGATTTCTGTTAAATATTTTAAGGGGCGTTTTGGACTATTCCTGCTTATAATTATAAAGTTAGTGGTTTAATGTTAATAATTTAATTACTTGGGGGTTAAAAGGGAGAACCTTGAAACAAGTAGTGGGGTATTTTATCATCTTTTATACTTAATTATATGCTAATTAGGGTAAAAGAAAAAGGGGTTTGAATAAGAAAAGTAGAAAGAAGAAAGAGAGGGAGAAACGATCGATCGAGAGAGAGGAAGAACGCAGCTTTGGGAAGATAGCTTGTTGATCGCGATTCTTCGGTGGAGGTAGGTTATGGTTTATGCTATTTCATAGTAAACTCTTAATAGCGAATGATATGTATTGGGTAGTATTGTAAACCCTTCTATATGTTTAATTGTGTGTATGCATGATGCGTTTATATATAATTGTGATGAAACTAGCATGATGAGGCTGTTGAATCTTAAATCCTAAATTTACTTTGTTAATGATGATGCCTTGGTATAAAAGAAGGCTTGATGAAATAAAGTAATGAGATTAGAGGGTCGGGTGTCACGTTCCGACACCAGGATAGTAATAGAGGATCGGGTGTCACTTTCTGGCACCAGGATAGAATGAGGATCGGAGTGCCATGTTTCGGCACCAGGATAGAATATGGATCGAGTGTCACGTTCCGGCACCAGGATAAAATATGGATCGGGTGTCACGTTCCGACACCAGGATAGTATGATGAGGATCGGAGTGTCACGTTCCGAAACCAGGATAGTATGATGAGGATCGGAGTGTCACGTTCCGACACCAGGATAGAAAGATAATGAATCTTGAAATATGTTAATATACTCAATCCAAAGAACATGTTTCCCAAAAGAGTATGGTGTGGAGGCCTGAGTCCTCATGGATGTGGTTGGTGATGTTATAAATGATTTTTATACTTGTTGCTATCACCTGTTAAGAATATTAGTTGATTTTATGATATTATCTGAAATATATTGCTTTCTATTTTGAGTTGGCCGATGATACCTACTCAGTACTCGTGTTTTGTACTAACCCCTACTTGTAATTGTTTTTTTTTGTTATTTGTGGAGTGCAGCATACGTACCATCGTCTTCAACTCAACCGCAACTCTAGCCAGTCTTCATCACGTCGGATCTCAGGGTGAGCTAATGCTTCTAGCTTGGACTGGATCATCTTCTTCATGTCTTGATGCCTTGAAGTTCCGACACGGACTAGCTTTTTACTTATTTTAGCTTCTTAGATACTCTTAGATTAGTAATTTGAGGATAGATGTTCTTGTGGTGATGACTTCCAGATTTTGGGGATGATAAGTATTAAATTTTAGAAGTTATTTAATTGATTTCGTCAATGAGTTTTAAGTCTTCCGCATTATATTATGTTATTTATGGTTGAACTGTTGGGGTTTAGATTGGTTGGTTCGCTCGCATAGTAGGATAAGTGTGGGTGCCACTCGCGACACGTTTTGGGTCGTGACACCCCGCCTAATTAATAAACCCGCCCCATTACTAATGCAACAACTAAAAAGTTTTACCAATGAGTATTTCTAAAAATTTGAGGCGAAAATATCTATTGAAGTACATTATCATACATTCAAGTCCCTAATCAAAACATATTATAACTTAATTGTCTAAATAAAATTACCGATAAACATAAAAGTCTGACTATGTTCATCTTAATTTCCTTCGTCTCAATTATGTGATGGTATTTTTTTATAAAAATAATATATTAAAGTTTTAATATTTAAAACAAATCATAAATATTTATACAATTATATTTTAAAAGGCATGAATTAATTCGAGATGCACTACATCTTTACCTTTAATAGTAAATTTCAAATTCAAGCTTGAAAGAGAATCCTATTGAAAGTGTCCTCCTAAATATGCGGCTCAACCTAAATTAAATTGTGGCTTTGATTCGAGCTCGAATAATTTCTCGTGTTTTAGTAATGTTTTAGGCGATTTTCACATTAGAATTGGTTTATTAATTGATTGAGATTTAATTATTAATGAGTGAGTAGTGGGTCGGTCTATAAGTAATATTAATAAATTAAATTATAATCAATAGTTGCGCGTCAAATATTTTTTTAAAATATTTAAACAGTCTAAATTTAAAACCGTTAGATAAGCAGTCAATTTTGAACATAAAGGTGGATGAGAAGGGTATTTTGGAGTCAATAAGTGGATAAAGGGTAGTTTTGTACTATTTTCAATACTTCGAGGTATTTTAGGCCCTTTATAAAAATAACGACCTCTAGAGGTCGAAATCTCAAAAAATAAGAAATAAAAATACCAACCTCCGTAGGTTGGAATCTAAAAAATAAGAAATAAAAATAGCGATCTCCGAAGGTCGAAATGTAAAAAATAAGAAATGAAAATATCGACCTCTGGAGGTCAGAATCTCAAAAATAAGAAATAAAAATACCGACTTACGGAGGTCGCAATCTCAAAAATAAAAAATAAGGATACCGACCTCCGAAGGTCGATATTACAAAATTTGAGAATTAAATATTCTGACCTCCGAAAAATGAAAATAATAAAAATAAAAATAAAAAATATATAAAAGTGACCTCTAGAAGTTGAAAAATAAAATAACGAATTTTACCGACTTATATTAAAACTCACATTGAGATGTCAGTAAATACCGACTTCTAGAGGTCGAAATTGAATAGCGGCAACTTTTTTTGACCTAAGCTGGAAAGTCGATTTTTGGTCGGTATTTCAGGAAATACCGACCTATGGAGGTCGATATTTTTAGGTCGGGATTCACTTTTTTTAGTAGTGAATGGTGTATTCTAATGCATTATAAGTCAGTAACCTTGGTCGGGAGTCTTCCCAAAGCTTGAGAAACTAAAGCGACCATTCTTGAAGATGGAGATCTACATCATATAAATCGATACAATAAGGATGACAAAAAGAAAACTGTGACATTCACTGCTGAGATATCCGACTCTGGAGAGGCAGCAAATGAAAATCAAGATGAAGGAATGGCACTCATCAATCGTGGAGTAAGACAAATACTTAGAAAAAGAAGATAGAGACCTCAATAAAATCCACAACAATGACTTCAAAAGAAATTACTATCGCTGCAATTACTGTGTAGAACCAGGACACATAAAACAAAATTGTCCCAAACGGGAGAAAAGAAACAAGCGAAGAAATGATGATCCAAAAAGTCTTAAAGCATTAAAACAAGGAGAATCATCTGACGATGATCATGATGAAATGAAAAATCTATTCTTCATGGCACTAGGTGAAACAAGTGAGGTAAGATCTGTTGACTGTTTTAACTATATAACTTACAATATTCTTTGCACATGGTTACTAATGAACTTTAGAAAGTCATTGACGAATATAACAAAATTGCTCAAGAAAAGAAAGACTGACAGATTCTTCTCGAAGCAAGTCAGACTAAAATCGACTTACTGGCAGAAGAACTAGAGGAAGTGAAGATGCACTTGAACAACATCAGAAAGGATCGCAACCATAGCTTTGTTCAATCTAACAAAACAATAATTTATAGGAGAAATTCTCTAAATCACATTTCAATCAAATCAAATATATCCACCTCTAACTCTGAATCTTTTAATTCTTCTGCTAAAATTACTTGTTACACTTGTGGTCATATTGGTCATAAATCTTTTAATTGTAGAAAATATTTTTCTGGGAAATAGATTTGGAGACGAAAAGTTGCTAATCATCAGGGACCCAAAAATATTGAGTACCTAAAAGAAACTAATCTTATTATCTTACAGGAGCAATCAAGGTGTAAGAAAATCTGATAGCAATCGGGTGGGGTAAAATCAATTTTGATTACATAATCGGGTAGAAGAAATTCGTACAGCTTTATGAAATTGAATTTGGATAAATTGACCTCCGAAAATCGATCCAACCGTTAATGATATTTCTTTGAGCGTATTGAGTTGAGGGTATGTTGTAAAAGAGGAGAATTGAATTACCCTAGGAATCACTCTGTCCAAAAAATGATCTTTGCATGCATGCCGCTGTAGCGGACAAAAAGGGTGTTAAAGTTGTAAAATCTTGATTTTAATTGGAGAACTCACTGGTCCACTTTGTGTTGCTGCAGCGGGATTTTTACCGGTGCAGCGATGCTGCTACAGCGGTATGGGTGCCGCAGTAGCAGGACGACGAGAAATAAGCCATAAATGAACCCGTGAATGATCTTATTTGACACTTTTTGACTTTTAGAGCTAGAGAACAACCCTTATGCCATTTCAACTTGTTTTTCCACCATTATTAAGGCTAAAGGTAAGCTTTTTGCTCCTCAAATTCACTTTTCAATCTGTAGAACGTATTTGATTGGGTTCATGTTGATAGGGAAATGTTTCTTGATGGATTTATGGTATAATTAACCCTAAATTGACTAGTTGGGGTCATGGGTTTGGCCTAGGGTCATGAAATTGTTAGAATTCTGGGAAATTAGTTATTAGTTATTGATTTATATATATTTTTTATTATTTGTAGATCACGAACAAGCGGAACAAATTCGGAAAGGGAAGGATCAAGTTTCTTATGGTTTCAAGCTTGTTTCAAGGTAGGTGATGGTTGTGATTTTATAATTGTGTGTTATATACTTTTTCTTTCTTCATTGTGATACTTGTATATGTATGCATGTTGCAATATTGATCATAGATGTTGAAAGTGAAATTATGACTTAAATGCGTGATCTTGTTGTGTTTTTGTGATGTGTGATTGGATTGAATTACCATATTTTAGCATGCTAACAGTTTGGATCGGATTGCCACATTCCGGCATGCTAACAGTTGGATCGGATTGCCACGTTCCGGCATGCTCACAGTTTGGGCTCTGTTAGAGGACCAACTACGTGATGAAGTATATGAACTGTGATGATAATTCTTGATGATGATATTAAATATGTTGATATATATGCATGATATTATAATGTTATTTGATTTGTTTATGTTACGCTAGTGGGATAGTCGTGTGATCCTACCAGTACATTATAGTTGTGTACTGATTTTGCACTTGCTCATATTATTTTGTTAAGCACAGGGCATCTTCACGCAATTGTTGACATTTCTCACTTAAGTTATCAGTGATCGTTGACGAATTCAAGGGTGAGTCATTTTGTTCGGGCTTCCATGAGGGTTTCTTTAGTCTATGTCCACCCTTTTCGGACCTACACCTTGCTTTAGTTAGTTGATAGTTCGTTAGTAATCTCTTGTTAGACATGGATATCGTTATAATTTTGGTACATTGACTTTCATATTCTAGGTTTATCTTCCCAATTATTAGTTAGTTATTAAATCTTTATCTAATAATGAAACTTAGCCTAGTTATTTAACTTGCTTCTGTAATTTAAATGTCTTAGTTTTTATTTAATTGCTTTAGTTGGATAGTAGTAGTGGTTCTCCTACTGACTTGTAAGTGTGGGTGTCAATCACAACGGTTTGTAATCGTGACAATCTCTAGAAATAGTAGTGATGGTAGTCGGTATTAAGGTTGAACCCACCTTTATGGAGAAAATAATCAAGGCTAAGAAGTTTGAAGATGAGAACTTGAATAAGGTAAAGAATAAGGTGGTGTCCGGAGAGACCAATATGCCACTCTTTATACAGGAATTATGCTTCGTTTAGAAAAAGAATTTGTGTTCTTCAAATTGTTTACTTGATCCAGAGTGTATTGGTTGAGTTTAATGATTCGTGGTACCCTGATAAGCTATCACTCGAGAAGAAAAAATTCATCCTAGGATTTTCAAATCATTGCACATAACTTTTTTTAATGTTGTCCGGCATTTGGCGTAAACAGAAAACATATGAAAATTGATTCATGAGATTACATAATTAAGACTACAATAATTTATTGCTCTATAGCACTAAAGATCTTTACAGAAAAGTCATTAGTCCAAAAGAGTCAAATTTTATTACTAATGTTAGAGTAAGATCCATGCAGCAGTCCCATATAGTAATCTACTTGACTTGCTTGGAAAAAAGTTCTTGGAGACTAATAAAAGTAATTTTTTACTGATTTTTCTACAGTTATGAGTCTTCCAGAACCACTCAAATCCTTAAACTCCTTATATTAAGAGTAACATGGTGAATATTTGTGTTGTCCCATTTGGTCATATGATAATAATGAGACTATAGTTTTAAAGGTTAGATTAGAATGGTGTAACAGAAATGGTTCACGATGAATAGACACTACAAAAAAATATCGTATTTCGTGGCTAAATCGGATTTTGGACGGATTGCTAGTTGTTGCTATTTCGCTCGTTAGTAATCTCTTAGCGACGGAAAAATGAGTTCGTTGCAAGTTTAGCGACATATTAGAGACGAATGATATCCGTCGCCACTTGTTAGTGACGGACTGTTCCGTTGTTATAATTATATAATTTGTTGCTATTTCATAAGTAATTTCGTCATTTCAAATAAACTTGTGACGAAGTTTATGTCACTAGTCCGTCACAAAATATTATGTTATTTGAACCGACATATTTACCACTAAAATATTTCGTTGCTAATTCGTCGCCAATAATTTTTTATAGCAATGACCAAATCGTCATTAAATTTGTTGCTAAAAAATTTCTTGTAAAATAATTTTATTTATTTATTTTAAATATACATTGCTGAAATAAATTAAATAGAATTTACTAAAGTTACCTCTAAATAACAAATATTCATAAAAAATAATACTTAGACGGTTCAAAATTTATAGATAGCAAAATCCAAATCACATATTTTGGAGAAAAACATCATAAACAATCTATTAACTATTCTTAAGAGAACTTTTGTTCATCAACTTTTGTAGTATGCTTCACATTGATCAATATCATATTGAGTTTTCCCCATAATATTTCTTCATATTTTTCCCGTAAATAAAGATAAAGAGAAAGCATTAAAGATTAGTATCAAAATTATATTTAAAAGAAAGTGCAGTAACATACGGAACCTTTTAGATTAATTAAATGTACTATACTTTTTTAGCTAACATATACTTTACATTTAAACTTAGATTAAAAATCAGTGCAATGATAATTACATACAACAACATAGTATTCAAGAATACATGCTATAAGCCTACAACTATACATTAATCCCCAACAAACAAATGAGGAGACACGTTAGAAAGTAGATATGGACCTAAACTAAAACTTGATCAGTGATTCCATAAAGGAAAAAAAATATTTTTGAGTCATTTATAATATGATGAGGATAAATTTGACCCTTTTTTGTAGTGAAAAAACTAGATAGAAAAATAAATAAAGAAACACACTGTAATTGACACCTTAAAGTTCATAGAATCTTGGATGAATTTCAAATGTTTCAAGACCAAACAAATGTAATTAATATAAATGTCAAGAAAAAAATAGCTACCTGATCCAATTTATTGCTATGGTCTATAACAGGCATAACTCCTTTAGAATAATTTCATAAACAATGAAACATAGCAACAATAAGTCCCAACGAGTATCATCATAACGTAAATTACACAAAAGCATATTCATGTAAGATTGTTTTGTTATGTTTAGTTTTGTTGCCTTTTCTCGATTTTGCGTAATGGTTACTAGCATCACCCTCTTGGATTAACTAAATGAGAATATGAATTATAAATGACCATCAACTTCTTGTATTATTCTTTTTTCTTAGTCTTCTTTTGAGAAAATTCTCCCTCTTCAGACTTATCTTGGTAATTACTTTTGCATCTTATCTTGATTGTACAAACTGAAATTAATATGATGGAAATTTCCTTATTGAAGATAGACAGTAGAGCAATTTTCTTCCTACTTTCCAGTGATATTCAGGGATTGACTCGAAGAGAAGGACTTGAGCTTTCACGGCTCATTAGAAATGCGAAGTGAAACATATCCGAGTCCAATTTGAACTACACATGAGTTCACATGATACAAAAAAAAATAGGAATTAAAAATCAAAATAAGTATAGCAACAATATTGTATCTAAATCATTCCTCAATAATAAACAATGAACATCAAAGGAGGAAGTAAATGAAACAGCAAATGTACACTAACTTAAAATCATGTAAAAGTTACAAAAATTAATTCTACATAAATTTAACTACTACTCATGATAAGTTAATCGAATTTCTACTAATTCATCACATATGACTCCTAAATAATAACAAAAAAAAGATAGTCAAAGTTAACAATCAATGTTTACAGTGAGCAAATTAAACAAAAAAAATGAGAACTTGAATACTACAAAGGATTAAGAAAGGGGTTCACATGACAAAGACTTGATTAATAAATAAACAAAAGGACTCAAACTGTGACTAAAACATTTCAGCTTAAGAAGGAAAATTAGTTAGAGTTAACAAATCACAAACGGATAAACCCCAAGCACACAACAGGTTCACGAAAAACGAAACAGTAGCTAAGAAAAAAAAGAAGAAACCAAACAAGATTTAGAGAGATAGTTTCACCTTCTAATGAGAAATACATATATATTCGACTTACATGGACAATTTGAGAGAGCTCATCAACAAAAGATTTTTCATCATGACCATGTGTATGGACGTGCAAATGTAACTCGCTTTGGTGTTGGATCTCGATCCTTTTCAATAGCCTATACAAAAGAGAAATCACCTTTAGATACAATAATATCTATTGTGTAATGTGTGTTTAGATACAAGTGTATATATCATACAACCTAAAGATAGTACTTATATAATTTGTGAAATATATATTTACAAGCTTTTTGCGATATTCTCCAATTGAGATAGAGTCACCCGTGTGAGTCCAACAATAACTTCGCGCCCACCAACATAATGATATACTTGAAATAACAATTTATCTTTATACACCTAAATGCATCAGCTTCAATGTGAATTGAAAAGGGGGGAAGGGGGGCATAAAGGAGATAAATATAAAATGGCTAACACAAAGTTGAGGGAATCAAGGGTAATGACAATGAATAGAAGAACGCATTGGTCTTTGATGGATATTACAGAAATGCCACCATATTGTACGAAACAAAAGTATATATCCTTTTGAACTACTCGAATTGCTTCTGTTGATTTATATTACCCTATCTCTAAGTTCCACCTGAAAAAAACACACAATCAAATCACATATTTTGATTGCTTACTATCTCTCACAAATGTCAAGAGGTGGCATCTACTTGAGTTAAATAAATTCAAGTTAAGCTAACATCATTCTCATAAAAGCCATAAATTACTTGTTTTGGAACAATTGCTTTAATATAGCTTTCAAGAAACAAATAAAATCAATTTACATAAGAACTGTTGTCATTTTATTCCTTTAAGCTCTTAGTGTTTCGATAAAAGATATGATAAGAATACTTTATTTAGAGAGCATTGAAGGAAAGGGTTTCTTCACCTAAAATTCTCATAGAGCTCCTTTGCCTGAAAATGTTGTTGTGTTCTCCCTCGCTTTTGTTCCTATGTTGCTCGCTGGATTTGGACGCTGCCGGTGCTCACCGTCGTTGCTCGCTGTGTGTAGCTAAAGTTGCTATCCTTTTTCACCAAAGAGGGAGGCAACTGATGGCACTATCTGTGTTGCTGCTATAGTCGGACGGAGACCACCTGGTCGTCTAATTGCTCACTGATTGGAGCTTCTGCCAGTGAAGGAGGTTCGCTGGTGGTCTTCGCAAGTCGTCCGGAGCTCATCATTGTTATTCACTCCTCGTTCTCCAAGCTGCAAAGGCCAAAAGGAAGAACGGAGAAGAAGGCAAACAAGGCCTGGGAGGCGGACTTGTAGAGGAGAAGAGGAGAATGAAGAAAATTAGAGATTTTGGATCTTTTGTATAAGATTGGAAAGCAAGAGTCTTAAATCAGGATTATTGATAAATTCGGATGAGCGGATGAGATTGACTCTTGGAGTATGATAAATTATGATGGATGGATGAGATCAAATGAGAGCAATGAAAATCTGAAATTGGAGTTTGCAACGGAATTAGTGACGGATTTTAAAATCCATCGCTTTCAAATAAATATATATATTTAGAAAAATTATATTGACGAATTTTTTCGTCACTATATAATATTTTTTTTTAAAGATTATGTTTGATAGATTAGCAACCTTTTTTCGTCACTAATTCAATCACCAATATTAATTAAATTTGTCACCACAACTTTGTTACTAAATCTGTAGGGAAAATTAGGCCCCAAATTTTCGCGCTAATATTTAGCGACGGATTATATATTCCGTTGTAAATCTGTTGCTATATTATAAATCAAAATATTATCTGTTAATTTTGCAACAAAATAGTAATTCCGTCGCGAATCTGTCGTTATATAGTGACAGAGTACTAATCGTCACTAATATTCGTCGTTAAACGTTGTTTTTTTACTAGTGAGAGGTGCAATGTAATTCTATGCTTTTGGCCAATTAAATTTCTAAAGAGAAATCATTTCACTTAAAATTTTTGGGACATTATCATCCAAGCACGTAAAAAAAAATTGTTTTATGGATGGTGGTGAGATTCAAGCTTTGCTACTTCTGTCTGCTGTGATATCATGTTAAAGTATGTGACCATCTCATCTAAAAGTTTAAGTTATTAGAGAGGACACATTTTTATTAATTAATTAAATTCTCAACAGTCAACACGCCTCCTCACATATGGGCCTGATTTATTTTTCATGGGTCAGGCACTTGGAAATTCTTTTTAATATGGTGACGATGAGATTCTATCTTAAGATTTCTACCTACTCTGATGTCATGTTCAAATGTGTGAACATCTCATTTAAAAACTTAAGCGATTAGAGAGAACACATTTTTATTAATTAATTATATTCTTTACAAGGAGGGTAATAAGACAATTGATAAAGTAGCAAATTCGAAACTTTAATGCACACATGTCTTTTACACCTCAAAGTTTCACTCACTAACAAGAGGTAAAATGAGATACCAATGATAGACTACAATTTCTTAATAAAGGACAATTATGCAATCGACCATTTGTATTATCAAAGATTTAGCCAATTTATTTTAAATTATTGTAATTGGTCAAAATTTCTTTTTCTTTTCTATTTCATCATTAATGAATTCCGGCCTTCTTTTTCTTCCTTCTTATTTCGCCATTAATGTCTTTTTTTCTCTCTTCTTATTTTTCTACGCCGTGATTTTTTTCATCTTCTGTGTGGTCGTCGTCTTCTTCTTCGTCGCTTTTTCTTTTTCTTTAAATTTGATATAAATATAAAAAGACTTACAATATTGAGAGAACTTCATATTTAAAATTTAGGATTATTTAGAGGTGATTAAGTAGATAGAGATTGAATAGTTAGTATATACCACAAGCATAGTCAGTGTAAACTTCATATATGATTAAACTATATTCAACTTTTTGAGTATATCATAATACATTGTCAGTATATAATTCATGTATAGGCAAAATATATCGTATAACCAAGGTATATTTTCTGTTGTATATATTTGAGATAAACTCAATGTTGTATATATTTGAAATAAGCCCAATATTAATTGATATATAATTTAATTATGTTGAAAAGAAGGGGAAAAAAATTCAGTGCTCCAGTAATCAACCACATAGCCACATGTAAGTGTATGGACTGGAGTCACAATAATAAAAACAGATTTTAGAGGTAATAAAATATACATATTAACAAACAGTGTTAAAATTTTTACTGACATTAATTAATTTTCATTTGATCCTATTTTACTTTAGATTTTAGAGATATTTATAAATAATATTACTTACCTCTAAATAGTATATATTTAGTAATAAATAGACTATTATCTTTAATAAATTACTGCTAGTAATTATTTTTGATGTGGTGAGTGGCAAACTTGATGACCAAGAAATGGTGAGAAAGTCTAAAGCTTTTTGACAAATGTTGGTTGTTTCTCCTACCATTTGCAATAAAAGCAGTATGGACTAGAAGTGGTAATTTCAGCTCAAGTTAAATGGATTCATTTTTCTCATATTAAATTAATTGGAGTACTCATATTTTTTTTAAAAAAATGGATAAATATGAACTTTAACTTATTTAACCTCACACAAATATGGACAAAATGAATAAATATGAGAATTCATATATTACTTACTTATCATAAAATTCTTAATTAGAGTAATTATTTTTGAAAATATAAAATAAAAAAATTAATGGGGTGGAGGTGGATGTGAGGGTGGGGTAAAAAATTTAAAATTTTTTGAAACTTTTTTTGGGTGTGGGTTGAAGGTGTCCTGGGATAGGAGTTGGCAAGAAATAACCTTTTTTCAAAAAAAAATAATTATGAAAATGGGGCTGCTGGGGGTGGTGGTCGAGGCGGATTTATGTTAAAGCAAGGGGGGTCATCCGAACCCCCATCGTCAAAAAATTACACTATATATATACAATTAAATTTATGATTTATGTGTATATATTTAATGTTGAACGCCATTAACATACACCAAAAGCGTAGCTTAGTGGCTTTGGGGGTTTAAGAATTCTTGCAGAAGAGGCGAGGTTCCATTTGAACCCGGTCAAGGTAATTTTTTTCTAAACTTTATTTTTAGGCGTTTTCCCAAATTCTATTTTTGGCGTTTTACTTTATTTTTAAAAATAATTATAGAATCAGAAAACCGACTTAGTTCCCAAAAAAAAGGAAATTTAGGATTTATTCGTTTAGTCCATAATCATGAAGTCAAACATTTGAATATCCTTTTCTTCTTTTAGAATTTTTCGAGTTTTATTTTTTCATCATCTCTTCCCAGTTCTTTGCTATCGTGAACGTTGCTTGCTGCTACTTGTCGTTGCTCCTTGCTGCTTCTATTGGATTGATCGTTATCAAAAACTTGAAGTCTATCGCAATCGTTTCTTTCATTTATATTAATAACTACTTTAGTAAGTTTTTGGTTTCCTTTTTTCTTACTAGATTTCTATATACCTCATTTCGTTCTTCTTAATGTGCTTTCTTTTAGTTGGTTAATTGATTGATATCATTAAAGTTTCATTGTTTGGATAATTTTATATATTTTCTTAATCTAAATTGGAGAGATAGAGAAATATAATTTAATAATCAAATAACCATAACTTAAGCTTTTTGGTTTTGCTCCTTATTGTGTGTGTACTTTTTATTTAATTGTTCTTATTGTTTGTTTAATTCTCTTAAATTCTAGCTCATCTTTTACTTTACAATTCAGTCTTAATATTCAATGAAGAAGTATTTTTTCTCCAGTATCGAAATCAAGTTTAGCCTCTCATAGTTAAAATCAATCTAACCATGATGAAAATGTCAATCATTCAAATGAGTCATCATATTCTTCTCAAGAATTTGATTTGAGTACTTTAAAGTTTGATCCCGGTGAAAGAACTTCAATATTGAATTATCATCCAAATCACCATGATGTTATTAGAAGAGCATACCTTGTGAGTGATCCTTGTCAACCTCGCTTGGAGGTGCATGTGTACCCTCAAACAAACAATTCTGGAGCAACGCCTCGTTTTAATCATGAATGGTTTGATGATGTATATTATAATTGGTTGGAGTATACTGTTAGTAAAGATGCAGGTTATTGTTTGCATTGCTATCTATCTAAATATCATAACATTAACCAAGGTGGAGGTGAAGTATTTTCATGTATAGGATTTACGAATTGAAATAAAAAGAGTGGTCTTCACAAGCATATTGGTCTGCCAAATAGAGCACATAATCGATCAAAAAGAAATGTCAAGATTTACTACGACAACAACAATCTATTCAATCTGCATTTGAGGGGCAATCTAATCAAATTAAACATGGATATTATATACGCTTAAGTTCTTCGGTTGATATAGTAAGATTTCTCATAACTCAGGACTTGCATTTCGAGGTCATAATGAATCTAAATTATCACTTAGTAGGGGTAATTTTCTTCAGATTCTCTCATGGTATGCCAAAAGGTGTGATAAAATTCATTTTACGTACTTGAACATGCCCCTCAAAATGATCAAATGACTTCTCCAATAATTCAAAAAGATATTGTGACTGAATGCAAGATAGAAACAGTTAAAGTTATTCTCGAGGAATTAAATGGTGACTACTTTGCCTTACTAGTCGATGAATCTTTTGATATTTCACAAAAGGAGCAAATGACTATTATATTGTGATATGTTGATAGAATGAGATTTGTGATGGGGCGACTTATTGACATTATTCATATTCACGATACTAATGCATTATCCCTAAAAGAGGAAATTATTAATGTACTTGCTTAACATTCTTTGAGTCCATCAAGTGTGTGTAGACAATGTTACAATGGATCCAGCAATATGCAAGGTGAGGTCAATGGACTTAAAATGTTGATTAGGCAAGAAAGTAGATCGGCTCATTCTATACATTGTTTTGATCATCATCAACTTCAACTATCTCTTGTTGGGGTTTCTAAAAAGTGTATTGAAGTGGGAAAACTAGTGTTAGTCTAGAATATTTTTAATGTATTGGGATCTTCTTTTAAGCATAGGGATGATTTACGAGATTCTCAAAAAGCAACAATTCAAAATGCAATAGATATGGGTGAACTAACAACCTGTAGGGGCTTGAATCAACAACTTGGTCTTTCAAGACCTTGTGATACTCGTTGGGGATCTCATTACAAATCTTTTAACAATTTTTTTCTTATGTTTGGTTCTACTCTTGAGGTTCTTGAATCACTTGCTCTTGATGCACGAAGTATGGATGAAAGAGCCAAGGCAACGGGACATCTTGAATCTAGTAGAATATTTGAGGTTGCGTTCATGTTACATTTGATTAGAGATGTATTAACAATCACAAATGAGCTCAATAAATGCATAGAAAGAAAGGAGCAAGATGTTGCAAATGTCATGCTACTTGTTGAAGTAGAAAAAAAAAGATTGCAAGTTTAAGAGATGATGAGTGGAATTCTCTTATTGCTAAGGCATCTATATTCTGTACCAAACATGAAATTTTGATACCTAACTTTGAGGAGCCATATGTTATCTCATTAAGGTCACGGCGAAAACTTGCTCACTATACAGTCTTACATCATTACCGTGTTGAAGTGTTTTGCAATATTATTGATTGGCAACTTCCAGAGCTTAATGATCGTTTTAATAAGGTAGCTACTGATTTGCTTCATAGAATTCCTTGTTTGAATCCAATTAAATCATTTTCAAGTTATTTTTGCAAAAAATTATGAGGATGGATGAATGATATCCAGATGATTTTGATGAATTTAATATGAATACTCTTTATAATCAACTTGCAAGTTACATTGTTGATGTTTGTGATGTTGATGAAAAGTTCTCTGATCTAAATGGACTTTATGATCTTTCCAAAAGATTAATCCACACAAATAAACATTCAAATTATCCTCTAGTGTTCCGCTTAGTGAAACTTGCTCTACTTCTACTAGTTGTCACTGCATCCATTGAAAGAGCTTTCTCGGCAATGAAGTTTATCAAGAATGACTTGCGAAGTCAAATGAGTGATGAACTATTTAGTGGTTGTTTGGTGCCTTTTGTAGGAAAAGATGTATTTGATAGTATTTCTAATGATGCTATTATTAAGAAATTCAAGATATGAAATCTCGTAGAGTACAATTGTAATAATCTATTTAACTTTTTAGATATATGTGATCTAAGGTAATATTTTTTATTCAACTCATTTATATCCGACTCGACCAATTTATTAGTGGATATTATTTATGTGATTAAGTTTTTTTTGAATCCCCTTAATGAAAATCATCCCTCTGCCACTGGTGGCGATGGTAGGTCAATGGAGGGGAGGGGGGAATGGAGTGGTAGGAATTGAGGTATTAATGTGGATTACAATCATTCTACCCAAACTATATTTGTTCAAATTCATATTTATTCATATTTACTATATTTGTTCAAATTCATATTTATTTATATTTTATATAGGTGGTTGTGAATTAATCTATTTTAACTCAATCCATATTCAATTCATTCAAATCCAATCGAATCCACCAATTTACCATCCCTAATTTGGACAAATGTTTGAGGAACTACTTTTACTAAAATAGTTTTGGATTATAATAACATTGGTAATATACCTTGCAGAAGAGAATTGTATGAGGCAAATAATTCCCACTTAATTTGTAGGGAAAAAGGACAAATGTACTTCCGAACTTTCAAAAAATGGTATATCAATATCCTCTGTCATACTTTTCGTCCATCAGAGTCTCTGTTGTCCAATAATCAATGCACATTTGCCCCTCATTTACTGAACACTCGGCTTGTACACGTGACACAATCCTAAACCACAACCTAAATTGATCAATTATTTAACCCAAATTTTTAAAACCCGTGCATGACATATTCAACCTACCCGATATACACACAATTAAACTATGGACCAATTCAGTCAATGTACCGGCCACTGCCGCCAAAGAAACCAAAAGAACCCATGAAATTTCTATCTCGTTCTTGAAGTCTCTCTGTTTTTTAAGTCTTTAAAGCGTTATCTCCTCCTCAAGTTTTACCTAAATCACTTTTTTCTGCTGCCCCTTTTTATTTTTTGGAGTTGTAGAAGTACCATAGGATATTGTCGTCGAGTTAGATAAATCCTCCATTTTTTCAAAAACCTTTTTTCTTTTGGTGGACTTTACTTTTTTTTTAATTATGGAAAAACAAGAGCTTCTTGACAGAATTTGAATTTGGGGGACACTAATGGTGACACAACTTATCATTGTTACTTTATGATTTCTTGAAAACATCAATGTATTGAATTTTTTTTGCTTTCAGAGAGGGACTTTTTTTTTAAGTTAAAAAGAGGGTTTATTATATCAAAATATGATGCATCAATACAAAACAGCGATGGTTGCACTACTGCTTACGCTAGAATGACCTTACCACCTAATGGGGTTACAATCTAAATTACATTGAGGCTTATCCACTTTTTCTGCTTCTAGAATCTTCCGAACAAACAAAGGCGAAACTTCTCGTTCCTCGAAAAGTTTGTTCAATTTTATCTTCTGGCCTTCTTTGGCTAGCCACTTTATTTGTTCCTCAAGACTTATGTCTCTATTAATCAAATTCCTGCATTCATTTAAAACATTTGTATGAGTATATATCTCTTTCTTTTTAAAAAAAATTAATTACCTCGGTTGCTATCTCCAAGTGTTCAACCTGCAATTTTTCAGATAAAAGAAGTCTGTATAATAGAGATAATAGTTCAACACTGGTTGATGATTTTACATAATTTTTCCACTATAATCAGCTATCAAATTCCCAAAGACGTCACGCAAAATACCCCCCCCCCCCTATTACTCTCTCTTAGTTTTGCTTTGAGTATTTTAAAAATTTAACATCCATCTAAATTGGTTCTGGATGGCTCTTTGGACAAGAATGACATAGAATTTCATGGTTCCATCGGTGTCTCCGGCGGCAGTGGTCCATAGTTTATTTGTAGATAAATCGGGTGGGTTGAATGGGTCATGAGCAGGTTTTTAAAATTTGGGTTAAATAATTGGTCAATTCGATTTGTGGCTAGGGTTGCACCACGTGTACAAGATGAGTGTTTCGATAGTGGGAGAGTTAAATGTGCATTGGTTATTATACGACAGGGACTCTGAAGGACAAAAAATATGACGAAGGAATTGACATACCATTTTCAAAAGTTCGGAGCTATATTTCTAATGCAGTTTTCAGTAAAGAAGGAGAAATTAAAGAAAATGTTTAGTAAGTTAAAATTCTTTACCCAAAATAATTCAAATATTGCTAATTTTTGCCACAACATAATTTTGTCCAAGTCGAAGACGACTCTCTCTCTATTTATAAATAATGTTCTTACTTAGTGAGAACAAAAGTAAAGAAAATGGTTATTCATGCTTTAAACTTAAAAATCTAATTAATATGTCAACTTGGATAGAAAATTTGATAATTCAATCCACTTGTAAATTGACCTAGGTCTATTATATAAAGTTCAGAACGTAAAGAGTAGTAATCTAGAAACATGAATTTTTACGCTATTTTGCACCCACACACCTTTTTTTAACCCCTTCTGTTTAGTTTTATTTGGCAATAAGCTCGTTGAGAAATATAAATCGTTTAAGGTATAAATAATGTAGATGATTTTTACGTGGAAATCCTTTTGAATAAGGGAAAAAATCACGGGCCAAGAGGAGCAACTGATATTACTATAGTAAGGAATTTTACACTGTGTAGTAATGAATACAACACTCAAAGTGACTACTACACACTCAAAAGGAACAACAATCTTTTGGTTTCCACCTTACTAAATATCGTTCACACTCTATTTTTCTTTACAGACTATTTTTCTTGTATAGTCTATGGAATACCTCACTTCGCTCTCAAAATGGTTTTTCTCTCTAATTTGGTGTGTTCTACAAATGAGCAAGAATGCTCTTTTTATAGAAGGATAAAACCATGCATATGTCACTAATGACATAGGTAAATATAGCAAAGTCCAAAATAGTTGCAAATCTTATCAATTTTTCAACCACCAAATATTTTATTTTCAACTCCAATTACTATTCCTTTTTAACAATTGCTTTTAGCAATTGAATAGCAAAAGTTGATCAAAAATAGGATGGATTCAACAAATCTCCCCTCGAGTCTCATTTACTGGAAGAAAGTATATTCATCTTCTTTAGAGAGAGCTCATACCTACAAGTTCTTTGCGTAACTCGAACTTGTCTTCCGGTATCATTTTAGTCAGCATATTTGCAAGATTTTCACTTGTTTGAATCTTTTTGACGTGAAATGATTCACTCTCCACTTCCTCACGAATCCAATGATATATGACATCGATGTGTTTTGTTCTTGCATGGTACATGGAGTTCTTACTCAAGTCTATTGCACTCCCGTTGTCACAATAGGTAATATACTTCATCTGATTCAAACCAAGCTCCTAAAGAAATCGTTTTAGCCATATCATCTCCTTGCCGACTTCAGTAGCCGCAATATACTCAGCTTCAGTAGTAGATAGTGAAACACACTTCTACAACTTTGACTACCATAATATAGCTCCCCTGAAAAAGTAAACAAATATCCAGTAGTGGATTTTCTGTTATCAAGGTCACCTGCTATATCAGAATCTGTATAGCCTTTTCAAGATTGAATTTGATGCTTCAAAACACAAACATTCATCTAAGGTTCCTCTAACAAACCTGAGTATCCACTTCACCTCTTCCCAATGCTCTTTTCTCGAATTTTCGAGAAATCAGCTCACTAAACCAACTCCGTGAGCAATATCAGGTCTAGTGCATACCATTGCATACATTAGACTTCCAACGACGGAAAAATATGGAACTTTGGTCATGTTTTTTTTCTCTCTAGCTGTAGGACACATCTTCTTGTTCAACGTCATATGACCAGCAAGAGGTGTACTAACAGGCTTAGCATTCTTCATGTTGAAGCGCTCTAGTACACGTTCAATGTACTTCTTCTGAGATAAATAAATCTTCTTTTTATCTCTTAGACAAGTAATTCTCATGCCCAAAATTTGCTTGGCACGACCCAAGTTTTTCATAGAAAAAGACTTACACAACTCTTTCTTCAACTCATAACGTTGAGGAGTTATCGCTCTCAACCGCATTCACCATATCAACACAAGTTGATGCCTTAGTCCAGTATAGACCACGAGGTTTGTTATCACGAGCTACAACCAAGGAACCCATAATGAGTTTTCATTTTCCATCACCATTTGTACTAACATATCCTTCATCATCCAAAACACCAACAGAAAGAAGGTGCAGACGAACATTAGGAGCATGTTTCACATTGTTCAAAACTAGTTTAGTTCTAACACTAGTTTCCAAACAAATTGTACCAATATCAACCACCCTAGAAATAGTCTCATTACCCATACTCAAGGTTCCAAAATCCAGGAGTATATGAAGAGAAAAAGTCCTTCCTTGATGTCACATGAGATGCGGATCCAGTGTCCATAACCAAGCTTGACTCATCATAAACAATATTTATCATGTATTCATCAAGGACAAAAACAAGATCTTCGGTGGTAATGGTGGCTAGGAAATTTTATTGTCATCTTCCTTAGTTTTCTCGTTGTTTTTGCTCTCCCTCTTCAACTTCCTACATAACTTTTTTGTGTGCCCTTTCATGCCACAATGATAGCACTCAATATGCTTAAGTCTGCCTCTGGATTTGCTCCAATTTCGTACTCTATATTGAGAACCACAAGTTTTGTTTCTCCCTTGGGGACAGTTATCAAGACATCCGACGAAGAAGAACCTTGAGTTTTTCTTCTCATCTCTTCGTTCAAGACACTACTCTTGGTGGAATCAATAGAGATCACACCATCCAAAGCAGAATTTGACAATGAAGTTCTAAATGTTTCCCAAGAGTCTGGTAGAGAACCAAGTAGAAGCAGGCCTTGAATTTCTTCATCAAATTGATTCCCATGGAAGATAACTGATTCCTGATCCCTTGAAAGTTATTCAGATGGTCTGTCATTGGAGAACCATCATGATATTTTGAACTCAACATCTGCTTTATTAAAAATATTTTGTTGTAGCCAGTCTACTGATACGCTCAAACTTACTTCTCAAAAAAGAAGTAAAGCGGTCGTGTCAAGTAAATAACCCAACTAGTGAGGTTGAGATCGTTCCCACGAGGAAAATAGTCTAGACTTAACTTCATTTTGTTATTACTATTGTTTCGTCAATGACTTCCTTGGAAAGTAGAAACAATAAAAAAAAAAGGGGGTTTCTAGTTCTAAATGAGTGAAAATAAATAATGCAATTGTAAGAGACACTTAACAGCTTTGAATGTTGGATTTTAATCGATTAATCAAATTAACTAGGGTTTACGTGTTCCCCACAGGTTCACAACTTGATAATTCTAACTATAACAATTCTTTCCTAGTATCTTGCATGCAAAGTGATAAGTTATGTATTTCTAAATCCTTGGCCTGGCATCTAGAAAATCTCACTCCGCACCTTGGTCCGACTACCGTGTGTTGCTATCCTAACCCTTACCCTTACCTCATATTAAGCATCGTATTCGATATTTGACTAAGTTATTACTTCGTACCAATCAATACTAGCCTATTAGATAGTATACACTAAATCTATGTTAATAATTCTTTTCCTATTATCTACCTCCTTGGTTCGGAAAGTAGCATTAAGGCGAGTTCTAACGTTGGTCATCCGTTAAAAAGACTTCTAAGCGAAAGAATTATTAATACATGCAAGACACTATTATAGAATTGTTATTTTAGTTAGGGTTTATCTCATTATTTGCCTATGGTTCCCACAACCCTAGTTATGGAGTTTAGTTACTCATGGTCATAAATACAATATTCAAATATATTAGATAAAAGTTCATGTACTTACTTCAATGAGAAAGAATAAAATCCAAAAGTTTTCTTGATTAATCACCACAAATCACCAACAATCAATGATAATCAAAAATCTAACACTAATACAAAGAGTCTAATAATATGATGTCTAACTATCTGGTGTCTAACAATACGGAGTCTAACAATACGGAGTCTAACCTCAAAAACGAGGTTTTTCGAAGTATTTATAAAAAAATTAAAAACCTAATTAAACAAGGATTCTAATAGCTGGAAATCTGCCAAAACGCGGCTGGGTCGACGGACCACGCGACGGACCGTCGTGGTCACAACGGACCGCCATGGACTCCGTCGTCCCATACTTGTGCAATTTCTTCTGCTGCTCTCTTCATTCCCCTCGACGGCAAGTATGACGGACCGTCATAGGCACAACGGTCCGTCGAGGGTCTTCGTTCCAAAATACTTCAACTCTTGGAATATGGGTACTGGGATCACTTCTCTGAACTTCACGACGAACTTGCAGGACAGAACGTCATAAGCTTCGTAATCCCACACTTGGTCAGACTTCCCCATCTTCCTTCAGCAGCTGCACTACGCTGCCACCTACGGACCGTCACAAGCACGACGGACCGTCATATGCTCCGTAGGTGGTCTCTTCTGCATTTCTTCGCTCAAAATCTCCGCATTCAGCTTTGAACAGATTTCCTGCAAAACACAGAGAAACTTATATAAAAATTAGCACAAAAAGGCTTTTCGGACACACTAAACTTAAGGAAAAAGTATTAATTATACCGTGAAACCACGGTATAACAAGACCCTCAACTTAAATTTGTTGTTTGCCCTTAAGCGACGCACTATGACTCACTACACAATCTTTGTACAATAGTATCCATGTTTTATCCTTTGCAATCATTTGGCTATCAATCCCGATTAATCTCATCAAATTTATGCATGCTATCACTATTAGGCTTGAATTTTGTGGGATCAGAACATGACACAGACTCACCATGCATTAACACCTATCCTCTTCAATTTCTCACCGAGGTGCTAACAATTTCGGTATTGCAACTAGTGTCCTCACTTTTAAAACAAAATCCTCATTTTTCACACAATGATGTCAGTTTGAGTATAAGGATTACGTTTCAACACTCCATCTCAGAACAAAGTCACACTCATTCATACCTATTGCCATAAGCTTGCCCTTATTTTCACTGCCTTGAGTTCGCTATACAATCCTTAAGATCACGATAGGACTTTCTTAGCTTGTAACATAGGCTCAAGGTCAGGTAGGGTATATTTAGGTATACTTTAGTGACTTTTTGCCCTCCTTGACATATCGGCTAAACCTTCCACTTTCTATCATTTTATCACGCCCTATTTCTCATATTCTTTCACCTTGCTATTTTTTTTTCTTCTTTCTTCATTTGTGTAAGTGACTCTCTTCTTTTCTTGATTGTATTTCTTGTATATTTTCCTTTTTCTTTACTTTTCTTTCAACTAATTCTTGAGTAACTTTACTTTTATTCTTTCTCTCTCTTTGTTCTTTCAACCCCACTTTCCAGAGCATTCCTCCTAATAGCCACCCTCAACTCATGGATTTGCCATGAGTCAAGATACACAATACCTAAAATTGGGTCAGGGCCGTAACGAAGGTTGTTCATGCATTAGCCACCCTCAACTTATGCTTTTGGCATAAGCTGAGGTACACATGTCCAAGGAGGGACCAGGGCCAACACTTTGTTCCCAGAAAAGATCAGTTGGGGTGAAAAAGAAAGGTCTAATTTTAAGCTCAGATTATTTAGATCAAAGAAGGATAAATTTCATTTGGTTTCTTTTATTTAGGCTAGAAATGGGCTATATTGAATAAGGGCCTATGATCCTTTTCTAATTGTCTATTACAACTTACTTTTAGCAGGACTAACCAAGCAAGTTCTAGCTCAGTACCAATAGTGGACTATTCAAATTTTTCTCACACTCACTTAACATCTCATCACTATACCAGATTGTCAAACACCTAATTCTAATTTAAGACTTAGGGTAATGCAATGGTGTAACTATATTTCATGCTTAGAGCCACACAATTATCAGTTACTATGCCTAGTCATGCGTTATTTTTCAGTTTATCAGGATATCATTTTAGCCATCATGCTCCAGAATTAAACTATGTACAAAAGATATAAACATGCCGGTTCAACAGAAAAAGTAATCAGTCTTTTGGGGAAAAAGAACACAGGCAAGAAAACCCCAAAAGAGGATAGTGAATTGGGCTACTCAGACTTCACCCTAACACTCACTATCCATTTACACCACCCCCTACAAAAAAGCATGCAATTGTCCCCAATGCATAAAAATGTAAATACTAGAGTGGTAGGTGAAGCAAACCTGTGGCGCAAAGCGCCGTCGATCAGCAAGATGGTGGGTCCGGTTCCCCGGAACCCACGTTCTCTGCAATCTGGACACCCTCAGTGGTGTCCTCAGCAACAACCGCACCATTAGTAGTGCCTCTATCGATATCTACAGTGCGGGAGTTAGACGCCCCATCCGCTAAATCTGACGCTCTCATCTGGTGCACCGCCTCGTCAGCAAGTGAGGCTCTCCGCGCAGCCTCTATCTCTCGGCGTTCCTTCTTCCTTGCTCGCTCCTCGTCCTCTGCTCGACCCCTACGCCTCTTGGCACTCTCTCGAGGGGGAGGTGGTGGAATGTCAGAAGTAGCAAAAAGGGCTGCCAACACCGTGTCCTCAGCAGGCTCGACAGGAGGGGCCTCAGACTCCGGCACCCTAGCCTCTAAGATCGTGTCGATGTCCGTACGAAGACTGTCGACTGCAGCCTGAAGAGTCGCCACATCCACCGGAGGGGCTGGTCGGGCTAGCACTCTCAACTCGAAGGCGTCCAGGCGCTGGTTAACCTCAGCGATCTTCCGCTCTGTAAACTGCACCATTTTCCTCTCTAGGCGCTCTTCGGACTCAGCAATCGACTTCTGCATCCACGGCTGGATATGATGCAGAAGAGTGGTCATTTGTGCCTCTAGTTTTTGGACCCTTGCAAGTGGGAACAGTGTCGGTAGAGGGGTTGTGCGAGAGGAGGTCGGGGCTGTGCTACTACCCAGGATAGACTCAACCGGGGTAGTGTCAGTGGATGCCTGTGTAGCTGTGCGGGCCTGGGCTACCGTATCAGCAAGATCATCAGCAAGTGGTGGCAGCTCTGGACGGGGCCCTCTACGTGGAGCCAACTCATTGGCCTCGTCTCTGATGAGGCCGACGTAAGCGGTGCCCTGCGGGGTCTTCAGCTGATCTACGTGCCATATGGGCACACCTGCGGACCTGCATAAGGCAAAGATCATGCACGGGAAGGGGTAGGTGGTGGTGACCTTGAATGTCCTCTCGTGCATGACTACCTGGAGAAGCCATGCGAAGTCTACCTCGAATCCGGCTATCATCGCCGCCATCAACACTGCTCGATCCCAGGTAACGATGTTGTCAGCAGCTGTGGGGGAGAGGCAGTAACGGACAAGCAGCCACAGGAACTTTGCTGTGAACGTGAGGTTGGCTTTCTTGATGGCCCCCTTCTGCTCAGTCACCCAATCGGCACCCTCTCCATCTACTGATAGGTGCAGGGCCATCCACCTCTTGGTGGTCTCTCTCAGTGCGGGCTCGCGCAAGAACTGTCCATCCTTGACTATCTGCCAACGGTAGTCGAACTCGGTGGTGAAGGGGGTCCGAGAAGCATCAATACTCTCGCCGTATAGAAATCGGCGGATGGCTGGCAAGGAAATGTCAACCTGTACGCCCCGGACTCGGACCTGCTCCAGTGGGGCCTGTTTTGCGGGGGTAGCCCGCCTATCGATCTGTGATCGGAGATTCGCTACGTAGGATGCGTAGAAATCTCGGACCATTTCTTCGCTGTATCGTCCCAACGGACGTGCTGTCCACTCCAAGTGATGCCTGGTGAAGAGATTGTGGATCTCAGGCATCGATGGGAGGCTCCCTGTAAGTACCCGCTGCTCCAAAGTGAGTGTTCGAGTCATTACTCATTTATCAGTGAGGAACTTGGCGTCGGAGTATACTTGAAACTGCCCGTCGACACACCACCGGTTGGGCTGGTCAGTGGCTGTGATGGAGACCTGAGCTGGTGAACCAGATGTAGAGTCTGAACTGTCAGCCTCATCAGACGAGGCCGACGCTGCAGCGATGGCGAGTGCGGGAACCTCAGCAGAGCCAGAGGCTTTCTCGGACCAGGATACTCCTAAGGAGCCAGACGCTGCTTCCTCATTTGTGGCTGACCCAGAGGGTGTGCCGGTCAGTGTGCGCTCCTCATCAGACTGGTAGGCAGTGACTACGCCGGACGCCACCTTTTTGGGTGTGGCTCTGGGAGCACGTGCAGCATGGGAATGGGCGGAAGTGGCTGGGGGCGCGTACTCAGGATCACGCTCATCATCAGAGCTGATGACCATGCGGGCAGATGGGGCGACAGACTTCGATCACCCGCGTGCATTGTTGCGGTCTTGCTTGGGTGCCATAGTAGATAGTACCTGGTACGACGGATGCATACGATGGTCCGTCGCAGGAACAACGATCCGTCGATGTGTCCGTCAGTGACTGCTGCAGAGTAATTTTTCTGCAGAATTTCCTGGTGATGTGCCTGCAAATTTAAAACCCATTAATAGAAAAATGCTACCATTGCTAAAAAGATGATAAGTATTGGGTTGCCTCCCAACAAGCTCCTGATTGAATGTCGCGGCACGACTGGGGACCCTTGATTACTCAGACTTCATCAAGATAGTATGCCTCTATCACTTCATTCCCCGATGCTTTATGCTTAAAATATAGTTTTATGCTATCTCTATTCCTCTTAAACCTCACTCCCTCCTTGGCTTTTAACTCAACTGCTCCATGAGGGAATACTTGGGTAATCAGGTAAGGGCCAGTCCATGTGGACTTGAGCTTGCCCGGAAGACAAGGCGCCCCAGAACTGTCTACAAGCACCAAATCCCCAACCATAAACTCTTGTTTTGCATTTTTCTGTTCAGTCTCCTCCTTCATATTTTCTTTGTGGGATATGGCAGATACCGATTGGAGCTCACCACTCTGCTTCATGGTCCTACAAATGTTGAAGGTCGCTTCTTCATTATTCAACCGAAATGTCATCTGTCCCTTCTCCATATCAACTAATGCTCTACCTGTAGCAAGGAATGGCCTCCCAAGAATAATAGGAACTTCATAATCGACCTCGCAATCAAGAATAACAAAATCAGCCGGAAAGATGAATGACTCCACTTTTACTAGCACATCATGGAGTATCCCTATGGGCCATTTCACTGTCCGATCAGCCATCAGTAGCCGCATCGCAGTGGGTTTTGGATCCCCTAAACCCAACTTCTTGTAAATTGAGAGGGGCATGAGATTTATGCTTGCCCCCAGATCACATAATGCTTTCGCAAAATGTAACGACCCAACTGTACAAGGAATAGTGAACGCACCCGGATCTTCTTTCTTTTGTACGAGGGATCTTGTAGCAATAGCACTACAATGATGCAGTCTATCATCATCCTCGAAAGTGACCGATCTTTTCTTGGTGACCAGGTCTTTCATAAATTTGGCATAACCAGGCATTTGTTCTAGAGCTTCTACCAAGGGGACATTGATAGAAAGCTGCTTCAACATTGTTATGAAACGCCGGTATTTACCATCCTCGGTCTTTTTCACTAGTCTCTGAGGGAAGGGTGGTGGTGGCCTAGGCATGGGAATTACCTTGATAGGTACTTCAGCATCTTTTCCATTACTTTCCTCTGCTTCACCACTACCCTTTACCACATTATCATTATCTTTTCTCACATTTTCCTCAGTAGATGGCATAGGTGGGTCGATGGTTTGCCTACCACCCCGAGTAGTGATTACCATACAGTGCGCATCATTCTTTGGATTTTGGACAGTGTTGCTAGGAAGAGTGCCCGGCTGCCGTGTGTTCACTGTCGCAGATAATTGGGTCACTTGCAATTCGATCTGTTTAATCGAGATTGCATGTGTATCAACTTTTTGCCCAATACTAGCTAAATCACACCTCAACTCTTTAATGTGTTCATCACTAGTGTCGAACCGCCTCATCATTTTGTGCAACATATCCTCCACTCGTGCCATACTATCTCCACCATCCCTAGGAGTAACTTCACGATTTTGAGGAGGGACATAGGGCCCATTCCTGTCGTTTCTATTAGCATAGTTACCCCTGTTAAAGTTGTTGTCGCGGTTGTAGTTTCCATCTTGGACATAATGACCCTCACGATTGTAGTTACCATAGTTCCGACCTTGGTTCCCTTGACCTTGGCGCCAATTATCCTGATTTGAGTCTTGGGCGCTTGGTCGGAGACCCCCCATCTGTTCATTTACTGCATAAGTGTCCTCTGCATAGTAACATTCATCGTTAGGGGGGGTGGTTTAACCAAGTAGTTGACTGCATTAATCTTTTCTGCACCCCCAGTGACATGTTTTAGTACCAACCCAAGCTCAGTTCTTATTTGAGTCATTTCTTCACGAATCTCATCTGTGGCTGGGTTGTGAGTGGACTGTACTGCGAAGGTGTTTCTCCCTGTATCAGACTTCCTAGTACTCCAAGCTTTGTTATTCCGGGAGATTTTTTCTAATTTTTCAGCGATCTCAGCATAAGGACATTCTCCATAAGATCCACCTGCTATAGTGTCCAACACCGCTTTGTTGTTATCATCCTGTCCCCGATAGAAGTATTCTTTCAGTGACTCATCATCTATACGGTGATTTGGAACACTTCTCAAGAATGAGGTGAATCTATCCCAAGAACTACTAACTGACTCTCCTGGTAGTGCTACAAAGTTATTCACTCTGTCTTTGTGGTTTAGTTTCTTGGAGACCGGATAGTAACGTGCTAAGAAGACATCCCTTAGTTGATTCCAAGTAAAGATAGAGTTGTATGGGAGCTCAGTGAACCAAATAGCAGCCTCTCCCGTCAGTGAGAGAGGAAACACTCTGAGACCTATTACATCTAAATCCAAATCAGGCCTCCCTACACAACTTTTACACACTACCCTTACCTTAGCTATATGGGCATGTGGATCCTTAGAAGGTAGCCCTGAAAACAAACCTCTGGCAGTGAGCATTTGCATCAGACTACTAGTTACCACAAAAGTGTGGCATGTGGGTAGAGGAGGCAAAACCAGTGGCCAATCCAAATCTGCTATGTTATCATAGCCTCTGTAGTATGCTTGGGGGTCGTGGAGCGGGATTTTGTCCCGTCTGTTGATGTTAACTCGGAGCATCGGGGTAACATCTGACCATGAACATCAACCGGATCTGGGATGTTCTAGTTCAGATCCTCATCATTTATTCCCAAGTTTCGATTCATATTGCGCAGTGTACGCTCTAACTCGTGATCATAGGGAAACAAGGGTTCTCTTCCTCTCCGTGTATTTGGCATACAAGGAGGATGATTCTGAAAAGAAATTAGAAACAATAAAACAAAGTAAGATCAAGAAAATATCAACTAAACTATAGTAATAAGTTCAAGTTAATCTAAAAGTTATATTCCCCGGCAGTGGCGCCAAAATTTGATACGCTCAAACTTACTTCTCAAATAAGAAGTAAAGTGGTCGTGTCAAGTAAATAACCCAACTAGTGGGGTTGGGATCGTTCCCACGAGGAAAATAGTCTAGACTTAACTTTATTTTGTTATTACTATTGTTTCGTCAATGACTTCCTTGGAAAGTAGAAACAATAAAAAAAAAGGGGGAGGTTTCTAGTTCTAAATGAGTGAAAATAAATAATGCAATTGTAAGAGACACTTAACATCTTTGAATTTTGGATTTTAATTGATTAATCAAATTAACTAGGGTTTACGTGTTCCCCACAGGTTCACAACTTGATAATTCTAACTATAACAATTCTTTCCTAGTATCTTGCATGCAAAGTGATAAGTTATGTATTTCTAAATCCTTGGTCCGGCATCTAGAAAATCTCACTCCGCACCTTGGTCCGGCTACCGTGTGTTGCTATCCTAACCCTTGTCCTTACCTCATATTAAGCATTGTATTCGATATTTGACTAAGTTATTACTTCGTACCAATCAATACTAGCCTATTAGATAGTATACACTAAATCTATGTTAATAATTCTTTTCCTATTATCTACCTCCTTGGTCCGGCAAGTAGCATTAAGGCGAGTTCTAACGTTGGTCATCCGTTAAAAAGACTTCTAAGCGAAAGAATTATTAATACATGCAAGACACTATTCTAGAATTGTTATTTTAGTTAGGGTTTATCTCATTATTTGCCTATGGTTCCCACAACCCTAGTTATGGAGTTTAGTTACTCATGGTCATAAATACAATATTCAAATATATTAGATAAGAGTTCATGTACTTACTTCAATGAGAAAGAATAAAATCCAAAAGTTTGCTTGATTAATCACCACAAATCACCAACAATCAATGATAATAAAAAATCTAACACTAATACAAAGAGTCTAATAATATGATGTCTAACTATCTGGTGTCTAACAATACGGAGTCTAACAATACGGAGTCTAACCTCAAAAATGAGGTTTTTCGAAGTATTTATAAAAAAACAAAAACCTAATTAAACAAGGATTCTAATAGCTGGAAATCTGCCAAAACGCGGCTGGGTCGACGGACCACGCGACGGACCGTCGTGGTCACAACGGACCGTCATGGACTCCGTCGTCCCATACTTGTGCAATTTCTTCTGCTGCTCTCTTCATTCCCCTCGACGGCAAGTATGACGGACCGTCATAGGCACAACGGTCCGTCGAGGGTCTTCGTTCCAAAATACTTCAACTCTTGGAATCTGGGTACTGGGATCACTTCTCTGAACTTCACGACGAACCTGCAGGACGGACCGTCATAGCCACAACAGACCGTCATAAGCTTCGTAATCCCACACTTGGTCAGACTTCCCCATCTTCCTTCAGCAGCTGCACTACGCTGCCACCTACGGACCGTCACAAGCACGACGGACCGTCATGTGCTCCGTAGGTGGTCTCTTCTACATTTCTTCGCTCAAAATCTCCGCATTCAGCTTTGGACAGATTTCCTGCAAAACACAGAGAAACTTATATAAAAATTAGCACAAAAAGGCTTTTCTGACACACTAAACTTAAGGAAAAAGTATTAATTATACTGTGAAACCACGGTATATCATCTACCGAGCATACAAACTTTCAAGATTCTTTCATAGGGTTCGAACATGTGTCTCTCCAAAAATATGGTTCAACACATTATCGTCAACCCATAGCCTAATGAAACCACGAACTTGTCTGTGCAACAGATTTCACTCTTCATCCGTTTTATTATCAGGCTTTACAGTGGTAAATATTGGTTTGTAAAAGTTCTTAACATAAAGCAGATTATTCATTTTCCCCTTCTAAATGGCATAATTAACACCATTCAAAGTAACCATTCTACTTGTGTTGGCTTCCATTGTTTTCCCCCAAAAATATAGTTATGCAAATCAAAGTAAATTTTTTCTGATGTAGAAGTTCAGACTGTGCTGCAACCATAGAGCATAACTCAGATAAAACCTTGGCTCTGATACCAGTTTGTTGGGAAAAACCGGATAATACAACAATAGATATGGTAAAAGTATGAAAATAAAATGGAAAAATAATGACACTTAGAATTTTACGTGGAAACCTTTCTGAATAAGGGAAAAAACCACGGGCCAAGAGGAGCAACTGATATTACTATAATAAGGAATTTTACACTGTGTAGTCACGAATACAATACTCAAAGTGCCTACTACACACTCAAAAGGAACAACACTCTTTTGGTTTCCACGTTACTAAATATCACTCACACTCTATTTTTCTTCATAGACTATTTTTATTGTATAGTTTATGGAATACCTCACTTTACTCTCAAAATGGTTTTTCTCTCTAATTTGGTGTGTTCTACAGATGAGCAAGAATGCTCTATTTATAGAGGGATAAAATCATGTCTGTGTCACTAATGACACAGGTAAATATAGCTAAGTCAAAAATGGTTGCAAATCTTACCAATTTGCCAACCATCAAATTTTTTATTTTCAACTCTAATTACTATTCCTTTTTAACAATTGCTTGTAGCAATTGAATAGCAAAAGTTGACCAAAAAATGGGATGGATTCAACAATATATAGTGTTGGAATTGGGATTTTCAATAAGGGGGTTCAAAATCTGAAGATATACACACTAAGTAGCCGAAGAGAATTTTATTCACTATATATATCTAGAAAAATTATTTTAACCATGTATAAATAGTATATTTTATTCCAAAGAGGGTTCTGATGAACCCCTAAAAATAAGGTGGTTATATATATATTATTTATACAATATTGATATATTGCATGTACATACGATCACTTTAGTTGAAATTATTTTTATCAATTTTATTTATTTCCCTTCTTTTCTAATTCTTTTCCCCACTCTTTTCTAGTCTAGACAGAATAAACATTAATAGTAAGTCTATAGCCCCCACCCCAACCGACACATACAATACAGAAAAGGGCAATAATAGATGAATCTAATTATGGGACTTTATATTTGAATGGGGTCTAAATGTCATAAAAAGTTTAATCAAAGTTAAAAAAGGATAATTTCATGTTGTGCTTCTTTTTTGCAAGTTGCAAAAGGTGTTGTTCTTGTAATACTAGTAACTCATCTCTTGTGATTTAGCAAAGTTGAGTAGTCTACATTGTAATGTACATCAATCAGAATCATTGGACATTTTCATGGATACGAATCTCCCCAACTGGTGGAGCTATACTTAACTTTTATAACAAGGGGCCCTCATTAACTTTGACAGGAAATATTCATTTCTTAGATGCCTACCACAAGCAAAGATGTATATTAAACATCTTCACTAGTAATTAATTAAATGCAACTAAATATATGTGTGACGTTGATGAGAGTGTTTATATATGTATAAGGTTAATTCTCATCGCATATGGGATACTATGCCGTAAGAGTGTATCGTCAAGACTTAAGAGTAAATCCTATAAAGTGATTGTCATATAAATGTAGCAAAAATAAGAATGTCATATGGATGTGTAGATAATATTAGGAGAGATATGATTAGAAAAGATGTTATATGGGGCAAGTTGGGAGTGACTAGCGTTGTATGGCCAAGATGAGGAAAGTGATTGCAGAGATGCTTCGGACATGTGAAAAGGAGTAGGAAGGGTGAGAGGTTGATTGTAACAGAATTCAGTAGAGATACATGTAAGTCGACTGGGGGTTGGGAGTGGCCGTTTAATTAGACAATCTGATATGACACAAATTTACTTTACCAAGGACATGACCCTAAATAATAAGGCGTGAAGATTTTATTTTTCTATGTGTATCTACTATTATCGGGGTCTATCAAAAACAATTTATAACTCCCACAAAAATAAAAGATATATATATATATCTTACCTTCTTCAAATATTTACATGGATAGAGTTAATTACAATGAGCTTTAACTATTAACCAGAAACGTTACCCATGCTACGTTGTTGTTCACTACACCAGATACCAAGCTTTTGATCATAAATTTAATTTGCTGAATCGCAAAATCATCCCTAAAACAAGTGAAGTTTAAAGTTAAATATCACTCACCTCTAAAAATATTCTTATATGGTACCATACCTCTTTCAGAAGGGCACCTTAACTTAGATCTCTTGACTTGGTTCATATCAATGCAAATAAACTTTGATATGACAAAGTAATTAAAAATTATTAGATTTTTTTTTCAAAATAATTAATAGAAATATGATAAAATTTATTCTTTTTTATTTATTAAAATAGACGAGTAATTAGAGACCAATAGAGTAATATCCACACATTCGTGACTTGGAACTGTTACTTTGGGAATCTTGTAGCCGCGTAATCTGTTTTGATCGCAATGACTCCCCAACATTTGATGGCTGCAAAACAAATATTTTATCTTATCAATGCATTTTTTTCCAAAAATACAACGCACACAATTTGACACTAAGGGTGTGTTTGCTATGAAATTTTCGAATTTCTTTTTTTATGTTTTGTCTTATATATTTTTTAAATTTAAGAAAAATAATTTTGGAATATATTTTTTAAAATTCTACTGCATTTTAAATTACAAAATACTTTTCTTACTCTACCCTCTCTTCCCTCCCCTTTCCCCCTCCCAAAAAAAAAAAAAAGATCAAATATTTTTTTTACCTCTACCTCCAAACCATCCCAACCCCCAAAGAAAAAAATCGAATTTTAAAAATTCATTTTTTACGGATTAAAATGTTATTTAGTTTTTAATTTTAAATAGAAAATTATAAAGTTTAGAATTTAAAAAGGAATTGCCGATGATTAAAGAAAAAAATATATATTTAGAAACAGACTAAAAATTTAATGAAACAAATAAATTTAAAGGAAAGATGTAAATAATTATAGCATAAAATTCTTTGTTTGCCATTTCATGACTCTTTTACTAGGAAATTTAGCATAGGAATAAATAGGAGACGAAATGAGGCGGTAAATTTATATAGTAATTAAGAGTGTTGCGTGGAACGTAATAATGTGAAGAAAACATGAGGATTCCAAAAGGGATGATTCTGAAATTAGTGGAAATTAAAGCAGCAGCCTGCAAAAGGGATCAAACTCAGTCAACTTGCCCAAATTGCATCTTTTAATTTTCCTAAATTCAGACCAACGATTTCTTATCATACTTTACTTTTTTCTTTTGGAAAATTTACCGTTACTATTTTTCGAAATTTATCTGCTTTTATATGCAATAGTTTACAAATTATATAGTAGATATAATCACATTAGATAATTCAAAGCGAAGGGTTTGACTTAAAAAGTGACCAAGTGACGAATATTTTCTAGAGCATCCCCTTTTGAGATACCACAATCGTTGCACTGCGGATTTTTATGGTCAAAAAGAAGATAGAATTTCTGATTCAGACTTCATATGTATTGATCGCTATAATTTTATATATTTGCCTATTCTTTATGAAAATTTTGATTTATCGTCGAAAAGGCGAAAGAAATAAATTCATCATTCACTACACTCGATTCAAGAACTCAAGAATAAACTAATGCTCTTTTCAGATATCTCTCGAAAAAAAATACATAAAATTCAATCCTTGGTCTACCCTAGGAGTTACCCTAATTATTTACTCCCAAAAAGATAATGAAATGAATGAACTACTTTGAGTTAGGTCTAAAATATAATTTAAGAATTTACTTTATTCGTTCGATATTATTTGTCATAATTTTTATTTATAGAGTTAAATTATAAAAAAATTTACTAATATTTCAAGATGCATTTTTTTATTATATTAATATGAAAAAATTATAATTTATAATATTTTTTATATAATTTTAGAATATATAATTTTTTATTTAAAATATCAAATTAATATAATCTAATTTACTTTTAAAAATTAGTTAAATTAACTTTAATAAGCAGAACTTTGACAAATATTTATGAACGGAGGAAAGTATCATTTTTTAGGGCATTGGCCTTGGTGTGGTTTCATTACTTCGAGGTGGATTGTACCAACTTCCTTTTGTGTAAAATTACTTCTTATTTGATCTTCCACGTGTAGGTCTATCTTGACCACGCATCTCGTATAGCACTTGTTATAACAATTCGGTTATCTTTTTTATATTTTTCTTATATATATTGACAGGGCAAAAGCTATAACTTTTTTTCGTCATTTTGTTTGTCTTAGGCGGAATTTTATTTTTTAAAATTATAGTCTAAAATAAAGTATATATTATTTCATTAAAAGTAAAAATAATTATGATTATAAATTATTTTATTTTAAATAAAATGAATATATTAAAATTAAATTATTATTAAATGTAAAAAATGTTGTTCTTTTTTAATAGAAAGGACAAATACAGTGATAATTATTTTAAGGAGGTGTATCAGATAAATTTTTCACATTATCAATCTCACTACCTGATAATTCTTTTACAGAGTCTATGCATAACATTTAAACTCAATAAAGGTAGTATCAACATGATCTCCAGTTCCAATCAGATTGATGTTGTGCAAAGTGCTATTTATTAAAGATAATATTGTGAGTGATTTGGACTGGCGTCTGCTTCCAGTTACATGCCTAATGTTTTAAGAAAATGGAGGAAAAAGGGGTCAGCGTCTTTGTACATACACAGGTCAAGAGGTCCCATTTTTGCCTTTAGTATTAAGAAAATAAACAAAACAAAAAGATAAAAGTTGCTGCACTACTCTAAAAGGGCTACTATTATTAGCTAGTGGAAAACCTCCCGCCGAAGGAATCGTCACACAGTTTTTCAATATGCAATTTTTTGGGAAAGAAAAAAACTTTTATGTTTGGCCACGACAAGAAACAAAAATCATAGCAACAACCCAGAGATTATATTTGATTCTAAATGAGCGTAACAATACAATGTTTCCGATTTAAGTTATATCTTTTGAAAACGTAAATTTTATTTAAACATATTATATTGAATTTGAAATTCAATCTATTATAAATTAAGTTTTATCTAAACATGTTATACTGGATTCAGGATTTTATCTATTATGAATTCTTTGAAAAGAAGGATTCAATTAAAATTTAATACTTCTACTTTTCAGGGTTGTGTACTTAATGCTAAAAATAATAGGTTAACGCGAGTCACTTGATCAGAATATTTTCATTTGAAGTCTGAAAGAGTGAGATACAAATTAGACCAACATTAATTAATAATATAATAACCAAGATTACAAATGAAAACAGAAATGAGTACATTTTTCAACCCCATATCTGATATCTTGTTGATTGGAACTGGAGTTGTGAATCACCATTGATAGTAATGTCGTCAATTCCATGTTCCTCCCAAGACTGTGAAGCAATCTCATACGGATAGGCGACAAATGATGATCCAAAATCATTTGATAAGTTAGTATTCCAACAGTTTGTGGTTTTCTGGAAAGAGGAGTTGTCTGTTGCATATAACTTTTCTTTAGAAAAGGTATTGATGTTATACACTACGTTATTTGGGGACGCAGAGTCCGCTGTGATATGGACAGTGGTAATGTCATGAATACTAGGCCTCCTCTTATCTTTGCCCCCTGAAATCTGTCTCTGATAGTATTTCTGAGCATGACTAGCTACTTGAGTTGGAGTTCTCGAAATTACCATTTTCTTCGATATGTTCCTCCAATCCCCTTTCCCATACTTCTCAAGTCCCATCAGAAATCTCCTACACAAAAAATGGTGGATTCAAAAATATAAGAAATAATGCAGTCCCCTGTATGTTTAAGAAATTCAAAAATCTACAAGTGTAATCTTTTGACGAGGGGCCCTTAGATCCGCCCCTGTATATTAACATTAGAAGCAGCAAATTTAAGAATGAAAGTGAAGAGGAAACACACCTGTGTTCTTCTTCAGTCCATGGTACACCTTTTTTTCTTTCTTGATCAGATGATTTACTCCCTCTTTTTCTGAATCCACAGTGATCAACCAATTCCAACGTAATCGAAGAGGCAAAATAGCCAGGATTTGGTACCAATCCAGCTTCAATATCATAAACATCTGAAACAAGTTCTTTATATTGATTGATTACATCAATAACTGACTTTCCAGGGATGAGGGCAGCCACTTTAAACCATCGATCAGGAGTTTTCTCATCATATATTGCAATAGCACTTTCAAATTGCTTGTTCTCTTCTTTAGTCCATTCTCTCTTATTCTTGTTCATCCAACTTGAAGAAGTAGAAAATAAAGTTTCCATACCACACAATTTCACAAAACTAAGTGGTGTGCTAGGTTAGTATATATGATAAGATTCCCACAAAGGTAGTTATAATTAATTGATCAGAATCATATACTGGGAATAAGAATACCCTTTTGTTGAACACAGAATATTGTAATTCAGAATCAAAAATTACAATAGAGAAAACTGATAATTGTACAGTGGCAACGAATTCGTGATTTATCAATGAATTATATGAAATGAAATGATGAGTGGAACAAAAACTCATAATAAAAAGGAGACATCGATCGGACGATGGGTCCACCAGTCGTAAGATTAGATAGGTGTAATATTACATGCTACACGTTTCTATTTTAATGTTAAATATCAGCGACGTTAGTGCATGAGGTTTTAAAAAATAATCCCTTTCACCTTTTTGTCTCGTTTTATTTTGATATGTAACTTAAGTGGAAAAAAAATTATGTGATCTTATTAAGACTTGATACTTTCGTTAAGAAAACAATGATTAGTACGACTAGTTTATCACACAATGCCCTATTAACTGAAGTTTAGTATTAGATCTTGAAAATTGTTTTAAGGAACAAGTAACTAGTGCTAAAGGGTAAAAGTTAAAACATAGAAAAAGTATGAAAATCTGTTTTGGATATAGTGGACAAGTAAAAATGAATAGATAAAGTATTTAAAATGTACCAAAATATTATTAACTATTTAATTTTATGATCTTAATCTTAAACATGTCAATATGAAAAGTTGAAACTGAAAAGTTATAAAACTAAAAATACATTCTTTTTAAATAATTTAAAAAAAAAAGGTAAAAAGTCAATTGAAAAGAAGGGATGAATAGCCATTTTATGTTAGCACAAAGGACTTCTGTAGATCAGGTTATCTCTTCCTTTACCTTCTTAGAATAGAAGGTGTTATCTCTCACTCTCATGTAAGAGTAGATTGTCTTTAAATTTGATCAATTGAATTCCTTGCAAGTGAATCAATAATGATATCGTTATATTCTTTTGTTCTTTTAACAATCTCGTTTTACTTATTTTACTTTGAAATGCAAATAAGAAAAAATGTATATGCAAAAAAGGTGAAAAAGCTTATATTTGAATTTAATCATCATATATTATTATAAGTGGGAAGCTCCTAACCTCAAAGTTGAATTACCATTTTATCCTTATTTTATCTCTAAAATAAATTAATATTAATATCTATTTAATTAATTAAATATTAAGTAAAAGTTATATTCAAATTCATGCATCAAATAAGATCTTAATGCATCATATATTCATGTACTAATTAAATGTAGATAATGAAGAGTCTAATTATCTTTGAATTTTAATTTGTAAGATAAGGGGTAATGATTAGTCTATCAAACACACTCAAACCACATTATTTATATTCCTTGTGTTATTCAAGTTTGTAATCATCTTGCATTCTACGGTAAGTTAGTCTACATTCCTTGTAAAATTTTCATTACCAGTTTGTAATTATAAGAATTCTTACTAATTTATTTATTTGTATTCTTTAAAATTTCATGCATATTCATCTTATTTTTGTTGAGAAATATATAAATTATGATAGTTACAAGATGAATATACTAAAATATGAAGTTGTAAGTAATTTTTTTCCCCATATCTCGATCGTTTTGAGTTTTTAAATATAACTTCGTAGTTGATTACTGTATTTTTGTATTTAACCTTTCTTCTATTTTTAAGATATATATAGTAAAGCTAATCACATTTTGTATTTATCATTAATTATTTTGAGGATAAACATGTTAAATCCTATAGTATTCATGGGGTATTCATCCACACTGAAGGTTTATGTATTGTATGATCTTCACAATCATTCATTCTTTGTGAACAGGAATGTTATGCTTCATGAACACTTTTTCCCTTCAAACATGTTCCAAAGGGTTTCAGTCCCATGTTTCATGTGCTTAGTATGCTCCCTCAAGATGATGCTACCTCAGGTGGTGATACTCATGTTGTTCCTCCTCCTTTTGAAGTTGAAACAATGGTTCAGGAGGTTGACCATGTGGCTCCTATTCCTGCTTATGAAGCAGACACAATGAATAAGGTTCTTCATCTTATACCTCCTATGCATGCTTCTTCTCAGGCTCCAATTAAAGCATCTACAAAATCCACCACGCCTTCCAGACCTCCTCTTTGGCTTCAGAACTATGTTACTAAACCTGGAAAGACTACTTGTTTTTATCAAATTGATAATCAACTCACTTATTCCAAGTTATCCAAAGCTTATCAGCAGGCCCTGTATGCATACTCATCCATCTGTGAACCTCACTCCTTCTCAGAAGTTGCTGATGATCCAGCTTAGGTACAGGCTGTGAAGTTGGAGATTGATGCCTTAGAAAACAACAACACTTGGAATATTGTTGATCTTCCCCTGAGTAAGAAGTCCATAGGGTGTAGGTGGATTTACAAAGTCAAATAATTATCTTCTAGAACTGTCGAGAGACTTAAGGCTAGACTGGTAGCTAAGGGCTACAGTCAGCAAGTTTGTCTTGACTATGGAGAGACATTTATCCTAGTAGCCAATATGGTCATTGTTTGATCCTTAGTGTCACTATTGCATCTAGAGGGTGGTTTATCTATCAAATGGATGTTCATAAGGTATTCCTTAATAGAGACTTGATGGGGGAGGTGTATATGGACATTCCTAGTGGGTTTGCTAGACAGAGGGAGACTCACAAGGTCTTCAAACTACACAAGTCCTTATATGGGCTTGAGTAAGCACCAAGACAATGGAATGTGAAATTTACAAAAGCTCTTGTTAATATGGGATTCAAGCAAAGTCACTATGACTATTCACTATTTACAAAGCTAGTTGGTGATGACACTGTAGAAATATTAGTGTATGTTAATGACTTGCTTATCACTGGAAACAATCAGCAGCTACTATGTGATACAAGACTGGATATTCAAAAGAAGTTCAAAATGAAAGATCTGGAGAACTAAAGTTCTTTCTAGGCATTGAAATGTCCAGGTCTAATAAAGGAATAATAATGTTACAAAGCAATTATGCATTGGAGCTGATATTTGAATCAAGCCTAGGGGGAGCTAAACAGGTCTGCACTCCATTGGAAGTAAATTAGAAACTTACTTCAGTGAAATATGATGAGCATATCAACAATGAAGTAGCTGAAGATGATAATATTTTAGTTGATCCTGCTAAACATCAGAGACTGTTAGGAAGACTTATGTATCTTACCATGACCAGACCTAATATTGCATTCTCGGTGCAAGTATTAAGTAGTTCATGCACTGTCCTAAACAGTCACATATGAATGCAGCTGTAAGGGTAGTCAGGTATATCAAGAGAGCACCTGATCTAAGATTATTGATGCCTACAGAAGAGACTATTGAACTTACAGCCTATTGTGATTCTGACTGGGGTACATGGTAGGAAACCAGGAGGTTAGTTACAGGATATATAGTAAGATTTGGAAGAGGGCTTATTTCTTGGAAATCAAAGATTCAAGAAACAGTGTCAAGAAGTTCAGCAAAAGCAGAGTTTAGAAGCATGACAGCATATGATGCTGAAATAACCTGGTTGATTGGACTATACGAAGAACTAGGAATCAAGGTGACTCTGCCAGTAAAACCAATATGTGACAGCAAAACAGCTATTCAGATTGCAGCCAACTCCATCTTTCATGAAAGAACAAAGCATTTTTGACATTGATTGTCACTTAAATAGAGAAAGGATATGCAAAGGAATGTTGAAAACTGAACAGGTAAACACCAAGGATCAACTAGCTGATTTATTAATTAAAAGTCTAGGAAAGGTTCAACACGGTGTATTGAGAAGCAAACTGGGAATGAAGAACATATTTCAGCCATAAGCTATGTTGAGCAATAAAGGTGAAAACAAGCGATATGGTGTGAAGTGAGTCAATTTGTTAGAAGAGTTCTATAAGCTTCTACAATCAGTTTGGAAGTTTGTTACAATCCTATTCTATAATTAATAGAGGTGCTCATCTAAATGTAAAGGAACAAGTTAACAGAATCAATGTAACAGTGAAATATTGAGAGAATAATACAATTTCTTCTTCCCTCTCTTTTCATTCGTTCATACACTTTAGTGTGCTCTAAACATTCATTAATGGAGCTTTCAAATAGCTTCAATAAAATTGAGAAGAAAAAACATGTAAAAATAATATTGTTCTATATTATTTTGATTATACGTACGTGAATAGGATTTCTTTAGAAAAAATTGAGTGGGCTAGCATTTTGAAATGAGAAACACACGAAGTGGTTGCTGAAAAATGAAAAATAATATATTTAGGTCCAATTTATTGTATATCATCATTTATCCGGTTTATTATTATTATTTAATAAAGACAATTAAATATCAACAGCAAAACAATCTTATGATCTCATAGTATTTCAGCCATTTTTTCCTAATTTTTCCCTATCCCTATCCCACGCCTATTCATTATCTCATATTCCAATCTGTATGACATGACATTTTCTTTTGAAGGATTATAAGAGTAAAGTAAAGACGGAAAAAAAGAAATAGTACCGTTTTGATAGAGGAGATGTTGGGAAAAGTAGATACTTAACAAGAGTCACAAATGAAAGACATTTTAGTCTGACTTGGGGCAAATTGTTATAGTCAATCACTTGAACATAACAACACTCAGAGAGTAGAGTCAGACTAATCACTTGAATATAATTATAAGAGTAGAGTCAAGACTAATCACTTGAATATAATTTTGGAATCAAGTGATCGACTATAATTAGACAACAATGCATTTAAAAAAAATGATTCTTCTTATCAATTTGGATCTTACAATTCTTATATCAGAAGTCTAATTATGTTTTGTGTCGTTTAGTCTCGCAAAACAGCATTCATCTCGAGCAACTAGAACTATTGTCTTTGTATTTTCCAGCTTATTTTATCAACAATTTGTTGATTCAATATGAATATATAATTATAAATAAAGTTGACCCCCTGTTAACTTTTTTTCTTCTTTTTTTATTTTAATTTCTTAAATAAATTTTAATGAAAAGATATGCATGATATAAAAAAATTATACTCTCTATGTATTATATAATTATAAAAAAGTTGATCCTTTGGTTAAACTTTTTGTTTTCGCCATTTTTTAATAAATTTTAATGAAAAGATATACACGATAAAAAAAGATTTATTCATAAAAAGTTATATATTTTGTGTATATATTATAAAAAGGTTTAACTTTTTGTTTTCTTCTTTTATTTTAATTTCTTAAATAAATTTATTCATATATACAAATAAAATTTATTTTTTCCAGGACAAACAATCTGTGCTACTTTATTCTTTGTACATAAATTTATTTTTTTAAAAAAAAAAACGATGTGTTACTACAGGATATTGTGTACACTTCCTCTGTTTTTCTATTAGAAAATAAAAACGAACAAACAAAATATGGGATTATCTCTAAACGACCATAGGATTGATTTTGGAACAAATAAAGAGTTGGTCTTCATAGGAAGTGGTCCACTGAAACAATTCCTCATTTATACGCAGTTTTAAACCAAAGAATAACAATACCAAAATCACGTCCATTAGTCAATTGCATTTATTTATTTTTTGGATAATTAAAGACGTTAACAATTAGTACATAATAAACTAACTTTTCAGCGGTTGAAACATTCTTAGCATTAGCAGCTGAACTAAATTCATTTTCTGATGACGAATGGGATCAATACTATAAGTACTATTTATCTTCTTGTTTTCTTCGGGGAAAATATATCCTCTAAGAGCTGCATTCATTAAAAAGCTACTTACATAAGCTTTTGTTTTATCGTTTTATATAAATGATAGATACAAAAAGGTTGAAAAATAAATTACAAATTCACGATAAACATAAGGAAAATCACGTTTTGAACTCTACGTTTAAGATCCTTTTTCATCAGTACAATTCTCTCTCCGTTTTAATTTAAAGTTTCAAGAAAAAACTTTCAAATTGTATGCACTAAAATACATAACGGTGAGCATAGTGGAAGAAAAAATTAAACATATAAAAGCCCCCGTAAACTAAGGTAGATATTTCACTTTGAATACCTACACTAGGGGTGTCAAAAAGTGATGTCCCAATCCTCCCTAATTCTTAAGGATTTATGCAGTTCATATTGGATTGATTTTAGCAAAACACACATCATTACCCAATACAAAGTTATTTATGATCTCCATCTTCAATACCTATTCAGCCCTAATAGAACAGCTCTCCCGATCACCCCTTTTACCATCAGCGGCACCAAGCTTTAGAACATTGTAAAATCCACATCCAAAACTACACTCATCATGCTAGACTTTCTATCTCACTATAACCGAAACCAAGGCATCCAATAATAATAGTATCCATTAGGGCTGAATAACGGATTCTACTTCATTTATAGAGGTCTCTCAAACACCAAAACAAACTGAACCATAGTTATTCAAGGAATCAAAAATGGGCAAATTCCAAGATTGTTTTCAGCATAATGAATGGATCTAGCAAGTGCAACTATTCTTCACAAGAAAACAGATAAACCTGGTGGAAGTAAAAAAGATTAAAACAAAGACACAACTGAATAGTCATACAAAAAAAGTTGGCATTGCTCCATAAGCAAAATTAGTCACATCTAATCGAGATGTATCAGTCTTGGTATTAACCAGAAACGATAATAATGAAAAAGATAAGATGAGACTCCACAAAGCACAATACAAAATTTAACTAACTACTTTTAAGGATGACGACTTCTCATCATTGAAAACATTGATGTAGCACACTACAGCACCACCCAAAGCAACCAACGATTTCAATCAAGATCCCCAACCTCTAAATGCCCACTGCAAAAAGCAGATCAACTTAAGCAACTTCAAATATAATCAATTTGTATGAAAAACAAAACCATTGCAATTAGACACCAACCAAAATAACAACTACTAAAAAGTTTAAACTCAATAATCAAACATTCATATGACAAATCAAAATAGAAAATCCATCTAATTCTAACCATGTATTAATATAACTTTGCTACAAAAAAAGTAGGCTCAAGGTTTATTCACATAGGCACTTGTCAACACTAATGTTCCAACAGCAAGATATACCTCTTTGGTGATTATTATTCAAATGAATCATACTGTAAAAATGGTTTTACACTTGAAATTCATTTCAAATCTCAGTAAATATTGACTCAAACAGCAGTTTGAAATTACTTTAAACAGAAGATACACAAATAAAGAATCCTAGAAAGAATTCAGATAGAACCAATATGTACCATTCCCTATGTGTAGGCAAACTATTTATTACACTACCAACATAACCCTTACACTAACACCTTATCCTAAAATACTTGCAGTTTTCACATGTATAAAGAATATACATAGTGAAAAATTGAAACATAATTCTTTGACTGTTCTATTATCACTTGACACCATTCTTGTCTAGAGAATTCATGCTAGACAAGAACGAAAGACACATGGCATTATCCAAAATGTATATTCAAATTTCAAAATATAATCATTGATTGTGAGAAATTAAAATAACATAGGACCTAATAAGTAGATAGGTTGATTGAGGTTAATAATGAAGCTTCATAGCCTAAACTAGCTTTTGTTTATCAAATTAAACTATTAGCATGGCAAATTGCATGCATCAAAGCACAAAATTCAATCAATCCATTACTTAGAACATCTAAACACTAGGACGAAAAACAAAAGAAATTACCTTAAATGTTGCTTGGGTACATGAAAACCCTAACCTTGGCTCCCTGCAAAATTAGACAACGAAATTACGCCAACAGTTTGAAAAATAAAACAATTTTTTTCATCTCCCATAACCACAAGGATGCTGCATACCACGATTAAGTAAATGAATCACAAACATATTATCAGAAAAGAAAAAAAAGTACCATGGATTTAGGAGGCAAATTGGACTTGAACTTAGCTCTAACAACGCCACTGTTTCCATGTGGCCTGCAAACTTTGCCCCAAATGCAACGATAGTGCGAGTTATTCTTCTTTGTCTTTGCCTTGTAGATGTATCCCAGCCTCTTCCCAAGGTACCAGTCCACTTCTTCCTTAGTGTTCACTCCCTCGATCTGAATCAACGAAGTATTGGGATACTGGTTCGATTTCGACCTAAAGAAGAAGGAAAAAACGATCAATTTACATCTTTTCACCAAGCAGGATATTTTAAAACAAACAGAAAGTACCTTTTGTATCCAAGAACAGTCCCTCTAACGTAGAGCCTGCGAAAAAATGGAGAAAATGAGGTTGAGCAGATGGTTAATGCAGAGAAAATGGAGACGGAAGAAGCAATTGAAATAATGATGTACCTAATGCGTTCTCCTTGGCGTCCCTTCACCATTTTCGCTTCAAGGTGCTGGTGCTGCCGCTGCGCTGATTGATGGCTGCGAAGAAGAATAAACCCTAGACGAGTCGATATGTAGAAAGAGATATTTATATGATCGGGTGCCAATTGGATGGGCTGGAGGCCCAATCACTGGAGTTGGGCTTTAATTTAGATTAGGTCAAAAAAGGAAACTCTTACGTCAAACGAAAAATTCATATTTATATGTTATACCAAAGTTTACAAAATTGCGCTTCATAGAAAATATATAACTCTATAATTCGCTATACATATATAACTATATAATTAACTGTTCTAAATTGTATAATTCGCTGGCCTCGCTATACATATACAATTGTATGATTCGTTGGCCTAAATTGTATAATTCGTTAGTCTATTTCGCTACAATTGTACAATTCGCGGCCTATTTCACTGCAATTGTATAATGCGTAATTGTATAATTCGCTGGCCTATTTCGCTGCAATATGTGTATAAAATTTGCTTTGCATACAATTGAATCGAAGTAAAATATTTATATATTGTATAATTATAAGTGTATAGGAAGAGATATATATTTTCCTCTCGCTTTATACAAAGACTGAAACACAATTTATACACTTCTGTTGTATGAAGCGAGAGAAAATTGTATTTCACTGTAATTGTATAATTCGCTGGGCTTTTTCGCTGCAATATTTGTATAAAATTTGCATTTGTATACAATTGTATAATTAGTGTATAGCACGAAGATATATATTTTTGCATGTGTATATACAATTTTCTCTTGCTTTATACAAAACAGAAACACAATTTATACACTTCTGTTGTATAAAACGAGAGAGGCGAGCAAAGGGGGAGAGAGTGGCGAGCAAGAACGGGAGAGTGGCGAGCGAGAGTTTTGGGAGAGAGGCGACTGACAAACTTTAACAATTGTTTGCTATGGGGCACAATTAAATCAAACAGTAGCTACTTCATTTATTTTAAGTTATTAGTTTGCTATTATATACAATTATCTCGTTAAAAAACGGATGATTTGCACAAAAGGATACTTTAGTGATACATTATTCAAATATTAGCCTCAGTTTTAGGTCATGTGATATGATATCACGAGATGAAGTTAGTATTTTGTTCGAATATACAATTTGAATTTTTACATGGTATGGTTTCTCATGAACATAAAAATATCATAAGTTGTAAAACTATTAAAATTGTTCCAAATCTATACAATCTTACCAAATAAGCAAAAATGTATATAATCACATAATATATTATCGCAAAACTATTCTAAAAAATAAAACATTTATTAATCAAATTTTAATTCAATAATAAAAAAAATTAGACATATGTTGTAGTGTTCAGGTGTTGGTAGCTAAGAAAATTGATTTTTCAATTAATGTTACAATGGTTAGTCTAACTGAATGAAAGAGCTGCAATGGATATAGATATATACTAAACTTAGAGTGTGTTTGGTATGAAGGAATAAATTTTCTAAAAAATATTTTTCAATTTTCTCATGTTTGGTTGGGACAAAAGTTTTGGAAAATGTTTTCCAAATCAACTCATTTTCCTCAAAATCAAGAAAAATGACTTCCTTTCAAAAATTAAGGAAAACATTTTCCAAAACTCTCCTTCAATTTTAAAATTTTTTTTTCTGGGAAAAACAACAATTTTTTTTAAAAAAAAATTAATTTTAAATTATTTTTTTACCCGATCCCTGACCCCCACCCACCCACGACCGGCCAGCCCCCCTCCCAAAAAAAAATAATTTTGCTTTTTGAAAATATTTTCAACTTCAAATTTTTATTTTTAAACTCCTATTCCCCTCCCCCTGCCAACCCCCCACCCACCCCCAACCCCCCAAAAAATTAATTTTGTTTTTTAGAAATACTATAAAGTTTAAATTATTATTTTTTCACTCCTACCCCCTCATCCCTGGCCCCTCCCCACCCCAAATAAAAATTGTTTTAAAAAAATATTTTCAATTTCATAAATTATTTTCTACTCTAGTAAATATAAAAGATGTCTCTCAAAAACTTTTTTCATTCATAAATCAAACACTAAAAATTATTTTCGAAAAATATTTTCTACTCAACCAACCAAACATGAGAAAATAAGTCAAAAATCTACTTGTTTTCCAGGAAAACTTCATACCAAAACACCCTTAATGTAAAGAAATAAAGAAGTGAAATCATTACAATTTTACAAAAGTACTTACTCATCTCTGAACATATTAAGATATATATAAAATATACACCGTAAATCTATTGGAAGATTCTCTAACCGACAACCATCACTATGAGTTGCAGGATGATACAACGTCTCGTCCACGTTGCTAGAACTGTCCTATATCATTTCGGGATATAGGACACTTCAACTAAGTGGATCCACTAGTAAGCAATAAAGATTCATCTAAATAGTATGATCATTTATCCATGTTGGCAAGACATGGTTTATGAGGATTTTGAGTTGTTTGAACTCATCATCATATTGGTGTCCAATACTACTCCTAATTAGAGTTGTCAAAATGGGTTGAGCCAACGAAACCCTAAAAGTCTAGAGAGTTAAATGGGTTAGAAAGGTTTGGCCCTTTTAATCAAAGTGTCTATAAAATAGTAGTCCAACCCAACCCTAAACGAGCCATGGATTGAGACGGGTTGGACCTTCAACCAAAAAATGAACAAGATTGGTGTTTTATTATCGAACGTTGATATCTGATAAACACGACATCAATACATACCAAATTCATTCATGAATTACACAATTAAGTGAACTTACAAAAATTACATAATAGTCAAGATACAACATCGTAAGATTCATCATAGCAAAAAAAAATCATAAACAAGAAAACAAATTAAAGGGGAAATGAAAAGTTAGGCATAAAAACAAAAGTAAACTTGATTTTAGTGGGCTAATTAATGGCTCTAAAATGTAAAAGTTCTGTGAAAGGAGTTAGACTTCATTTTTTATGTATATTAGACTTCATTTAACATTCATAAGCCATGGGCTGGCCCTACAAGGCTAGAAGGTCAAATGAGGTTGGGTTAAAAAACCTCATACTAAATGAGTCAAAAATTAGGTCCAACCTCACTAATTCAAGGATTGGATTGAGCCAACTTAACGGGTCAAGTCCATTTCGACAACTTTACTCCCAATAATATATAAGTTCACGCTCAAACAAATAAACTCTTTCTCTGGTGTGAGATAATTACTCAAATTATTCTTTTAAAAGAGGTAATTGATCTGAAATATCTCTGAATAAACTCATTTAAGAATCAAAGTTCCTCTTTTCTCAATGTAACAAAATGATACATTTGGGACTAGTTTGTTCCCTTTTAACTTTACTCAAAAATCCGTTCAAACTCTATTCAAACTCCGTTGTACTTTTTCGAAAGCAAAATAGTTTAAAACAAACATTTATCATAACCTAATCATTGATGACTCATGAAATTATACTGCATAAACATTTATGACATATTTAGATGTCATATTGCTTAAATATTGATGCATACTCGACTGACATACTAATCATGAATCTTAGTTATTTTCTCAATGTGAAAATAGTGCTTTTGGAAACATCCCTTTTAAAACTCTTTCCAAAACAATATTTTTAAACTTTTCTTAAACTCACTTTAGTTTTGAATGTGCACTAAAACAACTGATTAGGTTATGCAGGAACTTTAAAAGGTAAAATGGAACCTGTAGGATCTAATACAGAGAGGGGAAATGTGGCCACAACTTAAAGGAATACTTTCGGATGAAACAAAGAAAAAATTGATCCAACGATCCTTGGTGTATTTCTAGCGCAGGGCGTTAAGCCTTGAACTTCAGAAGTTAGGCCTAAGCACATTGTTGACGCGTTGCCCCAGGCTTTAAAAACTAGTCTTACGCTTTCATAGCACGCCGTCCCATGCCTCTCCCCAATATCGCGGACAAACTCAAGTCAAAATAGGACCTCAAATTGATTTGAAATTGAGAAATTGTTTTAAACTCTACTTATCTTTCTAACCCAAAATAAATATATCAGAAATTTTCATACAGTTCCTTTGAAAAACATAACTATACTGAAACATAGGGTTCATGTGCTACTATTAAGCATGAACAATATTATAAGATTCACAAAATCAAAGGAATCAAAACCTCAATTGTTAAGGAAATGAATTCAATATTAAGAACTATGAATGGGTCCTTTAGACGTGGTGATTTCTAATTGAATTGAGATTTAGGGCGTGAGGATGAACTAATCCAACACTATGAATAACCTTTCATTCTTGGAAGAATAAAGGTTCTTGGGGAAAATCGATAGAAACTTAAAATGCTTGAACCATAACTTTTTCTACTTGGTTCTTGGGGAAAATCGATGAAAACTTAAAATGCTTGAATCATAAAATTTTCTCCTTTTTGAATCTTGCTTTAATTCTTCTAAGTGTTAAAAGAACGTGAAAAAAAATATGTAACATTGATAAGAACCTTAATTAGGTAAAGAAAAAACGTGACTTATGCTTAATAGGAGTGAGAAAGATAAAACTACCCCTCTAAAAACGGTTGAGGTGCCTTACAAAAAGAAGGATTCACTAAAACAAACATATCTTTTTACTTTGGGTTTGAAATGAAGCAAACTTGGCGGCGTTGGAAAGATGACTCAAAGACTTTTTGGTAGACCGCATTAGAATAAATAATCCATGCATTATGTATGGTATTATTAAGCTCTATGTTTGGTAAGAATTTAGAACTATGTATAAATTACTTATACATCCTACATGATATAAGATTATACGATTTATTACTTCCATTTGGAGGTATCAATAATACATAGATTTAATACCATCAGATAAGGCTATTTAAAGACAAACAAATTATTTTAATTATTTTGTTTATTTTATGTTTTATGTTTATACTAGTAAATATGTTTATATAAATTAGTTTTTAAATCAGTTGTTTGTTACTAAATAGATCTAATACAAATTTGAAACGAGAGTTATTTGACATGTACATGGTGTTTATCTTTATTGAAGCTCGATCGGTAATAAAACTTTCAACTTAACTTGGAGCTAGGGATTCTAGCTATTGACCTCAATTTATATCCAAAATCATTCCCACACAAAAGAATTGACCTTAACACCTAATAACAATTAAAAATCACTTGGTACAATTTTATTCACAAATGAAAAATGATCCGAATCTTAACACATAAATATTAGGAATGTTACTGTTTAGGTGTCCTTAAATTAGGTTGTCTTACTACTACAACACTTTTCTTCTGAAGAAGAAATAAACACGTGTAATTTCCCAAAAATATTGTCTAATAAACAAATAGAGGAAACTACTTATCCACTACTCAACATTAATCGTAAATATCGGTTATTATAATTTGTACATTGGGTGCTTTGCCTCATAAATCGGAGCCATTACTTTACAAAAGTGGAAAAGGGGATGACTAATTGTTAATTAAACAACATGGGAATGAGGATGAAGCCCTCAACGTCCCTTCAAGGCTTATTATTCTCCTCTCCATTACCATGTCTCTCTTCCACTAATCACTATTTCCCCCCCTAACATTTTTTTCATTTTTTAAAACATTTTAGAAAAAAATGAGCAATTCCCCATTGGCAACAGGCACCATCACGACTCGTCGAAGACCAATAGATTCTGTCGAATGCGCCGAAGAAAATGGTAACGGGAAAGTTAATATAGGACATCACAAGCATCGAAGAATATCGTCGTCGGTTAATTCGTTAATGAGACCAGGAAGATATCTAAGCCGTTGGATTTTTGGTGCATTAATCTTACTTATGATTTCCACCATGTTTGTGAAGATTATTCTCATACATTTATTTCTTAGAGTTAATGCCACCATCACTTCCCATCATGATTTCTTACAACTTCCACGTCATGTCATGCATGCACAGGTTCATCATTCTTTTCTTTTTATTTCCTCTTCAATTCACGAGTCAGACGTGAATTCAGGATTTTAACATCATAGGTATTAATGTCTGTCTTTCCAGAATAGTGAAATTTGGGCAAACCTTGGAAGTGATAAGTTTTATAAATGCATCGATCGATCAAGTATAAAGACAAGTATGTATACTTAATTAACACTTGATAATCGAAGCAATAGTATTAATTTTGTCATTAAGTTTAAACATTTTTTTTCTCAGTAGACAAAAGTATGAGCAATGGTTATATTTTAGTTCATGCAAATGGAGGACTTAACCAAATGAGAAGCGGGGTAAGACTAGCTACTTTATTAATAATTACCAGTTCTTTTTATTTCATAGTGTTCTAATATTAAACCAATTGTACTCTGTAATTTTTGATTATTTTTTTTTTCCGAGTCGATTGGTATATGTGAAAATGAATAATTAATTATCATAATTTTGATGCAGATAAGCGATATGGTAGTAGTAGCAAAACTAATGAATGCAAGCTTGGTTCTTCCTATGTTAGATCACAAATCCTTTTGGACAGATCCTAGGTGCAAATAAATATGCATATTCATTCTCCTGGTATTTAATTATTTGAAATAAAGTTGAAAAAAAATTACTAAAATTCATCTTATAATGTTATCAATTTTAATAATTAATTCTGTTTTACAGTGAATTCAAAGATATCTTTAACTGGCAACATTTCAGAAAATCTTTGGAAGATGATATTGAAGTACTGGAGTCTCTTCCTCCAAGTGTTGCAAATATTAAACCTTTTGTCAAAGCACCTGTTTCTTGGTCAAAGGCATGCTTTTAAGCTTCTTCATATATATTTTCCCCGGTCTCTAAAAATTGACACGTACCAGTCAACATTTTTGAAGAGTCTTAACAACATTAATTTGCTTCAAATTGATGGTGAGTTTCTACTTTGTCTGATCATGTTAATTTAGTGCAGGCCAGTTACTATAGTAGAGATATTTTGAAGATATTGAAGAGACACAGAGTACTAGAATTCACTCACACTGATTCGCGGCTAGCAAACAATGGCATCCCAGATTCAATCCAAAAACTCCGATGCCATGCCATGTATGAAGCCATTCGTTTTACGGAGAAAATTGAACAACTTGGAATAAAGTTAGTAAACAGGCTCAAGGAAAATGGTGAACCATATATAGCTCTACATTTAAGGTAGGTACAAATTACTTACATACATAAGCCGAAAACTATAATTCTTACGTAGTATAGTATAGTACTATTAGTTGTCGTTTTAGAAATTAAGTTACAAATACATATATTTATGACAGATATGAGAAAGATATGCTGGCTTTCACAGGCTGCAATCACAATCTTACCGAAAAGGAAGCAGAGGAGCTTCGAAAATTGAGGTACAAAACAAAGCATTGGAAAGAGAAAAGGATAAATGGGACAGAAAGGAGGGTTCTAGGGCTATGTCCTATGACACCTCGAGAGGCTGCCATTTTTCTGGAGGCGATGGAATATCCATCAAACACTAAAATCTGTATAGTCGCAGGAGATACTTTTGGAAAAAATGGTTTAAAGGCACTTCAAGAAAGGTATCCGAATGTATATTACCATTCCAATTTGGCAACAGAAGAAGAGTTGAAACCTTTTATGCAAAGGCATAATCAGCTTGCTGCATTAGATTATATCTTAGCTCTTCATGCTGACGTTTTCTTATACACGTATGATGGGAATATGGCTAAAGCAGTCCGTGGTCATCGCCTATTCCAAGGCTTTTGGAAAACAATCAATCCTGATAAGTAAGTAGATTAATTTTTTCGAGCATTTGCTTTCTTTTATGCTTCTTGTGTTAAATAGTTAGTTTGACAGGCAAAATTTTGTGAGACTTATCGATGAAATGGACAACAAGAAGCTAAGTTGGAAAGAATTTGCAAGTCAAGTTAGGTTGTTACATGTAAACAGAACAGGAGCACCAAATGTTAGAGCTGTTGCGCATTCACCTAAACAGGAGGAAAATTTCTACGCAAATCCTTTCCCTGGTTGTATTTGTCTCAGATGATTGTCACGACATTCCTTATAGGCTGGCTTCCAATGGCTAAATTCTCACTTCTCGCCGCACAGAGCCAAATGCACTATGGGTTCACATGTATAAGTATCTATATTGAGTTGAACCATACAATGTAAGGTCCATCTATCTGTCACAGCGAGATCAGATCGTTTGTATATATATCAACATGACTGATGCTTACACAAATCAAGTTTACATTTCAGTATATACTTTTGGTTGATCTTTTCCGTAAATAAAACATGAAATAATATAAACTTGAAATTTACCTACTTTATTGGCTAGGCATAGGGGATTCAGCCTCTATCATAACAAGTTGCATAGCTATTTTAATAACATCTTCTAAATCTTGATTTTCATGACAATTGCTAACAAAGTTTAGGGCTTCATTAGCTAAAGAAAAAACATTATTGTAGTGTTTTTGTTTGTGTAGACGCATTGCATCTTCAACAAGTCCCTGTGCACTTGAGAATTGGTCGATACAATAGTAGTCTCCAACATACTCAGCTTCATAAGTTTTTTTTAAAGCAAGTTTTATTGCTGATTCAAAATAACTTTCTGCTGAATTTTCAACTGCACAATAATATTGAGGAATATTCAGAAATAAGATAAATGCTACCATGAATAACAGAGAAGCCATTAATTCTTTCGTTTTACTTTGTGTGAAATACGTTCCATAATATAGACGTTCTACAATGAAATGAAACGTTCATAGTTTTAATTAATTTATAATTAAGTCATTTTCAGTTTACATATTAAAAAGTGATTTAACTCAAAATAGAGTGGGGGAGTGATTCTTTTTTTAAAAAAAATATGAAAACTAAGAAGCATAACTCAAAATAGAGTGGAGGAGAAAGAGATGTAACGGGGATAAGAGAGATAAAATTGATTTAATATAAAATTATATATAAAATCATAAATAAGTCTTTTATTGTTGATAAACAAATAAGTTGTGGGTCCCATTAATTAATAAAAAAATAAAACTATTAGCATTGAGAGTAAATAAATTAAAGGGAGAATAGTTTGTGGACCCTCGTACTTGTATCGGATTGTATTATGGACTCTTATACTTAGTTTTTTGTCATCTGGACTTCTGAACTTAAGCAAAATGAAATTTTTAAATCCCTCTGTACATAGATGACATGTTATATCCATGTCATATATATTACTATCAAGTCATAATTTTCTTCATAATAATTTTTTAATTATTAGTAAAATATTAAATAAAAGACAAATTTATAAAAATTTATTTTATCAAATAAAATAAAATATTATTTTTTTACACCTTTTCTCCACCTTCCTTAACGCACCATCACTGTCAAAACTCCACCATCTCCATATCCCCATTTTTTTTCTTCAATTTTTTCACAATCTAGCAATCTGATGAAGTCATGAAACTACTTCACTCCCCGCTAGTGTCATTTTAATTTATTATTGACATTTCTAATCCTCCCTATTTTCACTATTTCACCACCAAGCCGGCGTCGTAAAACCCATTAGAATTCAATTGTAAAATCCAATATAGCATTTCTGATTTTTCGACATGGATAGCAATACAAACTGGTCGGAACAAGGTAGAGGATCTCGTCGATGCCGGAGAAATCGATGGAGTCATTGCGTCGTCTACATTTTTTACGGCGGCGTCCATTTTTTCGGTTTCATCGCCATTTTTACCGACGAGATCAAAGTAACAACAACCTAAGTCATTTAACAACCACAATAACAACAACCAAGCCACCTAACAACCAGATCTAACCAGACTTTTCATAATTCAATGCTAACTACTATTTCACACCCCAAATTGCTTACAAATACAAGAATAATTTTGACACCAAAAGAGGTCAAGTTACTCATTAGAGATTTCAACAACTCCACTAATTTCTGATTTTTCTTTGCTTATTATATTCAAAAAAAATTGCCCACTTTCATTTTTTATTTAGGGTAACAACAAAAAAAAAACAAGAAAGAAGTTGAAAAGGAGCAAGGAAAGGCAGAAAGATAGAAATTCAGGTATGGGAGGGAAAAAAGGGAAAGTGATGATTGAAGAGGAAAAAAATAGTGGGGTAAAGAAGAAAGAAGTGAAAGAAAAATGAAGATAAATAACAATAGAGTGTGGATAAGAAAGAAAAATAGGTTGGGGTGGCTGAAAAAAAGGTAGTGTGGGGAAGAAATGGAGGTAGTGTTGGGAAGAAGATGAAGTTTTTTTCCTTTTTAAATATATTTTTTTTTTAAAATAATTTTAATAACTTAAAAGTAAAAGTTGAAATTTCAATATCATGTTCACTTGTCTTTGCAGGCGTGTGACTACACTCTCTTGCCAACTCATCTATATTAATGTCACCTAAGGATGATCAATTGTCAGAGAGACTTAATATATTGTGTTATGTTGAGTATAAGGGTCCAGATGACAAAAAGCTAAGTAGAAGAGTCCATAATACAATTCGATATAAGTATGAGAGTCTATTTGACTATTCTGCCTAAATTAAACTATACCTTATTAATTAATTACTTAGTATAGTTTGTATGTAATTTTCCCTTAATTTAGCCTTTTTAACTTGTACTTATGCTATTAAATGGGAGGTTGAGTTGATATTAGAAATATCAAAATGGTTAAAATAAAAATGGACTGGGTTATGACCCACCCAAATAAATTAGGCTCAAATGGGATAAAAATCGAGTTGGGTTATGACCCGCTTAATCTCAATAATTTTAATATTTTGATATTTATCTTTTATAATCACAATTTGAATTTTAATTTAAGAAAATAAATTTTTTTAACAAATTGATAGATAAATAAGGACTCGGAGAAACAACTGAAAGTGCGTAACTTCACTTTCTTCTTTCATCTTTCATAAAAAGCTTTGTAGTGAACAATTGAAAAACAAAAGTAGAAGGAAAGATATTGACGGTATGTTATATAAGTAGAGGTCGTGTCAAGATAGAAACTTTGATTTGCATATCATAATGGATTTAAGATCACACTCATTATACAATCATAGTTTTCTTCAAACTTTAAAGAAAACCTTGAAACTCAAGGAGACTGGAAATAGCCATAACATCAGTGTTTCGAACCAGTATGAAATATCCCGTGTCAATTTATATTCTATATTTATACTGTAATACTAACTTGTAGTCGAGTCTAATAATCTATATATGAAGCCAAGTAAGGGACTTTTTAATACACCCCTCTTAACTTTCTTGTTTAACTTGTTCTTTAAGTTTGAACTGTGCTGCAAAAATGGTTCACCATACACAAATTTTGAAGAATTTGTCGATCATATTCTATATGGTGCTCCTAAATGAAGATATTTAGTATTAATTAATTCAGAGAAAATCATTAATAAGAGGATATTTGAACCATTTGCAATAGATTGATGACATTTTTGATTCAATAGGGGAAAGAAAGACATTATTAAACTATCTCTAATATGTTAAGAATATTTTTGACCCAATAAATTGAAGGAGGAGAAACTTTTGATCTAATAGGTTGAAGGGGAAAAAAATTGATCGAATAGGCGAAAGTGGAAATTTCTGAACCATTTTTAATACGTAAAGGACTTTTATTTTAACCTTTTCTCTTAAATAAAAATGTATGATGTAGAACTTGTTTGTATCCTTGATAGAAACAGAGAAAAGTGCAAAACATTTTCATTTTTTTTTTGGTTTTTCATTTGGTGTACGGTATTTATATTGAAGTTCCGACTAAATTTGGATTGCACATTACAGGGTCATTCTGGAGGTGATGCTCCAACAAGATATTGTCCATACCCATGAGCCATGATTCAAAACCAAGACCTCTAGTCAAAAGTGAAATATTCCCACAGCTGCATCACAAGCCATGATGGTACAAAACATTTTACTCCTTATCCGGTATTATTTGTCATGGTTTCTATTTTTAGAGTTAAACTATAAAAACTTTGACTAACAATTTAAGAAATTGCAATTTATAGTATTTTTCATATAGTTTTAGAATATTCAATGTTTTGGTTTAAAATATTGAATTAATGTGATCTAATTTAACTTTGAAATAAATTGATTTTCGAAAATAATACCGGACGAAGAGAGTAATTGATACTCAACGGTTTGGCCTTGGGGGAATACCTTAGTGGCCTATATGCTAAAATTCGAACTGCAGTTTGGTCCAAAAGTCTAGATATAATGTTCTCAAAATTCCTTTCACATATCACACTACCAATCTGCAAATCATTCATGATTCATCCAACTACATGATCAAATATTTACCTGTTTAAAGAGGGGAAAGTCATAAATCTCTTATTCTAACAGAGAAGCTACAATGTTTGAATACAACTAACAACGTAACATGATACACATTCTCTCCAGGTAAACATCAAATGAGTTATAAATCTGCGAACGCATGGTAAGTTTTCGAGTCCATGGCAATAAGTCTTACAGCAGCTACTAATGCAGCAACAGCTAGGCAACTAAAAAAGACAATGTTGAACCAGTGCCAGCTTTTTTGTAAAGACGAAATTTGCTTCCTCATAGCAACAATGTACATGTGATTCGGAAGAATAAATGTGAGTGGAATTGTACTGATAGCGCCGGTGAAACTCATGAAATCTCCAAGAAAAGGTAACAGAGCAGATAGAAAAATGGTGATCGCTAGATAACCACCTCTAACTACTGTTCTGAATGACAGGTTCCGAAAAGCCAGAACACTTCCACTTATTCTATATTTAGTATCCAAATACTCGTATGTTGGACTTGCAAATATCTGCGATGAACAGCAACACCAAAATATTAGACATATGTATCAACTATACATCAAGAAAGATAAGTGCTTAATTTTTTCTGTAAGGAATGGGCACACTTCTTGGGGCAAATGGAGGGTACACTACTCGGGGTATGTCATAAGCCAAACAGGTGTCTGCGATATTTCCTTCTTCTCTGATCGAGTTGGTGTCATTTATTACTATTTCGGTTCATAAAAGGCGAAATTTGTGAGTTCCTTACATGCAACGTAATGATGGATTGGAAGAAAGCAGCAATGTTGGCTAGTCCCCTCAGCCAAACAGGGCCGCTGACATTGTAGAGCAAATAAGACGATGATTTGGATCCATACGCCCAATACCCCATGTAAGTAACAGCATGCACTGGCACAACTCCTATAGTAAACTGAAAATATAGGGCTTTCAACATGTTGTCAACAACCGGTGCTCTAACAGTAGCCTGTCATATAATTGAATTTAACAATATTAATGCGAGGATCATCATCATATAAAAATTAATCAACAAACAAGTGTAGATACAAGAGCTGGAAAATCTTGATTGCATTGGACAACAACACAAGAGGTCATAGTTCAAATTTCCTTTGATCATTTTAGTAAGTCCTATCCATCGCATAAATTTATCAGTAAATCGTAGCTCCATAATAGTTCACGAATAAATTTACAGTGTAAATACCTGGATCTCTGGGATCATTCCAGTGTTGTATACAAAAACAAGACTTGCAGCTGCACCAATAGTTGTAAAAGTTCTACTAGAGGAGGATCCTGGAATGCTATAGTCCCTAGGAGGAGCATTAATACCTGCAATTTCACGTCGAGAGAGCGATACATACTTATATAATTAATTAAGTAAATAAAAATATACTCTTATCTCTAACAAGTTGAGTTTTTAGAAGAGAAGGTCACACTCGGTTAAATCAATTATGCATACCATCTTTAAGACACAAAGCAAAGGCTATTGAGAAATACACTATACTGAGGAATGTGGAAACTGCCATCCAAACACCTAGAGCTGACAAATGGGGCACAGAAACAGCGAAAAACACGCAAGCTAATCCAGCGATTATGATGAAGTATGGAAGCTTCATCTCATGATCCTCCCTAAAGAGAAGATAGAAAGCCTGTCATTCATAAAAAATGTTTCAGATTCATTTATATGAAGTTTGCTTTCACATTAATTAAAAAGGCTAACACTACTTTATGCTTTATTAACTCATTATCGAAGATTGTGAGTTTGAGTCACCAAAGGAACAACACGGGTGGAGCGTTAAAAAAAAAGTCATTACCCTACCTTTAAGGCTTGTCCACCCAAAATGATGAATCCAATATTTATCAAGAAAAGATTTGCATACTGTAATCCCCAAACAATGGCATAAGCTCTGTATCCTGCATCAACCAATAAAAGTTTGAACTACAACAACTCCAAATCTTGAGATGTTAAAAGTGACTACGACTCGTGGACTCGTCAATCTGTTTTCTTACCATACATAAATCCTGCAAGATCTCTATACCTAATATGCCTTTTTTCTCCGTATTGATGGATCTTGGCCATAAGAGTACTGGCATATAATGATATGATTGTAGATAAAACCATACCAGTAACACCACCAATCCAACCCAGAGGAACCATGATTGTGCCAGCATATCCTAGTGCATAAGCACAATTGACAGTAGTCGTGAGAACAAGTCCCACCTGAAACCATGAATCTACATTTTGGAAAACATAAAAACACAATTATTACTCTTGTCCTTATAAAGTGCTAAAATTTGTATTCAATGTATATAAGAACAATAAATACTATTAAAGAAATAACATGCAACCGAGGTTGTGGAGGATACAACTATTTACTTCAACAAAATAGTTATACCTAATATTCTGCAAAGCTAGCTCAAAAGGAGAAGAATTGCCCAAGCCTTATGAGGAGTTCACTCATCTCATTAATAATCAACGTGGGACTTTTGTTATTCTTTAATAATATATATATACCGGTTTTTTGATACGTGTGTTGTACGTGCTTACCAATTCAGAAAATATATGTTATATATAGTAAATAATATTGCTTATTTAATTAACGACTTAATAATATGTACTTTAACTAAACCTCATTTTAAATTTATACCCTCCAATTTTTTGTGCACTTAAATTTAAATAAACATGAACAATTGATGCACATGTCCTACGTGACATCCCACATGACAATTTTTACACTTTACGTGTATCCTATGTGTATTATATCACATAGAACCATGTGTCTAGCTATTTATTTAACTTTATACACGTTTAAGTGAATACGTGTGCACACAAACATAAATATAAAATAAGATTAAATTAAAAAACATATTTATGTATTAAACCTTAAAAAAACGTTGCACTGATTCGGATGTGCGAGAGCAACTGCATTTCGCAGTTGAAGAAGTGCAACACGCACTTCTATCATAGTCTCAAATCAGTGTGGAAAACATTGAACATGTGAACCTCGAATATGAAGATGATATATGTGCCAATATTATTTTAATTTAAGCATTACTGAAACTTCTAATGAAGATTAACAAATAATATTGTATATAATTAGTCACTAATGATTTGCATAATAATGAGAATATATAGATAATATATGAGCTCTAAGCTAACATTCTAGTTTCTGAAAACATATATACATAATTTTTTTTAAAGTTAAAAGATGCACGTTCAAACTAATGTGCTGAAGAGAAAATGTTGCTCAACAAGTGGAAGATGGGCTCCATTTTTATCTTCGACTTGAAAGAGACAAAAAAAACCCACTAGTTTACTAATTATTTGCTTTCACCATTTCCCCCCTATATTTCCTTACAGTTTCATCCCCTTTATACTATTCTTCACAAATCCACCCATAATATAAACCCTCTCCATGGTTTCATCCAAATTTCAAATGTTAAAAAATTATAATTACAACCAACCTATGCAATTAAAAAGGAAAACAAAAGAGAGCCCTCAATTCTCTCTTGACTTCTCTCTGTTTCAATGGTGGATAAAGTTATACTCTATTGGTTTTATATTAAATGAACATTTTCTATTTTATATGATTAATTAAGAAATTCTTAATAGATGATCAATTTTATCATTTATTCATATTAATTAGCCTCTCAAGATTTAAAAAAAAAAATTGAACTTCCAAATGCCATATTAATTGTAGTGGTAAAATGAATATACTTATTTTATGTGCATTGCTATGAACAAATGAAAAAATAGTAAAATTAATCAATTTATTTATGATTTCTTAATTAATGTGCGAAATATAAATTGCAAATATATATTATATTGTTTTAAGAAATTTATCAAATAAAATATTTAATTATAAACTCAATTATTATTATATATTATTTGAAATTGTTAAAAAAATATTTAAACTTTTAAATCTTAAATCGCCATAGTTAACACAAAAACTATATTGTATTGTTTTAAAAAAATTATCAAATAAAATATTTAATTACAAACTCAATTATTATTATATATTATTTGAAATTGTTGTAAAAATACCAGAACTTTTAAATCTTAAATCGGCATAGTTAACCAAAAAAAAACTTAACTAGAAGAAAGAAGTGAAACTATATAAATGATTAGAAGCTAACAAGGGGGAGAGAGAGAGAGAGAGAGGAGAAACCTTGGCCAATCTGATGAAGTGTTTCAACTTCAAAAGAGGGATTGGAAATAACATGAGACATCACCTCCTTCTCTTCTCCCATATTTCAATTTGTTTTAATATTTGGATAAATTAAAACAAATTGATGGAGCTACTAAATCCTTAACTGATGTCCTCTATTATATAAATAATGGACTTAGCTCTATATAGGTATTAATGCACGTGACAATAGGAAAGGAACACAGACCAATTACTAAACAAGGAGGAGTATTTTAATAGTATTAGTAACTTCTTTTTTCACTTTTTATGTGCCAAAATTTTACTTGCTTCTCAAATTATTTATAAAATGAATTGTAATATTGAAAAATATCAGAAAAAATATGTGATGCAATGGCTTGGGCTCCCTTATCACTCTACTTTTTATAGTGTTATTTTTTTTAAAAATACAAAATATAGCGATATTATATATTTTTTTATAGAAGATGTATAAAATATAGGCACAATATATAAATGTACCATTTAATTAGTTTCAAATTATATTTATATGCTTCAACTTTTGATGTGAACAAATAAACACTTAAACTTGTATAAAGTTGAATAAATAAACACACATGTCATTCATGTCATCCTACATGTCATTTTTTATCTTACGTGGTATCCTACATGTATTATGTCATGTAGGACTCATGTGTTTATTTATTTAAAAGTTGGATAATTAAAATATCTGTTTGTGCCTTATAAAAATTAAAGATAAAAATTAAAATTTAAAACTAAATTTATTATGTAATATATATATATATATATATTATGCTTAAAATATATGTATTTGTATATCTAAAAACTCCAATAAGCGTTTCAGCAATAGAGACAACAACAAATATCTGACATTTATAATTATGTTTTCTATCCCCACTGACTCAGCCAAGTTTGCTTCATTGGTTGTGGTTTCAGATAGTAGAAATCTTCTTAATCCTTTCATACGTGTCTTTGAGCACAATTCACATTGTGTAGATATCCATTGGGACCACTATAATGCTTAATTTTAATTTAATATAGTAGAATATCCCTTTTTTGAACCTGCTTTGAATTTATTGTTTGACTACTTTTGAAGGAACCTGTCTTTCAACTAGCATATGATGGACCATAAACAACTTGAGCAATCCACCAACGGGTCTGAGACTAGGATCCCTATGCCTAGCTCTCAATGTAAATCTATTTCTTGGGATTAAAGATCTATTTTGATGAATTTCCTCATCTACATTATTTCATTGATCAATCAAAAGTTATTCACTTTAAAGACCAGATATAATTATGAGTATGAGTATACACCATTAAGTTATTTGGATATTCAAAGGTCAGCACTAGACACAATGTGACATGTGGTGCTCTTTCCATGTTGGACCCTCCCTCATATTAAATCATTTTTAGATTGGAAGGTTGTTAAATAGAAAATATGAAGAAGGGTCTAAAATGTTCCTCAAGTATTTGAATTGATACAAAATTATTTTTTTTATATTTTTTGGCCCCTAAATATCTTAGACGTAAACATTTTTGGTTAAAAAATATCCTTATTTCCAACCGCCCGCACTCATAAGGTGGATGTATAGGATAAATTTATATCAAATCTCATAAAGGGCTTTAAGACTCTTTTCAATTAAAATAATTTGAAATTACTTAATATATGAGCTCGTGTGATTAGCCTGATTTTGCGTTATATAGTAAACTAAATTTTTTTTTTTTTAAAATCTAGTATCTATACACTCACCTTCTCCCCCAACTTTCTCTCTCTTCCATTTTTTTTCTTGGATCATGTCCATTGTTTTAAATTTTAATTTTTTTTAATCTAATGATAATTTAAACTAGGGCTGTTCATGGTTATGGTTAACAACTAAATCAAACCGCAATTCGAATCAAATCGATAAAGAAAGATCGATATTTGGCTTAGTTACTTAGTTTGGTTAGGATTGATTTTTAAATTTTGTAAAACGGCTACTGTTTGGTTTGGTTTTGGTTTTGGTTTTACTAAAAAACAACCGCAAAAATAATCAAACTGAACCGATAAATTAAAAATAAAAGATATCTCTCAAAAACATTTTTCATTCATAAATCAAACACTACAAATCATTTCTGAAAAATATTTTTTACTCACCAACCAAACATGAGAAAATAAGTCCAAAATCTACTTGTTTTCCAGGAAAATATTTTCTAGGAAAACATTTCCCTTCATACCAAACACACCCTATGATGATATCTATTTCTTCCCAATAATGAATTTAAGTTCTAACCTATTGTTGGGTTCAAGTGAATCTATAGCTTTTGTCCAAAAGTTATTATATATATATATATTATATTATATATAATATATATATATAATAATATAATAATAATAATAATAATAATAATAATAATATAATAATAACTTTGTTAAATATTATTTGGAATTGTTATAGAATGCCTTTAACTATAATTTGAATCAACGTTATTAATTCGGAATACTTAAGTAGAAGAAAAGTTGAATATATACGAAATGACTAGAAATTAACCTTGGCCAATCTGATGAAGAGTTTTAGGAACTTCAACTTCAAAAGGAGGAGTGGTGATAACATGAGAAATCACCTCCTTCTCTTCTCCCATTTTATTTCTTGCCCAAATATTTGGAGAAATTTAAACAAATTGATGGCCCTAGCTATTTCCTTCAACAGGTGTCCTCTATATAAATTAAAATACAAATAATGGACTTAGCTCTATATATGCATTGCTGCATGTGACAATAGGAAAAGAATACAGGCAAATGACTATAAAGACAATTAGGACTACTTTAATAGTAACTTTTATTTCCACTTTTTGTCTCCCACTATTTTACTTGCTTATTGAACTTTTCGAATTATTCATAAAATAAATTGCAATATTCAAAAATATTACAGAAAATTATGTGATGTAGTGGTTTAGCCTACTCTAATCTGTGGCATTTTTTAAAAGAATAAAAAACATAACGAAACTATATATTTTTATAGCAGATATATAAGATACACATATTTATGTATCTAAAAATTATATATTGGAATATTGATTCCCAGATTTTCCTAAAGAATATGTATATTCTATCTGTTTATTTATAGATTACAATAACTATGTTATGTAAAGCAAATAAAGTAGTGACACAATAATTTACTGCGGAAAATTAAACAGGCGGTTCGCATCAGTCCAATGCCCGTTGACCTGGCTACTCTCTCCTCGTGGCTAAAAAGTGAAGAAATCAACGTGGATCTGGAGAGCAAACTTCTTCTCCGAGAAGCCGCTGTTATGGAACCGGCCACCGCCCTCACCGCAAGCCAGAACTATCGCGGGGGGCGTAGTGGCGGCCGGCAGGGGAGCCGCGGCGGCTACGACAGAAACAGCGGAGGCCGCGGGTGCGACGGTCGGCAGGGCAGTCGTCTGCCGTACGACGGTCAGCAGCACGACAGCAACAACAACCTGCACTCCTTCGACAGCGGCGGGCAGTAATCTTCCAGCAGCGGGCAGGGCACTTACGAGCAGGATCGTCCAACTTGTCAAATCTGTCAGAAAATAGAACACACCGCTGTTCGTTGCTAGTTTCGGTATGAGGAGAGCCGAAATAGTGGTAACCGTGCCAATTATGCATCTCAAGACGGCCCTTCCTCTGAATGACTGTTGGATACTGGGGCCAACATGCACGTTACTTCTGATCTATCCAAGCTTAACGCTCCAAATCCATATCATGGCTCCAATGGTATTACTATTGGCAACGGTGAGTCCCTTAATATTTCTCACACTGGCACGGGTACCATTAAACCCCACCGCTATCTTTCACCTAGGTAACCTTACCACGTCCCTTCTATAAAACCAATCCCTTGCAGTTCACCAATTCACAAAAGACAATAATTGCTCACTCTTGTTCACCTCTAATGATTTTCAGATCCTAGACAATACTACCAAGAGGGTGATTTTTCAGGGCCCTTGTGAGCATGGTCTGTACGTTCTTCTGGCACAAGTTCGTCTGCCCACCCTGTTTCAAAAAGCGTTCCTGTGGCTCCGGTGGCTCTTTCGGCTGATGGCCACAGTCTGTTGTGGCACAGTCGTCTGGGTCACCCGTCTACTCAAATAATAAATTCTTTAATGTCTCAATTAGGTTTTTCTTCCATTCATGTAAACAATTGTGACTCCTGTTCAATTGCTAAATCTCATAAATTACCTTTTACTTTATCTGAGAAGCGTACAACTGCACCTTTTCAACTTATTCATTCTGACCTATGGGGTCCTACTGCTGTTCCTTATTTGCTGGTTTTCGCTATTATATTTGTTTTGTGGATGATTTTACAAAATACACTTGGTTGTACCCACTAAAACACAAATCACAGGCATACACCACCTTTGTCACTTTTGAAAAAATGATCAAAACACAATTCAATTCTCATGTTAAACTTTTTCAAAGTGACAATGGAAAGGAATATGTAAATAACATCTTTGGCCAGTTTCTGCAATCCTTGGGAATTATACATCAAACCTCCTGTCCATACACTCCCGAACAGAATGGGGTGGCTGAGCGTAAGCATCGCCATCTCATTGAAACGGTGGTTACTCTTCTACATCAATCTCATCTCCCTGTCTCCTTTTGGGTAGAAGCTCTAGCCACCGCAAACTAACTCATTAACAGAATGCCCAGTCACACCCTCTCTAACAAATCACCCTATCAACTCCTTTACCAAGAACTTCCCAATTATACCAACCTCCGCGTCTTTGGGTGTCTTGCCTACCCTTGGCTACGCCCTCATATTACTCACAAATTACAACCCCGATCCCGTCCTTGTATTTTTTTGGGCTATCATCCTATCTCCAAGGGTTATCGCTGTCTTGACCCATAAACTCATAAAGTCTACATATCTCGTCATGTCAAATTTGTCGAAAATGAGTTTCCCTACGAGTCTATTTCCTCCTCCACAAATACATCATTCATTGGCGTCCTTCCCCTTTTTCCAACATACTCACAGGATTCCTCACCACCTTCCCCACACCTCCACCCACTACCCAACCACCCCTCATCACCCCTTCGACCGTCACCCACAATACACCCGCAAACACCACCCACACTCACAACCAACCCGAACCACCCCATACCCACAACATCTCCAGCCCGATCCGTTTTGGGTCTTTCCCGGCCACCCCCGAATCACCACCGCCCGTGCCACCCCCCAATACTCATCCCATGTTAACCCGTGTCAAAGACGGTATCTTTAAACCCAAAACCTTTCAGGCTACCATACTACCAAATACACCCCTTCCCGATAGTGAACCAACAACCTACTCTGTTGCCTCAAAAAATGCTTATTGGCGTCATGCTATGGATGACGAGTTTAAGGCTTTGACTGATCAGAATACTTGGGTTCTTGTACCTAAGCCCCATGGGCGGCACCCAGTGGGCTGTAAATGGGTGTACAAAATTAAACACAATGCAGATGGCAGTATTTCCAGGTACAAGGCTCGTTTGGTTGCTAAAGGCTACAATCAGGAGTATGGGCTTGATTACTCCGAGACATTCAGTCCTGTTATTCGGCAGGAAAGCATTCGCCTGGTACTGTCACTCGCCGTGCGCAACAATTGGCTCATCAATCAGTTGGATGTTTCCAATGCTTTTCTTCACGGCATGCTTGATGAAACTATCTACATGACGCAACCACCGGGCTATGTTGATCCCCGCTTCCCTCAACATGTTTGCAAACTCCAGAAGTCTCTGTATGGGCTCAAGCAAGCCCCCCGTGCTTGGTACACACGTCTGAAAATGTTCCTCCAGGGACTCGGCTTCACGTATTGCGTACACGACACGAGTCTGTTTCCTCGACATTCAGCACACGGTACAGTCATTCTTCTTGTCTATGTAGATGATATCATTATTACAGGCTCTACTGCAGCTCTCATTCAGGATGTCACTCGAGCTATGCATACTACCTTCAAAATGAAGGACCTTGGCCCGTTACATTATTTTCTGGGAATGGAGGTTTCTCGGACAGGCAGCGACTTGTTTCTTCATCAGTCAAAATATGCTCGAGATCTGTTGCAGAAAGCTGGACTGGAAAAATGCACTAGTCAACCAACACCGATGGCAGTCTCTTCGTCTACGAAAAGAGCCGACACCCCCTTTGCCGATATCACCCACTTCCGCAGCCTCATTGGGGCTCTACAGTATCTGACCATTACCCGTCCTGACATCCAGTTTGCTGTCAACCGAGTTGCTTAGCGCATGCATCAACCAAGTGAACATGATTACCATTGTCTAAAACGCATTCTCAGGTACATGTTTGGCACTCTTAGTCGTGGTTTACTCATTCGACCCGGGGACTTGGAGCTTCGGGGTTTCTCAGATTCAGATTGGGCGAATGATAAAAATGACAGAAAATCTACATCGGGGTTTCTCATTTTTTTGGGGCCGAACCTGATCTCCCGGTGTACAAAAAAACAACCCAAGGTCTCTCGGTCCTCGACTGAAGCTGAATACCGCGCCCTTGCTCTTCTTGCTGCTGAGACCATGTGGGTCACATATATTCTTCGCGAACTTCGCGCCACTCACACTGTTCCTGCTCTCTATTGTGACAACAAATCAACCATCTGTGTGGCCAAGAATTCCGTTCTACACACCAGAATGAAGCATGTTGATACCGATTGTCTCTTTGTTCGCGATGAAGTTCAGGCCGGCACCATGACTGTGCAGTATGTACCCACTGTAGATTAACCGACTGATATTCTCACCAAGCTTCTCCCGAGCCGACAGCACGATTACCTCAGTTTCAAGCTTCCGTTCGCTTCCGCTCAGCTCAGCTTGAGGGGGGATAATAACAGATAGTATTAAATAAATAGTATAAAATAATATTAGTGTTTACTGTGTACTAATCCTAGTCCTATTAGGATTAGTACTCCTTAATCCTAGTCCTATTAGGATTAGTACTCCTTCCTATATCTCCTATATATATCTCTCATGTATTCCCTTAACACTTCAATACAATCAATATTCCTTCACTATGTAACCTAAGACATTATAAATTCTAATTGCTAGAAGTCAATAACCAAATAGATCGCCGACCCCACTACAAATTATGAATTCAGATTACAACTCTTGAAATCCTAAGGACTAACTCTAATTCCTAAACTCCAACACAAGCCCCCCGAGATTTACGTTCCCAAGTCTTTAAGTCACCAACTTGAAGATTCTGTTCCTACTCTAATTTATACTTCGCTGGATCTTAAAAGAATTAAAAATATAATTCGATAAAAATGCAATACAAGCTAACTTGACTTAAGAACTATAAAACATTATCCTATGAACCAGGTTCTTCAATCTTATTTCCTTGTGTTGGCTACATTTCGTAATCAGAAATAACTTAAATATGAACTCCCTCTAATTTGATTGTATTCTTCTTGTACTACTCTATTTAATGCACAAATTTTTTTGAAGAAAACTCTGCTTTATTTATAAACCAAAATATCTTTCCTTCTTCGACTCTAATTCACTTAAGTTATAACGGTTCCTTTTCCTTGTTTGACTTAGTCATCCTTTTCCTTGTGCGACTTGAACTACTTGTAGTGGTTCCTTTTTCTCATGGGACTTGGAGTACTTGAAACGGTTCCTTTTCCTAGTGGTTTTTTTTCTTATGTAGGGTCATGTTTTCGGTAAGCTTAAGTTGTGTCATATTCTGTCTTATCATATTATCCAATAATTTTTTTTATTTACATATTTCTTTCCTTGTACTTTCTATAACCAACTTCTTGCACCTTTTCATTCGTGCGCTTATGCATCTCATCGTTATATGTTCAAACCATTTCAGTTTCACTTTTCTCATCTTGTCCACCAAGGAGGCCACACACACCTTATCTTAGATATCCCCGATTCTGATCTTATCGCTCCTAGTATGATCACAAATCTATCTCAACATTTCCATCTTCGCAACATGCATCGTCTGTACATGAGAGTTTTTGACTGACCAACACAGAGTCTCATACAATAATGTTGATTTAACCACCGATGTATAAAACTTACCTTTGAGTTACGATGGTACCTTCTTATCACACAAGGCTCCACTTCATTCACGCCGCACCAATCAAATGAGGAGTTTGGAAGAAGTTCTGGATACGAGTCCGACACCAAAACAGACACTTTTTGAACCCTAAACATCAAAAGAGACCCTCTCTAAAAACACACACCAAAACATACAATTCACTCATTTATGGGTAAACTATAACTAACATCCCTTGACCCCGTCATCCCCGTTAACTCCCAATTCATCCAAAATAATAAAATTACACCAACTTTAAAGGTAGTTCACCCACGAATGGGTGAACTACAATTCCTTTTATTTCTTCTTCACATGAATTATATCTCTTTCTTTCTCATGTGACTATATCTCTTTCTTCCTCTCGTGACTTATATCTTTTTTTCTTCACGTGAATTATATATATATATTTTTTTCACGTGAATTTGTATCTCTTTCTTCCTCAAGTCCCGCTACAAGATGAATGAGTCACTAGATATTTCGTAGTTGAATAAACTTCTTCTCAATAATGCACATTGCACTGAGGCAACTCAAGTCCCAAAAGCTACGTAAGTTTGGCAGGTTCGAAAAAGTATTTTAGATTGTACCCTTTTTTTTTAAAAGAAAAAGGTATTACTCTGATGTCCACTGAGAAAATGGGGGACCAATATTGTTACGTTCTAGTGAATTTGTGTCTAAATATATCTCAATGTCCTTTCTATCAAGCAGTACGGGTGTATAATAACTCAATCCATCAATAAATCAAATAAAAAAATATTATTCATTTATAGCCATTATGATTATCAATTTAATTTTGACTTTTTAATATTGAGTTATTTTATAAATCGATAACTTATTTAAGATTACTAATTTTTTATTTGCCCATATATTAATATCAATAACTGGTTTTTATTTTTGTCTTTTAGCCTTCAATTTATATTATTGTCCTAACTATTTTATTTGTGTTATACTTATATAGTTATTTTCATGTTAGTTACTATTATTTTTATTTTTATGAGCATTATGTAAGTTACAATATTATCCACATTAAATTATTAGAAAAGTCATATATTTATTTACAAGTATTTTTTTATTAATTAAATCGAGAATTGAACCGTTAAAAGATAAAAAAATCATAAAAATATCTTATAAACATATTTAAAAATTAAAAATTGGTACATAAAAGTGATAAAACTGAATCAAAACCAATTGATGCATACTCCTATTAAGTAGTGGCAAGGCCAACATTTCTGTTAAGGTGTTAAACTTTTGAAAAGCAAATAAAAAAATAGATGTATGAATGCAACTGAAAAATATAATTAAATCATAAAAAAATATTTGTTATAGAACAAACAACAGTATAAGCCAAGATAGCATAAAAAATGAATAAAACAAATTGTTCGCAAAGCATAATAGAGTATATTATTTGAATCACGCGTGAGGAATGAGGATAGTTGATATTGAAATTTTGAATATGTCAACAATTATCTCATTAGAAATAATATTAGACATTTCTATTTAGACCACATTTATTTTATTTAAAAAAAAAAAGATAAATTCAATTTGCAAAATATATTATGAAAGCATCAAAGAATTCATGTTAGCAGAAACGTGAAGTTAAAGAACAAGGAAGAACAACAATATTTAATGTAGTTTGGATCAAAATGATCCTACGTCTACCAAAGAACAATTGCACCAATATTTATTTCACTCTATAAAGAATACAAGTGAAATACTACAAGAGAGAGAATACAAATGCCTTAGAAGGTGAGAAAGCAAGTGAGAGGATGATTTGAAAATGAATTAAGAGCCACCTATTTATAGGGATAAATTCATTCTATTGATGTCATCCATGACATCACTATGTGTCAAAAATGTTAAGGTTAAGAATATGAAACCATTTTATGGTTTGCCTAAATTTTCACCTACCAAGATACTATCTTTGACTTTTATTTTGTACTAATTATCTTCCTACCAAATATTCATGTTAATTCATCTTCCATTTAGTTTGATTCCATAAGAACCAAACCAACTCTTTCAATCACCACCTTGATTTGTGTTTCGAGCATGCGTATAAACAACACCAGCCAAAACTTCTAAGCTTACAGGGAAATCCCGTTGTAAGAAACAAGAAGAATCAAACCTTTGTTGAACATACTATCTCCACCTAGCAGTTGTCCCCCAGAGTTGCATCACTTGATGCATACTCCCGCCAAGTCCTTGTAGTTTGCAAACTTAACAAGCGGGACTATTTTGGTCGACATGTCTGCAACGTTATCGTCTGTGATAACCTTCTCAACCTTGATAGCTCCCTCTTCTACGAAATCTCGAATAAAATGGAATCTGACATCAATGAATAACACTTGACTATCACATCTTAGAATTGGTTCAGGCTAAACCGAACTCAATTCTGCCACCAAACCTTTCAACCAGATAGCTTTTTTCACTGCCTCCGCTGCTGCCATATATTCTGCCTCAGTTGTAGACAAAGCGACAATAGACTGTAATGTCGATTTTCAACTAACGACACTGCCAACGAGAGTAAAGATGTATCCAGTGTGAACCTCTTCGATCAAGATCCCCTGCAGAGTCAGAATCTACATAACCGAGAGTTGAAATACCTTCACTTTTACGGAAGGTTAGACCAACATCAAGAGCTCCTTTGAGATATCTCAATATCCACTTGAGAGATTCCTAGTGTCTTTTTCCTGGATTTGCCATGTACCTGCTTACCACACTTACAGATTGAGCAATATCTGGATATGTGCACACGATAGCATACATAATGCTACCAACTGCGCTTGCATAAGGAACCTTTGACATATGCTTCACCTCATCCATTGACTAAGACATTTGTAACTACGAGAGCTTGAAATGAGGAGCTAATGTGTACTTACAGGCTTGCTCATATGCCTATTGAATCTCTCAAGAAATTTTTCGATGTACCTCTTTTGAGAAAGATGTACAACACCATTTTCTCTTGAAATCTCCATTCCAAGATTTTTCTTTGCAACTCCCAAATCCTTCATGTCAAATTTCTTGCTCAACAGTTTCTTTAAAATATTTATCTCTGTGATGTTGTTAGCAGTAATAAGCATATCATCAACATACAATAATAGATAAATCATAGAATTGCCAGACATCTTCTTGTGATACACACAGCTATCAAATGCACTCCTCAAAAATCCATGTGTAGTCATGAATGCATCAAATCTCTTGTACCACTGTCTAGGGGATGGCTTCAAATCATACAAAGACTTCTTCAGTTGGCATACATCGTACTCTTTTCCTTCAGCTAGAAAACCTTTAGGCTGATCCATATAGATTGTCTCTTCTAGATCACCATGTAAGAAAACAATTTTGACATCAAGTTGTTGAAGCTCTAAATCAAATTGTGCAACCAATGTTATTAGCACGCAAATTGAGCTATGTTTCACTACTGGAGAGAAGATCTCACTGTAGTCAATTACCTCCTTCTGGCTGAAACCCTTTGCAACCAATCTCGCCTTGTACCTAGCATCTTCCACTTCTGGAATACCTTCTTTCTTTCTGTAGACCCATTTGCATCCAACTGTCCTCATCTCCCTTGGCCTTTTAACTAAGACCCATGTCTCAATTTTGTGAAGAGACTCCATCTCTTTCATCATGGCTAACTGCCATTGTGCAGCATCTTTGCAAGAAGTTGATTCAACATATGAAGAGAGCCCGATATCCTTAATCTCTTCTTCTGCATCTACGAACGCATGTGCAATCAGATTTTCTTGCTCTGTAAGACGTTTCAATTTCCGTATATGTCTTTTGTCCTTTCCCTTTGCAATTGTTTATGGTTCATTGGAAGCAAGTTCTTCAAGATTTGCATCTTTTGACTCATCAATTTGAGTCTCTTGATCTCGTTCTTTGGTAAGATCCACTGGTAGCTCCACCTGCTCGTTGTTCTCGTTTCTTGATAACTCCACAGAAACTTTACAAGGATCAAGTATAGAGGATTCATCAAAGGTAACATATCTACTAACTACAAATTTCAGTAAAGACAAACACCATAGTTTGTACCCTTTTACTCCATCTACATATAGTACAAATATGACCTTTTTAGCCCTTGATTCAAGCTTTCCTTCATTAACATGAAAAGAAGCTGTATATCCAAATATTCGCAAGTATGAATAGTTAGAGGGTTCACCTGAACAGAACTTATTCGGAGTCTCAAAGACAATCGCTGATGCTGGATATCGATTGATAATATGAGAAGAAGTATGAACTGCTTCAGCCCAAAATACTTTGGACATCTTGGCTTGTAAGAGCATACAACGAGCCTTCTCAAGAAGAGTTCTGTTCATTCTCTCGGCAGCTCCATTCTCCTGTGGTGTGTTCATGATTGTCTTATGTCTTGCGATCCCATGAACCTTGCAGAAATCATTAAACTCTTCATTGCAAAACTCCAAACAACTGTCTGTGCGAAGATACTTGATATTTCACTCAATTTGATTTTCAACCAAAATCTTCCACTCTTTAAGTGCTTCAAAAGCATCACTTTTTGCCTTTAGGAAATGCACCCAAAACTTTTCGTGAAAAATCATCAATGAATGTGAGAAGATACCTCTTTCCTCCCTTCGATGGAAACTTCAGAGGGACCCCATAAATCTGAATGGACGTAGTCTAGCACCCTTCCCGTCTTGTGCTTGCCAGTGCTGAAGCTGACCTTTTTCTGCTTCCCTAAGACGCAGTGTTCACAAAATTCAAGTGCGCTGATCTTCTCACTATTCAAAAGGTTGCGGTTGCTCAACATCTCCAATCCTCGTGCCCTCATATGACCTAGTCTCATATGCCAGAATTTTGCCTTGTCATCATTAGATAACTGCACTGTAGATGCATTTACTGAGCCAATAATGGTATTTCCCGCAAGTGTGTAAAGTCCATCCTCTAGCTTGGCCTTCAACATGACAAAAATTCCTTTAGTCACTTTCATAGTTTCATCTTCACTCATGTACTTATAGCCTTGTTTATTTAAAGTACCCAGGGAGATCAGATTCTTCTTCAGATTAGGAACGTGACGGAATTTTGTAATAGTCCTCATGATTTCATCATGGCAGCAAACACGAACTGAACCAATGCCAACTATTTTACAAGTTGCATTACTGCCCATTAATACAGTTCCTCTACTTATTTCATAGCTGCTGAACCAATCTTTTTGGAATGTCATATGTAGAGTACAACTAGAGTCTAAGACCCATTTGTTGTGATAGACTCCACTATTGCATGATGCTGTTAGTACATAATCATCATCACTATCATATACTTGATCAACAATTCACTCGCCTTTTCTTTGGACTTCGACATAGGACAATCTCGTTCAAAGTGCCCATTCTTTTGATAGCCCCAACATTCCGCGTTCTTTTTGTTCACACCCGACTTTGATCTGTACTTCGATTCTCCTTCCTGTTGGATAGTACGACCTCTTAAAAAGAGTCCACTACCTTCGTCACTTTTTGTCTCCTTCAAAATGCATTCGTACATCACAAGAGTTAAGTGCTTGCCGCACTTGCTCAAGTTTGATAGGTTATTTGCTATACATCATTGAATTCTCAATATCATGATATTTTGAAGTCAACAAAAATAGCGAAGAACATGCAAGCGTCTCCCGTCCTTTTTAATTCCAGCAGTTTGTAAGTCCATCACAAGTTTACTGAAAGCATCTAGATGGTCTTGAAACAAAGTACCTGAATCCATCTTAAATATATGAAGACGCCGTTGTAACAACATCCTTGTTGTCACTGACTGGTCCTGGTAAAGCCCTTCCAGCTTTTCCCATAACTCTTTGGCCGTCTCTTCGGTACTTGTACTCACTTCACTAAGTACGTTAGGTGCAAGGGACAATCGGATTGCACTCAATGCATCTCCTTCAATCTTTTCCTTGTTGGAATTTGAGATCTTATCGGGGTACTTTACATCAATAGCATGGATTGAATCTTCCTTCCGCAGTAACGCCATCATCTGGATTTTTTAGATATTAAAGTTGTTGCGTCCACTAAATCTATTAATTTCGAACTTCATGGAACTCATCTTTTCTTGTTCTTCCGTTTCTACTACAATGTATTTGGAACTACAGAAACCAAAGTAATTCTTTTCTGATGTGGAAGTTCAGACTGTGCTGCAACTATAGAGCATACTCAGACAAAATCTTGGCTCTGATACTAATTGTTAGCGAAAACATGAAGTTAAAAAACAAGAAAGAACAATAATATTTAACGTGGTGATCAAAATGATCCTACGTCCACCAAAGAACAACTGCATCAATATTTATTTCACTCTATAAAGAATACAAGTGAAATACTACAAGAGAGAGAACACAAATGCCTTAGAAGGTGAGAAAGCAAGTGAGAGGATGATTTGAAAATGAATTAAGAGCCACCCATTTATAGGGATAAATTCATCCTATTGATGTCATCCATGACATCACTATGTGTCAAAAATGTCAAGGTTAAGAATATGAAACCATTTTATGATTTGTCTAAATTTTCACCTACCAAGATACTATCTTTGATTTTTATTTTGTACTAATTATCTTCCTATCAAATATTCATGTTAATTCATCTTCCATTTAGTTTGATTCCATAATAACCAAATCAACTCTTTCAATTCATTATCCTTGATAAAATTTAATATAAAACATAAATTATTCGACATATAAGAAAAATATTTTCGTGTTGAAACTTAAAATAGAATATCTAGTTACTCAATTTAATTAGAAAAATAATTACATGACAAAAATCATGACACAAGAAAGACATAAAATTATCAAGGCCACTATGTAATTATCATCAAAATAATCACAAACAATGATTTTTAAAGAAGTGTCTTTACTTTGCATCTAATTTTATGATGCCTATAAATGATCAATATTTTAAAGAGAAAAACAATAAATAATTCTCTTTAAGGTGTACATGATAAATTACTTATTTATTTTAAATAATATATAACTTGTATAACATAATTTTTCAATAAAAAGTATTGGATAACGATATTACATCTCAAGAATTGATTTTATAGTCTAGCAATTTATCCAAAAACTTTTATGTTTTTTTTTACAATAGAATTTTATATAAGACATTACAGAGCAATAACATAGCGAAAGTATAGTGTAATCGACATACCTCCAGCCATTGTTAGCTATATAGTCGGAGTCTACAATTCTTCTTTTTTTAAAAGATCTTCTAAGCACTCAAAACCTCACTCTTAGATGGTATGGAGTTTTTAGAAGTAATGTCCTTAGGGATATTTGAACCAAATGACATATTTATAACTGTGCTTTCATCAGGAACAGTTAAGAGGTCATGGGAAGTTACCAACCACTAGAGTAGTAGGATAATAGGTTCATGTAGTGGGAGAATGGTAGTTAACCACCTTCCTATTAGTGGAATAATGAGTCCATGAAAGTGGGATAATGGACCTATGTAATACGGATCATATCAGCATTAACAAAAATGTTAACATTCTCTCACTTGGTCCGTATATTCTAATCCCATTAACGAAATATGATACACGAATCATGGTGATAGTTTCTCTTGCAACGAGTAGTATCTTCCAATGTATCACAATGCACTATATCTTTAAACTTTAGCCCATATAATGAATGAACTAAATATTTATTCAAGGTCCATACTTTAGAGACATTTTTAAAAATAAACTGAATGTGCACACAGTTAACGAGAAATATCATATAAAATAGAGTTTCGTAAACATTCATTGTTACAACGAAATTTGACATAGTAGGACTAAGTCCCATTGTGACTACATGATCCTTAAGTTTTTGTGGTGACATGCTTTTAGTTAAAGGATCAGCTAACATTACTTAAGTGCTAACGTGTTCAATGATCACTTTCTTGTCTTTAACACGTTTGCTTATGGCTAGATATTTTATGTTGATATGCTTGCTTCGACTGGAATTTTAATTATTCTTAGACATAAAGACACAACTGAATTATCACAATATACCCTTAATGACTTATATATAGTGTCAAAAATTCTAAGTCCGAAAATAAAACTCTTTAACCATACACACATGTGAGGTATCCTCGAAACAAGAAACGAACTCAACATCCATAGTGAAAGTAGTAACTAGAGTCTGTTTGGAACTTCTCCAAGATATAGCTCCACGACTAACATAAATATGTATCCTGAAGTTTATTTTTGTGAATCAACACAGAAAACAAAGTCTAAATTAGAGTAGCAAATGATTTCCAAGTCATCTGATTGTTTGTACGTAAGCATGTAGTCTTTTGTTCCTTGAAGATATCTTAAGACTTTCTTTTCAGCTCTCTAGTGGTCAAGACTTGGATTACTCTGATATTTTTCTAACATTCCAGCAACAAATTATATGTTAGTTCTTGTACAAACCTGAGCATACATAAAGCTTCCGACACCTGAAGCGTAAATAATGTCCTTCATTTATTCCCTTTCAAGATCGTTCTTCGGACACTGATTCAAATTGAACTTGTCACCCTTCACGATAGGAGCTACACTTGGTGAACAATCTTTTATTTGGAACCTCTCTAGAATTTTATTGATATAGGATTCTTGAGATAAACCTACGGTACCTTGATGTCTATTTCGATGAATTTTAATACCAATAACATAAGATACATCACCCATGTTTACATATCAAAATTTTAGAGAGAAATTGTTTCACCTCATGTATCATTCCCTTATCATTGGATGCCAATATGATATCATCCACATATAAAACTAAGAAACATATTTTACACCCACTGATCTTATTATATATACATTGATCCATTATATTCTCAACAAAGTCGAATGAAGAGATAACATTATGAAATTTCAAATACCATTGATGGGAAGCTTGTTTTAGTCCAAATATGGATTTCTTTAACTTGCATACCAAGTGCTCACCATTAATAGAGGAGAATCCTTCAGGTTGTTTCATATAAACCTTTTACTCTAGATCACCATTGAGAAATGCAGTTTTTACATTCATCTGTTGCGATTCTAAGTCAAAGTGTACTACTAATGTCAATATTATGCACAAGAAATTCTTTTTATACACACAGGAGAAAGAGTGTGTAATCAATTCCTTCCTTTTGAGTGAATCCTTTAGCAACGAGCCTTGCTTTATATCATTTTTAGTCTTAAAGATCCATTACATCCAATGGTTTTAACCCATTAGGCAAATCAACAAAATCCCAAACCTTTTTACTTTTCATAAAATTTATTTCTTTTTTCATGGCATTGTACCATAATTCAGACTCTTCAGAATTCATGGCTTATGAAAAAGACTCAGGATTAGTTTCAACTCTAATGTCAGATTCTTGAAAATATACAAAAAAGTCACTAGGAATTGCTAATTTTATTTCTCTAGTAAATCTTCTCAATGTTGCACCAATATTTTCCTGTGAATCATATTGTTCAACTGGTTGTTCAGTAATTTCATAAATTACTTGAACAACTTGATTTGTATACACATTTTCAGCAGTTTATGAAATCTCATTGATTGATTGCTCAACATCCAAGTGAACTTGATGGGTATTAATTATGTACAACAATCAAATTTTGACTTGAAGTGAAAGGTTGATATCTTATAGAAATTGTATTCTAAAATTGATCACTCCCACTAGTAAGTCATTATCAAGAAATTTTGCATTTCTTGATTCCACAATCCTAGTACTGTTAGATGGGTAGTAGAATTTGTATCCATTAGACCTTTCGGCATATCCAATGAAATATCCACTAATAGTCATAGGATTTAGTTTCTTTTCTTGCGGGTTGTAAATTCTAATTTCAGACGGGCATCCCCATACATATATGTGTCAAACTAGGTTTCCAACCTTTGAATATGTAACACCTCGTAGTTTTCAGTCACTTATTGATTCTCTTATCATAATTTAACCTAGGGTTTTTAGAAATTTATGAATTTACTAACTATATGTTCCAAATCAGATTGTAAAGTTATTATTCAGTTTATCGCATGAATTTCAGAACCCTAGCTTTGTATTTCTTTAGTCCTTGAATTACACATGCTAGGTCAGATATTTCAGCTATTCAGTTATACATGCCTCAGTTTTTATTGCATCATTATCAAATTAAATATTGCATTCTCAGTTTGTATGTTCAGTTTTAAGCTATCCAGTATTTACGTAAACTCATAATCAGTTAATTACATAATTCATTGGGAGTAGCATAATATCAAGTTGGACTAGGGTTCAGCGTAACCAAATAGTCTCAGAACTACTAGCCAAGTATGTTGTAAGTCCCCTTTATGGGCAAACAGTTTAGTGATTACGCCAGCATGCCTTTATACCTCTGACAGAGTATATTGGGTCCTCTCAATGGAGCGTATACATCGGACTCCACATTTAGCTTATGTGATTTTATTGTCGGTTATTAGTATCTCCCACAGTTCATTCATAATCTCTTGCATTAACCATTTATCAGTATACTCAGTATTCAGTTTCAGCATGTTAGAATTTGGTCATTGCATCCAGTTAGCTCAGAACTCATCATATTATGTTTGGATTGTTATGTTTGCTTTGTGCTTGTTCAATTATGTTTTATTTCAGCTTTATTCTATCATACATGCTCAGTACCTTTCAAGTACTGACGCATACGTGCTCTACATCTTATCGTGATGTAGGTTCAGGTTCTCATCATCCAGATCACACATAGTTCAATTTTTGATCTTCAGTTCAGCAGATTCAGTGGTGAGTCCCTGTTCTTCGAGGACAATAGTCATGAGTTTTTTTCAGTCTTGTAATCATTTAGTTTCAGTTTTTGCTAGACTTAGCTGGGGCTTGTTCCAGTATTTCTAATCCAGTTTAGAGTCTATTTTTAGTCATAGTTAGTTTCAGCTTAGTATTGAGTTAATATTTCCTTTGTATTAAACTCTTTTTCAAATATCTCAGTTATAGATTATGGGTATTCCTCATCTTTTGAGATTAAATTATGATTTAGCTTCCGCAACATCTTATATTCTTTAGTATGCTCATGATCATGCCAGTAAGGTTAGCTTGGGATCACTTGTGTTCCTAGGTTCCGTGTCCGCGTCTCGGGGGTAGCTCGGGGCGTGACAGAATAACTCAAAAGACATCTTTAGAACAACCTTGGTTGGAATTCAGTTTAATATATAAGCTGCTGTCTTAAAAGATTCAGTCCATAAGGACTTAAGTAGCTTAGAGCTACTTAACATACTACGCACCATGTCCAATAATGTTTGATTTCTTCTTTCTGCTACACTATTCTGATCCGGAGAACCAGGCATGGTATATTGGGCAACAATTCCATTTTGTAGAAGAAACTTCGCAAACAGGTCTTGTGCTTGTCCATCTTCTGTATATCTACCATAATATTCACCACCTCTATCAGTTCTCACAATCTTAATTTGTTTTTCGTATTGTTTCTCTACTTCAACCTTGAAAACTTTAAAGGCTTCTAATACTTCGCTCTTATTATGAAGCATGTAGAGATACATATATCGTGAGTAATCATCTATAAAGGTGATAAAGTATTTCTGACCATATGCGTCCATGTTTGGATAATAAATATCTGAATGTATGATTTCTAATACAATTGAACTTCTCCCGGCACCTTTCTTTGACTTGTTTGTCTGCTGCTCTTTTATGCAATCCGTACAAGTATCAAAATCAGTAAAAATTAAAGTACTAAGTACTCCATTATTTACTAATCTCTTAATTCTAACGATAGAAATATGTCCTAATCTCTGATGACATAAGATAGAGGAATCTTCATTTATAACACATCGTTTAGTGTCAATTTGTACATGAATAACAGTATGAGTGGAATCATTTTGTAAATTAAAAGAGAAAAGACCATCAGACAATATACCATATCAAACAAGTTTAGATTTAATAAAACACTTTGGAATCACCTTCTAGAAAGAAGGAATATCCTAAAGGTACAAGTATTGATACTAAAATTAAAAACCTAGAAAAATTAGAAACATTAAAAAGTCTTTTCTAAGTCTAAAATAAAATCACTACTAAGAACTAAATTGCATGTCTCAATAGCTTCCAGACGCGACTCCATCTTTTTTCCATAATAGATGCTTCGCTCAGTTCCTACTGGCTTCCGCAGATTTCTTAAATCCTGCAAGAAATTCGTATTATGGATTGTAGAAGCATAATAAATCCACCACGTGTTATGATTAACATCAATCATATTAGCTTCACAAGAGATATATAAGTATCTTTCCTAACAAGTCATTGTTAAAACTTTACACAATCATGTCTTATATGCCCCTTCTTTCTACAGAAGCGACACTTGACTTCTTTTTTTATGCTAGTTTCAAATGGTGTATTTCCTTTAAACCTCTTGTTGGCTTAATTGTTCTTCTTTCCTTGAGTAGGCATGAATGCACTTTCTCTTGTTTTCATCAGTAGTTGACCTTCCTCTTGAACACACATGGGCATGAGTTCATTAATAGACCATTTATCTTTATGTGTGTTATAAGAGATCTTAAAGGGACCATAGTCTGCAGGTAGAGTATTCAAGATATAGTGCACAAGAAAAGTTTCAAACATTTTGACCTCAAGAATCTTTAGTTGAGCCACAAAGTCTCGCATTTTCATAATGCGCTCACGCACATTTCTCGCACCAGTGAGCCTCATTGATGAGAATTTTATAATTAAGGTGCTCGCAAGTGCCTTATCAAAGGTCTCTAACTGTTCATCAATAACCTTCAGTAATGCCTTGACATTGTTATGCTCTTTGACAGAACCATGAATACCAACACAAATTTTGGTCTTAATGAACATAACATTCAAACGGTTAGAGCGTTTCAATTGTTCATGAAGAAAAATATCATCTTGAGTGCTGATTTCATTAATAGGTGACTCTTCTTTGTTTATAGCATAATCAATATCTATACACCCTAAGTTAAGGAGAATTGTCTCATTCCAAATCTTATAGTTCTCACCATTCAGTTCGGAAATATTACAAATATCATAGAAATTTGCATGTTTCATAACTATAAAAAAATATAAATACATATTTAACATAAATTTGAGGCAAGTAATAAAAAAATAAATCTACTGACATAAAAATTGTATGTGGGCTAAATTTTTAATTTAATCAGATTCATATTTAAGATAAAATTATCGATTTAATATCATGATATTCTATCTTTATGACAAAACTATTAAACTCTCATTCATAATTCCTATGGGTAATTATGAAAAGTATTTAATATTTCATCTTAATTAATTATGCAACTAAATAATAAAGAAATTAAGTTATCATATCATGCTTAATTAATTAAAATTTATAATGTCTAAAAAAATTCTTTATGTGATCCTTAACTTTAAAATTTTATTCAATTAAAGATGTTGTGGCTAAATTTTAATCAAATAAATTCTAGATCACTTAGACATTATTTCTTTAAGTGATCCAAAATACAATATATAATATCATTTCATTAAGATTGTTGTAGCTAAATCTCAATCAAATAAAATTATATGAATCACTAAATATTAACTCAACATCATATACAATATTTATTGTTAAACATTATGCAACAAAACAACAATTTCTTTGCCTTTTATTATTAGAAAATGTTTTCAAAAATTTCAAAACAAGATCTGAATTTTTAAGAACCATTTTAACCGATTTTAGAGAATTTTGAAAACTAACAAAGCAGAGGAAATTCAATGACTCTGATATCAAATGTAAGATATTACAAAGCAATGGCGTAGCGGAAATATAGTGTGATCGATATACCTCAAGTCATTGTTAGCGATATAGTCAGAGTCTACAATTCTTCTTTTTTTTTCAAAGATCTTCTAAGAACTCAAAACCTCACTCTTAAATGGTATGGAGTTTTTAGAAGTAATGTCCTTAGTGATCTTTGAATCAAATGACATATTTATAATCGTGTTTCCATCAAGAACGGTTAAGAGGTCATGGAAGTTACCAACCACTAGAGTAGTAGAATAGTTGATCCATGTAGTGGGATAATTGGTAGTTAACTACCTTCCCATTAATGAGATAATTGGTAGTTAACCACCTTCCGATTAGTGAAATAATGGGTTCATAAAAATAGAATAGTGAACCATGTAATATGGACCATATCATCATTAACAAATATGATAACATTTTACTTTTATACATAATTATTTTTTAACTGAAAACAATATTTATTTATTCATTTTGTAAGTGTCCCAAAAATCTTAATTCTTCTTAAATATTATAAGGCGTGAATTCATTTCATATTTCATAATTATCTAAAGCAATTAAAAAAGATGTACTCTATATTTTAAATAATAATAATAATAATAATAATAATAATAATAATATAATAATAATAATAATAATAATAATAATAATAATAATAAAATAATAATATGGGTTAAATCTGTCCACAGTGGCACTCCATAGCTAGAATGAAGTGGAGAAGCAGTATTGTTCACTTTTATTTTTTAGTATGTATAATGGTATAACCAAGAAATTCCACAAAATCACACAAAACTGATATTTGATATGGAAACCTATTATAATTGATTTGATATGATTTAATTGAAAAAGTAATATCTAACCAAAATCTAAAATTGTGTATACAAATTATAAAAATGTTTTCTGTAATATAATTTGTAAATACTACTTAAACTTTTTTCATAGTATTTATTTTTAACATATTAATTCAAGCATCAAATTGATTTTTGAATAGCCCAATATAACTTCTAAATAATAGTTTGTTTCTGTTATTGTTTTCTCGAAATACTTTATGTTAGCCCTCGAGCCTATACCCTACACATGACCGACAATCGGATATCATTGCTAGACCCAAGCAAACTCTTGGTTTGGCTAACTATGATTTACATAACTATATGGATAAACAAAAAATTTAATAGATGAACACTTAAATCATTTGAAGAAAACTCTAAAATATTGTCTGAAAATACTTGACATAAATGATAAGTTTCAATAAAACGTTTGATAAATTATATTGGAAAGTGACTAACTCTGTCTATCCATGAAGCATCTAAAATATTGTGGAACAAGACACACAAAACCTCAAAAGAAAGCAATACTAAAACTAAATAATCAACTAGAGTCCTCCGAAAAAAGCAAGAAGGTCTCACCAAAAGTTGTTGAAAAGTGGAGTGATCTAAGTGGAATGCATGTTGATGATCTTGAAGACGTGTATCAACATTATGAGACGATACATGTTGAATAACATCAGTACACTAAATATACAATATGTAATATGACTGAATAAAATAAAAACTGAACTGATGACGAAATATAACTCAAGCGAGACAAGATATGAACAAGTAGTGAAAACCATTAGTACCTTTACAAAAGATATGCAATGATAAAGTTTACTCTGTTGGGAAGTTTTTCTAATCGACAACTATCACTATGAATATAGAGATGATATAATGTTACATCCACGTTGTCGGAGTCATCCCATACTTTGTCGCACTATATGATCATTCATACAAACTATAACTATAAGGGGTCATTTGTTACAAACATTGATAGTGCAGGGATTAGTAATGCAAGGATTAGTAATGCAGGGATTAATAGTGCAGGGATTATTTTTTGTCAAGTGTTTGGTTCAGTATTTTCCACTTAATTTTTTGTTTAATTTATAATTATACAAAAAAATTCTTTCCTATTATACCCTTGTGTTATTATGAGTGTTTATTTCATATAATTAGGTGATGGTAGATAATCACCGGACCAGATAACTTTTTTAAAGAATCATCTATTCTATTTAATTAGTTAGATCAAATATATATATATATATATATATATATATATATATATATATATATATATATAATTGTTATTAATATTAAGGTATGATGTACCACTAAGAAGATCTGTGATGGCACAACGTATTTGTAATTTTTTGTGGGTCAAGTATATCTTAAACTTAGCATAGATTTAAGACTACTTAAATTGTTAATATCTAAAGCTTATTTTCATTTTTATTATTAAAACAAATAGTTCAAGTGGGTAATTGACAAATTATCATGAATATAAAAAAAAAATCAAGAAAAAATGGAGAGAAAAAATATTAGTAAAATCATTATATTACACCAAACGAATTTGGAGAATTAAAAAAGAACATTTATAACCACTCTAATATAAATAAAAAGGAAATTAAACTACAAAAGAAATTTAAAAAAAAGAATAAAAGGTTAGTTTAGTCATTTAGGGATCATATCCAAGGTTTAACAAACCTTGGATTAGTTATCCCTCCATTTCCAAGGGATAAGATAATACCACATATAATGGATAAGCAATTCATGGATTAAATTAAATGAAGTAAGCAAACAATGTATTAGTTGGATTAAATTTTAATCCATGTATTATTTTACCTAATACCGCCTACCAAACGGGTCCTAAATACATCTAATATTACAAAAAAAGTAGTTAGGAATCGCACGAAAGTCAGTTGATTCTATCTTATACTATGTAGTTCATGAGACTTTCAATTAAAAATAAACTCTAACTCAATTTGATGCTGGATACAACTTCCAAAATAATCAATATCATTGTGCTCAATAATCTTCTTTTAGAGAACTGTTATTTATAGTTTTGATGATTTGACAAACGTAGGGACCTTGTAAAGGTACCAGGTTTCTTACTTGAATGTTGCAGATGAAACAAACACAGGGACCTAGTAGAGTGTCACGACCCAAAACGGGTCGTGAATGGCACCCACACTTACCTCCTTAGGTGGGCGAACCAACACATCTAAACCCCAACATATATCAATAGTTCAACTATAAATAATATAAATAATGCGGAAGCTCCAAAAGATACTAAGCAACCAATTTAAATAAGTTTCTAAAGTTTAATACTTATCATCCCAAAATCTGATAGTCATCACATCAAGGACATCTAATCTCCAATACTAAGTCTAAGAATATCGAATACACTAAAATAAAGAATAAAATGGTATGTGTTTGAAAGTATAGGACATCATATCGTGACCGAGAGAATCCAACACGAGCTTGAATGGATAGCTCACCCTGTAACTTGATATGCTGGAGGCTGGCTAGAGCTAAGGGAAATCAGAAGTCATAGGTACACTCGCTGCATTTCATAAAAGGAAAACAAAGAAGAAAACAAGTAGGACTCAGTACGAGGCAACATGTACTGAGTAAGTATCACCGGTCAACCCAAAATAGTAACTAATATACAAAGAATAATAGTATGAACTCAACTATAGCACTTAACATGTGATAAGCAACAAACAACATGAACAAGTGTCAATAACAATAAAGTAAGCACGTATTAAGTCAACGGTATCAAGATCACACATGAGGACTCATGCCTCCAAACCAAACCATTTTGGGAGTTGAGTTCTTTGAGATTGAATATCTTCCATTAATTCAACATATTTTTCCTTAAATATTATCGTGTCGGAATGTGACACTCCGATCTAAGAATACCGTGTCGGAACGTGACACTCCGATCCAAGAATACCGTGTCGGAACGTGACACTCCGATCCAAGAATACCGTTAATTTATCCTTTATTATCATCGCTTTCAATTCATTGTTATATTATTTTCATCAAGCCTTCTTTATTCAAGGCATCACTTCGATAGATAGGATTAGAGAATATAAATTCTACGGTCTCAGGATTTCAGACCAATCACAAACCACACAACCAAATCACACAATCACACAGTCAAGTACATAGAGAACTTCACAATATCATTCATGGCATATCAATCACTATTAAGAGTTTACTATGAAATAGCATAAACCATAACCTACCTCCACCGAAGAATTGAAGTCAAGTAACTACTTCTACAATGCCTTTCCTTTCCTTATTGCCTCCGAACCTTTCCAATCTGATGGAACAACCGCTTCGTGACTGCTGCGGATATGGTTTCTCTTGGCTAAACCCTTATTTCCCTTCTACAGAATATTTACTCCTAAATATTATATAACTAATTATAAGAGTGGTGAGAGTAACCCATTATTATTTATAATATTATTTCTTAACCATTAACTAAATAAATTAGTAAGACTACCCCACTAATTTCATAATTATAATTATGAATAATCCAAAACACCCACTTAAATCTATCATAAAGTATTTTCTAACATAAAAATTTCTAGTGCCCAAACCGACTACACGGGTTGTTACATAGAGGTACCAGGCTCTCATGGTGACGAGCATGTTGACTGCCAGCTGGAGATGGTACAGAAAGTAGGTGCACACTTCCCTAAACATCTTGGGTAGTTTTTGCAACTTGATAAAAAATTTTCAAGAAATCTTGCAAAGGCTACTACCAAGCAAAGGTAGAATCATTCCAAGAACAGGAGAAATCTCTAGAGCTTTTAGTGTAGCTGTTTAGGAATATATTCTCTTGTTCTTATATTGTAAACTATTCCTAAAACTATAAAGGAATCAGTGGGTAGTGTTGAAATTCTAAGTTATCTAAGTGGGATAGCTTAGTGGGTAGATTTATTTCTACTTAGGCTTGTTAAGCAATAGAGACTATTGCTTAAACGTGAGATTAAAAACTTCTTCTCACATTTCTTGTAATCGTGTTTCACTTTTGCTTGTGAAGATTAGTGAAAACGATTGAAAATCCTGTGAGACAGGTCGTGGTTTTACTCCCTTAAGCAAGGAGGTTTCCACGTAAAATCGTTGTGTTGTTTAAACTGCATTTACTTTCTGTTCATACTTATTAGTGTGTCAAGGGACCTGGTCCATTGACTGATAAGTGAAGGCATTTATTCTATCAAGTGGTATCAGAGCGGGCACTCCCTATTTGGTTAACACCAAGGAAGTGATATTTGTTCTAGAATGGCTGATCCACTTAATCTCGAAGAAGGTCAGTCGTCAACAAGACCTCCCCGTTTCAATGGACATTTCTATAGTTGGTGGAAAGTTAGAATGCATGATTACCTCATGGCTGAAGACAGCGAATTATGGGATATTGTACTTGATGGACCATTTATTCCGATGATGGAAGAAAAGGATGGAGAGAAAACTTATTTTGTTCCAAAGTCTAGACAGAAATACGACAAAGCTGATAGGAAAAAGATTGAAAAGGGCTACAAAGCAAAAACTCTTCTTGTCTGTGGGATAAGACCTGATGAGTTCAACAGGGTTTCAGCTTGTGAGACTGCTAAGGAAATTTGGGACTGTTTGAAGACTGATCATGAAGGAACTGAACAAGTCAAGGAATCAAAGATTGACATGCTTACCTCACGGTATGAAAACTTCAAGATGAAGGAAGGAGAAACAATTCATGACATGTTCACAAAATTGTCTTCCATTACAAATGAGCTGCGAAGTCTTGGTGAACCTATAAGCATGAACAAACAAGTCAGAAAAGTTCTTCGAATTCTTCCAAAATCTTAGGAAAGCAAGGTTGATGCCATTAATGAAGCCAAGGATTTGAAGGTGTTGACTATGGATGCCTTGATTGGAAATCTGAAGACACATGAGATGAATCGAAATTACGATTTGTCAAAGAAGGAAGCCAGGAAGGATAAGTCGTTAATGCTAAAGTACAAATCAGATGAAGATTCCAGCGATGATGATATGGCATATCTCATCAGCAGATTTCAAAAAATTATGAGAAAAAACAAAGTGTATAAAAGAGGAACAAATAGTACTAGAAATGCTACTCAAGGTGATATATACTACAAGTGTGGAAAAGCTGGGCTCTTTATCAGAGAGTGTCATATGCTCAAGAATGAAAACAAGGAACATCAAAAGCCAAGAAGTGACAAAGAGAATAGAAGGGACCTGGTACTTGCTAAGAGAGATCGAAAAGCTGCTGCAGATTTGGTGGTCAAAAAGGCTCTTGCTGCATGGGGTGATTCTTCAAGTGATTCAGAAGACCCTGATGAACCAAAATATGTGTCCATGGTGGCTGTACATGAGGAGGAAATTGTTTTCAATGAAATGTTTGCTCTCATGTCCCATACAGAAAATGAAGAAGAGGACAACCAGGTAACCCTTCTTGATATGAAAAATGACTTGGATAAATATTCTCTTAAAAAATTGAGAACATTGGCAAAAGTCATGATTGATTATGTAATCGAGTTAACATCTGAAAGAGACAGCATGAATGCTGAACTTGACAGTTTAACTGAAAACAAAGTTAAACTTGAAGAGAAAATGTCAAGAATGGTGTCTCTGGAGTCTGATAATTCTGAACTTAAGAACCAGTTGAATCAGATAACTGAAGAAGCTGAAAAGATAAATGGAATGTCAAATGGTTTAAGAGTTGAAATTGAAGAAAAATTGAAAAACTCTGAGAAAAATCTAGGATTGTCTTTGGAGAAAAGCAACAGATTAGAAAAGGATATTGTCAAACTTAAGAAAGAACTTGAAAAATCTCTTAAGTGGACAAAATCCTCTAAGTTGTTGTCAAGTGCAACAAACCAGAGTAATTTCAATAAGAAAGGACTAGGAAGTTTGAATATCACTCCTCCCTTTAATCCTCACAGTAAGTATGTATTTGTGTCTGACAATCTGCTTTGTCTTCACTGTGGTAAAAATGGGTATTTAAAGGGAGAGTGTGCTAATTGGAAAAATTCTCATGAAAGGCTCTCTAACTATGCTGTAAGGCAAAAATTATCAAAAGAGAGACCTGGTCCTCCAAAAAATGTTTCAACTGATAGATTTTCAAAGAAAAAAATTTGTTTCTGCTCCAAAGTCCTTTGTTAGAAAGATTCAAAAATTGCCCTATTGGACTAGATACAATATGATCACTCCCTTATCTGCTTTCTTGGAACTCAAATTGAAATGGGTTCCCAAGCTTAACAAGTAATTCTTGTTGCAAGTGAGTGAGAGGAGCAGCAGTCAATGTTGGTATATGGACAGTGGATGCTCTAAACATATGACTGGTGACATCAAAAATTTCATCTCACTCAAGACACTTCAGGAAGGAGGTGTCTCTTTTGGTGATGGAAAGAAGGGGTCCATTTTGGGTGTAGATGTTTTGTGCTGAACAATGGAAAGGATGATCTGGGAAAATTTGATCCTAGAAGTGATAAAGGAGTGTTAAATCCAACAAAAGAACTCAGTGCATTGAAGAAAACATTCATGTTGTTTCTGATAAAGATGGAAACTTAAAAGGCAATGGATCAAATGATGAATATGATGTGATGAAACTGTTCAAATCGAAGAAAACTGAAGGAGGTGAAGCTGATACAGAACAACAACTGAAAAATGACTGTGATGATCAGAATCATAGTCCACCTGAAGAGGCGGTTGAGGTTGAAAAGGGTGATATGGTACCTGGTACTACTCAAAATTCTAGCCAGAGTACATCAGACTCCCCAGAAAATGATGTCACTCTTGATGAAGAGGAATATGCTGATTAGCTCAATCAGTCTGCTCCAAGATCAGGATGGAAGCATAGTTCATCACATCCTCTTGATAATCTCATTTCTCCTTTGAATTCTGGAATTTATACTAGATCAAAAACAAGAAATCTAGTTGCATTCTCAGCATTCATATCATCTATTGAGCCCAAGAATGTGAAAGAAGCATTAGGTGATGCAGACTGGATCAATTCTATGCAAGAAGAACTTCATCAGTTTGAAAGAAGCAAGGTATGGTACCTGGTTCCTCGACCTGAAGGCAGAACAGTAATAGGAACTAGATGGGTTTTCAGAAACAAGCTTGATGAAAATGGAGTGATTACTAGAAATAAATCCAGGTTGGTGGTGCAAGGCTACAATCAAGAAGAGGGAATAGACTATGATGAGACTTTTGCACCTGTTGCCAGAATGGAGTCTATTAGAATTTTAATAGCTTTTGCTGCATTCATGGGGTTCAAGCTGTATCAAATGGATGTGAAGAGTGCATTTCTGAATGGAGATCTCAAAGAGGAGGTGTTTGTCAAGCAACCTCCTGGTTTTGAAGATGCAGAGCTACCAGATCATGTGTTCAGATTGAATACGACACTATATGGTCTGAAGCAAGCTCCAAGAGCATGGTATGAAAGGCTGTCAAAGTTTCTGCTAAAGAATGGTTTCAAAAGAGGCAATATAGACAATACTTAGTTCTTATTAAAAAGAGAACAAGAATTTCTTATCATTCAAGTTTATGTGGATGACATAAATTTGAAGCTACTTCAGAACATTTGTGTGAAGAATTCTCATCATTAATGGGAAAGGAGTTTGAAATGAGCATGATGGGTGAATTGACATTCTTCCTAGGTCTGAAAATCAAGCAATCATCAAATGGGATCTCAATATGTTAGGAGAAGTACATTAAGGAGCTGCTGAAGAAATTCAATATGTTTGATTCTAAACCTATTGATACTCCTATGGGAAAAAATTCCAAGATGATAGTAGAGGAATATGATCCTCTTGTGAATCAGACAATGTACAGGGGAATCATTGGATCCTTGTTATATCTGACTGCTAGCATGCCTGATATTGTGTATAGTGTTTGAATGTGTGCCAGGTTTCAAGCATGTCCTCGTGATTCACACTTGAAGGCTGCAAAACGTATTCTCAGATACTTGAAGAAAACAGGGGACCTGGTTCTCTTCTATCCAACAGGTGATACTTTTGATCTGGTTGGTTTTGCAGATGCTGATTTTGCTGGTTATCAAGTTGACAGGAAGAGTACCTCTGGAATGGCTCATTTCCTTGGATCATCACTTATCTCTTGGGGAACCAAGAAGCAGAATTCTGTGGCTCTTTCAACTGCTGAAGCTGAGTATGTAGCTGCTGCAGCCTGCTGTTCTCAGTTGCTGTAGATTAGACAACACTTGGAAGATTTCGGGATTCACATCAATGCAATTCCTCTTATGTGTGACAATACTAGTGTTGTTAGTATGGGAAAGAATCCAGTCCATCATAAGAGAACAAAGCATATTGATGTTAGACATCACTTTTTGAGAGATAATGTTGAGAAAGGAAATATTGTGCTCATATATTGTCCAACGGAAGAGCAAATTGCCGATATCTTCACAAAGGCTCTCAATAAAGATCAATTTGAGAGAAATCGATTGAAGATTGGGCATGTTGATCTCTAAGTGATGTTCTTAGCTTCCAACAGTTGAAATCCCTTGATGGCTAAAATTGTAGTGCAGGTATCCTTTGTGTGAATATTTAAATATCTGAATAAAGATCCTTTTTGTACCTTTTGTAGGTATACTTTCAGGAAGGACCTGCTTAGCAAGAGAAATGACTAGAACAACTGGGAATGAGGTTGTAACTGTGCTATGGTACCTGGTGCTTGTCCAGGTTAGCATTTCTACATTAATTTGAAACTGAAGAATATGACCGTTGATAATGCCACGTGTCAGTCATCGGTCACTCTGACCGTTAGTCCCATCGTTTCTCTCTCAAACGACACATCCAATCACAGACCTGGCACCTTTTCACGCCTTTTAAAAACCCTATTTATTTCTTTTTTAAATCCACATTGTCCTTTAACATTCTTCTTATTTCACAAAGGTTTGAAGCAAAATTTTAAAAAGGCAAACTTTGTTTCTTCTTCCTCTATTTGTTCGAAAAGCCTTTTTCTTGTGTGTCAAACATGTCTTCTCCCTCCTCTTCCTCCAAACAGATGCTAGATGCTCTTAGTGAAATAGAGCCACTTGCCTTCTATTCTCCATCTCTTGTACATGCTAGACCCAATCCCCCTTCTGGTTCTCAACAAGACACCCCCGACAACCCTTTCTATGTCATAGATCTAAACAGTTCATGCTTGCCTACTGGACCTGGTCCGTTTCAAGATATGTTGTCAGACAATCTCTTTGAAGGAGATCTACCCAAGCATAAGGCAACTGAGTCAAATATATTGGCAGCAAGTGAAGAGTTTGTGATTGAGAGTTTAGCTATGATGAGGGAAGAAGCAATGGCGGAGCAAACTGAAGTCTTAAAGAAGGAAGATGTAAGAAACACTCAACCCATTTTTGATAAAACTCCTGATATAGAAAGGTACCCGTCTTCCTCTGACTCTCAAAGTGAGGAGGAACCTTTAAAATGGAAGGTTGAGCAAAGAGAAGGGGAAATATCTAGAAAAGGGAAGGAGAAGGTTGTCGAAGAGTCCCCTAGGAGAAGACTTACTACTAGGTCTGCTGCTCAAAAGTTGATGGCTGATGCCTTGAAGGCCAGTGCACGTTCTACTGCTGCAGTTAGAAGTGCCAGAACCTTCAAGGTATCAAATTTCAAAATGCCTGAGACCAATGTGGTTGAGTTGTCTGGTGAGGAAGAGGAAAAGAAAACTAAGAAAAAAAGGTGTGAGAAGAAAAAGGGAAAGGTTTCAAAGAAGATTGAAAACACAAAGTCGAAAAAGAAGAGTTCTGAGGGAAAAAGGAAGAGGTCACAGGGACCTTGTACCCAAGCCAGGAGAGATGAGAGTGTCAACATGCAGGAAGTTGTTGACAGCCTGAGAAAGCAAGCCGTCTTGGCAGGAAGAGCTTTTGATATGGGAATCATAACTCTTCCTAGCATGGATTCTCTTCACGATATGGTAGAGATCCAATCTTGGCTATACTTGTTCAACAGAAAATCCCCCATCCTTCATGAAGAAGAAGTACGCGAATTTTACTATAATGTTCAATTCAAGGAAGATGAGAGCATCCTCACATGAGTAAATGACATTGCTGTACATCTAGATGAGGGTGTGTTGAGCAAAATTCTCAGGGTGCCTATAGAGGGGACCCGGTCTGTACTGGGAAGAACTTGCTCTTCTGAGTTTGCTTTTGTGATTTCTAAGACACCCACAACCAAGGTTGCTGGGATTTATAAGAAAATCATGAAGTGCGAGTACCAGTTGGTCTTTGAGTTCATCAACAAAGTTCTCCTTCCTCGCACTGAAAAGAGGACAGTAGCAACTGCTGCTGACTTATTTGTAATGGAGATGTTGTGTAACTTTGAAGCCTTGAATCTCCCAGGTCTAATGCTTGAGCATATCTACAAAACCGTCATTGAGAGGAAAGGTGTTCATGGAATGGGCTACGGATAATTCTTCACAGAAGTATTCAAACATTTTCAAATTCCTCTCAGTGTTGGAAAGGTTGGGACGGTTAAGCAGACTATCTCCGAGAGTACCTTGGTTGAGTGCGAGTGCATTGAAGGAAGAGGCTATCCAAAGAGCAAAATGGCTCAACTTATCGAAGATCAGTATAAGCTTAAGCACGAGGTTGAGGAGCTCATTGTGCGGTTGAGTGGTAAAGAGGCAGAGATTGCTATACTCAAAGCAGAATTGCTTACTGCACAAAGTGAGGGATCTGGTTCTTCAATGGTACAAGCTCTGGAGAGAAAGAATGCTGAGTTGAAGGCGAATATCACTGCCTTGCAGGAAAAGGCTATCAAAGATAATGATGCTGCCAATGCACGACTCACTCTTGTCATCCAGTCCCTGTCTCATCCTCCCCCTCTTCCTAGCCTGTTAAACAATCATCCCCTGTGTCATTTTTTTTGTGTGACTTATCTTTGTGTTGATGGATATTCAGTTTGATTTTAATGTATTAATGTTATGATGGCATGATGGTTAACTTATTCCTTTGCTGTTCTGATTATCTTTCTTTGTGCATGCTTTTCCCTTACTGATTGATTGCTTATTAGCTTTGATCTTGTTCAGTATTTCTGTTGACATCATTGGTTTACTGCATATCTTTTTTATGATGCCAAAAGGGGGAAGTAACACTGTAAGTAGCTAAATGATTATTCATGTGGGGGAATACAGTGAGGGGGAAGATACAGTGAGGGGGAATACACCAAGGGGGAACAAAGTTGGAGAAGATCTGAGATCATTGTTTGTCATCATCAAAAAGGGGGAAAATGTTATTTGTAGTTTTGATGATTTGACAAACGTAGGGACCTTGTAAATGTATCAGGTTTCTTACTTGAATGTTGCAGATGAAACAAACCTAGGGACCTAGTAGAGGTACCAGGCTCTCATGGTGACGAGCCTGTTGACTGCCAGCTGGAGACGGTACAGAAAGTAGGTGCACACTTCCCGATGGCGTCAGAAAGTGAGACTTCTCCAACCAATGGCAAAGAGTTTAGGGAAAGTGACTTGTCCATATAAAATACACTTTCCTAAACATCTTGGGTAGTTTTTGAAACTTGATAAAAACTTTTCAAGAACTCTTGCAAAGGCTACTACCAAGCAAAGGCAGAATCATTCCAAGAACAGGAGAAATCTCTGGAGCTTTTAGTGTAGCTGTTTAGGAATATATTCTCTTGTTCTTATATTGTAAACTATTCCTGAAACTATAAAGGAATCAGTGGGTAGTGTTGAAATTCTAAGTTATCTAAGTGGGATAGCTTAGTGGGTAGATTCATTTCTACTTAGGCTTGTTAAGCAATAGAGACTATTGCTTAAACGTGAGATTAAAAACTTCTTCTCACATTTGTTGTAATGGTGTTTCACTTTTGCTTGTGAAGATTAGTGAAAACGATTGAAAATCCTGTGAGACATGTCGTGGTTTTACTCCCTTAAGCAAGGAGGTTTCCACGTAAAATCGTTGTGTTGTTTAAACTGCATTTACTTTCTGTTCATACTTGTTAGTGTGTAAAGGGACCTGGTCCATTGACTGATAAGTGAAGGCATTTATACTATCAAGAACTTATACCTTTACTTTACTGAAATGTTTTTTAGGAAAAGAAATCATTTATCCTCTTTTGAGTAATTTCCCTATATAATCACCCATATTTCAGAAATGATCTAGGAATATCAATTATTTTGTTTTAGGACTACAATATCACCTAACTTTATCTATTTTTCTCAAAATACATTTGACACAGAAAAAATATTATCTCTCTCCTACTAACATGCCATGTCACATTATTCATTTTTTATTATTAAATTTTTTTAAATTTTTTTGGACAACCCATATATTATATTAATAAAAAAAATTACATAAGGAACTATATATGAGCTCCTCCGATTCTTCAAGGAATAAATTAACGAATTTGCATAAGGAACTGTCTCCTAGGTCGCTATATACCTTTGATGTCAACCAAAGAAATTGCTACGAGCTAAAATTCAAGTTTTCTTTTGATTCTTTTATTTTTGAAGTGTAAATTGTGAAATAATTTGAATACTTAACATGATAATTGAGTAATTTTCTTAAAATTTAGGGGATTTTTGCTTGCTTGTTTTTGAATCAAATATTTCTATTGTTTGAATCTACCTAAGCTTTTGAACAAATATTTATAGTTTGTTTAAAAATATTTTTTTTTACTATGAACAAGAAACATTTAATTGTTTACGGTGAACAAGCAACATATGTTTAGAGTTTGTGGAAAAATTAATGTTCCTAATATCTATTTTATCTCAAAATATCAAATTAAATTTATTATTTTCTTCATCAGTTTCAAGGAACTAGTTTTATTTTTCTCTCGATAGCAAGACTAAATTCTTATATGGATATAACGGCAAATACTCGTCAATAAAATATAGGAAAAAGATTTTCGCTGTAAAATTGAAGTAACTAGATTTTCATAGAGAATGGATTAATGCATTTTTATAGATACATTAAATAAACTGGCATTTAAAGAATTATAAAAATATTATTAATAAACTAAAAATGTGACATGACACTCTAATAGGAGAGAGATAATATATTTTTTGTGTCAAGTATATTTTGAGGAAAATAGACAAAGTTGAGTGACATTGTAGTTCTATAATAAACATAAATGATATTCCTAGATAATTTTTCAAATATGGATAACTATCTAAGAAAATTACTATGCTCTTTCCTCTTAGTTGTCAAATAATACATTTTTAAAAATAAAAATACATATGAATTACCTGTGTCCTTTTAAAGACCCTTTTCAAATTATGCATTTGGAAAGAATTTTCATGGCTTACTTTTCAAGTCCGAAATTAATGTATAGGCAAAACTCCAATAGAGAACTTATAAAATATGACTTTTAGAAGAAAAAAATTGAGTCAATTTCCTAAATGGCCATTCATGTTTAGGGTATTGCCTTAAAATATCATTTATGTTTTATTTAGAACCAAAATATCATTCAACTATCACTATAATCCTCCAAATATATTTAACACTTCAAAAGCCCCACTCTCTCCTAGTTGGTATGTCATGCCATTAAACTCTTTTTTATAATAATAGACTAATTTAATTCATTAAACTCATTTAACTAAAATAATGATCACAATATTTTTTTAAAAGATTTATTAGTTTATTAAGAATAAATTTCCATACTTGAGAATCTTTTATCATAATTAAACTTCTTTTTTTTATGTTTTGAAGAATAGGTTTTTAAAACTTACTATAATATCATCAATTTTGAATACTTATAAACACATAATTCAAAAAAATTATTGATTTACAAATAACTGCTAACTTACATCAATTAATCATAAATAGTATAATGAATCAATAATATTAAAGGTCAATTAACTATTACAAAATATTAAATTTGTATTTTGAAATTAATGCTTACAATTGTTTTTTTCTAAAAAAAATAAAAAGTGAAAAATATTATATTTTTTATCCAAAAAACAATACTAAATACCTCAAGAGTCTCCTTCTATTCTAGTTGATACGTCATGTCAATAAATTATTATTTTAAAAAATAATAGACCTATTTAATTCATAAAATGTATGTCTCTACAAAACAAGTATACAAATTACATGAGAATTTATGAAGATTATATAAAAAATTGAAAAAACCTAATTTATTTATATACTTCTACCAAACAAAATTCAATAAGAAAACCTTTGTGTGCAATTATTACCTGGTAATTTTTTAAATTTCTAATTAAATTTTTTGAAAATTTAAGCAATTTTTTTTTATAAAAATATTTAAATAAATTTGTAAGGTTGACAAAAAGGTGGGTATGAAAGAGAAAATTATATTAAACTTTTTTAAAATTTAATTTAATTTTAATCTTTTATTCTATATTATATTATATTTTAACTTCTTATTCAATTAAATACCAATATATATTCTTTATGAAATACAAGTAATAATTAATTGAATTGCCTATTTAATTCAATAATATACATATATGAGATTAATATACTAACAAATAAAGATCAAACTTTTTTTTTCTAATATAATTATTCACTTTCTGTTTTATTTTTTTAAAAAAATATTGAAGTATATATGGATTTCAAAATCCAATTAATTTACCTTTATATATTATGATATGTTATATAATATATGATTAATTGATGTAAATTGACATTCATAAGTGATTTATATATCAATTTTTTTAAAAATATATATGTTTATAATTATTCAAATTTGATGACATTATGGTAACTTTTAAAAAACTATTCTTCATCACATAAAAAAATTAGTTATGATAAAAGATTAAGTATGAAAAAGTATTTTTAATAAACTAATATATCAATTTTAAAAATAATATGATCATTATTTCAATTCAATGGTTTAATGAATTAAATTAGTTTATTATTTTTAAAAAAGACTTTAATGACGTGTCATGTCAACTAAGAGAGAGTGAGGCTTTTGGAGTGTCAAATATATTTGGAGCAAAATAGTGATATTTTGGTCCTAAATGAAACATAAATGATATTTCGAGACAATTACTTAAACTTGGGTGATCATTTAGGAAATTGACTCAAAAAAATCTTAATAAAAATAGGTTCATATGAAAGTGCAAGCATGAACATCTCACGAATCTCAATGCATAAAATGTTGTAATTCATAATCAAGAAATTAAAATACGGAATAAGATCACAATTCGTATCTAGAATATCATGAAAACTTTAGGTAGAATACTGAATTGAACTCTTACTGACCGTAATTAGATGTAGGGCATGAGGACAAACATCCATTACTATGATTATTCTTACATGGAAAAACAAAGTTCTTAATGAAACTTAAAGAACGCTTGAAAAATCTACCTTTCTTTTCTTGGATCCTTAATTACTCTAAGATGTTAATATGATCAATTAATATTGTTTAAAACCTTATTGAAGTGTAAAATGCTGGGCTTGAAAGGGTAAGAAAAGATAGAACTATCCCTCCTAAAAGTCCGTCGAAAATCTTTCACGGGACCATCTACAGTTTGTGATTTGATCTACAGGCCGATAATCCCATCCATGGAATTCATATTGAAATTTTAGAACTCAGATGTTCATTCTAGGGGCCCAAGCTATAACCCGTAAAAGTTTCTATGATTCATAGATGGGTTCGTAGGAAATAAACCTAGAATGTTTAGTTTCAATACTTTTTACAGAGTGAACAGTAAGAGTCGCAGAGACATGAATGGTTTTGGGGTGTAAAAATTGATTTTGCAAAATCAGAGTTAAAAAAATGACATAAATAAGTCAAAATTTTAATGAATGACATAAACAATTCTTTTTTAAAAATTTAATGACATATTTAAGTTTTTTTATCGATATGTGCTTAAAATACTTATGATTGCAAAATAACATATTTTAAGTTGACCCAGACTTGTTAAGTCACAACGTTTCTAGAATGGTTGCAAACATACATGATCATCGAAAAAAAAGAAAAAAGATTGATGCAAACATTTGGAAAAGATCAACTCTTTTTTTCCTTTGAACTTTTCCAATCAGAATGATATTTTAAAAGGTAATCTTTTCAGCCACATTTTAATGAAGTAGAAGTACTAAGACTTCTCCAACCACTTGAGCACCTTTTGACAAAAATCAATCCAACCACTTATTATTAAAATTTACCTGATATGACAAATTTACAGATAAAAAAAAAATTATTCCACTTTCATTCAATTTGTTTATGAATAAATCAATTGAAAAATCAATAAGCATAATGTTAGCTAAGAGACCCAATATGATTCAATTATAATGTCAAAAATTTGCATTGCCACTTTTTGGCTCCAACCAAATAGCACGGTCAGTGAAACTTCTTGCAGGTAATTCTAAATGATCAAAAAAAATTGTTAGAAATTTAAAAAGTTTACGATGTTTTTTTTTTTTAATTTTAAAGTAAATTGATTTTTTTTAATTTAATTAAATTATATTGAAGTTAAAAGAATAAAAATATTTTAAAAAATAAAATAATATAGATAAAATATCATTCTAACTTAATTTTCCAGGGAATTGGATTTTTCAAATCATAATGTACCTGTGGTTCTTAACTATCATCATAATTTAGCAAGAAGTGCTCAGATAAAATTCTAAGCCTCATATACTTCAGCTGAAAGACCAATATCTACCTCTACATACTTCTTTAGACTAAAAATATAACTAGTAATAAATTTTTTATGTATCTTAATTAATGGTACTACCTCTTTTCCTCCTAATTACCTGTTCTTTTATTTTATTTTAATTTTTAATAATTACTTGTTTATTTTGACCAATTAAGAAAGCCTAAATTTTTCATATCTATTATATTCTCAAATAATTACTTTGGAAAAAGTAGCTTTTTTAAAATTTTAAATTTTTGATTTATTTACTTCTTAATTAATAGGGGTAAAATTAAAAATTAAGTATGTCAGTAATTGTTTTTTTTAATTAAAATATGTTAATTTAAAAGTGGACAAATAATTAACGACAAATGAAGTATATTTTGTTGGAGTCATTCTAAAAAGTTTACTTTCATAGGATAATATTAACCTTTTCAATTTCAATAAATAATTGTAGTACAACTGATTAAGGGAAAGCATTTCTATACATATAGACTTTTCCCCATATTTATTGGTTATCCCAATATTTACTCATAGTTTGATATACTTTTAATTTTGTTATTTAGAATTGATATATATATGCATAACGTCCTTATCAATCACTCACATATATTGTTATCGTTAAAAAAAAAGTTTACAAACACCCTTTAACGGAAACTTTCAAGGTATATTTTCTTTTTAAATTTTCATATAGAAATTATTTTTTGACTTCTTTAATTATCATTTTCATAGAAAAATTATTTTTTTGACTTCTCTAATTATCATTCTTTGAGTTTCTTATTATTATTATTATTATTATTATTATTATTTTTTTCATTATCTAGAGTAAGAAAAAAAATTATGACTAATTTTTTGGAGCTAAATTTCAAATTCAGTTTTTGTATTTGTAAAAATAAATAAATTAGGGCACATATAGAAAATTTTACAAGAACATTAGTGAAACATGAATAAAATTTGACAATTGATATAATGAATTTAAATTAGTCGTTAAAACAAAAAAATAAAAATAATACATGTGAGGAGGATCAAATATATCCTATGTGATTTTTTTTAAAAATAATAATTTAAAAACATAAATTAAAATTGATTTTTTTACTTCTATTTGAGAAAAAAAGGTGTATGAGAGTTTGTATAACTTTAGGGATATATATGAGTCACTTCATAATGAGTTGCTCTAAATAATAAAGTTGAAAGTATTTTCCTTCTTTCATGATATTTGTTATGAAACTATATAAATTTAGAAGAAAAAGAAAGTAGTGAGAAGAGAAAAGACTTCTTATTTCTCTTGAAGTATATTCATGATTCATAGATCTTTCACAAATCTTATTTACAATCAAGGAGAACCCTTTATTTATAGGAAAAACCTTACTTGGTCCCCAAGTAGGATTCCTAACCATATTCTACAAGGACTCCACATATTAGACATTCACTATAACACAAATTGTTTATACACTCCCCCTTGAATGTCGGTAGATTATGTGCCTCGTTAAAACCTTACTAGATAAAACCCAGTGGGAAAAAAATCTAGTGAAGAAAAAAGAGTACACATATCTAATAATACGCATTATCGATGCCTCATTAAAAACCTTACAAGGAAAACCCAGTGGGACAAAACCTTGTGAGGAAAAAAGCGTACATCGCGTATTAACTCCCCCTAATGACAACATCAATTCAGAGACTAGAATCTTCGTTTTCCAAGCTTGTGCACCATTTTCTTGAAAGTTATAGTTGATAGAGACTTGGTGAATAAATCAACAATAATGTTACTTGAACATACCTCTTGCATGTTGATATCACCATTCATGGGAGCTCATAAGTGTAGAAAAGCCTTGATGAAATATCTTTTCTTCTATCTGCTTTTATGAATCTTTCCTTCAGGGTCAAAGATTTCTACAAGTTCCTTACTTCAACTTCTTTTAGCAAATAATCTATTGCCAAGAGTTTCAATTCTAGTCATCAACTTGCATAATAATACTTGTATATGCTCTATGCATTTTGAATTTATTTAATCCTTATAAGGATGATAAACAAGTTTTTCAAAAACTTGTATATGTTTTATATTTTGAACCCATTGGATATTTTCATATCAATTTTGTCAAGTAACAACATTCAATATTAGATGTATGACATCTTCTAGTGTCTAGATTGCAAGTCAAATAAGTTTTACGCTTACCAAGATGCATCATTCCACTTTTCACTTGATAATTATTTTCACACAAGCATGCTTTAATAGATGTAGAAAAAATATTCTCATAATCTTTTATTGCGCGTTATTGTATCAAAGATATCGTCAACGATATACCATTTTGTATCGATTCACAATACGACAAAACTTATTGAGATCTCACCACTTCATTATTTTTAGGTAGCTACCCCTCTCATGAGGTTTCATAAAGTGTTATGTCGTAGGCTCTCCAAGAGTACATTGTCTCCTTATTATGATCATTTTGATTCTTTGATCCTCCCTCTTTTTCAAGGATTATTTTATTTAGAATTGATTAGTCTATCATGCTTCATGTATGTCATAGACTTTATACTCAAGGGACATTCAATAGGAGTATTTACAACTTTTGTGTTGTTTCTAATCTCCCCCTTATGTTAGACAACCTAATATATATCTCAATCTTTTGGAGAATCTATCTTTGTGCATCATTGTATATTCATTAATCATATATTGCACATCAAAATTATCAGAAGAAAACTATTTGGTCCCTGACCATAAACCAATTAACAGAAAAATTGATCATAACTTATTGGTTTGATTCATACAATTATGTTTGTATGTAATATCATATTTCAGATCAACATATGAAACTTTATTTTCATAAGCAATGATTCACTATATGAGACATTTAATGTCACATCATCTTATACATTTATCAATATTATCAAGATGAATTATCTTGATTTCATATTCTTAAAGTTGTGCTTTTAGCTCAATTATCTTGCGCAAATAATTTTGCGAATGTCAAACTGCAAGTTGACAATAAACGCACATATGATTATCTTATTGATGCATATTTTTATCATATCACATGATAGGTAATCGGAACCATATTCACCTTTTATACTTATCAGAATTTAGGGATTTAGTCCCAACTTTAGTTGATCCAATCAACTTTATAACGAGAACAAGCAGCGTAAAAAATTCTGGAAGAATTTTCTAGTTTTTCAATGTATGTCCATTACTCAGTATGCACATCTTTGGGATGACCAGATTATTCATGCCAACTAATAAAATTAGTAGTACTCGTAAACTCCAAGTTTACTACGCCATGTGCCTTTTGCTTTAGTAAATTTCTGATTTACTATTATATGCGTAAATTTCAATTTTATTACTCTAAGAGTAATTTTTAGATTTATTTCTTCTCAATTAATTTACCCTTTAGGTGAATCGTGATTCCGTCATTGAATGAATCAATCTGAGAAAATTGTGCATGTAAACATATTATTTGTGCCAACATTTTTACAAACATCAAGTTGCGAGATAATAATAGACACACATGAGACCATATAGAAGAAACATTTGTTAGGACCGTTAAATATCTAAACGATCCACTTGGTGGATGACTAGATCCACAAATATCTGTATACGTTCCTATAAAGCAGAAAGTTTAATCTCAACTTTCGTTTATGGTGGTCTCACAATTAGCTTGTCTTGCTAACAAGTAGTATAAGAAAATTCACCATTTAAAAGAATTTTAAGTTTCTTCCATGAAAGTCCATTTTAATTTTCCATAATTCGTCTAAACATTATAGACTAACGATGTCCCAGACAATTGTGTCAAACTAAGAAAGTACTGAAATTAGTAAACTTCTTATTTACCATAGAATGTGCCTCAATTACATTAACTCTTGTCCAATACAAGCCCGAAGATAAAACATGAAACTTTTCTATAATACATGTTTTCTTAGAGACATTCTTGGTGATACCACATCGTTGACCAAGGTCGGAATCTTTCTCATGCCTAGTATGGTGGCTTACACCTCATTCCCTTTAGAGAATGAATCCATAATCTAGCATTTATCAGAAGTTCTCATTCTTCATGAATGGAAGACAAACATGTGAACTTATCAAATTATGATAGCTAGTACCTCATTCCATATTTATGTGCATTATTCAATCACTTGTCTTCTTTTAGACATAATATGCACTAATACAACATTTACTTTTGTAATGGAGTAAATTCAGTAAATTTCATGACTCTTCATCTAAAACACATTAGTTTTTCTTTAGTCATTATTATATCATCAATATGGTGCATGAAGACTCAAATTCAATGTCTTATCCATATAAAAGTATCTTAGGTCATAAATCGACGGGTCTTGAACCCAATATCTTATCATCATAGTGCATCAGGAGTTTAACTCAAATATCTTACCCTCTTTGTGCGATTATACATAAATCCATCGTCTTATTCTTTTGGTGCGATAAAACTTAAATCTATCGTCTTACCCACTATGAGGCTCAACCTCAAGCCTTCAAAATAATTTAATTTTATCACTTTTATCATTTATGATCGTACATTATAATTACACACAGAATTGAGATTATTGATTTCTTATAATCAACATTAGTAGTTAATAAATATAGCTTAATAGATCACCTACCTCATATAAAGGTTGAAAACATATCTTTCACTAAATTGTGCTTATTCAATTATTAAAACAAATTAAGGAATTCTCTTCTCATCCGCTTAAATTAAACGTATAAAACTTTAAATACTTACTCCAAATGGTAACTCCAGAATTGTCACATATATAATTATAACGTAAAGATAAATTATACCTTGAAAATGTAAGAACCTTATTGCATAACTTATGCAAGATCTCTTTTGTACTTCTCCCGTCTTCTATAATAATTTTTGTAAGAATAGAACAATCGTGCTGATAACGTGTTATGAAACTATATAAATTTAGAAGAAGAAGAAAGTAGTGAGAAGAGAAAAGACTTCTTATTTCTCTTGAAGTATATTTATGATTCATAGATCTTTCACAAAGCTTATTTACAATGAAGGAAAACCCTTTTTTTTATAGGGAAAACCTTACTTGATCCCCTAGTAGGATTCCTAACCATATCCTACAAGGACTCCACATAATTAGACATTCACTATAACACAAATTGTTTATAACAATATTTATCTTAAAAGAAATTTTCTTGTTGAGGCAAACATAACGGTGTCATAAACATACGATGAATGATTAAGTTCAACACTCCATCCGGATAAATCAAAATTATGATATAAATGATTGGAATTATTATTAAATTCATGGTCATATTAATCCAAACAAATATAATAGATTAATATACGAGTTAAAATATAATTAGTGTTTTTAGCTATAATTTGTATGATTCATAGTGTATCTATAGTTTTAGTCATTGTTTTAAAAGGTGGGGGCGTGATTCAAGGTGTTTATACCGTACAGGACGAGGTGTACTAGTGACGGAAGTCTCATGGATCTACGGGGCATAATGTCATGTATATTCAATTTTATGGTTTAATTACTAATAAAATAAGCAAAAATAAACTTTTACATGATTTATGATTTTTATTTGAGATGAGTATTAATAATCAATAATGAAGAAAACAAAGTATTATAATTACTATTTGAGAAATATCAATTATCATTACACCAATAATAAAAATATGATTTAAAGTAAAAAAAAGTTTGAAAAAATAAATTAAAAACTTCCGGGCGTACGTTTTTACGCCTAGGACTTACATTTTTATGAGTGGGGCTTACGCCTCAAATTTTAGGACTTATCCCTTATGAATCTACGTCTTTATATATATATATATATAGATTAATATATAATATATATATATATAATTATATATATATAATAATATATAACTCTAAACTTAATCAATGGGGCGACAATTTATGTTATTAAAAAGAAAAACATCTCACAAATCATGATTATTGTTTCTTATTAGAATTTCTCACCAAATATGACTTTTACCAAACAAAGAAAGATGAATATAACTTCCTAAATAACATATTAAAAGTAAATGTATACAAATGGTGAAATTATACAAATAAAATAGTTGGAACGTATACATGTTGATAATATACAAATACTAAAAGTAATTGTATTAGTTGTTGAAAATATACAAATATGGACTAAAAAGGTAAGAAACCTCAATAACATTGTTATGCTAAATCCATAAAATTGTATAGTAACATAATATGAAATGCATTGATAGAAAAACAACTCACAAGAAATATACAAAAATAAGTTATACAAAATACCATAATAATGCTTAAAAGTATACGAATAATAGTTGGAATGTCTACTTACTAATAATATACAAATACAAAAGAAGTGATTGTGTATAATTTTTAAAAGGAGAAAAAGACAAATATAACACTAGTACCTTAAATGGTATGCAGATACTCTTCGTCATACTTTTGGATATTGGTGCCCTTGCTGTCAAAAAATTAGAGCACATATACCCTTTATACTAATGGACATACACGTGTCATAATCTTATCCACCGATCTGACATTTATTTTGTGTCACGGGTCCCTATTAGTCTTCCGTTAGAGTAAAAGACATATATGCTCTAGTTTTTGCACTACATGGGCATCAATTTCCTAAAAGTATGAGGGAGGGTATATGCGTACCATTTACGATAGTTTGAGGGTATTTTTTATCAGTTTTTCCTTTTTAGAAATATACAGATAAAGTCTAAAAAGTATAAAAAACTGCGATAAATATTGATACGCTAAAGTCATAAAATATTATACACATAATAACAAAAATATACAAAGTAAATTGTAAAAACTACATCAATTTCTTCACCATGATGTTGTACCATTGACCCAGATTCATCTTCTTGTACAGATGTTTTTAGCCCGAGTCAGTGTTGAGGTTTTGAAGGAGCCAAATCGTCAAAAGATGGTGCTATGGTTGTTCGTCGAAGATCTAGTCTACCGGAGATGCTTCATCTGTGTTTATGCGATTAAAGCTAGTTGGTTCGTAATGAATTTCACTAGAAAAGGGAAGCTTGGTGGTTAATAGTGACGAGGAAGAGAAACAAAGGCGGTAAGGAGGGAAGTTTGTGGTGGTGGTGGTTTGGTTTGCTGTAGTGACTGGCAGATTGATGGTGGTTCGTGTTGCTCGATGGGTGTGAAGGGAGAAGAACAACAACTAGGTTGGATGGTGGTGGATGATTCAGAGAGGGAAACACATTTTTTTGGAAGAAAATCAATAAATTTGTACAACTTTGGTTGCAACCTTTGGCTATATTGTAGAGAAACCTAAATGTTTTTATTAAGTTTAGGCTAATCTCAGATCATCAATAATAAACAGTAGAACAAACCTTAACAAGAAGGCTAGGCATCCTCCAGTGCCAAAAATACAAAAGTAATGCAAAAGAGATGTTTGTTGGGTGGCAGCATTAGCACATAGTGATGTATTATAAAGTCATACAAGCCTAGACCAAAACTGGAACAATATCAGTAGTAGCTACAAAGTTATCAGCAATGATAAAAACTGATTGGTAGCATTAAATTAACAACACCCGACTGCTAATGAATTTAATGTTTGAGCTTTAATCAGATCATTGTCAATGAACAAATGCAACCAATATTGCATTGTTCTAATAAATACCAAGTAAAAGTTGCTAACAAAGAAATATATATCTTGGAACCCTTATAACTACTTACCCAAACAGAAAAAAAAAAGAAAAAAGAAATTACAGATCAGCAAAGACATGATAAGTTTGAGTCTGTACAACGGTTAGCTTCAAGGCAGCTACAAATGCAGCGACTGACACGCAACCAAAGACGACAATATTTAGCCAATGCCAACTCTTCTGTAAGCTAGATAACTTGTCTTTCTTAGCTATAATGTACATGTGGTTTGGGAGTATGAATGTGAGTGGAATCGTGCTGATAGCACCAGTAAGGCTCATGAAGTTACCTAGGAAAGGTAGCAAAGCTGAGAGGAAAGTGGTCATGACAAGGTAACCACCTCTGACAACCAGTCTGAAGAGAATATTTCGTGGAGCCAAAGCACTTCCTTTCACTCCATATTTAGTATCCAGGTACTCATATGTTGGACTTGCAAATATCTACAAGCAGCAGCAAAGAAACAACGATTAGATCACAATAATCAGCTGAGTAAACTGTTGGGCCTCTTTTTCAGTAAAATGAAAAATATAGTCACAAGGTGATTATTACATGCAAGGTAATGATAGCTTGGAAAAAAGCAGATAAGTGAGCCACTCCTAACAACCAAGCTGGACCATGAACATTGTTGAGCAAATAGGACGAAACAACAGATCCGTAAGCCCAATACCCAATGTAAGTAACAGCATGCATAGGCACAACTCCCACTGTGAACTGAAAGTTAAGCGCTTTCACCATGTTTCCAACGACAGGTGGTCTGATTGTAGCCTGTTGCAACACAAATTCAAGAAAATTGTATCAAAACACAGGTTGAAATTTCAGATTACTTACTGAGTATAGGCAACTGATACACTGATCATATAACAGGACTTGAAGGACGACTTCAAATTTATAACAAAGGATGGAAGTCATCAGAAAAGTTGGTGGACGTATTTGCAAACCTGTATCTCTGGAACCATTCCAGTGTTAAATGCGAAGAAAAGGTTTCCAATCGCACCAATAATTGCCCAAATTTTATTTTCTCCTGATCCTGGAATGTGATAGTCCCTAGGAGGAGCCTTTACACCTGCAATATGGAAATTAGACAATTCAGTTAACTTAGTGCTATGAGACGAGCAAAGACAATACTAAAGTAATTGCTTCAAAGTATTTCTCATGGACCACCCAAGGACAGGCTAATGAAAGAACTGTAGGCATCCTTGTCACTCAATAATATCAAACAGAAGGACCTTCTCGAAATTAAAGCTGTCTCCATACCCCAAAGGCATGCATGTGATTGATATTATGGACAATTCATTATCAAGTACAAGTTCACACCAGAATTGTACAGTTGACACAGTCCTAATGCTATAATAAGTACAAATAAACGAAGATAATCAAAAGATTGTAAGTCATTAAGTGAGCATGACAAAATTTTGGAAAACAATAAAAAGTTCAGAAGGTATACGTGAGAAGCATAGAGGACGGAAAAGTTAAAATTCTTCCCCTTGACTGGTCTCTCAGTAGAAGGTGAGAGAATGTGATAGATATTTTTCCATTTGAAAGATCCCGGTCTAAAACTAAAAGGGGATCTATCATATAACAGAATTTTGCTTCTCCTTGATTATAATTAAATTTCTTCATGTTTTTGTATCTCCCTCTAAGAGATGGTTTTGGGGCCAAAAGTAAGATTTCCTACAACCTTATTTCTCCTCTTTGAAATGATCTTTGAAAATTTAACATTCCTTAACTCTGAACACCAAGAATTTTTTTATATAAGAGCATGGTTCTTGTGCATCCACCAATTTTACATCAACTGCATATAGGTTTTTAGACAAGATAAGCTCCTCCATGTGTAGATACCTACAGGTGAATATCACAGGTTTGCAGACAAGATAAACCCCTCCATGTGAGGGTAGATACCTACATGTGAACTATTCTCCTCATATGATGATTAAATTGCAGGGAATATGATATTTATACTACAGTCAGAAAGTATACTAGCAGCCTTAGACAACATAGAACAGTACAGACAAATATAAACATTGTTGATAAGCAAGAATAAAATCCACACAACCCGAAAGCTTAGACTCAAAACTTTTGAGGGGCTGCTGGTGAGTAGGAGAGCAAAGTTCATATCGCCTTCATGATAGCTCAACCGACTGTTCCTTGTGATTTTTAAACAATTCCTAGAAATGAATGACAGAAAAGGCAAAAGTGCCATATTGCACTGATAAAATCTAGCTGGCTTCCCATATATAATTTGACAAACTGGTGATGACATTCGGATGCATCTCGAAATTTCTTATGCAGCAAATGCTGTCAGCAAAGAATAGTTATCTGATTATGAATTAATTTAACAAAATTGATTTCCTTAAACATGCATTAGTTTTTTATAAGAAGTTTACTTTCATAATGTAGAGAAAAATGTAACTACATGATGAGCACCGAAAGCCTGCAAGTCTTTTTAATAAGCAACTTGACTATGGCTTGTCTTGACAAATGGCAATATCCAGTAAAAATCCTGACAATAGGCACGGGCTTTTGAACTTATAAAACTGTTTCAACATTGATATCATGATTTTGTGGTCTGATTATATCATCAAATTTCATCCTCAATGAATGTGCAGTCAAATTAGTCACATAGTATTCAATTTTGTCACATGTTCAATAGTTTTACGGAAGCAGCCTATAACACAATTTTCTGATATCGTATGCAATTCTACTGTTAATTCATGTTATTACATGCTCTACTTAATTAGTAATGTTAAATATAACTGTTGGCATATGCACACAGTGCTCTGATGGCTAGTCAAAAACTAAAGGAAGTAGCGGACATACCATCTTGAACGGACAACACAAATGCTATGGTGAGATACAGTATCATGAATAGTGTTGAAAACCCAAGCCAAACTCTCAGTGCTGATAAATGAGGTGTTGCAATGGCAAAGAGGATGCAAGCAACTCCAGCTATAGCTATAAAGTGTGGCAGCTTTAACATATGGTCATCCCTAAAGAGCATACAGAAAGCCTGCATTTAACTCAAAGAAAACGGTGCATCAGAATAATTTTACAATTATATTCCACTTAGAAGCCTAAGAGATCATTTTCACCCAAGATTTACTGAACTCAATATTTGCACGGTGCAATAAAGCTATAGAACACCAACACACAAAAAATAATTCAATCATATCTATACTTTGCAATGCCTTGCCATCTTTCTCTTCTCCTCTTTATCTGGTATAAGGATTTCCAGTTCACCATATCTAAGTATGCGTTTGCACGAGGGAAGATATGTCTAACCTTTAGGGCTGAACCACTCATGATGACATATCCAATATTTATCAAGAAGAGATTTGCATATTGTAGTGCCCATATAAGCAAATAAGCTGTCCGACCTGCAGCAATAAAATAAGCCCAATTTAGATTAAAAGTGACAAAACAATCAAGCAATTAAACAAGTGTAGCTGTATTTTCATCATTGTTCATACCATACAAAAACCCGGCAAGGTCTCTATATCTGATATGCCTCTTGCCCCCAACTTCATGGAGCTTAGCCATAATAGTACTTGCATACAAAGACACAATTGTGGACATAACCAAACCAACAACACCACCTATCCAACCTAGAGGAACCATGATTGTGCCAGAATATCCTAGTGCATAAGCGCTGTTGACACCCATGCTCAGAACAACTCCCACCTGAAACCATGAATCTACATCCCGCAAAACAAATAAATTAACAAAAGAGTCAAACACCAGTACAGGGAAATTACAATTAAAGAAACAGAAAACACCAAATTCTAGATGAGACAACCTATTTTTGGAGCTTTTCAAAAAAGATAAACAAGAAAATGACTTCTTTCTCATCATCATCAATGAAACCCAAAAAGAAAAACCAACTTAAACTCTTGATTGAAAGTTTGTAACATGAAAGTGGGCATTTGGCATAAAAAATTATACATGTAAATAGGGCAAAAAATAGTTCATTTCTTTTTGCACATATATAAATTGTTGAATCCCTTTTACAAAGGACTTGTGTTGTTGTTTTCTTTTCTTTTTTTTAAAGAAGATAGATAAGAATAGGTTGAGTGTCAAATAGGTGTTGGGTTGATGAATGGAAAGTGGGAAAACAAACCGTTGCTAACTTGATGGGCGGTTTCAGGAATGATAACAGAGGCCTCTTCGTCATTTTTGTCCTTACGAGAAGGGGAATTATAGCGGTTATTTTCCATTGCAAACTGTTGTTGTTTTTGTTGAAGAAGCAAAACTCCTTCTTCCTCCGCACTTTCCAAAGCCAGCCCTATTGGAATTGGAGTCTTCACACCAATACGCAAAAAAGATGCGTATATGGGGTGAGAAGATGAAGAAAAAAGGGGTAACGGGTGGAGATTAACTTTTATACAACACCAACGAATGAATCAGTGGCCGCAGCTCTTTGCTTCCATGAAATCAGCAAAGCTATTGATTATGAATTTCTGATACACCATTCAAATATGGGGGCTGCTCTCTGCCATTAAATAAGACGTCCCTTTGGTTAAGTCAACTATAAACCTTACCGCTATTTGGTATGTTTGGATATGCGATTTTATGTTTGTGATGTGATATTATAATCTCAAAAATCATGATATAGATCGAATATTATATCATGATTTTAATTATTTTAATATAAAAATTTATTCACGAATTTATATTTTATTAAAATAACTCCACATTTATATCTACTAATAATTTATTTCACACGTAAATAAAATTTATAATCACATCATTACTTTTAAAATTTATTATTCTCACTAACATATAGTTACATTAACTCACACTCAGGAGCAGCTCAAATATATTAGTGGCCTAAAGCAAAAATCAAATGAGCTTTAAATTTGAATTGTTAATAACTTTTATATAATTGGTTTCTTCTAGTTTTCAATTGATATATGATCATTCTTATTTTAAATTATTTTTCATAAGATATAATATTCTAAATATATCAAATTTCTTGTAATAATTCCTTCATTTTTCATGAAAATTTTACTTCTTTTACAAATAGTATTCAATATTGGTTAAAAAATAACAAGTTAAAGTCCATTATTATTAAAATAAGACCCCTTAAATTTGAGGGCCTAAGACACATGTCTTTTTCTAGTACTGTCGAGCCACCTCTGCTCACACTTCACGATTGTTGAGTAATAAAATCTTGAAAAGTTCATGAAAGGTGTTTCATTTTTACTCACATATATTGATGAAACAATTATTTATTTTGAGAACAAATAACTTTGTAATAATTTATTGTACAATTTTGTGATTTTTTGTTTATTTGATAATATCGAATAAACAATTGTGATATTTTAATAGTTTTAAAACTTATGGGATTTTTATGTTTATGAGAAAATATACAACACTAGTATTCATATCACATGTCCAAACAAAACTTCAATTTTATCTCATGATTCCATATCATGATACAATATTATGATTCCATACCATGATATCATATCGCATGACCAAGCGGGCCCTTACTCCTTCTATTTCAAATTACGTGATTTATTATTTTTTGAAAAAAAAATCTTATATACCCATCAACTTTGTCATATAGAGCTGATATATCCTTGTTATGAAAGTGACTCATATATACCCCTTCTTGTAAACAAATGACTGACATACATTTTTTTCCTCTAACGGAAATGAAAAAAAAATATTAATTTTAATTTAATTTTTTATTATTTTTAAAAAAAATATAATTCCATATGAGTAAATCTAATCCTCGTCAAATATACGTTTTAATTTTTTTTTGTTACAATGACTAATTTCGAATTATTATTTTTATAATCAAATTATTTATGTTTCACTAATATTCTTGTATAACTTATTGTAGATGACCAATTTTTTTTCTTCGAATACAAAAATAAAATTACAATATACACAAAAAAATTGATTAAATTTTTTCTTTAAACTAAGGAATGAAAGAAAAAAGAATGGGAAACTCAAATAATTATAATAAAAGAAGTCAAAAAATAATTTATGTACGAAAAATGAAAATATATCTTGAACTTTTATAGAAGAATCATATATACCCCTAACTAATTTTTTAAAAAAATTATAAGTAAAAAATATAAAATTTAAACGAATTTTTTAAACTTCCGTTAAATGAAGAGTATATGTGAGCTCATTTTGTAACGGCAGGGTTATATGTGAGCCATTTGTATAGCGGTAAGGGCATATATGAGTTACTTTCATAACGAGGGGTATATCAACTCCAAATGACAAAGTTGAGAAGTATATCAAATCTTTCTCCCTTATTTTTTAATCGATTCAATATCAACAATTTAATTATAAAATATTTTATTTTATTCTTAATAAAATAATTTATAATCATACAAATATAATGTATATTTTAAATTATAAATTTTATATATTATTATTATTTTTCGTCAAATTCATATCACATTAAACTACGAAATAATACAGAAACAGTAATTCATGCCTATACATAAAAATATAATATTCCCTTGGAGTTGGAAAGGAAAAAGAACTAATATACAGTAAGATAATTCCATAATGCAACTTTTTCATTATATTTCAACATTATCAAAGTGTGTACGGAAGCAACAGGTCGGAGACTATTTAAAAAGAAACATTTTTTTTTTTGGTTTTAATATATCTTTGTTTGGTGGCTGAATTTTTATAAATTGTAGCCTACATAATTATTCGCATAATTTTTAAATATTTAATTAATTTAATCTAAGAAATTTTGGAAATTTAAGTTTAACTTTTTGAAAAGCCTAACACGAAAAATAAAGATAACGGAGGAAATATTAATACTCTTTTACTACTTTTAATATTTGCAATAATAAGTAAATTTAACGAAGTCATTTCTTATTTTGGTGAAAACATTTTTTCCTGCAGAAATAATCATTCAAAAATAAAAATAAAAATAAAAACATATCATTATTTTCTTATTATGGTGAACACTTGTTTCTGTGTGTTTGGCAGAGGAAAACATTTTCTCAAAGAAAACTAAATGAGGAAAATTAATTTTCCTAATGAAAATGAGGAAATTTAATTTTCCTAATGAAAATATGAAAAACAATTGCATAAATAACATTTCAAAGTTATTGTCTCTTTACCACCCCTAACCTCCTCTTTCTATTTGTCTCAATAACATTTTGCTAGACGACATATGAATGCTTCTAAATATATTTTGTTACTTTCCAAATACAAAAAATAAATAAAACGCTCACTTATTTTCGAAAACAAAAACTATTTTCCGCAAATATCATTTTCCTTTCCTATTAAACAAGAAGAAGATATGGCACAAATTGGCAACTGAAAAAGAGACGTGTTTGTCAATGGTTTCAAACTCTTTTGCCGTCATAATAAATACTCCTTCCATTGTAAAATAAATAAATTGTTGAGGCAAAGCACATTTATCACCAAAAAAAATAATAATAATAAGACTTAATTGAATATTATTTTTTATTTTTAATTATTCGTAATTTTTTCTTAAAAATATAAATAATTCAAAATAAAATAATATATATGAACAATTAACTTTTTTAAAATTATCAACTAGTATAGAAAAATATAAATATAAATGAGGCATAAAAATAAAAAAAATTTAATATTTTCTTGAAACTTTAAATAATTAATTTACTTTAAACTATAAAAAAGAATTCAAATACTATTTATTTTTAAGCGATATTATTTGTTTGTTAGGTATTTGGTTAATAGTGTGAAGTGGATAAAATCTACCGTCAGTGGTATTATTATTAAGTATTTGACCAAAATGATCACAAAACAAAAATGTAGAGAAGAAAAACTAATTTAACTATCACTCATACGTTGCAACGTGTATTATTATTTTATCATTATTGTTATTAGTATTTATTATTATTATAATCATGTAATTATATATTATAGCCATAGGTCATGGACTAATTCAGCCTATCATTGTGATTTTAATTTTTTTTTATATATAATAAAATATTGTTATTTTGTCAGCCATGTGATCAAGTACCACCTAACACGCAATTTTGAGATCCCAATGTTACTATTGCATGATCACTAAAATCAGCTCTTGATTAAAACAAATAAAATAAAAGCTTTATACCCCCGAAATTTTGGGGTTTCATTTTTTATTATTAATAATAAATTTATAAATTAAATCCTTTTAGAGTATTTCAAAGTATGAGTACAATTTGTTTATTATAAATCTTTAAAATGGATTTGAACAATTGAAAAGAGTACGATTTCTTTTTATGTTCTATTTAGTAATTAATAACTTAAATCACTAGTTGACGAGAATATGAAGGAAAAAAAACATTGCTTTGACCAAAAAATTCTTTAAAATGAAATATTAACTCAAATTTTGATAGTTTAGAATTATTTTTCAAATAAAAAGTGTTAAGGAGAATGGTATAAGTATTGAACATAAAAATACAATAACTCAATTAGTGTTATAAACAATCTATATTATAGTGAATGTCTAATTATGTGGAGTCTTTTTAGGATATAGTTAGAAATTCTACTTGGGGACAAAGTTAAGTTTTTTCGATAAATAAAGGTTCTCCTTCATTGTAAAGAAGATCTATGAATATTAAATATACTTCAACATGAATAAGAAGTCTTTTCTCTTCTCCCTAATTTTTTCTTCTTCTAAAATTATATAATTTCATAACACGTTATCAACACGAATTTCTAATTATTCAGATTAACTGAACCAACATTGTTGAAGATAAAGTAATATGAATCGTTTGCTAATATTCATAGAAGTTGATCTAATCCTTACCAGGTATGTATGTATCTGATCTATAATATATTTTGAAGTGTCAGGATACCTTGTCATATCATGAAAGTTTTATAAGCCATTAAAATAAAAGAGTAACACAAGCAAGTTCTACTCAAATTTTAACGTCATAAAGATTGTGTGTGTTTTTCCCTTTCGGAACAAGAAAAAATGCTAATACCACTAAAATGCATTCTTTTATATTTATGTTTTGCTTGTTTTATTTGTCAGTATGGTAATTTATTTAAGCCCGTTCCATTATCAAAATTTTAAAATATAATATGTGTTGGTTTATGGCTTTATGATTTCTATGTATGCTGCAAGCTGGTTTTGTTTAAGAAAGTCTTTGATTTAACATGTATTGTCAATTTTGATAATTTACAAATTAATCGAGAAAAAAATGTAGGATGATTGCATGTAAACTCAAAAGAAACGGTGGCAGTGATTGAACATTTTTTTACGCGAGCATTTGTATATGTTTACTTTTAATTAGAAAATTATTATTATTATCATAACTATATATGAGCAATATTATTGGAGTTAGTGTGATATAATATCATTAAAGACTCGGGTGAGTCTCAATTGAGAATAAGATGATGGATTCAATTTTCATCACATAAAAGAATAAGACAATGAATTTACGTCCAATCACACCAAGAGGGTAAGACATCAGGAGTTTTGATGCTTTGTGATGAAAGATGTTGGATTCAAATCCCTCATCGATTTATGACATAAGACGTTGGGTTTGAGTCTCAATGCACCATATTGATGATATAATGATGACTAGGGGAAATAATGAGCTTTTGATAAAATTAGTCATGAAATATATCTCGTTGAAACAGATTCATTCCACGAAGTGAATATAGCTGTGCATAAATGTCTAAAAGAAGACAATTGATTAAATGATGCACATGAATATGGAATGAGGTACTAAGTTATCGAAATTTGATGTACTTAGAAGATTGTGTTCTATTCATGAAGAATGAGAGCCTTTGATGAATGGAAAAGTATAAATCCATTCTTTAGAGTGAATGAGGTGTAAGCCACCATGCTAGACGTGAAAGTGATTGCAACCTTTGATTGTAGAAGTGGTATCATCAAGATTGTCTCTAGGCAGACATATGTTATAGAAAGGTTCCATACTTTGTCTTTTGACTTTTATTGGATAATAATTAGTACAATTGAAACACATTCTAATACTAATTCCAATAGTGTCTTACTTCTGCATGATTGTATGGGACATCATGAGTCTATAATGATGAGGTGAATCATAGATAATTTGAATAGACATCCATTAAAGAACCTAAAGATTCTTTTAAATGGTGAATTTTCTTGTACAGTTTGTTAGCAAGGTTAGTTAATTGTGAAACCGTCATAAACAAAAGTTGAGATTGAATCCTCTGCGTTGTGGGAACGTATTCAAATATTTGTGGACATATTCATCCACCTAGTGGATTGTTTAGATACTTAATGGTCCTAATAGATATTTCTTCTTAATGGTCTCATGCGTGTTAATGTTTATCTCGCAATTTGATGTTTGCAAAAAAAAAATGTTGGCACGAATAATACGATTACATGCATAATTTTCTAATAATTAGAGTAGTCAATTCAGTGATAGAATCACGACTCACCTTTAGAAGAGGTAGAGTATTTAAGAATTTTTTTTTTGAAATTGTACTCTCAGAGTATTAAAGTTGAACTTTTCTCATATAATAGTAATAAATTGAGAATTTACTAAAGTAAAAAGGCACATGTCATAATAAAGTTGGAGGTTACAAGTACTAATAATTTATTAGTTGGCATGAATAATTTGGTCATTCCAAAGATGTGCATACTGAGTAATAGACATACATTGAAAACTAGAAGATTCCTCAAGAATTCTTTTGTTGTTTGTTCTCATGACAAGTTGATTGAATCAACTAATGTTGAGATTAAATCTCAAAATTCTGAAAAGTATAGAAGGTGAATATGGGCCCGTTCACCTATCATGCGACATGATAAAAAAAATGCATCTATAAGATAATCACATGTGCGTTTGTTGTCAACCTGTAGTTTGACATTCACAAAATTGTTTGAGCAAAAATAATTGAGTTAAGAGAACAATTTCAGAATATGTAATCAAGACAATTTATCTTGATAATATTGATAAATACTGAAGATGTTGTGACATTTAATGTCTGAGATAGTGAAATCATTGCTTGTGAAAATAAAGCTCCATGTGTTGATCTGAAATATGATACCGCATACAAAAGTAATTGTATGCATTAAACCAACAAATTATGATAAGATTTTCTTTCAATTGATTTGTGGTCAGGGACCAAATATTTTTCATCTGATTATTTTGGTATGTAGTATATAATCAACGAATATACAATGATGCACAAAGATAGATTCTTCAAAAGATTGAGATATATGTTAGTTTGTCTAACATAAGGGGGAGACTAGAAGCAACACAAGAGTTGTAAATACATCTATTGAATGTCCCTTAAGGATAAAGTCTATGACATGTATGAAGCATGATAGAATAATCAATTCTAAATAAAATAATCCTTGAAAAAGGGGGAGGATCAAAGAATCAAAATGATCATAATAAGGAGATAATGTGCTTTTGGAGAGCCTACGACATAACACTTTATGAAACCTCATGAGAGGGAGAGCTACCTAATAATAATGAAGTCATGAGATCTCAATAAGTTACGTCGTATTGAGAATCGATACAAAATGATATATCGTTGACGATATCTTTGATACAATAGCGCGCAATATTGAAAAGATTATGAGGATATGAATTCTACGTCTATTAAAGCATGTTGATGTAGAAATAATTATCAATTAAAAAGTTGAATGATGCACCTTGGTAAGCGCAAAGCTTATTTGACTTGCAATATATGCACTAGAATATATCATACATTTAATATTGGATGTTATCACTTGACAAAATTAATATGAAAAGTCATGAAGGATTCAAAATCTAAAGTATGTGCAAGTTTTTGGAGAACTTGTTTATAATCCTTATAAGGATTAAATCGATTCAAAATGCATGAAGCATATACAAGTATTGTTATGCAAGTTAATAACTAGAATTGAAACTCTTGAAAAGTTTTCAAAAGGCAATAAATTATTTGCTTCAAGAAGTTAATGTAAGGTACTTGCAGAAATTTTTGATCCTGAATGAAAGATTCATAAAAGTAGATAGAAGAAAACATAATTCGTCAAGGTTTTTCTACACTAAAGAGTTCCCAAGAATGATGATATCAACATGTAAGAGGCCTGTTCAAATAATACTATAGTTGATTTATTCACCAAGCCTCTACCAACTACAACTTTCAAGAAGATGGTGCACAAGCTTGGAAAACGAAGATTCAAGTATGTGAATTGATGTTCTCATTAGGGGGAGTTAATACGTGATATACTCTTTTTCCCTCACAAGGTTTTGTCTCATTGGATTTTCCTTGTAAGATTTTTAATGAGACATCCATAATGCGTATTATTAGATATGTGTACTCTTTTCCTTCACTAGATTTTTTCCCACTGGTTTTATCTAGTAAGGTTTTAATTAGGCACATAATCTATCGACATTCAAGGGAGAGTGTTATAAACAATTTGTATTATGGTGAATGTCTAATTATGTGGAGTCCTTTTAGGATATGATTAGGAATCCTACTTGGGGACAAAGTTAAATTTTCCCTATAAATAAAGGTTCTCCTTCATTGTAAAGAAGATCTATGAATATTGAACATATTTCAACTTGAATAAGAAGTCTTTTCTCTTCTCCCTACTTTCTTATTCTTCTAAATTTATATAATTTCATAACAATTAGGAAAAAATACTTGATTACTTTAATACATATATTACTTACATAATAAAGTTAATAACTTTTCAATAGTGGCATATTAAAAAAAGAAGTTCCAAATTTAAAATTGACAAAATTTTACCTAAGATCCACATTAGTTTAAAAGATGAATTATAAAAAAATTATTAATAACTTTGCATCCCAAAATATTAAGAACATATATTTTAAATCAACATATATACTTACAAAGTTTTTCCTCATAAATGTTTAAAGTCTTTTATCATGGTTTGATCTTTTAAGTCATCAAATATAACATCAATAGGGATAATTTTGAAACAAATCATATGAATTTTGCATCGAAAATGATATGAAGGACCTAATTTATAATAAGGAGGACAAATAGAAAAGGCTACTGATATGAAGATAGAAGATATGAAGCTCTAAAATACAGCTTCCTTCACAACTTGCAGGGTGTGACTTTGAAACTAGTTTCACTAGTACTTAAGAACATACAATATGATGCTTAGAAAATTCGTTGGGAACTAATAAAGTGCAGAGTATGAGAGATACAATGACTAGGCTAGATATAGCGATACAACATATTATTACGAAACATGTGTCACACTAGTACACTAACAATGGAAGTGGATATCACACTAGTAGACTGAAATCCACCTTAACATCATACATAATCAACTTAATAATAGGTGAAATCCACCTTAACATCATACTTAAGTCGTCATGCATAAATCATCATACATAAGAGACACACAAGAACCACTCAAAGAAGCCACTTGTGCAATGCATAGGTAAAGTCTCATACCCTTATCTACACTAATTAGTACCCCTCAAGAAACCCTAGTTAGAGTTCATATTCATATTCATAAGTCATATTCGTATCTTAATTCATATTTGTAACATAGGGAGATTTTCCATAGCTGACATAGACCATGTGAGCTATATGATTTGGTGTTCTACCCCCACACCGGAAAAAGGTGTTTCACTTGCCTAAGGTGAAACGAACATACCTAGCTATAATGTGGATCCACTAGCTAAGACCTATGCAGGCACATAGTTAAGGAACAAGGATGTTTCTACTAGAAACTCGGACTTGCTAAACATAGAAGGTTTTCATCTCATGAGACAACCTACTTTATTGGGAACCCAACTTGCTAAACGTAAAAGGAACCCACAAAGCCGTACTTGCTAAACATAAAAGCTTCCATCTCATATCATTTTCACTCATTGCTAAGCACAATTCCCGTTAAAGTATCATTAAGCCTTTAGTTAAGCATTGGTTCATAAAGAATGACTTAAGGACTCAACTACTCATATAGTGTATAGCTCAATGGTTCCAAAGATGAGAAAATCCTTTCATTAATAGAACCAAGAACATGTGTGAATGTCCTTTCGTATCATACTCATATAGTGTTTAGGAAAATTTACTTTTCATTCAACATATCAACACTAACACAATCATATCATAACATAACTTCCATATTCGTATCATAACATAACATACATGTTCATATCATAGCATACTTGATTATAATTAGGGTTGTAGGGAAGAGGAACAAAACTCAACACCACAATTCATAATTCAAGTAAGCACCTTCACCATAACTGGATCAACAATTCAATATACGACTATAGATCAAGTAAATACCTCCACCATAAGTGATCAACAAGTCAACATTAAACTATAATCAAATTGAAACCTTCATTCATACCCTTTAAGGCTTTCTTCAAGATTCACACCTAACATCATGATATTCATTCATCAATAGGGTAACATCATAATAAAATATTGAGTTTCATATAAACATACTAGATTCTCATCCTTCATTCATCAATCAAAGCTTACTAGGATTTAGAGTTGAGAAAAAAAGGGAGATTCATGGGTCTTGTGGGGATTTGTTCAAAAATCATAAACATTACTTGAATTCATACATAAAACTTCATATATAACATAAATAATCAGTTTAGATCAATGGAAACAAGTTTAGAAAGAGACCAAAAATTGAGTGAAAACCTAAAATTTGGGGAACTTTCAAATCCAATTTTGAGAGAGCCTCTTGGGAAAAAGATCCCTAGAGTGAAGAGTTTCTATACCTTGATAAATTACTTAAGAATTGATGGAAAAAAATTGAATTCTTCGAGCCCTAGTTTAACCTTGGCCTTCTTCTTCAGTAGTGTTCTTATAAAGGATTTTGAGACGGAAGTTGAGTTTTGATTTTGAGTTTGTGTGTTTAGTTGAATGACTTAAAGTCTTAGGGTTAGGGTCTTATAGTTAATTTTAGAAAGGTAATTAGTTAACTAAACAACCCTCTTAACCCATAATTAAATAACTAACTAAACCTAAGACCCCTCAACTATAATTAAAAAACTAAAAATTGGCAGCACCTCTAGCCACCCATCCATGAACCGTGGATAGGTTCATGCCCCGTACTACATGGCTAGTTCAGGTCAAAGAGTGGTAATGGGGAGGTTTTGGTGAGGAGACTAAGTCTCAACTCACAGAAACAATCTACGCTGCGTGGATCCATTGACGATCGGTCAATGACCTTTGTAGGTCATGTTGTTTATTTGACAACTTTTTGGGTCCAATATTGGGTCCTCGTCAAGGACTCTTAAGGTGGTCCTTGGGGGGTCGTATCACGAATGTTTAGACCCTAAACATTTATTTTTAAATGGTTAAATCATTTTTACAAGATTTAATTCTCATACGACACTTTAAAACCTCAATACAAGACCTAAGACCACATTTGTCCAATTTACAAGTTTCCGGACATTATGGTCGGTTCTTAACGTTTATGTACTAACACTTTTATACTAAGTTAGTTACATTAATTAGATTAGGTCTAAAAACATATATTTAACCTTTTTTTTATGTCAATAGACATGATATGAGGCTCTAGCTTAGGTCATTAGACTTCCAGGGTATTACATTATCTCCCCTTGGGAACATTCATCCTCGAATGTCGACCAAGACACTAAACCAAGTTAGAAACTCTTGACCAACAGCCCAACCAACATACATACTAAAAATGTAAAAAAACTTCAAATGTACAATTCATTATAAACACTTATTCAAAGGAGAAAGTTCAAGTTCAAATCAAGCCATATCAAAGCAATATGAAGAAGTAGGAGCTAGATCTACCAACTTAATATGCATGCAATACAACATATATCATGTTCATAGGAGGAACTACCTTCTCCAATCAATGACAAGTTCAAGATCACAATATGGATTCAAAAAGTCACTTCATTGAACACAGTTAAGCATATCCATTAATTCACCTCATAAGTTAAATATGCCATTATCATATCAATCAAGCAATTTAACAAGAGAAACATAAAATTCATGAGAAACTCAAGATATGCAATACATGCTACTTCAGATTGACTCACACCACATAAAGAAATATCATGGCAAAAACTCATACAATAAACATAACTACTAATTCACTATTAACACAAGAGAAATTACTTACCTCAAGTTTGAATAGAAGTAGGAGGGAAAAGATGAGGATAACGGGAGATCATATCGGCCTTGGCCTCCCATGTAGCACTCTCAACTAAATGGTTCCTCCGTAGAACCTTAATGGAAGCTATCTATTTATTCCTTAACCTCTTCACTTGCCGGTCTAAAATATTAACCGAAGCCTCTTCATAAAAAAGGTTCTTATCAACTCCTAACCCATCTAAAGGAAGGATAGTTACCATATCAACTATATATTTCTTGAGCATTGAGACATGGAACACCGAGTGAACCAGAGTCAACTCATGAGGCAAGTTCAACTTATAGGAAACATTTCCAATATGTTTCAATATATGGGGACTAAACTTTCCCTTATTACCAAACTTCATTACCCCTTTCATGGTGATATCTTCAAGTAGACCTTATAACCTACCTCAAATTCAAGATTTCTCTTTCTATTGTCAGCATAAGACTTTTGCCGACTTTGGGCCGTCTTCAAACTATCTCTAATAAGTCAAACATTTTCAATGGCCTCATAAACTATTTTGGGGCCAATGAGCAAATTTCTCTACTTCAAACCATCCAACTGGAGACCTACACCTTATCCCATAAAGTGCTTCAAATGGAGCCTTATCAATACTTGATTGGTAACTTTTATTGTAGGCAAACTCTATCAATGGTAGATGGTTATCTCAATTACCCTTGAAGTCAATGACATATTCCCTCAACATATCCTCTAGGTTTTGTATGGTACGTTCGGCTTGATCATCCGTTTGGGGATGAAATTAGGTACTAAGTTTCACTTTGGTACCAAGTCCATTTTGGAAAGCCTCCCTAAAGTGAGAAGTGAATTGAGTACTCCTATCCGAGATGATGGACAGGGGAACCCCATGCATCCTCATTATCTCCTTAATATATAACTTGGCATAGTCTTCTGCAGAATATGAAGCATTGACTGGAAAGGGAATAAAGTGGGTTTATTTGGTAATTCTATCAATAATAACCAAATAGAATCATGTTGCCTCTAAGTGTGAGGAAAACTCACAAAGTTCATATTAACATCCTCTCACTCCCAAGTGGGAATACCTATATATTGAGACAAAACTCCCAGCTTTTGATGTTTGGCCTTGACTTGTTGACAATTTGGACACTTGGTAACAAAATCTGCTATATCTTTTTTCATATCATTCCACAAATAGACCTTTCATAGATCACGATACATCTTGGTATCTCTCGGATGAATAGAATATCGCGAACCATGAGCCTCTTCTAAAATTTGTCTTCTCAAGTCATCTATATCTAGAACAAATAACATACCTTGATACCTAAGTACTCCATCTCCCCCTCGGGAGAATGCCTCATTGGATTCTCAAGCACAAATTCTTTCAACTTCATCAAGATGGGATCAAGGTGTTTCTTAGACTTCACATCAACTACTAAGGAAAAATTGTTACTATGTTGGACCATGAAACCACTCTTTCGAGAATCTACTAGTTGAACTCCCAATCGAGCCAACCTATGCCACTCACGGACTAACTCCTTCTTCTCGTCTTCTACATGAGTCACACTACCCATGGACATACAACTTAAGGCATCTGCAACTACATTAGATTTGTGGGGTGGTAAAGTACACACATATCATAGTCTTTCAAAAGCTCTAACCACTTTCTTTTGCTGGAAATTCAAGTCTTTTTAGTAAACACATATTGGAGACTTTTTTGATCGGTAAGCACATCTACATGGAACGCATAAATATAATGTCTCCATATATTCAAGGCAAATACTACTGCCTCTAGTTAAGATCATGTGTTGGATAATTCTTTTCATGGACTTTGAGTTGCTTTGAGGCATAAGTTATCTACCACGTTGCATGAGAACACAACCCAAACCTACTCATGAAGCATCAAAATACACTACTTATCCTTCATTTCCCTTCGACAAGGTCAACAACGAAGCAGGGGTAAGCTTTTTCTTCAATTTTTGGAAGCGAACTTTTTCTTCAATTTTTGGAATCCTTTCTCACAACTTTCCGTCACTTAAAACTTAGCTTTCTTTTAGGTTAGGGACGTCAAAGAAGAAACAAAAGAGGAAAATCCTTCAATAAATCTCCTATAATAGATGGGTAGACCTAAAATGCTTTTAATATCGATTGGTGATAGAGGTTTAGGCCAATTCTTGACCGAGTCCGTTTTCTTCGGATCAATCTCTATACCTTCACTTGACACTATGTGACCTAGGAACACCACCAATTTCAATCAAAACTTGCATTTTCTAAACTTTGCGAACAATTGGTGTTTTAGGGTTTGCAATTCAATCCTCAAATAGTTCATGTGATCATCCTCACTTCTATAATATACCAAGATATCATCGATAAACACAATGACGATCATGTATAGATATTTATGGAAGACTCTATTCATAAGGTCCATAAATGTCGTCGGTGCATTAGTTAGACCAAAGGACATCACAAGAAACTCATAGTGCCCATACCTAGTTCAGAAAGTCATTTTAGGAATGTCAATCTCTGTCACCCGAAGTTGATGGTAGCCCGAACGAAGGTCTATCTTTGAAAAGTTACTAGCCCCTTGAAATGGATCAGAAAAGTTATCGATTCTCAGAAGATGATACTTATTCTTGATAGCGATAATCAAAACACATCCTTAAGGACTCATCCTTCTTTTCACAAAGAATACTGCCCATGGAGATATGTTTGGTTGAATGAAACCCCTATCAAGAAAATCCTTAAGTTGAGCTTTCAATTCTTTCATCTCGGCCGGAGCTATCCTATAAGGAGGGATAGATATTGAGTTAGTATCCGGAAATATATCAATGTCGAAGTCTATTTTCCGTTCGAGAGAAATCTTGAGCAAGTCATTAGGAAAGACTTTTGAAAACTCCCGTAGTACCAACTCTAATGAAGGGACCTCGATTTCAACATTATTGACCCTAACAATGTGATACGTGCACCCTTTGCAATCATCTTTCTAACTTTCATGTATGACACAATTTGACCTCTAGGCATAGTGTTTCCCCCTTTCCACTCTACAATGGACTCATTTGGGAATTAAAATCTAACTACCCGAGTTCTACAATCAATGGAAGCATAATATGCATGCAACCAATCCATGCCCAAAATTACATCAAAATAAAGTATGTCTTTTTCTACCAAATCAACTAAAGTGACTCATGAGACAATGATATAGGACAACTCCTATGGACTCTCCTTTCTATAATCGAGTCACCAACCGGGGTAGATTCCAAAAAAGGTTCATTTAAGACATCGGGGAGTACCTCAAATTTCATAGCCACTAAATCAGTTAAAAAATTAAAGACAAAGTGGCACCGGGGTCTAACAATGCATAAACATCAATTGAAAACACTTTCAACATACTGGTAACAATGTCTGGAGAGCTCTCTTGATCACCTAGGGATTGGAGAGCATAGAAACGATTCTTTTTAGGAGCATCGGAGTTAGCACAACTTATTTGTGCTTAGTTGTTTTCCCTACCTTTCACCTTCAACATGGGGTAATCTCTCCTCATATGTCCACTTCTCCCACAACTAAAGCAATTACCTATGCCAACTAGGCACTAGCCTTCATGCTTTTTACCATATTTTTCACAACTAGGTTTTTCAACATAAAAACCACCACCTTTTCCTCCTTGTGGGTTGGACGCCCTACCTTTGTTGACCCTTGGAACATTCGAAGGAACTTGGGTAGAAAACCTCTTCTTAAATTTTGGCTTATCTTGAATCTCAAGTTTACCCTTGGAAGAGCCTTCATCATTGGACCTTGCCCTTTTGGCATCACTAATCTTCTTTCTAAGCCTAGTCTCTTTACACTACAACAAATATGATATATAACTACGAAATTATTAGCTATGACATTAAATTCGTCACTAATAATTCCCTTTTAGTGATAAAATTTATTTTTCGTGCTTACATATATGAGACACATACTTTTAGTGACGAAACATGAGAATTTGTAGCAATTTTTTGTCCATTAAAGTTTTCTACCAAAAAATATTTGGCGTCATTTTGTTAAGTAGTTTTAGTCACGAATATAAAGCTGTCGGTGACACATTATTTTGTCACTAATAGTGTATGTAATACATGACAAACTACGACATCAAATTTGTCAATAATTATTCGCTTTTAGTGACAAAATTTACTTTTCATGCTTAAATATATGAGACACATACTTTTAGTGACGAAACATAAAAATTCATAGCAATGTTTTGTCCACTAAAGTTTCCCATCAAAAAATTAATTGACGTCATTTGTTAAGTAGTATTAGTCACGAATTTAAAGTTATCAGTGACACATTATTTCGTCACTAATAATGTATCTAATTCATGACAAAAAAATTTTTGTCTTATAATTTATTAAATTTTGGGAACAAAAAAAATTCGTCTAAAAAATATGTTGTTACAGTATCGACAAATTAGAGTTTGTAGTTAAATATTATAAATTTTAGTTATCAAAATTTATATTTAATTATGAAACTTATTTCGTCACTAATAATATAAATAATTGGTGAAAAATATTTTATTGTCTCTAATCAATCTATTATTTAGTGACAATAAAAAAATTATCACAAAATATGTAAGGTGTTAAATAGAGACGACTTATAATTTCTAGTGAATAATTAAAATATTTGCTACGAAAAAAATCATAGCTAAATACAATTTTCTTTTGCTACAATTGTTCATAATTACAAGTGACAACTTACAAAAAGAATTATACAAGTGTTTCATAAGAGTTAGACAGGGTTCATTCATTAATTGGCAAGTGAAAGTATTAAAACCAACGAATTCAGTTGATTTTATAAAAATGAAAAAAGTTTAATACATCAATTTTCTTAAATTACACAATTATAAATGCATCATTTGAAAAAATACAATCCGGGTCATAAGTATTGTCATTGGGAACAGTTATACCACTAGATCACTAATATTTGTTTGTTTAGCACTTTTGTTTTTTATTTGATACACTTCCATTGATAAACACGATAAAAAAATAATGTGTCAAGTGTTTGTGCTAATTTTTGTGCATGTCTATTGATTTGTGATTGGTAAGCTACATAGATTTAAGACAATCTATTTGTTTCGGTCTATAAATATGTACATATTTAATAGTAATTTCACATTCCTATATAGAAAATTAACTATACATAGATAACATCGACTTACAAACTTAGACTTTGCAAAGGTGCAATATATTAAATGAATTTCTATTAACTTTTCTCATCAGTGTTAAAATTGAAATAAATAAAAAAATGAAAGCACAAATAAAAGAAATGAACTGACGTGGATTTCAAATATATTATGATGAAGTACTATAGTTATTGGTATCGATGTTCAACTTGAACCGATTATTCATTTTTTTAATAAAACCAAAAGCTAATTTAAATAAATTTATTATTATACTGAATAGTTTTTAAAATTTACCAAAATAAATAAATAAAATGACAAAATTGTACTGAATATATTTAAAGATATTTTAAAAAATATACAGTTGATTAGAATATAATCTACGTTTGAATGAATTGTGAGTGGTAAATTTCAACAAAAGTTAAATTTGAAAGAAGTGAATGAAGTATACAATAAAACAAAAATGAACGACAAGAGATAGTTGGCCTGATGGTAAATATATTTAAAGATATTTTAAAAAATATACAGTTGATTAGAATATAATCTACGTTTGAATGAATTGTGAGTGGTAAATTTCAACAAAAGTTAAATTTGAAAGAAGTGAATGAAGTATACAATAAAACAAAAATGAACGACAAGAGATAGTTGGCCTGATGGTAAACACTCTTTACTTCCAACCTTAAGGTTGTGAGTTCGATTTTCCAAGGCAGCATAATGCGCGATCTCCTGTCTAGGGTTGAAAAAAATTGGGATAGGAAATATACATACATACATATATATATATATATATATATATATATATATATATATATATATATATATATATATATATATACACACACCACACACACACACACAATTAAACAATTTTTGTAATGATAAATTTTATCATATACACATTTAAGAAAAAAATAATTTTTTGTATATAAAATATAGTCTTTAGTGACAAAATTAGATTTTTCTTTTGAATACAAAATACATATAACTTTAGAGACAATTGATTTCGTCACTGATTGAAATAAATTAATTAGCAACGATATAATTTTGTCGGTAGTAATAACCTTTTTAGTGACAAAGCATATTATTAACAAAAAAATATACTTTTTACAATAAATAAATTTGTCACAAATGTTTAAGCATTTGGGGATGGATTTTCTTTTTGTAGTTAATACAATACTTTTAGTGACGAAGCACTAAATCTTCTTTGTATACTTTTAGAGACACACATTTAGTGACGATTGAGTGACGAATTATTTTTCATTACACACGATTTTTAGTGACGAAATATGATTTATTAATAACGAAATTGTTTGTCCCCGATAATTGAATTTGTTGTAGTGTTAATTTGTTGAGCATGAACCATTAGACGTGAAATGTCCATATTATCATGAAGCATTTTTGCACAACATTCTTCCTTAATGGCATTGGACACACCCGTCGCAAAGCAACTCATTTCATCTCTAGGATTAGACACCAAAGATGGAGCATACTTGGACAACTTAGTGAATTTCAAAGAGTATTCTTGAACACTCATACCTTCTTGACGAAGGTTGATGAATTCTTCAAACTTTAGCCTCCCTTTTCTCCCTAGGAAAGAACCTATCGAGAAATGTCTTTCTAAATACTTCCAAACTTACAGGACCCACTTTTATAGCCCTACTATCTCTCCATTCAGTGTACCATAATAGAGTCACGTCCTTTAGTTGATAAGTGACTAAATCGACCTCCTAATTAGAGGTTACACCCATAGCATACACAATCTTATAGATCTCATCTGGAAAATCTTGGGAATCCTCATTTACTTTATACCCAAAGAACATTAGAGGATTCATCCTAGTTAAGTCCTTCAAACGTGAGGCCATGGTACTTGCATTTGGATTCACACAGGGCCCAATTTCTTAATTAGCTTAAGTCATCATAGCTTGAGCTTGTGTAGTTACGGCTTGAGCTTGAAAAGTCATGACTTGAGTTAAGGTTAGGAAATTCGCCCTTATCTCTCCATTGTCATAACTGGAGGATTGACCAGAACTTTCTCATTAGCAATATCCTCCTCAACTCTTCTCGATGACATTGCCCTTCTAGTAGTCATTTCCTATATGCACAAGAAAAGCATCAGAAGATAAAGGACTTTATAGAGTTAAGACTTTTAGGCACGACTTTAAGAGTAACAAAAGAAGGAAAGTTCCTAAGCATCACATAGCAACACATTCATAAGTGTGGCGCGCTTCACACCCATGAACAAGACTCTACTAGACGTGGTTAATGAGACATCAATCCTAGTATTATCCAAAGATAGTCTGATTGTAGGGTCTGTGATGTCTCTTAAACATAAGTAGGGATAAGATCCAATAGTTTCTACTCGTTTTTCCTCATGGTGGGAGTTGTATTTTATTTCTTTTATAAATTGTACTCTTAGAAGCTCTTGTCCATGTTTAGATTAATTCACGGGAAAGGGTACAATGTATTTCTTTACAAGGAACTTTGAGTTTAAATTGAGTTTAGAGTATTTCTACATATAAACAAAGTTTAGTTTTTAATTCGTTCACTTCCACATCTAATGACCCAAATTAGGGGTAAGGATTCTACTAGCTTGGGTTTAGAGTAGGTGCTCACATGATCCGATATATATATATATATATATATATATATATATATATATATATATATATATATATATGAATATATAAATGGTTTAAAATGGGAAGTGCATGGACTAGAAAGTGATATAAGATATGTGAACCGAAGAATAAAACATTTTTATGAAAATTATAAAGCAACTACCTTAGGATAAAAATAGTAAGTAGTAAAAATAGCTTCATCAAAGAATATAGACTACCTAGACTTACAGATTCAAACAGAAAAAAGATTCCAAAGAGTAAAACCAGACAGTACAATTAAGTGTAATTTCGGAAACGGAAATCATATTTTACATACAGAAGATATTCAATATAATACTCTAATAGACCTTATAATTAATCTCAGCGAAAAATTAAAAGAATCAAATAATAAAATTATAAAGATATTAAGTGAACAAGAAGAAATACAAAATAAGCAGAAACTGCTTTTTAGCAAAATAGAAAATAATCTAGACTACTTAAAAGAACAAGGAATAGACTTAAATAAAAAATTAAACGAATTAAGAAATAAACCTAAAGAAGAAATTAGTAATACATTAGTAATAAAGATACAAGAAATAAAGACAGAATTAGAATTAATAAAAGAAATAGTTCTTTCATGATAGAATCAGAAATCTATAAAGAAGCAACAAAATTAATAGAAAAAAGAATAGGTCTCCCCTCAGATTATAAAGAATTTGATCCATCTTCAAAATCAGACAAAATTATTATACAACAAAATAATATAATAATATCACTTTTATTATCAATAAATAACAAGATAGATAAAAACTATAAAGAAAAATTTGAGAGTAAGAATATAGATACAACTGGAATAGGAGAACTAATAGAAAAGCTAAATAAAATAGAAATTACTCCTCAAAAAGAAAAAATAATTAAAAAAGAACAGAAAAAATGGACATTTTTCCAACTAGATCAAGAGAAGACAGACCAAGACCAAGCTATTCTAAAAACATGATAAGTAATAACTTTATATCAAGAATAATAAATAGAAAGACAAAAGAAGAAAATAATCAACAATTAGGAGAAATAATAGACACAGATAAAGATATACAAATCTTTCAACAAAATCAATTAAAACTCTTAAATCCAAAAGTACTATATAATACAAACTCAAAATCTCAATTATATAGACACTACAGAGAAGAACAATTATCAGTATTAGGAAAAAATTCAGTATCGTTACCACTAATAAACATAGAATCTATAAAAGAAATACAATACGCTAAAAAGGATCTAATGCATATAGGATTAATAGTTATAGGAATTAAAGGATTAACTAGAAAAAATTTAGGAACAAAGACATTAATTACTATATACGATAATAGATGGTCAGACATAAAAAAGGCAATTATAGGATTAACAGAAGTAGATATGACTAATAATGGAGGAATTTTCTACATAAGTCCAGACTTTATGATGAATTTAAAAGAATTTGGAACCCAAATAAGAATAGGAATACAAACTAAAGGATATGAGGAAATGAGTAGTGGAAAGAATTTATTAATATGTGTAGGATTCCTAGGAAAAATGACAGATAATAGTAATACTAGATTTAAACTACAAATAAATGATGTAGTAGAAGTAATGGGAAATAAAGGGATAAAATTAATAAAACCAATAAAAATAGACCCTGAAGAATATGCAGGATTAGAATGGAAGCTAGGAGACTTTAAAGAAAAAGAAGCATTAACACCAGATGCTCACTTAATATATACAAATTCTAAAGGAGAACCTTCAATTAGATTTACAGATTATAATTATGAAGCTCAAAAAGACTTTGAAGAAGAAAGTACTATAGAAGAAATGCCTTTAGAAGGAATGAATATGGAAATAACATTAGAAGAAGACTATGCAGTAGATATAGCTATAGAAAAAGCAAAAGAAATATGCAAAGAAAATAAAAATAGACTTTTTACTTGTAAAGGATGTAAATTAAAAGACCTAAATTTAGAACAAACAATATCTCATTTTAAAATATGTGAACAAAGAATTGATAATAAAGGATATAGATTAGAAAAAGAATTACAAGATAAATTAGACAAAAGCAATAATATAATGACACAAATACAAGACAATGATAGTGAAATATCTGAGTTAGAATCTATACTTAGTCAGAAAGAATTAATGGAAACAGCTAGTTCTAGTAGTCCATTTCAAAGAACAAATGAACAAGGACATACTGCAGACAATAGCACAGGAAATATACCACGTAGAAGAGTATATAGACAAGGAGATACTCCAACAATAGACGTAAAACCTATGGGAAAAAGAATGCCTATAGAAGAACCAATAGTACTCCAAGAAGGAGGAAGTAAAGGAAAAATTTTAAATATAGCAGCACATGATCCACAAAGATGGAACTCAGTAATAGACTTATGGAAAGGAATAGTAGTAGCAGATTTCATAAAAAATTATACAGAAACAGATGCAGAAACCATGTATAAATATTTAGAAACTTTTTTAGGAGAATCAACTAAAGCTTTATGGGAAGCTTATAAAATAGAGTTCCCATCAGAATTCCAATACTTAGTATCGTTAGGACCTAACCCATATAACTTTACAAATAAAATACATACCTTAATAACAGGAGAAGACCCAAATAGTGGATTAATAGCTTTACAAAGAAATGCAGTAATAAAATTAGAACAATTAAGTATAAGTAATTGGTATTATATAAAGAAATTCTTAAATGACTATTTCTACTATTGTACAATTAGTGGAAATGCCTTTGACCAAGACTTAGGTAAAAAATTATTTAATAAATTACCAGGAGCTTTAGGTAGAGAAATAGAAGAAAGATGGACTAAAAGAGATGGAGTAGCCCAAAATCCTCAAGCAAAATGGTCAATAGGACATAGAATACAACATATAATGGAAATACTACAAGAAAAATGTACCAATCTACAGATACAAAAACAACTAAAACAGAATGAAATGAACTTCTGTAAAGATGTAATATATACAACTCAAAGTTACGACAAAGAACAATATAAAAAGAGAAAGTACAAAAAATACCATCCACAAATAATAAGAGATATAATAAAAAAGGATATTTTCTTAGAAAGTCTTTAGCAAGGAAACCATATCTAAATAAAGATAGACATGTTAGAAAGTATAGAACAGATAGAAATTATAAAAATAAACTAGAATGTTTTACATGTGGAAGTATAGAACATTTAGCAAATACTTGCCCTAAAAGATATAATGCTAAAACCAGAAATGCGCAACTAGTAGAAGAATTTAATGAGGCATTATTAAATGTAGATGAATATATGTCAGACAATGAAAGTATTTACTCTATAGTAAGTATTGATATAGACGAAAATAACAAAGAAGAAGATTCTTCTAATTCAGAAGGAGAAGAATTAATTAATGAAATAGGAATAGAAGACTTAAATATAGATAATCTAAAAATAAATTTTATGAATATAATAGAATGTGAACATGATTTTGAAAAAGATACAGGATTAGATAGTAATCCATGTAATTGGTGTAAATGGTACCCAAGCAAACATAAAAGAGCTAAATGTAATAAATGTTTTATAGAAGGATGTATAAATTGTATAGAAACACAATTAGGAATAATAACTCAGAAAAGAAAAGAAATATACACAAATGAACCTCTAGTAAACTTAAAAGTATTAGTGTTAGAAGCAAAAGTAAAAGAATTAGAAGAAAGAATAGTAAGGTTAGAAAAAGGAAAAAATGTACAACAAGAACAATCAACAGATAATCAAGAATTAATGAATGAAGAATCTAACACCCTAATATGTAATGAAGACAAAAATATAAATACTGTTAAAATATTAGCAAAACTCCAAATTGGAAAGTATGAAATAGAGACCTTAGCATTAATAGATTCAGGATGTACCAAAAGTATTTTAAATAAAAAGATTGTACCTCCAGAGCTAATAAAGACTTTAGAAAAACCACTTGCAGCTATGCAAATGGATGGAACACATAATATATATAGATATTACATAGATAAAGCACAAATAAGTTTCTTAAATACTTGCTCAAAATTTTACAAACCCACTTATAAAATGGATAAAATATGGGTAAGAGATTTAGACATAAGAGTAGATTTTGTGCTAGGACTAGACTTTATATTATATAATAAAGGAGGAACTTTAATAACCAAAGATGGAATACTTTTTATGAAAAATACAACTTACACTTCAGTTTTGACTAACAAAATTGATACTAAAATAAGACAAAAAGAAAAATGTTGTGAAAATTGTGAAAATAACATAGAATGTACTAAAAATAATTGTAATATACTATACGAAAATATACTAGAAATAGAAGAAGAAGACGAAATAATTAATAAAAATTATGTTTTAATAGAAATGGAAACAGAACTATATAACTTTAAGACAGGAATACAGATAATAGGGGAAATAAAAAATCAACAAGACTTAGATAATATAGTAAAAATCTTAGATGAAATAGAAATAATAGGAGAAAAACCTTTAAAATATTGAGAAAATAATTATGAAGTATGTAAACTAGATATAATAAACCCAGAGTATATAATAAAGACAGCCTCTATAGAAGCTACAAATCAAGATTTAGAAGATTTTAAAATACAAATTAAAGAGTTATTAGAATTAGGAGTAATAAGAAGATCTACTTCAAAACATAGATCAACAGCATTTATGGTAAGAAATCATAATGAAATAATTAGAGGAAAAGCTAGAATGGTTATAAATTATAAAAGATTAAATGACAATACTAGAACAGATGGATATAAACTACCAGACAAGACAGAATTAATAAATAGAATACAAGGAAAAACAATTTTCAGTAAATTTGATTGTAAATCAGGATATTGGCAAATAAAGATGCATCCAGACAGTATAGAATGGACTGCTTTTAACTGTCCTGAAGGACATTTCGAATGGTTAGTAATGCCATTTGGGTTAAAAACAGCACCTCCAATTTTCCAAAGAAAAATGGATAAAATATTTGGAGAATATAAAAGATTTGTTTTAGTATATGTAGATGATATTTTAGTATTTAGTAGAAATATAAAAGAACATTTAGGACATTTACAAACGGTTTTTAGATTATTTGTTAATAACGGAATAATAATTAGTAAAAAGAAAATGGAATTATGTAAAAATTATATAAATTTTTTAGGAATAATTCTAGGAGAAGGAAAGGTTAAGTTACAACCTCATATAGCTAAAAAAACATTAGATATGCCAGATAAATTAGATAATTTAAAAGATTTACAAAAATTCCTATGTATAGTTAATTATGCAAGACCTTTTATAAAAGATTTAGGAAAAATAGCAGGACCATTATATTCCAAGACAGGAAATAAAGGACAAAGAAATTCTAATATAGAAGACATAAAATTAGTACAAAGATAAAAGAAAAAATAAAAAACATTCCTGATCTAAATATGCCATTAGAAACAGATTATTTGATAATATAAACAGATGGAAGCTTTGAAGGATGGGGTGCAGTACTAAAATCAAAACCACATAAATATAGTATTAAAAAAGAAGAAAAGATATGCGCCTATCAAAGTGGAAAATTTAAAGAAAAAGGTAATAAAGCTAGCATAGATGTTGAAATTCTAGCAGTAATATATGGTTTAAATAGTTTTAGAATTTATATTTTAAATAAACCAGAAATATTAGTAAGAACAGACTGTGAAGCAATAGTAAAGTTTCATCAAAAAATTAATGATAAAACTAGTAGCAGAAGAAGATGGTTAAACTTTTTAGATACAATATCTATTTACCATTCTATAAATTTTGAGCATATTAAAGGAAATGATAATAATATAGCAGATCAATTAAGTAGATTACTAATTAAAGTTTAAATTTTACAGAATGAGACCTCTACTATCAGACAAAGGTAAAAAGGTTCAACCTTCAACCTCAGGTTTGGCAGACTCTTATAAGCAGACAGTATTAGCTAATTTACATTTTAAATCAGTAGATAAAGTTGACGATATTAGAATAGAAAGAATGCAATTTGGAGTACAAAACTTAATTGCATATGGACCGTCAAACTTAACTTTTAGACATTTACCTAACTGTCAATTAGACAAACAACAGACATGTCTTATAGATAACATATGGATAGCACATAATAAAAAAGACACTAAATATATAATTGCTGTTCTAAATGCTTTAGGATACTATTTTACTAGTAAAAATAAAGACAATAAATATAAATATTATGTAGTAGTTCATGGTAAGACAAACGGTGTTTTCCAAACTTGGATAGAAGTTTTAGACTCAATCAAAGATTTTCATAAACCACTTTTCAAAGGTTTTAACGATTTTACAGAAGCTTTAGACTATGCTAGAGGAATTTTAGGACCAAATTATTATATTTCTCCAGCTCTCAGACAAAACCCAGAAAAAATCCCACAATATAATATCCAAAAAGACACAGACAAAATTATATTTTGTGACCATTGCTCATCCATGACCGAAGCATTCAAAAGGCTGAATTTGAAAAATGATGCCTTAATGGAAGAAAATGCCAAGCTCAGGGAAAGACTCAGCAAATTGGAAAGCAAAGGTAAAGATACACAAACTCAGACATATACTCAGGGTTCTCCATCCCAAACAAAAATGGATGAGATGGGTGTGCATTCCCCACTGAATGCTAAGAAATCCACTGTATCGGATAATGATACAGCTAGTCCGGTTCAAACGGTGGCCGGTAAAGACTTCTCAAATCCGTTAATGGCTGTCACTTTGCCAAAAAGTGAAAGAGAAGAAAGTTCATCTTCAAGACGAAAATTACCACTTTCCTTAACCAGACAATCAGACGAAAAGTTAAAAAAGCCCAAAAAAATAAAGAGTTAGAATTCCTAATAACCCAGACTGTAGAAAAACTACTTAAACAAAAACAAGAAAAAGACAAACATATAAACCCAAGCCCAATACAAAGCCCAAGACAAATTTCTACTCCGAGCCCAAATAATTCAGACAATTTTGAAGACTCAATGCAATTTGCCCAAGACCCAAATGATGACGATTCAGGAGCAAGTTTCGATTCTATTGCATTGCATAATTTAGATACGTAAAAAAAAAAAAAAAGAGGTTATAATAATAATGAATAAATAAAATACATAAATATTATTCCAGTAAAAGAGGGATGCCTCTTTAGTCAAATTTGTGAGTCCCACTTTACTCACTACCACACATGTGGAAAAACTGTTGGGACGCGTCGTAATCAGAAATAGAGATAAGGTGATAAGGATTGTCAGAACAGATTCCAGGAGTAATAATGCAAAAAGAAGGGACAATGACTTCACGTGACGATGGGGCCCAGATGTGTACCCGGCTGAAGTGATAAGATTCCCTTTTCTATTTGAAATCCGGAGTTTGAAGTCCGAAGGCATCTATAAAAGCAGACTTTCTGAAGACAAAGAAGATAGAAGAGAGAAACCAAGAAAGGAGAGAATCACCACAAAAAGCCTCAAAAAATTTCCAGAAATATCACTTTTTCCATAAGACTATCTTTAAGACATTGTAAAAAGATTTTCAGTTTTTGGTTCTTTAAGTATTTTTAAAGTTTGTTTGAAGTAAGCTTGGAAGCTTTTCGGGTTTCCCGAAAGGGAAACTTCACTCTGTTTTAATTATGTAAGTTTTCATATCTAAGTTTCTGTTAAACTTCCCCTTATGTAAATTATGTGTTTATGATTATAAAATTATGTGTTAATTATTATGCTAAAATTCATGTAAATATATGAATATTTTATGAATCTATTTTATCTAGTATATGGTTAGTCTCTTAGCCTCTTATGAATATCGATGGATTAACCTGTAAATTCCTAGGACTATGTCAGGTTAAATGTTCTAAGGAGAACGATGAATAACCAATTCCGGGGTGGGGTTAAAGAAGATCATTTATAAGAACAAAAGGCTAAGAGAAAGAGATGAAAGATATTAATAGATTCATAAGATAAAAAAAAAAAAAGTCTAAATTTTAAGGGAAGTTTAAACTAGAAACTAGAGTGAATATTACATAATAAAACAAGAAGAGTGAAGGAGTACTGAGTAGGATTTTACATCTTAAAAGAAAAACAAACGAACATCATCTCTCCTACAGACAACTTTATTGAAAGAAATTTTTATATATATATTCCAGAAGAATAATTTCTCCTTTATGTAATCCTTGCATGATAGTCCGAATAATATATTCCTATATTAATTTTAATTTTTATATTACTAACTTCTCCATAATTTATCTCGAAACCAAATGACCCTCACATAACTATATTTAGGGAAAATGATTAATTATGTTATCGAATCTTGAAGAAATATTTATTTATATTATTTATTAAAAGTTTGATTCATATATACTATTTTCGTTTGAAAAAAATGTTCATTCATGTCATTATTTATTAATTAAAAATAATTTTAATTTTTACAAATCATAATTTACATGTAATATGGATTCAATCGTGTCATTAATTGTTAATTGAAAACTTTTTTGACTTCTACAAATCATAATTTACAGGTAATATTGATTAAATCACATTATTAATTATATCATTTTTTAAAATAAAAGAATGCCAAAATATGCCATCAAACTAGTGATTGTCAGTCTTCATTCCAATTCCAATATTTAAAAGGCAAAGAGGAGAATTCGATACCGTCAAAGCAATTAGGTGCACCTAGAGAATAATTATCCACAAATCTTTTTTTTTTCTTTCTATATTCTCTACATCCTTTTCTTTCTTTTATTATTCCCTCCACCCCTTTTTGACTTTTTGCAAAATGATTTTAGACCTTAACAAATCTCCATCACGAAAATCTTCATACAACTTGGAACATCTTATACCCTAAAAATCTTGCTAATCACTACTTTCTTAAAGGGTCAATAGCATCCCCTCATTACTTAATGTGATTCCTCAATATTGTTCATGGATATATTCATCATTTTGATTAAAACTAATATATATATATATATAAATAAAAAAGTTAAAGAAAATGGATTGAGATCTATCAAGTTCATTTTCTTTCGGCAAATTAAGTCACTGTCACACCCCTTTTTCGCGCGGCGGCTTAAGGGTTTTTCCAATTTAAGTGACGTTATTAATTAAGGGATTATTTTAATTTTTTTCAGAGTCGCAACTTGGAATTGAGTTATGGTGTTCCAAATCACCTTTTTTGTTTAACTCCTAATCAAAAGGAAATGACTCTTTGTTTAGTCTGCGAATGAGTTCGGATAAGGAATTCTGTTGACCGAGGGGAAGGTATTAGGCATCCCTCGAGTCCCGTGGTTCTAGCACGGTCGCTTTATGGACTTTTATGACTTAAACTAATTATTTAAAAATTCTATGGTTAAAACAAATGTATTTACGCTCATTCTTTAATTTATTTAAATATATTAAAAACTACCTTATTTTATTAATCTATGCCCTTTAATTAAAATATATATACGCATATAAATTAAATCAAACAAAGCAGAATAAAATAAGATATTCTTAATTTTACTTTTTTCGTTTGTTACTATTCTATTTTTTTTACACTCCCTTTTTTTTCTTTTACCTTCTCATCTTTTACTATTATTATTATTTTATTGTTATTATTATTTGTATACTTTCAAGGTTTTATTTATATATTTTTTTATTCAACTTAATTTTTTTTTTGGACAAAGAAACTTAAAAAAATAAAAGAATTCTTTCCTCTTCAATTGCATATTTTTTTATTTTAAACTTCTTTTTCTATTATTTATTTTTTCTGTTTCCTCTTTTCCCCTTTTTATTATATTCTTTCACACATTTTATTTTTTAACTTTTTCTTTTTTTCTTTTTATTATTATTGTTATTATATTATTTTATTTTATTTTTTCTATATTATTCGAATTTTTTTTATGTCACTAAATTAAACGGAAATTCACTAACGAAAATGAACTAAAATTAACATTTACGTAATAGCTTCACATGTTATCATTATAAACTAAATATTAAAAATTAAAATGACTTGGACGATAATTTTACTTAAATATAAAATAAACTACGAGTTATTTAAATATAAAATAAATCATGGTTTGTTATAATAATTTCACACTGAATATAACTATATAAAGGATCTAAACACTAAGTTGATATGAAATATTTGAACAAACTTCATATAAAACGTAATGGTTTAACCACATGTGAAATTTGACAACTTCAATATATTGCAATCAATGCTTGTATAACATGATATTAAATTATTTAAATAAAATAAATTAAATGGTACCTCTTGCGAAAATTCCACCAAAACAAAAAATTCGAATAAGAAACCGCGAAAGTAAACCTCAACTTCAACTTTTTGGTTTCTTTGTGCGTGTGTTGTTCGGGAAAAAAAATTCTTTGTTGTTTCTTCTTTTTTTTACTTACAGATTTTTTTCTCTTTCTCTTTCTTTCTCTTCTTTTTTTTTTACGTCTCGTGTGTTTTTCTCTTTTCCTTTATATATATATATATATATAGATATAGATATAATATAGATATAGATAGATAGATATATTAGATATATAGAGATAATAGAATATATATATAGATTATATGCATATTATAGATATATAGATATTATATAGATAGATATATGAGGTACTATATATTAAAATATATATAAAACGTTGATATTATATAATTATTAAGTGCTTTAAGTAAATAAATTAATAAGCTAAATGGGTAATTAAAAAAAACATAATTAAGAAATATTACTTTATTTAAATAATATATGTAATATATATATATATACACCTTTTTTTAACAATCAAAATAAACTTATCTAATAAAAATTATATTTATGTTGTTTATTTTTATATGTTTTAAATAAACTTAATGAAAATAATAAAAGTCAAAATATATTTAATTTAGATTGATAAAATTATTTATGCTCTTAAAATTGGTGTTAAACTTTAAATTCGGTCAAAAATTACGTGTCTACAGTTTGTCCCTCTTTGACTGGAAACACAAAGAGTTTTCAGACAAAGAAGTAGACAAAGTGACAAGTTTTGACCGAACACTTATTTGAAAGACCAAAATTTGTGCGATCGAGTCCTTGTTTGGACATCCTACATATCCCGGGTTATAAGGGAATCAGGCCACTTGTAGTTCGAGTAGATAAAGTGATGAGTTGGAAGTTAAGTGAGGTTCCATCGAGGCTCCAGATAGCGGCTCTTATCCTTACATAAAAATTGAAAACTATTAGTCAAAATAAAAACAAATGTACAAACTTATATCCACGCAGCTTTTCTTGAATCTTCACTTGAATTTTGACTTTAAGATATCACCTTGATTTTTGAGTGAATATCTTAACTTAGAATTGGAATGGATGCTGAACTTGCCACTTAGACGGATCTTTTGACATTCTTCAAAATGAAAATTTGAAAAATGCTCTTGAATGAATGCGTGTTTTCTTGATCAAAAGTTGACTAGTAAGAAGATGTGTGGAAGTCAGGCTGCTACATGCATTGAATAAGCTAATTCTAACCATCATGGAATTGATTATTCTAAACAATTTGAAACTTTGTTCTTGAATTTCAAATCCAGGTCTCGCTTGAGAAAACCTGAGAACCACCATAAAAAAAAAAAAAATTCCCCAATTTTCACTAGGAAATTTTTTTGTGAGTTATTAGCAAATATAAATATAAAACATAAACTTCGGCTAGGAAGTGTTTATTTCAGGAGAAAATAAAACTAAAAATCTAGACTAGGAAGTATTAATCCTATGAGAAAGTAATCTAATCCCATTATTCATGAGGGTCCTGATAGTCCCATTATCCAGGAGGGTCCTGCTAGTTCCATTGTTCAGGAGGGTCCTGCTAGTCGCATTATCCAGGAGGATCCTACTAGTCCCATTGTTCAGGAGGGTCCTGCTAATCGCATTATCCAGGATGGTCCTGCTAGTCGCATTATCAGGGAGGATCCTGCTAATCCCATTATCCAGGAGGAACCTGCTAGTCCCATTATCCAAGAGGGTCCTGCTAATCCCATTATCCAGGAGGGTCCTGCTAGTCCCATTATCCAGGGGGGTCCTGCTAGTCCCATTATCCAGGAGGGTCCTGCTGGTCCCATTCTCCTTGAATTTGATGAACTAGTAAGTTTGAGTCTCCTAACACTAACAATTCTTGGATGCCCATGTCAACAGCTAACCTCAGACCCAATATGCACGCTTCATACTCAGACATATTATTAGTACAATAGAATCTAAGTTGGGCTGATATAGGGTAATATTCCCCTGATTCAGACATAAGAACAACACCTATTCCAACTCCTTTCCTGTTAGAGGCACCATCAAAGAATAAATTCCAACCTTGATCATTATCGTGAATAACTTCATCGATACAAGATATCTCCTCATCTGGAAAATAGGTTTTAAGTGGTTCATATTCTTCATCAATACGGTTCTCTGCCAAATGATCTACCAATGCTTGAGCTTTCATTGCGGTCTGCGTTATATAGATAATGTCAAACTCTGTGAGCAAAATTTGCCATTTTGCAAGCCTGCTGTGCATGCATGTTTGGATTTTTTCTGCTTGTGTCAAGGGCTTATGAGATTACATACGGATACGAGAGAGAGATAAGTAGTGTAAGATGAAATATAATGTTTCAACTTATGTGCTACCCAAGTTAGGGCACAACACGTTCTTTCAAGAAAGGTGTACTTTGCTTCGTAAACGGTAAACTTCTTGCTGAGGTAATAAATGTCCCGCTCTTTCTTCCCAGTGTCATCATGCTGACCAGTACACAACCAAAAGAAATATCCAGTACTGACATATACAATATCAAAGGTCTTCCCGGCTCGGGGGGAACCAACACAGGCGGATTCGACAGGTAATTCTTAATTCTTTCAAAAGCTTCTCGACATTCTTCGGTCCACTCGACTGTGGCATTCTTTTTCAACAACTTAAAGATAGGCTCACAAGTTGTTGTGAGTTGAGCAATGAATCTGCTGATGTAGTTTAACCTTCCTAGAAGGCTCATAACCTCAGTTTTGTTCTTTAGAGGTAACAATTCTTGAATTGCTTTTATTGTTGAAGGATCCAACTTGATACCTCTTCGACTGACTATAAACCCCAAAAGCTTCCCCGATGGTACTCCAAATACACATTTTGCAGGATTAAGCTTGAGATTACACCTGCGAAGCCTTTCAAAAAATCTTCTTAAGTCTTTCACATGATTTGACTGTTTTTTAGATTTAATGATAACATCATCCACATAAACTTCGTTGTCATTGCTATCATATAAGCTGCCCCTGCATTTTTTAATCCAAAGGCATAACACGATAACAATATGTACCCCATGGAGTGATAAAAGATGTTTTTTCTGCATCTTCATCATCCATGATAATCTAATGGTAGCCCGCATAACAATCCACAAAAGATGCAACCTCATGTTTAGCACAATTATCCAATAAAATATGGATGTTAGGCAAAGGAAAATCATCTTTTGGAATTGCCTTACTCAAATCACGATAATCAACACACATTCGAACTTTGCCGTCTTTCTTAGGGACGGGTACGATATTGGCTAACCAAGAAGGATATTGAGAGACTTGAACAACTTTGGCCTCAAGTTGTTTTGTGATCTCCTCTTTAATTATTACACTCATGTCGGTTTTGAGTTTTCTCAACTTATGCTTTATCGGAGGAAAATTAGGATCAATTGGCAACTTGTGAACAACCATGTCAAATCCAGGCATGTCATCATAAGATGACGCAAAAACATCTTTATAATCAAAAAGGGCCTGGATCATATCGTCCTTTTGATGTTGAACATGTACACTTATCTTAGTCTCCTTAATAATTTCCTGATCCCCCAAATTTATCGTCTCAGTTTCACTCATGTTTGGATTTGACTTATTTTTAAAATGATGAAATCCCTCCTTACTTCTTCAAATACTCTATCTTCATCATATTCAATTTCTTGACTTATTATTTCAATATTAGGTCGAAGATTAGATTGGATATTAAGATCTAGCAAAAAATTATGCATGCATGTCATATCACTAGAATCGGCATAGAAAGAACTGTATAAAAGAAAACGAACAAATATATTAGACTGAAATAAATATGCAATTACATCCTATTGAAAAGGGAAATAGAATGTTTGAAATAAAACAACAAGATAAAATTCGAATTACAATCCTTGAATGAATCGGACGACAAAGAAAAAACAAGACAGACTACCAAGACTCGTCTTTAACGGGGAGAGGGGTGTTGTTTAGATTGACATCAGGACCAATGAATTGCACATCTCTGTCTCTAGTTCCTTCTCCGAGTTCCACCATATCAACCTCGACAAATAAATCTTGAAAATAGTTGATCATTTCTTCGCTAACTTTCATCACTGGCTCTGGAAAAGATGATTGATAAGATTCTGTTGCGCGGGCTTTGATGAAAGATTTTTAGATTGGTTGTATAGACTTGGTAAGTGACCATACATCTCTCTTCTTCCTTTTTGCCTTCATTTTTTCCTCGACTCTAGGTTGGTAGCCTAAGCTAAAAGTACCGATGCTCTTTCGTAGACTCACTGGATAAGCTCTCCCTTGCAAGCGAATTCCTAAGCCTTTACCTGGATCAAACCCATGTTTCAGCAATTCATTCACCACCATTGCAGACGCGATGGGCATATTTGGTTTTGAAATGACACTCCCCTCTGGGACCTGCTCAATAACCACTACCTCAGAAGCTTGATAAACTAGTGCCTCATTCTCATTATCCGCCTTGATAAAAGGGAAGGAAGAGTCTTTGTAGATTGATAAATCCCCCTCACCATGAACAATTACCTCTTGTCGGTCGTATTCAAACTTAATCATTTGCTGCAACGTTGAAGGGACTGCTCCAGCCTTATGCACCCATGGCCTCCCCAACAATAGATTGTAGGACGCGTTGATATCCAACACTTGAAAATTCACAGCGAAATCCACAGGCCCTATGGTTAGTACGAGCTCTATCTCACCAATAACATCTGTTTTTGACCCATCAAAAGCTCTAACACATACATTGTTGGGTCGGATCCTTTCAGCACTAACATTCAATTTTTGTAGAGTTGATAAAGGACAAATATTTGCTCCAGATCCTCCATCAATTAGAACTCGAGTGACATATGAAAGCTCACACTTTATAGTGATATGTAGGCCTTGGTTATGTCTTGTACCTTCTTTGGGTAGTTCATCATCTGAAAAGGTGATGCGGTTTGCCTCAAATACTCTCCCAGCAATCTTCTCTAACTGACTCACTGTAACTTTACTAGGAACTTGTGCTTCATTCAAAATTTTCATTACAGCCTTACGATGTTTATCAGAATGTATTAGCAAAGACAACAAATAGATTTGGGCTGGAGTTTTTCTTAATTGTTCCACCACAGAGTAGTCTGATAGTTTCATCTTCCTTAGGAATTCCTCCGCCTCTCCTTCAGTGACCGAACTCTTTATTTGTATTTGGTCATTTTTAGTTTTCCAAAATTCCATCAGGATATACATCTTCGTGAACGGGTTATTCCTCCCACTTCATCTATTTCTTCATCAACTTCTTTTCCCTTGTATGTCACGATAGTAGGTTCATAATTCCAGGGAACAACTTTGGGGTTAGTCATTGGGAGCTTGGATACTGGCCTGATAATTACAGGAGGAATATGGGCCCCTTGCACGATCAAGATAGGTTTGTTTGGCCTTTTTGGAACAAACGATTTTGCCTTACTCGGACTTGCCCAAACATCTTCAAGGGCTCCTTTCACAGTTAATATGGGTGTGTTTGATGGACTCAACTTTTCTAACACACTTTCCGCCCCTAAAGGCATCATTTTTGTTACATCAACAACATTTGCTGACTTCTCAATGCCAGTTCCCACCCTAAGGATTGGCTTATAAGGAGATGCAAACTCTTCATGACCCTCCATCATTTCCAGCATGTTTGTTTCAGTATGCCTCGGCAGTGGATTTTGAGTTGATGTTGGGTCCACTCGGACTTTCAACTATAATTCGATTAGAATCGATCAAATCCTGAATGACCCTTTTCAAATACCAACATCTCTCTATGTTGTGCCCTAGGGCATTAGAACAATATGCGTAATGTTGAGAATAATCCAAATTTCTCGGGGGAGGATTCGACATCTTTCTCTCAATAGGACTCAAAACATTCAACGTCCTTAATTTTTGGAACAAGCTAGCATACGACTCCCCAATAGGAGTGAACTCATCTTTAACGCCATTTCCCTTTTTGTATTGTGGTCTAGGACGGAAAGGAATTCTAGTAGTATTTTGATGAACTTGTGGGGGTGGTGGATGATTTTGTGGAGTTGGTGCACGCCATTGTGGATAAGAAGGGGGTGCAATTGGTTGTGCATTAAAAACATGATATGGAGTGTATGGGCAGAATATTGTGGAGCTTGGGAAGGAAAATAGTGTTGTGGGGGATTACCTAGAACATGAGTCCTAGGCGCTGATACAATAGTGGCCACATCCTCCCTTCTCTTCTTCCCTCCAATATTTCCAGAACCATTTTGAAGCACTTGTGTTGTGGCTTTTAAGGCAGCTTGACTTACAATCTTTCCAGACTTGATGCCATTTTCCACCATTTCCCCTACCTTAATAACTTCAACGAATGTCTTCCCTACGGCAGAAAGAAGATAGTGAAAGTAATCAGGTTCTTGCGCCTGGAGAAAAACATCAATCATCTCTGACTCCTTCATCGGTGGTTTAACCCTAGCAGCTTGTTCCCTCCATCTGATAGCATATTCACGAAAATTTTCCGTGGTCTTTTTCCTCATGTTGGCTAACGAGGAGCGATCTGGAACAATGTCAATATTATATTGGAATTGTTGTACAAAACATCGAGCCAAATCATCCCATGTGTGCCAGTTGGTGATATCCTGATCTATGAACCATTCAGATGCAATCCCTACTAAGCTTTCCCCAAAATAGGCCATAAGTAACTCTTCTTTGCCCTCTGCACCCCTCAATTGGTTGCAATATCTCTTTAGATGAGCTATGGGGTCTCCGTGACCATCATATTTTTCAAACTTTGGAGTTTTAAAACCAGCAGGTAAATGGACGTGAGGAAACATACACAAGTCACTGAACGAGATGCCCTTGTGGCCTCCTAGTCCTTGCATATATCTTATACTCTATTCCAAACTCTTCATTTTCTTAGTCATTTCCTCATGTTCCTCATTCTTGACCATCCTCTCAATTTCGACAGGGGAACTATATTGATGAATGTGGGGATGAGAGCTTGGAATTTTAATGGCCTCTTCAAGAGTGTAACTCTGATCACGCCGAACTTTGGGCGGAGGATCGCTGTTGGATTTGTGCACCATCGTTGGCTGCGGGATGCTGTTAGTCGGGGCAGTTGACACAAAGAGTGATTACTTATCACAGGCGTATTCGAAGGGCGCACCATAGAAGTTCCAGCGACATTGAATGTGTTAGCATAGGGGCTGAATCCAGGGGGATATATCGGATCGCTTGTCGACACCTGGATAGGGTGAGACATATTTGTATTAAAATAGTCTCGGATTGAAGACGGTGGAGGTTGTCCACTCATCCAAGCCTCGTACATCTCTGCCATTTGTTGTTTTAACGCCCTTATCTCTTCTGTTGTCCCTGTTTCTTGTGAAGTCATCTGGTTTTGGATCTCCTCATCATTGTCCGATTCATTTCCGTCTTTGGGGGCCATTTTCTGTTTCCCTTTCGATCTTGTGTTGTAAGGATGTGATGCCAGTTTAACCACAAACCAACTACCTTTAAGCTAGTATGTCTCTCTCTCTTTCTCTCTCTATTTCTCTCTCTCTCTCTCTCTCTCTCTGAATGGAGTAACAAACCGATTAGTGTTTAAGAAATTATGCACATTGTATCCACATACATACTTCTAATATGGAGGACCTTATGTTTCATCCCGGCTTACCTATGCATTCTTCTCTTCATTAGTTTTTTAATATTTTATTATTATTATTTATTTATTTACTTATTTATGTATTATCATTATGATTATCATTTTTTAAGAGAAAGAAGAAAGAAAAAAGAAAAGAAAATAATAATAATAATTTGGATCGAACCCCCTGGGTTGCCTACGTATCATGTTTGGCCCATGAATCAGATCTTGCGTAGTTCGAGAAAAATATTAATAATAATTTTTTTTGCATGACATATTCACATAAGGTGACCGAAAGCAAATCTTTTTCATTTATTTTCAAATATTTTAAGAACTAGGATTTGAATAAAATAAAATAAAAACAGAAGTACCTAGGACTTAGATAGACTCAAAATGAAATAAAATAACTAAAACGGAAAGAAAGAGAAAAACTAAAAATAATAATAAAATAAAATGAAATAATCACTACTAAGAAAATAGACTTGAAAAGAAACTGAATCCTCTAATCTCAATCATCTCCAAGACCCTTATAAATGTTCGCCAACGCTTTCGGTAGATATGGAGCCAAAACACGGGCCTGTTTGCCCAACCTCTCATCGTTCTGGTGTAAATATCTAGCATAAACATTGTTGAGTTCATCCCTGAGTTGTAGTATGCGGTCTCTGGCTTCATCCATATTGTCATAACAATTCTGTAACCAGTGGTGAGCAGTATTAACTTCATGCGTCAAATTTTCCCTTTGTTCTTGGAGCTCCTCAATTTGAAGGTGGAGTGCATCTCGCTCGGCTATCCTTTGACCTCTCTCAATCTCACAGTCTGCCTGATAAGCACTGAAACGCCTTGCTATTTCTCTTTCCCATTCCATAGAGGTTTTAACTTGAGTTTGGAGTCTAGACTGTGCGCAGATAAGTTGGGCCTTTTCTTTCTTATACTCCTCTTCCTGTTGCTCCATAGCGCCTGTGGCAATGCCCAAGTCTTCTTGTAAGGTTAGAATGATAGAGCGGTGTTTTCTAACTCTAACTTCAAATATCGCATCACGTTGGGCCAACTCCTCTTTAGCGTTTTTCAGGTCATTACTTAGGATATCCAGAGTAGATTTGTAGCTTCTTTCGACTTTGAGGCGAGCTTGCTTAATCTTAACCTCAATTTCTGCTTCTCGATCTATAGGTCCTTTTATTGAACCTTCTGGCATAACCTTAGGAAGGGGCTGATCATGAACCCAGTCTAAGTATGCTTGGTCCACCTCGCCTCTTGTGCGATCCTTCACCATATCGTGGGGACTTGAGAGTATGCATCCCCCCCAAATCTTAAATATCTCTGATTGCCTTAAAGGTATCTTGGGATGAAACTCATACATGAATTTACGCATATCTTCATTAGGTGGTAGAAACTGGCATCTCCCAAGTTGTCGCATGACTCTAAGTGGCATGTAAGGTTGGACACCTCGAAGACCCATTAGGACAATGAATGATCGAAAAGTAGACATGTATATCACCTCGGCCGATGGAAACCAATGATAATTTCACACAATCTTGTCAGCAGTCAGATTATTGAGGTGTTGCTTCCAAAGCTTCAATACCCTTCGGAAAACTATGATCTTTGATTCTTTCTTTGTGGCCTCCAATATAATCATTCCATTCTACTTTAAAGTCCACTGCATAAGGGTGATGACGAATGTGTTCAATCATCCATAGTTGTAATAACATATTGCATCCCTCAAAGTAGTCTTTTCCATCTTTGCAAATTGTTAAAGCACGATAGATGTCTGCCAGAATCATTGGTACGAGGGTGATATTAGGCTTTTTCTCAAAATCTGTAATGACCGCAGCTAAGTTCATGCTAATCTTTCCTCCTTTTTTTGGAAATACCATGATCCCCAAAAAAGTCACCACGAAGGCATCATAATTGTGTACTTCCCAGGTCAAACGACACCCATTATTACGAAGTTTCTTTCCATACACTTCGAATCCATCACTTTTGCCATATCTTTTGTACAAAAATTCTAACGAAACTCATCCATTATCGAGACAACCACCTATATCATTCTCATTTATATGCAGTAAATCTAGAAACCTCCTCCCATTAATATGTTTTGGTATCATGGGCTCTCCTTTGTGAAGATGTTTACCCTTTCCAATGAATTCCCCTATCTCCTCAATGGTAGGGGTGAGTTCACAACCAGAAAAACGGAATACATTCCTTAACGGGTCCAAAAATGCACTAGTGCTTCTATCAAATCCTGTCGTGGCTCAACATACAAAAGACTTCGTAGAAATCCCAAGCGTTTGAACATCATTCCTCGTCATTTGTCATATTTTCATACCATGTCTTCAAGAGTATCGGGGTCTTATCCAATATCATGAATCGAGGTGATTGGTCCTCTCTTTGTCTCTTATCTGCCTTTCCATATTGATTCATATTTTCCTATATTATCATAGTGACAAACTAGGCTTAATAAAATATATATTTTTTAATAAGAATAACGGAAAAATCACACACAAAAAAAGTAATTTTTTTTATAATAAAATATATTTTTTTTTTAAAAAAAATAAGAATAACGTAAAAATCATACACACAAAAAAAGTAATTTTTTTTTATAATAAAATAATCATACACACACAAAACAAAAAAAAAAATTTTTTTTATTTTTACTTATTTATTTATTTATTTTAAAAAAATGGTTATTAAAGGAAGAATGAGAAATATATATATATATATATATATATATATATATATATATATATATATATATATATATATATATATATATATATATATATATATATATAGCCCTTAAAATTTTTCCAAAACTAAAAATATTAATATATTCGATTGTATTTTATTTTTTGTTGATTAAATTTTCAATCTCTTTTTTTTATATAGAAAATCTTTAATGGTAATAATAGATTTTTCTATTTGTAAAAGAAATATGAATTTTGATAGAAAAAACTGTGTTTAATAAAAGGATTACGTCAAAACTTTAATTTGGTATTTTTCGTTATAATTAATTTTTCATTATAATTCATTCATCTAAAGCCGATCAACATTTGTATAGTCTTCCCAATAATGCAACAAATAACACAAATAATGTACATGATAGTCTCAAGCAGGGATACTTCTCTTAAACAAACTCGACCTTTGTGTCGAGCTCCCCATTAATTCAACATTATGCATTACGCAGATAAATCGAATCATATTAGGGATAGCTATTGTTGAGGCTTGTTTTACTAGGTAAACAATCTAATAGGGAAGATGTCTAGACTGGCCATAAAACGAGCGGACTACTCGAGTCAAGAAGGGACAGCTTACCAGTAGCAGGGCTTTCTAGCCTCACTGTTAGTCCTTCCCATCCTAAGACATGTGTTACTATAGAATCCCTCCCAGGAGCGTTGCCGCATCTCTGGTATCTTATGGCTCGGGAGCGTAATCGCATATCCGAATAAAGTATCTCAGAAGACTCAGATGGATGCGCGAGGAAAGATAGCTATATGATAGTTAACATATTATCAAAAGGGTAATTAAGCAAGCAAATAACATATTATTCAATTAAACACAATATTCACAAATCGATAAGTATGTAAATACATTATAAAGTCATGTAGAAGTCCATGTTTACAAGATCGAATTCTAGTTAGTCCCCAGCAGAGTCGCCAGAGATGTCACACCCCTTTTTCGCACGGCGGCGTAAGGATTTTTCCAATTTAAGTGACGTTATTAATTAAGGGATTATTTTAATTTTTTTCAGAGTTGCCATTTGGAATTGAGTTATGGTGTTCCAAGTCACTTTTTTTGTTTAACCCCTAATCAAAAGAAAATGACTCTTTGTTTAGTCTGCGAACGAGTTCGGGTAAGGAATTCTGTTGACCGAGGGGAATGTATTAGGCATCCCTCGAGTCCCGTGGTTCTAGCACGGTCGCTTTATGGACTTTTATGACTTAAACTAATTATTTAAAAATTCTATGGTTAAAACAAATGTATTTACCCTCATTATTTAATTTATTTAAATATATTAAAAACTACCTTATTTTATTAATCTATGCCCTTTAATTAAAATATATATACGCATATAAATTAAATCAAACAAAGCAGAATAAAATAAGATATTCTTTATTTTTACTTTTTCGTTTGTTACTATTCTATTTTTTTTACACTTTTTTTTTCTTTTACCTTCTCATCTTTTACTATTGTTATTATTATTTGTATACTTTCAAGGTTTTATTTATATATTTTTTTTATTCAACTTAATTTTTTTTGTTTGGACAAAGAAACTTAAAAAATAAAAGAATTCTTTCCTCTTCAATTGCATATTTTTTATTATTATTTTTAAACTTCTTTTTCTATTATTTATTTTTTCTGTTTCCTCTTTTCCCCCTTTTTATTATATTCTTTCTCACATTTTATTTTTTAACTTTTTCTTTTATTATTATTGTTATTATATTATTTTATTTTATTTTTTTCATTATTATTCGAATTTGTTTTTATGTCACTAACATTAAACGGAAATTCCACTAACTAAAATTAACATATTTACATAATAGCTTACACATGTTATCATTATAAACTAAATATTAAAAATTAAAATGACTTGGACAATAATTTTACTTAAATATAAAATAAACTACGAGTTATTTAAATATAAAATGAATCATGGTTTGTTATAATAATTTCACACTGAATATAACTATACAAAGGATCTAAACATAAAGTTGATATGAAATATTTGAACAAACTTCATATAAAACGTAATGGTTTAACCACATGTGAAATTTGACAACTTCAATATATTGCAATCAATGCTTGTATAACATGATATTAAATTATTTAAATAAATTAAATTAAATGGTACCTCTTGCGAAAATTCCACAAAAAAAAACAATTCGAATAAGGAACTGCGAAAATAAACCTCAACTTCAACTTTTTGGTTTCTTTGTGCGTGTGTTCTTCGGAAAAAAAAATTCTTTGTTGTTTCTTCTCCCTTTTTTTTTTACTTACAGATTTTTTTTCCTCTTTCTCTTTCTTTCTCTTCTTTTTTTTTTCTCTTGTGTGTTTTTCTCTTTTCCTTTATATATATATATATATATATATATATATATATATATATATATATATATATATATATATAAATGATAATTATATAATTATTAATTGCTTTAAGTAAATAAATAAATAAAGCTAAATGGATAATTAAAACAAAAAAGACATAATTAAGAAATATTAGTTTATTTAAATAATATATATTATATATATATATATAATATATATATATATATATATATATATATATATATATATATATATATATATATATCCATTTTTTTTTAACAATCAAAATAAACTTATCTAATAAAAATTATATTTATGTTGTTTATTTTTATATCTTTTAAATAAACTTAATGAAAATAATAAAAGTCAAAATATATTTAATTTAGATTGATAAAATTATTTATGCTCTAAAAATTGATATTAAACTTTAAATTCGATCAAAAATTACGTGTCTACCGTCACTAATCAAATAATAAAAATACAATCGAAGATAATGTCCAGAGTTCTTTTCGATATAAGTTCTAAAGTAAAGAAAATAAAAGGTTTCAAAGATAAACTTTTGACTTTTTCAAAATGACTTCTCTTGTTCCGTAAAGGTTCTTTTATATATATGCCAAAAAAGAATTCCAATTCATCACCTAAGTGTGAATCGTACACTAAGTCAAAATTTTCATGACTTTGGCAATTTTATTTTTAAAAAATATAATCACCACTTAATTCAAAAAATTTAGGAAAAATATTTTATTTAAACCAAAGTTCTTGAGATTGAAGTTAAATTCTTAAATAAATGTTAGGTACTTAATAAGATCCGCGAAGCGCGGTTTCTGACGGATTAAACATAACATGAGATAATGAAATGAGATCAATTAAAGATGCAAAACAAAAATATTAATATGGATTTGTTTAAACAAATATCAAGATTTTCTTAAGTTATACGACATTTATATCATCCAATATAAAATATGATCTGAAATAAATTATTTATTAAATGTGGGGATAATTGTCATATTATGTTGTTACATAAATAACGAGATTCACATGAGCAATCAATCAATTCAAACGATAATTTGAAAGATTTGACCATAAAGACATTTGTTATTACTTTAACATATGATTAGTTCGCAATACAAAACTAGAAAACACAATCTCAAAAATTATGTGTTGCTTTATTCACGAAGAGTAAAATATGTTTTGTATTTTTTTCATTAACCAAAGTTATATTTTATTAGACTATTCTGATAAGGTTTTTAATAAGATGGCAACAATTATATATTATTGGGATAATACTCAATTACCCCCCTAGTCTATACCCAAAATCCCTACGACACACCTTATCTTTGATGAGGTCCTATTACCCCCTCCAACTTTTTTTTAAGTAATATATTACCCCTTGCGTGCCTACGTGGCAAAAATCGTGATTTCACCCATCTAGGGCGCGTGAGTGCAGAGTGAGTGCAGCTTTTGGCTAACAATGGCCAATAAAAATGAGCCACGTGTCAAAGCAATTTGAAAAAAAAATTCAAAAATAAATTTTATTGTTTCTTTCAAAGCATCTTCTTCCTCTTTTCAAAAAATAATCCCATGTTTATGGTTCTTCATTTTTGAAGAAGCTCCATACATTATCATTCAAGCTCCTTGATTTGAAAAGGTAAAGTAAAATTTAATATATTCTTTACATCTTTTTATGTCGATTATTAATTCTTATTTTATATCAATTATTAATTCTGAACTTGATAATTATATTAAACCAAATGATAAAATAATAAAAGATCAATATTAACAATTTGAAACAAAACTCATTATCTTTATTCATATAGATTTATTAATTATGGGGCATAGGGAGTGGGGTGGGACGTGAGAGAGGAGGAGTATATTTCATTAAAGTCACTTTATCAAAAATTGAAAAAGTGGGTCCCGGCGCGTGTTCAGCAAACAAATCGACCTTGCAGATTATTTTTGCCACGTAGGCACGCAATGAGTAATATATTACTTAAAAAAAAAGTTGGAGGGGGTAATAGGACCTCATCAAAGATAAGGTGTGTCGTAGGGATTTTGGGTATAGGCTAGGGGGGTAATTGGGTATTATCCCTATATTATTAGATATGTGTATATTTTTTTTGCTACAGAGTTTTCTGATCCTAAAATTTCTTTAACAGTAAGCATTAGTTATCAATGAACAACTACAAACATGACGTTATGAATACGAGAGCTCAAAATATAGAGAGAATTAAATAATCTCAACCAATTCACTCGAAATACAAAGAGGTTCACAAATTCAGCCACATAATTAAAACTCTCAAAATCCTAGGACTACATTATGAATGCTAATTAAGTTAGAAAGAACAAATCTATATTTATAGAGTCCTAAATATTTTTCTACAAAAAATAGGACTAGTAAAATACTATAAAAATATTTTTCTAAAAGAAAAACCTATTTATGATAAAAAAAAATTCGGGCAAATAAAACCTAATAGAGGAATGGTGCGTCTTATATTTCCTTGTTTCAAAATAAGTGCTATTTCTAACAAAACAATCAGCAAAATTATCTCATTGCCTAGGCAGTAATTAATATAGAGACAAAGAATAGTTGAAGTTAGTCCATATGGTATTTTGTTGATTGACATTTGAAAACTGGTGAAGATTTTGCTGTAATGCGGGACATGCAAAATTTATTTACAAAGAGTATTAATTACTGTTAAAAATATATATTATAGATACATGCTATATTAAGAAGGACTAGACACCATGTCGCTACGTATATATTTTTGTATTATTTGTATCAATATATATTTATAAGATTATCACGTTAACGTTATAAATTCTATTAAAATCATTATAGAACAAAAATAGTTTATATACTCAATCAAATAGTTTGCTTTCTAAGATGAATTTATATAATTTTAAAGAAGTATAAAAAGAAGATAGAAATCGGTAATGCATGTAAGAATAAAATAAATATTTAGAAATACAACTAGATAAAAAGAAGAAGAATGACTATTTCTCAAAAAATTGAGCAAGCAATTTGATTTTCTGATAAGAACTTATAAACACTCTTCCTTCAATTATTGTTGAATTTTATTACTCAATAATTGTCCTTTAGCAAATATAAAATACAAAACATAAAAAAAAGAGATTATTTTCTTCATCATGAAATACAATATAGAACTAGTTGACATATATTTTATGTGTTTTTCTTTTTGGTCTTGGTGGCGGCTAAATGAGACTTACAGAGGCGGCTAAAGTTCTTCGAGCCTGACGAAATTACATTCATGTATATAACCACTTATATTGAACTTTTGAGCCCATATTTAAATGTTTAATCCTAAGAATCTTCATTTAAATTCTAAATTTATCTCAAAATTAATCAGATTGAAATTTACTATGTCTATAAATCTTGAGAGAAGTATTTTTCCTGTTTTAATTTATTTTATCATTTTTGATTTGCATTGAAGAAATAAAAAAAAATAGGGCAAAGGACAGAAATTATATAATCATTTGTCCCTTATAAGCTTATAATTATAGAAATTCTTCAAACTAATACAATAATATTAGCGCTGATACATTAATTTGATGGCGAGATACATTAATTTTTAAGAAAGATACATTACGTTTTATACATGATACACTAATCTGATGTACATTTTATACATGATACGCTAATGTAATGCGCAAGATACATTAATTTGATGCGCGAAAATGAGTGATTTTGGAATTTTTGAACTAATAAGGAATAACGGTAATTAGAGAACTTAAAAATGAGATTTTTGTCATTTTTTCAAAAATAAATAAATATAAATATTATACTTTTAAATTAAAAAACTGCAAATTGTGTGATGTTGTACAGTCTTTTTCAAACGAAAGGAAAATAGAAAAGAACAAATTGAAGGGAGGAGTACTTTTTTTTTCGTCAACTAGGAACTAGTATAAATAGCCCTTCCACTAACAAAGTATAAAGCACAAATTAAAGAAGAAAAGAGAGACATGATGAAGAAAAATAACAATATGTTGATTGTAATATCAATGATGCTCATATTCATGACAGTCTGTGCAAATGCAGAGTCTTGCTCTGAGTATTGCTGGAACAGCTGCTCTTACTGTGACGTTAGGCCACTCTATGAGGATTGTTGCATCAACAGATGCTGCCCAACATTTGCTCAGTCTCTCCTTAATATCCTTCGCCCCAACTAAAAACTCCATCAATATTACTCTTTACTTTGTAATAAATTGTACTCCCTCCCTTTTCTCTTCATGAGAAAATTATGTGTAAAATTACATTGTTCATATGTTGTTGCATGTTGAAAAAGTTATATATATAAATAAATGTTGTTAATGCAAGTCTTCCAAGATAACAAACACCCGTAACGATCATAATATCTTTTTTCTCTACCTATCGAAAATATTAAAAATGATTCAAAAAATAATTTTCTTTCGTCTATTGGAGTAAAATGTTCTTAACCTATTAGAAATGATTTAAATTTGTCTTTCCTTCTATCTATTATATAAAAGTTCCCTTTAACATATTAGAAATGATCCGAAAATATTTTCTAATATGATTGGCTTTCTTGTAGATGTATTTGCTTTAAGAAATATATGAATTATCAGGAGAATTTATTCTAAGTTTATGCTCTATAAAAAAAATATTGTCTTGGAAGTGTAAATACGATATCATTTAACATTTTTATTTTTTACAAAAATCTTGTCAGATTTAAAAGGTTTAAATTGTTAGATAATGGGAAACAGTATATAACAAAGATGCTAATAGAAGTAAAAATAAATTAAAAAGTTGAATTTTAATTTATTAATTTATCAAATTTTAAGGCTAAAAAGAAATTTTGAATTTTTTTTGACAATGTAGAAATGTTATATTTATTAATATAATATATTAAGATAGCACGAAATATGGGCATATTAAATAGGATTTAATATTTGATAAAGATATTTTTAGGCAGAAAGAGGATAAAGTTGCACCATTTTTAATAGATATTTTTATCCAATAGGTAAAAGAGGCCATTATTGAATTATTTCTATACATTAAATGTATTTAAGTCAATATGTAGAAGGAAAGACATTTTTAAACCATTTCTAAATATTAAGTTTTTTAAAACCAAATTAAATTCTAATATGTTAAAAAGGGTATTTTTGAACTCTACCGAATGAAATTTTTTGCAAAGTGTCCATTGAAAACAATTAATTACACAAAAAGTAGCCACTCGGCTATTTGGTTTAAAAAATGGCTAGTCGACATATTTGGCCATTTGGTCTTCTTTTTTAATCTTCCATTTCTTTTTCTTTTTGGCTCTGTTATTTAAAAAAAAAAATGTTGTTTGCATTTTTTTCTTGTTGCTTTTTTTTTTTCAATAAAAAAATTTCTTTTTATAATTACATTTTTTTTTGGGAAGATATATGTCATCTTTTTAATTTATTAAAGTGTAACATGATAATTAAATAAATATAGACATATTATATGTATAACACTAATACACAATTATACACCATTTATACAATATCGAGATACTACATGTCTAATTATACAATATCAATACACATTTATATAAGACTGATTTGCATTTATTCATCATATATATAATGTCGATACATCACATAATTATCTATACAACATCAATACACATTTATATAATTTTGATTCACGTTTATACACCATTTATGGAATATCAGTTCCTTACATAATTAATCTATACAATATCGATACATATTTATACACATTCATACAATATCAATACATGAAAAAAGTTGCATGAAAAAGGATTTTTTTTTAAAAAGGAAGAGTATTATTTTTTATTAAAAGAACGCAGTAAAAAAAATAATTAAACAAAAAGAACAACTAACGCTCTATTACTAATCCCCTTTTGTACACTTTTTCAAATTTATGTACAAATGATTTGTGTATCGGTTATTCATCCATTTTATTTTATTTTATATTTTAAAGAAAAACTCTATAGCAAAGAGAAAAATCAATCCCTAGAAAATGATTTTCTAATCCCTAAAAGACAATAGCGACCAAAAAAAATTAATCATCATCCCATTTATGTAGCCTCTGCCACGGAAGGTGTTAAAAGCAGTTAATGAATATTAGTTAGTTAAATAACTAACAATTCAAAAATTAGTTAGTAGGTCTATTTTGTAATTTTCAGATTAGTAGTTAAACTAGTTTGTTGCCTTGTTTATCGTGCTGATAAAAATTAGTTAGTAGATATTTTGGACATCCTTTCTCTGCTTCTGATTGCTATACAAGCAGTGAAAGAATTTCACATGTAAGGACTTTAACAGATTAATACAAAATTTCCTCTTCTCTCTTCTTCATGTTCTAGCTTTCTCTCTAAAGGTTCTTCAATGGAATTGTGAGCTTGAATGCTCACTGCCTTTTGTTCATGGTATCAGAGCAAAGTAGTATGTGGAATTAGTTGAGTTTAGATCTCTACTAGTTGGTGAAAATTGTAGCTATAAGATCTGTAGAAATGGTGGGAGTGAAGATAGATTAGAATGATCCTTTATTCATTGGAAATTCAGACAATTCAAGTGCTGTGTTTCCAATTAAGTTGATTGGATCTGAGAATTTTGGAGTTTGGAGTAGGGCGATGAGGATTGCACTACTAGGGAAGAGAAAGTATGGTTTCATAACTGGTGCATGTACCAGAGCTTTGTACAGAGAAGAACTGCATGAGCAATGGGAAACTTGCAATGCGATTGTGTTGTCTTGACTGATGAACACAGTTAGTGAAGAGATTCTTAGTTGTATCGTCTATGCCACAAATTCTTTCTCAGTGTGGAATGATCTCAAGAAAAGATTTGACAAGGTAAATCGAGTAACGATCTATCAATTGCATAGAGATATCACCACTCTTTCACAACTTACAAATACTATATCTCATTACTTCTCAAAATTTAAAACACTGTGGAATGAATACGATGCTATAGTTCCAAATCCATGTGGTGCTTGTCCTCAATCGAAGGTATATAATGATCATCTAGAGCAGATGAGATTGATTCAATTTCTGAGTGGCCTAAATGAATCATATGATCAGGCTCACAGACAGATACTACTTAAAGGGACTACACCATCTATGAATCAAGCTTATGTTATGATTATATAGGATGAGATCCAACACTCAAGTTATATGGCTAATGCAGTTGAGAAGCCAAGTTCAATGGCGATGAATGTAAACAGGAATCAGGGAACTAGAAAGGAACACTACAAAGGAAAGAAGTGTGATTACTATCATTTCCTTGGTCACACCAAGGATAACTGCTACAAGTTGATTGGATATCCAAGTGATTGGAAATAAAGGAAGAAACCAGGCTATGGAAATGGGAATGGAAACATGAGAAATGGTACAAGACAAATCAATTCAATGGCTATGGAGGAAAAAGTTCAAGAAATACTGGTGGATAAGAAAGAGGATATCAGTCTGCAAACAATATCTCTAATGAACACTGTGCTCATCCTAATACTGCATCAACTAGTCAGGTGGAAAACAGTAACCTGCCAAAGCTGATAATGGGACAAACATTTACTGAGAAGGAGTACAAACAAATAATGGAGATGTGCAAGAGACAAAACAAGTCAATATGACATGTATTACAACTTGCTTAATGACAAATTCTATTATTCAAGATTGAATTGTTGATTCAGGTGCAACTCATCATATCATTGCAAACAAACAATTACTGACTAGGAGACATGAATTAACCAAGTCACAAAAGAATCAAGTTCATCTTCCAACAAGTGACAAGGTTACAGTTATTCATATTGGTGAAACACATATATTTGACAGTTAAGTGGCTAGAAGTGTCTTGCATGTACCAGATTTCAATTCAGTTTGTTATTAGTGTCAAAGATTATAAGGGAATTAAACTGTTTTGTATCATTTTATCCTGACTTTTGTGTGTTTCAGGACCTCTGCAGTGGCAGGGTGAAGGGGATTGGTAGAGAAGAAGGAGGATTATACAGTTTTAAGGCTGACTTTACATCTAAACAGAAGGAGGAAATAAGGTGTGCTCAGGAAATAGTAGTTGCAGGAGCTACAATACAGGACACAAATCTATGGCACAGAAGGTTAGGACATCCATCTCAACAAATATTGAGACATCTCAAATTAGCTACAAGCAGTAAAGGTGATGAAGTATATACACATTGTCCTGTTTGTCCTTTAGCCAAGCAAACTAGACTTACTTTTCCTATTAGTACTACTAGAGCATCCATGATGTTTGATGTTGTTCATATGGATCTATGGGGACCTTATAAGACCCTACTCTAGATAGAAAATATTACTTCTTGACAGTAGTCGATGGCTATAGTAGATTTGTATGGGTTCATTTGTAGTTAAAATATGAAACCATTATGTCTATCAAAAATTTCTTTTCAATGATTAAGACTTAGTTTGATTCTCATGTCAAAATTGTGAGATCTGACAATGGCACATAGTTTCTTAATTCAAAATGTAGAGATTTGTTCAATCATCTAGGAGTATGGCATCAAAGTAGGTGTCCTCACACACCACAACAAAATGGTGTGGTTGAGAGAAAGCACATACACTTCTTTAATATTGCTAGAGCTATCAGATTTCAAGCTCATTTACCTATCAGATTTTGGGGTTATTGCATCAAGGCTGCAGTGTACTTAATTAATAGATTACCTTCATCAATTATTTCTAACACGAGTCCCTATGAATTACTTCATTGTAAACAACCAAGTTTGTCTCATCTAAGAGGTATAAGTTGTCTTTGCTATGCTACAACAGTTCCTAAAGGGGATAAATTTTCAGCAAGAGCTAATGATGCTATTCTCTTAGCGTATTCAGAACTACAGAAGGGTTATATATTATTGGACATCCATTATACTAAGGTGTATGTGAATAGAGATGTATCTTTCATGAAGAAGTTTTTCCATTTGCTAAGGTGATACCTCAACTTGATTCCTCAGTTGTTGTGCATGGTTCACCTTTAGAGAAAGTAGAAAGTCAAGTTGTTGAGGATAAGATTGATAATGAAGATAATAGGGAGCCTGCAGATATTATCACAGTCAATGAAGATAATCAGAATGTTGAGATTGAGAATTCTTGAGTAGATCAGATGCCTGAGACTAGTCCAACAGTGGAAGTTTCTGAAAATATTCCTGCAGTACCATCACAAGTTAACTCTCATATTAGAAGAACTTCAAGAAGCATCAAAGAGACAATTTGGATGAAAGATTATGCCATTACTAAGAGACATAGTAGCACCAAACATCCTATGGATAATTCTCTGAATTATGACAAATTAAAACCTGAGTACAAAAGTTTTTTAAGTAAACATTCAGAATGTGTGGAACCTAAGAATTTTAGTCAGGCTACAAAAGATGAAAGGTAGATACAAGCTATGCAGCAGGAAATCAAAGCTCTTGAACAAAATAATACCTGGTTAGTGGTTGACTTACCAGAAGGCATACATACAATTGGTTCTAAGGGGATATATAAAGTAAAATACAAGGCAAATGGTGAGATATAAAGGTTTAAATCAAGACTTGTGGCAAAAGGATACAGTCAGCAAGAAGGACTGGATTATCATGACACTTTTTCTCCAGTTGTCAAGATGGTGACAGTCAGATGTGTCATTGCATGAGCACTATCAAAAGGCTGGACATTATACCAGATGGATGTCTATAGTGCTTTCTTGCAAGGTGATTTAGATGAAGAGGTCTATATGGAGATGCCTGAAGGTTTTGCAAAACTAGGTGAAAATAAAGTATGCAAGTTACTCAAGTCTTTGTATGGACTTAAACAAGCTTCAAGACAATGGAACCTGAAACTTACAAAGGCATTAAAAGCCACAAGTTTTACTCAGTGCTCATTGTTACTCATTATTCACACTAAAAAGGGGGAAGATGTTGTCCTTGTTCTAGTCTATGTAGATGATCTATTGATCACAGGAAGTAAAACACAGTTGATTACAAAAGTTAAGCCATGTCTACACAGACAGTTCAAATAGAAAGATCTAGGTGAACTTAAGTTCTTCTTAGGCATTGAAGTACTGAGGTCCTCTGAAGGAACTATTTTGAATCAAGGGAAATATATATTGGAACTTATTTCTGATGCAGGACTGACTGGTGCCAAACCTGCATTCACCAATGGAGTTCAATTTGAGATTGACTTTAGTAGAGCATGATCAAGCAAATGGCTATAGTGCAGATGTTGTGCTGCATGACATTACTTCATATCAAAGATTGGTTGGTAAATTGTTGTATGCTACTATCACTAGACCAGATATAAGTTATGCAGTGCAAACTCTCAGCCAGTTCATGCAATCTCCCAAGAAATCACATATGGAAGCAGCTACTTGAGTGATTATATATTTGAAAGGATCAGTTGGTCAAGGTGTTTGGCTACATTCTGAACCTGCTAACATACTTACTTTTTGGTGTGATTCTGATTGGGCTGCTTGTCCTAACACAAGAAGATCCATCACAGGATATGTCATTAAGTTTGGAGAGTCCTTAGTTTCTTGGAAATCAAAGAAACAACAGACCGTTACAAGAAGCTCAGCTGAATCTGAGTACAGAAGTATGGCTTCAGCAGTCTCAAAAGTCACATGGCTTCTAAGATTGTTCAAAGAATTAGAAGTGGATGTTTAGTTACCTATTACTATCTTCAGTGACAGCAAATCAGCTATACATTTAGCAGATAATCCAGTGTTACATGAAAGAACAAAATACATTGAGATAGATTTTCATTTTATCTGGGATAAGATCAAAGCAGGCGAGGTTGACACTGCTTATGTACACACACAACAACAACTTGCAGACATATTGACAAAAGGATTGAGTCAAGCTCAACATGTGCATCTTTTAGGCAAGATTAGAGTGATCAATGTTATGCACTCATCAACTTGAGGGGGCGTGTTAAAAACAGTTAATGAATATTACTTAGTTAAATAACTAACAATTCAAAAGTTAGTTAGTAGCTCTGTTTTGTAATTTTCAGATTAGTAGTTAAAGTAGTTTGTTGCCTCGTTTATCGTGCTGATAAAAATTAGTTAGTAGATATTTTTTACATCCTTTCTCTGCTTCTGATTGCTATATAAGAAGTGAAAGGATTTCACATGTAAGGAGTTTAACAGATCAATACAAAATTTCCTCTTCTCTCTTCTTCATGTTCTAGCTTTCTCTCTAAAGGTTCTTCAATGGAGTTGTGAGCTTGAATGCTTACTAGGTCCTTAAGAATGAAATGGAAATTGGTCCTTAAATTGTTTCACGATCATTATTGAACTAGTCCTTAAAATGATTTTGGGACCATATTTTTGGTTCATGATTAAAATGATTTCACAACTATTTAAAATTGAAAAAAAAATCACCTCACGTATCTATTTACGGGTTAATATATTATCTTTATATATTTTTTTTAACTATTTATAAAATTTTAATTACAAGTATTAAAAATCAGGTTTAATTTATTAATCAATTATATTTATCAATTTATATAATGTTAATAGGTGAGAGAAAGAAAATGTTATGAGACAGAATACGTTTATAATTATCAAGTACATCTTTGAAGTGATTTTTTAACACATCACGTGCGACACCCCACCCCCAATCCTACATACACACGACGATTTCTTTTTTAACCCACATGAATCTCACTTTCTCTTCCAACGTCTTTATTTTTATCCTCTTTATTTAAAAGTGACACTTCTTACTAGCTATGTGGGATACAACTGTTATCCACCTCCATTTTCATTTATTGTTACTGCATAACCCTATTGGACACAATCCAAGGCGAATTGTACTAAAGGAGGTATATTTAGGTACTTTATCTGCAATTGCAGAGAATGGTAAACACGTGTTATATCGGAGTCAACATTTTTGTTTCTTTACCCTCTTCTTCATCTTTCTCATTCTTCCTCTTCCTTTTCGAATCCTCACATCTCTCTCAAATAAAATTTTGTAGAAAATTTCAAATAAATAAACCCAACAACTATTGGATGCTTCATAGCTTTAAGGTAATTTAAATTTCTCAACTTAGTTTTATAGTTCTCAATCTCTCCCAACTCACTCTTTTTCAAGATCTAAAGTTTTTTTTTTTGGAAATTCGAGTAAATTTTTTTGTTAATTTTCTGATTTTGATATAACTTTTTACTTGCATGTTTCTAATGGAGCTTGAGATACCTCGAATTGAATTCATGAGTTTCATTACTTTAGTTGATCAGGATGCTAAATTTCAAAACTGAGTCTATATATTCAAATTTGATTTTTGGAGTTTGTTTCTATTTATTATTCAATCAATATTAAGTTTTACCTATTATTTGAGATGTTGAAGGCCCATTTATGTTAAGTTGAAGGGAGAGACTTTAATTTTTAATTTTTTGATAAACCTAAGTAGCTTACATTGCAGATGTTGCACCACTTCCCCATGTAAAACACATTCAATCTCTCTCACATCAAATGGCGGTTCCAATAGAAGAGGCCACAACTGCACTATCCATATTTTCTCTAGAGATAACAACGTCTATTAACACTGTTTTGAAAATTCAATTGTTTTTAGTGAGCATGTTTTCCTAATTGATGAATTTCTTCCTTTGTCGTTATAATTTCAGGATGATCAAACAGAGGTATAAGGCTCGGGGTTTTGGGTTTTAGCTAAAAGAGGTGCAACTGTTAGTCCAATCTGTAAAATATCGCTTTTACATTTATTATAGGTTTTCGGTTCTAATTCAATATTTTCCTCCATTTTTTTGTAATTAGTAATTCAGTTGCTTGATCTTCCCTTTGAGTGAGTCCTTGTGAATGTTCCTTGTAGGTCTTCCTTTCTGGAAGTATAGCCCATTATGAAATCAAACTACCTCAAGTATTTTCTTAACTACTTGAAAAGTGTTCATTTTACTACGTTTAACGTTCCAAAATGAATTTGGCAGAGTACAGTAATGTGGTTGCATTTAGGTTTTATTTATCTGAAATCACTTAAGCTATTAACTAATTGGTATGTGTTAAGAAATTGTATCAGCATTTTGCTGCTGAAATTGTTCACAGAACACACTTACACAAGAGAGGAAGGAAATGGGTTATGTGCTCTACACATATGGAAGTTGAGTTAAAGCGCTTCGTTAGGTTAGTAAGGAATTTCAACTTCTAACAAAAAATATTTTGATATCTTAATGAGATAAGGTTTTACATTATCATTATCTTTTACTTTGTGTCTATGATTTTTATTTTTGTTTGTGCTGGTGAAAATGATTATAACTGGAAAAGAGTGGGTCATATTCTGCATTTCTTTCGTCAGATTTTCCATATTGATAGTTGGTAATCCTTAAGGTTTCTTCAAGTCTAGAAGGGGTTTAAGGCTGGGTGATCATTTATCCTATATCTCTTTGTCTTCATGATTGAAATCCAAGCTTAACATTCAAAATGGTATAGAATTTGGGATAGTTTAAGGGCCTATTGCATTGGCATGAATGGAGAGGAAGAAATGGTACTTACGCTTTCTATATGCGTATGATACTTTACTTTTTTGTGAGGCAGAAAGAGACCAACTATTTCATTTAAGAAGGGTTTTATTTAGTTCTCAAGCAATATCTAGGCTGAAAATCTATCTAAAAACATTAATGCAAAATTTTGCATTGAGGAATAAGCTAGTATTTTTTGAGTGTGAAATGAATAAGTTTCCTACAGTATGTTTTTCAGTGGGGATGAAGAAGAAAGGCTTACACGAGTAACTGATAGTTGTACAAATAAGTTTGTTTCAGATTTATTTTTAGATGTATAGACAATCCTCAACTTTAATTAATTCATCATCTTCAAGCTTTGATTTTCGAGTAGCGAATGAAGTTGGAGAAGGAAGACCAGGGAAGTAGGAGTGCTCAATATTTAGGTTTAGTCGTTTGGATGCAGTATACATGTTTTAATCATAAAAAAGTCTCATAAACATGTAGTCCACAGGAGCGGATATAATTTAACTTGTGTTTGATGTTAGCTTACATTACAGATGTTGCACAAGTTCCCATATGTTGACACATTCAGGCATTTGTTATGTTGCTTAAGATATCTCAATCGACACTGTCAACTTTATTTTAAGCCTTACACCTATTTATACTAAATCACCAATTACTAAATTTGATGAAATTAGCATTTCTGCCCTCCGACATTGTGTCTCCCCCTCCCTCGTTTGACATTTGGGTTTGTTGAGACAAAGAGTTCATGGGAGTTGGATCCGGGATCCATATAGGTTGCCCCTGAATTACTAGCATTGGTTGTTAGGGAAAGAACAGTGGAGTAGAGTTTATTATGTCCATTGGGTGAAGAAGGGCATCTGCACCGTACTTTCTATGTTTGGAAAACAGCTTAGATGATGGGGTAAATTCCGAAGTGCTTGCATGGTGCTGAAGAACTCCGGAGTTGCGGTTGGCGTAAGGGAATCCATTGCATTGGTCACCCATATCTGGTTTACAAATTTCTCCATGGCTAACTTCATTCCCTCTGTGACTAACTGCGCTAGAAAGTTTGAGTTTTGCAAAATTATTATCGTCTTTACTCCATTGATGTCCATGGAGAAGAGAGCTGCATGGACTGGGAGAGGTGTCTCCACCCATGACTGGGGATGATGGAGAGGGTGAACTGGTTGAGTGGCGAATACAAGGGGAGCTTAGAGGGTCTCTGGGGTATTGGGGAGTAAGCAAGGATTGCTCATCGCAGAGAATGGGTTTCTTGATGAGCGAGAGATGGGAAGGAGACAAACTTTCTGATGAATAGGAATTGGAGCTCTGAACAATCTTAATAAGATTTATTTTGATATTAGAGTTAAGAGAGTTGGGCAATGATTGAGTATCAATAATGGAAGATATAATAGACGCGGGATTGGTCATCATTGGCGTGTCGATAGCGCAGGAAAATTTTGGAAAATTTGTAACGTTATTATCTATATCTACTTGTTCAATTATCTTAGCCAAGTGTATAACCTGAGTAGGGGTACCCTTAGTATTTATTTCAGCCCTACTAGTGTTAGGGGTAAAATTAGAATTTAATAATTTTTCTAATTGAGAAGTCGACACGTCGTTGCCACTTGTAGTATGAATTGAAGAGTTTTGCCTAGAGCATGTCGCCTCAGAAGTTAGAGAGTCGGGATCATTAGTAGGGGGTAAAGTAATTGAATCTTTTCTGAATTCATTACTAATATTTTCTTCCTCCATATTTTTCAAGATGTTGAATTTGTTTATCGAGGAACTGTCAAAATTTTGCTTATCAATCCTTAGAAGAGTCTGAGAGTAGTTCTGAATAACTGGGGAGTTTCTAAAATTATCAGAATTTTGCAAAACAACAGTAGTTGTAAATTTTTAGGACTGGGCGAGCATTGATCAGAGGAAATCATGGTTTGGGGACAAAAATCTTGGAATTAAAGAATTTACCTGTTCCTATATACATAAATTTGTCGTTTTTACCTGGGCTGCTTATATTTGCAGGGTCGATTGCATTCTTTGTAAGATTTTGTGTTTGACGCTTTTTGTGGGGGAACTTTACTGTAAGCCATTGACTTGACATGGTTTGCTGAGTTTGGTGCCCTTCAGTGTACAATGTTGTTTTGGAATTGTTTGATATACCAATCACCAAATGTTTCCGACTCTGTTCTTTTTTATCGAAACTTAATGATGAGCTGTAGGGACATATAGGGATAGTATGTCCATTCTCCCACAGTTCTTGCATAGGAAACCTTCTCCTTCTTAGGCAATATCCTGTTTATACCCTCCTATTTGAATGGTTGTAGTGACAGGTTCTTCCATGGGAATCTGGTCACATAGTCTTGCGTATCTCCCACGCAGAGTAGCGCTTGTACAAACATCTATTTTCACTAATGTACCGATAGAGTTTCCAATACGCCTTAATAGTATACCATCACAAAACTCTGTAGGAAGTTGCAGTAGACGCACCCAAACAGCCGTGTAAGTTAATTTTGATTTTTCTGGGTTGAAATTAAGATCCCATCTTTGAATTGATAAGAAATGACCATTAATGAACCGTGGGCCATTTTGCAGGACATAAGAGCGTTATCCTCGTCTGCGAGTTTTACAATGAAAAAATCTTACCTAGATCAATGATTGGAAATTTTTCGGGTAGCCGCCAGAGAGCTTGGATTTTCCGCTTTAAGTATTGGTGGGCGATTCTTTTACCGATAAGTTTAATTATGACAGAATTTTTCCACGGGGCCCAGAGCCTTTCACTTTCATCCTGGGAAAGGGTAATTGTTTCTATATTGCTAGAGAGGTTATTCTCTGACGTGACTTCCTTAGGTACATTTAAGGAATTCAATACGTCAGAGATGTATTATCCTGCTAATAACTTTTCTTTAAAACTATCTTTTGAGGAAGTAAGAACACATTTATCAGGGGGGTTCTAGTGGAATTTGTGTTCTTGGTAATTCTGGATCATTAGACAACATGTGGGGGGGAGGGGGTGAAGCTTGAAAATAAAGCAGGGTATTCTAGAGAGAAGCGATAGAAACTAATTTCTAGAGATATAAAAGAATAACAAGTTTTCCCTTAAAAAGAACACCGCATTTAATTGCATTTTTATGTCTATTATTAATTCATTACTATTATTGATTTGTTTGTTAATATATATTCCATTCTTTTACCTTTTCTTATTTTAAAAGATGTTATAACCCGTCATCGTTTAGTGTTAACACTTGAAACATAATGAATAATGCCATAACTAGTAATAATTGGTCTTACATATGTCAATTTAAAAAATTTCATGTAAAGTTTTTGTTAGGAAATAAGTTATCATAATTGAATTGTTCAAAATTCAAGATGACTATTTGAAATTTTTTTATATTTGTTTTTCCTTTCATGAAGTTTTCTAAGTATTTTCGAAGAGATAATTACACTACTTATAAAGTTATATTCATGATTTTACAATGGGAAATAATGAAAAAAAAATTAAATTATATTGGCTTAAGTCATCGGCAGCCACTTAAAGTTGTCCATATAATTTACTTGAACACCTCAACCTAACCATATACCTATTGAACATCTCTACTAATTTGAATTTATACCATTTGAACACTTTTTTGACAACCAGCTAAAAGTACAAAATGTGTGTAACACACTCGCCATGACGTGGCAAGCTAACAAATTATTGACATACATGTGGCAATTTGAGTTAAAATAATAATTAAATTTTATTAAGAAATCAAAAAGAAAAAAATGGAAAAGGTTATGTCCTCCACCATGAACTTCGACCCTGCTACCTCCTCTATTCAAATTTCAAAGTGTTTCATCCACCCATTGTCGCCGCCTTCAGTTGTCAGACCATCATCTTTATTAATTCAACTAAAAATAAATTCAAATTTGTGGTCTACAGAAAAAAAATATTTGAAATAACAAACTACATACTCTTCTTTAGTTTCTTCATTTTTTAGTCTCTAATGGAGAAGAAAGTTAAAAGAAATTCAACCATTAATGGTGGAATGGAAGTGTTTGTGCATAGATTTTCTAACTCCAAATAAGAGGTTCTGAAACTATTTGTTTAAAATTGAATCATTTATCGATTTCTTCATTTCTATTCCTTTTCTCATCAAGTTAATGGTGAAATTTTTTTTGGAAAGAAATTACTTGAAGAATTTAAAAATTGTTTGATTTGAGCTTAACAAAAAAGAGAAGAATTGGTGGTGGTGGCGCTAGCGCAGTGGAAATGGTGCCAGCGAGGTGCACGGTTGAAATGGTAATGGTGTAGCCCTGTAGGAAGAAGATATGGTCAAAGAAGAAAGGAAAAGAAAGAGGTAAAACTAAACACATTTTTGAAGAAGATATGTTTACGCGCTAAATAACGGTGTAATACACTTTTCATGCCATGTCATCGCAAGGTGTTCAATAGGTACTTATTTTGAATAACTTATATGTTCAATAGTTACAACTATTAGTTAAAGTGTCTAAGTGAATTATGCAAACAACTTTAAGTGGATGTCGATGACTTAAGTCAATTATATTCATAAATATTTCTCTTAATATGTATGCATTGTCTCAGAAATTCACTTTTTATGGAATAGAGGGAGTACTTCTCAAGTAATAGAATTAAGATTTTTACTAAGAAGATTAAAGTTAACTTGCAGAAGTTAATTCATGAACTAGTCGAAGTGATTCGATATATACTATATATATATATATATATATATATATATATATATATATATATATATATATATATATATATATATATATCTATATATATATATATATATATATATATAATATGAAAAATGATTTTAATTTTATATAAATAGAATAATTTTGTATCGAAAGGTGCTTGGATAAACTCCCTGACACCAAGTTGGCTCTGACATACAGACTCTGACTTACTCCATCTTAAATTATTTATTTTAAAACAAAAGTTTATTACCTCAAAATATTTTCATTTTAGAAGTTCGAAGATATTTTTTTCTTAATCATTAATAGAATTATTTTGAAAGATTATAAACACTTTAATACTCCACTGATCCCTTTTTACTTGTTCAATTTTGAAAAATCAAAAAAAGATAATATTTATTTATCTATTATGTCCTCAATTTTTTTAGAGAGCTAATATTTTTGAAAAAGCTAGAACATTTTTAATGAGTAAATTGATTTTGAAATTCTACGATTAATAAAAATAAAATAGTAAACTTAATATGTCAATTATTATTTTCTAAAGGATTATCAGGCAGCATTTCTTGGCAAGGACCAGGTCCGGTAGGCAAGCTAGTGTTGTTCAGGTCTATTGAGTAGAACGGATTGTCAGGTGTATCTCTTTGAGAACTCGAAGGGGCACTGGATCTGGACTCCACAACGGAAGGAGAGTAGAAAGCAATGGACTCTATTTCACTAAGAGCAGTGAGCATTTGTTTGGAGGTAGAAGAAGGAGCAGACATTGTTGACTAGAATGAGAACAAAAAATGCTTTTTCCAACAGAAAAAGGAAGAAGAAACAAAGTTTGTCTTTTAAGTTTTACTTGATTCTCTCTTGAAGCAAAAAGAATGTTAAAAGACGGATGAGAATTTCGAAAATGAGTAATGAGGGTTTAAAAGACGTGAAAAGGTGCCAAGTCCGTGATAAACGTGTCGTTTGAGGGATAAGCGATGGGACTAACAGCCAGAATGACCGATGACTGACACGTGGCATTATCAATGGTCATAATTTTCAGTTTAAAATTAATGTACAAAGGCTAACCTGGACATGCAACAGGTACCATAACACAGTTTTATCCTCATTCCCCAGTTGTTCTAGTCATGTCTTTGTTAGTCCAGTCCTTCCTGAAAGTATACCTACAAAAGGTACAAAAATGATCTTTATCCAGATATTTAATTATTCACACAAAGTATACCTGCACTACAATTTTAGCCATCAAGGGGATTCAACTGTTGGAAGCTAAGAACATCACTTAGAGATCATCATGCCCAACTTCAGCTGATTTCTCTCAAATTGATCTTTACTGAGATTCTTGGTGAAGATGTCTGCAATTTGCTCCTCCGTTGGACAATTTGTAAGCACAATATTCCCCTTCTCAACATTGTCTCTCAAAAAGTGATGTCTAACATCAATATGCTTTGTTCTCTTATGGTGGACTGGATTCTTTCTCATACTAACAACACTAGTATTGTCACACATAAGAGGAATAACTTTGATGTTTATTCCAAAATCTTCCAAGTGTTGCCTGATCCACAATAACTGTGAACAGCAGGCTGCTGCAACTACATACTCAGCTTCAGCAGTTGAAAGAGCCACAGAATTCTGTTTCTTGGTTCCCCAAGAAATGAGTGATGATCCAAGGAAATTAGCCATTCCAGAAGTACTCTTCCTGTCAACTTGATAACCAGCAAAGTCAGCATCTCCAAAACAAACTAGATCAAAAATGTCACCTGCTGGATAGAAGAGAACCAGGTCCCCTGTTTTCTTCAAGTATCTAAGAATATGTTTTGCAGCCTTCAAGTGTGAATCACGAGGACACGCTTGAAACCTGACACACATTCCAACACTATAAACAATATCAGGTCTGCTAGCAGTCAAATATAGCAAGGATCCAATGATTCCCCTGTACATTGTTTGATTCACAAGAGGATCAGATTCCTCTACTACAAGCTTGGAATTTGTTCCCATAGGAGTATCAATAGGTTTAGAGTCAAACATATTGAATTTCTTCAATAGCTCCTTAATGTACTTCTCGTGAAAAATTGAAATCTCATTTGATGATTGCTTGATTTGTAGACCAAGGAAAAATGTCAGTTCGCCCATCATGCTCATTTCAAATTCTTTTCCCATTAATGATGAGAATTTTTCACACAAATGTTCTGAGGTGGCTCCAAAAATTATATCATCCGCATAAACTTGAATAATAAGCAATTCTTGTTCTCTTTTTAATAAGAACAGAGTTTTGTCTATTTTTCCTCTTTTGAAACCATTCTTCAGCAGAAACTTTGACAACCTCTCATATCATGCTCTAGGAGTTTGCTTCAGACCATACAGAGCCTTATTCAATTTGAACACATGATCTGGTAGCTCAGCATCTTCAAAACAAGGAGGTTGTTTGACAAATACTTCCTTTTTCAGATCTCCATTCAGAAACGCACTTCGGACATCCATTTGATAAAGCTTGAATCCCATGAATGCAACAAAAGCTATTAGAATTCTAATAGTCTCCATCCTGGCAACAGGTGCAAAAGTCTTATCATAATCTATTCCTTCTTCTTGATTGTATCCTTGAACCACCAACCTGGATTTGTTTCTAGTAATAACTCCACTAGCTTGTTTCTGATCACCCATTTGGTTCCTATTACTGTTCTGTCTGCAGGTCGAGGAACCAGGTACCATACCTTGCTTTTATCAGACTGATGAAGTTTTTCTTGCATAGAGTTGATCCAATCTGCATCACTTAACGCTTCTTTCACATTCTTGGGCTCAATAGATGATGTGAATGCTGAAAATGCAACTAGATTTATTGTTTTTGATCTAGTATGAATTCCAGAGTTCAAGGGAGAGATAAGATTATCAAGAGGATGTGATGAACTATGTTTCCATCCTGGTCTCGGAGCAGACTGGTTGAGCTGATCAGCATGTTCTTCTTCATCAAGAGTGTCATCAGTTTCTGGGGAGTTTGATGTACTCTGACTGGAATTCAGAGTAGTATCAACTACCTCATCACACTTTTCCACTTCATCAGCCTCTTCAGGTTGACTATGATTTTGATCATCAAAGTCATTTTTCAAATTTTGTGCTGCATCAGTTTCACTTCCTTCAATTTTCTGTGAATTGAACAGCTTGATCACATCATCTTCATCATTTGATCCATTATTTTTCAAGCTTCCATCTTTATCAAATACAACATGAATGCTTTCCTCAATGCATTGAGTTCTTTTGTTGAATATTTTGTAATCCTTACTCGATGAAGAATATCCAACAAATACTCCTTCATCACTCCTAGGATCAAATTTTCCCAGATCATCCTTTCCATTGTTCAGCACAAAACATTTGCACCCAAATGCTCTAAGATAACTCAGCATAGTCTTTCTGTTGTTGAGCAGCTCATAAAGGGTCTTATTCAAAACAGCTCTTATCAGACACCTGTTGGTAACATGACATGCTGTGTTGACAGCTTCAGCCCAGAAATTTTTAGGAAGATTTGACTCAATAATCATAGTTCTGGAAATGTTCACCAAGGTCCTGTTTTTCTTTCCACCACTCCATTTTGTTTAGGAGTTCTTGGAGCAGAAAAGTTATGACTCGTACCATTCTTCATGCAAAATTGATCCAATTTTGAGTTTTCAAACTCAGTTCCATCATTAGATCGAATGCTACAAATCACTTGATTCAATTTGGTTTGAATCATTTTGAAGAATACCACCAATTCTTCAGGTGTTTCTGCCTTTGATATTAAGAATATTGTTCATGTATATCTTGAGTAATCATCAACTATCACCAGAATGTATTTTTTGCCATTTCTGCTTTGAAACTTTAAAGGTCCACATAAGTCCATGTGTAACAGCTCCAGTGTTCTTGATAAGGTTACTTGCTTTTTGGTCTTAAAGGATGATCTAATTTATTTTCCTTTGACACAAGCTTCACATATTTTATTTTCAGCAAACTTCAGTTTTGGTAGACCTCGGACCAGGTCTTTAGAAATCAGTTTGTTCAATAAAGATGAGCTCACATGCCCTAGCCTACGATGCCAAAGATCAGCATTTTCATTTTGAGCACTAAGACATGTCAGATCATCTTCATGAGACGTTTCTAAGTTGGCCACATACATGTTTTTACTTCTGAAAGCAGTGAGAATGACTTTCTTTGTAGTTAGACTAACCACAGTGCACTTCTCAGAAGTAAACTTGACTTCATTTCCCTTGTCACAAATTTGAGACACGCTCAAAAGACTGTACTTCAACCCATCAACATGATACACATTGTCAATTGAATCTTCAAGAGACCTTCCCACTTTACCAACTCCCAAAATGTACCCCTTCTTTCCATCACCAAAAGAGACACCTCCTCCCTGAAGTGTCTTGAGTGAGAGGAAATTTTTGATGTCACCAGTCATATGTTTAGAGCATCCACTGTCCATATACCAACATTGACTGTTGCTCCTCTCACTCACCTGCAGCAAGAATTACTTGTTTAGCTTGGGAACCCATTTCAATTTGAGTTCCCAGAAGGCAGACAGAGGAGTGATCAGATTGTGTTTAGTCCAATAAGGCAGTTTTTGAAACTTTCTAACCAAGGACATCGGAGCAGTGACATATTTTTTCTTTGAAAATCTATTAGTTGAAACAGATTTTGGAGGACCATGTCTCTTTTATGAAAAGTTTTTCCTTTCAGCATAATTAGAGAGTCTTTCATGGGAATTTCTCCATCCAGCACGCTCTCCCTTTAAGTGCCCATTTTTGCCACAGTGAAGACAAAGCAGATCGTCAGACACAAATACATACTTACTGTGAGGATTAAAGGGAGGTGTTATGTTCAAACTTCCTAGTCCTTTCTTATTGAAATTACTCTGGTTAGTTGCATTTGACAACAACTTAGAGGATTTTGTCCACTTAAAAGATTTTTCAAGTTCTTCCTTAAGTTTGACAATATCCTTTTCTAATCTGTTGCTCTTCTCCAAGGACAATCCCAGATTTTTCTTAGATTTTTTCAATTTTTCTTCAATTTCAACTTGTAAACCATTTGACATTCCATTTAGCTTTTCAGCTTCTTCAGTTATCTGATTCAACTGGTTTTTAAGTTCAGTGTTATCAGACTCTAGAGACACCATTTTTGAAATTTTCTCCTCCAGTTTAACTTTGTTTTCAGTTAAACTGTCAAGTTCAACATTCATGATGTCTCTTTCAGAGGTTAACTCAATTACAGAATCAATCATAACTTTTGCCAATGTTCTCAATTTTTTAAGAGAATAATTATTCAAATCATTTTTCATATCAAGAAGAGTTACCTTGTCATCCTCTTCTTCATTTTCTGTATGAGCCATGAGAGCAAACATTTCATTGAAAATGGTTCCCTCTTCATGCACAGCCACCATAGACACATCATTTGGTTCATCAGGATCTTCTGAATCACTTGAAGAGTCACCCCATGGAGCAAGAGCCTTTTTGACCACATAGTCAGCAGCAGCCTTTCGATCATTCTTACCGAGTACCAGGTCCCTTCTTTTCTCTTTGTCACTTCTTGGTTTTTGATGTTCCTTGTTTTCATTTTTGAGCAGAGGACACTCCCTAATAAAGTGTCCAGCTTTTCCACACTTGTAGTAGGTGTCATTTTGAGTAGCATTTCGAGGACCATTTGTTCCTCTTTTAAAACCTTTGTTCTTTCTCACAATTTTTTGAAATCTGTTGATGAGATACGCCATATCATCATCACTGGAATCTTCATCTGATTTGTACTTCAGCATCAAAGACTTATCCTTTTTGACTTCCTTCTTTGATAAATCATGATTTCGATTCATCTCATGTGTCTTCAGATTTCCAATGAGAGCATCCATTGTCAGCACTTTTAAATCTTTAGCTTCAGTGATGACATCAACTTTGCTTTCCCAGGACTTTGGAAGAATTCAAAGCACTTTTCTGACTTGTTTGCTCATGCTGATAAGTTCACCAAGACTTCGCAGCTCATTAGTAATGGAGGACAATTTTGTGAACATCACATGAATGGTTTCTCCTTCCTTCATTTTGAAGTTTTCATACCGTGAGGTAAGCATATCAATCTTTGATTCTTTGACTTGTTCAGTTCCTTCATGAGCAGTTTTTAAACAATCCCAAATTTCTTTAGCTGACTCACAAGCTGAAACACGATTGAACTCATCAGGTCCTATCCCACAGACAAGAAGAGTATTTGCCTTGTAGCCCTTTTATATCTTTTTTCTATCAGCTTCATCGTATTTTTGTCTAAGCTTTCGAACAAGACTGATTTTCTCTCCATCCTTTTCTTGTATCATTGGAATAAACGGTCCATCAAGTACAATATCCCATAACTCACTGTCTTCAGCCATGAGGAAATCATGCATTCTAACTTTCCACCAACTGTAGAAATGTCTATTGAAACGAGGAGGTCTTGTTGAAGATTGACCTTCTTCTAGATAAAGTGGAGCAGCCATTCTAGAACAGATATCACTTCCTTGGGGTTAACCAAATAGAGAGTGTCTGCTCTGATACCACTTGATAGAATATGTGCATTCACTTAACAAACAATGGACCAGGTCCCTTAACTCACTAATAAGTATAAACAGAAAGTTAAATGCAGTTTGAACCAACACAACGAATTTACGTGGAAACCTCCTTGCTTAAGGGAGTAAAACCACAACCTGTCTCACAGGATTTTCAATGATTTTCACTAATCTTCAAAAGCAAAAGTAAAACACGATTACAACAAATGTGAGAAGAAGTTTTTAATCTCATGTTCAAGCAATAGTCTCTATTGCTGAACAAGCCTAAGTAGAAATGAATCTACCCACTAAGTTATCCCACTTAGACAACTTAGAATTTCAACACTACCCACTGATTCCTTTATAGTTTCAAGAATAGTTTACAATGTAAGAACATGAGAATATATTCTTAAACAGCTACACTAAATGCTCCAGAGATTTCTACTGTTCTTAGAATAATTATGCCGTTTTTCTTGGTAATAGCCTTTGCAAGAGTTCTTGAAAAGTTGTTTATCAAGTTGTAAAAACTACTGATGATGTTTAGGAAAGTGACTTTTATATTGACAAGTCACTTCCTTAAACTCTTTGCCATTGGTTGGAGAAATCTGACTTTCTGACGTCGTTGGGAAGAGTGCACCTACTTTCTGTACCTTCCCCAGCTGGCAGTCAACCGGCTCATCACATTGAGAGTCTGGTACCTTTACAAGGTCCGTGAGTTTGATTTATCTTCAACACTTAAGTAAGAAATCTGGTACCTTTACAAGGTCCCTAAGTTTGTCAAATCATCAAAACTGCAAATAACACTTACCATAGACCAATTAACAGAAAAATTGATTATAACTTATTTGTTTGATTCATACAATTATGTTTGTATGTAATATCATATTTCAGATCAACACATGTAAGTTTATTTACATAAGCAATGATTCACTATGTGAGAATTTAATGTCACATCATTTTATATATTTATCAATATTATCAAGATGAATTATCTTGATTTAATTTTCTGAAAGTGTTGCTTTTAACTCAATTATCTTGCACAAATAACTTTGTGAATGTCAAACTGCAAGTTGACAACAAACGCATGTGTGATTATCTTATTGATGCACCTTTTTATCATATCACATGATAGGTGAACAGGCTCATATTCACCTTTTATACTTTTCAGAATTCATGGATTTAGTTCCAACATTAGTTGATCAAATCAACTTATCACGAGAACAAGAAACACATAGAATTCTTGAAGAATTTCAAATTCTCTAATGTATGTCCATCACCGTGTATGCACAACTTTGGGATTACCAATTATTCATGTCGACGAATAAAAGTATTAGTACTTGTAAACTCCAAGATTATTGTGGCAATGACTTTTGCTTTAGTAAATTTCTAATTCACTATTATATGAGTAAATTTTAATTTTATTACTCTGAGAGTAATTTTCGAATTTATTTCTTCTCAAACAAATAGTACAAGTAAATTCACCATTTAAAAGAATCTTTAAGTTCTTTAGTGGATGTCTATTCAAATTATTTATAATTCACCTTATCATTATAGACTCATGATGTCCCATACAATCATGCAAAAGCAAAACAAAATTGAAATTTGTATTAGAATGTGCCTCAATTGCACTAATTACTATCCAATAAATGTCAAAAGATAAAGTATGAAACTTTTCTTTAACATATGTCTGCCAAGAGACAATCTTGGTGATACCACATCTACAATCAAAGATTGCGATCTTTTTCATGCCTAGCATGATGCCTTACACCTCATTCACTTTAAAGAATGGTTGGGATCTGTATTTTTACCATTCGTTAAAAGCTCTCATTTTTCATAAATAGAACACAATCATCTAAATACATCAAATTTTGATAACTTAGTACCTCATTCCATATTCATGTGCATCATTTAATCAATTGTATTCTTTTAGACATTTATGCACTGCTACATTCACTTCAAAAAATGGATCTGCTTCGACGAGATATATTTTTCAAGACTAATTTTTTTTTATCAAAAACTCATTATTTGCCTTAGTCATCATTATATAATCAATATGGTGCATTGAGACTCAAACCCAACGTCTTATGTCATAAATCAGTGAGGGACTTGAACGCAACATCTTTCATCACAGAGCATCAAGACTCATGATGTCTTACCATCTTGATGCAATTGGACATGAATCCACCGTCGTATGTTTTTGGTGCGATAGAACTTAAATCCACCGTCTTACCCACAATGAGGCTCAACCTCAAGCCTTCAAAATAATAGTAACTTTATCACTTTTGATGATCATCAATATGATCGTACATTATAATTACACACAAAATTGAGATTATTGATTTATTATAATCAACATTAATAGTTAATAGATATAGCTTTATAGATCACATACCTCATATAAAGGTTGAAAATATATCTTTCACTAAATTGTGTTTATTTAATTATTAAAATAAATTAAGGAATTCTCTTCCCAATCGATTAAAATTAAACGTATAGAAAGTCGACAAGTCTCTTTAAATACTTACTTTAGATGGTACGTCCAAATCTGCCACATAAATAATTATAATATAAAGATAAATCATACCTTGAAGATATAATAACATTATTGCATAACTTATGCAAGATCTATTTTGCACTTTTCCCGTCTTCTTCATTATCATTCTTTAAGAATAAAACAATCGTGCTGATAACGTGTTATGAAACTATATGAACTTAGAAGAAGAATAAAGTAGGGAGAAGAGAAAATACTTCTTATTCATCTTGAAATATATTCAAGGTTTCATAGATATTTCTCAAATCTTATTTGTAATGAAGGAATACCTCTTTATTTACAGGGGAAACCTAACTTGATCTCCAGGTAGAATTTCTAACCATATCCCAAAAGAACTCCACATAATTAGACATTCACTATAATACAAATATGTTTATAACAATTTTAGAATTTTTAGTGAATTATTTTTTTTTTAAAAATAATAGAAATAAAAAAGTTAAAACAAAGAAGTAAAAATAAAAAAAAAATTAAAAAGTAATTAGGTGATATGAATAATTTCTCCTTATAAATTGGAGAGTGTAATTATCTCATGCCAGTTACACAAATTACCTGAATACTAACTAGTTACATGTCCAACTAAACACAATAAATAATATAATTATACTCAATTTCACCAAATCAAATTATAACACGCCCAAAATCTTATATTCGAAATGTTTAATTTTCTCTTAAAAATATTTTTTATACTTTATGCTTTTTGCTAAAGAGATTGAGAGGAATTTTTTAATATCAGATCCCTGTGTTAAATGCTTAAGATCTGGCAGGTTTTAAGTGACAATTGTGACAGGTTGAAAGAGCCGAAAGGCATAGTGGTTAAATTATTAATTAGAGTAATGGGAAAAGCACCTCGAAATTATTAAGCACGTTCAGCTATTTATTCATCTACTCCTACTTTATTATAACGCCTGTTTCACGTATAGGCATTCCTATTCCCATCTACTTCTTTCTTCATTTAATTTCAAAAGTCAAAGAAATAATTTTTAATTTATTTTTATTACTTTATTAATTGAGTTATGTTGATTTAAGTTGTTATAACCGAATAGTGATATAGTAAAATGTGATTTTTTTTATTTTCTTTTTGATATTAACTGAATTGTTAAATATAAACCTAATAAGAACAAAAAAAAATAGGACATGCATTTAACTATCTCTTTTTCTTCTCTCCTTTTTTTTTTTAATATCAAACTATTTTTAAAAAAATAAATAATTTAAATTAAATTATAATATGAACAATTAACTTCGTTAAAATTATCAAGTAGAAAAAGTAAAATGAAAGAATTTTTTAATAACTTTCTTGAAATTTGAATATCTATCAATTAAGTTATTGTTGAAGTGGACTACTTACTAGAAATATTTTAAGTTAAAAGCAACTACTTTATAATATATATATGGGGTCCACTGTCGCTTGATCCCATCTATAAATAAACTACTCCTATATCTTTTTTTAAATAAAAAAACTACTCCTATATCAATATCATACAACTACTATCACAATATCAATTTTCCTTTATCCTTTCATTTTCTAGAGAAAGTGTCGACAACTACACAAGGCGCCATGGGAGTAGCAGCTCAAGTTAACCAAATGTGGTTCAATCTCATCATCGTCCTCTTCTTCATCTCTATTTCTTCTATTTCTTCTGTAAGTTACTCTTCTCTTCATACAAACAATTGTGCTAGATCTATTCTATTTTACTTTTACTTTGCAATTGCTTATTCGATGGGGGAAATGCAGGAAGATTGTGTTTACACAGCTTACATTCGCACTGGATCAATCATAAAAGCTGGTACCGATTCAAACATTTCGTTGACTCTCTACGATGCCAATGGCTATGGACTTCGAATAAAAAACATAGAGGCCTGGGGTGGACTTATGGGTCCGGGTTACAACTACTTTGAAAGAGGAAACTTGGATATCTTCAGTGGGAAAGGTCCTTGTGTGAATGGACCGATCTGTAAAATGAATTTGACTTCAGATGGTACTGGACCACACCATGGATGGTACTGTAACTACGTGGAAGTCACCGTTACCGGAGCTCACAAACAATGCAACCAGCAGTTATTCACCGTGGATCAGTGGCTGGGTACTGATGTTTCGCCGTATAAGCTAACGGCCATCAGGAATAACTGTAAGAACAAGTATGAGTCCGGTGAGCAAAAGCCCCTTTATGATTCTGAATCATTTTCTATAGTTGATGTAATTTAATTGGGCCCAGAATATCTGTTTGATTTTCTTCTCTCTCTTAGTGAGCTGGAAAAAATAGGCGTGAATTGGTGATGATTAAGGCATGTGTTTGCTGTCATGGACATTTTGAATAACTCAATAAAGAATATGTCCTCTTTCTCTGTCTTTCCTAATTTGCCCATACTCTCATAGCGATTCAATATCCATATGTCGGAAAGAATTGTGACAATTTTTTCTTTTAAATACTCCACTTGTTTCGTTAAAAAAAATAATTTAGTTTGAATTGACTCGAAATTTAAGAAAATTGAAAAGACTTTAAATTTTATAATCATAAAATTAAAGTTATATTAAATAACAATGTTATCATTTAATCTTGTGATTTTATATATGTCACGTGCAAAATAAAATTAAAATGTTATAAAAAAAGAGATCTTTCTTTTTTACATAGACAAAAAAAGGTCATTCTTTAAACAAAGAAAGTACTTGCTAGAACAATAAAATACATGAAAACTTACATAAATATAGTATAAATTAAAAATATTTATCATTTATAGTATTAACATTTTTTCACTTGATCAATTTAATATATTTATAATAAATTCTTACTCCCTACCTTTAAAAAAGGATGAACTAGTTTGACTTGGAACGAAGTTTAAGAAAAGAAAGATAATTTTCTAATCTTGTGGTTTTAAATTAAAATTATGTCAAATGTACCAAAATGTCCTTTAATCTTGTGGTCTTAAACATCTCACATTGAAAGTTAAAGTTAAAATGTTATCAAAAAAAAAGAAAAATGATCATTCTTTTTTAAACAAACTAAAAAGAAAATAGAGTCTATTTTTTTTAAGCAAATGGAGTAATTTATTTTACAAAGAATAATTTATTATTCACATATAATACAGGTTTTATTATTATATAATACATTTATCATACATTATAATACACTTACAGTAGTATGTGTTCAATTTCTTATCAAAGCACAATATACTTTTAAAAATAGTTATAATACATATATATTGCATACTTAATTCACTTTTAAGACATATTACAAATTTAACATAATATTATTATGAATAATATTAAATAAAAAAAATATCGCTAAAATCCATAATTATTTATTAAAAGATACCCATCTAAATAACTTTTCGTACCATATATTTATACAACTTAATGATACTTAAACCTAGCTAATCATGTCTAATTCAAATATTTAGCTAATTAATTAATATCAAGTCAATTTAATTTAATATTTCAATATAGGTTGTTAGGCAGCCATAAGGTAACATCTCTTGTCAAATTGACGTGGAGTATCACATAGCAACAATTCAGAGACAAGAAATGGATGGTGTAATCACTTCATAGCCTTGTGGTGGGATGGAACTGTTAGGACCGAAACTTAAGCAGGTGTAAATGTGGAAGCTAGCAAAGCAAACCTTGCAAACCTTGAAAGACCACGAGTAAGAAGACAACGAGAAATATATCAAAAGACACAAAAATTTAACGTGGTTCGGTCAATCGACCTACGTCTACAAAGGAGATGAGCAATCCACTATAAATATGAGAGTACAAATACAGAGAGAAACAACCTCAACCAAATCACTCATAATACATGGGAGGTTCACACAAGTGATAACGTATCAAACTTGTGACCCAGAATTTCTCCTCCTAACCAAAACTCTCAAAACCCCTAAGACTACATTGTGAATGCTGATTAAGTTAGAAGGAGCATTCCTCTATTTATAGAGTCCTAAACCTTTTCCTACAAGAAAATGATTAGTCAATTTAAAACCTTTTCCTAAAAGGAAAACCTATTTATGGTAAGAAATTTAAGACAAATAAAACCTAACAGGAACATGTCTAATAGTGAGAAATCATATCGGTATTTAGCTCCCTGATATAGTCTAGTCTGCATCAATTGTTAGCTTAAAAAAAAATAAAAATTGAGATTTATATTTATTTTTTAATTTTATAGTTATGTCTCTAAAGATTTGTACACGTTACAAGCAGATTTGAAGAGTTTTAATAGAAGAATAATTTTTTTCGTGTTAATTTGTTCTTGTTTTTATTGTTTTCTATATTTTTTTCCAGTTTTGTTGGATCGAGACTGACTTGTCTTGGTGAGAAAAGACAAGTGTCATCACGTTCACTTTTGAATTTGTGAGCATTAGAGATACATTTGGTATATATATTTTTACAATATAATTTTTTGACGTATATATATATGTATATATATATATATATATATATATATATATATATATATATATATATATATATATATATATATATATATATATATATATATATATATATATATATATATATATATATATATATCATTGACTAATGAGTAGGGTGTGAACAAGAAATCTTAAAGATACCAAAAAAATATATTTCTACCCTTATAGTATTATTAACTAATGAGAAATTTCTAAACAAGAAACTTTTGATACATACAATATCTGATTTAGTATGAGTTAAACAAAATTAATTGAAAGAGTATATAGTGTAATTATTTAGTGGGGTATAAATATAAAAAAACATATATTTATAATTATTTTGCTTTTATAATGTATTTGCATAATTTCCCTTATTATTTAATGTAACTAAACAATATTCTAGCCAAATTAGAAGCCAAATAAATACACAAAGAAAGAAGGAAAAGGTCCAACCCTTATTATATAATGTAACTAAACGATTTGACATTTAGTTGATGTCATGTATCATGCACATATACTCATTTTGTTATGTATCATGCGAGTATAAACACTATTATGTATCAACACAAATTATATTAACGATTTTCACATAAAAACTGCATATTCAGGATGGTGACGCACATCAATCGCACCAAGATTTAAATGAACCTATCATGGAGCAAGACGGTTATGACAATGTTTAACACAACATCCCTCGCATTTTGCCCGATAAAACAACAATGGATGCATCAGTAGATTTTTCAATTTTGCTTTATGGCACACAATTTCATTACACACAAATATACTAAAAAAATCATTACATCATATTATACAGAATCTTCCACTTCAGCGACAATATCTCCATCAACTCAAGCAACAATAGATGCACTTATCAAAAATTTGGGGAAAGATCTTACTAATGGTAGACCATCGTATTCTTACAATCCACAGAATATAACTAGCAGCCAGTACTTGTTGATCAATAGTCAATTACCCGCTGACATTTCAATAATTATGATTGGAGTTAGAACTAATTCAATCACTCCTGCGCATAGAAACAGAATGCCTTCGAAAAATATTCAATCTCCATATTGTACTTCTTTTGGGTCAAGCGAGAAGGGAAATGAGAAATTAAAGGATATGGCTCGTCTTCATTTCCCATTCGAAGGATGTGGAATTACAGATCAAGTTTTTTCAAAACTTATTGGGGATTATATGAATTGGTTGTCAAGGGGGCTCCTAAAAACTCATAATAATAAGTAAGTTCTATATAATTTTTTTCTAAGTGTTTGGGTTAATTATTTTTGATATAACTAATTCATGATACTTTATCTACATTTTTTGTAATTAAGTCACTGTTATGTATCATATACATATACTCAAACATTATGTATCATGTATGCAGAAATCCATCAGACGATAAATAAAGATCAAAATCTTCTTCTTTTGGATTTACGATGATGGACTTTATTGTTGCTTTTCCAATGAACAAGAATTGGTTCTATGCCATGTCACAGCGAAACAATTGTTGGACTGATGAGGTAAAATTCTTAAACTAATTATCAAATGTGTATCAATTACACTTATATTATTATAACATGATACATTCTATAGAAGTATCATAATATTTAATTAGCAAAATTTATGATTAATATTAATAATTATATTGTTCTATATTGTTTAGATGTATATAATTTCTTATTATGTTTTCATTTTTTAGTAGCACATCGATGTGATTTTTTACTACCTTCATAAAAGTCAAAACTCTGCAGCATGGATCAATACAGATATACAACAATCCACTGCTTGTTCATGTCACATGTAAACAATTGTTATGATAAGTATTACATGGATAATGATGATGATAGTCTTAGTACACAAGAACGTGTTGATCGCGCTTCAGTTGTATCTGCATATGAGAGGTCAATAATTAACATCATCAAGCGTTTTGGAATTCCATCTGCTTTACCATGGCATCTTGTAGATGAGGTATACATCCCGATTAACTGCGATCAAGAATCCATTGGGTGCTGACAGTTGTTGACTTAAAAAACAGGATGATAAGGGTTTTTGACTCATCAATATGCACAAGGAAAAAAGTAATTCCCCATGAGATAAAAATGTTGTCTAAAATGTTTCCTTCTTACCTACTGAACAGTGGATTCTTTGAAAAAATTGAGCGAACAAAATTTGGTGATTGTCATGCATACAAGGACAACATTACTTGTTCATTTTTGGAGCCTCAAGTTCCTTTCATGATTGAATTTGCACAATACATTGCTCAACATAATAGTGATAGCATGTAAGTATCAAGAATTTTATTCGTTTGTTCTTAAACATGTATCATTAAGTTTTTAATTTATATTCTGCATTTTTTTATAGAGACTGTGGGTTATATATTACTGCATTTGCCGAATATATGAGTGACCAAATCAGTATATCATATGCTGATTTTCGTCCTGAATACCTATGTCAAAGATATGGAGCATTGCTATGGAGTTATGACAGCGAGAAGGCTAAGTGTGGATACGTTTGTGACTGATGATCCACCAAAATCTAAGGGCGTAGTCACACCACCACCAGAAGAAGATCTGGTTCACATAGTGTAGCATCTAAGCATAAACAATGTTTTAATGTTATATTTCTTGTTTGATACGTTATTGAACAAGTATTTTGATGTTTTTAATGTTATTTTAATGATTTTATCAATTTCCTTGAAGATTTTTTTTTTTGTTACATTATGGAACAAGTATTTTTACTTGGAAAACATAAATATTAGACATATTATGGTCTCACACCGGCTTAATAAAGTGTAGTCAATTTTTTTAATTAAACATAGTTAGTACTAAATAGTTTATTTGAAAACTAAATTTACATGATACTTAGTTATAATGAATATCATAGTTGTGTGAAGTGCGATAGTTTTGTAAATGTAAAGTTATTCACTGTATATTCAAGTAAAGTATATCAAATAAAGCATTACACAAGTTAAAAATAATATAAATTACATGATACGTGATTTATAGTCATTGTAATGTACACAGTAACCTCAATAAGTGTTTTTTTTAAAAAATTAAATATAGATGATACATTGGGAAAATCACATGATACATGTGTGTTACGTTATCCAAAATACACATTTGTATTTTTAATTAAAAGTACATGATACATTGGCTAAAGCACATGTATCATGTACGATATGTTACCCAATAATCCTGAATTTATATTTCATAGTGTAACATAAGAATTACAAAATTTATATAAAAAAGAAATATTGACACAAATATATTTTTCAACACAAATAATAAAAAAGTATTTATAATCAAAAGCGCAACTTAAAATTTAATTAACACAAGTTATTTATTAGTTTATTTATCAAAATCAAAAGTGTTTAAATTGCAATTGAAATGAATGCTGAAAATGATAAATGTTTACGTTATAAATTATTCAAAAAAAATATTAATATCTTAGAAACATTACGACTAATTCACTTCTCTTTTGGGAAGAAAGTACAAGTCTTCTGTTTTGTCCTTCTTGTCCACAACAGTTTGTGTTCACTGAAATCTTTTTATCTGTATTCTTTCTTCTTCATTTTCTTGGTCGTCCAGATAATCTTCTGTATCTAGATGGATACACAGTTTCAGCTACCACATTATTAGGATATGACCAGTTTGCCTTATCTGGCATTGGTACCATTGAAATTTCATATGTTTTACTAATGCATCAGGCTTGTAGTAATCAGAGAAATATGGATGCATATCTGTGACATTCTTTTCTTCAAATACAACGATTGCATGTGCACAAGGTCTCATCTAGTTGACATCTACCACAAGAACATACTTTCCTCTCAAGACAGACAATATATCTTCTTCTAGCTTCATAAATCTAGAAAATAAATTCAGATGATGGAACAACCTGTGTACATTAAAAAATTTAAATATATACTTTTTTCAAAATAAATCATGTTCAAACTGCAGAATGATACAATGAATTAGATATATATATATACCTCCATCTTTGAACTTTTAGCCGCGTTTATAAACAATAACTCCTCAAATTTTCTCCCTAATGTGTCCTTTGTATATGAGGCTACTTCTCTGTTTTTCAATTCCAAGAACCAAATAGAATTCTAACTTGTTCCAAGAATTCTAATATAGTTAATTGGCGTGCTTCAACAGGACAACCATTTATACATTCTGCAATGTTTGAAGTCATCATTCGACCTCTATTTACTGTTGCATGAACTCTTGACCACTTTTCGTAACCTGCATCTTCAAGGTATTCCTTAAACCTGTGATCAATTCTATCAACCTTAGTCATCAACTTTCAAAATCTTCCTTTCTATATGCCTTGGCCATTGAGTAGAATAGATCACTTATCGCCTTTCTACTCCTTTTGAAGTTGCCACATACATTCTTCTGAAGATGTCATATGCATGCATAATGAGGTACATTTGGGAACACAATCCTCACACTCTTCATAATACTCTCGTTTCTATATGAAACAACACACATATCTTTTCTCTCGCCAAATGCATTTTTCAATTGTTCGAAAAACCATGTCCACGAACAATCATTTTCGGTGTCAACAACACCATATGCCAATGGGAATATGCAACCTGATTACAGACACACATTATATCATTTGATACGTAATATATACAAACAAATCACAACTACAAAAATTACATACCTGCGCCATCAAGTGTGCTTGTTGATACAAATGTCCCTTTGTACGCTCCACTCAGATGTGCACCATCTACAACAACTATTGGCCTGCAGTAATTGAATCCCCTAATGAATGACAGTAATTGAATCCCCTAATGAATGATCTTAAGGCGACGAACAAATACATAAATCATCCTCCTCAGTCTTCTGCATTCTTATATAAGAATTTAAATACACGATATTTAACATGTGTATGTATCGCGGCAACCGTCTATATCCTGCAGATGGTTTTCTCCTAATCATGGAGAGTGCACTTTCTTTAGAACTCCATGCTTGCTGGTAAGCTATTTGAACCCCATAGAATTCTCTAATATCATTAATTATATCTTTCGGAGTATAAATTCGTTTATGATTGACCAATTTTGGAGCAGTAACTCCACTTACACATCTGATTGTTGCTTGGACTTTGGTTAATTACCTTTCCCTCATCGGACACGTATGTTCACTATTGAAACTTCTAAAAATGAAAATATCATATTTTTTCTTGCAGGACGCCTTCATAGTCCAACCACATTTGTCTGAAAAGCATACCAACACATAGCTGCGTACATTTTTTCATCATATTAATACTTATAGCAATTACATCATATAATATATACAATAACAATGTTTAAAGTAATCAAACAATGAATTACACGAAAGTATCTACCATTTTCGTAGAAAATTATTTTTACACATATCAGAACTTTTTGCTATGCTTGTTTAAATTGATATAGTCCTTAATATATCAGCAGTAGTATATTAAAGTATCAATATAGTTAATTCAATGTATCAATAAACTTAACAAAATAGTGAATCATAGATTAAAATAGATTTAACTCAAAATATCAACGAAGTAATGATAAATTGAGGTTTCTATAGAAAGCAGTAATGTTTCATGTACTAATTTTCTCAGCATGTAAATATATAGAAATTCCAAATACTATCATACCTTTGTTAATCAGATCTCTTTACTTTGCAATTGAAGTTGTTCTTTATCTTATATTTCGTCATCACATCTACAAGTGTTGTTTTATCCTTATATACCTGACCAGTCTTCACCTTTACACTTTCTGAATCGATTATAACATTTTTAACTCCGAATTTTGAATTTTCATACGAATCAAATAAATTAGATTCAACCATTGCCAAAGCTTCTGTATCCTGTGTTCTGCCTTCTACACATGTAATTTCTCCACATGTTCCATCAAAGTTATGTACAATACCACCAATCTTTTCAATTCTGTCAATACATAATAAATACATTGGAAATTCTGGCTCATTTTTTCAGTTCTAAATATAGCTTAACACCCATATCGTTCTTAACCTTCATTGGACAGGAGTTACCTTCTACAATGTAACGAATTTCAATATCTTTTCTTGATACATCGATATCCAACTCGGCTGCAATTGCTACTTTGAGATTCGAAAACAAAATTGAATCTCCAACAACAATTTCGTCGATTTTGTAACTTTCATACTGCAATTCGCTCGCTTAAATTCCTGAATGCCTCATCAAAACTAATGTATTCATCATGTATCATCCAAAATAACAGAAATCTAATCCGTATTTTTCGCTTTTTCATTGGATGTTCATAAAATTGTCTTCAACCTAGATGATATAATCTTGAATTTTCAAAATTTGAAAGTGTGATTCAATTACGTGCTGAATTATTGTTTCATAATGCTTTGTTACCGTAACTTAAGCTTAATTAAATAACAAACTTAAATATTCCATTTTTTCTCCCTTTTTATCTCAATAGTTATTAAATTACTGTGTATCATTTAACATGTATCACAATGTACTAATGTATCACACAATGACATTTTTAAGGAATTTTTGTTAATATTAAATTTATCGGGAAAGGTTATATTTCACTATAAGATTCCTTAAATTTTTACTTTTTTTAAAAAGAAAGTCCAACACTTTCGGCCAACATAGTTTCGATCCAAACCAAGCCCATTCTTGGTCCAATATCCCCCCAAAAATCGAATCCATCCCCCTAATTCAATTCTTAAAGTCTTTCTAGTCATCAAAATTAATAACCTAACAATTATTATTTTTTAAATGGAAAAATTATGTGGTCAAGTAAATTTATATTATTTAATTACTCATCAAAGTTATAATTTGTAATAATTACCACTCGCGACTAACATTATACATTAATTACATGGTCTGACATTGAGTTTGTATAACTAGTCACGTTTGTATATGTAAAATTTGCAGAATATACAAATATATATGTATGATATACAATTATTTAACTTAAATACATATTCAACTCCCCTCTCTCTCACTCTATGCCCTATATCACTAGCCTCTCTCCTCCATCTCCCTATCTCACTTGCCGTATATACAAATGCATATGTATAATATATATATATATATATATATATATATATATATATATATATATATATATATATATATATATACATATATATATATAAAATTCACCTCTCTCGCTTGCCTCTCTCCTCCCTCTCACAATCTCGCTCGCCTCTCTCCTCCTTCCAATCTCGCTTGCCATATATACAAATAACATGTATAATATACAATTATTTAACCGTCTCACTCCCCTCTCTCCTCCATATAACATGTAGTTACGAATTGTAATTATTAAACTATAGTTATAGAAAATAATTAAACTATTTTTAAGTGGCTATATGTGAAAGTTCTCTATTTTAAATCAACTATTAACCCAAATACTGTTTCTTACACGTGATTTTGACCAGATTTCAAAATCTATCATTTTCCCTTAATTCATCTTTTTCTTTCCTAGGCTGCATATCAGCCTTGATATTTTGGTGAAAGTAACAATCATTATTATTGCCTTACGATTCTTACCATTACCATTTACCAACTCTTATTTGTGACTTTTCAGGCTACAAAATTTTTGAATTTTAAAAAGTTTCGTCTTACCATATCTCTTGAGTTTTATTAGCTAATTGATACCCTTGTTATCATTTCTAGACCTCAGTATTCTTATAAAAAAAATATTGTCAAAGTATAAATTTATTTTTGTTCTATTTGTCTTTAACCACAATAAAGATCTTGCATCTTTTAACTTGTTCAAGTTAGTTTTATTTCTGTTTGCCAAAGGGGTGTAGATTCACGGTTTGAAAATGCCCTAGTTCACTACACTAAAAGTTCAGTGATTTTTTTTATTTTTTAATTTAGTAGTTTAAAGTGTATTCATGATTCTATATGTGTATGCATGATTTGAATCTCATTTATTAGAGTGTGTGTTTTGTATTGTCCCTCATAAACAAATTTTAATCTGTGTGCAGTGGAAATTTCTTTGAGGTCAGGCCATTAGGAGTACGCTGTTGATTTCTCATTGTTGAGAAAGTTGTTAATAGTGTATGCCTAGTTGTTTGTTAGTTCGTTCTTTTATTTTTCTAATTCATATGTCAGTTACTTTATATGTCTAGCATACATCCTTCTCTTAACACTTGATAACAACTCTGACAGGACGAGAACAAATCCTTTAATTAAAAAAAAATGTATAGTATAAGATAATTAAGGGGAAAATTACATGGTTAAACAAATTTGTACTATTTAATTACTCATCATAGCTATAGTTTGCTAAAACTATCACCCACAATTAACATTATACATTAACTATGTGAACTGACTTCTAATTTGTATAATTAGCCACATTTGCATATGTATAGTTCGCCAGAATATACAAATACATATGTATAATATACAATTATGAACAAATATGAACAGAGTAGAAGAGAGAAAATCAGTTTGGGAATTTTCTGATTTGTATATATGAAAAACTGACTTACAAAGATGAAGTATGGTACTATATATACATGTGGAATGTATTGACTAACTTCTAACTAACCCAACTAACTCATTAACAAATTAACTAACTCCTAATTAACTAACTAACCAACAGATTAATTATTCCTTTAATCCTGTATTATCTCCAATACCCTCCCTCAAGCTGGATGTACTGAAAATATTCAGAACACCAAGCTTGGATAACAGAAAAACATGTTGTGAACGACCAAGTGCTTTTGTTAGTAAATCTGCCTGCTGGTCCTTAGTGTTGATGTAGATGGTCTGAATGAGTCCTTGTTGAATTCTTTCACGTATAAAGTGACAATCGATTTCAATATGTTTGGTCCTTTCATGGAAAACGGGATTTGCAGCAATTTGTATTGCAGCCTTGCTGTCACAATATATTGATGAAGGAGTGTGCAGTGGTACTTGAAGTTCTTTAAACAAATTTGCCACCCATACAACCTCTGCTGTGAGTGTAGCCAATCTCCTATACTCTGCCTCTGCAGAACTCCTGGATACAGTATTCTGTTTCTTGGATTTCCAAGAGATCAATGAATCACCAAATTTGAGCAAATATCCACTAACTGACTTCCTGGTACTGAGACAAGCAGCCCAGTCGCCATCACAAAATCCAGTCAACTTAAATTCTCTATGAACTCATAAACAAACCCAACCCTGGATTACCTTTAATGTATCTGATCACTCTCATAGCTGCATTCCAATGTGAGATTTTAGGTTGTTGCATATATTGACTTAAAGTCTGAACAGTGAATGCAATGTCAGGTCTTGTGTTGGTCAAGTAGAGTAATTTTCCAACTAATCTTTGATAACTACTAACGTCATGCAATAATTGATCATCACTGCTGTCACCATAGTCAGCTGGAGTTAACTTTAGATTGCATTCTAATGGTGTTGATACTGGTTGTGCACCTGCTAGCCCAGCCTCCGAAATCAACTCTAATGCATATTTTCGTTGGCTCATGACAATACCAGATGCTGACCTACAAAACTCTATGCCCAGAAAATATCTCAATTCACCCAAATCTTTATTTTAAAGTGATTGTGTAGTACCTGCTTAGTGTCCTGAATCAGTAAAGGATCACTTCCTGTGATTAACAAATCATCGACATAAACTAAAACAATAACCTGTCCAACAGTGCTCTTCTTGGTGAACAATGAGTAATCTAAATGACTTTGAGTGTATCCTGATTTGCAAAGGGCTTCAGTAAGCTTAGCATTCCATTGCCTCGATGCTTGTTTAAGTCCATACAATGACTTTACAAGCTTACATACAAGATATTTATCTGTACTGACAAACCCCTTAGGTAGTTCCATGTATACTTCTTCAAATAGATCACCTTGTAAGAAGGCATTGAATACATCCATTTGGAATATCTTCCAGTTTTCAACTGCAGCTAAAGCAATAATTGATCTCACAATGACCATTTTAACTACCGGAGCAAAAGTTTCTTGATAATCAATACCTTCAGTCTGACTATATCCCTTAGCCACAAGTCTTGCTTTAAACCTATCAATAGTTCCATCTTCCTTGTATTTAACTTTGAACACCCATTTACAACCTATTGCTGACTTCATTGCTGGAAACTTTACTATCTCCCAAGTGCCATTTTCTTCCAATGCTTTTATCTCTTGTTGCATTGCCAGTACCCATCTAGGATCTTTAACAGCTTCTTCATAACATCTAGGTTCCACTTCTGCTGAAAACTTACCAAGGAATGCTTGATATTTTGAAGATAAATGCTGGTAAGATATGTAATTGGCTATGGAATAAGGATGATCAGAATCAATAGCATTAGTCACAAAGTCCTTTAGCCAAACAGGAGGCTTTGAGGATCTAGTAGAATGTCTTGACCTTTGTTCAACTGCCAATTCACTAGGAATTATATCAACAACATCATCATTTATATTCTGTGCATCAGCACCACCTTGTGCCTCCTTTAATCCTGTATTATCATTATCATCATGTGCATTATCATCTATCTCCAATTCAACTCTGTCTTCATCAAGAATCATATCATTTGCAGGGAATATAGGTCGATGAAATTTCTCCTTCTGTGCAGCAAAAGGAAATATACCTTCTTTGAAAATAACATCTCTACTGACTAATAATCTTTTTGCATTCAAACTGTAAACAATGTAGCCTTTTTGAGTTGCTGAATATCCCAACAACACACATGCCTCAGCTCTAGGTGAGAATTTATCAGCTCTAAGTACCTTGGTGACATAACATAAACAACCAATGGTTCGTATATGAGTAAAACTAGGTTGATGACCATGAAAAATACCATATGGTGACTGACCCTTCAATGTTGTTGTTGGCATTCTATTTATCAAATAGACAGCAGATAACACACATTCTCCCCAGAATATGATTGGTATAGATCCTGTAAATCTAATGGCCCTTGCCACCTCTAGGATGTGTCTATGTTTCCTCTCAACTACCCCATTCTGTTGGAGTATGTGGACAGCTGCTCTCATGAATTATCCCCATTGATTCAAACAAAGTTCTACAATCCTTGTTGAAGAATTCAGTCCCATTGTCTGATCTAATCTTCTTGACAGACTTATTAAATTGATTATGAACCAAAGTAAGAAAACATTTAAGTGTAACAAAAACATCACTCTTCAATTTCATCAAAAATACCCAAGTCATTCTTGAATGGTCATCAACAATAGTTAGAAAGAACCTAAAACCAGCATGTGTAGGAGTTCTATATGGCCCCCAAACATCTACATGAAGTAAATCAAAAACAACATATGATTTTGACAAACTTGTAGGAAATGGCAATCTAGTTTGTCTAGCTAATGGACATACTGGACAATTATTACATGCTTCTTCATCAGTAAACTTGGGAAAAAAGGAAAATTGCTTCAATATTCTCATTGGAGGATGGCCAAGTCTATTGTGCCATATAATACCTTATGATTTCTCAGTTTGTTCCTTTAAACCTTGCTCTCCATGTCTGACATGGGCTGAAAAATGACTTGAAAAGTAATAGAGGCCTTCCCTCTCTTCACCAGTCCCCTTCACCTTCCCATCGAAGAGGTCCTGAAACACACAGTGCATAGGAAAAAAGGTTACAGAACAATTTAGTTGCCTGGTCAATTGAGATACCGAAAGTAGATCAAACTTAAATTCAGGTACAACCAACACATTTTTTAAAACATCACCAGTTGATAATCTGCAACTACCAGTATTCACAACTAAGGTAGATTGACCATTTGGAAGATGCACTTTCTTATTTGTACATGCACTAGATTGTGATAGTTCTGTTAAACTTTTAACACTGTGAGTCATATGGCAAGTCGCACCAGAATCCACTATCCATTCTACATTAGCAATTGGCAAGTTACTACTATTTGTTGTTGGAAAAACATCAGTGGAAATACCTGCCATATGAGCACTAGCAGTATTGGCCATAGGAGATTTTGCTATATGCTGCTCCTCCTTAACAATATGATCATTATTTCCTCCAGAAGTTCTAGTTGATGGTGGTTTGTTAACTGAACCTTGGCATGGATATGTTGAACTATGATCCATAAATCCAAATGCATCTCTAGGATTGTCAACATAAGCATGATTAACAATGTCTCTCCCATTATTTCCTGCACCTGTTGATCCTCCTGATCCAAGTTTTTTCTTGAACTTCCAATCAGCTGGATATCCAATGAGCTTAAAACATATATCCTTAGTGTGTCCATGTAACTTGCAATAATCACAAAAGAGATGCCAATTTTTTTTCTGCCTGGGATATCCACCATTATTTCCACTATTACTTCCAGATCCATAATATCCACCATTACTTCCAGATCCATTATTTGTGTAACCACCTTTCCCAGTGTACATAGCCATTGGATCATTTGAAACTGATTATTTCGTCTATCATTATACAATGTCATGGATTCATTCAGATTATGAGTTCCTCGTCATCTGTTAGCGTACAAAGCCATTGATTCATTTAGATCACCACCAATTCTAGATCCTGCTGTTACTCGTTGGCTTTCATCAGCTACTATCATGGCATAAGCTTTACTTACACTAGGCATGGGATTCATCATTAAAATTTGACTACGAGCATGACTGTATACCTCACTTAATCCCATCAAAAACGCAAACAATCGTAAGAACTGTAAGTGATCAACATACGTCCTAGATTTATCACAGTTACAAGTAGGTGGAGGAACCAACGCATCAAATTCATCCCATAAGAGGCGTAATTTTGTGAAATACCCTGAAACTGTCATATTACCTTGATTAAGTGTGCAGATTTCACGATGGAGTTGATAGCTTCTAGATCCATCAACTTTGTTGAATCTTTCATTCAGATCTGCCCAGACCATAGCTGCGTCTGATGCATATACAATTCCACTCAATATCTCCTTGGATACTGTGTTCATGATCCATGCTAACACAAATGCATTACACTTCTCCCACTGCTCCTCTAATGCTGAATTATAATCTGTTTTTCGACATGTTCCTAGAACAAAGCCGATCTTACTTTTTGCCCTAAGATTAATCATCAAAGATCTGCTCCATAGTGAGTAGTTCTCAGTTCCTGTGAGTTGAACAGAAGTTAATACACTACCTGGAGTATCAGATGGATGAAGATATAAGGGGTGATTTCAATTTTTTTCAATTCCATCAATAGTATCAGCTGAAACCCCAGCTACACTTCCTTCTGATGTTGTTTCCACCATCTTCTTCAACCTGTGATGATGACTTAAACTCTGAAAATAAGACTCAAGATCGAATAATTGTGAATCTGAATCTCAGATTCAAATGCTCTGATACCATGAACAAATATGAACAGAGTAGAAGAGAGAAAATCAGTTTGGGAATTTTTTGATTTGTATATATGAAAAACTGACTTACAAAGATGAAGTATGGTACTATATATACATGTGGAATGTATTGACTAACTTCTAACTAACCCAACTAACTCATTAACAAATTAACTAACTCCTAATTAACTAACTAACCAACAGATTAATTATTCCTTTAATCCTGTATTATCTCCAATAAATTATCTAATCAATATACATATTCAATTCACATCTCTCTCACTCTCCTCTCGCCTCTCTCCTCCCTCTCCCAATCTCGCTTGCCTCTCTCTCCCAATCTCGCTTGCTTTTTATACAAATGCATATGTATAATATTCAATTATCTAACCAATATACATATACAATTCACCTCTCTCCCACTCTCAGCTCTCTCTCGCTCGCCTCTCTCCCAATATCGCTCACCTCTCTCCTCCCTCTCCCAAACTTGCTCGCCTCTCTCCTCTCTCCCAATCTCGCTTGCCATATATACAAATACATGTGTATAATATACAATTATATAACCAATATACATATACAATTCATTTCTCTTCCACTTTTTGCTTTCTCTCGCCTCTCTCCTCTATCTCCCAGTCTCGCTCATCTCTCTCCTCCCTTTAACATGTAGCAATGAATTGTTATTATCAAACCATAGCTATGGAGAGTCTATTGATGATTTGAAACATAAAAATGATATTGTGGTGATTGTAGGTAGTGCTCTGGCAAGAATAGAGAAGACCAAAATGGAGAAATCACTTTTTTCGATGAATTTTTGATAAACTAAGGCCATATAATCATGAATTTTATACATAAATGTTATAAGATTTTTAATAAAAATCATTATCTTTTTCGTAATTATTTTTCGGTAATCTTCTCCGGTGAATCCTCCGGCAAGTTCGAACGAAAAAATCATGATTTTTAAGTTGAAAATTATTAACTTTTCTTTTTGAAGTCATCATATTCTTCACTCCTTTCTATTTCTTTTTATAAGTTCCTTTTTGAGGGTAGAGTGTTGGATGTGCTTCCTTCAAACAATCAATGGTGACAAATCTAGTGATTCTTAAGAAGAAAAACTCAAAATTAAAAAAAATGTAAACGCTTTAAAAAAATTGGGGCCGCCAGTAAAAAGATTAAAAAAAGAAAGAAAATTGAAATAATTGATATATCAAAAATTGTAATACATAATTATAAAATGACCAATAAAATAGTGCCATGTGTTCAAAATTTTCATTTTAACATGTATTTTTTTCTTCTCACGCACCTTAAGGAAGGTGAAAGCACTTTCTTTTTCACGTCACGTTTTTAATATTACTTTGAACAAGATTAGATGTGTAATAGGTTACCCTAATAATTTAAGCGTGTAACTGATTTTTCGGTCGAAGTTGAAAGAAAAATTTATGTGTTTTGCCTAATTCTAATCGTTCTTTCTCTATGTATAACATCATGCTACACAGGAAAATACCTAGCTATCAAGCTCGTCCTTCAACATAATTAATTAATGGCATACAAATATATCTTTTTTACTCGCTTAGCCTTATCATTGAATGATTTATAAAAACAACTTTATAAATAACAACGATATTTATATAATAGTATTTAATAAGTTTAAATTTGTATTTAGTTGCGAAACAACTTGTGTTAGCAAATTAATTTTTTTTTACACATCAAATATTAAATTAAAGTCATTGATTTTTTCTTTGACACTGATGAGAGCAAATGATAATTAAGTGTTAATGCTATACATTTTTAACACTTGATTATGATTGAATCATATAGTATATTTTATATTAATTTATTGATTCTTAAATATTAATGAGGAGAAAATACACGATTCAAGAAGTATTTACTAATTACCTCTATCTATCTTTTTTGGAAAGAGAAATGCTTTTATGATTAGTTATCACTTTTTTTTTTCTTATTTAATTTCCAAGTATGATTAATTTACAATATCAATCCACTTAAGGAAAATTAATCAATATCTACTTTATACATAAACTTAAAATTATTAATAAAATGCGAAATTAAATTTGATTCACTTTCTTAAATTTTCATGTCAATTATAAAAGTTAAACTATGACACAGGAGGTTGATCGGAATCAAAAGAAAGTCTCATTGAGACATGAAAAAGATTCTCTATTGAAGGAAGTTGACATGTTAGAAGCCAAAAACATTAAAAGTTGAAGCTTGAGGAACAAGATCAGGAGAAAAAGGAGAACGATCGATTTGCTTTATACAATGAAGAACAAGTTGGCGAAGATCGAAGACATTGAGATTTCTCAAAGTCTCATTGATGATTTCTCAAAGTCTCATTGATGAGAACAAACAAGTTAGTGGATAATTTGGTGTAAATGTAAAATGATTTGCGTGCGTATTTTGCTGAGTTTTGTTGACAATTTCATTTCATTTTTTAGGGAAAATGCATAACTATCTCCGAACTATGCCCGAAATCTCATAGATATACTTATACTATACTAATGTCCTATTACCTCCTAAACTTATTTCATAAATAATTTTCTACACCTTTTTGGTTTACGTGACACTATCTTGTGTGCCCAACGCGTGTTGACAATTTTTTCAATTATAATGCCACGTAGGCCGAAAAAGAGTAGAAAATTATTTATAAAATAAGTTCGAGGGGGTAATAGATACTTATTAAAGTACAAGTGTGTCTTTGAGATTTCGGGCATAGATTGGCGGAGAGAGTACTTGTGCATTTTTACCATTTTTTATTTTAAGAGAGTTTTTATTGAACTAAATTATTGATTGCATTTTTATTAAATTTAACTTATTGGAAAAACAAGAAAATGGTAAACTTAAAAATAGAAGGTAACTCTTTAAAATTCATCAACTACACGCATAGTTATTTATTTATTTAAATATTTGAATGAATAAATTCCTCTTGGGTGTGTGTGTGTTTCTTTTGAAGAGTGTTTTCAAGAAATTATTTTTAAAAAGTTCTTTATTTAGATATTGGGGAAAATGCATAAGTACCCCCATCAACCTATGCCCGAAATCTCAGAGACACACTTATACTATACTAAGGTCCTATTACCCCCTGAACTTATTTTATAAGTAATTTTCTACCCCTTTTTAGCTTACGTGGCACTAGTTTGAAAAAAAAGTCAACCATCGTTGGGCCCACAGATAGTGCCATGTAGGCTAAAAAGGGGTAAAAAATTATTAATAAAATAAGTTCAGGGGGGTAATAGGACCTTAGTATAGTATAAGTGTGTCTCTGAGATTTCGGGCATAGGTTGAGGGGATACTTGGGCATTATCTCTAGATATTGTTATAACCTGTATTGAGGATAGTCAAAATTAAAGAAACAGAAAGAAGATAAAATTAACAGAAAACTAAAAATCTAAGTCCACAAAAATTATTATGTTTTCTTAAGAAATTTGATCTCCTCACTGTATCCGAGATCGCAGATTAATTTCTTCCAAAATAAAACGGATTAACCTGTTAAAGAATTTGCGGTACCTCAAACTTTAATAATTTCAGTGAACGTAAGAACAGTAACAAGCACACACAGACTCAGTTGATCGACAATTTATTTATGAGAGAAAATGTATGCCGAGGAAAATTTTTTGAGTGTTTGAAAAATGAAAAATGACTTTCTTTATATAACCATTTTCAACAAGAAACGTATCTGTTTAAACCTATTTTTTCCAAAAAGTTGTGTCTTTTGAAAAAAATAACAAATTTTTGAAATGATGTGTCTTTTGAAAAAAATAAAGACTTTTCAAAAATCAGATCGTTATTACCGTTGCACGCGAATTTCAAATAAATTATGGTGCACCAAAAATAATTTTGCTATTTAACTAACATTCTGAATTAATTTATAAGAGAAAAAAATTGATTAACATAATTTATTTGATTAACAAAAAATTGATTAAATAATTTTTTCCCAAAAAATTATCAATTAGTCACATCATTTCCCAAATTCAAATTCAAATCCAACTCCGAAGGCGAAGACTTATCCATATAGGTTACTTATGAACACCACATCGCAACTCATGAAGGATATCCAACCTCCAACCTCTCAGGAATGCTCTTTGAAATAGTGAGGTTGCTACTAAACACTTCATCTCAACTCATGAAGAGTGTTCATCCCAAAATCCCCCTTTTCATATTATAGGAATAGTAGGGATGGTCTAGACACTTCATCTCTACTCAGAAAAGTGTCTACCCTACAAATTCTCCATTTCATTCATCACTTCATTTATATATTCAAAGTGTGTGTGAGTACATGTGAATACACCTTTCACATAATCATCATAATCCATGACTTCACTTATAACTTTGTCATACCTTCATTCATCATAATTCACACACTAGCTTGCTTTAGGTATACACATAATTCATCTAGACATTGTCTCTACAAGATATACAATTCCAACTTCCTAAAACATATAAACATGAACATCCCCATCATAACTTTACTTCACATATTATGCCTTCAAGTCCATACTCAAAATAAACATATATATACACATATACTCCAAGTAAACACCACCACCAAAGGTGGACCATATCACTCAATATCATCACAATGGAAAACTAAACAAGACAACTTACCCTTCATCCAAGATTTTACCACTTTTTTCAATATTTCACCAAAACAACATAATAAATCATGAATAGACAATAGCTAATTCAAAATACAACATAATAAACTTAACTCTAACATTATCTAGACAAATGCAACAAACTCACTTCATAAGCCAAAAGTTGATAATATGCATGCGCATGGGTTCATTGGGTTTTGACTTCAAATTCATCAAATAACAATCAAAACAACATATTTCATCCATTAAAACATTTTCATGCAAATACCCATGCTTAGGATTCAAAATAGAAGAAGTTGGAGTTTGAAAACCCTTTTTGAAAAGTCTTTGAAATGGCTCCTTGAATGAAAGAAGGTTCAAAGATGAATTACCATACCTTAATGTGAGGAAACCCACAAGATTTGGTGAAGAAACTTGAAGGATTTGGTATTCTTCCTTGGAGTTTGAAGTCCTCCAATAATTTTCAACTTAGAGAGAGAATTTAGAGAGAAGGGAGAGCATGTAAAATTTTTTAATTCTAAACATCATTTGTGAAATCGAAATCTAAGTCCAAAGCCAAGGCCGAGCGAGCGGCGGCGGCGGCGTGAGGGGGCACCTTCTTCTTAACCCTTTAAGAAGCATAGGAAGTGTTTCCTAATATAAGGACAACAATTTCTTTTCTTCTACCGATATGGGAGAAATGACTTTTCATTTGTAATTTGCAAATGACTTTTCTTTTTTCCTCCAAATTTGGTTCCCTCATTTTTGCATTTTTCTCTTCTCTTTTCCCATTCACATTTTGTTAAACCCAACAATCCCCCACATAAATGGGAAATGTCTATTGTTAAAACATATGCATGAAAAACTGAAGTGTCTTGTGTGTAAGCGTTAGTCACATCTGGATAAGTAGGTTTCCCTTTAATCTTTCCACAGTGACCTTTTATCGGATATACTCGATCAATCGGTAGATTTGATATCTTTGAACCATCAAGCTTTGGTGTATACCTAGACAACATAAGTCAGACAATCAACCCTTGAATTGTTCTTAGTTCTTATTATTTTGTTCATTTTATCCAAGAACACATCTCTGTTAGTAAGTGCGTAGAGAACTGGCCTTACCGGATTCTCCTTGAAACGACTTACGCTTCACACTCACATAGGTGGTTTCTATATGTGTTATCCCGTAGATACTCTATTTGATATACTATGTATCAAACTTAGAAGCCATTAAAAATTCCTTATGTCTTTATCCTTGTTATTGAACATTGTCTCATTATGAGAATGGATCATAAAATAGTTTTTGACAATGTTGAACCATTATCAATGACTTTATTTTATATCCTTGAACCTAGATCCTGAGATCTTCAGTCTTCTATGTAGAGTTACCTCCACGATGACTTGTTCTCGTCCATAGTCCCATTCTCGTCGATGATTTCTCAACACCCTCTCAAGTTAGGCCTTTTGTAAGTGGATTCGACACATTATCCTTTGACTTTACCTAGTCAATTGTGATAATTCCACTAGAGAGTACTTGTCTAACAGAGTTATGTCTTCGTCTTATGTGACGAGACTTGCCGTTATACATAACTCTTCTAGCCCTTCCTATTGCAGGTTGACTATCACAATGTATGTATATATGGGCCATTGGTTTGGGCCAAAATAGAATATCTTCTGAGAAATATCGGAGCCATTCAGCTTCTTCACCTTCCTTGTCTAAAACTATGAATTCAGTCTCCATTATAGAGAGAGCTATACATGTTTATTTGGATGATTTCCAAGATATTGCTCCTCCACCAATAGTGAAAACGTATCCACTTGTGGATTTTGTTTTAGTTGACCAGTAATCCAATTTGCATCACTGTATTCTTCAAGAACTGCTGGATATTTGTTCTAATGCAAAACATAATTTTGAATGTCATCTAAGTATCTCAAAACTCTCTTCATTGCCAACCAATGATTTTAATTGGAATTACTTGTGTATCGACTCAGTTTACTGATAGCGCAAGCTATATCTGGTCGTGTACAATTCATGACATACATCAAACTTCCCAACTCTCTGACATAGTCCAATTGAGACTGACTTTCACCTTTATTCTTTGCAAGATGAAGGTTCACATCAATTGGGGTCGTTGCCCTTTTAAAATTCAAATACTTGAACTTTTGAAGTTCCTTTTGAATATAATGAGTTTGAGACAATGCTAGACCGTTAGGAGTTTTGAGAATCTTAATTCCCAATATCACATCAACAACTCCTAGATCATTCATATCAAACTTTGTAGTAAGCTTACACTTAGTCGATTTTATATTGGCAATGTCCTTAATCATTATCAATATGTCATCCACATATAGGAACACAACGACTTCCTGATTCGGAGTATTTTTAATGTAAACACATTTATTACATTCATTGATCCTAAATCCATTTGACGAACTGGTTTGATCAAACTTTGCATGCCATTGTTTGAGTGCTTTTTTGAATACATAAAGTGCCTTAATAAGTTTTCACACTTTCTTTTCTTTACCAGGAAATACAAAACCCTCTGGATGTTCCAATGCAAATTTCTTCCTTCAGCTCTCCATTTAAGAAAGCAGTTTTCATATCCATTTGATTGTTTTCAAGACCGTATACTCCTAGCTCATGATGAGTTAGGTGTGCTACAAGATACCTTAGGAAAGATCTTTGAATTATCTTTCCCAAGCCGTGAATTTGATTAGTTTTGATTTTGTATGAGTGAGATATGACCTTTTGAAGTTAGGCTATCCAGTCAAGGAAAGTTAGCCGAATATATATGAGGGTTGTTTTGGTCTTTTACTTACCTAATTAGATTTAATTTGTCTTTACTAATATATTAGGGTTATAATCCTTTTAGGTTCAGTTTTATAATCCTAATATATGCCTAGGGTTTTAGTCGAGAGTTCAAGAAGAGGCAAGAAGAGAAAAGAGGAGAAAATAGGAAAGGATGAAGGCGTTCATCTACGTTCTTGAGTTTAGTTGCAGATTTTCACCATGGGTCTAATGTCTAAGAATAATGTAAGCTTCCATAGTGTTGGGTTATTTCACCACACACCAATCATGTTATCTTTTTTAGCAAAATTTCATTCTTAAAGTTTAAAGATTAGAGTTGATGAGTTCTTGATAGGTGTTCTTGAGGTTCATTCTAAATCTTCTTGTGTTTTTTTTTTTATGAATTCTTTAGATAAAATTTAGTAATTTGAGTGTTGTTTTCTGTATATTAGAGTGTAATTAAGTTAATTAATCTAATCCAAGTGATTGAGGAAAAAACCATTCGATTTTTGACAAGTTAGGGTGAGAAACGAGTAAGGATGTTGGACAAATTTTCTGGGTTGGGGCCTGGCGACCCACCTGCGAGAGTGACCCAAACCCTTCTCTATCCTTCAGGGGTTGGTGACCCGTGCCACCCATTTCCCCATGGCCGTCTGCCCTATCTAGTTTGCCTCCGGTTGTCTAATTTAAGTTCGTTTGAAGTGCACTTTCACTCCTTTTCGATTGTAACTAATCTAAGATACTTTTGAATAGATAAAATCAGTTCTAATATTATCATAACCTTGAATTCATAATTAAATTTCAAGGTATAGTTGAAAGTTAAGTTTTGAGAATTCTTTCTAGCATACTAAGAATGTCTCTTTGAGTCATTTTGAGGCGTTTACCGCAACTTCTTGTAACTTGTTTCAAGACCCAATTTAGTTAGTATGAGGATGAAGAGAATTCATTCACGAGTCTACCTTGTCATCGTGATATCCTCCATATCATGAACCAAAACTCTTGAATTCATAGTTCACATTCAAAAGAGAGTTAAGAGTAGAGTTCAAGAAATCCTTTAAGTTCAATTGTGAATTCTTTAAGATCCATTATTGATTGAACTAAGTTTTGAGGAAGTAAACAAGAGAATGAGAAGAGTAATATACATGAGTCCATGTAGTTATGTAGACCTTTGAGATGAGTTCCTAGTCCGTCTTTGAGATTCATTCCTTATCATGTGACTATTAAATGTTGATGTACCTTGGTTTCACGGTATTTTTAATGCTTTTTTATTAAGTTTAGTGTGTGTCCAAAAGCCTTTTTGTATTGATTTTTATGTTTCTCCTTATTTGTAGGAAATCTGCCAAAGATGAATGCGGAAGTTTTTGAGCGAGAAATGCAGAAGAGACCATCTACGGAGCTTATGACGGTCCGTCGAGCTTATGACGGTCCGTAGGTGGCATCGTAGTGAGGAGAGAAGCTGATGAAGGAAGATGGGGAAGTATGACCTAGTGTGAGATTACGGATGTCCACGATGGACAATCATAGCCACGACGGTCCATTCTGCTGGTTCGTTGTAATGATCAGAGAGTAGTCCTAGTACCCAAATTCCAAGAAGTCAAAGTATTATGGTACGGAGACCCTCGACGGACCGTCGTGCTTGGAACGGTCTGTCATAAATGTTTGTTGAGGGTAATGAAGAAAGCAGCATAATAATTTGATAAGTATAGGACGACAGAGGCCAAGACGGCCCGTCGTGACCACGATGGTCCGTCACGAGGTCCGTTGACTCAGACGCGTTTTGACAGATTTTCAGTAATTAGAATCCTTCTTTTATTAGGTCTTTGTTTTTATAAATTATTCGAAAAACCTCATTTTTGGTGTTAGACTTTTTGATAGTTAGAATTTTGGATAATCTTTAGTTCTCTTGTTCAAGTATTGAAGGATTAATTTCAGCAATTGTTACACTTATTCTAGAATTGATTGTTGGTTCTTTTGTTGATTAATCAAGTGAATTTCTGGATTTTATTCTTTCTCATTAAAGTAAGTGCATGAATTCTTATATTAAATATATGAATAGTGTGATTATGACCATGGGTAACTAAACTCCATAACTAGGGTTGTGGGAACCATGGGTGAATAATGAGGAAAATCTAACTAAAATAACAATTCTAGAATAGTGTCTTGCATGTATTAATAATTCTTTCGTTTAGAAGTCTTTTTAACGGATGGACAATGTTAGAACTCGCCTTAATGCTAATTGCCGGACCAAGAAGGTAGATAATTGGAAAAGTTTTTATCAACAAAGATTTAGTGTACACTATCTAATAGGCTAGTGTTGATTGGTACGAAGTAGTAACTTAGTCAAATATCGAATACAATGCTTAATATAAGGTAAAGATAAGGGTTTTAGTATAGCAACACACGTAGCCGGACCAAGGTACGGATTAAAATTTTCTAGATGCCGAACCAAGGATTTTGAGATACACAACTTATCACTTTACATGCAAGATACTAGGAAAGAATTGTTATAGTTAGAATTATCAAGTCCTATGTGGAACACTTAAACCCTAGTTACTTTTATTAATTGATTAAGCTCCAAGATTTGAATCTGTTAGTTGTTTACTTTAATTTAGTTAATTGTTTTCGTTAATTTAGAAATAAAACCTCCCATTTATTGTCTTTTGTTTTCTAGGAAAATAATTGACTAAATAATAGTAATAATAGAATAAAGTTACGTCTGAACTATTTTCCTCGTGGGAACGATCCCAACCTCATTAGTTGGGTTCTTTACTTGATACGACCACTTTACTTCTTATTTGAGAAGTAAGTTTGAGCATATCAAATTTTGGCGCCGCTACCGGGGAAAGTAGCTTTTAGATTAACTTAAACTTATTACTAAAGTTTAGTCAATATTTTTTTATTAATTTTACTTTTCTCTTGTTTTTGATTCTTGTAGAACTAACTTTCTTGTATGCCAAATACACGAAGAGGAAGAGAAACCTTGTTTCCCTACGACCACGAATTAGAGCATACACTACACAATATAAATCAAAACTTGGGTATTAACGATTATGATTCAAACCAGAACATACCAACTCCGGTTGATGTTCATGGTTAGTTATTACCCGATGATTCTGGTGAAAATGGAACAAAATCCCACTCCACGCCCTCAAGAATACTACAAAGGTTATAATAACATTGCAGACTTGGCCCACTTGTCTTGCCATCTCTACCACAAGGCCACACCTTTGTGGTAACTAGTAGTCTGATGCAAATGCTCACTGCTAGAGGTATGTTTTCAAGGCTACCTTCTGAGAACCCACATGCCCATATAGCTAAGGTAAGGGCAGTGTAAAAAAGCTGTGTAGGGAGACCTGATTTGGATTTGGATGTAATAGGGATTAGAGTATTTCCTCTCTCCCACTGACGAGAGAGGCTGCTATTTGGTTCACTGAGCTCCCTCATAACTCAATTTTCACTTGTCACCAACTAAGGGATGTTTTCTTAGCACGTTACTACCTAGTCTCCAAGAAACTAAATCACAAAGAAAGAGTGAACAACTTTGTGGCACCACCAGGAGAGTCAGTTAGCAGTTCTTGGGATATATACACTTCATTTTTGAGAAGTGTCCCCAATCACCGCATAGATGATGAGTCACTCAAGGAATACTTCTATCGGGGACATATTAATAATAATAAAGCGGTATTGGATACTATAGCGGGTGGTTCTTATGGGGAGTGTCCTTATGCTGAGATTGCCGAAAAGTTAGAGAAAATCTCCCGGAATAATAAAGCTTGGAGTACTAGGAAGTCGAATACTGGAAGAAAAACCTTCGTAGTGCAATCCGCACACAACCCAGCCACAAATGAGATTCGTGAAGAGATGGCTCAGATGAGATCTGAGCTTGGGTTGGTAGTTAACTACTTGTCTAAACCACCACCACCAAATGATGAATGTTATTATTAGGAGGATTCCTATGCGGTAAATGAGCAGACGGGGGGTTTCCGACCGAGCGTCCAAGGCTCAAATCAGGAGAATTGGCGCCAAGATCAAGGAAACCAAGGTCGAATCTATGGTAACTATAACCGTGAGGGGAATTATGTCCGAGATGGAAAGTACAACCGCGACAACAACTTCAACAGGGGTAACTATGGTAATAGAAATGATAGGAATAGGCCCTATGTTCCTCCTCAAAATCGTTAAGTTTCTCCTACGGATGGTGGAGGTAGTATGGCGCGAGTTGAGGATATGTTGCACGAAATGATGAGGAGGTTCGATGCTAGTTATGAGCATACTAAAGAGTTAAGGAGTGATTTAACGAGTATTAGGCAGAAAGTCGATACACATGCAATATCAATTAAGCAGCTTGAGTTACAAATGGCCCAATTATCTGCAACTGTGAACACACGGCAACCGGTTACTCTTCCTAGCAACACTGTCCAAAATCCAAAAAATGATGGAAACTGTATGGAAATCACTACTTGCGGTGGTAAGCAAACCATTGACCCACCTATGCCGTCTAATGAGGAAAAGGTGATAAAATATAATGATAAAGTGGTAGAGGTCAGTGGTGAAGTAGAAGATAACACTGGAAAAGATGATGAAGTGCCTAAAAAGGTAACTCCCATGCCTAGAACTCCCCCCATTTCTTCAAAGATTAGTGAAAAAGACCGAGGATGGTAAATATTGGCGTTTTATAATAATGTTGAAGCAACTTTCTATCAATGTCCCTTTGGTAGAAGCTTTAGAACAAATGACCGGTTATGCCAAGTTTATGAAAGATCTGGTTACAAAGAAAAGATTGGTCACTTTTGATGATGATGATAGGATGCAACATTGTAGTGCTATTGCTATAAGATCTCTCGTACAAAAGAAAAAAGATTCGGGTGCGTTCACTATTCCTTGTACAATTGGGTTATTACATTTTGTGAAAGAATTATATGATCTGGGGGCAAGCATAAATCTCATGCCCCTCTCAATTTACAAGAAGATGGGTTACGGTGATAAAAAAGCACACCGCGATGTGGCTACTGTTGGCCGATCAAACTGTAAAAAGGCCTATAAGGATACTCCAAGATGTGCTAGTAAAAGTGGAGTCGTTCATATTTCTGGCAGATTTTGTTATTCTTGATTGTGAAGTCAATTTTGAAGTGCCTATTATTCTTAGGAGGCCATTCCTTGCTACGGGTAGAACCTTAGTTGATATGGAAAAGGGGCAGATGAAATTTTGGTTGAACAATGAAGAAGTGACCTTCAACATTTGTAGGTCCATGAGGCAGAGTGGTGAGCTTCAATCGTTATCTGCTATATCCTACAAAGTTGGTAAGTCATCCGAGACAGAAAAAGAAGAACGTCTAGGTGTAGGAGCATTAGCGGCAGTAATAATGAATTTTGATAATGATTGCATTGAAGAGTATGAATCATTAGTCGCGAATATTGATCGTGGTAATGTTCGGTTTAAACACGAAGAAATATGAGTTAGACATGAAGAATCGCGAGTCTCCACCCGCGAAACCATCTATAGAGGAGGCTCCAAAGTAAGAAATAAAAGCTCTCTCACCTCATCTCAGGTATGAATTCTTAGGAAATGGTGACACTTTGCCAGTAATCATTGCATCAGACCTGAATGAACAACAAGTTGAGAGTTTGGTGAAAGTGCTAAAAAAGTTCAAAAGAGCTATTGGGTGGACTATTGCAGACATTATTGGGATCCCTCTTTGTATTTGTTATCATAAAATCTAACTCATGCCCGATCATAAGCCAAGTATTGAGCACCAGAGACACTTAAATCAACCTATGAAAGAGGTCGTGAAGAAGGAAATCATTAAATGGTTGGATGCCAGAGTAATATATCCTACCGCCGATAGTAGTTGGGTATGCCCTGTTAAGTGTGTACCTAAGAAAGGGGGATGACTGTGGTCCCCAATGAGAAAAATGAACTTTTTCCAATGAGACCGGTTACTGGATGGAGGGTGTGCATGGATTATCGTAAATTAAATGCATGGACCGAAAAAGACCATTTTCCTATGCCCTTCATGGATCAGATGTTGGATAGACTTACCGTAAAAGGGTGGTACTATTTTCTTGATGGATATTCGGGGTATAATCAAATTTCAATTGCACCAGAAGATCAATATAAAAACACCTTTACTTGTCCATATGGGACGTTTGCTTTTTAAGAGAATGCCATTTGAGTTGTGTAACGCACCTGCCATATTTCAGAGATGTATGATGTCGATATTTTCCGACATAGTGGAAGATACTATTGAAGTTTTTATGGATGATTTTTCTGTAGTTGGTGAATCATTCGAGCTGTGTTTGAGCCATTTATATGAGATCCTTAAGAGATGTGAAGACTGCAGTTTAGTACTAAATTGGGAAAAATGCCACTTCATGGTGAAAGAAGGTATTGTTTTGCGTCATCGCATTTCAGAAAAGGGAATAGAGGTTGATCGAGCTAGGGTCGAGGTAATAGAGAGACTTCCCCCACCTATATCTATAAAAGGCGTGAGAAGCTTTCTTGGGCATGCAAGTGTTTACAGGAGATTCATCAAAGATTTTTCAAAAATTCCGCATCCTTTGTGCAAACTACTGGAGAAAGATTGTAAATTTTATTTTGATGAATCCTTTCTTAAAGCATTCGGTGAGCTAAGAGAAAAATTGGTGTCTACACCTAGTATTATTTCTCCGGATTGGAACATTCCATTTGAGGTGATGTGCGATGCTAGTGGGGTTGCTCTTGGTGTGGTATTAGGATAAAGAAGGAACAAAATCATTCACCCCATTTACTATTCTAGTAAATCCTTAAATGAAGCCCAGAAGAACTACACAGTGACTGAGCAAGAACTCCTTGCAGTAGTCTTTGCTTTTGAAAAATTTTGCTCCTATTTGCTAGATACTAGAGTTATAGTGCATACTGACTATTCAGCATTGAGATATTTTATGGCAAAGAAGGATTCGAAACCGAGGTTGATTCGTTGGGTATTACTACTACAAGAATTTGACTTTGAGGTGAGGGATAAAAAAGTGACCAAAAATCAAGTTGCAGATCACTTGTCCCGTCTAGAAGATGAAGCTATGAAAGAGTTAGGGTATAAGACTGATATTCATGATACTTTCCCCGATGAGCATGTATTGGCTGCCTCACAAGACTTGATTCCATGTTTCGCAGATTTTGCGAACTATCTTGCTAGTGATATTGTTCCATCGGACTTGTCCTTTCATCAAAGAAAAATTTCATGTACGATGTGAAGAAGTTCTTTTGTGATGAACCATACTTATGTAGGAGCTGTGCCGATGGGCTTATTCAGTGTTGTGTGCCAGAAGTTGAGATGTTGAGTGTTTTAGAGGCATGCCATTCCTCACCCGTTGGTGGACATCATAGTGTTATCCAAACCGCTCATAAGATATTACAATGGGGTTACTATTGGCCAACTCTTTATCAAGATGTTCATGAGTTTGCTAAAGCATGTGATAGATGACAAAGAGATGGCGACATTTCAAGAAAGCAAGAGATCTATCTAAACCCCATTCTTGTGATTGAGTTATTTGATGTTTGAGGTATTGGCTTTATGGGTCCTTTTGTAAGTTCTCATGGAATGAAGTTTATTTTAGTAGCGGTTGATTATGTATCTAAATGGGTGGAAGATATCGCCCTCGCAAACAATGAAGGGAAGAGTGTCACTGCGTTCTTGAAAAAGAATATATTCTCTCGATTTGGTGCCCAAAGGGAAATTATTAGTGATGGGGGATCCCACTTTTGCAACAAATTGTTCAAGGGATTATTGGAGAAATATGGGGTTCGCCATAATGTGGCCACTGCTTACCATCCTTAAATTAGTGGGAAAGTTTAAGTGTCAAATAGGGAGTTCAAAACTATATTGTCAAAAATAGTGAATGCTAGTAGAACGGATTGGTCAAGGAGGATTGATGATTCTCTTTGGGCCTACCGGACAGCGTATAAGACATCCATAGGTATGTCCCCGTACCAACTTGTATATGGGAAAGCTTGTCATCTTCTGATTGAATTAGAGCATAAAGCCATGTGGGCTATGAAGAAGTTGAAAATGGATTGGAACGAAGCTGCAGAACAATGTTTAACTAGGTTGAATGAACTCAATGAATTTCGCATGAAAGCTTATGAAAGCTCATCCCTCTACAAATAAAAGATGAAGAAGTACCATGACCTAAAAATTGAAAAACGAGAGTTTATGGTTGGCGATTTGGTGCTTTTATACAATTCTAGGTTGCGCTTGTTTTTGGGAAAGCTCAAGTCCAAATGGACTGGACCTTACTTGATTACCCAGCTATTCCCTCATGGAACAGTTGAGTAGGAAACCAAGGAGAGTGTGCGGTTTAAGGTGAATGGACAACGAATAAAATCTATTTCAGGCATGCTGAATCGGCGAATGAAGTGATCGAGGTATACCATCTTGATGAAGTCTGAGTAATCAAGTGACTTTAGTCGTGCTGCGACATTAAAGCTGGCGCTGGTTGGGAGACAACCCAATACTTATAGTTTTCTTTCTAGTAATGGTAGCATTTTTCTATTAATGAATTTTAAATTTGCAGGTAGCACATTACCAGGAAATGTTGCAGAATATTACTCCACAACATTCACTAACGGATATATCGACGGACCGTCACGCTTGCGACGGACCATCGCATGAATTCGTCGTGCCTGGTATGTTTTTCATTTATTTTCAAAATTAGGGCATCTGCGACGGAACCCATGACGAACTGTTGCATCTGAGACGGACCATCGTCGGGGACTCATTGCGTCATTAACAAGCAACCCGACTGGGAAATTTTTAAAATTTTCAACCTTTAAAACCCCCACCCCTTCATTTCAACCATTTCTTTCCCTCTTTCTCCAATTTCCTCCCTTTCTAACTTCCTACCTTTCTCATCCTCTTCTCTATCAACTGATTCATATCATTTCCCCAAATACCCAAATCCCAAAATCTCCTTTCTACTGGTTGGAGTCTGCTGCAGTGGTTCTGCTCTCAATAACCAAGTGCCTTACTTGCTTATTTTTCTCCTTTTCTCATGTATGTGTCTCTAATTTCTACCTATTTACATTGCATTTTTATTTTTCAATTACTATTAGCCTATTTCTTTTTGGTGGTTCTTTGTTCTTTCATCCTTTTGTCTGACCTAGGTTGAGAGTCCCTCGAATTGCCTTGTTAAAACTCGAGAAATTGGTGTTTTAGCATTGCTAGATTGCTATGTATTTGGGTTAGAAACATGTAGGTTACCATCAAGTATTCCGTTTGAGTCACAGGGGATGATTGTGGCATCCTCAATTCTGTCACTGAATGACAGAAAGAGACCCCGACGACGGACCTTCGTACTCACGGCGGTACGTCCTTCAGGGGTCTCCAAATAAACATAGTTGAGTAAGACATGAAAAACGCCATGACGGTCCGTCATACTCACGACGAGCCTTCACCTAGTCCGTCGTGTTTCATTGCTACTATAGAAATGTCATTACATCTTTGCTCTTATGTGTATTTTGTCTCATTTTTGCTTGTCTTGTTTGCTCCTTCTAGTACAAATAATGATTCTTTACAGGTACTATCACTAATGGCACCGAAACAAGATCGAGTTTATGCACGCGGGCGTTCAAAGTCTGTTGCCCCGTCTGCCCAACTGGTTATAGGCTCTGATGATGAGCATGATCCCGAGTACATGCCCCTAAGCACTACCACTCCAGCACGAGCTGCATGTGCAACCAGAGCAACGCTCAAAAAGGTGGCGTCCGATGTATTCACTGCCTCCCAATCTGATGAGGAGCGCACACTGACCGGCACACCTTTTGGATCAGCTACACAACAAGAAAGAGCATCTGGTTCCTTAGGAGTTTCATGGTCGGAGGAAGCCTCCGGGCCCGTAGATGTCTCTGCACTCGCCACGACTACACAGTATGCCTCTCTGATGAGGCTGGCAGTCCTGATTCCACTCCAGGCTCACCGACTGGTGTTCTCGCGCCGGTTGCCGACCAGCCCAACCGGTGGTGTGTCGACGGGCAATACCAAGTGTATTCTGACGCCAAGTTTCTAAATGATAAAGGCGTCATGAAACGGACCCTTACATTGGAGAGGCGGGTCCTTACGAGAAGTCTCCTCACCATTCAAGATATCCAGACTCTCTTCACCAAACACTGTCTAGAGTGGAAAGCTCGTTTTTTGGGCCACTATAGCGAGGAGTTGGTTCGAGAGTTCTACGCCTTTTATGTGGCTACTCTCCGACCAGAGATCGATAGGTGGAATGCCCCTTCCAGACATGCCCCACTTGAGCACGTCAGAGTACACGACATACATTTCTACATCTCCCTGCCAGCTATCCACCGGTATCTATACGGCAAGGATGTTGATACCACCAGGACCCCTCTCACCGCCGAGTTCGACTACCGGTGGCAAATTTTTAAAGATGGCCAATTTTTGTGTGAGCCATCGCTGAGAGAAACCACCAAGAGGTGGATGGACCTGCACTTATCTCTTGATGGAGAGGGTGCCGACTGGGTAATTGAGCCGAAGGGAGCCATCAGGATGGATAACTTGACCTTTACGGCTAAGTTTTAATCGTTGATTGTCCGCCACTGCCTCTCCCCCATGGCTGCTGATAATATAGTTATATGGGATCGTGCAGTTCTGATGGCAGTGATGATAACCGTGTTTGATGTTGACTTTGCTTGGCTTCTACAGACGGTCATGCATGAGAGAGATTTCAAGGTCACTAGTACTTACCCTTTTCTGTGCATGATATTTTCATTATGCAGGTTCGCAGGTGTGCCCATCTGGCACATTGATCAGCTCAAGACTCCGCAAGGCACTATTGATATCGGCCTCATTAGGTATGAGGCCAATGAGTTGGCTCCACGCAAAGGTCCCCGTGCAGAGGTGCCTCCACTTGGTGAGAATCTGACTGATACTATAGCGTATGCTCGAACGGCTACATAGGCTACTTCCGCAACCACTGACACTACCATTGTCGAGTCTATTCCGGGTAGTAGCACTGCCCCTAGCTCCTCTAGCTTAGCCCCTTTCCCCGCTCTGGTCCCACTTGCTAGGGTCAAGAAACTAGAGGCTCATATGTCCACACTTCTGCATCACATCCAGCCTTGGATGCATAGGCCTATTGCCGAGGCAGAGGAGCGCTTGGAGCGTTAGATGGCACAGCACACAGAGTGGAAGATCGCTGAGGTTCATCAACGCTTAGACGCTTTTGAGTTGCGGGTGCTAGCCCGTCCAGCTCTTTCGATGGACGTGTCGACCCTTTAAGCTGCGGTTGAGAGTCAGCGAGCAGATATTGATATGATCCTAGAGGCTTGGGTGCCTGAGTCTGAGGCCCCTTCTGCAGAGCCTGCTGAGGACACAATGTTGGCTGATTTATTCCCCACTTCTGAGATTCCACCACCTCCCCCTCGAGATCATGCCAAAAGGCGCAGGGGTCGTGAGAAGGATGAGACTAGGGCAAGGAAGAAAGAGCGCCGTGAGATGGAGGCTGCGAGGAGAGCATCGATGGCTGATGAGGAGGCTCATAAGATTAGGGTTGTAGAGTCAGGTGCTGGTCCATCTAGCTCTAGAGACGTGGATACAGCGGGAGGAACTACTGATAGTGCTGTTGCTGATGAGGACTCACTGAGGGTGTCCAGACTACAGAGGTAGTGGGTTCCGAGGAACCGGACCCACCAGCTTGCTGATTACCGGCGCTTTGCGCCCCAGGTTTTCTTCACCTACCACTCTCGTATTTCAGTTTTTTTATGCATTGGGGACAATTGCATATCTTTTTGTTGGGGGTGGGGTAAATGGAAAGTGAGTGCTAGTAGCCCAATTCAGGATCCTCATTTGGGGTTTTCTTGCCAGTGTTCTTTTTCCCCAAGAGACTGATTATTTTTATTATTGAATCGGCATGTCTATATCTTGTGTACATAGTATAACTCTGAAGCATGATGGATAAAACAAAAATGATATCGTGATGTAATGAAAATTATGCATGGCTAGGCATAATAATTGATAAATGTGTGTCTCTAAGCATGACATAGAGATACACAACTGCATGACCCTAAGTCTAAGACTCGAACTAGATGTCTGATGATCTAGTAGAGTAATGAGATGTCAAGTGAGTGTAAGGAAAATTTGAATACTCCACTATTTTAACTAAGCTAGAACTTGCCTGGTTAGTCCTGCTAAAGTAAGCTGTAATAGACAATTAGTAAAGGATCATAGGCCATTGTTCAATATAGCCAATTTTTAGCCTAAAAAAACCCAGTATGAAATTAATCTCTCTTTGATCCAAATGATTTGAGCTTTAAATAAAACTTTCTTTTTCACCTCAACTGATCTTTTCTGGGAATAATGTGTTAGCCTTGGTCCATCCTTGGACATGTGCACCTCAGCTTATGCCAAAAGCATAAGTTGAGGATGGCTAATGTAGTAAACAACCTTTTCGTGGCCCTGACCCAACATTGGGTATTGTGTACTTTGACTCATGGCAAAGCCATGAGTAGAGGGTGGCTATTATGAGGAATGCTATGGAAAGTGGGGTTGAAAGAACAAAGAGAGAGAAAGAACAAAAGTAAAGTGAATCAAGAACCAGTTGAAAGAAAAGTGAAATAAAAAAATATAATAAATACAAGCTAGAAAATAAAAGAGTCACTTACACAAATGAAGAAAGAAGTGAAAATAGCAAGGTGAAAGAATATAAGAAAAACGGCGGAATAAAATGATGAAAAGGTGGGATGCTCAACCGATATGTCAAGGAGGGCAAAAGTCACTAAAGTATACCGAAATATACCCTACCTGACGCTGACCCTATGTTACAAGCTAAGAAAGTCCTATCATGATCTTGAGAGTGAGTGTTGAAAAGTAATCTTTATACTCAAACTAAAATCATTATGTGAAAATTGAGGATGTTGTTTTGAAGTGAGGACATTAGTTGCAATACCGAAAATATTAGCACCTCGGTGAGAAATTAAAGAGGATAGGTGTCAGTGCGTGGTGAGTCTGTGTCATGGTATAGTTCCACATAATTCAAGTCTAATAGTGATAAAATGCATAAACATGATGAGACAGATCGGGACTGATAGCCAAATGATTGCGAAAGATAAAATATGGATACTATTGTACAAAGATTTTGTAGTGAGTCATAGTGCGTCTCTTGAGGAAAAACAACAAATTTAAGTTGAGGGTGTTGATGTACCGTGGTTTCACGATATTTTTTAATGCTTTTTCCTTAAGTTTAGTGTGTCTCCAAAATCCTTTTTGTATTGATTTTTATATAAGTTTCTCCTTATTTGCAGGAAATCTGTCCAAAGATGAACACGAAAGTTTTTGAGCGAGAAATGTAGAAAAGACCACCTACGGAGCTTACGACGGTCCGTCGAGCTTCTGACGGTCCGTAGTTTGCATCGTAGTGAGGAGAGAAGCTGCTAAAGGATATGGGGAAGTCTGACCTAGTGTGGGATTACGGAAGTCCACGACGGTCCGTCCTGGTGGTTTGTTGTAATGATCAAAGAGTAGTCCTAGTACCCAAATTCAAAGAAATTAAAGTATTATGGAACGAAGACCCTTGACATACCGTCGTGCCTGGAACGGTCCGTCATACCTGTTTGTTGAGGGTAATGAAGAAGGCAGCAGAAGAATTTGTAAAGTATGGGACGACGGAGGCCATGACGGCCCGTCGTGACCACGACGGTCCGTCGTGACCACGACGGTCCGTCGACTCAGACGCATTTTGAAAGATTTTTAGTAATTAGAATCCTTCTTTTATTAGGTCTTTGTTTTTATAAATAGTTCGAAAGACCTCGTTTTTGGGGTTATACTTTTTGATAGTTAGACTTTTTGATAATCTTTAGTTCTCTTGTTCAAGTATTGAAGGATTAATTTTAGCAATTGTTACACTTTTTCTGGAATTGATTGTTGGTTATTTTGTTGATTAATCAAGTGAATTTCTGGATTTTATTCTTTCTCATTAAAGTAAGTGCATGAATTCTTATATTAAATATATGAATAGTGTGATTATGACCATGAGTAACTAAACTCCATAACTAGGATTGTGGGAACCATGGGTGAATAATAAGGAAAAACCTAACTAAAATAGCAATTCTAGAATAGTGTCTTGCATGTATTCATAATTCTTTTGTTTAGAAGTCTTTTTAATGGATAGACAATGTTAGAACTCGCCTTAATGCTACTTGCCGGACCAAGGAGGTTGATAATAGGAAAAGAATTATTAACATAGATTTAGTTTACACTATCTAATTGGCTAGTGTCGATTGGTAAGAAGTACTAACTTAGTCAAATATCGAATACAATGCTTAATATGAGGTAAATATAAGTGTTAGTATAGCAACACACGTAGCCGGACCAAGGTGCGGAGTGAAATTTTGTAGATGCCGGACCAAGGATTTAGAGATACATAACTTAACAGTTTACATGCAAGATACTAGGAAAGAATTGTTATAGTTAAAATTATTAAGTTAGGAACCTGTGGGGAACACTTAAGCCCTAGTTACTTTTACTAATTGATTGAGATCCAAGATTTTAATCTTTTAGTTGTTTACTTTAATTTAGTTAATTATTTTCATTAATTTAGAAATAAAACCCCTCATTTGTTGTCTTTTGTTTTCTAGGAAAATAATTGACTAAATAATAGTAATAATAGAATAAAGTTAAGGCTGAACTATTTTCCTCGTGGGAACGATCCCAACCTCATTAGTTGGGTTATTTACTTGATACGACCGCTTTACTTTTTATTTTAGAAGTAAGTTTGAGCGTATGACATGTTACCCATGAAGTCCTTGAGTTGAATTATTCATGACCATAATTCCACATAAAACCTATAGGTCGAGCAATCTTGAGATGGGAAGTACCTCTGAGATCTTGAGTTGAGTAGTTCATGTTCATAATTACGTATAAACCCTCTAAGTTCAAAATTATTGTCACGCTTCGAGCCTACACCCTGTGTGGGATCAGCACTCGAAGACCATTGTTGGCCCTCAAGCGAACCCCTGTCCTGGATATTTATATTAGCAGAAGAAAAGCCTCAACTTTGACCCGAGTAAAACATAATAAAAGGGAAAAATACGGCATCTCATAACTTTGGCCAAATGGCACTTGAGCCTTAATAACTGAAAACAATTCCAAACTGAAATACTATGGTCTACGAAGCCTCTAAATTATCTAGAAAGGGATGTTGGGACATACCCCACAATATCCTAAAGCTAAGTTAATGTAGAAATAAAAATATGTTCTTTAGAATGCAAGAAGGCTCACCATAAACTCTAAAGTTCAATCTGGATCAACGAAGCGCTGCGTGCTGATCCTGGATACCTGCGTCTGCATCATGAAATGTTGCAGGCCAACTGACATTAATACATTGAATTTACGAGTACGCGAGTTGGATATCTAAACAACAACTTAATCTTGAGGGGATTAGATAAACTTACCTTGGCGCTGCTCAACTCAAGAGTATACTTAACTCAAATGACATACATATAAAGCAGTTTAAATCACATGCAAGATGTATATATATATATATATATATATATATATCTCATACACAGTAAAAACAACTTAGTCCGTTAAAGGAAATGCAATAACAAACCCAATTTCACTTATATAAAAAATTAATATCGCCTATGTGGGATTTTCTGTAACCGACAACCATAACTATGAGCCTAAGTGATGATACAATGTCTTACCTTACGTTGCAAGATGACCATCCTACATCCTGCCATCGGTATAAGACCTTACTCAACTTAGTGAATCCACTAGCTCTCCTTACGTGGTCATCTAAAAAGTATTACACGTCAATTCCCATATTGGCTACATGGTTTACACGGAGACTTGTGCTAGTATGATCTCTCATCTCCACATCGGTGATCAATACTACTCCCAAAAATATACATTAGCTCATACTTTTAATAAAACTTCCTTCCTTTCGGTTGAGATAATTTACTGAACCCATTAGCTTTTTAAAGATCCTTTTGGAATCAATGTTCACCTTTTTGTTCAAAAATCTTTTTGAACTTCTAGTTCCCCACTTTACTCAAATGTGAGACATTTGTAAAACTCTAGGGAATACTTAGTTCCCTTATATCTTTTTGAGAAGTGAACTCAACTCGTGCTATTTACTTAACTTGAAACTATAACTCTAAAGGAATACTTACTTTCCTTATAGCTTTTGAGATATGAGCTCTACTCTTTACTCGACTTGAAATTTTAAGTCTTCAAACAAAGTGAAAATATTTGTGAAAGACTTTAGGTAACTCTACCTTGCCTTGATTCTTAACTTTTAGACTTCGCTCTTAACCTCTTTGACTTTGACCTTACTTTCCTTGAATTGAATTATGGATTCAAGGATCATGATCTCATGTTTATAGATGATTTCATGATGTTTAGATGTACCTTAGAGTGTTGGAAATAACTATGAATGAGGGGTACATCACTTAAGAACTAGTACGAAAAGATAGGGAAGGAACGGGGTCTCCAGGGGGTCCTAGAGCTCTGAGATGCGCGGAGCTCCATAGCCTGATTGACAGAGGCTGTCCTCAGGCGCTCTGAGAGGCGCGAAGCGCCAGATCCTGACAGATAGACTCTGTTCTGAGTGGCTTTGGAGGCGCGGTGCCCCAACATCCCACCAATGGGTTTTCCGACTTTCTTCTTTGTTTTTAATCTCTAAACCTTCCAAAACTCCCACGGATCCCACCCCAAACAATAAAGATACCTAATTAACTTATTACCCAATGATTTAGACATGAAAATAGTCCTAAAAGATGGATTCAACTAACGGCAATCAACAACAATCCAATCAACAAGAACGTCAAAGTTTCTTTCAAGATTCCAACCTCTAACATGAGTTAATTCATAAACTTCACTGATTTGAATGAAATTGGTGTGTGGGTGAAGTAATACAACACAAAAGAGACCATATACCTTGTTAGGGATCACCCCTGATGAAAATCCACGAAGCAAAACTTGGTGTTCTTGCGTCTTTTTCTTCCTTCTCTTTTCTCCTTGCTTTCAAAACTCCAATCTATTTTCTACGTGCGTAAACAGAATGAGATCAGTTTAGCCCCCAAAATGTTACTCCAAAATGAAAGAATTAATTTACATAAGGAAAAGACCAAAACACCTTTACGAAATCCGCTTTTGAAACTTTCCCTAGTCTGTAGCCCATCATACGAAGGTCATATCTCACTCATACGACTTCCGAAATTCTCAAACTTGGCGCGTTGGAAAGATTATTCAACGATCTTTCTGTAAATATAAAGAACTCACCCAAATTCTTCTCGATCTAGGTGTTGTGGCCTTTTGTAAATGACCAAAACTTAATTTTGAAATCTGGAAATTTTTCTAGATTTCCTTGATTATTTCCAAATTTGATTTTTTTTGTTTTTCTATGCTTAATTTTAGTCTGTCTAGAATACGAGATGTTACGATATCTCCCCCTTGGTAACATTCCTACTCGAATGGGAATTCTTTCTCTAAGCTAAGGATAGTAATTTCATTTCGGCACTCAACAACACACGTAAGTATTGCATGCTTATACATAACCTCATAAAGTGTTAAGAAGAGAGTTTAGTACCTTGATTTTACTCCTCTTCAGATTCAAAAAGATGTGAATATCTCTTCTTCATATCATCCTCATCTTCCAAGTCGTTTCTTCAACAAATTGGTTCCTCCAAAGGACCTTGACCGAAGCAACTTCCTTTGTCCTCAACTTGCGAACCTGACGATCCAAAATCTGAACTGGAACTTCTTCATACGAAAGGTTATCCTTAATCCCAACATTCTCTGGTTGGATTATCAATGATGGATCATCCATACACTTTTTCAACATAGAAATATGGAATACCAGATGAACCCTTTCTAACTCTTGCGGTATCTCCAACTCATAAACTACATTGCCCACTCTCTTGGAGATTCTATAACGTCCAATATACAGGGGACTAAGTTTCCCCTTCTTACTAAACCTCATGACTCCTTTCATAGGTGACACCTTAAGATACACTCAATCATCTAACTCAAATTCTAGTGACCTTATTCTAACATCTGTGTAGGAATTTTGGCGACTTTGTGTGGTCTTCAACCTTTCCTGAATCACTTTCACCTTCTACACGGCTTGGTGAACTAAATCTGGTCTTATCAACCATGCTTCACCAACTTCGAACAACACAAAAGGAGATCTGCATCTTCTCCCATAAAGAGATTCATATGAGTCATTTGGATGCTCGAATAATAATTATTGTTGTAAGTGAAATCTATGATAGATAGGGGACCATTCCAATTTCCCTTGACGTCGAAAAAATATGCTCTCAACATATCTTCTAAGGTTTGAATAGTGCGCTCTGCTTGTCCATTTGTCTGAGGATGAAAAAAGTACTCAAATTCACCTTGGAACCCTAACCTTTCTGAAATGATTTCCAGAATTGCGCAATAAATTATGCACCCTTATCTAAAATAATGCCGATCATCACCTCCAAGAAGTCTTAACACTTCTTGAATGTTCAACTTAGCATAATCCTCAGTCGAAAAGTTAGTCTTGACCGGTAAGAAATGGGCTGACTTTGCCATTCTGTGGACAATCACCCAAATGGAATCATGCTGCCTTCACGATCTTGGAAAACTTGTGATGATCTCAATATTAATCATCTCCCACTTCCACTCTGTAAGTTCTATATTCTGAGCTAAACCTCCCGGTCTTTGGTGCTTTACCTTCACTTGTTGAAAATTTGAACATTTTGAAACAAATTTAGCAATATCCTTCTTCATGCATTCCCACCTATATACATCTCTCAAATCACGATAAATTTTGGTGGAAACCAGAGGAATGGAATACATGGAGCTATGAGCCTCCTCCAAGATTCGCTCTTGAAGTCTATTCACATTAGGTACACATAATCTGCCTTGGTATTTCAGAACACCATCTTCCCTTTGCTCGAAAGCCAATACTCTTTGGATATGGAAACTTGATTTAATATCAAGAAAAATATGGTCTTGGTCTTGCTTCTCCTTCACCTCTGAAACCAAGGATGATTCAGCCCCATTCGTGTCTACTATGCCTCATTTTGTGGAATCCATAAGCTTGACTCCCAAACGTGCAAGCATGTGTTTTTCTTTTGCTAAATCCCTCTTTTATTCTTCAACACGGGAAGTGCTTCCCATGGAAAAAATGCTTAAGGCATCAAAAACTATATTGCCTTACCTGGGTGTTAAGAATACTCATGTCATAATCCTTAAGTAATTCCAACCACTTTATCAATCTGAGGTTGAGCTTTTTCTGAGTGAACACATATTGGAGGATCTTGTGATCAGTGAATATATCCACATGAACACCATATAAATAATAACACCATATCTTTAACACAAACACTACTGCGGACAAATCAAAGTCATGAGTTGGATAATTCTTCTCATTAACTTTTAACTGCCTGCAAGCATAAGCTATCTCCTTGCAATTGCTTATTTATACACAATCAAGACAAATCTTGATGCGTTACAATAAACCACAAAAGCCTTGAGTACCCTCTGGTAAGGTCAAAACCAGAGCGGTAGTCAATCTTCTTTTCAACTCCTGAAAGCTTTTCCCACAAGCTTCAGACTACTGAAACTTGACTTTCTTCTGAGTTAATTTTGTCAAATGAGGAGAGATAGATGAGAATTCTTTAACATATCTCCTATAATACCCAGTTAAACCCAAGAAACTCCTAATATCTATCGGAGATGTGGTTCTAGGCCAACTCTGACCTTCTTATATCTTATGAGTGTCAACTTTAATACCTTCACCAGAAACAATGTGGCCTAAGAACGCCACAGACCTAAGTCAAAACTCGCACTTGGAGAACTTGGCATACAACTTCTTATCTCTCAATGTCTGAAGAACAACCCTCAGGTGACTAGCATGATCTTTTTCATTCCTTGAATTAAGCAGTATGTCATGAATGAAAACGATGACAAAAAAAATCCAAATACGGTTTGAATACTCAGTTCATAAGATCCATGAATGTTGTAGGTTCATTTGTCAAAGCAAAAATCATAACCAGAAACCTTGTTCAAAAAGTTGTCTTAGGAATATCACAGTCCCAAACTCCCAACAGATGATAGCCTGATCTGAGGTCAATCTTAGAAAAGCAAGAAGCACCTTGAAGTTGATCAAAGATCTCATCTATTCTTGTAAGAGGATATTAGTTCTTGAATGGTTACCTTATTCAGCTGGCGGTAATCTACACACATCCTAAGGGACCCATCTTTCTTCCTAACAAATAAGACCTGAGCGCCCCAAAGTGAGACAATCGATCGAATAAAGCCTTTATCTAATAGATCTTTCAACTGAAGCTTTAGCTCGTCTAACTCTGCTGGTAGCATTTTGTATGGTAGAATAGATGGAATAGAGATAGGACGAGTATTTGGGATGACGTCTATGGCGAAGTCTATCTCTCTTTCGGGAGGGGCTCTAGGTATATCATCTAGAAAAACTTCAAGAAACTCACTGACTATGGGAACTTACTGGAGGGAAGGTACCTCAATACTTGAGTCATTAACTCGGACCAAGTGATAGATAAACCCTTTAGAAACTAACTTTCTTGCCTTAATGTATGAAATGAAGCGACCCTTAGGCACTGCTGAACTACTAGCCCACTCTATGAATAGTTCATTAGGAATCTGAAACTTGACAGCTCGAGTTCTGCAATGTATTGATGCATAATAGGCATGGAGCCAGTCCATACCAAGAATGACATCAAAATCTACCATGTCTAACTTTATTAAATCATCCATGGTACTCTTGTAGCTGACGAAAACAGGACAATCATGATGGACTCTTTCTACTAGAATGGATTCACCAACAGGTGTAGAAACACAGTAAGGTTCACAGAGTTTTTCAGGGAGAATTTCAAACTGATTTGCGACATAAGGAGTTATAAAGGATAAACTTACTCCTGGGTATAATAAAGCGTAAACATCAAAAGTAAAGACTTTGATCAAACCCGTAACAATATCTGGAGAGTTCTCTTTCTCTTGGCGGCTAGTGATCGCATAGTGTAGATTTGCCCCTCAACCGGTACGAAAAGTATCTCCTCTAGATGCAGCCCTATTTGTGGAGAAATTAATGATGGTTGGGATATGCTTCCCAGATTTTCACTACCTTGCTTATTTTTAGGGCATTCTCTCAATAAGTGACCCTCTTGACCACACTTGAAAAAATTGTCTGACCATTACAACACTTGCTAGGGTGGATTCTACCACATTTAACACATACATAACTCCCATTACCCCTTTGTGCCACACTACCTTGAGATTGGACCGGTCTAACATTGAAGTGTAGTGATTTATCGACCACTATACTCACCTCTGTTTCTGGGTGCAGGTGCACTAGCAGATGATGGTGCATGCCCCTTTGATTTCTGAAATTGTGGTCGGCTCGAACCACCTTTCTGTTGGCCAGACTCATTCTCACTCTTCGCCTTTTTGTAACGGTACTCTTTTGTATCCTTCATCTTCTTTTCTTCAAATTGTTAAACGTATACCATCAACTTGGATATATCCATGTCACATATCAACATGACAGCCCTACGTTCCTTGCTTGAAGCACGATCCAACCCTACAACAAATAGACTCATTTTGCTCCTCATGTCTTTCACCATCTCTGAAGCATAGAGAGATAACTAACTGGGTGAAATTCAACCCATATTCATGAACACTCATGGAGTCCTATTTCAGAGTAAGGAACTCTCTCACCTTAGCTTCCTTCAATTCACGAGGAAATAACTTCCCCAAGAAGTCTTCCTCAAATCAAGCCCCACTTGGATGTGGTGCATCCTCAACCCTACCATTGATCGAACCATGTTCTGGACACACCTTTCAGTTACTATACAGAAAATTCAACCCTCTTAGCATCGACCACATGCATTACCTCATTCACCTACTTCAACCCTTCTATGAAATTCTCTGGATCTTCAATAGTTTTTGATATGGTGAAACTAGGGGGATTCGCCATAAAAAACTTACGAATACTCGAAGTACACGCCCCTTCCTGTCGAACTCCTCTTTGATTCCCGACTTGGTATGTAACAACCTGACTCAACATCCGGATAGCTTCTCAAAATTTAGCATTGGGAACCTCTCCTTGAGATGGTGCCTCTTGTGCATTTGGAACCTCTTGTTCCTCAACAGTTCTTCGTGGACGACCTCTGACTGCTCTTCTTGGAAGCATGATGATTAGAAATACGTGTAAGCACAAATTAGAGAGAGAATTTTAGAGATAAACTCTTTGCACAAAATATGAGAAAAGAAGGAAAACATTCCTAAATGTTGCAGCTTCTTAATCATAGATGTGGCGCGCTTCCCACTGATGACTAAGAATCTATAGACACGGTTTATAGAATCCCTAGGACTCTTGAACTCTCTGTTTTAATTTAAAGTTTATCATGCCCCGAGCCTACACCCTGGGCGAGACCGACACTCGAAGAACATTGATAGCCCTCAAGCGAATCCCTTTCCTGACTACTTATATCAGCAGAAGACAAATCTCAACTTGAAACAAGTAAAACATAAGAAAAGGGAAAAATACGTCATTTCATAATTTTGGCCAATATGGCACTTGAGTCTTAATAAATGAAAACAACTCCAAACTGAAATACTATAGTCTATGAAGCCTCTAAATTGTCTAGAGAGGGATGTTGGCACAGACCACACAAAATCCGAAAGCTAAACTAATGTAGAAATAAAAAGATTTCCTCTGGAATGTAAGGAGGCTCACCACAAACTCTAAAGTTCAATCTGGTTCAACGAAGCACTACGTGCTGATCTTGGGTACCTGCATCTGCATCATGAAACAATGCAGGACAACTGGCATTAGTACATTGAATGTATGAGTATACGAGTTGGAGAGCTAAACAACGACTTAAGATTTAGGGGATTAGGTGAACTTACCTTGGCTCTGCTCAACTCAAGAGTATACTTAACTCAATTGATATGCATATAAAGTAGTTTATATCATATGCAAAATGTACACACACACACACACACAAACACACACACACACACACACAGATATATATATATATATATATATATATATATATATATATATATATATATATATATATAAAGCCCATAAAACAGTGAAAACAACTTAGTTCGTTAAAGGAAATGCAATAATGAACCTAACTTTACTTATATAAGAAAGTAATATTGCCTCTGTGGGAGTTTATCTAACTGAAAACTATCACTATGAGCCTAAGTGATGATAAAAAGTCTTACCTCACTTTGCAAGAGTACTATCCTACATCTTGCCATCGGTATAGGACCATACTCAACTTAGTTGATCCACTAGCTCTCCTACGTGATCATCTAAAAAGAATAACACGTCAATCCCATGTTGGCTACATGGTTTACATGGAGACTTGAGTTAATATGAATACTCATGTCCACATCGGTGCTCAATACTACTCCCAATAATGTACTTTAGCTCATACTTTTAATAAAACTTCTTTCCTTTGGGTTGAGATAATTACTAAACCCATTAGCTTTAAAATCTCCTTTTGGAATCAACATTCCCTTTTATTTCGAAACTCTTTTGGAACTTTTAGTTCCATTCTTTACTCAAATGTGAGACATTTGTAAAATTCTAGGGAATACTTAGTTCCTATGTATCTTTTTGAGAAATGAACTCAACTCTTGCTCTCTACTTAACTTGAAACTTTAACTATTAGGGAATACTTAGTTCCCCTATAGATTTTGAGATCTGAACTCAAACTCTTTGCTTGAATTGAAATTTTAAGTCTTTAAAACAAACTGAAAACATTTGTGAAAGACTTTAGAAAACTCTACGTTGCCTTGCTTCTTAACTTTTAGACTTTGCTCTTAACCTCTTTGACTTTGAACTTACTTTCCTTGAATTGAATTATGGATTAAAGGATAATGATATCATGTTTATGGATGATTTCATGATGTTTAGATGAACCTTAGAGTGTTGGAAACAAGTAGGAGTGAGGGGTTCGTCACTTAGGAACTAGTACGAAAAGATAGGGAAAGAACAGGGTCTTCAGGGGGTCCTAGCGCTCTGATATGCGCCGAGCTCCATAGCCTGGCGAACAGAGGCTGTCCTTATGCACTGTGAGAGGTGCGGCTAGATTCTAACAGAAAAACTCTGTTTTGAGGGGATTTGGAGGCGCGGCGCCCCAGCATCCCCCTAATGGGTTTTCCAACTTTCTTTTTCGTTTTTCATCTCTAAACCTTCCCAAACTCCCATGGATCGCACTCCAAATACTTAGGATCCCTAATTAAATTATTACTTAATGGTTTAGACCAAAAAAATTCCTAAAATGTGGATTTCAACTAACGTCTATCAACGACAATCCAATCAACAAGAACGTCAAACTTTCTTTTATGATTCCAATCTTTAACATGAGTTAATTTATGAACTTGATTGATTTGAATGAAATTGTTGTGTGGGTAAAGTAACCCAACACAAAAGAGACCAATACATTGTTAGGGATCACCCCCGATGAAAATCCACGAAGTAAAACTTGGTGTTCTTTTTTCTTCTTCTTCCTTTTCCTCTTTTCTCCTTGATTTCAAAACCCTAGTCTATTGTCCAAGTGCGTAAAGTTAATGGGATCAGTTTAGACCCCAACATATTACTCCAAAACAAAATAATTAATTGACTTACGGAAAAGACCAAAACATCAATACTAAATCTAGTTTTGGAACTTTCGCTGCTCAATAGTCCATCTTTCGAAGGTCATATCTCACTGATACGACCTCAAAAATTCGCAAACTTAGCATCGTTGGAAAGATCTTCCAAGGAAATTTCCATCCATATAGATAACTCACCCAAATTATTTTTGAGATAGGAGCTATGGCCTTTTGAAAATGACCAAATCTTACTTTTGAAATCTGATTCCATATTTCTTTATTTATTTCCAAATTTGATTTTTCTTAGTTTATTTTTGTTTTTCTAGAATATGATATGTTAAAATCATGAAACCATCAATAAACATCAGTTCATGAACCTTGAATGCATACTTAATTCAAGGAAGTTAAGCGTCAAGTATAAAGTTTAGAAGTAAGTTAAAGTAAAGTTCTTAAAGGTTTTTAAGAGTCTTATTTAAACATCTTTAACTTTGTTTTCAAGACTCAAGTTTAAGGATAATTAAATAGTAAGTTGAAGTTATTTTCTTCAGATGTATAAGGGGGCTAAGTATTTCCAAATAACTTAGAATGATTTAACATTTAACTAGTTTGGAAAATATGATTTCCAAGGAGCCTTAGGACAAGTTTTCAGAAAAGAACTAGCTTTATAAAAAAAAGCAAGCAGGGAAACTAAGATTTTCAAGATAGCCTTTGAGCTAAGTATTTTTGACAACTAATCTCAAACCACAGAATCTATATGTTTTTTTAACATAAGAGACAATGTACTTTTGGGAGTAGTATTTAGCACCAATATGAGGGAGAGTTCAGATAACTCACAGAACCATAAAACATGTATCCACCATGGGTAGAAAATGTTCATACTTTTTAGATGAATCCTTTTCATAGTACACTAGTGGATCCATTAGGCAATTAATGTTTTATACCTTTGGTGGGATATAGGATGCGTTGGCAGCGTGAGGTAGATCGTTATATTATCACTATACCTCTTAAGTGATGCTTTTTGGTTCGAGAAACTCTCAGAGAAGTTAATGTATTTTTATTTACATCAGTTAATTGTATTTTCATATACATTTTAGTGTTAGTTTGTATCCTATTATACACACAAAGTTGACATCATGTTTTTAAATAACTTTTCTTTATAATGCATTTGTTTTAAACTGCTCCATATTTAAATGAGTTCAGTTAAGTATCAGTTTTGAGAATTTCGAGTTAAGTACCTTAAGTTGAGTATCTTGAGTTAATCTCTACTTCATTGAGTCAAGTATCATATCTTTGAAGTTTAGTATCTAACCCATGAGTTGAGTATCTTATTCTTGAGTTGAGTTGAGTGAATTTGAAAATAGGTAAGTATGTTTCCTTGTTATTCAAATTTTCAAGATTATGTTATAGAATTCCCCTTACAAGTTCGTACATTTCATATACTGATCCATTTGGCCTTCATCTCTTGATGATGTAGACAAAAGTATTTAGGATCATCAACGACAGTTTCTTGATACATCCCGGAGTTCGAGTTAGCCATGGTTAGCCTTCTTGCTTCAGTAGGATTTCATTTACTTTTCAGTTCAATTAGGACGTCGTAGGTCTTGTCCCAACTTCTATCTTTATTAGTTACAGGCTTCATAGATAGTCAGTTTAGTTAAGAAGTTTGTATTATTCATTTATTTTACTAAATGTTTTAAAGACTTAAGTTGCCTATTATATGGAGGATTGAATGTATTATATTATTCAAAGTTGTGCATTTGAGGGAAAGTCTGGTAAAGTTGAGTTTATTTAATTTTATTTCAGTTTTAAGCTTTATATTCTTAAGTTAGTCTTCTACTTGTAGTCATCCAGGATGAGGGTTCTCTTTGGGACCAACAATGGTCTTCAAGTGTCAGCCACATCCAGGGTGTAGACTTGGGTTGTGACACTAATCCAAGGGTGAGCTACATCTTTCGAACTTCAATGAGTTCTTCTAAATTGGTTGTCCAATTTCTAGACAAAGACATTATTGTTGGATCATATATTTAGCTTTCAGGTTGGAATCCTCAGTTTGATCATTTTTAAAAGTTTTGGTATTGTGACTTTCAGTTCTTAGAGGTATTTACTGTTGTTTTTAGACGATTGAGTTGAGTTTACAGGGACTCAATTTCTTAGTTGATCAAAACTATTTCCTTTATTTATGATGAATTTGGCTTTTTTAAATTTGTGTTGGGTTGTTATAGGGTTAGACTTTGATTCTACCACTATGTGGTTCAGTATGGATTCACCTCATTACCGTTTAGGGTCATGACATAAATAGAGACATGGATATTTTATTTCTTGACCCAAATTTTTAACCAAAAAAAATAATAATCTTATTTTAAAAAATATTTATAACTAGATTGGAGAGTTCTTATCATCCAACCAATATTATGCAGAAAATCTGTTAACAACCCTTTTAATAAAGAATAAATGTATTTTTAATGTCAAAATTTAAGAAACCCATAACATTAATGTGTAAAATCATATAACTAAATGACTAAATCTCATGATCTAGTCTAGACATGTATAACAACTTCTTAACAGAGTAAGACAAGACACGACAAAATAATGTTATAGCATAAAAAAGGGGAAATGTAGCACAAAATTATGTTTAACGACCATAACTCGCATCAGTGGTTTGTCGTCATAATATTGTATGTAGAATAAATAATATAGATAAGAGATTTATGTTATGTGCATCTAATATATAATAGAGCTCCCTATATATTATATTAAATATTTGTGTTATGCCGTCATTGGGCCAATGAGATAATGTTATACTTTATTAATTTATGTGTGACCCAATTAAAACATAAAACCTATAACTAATTTTTAATGAAACATAACTTTTATTTTCCAGATTATGATGGACGTCCCAGATTAACCCGAGACTTTTATAAATGTATCCTCCATTCATTAGGGTTACACACATTCTGTCACCTTTTCTATTACTGGTGACGGCTGGGAAAAAGAGGCAACCAAATTTTCAACTAACGCTCTCACTAAGTTCTTCTCATCCGGTATGCTTTCTCTGAATTTTTTAGTGAGATTATCATTTCAAGACCCTAATTTGTATATCGAATATGTGTGATACTATGAACTTTGTGCTTTGAAGTTTTTGTTAACAAAAAATAAAATCTAAAAGATTTAAGGAAAATCAGGGAAAAACTTTATACAATCTTTGTAGATAAAAATACTAATGAAATTTTTTCTTACATTGCTAAAATTATTCACTTTATTTCTAATCAAACAACCCTTTCCAAGACTTCCTAAAAAGAAAATTTTATTATTCTAATAAATTTATGATAGGTGCACCATTAATAGATCTAATCATACTCTTTATTTTTATCACATCAGTAAAACCTAGTTATATCTTACTTGCTTAGTCTATCATTTAGTGACTTATTATGAAAACACGTTTATAAACAATAAGTATATTTATGTAGTTGTATTTAATCATATATTTAGTTCCAAAATAACTTGTTTTAGCGAATTGATCAATGTGTTTCAACACATTTGATGTTAAATTAATGTCATTGATTTTTTTATTTAATACTTATGTGAGCAAATGCCAATGAAGTGTTGATGCAAATACATTTTTAATACTTAATTATAATTAAATAATAATTTGCATTTATTATAAGAAAAATGAATTATCACTTTTGTTTTTTTAATTATATAAAAAAAGTTCTAAGTATGAGTGATTTATATTATTATTATCAATCTACTTATGGGAAAAGTAATAGATATCCACTTTAGGTATAAACTTAATAATTACTACCAAAATCCTTAATCAAATTTATTTAACTTTCTTCATTTCTCATGTCAATTATAAAGGTTAAACTATGGCGGAGGAACTTGATCAGAAGCAAACGATAGCTTCATTGAGGCGTGAAAGAGATTATCTGTTGATGAAAACTCACATGTTAGAAGCAACTCACAAATATGCATTTGAAGTGAGGAAACTTAAAATTTGGTTCCTAAAGCAGAAGCTTGATGAAGTAGACAACACTGTGAAATTTTACCGTGGTTTACTTGAAACACTGGAAAGGGAAAATGAAGACCTAAAGCTGAAGCTTGAGGAACAACATCAGTTGATAAAGACATGTGTCATTCTTAATACAGTGGATATTGAGTTGGTGAAGAACTAGTTGGTGAAGATTCAGATTCAAGAATTGGAAGCTAAAGTTGCCGAAATGGAGAATATACGGAAGATCCAAGACAATGAGATTTCTCAAAGTCTTATTGATGAAAACAAACATGTTAGTGGATAATCTGTTGTAAACATAGATTGATGTGCAGGCGTATCTTGTTGTTACTTCTTGATGAATTTGGTTAACAGTTATTCTTAGCTCGTTTTGTTGGACATATCAATGGTTCCTTGGATGATGACATTTCTTGTATGCCTTTGATTTTATTTTTCATAAATTGCTTTAGTGCCTAAGTTGTGGAAAAGATGGAAGTTTGGGCATGTAAATGACCTTATTTCCAATTTATGCTATATATAGTGGGGGCCTTCTGGCTATAGTTGTTCCGTAATGGAGGGAGGATGACTTGTATTATGACCTTGGATGCCAGGGAAGCCTTCTATAGCGGCCATGGATCGCTGTAGCGGTTCCCCATTTATTATAGTGACCATGATTAGTAAATGGGGATCTAGGACGAATCTATTGAAAAAAGTTAACATGCTAGAAGCAACTCACAAAGGAACGAAGCGAAGAACATTGAAAAGTGGACACTAAATTAGAAGGTTGACGAAGTAGACGACACTATAAAATTATACATTGGTGGATTTGGAGGAATGAAAAGGGAAACTATAGATCTGTAGTTAATGTTCGAGGGACAATATCAGTAGGAAAAAGAAAACAACTTGCTTCAATTAGATTTCTAAAAGTCTCATTGATGACAACAAACAAGTTAGTGGATAATCTAGTGTAAACATAAATCGATATGCATGTGTATTTTGTTATTACTTGTTTGAGGAGTTTTGTTGACAATAATATTTATCTTAGGAGAGTATTTCATTTAACTAAATTATTGAATGAATATGTAATTGTGGTTTTATTGAATTTAATTATTGGGAGAATAAAAAAAAGAGGGAAACTTAAAATACAATGTAACTCATTATTCTTTCTTACATATTTGAATGAATAAATTCTTAGGGGTCGTAAGTTCCTTTCTTTGGAAAGAGTATTTTCAAGAAATTATATTTTGAAAAAGAACTTGTTTGTTTAAACATAATCTATGTTTACTAATTAATTGTAATAAATATAACCTTACGTATTTAAGCCATGCAAATCTTATTCTCGATAAATATTACAACCATAAAAGGGAAGCTTAGTACGTTAATTAAACCTCTAATGGTGTATGGGGTTTTAAAATGGATTGAATCATATGGATCCACAGTATGTAGCCTTAATCCTTATTTATTTTCATTAAAAGTTAGACATCTCAATCTAAATATACATTTAAATGATTAAGTTGTTGTCTCTAGATCGGAACACTTAGTAATTATGATTGCTAGTTTTAAATTTCATAACATACATAATCTAGTTACATTAAGTAACAAATATAAATTTCAAATTAAAATTAATTATATATATAAAAAGAATTAATAAAATAAAATTATCGTTTAATTAAAAATGAAATACTTATAGTTGCTAGCAATGGTGGAGATAGTTTGTTATGATGATGGAGATGGTAACATTTGCTGGTAGTGATTTGTAATGAGTGTGGTGCTTATAATTGTAAATGTTGAAGTGTTTGTTTTGTGGTGACTTCAACAATGGTGAAAATTGGTAATAGTGTTGGTGGTTGTAATGATGAGGTTGATTGATGTTAGTTACTTGCAGTATTGGCGGTGATGGATGAAGAATGTGCAGTGGTTGGTGATGTATTTGTGATAGTTGGTGAAGGTTCTAGTTGTGATGATGGAGGTAGTTGGTAGTACAGATTGATCAAAGTGGTGTTAGATATTGATAGTAATAGTGGTGATAGTGATTAAAGAATCTACGGTGGTAGTTTTCGACAGTGTTAGTTGTTCTAGTGGATTTCTTTTAGTAATTGAAAATGACTATAGTGGTTGATAGTGTTGATGTAGGTGGCATTGTCGATAGAGACGATGGTAGTGACAACGCTGGGTACAAATATGGTGGTGGTGGTTACAATGCATACAATCAACTCATGAAGGAGGAAAGTGTGGTAGCATATGAAAATAGTAGTTATCAATACTAGTGGTTGTGATTACCGAGATGGTGGATAAAGTGGTGGTGAATAATATCCACAACAATACCTCTTTGATATTAAAACTATGTCCTATATTTTTAATGAATAATACATACTCTGACCAATTAAGTCCTTAAAATTTTAATGAAAACAAATGCACTTAGTGATTGTATGTCTAAACAATTTAGATTTAGACATCCATTAAATGTGAACAACTACGAGCCTTACACTGCCTCAATCATAATGTACAAAAAATTAAAAAGTTACGATTAACTAAGTTAGTGTTTGAGCATATATTTAAGATAGCAATTTTTTTAAAAAAAAGTAGTATTCAAATATTTTAAGATATTCATAAAACACTATTTTTATTTTGCCTGAGTAAAATGTGTGTCCTAACGTAACTTCAAATTTCAAATATCACAAATTAAAAATTCAATTTTTCAATTTCAACGTCAATTGATCAAATGTGAGTGATATATAATTATTTATTCTTTTTTCTTAAATATGTTCTTAAATAAGGGGATTGTGGTTGTGTGGGGGGGGGGGGGGTGGAGAGCCTTAAGTGACACATCTTAGTAAACATGCACCTCGATACATGAAACAACAGTTGCTTCCTCCATCACCGTCATTGTAACCACTACCTTCTCCACCATAACTAAAAAATAAATACTATGTTCATTCTTTTAAGTTGTTACAGAAAAGAAATTTTTTTCTTTTTTATGTAAAGATACAATCATGTATATTTAATTGTAACGACCTGACCCGAATATTTTTTTTTTGGTAAAAAGAGATACTTATAATAATAGTTAATATGCATCATTACATGGGAGATCTGACAGTGCTGCTTGCCTGCTAGTATTTTTATGGGGGGGGGGGGGGGTTACAAAGGGGGTATTGTTAATACAATCAGTATATATGGAAGATGGACTATTTCATCTTACAAAAAGAGTTTCTCCTTTGTGTACATCAAACTTCTCGAGGATAAACACCGGTGGAACTTCCAAGAAAAATAGAGTGTTATCATCCTGTTTCCTTCCCTAAAGGTGTGGAGAATTTGTGGGTTCCCTATATGGCACAGAAGATCCCGGTAATCAAAAAACATATTTGTATAAGAAGGGTGATCATTTTCAATAAGGGTGATGAAATCATTGCACTCGATGTTGATTTCTATGAGTATCAGTCCTCTTGTTAGCACCATTTGGAGTCCCTGTAGAAGAGTTCTTAATTTTACTTTTATGTTGTTTTCCATATGTATGTTCCCCATGTATCCCTCAATCCAATTTCCCTTAGTGTCTCTAATTACTCCACCCATTCTACTTCTTCCTGAGTTACCTATTGAGGATCTGTCACCATTTAGATTGTAGCCTTTTTCATGTGGCATCCATGGAGGAGAGTTGTGGATTTCTATTCTCTTATTAGTGTGTTCTATGTGAGGGTGGAGAATTCCATAGATTGATTTAGAGATATTTTGTGCATTTGTTAGTTTTGGGTTTTTTGAAGTGGTTCTCATTTCTTATTAACCATATGCTCTAGACGAAGAAAGGTAGAAGATCTCTCCATTTAAGGTTTGTTTGCTTTGTGTTTAGCAACATGTTCCGTGTGAGTTCTAGCCGATCTATTCCCTGGTTATTGTGAATTGATTTATGTGTTGTAGTACTTTTCATTTTCTCCATATGTTTTCTGCTACGCAACATTCTATGAAAATGTGCTTTATAGTCTCTGTTTTATTGCATATGTGGCATTGTGGGTCAATGTTTATTCCAATAGAGTGCAGTTTATTTCAGTTGAGTAGTCTACCATGTTGGCACAACTAGATGAAGTATTTGATCTTATTTGGACATTTGAGAGACCAAATCCAGCTGAACTTATCTAGGGTGTGTTTCCAATTGTGTTTGTCAGGAATTTGTAAGTTGAAGCGGTTGATAGTGTCCCTTGAGGGTTTGGTTTCCAAGTAGCAGTGTCTTCCTTGTTCAATACTATGTAAGTGCAGTTTAGTAGAAGGATGATTTCTTTTGGAAGCTCAAAAGATATATTTTTTAAGTTCTTATAATTGTCTTTCTGAGTGATTTCTCCAACTCTGTCTTCTTTTTCTTTCTATTCTATGGGGCCTTTGATTTATTCTCTCATAGTTTTTCCATATGGCAGCCATACATCGAACCATAAAGTTGTTTATTTAATGGCTCGTGTTACCCATTCTATGCCTTCTTTTACATATATCCCATCCTAATATAAGGCCCTTCCATATTTTACTGTGTTTTTGATGCCTCAATGTTCCTTTCTAGCTTTCCATTCAAGGAGTATTTGGTAAGTAGGATTGAGGCCCATAGCAGGTTTGGTTGTTTAAAATTCCTATAGGAAAGTTTCAATAGGAGAGATTTATTCCTAGATCTATATCTTTGTACTCCTAGACATCCATGTTGTTTAATTATGTCACAATTTCCATTAAACCATGTGTAGCTTCCTCTTTACACTAGTTGTTTCTGAGATAAAGTTGCGGTGCATTTTATCAATTTTATTGGTGATTGTTTTTGGGAGTTTTGTTATTTGCGTGATATTAGTTTGGATATTATTAAGGAAGGATTTTGGTAGAGTAGTTCTTCATGCTATGTTTAGGAATTTTGTCTTCATCCCGATAGTTTTGTCTGTATATTGTCTATGATGAATTGGTAGTTATTGTTCGCAACTCTTTCATAGGATATTGGTATACCCATGTATTTGACAAAGTTCTTCCTACTCTTTATGCTGAGCTTGTTCGACATATTATCACTTATAGCGTCTGAAAATTTTTTGGGAAACAAAAGATTTGATTCTTTTGTGTTGATTACTTGCACGGAGGACTCATAGAACCACTTCATTGTTTTCTGTAGTGTTTTAAAAGACTCTTTTGGGACTCGCATTAGGGATCGCCCTGGGGCGGGGATCTACCGAAAAGCCTCGAGACTCAAGTGTGGGACTTAGTTCTACATGACTTACGCCCTAAGCGTCTGACCTTACGCCTTAAGCACGCCCAATGCCTAATGTTGGGGACTCGCCTAACAGATCTTACACACATTATGTGTTAAAATCTTTAATTAACATTGTTGACCCTCATAATTCTTGAATAAATGAATGATACATCACTTTTAATCTACAAAGATAACAATATTAAGAGTAACTTAAACATCACACATTTACTATTTGGTAACACTATGGAGGTAATTAAACATTACATAAAATTTCTTTTAAAAATATGCAGCAAAATTTTACTTTTTCACTTATCATTGGTCTATATGGTTTTGTCATATGTCTCAAAATTATAATATTTTATTTAAATATTTGAAAGTAATTTTTTTTAATAATGAAAAAGTGATGTCTATATTATAATACTTGCAACTTTATTGATTATTTTCTTTTAGGGTGGGGGGGGGGGGGGGGATAAATCGTATAGTCTCTTTTAAGATATTAGATTATTTATATTTTTATAGTCATGTTTTATTATTATTGGTGTAATGATATTTCTCAAATAGTAATTATAATATTTTTTTCTTTATTATAGATTATCAATACTTATCTCAAATAAAAATCACGATACAATTTATCAATATACTAGGTTTTTCATAAGAAATTATTTGTAAAATCAACTAAAGGAATTTATTAGTAATAAAACTATAAAACTGAATATACAGGAGACCAGGCCCCGCATATCCATGGGACTAACGCCTCCCCCCGTACCTTATAAAACGTCTCTCCTCACGCCCCCGCTGTTAAAAACACTGTTTTTTTGTATACATTCACAGGTTGATGTATTTGCTCTTCTCATTCGAATTATATCATCGGCGAAGAAGATGTGTGAGCTTTTTGTCCATTTGTTAGAGACATTTATTGGGGTCCAGTTTTATATTTGGACCTCTAGGTCTATTCTCATCGATAGAACTTCCATACAGAGGATGAAAAAGTAAAGTGACATTGGATTCCCTTGACGATTTAAAGTACTCAGTTTTAGTCTCATTTATTAGGATTGACATTCGTCTAGTAGATACACATGACATGATTAGTTTTATTATGTTGCTAGGGAAATTAAAGAAGTGTAGGGTCTTTTAAATAAAGGACCATTAAATTTTATCATAGGCTTTCTCTAAATAAATTTTTAGGATCAAACTTGCCTTTGTTTCCTTTCATTTCTTAAAGTGTGTGATGATTTCTGGGATTATGATAGCATTATTTGTTGCTTGCTTATTTTTTTTGGAAACTTGATTGACATGGCAAATTATATTTCTAAGAGGGGCCTAAGGTTCTGGGATATTATTTTTGTTATTACTTTGTAGTGGTGTTGCATAGGCTTATTGCCCCGAAATCTTTTAAATTATTAGTATTTTACCTTTGAGGTTAGACAGATATAGGTACCGTTAGTTCCTTCAGGAATGCTCGCTTGTATGATGGAGTTTTTGCAAAGTGATATAACAGATTTACCTACAATGTTCCAGTATTTTTTGTAGTAAAAGGACAGAGTCCATCCGGCCAGGGCTTTTTGAGGTTGGAACGAGAACATGGCCTTGTGGACTTTCTCTACTGAGGGAGTTTTTCCAATGTTCTGGAGTTCTCCAAGATTGTTATGGGTTTTTCGATTTAATTTTTGTGGTTTTGAGCAGAGGTGTGAGGTGACAAAGAGGTTATTGAAGTATTTGAGAGTACTTTCTTTAATTTCATTTTAATTGTATATTCACTCTCCTTCATCAAAGAGCAGTTCTAAAAATTTTGTTTCTTCTTCTTCTATTAGGGTGGTTGTGTGGAAAAATCTTGTATTTCATCTCCTTCATTTAGACAATTTACTCTGATATTAGTTTCCAATATTCTTCTTAGATTTGTAAGAGGTGATTGTATTCTTTAATAAGGTTGTCCTCAAGATGTATATGGAAAGATTTATGGGCATAGTTAGGAGCCTTTTCCTTCTAACCTTTTCATTATTTTCCTTTTTTGAAAAAAAAATACTCCCAAAAGTGGTATGATTCCATTCTGTTAACTTTTGTTGGAAAAGTGTTATAGAAAATTGAATATTTTCCCCCCCTCCAATGAGTTACAAATAATTTGTTGTAGGTCCGGGTGAGTGGCCAACATTGTCTCGAATCTAAAGATCTTTTTTTCGTTTGAGGTTCTGAAGAGACACATAGTGAGCGTGAGAGAATAGTTGTCTGAGTGGGTACAAGGTAAATGTTGTACTTGGAAATTCGGGAATTGATTGATGCAGTTGTCATTCATTAGAATCTATCCAACTTTTGATAGAAAAGTTGAGACTTATTTTTAAATCTTTTATTTAGCCATGTATAACAATTTCCCTTAAATCCTAAGTTAATTAGCTCACAGAAGTTAATTGTGGTCACAAACTCTTTTGTACTATTTTTATTAATGAGTTTCCCCCCACTTTTGTTCACTGCTCCTAAAAGCTCATTAAAATCACCCCTACTAGCCAGTCTCCTGTAAAATTTTCTTCTATAGTTCTCAGTTTTTTCCAAATAATATTATGAAAGTTTCTATATCTACTAGTATGAATACTACTAAAGATCAATCAATCATTAGTTTAGCGTACCTTAACCATCACGTGTATTTCTTGCTATTGTGGCTATGTCGTCTAACTCAAGATTTCATTGTCCCAGAGCATCACCAAGTCTCCTGAGTTACTGTTTGCTGGAACTTGTATCATATTATTGAATGGAAAGTTATCAAGTAAATATTGATGGTCTTGCATTTTGGTTTCCACAAGGGCTACAAGAGAGGGTTTATGCCAATCTACAAAAGCTCTAAAGTTACTCCTAAAATCGTCTCTGTTACATCCTCTATAATTCCAAACTATTAAACAAATTGATCTGTTTAGGAGAGTTGTGTTCTCCATTAGTTCCATGTACTCTTTTGATATTAGAGATTGGCTCATTATCACAAAGTTCCCCATTTCCCGAATTAATGGAGTTCGTATATCTGTTGAGATTTTGAAAAAATTTGGTGGACAAATGAGTATGAGTTTTTTAATTTCTCTTTGAATATTACTTTTTTATGTCTTTTAGAATGGTTATTTCTGATCGTTTTTCCCTCATTAAGGCTATGACATCTTCTACTTCCTGCAAAATTTACTTCTTCATTTTGAGATGAAAAAAATGACGGAGTAGAGGGTTTAGGTGATGGGATGTTACATGAGAGGTTGTCACTTAGATTTTGGGGACTACCTGGGGAATACTCTCCCCCTCCTCGTTGTGCATATCAACTGAGAAAGTCTGGTGTTCCCCAACATTGTTCCATGGGGTTGCTGCACCCTCTGGTGCCTGATGAGGGAAGAAAAAAAAAAGGGGGGGGGGGGGGAGGAGAGGATAGGTTCCATAGTGGTGACAACCAAAGATGGTTGTTGTATGTTTCTAACGCCATCCCTATTGCCTTGGGCACTACATGTGCTAAGAATATGGGATTTTTTATTAGTATCGTCACCGACCTCCCCTCCACTTCCCATTGAAAGAGAGTGCTTGTCATTGTTGACCCCTTTCCAATCAGGAATGTGGGAATAGGTTTGGCTCTGGTGTGTGTGTCGCGTAAAAGGTATGCTTTCTAAGTTCATTGGGAAGGTTTGAAAATGAGTTATTGGGTGAGGTAGGTTCATGTTTGCTAGGGTTGGGATGGAGTTGTTACTAGGGTTTTCGGGAAGAGGAGAGCGTCGTAAGTTCACTCTTATTCTCTAGAATGATTTAGTACTCTTTGCATTTTTGGATGTAATTTGGAGGTCTATGTAAATAGAGTCTTTTTCGATATTCGATCTATTGAATCAGTACTAGGAATACAGGTAATTAACTTTGGAGAAGAAGTTTATGTTGTATCCGCTTTTAAAAGGATGCCTTCCTTATTTATCTTTTTAATATTAGTCGGTAGTGAGGTACTCGGGTTAATGAGTTGTTGGGCAAAATTTTTCTCCAAATATTTGGATTTGAGTTACTTGAAAGTGCTATCAAAGCACTTTTTAAGATTAAATGGCCAGGAATGATTTGTGTAGGACCCACAGGGGTAATTTTGGAATTTCTGGTAGGGTTTATAGCAACCATTTTAGGGGTCGCTATAGGGGTTATTGTAGGTTTACCCGAAATAGTGACCATCGTATCCTTTTATGTATTTTTCCTATTTTTTTGTTATTATTTTTATCATATTTTTATTTTCCCGACTCATCACTATTTGAGTTGACGTCACTAATCATGACGTCACCATTAATTTTTTCCCGAGCCTGTTGATGTGGAACAATGTTAGCATTGAATGATTAGGGTGTTTCCTGTTCAAGCTCTTTGAACTTATTTTTGTGTGTGTTTGTAGTATTTTTTTTTGTATTGCTTCAAAAGAATATTTAGAAGCTTTTATATATTTAATATTTTTTTAGGTACTTACTTGAGTCGGCGTGAAATAATTTGACATGGATACCTTTTTTTGTGTTTGTCTCTTACCTTTAATCATAAATGTGATGTTTGTGTGTCCAATGACCCCACAGGTGGAACCGAGTATGTTTGACCCTTCGTATACTAAGTACTAACTGTGGTTTCCTATTGGAATGTGTTTTCTAATCGAAACTCCTATAGGAACCTCGACGCATATCCTTCTGTAGCGTCCTCTTAGTGCTTCCAAGGTGCAAACATCAATTTTTACAAGCGCACCAAGTTTTTTCCCTACTCTAGTTAAGATCGAGTGGTCCTAAACCTTGTGGGCAGCTCAGGTAGCCTGATCAAGATGGAAGATTTTGTTTCTTTCGCTTCCGAAGCTACGAAATTTGGATGCCATCTTTTTAACAATAGGAAAAATCCATTGAGGAATCACGGGCCTTGTTGAAGCATTTTTTGCAAGTTCTCTTCTTAACTATGTAATAGTCAAACCCCAAATCTGTGAGAATAATTTCCTCAGAGACTCTCCACATATATGTTAATTTCTTTTTTAGGTATAGGTGACTAATTTTTTGCCCAATAACTTTAATAATAATGGAGTATGTCCATGGTTTATAGATCCGTTGTTGTCTTCATCAGTAAAATGAATCCCCTCTTCCTTCTCCATTATTGAATCTGGCGTCTTTGATGCGTTTGGTTTTCTGGATCAACCACCATCCTATCTTCCTCTATCCCGGTGTTGAACTCCTCTAATGTGTTGTTCCCTTTGTAATATTGAGCAGTGAGCATATACTTGAATCATATATTCCTAACTGTTGCCTCTTCATTGTTTTATTCTCTTTCCTTTTGCCTATCTCAATCTCCTTCCCCGGTGAAGCCTCTTTACGATTAAATGTTGTGTGTTCTTTTCCCTCATTCTGTTTCTTGGTGCTCCTCTGAAGTTGGTCGGCTTCTTGATCGCTCATATAATAATTATCATTTTCCATTTGATTGTTGTTCATATTAGTGTATGTGTTATGTCTTGGATAAATGAGGTTAGTGAGAAGCCAGAAATTCTATCTCTAGAGTTCTTTCCTTTTCTTGACTCGATTGTTATGAATATATCTATAGGGATGAAATTTGGGGTAGAAAACTTTTTGGGTAGTAACTTGAAAATTCTTGGCTAGGCCACCCTTAGATAAGGTTTGGGCTATGTGAGGTCTAGGTCCATTTAGGAAAGGATAGGGTCCTTTGTTAAGATTTACATGTTATGGAATCATCCCACTAAACCGCTAATGTAAATCCACTAAACCAACTAACCTAAACATTAGGAAGACAATTCTGCAATACTACAAAATAGTAAAAACTGTCACGAGTTAAAAGAAAACGAAGCCATACTACAGACTTAGTCAAACTAAATAATAGTGGATGATGTTGTACAACTTTTAACACCCCCAATCGACATCAGCTTCGGTCTTAACCATACCTAGCGGTTTACATAAACTTTCAAACTTATTTGACACATAAGCCTTTTGTGAACAAGTCTGCAATTTGTTGCTCGATTTTAATATGATCCAAGTCAATCTCTCCTTGAAACACTTTTTACCCGATGAAGTGGTAATGTATTTCCACGTGCTTAGTCCTAGTACGAAATCAGGATTTTCAGCCGAGAAAATCGCTGACTGATTGTCATTGTAGAAGGTAATTGACTAGTCAACTGGTTGGTGTAAATCCTTTATCAACTGCAAAAGCCACATACTTTTTTAAGCTACAACTGTTGTTGCGCTATACGATGCTTCTGTTGTTGACATCGACACAGTTGGTTGCCTTTTGCTGCACCAAGAAATCGTTCCATCTTGAATCTTAACACATAGGCAGTTGTTGAACATCAGTATGATGATCCCGTGCACAGTCAGAGTTAGAATATCTGATCAACTTGCATTCTTCACCTTTTTTGTACAATAGAACATAATCAATTGTACTTTTCACATAATCTTAGTATTAGCCAAACAACCTCCATATGGTGCTTCTTAAATTGTGCATGTAGTGACTCATCACACCAACTACAAAAGAAATATCAGGTCAAGTCTAAGTTAAATAATCAGACTACCTACAAATGGTCGATTCATCATCACATTTTCTAAGTCTTTTCCTTAATGTGCACATATCTTAGCATTGTGATCCATTGGTATTGATATTAGTTTGCAATTAAACATTTCGAACTTCTTCAACAGATTTTTAGATTATTTTTTTTCTGATGCACACAAATTTCTTTTTCATTACAATCAACCTCCAAGCCAAGAAAATGATTGAGTTGTTCATGTTCATTCAATCTAGAAACGAACTGATAAATTATTCTTTGTTAGAAGAATTTCTTCTTTACAGTCTCTTGTTAGGATTAGATCATCCATGTAAACCATCACAATTGTTAGTTTCTTTCCAACAACTTCCACAAAAAAGCTGGAATCTGCCAGTGCTACAAAATAACAACTATAAGTACAAAATTCAGAAATCTTTCCATACCATGCCCTTGGCACTTTCTTTAATCCATATAACGATTTTTGGATCTTACATACATACTCAGGATGAGATTTACTCTGAAAGCCCATTGGTTGACACATGTAGATCTGCCAATCCAACTCTTCGTGCGAAAAGACATTCTTTATGTCCATGTGCCAGAGGTTCCAATTTTTACTGGCAACAAGTGCAAGTATGATCCAAACTGTAGTAATCTTAGCCACTGGACTAAATGTTTCATCATAATCTAGTTCATATTGCTGAGAAAATTCATAGGTCACAAGGCAAGCTTTATGCCTTTCAATTGACCCATGCTTGCCTTTCAATTGACCCATTTGTGTGACGTTTTATCTTGTAAATCTATTTTCAAGAAATAGGTTTGGCATCTCTTGGATTTACCACGAGCTCCCAAGTTTGATTCAGTTATAGAGCATCAAGCTCCTCCTTTGTAGCTTTAATCCCCTTAGAATTTTGTAATGCTTCCTCAAAATTCTCTTTTTATTTTTCATCTTCTTCTTCTACTGTGGCAACATTGACATTCTTTGGATTAAGCTTTCTAATCCTTGATGACCTTCTAAGATACGGGGGTGTGTTTTCTCCATTTAGCTTATCTTTTTCACTTGATTGTTGGTACAAACCAGTTTGAAAAGGATTTTGAGTCACGTCTTCTTCAATAGTATCCTCATTATCTTCATCTAGTCTCAATTGGATATGATACGAGTCCAATACATCTTTGAGAACATTTTATTATGACAACATCTCTTTATTAATTTGAAGACCACCATGAAGAAGCTTCATCAAATATCACATTCCGTGCAGTGTAACACTTTCCTGTGCTTGGGTCACAACAACGCCACCCTTTTCATTGACTGCAATACCAGAAAAGTACATCTAACAACCTTTTTGTCCATCTTGCTACGTAAATGGTTAGGTACAAATACATAACAAACACATCCAAAAACACGAAAATATCTAACTGAAGGTTTCATATTCAATAAGTTCTCAAAAGGTGAAAGAAAACTTAACCTTTTGTTGATGAATTCTATTGATCACAAAAGCTGCAGTTTTCATAGCTTCCGCCAAAAATTGTCCCAAAATATTTTTCGCGTGAGCAAGCTACGAAAAATTTCTGCTAGGTGTCTATCTAGATTTCTTCTACGTCGTTTATTTGTGGAGTATTTGTACATGTAAGCTGACAATGTATTTTTATACTTTTGAATGAATTTAGAGAATTCAAAGGAGGTGTATTCACCACCATTGTCAGTTCGTAGGTAAAGAATTTTCTTGCCAGCTTCTGCTTCAGCAACCTTTTTAAATTCTTTGAATTTTGAAAATTATCATAATTTTCCTTGAGAGAATAAATCCATACTTACCTGGAAAAATCATCAATGAAGGTTAACATATATTCCATCCCACCAATAGATAGTTGCTTGACAGGTCCAAATACATCAGAGTGCTTTACTATACTGGCAACCTGCACAAAGAACATTTGTCCTTACTGAAAGTTTTGACAAATCTTCTAGAGATTAATCCAAGACCTCAGTTTAGAAACATGTGATTCGAATCCAATGGCGAGCTACATCTTTCGAGCTTCCATGAGTTCTTTTAATTTGGTTGTCCATAATTTTGGACAATGACATTATTGTTGGACCATATATTTAGCTTTCAGGGTTGTATCCTCAGTTTGTCTATTTTTAAAAGTTTTGGTATTGTGACTTTCAGTTCATAGAAGTATTTACAGTTGTTGTTTTTAGACGATTGAGTTGAAATTATGGGGACTTGATTTCTTAGTTGATCCAAACTATTTCCTTTATTCATGATGATTTGGCTTCTGTTAATTGATGTTGGGTTTTTATCGGGTTAGAATATGTGGTTTAGTGTGGACTCACCTCATTACCGTTCAGGGTCATGACATAAATAGAGATATGGATATTTTATTTCTTGATTCAAATTTTGAACCAAAAAAATAAATCTAATTAAAAAAAAAAATTTCAATTAGATTGGAGGGTTCCTATCACCCAACCAATATTATGCCGAAAATCAGTTAACCAACCTTTTTAATAAATAACAAATGCATTTTTATGTCAAAATTTAAGAAACCCATAATAGTAATGAGTAAAATAATCAAACCAATTGACTAACTCTGATGATCTAGTCTAGACATGTACAACAACTTTTTACAAGAGTAATACAAGAAACGACAAAATTATGTTATCATCATAGATTATAAAAGATTGAAAATTTTTTAGGCAAAAGTTGAATTACTCTTTTGTTCCTATACTAAATCATAATCAAAGTAATTAAATATTATTAAATAAATTGCTAAGTATCTTATAGTATTAACTTAATTAATCTTAATTTTAAAGTTAAAAAGTCTTAAAAGTTAATTACATTTAATAATTTAACAACATAGTCAAAAATTAAAAGGAAAAAGTTGGATTACTATCTTACCCCAATCCTTAAATTGAAATTGTAAAAATCATCTAATTGGTTATTTGTAAAATATTACTATATAAAGTATATAATAAAGTGTAATAATATTTAGGCACATTTTCCTTCTTCTTTTTTTTTTTTAAAAAATAGTTTAAAATTTTTGAAGTTTATCTCTTAAGCCTATTTATAAATTAATTAATTGTTAATTTATTTACCTGTATAGATTTATGTCTCCTTAATTCTTATTTTGGTGCTCTAATAGGTGAGTAAATTATTTTAATGAGACATTATTATTTTTCTAATCTGTTCAATTTCTTGGAGTTATTTTTTTAATATTACATATAAATTTTTTTATTTATAGTATCTTAATTACAATTACAATTATTTAGTTTCAGCCTTCAGTAGTTCTATCCTACAATAATGAAGACATATTTAAATGATGCAAATGAAAAGGCATAACAGACGAGGAAAACAAGAGTCTCATTTACTATAATATATTGTGGGTGTTCTCTTTAGGAGATATTAATCATTCTCGAATTTAGCCTACCATCTTTCTGATTTCATATGTTTATTGGAGTTACTCCAGCGAGTATCTTTTCTTTTTGTTTCATCTTTGCAATATTCTAATTTTGTAGGTACAAAGAAAAATGACATATCAAACTATTTAGTTCGGTACACACAATGGTTGATCATGTTATATGCCATATATTATCAAATGTAGTTACATAGATGAACATTATGAAAAACTCTTATGATTTCTTTGATATGCTTTTCTTTATCATAGTGGGATGATGGTATCAGAACCTTTGATTATAAGAACGTCCTGCTAGACTTAAAAGATAATTTTTTCGTGTAATTTTGTACATGCTCAGATTATAGAAATCATTCTCTTAATACTTATTTAGTTTGGTTCAATATTTATAATTTTCTTAAATTCTCTTTTGAGTTTGGAGAAATAACTTTCGAAAGAGTATAAATTGGTACTAATGCGACGTCTTGACAAAGATAAACTATTTGGTTATTTACGCTTCCATTTAAGGTTTTGTAATTTATTCTTATTTTTTAATTCACATATTAAAAGTAGAAGAACATTTCAAATTTAGAATACTTTTATAGATGTCTTCGATTTCATTCACAATCAGTAGTGTATAATCTATATTAAACTATTCCGAAGAAAATATTTATGACATGCTTGTAATTAGTCTGGTAGATGATTTTTTTTTAATGATATAACATATACTCCTGGGAATTGGTTGAATACTTTACTTTGGTCATTCCTATTTACAAAAATTGTTTGAATGCCTAATATTGTACTTATTGAGATATGATTATAGTGTTATATTTCGTTGGTATACAATTAAATTTTCAACAATGCCAATATTTTAAATTTACATTTACTAATGAAAGAGACTATAACTATGAATCAGACAAAGTGTGTGTATATACGTACATAAATTATATCACTATAAATTTTTAATGGCCCTATATATATTTTAAATATCTCTATTACAAATAACTTTACTTTTTGTAGCTTTACATCATGAAATTGATAATGCTAATTCAAAGAAAAACATATATTGATCACATACCTGTATTAGTTCGATAATATTACTTTCATTTGATAAATCTTTTTTATATCTATGCGGCTATAGAAGAAATCAAATTACAATGCAAGATTCTCGACGCATGAATTATTTATACTTTGATCCGACATTGTTCATATTCACATGTAGACAATGTTGTTAAAATGTAAAAGAAACAAGAAAATGAAGTTGAATGTTCGATATGCTAATTGATTTACTTAACTAAATTTGGATGTTCAAACAAAACATTGTGTTTTGTATATTCCATCAGGTCAATTTTAGTTCTACTCATCATAAACATATTACAACATTAATTATATAACTTTAAGATATTGAACTAACTAGCATGAGATTCACATGTAAACACACGTACCCAAGACTAGTAGTATAAAAAAGGGAAATTGTAGCACAAAAATATGTTTAATCAGCATAACTCGCATAAGTGGTTTGTCGTCATATTATGGTATGTATAATGAATAATATAAAAAAGAGATTTATTTAATGTGCATCTAATATATATTAGATCTCCCTATATATTATGTTAAATATTTGTGTTGTGCAGTCATTGGGCCAATGAAAGAATGTTATACTTCTTTATTAATTTATGTGTGACCCATGTATAATATAAAGCCCACAACTAATTTTTAACGAAAAATAACTTTTATTTGTCAGATCACGATGGACGTACCATATTATCCCTAGTTTTTTAAATTGATCCTCCATTTGTTAGGGTTACACCTATTCTCTACACTTTTCTATTACTAGTGACGACTAGGCAAGGAGGCAACTAAATTTTCAACTAACGCTCTCGCTAAGTTCTTCTCACCAGGTATGCTTTTTTTGAATTTTGTAGTGAGATTATCATTTTAAGACCCTAATTTGTATATCAAATATATGTGATACTATGAACTTTGTGCTTGGAGTTTTTGTAAACAAATAACAAAAGCTAAAAGATTTAAGGAAAATCAGGAAAAAACTTAAAGACATCTTTATAGATAAAACTACTTATGACATGTTTTCTTACATTGTTAATATTATTCTCTTTATTTCTAATCAAACAAAGCTTTACAAGATTTCCTGAAAAAGAAAATTTTATTATTCTAATAAATTTATGATAGGTTCACCATTAATAGATCTAATCATACTCTTTATTTTTATCACATCATGCGACATAGGAAAAAACTAGTTGTATCTTACCCGCCTAATCTATATTTGTGTAGTTGTATTTAATCATATATTTAGTTCCAAAATAACTTGTTTTAGAAAATTGAATTTGTTTCAAACACATGTGATATTAAATTAAAGTCACTGATTTTTTTTCTTTAAATACTTATGAGAGCAAGGCCATTTAAATGTTAATGAATTTATACATTTTTATTACTTAATTATTATTAAATAATGATTTGCATTTCATTTTAACTAATTAATTCCTAAAATATTTTATTAAGAAGAAACTCACAATTCATAAGTATATATTATTTACCCTTAACAATTTTTTTATAAAGAAAAATGAGCTATCACTCTGTTTTTTTCCTTATATAATCAAGTTCTAAGTAACATTCATTTATATTGTTTATTATATATTATAAATCTACTTATGGAAAAAGTAATAAATATCAACTGTAGGTATAAACTTAAAAATTACTAACAAAATCCTTAATCAAATTTATTTGACTTTCTTCATTTCTCATTTCAACTATAATGGTTAAACTATAGCGAAGGAGCTTGATCAAAAGCAAACGATAGCTTCATTGAGGCGTAAAAAAGATTATCTATTGATGAAAATTCACATATTAGAATCAACTCACAAATTTGTGTTTGAAGCGAGGAAACTTGAAATTTGGCTCCTAAAGCAGAAGCTTGATGAAGTAGACAACACTGTGAAATTTTACGGTGGTGTACTTGGAGCAGTGGAAAGGGAAAATATAAACCTAAATCTCAAGCTTGAAGAGCAAAATAAGTTGATAAAGGCGTACGTCCTACTTAATATAATGGAGATCGAGTTGGTGAAGAAGAACATCGAGTTGGTGAAGATCTAGATTAAAGAATTGGAAGCTAAAGTTGCCGAAATGGAGAATAAATGGAAGATCCAGGGTAATAAGATTTCTCAAAGTCTCATTGACGAGAACAAAAGATTTAGTGGATAATCTGTTGTAAACGTAGATTGATGTGCATGTATATCCTGTTGTTACTTGTTGAGGAATTTGGTTGAGAGTTATTCCTAGCTCTTTTGTTGGACCACTTTTCAAATATTGACTATTATTCGTGTTTTCCAATGGTTCCTCGGATGATGACATTGCTTGTATGCCTTTGATTTTATTATTTATAAATTGCTTTAGTGTCTATGTTTTGGAAAAGATGGAAGTTTGGGCATATAGATGACCTTATTGCCAGTTTCTGCCTAGTGCGTTTATTAAACCTCTCATGGTGTATGGGGTTTGAAAATGGACTAAATCATATGGATTCATAGTATGTAGCCTTAGGTCTTATTTATTTTTGTTAAGAATTAGATATTTCAATGTAAATGCACATTAAAAATATTATGAGGTTATCTCTAGATCGGAACACTTAATGATTATGATTGCTAGTTTTTTCAATATCAGAATATACATAATCTAGTTATATTACGTAACAAATATACATTTTAAATCAAAATTAATTAAATATGAAAAAAGATTTAAAAAAAATAAAATTATTTTTTGATTAAGAATGAAATTCTTAGAGTTTCTAGCAATGGTAGAGATAGTTTGTTGCGATGGTGGAGATGGTAACATTTGATGGTAGTGATTTGTAATGAGTGTAGTGCTTATGATTGTAAATGTTGAAGTGTTGGTGTTGTGGTGACTATAATAATGGTGGAAGTTGGTAATGGTGTTGGTGGTTGTAATGATGAGGTTGGTTGATGTGAGTAATTGATAGTGTTGGCAGTGATGGATGAAGATTATGCGGTGGTTTTTAATATATTTGTGATAGTTGGTGAATGTACTAGTTGTGATGATGGAGGTAGTTGGTAGTTTAGATTTACCAAAGTGGTATTAATAGTTTATAGTGATAGTGGTGATAGAGATTGACGAATCTATGGTGGTACTTTTCGATAGTGTTAGTTGTGATAGTGGAGTTCTTTTAGTAGTAGGAATTGATTATAGTGGTTTATAGTGATGATGTAGGTGGCTGTGTCTATAGAGACGATGGTAGCGACAATGTTGATTACAAATATGGTGGTGGTGGTTACAATGGATACAATCATACTCATGAAGGAGGGAAGTGTGGTAGCATATGAAAATAGTAGTTATTAATAGTTGTGGTTGTGATTACTGAGATGGTGGATAAAGTGGCCGTGAATAATTTCCACAACAATACCTCTTAATGATATTGAGACTAGGTCCTAGATTTTTAATGAATAATAGATACTCAGACCAATTAAATCCTTAAAATTTTAATGAAAACAAATGCACTTAGTGGTCGTATGTCTAACAATTTAGATTCAGACATCCATTAAATACGACAAACTACGTGCCTTACACCGCCTCAATCATAATGTACTAATATAAAAAGTTACGATAAACTAAGTTAGTGTTTGACCATAGATTTAAGAGTGGATTTTGAAATTTATTTTAAAATATTTGTTAGTCCATGTAATTTGCTAAATTCTTTGAAAACTAATTTTCAAATACTCATAAAACATTATTTTCATTTACGTGAGTAAAATGTGTGTCCTAGCATAACTTCAAATTTCAAAAACCACAACTTCAAAATTCAAATTTTCAGTTTCAACGTCAATGATCAAATGTGAGTTATATATAATTATTTATTCTTTTTTTCTTGAATAATGTTCTTAAATAAGGGGATGGGGGGGGGGGGGGGGGGCTTAAGTGACACATCTTAGTAAACACGCACCTCGACACATGAAACAACCATTGCTTCGTCCATCGCCGTCATTGTAACCACTACATCCTCCACCATAAATAAAAAATAAATACTATGTTCTTTATTTTAAGTTGTTACAAAAAAGAACTTTTCTTTCTTTTTGTGTAATAATACAATCATATATTTTAACTGTAACGACCTGACCAGATTATTTTTTGTTTTGTAAAAATATACTTAGCAGCATTGCTTGCCTGCTAGTATTTTTTAGGGAGGGGGGGGGGGGTACAAAAGGGATATAGTTAACACAATTAGTTGATATGGAAGATGGCCTACATCGTCTTACAAAAGAGTTCTTCCTTTGTTTGCCTCCAACCTTTTGTGGATAAACATTGGTGGAATTCCAAGAAAAATAGAGTGTTATCTTGATTAGTCTTCTATGCCTGACTTTCTAGGGCATCCGCCACCTTGTTTGCTTTTCTAAAGGTGTGGAGAATTTGGGGGTTCCCCAGCCGGCACAGAAGATCCCTGCAGTCAAAAAGAATATTTGTATAAGAAGGGTGACCATTTTCAATAAGGGTGATGAGTTCCTTGCACTCTATATTGATTTTTATAGGCAGCAGTCCTCTTTTTAGTACTATTTGGAATCCCTTTATAAGAGTTGTTAGTTTTTCTTTGATGTTGTTTGCCATATGTATGATTCCCATGTATCCTACAATCCAATTTCCATTAGTGTCTCTAATTACTCTACTCGGTACACTTATGTTTGGGTTTTCTTTTGAGGATCCATCACTATTTAGATAGTAACCTTTTTTAGGTGGCATCAATCTGAGGAGAGTTGTGGATTTTTGTTCTCTTATAAGTGTGTTCCTTGTGAGGCTATAGAATTCCATAAATTGGTCTAGAGATTTTTTTTGCATATGTTAATTTTGGAGTCTTTTACTATATTTCTAATCAAATAAAGCTTTACAAGACTTCCTGAAAATAAAGTTTTATTATTCTAATAAATTTATGATAGGTGCACCATAAATAAATCTAACCATACTCTTTATTTTTATCACAACATGCTACACATGAAGAACCTAGTTGTATATTCCCGCTTAGTCTATCATTTAGTGAGTTATTATAAAAATACGTTTATAAATAATACGTATATTAGTGAAGTTGTATTTGATCATATATTTAGTTCCAAAATAACTTGTTTTAGCAAATTGAATTTTTTTCAACATATCTGATATTAAATTAAAGTCACTGATTTTTCTCTTTAAATACTTATGAGAGCAAATGTTAATTAAGTGTTGATCCATATACATTTTAAGACTTAATTATAATTAAATAATAATTTGCATGTCATTTTAATTTATTAATTCTTAAAATATTTTATTAGGGAGAAACACGCAATGAGTTATCTCTTTTGTCCCCCCCCCCCCCTCATATAATTAAGTTCTAAGTATGATTCATTTTTACTATTAATATACTTCATCAAGCCTCTTCTTTAGCACCCTATCACGCTCCGAGCTACCCCCGAGACACGGACACGTAACCTAGGACCACAAGTGATCTCAAGATAACCATGTTGGCATGATCATAAGCATCTAAAGATAATTATATGATGCGGAAGCTAAATAATAATTAAAATGAAATGACGGGGAATACCCATTTACTATAACTGGGATATTCGAAACTGATGAGTATAATTGAATGAACATATTAACTCAATACTAAGCTCAAACTTTCTTTGTCTAAAAATAGCCTCTAACTGATTAGAAATGTTTGGACAGGCCCCAACAAAGTCTAGTAAAACCTTAAACTAAAGGACTAAAAATACTGAAAAATAAACTCATGACTATTGTCCTTGGAAAATGAAGACTCACCATTGATTCTACTGAACTAGAGATCGGGGTCCGATCTAAGAGTGATGTGGATGCTGGGAACCTAAACCTATATCACGAGAAGATGTAGCGCATGTAGCATTAGTACTTGAAAGGTATTGAGCATGTAGGAAAGAGTAAATCTGAAATAAAACATAATTGAACAAACACAAAGCAAGTATAATATTGTGAACATTATATACTGAATGCTGAGTGATATGCTCAAACTTACTTCTCAAATAAGAAGTAAATCGGTCGTGTCAAGTAAATAATCCAACTAGTGAGGTCGGGATCGTTCCCACGAGGAAGATAGTTTAGACTTAACTTCAATCTATTATTGTTATTGTTCAGTCAATTACTTTCTTAGAAAGAATAAAATGATAAAAAGGGGGGTTTCTATTCCTAAATAAATGAAAATAACTAGAGAAATAAAAGGAGACAACTAACAACATCGAATGTTGGAGTTTAATCAATTAATCAAAGTAACTAGGGTTTACGTGTTCCCCACAGGTTCATAACTTGATAAGTCTAACTATAACAATTCTTTCCTAGTATCTTGCATGCAAAGTGATAAGTTATGTATTTCTAAATCCTTGGTCCGACATCTAGAAAATTTCACTCCGCACCTTGGTCCAGGTACGTGTGTCCTAACCCTTATCTTTACCTCATACTAAGCATTGTATTCGATATTTGACTAAGTTATTACCTTGTACTAATCAATACTAGCCTATTAGATAGTATACACTAAATCTATGTTGATAATTCTTTTCCTATTATCTACCTCCTTGGTCCGGTAAGTAGCATTAGGGCGAGTTCTAACGTTGGTCATCCGTTAAAAAGACTTCTATGCGAAAGAATTATCAATACATGCAAGACATTATTCTAGAATTGTTATTTTAGTTAGGTTTTATCTCATTATTTACCTATGGTTCCCACAACCCTAGTTATGGAGTTTACTTACCCATAGTCATACTCACAATATTCAAATATATGGTATAAAAATTCATGTACTTACTTCAATGAGAAAGAGTAAAATCCGAAAGATCGCTTGATTAATCAAAAAAAATCACCAACAATCAATTCAAAGAATCTCAAAATTATCAAGAATCTAACAATAATCAAGGGCCTAACCAAATAATTAAGAGTCTCCTAATAATCCCCAGTCTACTAATAATCCAGAGTCTAACCTCAAAAATGAGGTTTTTAGAACTATTTATAGAAAATAAAAACCTAATTAAACAAGAACTCTATTTGCTGTAAATCTGTCAAAAACGCGGCTGGATCGACGGACATCGCGACGGATCCTCGTGGTCACGACGGACCGTCATGGACTCCGTCGTCCCATACATGATGAAATTTCTTCTGCTGCTCTCTTTATTACCCTCAACGACAGGTATGACGGATCGTTACGAGCACAACGGTCCGTCGAGGGTCTCCGTTCCAAAACACTTGAACTCTTGGAATATAGGTACTAGGGCTACTTCTCTGATCTTCATGACGAACCTGCAGGACGTACCGTCATGGCAACGACGGTCCGTCACGTTTTCCGTAACCCCATACTTGGGCAGACTTCCCCATCTTCCTTCAGCAGATGCACTACGCTGCCACCTATGGACCGTCACAAGCATGACGGACCGTCACAAGCTTCGTAGGTGGTCTCTTCTGAATTTCTTCGCTAAAAAACCTCCGCATTCATCTTTGGACAGATTTCCTGCAAATAAGGAGAAACTTATATGAAAATTCGCACAAAAAGGCTTTTGGACACACTAAACTTAAGGAAAAAGTACTAATAATACCGTGAAACCACGATATATCACTGAGCTAACTGGAATAAATGAAAAAAATTTTAACATGTTAAGACTGAATACAAACTGAATTGTAAATATGGTCAATGCAATAGAGTCTGACTGAACTCTCAGAGCTACTAGTAACCATTAATAAAAAACATGATCTATATGTGGAGTCTGATGTATACGCCCCATCAAGTGGACTCAATATACCGTGCCAGAGGTATAAGGCATGCCGATACACTTAAATTATACCTCCTTAAAGAAGAATAAGCTATCCTTATAAATTAGAGAATCCAACTAGTAGGTTGGGGTCAATTCCACAAGGAAAATAATTTAGACTTCACCTTACTCACGATTATATCTATTTAGTCAATGTCTTTCCAAGGCAAGTAAGTAAGAAAGGGGGGGGGGGGGGGGTTGTGAAACAAAATTCATTTACAGTGAAATTAGCAGTTTGAACAAAAATAAACTTTGGTTTTATCAAGATAAGAGAAGAACTAGAGCTTATGTGTTCCTCACATGTTCATAACACGGTATTCCTAGCAATAAAAAATATTTTCTAGTGTATATTATATGCAAAGTGATAATTTATGTATCTCTAAATCCTTGGTCTGGCATCTAGAGAATTTCACCCCTCCCCTTGGTCTGGCTACGTGTGTATACTTTATTAATCCTTACCATTATCTCATATTAGACATAATAATCGATGTATGAATTAGTTATTTCTTCACACAATCGACAGTAGCCTATTAGATAGTATCACACTAAATCTATGTTGATAATTCTTTTCCTATTACTACCTCTTTGGTCCGACAAGTAGCAACAAGGCGAGTTCTAACGCGTGCACTCGTTAACAAGACTTCTAAGCGAAAGAATTATCAATGTATACAATAACACTATTCAAGAATTGCTTAATTACTAGGATTACTTTGTTAACTACCCATAGTTCCCACAACCCTTGTTGTGGATTTAGTTACCTATGCTAGCATGATAAAAATTCATAGTTTTAGACGAAGAAATCATTCACTTACTTAATAAGAAGAATAAACCCAGATTTTCAACTTGAAATTGCAAGAAAATCCTTCAAACCAAAACCAAAAATCAATTAATTGCCCAAGTAGCAACAATCAATCTCCAATACACAAAATAGAACAATACAATAGTAGCTAACCCCAGAAACGAGGTTTTAATACCATATACATATAGAAAACATAGTCTTAAAAAAATAATTAAAATAAGGAAAGTTTGTTCAGGTGATGCGACATCAATCTACGAACCAACTGACAGATCATCGATGAATCGACAGTTCATAAACTTCCTCCGCTAGTTACGATTTATAATATTTTTCTCTATTTGGATGGAACCCTCTTTGAATCAAACGACAGACCAACATCACGGTCCGTCGATCCATCTACGGTTTATCGATGCTGCTCCATAAATGCATACTTAGAATCTTCCAAAATCGGGTATTAGAACCTTCTCTAAACCAATTAATTGCCCAAGTAGCAACAATCAATCTCCAATACACAAAATAGAACAATACAATAGTAGCTAACCCCAAAAATGAGGTTTTAATACCATATATATATATATATAGAAAACATAGTCTTAAAAATATAATTAAAAAAAGGAAAGTTTGTTAAGGTGACGCGACATCAATATACGAACAACCTGACAATCAATCAATCGATAGTCCATAGACTCCCTCCGCCAGTCACGACTTATGCTATTTTTCTCTCTTCGCACAGAACCCTTTTTGAATCAAACAACGGACCAACATCACGGTTCGTTGATCCATCTACGGTTTATCGATGCCCCTCCGTAACTCCATACTTAGAATCTTCCAAAATCGGGTATTTAACCCTTCTCTAAACCAAATGACGATTCACAGTACGTCCGTCGATCAATCAACGAACCGTCGTTGCCTGTCATAGTTCCACACTTGGTCAGAAATCCCCAATTTTCCTCCAAGGACCTGAGCTGCTGATCTACAGTCACCACCTACGATCCTTCAATTGTATCCGTAGCCTGGTTCTGCACTATTTTTCAATTGATTTCTTCCATAGCCACTTGAACATAACTCCTGCAAAACACAACACAAAACTTGTTAAAATCACTACAAAAAGGCTTTAGACACACACAACTCTTAAGTGAAATGTATTAGAATTTCCATGAAATCACGGCAATTCACATGCTCGTGTGATCACTAAACTGATGCCCACAGAGGGGACTTACAACCTACTTGGCTAGTAGTTCTGGGACTATTTGGGTACGCTGAACCCTAGTCCAACTCGGTATCATGCTACTCCCAATGAATTAAGTGATTAACATATTTTGACTAAATTTTTGTAAAATACTATATAGCTTGATGAATTAATAACTAGGGCTTGCATATCTGAAGTAACCGAAATATCTGACCTAACATATGCAATTCATGAACTAAAGAAATGCATATCTAGGGTTTTGAATTTAATGCAATGAATTGAGTAATAACATGCTAATCTGATTTGGATCATATAAATAACTAAATCATGACAATCTATTGAAGTTCTAGAAACCCTAGGTCTAATCATGATAAGGGAATCAAGAATCTGACTAATATTTGTATTAGGGACCCAATGGTTGAAAGGAACCCACTAAAAAAATATCACATACCTGTTGATGAAATTAACGAAGAAATCTTTAGATTTTGTGGCTGAAATCATGGAACCTTGTTGCGTTCTTGAACTAGGTTTCTTGACCTTTTTCTCTTCTCTTGCTTCTAATTTTCTAAGTTTTGATTAATGATTTGACTTAAGTAAGTCTTATTTATGTTTCTAGGGTTAAACTGACTAAAATATCATTATTTAGGGTTTAAACTATGTATCTTAGGTTTAAATGAACTAGGAAAAGACCAAAAGACCCCTGAAATAATTATAGTTGGAGCAATTGATGACCTGGACTGACGGGCCGTCGTTTGAGACTACTCAACACAGACTCACTAAAATGGGCAGAATGTTTTACTCGGAGGTCAGACTTTAGAAAACTCAGTGGCCTTGAAAAGAGGATTCTATTATCTATCATATCATAGGTCATACGACACCTAATTAATTTTGTGCTAAAAGTTATGACCATTGAAATTGACCCAATCAACAAATTCCCCCTAACTAACTGCTAACCATCACCTACCGTCAGACCTACATACCGTAATCTAATGACGGCCTGTGCTGGTCGTCCATAGTTCATGTGAAAGGCTGGGTAAAAAGAGTGTTGATCCACGGATACACACCACAGATCATTGTCTGACTTAGGGACCGTAAGTTTGTCCGTGGGTCGAGACTTAGTCGATTTTCTGAGATGAGTTCTGGGAGAGACTACAATGGTGAACCACTGACCCACAATATGGGCCATATATCAGACTACGGGCCGTAGATGGGACTATGGTTCAATATTGGTGACCGTAGATTTCACCTGCAATTTCATAAAAATTGATTTTTTGTTTGTTTTAGATACGGGGTTCTACATTATATCTCCCATGGGAATATCTGTCCTCGAATAAAGACTAAACTAGCTGAAATAGAGGGACAAAGTTGCAATCCCTACCACTAAACACTGATAATTGAGTTTCTGACTAAATTAAGTTCCAAAAACATGCAAATACGCTGAAAATGCAAGTATAAACTGAGGGAACATGATTCTAAGGCTAAATTCACGAATGAATGTGTGAAAACTGAAGAGGAACTATTACCTTAAGCTGGAGTGGAATTGGAAGGAATGATGTACGGATACTTAGTTTTCATGGCTACTTCTACTTCCAAGTAGCTCTTTCTACAGATTAATTCCTCCACAGAACCTTGACTGAAGCGACTTCTTTGTTTCTCAGCATTCTAACTTGACGGTCAAGAATCTCAACTGGTACATTCTCATAAAAAGACTTACCTTCACCACCACATTTTCTAATGGCACTACAGAGGTTGGATCACTCACATATTTCTTCAAGAGCAAGATGTGGAAGAGTAGATGCACTAATGTTAAACTGTAACTCATATGCCACCTTGCCAACCCTTTTGAAGATCATGTAAGGGCCTATATATTAGGACTGAGCTTTCTTTTCTTTCCAAATCTCATCATCCCCTTCATAGGTGACAGTTTCAAGAAAACCCAAATATCAACTCGGAACTCTAGTTCCCTTCTTCTTACACCTACATGATATTTTTTACGACTATGGACTATATTAAATCTATCTCTAATGAGTTGCACTTTCTCTATAAAATAAAGGACTGAATATGTCCCTTTAAAGCTGCTTCACTTACTCTAAACCAACCAACAGAAGATCTACATCTACGCTCATATAGTGCCTCATATGGGGCCATATGAATGCTGGAATGGTAGCTATTGTTGTTGGTGAACTCAATAAGATAAAACTGATCCTCCCATCTTCACTTAAAATCAATCACACAAGCTATTAACATATCTTCTAGAGTATGAATTGTACGATCTGCCTGTCCATCCTTTTCGGATGAAATATTGTGCTAAGGTTAAACTGAGTACCAAGACCCTTCTGAAATGACTTCCAGAAATGAGAGGTAAACTAAAGACCTTTATCTGAGAGGATAGACAAAGGAACCCCATGCAACCTCACAATTTCATTAATGTAAAGCTTGCATAGTCCTCCACCGAATTTGTTGTCTTGACCTCAAAAAGCGAGAAGACTTAGTCATCCTATCAACTATCACCCAAATGAAATCATGTTGTTTGCGAGTACGAGTTAACCCTGTGACGACATCCATATTTATAACTTCCCACTTCCAAGTAGGAATGTCGATATCTTGAGTCATACCCCCTGGTTTATGATGTTCTACCTTGACTTTCTTGCAATTAGGACACTTACTCACAAAATCTTCTATATCCCTCTTTAGTACGTTCCACCAACAGATTTCCTGCGGCTCGCGATACATCTTAGTTTGACCTGAATGAATAGAATATCTGGAGTTGTGGGCTTCTGCAAAAATATGTTGTCTCAACTAACCCACATCAGGAACACACAATCTACCCAGGTAGAGAAGTACACCATCTCCCCCTTGGGAGAAAACCTCTACTACCTGATTATGACAGTACCTTTAAGTTCAAGCAAGAGTGGATCACTATATTGCTTTTCCTTAAACTCCACTACTAAACAAGATTCTGCCCCATTCTGAATATTTACACCACTGTCTGATATGCTCATATGGTGAACTCCCAAGCGAGCAATCCTGTGAACATCCTTCACTAGTTCCTTCTTTTCATCCTCAACATGGGGTACACTACCCATAGATAATCTGCTAAGAGTATCTTCTACTATATTCGCCTTACCATGATGGTAATGCACACTATTATCACAATCCTTAAGGAACTCGAACCATCTCCTCTGGTGAAGATTCAACTTTTTCTGGGTGAACACATACTAAAGGCTCGTATGGTCAACGAATTCATCCACATGAACACCATACAATCAGTGTCCCCAGATCATGAGTGCAAATAGTTCCTCTCATGCACCTAAAAATTGTCTAGAAACATAAGTTATAACCTTATCTTGTTACATCAAACACACAACCTAGGTCAACTCTAATGCATCACAATAGATCACATAAATATCTGAATCCTCTGGTAAAGTCAAGACAGGAGTTGTAGTCAATCTAGTTTTTAATTCTACAAAGTTTTTCTCACAATCATCTGAACATTTAAACTTGACCATCTCTTATGTCCACCTAGTCAATAGTGAGGCTATAGATTAAAACACTTCCACGAAATTTCTGTAATAACCCGCTAGACCTAAGAAACCTCTGATATCTGTAGTAGAGGTATGTAAGGGACATTGTTTCACTGCTTCTATTTTCTCTGAATCCACATGGAAACCCTAAGTCTAATCATGATAAGGGAATTAAGAATCTAACTGAGATCTAGAGACCTAGTGGATGAAAGGAACCCAGAAGTGAAATCCCACATACCTGGTGATGAAATCCACGGAGAAATATTTAGATTTAGGTATTGGAACTTATGGAACCTTGTAGCATTCTTGAACTAGGGTTCTTGACCTTTTTCTCCTCTCTTGCTTCTAATTTTTTAAGTTTTGATTAATGATTTGACTTAGTTAATTTTAGTTATGTTTCTAAGATTAAAATGACTAAAATCTCATGATATAAGGTTTAAAAGACGTATCTTAGGGTTTAAACAAATTAGAAAAATACCAAAAGACCCCTGAAATAGTTGTTATTAGGGAAACCAACGACCTGGACTAACGGGTGGTCGTTCGATCGTTGGTCAGTCCAGGTCGCCGATTGCCCTGATAGCAATTTATTCAGGGGTGTTTTGGTCTTTTTCTAATTTGTTTAACCCCTAAGGTACACTGTTTAAGCCCCAAATCATGAGATTTTAGTCAATTTAAGCCTAGAAACATAACTAGAACTTACCTAAGTCAGAATAATTAATGAAAACTTAGAAAATTAGAAGCAAGAGAGGAGAAAAAGGTTAAGAACCCTAGTTCAAGAACGCAATAAGTTTCCATCAATTCCAACCCCAAAATTGAAAGATTTCTCTATGTAATTTGTCACCAGATATGTAGGATTTCACTAGTAGGTTTTTCACCCATTAGCTTCCTAGTTTTCAGTCAGTTTCTTGATTCACTTATTATGACTAGACCTAAGGGTTTATGAATGTTAGAATTATTGGGTTCTTCGATGATAGAATAATCCATATCAGTTTAGAACGTTAATATTCAAATAAATGCATGAATTCAGAACCCTAGCTTTGTATTTCTTTAATTACACATGCTAGGTCAGATATTTCAGTTATTTAGTTATACATGCCTCAGTTAATAATGCATTATTTTCAGATTAATTGTTGCAATCTCAGATTGCATGATCCGTTTTGAGCTATCCAGTATTTACAGAAATTCAATCATAATAAATTAAACACTTAATCTATTGGGAGTAGCATAATATCGAGTTGGATGGTTCAGCGTACCCAAATAATCCTAGAACTACTAGCCAGGTAGATTATAAGTCCCCTCTACGGGCTTCAGTTTAGTGATCATGCCAACATGTCTTTATAGCTCTGGTAGGGTAATTGGGTCCTCTCGATAGTGAGTATATATAGGGCTCCAAATTTAGCATATGGTTTTATTGTCGGTTAATTATATTTCCCACAGTTCATTCAGATTGTATTGCATTGACCTTTTTATAAGTATATCCAGTATTCAGTTTCAGCATGTTATAAATTGGTCACTGGATTTCGTATCTTTATCATGTTCAGATTATTTCATTACTTTATTGCCTTGTTCAGTTATATGTTATTTCATCTTTACATTATTATGCATGTTCAATACGTTTCAACTACTGACGCATATGTGCGCCACATCTTTTCTTGATGTAGGTTCAGTTTATCAACATCCAAATCACGCTTAGATCGGTTCCCAATCTCTAGTTCAGTAGAATCAGTGGTGAGTCCTCATTCTCCGAGGACAATAGTCATGAATTTCTTTTCAGTATTTTTAGCCTTTTAGTTTCACTTTTGCTACACTTAGCTGGGGCCTATCCCATCAATTCTAGTTAGTTAGAGGCTTATTTCAGACATAGTTAGATACAACTTAGTGTTGAGTCGATAACTTCTTTGTATTAAACTTATTAGTATTTCATTTATCTCTATTATAGTATATGAGTATTCCTCATCTTTTTATTTTATTTATCATTTAGATTCCGCATTACATGATCCAAACTGAGTCGTGAGTTCACCCACACTTAACCTCTTAGGTGGATGATCCAAGGAATTCAAATCCCAACATATATTAATAATTCAACTATGAATAACAAAAATAATGCAGAAGCTCCAAAACTTATCAATGTATCATTTCCCAGAACCTGAAAGTCATCACATCAAGGACATATAATCTCCAAATACTAAGTCAACGAATATTGAAAATACCGAAATAAGTAAATCCGATGGTCCATGTCAGAAATTTGAGGACATCATGAAATAAATGAAAAAATCCAGCACGAGCTAGAAATAATAACTCACCATGAACTCTGATGTGTTGGAGACTAGCTAGAGCTAAGGGCGAGTCGAAGTCGATGGTGCACTTGTTGTACTCAATACAAGAAAATGAAGAAAATGCAAGTAGGGGTTAGTACAAGGAACACGTAATGAGTAGGTATCATTCACCAGCCCAAAATAGAAACCAATATATATTGAATAATAATATAAAATCAACTACAATACTTGGCAGGTGGCAAGCAACAAACAACATGAACCAGTTACAACAACGCCTAGTAGGTACACAATCAATCACAATATCAAGCACACTTATGAGGACTCATGCCTCCACACAATATTCATTTGGATAATGGGTTAATTGAGATTGAGTATTTTAGGTTAATTCAACATTCCTTTCTTTTAATATTTTTGTGTCGGAACGTGACACTCCGATCCCCTATACCGTGTCGGAACGTGACACTTCGATCCCATAGTATCATGTCAGAACGTGACACTATGATCTAATAATACCATGTTGGAATGTGATACTCCAATCCAATTATCTCATTAATTTATTTCATCAAGCCTTCTTTATTAAAGGCGTCATTTCGATAGAGAGGGTTCAAGATTATAAATTCAATGGTATTAGAATTTTAGGCCAAACACAAACCACACAACCAAAATATACAACCACACAATCAAGTACATATGAAACTTCACAATATCACTCAATACATATCAATCTCTATTGAGATTTTATCTATCAAATAGATATAAGCTATAACGTACCTCCACCGAAGAACCGAAGTCAAGTAACTACTTCTCCAATGTCTTTTCTTTCCTTATTGCCTCCGAACCCTTACAATCTATCAAGTATATATATATATATATATATATATACACACACACACACACACACACACACACAAGGTTTAAGTTAACAAGCCCATAAAAACACTCTTATTATATGTCTAGCCTAGACCCAAAACTCACATAATCCTATAATCAATTTTCTAAAGTTTAAACCTATGGATAAGTGTCAATTCTTCCCATCAACACATCCTTAATGAAACTTAATCATTCGATACATCAAATATTTAATTACCTATTTTAATATATCAAAATATAGTTTATAATGTGAAAAATAGATATTTTAATATATAAGGGTGGAAGCCACTGGTCACAAAACCAACGGCATACGGACTAACAACCACCCTACTATACGTAAACCATTATACATGTGATATGCAGAAACATACCACTGTACTTTATCCATATAAGTGTTGAAGCCACTGGTCACAAAACCAACGGCATACGAACTAACAACCACCCTACTACACGTAAACCATTATACATGTGATATGCAAAAACATACCACTGTACTGTATCCTTATTTCCCACAAACATTAGTATTAGAATTTTATATTAATTCTTAGGCAATCATTAGGTACTTAGTAATGTCACACTTTATTCTCCATTCTTCATTCTTTATTAGTTAAAATTATATATTATTATGTACCTCATATTCTTCTAGAACGTCCAACTATACAATTTATTCATTCTATGTATTTTATGCTACAACAATATTATATTCTTTTTGAATTACATAGTAACTTAAAAGGAAGTGTACTAGTAAAAGGACCATCATTTGATTTTGCCGTCGCCGCTTTCACTTCGTTCTTCTCTTCTCCTCTTTTCGTTTCTTCTATAAATTACTGTTACCTTGATTATTATATAACTAATTATAAGAGTAGTAAAAGTGGTCCAGTCTAATGTTATTTTTCTTAACCACAAACTAAATACCTACAAAAAAATAATTAAAAATAGTCCAAAATATCCACTTAGAATCTATCAGAAAGTACTTTATGACACGAAAAGATCTAATACTCAAAATGATCCAAAGGATCGTTACACCGCACCAATTTATTATATTTAGTATGCTAATGATCAAACCAACAGGGTTAGCTTGGGATCACTTATGGTCTTAGGTCTCGTGTCCGCGTCTCGGGGATAGATTGGGACAGGACAATAGTAGTCATGATCAATAGTTGGGTATCTAGGACGAATCTATTGAAAAAAGTTGACATGATTGAAGCAACTCACAAAGTTACATTAGAAATGTAGAACATTGAAAATGGATCCTAAAGTAGAAGGTTGACGAAGTAGACAACACTATAAAATTTCACATTGGTGTATTTTGGAGGAATGCAAAAGGAAACTTTAGACCTAAAGTTAAAGCTTGAGGAGTAAGAACAATTACAATAACAACTGATTTACATGGTGAATGGATAGAGATTCCTACTCATTATACTTGGCGAATAAAGGGTTAAGAAACAGAACAAATAAAAACAAGTGAGAATGTTACGTATAATGAGTTCGCGGAGATTATTATTTCTAGGTTTTAGTTAAATTGTGATATAGATGATCTCTCTATTACTTGCATGCTTGGCTTCATTGAAAAGCAAAAAGGACCTCCTTCAAGGATAAGGGATGATCGTGATTTACGATTTTTTTTGATGACCAAAGTAGGCCCATTTTAAGAATATTTGTTGTTGAAAAGATTGCAGGGACAAAAAATTTAGTGTCAAATGATGAAGAACATCTTGTTACTATTAATATTCCTATAAACGAGGACGTTGCTTGATGATGTAGTTTCATGACTTTTTGTCGTATTTATAACATTTACTTAATCATACGATTATTAGTTCAAACAACATATATAGTTGAATCTTAACAACTTTTTAATTTTTATCAAAAGCTTCTAAATTTTATATCAACACTTTCTAATGTTGTTGGACAATTTAACAGTTGAAGGGTCATGTCCTTCAAAAAACTTCATTACTTGTCCAACAATATTGAAGAGCTGTCCAACAATATTGGAGAGTTGTCTAACAACTATGTATATTTGTCCAATAATAATTGATGATTGATTTAGACATTTTATAAATTATTAGGTATAATATAAGTCGTTTAATAATAATTAAAGATCGATCTAGTCGTTTTGTAAGCTATTAATTATGAAGTAAGTCATTAATAATAATTAAAGATCAATTTAGTAGTTTTGTATACTATTAATTATAAACTAAGTCATTTAATAATAACAGAAGATTGATCTAGTAATTTTCTAAATTATTCAATATAAACAAAGTCATTTATTAATAATCGAAGATCGATTTAGTCATTTTGTAAATAATCTATCCATTTTGTAAATTCTAGGCATAAACTAACAGTTTAATAATAATTGAAGATCGATTTAGTCGTTTTGTAAACTATTAAGTATATAATTATGTCATTTGATAATACTTGAAGATCGATTTTTTCATTTTGTAAACTAATCTAGCCATTTTGTAAATTCTTAGGTATAAACTAATTATTTAATAATAATTGAAGATCGATTTAATCATTTTGTAAACTATTAGGTATAAAATTAAGTCATTTAATAATAATGGAAGATCGATTTAGTCATTTTGTAAACTATTAAGTATAAACTAAGTCATTTAATAATAGTTAACGATTGATCTAGTCATTTTGTAAATTATTAAGTATAAACTAAGTCATTTAATAATAATTGAAGATCGATTTAGTCATTTCATAAACTATTAAGTATAAACTAAGTCGTTTAATAATAACTGGAGATCGTTCTAGCCATTTTGTATTGGGTATAAACAAAGTGATTTAATGATAGTTGAAGATCAATTTAATAGTTTTGTAAACTATTATGTATAAACTAAGTTGTTTAATAATAATTAAAAATCATTTAGTCATTTTGTACATTATTAAGTATAATTTAAGCTGCTTAATCATAACTGAAGAATTATCTATGTATTTTGTAAATATAAGGGAAAATGTATAAGTACCCCCTCAACCTAAGCCCGAAATCCCAAAGACACACTTATACTATACTAGTGTGCTATTACACCTCTAAACTTATTTTATAAGTAATTTCTTACCCCTTTTTGGCTTACGTGACACTAGGTTGAAAAAAATTCAACTAGCGTTGACCCCACAAGATAGTACTACGTAAGCCGAAAAGGAGTAGAAAATTATTAATAAAATAAGTTTAGGGGGGTAATAGGACCTTGGTATAGTATAAGTGTGTCTCTGAGATTTTGGGCATAGGTTGAGGGGGTACTTGTGCATTATCCCTAAATATAAGTATAACTATGTCAGTTAATAACAGTTGAAGATTGATTTAGTCATTTTAAAAACTATTAAATATAATCTAAGTCGTTTAATGACTAAAGATCGATTTAGTTGTTTTGTAAGCTATTTAGTATAAACTAAGTGGTTCAATAATAGTTGAAGATCCATCTAGCCATTTTGTAAATTATTAGGTATAAACTAATTGTTCAATAATAATTGAATATCAATCTAGCCATTTTGTAAACTATTAAGCATAAATTTAGTCGTTTAATAATAATTGAAGATCGATTTTGTCGTTTTGTAAACTATTAAGTATAAACTAAATTGTTTAATAATAACCGAAGATCGATCTAGTCATTTGTAAATTATTAAGTATAAACTAAGTCATTTAATTAAAGTTAAAGATTGATTTAGTCGTTTTGTAAAGTACTAAGTATAAACTAAATTGTCTAAAAATATATAAAGATCGATCTACTCGTTTTGTAATTATTAGGTATAAAATAATTGTTTAATAATAATTGAATATCGATTTAAATGTTTTGTAAACTATAAATTATAAAGTAAGTCGTTTAATAATAATTGAGGATCTATTTAGTTGTTTCGTAAACTATTAAGTATAAACTAAATCATTTAATAATATCTGAAGATCAATCTAGTCATTTCGTAAATTATTTAGTAAAAAGTAAGTCATTTAATAATAGTTGAAGATATATTTAGTCGTTTTCTAAAATATTAAGTATAAACTAATCATCTAATAATAACCGAATATCGATCTAGTCATTTTGTAAATTATTAGGTATAAAAAAAGTGGTTTAATAATAGTTGGAGATCAATTTAGTCATTTTGTAAACTATTAAGTATAGTCGTTCAATAATAATTGAAGATCAATCTATCCATTTTTTACATTATTAATTATAAACTAAGTTGCTGAATTATAACTGAAGATCGATTTATTTTTTTGTATATTATTAAGTATAAACTATGTCATTTAATAGTAGTTAAAGATCAATATAATCATTTTATAAACTATTAAATATAAATTAAGTCGTTTAATAATAGCTGAAGATCGATTTAGTAGTTTTGTAAACTATTAAGTATAAACTAAGTGGTTTAATAATAGTTGAAGGTGGATCTATCAATTTTGTAAACTATTAGGTATAAACTTATTGTTTAATAATATAATTGCAGATCAATCTAGCCATTTTGTGTTTAAATTAAGTCGTTCAATAATAATTGAAGATCGATTTATTCTTTTTGTAAACAATTATATATAAACTAAGTCGCTTAATCATAAGGGAAGATCGATCTAATCATTTGTAAATTATAAAGTATAAATTAAGTCATTTAATAATACTTGAAGATTGATTTAGTCGCTTTATAAACTATTAAGTATAAACTAAGTCGTTTAATAATAATTGTAGAACGATCTAACCATTTTATAAAATTATTAGGTATAAAAAAATTTGTTTATTAACAGTTGAAGATTGATTTAGTCGTTTCGTAAATTATTATGTATGAACTAAGTCATTTAATAATAATTGAAGATCAATCTAACCAATTTGTACATTATTAAGTATAAACTAAGTCGTTTACACATAACTGAGGAACGATCTTATTATTTTGTAAATTATGAAGTATAAACTAAGTCATTTAATAATAGTTGAAGATCAATTTAGTTTTTTTATAAAATATTAAGTATACACTAATTCTTTTAATAATAACTAAAGATCAATCTAGTTATTTTGTAACTTATTAAATTCTAACTAGGTCATTTAATAATAGTTGAAGATCAAATTAGTTGTTTTATAAACTATTAAGTATAAACTAAGTCATTAAATAATAATTGAAGAACAATCTAGCCATTTTGTAAATTATTAGATATAAACTAAGTTGATTACTAATAGTTAAAGATTGATCTAGTCGTTTTTTAATCTAGTAAGTATAAACTAAGTCGTTTGATAATAAGTGAAGATCGATAGAGGAATTGTGTAAACTATTATGTATAAATTAAGTCATTTAATAATAACTGAAGATTGAATTAGTAAAAATAAAAGTAAGTAATATAAAAACAACTAATGAAGTTAGAATAACAACTGAACTAATTGTAGGAACAACTGAAATAGTTGTACCTACAACTAACAGCTGCACGAAACAACTGATAGTGTTATACAAACAACTAAACAATTGCACAGAACAACTGAAAGAGTTGCACAAATGACTAAAAAATTGCACAAAACAACTGAAGGAGTTGTACAACAGTGGCACGAACAGCTGAAGCAATTTGTTTAAACAACTGCACAATTGTACGCATAACTAAATAGTTGTAGAGACATCTGAAGCTCTGAAGTAGTAACATGGATAATTGATGACAAAAGGAGAAAATTGAAGCAGTTAACAAATGCACAATAAGTGGAATTTTCATAACCAATACACAAAACACTAATCCAAATATTTTGTAAATTAAGTACCAAAACTACCATCATACGCAACTACTCTCTCAAGGAGTTAATTCCTTCTCAATCACCACAACAAAAAATTTCATCCTAAAATTATCCACCTCATTATTGTTAAGACAAGTCATATTCATCCAAACAAGCAAGTGATCAATAAAAACACAAGCATATGGTCCATATGCCACACAAGAATTGTTACTTGGTACATTTTATAGACGCTCATATGACAATGTACCATTCAACAAATTTTCAGACAAAAAATTGAACATCCTGCTTTGTTTGAGTAGTTTTGGCCACAATACGAGAATGAGTTAGATCAATGTCAAAAAAGTAAGCTCATCACACACATGAAAAGTGAAATTATATACTTGAATCAAACATTTCTCCTTCACTTTCAACACCTTTGTCTTCTCCACTAGATTTATCTTCATCACTTTCGTTACTTTTTTCCTCTCTACTTAATTTATGTCCATCACTTTCATCATCTTTTCCTTTTTCGCTTGAATTTTTGCTATTTTTGTTACTTTGTTCTTCACCTAATAGGTCACTGCTGCTCTTAAAATTTTTTCCATCTCACTAGATTACTTCCCGCTATTTTCATCTTTTTTTTCTTCTACTAATAAGTCATTGCTTCTCTTACTAGTTTGAAGTGTCGCAGTACCTCTTTTCATAGCAGCAATATAACTCTCAGCATTTTCTCCATTATCTGAATTAGATGAATATATTTCTAATCTTTCCTCTTATATTGACGCATTATATCTACACTAAAATCGTTAAAAAGTTAGTAAATGAGATAAACTTAACTTAATAGGATCAATAGAAAATCAATAATTATAATGTTTGTGCTATAACTAATCAATTGATCAACGACTGAATATAGTTGTCCAACAACTATCATAGTTGTCGGAACAACTTATCTAGTCGTCCGACAACTACTTGCAGTTGTTGGACCATTTTATATCTGAAAGATATGCATAATTATTCCTATAAACAACTTTAGGACAATTGCGGAAGCTGTTGGCTGAGACCACTAAATTGGCTAAATCATTAACACAAAATAATTTTGTACGCACTAAAAAGCTCTTTTGAGTTTATTTTAACTTCAAGTGGAATAATTCAAGGAAAAATAACAAAAAATATTATATATAATATATAATATATTATATATATTATATATGTATATATATATATATAGTGATAATGATTTTCTTCTTTTTGAAACCCTAATTTTGATGCTTTGAAATATAAAAGAGAAGAAAATTAACCTAGGAAGAAAACACAATAGAAAATGTTGAATAATGATTTTGAGGTTGAAGAAGAAGCAAGAAAATTGAATTGATTTTTGAACTTGTCATTCCTTCGCCGTCCCTGCCGTTTGGTTCTGTTCTACTAAAGAAGAACTCATCAAAGTATTTTTAAGTTGGGATTTTATCAAAAGTTTAAAAATATTATTTTGAGTGCTTAGGTTTTAAAATTAGTAGTTTGGTCCTCTTTTTAAAATTAGCCAGTGAAATAGGTGTAACTACAAGTTGTGCAACCCCTCTATGTGTCTAACATTCCATCTACATCATTTACTATAACCAGATTGCACAAAGATTTTTTTCCAATTCTGACCAGTCTAAATATTAAATGATTATTCGTATGTACTTCTACTGAACAACTTTTGGGATGAAATTGAGAAGTGATGATACCGTTGGCATGAAGAACTTTATAGTTAGCGTTTAGAATAGGGTGAATGAATTGAAATCCTCATCTTGGGAAGGACTATCAAACAGTATGGGGAAAAGGGTATGTTAATGCTTTCATATAAAGATTGCTTCTTATTCTGTCTCTTCTAACCACGTAATTTCTAGAATCACATTAATCTATATTTATATGTACTGGTTTTGTGACAGATGGAATTCATTCTTGAGATGATATGTGATATCAAAAACAACAAAAAAGAATGAAAGGACACCTTGCAGCTAACCCGAATAAAGAAATGGCTACAACAGGGGCTTGTTGGATTCACCTGTTTTAGTCAAATAATTATCTATTGGCACAATATAATCATTTGATCTGGGGTGCCCTTTGTAAGGTAGTTTTTATCTATCTTATTAATAGACACGGTAGTCTTCCTCGGAAAATAATAAAGATAGATTTTGAACAGTCACACAACACTGTCCTTCAATTGCAACCGAGTTAGATTACAAAGATTAAAATAATGGAATAACCATAAGCTATAACTTGATATTCCTGTGGAAAGTTGTGTAAATTAAGCAAGCATTGGATGTTCTACTTCTCATATTATTGTTATGGGTGTAATCGTCTATAATAAGTGCTTATATGAGATATTGGAGAATGGTTGGCCCCTAGAATGGGATCACACTTAGGGGAATTCTAGTTTTCTCCCATGAATTCTCAACTCTCTAACTTGCTTTCACTCTCAAATTTCCAAATTATCACTTGTATAGTATGGTTAACCAAATCCTTCATTGCTTCATTCGCGAATGAAGTTGCTTCGTTTGAATGATGAATGTATTTTATTAATTGAGAAAAAAGGTATGTTTTATCCCTTCATTTGTTAGGGACGTTAACTCTTTTAAGGTATATTAATATAAAGCTCTTCTTTCTGTGTCCATATCTAGATTGTTCAACTGATAGCTTCTCCCCTTCTCTTCAAGTGTCTCTATTTTCGAAACAACAAATTTAGTTCTTGCTTATGAGTACTAAAAGATCTCATATTTTACCTACTGTATCCAATAGGCTAATTGAATCTTTATGTGGGGTTTTTGGGAAATTTTTTAAATTCTCCTAGACTGATGTTTACTCTTGATTCTCAACAAGATATTCAATCAAGAAATATAATCCATATATTACGTGTCACACCCCGAGCTACCCCTAAGACGCGGACACGAGACTTAGGACCACAAGTAATCCTAAGCTAACACTACTGGAATGATCATGAGCATACTAAAGATTATAAACTTTTGCAGAAGCTAAATCATACTTAAAATGAAAAGATTGGGAATATTCATATGCTATAACTGAGATATATGAAAAGTGGTGAGTTCAATACAGAGAAAATACTAACTCAATAGTAAGCTGAAACTAAATCTGTCTGAAAATACCTCTAAACTAGACTAGAAATACTGGGACAAGCCCCAGCTAAATCTACCAAAAACAGAAACTAAATAACTAAAAGACTGAAATGAAACTCATGACTGTTGTCCTCGGAGAATGGGGACTCTCCACTGAATCTGCTGAACTGGAGATTGAAAATCGATCTATGCGTGATTTGGATGCTGAGAACGTGAACCTACATCATGAGAAGATATAGCGCACATATGCGTCAGTACTTGAAGGGTACTTAGAATGTAGGATATAGTAAAGGTAAAATAAAATATAACTGAACAAGCACAAAAACAAGTATGGAAATTTGAACATGATATATTGAATGCTGAGATAACTGAATGCATGACCAATTTATAACATGCTGAAAGTTAATACTGAATATACTAGATAAATAGTCAATGCAAGAGAGTCTAACTGAACTATGGGATCTAGTAATAACCGATAATAAAACCAAATGAGGTAAATGTGGGCCCGATGTATCGACCCCATCGAGAGGACCCAATATACCCTGCAAGAGGTATAAGGGCATGATGGCGTGATCACTTAACTGATTGCCCACATAGGGGACTTACAACCTACTTGACTAGTAGTTCTGGGACTAATTGGGTTCGCTAAAACCTAGTCTAACTCGGTATTATGATACTCTTTTTGTTTTATGTAGGTAACTGATTATGTATGAATTTCTGTAAAATACTGGAGAGCTCAAAACTGAACTTGCAAACTGAGAATGCAATATTTAATATGATAGTGATTCATTAATATTTGATTAAGTGTCGAACGACGGATGGACCTAGGGTTCGTAGGTCAGACTATGGTCCATCAATAAACACCCCATTTACCCACTCTCTGACAAGAACTAATATTGACCATCACGGTCCGTAGATGGACCCAAGGACTGTACATAGGAATTAACAGACAGTTAGGGGTGAAATTGCAGTTGTGTCAATTTCAAATGATCATAACTCTTACCACAATATGAATTAGGTGTCCCTTTACATACCAAAAGATAAATAATTGAATCACCTTTCGATAGACATCAACTTTGCTAAAGTCAGAGCTCCAAGTAAAATATTATGCCCGTTTTAGTAAATTCCTATCGAACAAATTTAACCTACGGACCCAAATGACGGACGCTCTATTGAATGATGGACCGTCAATCCAGGTCATTGTTTGCTATGACTATAATTATTTCAGGGGTCTTTTGGTCTTTTCCTAGTTCATTTAACCCTAAGATACATTGTTTAATCCCTAAATTATGAGATTTAGTCAGTTTAAGCCTAGATGCATAACTAAAGCTTACTTAAGTCCCAAATTATTAATCAAATCTTAGAAAATTAGAAAAAGAGAGGAGAAAAAGGTCAAGAACCCTAGTTCATGAATGCAATAAGTTTCCATCATTTCAGCCACAAAATCAGAAGATTTCCCAGTGATTTCATCACAAAGTATGTGGAATTTCACTAGTGGGTTCCTTTCACACATTGGGTCCCTAGTTTTAAGTTAGTTCTTGATTCTCCTATCATGATTAAACCTAGGGTTTCTAGAATTTCGATAGAACTTCATGAATTTATTAAATATATGTTCCAAATTATATTGTAAAGTTATTATTCAGTTTATCGAATGAATTTCAGAACCCTAGCTATGTATTTGTATAAATCTTGAATTACACATTCTATGTCAGATATTTCAGCTACTTCAAACATATATGCCTCAATTATTAATGCATCATTACATTCTCAGTTTGCATGTTCAATTTTGAGCTATCAAGTATTTACAGAAATTCAGACATAATCAGTTAACTACATAAATAAACAGGAGTAGCATAATACCAAGTTAGACTAGGGTTGAGCGTACCCAATTAGTCCCAGAACTACTAGCCAAGTTGGTTGCAAGTTACCTCTATGGGAAATCAGTTTAGTTATCATGCCAATATGTCTTTACAACTCTGGCAGGGTATATTGGGTCCTCTCGATGGAGCGTGTATATCGGACTCCACATTTCGCTTATGTGGTTTTATTATCGGTTATTGATAGCTCCCACAGTTCAGTCAGACTCCATGGCATTGACCATTTACCTTTATATTTAGTATTAAGTTTCAATATGTTATAAATTGGTCATTGCATCTAGTTAAGTCAAACTTTAGTATATCATGTTCATATTATTATATTTGCTTTTGTGCGTGTTCAGTTATGTTTTATTTCAGCTTTACTCTATCCTAAATGCTCAGTACCTTAAAGTACTAACGCATACATGCGCTGAATCTTCTCGGATGTAGATTTAGGTTCTAATCATCCAGATCGCGCTTAGATGAATTTCCGATCTCCAATTCAGCAAATTCAGTGTTGAGTCCTCATTCTCCGAGGACAACAGTCATGAGTTTCATTTTAGTCTTTTAGTTATTTAGTTTTAGTTTTTGCTAGATTTAGCTGGGGCTTGTCCCAGTATTTCTAGTCCAGTTTAGAGTCTATTTTCAGACATAGTTAATTTTAGCTTAGCGTTGAGTTAGTATTTTTTTTGGATTAAACTCATCAGTTTTCATATATATCAGTTTAGCATATGGGTATTCCCCATATTTTATTTTTTATTACAATTTAGCTTCCGCATCAGTTTATATTCTTTAGTTTTCTCATGATCATGTCAGCTGGGTTAGCTTGGAATTACTTGTGGTCCTAGGTTCCGTGTCCGCATCTTGGGGGTAGCTCGGGTCGTGACAAATTTGGTTTCAGAGCACTAGGTGTAACGACATGTTAGTCGTTTTGAGCAGTAGAGTTTATTTCTGGTAATAACTGTCTGGGTCGACGGATCCCACGACGGACCGTCATGGGCGCGACGGACCGTCGAGGGTGTCTCATTCCAAAACACTTAGATCCTGAAAATTTGAGTACTGAGATCGACTCTCTGAACGTCACGACGGAATGGCAGGACGGACCGTCGTTGGCACGATGGACCGTCACAAATCTTTCCACAGAATTAACTCTCTGAACTTTGTGACGGACATGAAGTACGGACCGTCACAGTCGTGACGGACCGTCACAGGCTGCGTAACCCTGACTGGGTCGGATTTCTGTTAAAAGTTTTTAAGGGGCGTTTTGGACTATTCATGCTTATAATTATAAAGTTAGTGGATTAATGTTAATAATTCAATTACGTGGGGGTTAAAGGAGATAACCTTGAAATAAAAAGTGGGTTATTTTTATCATCTTTTATACTTAATTATATGACAATTAGGGTAAAAGAAAAAGGGTTTGAATAAGAAAAATAGAAAGAAGAGAGGGACGAACGAGCGAGAGAAGAGAGAGAACGAAGAGGAAAGCAAAGACCTTGAGGAGTAGCTTGCTTGATCACGATTCTTCGGTGGAGGTAGGTTATGGTTTATGCTATTTCATAGTAAACTCTTAATAGCGAATGATATGTATTGGGTAGTATTGTAAAGTCTTCTATATGCTTAATTGTATGCTTGCATGATGTGATTATGTAATTGTAATGGGTTGGAAAGAAGAGGTTGTGAAGCTTAAACCTAAACCCTCTCTGTTAATGATGATGCCTTGGTATAAAAGAAGGCTTGATGAACTAAAAGAATGAGGTTAATGGATCGGAGTGTCACGTTCCGACACCAGGATAGTAGTAGTGGATCGGGTGTCACGTTCCGACACCAGGATAGTACGGGTGTCACGTTCTGAGGATAGTACGTACACCAGAGGAGAGGATCGGAGTGTCATGTTCTGACACCAGGATAGTAAAAAGAATGAATCTTGAATCATGTTAATATACTCAGATTTAAAGAACCTATTTCCCAAATGAGTATGGTGTGGAGGCATGAGTCCTCATAGTTGTGCTTGGGTTGTGGCCAATGGTTATGGTACTTGTTGTTGTTATCTGTTGAGTATGGTAGTCGATTTTATGTTATTATCTGATATATATTGCTTTCTATTTTGAGTTGGCCGATGATACCTACTCAGTACTTGTGCCTCGTACTGACCCCTACTTGTATGTTTCTTTCTTGTTATTTGTGGAATGCAGCAAACGTGCCATCGACTTCGACTCAACCGCAACTCTAGACAGACTTCCGCATAATTAGATTTTAGGGTGAGCTATTGTTCCTAGCTCGGACTGGATTCTTTCCTTCGCGTCTTGATGTCTTGAAGTTCGGACATGGACCATCTCTTTTACTTATTTTAGTTTCTTAGATACTCTTAGATTTAGTAATTTGAGGATAGATGTTCTTGTGATGATGACTTCCAGGTTTTGGGGATAGTAATTGATAAATTTTAGAAGTTATTTAATTGATTTCGTTAATAATTTTTAAGTCTTCCGCATTATATTTTGTTTATTATGGTTGAAATGTTGGGATTGGATTGGTTGGTTCGCTCACATAGTAGGATAAGTGTGGGTGCCACTCGCGGCTCGTTTTGGGTCGTGACAAACTTGGTATCAGAGCATTAGGTTCGTTAGTCTCATCACACAAGAATGAGTCTAGTAGAGTCTTGAGGAACGGTAGGGGGACGCCTTTACTTTTCTTTGAGAGGCTATAGGACTTTAGGAAAAATTCCATTCTTTCTTTCTTTCGTACTATTACTTTGATCCAATTGGTATATAGGTGATACAAATTGGTATTTGACCATCTTCACTCTATTTCGCAGATGGTTAGAACTAGAGCAACAACTGCGCCAACAACAACACCGGCAAGACAAGATGCGTCTGAGCCAGCCACTTGGGTTGTAGCTCGAAGAGGAGAAGTGGCAAGAGGCCGTGGTAGAGGTCGTGGGAGGACGTCCTCTAGAGGAATAGAACAAGCACCTGGCCCATTTAGTACTAGGGCGGTGACTCCTCCACCGACTGAGGAAGTAGTTAGAGAGGGTGATGAAGGGGAGAATGAGCAAGTGCAGAATGAGGAATTACCACCCCAACCTACCCAGAGATGATTAATCAGGTTCTTGCTTATCTTAGCGGGTTATCTGATCCGGTCCAGACACCTCCAGTGTTTTCTGCACCAGCACCTCAGGTTCCGGGAGTACAACATGCAACTGCTGTGGCTCCCCACATGGATGCCTCATTGGAAATAGGCACGTTTCCTCGATTGACTACAAGGCCTATAATGACAAGTGATCAGCACAAACTTTTCAGTAAGTTCTTGAAATTGAAACCTCCAGTCTTCAAGGGTGCTGAAACTGGTCGATTGTCATGAACTACTACACAAGATGGGCATAGTAGAACGATTTGGCATCGAATTTGTGACCTATCAATTTCAGGGCAACGCCAAAATGTGGTGGCGATCGTATGTTGAGTGTCAACCAGCACAAGAACCACCTATGACTTGGGCATCATTCTCTAGCTTGTTTATGGAGAAGTATATACCCCGGACTTTGAGGGATAGGAGGAGAGATGAGTTCCTGAGCCTAGAGCAAGGAAGGATGTCAGTCACTGCGTATGAGGCTATGTTTTGTGCATTATCTAGGTATGTCACCCAGCTTTTCTTCAGTCCACAAGAGCGGATTCACCGTTTTGTAAAGGGATTGAGGTCAGATTTGCAGATTCCAGCCTTACAGGTATCTACTGCAGCAAAATCCTTTCAGGAAGTGGTAGACTTTGTGATAGAGGTGGAGGGAGTGAAGCTAGATGACTTCACCATGGCATCAGCAACTATGAAGTTTTGTAAGAGAGGTGAGTTTAGTGGTTCTTACTCCAGAGGGCAGAGTTCAGGAGGTTATCCAGCCCGACCTATTCAGTCTTCACTACAGGCTGTAGCTGGGGGTCCACCGCAGACCGGTCAACATTTCTCTGAGTTTGGAGGTTATCCCCAGACTCCGTCGTTCTCATAGAGACCTATGCTTGAACCCAGAGAGTGTTATGGATGTGGGGAAATTGGACATATTAAGAGATATTGTCCAAAACAGAGTTACAGACCCCCAATAGTCAGAGGTAGAGGTGGTCATGGAAGAGGCCGCCATTCTGGAGGACGTGGTGGTCAAGGTAATGGTGGTCACCAAACCAACCGGGGTGGCGGGCAAGCCGGAGCGACTGCAGCACAACATGGTAGGGGCAACAGGCAGACAGGTGATAGGGCCCATTGTTACGTTTTCCCTGGGCGGTCGGAAGCGGAGACATCTGATGCTGTTATCACAGGTAATCTTTTGGTTTGTGATTGCATGGCTTCTGTATTATTTGATCATGGATCAACATTTTCATATGTATCTTCCTCATTTGCTACTGGTCTTAATTTACATTGTGAATTACTTGACATGCCTGTTCGTGTTTCTACTCCGATGGGTGAGTCTGTGATAGTTGAAAGGGTATATAGGTCTTGTCTGGTGACTTTTGTGGGGAGCAATACTCATTTAGACTTGGTTATCTTAGAAATGGTTGATTTCGATGTAATTCTGGGTATGACTTGGCTTTCTCCGAATTTTGCAATCTTAGATTGTAATGCTAAAACTGTAACGTTGGCCAAGCCTAGGATAGACCCGTTAGTGTGGGAGGGTGACTACACTTCCACTCCAGTTCGTATCATCTCCTTTCTTCGTGCTAAGAGGATGGTTAGTAAAGGGTGTTTAGCTTTCTTGGCACACCTCAGGGATGATACTACCCAAGTACCTTCAATTGAGTCAATTTTAATACTCCGTGAGTTTCTGGATGTGTTTCCTGCAGACCTTCCTGGTATGCCACCAGATAGAGATATTGACTTTTGCATTGATCTGGAGCCGGGTACTCGCCCCATTTCCATACCCCCTTATAGAATGGCTCCCGTTGAGTTAAGGGAGTTAAAGGCCCAACTTCAAGAGTTGTTAGGTAAAGGCTTCATTAGACCGAGCGCTTCCCCTTGGGGTGCTCTGGTTTTATTTATGAAGAAGAAGAATGGGAGTTTTCGGATGTGCATAGACTACAGGCAACTGAATAAAGTAACTATTAAGAATAAGTATCCTCTTCCTCGCATTGATGATTTGTTCGATCAGTTAAAAGGTGCTTGTACCTTCTCAAAAATCGACTTGAGATCTGGTTATCATCAATTGAAAATACGGGCAGCAGATGTGCCAAAGACTGATTTTCGAACCAGGTATGGGCATTATGAATTCTTAGTAATCTCTTTTGGACTTACGAATGCCCCCGCTGCTTTCATGAGTCTGATGAACGAGATTTTTAAGCCATATCTGGATCTTTTTGTCATTGTGTTTATTGATGATATACTGGTATACTCAAAGAGCAGGAAAGAACATGAGGAGCACTTGAGAATGGTATTGTAAAATGTTGAGGGAGAAAAAGCTTTATGCCAAATTCTCTAAGTGTGAGTTTTTGCTAGATTCAGTGTCCTTCTTGGGGCATGTGGTTTCTAAGGATGGAGTGATGGTGGATCCTTCCAAGATTGAAGCAGTGAAGAATTGGGTAAGACCTACTAATGTTACAGAGGTAAGGAGCTTCGTTGGTTTAGCTAGCTACTACCGTCGATTTGTCAAGGGATTTTCTTCCGTTCCTTCCCGACTGACAAATTTGACTAAGCAGAGTGTTCCATTTGTATGGTCGGACGAATGTGAAGAAAGTTTTCAGCAACTCAAGACCTTGTTGACTACTGCACCAATTCTTACCCTACCAGTGGAAGGTAAGAATTTCACTGTTTATTGTGATGCATCCTATTTTGGTTTGGGTGTAGTGCTTATGCAAGAGAAGAATGTAATTGCTTATGCCTCGAGGCTATTCAAACATGAACGTAATTATCCGACCCACGATTTGGAGTTGGCTGCAGTAGTGTTTGCATTAAAGCAATGGAGACATTATCTATATGGGGTTAAATGTGAAGTCTATAGGATCATCGTAGTTAGTTTACAGTATGTCTTTACTCAGAAAGATTTGAATTTGAGACAGAGGAGATGGATGGAACTACTGAAGGACTATGATATCACTATCTTGTATCATCCGGGAAAAGCTAATGTTGTAGCAGATGCTTTAAGTAGAAAGGCAGGGAGCATGGGAAGTCTAGCCCATTTGCAGGTTTCTAGACGCCCATTGGCTAGAGAGGTTCAGACTTTGGCTAATGACTTTATGAGGCTAGAAGTAAATGAGAAGGGAGGATTTTTGGCCTGTGTGGAGGCAAGATCTTCCTTTCTTGATAAGATTAAAGGAAAGCAGTTTACCGATGAGAAACTGATTCGGATCCGAGATAAGGTGTTGCGAGGAGAGGCTAAAGAAGCAAAAATCGATGAAGAAGGTGTTTTGAGAATTAAGGTAAGGGTATCTGTACCCCGTGTCTATGATTTGATTCACACTATTCTTACAGAGGCTCATAGTTGAAGGTATTCTATACATCCTGGTGCAACCAAGATGTATCGTGATCTAAAGCAACATTTTTGGTGGAGTAGGATGAAGCGTGACATTGTTGATTTTGTTGCTCAATGCCCGAATTGTCAGCAGGTAAAGTATGAACATCAGAGGCCTGGAGGGACACTTCAGAGAATGCCCATTGCTGAATGGAAGTGGGAGAGAATTGCAATGGACTTCGTGGTTGGTCTTCCAAAGACAATGGGTAAGTATGACTCCATTTGGGTAATTGTTGACAGATTAACTAAGTCTGCTCATTTCATTCCGGTCAAGGTGATTTATAATGCAGGAAGTTAGCCAAACTTTACATCTCAGAAATTGTTCGATTGTGGAGTTCCACTTTCCATTATATCAGATAGAGGTACGCAGTTTACTTCTAAGTTTTGGAAAACATTGCATGCCGAATTAGGTACTAGGTTGGATCTTAGTACCGCATTTCACCCTCATACCGATGGTCAGTCTGAGCGACGTTCAGGTTTTGGAAGATATGCTTCGTGCTTGTGTGATATAATTTGGTGATCATTGGGATAACTTCTTCCCTAGCAGAGTTCTCATACAACAATAGCTATCACTCAAGTATTGATATGGCCCTATTTGAGGCACTTATGGGAGAAGATGTAGGTCTCCATTGGGTGGTTGATGCATTTGAGGTTAGACCTTGGGGTACTGTTCTTCTGAGGGAATCGTTAGATAAAGTGAAATGCATTCAAGAAAAGCTTTTAGCGGCTCAAAGTAGGCAGAAAGAATATGTAGATCGAAAGGTTAGAGACTTGGAGTTTATGGAGGGTGAACAAGTCTACTGAAGGTTTCACCCATGAAAGGGGTGATGCGGTTTGTTTGGTAAGCGAGTGGTCGGTAAGCTTAGTCCGAGGTATATTGGTCCATTTGAAGTTCTGAAGCGCGTGGGGGAGGTAGCGTATGAATTAGCCTTGCCCCCAGGACTGTCAGGGGTGCACCCGGTATTTCATGTGTCTATGCTGAAAGGGTACCATGGGGATGGAAACTACATTATTCGTTGGGATTCAGTTCTTCTTGATGAGAATTTGTCTTATGAGGAGGAGCCTGTTGCCATTCTGGATAGAGAAATCTGCAAGTTGAGATCAAGGAGATTGCATTCATCAAAGTTCAATGGAAGAATCGACCAGTTGAAGAGTCCACTTGGGAGAAGGAGGCTGATATGCAAGAAAAATACCCGCACCTATTTACAGATTCAGGTACTCCTCTTCGCCCTTGTTTTTCTTCTTGTGATCGTTCGAGGACGAACGATGGGTAAATTTGTATCTATTGTAACGACCTATTAGTCGTTTTGAGCAGTAGTGTTTATTTCTGGTAATAACTGTCTGGGTCGACGGATCCCACGACGGACCGTCATAGGCGCGACGGACCGTCGAGGGTGTCTCGTTCCAAAACACTTAGATCCTGAAAATTTGATTACTGAGATCAACTCTCTGAACGTCACGAAGGAATGGCAAGACGGACCGCCGTTGGCACGACGGAACGTGACAAATCTTTCAACAGAATTAACACTCTCAACTTTGTGACGGACATGAGTACGGACCGTCACAAGCTGCGTAACCCTGACTGGGTCAGATTTATGTTAAAGGTTTTTAAGGGGCATTTTGGACTATTCATGCTTATAATTATAATGTTAGTGGATTAATGTTAATAATTCAATTACGTGGGGGTTAAAGGAGATAACCTTGAAATAAAAAGTGGGTTATTTTTATCATCTTTTATACTTAATTAGATGAAAATTAGGGTAAAAAGAAAAAGGGTTTGAATAAGAAAAATAGAAAGAAGAGAGGGACGAACGAGCGAGAGAAGAGAGAGAACGAAGAGGAAAGAAAAGACCTTGAAGAGTAGCTTGCTTGATCACGATTCTTCGGTGGAGGTAGGTTATGGTTTATGATATTTCATAGTAAACTCTTAATAGCGAATGATATGTATTGGGTAGTATTGTAAAGTCTTCTATATGCTTAATTGTGTGCTTGCATGATGTGATTATGTAATTGTAATGGGTTGGAAAGATGAGGTTGTGAAGCTTAAACCTAAACCCTCTCTGTTAAAGATGATGCCTTGGTATAAAAGAAGGCTTGATGAACTAAAAGGATGAGGTTAATGGATCGGAGTGTCACGTTCCGACACCAGGATAGTAGTAGTGGATAGTGTGTCACGTTCCGACACCAGGATAATAGTAGTGATCGGGTGTCACGTTCCGACACCAGTATAGTAGTAGAGGATCGGAGTGTCACGTTCCGACACCAGGATAGTAAAAAGAATGAATCTTGAATCATGTTAATATACTCAGATTTAAAGAACCTATTTCCCAAATGAGTATGGTGTGGAGGCATGAGTCCTCATAGTTGTGCTTGGGTGGTGGCCAATGGTTATGGTACTTGTTGTTGTTATCTGTTGAGTATGGTAGTCGATTTTATGTTATTATCTGATATATATTGCTTTCTATTTTGAGTTGGCCGATGATACCTACTCAGTACTTGTGCCTCGTACTGACCCCTACTTGTATGTTTCTTTCTTGTTATTTGTGGAGTGCAGCAAACGTGCCAACGACTTCGACTCAACCGCAACTCTAGCCAGACTTCAGCATAATCAGATTTTAGGGTGAGCTATTGTTTCTAGCTCGGACTGGATTCTTTCCTTCGCATCTTGATGTCTTGAAGTTCGGACATGGACCATCTCTTTTACTTATTTTAGTTTCTTAGATACTCTTAGATTTAGTAATTTGAGGATAGATGTTCTTGTGATGATGACTTCCAGGTTTTGGGGATAGTAATTGATAAATTTTAGAAGTTATTTAATTGATTTCGTTAATGAGTTTTAAGTCTTCCGCATTATATTTTGTTTATTATGGTTGAAATGTTGGGATTGGATTGGTTGGTTCGCTCACATAGTAGGATAAGTGTGGGTGCCACTCGCGGCTCGTTTTGGGTCGTGACACTAGGTTTACTTGTTCTAGGATGTTTGAAAAGCCACACTAAGTAGAGTCTTTTTCATGGGTGTGAAGTGCACCACATTTAATGAGGGAGTCCATGGAATATTTTAGGAAAACTTCACTTTGTTCTTACTCTGATAGTCGTAAGGTATTCTAATTCCATTCTAACTTGATGTTCTACATTTCATATCAATTCTCCTCATAGAGCTAATGCTAGGAATGCAAACGCAGCTCCTCCAGTCCCAGATCGGGAACTCTCCAATACTGAATTCAGAAGTGCCACTCAGATGTTGGCTCAGTGTCGCCAACCAAAACAATCAGCGGAATGAAGTTCCTATGAATATAACTGGTGGATTAGCTGCAACCAGGTCCGTGATTTTGGTAGGATTAATCCGCTTGAGTTCTTAGGATCGTAGACTAGTGATGATCCTCAAAATTTCTTGGACGACATCAAGAAGATATTTGAGTTGATACAGGTCACTGGAATGATCGGGTTGAGTTGGCATCATACCAGCTGAAAGATGTGGCTCTTATATGGTACAATCAGTGGAAATAGAATAGGGGTGCAAATGCAGCAACTATTACTTGGGAGTTCCTTAGTGAGACCTTTCTGACATGTTTTTCCCAATAGAGTTGAGAAAATCAAAAGCTCAGGAATTCAAGAACTTGAGGCAGGGAAACATGTCGGTCGAAGAGTATGAACTCAAGTTTGACGAACTCTCCAGGTATGATCCTCACATGGTTGGTTACTCCAGGGCTCAGATGAATAAGTTCTTGTATGGAGTGTTAGATTGTGAAAACAGAGTGTGATATGCTATGTTACTGGGAGACATGAACATCTCTAGGCTTATGACTCATGTTCAGCAGGTTAATGATGATAAGCTTATGGAACAACCCAAGGAGAATAAGAAGGCTAGGACTTGTAACTATGACTACTCTCAGTAGAAATCAAGTGGTGGAAATTGCTCGCAAGGTCAGCAGAAGTTTTCATCTCCTACCCCTTCGTCAGCTAGTGTCCCATCCTCCTAGAATAGGTATAACCAGAAGGTTAGAGCACCAGTCTCTAAGTCTCAGGGAAGTGTTTCAGGCTCCAAGACTTACCCCACTTGCCTTAAGTGTGATAAGAACTATCCGGGAGAGTGTCTCGTAGGAAAAAAATATGTGTTGGGTGCGGTCAGTCTGGTCACAGTTTTAGGGATTGTCCTTCTAGTAAAGGTCGATGAGGTGGTAATGGTAGAGCTCAGTTTACAACTTCATCAGCACCACCAAGTCACCCGACTCAGCAGGGTAACTCATCTTGTATAGGTGTCAGTCAGCGCCAAAACAAGTTGTATGCTCTTTAGGCTCACCAGAATTAGGAAGGTTCCCCTGATGTAGTCACTGGTACATTATGATTCTTTGTCCTTGTTGTTTATGCATTGTTAGATCTAGGGGATACTCTTTCATTTTGTAACTCCTTACATAACAATCCAATTATGTGTTAGTCCAGAAACACTCTCAGAACCTTTCTTATTCTCTACTCCAGTAGGTGACCCAGTTATATCTAGATGGGTATACATAAATTGCCCTATATGTAACAACCCAAAAAATGAAAAAAAATAAGGAAATGTTTAATGTGTGAAGAATTCCTATAATTAGACCAGGGTTTACACAGATTGATGCGTGTAGAACCAGAGCTCGGCACCCGTACTACATCCAAGCCAACTAACTTGTGGAGTTATTTGAGCTTGAAAAGCTTGGGTCCAACCATATAGGGCTCTCGAATACGAAAATTTACTTAAAGGAGTCTTTACCAGACTTAAAAAGAAGAAATCTAAGGTTTGAAGGGTCTAGAGGTAAAATGGTCTTTTGATGGCTAAGGTATTATCGTAATTACACTAAATATGTAATTAATTAAATAATTAATAAAGTTGGGGGGGGGGGGGCAATTTGGGGAGAGAGGGTCGAAATTGAGCCCTTGAATTGAAGTCTTGCTCCACCCGGGTGCGAACCTAGGTGGGAGCAATGATTTAATGTGATTTTTTAAAAAAATTGGTGAATTAATTTAATAAATAAATTAATTAGTGTCTGATTTAAAGAAGAAAAATCATATTTTATTTTTAATAATTAACTATTTTTATGTGTTTTCTTACTAAGTCTCCTAGTTGGCTAAGTCTAAACTACTTCACCTTCTTTAACTCACTCTCACGCTCATCTCTCTCATGTTTCTTCACTCTTTTCACGTTTTGTCTCTGCCTATATGAGTTCTTCAAGTTTGAAGAACTCATACAAAAATATTAGAAAACAAGCTAAGTGAACACGTTAGGTAAAGAGAGGATTTTTTCATCAAAAGTTTTGTGTTGAATACTTGGGTTGGACGTGAGTTTTGGAGAGGGTTTGGGGAAGAAACTTCAAGGTTTGAACATCAAAATAAGGTATGAGTTTTCTTCTCTCTTGGTCCCTTTCCCAAGATACCCCTTAAGGTTCATATTATTTATCCGAACACTAGAATTATTTCCCCTTTTGATGTTCCCTGTCACTAGCTCCCAATGATCTTAGGTTTGTATGTTTGCTGGTAGAATTTAGGGACACTGTGTGTGTGGTGATGATCTCCTTTCGAGTATCTGCTCATGATTATGTGCTTATGTTTCTGTGTCATTCAAAAATATGAATATCGACATGAACGTATGTGTGCAAGGTTATTTGTATGACTTTGGAGTATCCGTTTAAGCATGCTAATAACATAGAATCACTTGTGTTTTATGTGCAATTAGATGTTCCTAAGACGTGATATTCATATGGTTGAAATGTTTTTAACTCTAGCTAAAAAAATCACCAAATCATTCCTCTAACTTGTCTTAAGAACCCTAACGAATGACTAAGAAACAAATGCTAAAATCACCCGTAAAATGATGCATAGAATCAAGAAATAAACTTCCAGAATCAGGACACAGTCTATAGATAGTTTCTGGAAATTTTGAATGTCAAAAAGATAAAAACAAAATAGGTGAGGTCTGCAGGGAGAACCCAAGACCTCACTAAGGCATACCTTAACAAATGAATTTAAAGGAGTGTGCCAGGCGAGGCTCGAACTTAATATATATAGGGTCCTTGGGAATTTATTCCACACCCCTCAACACCTGTACTAATTAAATTAAGAAAACCGGTGAGGATGTGGGAGATCGATCCCACAACCCCTTGGTCAGTAGTGAATTAGGAGCAAAGGAGAAGAATAGAAAAACATTAAAAAATTATGGGGTCGTGGGGGATCGATTCCACGCCACTCAGTAAGCTGTAGCAATATTCAAGGAGAAAGAAAAAAGAACGAAAATAAAAGAATTGTGAGGCGTGGGAATAGACCCACAACGTCAGGTAGGCTGCGGAATTGGAGAAAAATAAAGAGAGGCTATGGGGATTTGATACCACAAACTCATGGTCTATGTGAATTTGACAAGAAGAATTAAATATATAAAATAAATAAATAAATAAAAGGGGTTGTGGGGGTTCGATCCCACAACCCTTCATCCAAATAAGAGGAGGATCCAAGGAGAAAATTTAAAGAAAGAATGTTGATGTTGGGGCTCTATCTAGGGTCCCAATGTCATGTGGATTAAAAAAAATCAATGCAAAATGTAAGTATTGTCCAATGGATTCGAACTTGGTGTCCCTTGTCCAAATTACCGTATTGATACATAAATCATACGTGAATTAAATGTTCTAGAAAAGTGCCATTTACTTAGATCGAAATCGAATCTTGGCATGCATACAAGATGCATAAGTCTTGTACTACATAATCTTAGAAAGATATGAGTCACTTACGGACTATGAATGAAGCCTCATGGCTAGTATGTATAGACCAATAAGTCTAGCATACGTTTAAGAATAAGTTAACTAAGGTGTGTATAAAGAAATGAAGTAACCCTAGAATGGTTAAGTACGAGTGTGAAAAACATTAAATGACCAAGTGCATTGGCATACGATGAAATGAACATTCACGTCAAATGGGGTGAGTAATTATGAAGAGCAATTCTGCTAATGTTAATGAATTTGGTGACAACATGATATGAGGCTAATGTAAAAGACGAGAACAATCTCAAATGAGCCTAAGTTAATGTTACAAAAATGTACTCACATATGAGAGTGTAAAGTTAATGAAAGTATTGAGGTTAACACACTTAACACTAATGATTAGATGAGAAATCATCTATTGAGCTATGATAATCTCATATTAGAAGTGAACTGCGATGAAGTATGAGTTGAATGTAATGGAACTTTATGCTGAGCACTGATAGACTAGCTATGAGCGGTGATGCCTTCTTTTGGGAAGGGCAGAGGTTCACGTAACTCTCATGAGATGAGACTTTCAGGCATGCCGGGTATGGGTATCCTTATATCTCTTAGTCTTCGAACCTAAAATATAGGGATCTAGCGGGGTTCAATTCTCATTGATGCTAGCATGTTTTGGGTCACTTTGGTCGGTGACTCCACCTCTCTTCGGTGTTGGGGAGACACTGGATTTCATGACGCTCACATGATCTATGTCGGTTAAAGTTAAAGTTCCCAAAGAATGAATGAGGCCAGCCTCAAATTATACACATAATAAAATGAACGATACCAAAGGTTTAAGGATTAGATAATCAAGAGGCGAGCTATACTTAAGTAATGAGGCTAGGTTATTCTTGGTCATTGCACAACAAACCCGATGAGAGTCTTAAACTACATCCTAGGTATGATTGTGGATTACACTAGTATATGATAGAATTAATAAATGAAGTATTTATGAATGAATGAAGCACACTCTGTGTTTTCTAAAGAAGGCTCCCTAGTTGAGGTCATATATGTTGAGCCCTCATTTTGGGAAGTCCTAATGTCACGTCCATGATTCCAAGGTCTCATGGTATATGAAAGAATGATATAAACTACGTGATATGTGAAATATGTTATGTGCTATTTGCAAAATGATAAATGTGATAATGCATGTTACACTCATGGCATGACTTTCCTAATCAAAATTTGGCAGGTCCATTGACTTTCCTAATCAAATTTTGGCAAGTCCACTACTTGACTTTCAATAAATCATGTTGTTAGGAAAGAGCTATTCTCACTCACGCATGTCCTTGGTGTGTGCTTTCATATATCCATACTTAGTACAAGTGTGTACTAATCCCATACAACTATATATTTTTTGGTGCAGGCATAGGTGGACGCTAGAGCTTACAGGTTGACGTTGCATCTATCCGGACGTGGAGCTTTGATCCGGACTTTGTAGGACCTCATCCTTTCAAGGATGTCTACCATTATTATCTAGCATAGATGTAGGCTTTATCTAGTAAAGCATGTTCCACTAGTGTTTCTTTCCAATTTCATTTCATACTTTATATTGGAGCCATTTTGGCAAAAATACGTTTAAGGCAATTATAAAATGTTTCTTTCATTTGATCATCTCTATATTAGATTGTTGATTAGTGAACGCTATGATGTTAAGTTTAAAATGTTTAGCATTAAGTAAGAAGACAAAAAGTTTAAATTTTCCGCTAAAATTAACCTAGATGAAGTAAGAATGATGTATGTAGGATTGTCTGCGACCTCTGAGAGGTCAACGATGCCAGTCTCGTCAAGGGTCTAGATTCCGATCGTGACAAAGTTGCTATCATAGCTCTAGGTTGAATTCTGAAGGTAATAAGTTCACATCAACCACATTGAGTAGTTTCTAAGTCATGGTAGTGAAGTGCAGCACCATCCTGAATTAGATACTGCATGGTGCGTAGAAAAATATCCCTTCTTCTGATCTTATAATGCCTTTCCTAATGTTCGATTTCTTGGTGTTATAAGCGTGTCTAAAATCAATCCTTATTGTTTTCAGAGAATGAATACTAGGAGGAACGTTGGTCAGAGAAGAAGAGGAGTAGCTGCTGGGAACAATCAGGTTCCACCCCATGTTCTAGCTGAAGGAGTGGCTATACCGGTTAACCCAGATGGGTTGACTGATGCGGAGGTGCGAGCATCTTTGGCCTAGATGGAACTGGCCATCAGTTCGAGGCCTAGGCCATGGTTGCCCAGGTCAACCGGCAGAATGTTGAGAGGGAGAACCCACCAGTGCGTAGCATGGCTGACAAGCTGAGAGACTTCATGAGGATGAACCCTCCTATTTTCACAAGTTCTAAGACTTCAGAGGACCCACATGAGTTTGTGGATTAGGTATATAAGATTTTGGTGGATATGGGGGCCACCCCATATCCACAGATACTGAGAAAGTAGTGTTTTCTTCCTATCATCTCAAGGATGTTGCACAGACTTGGTGCAATATGTGGTATGACAGCGGAGCTTTGAGCGGAGTTCCGCTCTCTTGTGAGCTATTGAAGATAGCCTTCCTGGGGAGATTCTTTCCCAGGGAGATAAGGGAGGCGAATGTTGAGGAGTTTATCAACTTTAAGTAGGGACCAATGACAGTCAGTGAGTATTCCCTGAAGTTTGTCAAAATATCCTGGTATACTATTTTCGTTAGTATCTAAAACCAAGGATAAGATGAGTACTGATGTTTGTTAAATTATCCAGATATGCTACTTCTCTTGTATCGAACAGTAGAGATGAGATGACCAGGTTCCTCAAAGGAATCAATGGAGATCTGGAGGAGGAGTGTCGATCTGCGATGCTCCATGATAATGTGGACCTTTCAAGGTTGATGGTGCATATAAAGCAGGTAGAGGACAGCCGCAAAAACAGGGGCGTTCATGATGCTACGAGGCCAAAGACTCAAGATCAGGTAGGTCCTAACAATAGAGGCCATAGAAATAATTTCTGCCCCGGTGAGCAGCCAGGTTTAAGAAGTGGCTGTAGAGTTCTGGGAATTCTAATTCCCAGAGGAGTACACGACATAGAAGAGGTAGACCTGAGCCAAAGAAGGGCAATGGAGGTAAGATGTAGCATCCAAAAGAACTGTTCTAAGTGTGGCCGTGCTCACAGTGAAGAGTGCAGACAGGGCACTAATGCCTGTTTCGGTTGCGGTAACAGTGGAAATATGGTTAGACATCGCCACCGAACGGAGGTCAGGCTGGAGGTAATGCTTAGCATAAACCTAATCCACAGGGTGCACCAGCAGTCGAGCCTCCTAAGAGGAACAGGTTCTATGCCCTAAAGGGTAGGAAGGAACAGGAGAAGTCCGCTGATGTGGTCACATGTATGCTGCAAGTATTCTCAACTTATGTTTATGCTTTACTTGATCGAGAGTCTACGCTTTCCTTTGTATCTTCTTTCCTTGCTCTCACTTTTAAAATACTGCCTGAAGTTCTGCATTATCCTATAGTGGTTAGTAATCCTTTGGTAGAAAATATAAGAACTGATAGAGTATACAAGGATTGTCCAATAGTTGTAAGTGGTAAGACTATGTGTGAAGACTTTGTTGAGTTACCCATGCATGATTTTGATGTTATCCTTTCCATGGACTGGCTTCACAGTTGTTATGCTTGCTTTGATTGTCGTAGTAGAGTGGTGCGATTTTGTTTCTTTAATGAAGAGGAACTAGTCTGGGAGGGGTAAAACTCGAGTCGTCCTAATCCCTTTATATCGAACCTTAAGGCCAATAAAATGATATCCAAGGGGTTAGTATGTCATATTGTGAGTGTTAATGAATGAGATCTTGACACTCCTTCCATAGACTCAGTGCCTATTGTGAATGAGTTCCTAGATGTATTTCCTGATGATTTGCCTGGAGTCCCTCCTCACGAGAGATTGACTTTGGCATCAACTTAAAACCCGATACTAACCCAATTTCAATTCCTCCTTACAGAATGGCTCCATCTGAACTTAAAGAGTTGAAGCTGCAGCTAAAAGATTTAAGTGATAACGGTTTCATTCAGCCGAGCATATCCCCTTGGGAGCTCCAGTGTTGTTTGTGAAAAATAAGGATGGAACCCTTAGAATGTGTATCGATTATCGACAGCTCTACAACGTCACTATTAAGAATAAGTATCCACTTACGAGAATAGATGATTTGTTCAATTAGCTCCAAGGGTCTAGTTTCTTTTCTAAGATTGATCTTCGTTCGTATCATGAGTTTATGGTTATGATAGGGATATCCCAAAGCCAACCTTTCATACCAATTATGGTCATTATGAGTTCTTTGTTATGTCATTTGGTCTAACGAAAGCACCTGTTGAATTTATGGATCACATGAACAGGGTCCTCCGTGAATACCTTGACTCATTCGTCATAATATTCATTGATGAAATTCTCATCTACTCAAGGACCATGGATAAACATGAACAACATTTGAGACTAACCTTGCAGGTACTTAGACAATATTAGTTGTACACCAAATTCAGCAAGTGCAAATTTTGGCTTAGATCAATGACCTTCTTGGGTCATGTTGTGTCCGATCAAGGTGTAAAGGTGGAACCCTAGAAGACTGAGGATGTTAAGAACTGGTGAAAACCTCTTACTCCCACAGATATCCATAGCTTCTTGGAATTGTCTGGTTACTACCCAGGTTCGTGGAGGGATTTTCTTCCATTGCTGCACTGCTAACAACTCTAAATAAGAAGAAGGCCATGTTTGAATTGAAGGAGACGTATGAGAAGAGTTTCTAGGAACTCAAGGAAAAACTCACTTCAGCCCCGATCCTTACTTTGTCTAAGTGTGTTGAGAATTAAATTTTTTATTGTGATGCATCTAGGGTTTGTTTGGGTTGTGTTCTTATGCAGGGTGGTAAGGTGATAGCCTATGCGTCAAGGCAGCTCAAAGTTAATGAGAAGAATTATCCCATTCATGACCTGGAGTTAGCAGCTGTGGTGTTTGCGCTCAAGCTACGGAGGCACTACTTGTATGGAGTGCATGTGGATGTGTTAACAAACCATAAGTGTTTCCAGTACGTGTTCACATAGAGGTATTTGAATCTACGTTAGCAGAGATGGTTCGAGGTGTTGAAGGATTATGACATGAATGTTCACTACCATCCAGGTAAAGCTAATATTGTAGCCAATTCTTTGAGCAGGATAATCATGGGAAGTACAGTCCACATTGAGGATGAAAAAAAGTAGTTAGCAAAAGATGTACACAGACTGGCCAGACTAGGTGTGCGATTGGTTGACTCTACTAGTGGGGGTTTTTCAGTTCATCCTAGTTCTGAATCATCCTTGGTAGTTGGAGTAAAGCAGGGTCAGCATCTCGATCCTATGTTGATGAAGCTAAAGGTTTAAGTGTTGATAAAGATGAATGAGTCTTTCGCTTTGGGAGGTGATGGCATACTTAGGTATCAAGACAGGCTGTGTGTACTAGATTTGAATGATTTACGGACCAGGATTGTTGTAGAGGCCCATGGTTCTAGATATTCCATACATCCAGGTTCCACCAAGATGTATCATGATATTAAGTAGGTTTATTGGTGGGAGGACATTGCAGAATATGTGGCCAAGTGTCCTAATTGTCTGTAGGTTAAGGCAAAATATCTTAAGACTGGCGGTCTTACTCAAATTATTGAGGTTCCAACTTGGAAGTATGAGGCCATTAATATGGATTTCGTGATTGGTGTTCCGAGGACTAGGAGACATCATGACTCCATATGGGTTATTGTTAAAACATTGACTAAGTCTATTCACTTTATCCCTTTGAAGTCTAATTACAAAGCCGAGGACTATGCGAGACTCTACATAGATGATATTGTGAGATGGAATGAGAGTCCTATCTCTATCATTTCAGATAGACGAGCTCAGTTTACCTCACATTTCTAGAGATCTTTCTAGAAAATCTTGGGCACGCAGGTAAATCTTAGTACTGCCTTTAATCCTCAGACTGCTAGGCAGGCGGAGCGCACCATTAAAAAATTGAAGGACATGTCTAGAGAGTGTGTGATTCACTTCAGGGGTAGTTGGGATGACCATTTGCCTTTGATAGAATTCTCGTATAATAATAGCTATCAATCTAGCATTGGGATGGAACCGTTTGAGGCACTGTATGGTAGGAGGTGTAGATCTCAAGTTAGGTGGTTCGAGGTTGGAGAATCATCCATTTTGGGTCCAAAGATCATTCATGAGGCCTTAAAGAATGTCAGAGTGATAAGGGAAAAGTTGACTACTGGTTACAGTCGGCAGAAGTCATACATAGATAACAGAAAATGGCCCTTAGAGTTTGATGTTGGTGACTTGGTCTATCTGAAGATATCACCTATGAAGGGGGTCATGAGGTTTGACAGGAAGGGGAAGTTGAGTCAGAGGTATGTTGGGCCTTACGAGATCCTATAGCGTGTTGGTGAGGTGGCCTATGAGTTGGCATTGCCTCCAGAGCTAGCTTTTGTCCATCCAGCATCAGCTCTATCTTTGGAAGGTTTAGGGGTCGATGAAAACTTGTCCTATGAGGAAGTACCTCTTGAGATTTTAGATAGACATGTCAAGTGGCAGAGGAACACAAAAATTGCCACAGTGAAGGTATTGTGGATAAATCATCTTGTTGAGGGTGCTTTGAGGGAGTCTAAGGCTGACATAAGATCCTATTACCCTCGTCTTTTAAGCTCTTGATGTTGGACTTCCTACTCTTAAGTTTAAGTTTCCTTATCTCTCCATATTTTGTTGGTATTGCTTGGCTGTGCATAATTATTATGTTATAATTGTACTAGCATTATGCTAGATAGTGGTATTGTCATTCGGGAACGAATGTTCCTAATGGGGGGGATGATGTAATAACCCTAAAAATAAAAAAAGATAAGGAAATTCTTAATATGTGAAGAATGCCTAAGATTACACTAGAGTTCACACGGATTGATGCACGTAGAACCAAACCTCGAAACCTTATACTACAACCAAGCCAACTAACTTGGGGAGTTAGTTGATCTTGTAAAGGTTGGCTCAAACCATATAGGGCTCTCGAATACGAAGATTTACTCGAAGGAGTCTTTACCGGACTTAAAAAGAAGAAATCTTATGTTTGAAGGGTCTAGGGCTAAAATGATCTTCCCTAGTTAAGGGTATTATCAGAATTACCCTATATATGTAATTAATTAGTTAATTAATAAAGTGGAGGGGCAATTTGGGAAGAGACGGTCGAAATTGAGCCGTTGAAGTGAAGTCTTCTCGACCAGAGTTCGGACCTAGGTGGGAGCAATAATTTAATATAATTTTTTTAAATTGGTGAATTAATTTAATAAATTAATGCTAATTTAAAAAGTAAAAATCAGATTTTATTATTAATTATTAATTATTTATTAATTAATGTTTTTTTTACGAAGTATCCTATATTGCTAAGTCTAAACTGCTTCACCTCCTTTAACTCTCTCATATGATCATCTCTCGCACGTTTCTCCACTCTTTTCACGATTTCTCTATGCCTAAACGACTACAAGAACAAAAACATTTCTAGAGTTCTTTACACTTGAAGAACTCACACGAAAATATAAGAACACAAGCTAAGTGAACACATTAGGTAAAGAGAGCGTTTTTCCATCAAAAGTTTTGTGTTATAAACTTAGGTTTGACGTGAGTTTTGGAAAGGGTTTGGGTCAGCAATTTAAAGGTTTGAACGTCAAAATAAGGTATGGGTTTTCTTCTCTGTTGGTCCCTTTCCCAAGAGACCCCGTAAGGTTCATATTATTAATCTGAAAACTAGAATTATTCCCTTTTTCATGTTCCCTGTCACTAGCTCCCAATGATCTTAGGTTTGTATGTTTTCTGGTAGAATTTAGAGACACTGTGTGTGGTGATGATCTCCTTACGAGTATCTGTTTATGATTATGTGCTTATGGTTCTATGTCTTTCAAAAATATGAATGTAGACATGAACGTATGTGTGCAAGGTTGTTAGTATGACTTTGGAGTATCTGTTTTAGCATGCTAATAAAATAGAATCACTTGTGTTTTATGTACAATTAGATGTTCCTAAGACGTGATATTCACATGGTTGAAATGCTATTAACTCTAGCTAAAAAAATCACCAAATCATTCCTCTAACTTGTCTTAAGAACCCTAACGAATGACTAACAAACAAATGCTTAAATGACCCGTAAAATGATGCATAAAATCATGGAATAAACTTCAAAAACCTCGAAATAGGCTAAAGATAGTTTCTGGAAATTTTGAACGTTAAAAAGATACAAAAAATAGGTGAGGTCTGCAGGGATCGAACCCAAGACCTCACTAAGGCATACCTTAACAAATGAATTTAAAGGAGTGTGCCAGGCGAGGCTCGAACTTTATATATATAGGGTCGTGGGGAATTGACCCAATGCCCCTCAACTCCTGTAGTGTTTAAATTAAAAAAATAGGGGAGGATGGGGGATCGATCCCACAACCGCTTGGTCAGTAGCGAACTAGGAGCAAAGGAGAAGGCTAGAAAAATCATTAAAAAATTATTGGGTCGTGGGGGATCGATTCCACGCCCCTCAATAAGCTGTAGAAATGTTCAATGAGAAAGAAAAAAATGAAAATAAAAGAGTTGTGAGGCGTGGGAATAGACCCACGACGTCAGGTAGGCTGCGGAATTGGAGAAAAATTAAGAGAGGCTATGGGGGTTTGATTCCACAAACTCATGGTCTATGTGAATTTGACAAGAAGAATTAAAAATATAAAATAAATAAATAAATAAAAGGGGTTGTGGGGGTTCGATCCCACAACCCTTCATCCAATAAGAGGAGTATCCAAGGAGAAAAATTAAAGAAAGAATGTTGATATTGGGGCTCTATATAGGGTCCCAATGTCATATGGATTAAAAATAAAATCAATGAAAAATTTAGATATTTTCCAAGGGATTCGAACTTGGGTTCCCTTGTTTAAATTTCCGTATTGATACATAAACCATACGTGAAGTGAATGTTCTAGAAAAGTGCCATTTACATAGATCGAAATAGAATCTTGGTATACATACAAGATGCATAAGTCTTGTACTACATAATCTTAGAAAGATATTTGTCACTTACGAACTATGAATGAATCCTCATGGCTAGTATGTATAGACCCATAAGACTAGCATACGTTTAAGAATAAGTGAACCTAAGGTGTATGTAAAAAAAATAAAGTAACCCTAGAAGGGTTAAGTACGAGTGTGAAAAACACTAAATGACCAAGTGCATTGGCATATGATGAAATGAACATTCACGTAAAATGGGGTGAGTAATTATGAAGATAAATTGTGCTAATGTTAATGAATGTGGTGACAACACGATATGAGGCTAATGTATGAGACGAGAACAATTTCAAATGAGCCTAAGTAAATGTTACCAAAACGTACTCACATATGAGAGTGTAAAGTTAATTAAAAGGCAAGTCTCTATGAACACTCTAATGAAAGTATTGAGATTAACACACTTAATACTAATGATGAGATGAGAAATCATCTATTGATCTATGATATTCTCATACTAGAAGTGAGCTACCATGACGTATGAGTTAAATGTACTAGAACTTTATACTGAGCATGGATAGACTAGCTATGAGAAGTGATGCCTTCGTTTGGGAAGGCAGATGGTTCACGTAACTCTTATGAGATGAGACTGTCCGGCATGCCGGGTATGTGTCTCTTAATATCTCCTAATCTTCAAACCTATACTGCAAATATAGGAATCTAGCAGGGTTCAATCCCCTTGTACGCTAGCATGTTTTGGGTCACTTTGGCCGGAGACTCCACCTCTTTTCGGTGTGGGGGAGATACTGGATTTCATGATGCTCACATGATCTATGTTGGTTAAAGTTAAAGTTCCCAAAGAATGAATGAGGCTAGCCTCAAATTATGCACATGATGAAATTAACGATACCAAAGGTTTAAGGATATGACAATCAAGAGGTGATGTAGACTTAAGTAATGACGCTAGGTTATTCTTTGTCATTGCACAACAAAATAGATGAGAGTCTTAAAATACATCCTAGGTATGACTGGTGATTATACTAGTATATGAAAAAATGAAAAAATGAAGTACGTATGAATGAATGAAGTAAATTCTTTGTTTGCTAAAGAAGAATCCCTAGTTGAGCTCCCATATATTGAGCCCTCATTTTGGGAAGTCCTAATGTCAAGTCCATGATTCCAAGGTCTCATGTCATATGAAAGAATGATATGAACTACGTGATATGAAATGTGAAATATGTTATGTGTTGTTTGCAAAATGATAAATTTTATAATGCATGTTACACTCATGGCATGACTTTCCTAATATAAATTTGGAAGGTTAATTAACATTTCTAATCCAAAAATGACAAGTCCATTGACTTGACTTTCCATAAATAATGTTGTTAGGAAAGATTTATTTTTACTCATGCATGTCCTTGGTGTGTGCTTGCTTATACCCATACTTAGTACAAGTGTGTACTAATCCCATAAAACTCTATATATTTAGTTACAGGCACTGGTGGATGCTTGAGCTTACAGGTTGACGTTGTAGCTATCTGGACGTGAAGCTTTCATTCGTACTTGGAAGACGCTTATGTTTTTGAGGATGTCTACCGTTATTATCTAGCCTAGATATAGGATTTAGCTGGTGGAGCATGTTACACTAGTGTTTCTTTCCACTTTCATTTCATACTTTGTATTGGTACCATTTTTGCAAAAATATGTTTAAGGCAAATATAAAATGTTTCATTTATTTGATCATCTCTATGTTAAATGATTTATTTGTGAACGCCTATGATGTTAACTGTAAAATGTTTTGCGTGAAGTAAGAAGACAAAAATTTCAAATTTTCGGCTAAAGTTAATATAGATGAAGTAAGAATGACGTATGTAGGCTTGTCTGCGACCTCTCAGAGTTCAACGACGCCGGTCACATCTGGGATCTAGATTCCGATCGTGACACTATCACAGTCTCTGAAAATGTCACCTCAGTAGATCTTGTAGAGTTAAAAATGATAGACTTCGACGTCATTCTAGGAATGGATTGCTTACAATCATGTTATGCCTTAGTCGATTGTAGAACTAGGATTGTTCAATTTCAGTTTCCAGATGAACCAATCTTAGAACGGAAGGTTAGTATTTTAGCGCCTATGGCTCGATTTATTTCTTACTTTAAGGCTAGAAAGATGATCTCTAAGGGTTATCTCAATCATCTAGTTTGGGTTGAAGATTCTAGCTCTGTAACCCCAAATTTTGAGTCAGTTCCAGTAGTTAGTGAGTTTCCAGAAGTGTCTCCTGAAAATCTTCCCGCAGTTCCTCCCAAAAGGGAAATTGACATTAGAAATGATCTCCTTCAAGATACCCAGCGTATTATTATTCCTTCTTATAGTGTTGCTCCAACAGAGCTTAAGGAAATGAAAGAGCAGTTGGAAAAACTTCTAGATAAGAGTTTCATCACACCTAGTATTTCTCTATGGGGTGCACCATTGTTGTTCGTAAAGAAGAAAGATGGTTCTCTCAGAATGTGCATCGACTATAGATAGTTGAATAAGGTCACAATCAAGAATAAATATCCTATCCCCAGGATTGATGACTTTTTTGACCAACTTTAGGGTGCTAGCCATTTCTCAAAAATAGACCTCAGATCAGGTTATCATCAGCTCAGATTCAGAGATAGTGACATTCCAAAAATATCCTTCAGAACTCGGTATGGTCATTATGAATTCGTAGTTATGTCATTTCGACTAACCAATACTCCTGCAGCTTTCATAGTTTTGATGAACGGAGTGTTCAAACATTACTTGGACTTGTTCGTTATCATCTTTATTTATGATATCCTCATTTACTCTAGGAATGAGGAAGAACATGCAAGTCATTTGAGAGTTGTTTTGCAGACTCTCAAAGATCGCCAGTTATTCACTGAGTTTAGCAAATGTGAGTTTTAGTTGCAATCCGTTGCTTTCCTTGGTCACACTGTATCTAGCAAGGGGATCCGAGTGGATTCACAGAAGATTGAAGCAGTGTAACAATGGCCTAGACCTACCTATGCTTCAGATATCAAAAGTTTCTTAGATCTAGCTAGTTATTATATAATGTTCATGGAAGGATTTTCATACATAGACTCAACATGACTAGGTTAACTTAGAAGAAGGTCAATCTTCAATGGTAAGATCATTGTGATAAAAGCTTTGAAGAATAAAAAAAAATTTGACTACAACTCATGTCTTGTCTATACCAAAGGGTTCAGATAGTTATGTGATCTATTGTTATGCATCCAGAGTTTGCCTTGGTAGTGTGTTGATGCAACGAGATAAGGTCATAGCTTATGCTTCTAGACAGCAAAAGGTGCATGAGAAGAACTATCAAACTCATGACCTAGAGCTTGCAGCAGCAGTGTTTGCACTCAAGATCTAGAGACACCACCTGTATGGTGTTCATGTAGTTGTGTTCACTGACCATAAGAGTCTCTAGTATGTATTCATACAAAAAGAGTTGAATCTTTGACTACAGGAGATGACTTGACTTCCTTAAGGATTATGAGTGTGCATTATCATCCTGGTAAGGCTAATGTAGTAGTAGATGATCTTAGTAGACTATCTATGGGTAGTGTAGCCCATGTTGATGAAGAAACGAGGGAGCTAGTGAAGGATGTTCAAAGGATTGCTCGCTTAGGAGTTTGCCTTATGAGAATATTTGAAAGCGGTGTAACAGTTCAGAATGGGGCAGAATCGTATTCGGTAGTGGAGGTTAAGGAAAAGTAAGACAGTGATCCAATCTTGATTGAACTTAAAGTGTAGTCCATAATCAGAGAATGGAGGTTTTCTCCCAAACAGGAGATGGTGTACTTCGCTACAAGGGTAGATTGTGTGTTCCTGATGTGGGAAAGTTGAGACAACATATTCTTGCAGAAGCCCATAACTCCAGATATTCTGTTCACCCAGGTGCCACTGAGATCTACCGCGATCTGAGGGAAGTCTATTGGTGGAATAGCATGAAGAGGGTATAGCAGATCTTGTGAGTAAGTTCTCAATTGTCAGCAAATCAAGGTACAACATCAGAAACCACGAGGTATGACTCAAGAGAATGACATTCCTACTTGGAAGTTGGAAGTGATTGATATGGATTTCATCACAGGGTTACCGCGTACTCGCAGACAATATGAATCCATTTGGGTGATAGTTCTCGCTTTTTGGAGGTCAAGACTACAGATTTGGCAGAGGACTATGCCAATCTTTACATTAATTAAATTTTGAGGTTGCATGGGGTTGCTTTTTCTATTATCTAAGATATAGGTCCTCATTTTACCTATCATTTATGGAAGTCATTTCAGAAGTGTCTTAGTACTCAAGTTAACCTTAGCACAACATTTCATCCGCAGACGGATGGACAGGAAGAGCGTACCATTCAGACCCTAGAGTATATGCTGAGAGCTTGTGTGATAGATTTCAATGGTAGTTGGGATGATCACCTTCCTCTTATTTAGTTTGCCTAAAACAATAGATATCTGTCCAGCATTCAGAGGGCCCCTTATGAGGCTTTGTATGGGTGTAGATGTTGATATCCTATTTGTTGGTTTGAAGTAGGTGAAACAACTTCAATAGGGCCCGATTCAGTCCTTTATGCAATAGAAAAAATACAAGTCATTAGAGATAGACTTAAGACAGCCTAGAGTCATCCGATATCCTATGCAGATGTAAGGAGGAGGGAACTAGAGTTCAAAGTTAATGATTGGGTTTTTTCAGAGAGTGTAACCTATGAAAGGGGTGATGAGATTCTTGACCATCAGGTTAGATGGTTGAGAAATGTAGAAGTCGCTTCAGTAAAGGTTTTCTGGAGGAGTCAGTCTGTAGAGGCAGCTACTTTGGAAGCAGAAGCAGCCTAAAAACCAAGTCCCCTCACCTCTTTTCTTCCGATTCCACTCCAGATTGAGGTATAGTTCCTCTTCAGTTTTCAATTATTAATGTGCCAATTAATCCTTAGAATCATGTTCCCTCAGAATCTACTTGCATTTTCAGCATATTTGCATGGTCTTGGAACTTAATCAAGTAAGAAACTCAGTCCTCGGTGTTTAGTAGTAGGGATTGCAGATCTCTCCCTCTATTTCATCTAGTTTAGTCTTCATTCGAGGAAGAATGTTTCCATGGGGGAGATAATGTAACACCCGATATCCAAATTAGACCAAAAATAAGGTTTTCAAAAATCTGCACGTGCAATCAACACTTACCATCGATGAACCGTAACGTGATCCATGATTCATTTTGCACATCCATCGATTGAGTTAGAAACCCCCTAAAAATCTCAGCCCAGAATATTTGATTGTCGAATAATAGACAGACCTAATGTCTATAGTCTGTGTCCGTCGATCAACACCCCATTTACCAACTCTCTGACAAGAAATATCATTGACCAGCAAAATCCATAGATGGACCCACGAACCATAAGTATGACCGTAGGTGGGAATAATTAGAGAGTTATGGGGGGATTGCAGTTGGGTCAACTTCAAATATACTTAAATATTAGCAAAAAATGAATTATGTGTCCCATGACATACCAAAAGATAGATAATTGAATTATATGTCTATAGCCACTGATCTTGCTAAAATCAGAGCTCCAAGTAAAATGTTATGCCCGTTTTACAAAGGGCCTGTCGAACAGACCCAACCTACGGACCCAAATGACAGACCGTCGATTGAACGACAACAATTAACTCAGGGTCTTTTCCCACATTTTAAAACCCTAAGATACGTCATTTTAACCCTTAATCTACTTATTTTAGTCAATTTACGCTTAGAAACATAACAAGAACTTACGTAAATCAAAATAATATATCAAAACTTAAAAATTAGAAGCAAGAAAGGAGAAAAGGTCAAGAACCCTAGTTCAAGAACGCAACAAGGTTCCATTAGTTCCAACCCCGAAGTATAACTATTTCTCCATGGATTTCATCCCAAGGTATATGGGATTTCACTACTGGGTTCATTTAAACCATTGGATCCCTAGTTTTCAGTCAGTTCTTGATTCTTTCATCATGATTAAACCTACGATTTCTAGAACTTCGATAGAACATCATGAATTTATTTAATATATGTTCCAAATCAGATTGTAAAGTTATTATTCAGTTTATCGCATGAATTTCAGAACCCTAACTATGTATTTATATAGTTCTTGAATTACACATGATAGGTCAGATATTTAAGTTATTTCAGATATACACTCATTTATTAATGAATCGTTACAAGATTAATTGTTGCATTCTCAGTTTGCATGTTCAGTTTTTAGCTATCCAGTATTTTAGAGAAATTCAAACATAATCAATTAACTATATAAATCAATGGGAGTAGCATAATACCGAGTTGAACTAGGGTTCAACATATCTAATTTGTCCCAAAAATACTAGCCAGGTAGGTTGCAAATACCTTCTGTGGGCAATCAGTTTAGTGATTACGCCAGCATGTATTTATACCTCTAGCAGGGTATATTGGGTCCTCTTGATGCGGCGTATACATCAGACTCCACATTTAGCTCATGTGGTTTTATTATCGGTTATTGGTAGCTCCCACTGTTCAGTTAGAAACCATTGCATTGAATATTTTTTTGTATATCCAGTATTCAGTTTCAGCATGTTATAAATTGGTCATTGCATCAAGTTAGCTCAAACTTCAGTATATCATGTTCAGATTATTATACTTGCTTTCGTGCTTGTTGAGTAATGTTTTATTTCAGCTTTACTCTATCCTACATGCTTAGTAATTTGAAGTACTGACAAATACGTGAGCTACATCTTCTCGTGATGTAGGTTCATGTTCTCAGCATCCATATCGTGCTTAGAACGATTTCTGATCTCCACTTCAGGAGATTCAATCGTGAGTCCTCATTCTCCGAGGACAACAGTCACGAGTTTCATTTTAGTCTTTTGTCATTTAGTTTCAGTTTTTTATAGATTTAGATGGGGCTTGTGCCACAATTTTATGTCCAGTTTAGAGGCTATTTTTTTACATAGTTTCAACTAAGCGTTGAGTTAAAAAAAAATTTTGTATTAGACTCATCAATTTTCATATATCTCAATTTTAGCATATGGGTATTCCTCATCCTTTTCATATTAAGTATGATTTAGCTTCCGCATTAGTTTATATTCTTTAGTATGCTCATGATCATGCCTGCATGATTAGCTTGGGATCACTTGTTGACCTAGGTCCCGTGTTCGCATCTTGGGGGTAGCTCGGGGCATGACAAAACTGAAATAGCTGACCTAGCATGTGCAATTCAAGAACTAAAAAAATACATAGCCAGATTCTGAAATTCATGTAATAATCTTAGTAATAACATGGAAATATGATTTGGAACACATAACTAATTAATTCATGAAGTTCTGTTGAAGTTCTAAAAAACCTAGGTTTAATCATGATATAAGAATCAAGAATCTTTTTGAAAACTAGGGATCTACTAGGTGAAAGGAACCCATTAGTGAAATATCACACACCTGGTGATGAAATTCACGAAGAAATATTCAGATCTCAAGGCTGGAACTGCTGGAACCTTGTTGCGTTCCTGAACTAGGGTTCTTGACCCTTTTCTCCTTTTTGCTTCTAAATTTTCTAACTTTTCATTTATGATTTTGACTTAGGTAAGTTCATGTTATGTTTCTAGGCTTAAACTGACTAAAATATGATGATTTAAGGTCAAAAAAACGTATCTTAGGGTTTAAATGAAGTGGGAAAAGACCAAAAGACCTCTGAGTTAGTTGTTGTCGGACCAAACGACGACCTGGATGGACACTCCATCATTCATTCGATGGTCCGTTGGTTGGGTCTGTTTCATAGGCCTTTACTAAAAAAAGCAGAACTTTTTACTCGAAGGTCTGATTTTAGCAAGGCCGGTGGCTATGGAAATATAATTCAATTATACATCTTTTGGAATGTCATGCGACACCTAATTTATTTTTCTCTAAGATTTATTATCATTTGAAGTTTACCCAACTGTAATTTCCCCCGGACTCTCTGCTAATTTCCACCCACGGTCATACCTATGGTTCGTGGATCCATCTACGGACTGTGCTGGTCCATCGTTGTTCTTGTTAGAGAATGGGTAAATGGGGTATTGATCAACGGACACATAGTGCGGACCGTAAGTCCGTCCGTTGTTCGACACTTACAAAATTTTACTAGGTTGAGTTTGTGAGGGGGTTATGACTTAATCGAAGGATTTACATGATGGACCGTGGGTAAGGCTACGTTCGATCGATGGCAGCCGTTGATTGAACATACAGATTTTCTCAAGAAACTGTTTTTGTTCTGTTTTGGATACGTGGTATTACATTACGTCCAATCTTTGTTGCACTTAAATGCAAAATTTGGTGTATTGTGTTGAAGACAACGTTTCAAATATATTGAAAATGTGCTGGATTTCACACTAGAGGAATAATACATATATATTTTTGGATCGAGTAATACAATTGCCGAGCACTATTTTTGCAATATTCGGTGGTTCTGCGGAAGATAAACATGGTGGGGCAAAAATATTATTATTACAACCCTCAAAATAAACTAGGATAAACTAGAGACTCAGATGTGTTCTATGAGTTAATAAGGTGTTAAAATGAGGAGTAATAGCTTTAGGAGGCATTTTTATGATTTTAAAAGTCAAACGTCGAAGAACGACCAAGACGTTGGGAAACTAGTCTTGTATGTGCTAGTGTGGCTTTGCATGTTTTATGTGTTGTTTGGGGTCTAAAAGGATAGGAGGAGACCCTAGCATCTAGATGGTCATGTTAAGGGTCGAAACATCCGGATACGACTCCCCATAGACCACCCTAAGGGTCCTTGAGGTGGACCCAAATGTTTGCCATGAAGCTGCCAAAACAACCCCAATCGACGACCTCATTGATACCTAGTGGATCAAATGACACCCCATCAAAAGGGTTGTGGCTCAACACTTAGTTGTGGGAGCTTAGCCCCCATTTTACAGAGTCTATGATCCAAACCATGCCCAGCAGGATGGACCGTGGTGCAAACGATGCCCGCTCAATAGGAGTCATCGTTTGGCACCTGCAACTTCCTGCAAAGTTTCATCCAAGCTAAGGGTGGTTTGGTAATATACACCCTTGTCCAATTAAATAGGGGACGGTTATTTTTTGTGATTTATTGTATTTTAAGTTAGTTAAAATAATAAAACCTAGACTTAGACTCCATTCTTCAAAACGAAAACCCCAAGTTCAAAAGAAGTTCTCTAAAAAACCTCCATCAAAGCTTAGAGTCAAATTGGAGCAAGTATTGAAGGTTTCCATTGATTTATTCATCAATTTTCATGGGAATTCTACTAGTAAGTTATGGTGATTTCACCCTTGACGCTTCTTTCATTCAAGGAGCCAATTCCAAAGGCTTTTCAAAGATCACCAAAAACCTTAAAATTCTATTATGATTTCTAAGCATAGGTTCTTGAATAAAAAGGTTTAAATTGATGTTTTATGAAGTATTCAATGTTAATTAGTATTTTTACGACCAAAAACTCAATGAATCCATGTATTCCTTGAATTTCTAATTTTGGCTCTAAAGTGAAGGTATTGGTTATGATCTACTTATGTTGAATTCATGTTTAGATTGTTATGGGCTATTGAATTATAAGTTGATCATTTTTGAAATTGTTCATAGTTTATATTATAGTATTGAAATCTATATTGTGTTTTTTGGATCATTTATATGGATGAATTGTTGGCCTAGTCTTATGGACATTTCTATTGGTAAGATCCCTTTGTTGTATGAATTTGTAGGAAAGGCTAAGGAATGGTGATTGTGGCTATTATAAGGTGGTGAGTTGACCTAATTAATTTGTTTAATATATAATTGATATTGAATTTTTATTGATTGGTATGATCCACTTATGGTGGTGGTTTTTAATGGTTATAAATGTTATGAACATGGCTTTGTCGGTATTATTATGTGAATTATGGTATTATCATGTTATGGTACTTGTGAAGGTATAAAGTGAAGGTGCTCATGTGATGTCGATATGAACTAGTATGAGTGCAATAATGATATGATTGAATTTACTTCCTCTCTAATTATTGATATATGATTATGAAGGACTAGGGAGAGCCTTTATAAAATGATGTTGTATCTTGTGTTGGTAGACTTAGTTGTTCCTACTTGGTACTTGAATTGTATTGAATGAGTTCATAAATGAAAGTCTAGGATCAGTAGACCTAAAATAAGTACCCTTCTATGAGCGACTAAAGTAAAACCTTGAATATGAAAAAGGTTAATAAGAAGCCTTGAAGGAATAGACTAAATGGTGCCTCCTTCTTAAGTGGAATGATAGACTTAAAGGTAAATTGTCCGGAACGGCATAAATCCATCTCTAAGGAAGTCATAAGAGCTATCCAAAATATAGCTTGATTGAAAACCCTAGGGGATCCATTGTTGAAGTGCTATAGTGAGTTGGTAGGGCTTAGTGATGGTACCTTCTCTAATACACCTACGTGAATGAATTAATCTATCAGAACAAATTCAAAGCACCGGGTTGATATGCTTGTGGGAGTAGATCTACTTGAGTATAAGGCTAGATTACAAAGAAACCTTTTGATATCTCCTAAATCATGTGCCTACATGAGATATTTCCTAGTTTTACCTTTGACAAGTAGAACACCTTCCACGGTGTGGGGTCTTTATGACACCGAAATCCATACCTAGCTAGTGTGGTCTATGTCTATTAATGTCTATTTTCATCATGTGGGATGTGCACTCTAGTATTGTATAGGTACTACAACGTGTAAGTAGTGGAATGGGACACTAACTATACATGACACAAGTAGGCTTTGAAGATTCTAGAATGAGTTCCCTAGGTATTCAAAGACCATTATGTGAAGTCCCCTAATTATTTAGTTATCTCTTAAATGTCTTTAATGAATAATGTTCACTTAGTAATAACATGTTGTCTATACAGACTCTTACCTGGGATAGCTTTGAGGATCACTTAGGTGTGATTAAAGAGGATGTATGCTCGGTTCTTCATGCCTTACTCAAGTGAGTCTTAGAGTAACCTTAGTTAGATGGTCTAAAGGGATGAAAATGCTTACTTGTTGAATATGGAATATGTCTTATATGTGATTGTTGACTTGTATTATCTCTTAAAACTCTTATGATAAAGGTACTTGTCAAAATAACATGAAAGTATATCTTGAAGTAAATGTCCCTTTTTGAATGGTATTCTTGCATGTTCACCATACATAGTGCATCAATTGTGCTATTTCCATATGTTTCTCTATGTCTACAAGTGTAGGAGGCAAGTGTGGGTTTTCCTAGAAGTTGAAGCTTGGGAAATAAATTTATCTTAAGATTGGTATGTCCTCATATGATCGAGGGCATGAATCTTCATTATAGTTTTCCTATTCTAAAGACTTAGTAATAGACTATAAGTTTCTTTTCAAATTTTATGAAAGGGTTGTGACCCTATGATATTTGACTTGTGTCTATGATGACTTATGATGAGACTTGGTTTTTTCCTTACATTTTATAAAAGACTTTGAATATTATTGTGAAAAGTTTTGGTTTCGCACTACTTTTCATATATTTGTGATGAATGAAAGCTAAAAAGCTTGTGCAAGACCTCCTGGAGGTCAAGTACACCGTTTCACGACTTATGGGTGCTCTCGTGTCGTGACAGTTATAGTACATAAGTTTCACTACTATGATTTTGATACTTTGATAGATAAAAACAATAAATGATGGTAATTAGCTGCAAATTCCATGAAATTTGAAATTCCTTAGATCATAACTCTACATTGTCTCATCATTTCTATCGTCCTTAGCATGATAAAGTCTTCTTGTTAGCTTACTTGCAACTCAGAGTAGTTGATATATTGATTAGAGGGTTAAAACGGAGCAAGATGATTGATCCTGACAAGAGAGGCCAGTGGTGGATGTCTGGGAGTATTGATTCCACAACTGATTTTCAAAATGTTGCCAACACGATTTATTGGGAGGTCACTGAGGCTCAAAAGATGCTCCAGCTTGCTGCTTCTCAGAGGATGAATACTGATGAAAGAAGGGCAATTTTCTGCGTATGGGGAGGACTATATTGATGCATTTGAGAAACTTCTAAGATTGGATTTGCACGGCAAGTGGGTTGGCAGTTGTTTGTTTAATTCCCTTCTATTCATTGTTGTGCTTCCAGTGTTCAAATTCTTTAATATTTATACATGCAGGATAAGGAAATCATGAGAGTTTTTGGTAGAATGTTGTTTACAAGAGAAAGCTTTTAACAAATACTATTGTGCTCTAGCTTCCAAATTATGCAGCCATGATTAAAACAATAAGTTCTTCCTGCAGGTATGCCTTCTGCTCAAAATTATGTTACACGATCTTCTTCACTAGGCAAAGTTGGGGGGGACAAAAAGTTTTTCATTACTACATTTCAAGAAAGGGAAGAATTACATCTCGGGTGTAGTATGACTGGATATTTTTCAATTTTCTCATGTTTGGTTGGTCAAGATATTATAGCAAACATTTTTGGTAGGAAATTAGGAAAAGGACTTCCTTTCTAGTAGTAGGGAAAAAAAGTTCCATAAGTGACATTCCACACTAATTGTGTCCTCCCAGGTCATACCCCACCTCCACACCATAGTGATTGTCTAAACTATATATGAATATTCTAGGGACAAAATTTTCTACTTGCTTTACAGGCACCAGAAAATAAGTGAAACACCATTTGTTTAAATAATTTCCCTCAATACCAATACACCCCTCATCTTGTCACATGTCGGTAAAAGGATAAGTGGATAAAACCAAGAAATTAGAAGAAGAAAAGAATAAGAGGAGATGTTGGGTATTGAATTGATTGAAAATTCCTCAAGTTGATTGGATTAAATAGCTATTACAGATAATGTAAATAAGAAAATAAACTAATAAAATATTACATAATATCCTAACTACTTAATTAGAGGGATTAGAGAATATTCTTATACTTAGACTATCTAATCATACATTATTTGAATATTCGGATATCTATACTATCAAAATATACCATAATTAACATTCTCCCTCAAGCTGGAGCACATAAGTCATACGCTCCTACTTTACCACATATATTGTTAGTTCTAGATCCTCAAAAAGTGCTCGACCAAAGCAAAAGACATTGTTGGAGAAAGTAATGAGTCACCGAGATTGCTTTGTGCCCTTGTATAAGTGTTAGAAATAACAATTGGATTAGAAAGTTATGTAGGATGTTGAGGTCATCGGGAATAAACCCTTAGAGTTGCAGATAGAATTGGGGTTGGAATAGTTTGAATGAAAAGGACTGCTATGGCCTTCTGATTTTCCGTATAAGGAGAAAAATACGGAGATGTCTCGAAAAAATTAACATCTACGAGATCAAGTACCTATTGGTAGAGGGATCAAAGCGTTTGTAACCTTTTTCTACACGAGAATACTCAAGAAAGACACATTAAAAAGTTTTGTGCTGAAGTTTATCTTATTTGTGGGTAAAGTAATGAATAAAACAGGTGCAACCAAACACAAGTGGATGAAGAGGAAATAAATTTTGGTCTGGATAAAAGACTGATTGAGGACTCTAGTATTGGAAAAAAAATGAAAGCATGTGATTGATTAAATAGCAAGCAGTAATAACACCATCACCCCAAAAATGTAAAGGGACATGAGTGTGAATGAGAAATGTTCGAGTTGCTTCAACGTGATGTCCATTTTGTTGAGGAAAATGTGCACAAGAAAACAAGTGCAATATGCCATGGGATGACATAAAAGAAGAGGAAGTATTCTCGGGAATTATCAATGATTAACTTCTTAATGGAAATGTCAAATTGATTGCAAATTTGAGCATGAAATTTCTGAATGATAGAGAATAGATCAGATCACTTTTTCATTAAAAATAACCACGTTCCCCGAGAATAATCATCTATAAAAGTATAAATTGGACCCATATATCCGAATGAATGATTTCAAACATAGAGGCAGCCCTATTATTGACATACTTTGGGAAAGAGGAACGAGTGTGCTTACCAAGCTGACACGACTCACATTCTAAGAAAGATAAACTAGATAAACTAGGGACCATCTTTTACAATTTCACTAGACTTGGATGACCCAATTAACTATGGAACAATTCAGAAGAAACAACATAAGTGAAACCAACATGTGGTTTTGGGATAGAGAGTATGTACAATCCCCATGACTCATATCATTTTCCAATCACATGTCACGTACTTCATTTCTGCAGGAGAACAGAATCATCAAATAGAATTATGACGCATTTCAAAATTTATGGTAATTGGTAACGGAAATAGGATTATATGGACATTAAGGTGCAAAAATATTTGATTTTTAAGGTGTGGAAGGTAGATGATGAGCTATACCTATCCCTTTTAAAATTTTCTTTGATCAATTTTCCAAAGTAACAGTAAATAGAGTAGAAGTGGTAGTAACAGTAGAGAAATTGTTTTTCTTACAAGAATTATGGTCAGAAGCACCAGAATCAAGAAATCTATTGTTCTTGAGGCAAAGACTATACGACATAAGAAAAGGAGTTACCAGGTTGTATTGTGCAAGTAGTTGATGATTGTTGTCTTGATGTGTGATATTAAAGGTAGTCATTATAGTCTGCTCAAGTTTAAGTGATAGATTGAGATGATTCATCCATTATGAGTGTCTTTTTTTTCACAAAAAGAAGTATTGGAGAAAGAGAAAGATGAGACTTGACAATTTTACGATATGGTTGATTTATCAACCAGTTGATCAATCCCCTGTCTTTTTTTGGTTTTCGTTCACTCAAAGAGAGCTAAAAAAAACTAATAGCTCTGATACCATGAGAAATTAGAAGAAGAGGAGATATTAAGAATTGAATTAATTGATCATTCCCTCAAGTTTTTGGGATTAAATGGTTGTTACAAATAATGAAAATAAAGAAAGATACTAATTAAAATATTACATAATATCCTAACTAATTAGTTAAGTTGATTAAGGAATATCCTCATACCTAGACTACGTAATCATACCGTATTTTAATAATATCGTATCAATACTATCCAAATATACTATAATTAACAAAGACAAATGAAGTGCTTCTTACACTATATGAACAGTGTAATTTTTCTTGTGATTTGTGCTTGCATTTGATGCACTTAGAGTTCAAAGTCAAGTTCTGACCTATAACACAAGTTAATAATGGGTTAAATTAAGACATCCATGTGGTTAAATAAGTTCTTTTGGCACATAAAATTAAATTTTGTAATCATATGCTCATTTTGGCAAATGGAGAACGGATATGATGAGAATATGCATAGACACAGTGTAAACTTTTTTTCTCTCACACACCATTGGTCCTCGTTTTCCCTTTTAATCAGAGCGTCCAAAATCATTATGCTCTTAGAATCATCTGATATTATATGAGATGATATGATCATTTTAGCTATGAAGGATGAATTTATAAGACTAAATACAAACATTTTTCTCTTTCTCTACACCGTTGGTACTCATATCCCTTTTTATTGGGGTGGTCAGAATCATCATGCTTGAGAATCATTTGAAATATGGTACTCGTACGAAATGATGTTTGCACCCAAGAAATTGCATGCGCTAACCTTTTTAAAGTAGTGAAATTTTATTATGTATATTAAGTGCCAAAAGCACTGTATTATACATATCTCAAAACCATAGCATTGTTACTTGCAGTATTGTCGCTGGGATCATTTCAAGGAGCTTGATCAGATGCAGCTGATCAGATCAATGCACCTATCCATGTTTGTCGCAGATGTGGTTGATTTTTTTAGCCTTTCACTTGTTGTTTTGAAGGTTGTTGATCTCAGTGATTCTTCACAATAGACTCAAAAAAGAATCATGCACTTTCGGATGATATTTTTACTTGAATTACTATTTTGCTAGAGTCTGAGTTACTTCGTGATGAGATTGTCTTCTTTATCCGCAAGTACGTCAAGAATTTTTGACCAAACAAAGACATTATATAAAGAAAATTACAAAAATAATACATTTTTCTAAAATTTTAAAAATCTAATATAAACGTATTTCATAGTAACGTTTTAGGGTATATATTTTTTAAAAAACCTATAGCGTTAGGTTGATATACATTAATGTAAGTATCATTTTACTCCTAAAACATTATTTTGAGTAACGTTTTACTCCTAAAAAGTTATTTGAGCAACATTTTACTCCTAAAACGTTGTTGTGAGTAACGTTTTAGGAGAAAATATTACTGTGAGTAACATATATCAATCTAACGCCGTCAGCTTATGAAAAATAAATATACCCTAAGAGGATACTATGAAATACGTCTATACTAGGTTTGTAAAATTTTAGAAAAATGTATTATTTTGATGAATTGGTTTGTATAATGGCTTAGTTTGGTCAAAATCATTGATAGCCAAAAGTCTCTGGCAGATAAATTCAAGATTGCAAATAAGGCTGTTAACAATGTTGAAGGAGTCATCATGTGAGTCTCTGCATAATGTATTTTCAAGATTCAGGATTTTGCAGGAATGGTTATTGTTGTTGGAGCGACACTAACCCAATTTTGGTATATATCTTTTGATTCTATGATCGTAGGATAGGTGTGACGAGAAATTCGGTATAGACAGATCCTCGTTATGTGATTTCAAATCTTGGAATTGCATAATGTTTCATTATTAACTTTTTGAGGTAGAGAAATGTCTAACTCTTGCCACAGTGTCTATGCACTTTATTACATGCATTGTAAGTGAACATTATTTAGGGCCTCGGGGATTTTGTTGCTATTGCAACTCTACTGTAGTTTCATAAGTTAAATTTGGCATCTTCTCTTTAATTAATATTTTGAGAATTAATTGGTTTATGTCATAAAATACTGTGAATTTTCTTGTTTCATGGAAAAATGGTTGTCCCTTAGATTCTGGCTTTGAATGATGGATTATTTGGAAGTAAAGAAATGCAAGAGTTTTTATTTTGGGGTTTACAACAAATAAAATATCATTATTAACCTTAAACATAAGTTGTTGGGTTATGGGGTGGATAGGTTGGGATATTCCATGGTTTGTGATGGTTCATAGACTTATTTTATCCCGCCTTTTATATGGAATAACTTATTCTAAAGAAAATAATTTCGTGATTTTGATAGGTGATTGTTTAACTTTGAAAGGATATTGTTAGATTTATAGAAAGAAATCGACGAATTATGTACCTTATAGTTTTGCAGCGGAAGTCGATTGCTCCAAAGTCTTGCTTTGAATCACTAGGAAGCAAAGATTGATTCACCAGCTAAATGTATCATACACAAAAAAGTTTTCCTTCTTTCAGATTTGTGTTTTTGTTATTTTTTGTTTTCGTTTTGTTTACATTGTTTCTCCTCCCTTATGTCAAATAGAATATTTCCTTTTAATAAGAGGGGTTGGGAGGTTATGATGTTTAATAATTGTCCCCCTTCCCCCTTTTCAAATAGGAGATAAGAACTCGTATCAACAATCTCTTGGGTCGGGTCGGGTCAGTCCACATGGGCGACCCACAACCCTAAACTTACATCTCTCACTTCTCACATGGTGGACAAGACCCAAGCTAATATAATATCAACTAAACACACAATTCATCTAACAAATAGTTCATGTGACTTGTGAGCATCACGAGTTTGACTTTATGGTTTTCCAAACGCCACATAGGAATTCAATCACATTTAGAATGTATTCATTACTTATATGAGAATACTATTATTCACAATACCCCATTCTTCATTAGCTACTTTACTAGTTACTTATTTGATCGCTCATCCTCTTTAGGAAATTAACTCGAGTTCATATTTAACTTTATACACACAATTAATGTCAATGCCGATATGGTTAGCGCAATAGCTGTCTTGTGTATATAAGTTTATTATTCATTTAATGTCTTTCCTTTATACTTGAATCTATCTGCTCCTATTCAAGTGCTTTCCTAGACATGCACTGCATTGCCGAATCATTCATGGTTATTAGTAACATACTAAAGTAGCAACATCGATTGAAACTTTAAGAAACAACAAAAGGTCAAGGGGTATTTCATTGATAAGTCATTTTAACTTTTCTGGGTCTCACACAATGAAGAAGCCGGGAATATTCTTCCATTGACCCATTTATATCTAGAGACACGTGGTATGAAACACATGCTACGATGTTTTCACCTTATACAGGTGTATATGTCTCATCATTCGAATTATCCAACATTGTACAGATCCCGGTCTAAACACCTCAAGATGTTTAAACCTAGTTTCTATTTTCCAATAAACATTAAACTCATTTTCTTAACGAACGTTTGTCAGGCTCATCAAATAAGTCATAATATGGTGGTGAAACTCATCTCTTCATGTTCCTCGACGTAAGAGGTGATTGCTCGTGTGAGAGAGTCAATCTTGTGACTTGTTCGAAACACTTTATTTCTAATCAAATATCACATACATACAACATTTAAATATAAATTCAATTGTTTTATATATACAAGAGAATATTATAATAATCAATTCATTTTACAATACTGAAATATTATCATACTTTACGTAAACCTAGAACTTTAACATGTTTTTCAAAAAAGTCTCTGGAGATGATCTTTCTAAAAAGGATCAACTATCATTTCACATGTAAGAATGTCTTGCAAAGATATTTCTCTATTTGCCACTACTTCTCTCACAAAGTTATACTTGATGTCGGTGTATTTCGTTTTGCTACGATACTTAGGATCCTTTGTGTATGCGATATCCTCTTGACTATCACAATATAGAATCACGGGACCCTTATAATTCTTTGCAATACTCAAATGCTCAAAGAATATCTTTAACCAAACAACTTCTTTTACTGCAGATGCACAAGTCATAAATTCAGATTCCATTGTTGAAAGAGTTGTGCAAGTTTTCTTCTTACTTTTCCATGAAATTGAGCCTCCATTTGATAAGAATGCATAACCGAATGTTGATTTTCTATTATCAAGGTCACTAGCCCAATCGACATCGGTATAACTTCTTATGAATAAATCAAATCCATTATAACACATTGTATGATCTGCAGTTCCCTTAGATATCTAAATATTTTCTTTGATGCTTTCCAATGATCTCTTGCAGGATTGGATTGATACCTGCTAACTAGACTTACAACATAAAAATGTCTAGGCAAGTACACATCATAGCATACATAAAACTCCCGTCAACACTAGAATAAGGAACTCGAGATATGTGTTCCATTTCTTTTTCTGTCTTTGGACTCATTTCAATGCTTAAAGTTTCATCCCTTGCTACATGAGGTTCCATAGATTTGTAACTATTCATTCGAAAACATTCCAATATTTTCTTTATATACGTTTCTTGAGATAAACTTAAAATTTTCTGGGAACGATCTCTTTTGATATTAAAACTCAATATATAGTCTGCTTCACCCATATCTTTCATATCAAATGATTTTTAAAAGCCATGACTTGACAGTTTTCACATACTCCAAATTATTTCCATCTAATAAAATATCATCTATGTAAAGAGAAAGAATTGCAAATTTTGCATTGGAATTTTTCACATAGATGCAATGATCTTCATCGATCATGGTCAAATTAAATGACATCACCTCCTTATAAAATATCAGATACCACTACCTTGAAGATTGCTTTAGGCCATAAATTGATCTTTTCAATTTACAAACTTTCTTTTCTTGACCTTTAACAAAAGAACCAACTGGTTGTTCCATGTAAATTTATTCGTTTAATTCTCCATTAAGATAGCGGTCTACACATCCATTTGGTGTAATTCTAGATCTAAACGTGCAACAATAGCTAAAAGTAATCGTATCGATGTAAACTTCACAACTGGTGAAAAAGTTTCCTCATAGTCTCTTCCAACTTCTTGAGTAAAACCTTTTGCAACCAATCATGCTTTCTGTCTTTATATTGACCCATCAGATTTACGTTTAACTTTAAGAATCCATTTATTCCGAATAGCTTCATGTTCCTTATGAAGGTCCAACTAGATCTCAAACTTTATTGGTTTTCGTGGACTCTAATTCTTCTCTCATTGCTTTTAACCATTCTTTCCTTTCAGGTCTTGATAAGGTCTTAGTTACAGAATTGGGTTCATCCAATTCGGTGGGAGATACAAGGAAAACATAATCCTCAATCTCATATGATCATTTAGGTACACCTTTTTTGTACTCTTATGCATTTGAAGTCTAGATTCCTCTCTAGGATTTTTACATTCATAACTCCCACTCGCACTAGAAATCATTTCTTGATCCATTGAATTATCAATTATGTTTGACAACATTACCTATTTTTTTGAATTCAACATTTCGTACAGAGGCTATACTTCACATATTTCACCCTTTTTGAGAAAATCATTTTCCAAAAAATTTGACATCTCGTGATACAATTTCAGTAATACTTCCATCCTCCAGTTCATAGGTGAACACATATCCTTTAGAGTGTTCAGAGTACCTTATCAAGATGCATTTCTTTCCTTTTAGACTTAGTTTACCAAACTCACCGAAATGATCATTAATATAGGCCACACAACCCCACGGTCGTAGATCATTCAAGTTTATTTTATGATAAACCCAAAGTTCATAAGGCATGGAAGACACTGACTTAGAAGGCACTTTGTTCAATATGTAAGCCATAATCAATAATGCATCTCCACTGAAAGAGATACACATATTTGCATGTGTCATCATTGATCTTGTCATTTCTAATAATGTTCTATTCCTTGTTTCAGCTACACCATTTTGTTGAGGTGTATAAGAAGTAGTTTACTGTCTGATAATTCTTTTTTCAGTATATAATTTTTTAAATTGTTTTGACAAATATTCACGTTCTCGATCGGTTCTTAAAGCTTTTATGCTTTTATATAATTGAGTTTAAACATCATTCAAACATCTATTAAAGCACTCAAGTGTTTCAGATTTATGAGAAATCAAATAGACATAACCAAAATGTGTGAAATCATCAATAAATGTAATGAAATATGTAGCACCAGACCTTTCTATTACATTTATTGGACCACAAATATCAAAATAGATTTAATTGAAGTGGGAACTCAACTCTCTTAGATTTTCCAAATGGTTTATGTGTAATCTTTCCAGCAAGATAATTTTCAGAAGTTGACATTTCAATTTTGGTGAAAGAACCTAAATACCCTTCGTTTTCAAACCTATGCATTCAATGTTGCCCTATGTGACCTAATCTAGTATGTCATATACTAACTTCAACATCATTGTTACTTGAATAACATAGGACTACACAACGGTTGACATAATAGTCATAAGTTGAAGGATTACAATCTAATACGATAAAACGGTCGTAATGAAATCCAAAACTAAATACAACGTTATCAAGAGGTATTCTAACACCATTACGACTAAAAAAATCAAAATCAACGTCTTAAAGAACGGACACAGACATTAAGTTTCGTTGAATCTCTGAAGTATATAGGACGTCATTTAACATCAAAGAAATGACCACCATGCAAATCCACTTTGCAAGTGCCTATACCTTTGACTTCAAGCCTAACATTATTTGCTACGTAGATCCAATTTGATTTAGATGAAACTCGACAAAAATCTACATACACCTCTCTATCTTGACTCATGTGGTCGGTGGATCCTAAGTCTATAATCGACATAGGATAAGATTCAGTTAGTAAAGAAGTGCTAAAAATAGATGAAGCACTTAGAGATGTATTATTTAGAAATGCTACCTTTGTGGGCTAAGTGAATTCACGAGCGAAATACCCCAACATTTGGCAATCATAACAATTCATTTTGGTCTTGTCTCTCTTCTTGAAAAAACATTTTCTTTTCTGGAAACTTGGTTTATTCTTTTTCTTAGAGGGTCCTTCCCCAATCTCTTTGTCTTTCCCATTTCTTTTCCCTCTTTTCTTGCGCTTGAAACCTAAAGATTTTGTACCATTTGACTCTGCCACAAAGGCATTAAAAGCAGCCATAGCAGCACCAAGACACTCATATTCAAGTTCAACATGACGTACAACATCGGAAAAAGTTTTGATGCTATCATTATGGGTCAAGTTAACCTTCAAATGTTCTCAATTATTGGGAAGAGACCGAATTACTGCTTGAACTTGTTGTTCATCTAAAAGAACATGGCCAACACTCTTGGGTTGAGCTATCATGTTTGACATCACCCTAAGGTGTTGTTTGATTGTCACGACCCAAAACGAACTCGTGAGTGGCACCCACCCTTAGCCTACTAGGTGAGCGAACCAACAAATCTAAACCCCAACATTTACCAATAGTTCAACTGTAATTAAATTAAAAATAATAATAATGCGGAAGACTCAAAATCTGATTTAAGGTAACTAAGTAAATAAGCTTCTAAAGTTACACTTATCATTCCCAAAATCTGGAAGTCATCACATCAAGAACATCTATCTTCAAATTACCAAGTCTAAGAATGTTTGAGAAACAAAATAAGTAAGAGTATAGTCCATGTCCGAAATTCAAAGACATCAAGACGTGAATAAGAGAATCCAGCACGAGCTAGGAATAATAGCTCACCCCGAACTCTGATGTGCTGAAGACTGTCTAGAACTGAGGGGCGAGTCGAAGACGATGGCACACTTGCTGCACTCCACAAAATAACAAAGAATAAAATATACAAGTAGGGGTCAGTACAAGGAACACGTACTGAGTAGGTATCATCGGCCAACTCAAAATAGAAAACAATATATACCGAATAATAATCTACAGTCAACCACAATACTTAACAGATGGCAAGCAACAAATACATAAACCATTGACAACAACACCATAATAGGTACACCATCAATCACAACATCAAGCACACCTTTGAGGACTCATGCCTCCACACCATACTCATTTGGAAAAATAGTTTCTTTGAATTGGAGTAAAATAATATAATTCAAGATTCTTTCCATTTAAAAATACCGTGTCGGAACGTGACACTCCGATCCAAAAATACCGTGTCGGAACGTGACACTCCGATCCAAAAATACCGTGTCGGAACGTGACACTCCGATCCAAAAATACTGTGTTGGAACGTGACACTCCGATCCAAAAATACTATTAATTTATCCTTTATTAACACTGTTTTCAAATCATTGATATATTATTTCCATCAATCCTTATTTATTCAAGACATCACTTCAATAAAGAGGATTCAAGATTAAAATTCAATAGTCTCATAATTTTAGGAAAACCACACAATCATAACATACAACCACACAATCAAGTAATAGGAGTCTTTACAATATCACTCAATACATATCAATCGCTATTTAGAGTTTATCTATCACATAGAAGTAAACCATAACCTACCTCCACCGAGGAACCGAATTCAAGCAACCTCCAATACTTTTGCTTTCCTCAATGCTTTCGAACCTTTCCAATCTGATGATACTAAGATTTTAATGTTGCTCCTATGCAGATGAGTTTATTTCTTTCCCCTTGAGATTAATTATCCCTTATTTATAATACAAAAGACTAATTATAAAATAGTAAAGTAACCCACTAATTGATTTCATAATTAAAGCTACTCCACTAATTAATTTCATAATTAAAGCTACTCCACTAATTAATTTCATAATTAAAGCTACTCCACTAATTAATTTCATAATTACAGCTACTCCACTAATTGATTTCATAATTAAAGCTACTCCACTAATTAATTTCATAATTAAAGCTACTCCACTAATTAATTTCATAATTAAAGCTACTCTACTAATTATATAAATATAATAGTCCAAAACACCAAAAAATAAATAAATAGTGGAAGCTAACATCGTGTGGGATTACGCAGCATGTGACGGTCCGTCGCATCTACTAAATATTTATCAGAATAATTCTACTGCTCAAACCGACTAAATGGGTTGTTACAATAGATACCAATTTACCCATCGTTCGTCCTCGAACGATCACAACAAGAAAAGGGGAGGGCGAGAAAGAATACCTGGATTAGAAAAAAGATGTGGATATCTTTCTTTCATATCGACCTCACTCTCCCATGTGGACTCTTCAACTGGACGATCCTTCCACTGAACCTTGATAGATGCAATCTCCTTTGATCGCAACTTGCGGACCTCCTTATCTAGAATAGCAATAGGCTGTTCTTCATAAGACAGATTCTTATCAAGAAGAATTGAATCCCAACGAATAATATAATTTCCATCACCATGGTATTTCTTCAGCATAGACACATGAAATACCGGGTGCACTCCTGACAACCCTGGAGGCAATGCCAATTCATAGGCCACATCCCCCACGCGCTTCAGAACTTCGAATGGACCAATATATCTCGGACTAAGCTTACCTTGCTTACCAAACCGCATCACACCCTTCATGGGTGAAACCTTCAGCAAGACTTGTTCACCCTCCATAAAATCCAAGTCTCTAACCTTTCGATCTGCATATTCTTTCTGCCTATTCTGAGCTGCTAGCAGATTCCCCTGAATGAATTTTACTTTATCTAACGATTCCCTCAATAGATCGGTACCCCAAGGTCTCACCTCAAATGCGTCAAACAAACCAATGGGAGACCTACATATCCTCCCATACAGTGCCTCAAATGGGGCCATATCAATACTTGAGTGAAAGCTATTATTGTATGAAAATTCAACTAAGGGTAAGAATTTATCCCAATGACCACCAAAATCTATCACACATGCACGAAGCATATCCTCCAACACCTGAATCGTTCGCTCAGACTGACCATCGGTCTGAGGGTGAAATGCAGTACTAAGATATAACCTAGTACCTAATTCAGCATGTAATGTTCTCCAAAACATAGAAGTAAATTGCGTACCTCTATCTGATATGATGGAAAGTGGAACTCCATGCAATCAAACAATTTTTGAGATATAGAGTTTGGCTAACTTCTCTGCATTGTAAGTCATCTTGACCGGAATGAAATGAGCAGACTTAGTTAACCTGTCAACAATTACCCAAATAGAATCAAACTTACCCAATGTCTTTGGAAGACCAACTACGAAATCCATTGCAATTCTTTCCCACTTCCATTGAGGAATGGGCATTCTCTGGAGTGTCCCTCCGGGCCTCTGGTGTTCATACTTTACCTGCTGACAATTCGGGCATTGGGCAACAAAATCAACAATGTCACGCTTCATTCTACTCCACCAGAAATGTTGTTTTAGGTCACGATACATCTTGGTTACACCAGGATGTATAGAATACCTTGAACTATGACCCTCTATAAGAATAGTGTGAATCAAATCATCAATACGGGGCACACATACCTTTCCCTTAATTCTCAAAATGCCTTCCTCATCAATCATTGCCTCTTTAGCCTCTCCTCGCAATACCATATCTCGAATTCGGCTCAGCTTCTCATCAGCAAACTGCTTTCCCTTAATCTTGTCAAGAAAAGAAGATCTTGCCTCCACACAGGCTAAAAATCCTCCTTTCTCTAGCACTTCCAGCCTCATAAAGTCATTAGCCAATGTATGAACCTCTCTAGCCAATGGGCGTCTAGAAACTTGTAAGTGGGCTAAACTACCCATGCTCCCTGCTTTTCTACTTAAAGCATCTGCCACAACATTTGCTTTTCCTGGGTGATACAAAATAGTAATATCATAGTCCTTCAACAGTTCCATCCACCTCCTCTGCCTCAAATTCAAATCTTTTTGAGTAAAGACAAACTGTAAACTACGATGATCTGTATAAACTTCACACTTTACCCCATATAGATAATGTCTCCATTGCTTTAATGCAAATATAACTGCAGCCAACTCCAAATCATGGGTCGGATAGTTACGTTCATGCACTTTTAATTGCCTCGAAACATAAGCAATTACATTCCTCTCCTGCATTAGCACTGCACCAAAACCAGAATAAGATGCATCACAATAAACAATAAAATTCTCACCTTCCACTGACAAGGTAAGAATTGGTGCAGTAGTCAACAAGGTCTTAAGTTTTTGGAAGCTTTCTTCACATTCATCCGACCATACAAATGGAACATTCTGCTTAGTCAAATTTGTCAGCTGTGAAGCAATAGAAGAAAATCCCTTGATAAATCGACGGTAGTAGCTAGCTAAACCAACAAAGCTCCTTACCTGTGTAACATTAGTAGGTCTTAGCCAACTCTTCACTGCTTCAATCTTAGAGGGATCCACCATCACTCCATCTTTAGAAACCACGTGCCCCAAGAAGGACACTGAATCCAGCCAAAACTCACACTTGGAGAATTTGGCATAAAGCCTTTTCTCCCTCAACAACTCCAATACAATTCTCAAATGCTCCTCATGTTCTTTCCTATTCTTTGAGTATATCAGTATATCATCAATAAATATAATAACAAAGAGATCCAGATATGGCTTAAAAATTCCGTTCATCAGGCTCATAAAAGCAGCAGGGGCATTCGTAAGTCCAAAAGACATTACTAAGAATTCATAATGCCCATACCTGGTTCGAAAATCAATCTTTGGCACATCTGCTGCCCGTATTTTCAATTGATGATAACCGGATCTCAAATCAATTTTAGAGAAGACACAAGCACCTTGTAACTGATCGAACAAATCATCAATGCGAGGAATTGGATACTTGTTCTTAATAGTTACCTTATTCAGCTGCCTGTAGTCTATGCACATCCGAAGACTTCCATCTTTCTTCTTCACAAATAAAACAGGAGCACCCCAAGGGGATGCACTTGGACTAATAAAACCTTTACCTAACAACTCCTGAAGTTGGACCTTTAACTCCCTTAACTCATCTGGAGCCATTCTATAAGGGGGAATAGAAATGGGGCGAGTATCCGGCTCCAAATCAATACAAAAATCAATATCCCTATCCGGTGGCATACCAGGAAGGTCTGCAGGAAACACATCCAGAAACTCATAGACTATCGAAACAGAATCAATCGAATGTACTTTGGAAGTATCATCTTTGAGATGGGCCAAAAAAGCTAAACAACCCCTACTCACCACCCTCCTAGCACGAAGAAAAGATATAATACGAACTGGAGTAGAAATATAGTCACCCTCCCACACTAATGGGTTTGTCCCAGGCTTGGCCAATGTCACAGTTTTAGCATTACAATCTAAGATTGCAAAATTTGGAGAAAGCCAAGTCATACCCAGAATTACATCAAAATCAACCCTTTCTAGAATAATCAAATCCACGTAAGTGTTACTCCCCACAAAAGTCACAAGGCAAGACCTATACACTTTCTCAACTATCACAGACTCACCCACGGGAGTAGAGACACGAATAGGCATATCAAGTAAATCACAACTTAACTCAAGACCAGTAGCAAATGTGGAAGATACAGATGAAAATGTGGATCCAGGATCAAATAATACAGAAGCCATGCAATCACAGACCAAAAGAGTACCTGTGATAACAGCATCAGATGTTTCTGCCTCAGACCTCCCGAGGAAAGCATAACAATGGGCCCTATCACTGGTCTGTCCATTGGCCTTACCAAGTTGCGCTGCAGTAGTTCCAACTTGCCCGCTACCCCGGCTGATTTGGTGACCACTATTACCTTGGCCACCACCTCCTCCAAAATGACGGCATCTCCCATGATCACCTCTACCTCTAACTATTGGGGGTTTGTAACTCTGTTTCGGACAATACCTCCTAATATGTCCAGTCTCTCCACATCCATAACAATTTCTGGAGTCAAGCATAGGTCTTTGTGAGAATGACGAAGTCTGGGGATAACCTCCAAACTCAGAAAAATGCTGACAGGCCTGCGATGGACCCCTAGCTAAAGCCTGTAGTGAAGACTGAATAGGACGGGCTGGCTAACCTCCTGAACTCTTCCCTCTTGAGTAAGAACCACTAAACTCACCTCCCTTACGGAACTTCTTAAATGTCGACACCATGGTGAAGTTGTCTGGCTTCACCCCCTCTACTTCTATCACAAAATCAACCACTTCCTGAAAGGATTTTGCTGCAGCAGCTACCTGTAAGGTTGGGATCTGCAAATCTAACCTCAATCCTTTCACAAAGCGGCGAATCCGCTCTTGGGGACTGAAGCAAAGCTGAGTGGCATACCTGGATAGTGCACAAAATTTGGCCTCATAAGCAGCAATGGACATCCTTCCTTGCTCTAGACTCAGGAACTCATCTCTCCTTTTATCCCTCAAGGTCCGGGGTATATACTTCTCCATAAACAGTCTAGAAAATGATGCCCAAGTCATGGGTGGTGCCTGTGCTGATTGACACTCAACATACGACCGCCACCACATTTTGTCATCCCCCTGAAACTGATAGGTCACAAACTCAACACCGGATCGTTCTACTATGTCCATCTTATGTAGCAGCTCATGACAATCAACCAGAAAATCATAGGCATCCTCAGATTCAGCACCCTTAAAGACTGGAGGTCTCAACTTTAAGAACTTAATGAAAAGTTCATGTTGATCACCTGTCATTATAGACCCTGTAGTCAATCGAGGGAATGTGCCTACTTCCAATGATGCCTCCATGCGGGGAGCCACAGCAGCTGCATGTTGTACTCCCGGAACCTGATGTGCTGGTGTAGAAAACACTGGAGGTCTCTGGACCTGATCAGATAACCCGCTAAGATAAGCAAGAACCTGATTAATCATCTCTGGGGTGGGCAGGGTGGTAATTCCTCATCTTGAACCTGCTCATTTTCCCCTTCCTCACCCTCTCTTACTACCTCATCAGTCGGTGGAGGAGTCACTGTCCTATTCCTAGCTGGACCAGGTGTTTGTCCTCTACCTCTAATGGGCGTCCTCCTGCGACCTCTACCACGGCCTCTTGCCACTGCTCCTCCTCGAGCTACAGCCCCAATGATTGGCTCAGACGCATCTTGTCTTGCCGGTGTTGGTGTTGGCACAGTTGTTGCTCTAGTTCTAACCATCTGCGAAATAGAGTGAGGATGTCAGATACCAATTTGTATCATCTAGATACCAATTGGATCCAAGTAATAGCACGAGAGAAAGAAAGAATGGAGTTTTCCTAAAGCCCTATAGCCTCTCGAAGAAAAGTAAAGGCGTCCCCATACCGTTCCTCAAGACTCTACTAGACTTGTTCTTGTGTGATGAGACCAACGAACCTAACGCTTTGATACCAAGTTTGTCACGACCCAAAACGAACTCGTGTGTGGCACCCACCCTTAGCCTACTAGGTGAGCGAACCAAAAATCTAAACCCCAACATTTACCAATAGTTCAACTATAATTAAATAAAAAAATAATAATAATGCGGAAGACTCAAAATCTGATTTAAGGTAACTAAGTAAATAAGCTTCTAAAATTACACTTATCATTCCCAAAATCTGGAAGTCATCACATCAAGAACATCTATCCTCAAATTACCTAGTCTAAGAATGTTTGAGAAACAAAATAAGTAAGAAGATGGTCCATGTCCGAAATTCAAAGACATCAAGACGTGAAGAAGAGAATCCATCACGAGCTAGGAATAATAGCTCACCCCGAACTCTGATGTGCTGAAGACTGTCTAGAACTGAGGGCGAGTCGAAGACGATGGCACACTTGCTGCACTCCACAAAATAACAAAGAAGAAAATATACAAGTAGGGGTCAGTACAAGGAACACGTACTGAGTAGGTATCATCGGCCAACTCAAAATAGAAAACAATATATACCGAATAATAATATACAGTCAACCACAATACTTAACAGATGGCAAGCAACAAATACATAAACCATTGACAACAACACCATAATAGGTATACCGTCAATCACAACATCAAGCACACCTTTGAGGACTCATGCCTCCACACCATACTCATTTGGGAAAATAGTTTCTTTGAATTGGAGTAAAATAATATAATTCAAGATTCTTTCCATTTAAAAATACCGTGTCGAAACGTGACACTCCGATCCAAAAATACCGTGTCAGAACGTGAAACTCCGATCCAAAAATACCGTGTCGGAACGTGACACTCCGATCCAAAAATACCGTGTCAGAACGTGACACTCCGATCCAAAAATACCGTATCGGAACGTGACACTCCGATCCAAAAATACTATTAATTTATCCTTTATTAACACTGTTTTCAAATCATTGATATATTATTTCCATCAAGCCTTCTTTATTCAAGACATCACTTCAATAAAGAGGATTCAAGATTAAAATTCAATAGTCTCATAATTTTAGGAAAGCCACACAATCATAACATACAACCACACAATCAATTAATAGGAGTCTTTACAATATCACCCAATACATATCAATCGCTATTTAGAGTTTATCTATCACATAGAAGTAAACCATAACCTACCTCTACCGAGGAACCGAATTCAAGCAACCTCCAATACTTTTGCTTTCCTCAATGCTTTCGAACCTTTCCAATCTGATGATACTAAGATTTTAATGTTGCTCCTCTGCAGATGAGTTTCTTTCTTTCCCCTTGAGATTAATTATCCCTTATTTATAATACATAAGACTAATTATAAAATAGTAAAGTAACCCACTAATTGATTTCATAATTAAAGCTACTCCACTAATTAATTTCATAATTAAAGCTACTCCACTAATTAATTTCATAATTAAAGCTACTCCACTAATTGATTTCATAATTAAAGTTACTCCACTAATTGATTTCATAATTAAAGCTACTCCACTAATTAATTTCATAATTAAAGCTACTCCACTAATTAATTTCATAATTAAAGCTACTCTACTAATTATATAAATATAATAGTCCAAAACACCCAAAAATAAATAAATAGTGGAAGCTAACATCGTGTGGGATTACGCAGCGTGTGACGGTCCGTCGCATCTAGTAAATATTTATCAGAATAATTCTACTGCTCAAACCGACTAAATGGGTTGTTACATTGATATTTTGATCATGACGTTTTCTGTAAGTGTCAAATTTGACAGTCAATTATTGGAGACAGGTAACAGACGTATCCCCACATATTCCTCGCGGATGTACCCACATAGTATGAACAGTAGGGAATTCTTCACATTCATGTATGAGGTCATCAATAACTGAACTAACTATTATTAAACTTGCAGTGGAGTTAACCTTTTTCCAAGATTTATTAGCATCAAGATCCCTTCTATTTTGTGCAATATTACCATCTTCTGATTGATTTAAAACATGATTTATACCTTCCAAAGCATTTTATTCTTCTAGTACATAACATAGTTTATGACTCCAGATGTCGTTATATCACCTTTGTTTAAGTCAACAATGATACTTTTTGATGTTATATCTGTTATTGTCACATAATTAGGCAAGAATAAGCAACTAAAGATTACAAGTAACTCAAAGACTGAAATCCTCCCACAAATCTTCAAGACAACTAATGTAAACCCTAAAAGGTTGACTGATCCATATGTAATGATAAATTCATTCAATCTACTACCCTAAGGTTCACAAAGATCAATTTTTAAATAAGCGAAGACTTTCCAATCTAAAATTTCCTTATAATCAGGTAGTTCGACCCATTTTATTTCAAATAGGTGAATAAAATCACGTGCTGACACATCAGGGAGAATTTTCAATGACTCAACTCCTTAAATTTTCTCTCTTTTTCCCTTCGGATTCTTTCATTCCTTAACAAAAAAAAATTCACCCTTAGGACACCAATTTGTATGACTTCACGCCCTCAGAAACATGTCTTATGGCGACTTGCTTTCCTACCTTGACCAAAGGATCGACTTTGAGAACTCCCACTTGGATTGATTTAAGCATGTTCCCGTTCAGACATATCTGAAATGGGAACAAAAATGAAAATATGGTTAATACCATTTAATGTGACAACGTATGTCACAAATTTCTCGTAGGAGACAAGGAACCATTTAAGGAATTTGAAGGACTAAAATGATATATATTTCTTTTTAGGACCAATTTTCTTATGTTAAAGTAAATAATAAAATAAATATCTTGTTAACATAAAAGAAACTACAAAATCATTGTCTATTTTTCATAAGAAAACAATATTATTATGATACCAAATAAAATGGTATAAGAATTTCTATTATTATTAGGATCAGTCATCATTTTCTGCTTTTTTTTTTCTTCATCACTCTTAATAGAAAAAGACGAAAAAAATTAAATAGTGGACCATCCCTATATTTACTTTTTATTCTTATCTTTACAGAAAAAGACAAAAAAAATAATTAAGAGATAAAAATCACACGTTTCTCAAAAAATAGAATAGAAAAGAGTGGAACCATTTATTTTTCCTTCTTAAGTCTCAAAAAAAAGGATATAGTTTGTCCCTTATCCTCTTTTCCATTTTTTTTATTTTTTTATTTTGTTTATTCACTAACAAATAAAAGTTTATCTTTTCAAGTCTTTATCCAACTCAAAATCTTTTTTCTTTTCAACCTATAAAATTAACTCTTTAGAAATATCATTCATCCTCTCCCGTTACTTTCTTAAAAAAACAGAGAAACAACAAACAAAACTTCTTCAAAATTCCAGAACCACAAGGCAGAAAAAAATATTGAGGTAGTAAATATTCTCTCTTTCCTATTCATCATTGAATTATCCTACTCAGCATGGAAGGTCGAGTAACAAAAAAAACAGATCAATAAATTATCATATCTCAAATTTTTTGATTCATTCAATGCGAGAATTTCATTTTTTATTCAAACAGTGAACAATCAAACTATGCTCTGATCCCATTTGCTAGATTTACAGAAAGAAATAGACAAATTGTGTACCTTATAGTTTTGCAGGCGGAAGTCGATTGCTCCAAAGTCTTTCTGTGAATCTCTAGGAATCAAATATTGATTCACAAACTAAATGTACCTGACTGAAAAAAGTTCTCCTTCTTTCATATTTGTGTTTTTGTTGTTTTTTGTATTTCCTTTGTTTATGTATTTTCTTCTCCGCTTATTTGAAAAAGAAAATTTCCTTTTAATAAGAGGGGTTGAGAGGTTATCAGTTTAATAATTGTTCCCCCTCCCCCTTTTTTTGAATTTGGATATAAGAACTCTTATCAACAATCTCTTGGGTCGGGTCGGTCCACCTTGGCGACCCACGACCCTAAACTTACAGATATTATTTGGTAATATTTAAATGGTTCAATTTTTAAATGCTTCTACTGAATCACAAGAAGAATATAAATGGGAGTAGACCTCGATGAATTCCGTAGCTAACGAAGGGTACATTAGACCTGGTGCACCTTGTAATTATTGATTAATGATAAAGCTCGTGCTAGTGGTAAAGTAGAACTAGTATACTATTACCAATATCCCTCGAGTAGGGATCTAACGATATGAATATTTAACTCCTTTATGAAGAGTTCACTTCTATAGGTTGCTTCGTAAAGAGAAGCCATACTGATTACACGATCCATCCTTGGAAACCTATCTGCGATCAGATTTGATATATAAATATTTTTCTGAGTTTAATATTAAGTATTTACATTGATTTATACTATATTAGACAATAAAGATGGATATTACTATCATTTCTGAAAGAGCATCACTTTACCATTTGATTATCATACTATCATGTTTTCTGACTTATACCTCATTAAAATGGTTGTGTTTAAGTGTTATTACTCATTGGGATAGTGTCTCACTCCTCACTATTTGTTTTTACAAAAAACTCAGGTGGTATTGAAGAGGATTTCATTAACCAGAGAGTGTGATTTGGTAGCATCTGGTGAGCCACGATTGCTTCTCCTGGCAAGAGAACATTTGATTTGCTATGCCTATTTAGTTCTTTAAAACTCTTAGATTCTCTCCATTTGTCAGTTCTTATTTAGAGTCAGGATATTCCTTCAAATTGTAGTCAAGTGAGTTGTTTTAACCTCTTTTCATATTTGGAGATGAATTGGTTTTATTGCGTGACAATTAGATCATTGATGGAGTATATGTTGTGGTTTTGTATTTAATATTAGTTGTGTTGTGGATTTGAAATTTTAGGATATGCATAAAACAAAGGAAAATCTGCAATTTTTTGTAGAATTCTTGTAATGTTGGCTTTGGAATTCTTCCCCTTCCCGCCGGTCATGACCCTTAATTGAGTCGTGATAGGATTATTTGAAGATGTTCAGAGTAATCAACCTGAGATGAACAGATTTATGATTGCAGGTTATTTTGTGGAGTACTTTAATTGTCATTACAAACTGTTCTTATTATCAACTAACAAGGAATGAACTCGCTTTCACGGTTAATAGGTACTGTACATGTCAGTTATTTTGAACCTCTATCCTGATTCATAAGTACATCATGTTTATTGTTAACTTGAGGGTAAGGTAAGGAAAAATGAGAAGGGGATTACAAGATTAGAGTTCAAATAGTCAACCTGCTACTAAAATTCTCAATTGGTCAATCTAAGTACTTTTAAGGAAGCACTATTATTTTAGATGTTCAGACAATAATGTGGAAATAAATTGTTGTTCAAGTGGCTTTTTATGTCACTAAAGTGTTATAAAAAGATAAAACTTCATTGTCATACTTATTGACTGACGTCACTGATTTTTTTCTGGAGTCTAAACGGTTAGAAAAGTAGATGGTTATGAGAGTAGAGATTTATTAAATGAGCTTAGATGATTAATAAATGAGATGGAAAGGTGAGAGATCTGTTATTGAGTTTCTGCCATATCAAAGTCAGCAGCTCTGGGAGAATTGATCATTACAAGCGTGAGCAATTTTGTAAAATGGACCTCAATTGTATAAAATACAAATATTGTTATTAACTAAGAAAAACATGTTGATTGTTGCATCACACAAAAACTAACTCTTTAACTCTTACATGGAAATATGGTGAAGAGCTCATGCTTCGATTTGCTTCATTATTTTATGTAAAAACATCAGTTGGTGTATGAAAAAGTCCTCCTTTGTTTTACTTAGTCTATTCTAAGATGTGATTCATCAGTTTGCTTTAGATGAGTCAATTTATGCGTACTGGATGTGAACTTCAGTTGTGGTATTAAGTATGCTTAACTTTATTTGTCAAATATTTTTAAGATGCAAATTATTTATTAACAAATATTAGCTTGGAATTGATCTTTTGAGAGTTTTACTTCATAATGATACATCTGAATTTATTTTTCTCATTTTTTTTTCTTTACTCTGTTTCTTAAGCTAGCTGTTGATGTTATTATCCTTGCAAGTTTAAGTACTCCCAGTTAGTGAAATAGAATCTTGTAAGCGTTTGAAAAAGAAAATAGTCTTCTTTCAAAGTTAGTTTATCTCAACTCACAAATTTGATCAAATACTCATGAATGTCACCCTTGATTTTCTATCTTATTTGTGACAATTCATCAATCATCCTGCAATTTCAACATCACATGTTCATAGACTTTGTACATGAGAAATGTTATAGTGAATTATACTCTGGAACCTACAACTTCACCATCATATATTCATAGTAATAACAGATAGTATTAAATAAATAGTATAAAATAATATTAGTATTTACTGTGTACTAATCCTAGTCCTATTAGGATTAGTACTCCTTAATCCTAGTCCTAGTAGGATTAGTACTCCTTAATCCTAGTCCTATTAGGATTAGTACTCCTTCCTATATCTCCTATATATATCTCCCATTTATTCCCTTAACACTTCAATACAATCAATATTCCTTCATGGTATCAAGAGCCAGAAAATCTAGATCTTCTTTTCTCTAGGTTTTTTTTTCTCTCTTTAGAGCACCGATCGTTCCCTCTCTTCTCTTGGGCGGCGGCAGCCATGACAACCGAGGTGGATCCTCTCGATTCACTTCCTTCTGGCGTTAAACTCCTTCTTAGGCATCTTCATGCCCTGATTCCCAAAAAATTATCAGACATAAATTACCCTACATGGAAAATCACCGTTCTTACAGCCCTTGAGGCCAATTATCTTCTCAAATACGTCGATAGAAGCACAAAACCACCGCCGGCAGTCATTACCGCCACGGAAAAATAAGAAAAAACAAATCTGGCCCATGCCGCCTGGAAAGCCGTGGATGGCCAGATCCGATCATGTTTGATTGCGTTCATCTCTCCCATGGTTCAGAAACACGTCCGATCCTACACAACTACTTCAGCCCTATGGACGGCCCTCGCAGCACGCTATGCATCAATTTCCCACTCTCATATTTTTCAATTGCGTGATCGTCTCCACACAATTACCAAAGGCACGAAAACTATGGCGGAGTATTTGGACGAGGTCTCAACCATCATCACAACCCTCGACACCGTGAACGAAATCATTTCCGAAAATGATCTCGTCATGTGCGTCGTTCGGGGGGCTCCCATCAGCTTACTCCTCCATTAAACAGGATGTTTGCATCAGTCCAATGCCCGTTGACCTGGCTACTCTCTCCTCGTGGCTAAAAAGTGAAGAAATCAACGTGGATCTGGAGAGAAAACTTCTTCTCCGAGAATCCGCTGTTATGGAGCCGGCCACCGCCCTCACCGCAAGCCATAACTATCGCGGAGGGCGTGGTGGCGGCCTGCAGGGGAGCCGCGGCGGCTACGGAAGAAACAGCGGATGATGCGGGCGCGGCGGTCGGCAGGGCAGTCGTCCGCCGTACGACGGTCAGCAGCACGGCAGCAACAACAGCCTGCACTCCTTCGGCAGCGGCGGGCAATCATCTTCCAGTGGCGAGCAGGGCACTTACGAGCGAGATCGTCCAACTTGTCAAATCTGTCAGAAAACAGGACACACCGCTGTTCGTTGCTGGTTTCGGTATGAGGAGAGCTGAAATAGTGATAATCGTGCCAATTATGCATCTCAAGCCAGCCCTTCCTCTGAATGGCTGTTGGATACTGGGGCCAACATGCACGTTACTTCTGATCTATCCAAGCTTAACGCTCCTAATCCATATCATGGCTCCAATTGTATTACTGTTCGCAACGGTGAGTCCCTTAATATTTCTCACACTGGCACGGGTACCATTAAAAACCCCACCGCTATCTTTCACCTAGGTAACCTTACCCACGTCCCTTCTATTAAAACCAATCTCCTTTCAGTTCACCAATTCACAAAAGACAATAATTGCTCACTCTTGTTCACCTCTAATGATTTTCAGATCCTAGACAATACTACCAAGAGGGTGATTTTTCAGGGCCCCTTTGAGCATGGTCTGTACGTTCTTCCTGGCACAAGTTCGTCTGCCCACCCAGTTTCAGAAAGCGTTCCTGTGGCTCCGGTGGCTCTTTCGGCTGATGGCCACAATCTGTTGTGGCACAGTCGCTGGGTCACCCGTCTACTCAAATAATAAATTCTTTAATGTCTCAATTAGGTTTTTCTTCCATTCATGTAAACAATTGTGACTCCTGTTCAATTGCTAAATCTCATAAATTACCTTTTACTTTATCTGAGAAGCGTACAACTGCACCTTTTCAACTTATTCATTCTGACCTATGGGGTCCTACTGTTGTTCCTTCATTTTCTGATTTTTGCTATTATATTTGTTTTGTGGATGATTTTACAAAATACACTTGGTTGTACCCACTAAAACACAAATCACAGGCATACACCACCTTTGTCACTTTTGAAAAAATGGTCAAAACACAATTTAATTCTCATGTTAAACTTTTTCGAAGTGACAATGGAAAGGAATATGTAAATAACATCTTTGTCCTGTTTCGCAATCCCTAGGAATTATACATCAAACCTCATGTCCATACACTCCCGAAAAGAATGGGGTGGCTGAGCGTAAGTATCGCCATCTCATTGAAACGGTGGTTACTCCTTTACATCAATCTCATCTCCCTGTCTCCTTTTGGGTAGAAGATCTAGCCACCGCAAACTACCTCATTAACAGAATGCCCAGTCACACCCTCTCCAACAAATCACCCTATCAACTCCTTTACCAAGAACTTCCCAAGTATACCAACCTCCGCGTCTTTGGGTGTCTTGCCTACCCTTGGCTACGCCCTCATATTACTCACAAATTACAACCCCGATCCCGTCCTTGTATTTTTTTTGGGCTATCATCCTACCTCCAAGGGTTATCGCTGTCTTGACCCACAAACTCATAAAGTTTACATATCTCGTCATGTCAAATTTGTTGAACATTAGTTTCCCTACGAGTCTATTTCCTCCTCCACAAATACATCATTCCTTGGCGTCCTTCCCCTTTTTCCAACATACTCACAGGGTCCCTCACCACCTCCCCCCACACCTCCACCCACTACCCAACCACCCCTCATCACCCCTTCGACCGTCACCCACAATACACTCGCAACCACCACCCACACTCACAACCAACCCGAACCACCCCATACCCACAACATCTCCAGCCCTATCCGTTTTGGGTCCTTCCCGGCCACCCATGAATCACCACCGCCCGTGCCACCCCCCAATACTAATCCCATGTTAATCCGTGGCAAAGCCGGTATCTTTAAACCCAGAACCTTTCAGGCTACCATACTACAAAATACACCCCTTCCCGATAGTGAACCAACAACCTACTCTGTTGCCTCAAAAAATGCTTATTGGCGTCATGCTATGTATGAAGAGTTTAAGGCTTTGACTGATCAGAAAACTTGGGTTCTTGTACCTAAGCCCCATGGGCGGCACCCAATGGGGTGTAAATGAGTGTACAAAATTAAACACAATACAGATGGCAGTATTTCCAGGTACAAGGCTCGTTTGGTTGCTAAAGGCTACAATCAGGAGTATGAGCTTGATTACTACGAGACATTCAGTCCTGTTATTCGGCAGGAAACCATTCGTCTGGTACTGCCACTCGCCGTGCGCAACAATTGGCCCATCAATCAGTTGGATGTTTCCAATGCTTTTCTTCATGGCAAGCTTGATGAAACTATCTACATGACGCAACCACCGGGCTATCTTGATCCTCGCTTCCCTCAACATGTTTGCAAAATCCAGAAGTCTCTGTATGGAATCAAGCAATCCCCCCGTGCTTGGTACACACGTCTGAAAATGTTCCTCCACGGACTCGGCTTACATTATTTTCTAGGAATGGATGTTTCTCGGACAGGCAGCGGCTTGTTTCTTAATCAGTCAAAATATGCTCGAGATCTGTTGCAGAATGCTGGACTGGAAAAATGCACCAATCAACCAACACCGATGGCAGTCTCTTCGTCTACGAATGGAGCCGACACCCCCTTTGTCGATATCACCCACTTCCGCAGCCTCATTGGGGCTCTACAGTATCTGGCCATTACCTGTCCTGACATCCAGTTTGCTATCAACCGAGTTGCTCAGCGCATGCATCAACCAAGTGAACATGATTACCATTATCTAAAATGCATTCTCATGTACATTTTTGGCACTCTTGGTCGTGGTTTACTCATACGACCCAGGGACTTGGAGCTTCGGGGTTTCTTAGATTGAGATTGGGTGGATGATAAAAATGACAGAAAATCTACATCGGGGTTTCTCATTTTTTTGGGGCCGAACCTGATCTCCTGGTGTACAAAAAAACAACCCAAGTTCTCTCGGTCCTCGACTGAAGCTGAATACCGCGCCCTTGCTCTTCTTGCTGCTGAGACCATGTGGGTCACATATATTCTTCGCGAACTCCGCGCCACTCACATTGTTCCTACTCTCTATTGTGACAACAAATGAACCATCTGTGTGGCCAAGAATTCCGTCCTACACACCAGAATGAAGCATGTTGATACCGATTGTCTCTTTGTTCGCGATGAAGTTCAGGCCGGCACCATGACTGTGCAGTATGTTCCCATTGAAGAACAACCGGCTGATATTCTCACCAAGCCTCTCACGAGCCGACAGCATGATTACCTCAGTTCCAAGCTTCCGTTCGTTTCCGCTCAGCTCAGCTTGAGGGGGGATAATAACAGATAGTATTAAATAAATAGTATAAAATAATATTAGTATTTACTGTGTACTAATCCTAGTCCTATTAGGATTAGTACTCCTTAATCCTAGTCCTATTAGGATTAGTACTCCTTCCTATATCTCCTATATATATCTCCCATGTATTCCCTTAACACTTCAATACAATCAATATTCCTTCGCATAGATTTTACACATGACAAATGCTATGGTGAATTTATTATTTTTAATAATTTTTTGTTTGCTATATCTATTACAGGTTCAGTGGGTATTCTATTTAAATTTTATTTTTCTACTTTTAATTTTTTTTCTCTTTTTTTCAAAAAGTAAATCAAGCCAGTGGTCTCCGAAAGTCAAATTTTATACAAATTAGTGTTTATGGAGTCTTGGCTAAATTGTCGACTGATTAAGAATTGAAGACATGTAATTAGAGGGCTTATATTTCTAAGAGTAATAACTTCTAACTAAAATTTCTTGATTTTTTTTCTTGGCGTTTCTATTATATGTTAGGAAGGGTACAATATGAGGATGATTTCGGATCTTCTATATAAACTTCTTCTTAAGATAGATTATCAAAGATGATTGATATGAACATCATGAGTTGTCCATAATAAATATAGTTGTTGTCAATATTGGGAAAATGCCGATAGAAATAAAAATATATGTGGTAAAAGTAATGGAAATAAAATGAGAAAATAATGACATCAACAATTTTACGTGGAAATCCTTCTAAATAAGGGGAAAAACCACGGGCTAAGAGGAGATACTAATAACACTATAGTAAGGAATTTTACAGTGTGTAGTCACTAATACAATACGCATAGTAACTACTACACACTCAAAAGTAACAACACTCTTTTGGTTTTCACCTTACTAAAATATCGCTCACACTCTATTTTTCTTCACAGACTATTTTTCTTGTATAGTCTATGGAATACCTCACTTTGCTCACAAAATGGATTTTCTCTCTAACTTGGTGTGTTCTACAAATGAGCAAGAATGCTCTATTTATAGAAGCATAAAACCATGTTGATGTCACTAATGACATAGGTAAATGTAGCAAAGTCAAAAAAAGGTTGCAAATCTTATCAATTTGTCAACCACCAAAATCTTTTATTTTCAACACCAAGTACTATTCCTTTTTAACAATTGCTTGTAGCAATTGAATAGCAAAAGTTGACCAAAAATAGTATGGATTCAACAAATCTCCACCTCTAGTCCCATTTATTGGAAAAGGTATCTTCATATTCTATAGAGACAGCTCATACCGACAAGTTCTTTGCATAACTCGAACTTGTCTTTCGGTATCGTCTTGGTACGGATATCTATAGGATTTTCACTTGTGTTGATCTTTTTGACGTGATTTGATTCTCTCTCCACTTCTTCACGAATTCAATGATATCGTCGTCGAATTGTTTTGTTTTTGCATGGTACATGGAATTCTTTCTCAAGTCTATTGCACTCTGGCTGTCACAATAGAAAATATACTCCATCTGATTCAATCCAAGCTCTTGAAGAAATCGCTTTAGCCATATCATCTCTTTGCCGGGTTCAGTAGCCGCAATATACTCAGCTTCAGTGGTAGATAGTGCAACACACTTCTGCAACTTTGACTGCCATGATATAGCTCCCCCTGAAAAAGTAAACAAATATCAAGTAGTGGATTTACTGTTATCAAAGTCACGTGCCATATCAGAATCTGTACAACCTTTCAAAATTGGATTTGATGCTACAAAACACAAGCATTCATCTGAGCTTCCTCTAAGATACTTGAGTATCCACTTCACAGTTTCCCAATGCTCTTTTCCCGGATTATCGAGGAATATGCTGACAACACCAACTATGTGAGCAATATCAGTCCTAGTGCATACCATTGCATACATTAGACTTCCGAGATGCAGGAATATGAAACTTTGGCCATGTTCTCTTTTTCCTTCTTAGTGTAAGACACATCTTCTTTCTAAACTTCATATGACCAGCAAGAGGTGTACTGACAGGTTTGGCATTTTTCATATTGAATCACTCTAGAACACGTTCAATGTTCTTCTTCTGGGAAAAATAAATCTTCCTTTTATCTCTGAGATGAGTAATTCTCATGCCCAAAATTTGGTTGGCATGGACCAAGTATTTCATAGAAAAAGACTTACACAAATTTTTCTTAAGCTAGTCAGTCTTGGCAGTATTCTTGCCTACAATCAATATATTATCCAAATACAGCAAAATGATGATAAAATCATTGTCAGAAAATTTTTGTACAAATACACAATGATCTGAAGAAGTCTTGTTATAACCTTGCTCCTCCATAACAGATTCAAACTTCTTGTACCAATGTCTAGGAGCTTGCTTTAGGACATATAAACTCTTTCTGAGTTTGCACACAAAATTTTTTTACCATTTACTTTGAAGCCCTCAAGTTGTTCCATATAAATCTCTTGTTCTAGGTCACCGTGAAGGAAATCCGTCTTCACATCCATTTGCTCAATCTCTAAATTAAGATTAGTAGCCAAACCTAGAACAGTGCGAATCGAGGATATTTTCACAATAGGAGAAAATATTTCGTCAAAGTCAATACCCTTCGTTTGACCAAATCCCTTAACAACCAACTTAGCTTTGTACCTGGATTTCAAGTTGTGTTCTTCAACTTTAACTTTGAACACCCACTTGTTCTTCAAAGCTCTCATGCCCTTAGGAAATTTTACCCACTCATAAGTATGGATCTCATGCGGAGACTTCATCTCATCTTGCATGGCTTCAATCCATTGATTCTTGTGCTCATATTTCATGGCCTCCTCATAACATTCAGGTTCTCCCCCATCAGTGAGTAACATATACTCATTGGGTGAATAACGGGATGAAGGAAACCGTTGTCTTGTTGACCTTCGAAGCGGAATATTTAATTTGTCCACAACTTCATGAGCAATAGGTTCATCAATAACAATATCATTGTTATTATCAACATCAACATGTTTATTCGATACATAATTCTGGACGTTACCATGATTATCAAGCCCAAAAACATCATGCACCTTGTGTGAGGAACGTCATCATGATGAACTATACCATCAAAACTTGAAGATTATACCTTCTCAGCTTTGTCAATATCTTCAATTGTTTGATTCTCTATGAAAATGATATCACGGCTTCTCACAATTTTCCTTGAAATTGGATCATATAGCCTGTAAGCAAATTCATCTGGGCCATATCCAATGAAGGTGTGTTGTCTTGTGTTGGCATCTAACTTTGACCTCTCATCTTTTGGCACATGTACAAAAGCTTTGCAACCAAATAATCTCAAATGGTCATAGAAAACATCCTTTCCGTACCAAACACGATTTGGTACATCACTTTGCAAAGCAACAATAGGAGATAGATTAATAACATGTGCAATGGTCAATAAAGCCTCACCCCCAAAATGAGTTCGGCAACTTTTCTTCAAAAAGAAAAAATCTAACTCTTTCCATTAAGGTCGTGTGCATCCCTCTCAGCCAAAACATTGAGCTGAGGAGTCTTAGGAGGAATCTTCTAGTGTCTAATACCTTGATGCTTGCAGTATTCATCAAATGATCCACAATAGTCACCACCATTATCAGTATGAATACATTTCAGTTTCTTTCTAGTTTCTCTTTCAACTGAAGTCTGGAATTGCTTGAAGACACCAAACACTTGGTCTTTAGTCTTCAAGACATAGACCCAAACTTTTCTCGAGAAATCATAAATGGAAGTGACAAAGTAGAGTGCACCACCCAATGTCTTTATCTTCATTGGACCAAAATCAAAGTCCACCAACTCAAGCAACTCTGTCTTTCTCGAAGGAGAATAGGACTTAAAGGAAACTCTATTTTGTTTACCAGCCAAGCAGTGCTCATACTTTTCTAATTTAGCATTTTTGAAATTTGACAAAAAATTTCTTCTTAGATAGAACATTAAGTCCTTTCTCACTTATGTGGCTAAGTCTCTTGTTCCATAATGTTCAAGAGTTATTACTCTCAACCACATTCACTATATCAACACAAAAAAGATGTCGTAGTCCAGTATAGACCATAACGTTTGTTACCACGAGCCACAACTAAAGAACCCTTAATGAGCTTCCAATTTCCATCACCGTTGGTACTAACATATCCTTCATCATCTAAAACACCAATAAAATTAGGTGCAGACGAACATCAAGAGCATGTTTCACATTGTTCAAAACTAGTTTAGTTCTAACACTAGTTTCCAAACAAATTGTACCAATACCAACCACCCTAGAAACAATCTCATTACCCATACTCAATATTTCAAAATCACTAGGAGTAGAGGAAGAGAAATAATCCTTCCTTGATGTCACATAAGGTGCGGAACCAGTGTCCATAACCCAACTTGACTCATCACAAGCAATATTTATCATATCCGCATCAAGGAAAATAAAAAGATCTTCAGTGGTAATGGTGGCTAGGCATTTTTCATTGCCGTCTTCATTAGTTTCCTTTTTGTTTTTCTTTTCCCTCTTCAACTTCCTGCAGAACTTCTTTGTGTGCCCTTTCATGCCACAATGATAACACTAAAATCCTTAAGTCTGCCTCTGGTTTTGCTTCTATTTTGTTCTCTATACTGAGAACCACTAGTTTTGTTTCTCCCCTCGGGGCCAGTTATCAGGACATCCGATGAAGAAGAAACTTGATTTTTTATTCTCATCTCTTTGTTCAAGACACTATTCTTGGCGAAATCCATAGTAATCACACCATTTGGAGCAGAATTTGACAATCAAGTTCTAAATGTTTCCCAAGAGTCTAGTAGGGAACAAAGTAGAAGAAAGCCTTGAAATTCTTCATCAAATTTGATGCCCATAAAAGATAATTGATTCATCATGCCCTGAAAATTATTCAGATGGTCTATCATTGGAGAACAGTCATGATACTTTAAACTCAACATCTCCTTTATGAAGAATATTTTCTTATTGCCAGTCTTCCGAGCATAAGAACTTTCAAGATGCTCTCATACGGTTTGAGCATGTGTCTCCCCAAAAATATGGTTGACCGATTTCCTAATTATCCACAAACCTGTCTATGCAACAGATTCCACTGTTCATCTGTTTTATTATCAGGCTTTCCAGTGGTAAATACTGGTTTGTAAAAGTTCTTGACATAAGGAAGATCTTCCATTTTCCCCTTTCAAATGACATAATTAATACCATTCAAAGTAGTCATTCTACTTATGTTGTCTTCCATTGTTTTTCCAAAAAAAAAATTGTCATCACAAATCAAAGTAAATCTTTTCTGATGTGGAAGTTCAGATTGTGTTGTAATCACAGAGCATACTCAGATATAACCTTGGCTCTGGTACCAGTTTATTGGAAAAATGCGGACAAACACAAAAATATTTATGGTAAAAGTAATGGAAATAAAATAAGAAAATAATGACACCAACAGTTTTACATGGAAACCTTTCTAAATAAGGGAAAAAACCACCGGCTAAGAGGAGCAATTGATATCACTATAGTAAGAAATTTTACATTGTGTAGTCACGAATACAATACTCCAAGTGACTACTACACACTCAAAAGGAACAATACTCTTTTGGTTTTCACCTTACTAAAATATCGCTCACTCTCTATTTTTCTTCACATACTATTTTTCTTGTATAGTCTATGGAGTACCTCACTTTGCTCACAAAATGGATTTTTTCTCTAACTTGAAATGTTCTACAAATGAGCAAGAATGCTCTATTTATAGAAGGATAAAACCATGCCTATGTCACTTATTACATAGGTAAATATAGCAAAGTCAAAAAATGGTTGCAAATCTTACCAATTTACCAACCACCAAATCTTTTATTTTCAACTCCAATTATTATTCCTTTTTAACAATTGCTTGTAGCAATTGAATTGCAAAAGTTGACCAAAAAATGGGATGGATTCAACAGTCAATACCTTCTTCGTGATTTCTTCTTTCATAACCAGAGCTCGAATAACGAATCAAATGACGTGCATTTAGTTTTCTCTTGAATTTACATAGATATTTGAGGCTTATATATAACTTTCTATAATTTTTAAATCAAGAACAATAGAAGGACATCAAAACATATTACAGTATTGAGAAATTATGTTTTAACTTGTTATGCTTATTCTCTGTATTCCTTTAATATGTTAATATATTACTTCCACCATAAAAAATATGAGCCATACTTTTTTTTTCTATAAAAAAATGTCTTCATTTGTAGCCACGTAATTATAAATTGGGATGGAGTATTCATTTATTACTCGATTTTTCACAAATATGCATCATTGTCTAGAAGATTCCTCTTTGCTGCATGAAAAATACATCATAGGCTATTTTACATGTCTCACTAACCAATTCCTTCTTAATCTTACGAAGATAATCCATTTCTTCTTAAGTTTTATTCTCTACTTAGAGTGTGTTATTGTTTTTATTGTGCAAGTTAATTTGTAGTTTCAATGTTATAGGTTGTTGTGAGAACATCTTTAAGCTTCTGCTATAATATCAATGTTAAAGGTTGTTGTGCAAGTTAATTTGTATTTCTTATTCAATTATATTTTCTTTATTTCACAAAACAAATTCTTTCTAAACATTAACCATATATAATTCATATTATTTCTTTTTCTAATAATCGTTTAGTATAAAATTATTTTGTGTCCATCTAGTGTTGATACAAATATTTAATTTAGGCATGATGTGTTTGTTAAGAATAAGTACCGCCACTTGTTGCTCCTATTGATGAAAAAATTGATTTTCTTGCAAAATCGATTTGTGACCATCTAGTGTTGATATTAAGTTTTTATTTAGAAATGATATGTTTGTTAAACATAAGTACCAACACTAGCTGATCTTATTGATGAAATAATTGATTTTCTTACGAGATTAATTTGTGTTTAGCTAATATTGACACTTTAGTATTAAATTTAGGAATAATGTCTTTGTTAGAAATAAGTTCAAATAAAGTTTAATTATCCTGTAGATAGTTTGATTAGTGGTGACAATACATGGGTATTTACAATTAAAATACAGAGGGAGTAGTATTTTGGCAAATTGTATGTTCATCCCACATAATTCCCAAGGTTGACAGTGCCGCTTTTGCTGCTTCTGCATCTGTCCTGTTTGCGGAAAAGCTCACACAAAAAATCCTAACTCCCTACTGTCATGCCCCGAGCTACCCTAAGACGCGGAAACGGAACATAGAACCACAAATGCTCCCAAGCTAACCCTGCTGGCATGATCATGAGCATACTAAAGATAATAAATTGATGCGGAAGATAAATCATAATTAAATATTAATAGATAGAGAATACCCATATTCTATAACTGAGATATTTGAAAACAATGAGTTTAATACAAAGGAAAAATTAACTCAATACTAAGCTAAATCTAACTATGTCTGAAATAAGCCTCTAAACTGGACTAGAAATACGGGGACAAGCCCCCACCTAAATATAACAAAAACTGAAACTCAATGACTAAAGACAGAAATGACACTCATGACTGTTGTCCTTGGAGAATGAGGACTGACAACTGAATTTGTTGAATTGGAGATTGGAAATCGATCTATCCATGATCTGGATGCTGAGAACCTGAACCTACATCACGAGAAGATGTAGTGCACGTATGCGTCAGTACTTGAAAGGTAATGAGTATGTAGGATAGAGTAAAACTAAAACAAAACAGAACCGAACAAGCATAATAGCAAGTATAATAATCTTACATGATAAATTGAATTATTAGCTAACTAGATGCAGTGACCAATTTATCAAATGTTGAAAATACTGAATATACTGATAAATGGTCAATCCAAAGAATCTGACTGAACTGTGGGAGATAAAAATAATCGATAATAAAACCACATGAGCTAAATGTGGAGTCCGATGTATACGCCCCATCGATAGAACCCAATATACCCCTCCAAAGTTATGAAGGCATGCTGGCATGATAACTAAACTGATTTCCCACAGAGGGGACTTAGAACCTACTTGTCTAGTAGTTCTAGAACTATTGGGTACGGCAAACCCTAGTCCAACTCGATATTATTCTACTCCCATGGATTTATATAGTTAACTGATTATGTCTGAATTTTCTGTAAAAATACTGGATAAGTCAAAACTGAACATGCAAACTGAGAATGCAACAATTAATCTAGTAATTATGCATTTATAATTGAAAAATATGTATTTGAAGTGTCTGAAATATCTAACCTAGCATGTGTAATTCAAGAACAAAAGAAAATCAAAGCTAGGGTTCGGAAATTCATATAATAAACTGAATAATAACATGATAATCTGATTTGGAACATAAAACTAATAAGTTCATGAAGTTCTGTTGTAGTTCTATTAACCCGAGGTCTATACATTATATAAATATCTATAATCTGACTGAAAACTAGGGACCCAATGAGTGAAAGGAACCCATTAGTGAAATCACACAAACCTGGTGATGAAATTCACAGAGAAACACTTATATTTTTGGCTGGAACTACTGGAAACTTGTTTCGTTCTTGAACTAGGGTTCTTGAGATTTTTCTCCTTTCTTGCTTTTAATTGTCTAAATTTTGATTTAATAATCTGTCTTAGATATATTTTAATCATTTTTCTAGTCTTAAACTGACTAAAATTTGATGATTTAGGTAAAAATGATGTATCTTAAGGTTTAAATAAAGTAGGAAAAGACAAAATTGCCCCTGAATAAGTTGTCAGACAAAACGACGGTCAGGACTAAAGGTCCGTCGTCTGACCGATGCCCCATCGTTGGGTCCGTCGACTGGCCTGTTCGACAGGACTTTACTAAAATGGGCATCACTTTTTACTCAAAGTTCTGATTTTAGCAAGGTCAGCGACTATGAAAAGATAATTCCATTAGCTATCTGTGGGTAGGTCATGGGACACAAAATTCATTTTGTGGTATGAGTTATGACCATTTGAAGTTGAACCAACTGCATTTCCCCTTAACTATCTGAAAATTTTCCACTTACGGTCAGACCTACGGACTGTAGGTCCACCTACGGACCGTGCTGGTCATCGGTAGCTTGTGTTAGAGAGTGGGTGAAGGGAGTATTGATCGATGGTCACGGACTACGGATCATCGTCTAACCTACAGACTATAAGTTCGTTCGTCGTCCAAGACTTAACCAATTTTTCTAGGCTGAAATTTTTTGGAGTTTATGATCCTATCGATGGTTGTGCAAGACGGACTATGGTTCAGGATATGGTCTATCGAGGCCACCGTTGGTTGCACCTGTAGATTTTTTTTTCTTGTGTAATGCTGACTTTTGGTATATTCTGGCAATGGGGTGTTACATTATCTCACCGTTGGGAACATTCAGCCTCGAATGAAGACTAAACTAGCTAAAATAGAGGGAGATAGCTGCAAACACTACTACTATACATTGAGAACTGAGTTCCTGACTCAATTGAGTTCCGATAACATGCAAATACGCTTAAAATGCAAGTACAAACTAAAGGAACATGATTCTAAGACTGAATTCACGCATGAATGACTGAAAATTGAAGAGGAACTATTACCTCAAGCTGGGATAGAATCGGAAGGAAAAAGGTGAGGATACTTGGTTTTCATGGCTATTTTTGCTTCCGAAGTAGCTCTTTCTACGGACTGACTCCTTCACAAATTCTTGACTGAAGCGACTTCTTTGTTTATCAACCTTCTGACATGACGGTCAAGAATCTTAACAGGTACATCCTCATAAGAAAGTCTATCTTTCACCGCCACACTCTCTAATGGAACTATAGAGGCTGGGTCACCTACACACTTCTTCAAGAGTGACATGTGGAAGACCGGATACACTACCGCTAATTCTGATGGCAACTCTAACTCATTTGCCACATTGACAACACTTTTCAAGATCTTGTAAGGGCTTACATATCTAAGACTGAGCTTCTCTTTCATTCCAAATCTCATCACCCCTTTCATAGGTGAGACCGTCTGAAAAACCCAATCATCAACTTGGAACTTTAGTTCCTTTCTCCTTACATCTACATAAGATTTCTGAAGACTTTGGGTTGTCTTAAGTCTATCTCAAATGAGTTGCATTTTATCCATAGCATAAAGGACTGAATCTGGCCCTATAAAAGTTGTTTTACCTACTTCAAACCAACCAACAGGAGTTCTACAACTACGCCCATATAAAGCCTCATAAGGAGCCATCTGAATGCTGGAATGGTAACTATTATTGTTGGCAAACTCAATAAGCGGAAGGTGACCATCCCAACTACCTTTGAAATCGATCACACAAGATCTCAACATATCCTCTAAGGTCTGAATGGTATGTGTTTCCTGCCCATCCGTTTGTGGATGAAATGTTGTAGTAAGGTTAACTTGAGTATCGAGACCTTTCTGAAATGTCTTCCATAAATGAGAGGAAAAATGAGGACCTATATCTGATATGATGGAAAAAGGAACCCCATGTAACCTCACAATCTTATTAATGTAAAACCTTGCATAGTCTTCTACCGAATATGCAGTCTTGACCGCCAAGAAGCGACAACACTTAGTCACCCTACCAACTATCACTCAAATGGAGTCATGCTATCTACGAGTACGCGATAATCCTGTGATGAAGCCCATATTGATCAAATCCCACTTCCAAGTAGGAATATCGATCTCTTGAGTCATACCTCCTGGTTTCTGATGTTCTACCTTAACTTTCTTGCTATTGGGGCACTTACTCACAAAGTCTGCTATATCCCTCTTCATGCCATTCCACCAATAAACTTCCCGCAGATCGCGGTACATTTTAGTGGGACCTGGATGAATAGAATACCGAGAATTATGGGATTTCATAAGAATATGATTTCTCAACTCGCCCATATTAGGAACACACAATCTACCCTGGTAGCAAAGTACACTATCTCCCCCTTGGGAGAAAACCTCCACTCTCTGATTATGGACTGCACCTTTAAGTTCAAGCAAGATTGGATCACTGTCTTGCTTTTCCTTAACCTCTACTACCAAAGACGATTCTACTCCATTGTGAAATATTATACCATTGTATCATAAGGAAAACTCCAAAGTGAGCAATCCTGTGAACATCCTTGACTACATCATTCCTTTATTCCTCAACATGGGCTACACTACCCATAGATAATCTACTAAGGTCATCTGCTACTACATTAGCCTTACCCGGATGATAATGCACACTCATTTAGTAATCCTTAAGAAACTCTAGCCATCTCCTCTGGCGAAGATTCAACTCTTTGTGGGTGAACAAATACTAAAGGCTCTTATGGTCAGTGAACACATCTACATGAACACCATACAAGTAATGTCTCCATAACTTGAGTGCAAACACCAATGCTGCAAGCTCGAGGTCATGAGTTGGATAGTTCTTCTCATTCACCTTAACTGTCTAGAAGCATAAGTTATAACCTTATCTCGTAGCATCAACACACAACCAAGGCCAACTCTTGATGCATCTCAATATATCACATAACCATCTGAAACCTCTAGTAGAGTCAAGACAGGAGCTGTAATTGATCTAGTTATCAATTCTACAAAGCTTTACTCACAATCATCTAACCATTGGAACTTGACCATCATCTGAGTCAACCTAGTCAATAGTGAAGCTATGGATAAAAATCTTTCCATAAACCTTCTGTAATAACCAGCTATACCTAAAAAACTTATAATATTTGTAGAAGAGGTAGGTCTGGCCTACTGTATCACTGCTTCTATCTTCTATGAATCCACTCGGATCCTTTCGCTAGATACAATGTGACCAAGGAAAGCAACAGATTGCAACCAGAACTCACATTTGCTAAACTTAGCGAATAACTGGTGATCCTTGAGAGTCTGCAGAAGAACTCTCAAATGAATTCCATGTTCTTCCTCACTCCTAGAGTAAATGAGGATATCATCAATAAAGACAATAACGAACAAGTCCAAGTACTGTTTGAACACTCTACTCATCAAATCCATGAAAGCTACCGTAGTATTTTTTTAGTCCAAATGACATAACTACAAATTTGTAATGACCATAACGAGTTTTGAAAGATGTATTTAGAATGTCACTATCTCTGACTCTGAGCTGATGATAACCTGATCAAAGGTCTATCTTTGAGAAGTGACTAGTACCATGAAGTTGGTCAAACAAGTCATCAATCTTGATGATGGTATACTTATTCTTGACTGTGACCTTGTTCAACTGTCTATAGTCAATGCACATTTTGAGAAAACCATCTGTCCTCATTATAAACAACACTGGTGCACCCCATGGTGAAATACTAGGTCTAATGAAGACCTTGTCTAGAAGGGCTTTCAACTTCTCTTTCACTTCCTTAAGATCTGTTGGAGCCATTCTATAAGGAGGAATAGAAATAGGTTGGGTATTTGGAAAGAGATCAATTCCAAAGTAGATTTCGCTTTCGAGAGGAACTCCGGGAAGATCTTCTGGAAATACTTTTAGAAATTCACAAACTACTGGAACTGACTCAAGAGTTATGGTTTCAAGGCTAGAATCCTTAACCCAAACTAGATAATAGAGATAAACCCTTAGATATCATCTTTCTTTCCCTAAGGTAAGAAATAAATCAACCCATAGGCGCTAAGCTACTACCTTTCCATTCTAAGATTGGTTCGTCTGGAAACTGAAAATGAACAATCCCACTTCTACAATCGACTGAGGCATAACATGAGTTTAACCAATCTATGCCTAGAATGACATCGAAGTCTTCCATTTCTAACTCTACTAGATCTTTTATTGTGACTTTCTCAGAGACTGTGACAGGGCAATTTCTGTATACCCGTCTAGCTATAATTGGGTCACTGACTAGAATAGAGACTGAGAAAGGTTTTGAGAGAGTTTCTAGACTGACACTTAATTGGACTACTATGTAAGGAGTTAAAAAAGAAAGAGTAGCCTATGGATCTAACAATGCATAAACATCAAGGTCAAAGACTCATAACGTACCAATAACTACATCAGGAAAACATTCCTGATCCTGGAGAGCCTGAAGAGCATACAACCTATTCTGGCGTTGACCGCCACCTATACCAAATGAGTTACCCTGAGTTATCGAGCGACTTATTAGTGCTGATGAAGTTGTAGACGGAGATCTACCATTAGCACCTCCTCGACATGAAATAAAACATAACTGAACAAGCATAATAGCAAGTATAATAATCAGACATGATAAATTGAATTCTGAGCTAACTGGATGCATTGAAAAATTTACAACATGTTGAATACTGACTATACTTATAAATAGTCTATAAAAATAGTCTGACTAAACTGGGGAGCTACTAATAAACGATAAAAGACAATATTATATAAATGTGAATTCTGATGTATACGCCCCATCGAGAGGACCCAATATACCCTGCCAAAGGTATAAAGGCATTCTGGCGTGATCACTAAACATATTGCCCATAGAAGGGACTTACAACCTACTTGGCTAGTAGTTTTGGGACTATTGGGTACGCTAAACCCTACTCCAACTCGGTATTATGCTACTCTTATGGATTTATATAGTTAAATGATTATGTCTGAATTTTGTGTAAATATTGGATAGCTCAAAACTAAACATGCAAACTGAGAATGCAACAATTAATCTCGTAATTATGCATTTATAAATGAGGCATGTATATCTGAAGTGTCTGAAATATCTGACCTAGCATGTGTAATTGAATAACTAAAGAAATACAAAGCTAGGGTTCAAAAATTCATACAATAAAATAAATAATAACATGATAATCTTATTTTGGAAAATAAAACTAACAAGTTCATGAAGTTGTGTTGAAGTTCTAGAAACCCTAAGTCAAATCATGATATAGAAATCAATAATCTGACTGAAAACTAGAGACCCAATGGGTGAAAGGAACCCACTAGTGAAGTCCTAAATACCTAGTGATGAAATTCACAGAGAAACACTTAGATTTCTTGGCTGGATTTGCTTAAAACTTGCTTCGTTCTTGAACTAGGGTTCTTGGGCTTTTTCTCCTTTCTTGCTTCTAATTTTCTAAGTTTTGATTTAATGATTTGACTTGGATATATTCTAATTATGTTTCTAGTCTTAAACTGACAAAAATCTGATGATTTAGTGTCAAAACAATGTATCTTAAGGTTTAAATGAAGTGGGAAAAGACAAAAAGATCCCTGGATAAGTTGCTGTCAGACCAAATTATGGCAAGGACTGACATTCCGTCATCTGACCGATGCCCCGTCGATTGGGCCAGTTCAACAGTCCTTTACTAAAATGAGCACAACGTTTACTCGGAGATCTAATTTTAGCAAGGCCGGCGTCTATGGAAAGATAATTCAATTATTATCTGTGGGTAGATAATGGCACACCTAATTCATTTTGTGCTAAGAGTTATGACCATTTAATGTTTACCCAACTGCATTTCCGCTTAACTGTCTGCAAATTTTCCATGTACGGACCGTGCTGCTCATCCGTAGCTCTTGTCAGAGAGTGGGTGAAGGGTGTATTAATCGATGGTCAAAGACTATGGACCGTCATCTGACTTACGAATCGTAAGTCCGTCCATCATCCAAAACTTAACCAATTTTTGTGGGCTGAATTTTTTGGGAGTTTCTGATCCCATCGATCATTGTGCAGGATGTACCATGGGTCAGGCTATGGTCCATCGATGCCAACGTTGGTTGCACATGTTGATTTTTTTTTCTGTACAGCTGGTTTTTGGTCTGTTTTGGCTACGGGGTGTTACACATACTCCTGATTTGGATAATTGGTAAGGCTGTTTTCTTATGTTAAATAGTAGTTTTAGACTTTTCATGTGAAGTTTGTACTTAATTCAGATGTTTTTTTTTTGTGATCCAGAGAGGAAAAAGTCTCGTAAAGAAATTAGAAAAGAAGCTCGGACGGCTAAAAATCATAAGAAGTTTGATTCATGGATTTAACATCAACTAATTAGTTATTTTTCTCTTTTTTCTTATTATTAATTTCATATGAATTTACATGAAAAAAAATCAATTTTGGGCATGTTGTTATACTTTTAATCTGCTGGTGTATAGAAAGAGCTTCGGTTTCGAGTTGTAGGAGTAACAATGTAGAAAGATCTTGTTAAGTATCTCAACCGTTGTATTAGTGTAGCTCACCTGTTATAGCTTTAGTGGGCAGAATTACCGAACACCAATGTTGTGGATGTATAACAGGCAACGCGGTTGATTAGTCAAGATGCGGCTAACCTAGCCGGTGATGATAGAGGCATACAAAGCTTTTATTTTTGGGGAGGGATTCTAATATTGATAATATTCATGAATAACCAACCAACAACACTTGATGAGGCTAATTACTAAGACAGATTTTATTTAAGCAGATGTTTTTGTTTTTGGCATAAGGTCTACTTATTATTACTCATGACAAAGCACATAAATTACACTTGACACTTGATTCTGTTTTTTTTCTTAGCAACACAAGAACACAGATAATGTTGCCAAATTCAAAACCAACAAACACAGTGCATTCACAAAAGGATATCCAGGTCCAAAGGCCTGAACATTTTCACTCCTTCAATTGGGATGGTCTATTAAAAGGGACAAAGAAGTTAGGTAATTAGGTGAGATTCGTTCAAATTTTAAATATTGAGTAGAAGTGACAAATAAATAAATAATATTAATTGAATTAAAAAATATTTTCTCAATATCCCCAAACTTTTATGTTTTACACTTTGCCCCTATATTCTTTACCTTTAAATACCTTGAAAGATTTTTTTTTGGTTCTTGTCGAATAAAACTAAATGGAAGATGAATTAACATAAATATTTTGTAGGGAGATATTTAGTACAAAATAAAAGTCAAGTTTGTATCTTGTTAGGTGAAAGTTAGGAAAACCATAAAAATTGTTTCATATTCTTAACCTTGACATTTTTGACATATAGTGATGTCATGGATGACATCAATAGGATGAATTCATTCCTATAAATAGGTAGATCTTTATTCATTTAAATCGTTCTTTCACTTGCCTTATCACCTCCTAAGGCATTTGTGTTCTCTCTCTTGTACTATTTCACTTGTATTCTTTATAGACTGAAATAAATATTGGAGCAGTTGTTCTTTGGTGGACGTAGGATCATTTTGATTCAAGCCAAGTTATATATTGTTGTTCTTCCGTGTTCTTTAATTTCACGTTTCCACAAACAATAGGTATCACAACCAAGGTTCTGTCTGAGTATGCTTTCTGGTTGAAGCACATTCTGAACTTCCACATCAGAAAAGAATCATTTTGGTTTTATTTAGTTCCAAATACATTGTAGTAGAAAAAGAAGAACAAATAAAGATGAGTTCCATGAAGTTTAAAATTGATAGATTTATTGTATGTAACAACTTCAATATCTGAAAGATACAGATGATGGCATTACTGCGGAGGGAAGTTTCAATCCATGCTATTGACGGAAAGTATCCCTATAAGATATCAAATTCCAAAAAGGAAAAGATTGAAGGAGATGCATTGAGTGAAATCCAAATGTCCCTTGCACCTAACGTACTTTTCGACATTAATACAAGTACCAAAGGTACGACCAAAGAGTTATGGGAAAAACTGGAAAGGCTTTACCAGGACCAGTCAGTGACAACAAGGATGTTGTTACAACAACGTTTTCATACATTTAAGATGGATTTAGTTACTTTGTTGCAAGACCATCTAGATGCGTTCAATAAACTTGTGATGAACTTATAAACTGCTGGAATTAAAAAGGACGAGATGACACTTGCATTTTCTTTGCTATTTTCATTGACTTAAAAATATCGTTATATTGAGAATTCAAAGATGTATAGGAAACAACCTATTAAACTTGAGCAAGTGCAGCAAGCACTAAACTCTTGTGATGTTTGGATGCATTTTGAAGGAGACAAAAGTGATGAAGCTAGTGGATTCTTTGTAACAGCACATACTAGCCAACAGGTAAGGAGAAAATTGAAGTACAAATCAAAGTCTCGTGTGAACAAAAAAAATGAGGAGTGGTGGGGCTGTCATAAGAAGTGGCACTTTGAACGAAATTGCCCTATGTCGAAATCCAACGAAAAGGCGAGTGCATCCATTGTTGAGCAAGTACATGATAATGATGATGATTATGTACTAACAACATCATGCAATAGTGGAGTCTATGACAACAAATGGGTCTTACACTCTGGTTGTACTCTGCATATGACATTTCAAAGAGATTGGTCCAGTAGCTATGAAACAAGTGGAGGAACCGTACTAATCGGCAATAATGCAGCTTGTAAAATAGTTTGCATTGGTTCAGTTCGTGTTCGCTGCCTTGACGGAATAATGAGTACTATTACAGAAGTCCATCATGTTCCTGATCTGAAGAAGAATTTGATCTCCATTGGTACTTTGGATAAAAAAGGCTATAAGTACATAAGTGAAAGAGGAACATTGAAAGTGACTAAGGGCCTTTAGTCATGTTGAAGGCCAAGCAGGAGGATGGCCTCTACACACTTGTGGGAAGCACCATTATTGTCTTTGTAAATACATCTACAGTGCAGTTATCTAATGATGACAAGAAAAAATTATGGAACATGATACTAGGATATATGAGCGCACGAGGATTGGAGATGTTGAGCAACTGCAACCTTTTGAATGATGAGAAGACAACACACTTGACTTTTGTGAGCACTACGTCTTAGGGAAGAAAAAAAACGTCAACTTCAGCATTGGCAAACACAAGACGGGAGGGGTGCTAGACTACATACATTTCAGATTTATGGGTCCGTCTAAGCTTCAATCAAAGGGAGGAAAGAGGTATCTTCTCACATTCATTGATGATTTTCACGAAAGGTTTTGGTGAATTTCCTAAAGACAAAAGGTGATGCTTTTGAAGAATTTAAAGAGTGGAAGATTTTGGTTTAAAATCAAATAGAAATGAAAATCAAGTATTTTTGCACAGACGATGGCTTGGAGTTTTGAAGTGAAGAGTTCAATGATTTCTGCAAGGTTCATGGGATCGCAAGATATAAGACGTTTAGGCACACCCCACAGAAGAATGGAGTTGCCGAGAGAATGAACAAAACTTTTCTTGAGAAGGCTCGTTGTATGCTCATAGATGTCCAATGTATTTTGGGTTGAAGCAGTTCATATTGCTTCTCATATTGTCAATCCATCTCCAGCATCAGCGATTAACTTTAAGAGTTCGAACGAGTTATGGTCAGGTGAACCCTCTAACTATTCATACTTGCGAATATTTGGGTGTCCAACTTGTTATCATGTTAATGAACGAAAGCTAGAACCAAGGTCTAAAAAGGTCGTATTCATAGGATATAAAGATGGAGTAAAAAGGTACAAACTATGGTGTTTGTCTTTACTCAAATTTGTTTTTGGTAGAGATGTTACCTTTGATGAATCCTCTATACTTAATCCTCGTAAAGTTTCTGTGGAGTTACCTAGAAACGAGAACAACGAGCAGATGGAGCTATCGGTGGAGCTTACCAAGGAACGGCATCCAGAGACTCAAATTGATGAGTCAAAGATGCAGATCTTAAATAACTTGCTGCCAATGAACCATACATAATTGCGAAGTGAAGGTACAAAAGGCAGATACAGAAACTGAAACGTCTTATAGAGCAAGAAAATCTGATTGCACATGCGTTCGTAGCTATCGAAGAGATTACGAATCTCGAGACCTCTTCGTATGTTGAAGACACTTCTTGAAAAGATGTTGCACAATGGCAGTTAGCCATGATGGAAGAGATGGAGTCTCTTCACAAAAATGAGACATGGGTCTTAGTTAAAAGTCCAAAGAAGATGAGGACAATTGGATGAAAATGGGTTTACAGAAATAAAGAAGGTATTCCAGAAGTGGAAGATGCTAGGTTCAAGGCGAGATTGGTTTCAAAGGGTTTCATCCAGAAGGAGGGAACTGACTACAATGAGATCTTCTCCAGTTGTGAAACATAGCTCGATTCGCGTGATACTAACATTAGTTGCACAATTTTATATAGAGCTTCAACAGCTTGATGTCAAAATTGCTTTCTTACATGGGGATCTAGAAGAGAAAATCTATATGGATTGGGCTTAAGCTTTCCTAGCGAAAGGAAAATAAGACCATGTTTGCAAACTAAAGAAGTCTTTGTATGGTTTAAAGCAATCCCCTAGACAGTGGTACATAAGGATTGATGTATTCATGAATATACATGGATTTTTGAGGAGTGCATTTGATAGTTGTGTGTATCACAAGAATATGTTTGGTAACTTAATGATTTATATATCCTTGTATGTTGATGATATGCTTATTGCTTCTAAAAACATCACAAAGATAAATATTTTGAAGAAACTGTTGAGCAAGGAATATGACATGAATGATCTAGGATTTGCAAAGAAACTCCTTCAAATGGAAATTTCAAGAGAAATGGTGTTGTACATCTTTCTCAGAAGAGGTACATCGAAAAAGTTCTTGAAATATTCAATATGCATATGAGCAAGTCTGTAAGTATACCGTTAGCTTCACGTTTCAAGCTTTCAGAGTTACAAACGCCTCAATATATGGATGAGGTGGAGCACATGTCAAAGGTTCCTTATGCGAGCACAGTTGGTAGCATAATGTATGATATGGTATACACAAGTCCAGATACTTCCCAATCTATAAGTGTGGTAAACAGGTACATGGCAAATCCAGGAAAACGGCACTGGGAAGCTGTCAAATGGATATTGAGATATCTCAAAGGAGCTCCCATGTTGGCCAAATCTTCCGGAAAAGTGAAGGTATTTCATTTCCCAATTATGTAGATTCTTACTATGCAGGGGATCTTGATCGAAGGAGGTCCACAACTAGATACATATTTACTCTCGTTGGTAGTACCGTTAGTTGGAAATTGACTTTTCAGTCGATTGTCTCTGTCTACAACAGAGGAAGAATATATGGCAGCAATGGAGGCAGTGAAAGAAGCTATATTGTTGAAAGGTTTTGTGGCAGAATTGAGTTCGATTCAGTTGGAATCAATTCTAAAATGTGATAGTCAAAGTGCTATTCATTTGATTAAAAATCAAAGATTTCATGAGTGTACCAAACACATTGTTGTCGGATTCCATTTTATTCGAATGTTGTAGAAGAGGGAGCTATCAAGGTTGAGAAGGTTATCACAGACGATAACGTTGCAGACATGCTGACTAAGACAGTCCCACTTGCCAAGTTTGCACACTACAAGGACATAGCGGGAGTATGCATCAAGTGATGCAACTCTTGGAGAAAAACTGCTAGGTGGAGATAGAACGTTCAACAAAGGTTTGATTCTTCTTGTTTCTTACAAAGGGATTGCCCTGTAAACATAAAATTTTCGACAGTATTTATTTACATGCATACTCGGAACACAACCCAAGGTGGAGATTGAAAGAGTTGTTTTGGTTCTTGTGAAATCAAACTAAATCGAAGATTAATTAACATGAATATTTGGTTGGAAGATAATTAGTACAAAATAAAAGTCAAGATAGTATCTTGGTAGGTGAAATTTATGCAAACCATTAAAATGGTTTCATATTCTTAACCTTTACATTTTTTATATATGGTGATGTCATGGTTGAATCAATAGGATGAATTCATTCCTATAAATAGGTAGCTCTTAATTCATTTTAAATCATCCTCTCACTTGCCTTTTCACCTTCTATGGTATTTGTGTTCTCTCTCTTGTAGGATTTCACTTGTATTCTTTATAGAGTGAAATATATATTGAGTAGTTGTTCTTTGGTGGACGTAGGATCATTTTTATTTGAACCATGTTAAATATTGTTGTTCTTCCTTGTTCTTTAATTTCACGTTTCCGCGAGCGAACATATCTAAAATTTTATCAAAATAGAAAAAAGACATTCTTTCTCAACTCCATCCTCTTCCCACTGATCCTCTTCAATTGTACGTATATTTGCCAATCCTTCTTTCTTCTTCTTTTTCTTCTTCTTCTTCCTCCTTTATTTGCAAAATAATGCTTTTACACTGAAGATCAATCAAGAAAAAATTATGAAAAAAAATATCAAAATATATATATGTTTGAGGTTTTTGGTATTGTATTTGTTTTGTTTGAGCTTTGAATAAACTAAAAAGAGTACTATTGATAAGTATGAAATTCACTTTGTGTCCATTCTTAAGTTGTGTTTAGTGAACTCAAAGTGATTGTTTCAATCAACAACTTTCGTAGTTGTCCGGGAAACTATTGAAGTTATTTATTGAAATAATTAAATATGTCTCTGTTGATGTCCAACAACTGTCTTTAGTTGTCTGGCAATAGTAGAAGTTGTCCCAACAACAAGTGCAATTTTTCGACAATTGTGTTATGTTGTTGATCAATTGAAGAATAATAAAAATTTCTAGAACTACTAATTCTTTTTACTATTGTTAATAGTTGTGAAACAACGAAATAAGTGTAAAAGTAAGTATTAAATATTCTTTAGGGATTTCAAAGTTATTTTATGAAGGTCTCACTAGTTGAAATATTGTGTGATGTCTTTAGATATTGTGTCCATCTATGGAACATCAATCTAGTGTAAATATAAATTGATATACGTGCGTATTTTGTTATTACTTGTTTGAGGAGTTTTGTTGACAATAATTTTTTATCTTAAGTGAGTATTTCAATGAACTAAATTATTGAATGAATATTTAATTGCAGTTTTAGTGAATTTAAATTATTGGAAAATAAAAGAAGAGGGAAGCTTAAAATACAAGGTAACTCGTTATTATTTCTTACATATTTGAATGAATAAATTTTTGGGGGTCGTCAATTCCTTTCTTCTGAAAGAGTATTTTCAAGAAATTATTTTGTTGAAAAAAAACTTCTTTATTTAAACCTAATTTATGTTTGCTGGATAAATGTAATAAATATATCCACACGTATTTAATCCATGCAAATATTATTATTGTATGAATTTTACAGTCAAAAAAGGGCCTAGTGCGTTAATTAAACCTCTCATGGTGTATGAGGTTTGGAAATGGACTGAATCATATAGATCCACAGTATGTAGCCTTATGCCTTATTTATCTTCATTAATAGTTAGCATTTCAATCTAAATACATATTTAAATGATTAAGATGTTCTCTAGATTGGTACATTTAATCATTAGGATTACTAGTTTTCAATGTAAAAATACACATAATCTAGTTATATTACGTAACAAATATATATTTTAAATTAAATTGATTAAATATATATAAAGAATAAACAATAAAAAATTATTATTTAATTAAAAATGAAAATACTTATAGTTGCAAGCAATGGTGGAGATAGTTTGTTACGGGGATGGAGATGGTAACATTTTCTAGTAGTGATTTGTAATGGGTGTGGTGCTTATAACTGTAATTGTTGAAGTGTTTTTGTTGTGATGACTATAATAATGGTGGAAATTGATAATGCTGTTAGTGGTTCTAATGATTAGGTTCATTGATGTTAGTAATTGGCAGTGTTGGTGGTGATAGATGAAGAATGTGCGGTGGTTGGTGATGTATTTGTGATAGTTGGTGAAGGTACTAGTTGTGATGATGGAGGTAGTTGGTAGTATCAATTGACCAAAGTGGTGTTAATTTACGTGGTTGATAGTAATAGTGGCGATAGTTTTGATAGTGATTGAAGAATCTATGGTGGTAGTTTTTGACGGTGTTAGTTTTGATAGTGGAGTTCTTTTAGTAGTAGGAATTGACTATAGTGGTTGGTCATGTTTATGTAGGTGGCAGTGTCTATAGAAATAATGGTAAAGACAACCTGGTTTCAATTATGGTGGTGGTGGTTACAATGGATACAATCATACTCATGAAGTAGGAAAGTGTAGTACCATATGAAAATAGTAGTTATCAATAGTTGTGGTTGTGATTACTGAGATGGTGGATAAAGTGGTGGTGAATAATATCCACAACAATACCTCTTAATGATATTAAGAATATTTCCTAGATTTTTAATGAATAATACATATTCAAACAAATTTAGTCCTTAAAAATCGTAATGAAAACAAATGCACTTAGTGATCGTATGCCTAAACAATTTAGTTAAGTCATCCATTAAATGCGAACAACTACAGGCCTTACACCACCTCAATTATAGTGTACTAAAAAATAAAAAGTTACGATAAACTAAGTTAGTGTTTGTTCATAGATTTAAGAATAAATTTTTAAATTTATATTAAAATATATGTTAGGCCATGTAATTTGCTAAATTTTTTAAAATTAGTCTTCAAATATTTTCAAATACTCATAAAACACTATTTTTCTTTACCTGAGTTAAATGCATATCCTAACATAACTTCAAATTTCAAAAACCACTACTTCAAAATTCAAATTTTCAATTTCAACGTCAATGATCAAATATGAGTTATATATAAATATTTATTCTTTTTTTTCTTGAATAATGTTCTAAATAAGGGGATTGGGGGGGGGGGGGCTTAAGTGACACATCTTATTGAACATTCACCTCGACACATGAAACAACTATTACTTCCTCCATCACCGTCATTGTAACCACTACCTCCTTCACCATACATAAAAATTAAATATGTTCTTTCTTTTAAGTTGTTACAAAAAAAAAGACTTTTTTTCTTTTGTATGTAAAGATACTATCATGTATTTTAATTGTAACTACCTGACCCGGTTATTTTTTCCTTTTTTTGGTAAAAGGACATACTTATATTAATAGTTAATATTCTTCATTACATAGCCGATCTGACAGTGCTTCTTGCCTACTAGTATTTTTATGGGGGGGAGTACAAAAAGGGTTAGTTAACACAATTAGTAGATATGGAAGTTGGACTTCGTCGTCCTACAAAAAGAGCTCTTCCATTGTTTTCCTCCAACTTCTCGAGGATAAACACCAGTTGAACTTCCAAGAAAAATAGGGTGTTATATTTATTATTCGTTGATCCCTCCCTTGATAGAGCATCTGTCATCCTTGTTTGCTTCCCTAAAGGTGTGGAGAATTTGGGGGTTCCCTATCCGACACGAAAGATCCCTAAAGTTAGAAAGCATATTTTCAGAAGAACGGTGATCATCTCCAATAAGGGTGATGAGTTCCTTGTACTGTACATTGATTTCTATGCAGAAAAAGTCCTCGTGTTAGCACCATTTGGAGTCCCTGTATAAGAGTTGTTAGTTTTTCTTTGATGTTGTTCACCATATGTATATTCCTCATGTTTCATGTAATCCAATTTCCATTAGTGTCTCTAGTTACTCCGCCAATTCCACTTTTACCTGGGTTGCCTATTGAGAATGCGTCATTGTTTAGCTTGTAGCCTTATTCAAGTGGCATCCATCATAGATGAGTTTTGGATTTCTGTTCTCTTATAAGTGTGTTCGCTGTGAGGATGTAGAATTCCATTGATTAGTTTAAATCTTTTTTGTGCATATCTTAGTTTTGGAGTTTAGAAGTGGTTAATTTCTTTTTAACAATATTCTCCAGAGGAAGAAAGGTAGCAAATATCTCCATTTAAGGTTTGTTTGCTTTGTATTTACCTGCATCTTCCATGTGAATTATAGCCAGTCTTTTCCCTAGTTATTTGTGAATTGGTTTATGTGTTGTAGTACTTTGAGTTCTTTCCAAATGTTTTCTGCTATTCAACATTCTATGAAAATGTGCTTTATATTCTTTTTTTATTGCATATGTGGCATTGTGGGTCAATGTTTATTCCAATAGAGTGTAGTTCATTTCGAGTGGATAGCCTACCATGTTGGCACAACCAGACGAAGTATTTGATCTTATTTTGACATTTGAGAAACCTAATCCAGTTGAACTCATTTAAGGGTGCGTCTCCCATTGTGTTTGTCAGGAATTTTTAAATAGAGGAGGTTGATATCTCCTTTTGGCGAAGAACATATGTGACATTTTTGGCACTTTGTTAGAGACCTTTATTGGGGTCCAATTTTTAATTTGTACCTCTTGGTCTATTATTCTCGATAGAATTTTCATACAGAGAATCAATAAGTATGGTGATATCGGGTCCGCTTGCCCTGTTCCCCTTGATGGTTTAAAGTACTCGATTTTAGTCCGATTTATTAGGATTGACATTCGGCTAGTAGATATAGATGACATGATTAGTTTTATTATGTTGCAAGGAAAATTTTAAAAGTGTAGGGTATTTTTAATTAAGGACCATTAAATTTTATCAAAGGCTTTTTCTAAATCAATTTTTAGGATCAGACTTCCCTTTTATCCTTTCATTTTTTAAACTGTATGATTATTTCTTGGATTATGATAAAATTATTATTTGCTTGCCTATTCTTTAGGAAACTTGATTGACATGGCCCAATTATTGTTTCCATGAGGGGCCTAAGGCATTGGGATATTATTTTATTTATTACTTTGTAGGTGGTGTTGCACATGCTTATTGGCCTGAAATCTATTAAATTGTTAGCATTCTTTACCTTTGGGATTTGATAGATATATGCTATTGTTAATTCCTTCAGGGATGCCCCCTTGAATGAAGGAGTTTTCGCAAAGTCATATAACATATTTACCTACACTATTTCAGTATTTTTTATAGAAAAAAGGATGTAGTACATTTGGCCCAAGGCCTTTTGAGGTGGGAACGAGAACATGGCCTTGTGGTCTTCTCCTGTTGAGGTAGTTTTTTCAATGTTCTGGAGTTCTCCAAGATTGTTATGGGTCTTTAGATATATTTTTTGTGGTTTTGAGTAGAGGTATGAGGTGATAAAGAGGCTATTGAAGTATTTGAGAGTACTTTCTTCAATTTCATTTTGATTGTATATCCACTCACCTTCATTGGAGAGCACTGCTACAATTTCTTCTTCTTCTTCTTCTTCTTCTTCTTCTTCTTCTTCTTTCTTCTTCTTCTTTCTTCTTCTTCTTCTTCTTATTCTTCTTCTTCTTCTTCTTCTTCTTCTTCTTCTTCTTAGGGTGGTTGTGTGGGAAAATATTGTATTTGCATCTCCTTCGTTTAGACAATTTACTCTGGATTTTAGTTCCCAAAATTCTTATTCAATTTGTAAGAGGTGATTTAATTCTTTAATAAGGTTGTCCTCAAGATGTATAAGGAAAGGGTTATGGGCAAAGTTAGGAGCCTTTTTGAATTCCTTTTATGCCTTTCGGTATTTTCCCTTTTTGAAAAAAAAAATATTACAAAAAAGGTATTATTCCATTCTGTTACCTTTTGTTGGGAGTGTGTTATAGAAAATGTAATATTTTCCCCTCTCCCACGAGTTATAAATAATTTGTTGTAAGTCCGAGTGAGTGGCTCACAATGTCTCGAATCTAAAGATTGTCTCATTTGAGAATCTGAAGAGAGAGAGAGAGTAATGTAAGCATGAGAGGACAATGGTCTGAGTGGGTACGAGGTAAATGATGTACCTGGGAATTCAGGAATTTATGGATCCAGTTGTCATTCACTAGAAATCTAACTTTTCGTAGATAAGTTGAGACTTATTTTTAGATCATTTATACAACCATGTATAACGATTTCCCTTAAATCCTAAGTCAATTATCTTATAGAAGTCTACTGTGTCACGGAACTCTTTTTGGACTATTTTTATTTATTGGTTTTCCCCCCACATTTGTCCGCTACTCCTAAATGCTCGCTAAAATCACCCCTAGTAGCTAGTTTCCTGTAAAAATTTCTTTTATAGTACTCAGGTTTTGCCAAAGAATACTATGAGAGTTTCTTTATGTACTAACATAAATACTACTAAAGATTCATGAATCATTAGTTGATTGTACCTTAACCATCACATGTATTTCTTGCCCTATTGTGGCTATGTTATCCGACTGAACTATTTTGTCGTCCCACAGCATCACCAAGGCTCCTGAGTTACTGTTGGCTAGAACTTGTAATATATTATTGAAATGAAAGTTATCAAGTAAAGATTGATGGTCCTACATTTTGTCTTCCACAAGGGCTACCAAAGAGGGTCAACGAAAGTCTATAAGGGCTCTAAAATTCCTCCTACCATCGTCTCCTTTATATCCTCTATAATTCCTAACTATTAAATTCATTGATCTGTTTAGGGGGTTTTGTTCTCAATAAGTTCCCTCACCTCTTTCGATATTAGAGATGGGCATATTTAACTGATAAGTTCCCCATTTCTCGAATCAATGGACTTCATATATCTATCGAGATTCTGAACTGATTTGATGGACAAATGAGTATAAGTTTTTTTAATATCTCTTTGAATATTACTATTTTTATAAAATTTAGAATGTTTTTTTCTGATTGTTTTTCCTTCATCAAAGCTAAGACATGCAAATCTACTTTTTCATTTAGAGTTGGAACAAACCGATGGAGTACAGGGCTTAGGTGATGGGGTGTTGTCTGAGAGGTTATCGCTGAGATGTTGGGTACTACCTGGGAGGACTCTCCATCACCTCGTTTCACACCGCAACTTAGAAAGTCTGTCGTTCCCCATCATTGCTCCATGGGTATGCTTCACCCTTCGGTACCTGATGGGGGATGAAAAAGGAGCAGAAAAGGATAGGTTCCATTGTTGTGGGTTGACTGAGGGGGTTTACAAGAGGCATCTCCCAAGTAGGGTGGTGGTAAAATTGGATTGGTGTGAAAGGAAAACTTAGAGGAGGTTGTAGCATTGTTGAGAACCAAAGATGGTTGTTGTATGTTTCCAATGCTAGCCTCATTCTCTCGGACACTACATGTGCTAAGAATGTAGGATTTTTTATTAGTGTCATCATTGACCTCCCCTCAACTTTCCCACTGAAAGAAAGTGTTTGTCCGTGCAGACTCATTTCTAACCAGGAATGTGGGAATAAGTTTAACTCCGCTGCGTGTGTCGCATAAAAGGTATGCTCCCCCAAGTTCACTGGGAAGGTTTGAAAATGAGTTTTTTTGGGTGAGGTGTGTTCATGTTTTCTAGGGTTGTGGAGGTGTGTGTTTCGAGGTCGAGGAGAGAGTCGTAAGTTCGGTCTTCTTCTCAACGATTAGATTGGGAATCTTGGCATTTTTGGATGTAATTTAGAGGTCTATGTAAATAGAGTCTATTGGGATCGATATTCGATCTATGGAATCAGTACTAGAATATTGGTAATTAACTTTGGAGAAAAAGTTAATGTTGTATCTGATTTTAAGGGGATACCTTCCTTATATTTTTAGTATTAGTCGGTAGTGACATACTTGGGGTTAGTGGGTTGTTGGGCAATATTTTCCTCCAAAAATTTGGGATGTGAGGTAGTTGAAAGTACCATCAAAACACTTTAAGATTAAATGGTTAGAATGATTGGTTTAGGACCCATAAGGGTAACTTTGGAATTTTAGGTAGGGTTTATAGCAACCATTTTAGGGGTTACTGTGGGGGTTATTTTAGGTGTACCCGAAATAGTGACCACCTCATCCCTTTATGTGCTTTTCCTATATTTTTTTTGTTATTAATCTTATTGTTTTTTAATTTCCCGACTCATCACTATTTTAGTTGACATCACTAATCATAACGTCGCCATTAACTTTTTCAGAGACTGTTGATGTTGAACAGTGTTAGCATTGAATGATTTCGGCGCTTCTTGTTCAAGAACATTGAATTATTTTTGTCGTGTGTTTGTAGTATTTTGTTTTTGGATTGTTTCTGAAGAAGATTTAGAAGCTTTTATATATTTATATATTTTTTATTCGAGGTGCTTACCTGGGTCGGCGTGAAATCATTTGACATAGATACCTTTTTCTGTGTTTGTCTCTTCCCTTTAATCATACATGTGATATTTTTTGTCCAAGAACCCCACATGTGGAACAAAGTATGTTTGACCCTTCGTATACTAAGGATTGACTGTGGTGTCCTATATGAATGTGTATTTTTATCGAAACTCCTATAGGAACCTCAAGGCATATCCTTGCGTAGCATCCTCTTAGTGCCTTCAAGTTACAAACATCAGTTTTTATTGTGGGAATTTCAGGTAGCCTGATCAAGATGGCCGATTTTTTTTCTTTTGATTCTGAAGCTACAAAATTTGGGTGCCATCTTTTTACTGTTAGAAAAATTACATTGATGAACCATGGGCCTTGTTGAAGCATTTTTCTGCAAGTTCTCTTCCTAATAGAAATTAAATATGTAATAGTCAAATCCCAAATCTATAAGAATTGTTTCCTCAGAGACTATCCCCATAATTATTAATTTCTTTTTTAGGTATAGGTGACTAATTTTTTTCACAAAGACTTTAATAATAATGGACTATGTCCATGGCTCATAGATCCTTTGTTTGTCTTCGTCACTAAGATAAATTTCCTCTTCCTCCTTCATTATTGAATCTGGCGCCTCTAATGCATTTGTTTTTCTGGCTCAACCGCCATCGTATCTTCCTCCATCCCGGTGTTGATCTCGTCGACTGTGGTGACTTTTGGAGTATGGTGCGGTGAGGATATCCTTGAATGATATATTCCTAACTGTTTCCTCTTCTTTGTTTTCTTCCCTTGCCTTTTCACCTATCTCGATCTCCTTCTCCGGTGAAGCCTCTTTACGACTAGATGTTGTGTGTTCTTCACCCTCCTTCTATTTCTTAGTGCTCCTATGAAGTTGGTCAGCTTATTGATTACTCATATAATTCCATTTTATTGTTGTTCATATTATTGTGTGTGTGTATTGGATAAATGAAATTAATGAGAAGCCAGAGCTTCTCTCTCTAGAGTTTTTTTCCTTTTCCTAACCATATTTTTTTGAATAGGTCTATAGGTTTGAAATACGGGATAGAAAACTTTTTCGGTAGTAACTTGAAAATTCTTGGCTGGGCCAGCCTTAGATAAAATTTGGGATATGTGAGGTCTAGGGACATTTGGGAAAGTATGGGGTCCTTTGTTGATATTTGCTTGATTTATAATTGTAAGCAAATATCCATAAGGTATTTCGGAATATAAGGGTAATTAGAACTCTCGAAATTGAACTTGGCGTGAAAGGTTTACTTTGGAACGTTAAAAGAAGAGTTTAGGTTGTAAAAAAGACCTATTCTAGGGTTGAGGTTTTTGAACTATCGTCAATCTTGTTATAGCGACCAGCCTCCTGCTATAGCGGTGCTAAGACAGCTAAATCGATGAAAGTTGTCACTATAGTGAAGCATACGTCTCAGCGAGATATGATAATTTTATGCAAAAAAAACAGCTCAAAACATCTTTTTTACAATATCAGTTCTTGACGCAAGGGTGGGAAATTTTGTGCAGCCAACATCAGTTTTCCCATGAAAATCATCGGTTAGGGTAAGAATTTGACTCCTCGGTCTTTTTAATTGTTTCTTAAGCCTTAGAAACTAGGTAGTTAACATTGGGTAAGAAGTTTAAGACTGAAATTACTATGGAAAGGAGCCCTAAATTAAGAAGATGATCATACTTTGGTCGGGGTTGAGATTTGTTAGTAATTCGGGTAAATTAATAGATTATTTGTTAATGATTGAATGTTATATTGTTTACTTTAGAACAAGAACAATCCAAGACATTTCGCAGGAGTAGAGCTCGGGCGATTCAAAGTTTCTAAGGGTCTTGGTTAAAGGTAGGTGATATATCTATGCTTATTGGATATGTGTATTTTCATGTTTATTGCTTGTAATGGCATATTGTACACTTTGTGATAGTATGCATTTGAAATAAACTTGTGGGTTCAAAAAGTCTTGTTGTATTGTGCTATCTGTTGATGCATTATTATCATCCTCATGGTCATTATGTGTTCTATGCATTCCCTTCCTATTTTGCCCTTTCTCTTATTTACTCTATAACATATGATGGGGATGGATAGGGTGGCACGCTCTCCAAAGTGTTTGGTTGAGTTTGATGCAAATTTTGAATTTTTGAAGCTTAAGTACTTGGAAGAGTTGACTTCAGTCAACATCTACAGATTCTAGCATCCGCTCGAAATTCCCTCAATTCCATCAGCCGGCTTTAAGACTTCATTGTTCTTACTACTCTCTCCAAGTATTCCATTCATTCGATCGAAAACACCAGATCTTGAGATTGAATTTTTCGCTAATGGGTCGTAAATTAGTATATTAAATCCAAACCTAAAGTAGATGGCACCATTCATGAAAGGTCACCATTTTTAGCTCTTAAGTATTAGTGAGGTTTCTTGAAAATATAACTGATTTCACTTCAAGTCCTGACATCCAACTTTGAAAGCACCAAACTATATGGTCTTTTGATGACTTCTCCGGTTAGGGAACACATTATATATTTACATAAGCCAATAGGTCATTGAGCAGATCCCACATTAACCCCAAGATGTTGGTCTTTAACTAGAAAAGCAAATACTTGAGCTTGAGAAGCTTTTTGTTCAATAGGCCCGTATTACTTGAAAAAACGGTTAGAACGTTCCTTTTATTTTTACAGACTTTGGTGAAAACTTCGATCTTGAAGCATGAGAACTTCTTAAGATATGAATGAACAACTGTAGGCATGACTTGTTGTTGAGACTCCTACCTCAAATTAAGGGATTCGACGACTTGTGCACTAAAGCTAACAATGTGGATTCTAACCTTTAGTTTTGATTCTTTCAACAATTTGATCTTCTATCACCAAAAAACACACAAAGGAAAGGTCCGCTTTGAAGTTCAATAACTTGATTGAGAAGCCAATAGTTGAATAAGGAAATAACATGAAGAATAAAAGAGAACCAAATTCTGTTTGTAGAGATTTTTAATGGATATGTTATTCAATAGGCTTTATAACCTTATATAGGTTTACATTTTATGGAACCATATTCCCACTAAACTTATAATGTAATTCCACTAAATGAACTCACCTAAACATTAGGAATACAATTCTGCAATACTACAAAATAGGAAAATTATCACAAGTTAAAAGAAGACAAATTTTGACTGAAAGCTAAAATATAGACATACTACAGACTTAGTCAAACGAAATAATAGTGGCTGAGGTTGTCCAACTTTCAAAAACCCTTCTCGACATAAACTCTAGTCTTAACGATGCCTAGTTGTTTACATAAACATTCAAACTTATTGACATATAAGACTTTTATGAATACATATGAAATTTGTTGCTCGGTTTTAATACGCTCCAAGTCAATCGCTTCTTGCAACACTTTTTACCTGATGAAGTGGTAATTTATTTATATGTGCTTCGTCCTAGCATGAAAATAGGATTTTCAGCCGAGAAAATCGTTGACTGATTGTCACTGTACAAGGTAATTGACTAATCAACTAGTAGGTGTAAATCGTTCATCAACTGAGTAAGACACATACTTTCTTCAGCTACAACTGTTGTTGCGCTATACTTTGCCTCTATTGTTCACATCGACACAATTGGTTGCCTTTTGTTGTACCAACAAATTGTTCCAGATCCAAGCTTAAACACATAGCCAGTTGTTGAACGTCGGGTATCATGATCCCCTTCACAGTTAGAGTCACAATATCCGAGTAACTTGCATTCTTCACCTTTTTGTAAAAAAAGACCATAATCAATTTTACTTTTCACATATCTTAGTATTCGTCAAACAACCTCCATATGGTGCTTCATTAGATTGTGCATATAGTGACTCATCACATTAACTACAAAAGAAATACAGGTTGAGTCTGAGTTAAATAATCAGATTGCCTACCAATTGTCGATGCATCATCACATTTGCTAAGTATTTTTCTTCATGTGCACACATCCTAGCATAGTGCTCCATTGGTGTTGATATTAGTTTCCAATTCAACATTTCAAATTTCTTCAACAAATCTTTAGAATATTTTTTCTGATGCAAACATATTCCTTCTTCATTATAATCAACCTCCAAGCCAAAAAAAAAAAATGGTTGAGTTGCTCAAGTTCCTTAATCTAGAAGCGAACTGAAAAATTATTATTTGTTAGAAAAATTTCTTCTTCACAATCTCTTGTTAGAATTAGATCATCGACGTATACTATCACAATAGCTAGTTTATTTCCAACAACTTTTACTAACCAGATGGAATTTGCTGGTGCTATAGAATATATATTAACTATGAGTAAGAAATTCAGAAACCTTACCATACCATGCCTTTGAAGCTCGCTTTATCCCATATAATGCTTTTCAAAGCTTACATACATACTCAGGATGATCTTTACTCTGAAAACCCATTTGTTGACACATGTAGATCTCCGAATTCAAATTTTCAGGCAAAAAGGCATTCTTTACGTCCATCTGCCAGAGGTTCCAACTTTTAGTGGTAGCAAGTGAAAGTATGATCCAAACTGTAGTAAGCTTAGCCACCAGACTAAATGTTTCATCATAAGCTAGTTCATATTGCTGAGAAAAGCCCCAGGCCACAAGAAAAACTTTGAGCATTTCAATTGACCCATTTGTGTGAGGTTTTATCTTGTAAATCTATTTGCAAGGAATAGATTTGGCATCTCGTGGCTTTACGACAAGCTCCCAAGTTTGATTCATTTCTAGAGAATCAATATCCTCCTTCCTAGCTTTAATCCACTTAGGATTCTCAAATGCTTCCTCAATATTCTCTACTTCTTTTTCATCTTCTTCTTCTACTATGGTAGCATGACATAATTTGGATTAAGCTTTCTGATCCTTGATGACCTTTTAAGAGACAGGGGTGTGTGTTCTCCATTTAGATAGTCTTTTTGACTTGGTTGTTCATACAAACCAGTTTGCCATTTATTTTTAGTCAAGCCTTATTCAATAGTATCCTCATTAGCTTCATCGAGAATCAATTGGATATGAGACGAGTCCAATACATCTGTGAGAACATTTGAATATGACGACATCTCTTTATTAATTTGAATAACACCATGAAGACGCTTTATCAAATATCACATTCCGAGAAGTGCAACACTTTCGGGTGTGCTTGGGTCACAACAACGCCACCCTTTTCGTTGACTGACATATCCTACAAAGATACACCTAATAACATTTTTGTTTATCTTGCTACATAAATGGTTAGGTACAAATACATAGCATACACATCCGAAAACACGAAAAATATTTAACTGAAGGTTTCATATTCTATGAGTTCTCAAATGGTGAAAGAAAACTTAACCTTTTGTTGAGGAATTCTATTGATCACAAATGTTGCAGCTTTCATAGCTTCTGCAAAAAATTGTCCTGGAATATTTTTCGTGTGAGAAAGATCCGACAAATTTCTGCTAAGTGTCTATTCCAGATTTTTTCTACGTCGTTTTGTTGTGGAGCATTTGTACATGTGACATGGAGATGTATTTTATACTTTTGAGTGAATTTAGAGAATTCATATGAGGTGTATCCCCCACCATTGTCAGTTCGTAGGTAAAGAATTTTCTTGCCAACTTCTGCTTTAGCAACTTTTTTAAATTCTTAGAATTTTGAAAATGTATCAGACTTTTCCTTCAAAGAATAAATCCATACATACCGAGAAAAGTTATTAATGAAGGTTAACATAGATTTCATCCCACCAACAGAGAGTTTCTTGACAGGTCCAAATACATCAAAGTGAATTAACTTTAATGGTTCCTTAGCCTTATATTTTGACTCCTTATACGAAAACTGATGTGCTTTATTATACTGGCAACCTAATGAACATTTGTCCTTACTGAATGTTTTGACAAATCTTACAGAGATTGATCCAAGACGTCCATTGAGAAACGTGTGATTCCGAATACAAGGGCGAGCTACATCTTTCGAGCTTCCATGAGTTCTTCTAATTTGGTTGTCCATATTTTTGGACAAATACATTATTGTTGGACCATATATTTAGATTTCAGGGTTGTATCCTCTATTTGACTGTTTTTAAAAGTTTTGTTGTTGTGACTTTCAGTTCTTAGATGTATATACTGTTGATTTTTCAGACGATTGAGTTTAATTTAATAGGACTTAATTTCTTAGTTGATCCAAACTATTTCCTTTATTCATGATGAATATGGCTTCTGTTAATTGGTGTTGGATTGTTATCGGGTTAGACTTTGATTCTACCACTATGTGGTTTAGTTTGGAATCACGTCATGACCGTTCAGGGTTATAACATAAATAGGGACTAATGTTATCTACCGCCCCTTGAAGTTGTCCGTATACTAGGGCTTGTACCTATTGAACACCTAAATTTTTCAAAATGTATACCTATTAAACATAGAATGTTGATATGGCAGAAAAAGTGTTCTCCACTTTTCTTTGGTACGTGAAAATTTCTTAAATCGCATTTTATTCAAGAAAAATTCACTTTTTCTTCTTCCATTGATTCTTATCTTTCTAAATGACTTTAAAAGATTTATTTTGAATATCCTTTAAATCAATTATTTTTTAGATCGCAAAAAGAAAAAGACCCCCACCCCCGCTTTCGGTCGTCTTCTTCACCTCAACTAGGTTTTCAAAGACAACTGCACTAGATCTTCAAAAACGAAAGAGTAAAAAATTTAGCCGATAGCTCCATATCCGGCCATCTTCAAACAAACATCACCACTAAAAATTAAAATATAAACTCATTTAACTTATAAAAAATAATATCAAAAAATTTGATAAAATTAATTTGGGTCCTCTTGAGTTCTGTTTTGCAATTAATTTTGAAATTATTATCCGTGAACAAACTTCATTAATTTATCACTCTAGTATGTGTCTCATTATATATTTGTCTCACGTATTAGGCATGAATTTTTTTAAAAAAAAATGAATCGATAAATAATTTGATACGATATTGAATTTCATTATGGTTTAGAAATGAATTGTTGCAGTGATCAAGGAAGAAGATGGAGAAGAAATGGGTTGGGGTAGCATGCGGCTGGGTAATATGTGTTATATATATGAAAAAAGATTGAAATTTATTTGGAATAAATTTTATTTTTTAAAGTTTAAAAATTATTTTCTATAATTTTTGGGGCTCACTTGCCTTTCATTAGGAATTTTGCCAATTCATCGAGAGTGAGCCACACAACTTAACATTTTTTGTTGATTACCGAAAAGTGTCTAACAGGAATAAAGTTTAAATAGATAAAAAAAAATTCAATAGGTACTAGCATCAACTAAGGTGTGTAAGTGAATTATGCGGACAACTTAAATGGTCCACAAATTACTTAAGTCTAAATAGAGACATGGATATTTTAATTTTTGACCCAAATTTTGAACCAAAATAATAAATCTAATTAAAAAAATATTTTCAACTAGATTGGATAGTTCTTATCACCTAACTAACATTATGCGGAAAACCAGTTAACAGACTTTTTAATAAATAACAAATGCATTTTTTGTCAAAATTTAAGAAATCCATAACATTAATGAGTAAATTAATCAAACCAAAAGATTAACTCTGATGATCTAGTCTAGACATGTACAACAACTTCTTACTAGAGTAAGATAAGAACCGACAAAATTATGTTATAGTATAAAAAGGGTGAATTGTAGCACAAAAATATGTTTAACCACCATAACTCGCATACGTGCTTAGTCGTCATATTATGGTATGTATGAAAAATATCAAAAAGAGATTTATTTTTATTTGCATCTTATATGTATTAGATCTCCTTATATATTGTACTCCCTCCGTTTAAAAAAGAATGACCTCCTTTCCTCTTTAGTCTGTTTAAAAAAGAATGACTTCTTTCTTTTTTTGGTAACATTTAATTTCAGCTTTCCACATGTCATGTTTAAGGCCGCAAGATCACAGGAAAAATTTAATTATTTAACCTAACTTTAATTTAGGACCACAAGATACAAAAAGTCTTCATTATACTCTAAAATTTCGTGCTAAGTCAAACCAGATCATTCTTTGTGAAATGGAGGGGATATTAAATGTTTTTGTTATGCAGTCATTGGGACAATGAGTGTTTGTTATACTTCTTCATTAATTTATGTGTGACCCAGTTATAATATAAAGCTCATAAATAATTTTTAATGAAAAATAACTTTTATTTATCAGATAATGATGAACATACCAGATTAACTCTAGACTTTTATAAATTGATCCTCCATTCACCAGGGTTACACATATTCTCTACAATTTTCTATTACTAGTGACGGCTAGGGCAAGGAGGAAACCAAATTTTCAACTAACGCTCGCGCTAATTATTCTCATCGGTATGCTTACTCTGAATTTTTTTGTGAGATTATCATTTTTAAGACCCTGATTTGTATATTGAATATATGTGATACTATGAACTTTGTGATTGATGTTTTTGTAAATAAAAAAAAAAGTCTAAAAGATTTAAGGATAATCAGGGAAAAACTTTAAGACATTTTTGTAGATAAAAAAACAAATGACAATTTTTCTTACATTGTTAAGGTTATTCACTTTATTTCTAATAAAACAAAGCTTTACAAGACTTCCTGAAAAGAAAACTTTATTATTTTAATAAATTTGTGATAGGCGCTCCATTTATAGATCTAATCATACTCTTTTTTTTTATCACAACATGCTACATAGGAAAAACCTAGTTGTACCTTACTCGCTTAGTCTATCATTTAGTGAGTTATTATAAAAACACGTTAATAAATAATAGGTATACTTGTTTAGTTGTATTTAATCGTATATTTATTTCCAAAATAACTTGTTTTCGCAATTGAATTTGTTTCGACCATATATGAAATTAAATTAAAGTCACTGATTTTTAGAGAAAATGTCAATTAAGTGTTGATGCATATACATTTGTAATACTTAATTATAATTAAATAATAATTAATATTAAATTTTAATTTGTTAATTCTTAAAATATTTTATTAAGAAGAAACACACATTCAAAAGTATATATTATTTACCTTTAAACTATTTTTTATAAAGAAAACTGAGTTATCACTTTTGTTTTTTTTCTTATATAATTAAGTTCTAAGTATGATTCATTTATATTATCAATCTACATATGGGAAAAGTCAGAAATATCCACTTCAGGTATAAAATTAACGTTGGATGTGTAGCAAGAACTAATAATATATGGAGGGAAGATGAAAAGATGAACTTGAAAAGTTGGGAACTTGAAAAATCCTCTTATGCTTTAGTAAAAAGGTATTTGTCCCTCGTAGGTGATGGAAAGAAAAAAAAGAGTTTAAATATGAAAACACTCATATTAATTGTAAAAAGGGTTGGAAAGAGGGAGACCCCTCGCGTCGTCGTCCTCGCTCGACTAGGCTTCGCTTTATAATTTGATCGAGTGAGATTATTCTTTGGATTGTTTTAATTATTTAGTTAATTAAATAAAATTAAATGGCCAAAATATTTTCAATTAATTAGTTGATAATCGAAACGTTTTCAATTATTTATTTAAAATTAACCGAAATGTTTCAACTTTTTAGTTGATTAACCCAACTCGAATTGGATCCCCGCGATCCATTTTATTTAAAATATCTTTCCCGTTTTACTTGAATTTCCCACCATTTTGAAATGAATGTTCTGAAAGATTGCAACTTTCAGGAACAGTCAGGATTGTTTGAAAGGTTGCAAAGTTTCTTTAATGGTCGTGTGGATTCTGAAAGGGTTGCACCCGTTCGAAACATGTTCCTCTTACCTATAAATACCATTCATTCTTCAGAATTTTTTCTTACGAATTTTTTTGATTTCTTCTTCTTCTTCTTCTGCACGAAGTTTCTTTTTGTACTTTACTGTTGTTGAGTGGTTCGCTACACCACAGTTTTGGGTATCAATCGCTGGTGATTGAGATCATCCTATCCTGGGAGGACATATTCCAAATCAAACCTCGATACTAAAGGAGAATAATTTCCTTAAAAGTACACTATGCATTCAGTGGGCTTGGTCTTTTTCTGTTCAAATTTTCTAGATTATGGTATGTTACAGTTTTTTTTTTGTGAATTAATTTCTATTTTTGTATTGATTCAGTAAACTTTGGTTACTTCATGTTTCTGGAAAGTTTTGTTGGAATCAATAATATTTTTCAAACACTGATTGGCAACAATCTTAAGGAAATTACTTGTTTTATATTAATCACTGTTTCTGGTGGATTCAAAAATCTTCGTGATTTTATAATCCTTGAAAGTTATTGCTTACTAATACTGTATCAATTTTTTGTTTATCAAAAATGGCAAAAAACAATGTTGCAGTGGTTGTTGATGCACCAACCCGAACTGTTGTACAACAAGTAGAGAAATCGAGTAAATTCACTGGTGTAAATTTCAAAGGATGGTAGCAACGAGTATTTTTAGAGCTTACGAGCGAAGAAACTTCAGTACTTGCTGCTAAAATGTCAGACAGAGAAAAATTCATGATTATTGAAGCATGGGAACAAGCAGACTTCCTATGTAAGCGCTACATTTTGAGTGATTTAGAGGATGACATATATAATGTCTATAGTGCAAAGACAACTTCAATGGAGTTGTGGGATGCACTTGAGAAGAAATACAAGACAGAACATGCATGCTTGAAAAAGTTTGTGGTCGCAAAGTTTTTAAGTTATAAAATGGTAGACAGTAAAAATGTTGGATCACAAGTGCAGGAACTTCAACTTATTCTCCATGATCTGATTGTTGAACATATGGTAGTACATGGATCTTTTCAAGTGTATGCAATGATCGAGAAGTTACCTCTATCGTGGAATGACTTCAAGAATTATCTAAAGCACAAACGTAAGGAAATGAAGCTTGAAGATCTTGTGATTCGGCTTAAGATTGAGGAAGATAACAAAACCGTTGAAAATAAGTCTCGTAAGAGTTCAACAATTATTGGAGTTAATATTATTGAGGAATCTCCTACAAAAAATAAAAAGAGAAAGAAGTCCAATGGGAAGAAGTCAAAACAGGCCAAGAAGAAATTCAAAGAAAATTGTTATAATTGTTGTAAGGATTGTCATAAGTCTTCTGATTGTCGTGCTCCAAGAAAGGAAAAAGACAAAGGCAAAGGCAAAAGTCAAGAAAATATCGTCGAAGATATGGAAGATGCATATGAATTGCGTGCAATGATCTCAGAGTGTAAGTTAGTCGAAAATCCCAAGTATTGGTTTCTCGACACAGATGTCACTCGACATATTTTCTCTGCGAAAGAAGTCTTTGCAACATACACTCCTTCTGAGTACGATAAAGATTTGTTCATGGAAAATACAACAACAACAAGTATTGCAGAAACTGGAAAAGTAATATTGAAAATGACATCCGACAAGGTACCGATTTTGAACAGTGTTCTGCATGTCCCTACTATTAGGAAGAATTTAGTTTCTTATGCATTACTTGTTAAAAATGGGTTTAAGTGTGTCCTAGTTAGTAATAAAGCTTTAATAAGTAAGAATGAGATGTTCACACGAAAGAGCTACCTCAATAAGGGCCTTTTCAAACTAAACGTAATGGTTATGGACAACATTAATAAGAATTCTTCTTCTGTTTACTTATTGGAGTCAAATGATTTATGCCATGCCCGTTTGGGATATGTAATTACAAAGCCTTGCGAAAATTGGTTACTTTAGAAGTATTGCGTAATTTTAAATGCGACAAATCGAAATGCGAAATATGTGTGGAAAGTAAGTTTGTTAAACATCCTTATAAGTCCGTTGAAAGAAATTCAAAACCTTTAGGCTTAATTCACATAGATATATGCGATATGAAGTCGACATCATCTCGTGGTGGGAAAAAGTATTTTATAACTTTTATTGACGATTGCATTCGATTTTGTTATGTATATATGTTTAATAGTAAGGATCAAACAATTGATCATTTATGAAATAAAAAAATGAAGTGAAAAACCAATTGAATCTAAAGATAAAAATTATTCGAAGTGATAGGGGTGGAGAATACGGATCTTCTTTTGCAGAGATTTGTTTGGAATATGGTATTATTCATCAAACTACTGCACCCTATACACCGCAATCAAATTGTTTGGAAGAACAGAAGAATTAAACATTAAAGAAAATAATGAATGCCTTAATGATCGATTCTGTTTCACTGAAAAAACATTGGGGGTGAGACATCCTTACTGCAAATAAGATACTCAATAGTGTACCCCAAAGAAAAACACAATCAATTCCATATGAGTTGTGGAAAGGAAGGAAACTCAACTTGAAATATTTCAAAGTGTGGGGGTTTCTATCCAAGGTAGAGATTCCTTTACCCAAAAGAGTGAAAAATTGGACCCAAAATGGTGGATTGTGTATTTACTAGATATGATGTGAACAACAAGGTCTTCCAATTTTTGTTTCACAAATATAATAATTATGAGATTCATGTTTGTACGATAATTGAGTCAGATAACACAGTTATTTGAACACATTTATCTGTATAGAACTGATGTGAGTTAACAAGTGAAATACCTAAACGACCATGGGAATAGTCAGCGGAAAATACACTACCTAGTGAGGATCCTTGGCGGAGCACTCGCCAACAGAAACTCACTTGTTTCGGACAAGATTTTGTTGCGATGTTGCTTGAAAATGATCCTCAAACATTTAAAGCACGTCTTAGTCAACTTATTGGAAAGAAACTATCAATAGTGAGATCGAATCAATTTTAAGTAATCATATTTGGGAATTGGCTAATCTTTCTCCAGGAAATAGACCTTTAGGATCAAAGTGGATCTTTAAAAGGAAAATGATAGTTGATGGAACTATTTCCAAATATAAGGCTAGACTTATAGTCAAAGGACACTATAAAAAGAATGTTTGGACTACTTTGACACATACTCTCTAGTAACAACGATAACATTAATTAGGATGTTAAAGAACTAGCAGCAGTGTATGATATTAAAATCCACAAAATGGATGCTAAGAAAGTCTTCTTACATGGAGAGTTGGAGGAAGACATGGACCAACCTGAAGGGTTTGTAGTCCTGGTAAAGAAGAGAAAGTGTGTAGATATGTGAAGTCGCTTTATGGGCTCAAGCAAGCACCCAAACAATGGCATGCTAAATTTGACCAAACAATGTTGACAAATGGATTCAAGATTAACGAATGTGATAAGTGTTTTTACATTAAAAACATTTCAAATCTGAAGTCATTGTTTGTTTGCATGTTGATGACATGTCAATAATGAGTAAAGATATTGACAATATAAATACTACTAAGCGCATTCTATCCAGAAAGTTCGATATGAAGGACTTCGGAGTTGTTGATTTGATCTTAGGGATCAGGATTCTCAAAACTCCTCAGAGACTAGCATTATCTTAATCTCATTATATTGAAAGAGTATTGGGTAAGTTTAAGTACTTGAATTTTAACGTTGTGAAAACTCACATTGATTTAAGCTTTACATTTCAAAAGAATGAAGGTGAAAGTGACTCTCAATTGGAATATGCCAGAATGTTGGGAAGTTTAATATGCATTATTAAATGTACGCGACCTGATATAGCATGTGCTATTAGAAAACTGACTCGGTTCTCTAGTAATACGAATCAAACTCACTCGACGGCAATGAAACCTGTGTTGGGGTATCTCAAACATACACAACACTATGCTTTGAATTATAATAAATATCCTACTATGATTGAAGGATACAGTGACGCAAATTGGATCACTGGGTCAAATGAAGTAAAATCCACAAGTGGTTATGTGTTTACACTTGGTACAGGAGCTGTCTCTTAGAAATCGTCCAAACAGACATGTATCGCTCGCTCCACAATGGACTCTAAATTTATTGCTTTATATAAGGCTGGTGAATAAGTTGAATGGCTCGGATTTTCCTAGAGAATATTCCATTTTGGCCCAAAAGTGTGGGACCTATCTGATAAATAATTTGATAAGATATTGAATTTTCTTATGGTTTAGAAATGAACTATTGTAATGATTAAACAAGAAGATAGTGAAGAAATGGGTTGCGCTAGCATGAGGCTGGGTAATATATGTTATATATAAGAAAAAAAGATTGAAATTTATTTAGAATAAATTTAAATTTTTAAAGTTCAAAAATTATTTTCTATAATTTTTGGGGCCTACTTGCCTTTCATTAGGCATTTTGCCATGTCATCGAGAGTGAGCCACACGCACTTTACTTCTTTTTTATTTTATTCACGTAAAGTGTCTAATAGGAACAAAGTTTAAATAGATAAAAAAAATTCAATAGGTACTAGCATCAATTGAGGTGTGTAAGTGAATCATGCGGACAATTTAAAGAGGTCACGGATGACTTAAGCATGAATAGAGGCATGGATATTTTATTTCATGACCCAAATTTTGAACCAAAAAAAATCGAATTAAAAATATTTTTAACAAGATTAGAGAGTTCTTACCACCCAACCAACATTATGCGGACAACCAGTTAACAAACCTTTTAATAAATAATAAATGTGTTTTCAATGTCAAAAATTTTCCAACCATTACATTAATGAGTAAAATAATCTAACCAAATGACTAACTCTCATGATCTAGTCTAGAAATGTACAACAACATCTTTAATACTGTAAGACAAAACACGACAAAATTATGTTATTGTATAATAAAGGGGAAATGTATCACAAACATATGTTTAACCACCATAACTGGCATAAGTGTTTTGCCGTCATATTATGGTATATATAATGTGTAATATATATAAGAAATTTATTTTATTTGCATCTAATATATATTAGAGCTCCCTATATATTATATTAAAAATTTGTGTTATGTAGTTGTTGGGCCAATGAGAGAAGTTTGTACTTCTTTATTAATTTATGAGTGACCCAATTATAATATAAAGCCCATAACTAATTTTTAAAGAAATATAATTTTTATTTGAAAGATCATGATGGAAATACCAGATTAACCCTAGACTTTTATAAATTGATCCTCCATTTATTAGGGTTACACACATTCTCTACACTTTTCTATTACTGGTGACGGCTATGACAAGGAGGCAATGAAATTTTCAACTAACCATCTCGCTAATTTCTTCTTATCAGTATGCTTTCTCTAAATTTTTTAGTGAAATTATCATTTTCAAGACCCTAATTTGTATATCAAATATATGTGATACTATGAACTTTGTGCTTGAAGTTTTTGTCAAAAAAAAAATTCTAAAAGATTTAAGGAAAATTAGGGAAAAACTTTAAGACATCTTTGTAGATAAAAATACTAATGAAAATTTTCTTACATTGTTAAGATTATTCACTCTGTCTATAATCAAAAAAAGCTTTACAAGAATTCCTAAAAATAAAATTTTATTATTCGAATAAATTTATGATAGGTGCACTATTACTAGATCAAATCATACTCTTTATTTAGATCACATCCTGCTACATAGGAAAAATATAGTTGTATCTTACCCTCTTAGTCTATCATTTATTGAGTTATTATGAAAACACATTCATATATAATAGGTATATTTGTGTAGTTGAATTTAATCATATATTTAGTTCCAAAATAACTTGTTTTTGCAAATTCAATTTGTTTCAACACATTTGATATTAAATTAAAGTCACTGTTTTTTTTTCTTTAAATACTTATGAGAGCAAATGTCAATTAAGTGTTGATGCATATACATTTTTAATACTTAATTAGAAATAAATAAAAATATGCATTTCATTTTAATTTATTAAGTCTTAAAATATTTTATTAGGAAGAAACACATAATTAAAAAGCATATGTTATTTACCCTTAACTATTTTTTTTATAAAGAAAAACGAGCTAACTCTTCTGTTTTTTTCCTTATATAATTAAGTTCTAAGTATGTTTCACTTATATTATCAATCTACATATGGGAAAGGTAATAAATATCCACTTTAGGTATAAACTTAAAAATTACTAACAAAATCCTTAATCAAATTTATTTGACTTTCTTCATTTTTCATGTCAATTATAAAGGTCAAACTATGGCGGAGGAGCTTGATGAGAAGCACATGATAGCTTCATTGAGGCATAAAAATTGACATGTTAGAAGCAACCCACATATTTGCATTTGAAGCAAGAAAACTTGAAATTTGGTTCCTGAAGTAGAAGCTTGATGAAGTAGACAACACTGTGAAATTTTACAGTGGTGTACTTGGAGCACTGGAAAGGGAAAATATAGACCTAAAGCTGAAGATTTAGGTGCAAAATCAATTGATAAAGGCGTACGTTCTGCGTAATACAATGGAGATCGAGTTGGTGAAGAAGAAGAATGAGTTGGTGAAGAATCAGATTAAGGAATTGGATGTTAAAGTTGCAGAAATGGAGAATTAACGAAAGATCCAGGACAATGAGATTTCTCAAAGTCTTGTTGTCAGAACAAATCAGTTAGTGGATACTCTATTGTAAACGTAGATTGATGTGCATACGTATCTTGTTGTTACTTCTTGAGGAATTTCGTTGACAGTTATTCCTAGATCTTTTGTTGGACAGTTAATCGTGTCTTCCAATGGTTCCTTGGATGATTACATTGCTTGTATGCCTTCGATTTTGTTTTTTATAAATTGCTTGAGTGCCTAAGCTTTGGAAAAGATGGAAGTTTGGGCATGTAGATGACCTTAATGCCACTTTCTGCTATATATTGTGGGGGCTTCTGGCTATAGTGGTTCCAAAATGAAGGGAGGATGTCTTGTATTGCGACCTTGTATGCCAAGAAAGACTTCTATAGTGGTTGTGGATCTCGGTACGGGTTCCCCACTTATTATAGTGGTTATGATCAGTAGTTGGGGATCTAGGAAGAATTTATTGGAAAAAGTTGTCATGCTAGAAGCAACTCACAAAGTTACATTAGAAGCGAAGAACATTGAAAGTTGGATCCTAAAGCAGAAGGTTGACGAAATAAATGGCACTATAAAATTTTACATTGGTGTGTTTGGAGGAATGGAAAGGGAAACTATAGACCTAAAGTTTTAGATTGAAGAACAAGATCAGTGGGAAAAGGAGAACAACTTGCTTCAATTAGATTTCTTAAATTTTGTTGATGAGAACAAATAAGTTAGTAGATAATCTAGTGTAAACATAAACTGATATGCGTGCATAGTTGTTAATGCTTGTTTGAGGAGTTTTGTTGACAATAATTTTTATCTTAAGAGAGTATTTCATTGAACTAATTATTGAATGAATACTTAATTGTGGTTTTATTGAATTTAAATAATTGAAAAAAAAAGAGTACTTAAATACAAGGTAACTCATTATTATTTCTTACATAGTTGAATGAATAAATTCTTGGGGGTCGTCAATTCCTTTCTTTTAAAAGAGTATTTTCAAGAAATTATTTTTTGGAAAAAAACTTCTTTATTTTAACAAAACCTATGATTACTAGATAAATGTAATAAATATATCCTCACGTATTTAAGCAACGCAATTTTATTCTAGTATGAATTTTAAGCCATAAAACGAAAGCCTAGTGCATTAATTAAACATCTCGTGGTGACTACGTGATGTTAAGACTATGTCCTAGATCTTTAATGAATAATACATACTGAAACCAATGAAGTCCTTAAAATCTTAATGAAAATAAATGCAATTAGTGGTCATATGCCTAAACAATTTAGATTAAGGCATCCATTAAATGCAAACAACTACGGGCCTTACACCACCTCAACCATAATATACTAAAAAATAAAAAGTTATGATAAACTAAGTTAGTGTACGAACATACATTAAAGAGTGGAATTTGATTATAATATATGTTAGGACATGTTATTTGCTAAATTTTTAAAATGTATTCTTCAAATATTTTCAAATACTCATAAAACACTATTTTCTTTACCCGAGTAAAATGCATGTCCTAACATAATTTCAAATTTCAAAAATTATAACTTTAAAATTCAAATTTTCAATTTCTACGTCAATGATCAAATATGAGATATATAATTATTTATTCTTTTTTGCATGAATAATGTTCTTAAATAGAGGATTTGGGGGGGGGGGGCTAAAGTGACACATCTCAGTAAACATGCACCTCGACACATGAACCAATCGTTGCTTCCTCCATCACCGTCATTGTAACAACTACCTCCTCCACCATAAATAAAAATAAATATGTTCTTTCTTTTAAGATGTTACCAAAAAGAACTTTTTTCTTTTTTATGTAAAGATACAATCATGTATTCCCACAAGTCAAAAAGCATATTTGTATAAGACGGGTGATCATTCTCAATAAGAGTGTTGAATTTCTTACACTCTATATTGATTTCTATGGGCAGCAGTCCTTGTTATCACCATTTGGAGTCCCTGTATAAGAATTGTTAGTTTTTCTTTGATGTTGTTTTCCATATGTATGTTCCCCATGAATCCTTCAATCCAATTTCCATTAGTGTCTCTAATTACTCAGCCCGTTCCACTTCTGCCTGGGTTGCCTATTGAGGATCCGTCACTATTTAGCTTGTAGCCGTTTTCAAGTGGCATCCTTCTGAGGAGAGTTGTTAATTTGTGTTCTCTTATAAGTGTTTACTCTATGAGGGTGTAGAATTCCATAGATTGGTTTAGAGGTTATTTTTTTGTGCATATGTAAGTTTTGGAGTTTTTGAAGCGGTTGTCATTTCTTTTTAACCATATGCACCAGAGAAAGAAAGGTAACAAATCTCTCCATTTAAGGTTTGTTTTCTTTGTGTTTTCCTGCATGTTCTGTGTGAATTCTAGCCAGTCAGTCTATTCCTATGTTATTTATGAATTGATTTATGTTATGTAGTACTTTTAGTTCTTTCCACATGTTTTTTTCTATGCAACATTCTATGAAAATGTGCTTTATAGTCTCTGTTTTGTTGCATATATGGCATTGTGGGTCAATGTTATTCCAATAGAGTGTAGTTATTTCGGGTGGGTAGTCCACCATGTTGTCATAATCAGATGAAGTATTTGATCTTATTTGGACATTTGAGAAACCAAGTCCAGCTGAACATGTAGGGGTGCGTTTCCCGTTGTGTTTGTTAGGAATTTGTAAATTGAAAAGGTTTATAGTTTCCCTTGACGGTTTAGTTTCCATCTAGCAGTGTCTTCCTTGTTCGGCGTTGTGTAAGTTTAGTTTAAGAGTGAATTTTGAAATTGATTTTGTAATATATGTTAGGCCATGTAATTTGCTAATTTTTTTAAAATGTATTCTTCAAATATTTTCAAATACTCATAAAACACTATTTTTCTTTACCCGAGTGAAATGCATGTCCTAATATAACTTCAAATTTCAAAAACCAAAACTTTAAAATTCAAATTTTCAATTTCTACGTCAATGATCAAATGTGAGCTATATGATTATTTATTCTTTTTTTTCTTGAATAATGTTCTTAAATAAGGGTTTGGGGGGGGGGGGGGGGCTAAAGTGACACATCTTGGTAAACATGCATCTCGACACGTAAAACAAATGTATCTTCCTCCATCACCATCATGTAACAAGTACCTCCTCCAGCATAAATAAAAATAAAATATGTTCTTTATTTTATGTTGTTACAAAAAAGAAATTTTTTTCTTTTTTATGTAAAGATACAATCATGTATTTCCATCAGTCAAAAAGCTTATTTGTATAAGAAGGGATATCATTTTCAATAAGGGTGTTGAATTCCTTGCACTCTATATTGATTTCTTTAGTATAAGGATGATTTATTTTGGAATCTCAAAAGATATTGTTTCTAAGTTCTCATAATTGTGTTTCTGGATAATTTTTCCAACTCTGACTTCTGTTTCATTCTCTTCTAGGGTGCATTGGATTTGTTCTCTCATAGTGTTCCCATTTGGCAGCCAGACATCGTACCTGAAAGATGTTGATTTACCGTCTCCTATTACCCAATCTATTCCTTTTTTTAAAAATATATCCCATCCTAATATAAGGCCCTTCCATATTTTACTATGAGTTTTTGATGCCTTAGTGTTCCTTTCAAGCTTTCCATTCGAGGAGTACTTGATAAGTAGGATTGAGTCCCATACAAGGTTTGGTTGTTTAAAATCCCTCCAGGCAAGTTTCGATAGGAGGGCTTTATTCCTATATCTAGATATTTGTACAACTAGACCTCCATGTTGTTTCCTTGATGTCACAATTTCCCATTTATCCATTTGTAGCTTCCTCTTTTCACTAGTAGTTCCCCAGATAAAGTTGTGTTGTATTTAATTTATTTTATTGGTGGTTGTTTTGGGGAGTTTTGTTATTTGCATGATATGAGTTGGGATTATTAAGGTAGGATTTTTCTAGAGTAGTTCTTCATGCTATGCTTAGGAATTTGATCTTCCATCCCGATAGTTTAGTCTATATATCGTCTATGCTGAATTGATAGTTAGTTTGCAACTCTTTCATAGGATATTGGTATACCTCATGTATTTCCCAAAGTTCTTCCCACTCTTTATGTTGAGCTTGTTCGATATGTTTTCACTTATAGTGTCTGAACAATTTTTGGTAAACAAAAGCTTTGATTTTTTTATGTTGATTACTTGCCCTGAGGACTCGCAGAACGACTTCATTTTTTTCTGTATTAATTCATAGATTGATATATTTGCTCTGCTCTTTCAAACAAAGTCATCGGTGAAGAAGATTTTTGAGCTTTTTGGTCCTTTGTTAGAGATCTTTATCGGGTCCAGTTTTTAATTTGGACCTCTTGGTCTTATTTTTTTAGAGAATTTCCATACGGAGGATGAATAAGTATGGTGACATCTGGTCCCTTTGCCTTATTACCCTTGATACTTTAAAGTACTTGGTTTTAGTCCCATTTTTTAGGATTGACGTTCGGCTAGTAGATACATATGACATGATTAGTTTTATTATGTTGCTAGGGAAATTAAAGAAGTGTCGGGTCTTTTTAATAAAGGACCATTCAATTTTATGAAAGGCTTTTAAAAATCAATTTTTAGGATCAGACTGCCTTTTTTCCTTTCATTTTTTAAAGTGTTTGATGATTTCTTAGATTATGATATCATTATCCTTTGCTTGCCTATTTTTTAGGGAACTTGATTGACATGGACCAAATATTGTTTTCATGAGGGGCCTAAGGCGTTGGGTTATTATTTTTATTTAGGTGGCGTTGCACAAGCTTATGGCCTGAAGTCTTTTAAATTGTTAGCATTCTTTACCTTTGGGATTAGATAGATATAGGTACTGTTAATTCCTTCATAGATGCTCCCTTGTATGAAGGAGTTTCGGCAAAGTGATATAATAGGTTTACCTACAATTTTCTAGTATTTTTTATAGAAAAAGGGAAGGAGTCCATCCGGCCCAGTAATTTTTTGAGGATGAACGAGAGCATGGCTTTGGGGACTTCCTCCGCTGAGGGAGTTTTTCCAATTTTATGGAGTTTTCCAAGATTGTTGTTGGTGTTTTTATTCATTTTTTGTGAATTTGAGTATAGGTGTGACGTGATAAAAAGGTTGTTGAAGTATTTGAGAGTACTTTTTTAATTTCATTTTGATTGTATATCCACTCTCCTTCCTTGGACTGCAGGGCTACAATATTGTTTCTTCTTCTTCTTATTCTATTTAGGGTGGTGTTGTGGAAAAATCTTGTATTTGCATCTCCTATGTTTAGCCAATTTACTCTAAAATTTTTGTTTTCAAGATTCTTGTTCAATTTGTAAGAGGTGATTGTATTCTTTAATAAGGTTGTCCTCAAGATGTATAAGGAAAGGGTTATAGGCATAGTTAGGAGCCTTTTGAATTCCTTCTAACCTTTTTATTATTTTCCTTTTTTTTGAAAAAAAATGTTTCCAAAAGTGGTATGATTCCATTCTGTTACCTATAGAAAATTTAATATATTCCCTCCTTCCACGAGTTATAAATAATTTGTTGTAGGTCCAGGTGAGTGTCCCACATTGTCTCGAATCTAAAGATTTTGTCTCGTTTGAGGTTCTGAAGAGAGAATAAAGTGAGCATGAGAGTACAATGTTCTGAGTGAGTACGAGGTAAATGTTGTACTTGGGAATTCGAGAATTTACATATCCAGTAGTCATTCCCCAGAAATCTATCAAACTTTTTGTAGAATAAGGTGATACTTATTTTTAACTCTTTTATTTAACCATGTAAAACGATTTTCCTTGAATCCTAAGTGAATTAGCTCACATACGTTGACTGTGTCATGGAACTCTTTTGTACTATTTTTATTAATGGGCTTCCCCACTTTCGTCTGCTACTCCTAAAAGCTCTTTAAAATCACCCCTAGTAGCCAGATTCCTGAAAAAAAAATCTATAGTTCTATGGTTTTGCCAAAGAATATTATGAGAATTTTTGTATGTACCAGCATAAATACTACTAAAGAGACATGAATGATTAGTTTATCGTACCTTTACCATCACGTGTATTTCATGTCCTGTTGTGGCTATGTCATCTAACTCAAGTATTTCGTTGTCCCACAGCATAACCAAGCCTCTTGAGTTACTGTTAGCTGGAACTTGTATTATATTATTGAAAGGAAATTTATTGAGTGAAGATTGATGGTCCTGCATTTTGATTTCCAAAAGGGCTACTAAAGAGGGTTTATGATAGTTTAGAAGGCTCCAAAATTCCTCATAAAATTATCTCTGTTAAATCCCGTATAATTCCAAACAATTAAATTCATTGATATGTTAGGGGTTTGTGTTCTCCATTAGTTCCATATCCTCTTTCGATATTAGAGATGAGTTCATTATCATTACAAAGTGTCACGCCCTGAGCCTACACTCTGGACGTGGCCGACACCCATGACAGTTGTTGTCCTTGAGCGAATCCTTGACGGATTACTTAACTCAGGGGAAGACTTAACTCAATATAAAGCAACAAACATTCCTATAAAGATAACTTGAAAAGACTAAAAACAAAACTATATGACTGTCTATCTATGAAACCTTCTAAAACTTAGATGGATGTTGGCACAGACCCCACAATATCCTAAAACGAAAGACTGAAAGTAATAAATATGTCCCCCAAAATGTAAGGAGGCTCACCACTGGCTCTTACTGCTCAGCTGGATCAACGAGGCGCTGGATAATGATGATCCTGGTTACCTGCGTCTTCATAATGATACAATGTAGGTCAACTGGTATCAGTTTATTGAAAGTTTGAGTATGCGAGATGGAATACTAACAAAACTTAATCTTGAAAAGAATAAGAGGAAACACTTACCTTGGCTCTACTCAAATCATGAATAACTTGACTAAATATAAAACAATAAAACACATGCAATATATATAAAAGCTTGTAAAACAATGTAAACACTTAGTTCGTGAAAGAAAATGCTATAAAAATCTCAACTTTAAATATATATGAAGTAATATAGTTTCTGTGGGAGATTCTCTAACCGACAACCACCCACTATGAGCCTAAGTGGTGATACATCGTCTTTCCCACAGTGCCAGAATTATCCTACACTTTGCCGTCGCATAGAAATCTTTAAATTAGTGGATCCATTAGTTTAACTTACATAATCATCTAAAAAGTATGGCTCGTTAATACTTATGATACCTACATTGTTTTAATGAATACTTGAGTTAATATGAACTCTCATGCCTACATCTGTGCTCAATACTACTCTCAAAATATACTTTAGCTCATGCTTTTAAAATCAACTTCCTTATTTGAGTTGAGATGATTGCTCAACACTTAGCTTTAAAATGTTCTCTTGGAATCAATGTTCCCTTTCCTTGTTCCAAACTCTTTTGGAAAATCTTAGTTTCCTCTTAACTTAAATGTTAATGCATTTATAAACTTTTAGGGAATACTTAGTTCCCTTATAACTTTTGAGAAATGATCTCAATTATTTACTCTTTGATTAACCTGTAACTTGAGCCTTAAGTCAACTCTTAGGGGATACTTAGTTCCCTTATATTTCTTAAAAAAAACATCAACTTTTTACTCTTTACTATAACTTGAAAGTTGAGCCTTAAACGAAGTTAAAACTTTAAATAAGTTTCTTGTAAATCTTTAAGAACTTTCTTTGAACTAGTTTCTTATGTTTAGACTTGAATCTTAACTTCATTAACTTTGATATTAACTTTCCTTGAATTAGATTATGGATTCAAGCTTATGATTCGTATTTTTGATGATTCCTAGGTGTTTAGAAACCATTTGAAGTTTATAATCATTGAAGAGTGCTAATATACCATGGAAAGACTTAAAAGGACTAAATTATGAAGACTAGGCAAAAACACCAATCCTGGCGCATTTGGGGGGCGCCGCGCCAGCCCCAGATGACTTGGATCAGTTTGGGCGCAGTACAGGTGGTTGCCCCAACATTGCTAGCGCTATGGGGACGCGTCATGCAAGACCCTGTGCAAGTGCGCTGACAAGTTTTTCGACTCATTTTTTTTATCTCAAATCCTCTAAACCCCCATAGTTCTTATTCCAAAACCTTAGGATCCTTAATACCTTTAATACCCAAATGATCTAACTCGAAAAACAACTCGGATATTATTAATGAATATCAATGGGAATTCAAACAACTTAACCAATAGGGATTCAACAAGATTCATCGAGAACTCAGTTTTTAACATGTAAACAATTTTAAAACCACTTAATTGAAATAAGTTTTGTGTGTGGATGAATTAATCGAATATGAAAAATCTCACATACCTTGATATGGATCACCCCCGATTAATTCCAGTCGAAATTCCTTAGCGTTCTTGACGAATCCTTGATATTTCTCCCTTTCCTTATTCTCTTATCTATTCTCCAAGAACTAAGCGTAAAGTTAAGTTTTTTAATCTGACTAAAATGGTTTTTACCCAAAATAAATCCCTAAAATGAAATAGAAAACTAATTGGTGACAAGACTAGTTTTTCCTTCCTTAAATCCGGATTGGGATCTTCCTCGATCCAACAACCCAACTTCCAATAAGCATATCTTCCTCATATGACATCAAAAATGCGCAAACTCGGAGGCACTGGAAAGATCTCTCCAAGGGATTTCCAACCATATCAAGAACTGACTCTAACTCATCCTGAGCTAGAAGTTATGATTGTTTGAAAATGACCAAAACTCAGTTTCTTACCTTAGGAAATCTTCCAGATTTCCCCTTTATTTCAAAAAGTGATTATTTTTAGTTTATTGGTTCATTCTTAGCTATTCCAAGTTATGATATATATCACAAACTTCGCCATTTCCCGAATTAATGGAGTTTGTATATCTATTGAGATTTTGAAAAGATTTGGTGGACAAATGAGTATGAGTTTTCTTCAGTCTCTCTTTGAATATTTCTACTTTTATGTCTTTTAGAATGGTTATTTCTTATTGTGTTTCCCTCATCAAGGCTAAGACATCTTCTACTTCTTGCTAATCGACTTCTTTGTTTTGAGTTGGAACAAAACAATGAAGTAGAGGGTTTGGGTGATGGGTTGTTACTTGAGAGGTTTTCGTTGAGATGTTGGTGACGACTTAGGGAGGACTCTCCCTCTCCTTGTTGTGCACTGCAACTAAGAAAGTTTTGTGTTCCCTAACATTGTTTCATAGGTTTGTTGCACCCTCCGGTACCTTATGGGGAAAGAAGAAGGGGGGGGGGGGGAGAGGATAGGTTCCACAGTGGTGGGTTGACTAAGGGGGTTTAAAAGAGTCATATCCTAAGTAGGGTGGTGGTAGAATGAGAGTTGTGGGAAACCAAAGCTTAGAGGAGGTTGTAGCACTGTTGACAACCAAATATGGTTGTTGTATTTTCCAATGCTAGCCTCATTCCTTCAGACACTACATGTGCTAAGAATGTGCAATTTTAGATTAGTATCATCACCGGCCTCCCCTCCACTTCCTCGCTGAAAGAGAGTTCTTGTCCCTACAGACTCATATCCAACCAAGAATGTGGGAATAGGTTTGGCTCCAGTGCATGTGTCGCGTAAAAGTTATGGTTCCCCAGGTTCACTTGGAAGATTTGAAAATGAGTTATTAGGTGAGGCGGGTTCATGTTTTCTAGGGTTGGGATAGAGTTGATCCTGGTGTTTCGGGTACGAGGAGAGCATCATAAGTTTGCTCTTCTTTTGTGGGATGATATTGTGATTCTTGGAAATTTTTGATGTTATTTGAGGTCTATGCAAATAGAGTTTATTGGGATCGATATTCAATCAATGGAATCAGTACTAGGAATATTGGTAATTAAATTTGGAGAAGAAGTTAATGTTATATCCGCTTTTAAGGGGACACCTTCCTGATTTATATTTTTAGTATTAGTCGGTAGTGACATACTTGGATTAGTGAGTTTTTGGGCAATATTTTTATCCAAAAATTTGGGATGTGATGTAGTTGGAAGTGCCATCATAGCACTTTTTAAGTTTAAATGGTCAGGAATGATTAGTGTAGGACCTATAGGGGTAATTTGGGAATTTTATGTAGGGTTTATAGCAACCATTTTAGGAGTCGCTATAAGGGTTATGGTAGGTGTACCCGTAATGGTGACCGCCTCGTTTTTTCTTTTTTGCTATTATTTTTATTATTTTTTTATATCTGCGAATCGTCACTATTTGAGTTGAAGTCACTAATCATGAAGTCACCATTAATATTTTCCAGATCTTGTTGATGTTAAACAGTGTGAGCATTGAATGATTCTGGTGCTTCCTGTTCAATCACTTGAATTGGTTTTGGTTTGTGTTTGCAGTATTTTGTTTTTGGATTTCTTCTGAAGAAGATTTAGAATCTTTTATACGTTTAAATATGTTTTATTCGAGGTACTTACCTGAGTTGGCGTGATATAATTTGACATAGTATCATTTTTTGTGTTTTTCTCTTCCCTTTAATCGTACATGTTATATTTGTGTGTCCAAGAACCCCATGGGTGGAACAAAGTATGTTTGGTCGTTCGTATACAAATGATTTATTGTGGTGTCCTATATGAATGTGTTCTTTAGTCGGAACCCCTACAGGAACCTTGATGCATATCCTTGTGTAGCTTCTTCTTAGTGCCTCTAAGGTACAAACATCAGTTTTACAAGCGCACCAAGTTTTTTTCCTACTCTAGCTAGGATTGAGTGGTCATAAAAATCTTTGGGAAGCTTAGGTAGCCTAATTGAGATGGCAATTTGGTTTCTTTTGCTTCCTAATCTACGAAATTTGATGCCATCTTTTTACTGGTAGGAAAATCCTTTGATGAACCATGGGCCTTTTTGAAGCATTTTTCTCTTCTTCATAGAAATTAACTATGTAACAGTCAAATCCCAAATCTATAAGAATAATTTCCTCAAAGACTCTCCATATAGTTGTTAATTTATTTTTTTGGGTATAGGTGACTAATATTTTTTTTCTAAAGACTATAATAATAATGGAATATGTCAATGGTTTATAGATCCTTTGTTTGTCTTCCTCAGTAAGGTGAATTTCCTCTTCCTCTTTCATTATTGAATCTAGCGCCTCTGATGCATTTGTTTTTCTGGCTCAACCTCCATCATATCTTCCTCCATCCCGGTGTTGATCTCGTCTAATGTGTTGTACCCTTTGGAGTATGGAGCGGTGAGCATATCCTTGAATGATATATTCCTAACCGTTGCCTCTTGATAGTTGTCTTCTCTTGCCTTTTTGCCTATCTCTATCTCCTTCCCCGGTGAATCCTCTTTACGATTAGATGTTGTGTGTTCTTCACCCTCTTTTTGATTCTTCATGCTCATGTGAAGTTGGTCAACTTCTTAATCGTTGATATAATTGTTATCATTTTCCATTTGATTGTTGTTCATATTAGTGTATGTGTTGTGTCTTGGATGAATGAGGTTAATGAGAGCCAAAACTTCTATCTCTAGAGTTTCTTTTCCTTTTCGTGAGCGGATTGTTATGAATAGGTCTATAGGATGAAATTTGGGCTAGAAAACTTTTCAGGTAGTAACTTTGAAATCTTGGCTCAGCCACCCTTAGATAAGATTTGTACTATGTGAGGTATAAGGCCATTTAGGAAAGGATAGGGTCCTTTGTTAAGATTTGCTTGATGTATACTTGTAACCAAATATCCATAAGGTATTTCAGAATATAATCTGGGTAATTAAAACTCTCGAAATTGAACTTGGCATGAAAGGTACAAATTTGAAGGTTAAGAGAAGAGTTTATATTGTAAAAAAGACCTTTTTCTGGGGTTGAGGTTGTTGAACTTTCGTCAATCTTGCTATAGAGACCAGCCTTATGCTATCGCGGTGCTAAGACCGCTAAATTTATGTAAGTTGTTGTTATAAAAAGGCAGACATCTCAGCGAGAGAATGATAAATTTATGTAGAAAACTTCCCACACATTTAATTTGTCCAAGAATATTTTCCATGTGAGCAAGCTCCGACAAATTTCTGCTAAGTATCTGTTCTAGTTTTCTTCTACATCATTTTGTTGTGGGTATTTGTACATATAATCTGATGATGTATTTTATACTTTTTAATGAATTTAGAGAATTCATATGAGGTGTATGCCCCCACCATTATCAATTCGTAGGTAAAGAATTTTCTTGCCAACTTCTGCTTTAGCAACCTTATAAAATTCTTTGAATTTTGAAAATGTATCAGACTTTTCCTTCAAAGAATAAATCCATACATACTTGGAAAAATCATCAATGAAGGTTAACATATATTTCATCCCACCAATAGAGAGTTGTTTAACAGGTCCAAATACATTAGAGTTATTTAACTCTAATAGTTCTTTGGCCTTATAACTACAACAAAAATAATTTTTAACAGCATTAAATATTTACATTAATAAATAGTGCTAAAGTCTTTACCGACATTAGTTAAGTGTCATTAGAATCAATGTCTAATGGTTTTATAGACATACACAGAGTGATAATTGCAGCTAAAAATACATATTTAGCGTCAATAATGATCATTGTTGGTGCAGTGTTATATTTTGACTCCTCATATGGCAACTAATGTGCATTACTATGCTGGCAACCCTCACAAAGAACATTTGTCCTTAATGAAAGTTTTGACAAATCTTCCATAGGTTAATCCAAGACCTCAGTTAAGAAACGTGTGACTCGAATCCAAGGGCGAGCTACACCTTTCGACCTTCCATGAGTTCTTCTAATTTGGTTGTCCATATTTTTGGACAAATACATCTAATCTAGATAATAATGATTGACATCCTCAAAAGCATGAGGTCCTACCAAGTCCGGATGAAAGCTCCACGTCCGAATAGCTGGAACGTCAACCTATAAGCTCTAGAGTCTACCTGTACCTGCACCTAAAATTGTAGAATTCTATGGGATTAGTACACACTTATACTAAGCATGAGTATATGCAAGAACACACCAAGGACATGCATGATTAAGAACAACTCTTTCCTAACAACATGATTATAGAAAGTCAAGTCAGTGTACTTGCCAAATTGGGATTAAGAAGGTTAGTGAGCTTTCCAAATTTGGATTAGGAAAGTCATGCCATGAGAGTAACATGCATCATCGTACTTATAATATTGCACACAACACATAACATCTTGCACATAGCATATAACATATTTCATATAGCACAAAACATTTTTAATATCATTCGTTCATATGCTATGAGACTTTGGAATCATGGACTTGACATCAAGAATTCACAAAATGAGGGCTCAACATATGGGACCTCAACTAGGGAGCCTTCTTTAGCAAACACAGAGTCTGATTCAATCATTCATACGTACTTCATTTCATTTAATTCATAGGCTAGTGTAAAAGCCAGATATACCTAGGATGTAGTTTAAGACTTTCATCGAGTTTGCTGTGCAATGACCAAGAATGACCTAGTGTCATTACTTGAGTCTAGCTCACCTCTTGATTATCCTATCCTAATACATTTGGTATCATTCAATTCATTATGTGCATCATTTGATACTGGTCTCATTCATTCATGGAGAACTTTAATTTTAACCGACATAGATCATTTGAGCATCATAAAATCCAGTGTATCCCCACACCGAAAAGAGGTGAAATCACCGTCCAAAGTGACCCAAAACATGCTAGCATACATGGGAATTGAACCCCGCCAGATCCTATATTTGCAGTATAGGTTCGAAGACTAAGAGATATAAGGAGACCTAGACCCGGCATGCCGGACAGTATCATCTCATGAGAGTTACGTTAACCTCCGCCCTTCCCAAAAAAAAGGCATCACCGCTCATAGCTAGTCTACCGATGCTCATTATAGAGATTCATTACATTCAACTCATACGTCATGGAAGTTGGCTTCTAGTATGAGAACATCATAGCTCAATAGATGATTTCTCATCTCATTATTAGTATTAAGTATGTTAATTTCAATACTTTCATTAGAGTGTTCATAGTGACTAGCCTCTTCATTTAATTTACACTCTCCTAGGTGAGTACGTTTTGGTAACATTTACATAGGCTCATTTGGGATTGCTCTCATCTTTTACATTAGCCTTATATCATGTTGTCACCACATTCATTGACATAAGGACATTTGCTCTTCATAATTACTCACCCCTTTTTACGTGAATATTCATTTAATCATATGCTAATGCGCTTGGCCATTTGGTGTGTTTTACACTCTTACTTAACATCTTCTAGGGTTTCATCATTTAATTGTTCAGTTCATCATTTCATTGTTCATTTCATTATATGCCAATGCACTTGGCCATTTAGTGTGTTTCACACTCTTACATAACCCTTCTAGGCTTTCATCATTTCATTGTTCATTTCATCATATGCCAATGCACTTGGCCATTTAGTGTATTTTACACTCGTATTTAACCCTTCTAGGGTTTCAACATTTCATTGCATACATCTTAGGTTCACTTATTTTTAAACGTATGCTAGACTTATGGGTCTACACATACAAGTCATGAGGCTTCATTCATAGTTTGTGTAAGCAATTCATGTCTTCCTAAGATTATGTAGTACAAGACTTATGTATCTTGTATGTATGCCAAGATATCAATTTTGATCTAAGTAGGTTGAATTATTTTTGAAAATTTAATTCACGTATGACTTATGTATCAATACGGAATTTGGGCAAGGGAACCCAAGTTCGAATTACTTGGACAACACTTACATTTTTTATTGATTTTATTTTTAGTCCACATAACATTGGGACCCTAGATCGAACCCCAACATCAACATTCCCTCTTTATTTTTTCTTCTTGAAATCTCCTCTTACTTGGTCGAGGGGTTGTGGGATCGAACTCCCTTAGCCCCTTTTATTTTTTCATTAAATTCTCCTTGTCCAATTCGCATAAACCATGAGGTTGTGGGATCAAACCACCACAACCTCTATTTATTTTTCTTTTATTTCGTAGCCTGCCTAGAGGTCGTTGGTTCGATTCCCACGCCTCAACTTTCTTTTCTTTTTATTTTCCTTTCTCCTTTACTCTCCTTCACAACTTTGAGGTTGTGGGTTCGATTCCCACGCCTCATATTCCTTTTTGTTTATTTTTTTCCTTTGCTTCCACTCGCTGCCTGGAGGTCGTGGGTTCGATTCCCACGCCTCCCATTTTATTTTTATTAATTTTTATACTTTGCTTTTAAGCCAGCACACCCAAGATCAATCCTCCTTGACCCCATTTCCATTTTCACATTTTAGTGCTTTTCAAGGGTGAGGTCGCGAGTTTGATTCCTAATGATCTCACCTAATTTATACCCATTTAAATTTCCAGATTTATACATCTGGGTTTAGCCGAAAACAACTTATAATTTGCTGAAACTTTTGCCACATTTTCCAGCTCACTTCCTTCAACATTTACACTTGAATTCATAGGGTAATTTGTAGATCATTTGATACGTTTTGGGGTGAATTTGTTCATCGATTCGTTTAGCCAAAAGATAGATACTTAAATCAGCCTCACTTTCATTTTAATGAACATCACGATTTACACAGGTTTATTCACATAGAATAGTAACCAAAACATTATCATTTTCGGAGCCTTAATCCAAGAACACATAGTCATTGCCACATTTTTGCACACACATGCACATAGTTTCGGAACACATAGTTTATCTTTCATAAGATTTCAATTACACAAAAATAATCATATTCATCACGAAAACATAATATACACCTAAATCTACCAACAATCATACCCAACCTACGATTCATTGGGATCTAGTGACAGGGGCATGCAAAAGGGGAAACAATCCTAGTTTTTCGGACGAATAATATGAACCTTAAGGGGTCTCTTGGGAAAGGGACCAAGAGATAAGAAACTCATACCTTTTTGACGTTAAACTCTTGACTTGCTGCCCAAAAACTTCACCCAAGAACATGTCTAAGCCTCCTCAATATCAACACCAACTCGACGGACAAACTTCTCTTTGCCTACGTGAGTGATTTCGTTTGTTTTCGTATATTTTCGTTGTGAGTTCTTCAAGTGTGAAGAAATTTGATTTACCTACTGTTTTTTTGAAGTTATTTGGAAAAGAGAATCGTGAGTGAGAGTGATAGACACGTGAGAGAGAGAGAGAGAGAGATGAGCGTGTGAGAGAAGAATTTTCTTAGGATTAGGAGTCTAGTTTAGGACTTAGTCAATTAATGTTTTTATTTAATTATTAAAAATATGAGTTCCTTTTATTTTAACTCAGATAATAAATGACATATATAAATTAATTACATTAATTTACCAACTTAAATTAAAAATAATTTAATTTATTGCTTCCACATAGGTTCGAACCCGGGTGGAGCAAGAATTCACTTCAAGAGCCAATTTTTAGCCCTATCTCTCCAAAATGCCCCTCCACCTTATTAATTAAATAATTAATAATATATTTAGGATAATTACGATACTACCCTTATCTTGAAAAAAGACTATTTTACCCCTAGACCCTCCAAACCTAAGATTTTCTCTTTTTAAGTCCGGTAAAGACTCATTCAAGTAAATCTTCGTATTCGAGAACCCTACATGGTTGGAACCAACCTTTTCTAGGTCCACTAACTCCCCCAGTTAGTTGCCTTGAATGTAGCAAGGGTTCAAAGGTCTGGTTCTACGCGCATCAATCTGTGTGAACCCGGTCTAATCGTAGGCATTCTAGACACATTAAGCATTACTTAGCATATTCATTTTTAGGGTTGTTACAAATTTATGGGTACTTAATTTCTTAGTAGATCCACTATTTCCTTTATTTATGATGAATTTTTCTTATCTTAATTGGTGTTGGGTTTTTATCGGGTTAGACTTTGATTCTACCACTATGTTGTTTAGTTTGGAATCACCTCATGACTGTTCAAAGTCATGACATAAACAGAGACATAAATATTTTTATTTCATAACCCAAATTTTGAACTGAAAAATAAATTTAATTACAAAAATATTTTTTCAACTAGATTGGAGAATTATTACCACCCAACCCACAATATGCGGATAATCAGTTAACAAACCTTTTAATAAATAACAAATGCATTTTTGATGTCAAAATTTAAGAAACCCATAACATTAATGAGTAAAATAATCAAACTAAATGACTAACTCTGATGATCAACATTTACAACAACTTCTTACTAGAGTAAGACAAGAAACGACAAAATTATGTTATAAGTAGTATAAAAACGGGAAATTGTAGCACAAAAATATGTATAACCACCATAACTCGCATAAGTAGTTTGTCATCATATTATGGTATGTATAATGAATAATATATATAAGAGATTTATTTTATGTGCATCTAATACATACTAGAGCTCCTTATATATTATATTAAATATTTCTGTTATGCTATCATTGGGCCAATGAGAGAATGTTATACTTCTTTATTAATTTATCTGTGCCCAGTTATAAAGTAAAGCCCATAATTTTTTTTAATAAAAAATAATTTTTATTTGTCACATCATGATGGACGTACCAGATTATTCCTAGACTTTTATAAATGGATCCTCCATTCATTAGGGTTACACATATTCTCTACACTTTTCTATTATTAATGACGGCTAGGACAAGGAGGCAACCAAATTTTCAACTAATGTTGTCGCTAAGTTCTTCTCATCAGGTATGCTTTCTCTGAATTTTTTAGTGAGATTATCATTTTGAAGACACTAATATGTATATCTAATATATGTAATACTATGAACTTGTGCTTGAAGTTTTGTAAACAAAAAAAAAATCTAAAAGATTTAAGGAAAACAAGGGGAAAACTATAAGACATCTTTGTAGATAAAAACACTAATGACAATTTCTTTTACATTATATTGTTAAGATTATTCACATTATTTCTAATCAAGCAAAGCTTTACAAGATTTCTTGAAATTTTTTTTACTATTCTAATAAACTTATGATAGATGCACCATTAATAGATCTAATCATACTCTTTATTTTTATCACATAATGCTACATAGGAAAACCTAGCTGCCAATAATTTTATTCAAAATAATTAAATGATGACTTATAATAACTTATGTATCTTACTTACCCGCTTACTCTATCATTGGGTGAGTTATTATGAAATCATGTTTATAATAATAGCTATATTTGTGTAGTTGTATTTAATCATTTTAAGTTTATATTTAGTTCCAAATAACTTTCTTCATTATCATGTCAATTATAAAGGTTAAACTACGGCGGAGGAGCTTGATCAGAGGCAAACGATAGCTTCATTGAGGCGTGAAAAAGATTATCTATTGATGAAAATTGACATGTTAGAAGCAACTCACAAATTTGTGTTTGAAGCGAGGAAACTTGAAATTTGGTTCCTAAAGCATAAGCTTGATGAAGTAGACAACACTGTGAAATTTTACAATGGTGTACTTGGAGCACTGGAAAGGGAAAATATAGACCTAAAGTTGAAGCTTGAGGAAGAAAATCAGTTGATAAAGGCGTATGTCCTGCTTAATACAATGGATATCGAGTTGCTGAAGAAGAAGAACGAGTTGGATTGGAAGCTAAAGTTGCCAAATGGAGAATAAACGGAAGATCCAGGACAATGAGATTTCTCAAAGTCTTATTGGCGAGAAAAAACAAGTTAGTGCAGAATCAGTTGTAAACGTAGATTGATGTGCATGCGCATCTTGTTGTTACTTCTTGAGGAAGTTGGTTGATAGTTATTCCTAGTTCTTTTGTTGGAAGTATCTCTTTATTCCTACCGTTTTTCAAATATTGACTATTATTCTTGTTTTCCAATGGTTCCTAAATGATGGCATTGCTTGTATGCCTTTGATTTTAATTTTTATAAATTGCTTGAGTGCCTAACTTTTGGAAGAGATGGAAGTTTGGGCATGTAGACGACCTTATTGCCAGTTTTTGCTATTTATAGTGGGGGGCTTCTGGTCATAGTGGTTTCGAAATGGAGGGAGGATGACTTGTATTGCGACCTTGGATACCAAAGAAGCATTCTATAGTGGCCATGGATCGCTTAGGGGTTCCCCATATATTATAGTGGCCATGATCAATAGTTGGTGATCTAGGATGAATCTATTGAAAAATGTTGACATGCTAGAAGCAACTCACAAAGTTACATTAGAAGCGAAGAACACTGAAAATTGGATCCTAAGGTAGAACATACATGATGAGATAACATAAAATTGAAAAGATAGAGAAGCAATTCTCAAATTACACATCAACAACATTATTTGATTCAGTAAGGTAAAGCGACTGTTGCTCATCCAACAAACGCCTACAGTTGTTCCTGGTGGCCGAGAGCTGATATGGTGAACGATTGGTGCTAAGCCATTGATCCACATTGAACAATTGTTGGCTGCATTGTTTGTGGTCTCCTGTTGATGTGACTTCAACGTAGTTACAGTACCATTCATGATTTCTTCCTGTACCATCTGAAGTTAACACCATTTTGCAAATAGGGCCAGACAAGCATGGGCCTTTACCACTGAACATATCCCTGCTATCCCTTTCAAAGTAGTTGTAACCATTGCCCATTAGCCCACCCCAAACCACTAGGTTGTTGATTCTAATTCCAGATCCACTTGCATCATACAGAGTTAAGGTAATTTTTGAGTCAGTTGCATCCTCTACGAATGGCCCAGTACGGACATAAGCTGTATATATACAATTTGATTCCTGTATTCATCATCAATTTCCTACCAAATCAGATTATGCAAAATATATATGCATACTCCCTCTGTCTTAATTTATATGACATATTTCTTTAACAAGTTTAAAAAACAAACAATATATTTCTTTATATAACAAATATATATTTAGTGCCACTAAATATATTGTATCGAAGTTGGATCCATAAAGATTTAGTCTATTTAAGAATAATTTTGGGACATAACAAAAGTTTTATTATTTCTTAAATTTTGTACTCAATCAAACTACATTATATAAATTGCAGTGAAGAAATGTATAATTTAGAATTAGCATGTTACCTTCAGAATAAGAGACGATGAATTTAGAAAGACATCATATATTACTATAACAAAAATAACTTTTAGTGACATTAAATATTGACACTAATAAAGAGTGCTAAAGTCTTTACCGGCATTAGTTAAGTGTCATTAGAACCAATATCGCTAAATGCTTTAGGGACATATGCAAAGTGTGACAATTGCCACTAAAAATACATTTTTAGCGGCAATTAAGAATTAAATGCCGCTAATGATCATTTTTATTGTAGTGTATAAATGTCTTTTAACTAGACATAATACACATAGGACATCATGTAGCAGGATGCAAATTCGCCTGTAATACGCTATAGACACATATTTATGCATATTGAAGTGTCTGTTTGTCTACGATCAAAGTAGAAAGACATAAATGCAAGACAAAGCTAACTTAAAGGACATATTTATCTGTTATTATGTCATTTACAACTAGAGAAGGGTGACTTACAGCTCCAGAAATAGAAGAAATGGAGATGGAGAAGGAGAAGAGGATGATCATGAGATGTAACCACATTTGGTTAACTTGAGCTACTACCATGGCTGGTTCTTTTTTTCTCCTTCTGTCTATAGTTAATTACTAGTTGCTTCTTTCTCTAGATAGAACTGAAAATTAAGTGAGAGGATAAAGGAAAATATGATGTAAAGATAGTAGGAGTGATTGTATGGTAATATACCTATAGTTTATTTATATTGATGGATCAATGTTTAGAGGGGAGAATATTATTATATTATATGGTATTGGAATTAAGTGGATGGATTAAGTAAGAAATGTGATTCATGGCGGCTATTAGCTTGAAGTGCAAATTGGATGAAAATAAATTAAGAAAATATGAGTCATGGGCGGCTACCTCCACCATTCTGCAAGTAGGATATATACATGATTTCGGGATGATAATTTTTTCAAGTTATCTGGTTGATAGTGCCATGTAGATCAAATATGAATAGAAAATTATTTATAAAGTAAATTTGTGATAATAGGATCTTAGTATATAGTATAAGTGTGACTTTGAAATTTTGAACATAGATTGGAAGGTGTTTATGCATTTTCCGTTTTTTTAAAAATTATAATATTGCTGATATGACCATGTACATTTTTAGTAAATAGCCAAAGAACAAATGTCAATCAAGTGTTTAAAATTTATAAACTTTACCTTTGATACCGTTGAGATTATTTTCTTAGAAACTGAAAAGTAGCATCTTGGTGGGTATATGAATGGCAAGTAGTGTCAATCATGATGCATTTGAATTCTTTTTTCCGATATATATATATATATATATATATATATAAAGGTCAAATATTTTATTTGCAATCAGCAAGTTGTCATGTTTATTTACTAATATATCTTTACAAAAATAGTATATTCTTTTTGTTTTTGTTTTACTTTGTAGCACATAGTGCCTTTTAATCAACAAATGATCAATATAATAGAATGGTGCATGCATGCATGTTTCTCTCTCATGGCGGCTTCTATACATTTTTAGGATAAAGAGGAAAGTGCGCACATTATAATGGAATGAAGTCAATAATTTCACCTTGCAAATCTAGTTAGCCGCCACTAGTTATCGTATTTTTACTAAAATTTGTTCTTCCACTAGGACTAGTGCCATATTTTTTACCCTAAAACTCTCAATATCATACTATTGTCCTTTGTGATACAATCTATAAATTAAACTATCATACTATATCACTCCTATCTGTCTCAAAAGCATTCCCCTTTTTTCCTCACATTTTCTCTAACAATTAAACAACATAACTAGACTTAAGGAGAGTTCAAGTAGCCATGGGAGTAGCACAAATTAACCAATTCTGGTTCTATCTCATGATCATCCTCTTGTCCATCTCCGTGTATTCTATTTCTAGCTCTGTAAGTCAATGTCTAATTCTAACCTCATATATACGTTCTTAATCAAAAATTCAAATTCTTAACTTGCTACTCCTGTGTCTCATATTAGTTGATCATTTTTCATTTTACACTTATATTAAGAAATCATAAATAAGAAGGTATGCTAATTCACCTCTTTAAAAACTTCATGGAAATTATACCAATTAAACAAATGTAAATATTTTCAAAAAGAGTTAATTGTAAGAGTAATGTTTCTTTGATTTAATAAGTTGCACAACTAATTTGGGACAACTGTGATTAACTAATATGAGACGGAGGGAGTATACTACAATACCCTTGTGTTATTGTTAAATTGATGGGTAATTGATGCAGGAATCAAATTGTGTATACTCGGTTTACGTTCGGACAGGGCAATTCTTTGGGTCTGGAACTGACTCCAAAATAATCTTAACTCTTTACGACGCGGATGGATATGGACTTAGAATCAACAACCTACAAGCATGGGGTGGGCTTATGGGCGAAGGTTACGACTACTTTGAAAGGGACAATTTGGATATGTTTACTGGTCGTGGTCCATGTTTGAATGGTCCAATCTGTAAAATGAACTTGACTTCAGATGGTACAGGCCAACACCCTGGATGGTACTGTAATTACGTTGAAGTTACCTCTACAGCAGAGCACAAAAGGTGCAACCAGCAGTTGTTTACAGTCGAGAATTGGCTTGGTGCTGATGTTTTTCCAGATGGGCTAACGGCCATTAAGAACAACTGTGGCCGTAAGTCCGAAGAGCAATTGTCTATTTACGATTCTCAGTCCTATCATGTTGTTGATGTTATTTAATATGAGCTTATAGAGGGTTGTTGGGCCAGGCTCAGAATTTCTCTCTTTCTGTCTCTCTAATTTTTTCCCTTTTCCCTTATACCAATTCAAATACATCACACATTGTGAATAATTTACATATTGATCTGATATTGTATGTATTGTGGATGAGATAAAATGGGGAAATTTCTTCTACATTGAAAATGAATTGAATCAGTGCATGTACATGTACATTGATATATAGATGTAACTGACTAATCTATATCTTACAATGACTAATTAATGCTAACAGATTAGCTAACTAAACTAACTATCAACAACTAGCTAATTAATCTAGTACACATGTGTTAGTGATTACGTGACTCCTACAATACTCCCCCTCAAACTGTGTAATGAGAACAGGTTGAATTCCCAGTTTGTCCAATAGAAACTCATGTTGTGTCTTCCCCAAGCTCTTTGTTAAAATGTTGGCGTGTTGTAGTGTAGTGTTAACATGTTCAGTACGCACCTACCCCTTTTGTATTGTTTCTTTAATAAAGTGACAATCAATCTCTATATATTTGGTCCTTCATGACATTTGATTTTCTTATTTTCACAGTATAGTGTCACAGGAAGTTGTAATTTCAACCCCAACCCCACTTCTTCAAATAACCCAATTGTCCATACGATATCTGCAACTGCATTTGCCATACTTCTACACTCAGCTTCTGCTGAGCTTCTTGAGACTGCTTCTTTGACTTCCAAGAGATCCGTGACTTTCCAAGCTTCACTAAAAACCTACTGAACGACCATCTGCTCATAGGACAAGTTCCCTAATTAGCATCACAATATGATGATAGTTGTGTTGAGTCTTCTGGTGACTGTAGGATCCAAAGTCCTGGAGAATTCTTCAAGTATCTTACCACTTTATAAGCTGCCTCCATGTGAGACTTCACGTGATTGTGCATAACCTGGCTCAGGTTCTGTATGGTAAATTTAATGTCTGGTCTAGTCATTGCCAAATACAATAACTTGCCAACCAACTTTTGATAGCTTCTTTGATTTGCAAGTAATTAGTCATTTGTATCTCCATGGCCTTGGTCCTTTATTTTAAAATGATGAGGGAGGAGAGATTTGGCTTCCTCTATACGGGTTGAACAGAACTAGTGATGATCAGATCATCCACATAAACCAAAATCAAAACAATGTGAGCACCAACAGTCTTGGTAAAAAGGGAATAATGTTGAAGACTTTGATGAAAACCAAATGCAATAAGAGCGTCAATTGTTGAATGCCTTGAATCGGACCCGTTACAACAGAAAGAACGGGGGGGGGGGGGGGGGGGGGGGGCGACGCGCCCCCTGGCCTGGGGTCCGGGGGGGCGTAGTCGCCCCCGGCCCGACGGTATACAATGTTGTTGTATTGGGCCCTTAATTATCTGTCAATTCTGTATTTTGGGCCCAAGCCTGTTAAGGCGTAGCTTAGCACTATATATAGACGTTATGGTAAACCCTATTCTGTATTCTGTTCTTGCCTCTCCATAATAAAACTGCTCCCCCTCTTCCCCGTGGACGTAGCCAATTTATTGATGAACCACGTAAATCTGTTGTTTTATTTTTCGCGTTTATATTTTCTCGTATTATCTCGAATTCCGCATAACATATACTTCTTCAAGGAGATCTCCCTGCAAAAATGCATTAAAAGCATCCATCAATTCAACTTCCACCCCTAAATTGCAGTCATGGTCAAGCAATATTTACGTATTTTTTTGCAAAAATCTTAAATTTCAATATTAAAATATATTATCTGCAAAAAGTATTTTCCCAACAAATTTCGCATGTAAACTTAGTGTCATTTTTAAAAAAATCAGTACCTATCATATTACCTAGGAAAACATATCCGCAGGAACAATATCTCTAGGTAGATCCCTAGGTACATGAACAAAAATAATAATTTAAAAAATCCTTTTTAATCTATAGGAAAATTTCAAGTTGTGTGAAAAATTATTTTTGATAATTTACCTAGGCATTTTATTTTCTTTGAAAATAATTGGGGAGTTAGGAATAATTAGACCAATTATCTTTTAGATGGTTGAATTCTTTTACACTTATAATTAAATACTCATTTAAACCTTTAGAAATTGACAAATTAAAAATTCATTTTCCTTTCTCTCTAAGTCTCGTCTCATTTACCCAAACCCAGCAAGCTAGAAGCTTTTCTTCAAAACTAACTGTCACGACTGGAATCTAGACCCCAGACGAGACCGACGTCGTTGACCTCTCAGAGGTCGCAAACAAGTCTACTTACGTCATCCTTACTTTACATAGGTTAATTTTAGCGAAAAATTTGAACTTTTTGTCTTCTTACTTCATGCTAAACATTTTAAACTTAAAATTATAGGCGTTCAAAAAACAACCATCTAATATAGAGATAATCAAATTAAAGAAATAGTTCGTAGTTGCATTAAATATGTACTTGCCAAAACGGCACCAATACAAAGTCTGAAATGAAATGGAAATGAAACACTAGTGGAACATGCTCCACTAGTTAAAGCCTACATCTAAGCTAGATAATAACAGTAGACAGCCTCGAAAGCATGAGGGTCTACCAAGTCCGGATGAAAGCTCCACGCCCGGATAGCTGCAATGTCGTACTGTAAGATCTAACTTACACCTGTGCCTGCACCTAAAAGTAGATATTTTTATGGAATTAGTACACACGTGTACTAAGTATGGGTATATGCAAGAACACACCAAGGACATACATGAAAAAGAATAGTTCTTTCAAAACAACATGATTATGGAAAGTCAAGTTAGAGGACTTGCCAAATTGAGATTAGGAAAGTTAGTGAACTTTCCAAATTTGGATTAGAAAAGTCAATGGACCTGCCAAATTTGGATTTGGAAAGTCATGCCATGAGTATAACATGCATCATCAAACTTATCATTTTGCAAACATCATATAACATATTTCACATATCATATCACATATAGAACATAACATCTTTCATATCATTCATTCATATGTCATGAGACCTTGGATTCATGGACTTAACGTTAAGACTTTCCAGAATTGAGGGCTCAACATATGGGACCTCAATTAGGGAGTCTTCTTTAGCAAACACAGAGTCTGCGTCGTTCATTCATACGTACTCCATTTCATTTCATTCATGGGCCAGTGTAAACACCAGCTACACCTAGGATATAGTTTAAGACTTTCATCGGGTTCATTGTGCAATGACCAAGAATGACCTAATGTCATTACTTGAATCTACCCTTTGATTATCCTATCCTAACACCTTTGGTATCATGCATTTCATGATGTGCATCATTTGAGGCTGGCCTCCTTCACTAATCGGGAACTTTAGCTTTAACCGACATAGATCATATGAGCATCATGAAATCCAGTGTCATGAAACCCCACACCAAAAAGAGGTGGAATCACCGGCCAAATTGACCCAAAACATGCTAGCGTACATGGGAATTGAACCCCACCAGATCCCTTTATTGGCTGTATAGGTTCGAAGACTAGGAGATATAAGGAGACACATACCCGGCATGCCGAACATTCTCATCTCATGAGAGTTACGTGAACCTCCACCCTTCGCGAAAGAAGGCATCACCGCTCATATCTAGTCTATCGCTGATCACTAAAGTTCCATTACATTCAACTCATACATCATGGAAGATGGCTTCTAGTATGAGGACATCATAGCTCAATAGATGATTTCTCATCTCATCATTAGTATTAAGTGTGTTAATCTCAATACTTTCATTAGAGTGTTTATAGAGAATGGTCTCTTCATTAACTTAACACTTTCATAGGTGAGTAAATTTTAGTAATATTTACTTTGGCTCATTTAAGATTGCTCTCATCTTTTACATTAGCCTCATATCATGTTGTCACCACATTCATTAACATTAGCACATTTGCTCTTCATAATTACTCACCCCTTTTAACGTGAATGTTCATTTCATCATATGCCAATGCACTTGGCCGTTTAGTGTGTTTCACACTCATACTTAACCCTTCTAGGGTTTCATCACTTCATTGTTAATTTCATCATTTCATTGTTCATTTTGTCATATGCCAATGCACTTGGCCATTTAGTGTATCTTACACACACACTTAACCCTTCTAGGGTTTTATCATTTCATTACATACATCTTAAGTTCAGTTATTTTTAATCGTATGCTAGACTTATGGGTCTATACATACAATCCGTGAGGATTCAGTCAAAGTTTATTAAGTGATTCATATCTTCCTAAGATTATGTAGTACAAGACTTATGTATCTTGTGTTTATGCCAAGATATTGTTTTTGATTTTTATAGGCAGCATTAATTAAATATTTTTTTACGTATGACTTATGTGTCAATATGGAATTGGGAAAGGGAACCTAATTTCGAATCCCTTGAACAATACTTAATCTTATTTTAAACTTGATAATTGCATTTTTTAGATTTGGGAGACCCTAGTTCGATTCCCATCAATCCCATAATATTTCTTTCTTGTTGTCCTCCCCTTTTTAGTTTTAAGGCAAGGAGGTTGAGGGTTCAATCCCCCACAAGCTCATTATTTTTCTTTTAATTTATGTCTTAACTTTCTCACCTATCCAAGAGATTCTGGATTCAATCCCCACTCTCCACATTTATTTTCTCCTTTATTTTTCTCCTAACTCTCTAATCCATTCAAGAGGTTGTGGGTTCGAGTCCCCATAACCTCACCTTAGTTTAATTTACATTTTCTCCTTACCTTCTCATTCTGCCAAAAGGTGGTGGGTTCGAATCCCACTCCTCTCATTATTTTTATTATTTTTAAAAAATTACTCCTTACTCTCTTGTTTGGCCGAGAGGTTGTGGGTTCGAATCCCACACCTCTCATTTTTTTCCAGCTTTCATGTAGTGAGGTCTTGGGTTCTATCCCCACTGACCTCACATGTTTCAAATATATTTTTAAACCTCTAAACCTCAAGTATTCTAGCCGGAAATTCCATAACCAAGTACTGGAAATTTGATTAAATTTTCTAGCCTTTATTTAACAACATTCATACGTTCGCTTTGAGGTACTATCACGATTCTTTTAACACATTGTTAGGTGTAGATTGATTGTTGTATTTATCTTAGATTTTTTACAATTAAGATCAGTCACCTTAAACTTCATTTAACATCACAATTTACACACTTTATGCACAATAATTCCAATCATCAAACAAGCCATTTTAAGACTTCAAATGAAGAACAACAACAAATATTTTACACATTGCACCACATTATTTTCGGTTGACATCATTGAACATGCTTACTATTGCCAATCATAAAATCATAAGGAACATCATATTTCACACTTAGCTACCAGCAACGATACCAACAACATGATTTTAAAACTAATTTAGATTTAAATTAGAAGGAGACTAGAGATAAGGAGTTAAACAATAAAGGGAACAACCCTAGTTTCATACGTTGAATTTTGTAGAAAGAAATTTCTCTTGGAGAAAGGATTCCAAGAGAGAAAACTCATACCTTGTTGTAGTTTACCACACCTTCCAAGTGCTTCCCAAAACCTCCCTAAACCTTCAAAACAAACCTGTCGAGAAGATGATGCAAAGTTTTCGTTTCTTAAGTTAGCTTGATTGCTTGTATATATTTTTTTTTGTAAGTTCTTCGAGTGTAGAGAACTTTTGATTGTTTTCTAATGTTTTTTTATGTTTTTGCAGCAAAGAAATCAAAATGGATGAGAGAGAGAGAGGTATAGGTGTGTGAGAGAGTTTGTGTGAAATAGTGCCCCTTTACAACTAGGATAGTTGGCAAGACTTAGTCAATTTGATTTAATAATTAATAATTAATAACTAAAAATCTGATTTATTTTAATTAATACGTGAAAGGAGAATTTTATCCTTAATGAATAGATTTTAATTAATAAATAAATCACCTTAAGTATTTATCCTATTCATTTTTTTAGATTGTTACGTTATCCCCCGCCCCCTAGGAATATTCGTCCCCGAATGACACTACCATTACACATCGTAATGCCAATCAGATCATAACATAATCGCTATGCGCAGTCAACCAATAACAACAAAATATGAAGATGTCAGGAAACATAGGCTTAACAGTGGGAAGTCTAACCTAAAGAGCTGAAAATATGAGGATAGTGGGATCTCATGTCGGCCTCAGCCTCCCACGTAGCACCCTCAACAAGATGATTTCTCCACAATACCTTCACTGTGGCAATATCCTTGTTCCTTAGCCGCTTTACCTGTCTGTCTAAGATCTCAGCATGTACAACCTCATAGGACAAGTCTTCACCAACCCCAAACCTTCAATCGGTAGGATTGATATTGGATCACCTAGGCACTTCTTCAACATAGAGACACGAAATACTGGATGAACAGAAGCTAGCTCCGCAGGCAATGCTAACTCATAGTCCACCTCACCCACACATTGTAGGATCTCATATAGACCCACATAGTTCGGACTCAGCTTCCCTCTTCTACCCAATCTCATCACCCCTTTCATAGGCAATATCTTCAAGTAAACCTGGTCACCTACATTAAATTATAAGGGCCACTTTCAGTTGTCTGCATATGATTTCTGTCGGCGGTAAGCAGTAGTCAATCTGTCCCTAATCACTCTAACTTTCTCCAAGGCCTCATGAATGATCTCTGGACCCAAAATGGATGACTCTCCAACCTCGAACCACCCAATTGGAAATCTACACCTCCTACCATACAATGCCTCAAACTGTGCCATCCCAATGCTGGAGTGATAGATATTATTATAGGAGAACTCTATCAAAGGCAGATGGTCATCCCAGTTACCTCTGAAGGCAATCACACACGCTCTCAACATGTCCTCCAATGTCTGAATGGTGCACTCTGCCTGCCCATCTTTCTGAGGATGAAAGGCAGTTCTAAGTTTTACCTGCATGCCCAAGCTTTTCTGGAAAGATCTATAGAAATGTGGAGTAAACTGAGCTCCTCTATCTGAAACGGTAGACAAAGGAATCCCATGCCATCTCATCAACGTATAGTCTCGCATAATCCTCGGCCCTATAAGTAGACTTCACAGGGAGAAAATGGGTAGACTTAGTCAATCTGTCCACAATAACCCATATGGAGTTATGTTGCCTCCTAGTCCTTGAAAGATCAACCACAAAGTCTATATTAATGGCCTCCCACTTTCAATTCAAAACCTCAATAATCTGAGTCAGACCATCTGTCTTACGATGCTCTGCCTTAACATGCTGATAATTAGGACACTTTTACCCACATATTCTGCATTGTCCTTCTTCATGCCATCCCACCAATAAATCTGCTTAAGATCATGATACATTTTGGTGGAAACTGGATGTATGGAATATCTGGAACCATGGGCCTCTGCCACAATCTTGGTCGATAAATCATCCACATCTGGTATACACAGCCTGTCCTGGTATCTAAGTATACCATCATCTCCCAAAGCGAAAGACTCATTCAGTTTTAACAACACTGAGTCCTTCAGCTCCATCAACACATGATCTATGTGAACCTTCTTGACTTCAACTATCAAGGATGATTCAGAACTAGGGTGAACTGAAACACCCCCACTAGTAGAGTCAACCAACCGCACACCTAGTCTGGCCAGTCTGTGTATCTCTTTTGCCAACTCTTTCTTCTTGTCCTCAATGTGGGTTGTACTCCCCGTGCTCATCCTGCTCAAAGCATCATCCACAACATTAGCCTTACCTGGATGGTAGTGCACATTCATGTTATAATCCTTCAACAGCTCCAACCATCTGCGCTGACGTAGATTCAACTCCCTGTGTGTGAACACGTACTGGAGACTCTTATGGTCTGTGAACACATCCACGTGCACTCTATACAGATAATGCCTCCACAGCTTCAGTGCAAACACCACAGCTGCCAACTCCATGTCATGAGTGGGATAATTCTTCTCATGAACCTTGAGCTGTCTGAAAGCATAGGCTATCACCTTACCAGCCTGTATGAGAACACAACCCAAACCAACCGTAGATGCATCACAATAAAACGTGTAATTCTCACCACACTTAGGTAGAGTAAGCACCGGGGCTGAAGTGCGTCTGTCCTTGAGCTCCTGGAAACTCTTCTAACAAGTCTCCATCCATTCAAACTTTGTTTTTTTCTTAGTCAGAGCTGTCAATGGGGCAACAATGGATGAAAATCCCTCCACAAACCTGCGATAGTAACCAGCCAATTCCAAAAAGCTACAAATGTCAGTGGGAGTAATGGGCTTTGTCCAGTTCTTAACAGCTTCAGTCTTCCTGGGGTCCACCTCTACACCTTGATCAGACACAACATGACCCAGGAGTGTCACTAATCTCAGTCAGAATTCACACTTGCTTAATTTGGCATACAACTGATGTTGTCTAAGTACCTGCAAGGTTAGTCTCAAATTATGTTCATGCTCTTCCTTAGTCTTAGAGTAGAAGAGAATGTCATCAATGAATACTATGATGAAAGAGTCAAAGTATTCATGGAAAACTCTGTTCATGAGATCTATAAATACAGCAGGCGCATTCGTGAGACCAAATGACATAACCAAGAAATCATAATGACCATAACGGGTACGAAAGGCTCTCTTTGGAATATCTCCATCCCTAACCCTAAGCTGATGATACCCTGAACGAAGATCAATCTTAGAGAAGAAACTAGACCCTTGGAGTTGATCGAACAAATCATCTATTTTGGGAAGTGGATACTTATTCTTTATAGTGACTTTGTTGAGATTCCGATAATAGATACACATTCTAAGGGTCCTATCTTTCTTCTTTACAAACAACACTGGAGCGCTTCATGAGGATATGCTCGGCTGAATGAAACCTTTATCAGTGAGATCTTTTAACTACAGCTTCAACTCTTTGAGTTCTGCTGGAGCCATTCTATAAGAAGGAATCAAGATTGGTTTAGTATCAGGTTCTAAGTCGATACCAAAGTCAATATCTCGAAGGGGAGGGACTCCGGGCAAATCTTCAGGAAACACATCTAAGAACTCATTCACTATGGGCACTGAGTCTATGGAAGGAATGTCATGATTTAAATCATTAACACTCACAAGATGACATCGTAACCCCTTGGACATCATTTTATTGGCCTTAAGATTTCAAATCAAGGGAGTAGGACGACTCGAATTGTACCCCTCTCAGACTAACTCTTCTTCATCAGGGAAGTAAAATCTCACCACTCTACTAAGACAGCCTAAGCAAGCATAACAACTGTGAAGCCAATCCATGACAAGAATATTATCAAAATCATGCATGGGTAACTCAATCAAGTTTGCACACATAGTCTTACCACTTACAACTATTGGGCAATCCTTGTATACCCTATCAGTTCTTACATTTTCTCCTAAAGGCGTACTAACCACTATAGGATCATGCAGAACTTCAGGTAGTATTTCAAAGGTAAGGGTAAGCAGAGGAGTCACAAAGGAAACCGTATATCCTGGATCAAGTAAAGCATAAATAGAAGTTGAGAATACTTGCAGCATACTTATGACCACATCAGCGGACTTCTCCTGCTCCTCCTTGCTCTTCAGGGCATAGAATTTGTTCCTCTTGGGAGGCTCGGTTGCTGCTGCACTCTATGGGTTAGGCCTAGTCTGAGCATTACCTCCAACCTGACCTCTGTTCTGTGGACAATCTCTGACCATGTGTCCACTTTTACCACAACCGAAGCAGGCATTAGTGCCCTGTCTGCACTCTTTACGGTGAGCTCGGCCACATTTAGCACAGTTTTTCTTAGGACGCTGCATCTCACCTCCGTTGCCCCTCTTAGGTTTAGGTCTTCCTCCTCTAGGTGTTGTACTTCTCTAAGAGTTAGAATTCCCAGAACTCTGTTGCCCCTTCTTAAACCTGGGCTACTCACGGACGCCAAAATTGTTTCTGTGGACCCCATGGCTGGGACCTCCCTGATCTTGAGGCCCGGGCCTCCTAACATCACGAACACCTCTATTCCTGTGATTGTCCTCTACTTTCTGGACATGCACCATCAACCAGGAAAGATCCATATTATCATGGAGCATCGCATATCGACACTTCCCCTCCAGATCTCCATTGATTCCAGTGAGGAACCTGCTCACCTCATCCCTGCTGTTAGAAACCAGGGAAGTAGCAGACCTGGATGATTTAAACAAAGTTCATTTTTCTCCCCATTCTTGCTATTAAATACTAGGGACAAGGGGGAACCAAAGACGGGAGGAGCGGATCCCTACTCCTTTTGTTCGTTGAGATGTTTGTGTTTTTTCGCGAACGCGTCTTGTTTTGCATCTAAATGTCGTGTTAGTATGTGCCATTGCTAAGGGATCCTGTCCTGGAGCCGTAGGCGTGGCCGAGGTGGGGTGGAGAGGGAGTGGGGAGGATGTATGGGTTACTTGTCGTCGTGCGGGGGGTTAGTTTTGGATAGGTTTGGTGGTTGAGAGCAAGTTGGTGTGTGGTGAAGGTGTCGCCGAATTGGGCGGGTGTGGTACGGAGAATGTCAGTATGATGGTGACCGGGATTCGCGTGTGCCGTGTACGAATGTATGTCGTGTGGTGAAAGACACTGTTCTTTCAGACACGCCTGTTTCATTCTTCTCTCCGCGAGGAGTGTCGGTTTAGCGTGTTCGTGGAGGGGAGGTAAATGCGTTCCTGACTCTATATTTCCGCTGCCCTGGCCCAGGTAGCGACTATTAAGGTGGTAGGGAGTTTACTTCAGTTGCGAGGAGCTGTAGAATGTGGGGGGTGGGTGCCAGTTGCCGGCATTCTTCGTTGGGGGAGTGTGGTGGTCTGGCATCGGGGTTGGTTGTTTCGGCTAGTGCGTGATACGGATATGTGGTGGAAGTCTTTGGGCCGCGGGAAGGCAGCTTGGGGGGGAAGTGATACGGACGAGTGGGAGTCTGGGCGTGGATTGGCGGTTCCTTTCCTGTTTTTTCTAGCGAAAGGTTTTTGGAGGATCTATTCGTGGTAAGTTGTGGGGAAGGTGAGGTTAGAGAGCATGTTGAGTGCAAGGGTTAGGGTCTTGGGTAGTGGCTTAGAGAGTATGTCGCGAGAGTTGGGTGGAGAGTCGGGGTGAGGTGTTAGGTAAGCGGGTTTTCGGAGCGTTGTGGTGAGGGTGGTTACGGGCTCTTACTTTATGTGGTGGGGGTGGAGATTAGGGGGGTCGGCTAAGCGAGGGGTTTCCGGGCCTATCTCCACTGGAGGATTGCGTAGGTTATGGTCGCAGCGTAGGAGAGTGGTGGTGTAGTGAGGGGGGGGGGTTCATCTTACACAAGGGTGGTTGGTCCCTCCGACAGGTGCACCCAGTCTTTCGGAACGTTCTTTTCGTCGCCTTTTACGGGGCAATATCTCCGCACCCGGTTATTGTCCGTCGGTCGAGGGTCTTTCCAAACTCGTGGTTATCCGTTGCTGCGTGGCAGCAATAATCTCTCTGGGTTATGGTCCACCTGTATTGGTTCGTCCGCGCTTAGTGTTCGGGTCTCCCCGTCGTGCGCCTGCTGTCCTTGGTTGGTCAGCAAAATACTGTATCCTATCCCAAAAAACTTTGCTTACTAATTACTGTCTTCCTAAGTCCTTATATCTCCTCCCGTTTTCTTCTCCCCGTTCTACAGTCCCCTCCCCCTTTTCCTCCACGTTCCTTCGCTCTTCCCCATTCTGTCCCTCGGCTTGCCCCTCTTCGCCACTCTCGACTCGCAGTGCAGTTCTTTCTTGTCCTTTTTCCACTTCCTCCCTCCTTTCCGTTCTTTAACCTCCTTTGCGGGTTCTGCTTTGTATGGGTCACCCCAGCTTCCGTGGAAGGGTCGCTTCCTTCTTTTTCAGTTAGTCTTTCTTGGAAAGGTTCGTGTATTGGTGCGGGATTATGTTATATCCGGGGGTTTGTTTTTTCGAATCCCCTGTTGCCCTCTGACATCCGACTGGGTTAACGGCCTTTATCCTTGTTTCCTTTCCGAGCCATTAATCCCCCACACCGGTTCTCCACGGCCTGATTGCTTTAGGGAGATCAGTGCATGCGTTCGCCCGTGTAGGCACCGACGCTTCGTCTGTTCGGTTTCCCGGGGTCTTGGAGTGGGTTAGCGGCGGGAACTAGTATGAAGTGTGTGGACGTGAGCCTGAATGGGTGGGGGTGTGGGGCATAGGGTAGTGGATGTGGGACGATGGGGGGAGCCCCGCGCCCTCTTGTCCTCCTCCTTCCCCCTCCCGCTCCTTTTCCCCCATTCGAGGGGTTGTCTCCGGTTAGATGGGTGGAGGTGGTAGGCAAGTGGGGGCGTATGTGCATGACTGAGAAAGAGTTAACTTCGTAGGGGGGGAGGGGTGTGGGAGATATGATCGCGGTGGTAAATTTTTTCCCTGCGAGATGGTGGGTCGTCCGGGGGGGTTGCCATGGACGCCTGGGTATTCCGCATTGGGGGATGGTAACTCAGTATGTGGCGTGGGATTTAGGGGGCTTCAGTGATACTAATGCTATATAGGGTGTGATTTCGGTTGGGGGTGGCTTGTCTACTTGAAGGGGGGGAGTGGTGTGTGATCGAGAGTAAGGTCGTCGGTTGCGTCTAATGGTGCAGTAGTGGGAGTGGGGGTGGTTACGGGTTGTTTTGATTATTCGGTATGGGGTTTCTTGCTACGGTGGTAGCGGGGTATTATGTGTGGGGGGTTGGTGCGCTGAACTTGTGGGCTGGGGGGGAGGCTCATGGGTTACCTGGGGCCTGTTTGTGTCGGGGGTAGGGGGTTACTGTGTGTCAGTGTTATGTTGCGGTGTACTGGTTGTTTTGAGAATAAAGGGCGGTACATACTCTTTATTAGTTAACAAACTTCCCGGTACTACATCCCTAACCGTCATGAGCCTTGTTTAAGGTTGATGAACTCCTCAAACTTGGGCCTCGCACATCTCTCAGGGAAGAATCTCTCCAGAAAATGTTGTCTTGAACAACTCCCATGTGACTGGCACTCCACTAGATACGGTTATCTTGTCCCTATCTTGGCACCACGTTTTGTGACATTCCTTGAGCTTGTAGGAAGCCACTTAGCCTTTTCAATATCGTGGCCTCCATAGCCACCAGGATCATATGCCCCTTCGTTACAAAACTCTTGAGGATCCTATATGTCTTAGCCCCTTTGAATATAGGAGGATTCCTCCTCGTGAAGCTCCCTCGCAGTCGTCAGCCATGCGCGGACCGCTGGGTTCTCCCTCTGAACCTTCTTAATCGTGACTTGAGCAGCATTCCTGATCCTGCACCCCTCGTGTATGGCTTGTACCATCTTGCTAGAGATGCCCTCACCTAAGCATTCAGTCAACCCAGGCTTGGGTAAATGGCATGTCCACCTTGTTCCTTCTCAAGGAGTCCCTAGGGTTTATTCTGATTAACCCCTACAGTTGATTCCTCCCCCTCCTAGACCCTTGTTCTCTCAAGTGTTCATTCTCTGAAAACAACCATATTGATGTTAGACACGCTTCATACAACCAAGACACCTCAAAATTGGAAAAGAATATAAGAATTAGAAGAAGGATAAAAATTTTCCTACAAACATCATGCAGTTCTCTAACCCATGCTATGTGCAACTATCACGAACAATGACTTAGAAACAACTTATGGGTTTGGATGTGACTCAATATTCTCGAATTTCACCTAATGCTTCTAAACCGACTTTTGTCACGACTGGAATCCAGACCCACAGACGCGAGACCGAACATTCGTTAGACCTCGTGCAGAGGTTGCAAACAAGCCTCTTAGGGTCATCCTTACTTTACATAGGTTTAATTTAGCGGAAAATTTTGAACTTTTTGTCGTTCTTACTTGTTGCATGCGAAACAGTTTAAACTTAACATATTGAGGCATCTCACAATCAAACCCCATCTAATATAGAGATAATCAAATGAAGAAAAGTTTCGTAGCTTGCATTAAAGTGACTTGCCAAAACGGCATTCCAATACAAGGCCTGAAAATGAAATGGTAATGAAACACATATTAGGACATACTCCATAGTTCAAAGCCTACATCTAATTTATATAATACCAGTAGACACACTCTCGTGCATGAAAGTTACCTACCAATTCCGGATATAACTCCATCTCGGAAATAGCTAGCCAATGTTCGTACTGTACTATCTAACATCCCATGTTGACCTAGCCCTAAAAGTAGATATTTGTTGGCATTAGTCACATCTTGTACTAATATTGGGTATACGCAGCACACACAAAGACATGCTGAAAAGACTATTTATTTCCTAACACATAATGATGGAAAGATCAATGTATGTTGGACTCGTTGAGATTAGGATAAAGTTAGTGAAACTTTCCCAATTTTGGATTATAAAGTCAATGGACCTACAAAATTTTGATTTGGAAGTCATGGCCATGAGAAACATGCATCATCAAACTTATCTTCTGCAAACCGATCATCTAACATAGTTCACATATCATATCAATCTAGAACATAACTCTTTCATATCATTATTCAGATGCCATGAGACCTTGGAAGCAGGACGTAACATTTGGAATCAGGGACTTACATTAAACTTCCAAGAATGAGGGCGCAACATATGGTACCTCACTAGGGAAGTCCTGCTCACAGCAAACACAGGTCTGCTTCGTTCATTCTAGGTATCATTTCATTTCCTTCATTGGCCAGTGTAAACACGAAGCTATACCTAGGATTTGTTTTAAGACTTTCATCGGGTTGGCGTTGTGCATGACCAGAAAACATAATGTTATTACTTGAATATAACTCACCGTATTATTATTCTATCAAACACCTTTGGTATCATGCACTTCAACCGCCATCAGATCATGTGAGCATCATGAAATTCCAGTGTATGGAAAAGCCCCACAAACAGGGAAAGAGTGTGGAATCACCCGCCGAAGTTAACCCAAAACATGCTAGCGTACATGGGAATGAACCCCGCGAGATCCCTATATTGCCATTATAGGTTCGAAGACTAAGAGATTATAGGAGACCCATACCCGTCATACCGGACAGAGTCCTATCTCAATGATAGTCCGTGACCCTCCGCCCTTCCCCGAAGAAGGCATCACCGCTCACTAGTCTATCGGTGATCAGTATAAAGTTCCATTACAATTCAACTCATAATCACTGGAGATGGCTTCTAGTATGAGACCCTACTCAAAGATTAATTTCCATCTCATCATTAGTACTAAGTGTGTTAAATCTCAACTTTCATTAGAGTGTCCATAGATACACTCACATAGGTGAGTACGTTTTAGTACATTTCACTTAGGCTCATTGAGATTGCTCTCTACCTTTTCCATTAGCCTCATATACTGTTGTCACCACCTTCATTTAACATTAGGCACATTTGCTCTCAAATTATACTCACCTTTTTTTAACGTGAATGTTCAATTTCATCATATGCCAATGCACTTGGCCATTTAGTGTGTTTCACACTCTTACTTCACCCTTATACAGTTTCATCACTTCGTTGTTCATTTTATCATTTCATTATTCATTTTCGTCATATGTCAAAATGCACTGGCCATTTAGTGTAAGCTCCACTTGCACTTAAAAACCCTTCTACATTTTTCAATCATTTCATTACATACACTTATGCCTTTATTTTTTAATCATATTCTAGACTGATGGGCCTATACATACAATCAATGAGTCCTTCGTTCATAGTTTATTAAGTGGACTCATATCTTCCAAATTATGTTAGTAAAAGAACTATTGTATCTTGGTGTTTATGCCAAGACATTGATTTTGATTTTCATAGCAGCATCTTCTTAAATATTTGTTTACGTATTGACTTATTGTCATATGGAATTTTTTTGCAAGGAATCAATTTCCGAATCCGTGAAACAATACTTAATCTTATTTTAAACTTGATAATTGTTGAATTTTTTGCAGATTTTGGGAGACCCTAGTTTTCGATTCCATCAATCCATAATATTCTTTCTTGTTGTACTCACACTTTTTATTTTTAAAAGGCCAGGATGTTAAGTTCAATCCCCCAGAACTCATTATTTTTCCTTTTAATTTATCCTTTTTTAAACTTTCTCACTATCCAGAATTGTGGGTTCAATCAAAACCACTCCTCCACATTGATTTAATTTTTTTATTTTTCTCCTAACTCTCTCTTCCCTTTCATATGTTGTGGGTTCGAGTACCCAAGCCTCATCACCTTAGTTAACTTAAATTTTCTCCTTACCCTTCTCATTTCTTTCAAGAGGTGTGCGTTTGAATCCCACGCCACTCATTATTTTTATTATTGTTTAAAAATTTCTCTACCCTCTTGTTTGGTTGGCCGAGAGGTTTGGGTTCGAATCCCCCACCTCTCATTTTTTTTTCATCTTGTCTTTAGTGAATGTCCTTTGGTTTCTAATCTCCACTGACCTCACATGTTTTAAATATATTTTCAAACCTCTCAACCTCAAGTATTTTGGCCGGAAATTCCATAACAAAGTACTGGAAATTTTATTAAATTTTCTAGCCTTAATTTAACAACACTCATACATACGTTTTCTTAGGTGTAGATTGATTGTTGTATTTAGCTTAGATTTTTCCAGTTAAGATCAGCTACCTTACACTTCATTTAACATCACAATTTACACACCTTATGCACAATAATTCCAATCATCAAGCAATCTATTTTAAGACTGCAAATGGAGAAGACAAAAACATTTTACACTTGCAATTGCAACCACATCATTTTCGGTTGACCTCATTGCATGCTTACTATTTCCAAGCATAAAATCATAAGTAACATCATTTTTAACACTTAGCTATACCACAACGTAATCAACAACATGATTTAAAAACTAATTTAGATTTAAATCATAGGATACTATTGGATAAGTAGTTAACAATAAGGGAACAACCTCTAGTTTTCCAGGCGTGGAATTTTTTAGAAATAATTTATCTTGGAGAAAGGATTCCAAGAGAGAAAACCCATACCTTGTTTTACATCTCCACACCTTTCAAGTGCTGCCCAAAACCTGTCAACACCCAACCCGTCGATAAGATTGATGAAAAATTTTTGTTTTTTTCTTAAGTTAGCAGCATTGCTGCTTGTGTTGTTTTGTAGCTTTTTGATGTAGAGAACTTTTGATTGGTTTTCTAATATTTTTTTTCGTGTGTTTTTGCAGGCAAATAAATCAAAATGGATAGAGATAGAGTTTGGTGTGTGAGTAGAGTTTTGTTGAGATAGTTGCCCCCTTAAAAGTGGATTTGGCAAAACTTAGTCCATTTTAAATTTAATAATTAATAAATTAATAAACCTAAAACAATCTAATTTAGTTAAATTAACCGTCGAAAGTAATCATTTCACCCTTAATGAATAGATTTTAACTAATAAATAAATCACCTTAAGTATTTATTCTATTCATTTTTTTGGATGGTCAGGGGACATTAACGAATTTTTGACTTTATTAACATTAATATAAAAAAATGGAGACCCGTGCACGTGGGTATTTTATGGGGGTCATTCCGTTGTATTCAAATAATTGGTGGTGCATAAGGTCTTAGTATTGCTATAGGTCACAATTTATGTGGAGTAAATTATGTAAGATCTGTGGAGTTTCCCATAAGTTTATAAGTTGACAGTTCGATCCATTGAATTAAATGAAGGGTAAAAGGGAAAAAAGCGCAAAACTGAAGCGGCAAACAATGAAAAATTGAAACCCATTCTTGAAATGAAAATGAAAACGTATCCTAGATGGGTTGGGCCTATTTTACGTTTTGTTCAACAGAAAGGGGTTTGCCTGTCAATTCAGGCCACTTTTTATAAAGACCACGCTTTTATCGTTATGTTTTGAAACAGTTTTATTGTTATGTTGTTCAATGTTTCAACCACAGACAACTGCATATCTGTCAGATATGAAAAATTCAAGGAGGTACTAATAGTCGAATTTGAATCGCTTCAGGAATGGCAAAGATTAAAATATTTAACAAAAATTTTTAGTGATGTTAGGCGACATACCATATGTCAATAATAATAAGTGTATAACTTTTTGGAACATCACGATTGTAGTGGTAGGTTAACGTGAATAACTATACATATAGTGGATTTATTTTACTAGGACACCATGTTATAACGAACTAGTGAATTATGATTGGTCACTTCCTTCTAAATATAATTGCTAGAATCCAATGGAGAAGTTTTGTTGTACGACCATCATTTGTTACATAACCATAGTGGTAGGACTATATATGGGTGTTACAGTCTTGGGGGGGGGGAATTAGGGTGACAATTTAATTAATTAATCTCCAAAAGACTGATTTGTATAGTTATATGTTGTATAGTTTCATTAATATGTTGCAATTTCAACAACAGAAACTGTCATATGCTGTCAAGATTAAAAATCAAGGATGCACTAATAGACGATTTGATCGATTTTAGGAATGGGAAAATTGGAATTTTAATAAAATTGAGTGATTTAGAACATAAATAACCAATATAATAAGGTTAAAACATTTTGGAAACAACTATTTAGAAGGGGTGTTATATATTACATATGGATTTACTATGGCAACTGTATGTACGAACCACTAGATTATTGTCACGTCTTCTAAATGGTAATTGCTAGAATCCGTTGCATCCTAACGCACGGTCTTATTGTGTTACTACCATATTTGTTTACTCCTCTAGACTAATCAGTGTTTCTATAGGACTATATATTGGAGGCTACATATCGAATTAGGTGCAACATGTTTATATTGATATTAAAGCCCCAATAATACCGATTTGTAATAGTTACTATGATCGCAACAGTTTCATTATATATTGTAATTTCAATAACAAAAACTGTATATGTGGTCATAGCCTTGAAAAATCAAGAGCTCTAATAGACGATTTGATCTGATTTAGGAACCGGATTAAAATGGAAATTTTAACACCTAAATTTTAGTGAATTTAGTAACATACAATACCTTATTCTATATAATAAAGATAAGGTATAGACTATTGGAACACCGAATTTAGAAGTGGTGTCGGTCGATATAACTATCATATGATCTGACTAGGACAATCTATTGTACGAAATAACTGAGTATGATTGTCTCCTCTAATCATATAATAGTGTCTGCTAAGAAATTCAATGAGACTGTGTTGTGTAGCGACTGCTGAATTGATCTAACTGCAAGACTTGTTGTAGACCTATATATTGGGGTATTAATATTGATTAGGTGACAATTTTAATTTTAAAAATTAAGGCCTCAACAAAAATATCGTTTTGGTTAGTTGGTTTAAATAATGCGTATGCACAGTTATTCTGCATTGTCATTATCAGTTGAATTCAACAACAGTAAACTGTCTGCAATGACAGTTATTCTCGATCATTCGAAAATAGTACAAACAAGTGAAGACAACCTTTTCACATATGTAATATAATATTTGCACATTATAATTTCAAAATAAATACAAAAAAACAAGAAATCAACGTGTCTTCATCACAGATTAAATTATTCCCACATAGTTTTCTATGTGGAAACGAAATTTAACTGATAATCTAGTTTTCTAATCACCAATACCAATTCGCATGGATATCGTCTTCATCGTTCACTTCCCTCCTAGGCACAACCAATCTCGCGGGCCTTTTTGTTAGCTGATTCAACAAATCGTGCAACAAATGGGTCTTTCACCAATAATATTGGTTGTCACAACCCTAATGTAATTTACAGAGAATGCACCGCAAAATGGTGTCGACATCTCTCATTATTACTGGCATTTGTTTTTATGTTGGAATGTACATCCAGCCTTCTCTCTCATTGAATTCACACGTAACCTTCAAAGATTGAAATTATGCACGCACATCCTCTGCAACCACGGTGACCACCTTTTGCTGCTTTTTTAACCATTCTCAGTGCAATGGAACATTACGATTGAAAATCAAACTATAAAAGAAACAACACATTATAAATACAAAATAAATTGATGAAAAGGGGAAAAAAGTTAAAAACATTAAAATTGTCACGCCTTTTTTTGTATAAGGCTTCTAAGTTCTCCGATGCTATGCAAATTTTCATGAAAGACATGGCATGTTGATTCATCGTCCATGTAGGTTCAGTAGGAAAGCTGGCCAATGTAACCTTCTGATAATACATAATGTTCATTACGAGCTTCATTGAGGAACCTAGAACATAATTTAATACTGACTAATTCTTCTAGAGAGTGGGAAGCAACTCTTTCAACGATAAGAATTACTAGTTTAGTCGGGAGGGATTCCAAGAGGTTTTTCCTAGTTTAAGCCATTTTTGAGAATGAAGAAGAAGAGAAGAGAAGACAACTTTTGACTTATCTTTCCCTTCAGTTGTGTTCTTATAAAGGTCAATAATTTTTAAAAGTTGCAAGACATGACGTTTCAACAGAGTGAACTGGAGATTCATAATTATTAAACCAAAGATATTATCTAAAAGCATACTCCCACGTAATCATTATTTAAAAGTATATTGAGACAGATTTGTAATTAGTTTTTATATGTGTAATTGACAAATTTTGTCACATCTAAAATATTATGTTGTAATAGCCACATAATAGTTTATAGTACTTTATATAAGCATGATGGACATATGTTCCATAGATTTTATCTTCTGTCACAACCACTGTGGCATATGTCCTCTACAGATGATTTATATGTAACAACATTGTGGCATATGTTTGCCTATAGATGATTTCCTTTGTCACAACATTGGTATGTTGCTATAGATGATCCGTCTTGTAAAACATTTGTGGCATAATGTGCCACATCTAATATATTCTTTTGTAAATATAAACATATTGACATATTATTGACACAAAAACAAGAAGACCAACAATCACGCACCATTGGGGCTTTTAGATTATATAATAGGGAATCATCCTCAACTAATAAAGAACATTCATTAAAATTTAACACTTTCTTATGGGCATTTCAATTTGGGCATGTAAGTTTTTTTGTGGCCACAGTCCCTACATACTGTAACACTATTTTTTCTTGTTGAAATGATTCATTAACTCCATGCATCTCTATATGTCCTCTTCCGGTTACTTGGATCAACCTATTAAGGAAGGGTATTTCTCTCTATATGAATATCCAAAGGGACAAGCCAAGAATATTCAATTTGGCCCGGATGAATTTCCTTACAATATGTCATTATGTATTTTACATGAATAAATAATGGAGATGAAGTACAGGTAAATTTGTTTCCAAAATCAGGCCCCATGTGGTATCGAAGGCGCTGTCATGGCATGTGGACAAGGTATTTTTTCCAAATCAAAATTCTACAGTACAAGTTCTTCTTTGTAGATCCACAATAGCAATCTCTCCATGACAGTGACTCTGAACTTCTTGTAGTTAGCGTTTGATGGGCCAACAACTTGTTTGCCCGCGTTGGACATACTCTGATATGTCTTTTTTTCAATTGAAGGAACAAATCTAGTTTTGTCCGAGTGGCACAAGTTCCATACGCCTCTGGTGCAATAACAATGCAAATCTTCCTGTTTTATTTCATCAAATCAAAATAGCACAATGGAAATTCTCTTTCAAACATCAAACATACATCACCGATTCTGCGATGTTTTAACGTCTAAGGTATATTACACACAACAGATAAAAAGCAAAAACAAAACAACATAAAGTAAAAATAAACTCCATTGATATGTACCTATTTCTTGGGCAAAATTCCCTACTGCAATGTGTGGAATCCAATATCTTTCAAGAGCTTCACACAGCCTTTGGTATCAATCCCTATTGATTGAAAGGGGTCATTTAACTAACATATATAGTACTGCTTTGCTGCTTTATAAAATGGGACACTATCAGGAGAAGACTGCACAACTCCTTATGTACACTCTATAAAGCTTCTCATATTTTTAAACAAAAAATCATATGAGGCATCACATTCCATTGTCCCGACACAGAAAGCCCGTGGAAAATATATGATTTCCCGACATCTTGTGTCCCCCCTTCCAAAGACCGCCGAGAGCAGAACCGCCTCCAGGACTGGCGCCGAGAGACAAGGTGCCAGCAACGGCGAGACGGGGCGCAGTGCCGTGAAAACAATTACCAGAAACTAAGGATGAACAAAAAAGTGACTGGAACTCCTCATGTGCAAAGACGAGCGACAATGTTGTTGCGTGCTGCCTTCCGCGGATTCAAACTTCAAAGCTTCAAGCACGCTTAAGCACGTGTGGACCTGTGATCATGTGTTTTCCCCTAACATTAGACTTCTGCTTACTCATGCCCTTATATTCTTCCATAGTTACCCTTACAACTGTTTTAGTTTAATAATTCAGTTTAGTACATTAGTTCTGTTAGAAAATAAACTCTGATTTGTATTTGGTTTGTATCTAGTCGTATGGAAGTAAGTTTAAACGTGGGTTGTTACCTAGTTTTAGGAGAAAATCTTGTTGATAGTTACTATATTTAGCTTAACGTTTACTATGTTTGTTTGCTTATTAGAATGACTGCAGCTCGCATTTTTTTCCCGTCAATAAAAAATTCTTTCCCTATTTCTATCAGTCCTCGTCTTCTTCTCTAGGGTGTTTTACTCACAGAAAAATAATATCTCTGGAATTTTGTTTCTTCCATGAGCAAGTGGCATAAGCTGCAGTTAGTTTCAAAAAGAAAACAGAGAGATAATGTGAGTTTATGGCCTTCAGAGAGAAACTTCGTGCAAAGCAGGCCCTTCCTCCGTTTTGATGGTCCATTATGACCATTGGAGTATGCTTGATGAAAAATTTTTTTATGGTACAAAAGAAGTATTGGCAATATCAAGGACGGCATCGGCGCTCCAACGGAAAGTTCGAGGTCTGTTTGACTACTGCCCTCTCAAAGATGGAGTTCGAAGCAAGAAAGTTGAAAGTATTTAAGGAAAGGCAAAAAAATTGTCAACAAAAACCTGTCTCTTGTCAGGCTATTGGTCCTATATTGGAAATCTATTCTTTGTAAAGAAACTTCCTAGGATATATGGACTCTACGAGAAGAAATATCAAGGCACTGCTAGATTGAAGCCGCACAACTTCAAGCCTTGAGAAGGGATTTTTAGACTTTGCGCAGATGAAGGAAGGAGAGTCTGTAATGAGTGTACTTGCTAAACGATGGAGACAGCAACAAAATGCGATTCTATGGAGAGAGATGCACGATGTCACAATTGTTCAAAAGATATTCCGGCTCTCTTACGCCCGAAGTTATGATATGTCGTTTGGCATTGATGATCAAAGATATAGATGAGTTATCGCTTGATGAATTGCCCAAGCTCTTATTGGTATACATGAATAGAAGAGAATCGAAATTCAACTTCGAGATCAGGTCTTGAAAGGCTTCTACTTTTAATTTCTTCCATCTAGAGGAAGGGTAGAGGTGAGAAAGAGGAAAGAGGAAAGAGAAGATCGTGGGAATAGAGACGGATGCAAACAAAGAAGGTTTGGAAATTTTAGAGCTAATGACTATGTAAAGCAGAGGAAAGGATTTCGATAATCCAAGGTAGAATGTTATCATTGTCATAAATTTGTATCATTATCTTTCTGAATGTTATACTACGGTTGCCTATGGAAACAGGAGAAATCCAAATTTCGTCGTTGAAGAACAAAGAAGGAGAAACTTTGGTATGGCAGTTCAATGTTTAAAAGAGCCTACCAACAGCTCTTTGGTATGTGGATACCGGTTGTATAACCACATGACGGAATTAAGTCTTCTTTTTACTTATTTAAATGAAAGCCTTCCGTCGCAGTTAGTTTTTTGGTGATATATCTAATGTGAATGTGCTGGGAAGGTAATCTAAATCTTAGACCAAAATTGGTGGTGTGGAAATCATACCAATGTGTTCATGTTCCAGCTTTGAAAAGCAATTTGCTGAGTGTCGGTCAACTGTTTAGAAAAAGGATATGTCAATCACCTTAAGGAATGATCATGTAATTTCTTATTCTTCCAAAGGATTATTGTTATTGTGAGAATAAGTCAAATAAGTTGTTTCCTTGAAGATTGAAATGTTCATTCTTGCTCTTAGCAGAAGTGAAAAACCCATCATGGTTGTGCATTTCGATATCGTCACTTGAACCTTTGGTGGCTTGAGAGATTCCTTCACAAGGAAGAGTATGTGCGTGGCTTTCATAAAATTGTTGTTTCCGCGTTTTCCCTCCAAGTGTGAGAAATTTGTTGTTTGGGCAAATAAACGACATCGTTCTGAGTTTCCGAAATAGTCATGGAGGCCAAAGAGGTTTGTGGTTTGTACACTCAGAATTTGCGGCCAATAACGACACCCATCTCTGGAGGTACAAAGTATTTATCTTTTCATTGATGATTATTCAAGGTCATAGACTTGGTGTATATTCTGCAGAAAAAGTCCAAGGGCTTTAATGTATTTGAAAATCTTCAAACTCGTGTTGTACTGAGACTGGAAGGAACTGTTCAGAACCTTCGGACAGATCCGCGGAGGATAATATTGCGCTAGGTATTTTGTTGATTTTTTTGAGACTGGGGCATTCGGAAATAGCTCCAAACAGTCATATAACCGAACAAAACGGTTTGGCAGAGACAAAGCATAGAACCATTTCTCATATGGTCGGAGCTTTCCTGATCGGGGAAGAGTGTTCAAAGAATTTTGGCCGGAGTATAAAATTTGAGCATTCACATCTTGAATAGATGTCCCAACTTTTTGACTCTCTATATGTTACGAAGCAAACCTGAACAGAAGCTTGTGGTGGAGCAGAAGGAACCGGCAATAGATCACTTTAAAATTCTTGGGTCCCTTTGCTTATGCACATGTCCTTAGAGCATAAAGAAAGAAGCTTGCACATAGAGGTTATAGTTGTGTTTTATTGGTGTTACGAAACACTCAAGGTGTACAATGTTTATTCCTTTCGCAAAGAAGTTGTGACCAGCAGAGATGTCGGTTTTGATTGAAGAAAAACCTTGGCAAGGAGTATGGAGAAGTCCTACTCCAATTGTGTTTGACACATCGGCGCCGAAGAAAGTAAAAAGTTGTGATGCCTGAAGGTGCAGAGAATTCAAGCCTCTACACTGCTGGAATTCTACCAGCTGGGTGTTGAAATTTCACCAACGGCTGAAACTTGTACCAGCAGCTTCTAAGAAGAAACTGATGCCAGAGCCTGAACAGACTCTTCGTCGTGCTCAGCATAAGCCCGACGCGTGCGATGACGGATGTATAAGGTAACAGGAATTGATGTTATGAGATGTTTCCCTTTTTCATTGTTTCAGATTGCGATCCACAACTTTTGAGAATGTTGTCAATGCGGTAGAAATGGAGGAAGAGCTATTGTGATGGATTGATCGATTGAAAGAAATGGAACCTGGGAGTTATCAGATCTTCCGAAAGGGCAGAAACCATTGGTTGTCAGTGGGTCTTAAGACAAAATTGAAAGAAATGATGGTGAATTTTGACACTATAGGCGCGATTGGTGGCTAACGGATCAACAAAGCATGGGGAGGCATGGGTGTCGGACTACACTTAAAGTGTTTGCTCCAGTTTGCAAGACATGACACCATTATAATTAATTGCCTTGGCGGGCCACAAAATTCGATGGCCTATCTTCTCATTGGATGTCAAATCAGCTTTCCTAATGATACTTGGAGGAAATATATTTTCAATTAAACACCTTCTTGTTATAAATTACAATTGGAGATGAGCATAAGGTATACAAGTTGAAAAGGCTTCTCGATGGACTAAAACCAGCTCCACGACTTGGTAAATAGTCGCATTGAGGCTTTACTTTCTTAAACGTTGTTTCCCGGAAATGTCCATATGGCACTCTCTTTTTGTTAAAATTGGAGAATTCGGGAAAATGCTATTGATGTTATTATACAATGTGTTTATGATCTTTATATCTTATCGGAATGATACTGCCTTGTTTTCTGATTTAACGAATCTTAGATGGATGAATTCGAGATGTCTGATCTTGATAAGATTGGATGCATTATTTTTCTTGGGTTTTGAAGTAGTTGCAATCTATGATGGTATATCTTGTTTCCCAACAGAAAATGTGCGGAACTTTAAACCGATTCAAGATGAAGAATGCAAATTTCGCCGTACCCAGTTGAGGTTTGGGGGGCCTAAGCTAAAAGTGATAGCGGAAAGATGACCTAAATTTAGACAACAACCTCTACAGGCCAATTGTAGTAATTTGACCGTATCGTACTGTCCACATAGCCCGACATCATGTTTGTGTAAGTCTTAAAAGCAGTATATGGAGAAGCCCTACAGAAATTCACCCTACTAGCTGCCATAGAGAATCCTTTGCTACTTGAACAGGAAACTAGGATTTCGGTTTGTTCTACAAGAAAGTGGTGCAAAATCTGAGTGTTGATTGGTTTTTGCCCGGTAATCGCAATACTACAGAAAGAGCATTCAGGCTATGTTTTTTGTGCGTAGGCACGGGGCTTGTTTTCATGGTCTTTCCAGGAAGCAAAATTGCACTTATCACTGCCTAAGCAGAATTGTGGTTGCTGCTCAACACCTATTACTGGTCAAGCACTGGTGAGTGAAAATCTTGAAATACTACACATTTCAAACAAAAGGGAGCAACCTATAAGTTTCTGCGAAACAACTCTCCATTTAAAATCTATCTTAAATCTTGTTCTACTACATGGAAGAAGCAAGAACATCGATGGGACAGGGTATATGTCCTGCGAGATCTCAATACCGAAGGAACATAGAGCTGCAGTACTTGCCGCAGTGAAATCAGTGTGGCGGAAATTTTTTTACTAAAAACTCTCAATCCTCTTCCTTTCCAAAAGCTGAGGAGGTTGATGGCATCAGCACACTTTGAAATTTCAAGAAGCTGAAGTTAAACTTAAAGCTTAGAGTCTTTCAATTTAAGGGAGGGTGTTAGTTTAATAATTCAGTTTTAGTAAATTAGAGTTTCTCTGAAAATAAATTCTTATCTGTTTTTGTTTGTCCTATGTCTTTAGGAAAGTAGTTTAAAGTGGGTTGTTTTACTAGTGTTAGGAGAAAATCTTGTTGGATAGTTACTATAATATTTTCTAGCTTAACGTTTACTATATTTTTGCTTATTCGAATGACTTTCATTCGGTGTCTGTTTTTTATTTCAGCTTAATAAAAATTCTTTTCTATCAGTCCTCTCTCTTCTTCTATTTGTTTTACTCACACGAACAATATCTATGGAATTTTTTGTCTTTTCGATCAACAACCCAATTATGTGCGGAGTTGATTTGACATGTCCTTCTTGTGGATGAATCCGTTACCATTGGGAACCCTATTTTCAAAGTACTTACCCTATGACTTTTATATCGTGGCGTGGGGATTATGGATTGTAAGATGCTCGAACCACCGTATGGTACTTTTCATAGAGTCTGGCAAACCTGTCACTACTTGTAAATTGTCGCAGCCCTCGAGCCATCAATTGGTATCTCGGATATGACCACTGTTGTATAGGAAACCACATTACTCAGAATTGACTCACCTATTTCAGATATAAAATCCTTCTTCAGCTGTGGGCATTCTCAATGAGTTGGCCAGTTCTTGCTTGTTTTTGATAAGTCATTCCCTTTATTAACTTTTATTCGCATCATCTCTAACATTATTCACCACGTGAAATTTGAGAAGCATCATTGATTGTTTGCTTCCACCTATGGTGTGGGAGGAACTTGCTCTGCAAGGTCCGGCCTTTCAGCCTTGAGCTTCACCTAACTTCACATTCACCTTCAACTTCAACCTATTCCAATTTCATCATCAGGATTATTCATTTCCGCAAGATGAAATTCATCGTTAAACATTCTTGGTTGACCTTGGTTCTACATTATGATCCTCCTCGATATGAAGTTCTTCCACGCAATTAGTTTAGATGGTGTTTTTTCCACTTGATAATCAGTCCGCGTGATTAGTGTCCTGGAAGGAAGGGTGGGGACAGGTTGATGCGGTTGCGGATACAGCGGGTTAGGGGTTGTGAATGAAAGGGGCAGATATTTGCTGTGGTTCGTAAGCTGTGGGAGTGAGGGGTTCTGTGTATTGTTCAGGTTACTGTGTGAAGTGGTTTCTCTCTCTCGTTTTTCCTTCACGTAGCACCTCTTATATTTGACGGTTTCTCTGTTCCTTAGCCCAATATAAAACTCAAACTAGACATGGATCAGTTACATTCTAAAAGGTAAAACCCTTTTCTTATGAAAAAAATCGGGAATGTAACTCATGACAATCTTTGCAGTTTACAATTGAATTTCTACTTTTGCAAGACAAAATTGATGATACTCCATATATAACAATGTTCTTCTTTCAACATACATTCCCTACTGAATCGGCTTACCCTCGTTTTTTACCATCTCCCAATGCCATATGAATCAATCTTTTTCTTACCTCGATCCATTCACCACGACAATGCTTCTTATAATAATGACATTAGTACCGATCTGAAGAAACAATTAAAAAAAGAATTAGGGTAATTATGAAGAATAAGTAATTATGTAAGCAACAGATGACTATTTAGGTGGCGTATTTAAGTTCATATTTTTGTTGCGTATATGCGGTTCTGTTGTGATCAAAAAATCACCGTGGCACATTTTTTAGTACTATCATCACTATATGCAAGCATACATTTGCCTATTTTTGTGCGAAATACTAATTCATATGTTTTATACATATGACTGTTATGTTGTGAAAATATATCACATGTGGCAACCTTTTTTTAGTTAATCATATTGTAGCAACATATGACTATTCCGTGGCGACATTTAAGTCAATGTTGCTACATATCATCACTATTTTTGTTGTGAAAAATAAATCACACCGCAACATTTTTTAGTTATAATCATATGTAAGCAACATATGACTATATGGGGGATATTTAATCATATGTGCTACTATGACTGTTCTTTGTGAAAAAAAATTACATGTTGCAACATTTTTGTATATATCTTATGGAGCACCTATGAATTAGTTTGTGTTGGCGAGATATAAGTAATATGTTGCGTGCTGCTCCATTGACTATCTGTTGTGAAAAATAAAGCCTATGTTGGCAACATTTTTGAGTTATATCCTATGTAGCAAACATGATAACCATTCCGTTCCGTGGCGATATTTAAGTCATATGTTGCTATATATGACTGTAGTTGTGAAAAATAATCCCAGCGTGGCAACATTTTTTTTGTAGATCACATGTGCAAACATATTGACCTATTCTGTGGACGAGATTTAAGTCATATGTTGCTACATATGAAAAAAATGTTTTTTGTGAAAAATAAATCACTGTGACAACATTTTTCAGTTATATCATGTCAGCAACTATGATTATTCCTTTGGCGGAATAGTCATATGTTGCTACAAGGACTGTTCTGTTGTAAAAATAAAATATTTTGCTCATATACTATATATGTATTAATAGTCAGCTGTTGCAACATATATAACAATATGTTGGAAATGCGAACACAAATTATTGAAATAATTGCACATATTTAGATCAAATGATAATTAATTGATTTTAAATACCTATTAATTTTACTTACCAAAAACAATGGTATCTAACCAATTTTTTTATGAAGTAATTCCAATTAATATAAGACCGAAAATTTGACATCCACCTTTACAGATTACAGGTAAATAACTTTCAAGAAGAAGAAAGCATCAAACGCCTAACCAACTTGCGAGATCCTCAATGTAAGGAAAAAAGCAAGAAAAAGGTAACCCTTGAAGAGAGCAGAAGAAGGCAGCAAAGAAGAATAAGAAGAAGAAGGGACTATACGCACGGCTGGAAGGCGTGAGGAAACAATGCATATTGTTTCCCGTCTTTTGGCTCGATACCCCCCCCCAAAAAAACACCCAAACATTGTTTAAATGGTTTGGTATTTCTAATTTACCATTTTTGTCCTTCATTTTAATTCCCAACAAAAGTTGTTAATTAGGTATTTTGTGTGAAATTACCCTTTTACCCGTCATTTTATATTCAGTGGACCCAAACGATCATCTGATAAAACTTGAGGACACACTCTACATTCTAACATTAATTACATTCATTGTCAGCCCTCACATCTATATTAAACTTATGTCACACCTCTATTTATTTTGAAACCTTAATGTCTTTTTTTTTAAAGTCCCAAGTTACACGGCAGACTCCAAGCTCATCTCTAAGCTCCAAGTCTAAACGCTCATAATTCCTTTCAGCGAAGTGTTTTCGATGTGAGTATATACAAATTTGTTAAGAGATTGGCTTGCCCATCTACCAAAAAATCGAGGTTAATCTTCAAACTTCAAGCTATGTGAATTTAATTTGCGAATTTCAAGCTTAGTATCTGCAAATTTCAAGTTATGCGAGTTTAATTTGCTAACTTGAAGCTCTGTGTCTGCAAATTTCGAGCACTGTGAGTTTAATCTGCAAATTTCAAGCTCTGTGAGGTTAATCGAGTGAAATATTTCTTGCAACTTTTGCATTATCTTGTTGTAACAGGTCGTACTACCAATAAATTAACTACAGTTTGTTTATCAAAGCGATTACTTTAGTTTATCTGTTAAGTACCAGAAAAGTAGTGTTGACGCAAGTACATAATATAAGTTGAATTTTTATTGTCGCTTAATAAGATCTAGATTTATATATACCAACACTAGACACTATAGTGTGTTGTTTTAAGTGTTGCACATTAATCGATTGTGGTAGTTCTTTTTGTTTCGCAATCCATTAATAAATTATATTCCCCTTTCTTTTGAATGCACTGAATATCTATTGCATTGCTGACAACGAAAAAACGTGGAACTGAAATTGTTGTCAAGATCCCAACAAAGTTTGTTGTGGGTTGGCTCTAGTCATTCATGTTATCTGGAACGCTTTGTGGCCTGTGCACTACTACTATCTCACTTTGTTTTGTACGTTATATTTTAAGATTGTGATTACAATCATTATATATCTCTCAATATATATTTCGAGTTCGACTATATAAATCATCAATATTCATATAACAGTCTTTGTATTAGTAGCGTTGCAATATTTACTAATTATTATAGTTAGACTAGTTTTAACTCGGGGGGGGAGATGGAAAGAGAAAGACAGTAGACGGAGGTCGTCAAAAGTTGGTGTTGGGTGCTGCTAAAGTGGTGTAGATGTTAAAGGATAAAATGGATGCTCGGTGGATCTAAGTCGGGAACGAGGACTGAGCGAGCGTAAAGGGGGTGGGGTACAGGGAGATGGATGGGATAGGTTAGAATAGGGAGCGCGTTTAGTTGTGGTAACGATTCTGATGGTGTATAAGCAGGCCCCTGGCCATGTGTTTAGTTGTGCGGTGGGGGTTTGCGAGCATTGTGGGTCGATGGGGTATGGCATAGGATATTCTCGATTTTTTGGTTTGCTCCTCTCCTAGTAACCCTCCTTTATTAGAAGTTGACTATGCACTCACTTATAAAAAGATTGTATAGAGATTTGTTGGATGAATTTTTATATGTTACTAATAAGAGTTTAATTTATAAATTACCTACCTTAGGCTGACCCCAATGATGTCCTTAGCTTTATAACAAATGACTTTATTGGTCCCCTAATATAGACGATGACTTCTACCAATAGTTTTATTAAAAGATATTTTTTTAGTCCTACCTATTCCATTTAGTGATGATAATAGATAGATATTGATCGACATTGGTTCAAAACTAATCTAGTAGGTAAACAATTTATGCGCGCAATCATTCAAGATAAGGCTTGCATCATATCCACTGTAGTAAGGGGTTAATGTGCAAGTTCGGATATCAATTTTGTCCTTTTATGAATGACATATATCGATCCAATGAGTTTCTAGAACAAGTATTCAACTACTTGGTTCATTCTTGGTATGTATCATGTTGCAGAAATAATAATAAATTCTGTTTCAATGAATTATCAATTCTGTTTCTTATTTAGCCCTTTTCAAAAACAGTTTTACACTTTTCTCAATAGATTGAGTGTTTTGGTGAGTGATTTTCTATTTAAAATCTGTGATTTACAAGTCGCACAAAATTAATAAGAGAAATTTGAACTTTTTTTTTGAGTGAATGGGATTGGATATACATTTGAGTTTGTATATCCATTCGTCTTCCTTTCGCTCCAGCCGTGTTCTTATCAATGCTTCCCAACTCAATAAATTCCAGTTGCTTCAAGGGCTCTTTGCAGGCTTTTAGAACTGTACATTTCTAGAGTTTGTGATTTTTGGATATATAGGGGAGTGATAAAAAAAAGTGGATCCCTGTATATTATATTTAGGTTCTATATCTTAGGTAGTTCATTTTCAGGCAATTGTTGTGTTGCTTTATTTTGTCCTTATTCTTGTATTGATATGTGCATATTTTAGATTCCTATGGTTGATTGATCAGTGGCTTTTCCCAACCGTTGAACCATACGGCATACAGAGTCTAAATTTTATTATTTTTTGGTTTAAAAAGATAATCTTACCTATCTTCGCAAAAGTGTCAAGTGTTCTTGAAAGCCATCTAATCCCACTGCATCATAGTTTCTTAAGAGAAAGAACTCAAAATTGCCAAACTGTTACTTTCAAGGTAATGATTTGATTCTAAAAACACTGCTCATCCTTAGTTTCTTAATTGTATATATAGTTTGATAAGAGAATTCTTGCAGTAAGACTGATGGCCAACATGTGTATTTGGGTAAAAATTTCTAAGGAGCTTCACAATATAGGTTAACATGTCATGTATATTTATGTACTTAAAATCATTGGAAGTTCCACAGTTACTGTGATTACATTTTGATCTTTTTTGTGACTTTATAACTAACTGATCAACTTGTCCTAATAGATTTTTATTTGACACATGTTTAAATTTTGTGGTCTTAAATTAAAGGTATGCATAACATACACTAAGCTTCTACTATATGTATTGGTGCTAATTCACAATATTTTGCGAATCCTGGAGCTCTTGTTACATCTGTTAGAAACTTCCCTGAAAAGTAGAGGAAATATGATTGGTTTATTGAAAGGTTACTGGATTAACTGATGCTATAATGACACAATTATACTTTGCTATATATGGAAATGATGCTTGATCACTTATTTTGTGTATACAATTCGTGAGATGAGAGTCATTAAGCAGATGAATCAGTTGAGAGTTTTCTACTATTGTTTGGCTATAGCAATTTTGTTGGCATTGTTTCTTATGGTTATGACATTGGTTGAAAGAGCAGTTATATATTCTCATGGTGCTTATGTTGGTACTGCTACCGATTATCCTCCACATTTACAAATTACAAGCACTTCTGAGTACCGATATGTGGATTATAGTCCGTTATGCATATCTTTGAATTTAACTTTCACCTGATGAAGAGTAATGTTGTATTTGTTTCGGAAACAAGAAGCCTTGTTTGAAGTACTAAATACCTACTGTATGAGTATTTATGCATCTTTATTTTTTTTGCATTGACTTGTTAAAACATTAGCATAATTTCCCACCAATTTTATTGGATATTCCAAAAAAGACATAACACTAGCATCATTTAGCTATAAAGCTACATATTTAGGTGACTACAACTTGAAAAACGTTTTACCTCTATAGCTGAATGGATAGGACAAAAATCATAATAGGCCTATGGTGACCTGAATAGTTAAATTTTCCGGGATGTGACCTAGATTGAGCTAAACATGTAAAGCTATCTACCACTGTAGCTTAATGAATATGTAACAGAAATTAGAATAGGTCTAAATCTTTCCATATATAATTGTTGCATTATAGTCTAAAGACATAAATTATCACCATACTGCTTTTATCTTTAAGTTTGAGATGATATTTTTCATTAAATATTGTCTCAAGTAACATGTTTTGATGCAGAACATTTTTGAAAGAAAGAAACAAGAATTATTAGCTTCTCAAAGTGCATGAGCTGCAGAAGGAAAACAAATTCAGCTGGTCAACCTTCTCAATTAACAATAATGGATATCTGGGTGCAATTTTGGTGGAAAGAAAAAAGGGAAGAATTAAACCTAAGTCGATCTGTAAAGGCATTCACTAAATAATCAACATCGACTTTATCGAAAGAAATTGGTAAGGTGAATAAAGCTCAATAAATGCTTCCTATACTGACTCATATGCTCAATTGCAGAAAGAGCGTCACAAAAATAAGAGGATGGAGAAAGAAGTAGACTTATTGAATAAACATGTATACAACACATCATCGAGCAATCATCTCAAGAAGACAATCAAGCTTATGAGAATGAAAGTGGTGAAGTTTGTGATAGCATGAATGACAGTGGTTTTGCTTATGATAACGTGAATGAAAGTGACTATAATGATGATTGAGATAGTTGATAGTACTATTTAGGATTCAAATTTGAGTTGTATCTTGTTTATCTATGGTTAAGAATCATAATGTGTTTTGTTGAATGAAAATGATATAACGTGAATAGTGTTTTTTGTTGGTTCTTGCAGATCTTTTTTCATAGGAATTATCTTAAGCAAAATTTTCATATATATCCGCAAGAAATTTCCTTTTGTTAAACAAAATTTCATCTCCTAACTCCTAAGGATTTACTTGGGGATTTTCATGGGGAATTACTTGCTAAATATTTCTACAAAAAATACGTAAGAATTTTCGACAGTTATCGCGAATAGATCTGCAAGTAAATCACCTAGGAATTTTAATCCCTAGGTAAATTACCTAGGGCTTGTGTAAATATGCAGGTATGAGTTACCTAAGAACGTTTTTCCATTGGATTTCGTTATGGAAGAAAATTCGCAGGTAATAAAATTACATGGAGAATTTACTATATTATCCCCAGGTAAATCCCATATAACGAACACTTTTCTTATAGTCGGTATATAACAACAGTTCTAACAGTAATCATCTTCACCATAGTTGAAAAGATTTCTTGGTAGTCAACCCTTTTGTTGAGTGTAACCTTTGACAACCAAACGAACCTTGTACCTATCAACATGACCTTGAGCATTCTTGACCTTAAACACCCAGTTACATCAACTAGATTGGAGAAATCTTACCACCCAACCAACATTATTTGGGAAAGGGTCCTGATTCCCTGAACTTTGTCATTTAGAGTTGATATACCCCTTGTTTATGAAATGACTCTATATACCCCTACTTATCACAAATGCCCCTCACTATACCCTTTTCCTCTACGAAAATGAAAAAACAAATAATTTTTAAATCTAAATTTTTATATTTTTTTCTAAAAATATATCCCATATGATTACATTTAATCCTCATTCAACATATTTTTTTCTTTTTGATTTTTTTTTGCGTTTTATTGACTAATTTATAATTATTATTCTTGATAATCAAATTTATATTTATATTTCACTAACATTTTGTAAACTTATTGAGAATGACCTAAATTGAAAGTCCTGTGGGGAGAAGTTGAAGCCCCTGCGCGGGACCATATACTAGTCTACGGTACACACAAAAAATTTATGTTTAATTTTTTCTTCTTCTATGAACTAGGAACTGAAAGAAAAAAATAAATAAGTAGATATAAGAACTCTAACTAATTTATATATAAAAGAATCGTCAATATCTAATGAATAATACTGCCACTGTATATGAACCCGATTCCTATTCTACTACAATATCCTATCTGTCTCTTCGACTCGGTGGGGGTCGTCCCTAAATTTACGATGTAGTCTCATATCTTTGTCTTATTATACGCCGTAAAATTTTTTAATAAATATAATAATAATATAAATTGTAAAACTATTTTTTACTCCGTTAAATGAAGGTATATGTGAGCCATCTGTAACGGGCAGGGGTATATGTGGTCGTTGTATAACGTTAAGGAGCATATATGAGCCACTTTATCAAGCGCGGTAACATCCAGCTCCAATGACAATGAGGGGTATATCAGACCCTTTTCCCTTAATAATAACAATGCTGTTTAATGTCAAAAATTAACGAAACCCACAACATAATCAGTAAAATAATCTAACCAAATTGGCTAACTCTCAATCTTTCTAGACTTAACAACCATTCTTATGAGTAAAGACAGACACGACAAATTATTATTATGACTATATCTATATAGTATATAATAGGTGTGGGAGACTCATGGTCTGGAAGGGTACGATAGAATCTCCTCTCTCTTTCTCTCTCTCTCTCTCTTCTCTCTCTCTCTCTCTCTCTCTCTCTCTCTTCTCTCTCTCTCTCCTCTCTCTCTCTCTCTCTCGTCTCTCTCTCCTCTCTCTCTCTCTCCCTCTCTCTCTCTTTTGTCCCGCTCTGCGTCTCCCCCCCGCGCGGCCCCGCCTCCTTCGCCCCCCCCGTGCTCCCCGTTTCCCCCTGCTCGCCTGCCCTGCTCCTACCCCCTCCTCCCTGCTGCGGCCCTCCCGCCCTCCTTCCCCTCGCCCCTCTGGGGCCTCCCCCGCTTTTTTTCCCCCTGCGCTCTTTGCCCTCCCTCCGTTTCCTCCCCGGCCCTCTTCACTCTCCCCGCTGCCTCTCCCTTGTCTGCCTCCTCCTCTCCCTGGAATAGAAATCCTGGGACAAGCCTCAGCTAAATTTAGCAAAAACTGGAAACTAATTGACTAAAGACTGAAATGAAAACTCATAATGTTGTCCCGGAGACATGTAGGACAATCACCACTGAATCTGGTGACTAGAGATCGGAAATCGATCTATGCTGTCTGATGCTGAGAAACCTGAACCTACATCACGAGAAGATGTAGCGCACCGTAATGCATCATACTTGAAAGGTACTGAGCATGTAGGATGAGAGTAAAAGCTGAATAAACATAACGGATCAAATATAAAAGCAAGTATATAATCCGACATGATAAACTGAATTCTGAGTTAACTAGATGCAATGTCTTATGACATTCTGAAACTGAATACTGAATATACTTTATAAATGGTCAATGTGTTATTTAACTGGAGAGCTACTAATAACGATGATAAAAACCACATGAGCTAAAATGTGGCGTCCCGATGTTAACGCCCCATCGAGAGGACCCAATATACCTTGTCCAGAGGTATAAAGCATGCTTGCGTAATCACTAAACCGATTGCCCCAGATGGGACTTACAACCTACTTGGCTATAGTTTTTTGGGCTATTGGGTACTCTGAACCATAGTCCAACTCGGTATTATGCTACTCCCAATGAATTCTGTAAATTAACTAATTATGTCTGAATTTATGTAAATACTGGATAGCTCGAAATTGAACATGCAAACTTAGAATGCAACAATTAATCTAATAATTATGCTCTTATAACAAAGGCATGTATATTTGAAGTGTCTGAAATATTTGACCTAGCATGTGTAATTCAAGAACTAAAGAAATACAAAGCCAGAGTTCTGAAATCCATGCAGTAAACTGAATAATAACATGATAATTTGATTTGGAACATCTAACTAATAAGTTCATGAAGTTCGCTGAAAGTTCTAGATACCCAAGATGTAATCATGATATGGGAATCAAGAATCTGACTGAAAACTAGGGACCTAATGGGTGAAAGGAACCCACTAGTGAAATTCCACATACTTGGTGATGAAATCCACCAAAAAATACTTAGATTTTGGGGCTGCAATTGCTGGAACTTGCTGCATTCTTGAACTAGGGTTCTTGAACTTTTTCTCCTTTATTGCTTCTAATTTTCTAACTTTTGATATAATGACTTGACTTAGATATGTTTTAATTATGTTTCTAGGCTTACACTGACTAAAATCTGATTATTTAGGGTCAAAACGATGTAACTTAAAGTTTAAACAAAGTGGGAAAAGACCAAAAGACCCTGGGTCAGTTGCTGTCAGACCAAACGACGGCCAGGACTAACGGTCCGTCGTCTGACTGACGCCCCGTTGTTGGGTCCGTCGATTAGGCCTGTTCAATAGGCCTTTACTAAAATGGCATAACTTTTTACTCAGAGGTCTGATTTTGGCAAGGTCGGTAGTCATGAAAAGATAATTCAATTATCTATCTGTAAGTTGGTCATGTGACACTAATTCATTTTGTGCTAAGAGTTATGACCATTTGAAGTTGACCCAACTACATTTTCCCTTAACTATCTGCAAATTTTCCACCTATGGACCGTGCTTGTCATTCGTAGCTCTTGTCAGAGAGTGGGTGAATGGGGTCTCGATCGACGATCACGGACTACGGACTGTCGGTCCGTCCGTCGATCAAGACTTATCCAAATTTTTTTGAATGAGTTTTTGGGAGTTTCTGATCCCATAAACCATTGTGCAGGACGGACCGTTGGTCAGGCTACGGTACGTCGATGCAATCGTTGGTTGCATCTGCATATTATTTTTTTCTGTAAAGCTGGTTTTTTGGTCTGTTTTGGCTACAGGATGTTTGTATATATATATCTATATCTATATAAGATTTATTTTCTGTGCATCCTGAAATATATTGAGAGCACCGGAGATATATAGTGGGTCAACAGAAGTTGCGGTCGCAATCGTGGGCACCGTGGCGACGGAGGTTGCCGGCGTCGACGTCATGTTTCCATAAACCTGGTCGGCTATCTCTCCACGTAGCAACACTAATATCTTGCGCGGTGAGGGAGGCAACACTCACGTTACCCAATCTCTCTATTACATCTAGAAGCCCCTACTAATCACTTTAATGAAGTTCAGCTTACCCACGCGTGGCTGCCGTCATCACCAGCCTATCGATCCATGTCGCGATAATCGCCTTCATCGCGCCATACAATCCATATCCCGTCATGCTCTCCCTTACTAGAAGGGAGACACGGCCAGCCAGCTCGCAGAAGTGCCTCCCCTCCGTTCACGCCAGAGATTCTCTACACTTTTCTACTAGTGGCGGCTAGGAACAAGGAGGCGAAGTCCAAATTTTCAACTAACTCTCTTGCTAAGTTCTTTCAGCAGGTATGCTTTCTCTGAAAGTTTTTAGTGAAGTATCATAGATCCTATATTGTATATTGAATATATGTGATACATGAACTTTGTGCTTGAACTTTTGGTTCAAATCGAACGTATTTAAGGGACAATCAAGGTAACACTTAAGACCCAAGATACTAATAATAATCTTTTTCTTGCATGTTAAGATATTGCGACTTATTTCCTAATCACACAAAGCTACAACTGCTGGAAAAAACATTTTATTCTCACTACATAATTTGTAGAGATATGTGCATCCTTACATCTCTTTATTTTAATCACATCATGCTACATAGGAAAAATCTAGTGTATCTTACTACCCTCTTAGCTGTATCATTTAGTGCGTTATTATAAAGAATGTTCGACATAATAGGTGTATTTGTGTAGTTTATTGGATCATTCAATCCTTTACATGTTCAATTAATATACTTGTTTATTGCACACGATTGGTTGCGACACATATATGATACTAAATGAATCAGTGCGGACTGCATATTTGCTTACTATCTTGTGACTTAGAATAATGTCGATAGTGTTTGATGCTCCCTACTACATATCTTTCAGATACTTACATTTATTATTACAATCATATGTTGCACGTGATCGATTGGGTTTTTTCTTATATGTAATTAAGTCTCTTAACGAGTTCTGCCTCTCATTTATCTCATCACATCTAGCTTATTCGGGAAAAGTACTCATATTCTCTCTAGGTATCACGTACCTTAGACAGCTTTACCGGAACAAAATCCCATTATCAGTTTATTGAATCTTTCTGCAGTTGGTTCTCATGTCCAGATTAATATAAGTGTAGAACTATGCCGTCAGAGTCTGAATCACTAGACCGGATAATTAGTTTTCCAGAAGCAAACGATCATCTTCACTGTGAGGGCGCGTGAAAGTAGATTTCTCTATTGATGTATAATGGACATCTCTGCAGGTATCCTCGATATCGCAATCCTCACATCATTTAGTTTTTCGGATGCGCGCTTGAGTATACATGAAATTGGGGGGCGTAAGTATGGGTAGTTCAAGTTCTTGACTGAAGGTGAGCATCCACTTATAAATTTTCACACCTGCGGTACTTAGATGCATTGAAGCCCGTCGCAAAATCTCATGCTCCAACACTAATAAGTGAAATACTGCAGAACGAATCATTGGCAGTCCGAAATACGGGACCGCGTTCTTCCGTCGTGTCTTATATAGCACAGAGGGTGACTCAGTGTTTGCTGACGGAAGAAAGAACCAGTTGGTAAAGAATCCAAGTAAGTGAATGTGTGTGGCAAGCTAGTGCCGAAAGGAAGAATAAACGGAAGATCAAGGATACATTCGTCGATTTCTCAAGTCTATTGGCTAGAACAAACAAGTGAGCGCTCAGCTTCGTGTAACGGAGAGTAGAATAGCATTGTAATCTTATTGTTAGTTCTTGAGAATTTGGTGACAGTTAGTCTAACTTTGTAGACATATCTTTTTATTCTACCTGAGCCCTTACCTGTATTCCATCGCTTTCTACATCATGCTTGACGATTAATTCTTGTTTGCCAATTGGGGGGGGTCCTAAATATGGCATTGGCTTGTCCACCGCTTGATTTTGATTTTTTTATAAGGCGGAGTGCTCCGAACGTGTGTGGAGAGTGGATGAAGTTTGAGACATGGTAGCTACCTTAAGTGCCAGGTCTCTTCTATCGGATAGAGTGGGGGCCTTCCTGGGCTATATAGCGTTTCCAGAGATAGCTGTAACCGGCCTGACTGGTATTGCGACCTGGCGGATGCGCGGTCAAGCGTCTAAAAGTAGCCTGCCTCATTGGTCGTCTCAGTATGCGTTCCCTCATGTCAATAGTGGTCATGATCAGTAGTTGGGGATTCAGGATAAATATATTCATAAAAGTTGACATGCTAGAAGCAACTCACAAAGTTACATTAATAGAAGCGAAGAACATTGAAAATTGGATCCTAAAGTAGAAGGTTGACGAAGTACACAACACTATAAAATTTTACATTGGTGTTTTTGGAGGAATGGAAAGGTAAACTATAGACCTAAAGTTAAAGCTTGAGGAACAAGATTGGTGGGAAAAGGAGAACAACTTGCATCAATTAAATTTCTTAAAGTCTCATTGATGAGAATAAACAAGTTAATGGATAATCTAGTGTAAATATAAATTGATATGTGTGCGTATGTTGTTAGTACTTGTTTGAAGAGTCTTGTTGACAATAATTTTTCTCAGAAGAGAGTATTTCATTGAACTAAATTATTGAATGAATATGTAATTGCGGTTTCATTCAATTTAAATTATTGGAAAAATAAAACAAGAGGAAGACTTCAAATACAGGTAACTCATTATTATTTCTGACATATTTGAATGAATAAATTCTTGGGGTCGTCAATTCCTTCTTTTGAAAGAGTATTTTCAAGAAATTACTTTTTGAAAAAAAACTTCTTTATTTAAACATAATCTATGTTTACTGGATAAATGTAATAAATATATCCTCATATGCAAATCTTATTCTTGTACGAATTTTACAACCATAAAAGGAAGCCTTAGTGTGTAAATTAAACCTCTCATGGTGTATGGGGCTTAAAAATGGACTGAATCATGTGGATCCACAGTATGTAGCCTTACCTTATTTATTTTCATTAAGAGATAGACATCTCAATCTATATACACTTTTTTAAATGATTAAGATAATGTCTCTAGACCAAAACACTTAATGATTAGGATTACTAGTTTTCTATGTCTAAATATACACAATCTAGTTATATTACGTAACAAATATACATTTTAAATTAAATGTAATTAAATATATAAGAAGAATTAATAAAATAAAATTATTATTTGATTAAAATGAAATACTTATAGTTACTAAGAATGGTGGAGATCGATTGTCACAGTGATGGAGATGGTAACATTTGTTGATAGTGATTTCTAATGAGTGTGGTGCTTATAATTGTAAATGTTGAAGTGCTAGTGTTGTGGTGACTATAATAATGGTGGAAATTGGTAATGGTGTTGGTGGTTGTAATGATGAGGTTGGTTGATGTTAGTAATTGACAGTGTTGTCAGTGATGGATAAAGAATGTGCGATGATTGGTGATGTATTTATGATAGTTGGTTAAGGTAATAGTTGTGATGATGGAGGTAGTTGGTTGTATATATTGACCAAAGTAGTGCTAGTGGTTGATAGCGATAGTGGTGATAGTGATTGAAGAATCTATGGTGGTAGTTTTCGACGGTGTTAGTTGTGATGGTGGAGTTTTTTAGTAGTAGGAATTGACTATAGTAGTTGATAGTATTGATGTAGGTGACAGTGTCAATAGAGACAATGGAAGTGACAATGCTGGTTACAAATATGGTGGTGGTGGTTACAATGGATATAATCATATTCATGAAGGAGGAAAGTGAGGTAGCATATGAAGATAGTAGTTATCAATAGTCGTGGTTATGATTACTCAGATAGTGGATAAAGTGATGGTGATAATATACACAACAATACCTCTTAATAATATTAAGACTATGTCCTAGATTTTTAATGAATAATACATTCTGAAACCAATTAAGTCCTTAAAATCTTAATGAAAATAAATGCACTTAGTGATCGTATGTCTAAACAATATAGATTCAGACATCCATTAAATGTAAACAACCACGGGCCTTATACCCCCTAAATCATAATATACTTAAAAAAAAAAGTTATGATAAATTAAGTTAGTGTTTGACCATAGATTTAAGAGTGGATTTTTAAATTATTTTAAAATATATGTTAGGCAATGTAATTTGTTAATGTATTTAGAAAGTAGTCTTCAAGTATTTTCAAATACTCATAAAACACTATTTTTCTTTACCCGAGTAAAATGCATGTCCTAACATAACTTTAAAATTTTAAAATCACAACTTCAAAATTAAAAATTTCAATTTCAATGTCAATGATCAAATGTGATTTATATATAATTATTTGTTTTTTCTTGAATAATATTCTTAAGTTGGGGGATTTGGGGGGGGGGGGGGGGAGCCTTAACTGACACATCTTACTAAACATGCACCTCGACACATGAAACAATTGTTGCTTCCTTCATCACTGTCATTATAATCGCTACCTTTTCCACCATAAATAAAAATAAATATGTTCTTTCTTTTATGTTGTTACAAAGAATAATTATTTTTCTTTTTTTTTATGTAAATATACAATCATATATTGTAAATGTAACAACCTGACCCAATTGTTTTTTTTTTTGGTGTAAAAAGAGATACTTATATTAATAGTTAATATGCATCATTACATGGGAGATCAAGCACTGCTGCTTGCCTGCTAGTATTTTAAGGGGGGGGGGGGGGTGATTAGAAAAGGGGTATAGTTAATACAATTAGTAGATATGGAAGATGACCTTCATCGTCTTACAAAAAAGAGTTCTTCCTTTGTATACCTCCAACTTCTCGAATAAACACCGGTGGAACTTTCAAGAAAAATAGAGTGTTATCTTTATTAGTCTTTGATCCTTCCCTTGCTAGAGCATCTACCACCCTGCTTGCTTCCCCTAAAGGTGTGGAGAATTTGGGGGTTCCCCAGCCGGCATAGAAGATCCCTGCAGTCAAAAAACACATTTGTATAAGAAGGGTAATCATTTTCAGTAAGAGTGATGAGTTCCTTGCACTCTACATTGATTTCTATGGACAGTAGTTCTCTTGTTAGCACCATTTGGAGTCCTTGCATAAGAATTGTTACTTTTGCTTTGATGTTGTTTGCAATATGTATGTTCCCCATGTATCCTGCAATCCAATTTCCATTAGTGTCTCTATATTTATATTTTACAATGACTAAATAATGCTAATATATAAGCTAACTGACTACAATTTATAACTAACCAATGGACGATTGTACACACGTGTTACTTACGTGACTCCTGCAACACTCCCCTCAAACTGTATAATGAGAATAGTTGAACATTGCCAGTTGCCCAATAGAAACTTATGTTGTGTCTTCCCCAAGCTCTTTTTTATAATGTTGGTGTTTTGTAGTGTACTGTTAACATGTTCAGTATGCACCTAGCCTCTTGTATTTTTTTTCTGGTTAAGTGATAATCAATCTCTACATATTTGGTCCTTTCATTATATACAGGGTTTGTTGAAACCTGCACGGCCTCTGCCTTATTATCACAGTATATTGTCACAGGAAGTTGTAATTTCAAACCTAACCCTACTTATTCAAATAACCCTATTGTCCATACAGTTTCTGTAAGTGTATTTGCCATACTTCTATATTCAACTTCTGTTGAGTTTCTTGAGACTGCTTCTTAGAATTCCAAGAGATCACTGACTTTTCCAGCTTCACTATAAATCCACTAAATGACCATCTGCTCATATGACAGGTTTCCTAATTATCATATAGCTGTGTTGAGTCTTCTGATGACACTAGGATTCCAAGTCTTAACATTCTTCAAGTATCTTACCACTATTAAAGTTGCCTCCATGTGAGACTTCTTGGGATTGTGCATGAACTGGCTCAGGTTCTGTATGGTAAAGTTAATGTCTGGTCTAGTCATTTCCAAATACAGTAACTTGCCTACCGACTTTTGACAGCTTCTTGGATCTGCAAGTAATTCATCATTTGTATCCCCTTCATGGCCTTGGTCATTGATTTTGAAATGATGACGGAGGAGAGATTTGGCTTCCTCAGTATGGATTGAAAAAGAATCAGTGATGATCAGATCATCCACATAAATCAAAATCAAAACAATGTGAGCACCAAGTCTTGGTAAAAAATGAATAATCATGAACACTTTGATGAAAACCTGATGCAATAAGAGCCTTAGTAAGCTTTAGATTCCATTGCATAGAGGCTTGTTTGAGACCATAAATATAATTGTCCAATGTACGTACAAGAGAAGACTCCCCATGCTTCAAAATATCAAGAGGGGTATCAAGTATACTTCTTCTAGGAGATTTTACAAAAATGCATTAGAAGCATTCATCCGTGTTGCTTCCAACCCTTCATTGCAGCCATAGTAAGAACAACTTAAACAATAATCATCTTCACCACAGGTGAGAAGGTTTCTTAGTAGTCTAAACCCTCTTGTTGAGTGTAATCTTTGGCAACCAAACGAGCCTTTTACCTATCAACATGACCCTGAGCATTGTACTTGACCTTAAAGACCCACTTACATCCTATGACTCTCTTCCCAAAAGGCAGAGGTGTTAGAGATCATGTCTTATTGTCAGCGAATTCTTGGAGCTCTTGATCCATAGCAGTAGTGCATTCAAGACGGTGTATGGCCTCTTCATAATACCTAGGTTTTGATGGTGGATATATTGCATAAAACTTGGAGATTGGGATCAGATAAGTTTTCATATGACATAAAATTGGACATGGAACAGTGACAAGAATTGGGGCCCTAGGCTGGTCTGTGGACAAATCTTGCAACCAGGTGGGAGGTTTCATCACTCTGTTGGATCTTCTGGGTGCACTAATTTCTGGCTGATTACGTTGAGTAACTACTTCTATAACTAAGGGAGAAAGTGAGTTAGTGACATCCAAATGGGTGTGATGAGAATTATCCATAAGCATCTTTGCAGACTCACTATTGAGTATCTCTGTAGGTTAACAACCACTAACCTCTATATGCTCACCACTAATCACTACAAAAGGATCGGAATCCATCATACACTCACCATATTAGGGCATCTTGAGATGATTAATATTCAGGGAAGGGATAGAAGAGAAAGGAAATATACTTTCCTCAAAATGTACATCTATATTGATAAATCATGACCTGGTAACTAGATAAAAAAGTATGTAACCGTTTTAAGTAGTGGAATAAACCATGTGAACTAATTTAACTGCTCTCACACCAAACTTATCTCTTGTGGGAGAACTAACAGTGGCATAACACAAATAAGCCAATACTCTAAGATGTTGCAAATTAGGTCTCCTTCCCAGGAAAACCTCAAGGGGAGACTTCCCTCCTAGTTCACTAGTTGGGGTTTTGTTAATGAGATTAACAACACTTTCGACACACTTGGCCCAAAATCTGATTGGAATAGAACCTTGGAACATGATAACCTCTGGAATTTGCCTATGCTTTCTTTTCAACATACCATTTTGTTGAGTTGTGTAAGGATGAGAACTTAAACGAACAACACATGTATTACTGAACAAAACTTTGCAAGTAGAATAGAAAATTTCAGTCTCATTGTCAGTTCTGAAAATTTTGACATTAGTCTTAAGTTGATTGTTAACAAGTTATGGAAAATCTTTCAATACAAGAGGAACATCACTTTTGAACTTCAACAAGTAAATCCAAATCATTCTGGTGTGAACATCCCTTAAGGTAAAGAAGAATCTATGTCCATTACATGTAGGTACCTTATAAGGTCCCCATGCATCTCTAGTGCCATATGTCAGTGTCCAGAATTATACTGCAAGCTACCATTGAATGATGAAACCCATACTTCAAGTGATATAGACCATTTCACATCTTAGCAATCTCCTTCACCTATCTACCCAGTGTGAAGGTCATGCATTAAATAAAAATCAGGATAGAATTTCAACACACAATTTAGTTCTTTGGTCAGCTTGGCTACAGATAGTAAATTTAGTTTAACACCTGGAACACATAGCATATTTTTTATCATCCCTTGGTCTAGCCTACAACTACCAACGTGCAATATTGGGAGTCCTTCCATCAGGTAAATGTACACCTCCAATTTCATTACAACTATTAATATCATACAACAAGCTATGATGAATTTACCATGTGATTAGTTGTCCCTGTGTCTACTATCCAATCATGTACAAGTTCCTCTCCCCCCCAGTCCCACTAAAGTATAAGAATTACCTGTCATGTTAGCTGATGGTGAATGGTGCTTTTAGGAAATATCCTTTCAACCTGTGCAGATTGATGAGGGGATAGAGAAACAATGATATCCGCATAAGTTTCCAGTTCATGTTGTTGCATATGATCCTTTCCTCTACCACCTCCTAGAGATTCCTCATCATGAGTTATTGGACATATAAAATCCAGTATATTGCTTTCCACCATGTCCAACTCCATGTTCCATTGATTTGCCTTGGATCCCTGAATATTCATTGCAAAGAGGTTGAGGCTCATTAGTCCGCATGTACGGAGTCCAAATGTCCAATATCCACCTGAGTACCATGTGAATAAGACTGATGAGCTCCTAGTGTAGCATACAGGGCATGATTAGCCAGGGGCTTCCTCTTCTCCTTAAAATTATCTGGATATCATATGAGTTGATGACAATTTACAATTGTATGACCATACATCTTGCAATGATCACATGAACCAACTTAAGGGTTTTATTTTGGGAGGGGGTGGGGTTTCTTTCTTGGATCAAATAACTAAAATGATTAATGTTACATTGGGTTCTTAAAAAATGATTGAAGAATCTGGGTAAACATTAATTTGAGAAAATCAAATGAAGCGATTTAAGGGTTTGATATGCAAGGATTTGCGGGATTTCTAAAAAAAAAAATTGGTCGAGATTATGATATTTTGAAGTTGAATTATTTATTAATTTTGACTTCCCTTGTATAAACAAATTCACTGTTCTATCTTTTAAAAAATTAGGCATAATATATAAATGTGTTTTTTAATTTGACTTGATTTTATGTTTATATCCTTCTACTTTGTATATGCACAAGTAGACAATTAAACTTGTACAAAGTTGAACAAACAAACACATGAGTCTTATATGACACAATAAACGTAGCACACCACGTAGGACAAAAAAAATATATAAAGGATGTCATGTAGGATGTGTGTCTATTGTGCAAGTTTATACATGTTTAAGTGTCTACTTGTGTACACCAAAAATTAAAAAAACATAAATATAATTTAAAGTTAAGTTAAAAGGCATATTTATGTATTATGCCAAAAATTATATTTGAGTTAAGTATTCTTTTAATGGTTAAAAAGTATTATGAATGGAAACTTTGAAACATATTCCCCGAATTTATATCTGATCCACCGTCTCATCTTGTCATTGACTCTACACATAACAGACCTATTCCTGGAGGCCTACCAATTGTGTCTTATTTGAAGTGTAATCTTCCAAGCTTCTTTCATTAGTTTTGGAAGTTCATATTTTCATATGTAATTTTGACAAAGCGAGTTGGGGGAATATTCCTCATCCTATTTAAATTGGAACGTGGTGGATGCATCCTAAATAAATACGTAAAAAATTAAAGATTATTCCCTAAATCTATAAAACGGTTCCCTATCCTACAAACATTTCTTGATTCTCTTTTTATACAATTTTCATGAGTGCTAGAATGTTCAATGCCTTTCTTCTTCACTATCTTGTAAAGGTCCAGTTGGGATAACCTTATATTAAACAAAAGAACTCCTTGAAATTGTAAATGTGAGCAAATCGGTTACCTACTTGGCAGCTCATAGTGACTTCTTACAACGGACATCATAGCGAGCAATTTCTTCTGTGTTTGGATAAAACGATCTTAAAAGATAAGACGAGTAGTACATGCAATAGCGAATCGTGAGGCATCTTTCTCTGATTTGGTAGAGAAATGAGCTAGCGACTGTGATTAGGTAAAGGGCAGCCATTTTGTTTCTTTGTTTATCTGTCCACTTTGATCTTTGAACATTTGAAGAAAGTTTTAATGTTAATAGGCTGAAGAAAAGTTTCTGCTTAGCTATAAAATGTTGTCTTCTTCATTTGGTAAGAAATATGGAAGGAAAAATAATATCTTTAGAAAATGCTCAAGTTTATTATAGGCTACTTAAGGCCACTTGAGATGATTACAATCATCAACTACATCACTATTTATACTACTCAAAATAAAAAATAAAAAGTCTTGCACAAATAACTAAATACTGTATCACAATTTACTAGATACATGTACTATGAAATTCTAAAAAGACTTCTTGAAAAACTAAGAGACAATTTTGGAAGACTAAACATTGATGCATTAATTCCAACACCCCCCCCCCCCTTAATGCATTTGCTTGATAACTCCAATCCGTTCTCGAAGATAGCAAAATTTTTCTCTAAGAAGTGCTTTGGTGAAGATGTCAGCAAGTTGTTCTCCTGTCTGACAATAATGCAACTGAATTTTGCCTTTTTCTTGTGCTTCTCGGATAAAATGATACTTGATGGAAATATGCTTTGATCTTTCATGGCTGACTGGATTCTTGGCAATTGCAATTGCTGATTTGTTATCACAATGCAGAACAGTCCCTTTTTTTTTTTTGTTTTTCACCAATGTCTTCTAATATTCTCCTAAGCCAAATAGCTTGAGAAGTAGCCTTGGATGCTGAAACATATTCTGCTTCGGTAGTGGATTGAGCAACAACACTTTGCTTTTTTGATAACCAAGAACAAATGCTTGATCCAAATAAGAAAGCATAACCAGAAGTACTCTTCATGTCATCTATACTTCCAGCCCAATCACTATCAGAATAACCAATTAAGTTCAAATTTTCACCAAATTTGTACATTATCCCATAATCCATTGTTCCTTGCAAGTAGCGTAGAACACGCTTTGCAGCTCCAAAATGCACTTGGCTTGGTTCTTGCATGAATCTGGATAATAAACTAGCAGCAAACATAATATCTGGCCTTGTTGAAGTAAGATATAGCAAACTTCCAATCAAACTCCTAAAAAGTGAGCTATTAACTTTCTTTTCTCCATCATCTTTTCTAAACTTCTCATTTGCTGCTAATGGTATGGCCACAGACCTGCAATCCATCATTTTGAATTTTTGAAGAATACTTTTAGTATACTTCTTTTGAGAAATAAAAATTCCTTCTTTCACTTGAGAAACTTCGATGCCTAAGAAATAATTTAGCAATTCAAGATCACTCATTTCATAAGCTTGCATCAAATCTTGTTTGAAATTTTGCATAATCTTTACATTATTTCCTGTAAAGAGCAAATCATCCACATAGAGACAAACAATGATAATGTTTCCATGTTCTTTGTTCACATACAAAGTGTCTTCACTTTTACTTCTCTGAAAATTATTTTTCAGTAAGTATGTATCAATTTCATTATACCAGGCTCTTGGAGCTTGCTTCATCCCGTAAAGAGATTTTTTAGTCTATACACCTTTTCTTCTCCCCCTTGAACAAAAAATTCTTGAGGTTTCTCAACATAAATCTCTTCATCGAGTTTACCATTCAGAAATGCTGATTTAACATCAAGTTGAAATATCTTCCATTTCTTTTGTGCAGCAACAACAATTACAGTTCTAAGTATCTCAAGACGAGCAACTGGAGAGAAAGTTTCATAAAAATCAATACCTGGTTTTTGCGTGAAGCCTCTAGCAACCAACCTTGATTTGTGCTTTTGAATATCTCCTTCCTGATTGAGTTTGATTTTGTAAATCCATTTTAGACTTACAACTTCTCTTTCTCTAGGAATAGCCACAAGTTCCCAAGTATTATTTTTTTTTATCATTCGAATTTATTTTTCCATGGCTTTCTTCAAAACATCATTCTTTATTGCTTCTTCATAATTTTCTGACTCAACACCGGCAAAATTACATCTTTGATAAATGTCACTGAACAATTTTGTTCCTCTTGGAGGCGGTTCTTCATTATCTGAATTTGAGATTTCTTCCCCTTGAGAGACATCTTCATCTCTGTCATCCTCTTCTTGATTTGAAGATATGATAGCAGTATTCTCTATCTTTTATCCTCCCAATTCCATGTTATTTTTTCATAAAAAATGACATCTCTACTAACAACAAGTTTGTTAGTTTTGACATCGAGAAGCCTATATCCTTTTGTAACATCACTATAACCAAGAAAGACACATTTTTGACTTTTTTCATCCAATTTTTTTCTTTTCTCAGCAGGTACATGAGCATAACAAATACACCCAAAAATTTTAAAATGACTTATAGAAGGTTTAATTCCACTCCAAGCTTCAACTGGTGTCTTGTCCTTTAGTGCCTTTGTTGGACACTTGTTAAGGATGTGAACTGCTGTATGCACTACTTCTGCCCAAAAATATTTTGGCAGCCCTTTCTCATTCATCATAGTTCTGGCCATTTCAACAATTGTTCTATTTCTTCTTTCAGATACACCATTTTGTTGAGGAGTATACCCTGCTGTAAGTTGCTTCTGAATGCCTTCATTTTAGAAATATTCTTTGAATTCTCGACTTGTGTATTCACCTCCTCGATCACTGCGAATGATTTTGATGTTCCAACCTTTTTGCTTCTCAACAAGGGCTTTAAATTTCTTGAATGTAGCAAATGCTTCTGATTTTTCTTTCAACAAATAAACCCAAGTCATTCTTGAGAAATCATCAATAAAGATTAGAAAATACCTTTGACTTCCAATAGATGGAGTCTTCATTGGTCCACAAATGTCGGTATGAATTAGTCCCAAAAATACACTTGCTCTCCAAGACACCCCTTTTGGAAAAGACTTCTTGTGTTGCTTTCCCATTATACAACTTCACATGAATCCACCTCCAGGTAGTATCTCAGAAAGGCCTTGCACCATGTCATTTTGCTTGAGAAGCTTTAAACCATGAAAATTCAAGTGACAAAATCTTTTGTGCCAAAGCCATGAATCATATACAATATCATTTTTAATGCATTGTAATGAAATTGCAAAGGGAAGTTTCTTTTTATCATCTTTACTTCAACAATGACTTGATTTGGCTCAATTTTATCATAAATCTTGCAATAATTATCTCTAAACACAAGAGAATAACCATTTTCCATGAGTTGACCAACACTAAGCAAATTTTCTTCCAAGTCAGGAACATATAGAATATCATGAATTTGCTTACCGCATCCTTTCATGTTGATCGAAATAGTACCTTTACCTTTCGCATCATCTAAGGCTCCATTCCCTATCTTCACTTTAGTAGTGATGCTATTATTAATTGAGAGGAAAGCCTTTTCATCTCCATTCATGTGATTAGTACAACCTCTATCAACATACCATTCATTGCTTTTTGTTGAAGCATCACATTTAGAAGCAAATAAAAGATTTTCTTCCCTTTATTCCTCATGTTTTTCACAAAAAATTGCTTGCTCCCGTTTCTTGTGCCAACAATCCTTTTCAACATGGACAAACTTTTTACAAAAGTTACATTGGGGCTTGCCTTTGTGCCAATATTTTTCTGCATTGTGATTAGTCTTTTTGCAAACTTTACAAAAAAGACTAGAGTTTTTCTCACCTTTTTCTTCAACCTTCTTGGAAGAACCATCATGATTCTGCTTCTTTTTTGGTTATTGATTTTTCTTCTAATGATTTTTTGAGAAATTTTGAGAATTCTCATTTATTTAGACTGGAAAGCCGTCTCTTTGTGTTGATCTTCACGAAAAAATCTTCGCTTCTCGTGTGCACGAAATGATCCAACTAGCTCTTTGATGGAAAGCTTAGAAAGATCTTTCGTCTCCTCAGTGATAGCAACGATTTACTCATACTTTTGTGTGACACTAATTAGAATCTTTTCCACAACTTGTTGGTCAGAAATTGTATCACTATGATTTCTCATTTCATTAACAATATTCATGACTTTTGTGCAATATTCATCAATTTTTTCAGATTCTATCATCTTCAAATTTTGAAACTCTCTTCTAAGAGTTTGAAGATTTATAGTGCGTACCTTTTCGTCTCCATACACCTCAGTTTCCAGAAAATCCCAAGCTTCCTTTGCAGTCTCACAAGTAGCAATTTTTGCAAAATATGCTCTTGAGACTCCCATTTTGGATTTTGCTTAAGGCTTTTGCATCTTGACGATACTTAGCCTCAAGATTTTTCATCTCTGCTGCTGTAAGATCACCATCGTTTTCTGACTGTTCAAAGTCATTTACAACAATAGTCCACGAACCTTCAGCTTTCAAATGTGTTCTCATTCTTATCTTCCAATATTCAAAATCAGTTCCATCAAAAAATGGAGTAAGAACAACTGAAGAATCAACACCTTCATTTGTTTTGGATGCCATATTTTTTTCTTCACCTAACCCTAGATTAAGAACGAAAACCTGCTCTGATACCAATTTGTAAGAAATATGGAAGGAAAAATAATATCTTTAGAAAATACTCAAGTTTATTATAGGCTACTTAAGGCCACTTGAGATGATTACAATCATCAACTACATAACTATTTATACTACTCAAAATAGAAAACAAAAAGTCTTGGACAAATAACTAAATACATGTATCACAATTTACTAGATACATGTACTAAGAAATTCTAAAAAGACTTCTTGAAAAACTAAGAGACAATTTTGGAAGACTAAATATTGATGCATTAATTCCAACAAATTTTACATGATTTTTTGAATCTGAATTAGCTTAACTAAGTACGTTTGTCCTCGTCTTGGTAATAAGTTCTCCCTAAAACTTGTCTAGAATCAATGTTAAAACTTGTCTAAAATCAATGTTTTAATCATTATTTTGTTTTCAAGTGTATTCATTAAATGATTTTTCTTCAGTTAATAGTTGGCTCTTTTCTGAGAGTATGAATGTATATTTATCTTTCTTCTTTTAAAGATATTTTGACCAAGATTGTGTTTATTTCTTCCTTCTCTTATACATTTAACAATCATTTATCTAGTGAAAAAGTGCTGCAAAGTTCTAGTCGTTTAGTTGTCAGTTTAGTAGCTTTAGACAACATATTGGTGATTGTGATTCCAACAAGAACTCAGGTTAGGAATATCACTTATGTAAAAATATTTTGGCCATTCATTGATTTTATGCCTTGACCTTTTTCTTGGTATTGTGGTCCTTTGGTTGCATATGAGTAGCTTTCAACCATTCACCAGTAACTGTTTCGACCATTTTGAGCCTTTCTTGTTATTGTGAAAACTGTTGCAAAGTTGTAATCTTTTAGTTGCAATTCAATATTTCTTTTTGACCATTCATTGATATATAGCTCAAACCTTTTCTTCACAAGTATTGAAATTATTGCCAAATTTATGTCCTTTAGTTGTAGATCAGTTGCTTTCAATTATTCACTACAGTAACTGGCTCAAAACTTATTTTTGTTATAGTGAAAACTGCTAAGAAATTATAGTCTTTCAGTTGCAATAAGTAGCTTTAGACCCGTTCGTCGATATTTGCTTGACCTTTCTTAATTTTATATTTTATTTTCTATAGTTAAGAACTAGAAAGACAACATTTACCCCTTGAGTCTAAGCAACCGATGGTGGTGTAATAAACTGTGAGAAAGCTCATGTAAGAGATGCTTTCAAAGATGCAAGTTTTACCATTTAATACACAAATTATAGTGTAGGTCATGGTTATATACGCCATATCCAGTATTTAGAGTCAGTGGGTACACCGATTGACGGTGCCAAGATTCACATATACATGAGAAAATTTAACCTTATATAAGGTTTGGATGAACCCCCTTGTGTCCCTCGAGCTCTATTCCTGGGTGCATCTAATAGTAATTGGTTCATGATATTCAGGATCTATTGCTGATTGTGTAGGAGTATTTACAAATTTGTACTATAGGGGATGTGTTTTATTAGCATTACTCTATGATGTATAATTGGAATCAGAATAACGCGGATGCATGTGGTTTTCACTTGTCAGAATTGAACGTTTGGTTTAAAAAGAAAGTGTTTGTTGTTACAATCACTGAATGTTCTAGGGAGATTTGTACTGGTTTCAGAGGACGAAAAAGAAGAAGAAAGAAAAAGGACCAAGTATCAATTTTTTTAGGTTCTTCTTCAGAGTCAGCTTCTTAATCCAATCTTCATTTTGCTTGGTAGTGCATCCCTCATTCCTTGAAAATGAATCTGTTTGAGTATCAAGTCGAGAATTGAAAGGAGAAATAAATGGTTTTTCTTTTCTAGATCATCTTTAATCGACACTTTTTCTCAGTGTCCATTGGATGTTAAACAATTTATAGCATGAGTTGATTGTAAATCGACAATCCCTTTTTTGCTTTCCGCCATAGCTTATTTGTTTCCATTGATAAAATGTTCTCCAAATTTGGTCAAATTTGAAAACAAATGTGTTTTCATCCATATACTATATATATTTTTGTGTTTAGAGTTTCCTCTTTCCCTGATCATAATACTACAACTAAAGATCTTTAATAGACATAATTTTTTTTAATACACAAAAGTTAGAAAAAATAAATATAAATTTAGTAGATCTTTCAAAATAAAATATTAAACCTAGAGGGTGCACGATGACTCAAGGCCAAGGGCAGGGCCTCAAGGCGCACCCCAGCCCCGAGGGGGCTTAGCCATAATGCTTTAAGTCTTGGGGGGGGGGGGCTCTGGGCACGACGCCTCGAGGCTGACGGGCAGACCTTGAGGCGTGATGCTTAGAGGTTGGCAGGCAGGGCTTGGGGCACGACGCTTCGAGGCCTGTGGGAAGGGCTTGGGGAATGACGCCTTGAGGCCCCAAAGGAGCTCGAGGCAAGACACCTCTAGGCCCCGAGCAATTCGGGGAATGACGCCTTGTGTTTGGATAGGGCGGGGGTGGGGGGCTCGAGGCACGACACCTTGGGGGAAGGGGGGAGGGGGTTCAAGATAAGACGTGCATGACACCTCGACTCTGGGAGGGTGGTTGAGGGCTAGGGCCATGATGCCTTCTGTCCGAGAGGGTGGCGGGAGGGCTCGGAGCACGACCCTTAAGTATGTGGTGGTCGAGGCACGATAACTCGAGTCTAGGGGAGATAGAGGGATCATGGTACGACGCCAAGAAACCTGCGGTGGTAAGGGGATCAGGACACGATGCCTAGAGTTGGGGGGGGGGGGAGGAGATGGTAGGGGAGTTCAAGGCATGATGCCTTGAGTCTAGGGGCGATGGAGGGCTTGAGGTACGACACCTTGAGTCTGGAGGCGATGTGTGTGTGCTTGAGGGGGGGGGGATCCGGGCACGACGGCTTTAGTTTAGAGGTTGGGAGGGGGGACATGGGTCACGACTCCGTGGGAGGCGTCAGTAGGGGACACAGGCAAGACGCCTCTAGTTTAAGGGAGGTGTGTGTGGGAAAGGCTCCGGGCACAACGCCTCGAGTTGGGTGGTGGTGGTAGGGACTCGGGGCACGATACCTCGAGTCTGGGGTGATGGTATGGGGGGGGGGGAGAGGCTCAAAGCACGATACTTCAGGTTCGAGGTTTATGGAGGGCTCGGGGTAAGATACCTCAAGTCAAATGGGACCGAGGGGTGGGGGAATCAGGGAATGATGCATCGAGGGGGCTTAGGATGTCGATATGAGGTCGGGGGGTGTGGGATAGGGGTGTGTGTCTGAGTGTGTGTGTGTGTGAGTGTGTGCGTCCGTGAGGGTGTGAGGGGTGTGTTCGTGTGTTGTATGATCTTGATGATGTGATTGTGATATGTAATTGGGATTGGATTTCCTTGTTCTAGCTTACTAACTACGATTACTTTCCATGTTCCGGCATAAAACACGGATCGAATTGTCACGTTCTAGCACGCTAACTAGGATCTGTTGCCATGTTTTGGCATAAAAATTGGATTGGATTAACACATTCCAGCATGCTAATAGTTTGACTTTGGGTTGCGTGAGAGGAGCAACTACTTGTGATAATTGTAGTCATTGCGTACGGATTATGACTTATAACTTATCAAAGAGTTCTACTTAGTCTGAATGATGGAATGAGACTTCATTCATGCATGCACAAGTAGACTTTAAGGGTTGTTTTGTTTTGGTTCTCTTATGATAGTATTGAATACGTTGATATTTAAGCATGTGTTAATCAATGTTGTTGATATTCGGTATTTTACATGGTTATATTGTTGCTTTGACTTATATATATTTCATTTAGTGGGATAACTGTGTAATCCTACCAGTACACGATGATTGTGTTCTTATTTTTCTTGAGTACATGGCATCTTTCGGCGGCTATTGACAGACCTCATTTAAAAGATCAGTGAATGTTTGAATTCAAGTGTGAGCTAGTTTTTTCGGGATGACTTTAGTTCTCTTTGCTTCAGTCAACTCTTCTAAGACTCAAATTATTTGTTAAGGTGTTGTCAGTTTTGGGGTTGTACCCCTTGTTCTTACACTTGTAGTGGTTAGAGTTTTGGTACGTTGATTTTTAGGTTTTAGGTGTATTTTCCGCATTATTTTAGTTTATTTAACTTGCTTCCGTAACTTAAATACCTTAGTTGTAGTAGTGATTCTCCTACTGAATAGTTAGGGTAGGTGCCAATCACGACAGTTTGGATTGTGACAGCTACACGTACGAAGCGCATAATAAGATGTCTAAAGACTTATGTGGAGAACAATTGTCATATACTATAAGTTTATAGTGATTGGTACACTTGGCTACACCCGCGACTCACGTACCTAGAAACTAGTTATACTATAAGTGGAAAACCACAAAGTTAAAAGTTGAAATACCATTTTACCCCTACATCATATTTAAATATAATAAAATATATATTGAATTAAATAAAAAATTATTATTATTATTATTATAAAAAAGTAAATTCCTCCTATTAAATATAATAATTTGTATGTTTTAATTTAGCCTACTACTTAATTGAAATAATTTAATTATCCTACACATGTAGTCTTTTTTCATTATTTATAAATTTAAGATTATTATTATTATTATTATTAGGATATATTGAGTCAAAATTTAAAAATAAAAATAATCATAAGAAAGTATTACATTTATTCTGAAAGAAAATCAACTAAGTTTTTTCCACTTCTCTTAGTTAATTTAAATAACCTAATATAGTAGTATTTGAACTCATGAAAATGTTTATCTTTTGGAAGCCAAATCGAATTCACTTATGTAATTAGTATGTCATGTCTAGGAAAAGCCCAGGAGTTATATTTAAGTATGTAAATTGAATAGAAATACATGTTTCATCTTCCAAATTTATTTATATTCTTAATTAATATTAATCTTTAATTTGTTGTAATTCTTGAACTTTCAACTTTGTTTTTTTTATAAATACAAACCTTTCAAAAATAATTCATCGAAATATTTATATGTGATACTATTTTTGTGTGTGGAAGAATAGAGAAACTTTAATCAAGTGAAGAAGATTTCAATACAAGAGGATATGTGTCAAGATTATAAGACCTAATGTGATTATAGGGATGAGTAACACTTCAATTACTGAAATATTGAAGCTTGATGTATTTGTTTTTTGACTTACTTATCAAGATCAAAACTATGATAACACCCCTATATTTATGTAGTTGGATGTCACTTCTGTTAACTTGTCTTTCAAAAAATTTTAACTCTTGTTTTTTTGACTTACTTGTTTTTCTATTTTCGTTGGTAGCCTTATGCTAAGCTTGCTCTTCTGATATTTTTTTCTTTGTATTTGTAATATTATTTTAAGAATGTATATGACTGAAGGGTGTATTTTTCCCCATAGAAAATAAAACATATTGAATCATTATAACAGTCTATAAGGCATATAAAACGGATAATTAACGTCTACAACTTATTCTAATTTCATATAATTAATAGTACTTTTTTGTACCTTTAATTTTAAATATTTGTAAAGAATTATTATTAAATGTGCTTATCTATAAAATCAATATTCTTTTAGACAATATTTACTAAAATTATCATGAGATAAAATTCCCGAAGTCAAAAAAAATTGTTGCACCAAAATGCTGAAGAAGTTAGAAGAACTTTTAAACTCCGACCGAATATTGCTCCTATTTGTACTTTAATTCTGTAGTTACTTCCTTCGAATTAAGTTTCTTTAGTAATAAATTTGAATTACTTAATTGCATTTTTGTTAATGAGAAGGAGCATTTCATCTTCTACTAATTAATGTTAAAACATTTATCTCCTTGAAATGTGTTACTATTATTTTAATTTTAACATTTTTATTCTATTATATGAGACAATAGAGACATTTTACGGAAGTTAATCATAAGGTAGTGTGCCTCTATGTTTGATTTTGTTACTTTATTTTGTCTTTTTAAACAAATACTAAAATTTATATATCGAAATTATTATAAGGGAAATACTAGATTAGGATTGTTCAAAATCGAACTGAAACCGATAACTCGAATTGAAAAAAAAAGTTATTGGTTTATCAATAATGAGTTACTGGTTTAACAGTTTTGATTTTATGTTATCGGGTTACCGGTTCTTAACGGGCTAACCGATAACCCTATAGTATATTAAATAATTATACCTATACCATTTTGTATATTAAGTCCTTGACTTCGAGTTTTGTTTCCTACTTTCGTTTCTGATTGTCTTAAACTCTTGGTTATTCTACGATATAAAAGTGTTTACTTTTGAGCAAGATGTTATTTGTGAGTTTATGTGCATGTTTCATTTGGTTTGTCATATTATTTCTAAGTATTTTTCAGTGTTTTATTTTTTATGTCATATCTTAACGGGTAAACTGATAAACGAACCGATAACGATCAATAACCAATAAACTAATCATCGGTAAACTAAAATCTTAATGGTTCTATAATGGTTTGACATCTGTAGAAACCAATAACCAATAAGTCAACCCGATAAGTTTCAAAAACGAACCAACCGATACATAGCCCTAGACTAAATGCAAAATAGTTTCTTCTTATGAGTTAACTATACACTATAAACATTTATAATTTTACTTTTCATATTTTTGTTGTAACTCAAATACAATTTTAAAAGAAATTATAAGTTTTTTAATAATTCGTATTCATTGCTATAGAGTGCACGTGCAACGTGCCACATACTAGTTTCAAATAAATGACAAAATTGGAGTCATACTTTCGAAATTAAAAGTCAGACAAATCATAATATTACTCATCTTATACACAAATTGAAATCCTATCACATTAATTTGATCCACTTCATTCAACTCATTTTGTATAACACGTTAAAATTGAAGTCATATCTCTCGAAGTTAGAAGTCAAGGAAATCATAATTCCTTAGACACAAATTGAAATTATATTCACATTAATTTGATCCACTTCTTCCCACTCATTTCGTATAATACTTTAAATTGAAGTTATATTTCTCGAATTCAAAGTCAAAAAAATCATAACTGTCGCTTACATTGATCTACTTCTTCCCATTCATTTCACATAATATGATAAAATTAGAGTCATACATATCAAAATTGAACTCAAACAAATAAAAAGTAACACTTACGTCAATCTATTTTTTCACTCATTTCATATTATGCGATAAATTGAATGTTATAGTTCTCGAAAGTAAGTCAAACAAAATTATATTTATCATTTACATCGATTCACTACTTCCCACTCATTTTACATAAACGATAAAATTGGAGTCATATGTCTAGAAATTAAAAATCAAAATCAATCATAAATATTACTTACCTTATACACAAATTGAAATCATATCACATTAACTTGATGATGCAATGCTTTTAAAAATCCATGAGAACTTCAAAATCGAACCGACCGATACGCAACTCTAGACTAAATGCAAAATAGTTTCTTCTTATGAGTTAACTATATGCTATAAACATTTATCATTTTACTTTTCATATTTTTGTGGTAACTCAAATACAATTTTAAAAGAAATTATGTAATTTTGAATAATTCATATTCATCGTTATGGAGTGCATGTGTAACACACGTGCTCAAATACAAGTTTAAATAAACAACAAAATATTGGAGTCATATTTGTCAAAATTAAAAGTCACACCAATCATAAATATTACTTACCTTACACACAAATTGAAATCCTATCACATTAATTTGATCCACTTCTTCCCACTCATTTCGTATAATACGTTAAAAATGAATTCATATTTCTCAAATTTAGAAGTCAAAGAAATCATAATTATACCTATCTTACACACAACTTAAAATCGTATCACATTAATTTGATCCACTTATTCCCACACATTTCGTATAATATGTTAAAATTGAAGTCATAATTCTCGATATCAAAGTCAAACAAATCATAATGTCACTTACATTGATCGACTTCTTCCCATTCATTTCACATAATAAAATAAAATTAGATTCATATTTGTCGAAATTGAAGTCTAACAAACAATAAGTAGCGCTTACGTCAATCTATTTTTCTTCCACTCATTCATATTACGGGATAAAACTAAAGATATATTTCTCAAAATTAAGTCGAGCAGAATTATAATTATCACTTAAATCGATTCATTTCTTCCCACTGATTTCACATAAATTATCAAATTTGAAATCATATCACATTAACTTGATGATGCAATATTTAAAAAAAACATGAGAACTAGAAAACCTAATCGATCGATACGCAACCCTATACTAAGTGTAAGATAGATTCTTCTTATGAGTTAAATATACTTTCACGACCCAACCCACCGGGTCGTGCGGGCACCTACTCTAACACCTAAGTAGGAGAATTCTCATACCCCAAGGTTTACACATGCAGAAAATTAACAAGAAATAGGTACAGTAGTAATAACATCTTTTAAAGCAACTCCTTTTTTCATGAACTGCTATGATTTTTAAAATAATTTAACAACCCCAAGGATATAGTCTAATATGTAAAAGATCCACTAAAAATCACAATAGGACAATAAATAATAAAAGGACATAACTCCCACCATGTGAAAAGAAGATTCGAAGCTGCCGGAGGAATTCTTCATCTTCACCTACTAAAGCATCACCAATCCTACATCAAGACTATGTCAAAAGGCATAGCAAGAGTAGTACTAGTACAACCATACAAACTGGTAGGCATCATCGGTCAATCTGACACCCATATCATAATATAAGAAAAGAATGATGAGATTATGCTCGGACCACTCGCTTCTCCACCCTTGTCCTTTCTTACAACAATTGCTCTAACTACTAACCATTTACTTTCTCAACCACTAACACTCCTAGTTCCGTTAAATCGTCGCCTAAGCAAGCTAACCACACTAAGTAATCCCTAGTACCGCTAGCACCTTTATCTACCGCGTAATCATTGTGTCACTCTTACATTAGCACCACCTTGTTTATACCAAGCCACATAGTTTCTTAGTACTTCAATCCCTAACAAGTCATTATTTCCCTACATGTACCATTCGTACAATAACTACACATAACCAGATACTCACCTATGGACACTTAGTTCCACCAAAACTTCACCTCATTAGCCATGAATGAAATCAAACCAAGTATGTACACATCACGATATTGAGTATACCATATTTCACCATACACATTTATCACACATGGTTGACCTTCTCACGAGACCCAAAGTTAAATTGTTAGAATGCCAGAAAGTGGCAATCTGATCTAACGTTTATCATGCTAGAACATGGCAATCCAATTCAAACTGTTAGTGTAACACCCTGGAAAATTTTTGAACTAAAACTCCAACCATCCTTCATAATGAGTAAGTTTTGCCAAGGAATTTAAAATTTCTTTTGTTTTAAGTTTAGTTAACTAGATGTAGCACCTTGAGTTATAAAAGGAACTAAAATGAAAAAAACAAAAATCTGAAAGTTGGAGAGTAAAGCTAAGTATGGGTTTTGGGTCAACTTCGAACACCCATAACTACAAGTACATGATAATTTAGGAGTACTACAAGATACCATAGGAAAAATATTTGAATTATCTTTCTAATGCCGCCTATTTTGCTAAGTTTCGAGTTCGATTGAGTGATATATGACCTTTTGAAGTTAGGTTGTCTAGTTAAGGAAAGTTAGTAAAAAATATGAGGGGTATTTTGGTGCTTTCCTTACCCAATCAAATTTAAGTCATTTTTAGTAATATTTTAGGGTTCTATTCCTTTCATCTTCAATTTTGATAATACTAATATACACCTAGGGTTTTAATTGAGAGTTCAAGAAGAGACAAGAAGAGAAAAAGAGGAGAAAAGTGTTGGATTTTGGGTCTTTTTCCCTTTATATGTGGATGAATAGAAGTCCAAGGTTTTGCGTCTTCCATCCTTTCCTTTGTGGACAAAATTAGCCCAAATTTGACAAGCCCACTTTTGCCCATAATATCAATATTATGGTGCATGTGTAATACTTTCTTTTAGGCCTTATTCGAAGAATCACAAGAGTTTGAGGGCAGTCATATAGAGAGAAAAGTGAGAAAGTGCTGATTTTTGCACAAGCCATAGCAACCAATTTCAAATCGTGATTTTTGCTTCGTTTCTTGTCTGATTGAGCTAGTTTCTTGACAGAGCGTTCCTTTCAACTTTTTCTTTCACTGGGAACTGATAGAGGGTGTTTTGAAGTCCTATAGATCCAGTTTATGGTTCGTGAAAAATAGTTGCGATTTGGTTATTTTAGCTCCTTTTGTTCTCTAGTTTTTTATGCTATCTTGTAGTTGCGTTGCTCATTGTTTGTCACTTTGTTGGAGACCATTTTAGAGAATACTTTTGTAACTCTTGTTGATTATAGTGGAGCTTTGGTCTTTTGGTTTTTACTCTTCACTTGGAAGAGGTTTTCCACGTTAAATTTGGCGTCTCTTGTGTTGATTTATTTTTCTTGCTTGTTTTTATTAGTTTGTTGCCCAAACTATTTTATTCTTACATTATTTTGTCTTCTCTTAGATCAAGTACAAGGGAATGTTTTGACTTGGGTTTTATAACCTTTGTCGTGCACATATCTATTTTGCGCTTGCCTTTCATAACAAACTGGTATCATAGCATTGGGTGTTCTTTATATAAATTTGAATGATGGAGTCAAATATGATAAAGATAGTTTGTTTGAATTGTAGTAATTATCATACTTGGTAAGGCAAGATGAAAGATCTTCTATTTGTCAAGAAAATGCATCTACCTATGTTTGATTCTAATAAACCCGAATCTATGAAAGGTGAGGATTGAGAATTTGAGCATTTACAGGTTTGTGGCTATATAAAACAATAGGTTGAAGATAATGTTAGAAATCACATTGTGAATGAGACACATGACACAAGTTTGCGGAACAAGCTCGAGACACTATATGCGTCAAAGACTGGCAACAATAAATTATTTATTTTGAAAAAATTGATAAACATCATGTATAAGGATGGAACTCCTATTTCTAATCATATTAATGATTTTCAGGGTGTTCTTGACAAGCTGTCCGAAATGGGTGTATTCGATGAATAAATTCAAAGACTATGGCTTCTTAATAATCTGCTAGACTCTTTTGAAACTCTTCGAGTTTCTTTGACTTATTCTGATCCCAGTGGTGTTATGACCATGGAATATGCAAAGAGTGATGTTTTGAATAAATATATGAGAAGAATATATCAAGTCTCATCATCTTCTACTTCACACTCTTCCGATGTTTTGGTTAATGAAGACAGGGGGAGAAGCAAGTGTAGAGGTCAGAATGACAGAGATAAAAGTAGAGGAAAGTCAAAGTCAAGATTCAAGAATGTTACATGGGACTATTTCCAAAATAATGGGTATATCAAGAATTTTTGTTTGTACAATAGAGATATGAAACAACAAAAGAATTAAGGTGATAATGAAAATCGTGTTGCGGTTGTTACTAACGATGACCTTCTTGTTTCTTGTGCTGAAAATATCATTAATCTTATTCGTGATGAGTCAAGTTGGTTTGCGTATTCTGGTGCTACTTCTCATATCACGCCCAGGAAGGAATTATTTTCTTCTTATACTCCAGGTAATTTTGAGATGCTGAAAATGGGCAATAATCATGAGGTTGAGGTTCTTGGTATTAGGACTGTTTGTTTGGAAAGTAATAATGGCTTCCAAACTAGTTCTCAATAACGTCAAGCATGATCTAGATGTCGCTTGACTTTGATTCTGTTGGATACCTTGATGATGAGGGTTATGTTAATACCCTTGGTGCTGGCCAGTGGAAGCTTCGATGGTGGTACTCCATGGTGACAAGTTGGCTAACTTGTATATTTTTAAGGGCTCTATCCTCAGGGTATAAATAAATGTGGTCGAGAATGATACTTCATCATTATTATGGCATAAAATACTGAGTCATACAAGCGAGAAGGGATAAATAATTTGGCTAAGAAAAATTTTCTTTCCGGAGTGAAGAAACCAAAGTTGAACAAGTGTGTTCACTGTTTAGCCGGTAAACAGAAAAGAGTTTCTTATTAGAGTCATCCACCTTCAAGAAAGCTTGATTTGCTGGAGTTGTTACATTCTGATTTCTGTGATCCTTTTAAGGTGAAATCTCATGGTGGTGCACTTTACTTTGTGACTTTTATTGATGATGATTCACGCAAACTCTAGGTATTCTCTTTGAAGTCCAAGGATCAGGTTCCTGATGTGTTCAAGAATTTTCAGGCTTTGGTTGAGAGACAAACAGGTAAGAAATTGAAATGCACCCGTTCTGATAATGGTGGTAAGTATATTGGTCCTTTTTACAGGTATTGCAGAGAATAGGGTATTCGGCATAAAAAAAACTCCTCCGAAGACTCCTCAGCTAAATTATTTAGCATAGAGGATGAACAGAACTCTTGTTGAGAGGGTTAGATGATTGCTTTCAGATGTTAAGTTTTCATATTTCTTTTGGGCAGAAGCAGTTAACAGTGCTGCCTATGTTATCAATTTATCTCCTATTTTTGCTTTGAATGGTGATGTCCCTGAAAGAGTTTGGTTTGGTAAGAATGTTTATTATGATCATCTTAATGTTTTTGGGTGTAAAGCCTTTGTGCATGTTCCTAAGGATGAGAGGTCAAACTTGGATGTTAAAACTAGGCAACGTATTTTTGTTGGTTATGGTCAAGATGAATTTTGCTATCGTTTCTTTGATCCAGTTGAGAAGAAAATTATTAGAAGTCGTGATGTTGTATTCTTAGAAGACCAAATACTTGAAGATCTTGAAAAAGTTGCAAAGTTGATTCTTAGACCAACGAGAACCTAATTAATCTTGGTCTAGTTCCTTTGACTATCCCACCAGATGAAAATCTTTAAGTTTATATTGAAGATGGTGATCATATTCAGAATGACAAGGATGCTATTGATGCTCCAGTGCAAGACGATGTAGTTGGTGAGCAACCAACTATTATTGATGCTCCCGAGAGTTCTCTTAGAAGATTTACTAGAAAAAAAATACCTTCATCTTGTTATTCTCCCCATGAGTATGTACTATTGACTTGCAAGGGAGAACTATAGAGTCTTGATAAGGCCATGGAATGTGAAGAAAAATAAATGTGGTTTGATGTTAAGGAGGATGAAATGAAATCTATACATGATAATCATACCTTTGATTTGGTTGTGTTACCTAAAGATCGAAAAGCTTTGAAGAACATGTAGGTTTTAGGGTGAAACATGAAGATGTTAACCCGGTTCCATGGTACAAAGCTAGATAGTTGTGAAAGGATTTAAATAGAAAAAGAGAATTGATTTTGATGAGATATTCTCTCCATTTGTGAAGATGTCATCAATCCATGTTGTTCTACGCTTGGCTGTAAGTCTAGACTACGAGGTCAAACAACTTTTCTCTATGGTGACTTGGATGAAGAAATTTATATGGAGAAGCCGGAAGGATTTGAAGTAAGGGTAAAGAGAATTATGTTTGCAAGTTGAAGAAAATCTTTTATGGCTTAAAACAAGATCCCAGACAGTGGTAAAAGAAGTTTGGTTCTTTTATGAATCAGCAAAGCTTCAAGAAGACTTCTTCAGACCATTGTATTTTTGTTCAAAAATTCTTTGTTGATGACTTTATTATCATTTTTCTTTATGTTGATGGAATGCTTGTTGTTGGTCAGAATGCTTGCAGGATTAAAGAGTTGAAGCAAGAATCGAATAAGTCTTTAACTATGAAAGACTTGGGACCTGCAAGGCTAATTCTTGGCATGCAGATTGTCCATGATAATGATGCCTAGAAATTGTGGTTGTCACAATAAAAGTACATTCATAAAGTACTTCGTAGATATAACATGGAAAAATCTAAGGTTGTCAGTACACTTTTAGCTATGCACTTCAAATTGAGTACTAGACATTGTCGTTCCAATGATGGTGAGAAGGAGGATATGAAGCAAGTTCCTTATGCTTCAACTGTTGGTAGTTTGATGTATGTAATGGTGTGTACAAGACCAAATATTGCTCTTGTTATTGGTATTGTTAGCCATTTTCTTTCTAATACGGGAAGAGAGCATTGGAATGTTATAAAATGGATTATGATATATCTTTGTCGCACTTCTAGTATGAGTTTGTGTTTTAACCTATTCTTTGTGGTTATACTGATTCACACATGACTGGTGATGTTGATACTCGTAAGTCTACTTCAGGCTACTTGATTACTTTTGTAGGGGGAGTTGTGTCTTGTCAATCTAGATTGCAAAAATATGTTGTTTTATCTACTATGGAGGCTGAGCTTATTGTGGTTATTGAAGCATGCAAAGAATTGATCTGGATGAAGAGATTCTTGGGGAAACTTGGTTGTGATCAAGAGAGGTATGTGCTTTATAGCGACAGTCAAAGTGCTATTCATCTTGGCAAGAATTCAACATTTCATGGTCGGTCTAAACACATTGATGTGAGGTATCATTGGATTCAAGATGTGCTGGATTCTAAGTTGCTTGAACTTGAGAAAATTCATACCAATGATAATGGTTCCTACATGATGACTAAATTTTTGCCAAAAGGGAAGTCTGAAGAATGTTGCATGATCACAGGGATGGCGTTTTCCTCCACATACTCGGTAGGGAGAGAATTGTTGGATTTTGAGTCTTTTTTCCCTTCCTATGTGAATGAATAAAAGTCCAAGGTTTTGGGTCTTCCATCCTTTCCTTTGTGGATAAAATTAGACTAAATTTGATAAGCCCACTTTTGCCTATAAGCACAATTTTATGGTGCATATGTAAGACTTTATTTTAGGTCTTATTTGAAGAATCACAAGAGTTTGAGATCAATCATATAGAGAGAAAAGTTAGAAAGTGCTGATTTTCGCACAAGCCATAGTAGCCAATTTCAAATCGTGATTCCCGATTCATTTCTAATCCAATTTAGCTAATTTTTGAACATGGTGTACTTTTCAACTTAATATTTGATTGGGAACTAAGATATGGTATTTTGGAGTTCTGTAGCTCCAGATTTTAGCTTGTGAACAATAGCTGCGATGTGGGTATTTTAGCTCCTTTTGTTTCTCTAGTTTTGGGTGCTATCTTGTAGTTGTGTTTCTCATTATTTGACACTTAGTTGTTGACCATTTAGAGAATACTTTTCTAATTCTTGTTTATTATAGTGGAGCTTTTGTCTTGTGGTTTTTACTCTTCACACCGAAGAGGTTTTCCACATTAAATTTGACATCTCTTGTGTTGATTTATTTTTCTTGCTTGGTTGATTAGTTTGTTTCCAACCTATTTGATTCTTGCATTATTTTGTATTATTTTGGTTCAAATAGATGAGAAAGTTTTGAATTGGGATCTTTCTCTATCGCCTTTGTTGTGCACTTATCTATTTTGTGCTTGTATTTTCCAACAAAAAGAGGTAAGGATGAATGCGTTCGTCGACGTTCTTGATTTTAGTTGCGGATTTTCGTGTCAATCCAATTTCTACTTTCCAACGCCACCAATTTCATGTCAATCCAATTTCTACGTAAAATGTTATGACGATTTTAGTAATCTATACAGTGCTGTTACGAATTAGCCGACGGGAAAATAATAAAATGAGTCTTTTTTTGTCTTTGTACCTCCAAGAAAACCCTAAATGAATTTCTTAACTAATAAAAGGTTCAAAACAATCAGATTTTCATCTTAACTAATGAAAATAATAATGCTTGTCCATAAAGTATTGAATAAACTAATTCAAAAATCTCAAAAAAGGTTTTTTGATCATTTACCTCAAGCTAGGGTTTCAAGGTTGCTATTCAAGTTCTTATCCAAGATTTTTCAAAAAGTTGTTATTCCTATCTAAAATCATTCCTAACATGATCATAACCTTGAATTTATAATTCAAATTCAAGATAGAATTGAGAGTTAAGTTTTGGAAATTTTTTCTAACGTTCTAAGAAAGTTCTTTTAAGTCTTGTTGATGAGTCTTCTACAACTTCTAGTAATTTGTTCCAAGGCTCGAGTAAGTAAGTAGGAGGATGAGAAAAAGTCTTCATGAGTCTACTTTGTTATCATGAGATCCTTCATATCATGAACCATAACTCTTGAATTCATAATTCACATTCAAGAGAAAGAGTTAAGAGTAGAGTTCAAGAAAGCTCTTAAGTTCAGTTGTGAATTCTTTGAGATCCATTATTGATTTGAACTAAGATTTGAGGAAGTAAGTAAGAAAATGAGAAGAGTTGTATACATGAGTTCCATGTAGTTTTGTAGACCTTGGAGTCGAGTCATTCATGCCTATAAATTCCACATGGGCTCCATAAATTTGAGTATTATGGTGAGAAGTAGTATCTTCAGATTCTAAATCTTGAGTATTGAGTTCCTAATCCCCTATGAGATTTTACTTACAATCACGGGACTATCATATCTTACCCATGAAGTTCTTGAGTTGAGTATTTCATGCCCATAATTCCACATGAACCCTATACTTTGTCACGACCATAGACTAGACCCTAGCCGAAACCGACGTCTTTGACCTCTCAGAGTTCGAAGACAAGCCTATATACGTCATCGTTACATCATCTAGGTTAATTTTAGTGGAAAATTTTGAAATTTTTGTTTACTTATACTTCATAGTGAGAAACATTGAACTCGTATAAGACTATCTACATAAACTCATAAGCGTTTCACAACAACCAACTAATATCAGGATAATCAAATGAAAGACATAGTCATATCTGTATAAAAATATAGAATTTCTAAAATGGCACCAATACATTATCTGAAAATAATTGGGAAAGAAACACTAGTGGAACATACTCCACTAGCTCATGCCTACATCTAAGCTAGAATATAAAATATAGGCATCCTCGAAATCAAGAGGGCCTACCAAGACCGAATGAATGTTCCATGTATGGATAACTTCAGCGTAGTCTCGTAATCTCTAGCGTTCACCTGCACCTACACCTAAAAGTAGAGAGTTGTATGGGATTAGTACACACTTAAACTAAGTATGGGTATATTCAAGCACACACCAAAGACATGCATGATTAAGAAGAGCTCTCTCCTAATGATATGAGTTATGGAAAGTCAAGTCAGTGGACTTTCCAAATCGGATTAGGAAAGTCATTCTATGATAGTAACATGCATCATCATACATATAATTTTGCAAACACCACATAACATATTTCACATATCATATCACATATTTCATGTCATTCCTTCATATGCAATGAGAATTTGGAATCATTGACTTGACAATAAGACATACCAAAATGAGGGCTCAACATATGGGACCTCAACTAGGGAGCCTCATTTAGCAAACACAGAGTCTGCTTCATTCATTCATACGTACTTCATTTTCATTCATTCATATACTAGTGTAAACACCAGCTATACCTAGGATGTAGTTTAAGACTTTCATTAGGTTCATTATGCAATGACCAAGAATAACCTAGTGTCATTACTTAAGTCTAGCTCACCTCTTGATTATCATATCCTAACACCTTTGGTATCGTTCATTTCGTTATGTTCATTATTTGAGGATGGCCTCATTCTTTCTTTGGGAACTTTAACCTTAACCAACATTGATCATGTGAGCATCATGAAATCCAGTGTTTAACCCCACACAGAAAAGAGGTGGAATCACCGGCCAAAGTGAACCATATTTATGCTAGCATATATATATTTTCGTTAACCTTGATAGAAACCTATATTGATAGTATAGGTTTGAAGAATAGGAGATATAAGGAAACTCATACCCGTCTGGACGAACATTCTCATCTCATGAGAATTACACAAACCTCTGCCTTCCCGAAAAAAGTAATCGCAACTCAGAGCTAGACTATCGGTGCTCAGTATAAATTTCCATTACATTCATCTCATACATCATAGAAGCTAGCTTCTGGTATGAGGGAATCATAGCTCATTAGATGATTTTCATCTCATCATTAGTAGTAAGTATGTATCAACTTTTAATACTTTCATTAGAGTGTTCATATAGACTGGTCTCTTTATTAACATTACACTCTCATAGGTGAGTATGTTTTGGTAACATTTACTTAGGCTCATTTGAGATTGCCCTCATGTTTCACATTGGCCTCTTATCATGTTGTCACCACATCCACTAGTCTTAGCACATTTTCCCTTCATAATTACTCACCCCTTTTTACGTGAATGTTCATTTCATCACATGCCAATGTAATTGTCCTTTTAGTGTGTTTCACACTCTTACTTAACCCTTTTGGGGTCTTATCATTCCTCACATAATATCTTAAGTTCACTTTATAATGTATGTTAGACTTATGAGTCCACAAACACAAGCCATGAGACTTCATTCATAATTTATTTAAGTGATTCATATTGCTCAAGATTATGTGATACAAGACTTATGTATCTTGTAAGTATGTCAAAGTCTCAATTTGATTACTATAGGCAACATTCATTAAATATTTAATCACATAAGACTTATATGTCAAAACGGAATTTGTGCAAGGGAACCCGGTTCTGAATCCCTTGAACAACACTTAGCCATTCCTAAATTTTAACTATGGTGTCACTCGGCTTGAGATCCAGGTTCGATCCCCATTGCTCACATTGATATTTATTTTTTACATTTCATTTGACAATTGTTGAGGGGAGTGGGATTGATTCCCCACGACCCCATACTTTTCTCTTAATAAATTTTCCCCCTCTTAGCTTCTCATTTTCGCTACTGGTCTAGGGCTTGTGGGATCGATTCCCACAACCCCTTTTTTTAATATATATTTTCTCCTCTTACGCTACCTACCTAGAGTACGTGGGTTCGAATCCCACTTCTCTCATTTATTTATTTACGTTTTAAGTAGAAGAGTCTGGCTAACGGCACACAGATTTGAATCCCGTGCGCCTCACTTCTTTTAATTACATGCCTGGGGGATCTTACGCGTCGTGGGATCGGAACCCCACAAAAACATATTTTTTTCCTTTTTCTGCCAAGTTTCGCTGGAAACCCAGCCCCAGTTCGAGCCCCACTTTGCACACCCCTTTTAATTAAATTTTTAGGGTATGCTTTAGTGAGGTCTTGGGTTCGATCCGTGCAGACCTCACCTATTTTTTTTAATGCTTAGACGCCCAAAATTTCGAGAAACCATATGCAGCAGATTTCCAGATTCTGGAACTTTGTTACACGTTTTTATGCAACATTTTACAGGTCATTTGAGCAACTCTTTCTTAGTCATTCATTACGGTTCTTAAGAGAAGTTAGAGGTATGATTTGGTCATTTGTTTTAACTAGAATTGATAGAATTTCAACTATGTGAACATCACGATTTAAGAATATCTAATTGCACATAAAACATGAGTGATCTCTATGCTATTAACATTCTCAAACAGAGACTCAAAGTCGTGGTAAAAATCTTGCGCACATACATACATGTTTACATTCAGATTTCCGAAAGACACAAAACATAAGCACATAATCATGAACGCATACTCGAAATGAGATCATCACCACAAACACAGTATCCCTAAATTCTACCAGCAAGCATACCCAACCTAAGATCATAGGGAGCTAGTGACAGGGACATGCAACGGGGAAAAACCCTAGTTTTCAAGTAGATTCATCTGAGCCTTATGGGTCTTTTGGGAAAGGGACAAAAAGGGAAGAAAACCCATACCTCAAGTTATTCAAAAGTGATTCCACGTGCTGCCTATTTCCCCACTAAGCCAACGCCTCACCACCTAAACCACAAGCAAAATCCATCGAGAAATTGATTTTTACTTTTCGTTTTTAAGCTTGTTTTGCCTTTTTTTTTGAGTTTGAGCATTCAAGTTCTGAATGAACTTTATGTTTTACTTTTTGGTTCTGTTCTTTCTCTTGTTTTATAGAGAGATGAGTGTGAACGTGAGAGAGAGAGATGGTGAGAAATGTGTGGGTGTGTTAGCTTAGGATTAGGAGATTAGGGAGAGACTTAGTCAAATTAGGATTAATTATTTTAATAAATAAATAAAAATATGATTTTTCCTTTTTCTTAAATCAGCAATTAAATATTAATTAATTAAATTGATTCACCAAATAAAATAATCAAACTAAATCATTTCTCCCACCTAGGTTCGAACCCAGGTGGAGCAACATTTCACTCAAAGGGTCAATTTCGACGCTTTCTACCCAAATTGCCCCTCCACCATATTAATTAATTAATTAATTAGGGTAATAACAATATTGCCTTTATCCTAGAAAAAAGACCATTTTACCCCTAGCCCCTCCTAACTTAAGATCACCCCTTTTTAAGTCCAGTTAACACTCATCCGGGTAGATCTTCATATTCGGGTGACCTACATGGTAGGACCCAACCTTTTATAGATCAACTAACTCACCAAGTTGGTTGGATTGGCTGTTGCAAGGGTTCAGAGTCTTTTTCTACGCACATCAATCCGTGTGAACCAGGTCTAATCGTAGGCATTCTAGACACATTAAGCATTACCTATCATAACCATTTTTTAATGTTATTACAGTATCCCCCCCTTCGGAATATTCTTGCCCGAATGATACTTCTTATAATCTAGCACAACGCCAGTCATACCATAACACATGTATTATACAGAGTCAAGCAATAACAAGCATGAATGGAGGACTTAAGGAAACTTAGACTTAAGAGTAGAAAATCTAATCTCAAGAGATGAAGAGATGAGGGTAGCGGGATCTCATATAGGTCTCGACCTCCCACGTAGCAGCCTCAACAAGATGGTTCCTCCATAATACCTTCACTGTGGCAACCTCCTTGTTTCTCAGTCGCTTTACCTGCCGGTCTAAAATCTCAACAGGAACCTCCTCATAGGACACGTCTTCATCAACTCCCAAATCTTCAATAGGCATAATCGATGCTGGATCACCAAGGCACTTCTTTAACATAGAGACATGAGAGACTAGATGAACAGAAGCTAGCTCCGCAGGCACCGCCAACTCATAGGCCACCTCACCCACACGCTGTAGGATCTCATATGTCCCAACATACCTCGGAATCAACTTCCCCTTCCTGCCAAATCTCATTACCCCCTTCATAGGTGATATCTTCAAATAGAACTGGTCACCAACATCAAACTCTAAGGGCTATTTTTTGTTGTCTGCATTAGACTTCTGCCGACTGTAAGCAATATCCAACCTGTCCGTAATCACCCTGACCTTCTCTAAGGCCTCATAAATAATATCTGGACCTAAAATGGATTACTCTCCAACCTCAAACCACCTAACTGGATACCTACTCCTTCTGCCATACAATGCCTCAAACGGTGTCATCCCAATGCTGGAGTGATAACTCTCATTATACGAGAACTCTATCAAAGGAAGATGGTCGTCCCAACTACCTCTGAAGTCAATCACACATGTTCTCAACATGTCCTCCAAGGTCTGAATGGTGCGCGCTACTTGCCCATCAGTCTGAGGATGAAAGGTAGTACTAAGCTTTACCTGCGTGTCTAAGCTCTTCTGGAAGGATCTCCAGAAATGTGAAGTGAATTGAGCTCCTCTATCTAAAATAATAGACAAAGGAATCCCATGCCATCTCACAATCTCATCAATGTTAAGTCTCACATAACCTTGGCTCTGTAAGTAGACTTCACAGGGCTAAAGTGGGCATACTTAGACATTATGTCAACAATAACCCATATGGAGTCATGTTGTCTCCTAGTCTTCGGAAGACCAACCACGAAGTCCATACTAATGGCCTCCATTTTCAAGTCGGAACATTGATCATATGAGTAAGTCCGTCGGGCTTAAGATTTTCTGCCTTAACCTGTTGACAATTAGGACACTTGGCCACATATTCAACAATATCCTTATTCATGCCATCCCACTAATAGATATGCTTAAGATCATGATACATCTTGGTAGAACCTGGATGTATCGAATATTTGGAACCATGGTCCTCTATACAAATTTTGGTCCGCAAATCATTCATATCTGGTACACACAGCCTGTCCTGGTACCTATGTATGTTGTCACCTCCAAAAGCAAAAGCCTCATTTATCTTTACCAACACTGAGTCCTTCAACTCCATCAACATAGGATCAAGATGCTGATGCTTCTTGACTTCAACTACCAAGGATGATTCAGAACTAAGATGAACTGAAACACCCCCACTAGTAGAGTCAACAAACTGCACACCCAGTCTGGCCAGACTGTGTACATCTTTCACCAACTCCTTCTTATCATCCTCAATGTGGGTTGTACTCCCCATGATCATCCATCTAAAAGTATCAGCAACAACATTAGCTTTACCTAGATGGTAGTGGAAATTCATATAGTCATTCAACAGCTCCAACCATCTCCGCTGATGTCGGTTCAACTCGCTCTGCGTGAACACGTATTGGAGACTTTTGTGGTCTGTGAACACATCCACATGCACTCCATACAAGTAGTTCCTCCACGGTTTCAGTGCAAACACCACAACTTCCTACTCAAGGTCATGAGTAGGATGATTCTTTTCATGAACCTTGAGTTTTCTGGATGCATAAGCTATCACCTTACCACCCTGCATAAAAACAAAACCCAAACGAACACTACATGAATCATAATAAATAGTGTAATTCTCACCAAACTTAGGCAAAGTAAGCACCGGGGCTGAAGTGAGTCTGTCCTTGAGCTCCTGGAAACTCTTCTCGCAAGTCTCCGCCCATTCAAACTTGACTTTCTTCTTCGTCAAAGCTGTGAGTGGGATAGCAATGGAAGAAAAACCCTACATGAAATTGCGATAATAACCAAGAAATCCCAAGAAGCTACGAATATTGGTGGGAGTAAGAGGTTTTGGCCAGTTCTTAACAGCCTCAGTCTTCCTAGGGTCTACTTCCACACCTTCGTTCGGACATAACATGACCAAGGAAGGTCACTAATCTAAGACAGAATTCACACTTGCTGAATTTGGCATACAACTGATGTTGTCTAAGTACCTATAAGGTTAGTCTCAAATGTTGTTCATGTTCTTCCTTGGTCTTAGAGTAGATGAGAATGTCATCAATGACTACTATGACGAAAGAGTCAAGGTATTCACAGAAGACCATGTTCATTAGATCCATAAATGCAGCTGGTGCATTAGTGAGACCAAATGATATGACTAGGAACTCATAATGACCATAACGGGTATGAAAGGCTGTCTTTGGGATATCTTCATCCCTAACCCTAAGCTGATTATACCCTGAACGAAGATCAATCTCCGAGAAGAAACTAGCCCCTTGAAGCTGATCGAACAAGTCATCTATTATAGGAAATGGATACTTATTCTTGATAGTGACTTTGTTGAGCTGCCGATAATCGATACACATTCTAAAGGTTCCATCTTTCTTTTTCACAAACAACACTGGAGCGCCCCAAGGGATATGCTCGCTTGAATGAAACCCTTATCAGTGAGATCTTTTAACTGCAGCTTCAACTCTTTGAGTTCAGCTGGACCTATTCTGTAAGGAGGAATCAAAATTGGTTTAGTGTCGGGTTATAAGTCGATACCAAATTCAATATCTCGAGGGGAAGGAACTCCAGGAAAATCATCAGGAAACACATCTGGGAACTCATTCACTACAGGCACTGAGTCTATGGAAGGAATGTCATGATATAGATCATTGACACTCACAAGATGAAATAGTAAGCCCTTGGACATCATTTTATTGGCTTTAAGGTTCGAAATCAAGGGATAAGGATGACTCGAGTGGTACCCCTCCCAGACAAGCTCTACTTCATTCGGAAAACAAAATTTCACACCCCTACTATGGCATTCCACACAAGCATAGAAACTATGAAGCCAGTCCATGCCAAGAAAGATGTCAAAATCGTTCATAGGTAACTCAACCAAATCTGCACACATAGTCCTACCACATACAACTATTGGGCAATCCTTGTACACTCTATCAACTCTTACATTTTCTCCTAAAGGTGTACTAACCACTATAGGATCATGCAAAACTTCAGGAAATATCTCAAAAGTGAGAGAAAGTAAAGGATATAAAAAGGGAAGTGTAGACCCTAGATCAAGTAAGGCATAAATAGAAATTGAGAATACTTGCAGCATACCTGTTACCATATCAGCGGACTTCTCCTGCTCCTTCCTATCCTTCAGGGTGTAGAATTTGTTCCTTTTAGGAGGCTCGACTGCTGCTGCACCCTGTGGTTTAGGCCTAGGCTGAGCATTACCTACATCCTGACCCCTGTTCTATGGGCAGTCTTTGACCATGTGCCCGCTCTTCCTGCAACTGAAGCAGGCATTAGAGCCCTGTCTACACTCTCCACTGTTAGAACAGACACACTTATCACACACCCTTTTGGGACGCTGCACATCACCTCTATTGCCCTTTTTTGGTTAGGGTCTGCCTCTTCTTGGTGTTGCACTCCTTTGAGAGTTAGAGTTCCCTGAACTCTGATGCCCATTTTTAAATTTGGGCTGCTCATGGATGCCAAATTTGTTCCTACCGTCACCATTACTAGGACCATCCTGATAAGAAGGTTTAGTCCTCCTAAACTCACGGACTCCCCTCTTCCTCCTACTATCATCTACCTTCTTGACATGTACCATTAACTTGGAGAGGTCCATGCTATCGTGGAGCATCACAACCCGACACTGCTCCTCCAGATGTCCTGAGATTCCTATGGGGAACCTACTCATCTCATTACTATTGTAAGGTACAAGGGAAGTGATATATCTGGGCAATTTAACAAACTTCAGGGAATACTCCCTGACTGTCATTGATCCCTGTTTAAGGTTGATAAACTCCTCAACCTTATTCCTTCATCTCCCTGGGGAAGAATCTATCCAGGAAGGCTGTCTTAAACAACTCCCACGTGATCGGACCTCCGCCCAAAGCTTGGATATCCTACCACATCTTGCACCAAGGTTGTGCAACATCCTCGAGCTGGAAGGAAGCCAGCTCAGCCTTTTCAGTATATGTGGCCCTCATATCCACTAAAATATTATGCACCTCATTAATAAAATCCTAAGGATCCTGTGAAGTCTTGTACCCTGTGAAAATCAGAGGATTCATCCTCGTGAAGTCCCGTAGTTTGTCTGCCATGCTACGTGCTGGGGGGTTCTCCCACTGAACATCATGTCTGTTGGCATGTGCCTGCATAGTGATGGCCTTAGCCATCTGAGACAAAGCGTCCCGCACCTCCGCATCAATCAACCCAGCTATGTTAATCGGCATTGCCACTTCTTCAGCTGGAGCCGGGGGTAGAACTTGGTTGTCCCCAACAGCTGTTTCTCCTTTTTGCCGACCAGCGTTCCTTCTTGTGTTCATTTTCTAAAAAAGATAAGAATTGATGACAGATACGCTCATAACACCAAGAAATTAGTCATTAGAGAAGGCACAAAAACATTAGAAGAATGGAATCTTTCCAACGCATCATGCAGTCTCTAATTAAGGATAGTGGTGCACTTAACTACCATCACATAGAAACTATTTGATGTGGTTGATGTAAACTAATTATCCTCGGAATTTAACCTAATGCTCTCATACCAACTTTGTCACAGCCGGAGTCTAGACCCTAGCCGAAACCGGCTTCATTAACCTCTCAGAGGTCACAGACAAGCCTACATACGTCATCGTTACATCATCTAGATTAATTTTAGCATGAAATTTTGAACTTTTTGTTTACTTAGACTTCATATCGAGAAACATTGAACTCGTACAAGATTATCTACATAAACTCATAAGTGTTTCACAACAACTATCTAATATCAAGTTAATCAAATGAAAGACATAGTAATATCTGTATAAAAATATAGAGTTTCCAAAATGTCACCAATATAATATTTCAAAATAACTCGGAAAGAAACACTAGTGGAACATACTCCACTAGCTCATTCCTACATCTAAGCTAGAATATAAAAGATAAGCATCCTAAAAAGCAAGAGGTCCTACCAAGTCTGGATAAGTTCTCCACATCTGGATAACTTCAGCATAGTCTCGTAAGCTCTCGCGTTCACCTGCACCTGCACCTAAAAGTAGAAAGTTGTATGGGATTAGTAAACACTTGTACTAAGCATGGGTATATGCAAGCACACACCAAGGACATGCATAATTAAGAATATCTCTCTCCTAACTATATGATTTATAGAAAGTCAAGTCAGTGGACTTGCCAAATTAGATTAGGAAAGTCATGCTATGAGAGTAACATGCATCATTATACATATCATTTTGCAAACAACACATAACATATTGCACATATTATATCACATAGTTCATATCATTCATTCATATTCCATGAGACCTTGAAATCATGGACTTGACATTAAGACTTCCCAAAATGAGGGCTCAGCATATGGGACTTCAACTAGGGAGCCTCCCTTAGCAAACACAAAGTATGCTTCATTTATTCATACAAACTTCAATTTCGTTCATTCATATACTAGTGTAAACACCAGTTTTACCTAGGATGTAGTTTAAGACTTTCATCGAGTTCGTTGTTCAATGACCAAGAATAACCTAGTGTCATTACTTAAGTCTAGATCACCTCTTGATTATCCTATCCTAACACCTTTGGTATTGTTCATTTAATTATGTGCATTATTTGAGGTTGGCCTCATTCTTTCTTTGGGAACTTTAACCTTAATCGACATAGATCATGTGAGCATCATGAAATCCAGTGTTTAACCCCACACCGAAAAGAGGTGGAATCATCGGCCAAAGTGAACAAAATATGCTAGCGTATATAGGGAGTCTAACCCTGCTAGAACCCTATATTGGCAGTATAGGTTCAAAGACTAGGAGATATAAGGATACCTATACCCGTCTGGACGGAAAGTCTCATCTCATGAGAATTACACGAACCACTGCCTTTCTGTAAGAAGGAATCACAACTCGTAGCTAGCCTATCAGTGCTCAGTATAAAGTTCCATTACATTCATCTCATATATCATAGAAGTTGGCTTCTAGCATGAGGGCATCATTGCTAATTAGATGATTTCTCATATCAACATTAGTATTAAGTATGCATTAACTTTTAATACTTTCATTAGAGTGTTCATAGAGAATGGTCTCTTCATTAACATTACACTCTCATAGTCGAGTACGTTTTTGTAACATTAACTTAGGCTCATTTGAGATTGCTCTCTTGTTTCACATTGGGTCATGTTGTCACCACATCCACTAGTATTAGCACATTTGCCCTTCATAATTACTCACCCCTTTTCACATGAATGTTCATTTCATCACATGCCAATGTGATTGACCCTTTAGTGTGTTTCACACTCTTACTTAACCCTTTTGGGGTATAATAATTCCTCACATAACATCTTGGGTTCACTTTATAATGTATAATGGAGTTATGAGTCAAACACACACAATCCATTAGACTTCATTCATAGTTTATTTAAGTGATTCATATTGCTCAAGATTATGTGATACAAGACTTGTGCATCTTGTAACTATGCCAAAGTCTCAATTTGATTCCTATAGGCAACCTTGATTAAATATTTAATCACATAAGACTTATCTGTCAATATGGAATTTGGGCAAGGGAACTCGGTTTTGAATCCCTTGAACAACACTTAGACATTACTAATTTTTTAACTATCGTGTCACTCGGCTTGGGGATCCAGGTTCGATCCCCATTGCTTACGTTAATTTTTTTTCCACATTTCAGTTTGGCAGTTGCTGAGGTGCGTGGGATCGATTCCCCACGAACCCATACTTTTCCCTTAATAAATTTTACCCCTCTTAGCTTCTAATTTTTGCTATTGGTCGAGGGTTTGTGGGATCGATTCCCCACAACCTTTTTTTTTATTTTCTCTTCTCCTTCGCGACCTACCTAGAGGACGTGGGTTTTAATCCCACTCCTCTAATTTATTTATTTATGTTTTAAGTAGAATAGACCGTCTAAGGGCACATGGTTCGAATTTCGTGCGCCTCACTTCTTTTTAATTATATGCTTGGGGATCTTCCATGTCGTGGGATCGAAACCCCATAACAACATATTTTTTTCCTTTTTCTACTGAGTTTCGCTGGAACCCCATCCCCAGTTCTGAGCCCCACTTAGCATACCTCTTTTAGTTAATTTGTTAAGGTATGCTTTAGTGAGGTCTCGTGGATCATTAATAGACGCTACATGTTATTTTGTATATTTTGTGAATGGATACAAATTTCACACAGAATGTCATGGTAGCACAAGATCAATAATGAATAGTGGAATTTGTATCTCGAATTCAAATTTTTGTGATTACTATGGACGGATAAAATAGATATTACAAGTGGAATATCGTGAATCACCTTCAAAGAAAACTGTATTATTCAAATGTGAATGGCTTGAACCAACTATGGATGTTGGTGTTAAAAGGTACAGTCAATACAAATTGGTTTATATTAACCATCATCGTTGATATAAAAAATATGAACCTTTTATTCTTGCAATGCAAGCAACACAAGTGTGTTATGTACCTTATCCTAGCAAGAAAAAGGACAATGATGATTTGGTAGTTGTGATTAAGGTCAGGCCTCAAAAATTTTTTGAATTTCCTAATGACGAATTGTCAATAGTTTTAGAAGTAAATGTTCTATTTCAAGTTGAAGAAGTTGAAGTCCATGAGATACATATGACAGTTTCCGTTGATGATCTTCTACTCTTAAATGATCCAAATAGAGATTTAATTGAAATGGATGAACCTATTAATGATGGACTTTTGCAAGAGAATCATGAAATCCACATAGTATCAACTGAAGAAAAGCATGAAACTAATGAGGATGAGGACGAAGATGAGGAAGAGTTTGAAGAAGACAGTGCTAGTGCTTGATCATTTGCTATTGTAGTTTCACTATATTTTGTTTGTTTCTGATTTTCAATCGAGGATAATCTATTGTAGTTTCTGCTTTTCAGTTTAGGATTTAAAAACAAATAGCTCTTTTTTTTAACTACGACTGCTTAATTTATTATTTCAATTCATAATAAAATCTTTGGGAGACTTATTTTACTGTAATTTTTTTATCATTTCTTTGAATTGAATGACATTACTTGACAGTGATTGTGTAACCATCAGTTTCTGGCTCCTTATCACAAGCACATGATAGATTTCATATCAACAAGCTTTTACAAAGACAGTTTTCATATTTCATATTTGTTCCAAATTATCTAACAACTGTGTTTTTTTTGTTTATAGGTATGGCTGGAGGCGGAGGTCGTGGAAAATCCTCAGGTAGGAGTAATCCTTCTGTTCGTGTAGGCATGCCAACTATTCCCAAGCCCACTAGATTTTCTCTTATAAAAGGTGGTATCTCGACCAACATTGTAACCTCAACTCAGAGTATTAGCCCAATCATCTCTGAGACATCTCCAGTTACACCAAATGAGAGTAACCGAACAGGTTAGGGTCTTTCTACCCACAACAATATTCTGGAGCCTTATCAGAATTTCATTCTTAGTGTAAAGCTTATGATATAAGTTCATGAACCCTTCAGTGTTTTACTTTTGTTTTAGATAGGTACTCTTGTATCTCCAAGTACTAAATTTTTTAGTTGGTCAACAAGCTCTTAATTATAGAGACAATTTTCATATTTCAGCATTATTGTTCCATATAATTTCATTATCTAACAACAGTGTTTTTTTTGTTTATAGGTATGGCTGGAGGCAGAGGTCGTGGAAAATCATCAGGTAAGAATAATTCTGCTATTAGTGTAAACATGCAAACTATTCCCAAGCCCACTACATTTTCTCCTCAACAAGGTGGTACCCCGACAAATATTGAAACGTCAACTCAAAATACTAGCCCAACCATCTCCGAGACACCTCCAGCTACACCAAATGACAGTAATCTAATATGTCAAGGTCTTTCAACCCGTAGGAATGTTCCAACAGGTAATACAAATACAGTTGCTGAAGGCGAATCAAACGGTAGCCATCCAAGGACCCTTGTCTTTCTAACGTCTGCAGGGTTAGTCCATTCTTTAAATTTTATCCCTACTTGTTGTGTTGATGAAACTTGATGTCTTTGAATTCTGATTTTTGAAAGCCCTCCTAATAACCTCTTCTAATTTATACAGACTTGAACCTCCTCAAATATGCTCTAGTTTCATATCCATATCTTTCAAAAGTGAGGTTGATCCTAATGGAATCAACTGGAAAGGTGTTTCAAATGATATAAGAAATGATTATTTTGGAGAATTTAAGGTATATTTTTCATCGTAAGTGATTTTAGCGAGTGTATTCACATATATAGATAGGACATTAATGTACTACTTTCAAAATTTGTTTCAGAAAAAGTTCTGTTGGGATGTTTCCATTAGTGAAAATGAACTCAAAACACAAAGGATGGTTAAGGCAACATTGAATAATAGGAATTTCATTCCTAAAATAAAAAAAGGAGGTAGGCCAGGTTACGTACTACAAGATGTGTGGGAAAAATGGATGGAGCTTTGGGGAAGTGCAGAATCTATTAGGAAATCAGAAATTAATTCACAACATCGTCGTGGCGGTCGTGAAACTGTTGTTGGGACTCACACCGGTGGCTCTATTTCTATCGAAGAACATCGCAAGAAACTTGTGAGTATATATATATTCTACAAACTCTATAACTAACATCTTCTCTTATATGATATATATAACGTGATTTCTTTTGTATAGGCTATTGAAAAAGGCCGAGATCCCACGCCAAGTGAGTTACATTTATATGTTCATACACATGGACATGATGGAAAAACATTTGTTGGTGAGCGTTCTCGAGATATCCATGTAAGTCTAAAACTTGGAGGTGTTTCGGTTCTTTCCCACTACAGTTTATGGTACATTTTTTTATTGTTTTAAAGTGTATTTGTTGCTGCTATTTGGTACAATTCTAATGATGTTTTAAGACTTTTCAATGCGATTCTAGTATCTTTTTAGAGAGAAACTACTGCCACTATTTTGAGGATTTTCTGGTGCAATATTTTATTGTTTTTCGATGTGATTGTATTGTTGTATTACTGTGACTCTAGCTTCAAAAAGTCACTCGCTGATGAAATTAGCGAGTGTTGGGGTGGGGTGATGGGGAGGGGGATTTCCCTGAATAGTTAGTTGTTATTGTCTGTGTGGTACTGTAATAATTAATAACTCTCTTGACATGATCTTCTGTTGGTGTGGATGTTGTTAGAAATTACATGGCTACCCACTGTTTATTACCACAGACACAACAACTACTGCACTAGATAGAGGTATTGATAAGTTCTCTTAGAGGGTATGCCAAATTCTAGACAAATGGTGCACACATCTATGAATTCCATTCTAGTGAACTTGTGAAGTTTTTTATTTCTATCAGTTTGCTCAGTTTCAAAGGTATGCCTCATCTGCACTCACATATACTACTTTATCTTTGTAAAAAGAAGCTGGTATACTTTAAAGAATTATATGAAATAGTATCAAACTTAACTGAAAGGGACATTTATTATTAGTGTCTCTTCCACTCTATACACTGTACTGAGCATGACTTTGTGTATTTTCTGCATTTTCCTTCAAAATTTGGTTTGTTCCATATCATTATTGCTTTCTCATTTTCTCTACTTATTAAAGGATAAATATGAAGAAATATTAAAGGAAAAACATTGTCTAAAACTGATATTGATCAATATGAAGCATATTACCAAGCTGCGAGAGGAGAAAAGAAAAGAAGAATATACGATCTTGGATCTGAAGCAAAAAATTACTATGGGCAAAAACTTTTTGGGTCATCATCATTACCTCATACATTTTCTCAATCAACATCAACAACAAATATAGATGATTTTGTAAAGAAAATGATGCCTGCACTAACTAGTCATCTTGTACCTATTATTGTTGAGAAGGTGAAGGCATCAATTACGCCATTCTGGCAATCCATCGCCTGCGGCGCCCATGCCTCCTTCTAGTAATGTGGACGAGGTTGATACCTCTATTTCAAGTTAATACTTCCACAACTTCAGTTTTTGATAATGTCATACTTTTTGGAAACTAGAAATTGTGCGTAGAATATTTTGATGAACATGGTTTTATTTAAGAGTACTTAATAGTTTTCTTTGCATATTTGAACCAGAAATATGTTGTTCTGGAGTTTTCTATTTATATATTATTAATCGTCTATAGGTATTATATTATATGAATGATTGTTAATTTTGTAGTATTTAGTAATTTTAATATAATATATTTCAGCAGTGCATATGAACAATTTTAGCAGCAAATTTTAGCTACTATTTGGTCGTTGCTGTAAAAAGAATGCTGGCGACGGATCAACGATGAATTATTAAGGCCTAATATGTTGTTACAAAATATGTTGCGACGAAAATTTTGTTGTAAAATAACAAAATGAATTATGAAATTAGCAATAAAACTATAAAAATATAATGACGAATCTTTTCATCGCTAACATGTGGTGACGGAAATGTTTCATCACTATGACGTCGCTAAAATTGAGATGAAACATCATTTTTGGTCATAGAATTATGAAATTAGCAAAAAAGTTATGTAAATGTAATGATGAATCATTCCATCGCTACAATATGGAGACATACGTAGTTAGTCACTAAGACGTCACTAAATTTGTGACCGAACTCATTTTTAGTCACTATGAGCTTATTGACGAGCATAATAGCAACAGTCAATATTCCGTATCTAATCTGCCGCTAATCGTGATTAGTGACGGATTTTCTTCATATAGTGATATTGTTGCCGTCGCTAAACACTGTTTTATTGTAGTGACTTGAGTATCATATCTTTGAAGTTGAGTATCTAATCTTGGAGTTGAATATCTAATCTTTGAGTTGAGTATCTTATTCTTGGTTTGAGTTGAGTTGAAAAGAGGTAAGTATCTTTCCTTTTTATCAAGTTCAAGCATATCTTTTATGCTTTAGAATTCCCCTTACATGCTCGTACATTCCATATACTGAGCCATTTGGCCTGCATCTTTTGATGATGTATATCCAAGTATTCAGAATCATCAATAGGAGCTTTTTTGATATCACACGGAGTTCGAGTTAGCTATGGTTAGACTCCTTGCTTCCAGAGGATTCCATTTACTTTCAGCTTTTAGAAGGTCGTGGGTCTTGTCCCTTTCACGACTGGAGTTTAGACCATAGCCAAAACCGGCATCGTTGACCTCTCATAAGTCGCAAACAAGCCTACATATGTCATCTTTGCATCATCTAGGTTAATTTTAGCGGGAAATTTTGAATTTTTTGTTTACTTAGACTTCATAGTGAGAAACATTGAACTCGTATAATACTATCTACATAAACTCATAAGCATTTCACAACAACCATCTAATATCAAGATAACCAAATGAAAGACTAATTCATATTTGTATAAATTATAGAGTTGCCAAAATGGCACCAATATAATATTTGAAAATAACTAGGAAAGAAACACTGGTGGAACGTACTCCATTATCTCATGCCTACATCTAAGCTAGAATATAAAAGATAGGCATTTCCTAAAGAAATAGGTCCTACCAAGTCCGGATCAATGCTCCACGTTTGGATAACTTCAGCGTAGTCTCGTAAGCTCTAGCGTTCACCTGCACATGCACCTAAAAGTAGAGAGTTGTATGGGATTAGTACACACTTGTACTAAGTATGGGTATATGCAAGCACACACCAAGGACATGCATGATTAAGAAGATCTCTCTCCTGACGATATGAGCTATGGAAAGTCAAGTCAGATGGACTTGCCAAATCGGATTAGGAAAGTCATTTTACGAGAGTAACATGCATCATCATACATATCATTTTGCAAACAGCACAGAACATATTGCACATATCATATCACATAGTTCATATCATTCCTTCATATGCCATGAGACCATCGAATCATGGACTTGACATTAAGACTTCCCAAAATGAGGGCTCAACATATGGGACCTCAACCAGGGAGCTTCCTTTAGCAAACACAGAGTCTTCCTCAATCATTCATATGAACTTCATTTCATTCATTCATACACTAGTGTAAACACCAACTATACCTAGGATGTAGTTTAATACTTTCATCGGGTTTGTTTTGCAATGACCAAGAATAACCTAGTGTCATTACTTATGTCTAGATCACCTCTTGATTACCCTATCCTAACACCTTTGGTGTCGTTCATTTCATTATGTGCATTATTTGAGGCTGACCTCATTCTTTCTTTGGGAACTTTAACCTTAACCGGCATAGATCATGCGATCATAATGAAATCAAGTGTTTAACCACACACCGAAAAGAAGTGGAATCACCGTCCAAAGTGAACCAAAACATGCTAGCGTATATAGGGACTCAAACCCTGCTAGCACCCAATATTGGCAGTATAGGTTCAAAGACTAGGAGATATAAGGATACTCATACCCGCCTGGATGGACAGTCTTATCTCATGAGAATTACACGAACCTCTGCCTTCCCGAAAAAAAGGATCGCGACTCATAGCTAGCCTATCAGAGCTTAGTGTAAAGTTGCATTACATTCATCTCATACATCATAGAAGTTGGCTTCTAGCATGAGTCACCATAGCTCATCATACGATTTCTCATCTCATCATTACGTATTAAGTGTGAATTTTCCTTACACTTACATATAGAGTGTGATTGAGACTTGTCTCTTAATATTTAACACTCTCTGAGGTGAGTACTTTTGGTGACCTTATATAGGGGTAGGTATAGCTTGTCTCACTTGCACTAGCCCCATATTATGGTGCCACCCTGTTCTATCTTAACATCTTTTGGTTTCATCTTTTCTCACCTTTAATTATTTGTTTATCATATAACATACATATGCTCTCTTGGAGTTTACATTGAGGGACATTGATTCTAGACATAGATACAACTTGTCTCACTTGTACTAGCCTATCCTCATGTATCCACTCTTTATTTGCTTATTCATCGTTAGTATATATATACTCTCTTAGAAATTTCATTTAGTGATACTGAATTTTAGGCGTAGATGCAGCTTATCTCACTTGCACTAGCCTGTAATCATGTAGTCACTCTTTTCTTTACATATTAACTATGAATTCATTCTTAACTCTTTCTTTTGGAGTATGCTTGAGATTTGAATTTACATTATTCTACACTCCACTTCTGTAAATGTTCATTTCGTCATATTCCAATGCACTTGTTCTTTTAGTATGTTTCACATTCTTACATAAACCTCCTAGGTTCACATCATTTCTTTACATTCATCTTAGATTCGCTTACTTTTAAACGTACACTGGACATATGGATCCATACGTACAAGCCATGAGGCTTCATTCCTAATTCGTCTAGGTGACTCATACTTACCCAAGATTATGTTGTACATGACTTATGCATCTTTTTGGTATGCCAAGACTTGATTTCGACTCTTAGAGGAAGCATTCATTAAATATTTGTTCACGTACGACTTATGTGTTAATACGGAATTGGGCAAGGGAACCCGATTTCAAATCCCTTGAGCAACACTAATTACTATATCAAACTTGGTACTTGCATTTTTCAGATTGGGGGATCCAAGGTCGATCCGCATCACTCCCATAATATTTTCCTTTCTTTTCCTCCTCTCTTTTTCGTATAAGGCAAGGAGGTTGTGGGATCATTCCCCCACAAACTCATTATTTTTCTCTTAATATTTCTCTTAACTTTATCCAAGAGGTTGTGGGTTCAATCCCCACTCACCTCATTTTATTTTTCTCTTTTATATTTCTCCTAACTCTCTCATCTATTCAAGAGGTTGTGGTCCAATCCCCACTCACCTCATTTATTTTCTTCTATTTTTTTCTAATGAACTTTTTATGTATGTGAATTTGGTGAGGTCTTGGGCTCAATTCCCAATGAACTCACAATTTTTTAAAAAATTTAAAACATAGCTCACTTTTCAAATTTTTGGCTGAGACCAACATTTCAAGCAAGCTGGAAATTTTGTCTCTTTCAATCCATCTTTCTCTCAAGTTTTAATGTTGATTCTTGTAGTAATTCGGGTGATATTTTTCCAGCAACATTACCCTTATATGAACATCACAAACGTTTACATATACGAAAACACAACATTTATGACACACAAATTTCTGGCAGCAACATAGTAAATTTACAGCACACCGATGCTCAAACAATTAACGTAAAATACTTTTTCAGAATACATCTTTCATTACTTACATAATTTCCAAATACACATTCAATACATAATCACAACCAAACCTAAAATTATCTACCAGAATACATACCAACGCATGCTTCGAATCTTTCAAAGGATCTAATGACAGGGGAATGCAACGTGGGTTAACCTTAGTTTCTCGATTAGAATTTAAAGTGAACTTAGGGGTATCTTGGGAAAGGGACCAAAAGATAAGAAAACACATACCTTAGTGTTGTTCAACACTTGTTTCAATTCTGCCTATTCCCACGACACCACTCTCTCACCACCAAAATCCCAAACCCAAACTGTCGAGAAGAATGTTGTTGATTTTCGTTTTTAGCATAGCTTTTCATTTGAGTTTTTGTGCGTAGGTTCTTCAAGAGTGAAGAACTATTATTTTGAGTTTTTTTGCTGATCAAAAACGTGAGAATGAGAGTGAGAGACGTGATAATGAAAGGATTAGGATAAGGAGAGTTAGGTGGAGACTTAGTCAAACAAGGACTCCTCATTATTATTAATATTATTTTTTATTAAAAATCTGATTCTCCTTTAATTAAATCAGAAAATTAAATAGTAATTAATTAGCTATTTCACTAAATACAATAAATTAATTAAATCATTGCTTCCACCAAGGTTCGAACCCGGGTAGAGCAAGATTTCGCTAAAAGGGTCAATTTCGTCCCTTCCTACCCAAATTGTCCCTCCATCATATTAATTAATTATTTATTTATTTAAGATAATTACAATACTACCCTTATCCTGGAAAAGACCATTTTACCCCTAGACCTTCAAAACTTAAGATTACCCTATTTTAAGTCCGGTTAAGACTCATCCAGGTAAATCTTCATATTCGCGTGCCCTACATGGCTGGACCCAACCTTTCCTAGCTCAACTAACTCACCAAGTTAATTGGTTTGGCTGTTGCAAGGGTTCAGAGGTATGGTTCTATGCGCATCAATTCGTGTGAACCCGGTCTAATCGTAGGCATTCTAGATACATCAAGTATTACTTACCGTAGTCATTTTCGGGTTGTTATAGTCCCGATTTCTATCATTGTCATTTAGATGATTCATAGATGACAATAGAGTTTTAGAAGTCTTCATTTATTTTGTTAAATATTTTAAAGACTAAAGTTTCCTTTTATGGTGATATATATATATATATATATATATATATATATATATATATATATATATATATATATATATATATATATATATATATATATATATATATATATATATATATATCACCATAAAAGGAAACTTTAGTCTTTAATACAAAGTTTTCTTTGGACTTACAATTGTATTTATGTTTTATGAACTTTTATTTCATGAGTTATCTATGATGAGGATTCGTTTGAGGACCAGCAATGGTCTTTGAGTGTTGGCCATGTCCAGGTTGTAGACTCGGGTCGTTATAGTTAGCATGTCACAACATGGAAATCTGATCCAAACTATTAGCATATCAGAACGTGGCAATCCGATCCCAATCACACATCACATTCACAAGGGTACATCAACGTCATACATTTAAGACAAGATTTCGTGATATTGAAATCACATATCTCATTTTGAACATCTATGATCAATATTTCTACGTGCATAGACATACAAGAATTTATCACACACGAGACCAAGTTTAGCCTTAGTTCTTCCTAGAATTCTTCACTAGGAGTTCACATCTAAATTATTAACATTCATCAACTAGCTACTTTGATAGGTTAAACCTAGCATGTAACGAGATTCACTCCCTTATACCGGATACCTTTTTTTTATAAAGAAAATCTACTCAAGAAATAACTAGTGTTACTGGAATAATCATCTATATACTACATCAAGAACTAACCCCAATTATGTTTACCATATATAATTTTTTTCCATGGAATTTACTTGGTGCACAAAGGCTCCCACTTATCTTATACTATTGATTTCATGTATCACACGATAAGTACGGATTAACAACTACTCAACGCATAAAAAGCTAACCTACATGGGCGCGAAGCAATTTGTACGGAGTCTTGATTTCTTTTCCAGCTTTTCTGGATTTTCTACGGTGAATTTGGCCAAGATCTCGCAAGATTCCACCATCCTCATGCTAGAAAGCTCCTTATACTTCTCCCCAGACTTGTAATAACTTTTCTAGGGTTTCTAGGATAATTTACGACCTATAGGTTATTTTTGAAAAGATAAAAAATTAAAGTTTCTCGAAATTTGGGTTCTGCTTCGTTGATCTAGCTTTAGAGAGATAAGTTGCTGCTGCAGCGCCGCTGCGCCAGAAGCACCTATCCCGCTGTAGAGATATGGTGTCTGGAATTTCTGCGCCTTTTCACCCTAAATAACGACGGTTTGGGTCATGACAATAGATACTAATTTACCACTCCTTTGTCTGCAAACGACTAAGGCTTGGCCATTACACGCTTTTACTTTGGGAACTTCCCACTAGCGAAATGAATCTTAAACAGAACAATAAAAGTTCATGACACCTTATGATTCAAAATCCTAAAAGGGTAGCCACAGGCTAAAACGGCGGGGGAAAATGTACTACATGGAAGGAGTACTAGGCTTCTATGCTAGGATAGTTTGTCAAGCAACACACTAAGGTAAAATCCACTCAGTTTAAAATTTCCTAAGGTTCTTCCTGCAGGAGCGGTGCCACTGCATCGAGAGATCGAAAACACTGAGTAGGGGAAAGAGAAGTTTTTCCCTATTTCTCCTTACTTCCTCTCCTAAATATTCCCCAAACTCTTTCACATCACTTTCTCTCGATCGTCAATTTTAAGGTAATCTCTCATTATTTCCATTCTCATTATTTTCTTTCTTGATTTCATTGATTGCATAATAATTACTAATCAAATTTGGCACAGTTTTAGGTAGTTATTTTTTCAAAATTTGACTAGGTTGCTAATGTATTAGAATTTTTGTAGCATGGTTACTTCCCTAACGTTTCCAACATTTAAACAACATCCTGGGCGTAAGATTTCGTCAGAACAAGATTGAATAGGTACAAAAACGTGTGGGGAAGTTGAAAAGTCATTTTGACTTGAACTCAGATATGGACAGAATTAGGGGTTATTTGGTTGAAATAATTGTTAATCCGTGTTTTGGGATATTTAATATGCTCTGATCTGCTGAAAATATCAAAAGTGGGGTTTTGGGAAAAAAAAACGCCATTTTCGCATCTTGAGTTTTCCCTAGATGAAGGTCGTTACAGCGGCCTATATCTCATTGTAGTGGCCTGCAGCGGGATGATTGCCACTGCAGCGGGATGGCCCAAACTAGTAGCTAACTCCATTACTTCCCAAAAACATTCTCATTTCTTTTAGGAATCCCTACCTGGTCTGTACTGTCATAACTTATCTTGTTTCTCACAGGTTCTCACAAATGGCTGGTCTAAACAATGATAATGCACACCTATTTCTTTTGGTTTCATGATGCCGCTAGTTGGTAGAGACATCATGATTATCTTACTACAGGGTTCTGCTACGAAAGGGAATTGGTAATTCATAAGGTGGAGAGAAAGCTCCTGCCTTTTTTGCCTGATTGGCTGAGTTTGGGTGGCTTCCGCTGACTCAGGCTCCTCAGACTCCTGCTCTACCTGAGTGAGGAATCTTTATGAAATCCTTCCCACTGAATGTTAGGATGATCGCTACCCAGTTATTCGCATTCAGGGAGTTGACATTCCCCTCAAAGCTACAACGATCTATGAGGTTCTGGAAGTGCTTGAGGTCCGAAACCTGGTGTATGAGGAGGGTCTAAGGGAGATGGATCTGGAATAAATGTGGAATACTATTATGGATCCTAGGAAGCGGGGTTAGGTTTATTGGGCTACAACAAAGGGCCTCACTAGTGTTAATTGGTCACCAAACTCTAAGAGGTGACTACACTCTAGTATCTAGGAGGATTCTCCCGTCGAGCAACTGCATCAGTATTACTTTTCCTTTGGCTTTGGTCGTGGCTTGAGCTATACATGGCATTCAGCTAAATGTGGGGACTCAGATCATCTTTGAGTGGAAGATATTTTATCGGGCCAATAAAAAGACAATTTTCCTTCCCGGTTTGATCACTTCCGTATGCAAGCGGGCAGGGGTGACCTTGTTCGATGGTGATGAGGTACTACCTACGGATCCCCCTAATCACCCTCTTTTGATTTTGGTAGGTTCGACTTCTAAGGGAAAGATAAGGAGGACGAGCAGGGCTCGCAGTAGCAGGGCAGCTGCGGGTTCTGTTGATGAGGATCCACTCTCAGGTGCAAGTGCTTACACTAATTTCACTCTGGTCCCATCTAGCACTTCTTTGGATGTAGAGATGTTCCGTCATCAACTGCGCAAGGAGGAAGGGAGTGACAGAGATCGCCTAATGCTAAGGATGTAGAAGACGGTGAAGGTGATATTCACTTGTGTGGTTCCCGAGTAGGTACTTCGTAGACTCAAGCCACCAGATTTTAGGGACTTCTCCATGCTGAATGAGGCTTGGAATAGTGTGACACCTCTGGAGAACCTTGACTCAGTTATCGACACCACCCAATCCAAGAGCCCTTGATTTGATTTCTTTTCGCCCCTCTTGGCCTTGTAAATTTAAGACAATTAGTTTTTATGTTTTTACTTATGACATTACTGAGTGTTGTAGCATACGGATGCCAATTTTTGGTTGTCTGAGGCCATCCACCATAATTCTTAGTCACTTGGGGTTACTACTATTGTTAAAGACTAGTTTATGAGTTGTAGGGATTGGTTAGGATCCATTCCGGGTTGACATTTGAAAATAGGGAAAAACGTGAATTTCTTGTTGGTGTTCTTCCACCCATGTCCTGCTTAAGCGGGATGATCCCGCTGTAAAGGCACCACGCCAGCAAAAAGAATCCTGATGCAGCGGCTCGAACATCACTAGAACCCTTCCAATGATTTTATGGGCATTTTTTCACTTTTCAATAATTTCTGACCTCCTTTTCCACCATCCAATTGGGCTTCTCAATTTATTTAACTAGCATATGCGAGGTTCGGGTTTCTGATGTTTGAAACATAACTCGACATTACCATCTTCTCATCCCTATGATACACCCATTCATTATAACTTGCATAATTCTAACTATTCCGTCATTAATTTAGTCCATTCAACAATACTTCGACATACACAATTAATTCATTCACCAAAAAATATACAATATAGATAATTTCAAATAACAATTCACATTATAGTTAAATTCAAACATTCACAATTTTTCACCTATAGCACACACAAAGTTTAAATTTTATTATTTAGTCCCACACATTATGTATAATACTTTAATATTGAAGTCATATTTCTCGAAGTCAAAGTCAAATAAATCATAACTGTCACTTACATTGATCTACTTTTTCCCATTCATATCACATAATACGATGAAATTAGAGTCATACTTCTCAAAGTTGAAGTCAAACAAATAATAAGTAGCACATATGTCAATCTAGTTTTCCACTCATTTCATATAATACAATAAAATTAAAGTTATATTTCTCGAAGTTAAGTCAAATAGAATTATAAATATCATTTACATCGATTAACTTCTTCCCACTCATTTCACATAACCAACAAAATTGGAGTCATATATCTCGAAATTAAAAGTCAAAACCAATCATAAGTATTACTTACCTTATACACAAATTGAAATTATATAACATTAATGTGAAGATGCTATGTTTTTACAAATTGATGAGGAATTCAAAACCGAATCGACTGATATGCAACCCTAGTCTAAATGCAAAATAGTTTCTTCTTATGAGTTAACTATATACTTACTATAAACATTTATCATTTCACATTTTTATATTATTGTTGTAACTCAAATGCAATTTTAAAAGAAATTATGTGATTTTTAATAATTTATATTCATCGTTAAGGAGTGCACATGCAACGCACGTGCCGAAATACTAGTTTCAAATAAACGACATACTTGGACTCATATTTCTCAAAATTAAAAATCAAATCAATCATAAATATTACTTACCTTATACACAAATTGAAATCCTATCATGTTAATTTAATCCATTTCTTTCCAATCATTTTCGTATAATACGTTAAAACTGAAGTCATATTATAGAAGTTAGAGTCAAAGAAATCATAGTTATACTTATCTTACACATAAATTGAGACCGTATCACATTAATTTGATCAACTTCTTCCCACTCATTTCGTATAATACATTAATTTTGAAGTCATATTTGTCGAAGTCAAAGTTAAACAAATCATAACTATCACTTACAATGATCTACTTCTTCCCATTCATTTCACACAATACGATAAAATTAGAGTCATATTTCTCGAATTTGAAGTCAAACAAATAATAAGTAGCACTTATGTCAATATATTTTTCACTCATTTTATACAACGCGATAAAATTAAAAGTATATTTCTCGAAGTTAAGTCAAACATAATTATCAATATCATTTACATCAATTAACTTCTTCCCACTCATTTCACATAACCAACAAAATTGGAGTCATATTTGTCGAAATTAAAAGTCAAAACCAATCATAAGTATTACTTACCAAATAAACAAATTGAAATCACATAACATTAATGTGATAATGCTATGTTTTTACAAATCCATGAAGAATTCAAAATCGAATCGACTGATATGCAACCCTAGACTAAATGCAAAATAGTTTCTTCTTATGAGTTAACTATATGTTACAAACATTTATCATTTTACTTTTTATATTATTGTTGTAACTCAAATACAATTTATAAAGAAATTATGTGATTTTTAATAATTTATATTCATCTTTAAGGAGTGCACATGCAACGCACTTGCCGAAACACTAGTTTCAAATAAACGACATAATTGGACTCATATTTCTCAAAATTAAAAATCAAACCAATCATAAATATTACTTACCTTACACACAAATTGAAATTCTATCACATTAATTTAATTCATTTCTCTCCAATCATTTCGCATAATACGTTAAAACTGAAGTCATATTCTAGAAGTTAAAAGTCAAAGAAATCATAGTTATACTTATCTTACACATAAATTGAGATCATATCACATTAATTTGATCAACTTATTGCACTGATTTCGTATAATACGTTAATATTAAAGTCATATTTCTCAAAGTCAAAGTCAAACAAATCATAAATGTCACTTACATTGATCTACTTCTTCCCATTCATTTCACATAATACGATAAAATTAGAGTCATATTTATCGAAGTTGAAGTCAAACAAATAGTAAGTAGCACTTATGTCAATATATTTCTCTTTCATTCATTTCATTTAATGAAATAAAATTAAAGTTCTATTTGTGATTCTTAATAATTTATATTCATCGTTATGGAGTGCAAGTGCAACGCACGTGCTGAAATATTGGTTTCAAATAAATGACAAGATTTGAGTCATATTTCTTGAAATTAAAAATCAGACCAATGATAAAAATTATTTACCTTACACACAAATTGAAATCACATCACATTAATTTGATCTACTTCTTCCCACTCATTTCGTATAATTTGTTAAAATTTAAGTCATATTTCTAAAAGTTAAAAGTCAAAGAAATCATAATTATACTTATATTACACAAATTGAAATCATATCACATTTATTTGATCAACTTCTTCCCACTCATTTCTTATAATACGTTAACAATATAAGTAATATTTTTCAAAGTCAAAGTCAAACATATCATAATTATCACTTATATTGATCTACTTCTTCCCATTCAATTCACATAATACGATAAATTTAGAGTCATATTTCTCAAAGTTGAAGTCAAACAAATAATAAGTAGCACTTAAGTCAATCTATTTTTTTTCATTGATTTCATATAATTTGATAAAATTAAAGTAATATTTGTCTAAGTTAAGTCAAATAAAATTATAATTATCATTTACATTGATTCACTTTTTCCTACTCATTTCACATAAACCATAAAATTGGAGTCATATTTCTCAAAATTAAAAGTCAAACTAATCACAAAATTACTTACCTTATACACAAATTGAAAACACATCATATTAACTTAATGATGCAATGTTTTAAAAATCCATTACGGCTTCTGAACCGATAGGACCGATACACAACCCAGACTAAACGCAATATAGTTTCTTCTTCTGATTAAAGTATATACAATAAACATTTATCATTTTACTTTTTATATATTTGTTGTAACTCAAATACATTTTAAAAAGAAATTATGTGATTTTTAATAATTTATATTTATCGTTATGGAGTGCACGTGCAACGAGTGTGTCAAAATACTTGTTTTAAATAAACAACAAAGTGGAGTCATATTTCTTGAAATTAATAATCAGACAAATCATAAATAATACTTACTTTTAATGCAAATTGAAATCCCATCACATTAATGTGATTTACCTCTATCCACTCATTTCGTATAATACATTAAAATTGAAGTCATATTTCTCAAACTTAGAATTCAAGAAATCATAGTCATACTTATGTTACACACAAATTGAAATCATATCACATTAATTTGATCAACTTCTTCCCACTTACTTCGTATAATACGTTAACGTTGAAGTCATATTTCTCGAAATCAAAGTCAAATAAATCATAATTGTCACCAACATTGATCTACTTCTTCCAAATCATTTTACATATTACAATAATATTAGAGTCATATTTCTCGAAGTTGAAGTTAAACTAAGAATAAATAGGACTTACGTCATTTTTTTCACTCATTTCATATAATGCGATAAAATTAAAGTTATATTTATCGAATTTAAGTCAAACAAAATTATAATTATCATTTACATTGATTCACTTCTTCCTACTCATTTCACATAAACCACAAAATTGGAGTCATATTTCTCAAAATTAAAAGTCAAATCAAATCACAAAATTACTTACCTTATACAAAATTGAATACATATCACATTAACTTAATGATGCAATGTTTTAAAAATCTATGACGACTTTAAAACCGAACAGACCGATGTACAACCCTAGACTAAATGCAAATTAGCTTCTTCTTCTGATTTAAGTATACACTATAAAATTTATCATTTTATTTTTATATTTTTTTTGTAACTCAAATACAATTTAAAAAGAAATTATGTGATTTTTAATAATTTATATTCATGGTTATGGAGTGCTCGTGCAACGCGCGTGCCGAAATACTAATTTCAAATAAACGACATAATTAGAGTCATATTTCTCAAAATTAAAAATCAAACCAATCATAAATATTACTTACCTTACAAATAAGTTAAAATCATATCACATTAATTTAATAAACTTTTTTCAAATCATTTCGTATAATACGTTAAAAATGAAGTAATATTTTTAGAAGCTAGAAGTCACAGAAATCATAATTATACATACCTTCCACACAAATTGAAATCGTATCACATTAATTTGATCAACTTCTTCCCACTCATTTCGAAAAATACTTTAAAAATGAAGTCATAATTATCGAGGTTAAAGTCAAACAAATCATAACTTCAATTAGATTGATCTACTTCTTCCCTTTTATTTCACATAATACAATAAAATAAAAGTCATATTTCTCGAAGTTGAAGTCACACAAATACTAAGTAGCACTTACTTCAATCAATTTTTTCACACATTTCATACAATGCGATAAAATTAAAGTTATATTTGTAAAGGTTAAGTCAAATAAAATTATAATTATCATTTACATTGATTCACTTTCTCCCACTTATTTCACCTAAACGACAAAATTTGAGTCATATTTCTCAAAAATAAAAGTCAAACCAATCACAAAATTACTTACCTAATACAAAAATTGAAATCATATCACATTAACTTTATGATGCAATATTTTAAAAATATATGAAGACTTCAAAATCGAACAGACCGATACACAACCCTACACTAAATGCAAAATAGTTTCTTCTTCTGAGTTAAGTATGCACTAATAACATTTCTCATTTAACTTTATATATTTTTTGTAACTAAAATACAATTTAAAAGGAAATTCTCTGATTCTAATAATTTATATTCATTGTTATGGAGTGCATGTGCAACGAACGTGCCGAAATACTAATTTCAAATAAATGACAAGATTGGAGTCATATTTCTTGAAATTAAAAATCAGATCAATGATAATATTATTTAACTTACACACATATTTAAAACCCATCACATTAATTTTATCCACTTCTTCCCCCTCATTTTGTATAATACGTTAAAATTGATGTCATATTTCTCAAAGTTGGAAGTCCAAGAAATCATAATTATACTTATCTTACACACAAATTGAAATCATTTCACATTGAGTTGATCAACTTCTTTCCACTCATTTCGTATAATACGTAATCATTGAATTCAGATTTCTCAAAGTCAAGTCAAACAGATCATAACTATCACTTACATTGATCTACTTCTTTCCATTCATTTCACATAATACGATAAAATTACAATCGTATTTCACGAAGTTGAAGTCAAACAAATAGAAGTAGCACTTACGTCAATTATTTTTTTCATTGTTTTATATAATTTGATAAAATTAAAGTTATATTTATCGAAGTTAAGTCAAACAAAACTATAATTATCATTTACATTGTTTCACTTCTTCCTACTCATTTCACATGAACCACAAAATAAGAGTCATATTTCTCAAAATTAAAAATCAATACTAATCACAAAATTACATACCTATATACAAATTGAAATCATATCACATTAATTTAATGATGTAATGTTATAACAATCCATGACGACTTCAAAATCAAAAAAACCGATACACAATCTTAGTCTAAATGTAAAGTAGTTTGTTCTTCTGACTAAAGTACACACAATAAATATTTATCATTTTACTTTTTATATACTTGTTGTAACTCAAATATAATTTAAAACAAAATTATGTGATTTTAATAATTTATATTCATCGTTATGGAGTGGACGTGCAACGCGCATGCCGAAATACTAGTTTCAAATGAACAACAAAATTGGAGTCATATTTCTTGAAATTAATAATTAGACCAATCATAAATATTACTTACCTTACACGCAAATTGAAATTCCATCATATTAATTTGATTTACTTCTTCCCACTCTTTTCGTATAATACGTTAAAATTGAAGTCATATTTTTCAAAGTTAGAAGTCAAAGAAATCATAATTATACTTACCTAACACATAGATGTAAATTAGATTATATTAATTTGATCAAATTCTTCACACTCATTTCGTATAATACGTTAATATTTAAGTCAAATTTCTCGCTCTCAAATTCAAACAAATCATCACTGTCACTTACATTGATCTACTTCTTCTCATTCATTACACATAATACGATAATATTAGAGTCATATTTCTCGAAGTTAAAGTTAAACAAACAATAAGTAGCACTAACATCAATTTTTTTTTCATTCATTTCATATAATGCGATAAAATTAACATTATATTTGTCGAAGTTAAATGAAACAAAATTATAATTATCATTTACACTAATTCACTTCTTCCCACTCATTTCACATAAACGACAAAATTGGAGTCATATTTCTCAAAATTAAAAGTCAAAACCAATCACAAAATTACTTACCTTATACAAAAATTGAAATCATATCACATTAACTTGATAATGCAATATTTCAAAAATCCATACCGTCACAATCTCCGTAGGTGGTCTCTTCTACATTTCTTCGCTCAAAATCTCCGCATTCGTCTTTGTAAAGATTTCCTGCAAAATAAAGAGAAACTTATATAAACATTAGTACAAAAAGGCTTTTGGACACACTAAACTTAAGCAAAAAGTATTAATAATACCGTGAAACCACGGTATATCAACACCCTCAACTTAAATTCGTTGTTTGTCCTCAAGCGACGCACTATGAATCAATACAAAATCTTTGTACAATAGTATCCATGTTTTATCCTTTGTACTCATTTGGCTATCAATCCCGATTAATCTCATCAAATCTATGCATGCTATCACTATTAGGCTTGAATTATCTGGGATCAGAACATGACACAGACTCACCATGCACTAACACCTATCCTCTTCAATTTCTCACCAAGGTGCTAACAATTTTGGTATTGCAACTAGTGTCCTCGCTTTAAAACAAAATCCTCATTTTTCACACAATGATTTCATTTTGAGTATAAGGATTACTTTTCAACACTCGCACTCAGAACAAAGTCACACTCATTCATACCTATTGCCATAAGCTTGCCCTTATTTTCACTGCCTTAAGTTCGCTATACAACCCTTAGGATCACGATAGGACTTTCTTAGCTTGTAAAATAGGCTCAAGGTCAGGTAGGGTATATTTAGGTATACGTTAGTGACTTTTTGCCCTCCTTGACATATCGGCTAAACCTTCCACCTTCTATCATTTTATCTCGCCCAGTCTCTCATACTCTTTCACCTTGCTATTTCCTCTTCTTTCTTCATTTGTGTAAGTGACTCTCTTCTTTTCTTGCTGGTATTTCTTGTATATTTTTCTTTTTCTTTACTTCTCTTTCAACTAATTCTTGAGTCACTTTATTTTTCTTCTTTCTCTCCCTTTGTTCTTTCAACCCCACTTTCCAAAGCATTCCTCATAATAGCCACCCTCAACTCATGGCTTTGCCATGAGTCAAGGTACACAATACCCAAAGTTGGGTCAGGGCCATAACGGAGGTTGTTTACTGCATTAGCCACCCTCAACTTATGCTTTTGGCATAAGCTGAGGTGCACATGTCCAAGGAGGGACCAGGGCCAACACATTATTCCCAGAAAAAAACAGTTGGGGTGAAAAAGAAAGGTCTAATTTAAGCTCAGATCATTTGGATCAAAGAAGGATAAATTTCATTTGGTTCTCTTTTATTTAGGCTAAAAATGGGCTATATTGAATAAGGGCCTATGATCCTTTCCTAATTTTTTATTACAGCTTACTTTTAGCAGGACTAACCAGGCAAGTTCTAGCTCAGTACAGATAGTGGACTATTCAAATCTTCCTCACACTCACTTGACATCTCTTCACTCTCCCAGATTATCAGACCCTTAGTTTGAATTTCAGACTTAGGGTAATGCAATGGTGTATATCTATGTCATGCTTAGAGCCACACATTTATCAGTTATTATGCCTAGTCATGCATCATTTTCCAATTTGTCAGGATATCATTTTAGCCATCATGCTCCAGAATTATACTATGTACAAAAGATATAGACATGCCGGTTCAATAGAAAAAGTAATCAGTCTTTTGGGGAAAAAGAACACAGGCAAGAAAACCCAAAAAGAGGATAGTGAATTGGGCTACTCAGACTTCACCCTAACACTCACTTTCCATTTACCCCACCCCCAACAAAAAAAAATGCAATTGACCCCAATGCATAAAAAAAAATTAAATACTAGTGTGGTAGGTGAAGCAAACCTATGGCGCAAAGCGCCGTCGATCAGCAAGCTAGTGGGTCCGGTTCCCCGGAACCCACATCCTCTTCAATCTGGACACCCTCAGTGGTGTCCTCAGCAACAACCGCATTATCTGTACTGCCTCCTGCTATCTCCACAGTTCGAGATCTAGACTCCCTAGCCGCTAACTCTGATGCTCTCATCTGATGTGCCTCCTCCTCAGCAAGTGAGGCTCTCCTCGCAGCCTCCATCTCTCGGCGCTCCTATTTCCGTGCTCGCGCCTCTTTCTCTGCTCGACCTCTACGCCTCTTGGCATGCTCTCGAGGGGGAGGTGGTGGAATCTCTGAAGTAGCGAATAGGGCCGCCAACACGGTGTCATCAGCAGGATCGACAGAAGGGGCCTCAAACTCCGGCACCCTAGCCTCTAAGATCGTGTCAATATCTGTGCGAAGGATGTCGACCGCAGCCTGAAGAGTTGACACATCCACTGGAGGGGCAGGCCGGGCTACCACCCTCAACTCAAAGTCGTCCAAGCGCTGGTGAACCTCAGCGATCTTCCGCTCTGTATACTTGACCATTTTCCTCTCTAGGCACTCTTCTGACTCAGTAATAGACTTCTGCATCAACGGATGGATATGATGCAGAAGTGTAGCCATTTGCGCCTCTAATTTTTGGACCCTAGCAAGCGGGACCAGTGCCTGTAGAGGGGTTGTGCGAGAGGAGCTCGGGGCAGTGCTACTACCCGGGATAGACTCGAGCGGGGTAGTGTCAGTGGACGCCGCCTGTGTAACCGTGGGGCCTGGGCTACCGTATCAGCAAGATCATCAGCAAGTGGGGGCAGCTCTGGACGGGGCCCTCTGTGTGGAGCCAATTCATTGGCCTCATCTCTGATGAGGCCGACGTCAACAGTGCCCTGCGGGGTCTTGATCTGATCTACGTGTCATATAGGCACACCTATAGATCTGTAGAGAGAAAAGATGATGCACGGGAAAGGGTAAGTAATAGTGACCTTGAAAGCTCTTTCGTTCATGACTGCCTGTAGAAGCCACGTGAAATCCACCTCGAACCCAGCAATCATTGCCGCCATCAACACTGCTTGATCCCATGTAACGATATTATCAGCGGCTGTGGGGGAAAGGTAGTGGCGAACAATCAGCCACAAGAACTTCGCCGTGAAAGTTAGGTTGGCCTTCTTGATGACCCCCTTTGGCTCCGTCACCCAGTCGGCACCCTCTCTATCAACGGGCAGGTGCAGGGCCATCTACCTCTTGCTGGTCTCTCTCAGCGATGGCTTACGCAGGAACTGGTCATCTTTAACAATCTGCCATCGGTAGTTTAACTCGGCAGTGAGAGGTGTCCGAGTAGCATCAAAACCCTCGCCGTATAGAAACCGACGGATGGCAAGAAGGGAAATGTAAACCTGCACGCCCCGTACTCGGACCTGCTCCAGTGGGGCCTATTTGGCGGGAGCAGCCTGCCTATCTATCTGTGATCGGAGAGTCGCTACGTAGGATGCGTAGAACTGTCAGACCATTTCTTCACTGTAACGTCCCAACGGACGTGCTGTCCACTCTAGGCGATGCCTGGTGAAGAGATTGTGGATCTCAGGCATCGTCGGGAGACTCCCTGTAAGGACCCGCCGCTCCAAGGTGAGTGTTTGAGTCATAACTCCTTTGTTAGTGAGGAACTTGGCGTCGGAGTACACTTGAAATTGCCCGTCGACACACCACTGGTTGGGCTGGTCAGTAGCTGGGGTAGGGGCCTGAGCTGGTGAACCAGATGTGGATTCCGAACTGCCATCCTCATCAGACGAGGCCGACGCTACAGCGGTGGTGGGTGCGGGAACCTCAGCAGAGCCGGAGGCTTCCTCCGACCAGGATACTACTAAGGAGCCAGATGCTCCTTCTTCATTTGTGGCCGACCCAGAGGGTATGCCGGTCAGTGTGTGCTCCTCATCAGACTGGGAGGCAGTGACTACGCCGGAGCCACCTTTTTGGGTGTGGCTTTGGGACCACGTGCAGCACGGGAAGGGGTGGAAGTGCTTGAGGGCACGTACTCGGGGTCACGCTCATCATCACAGCCAATGACCATGCAGGCAGACGGGGCGACAGACTTCGATCGCCCGCGTGCATAGATTCTATCTTGCTTGGGTGACATAGTAGATAGTACCTGTAAAGGATCAATATTGGTACGAGAAGTGGCAAACAAGACAAGCAGAACCACAAAAAAAATTTAAAACAGTATGTCATTTCTATGGTAACAGTGACACACGACGGGCCTGGTGACGGCTCGTCGTGACTATGACGGACCGTCATGGGGTCCGTCGTGTCTTACTTACACTATGTATATATGGAGAACCTTGAAGGGGAGTCTCTGACTAGTATGACGGTATGTGTAGGACGGACCGTCACAAGTACGACGGTCCATCGTAGGTGTCCGTCAGAGGACACTTAAAAAAAACGAGAGACCCTTAGGAGAGGGGTCTCTGACCGTCATAACGGTCATGCAGGACAGACCGTCGTGGGTACGACGGTCCGTCACATGTTTCCATTGAAGGACACGGAGAAAAAGTGAGAGACCCTCATAAAGAGGGTCTCTGAAAACCAGATCGGTTGTGCAGGACGGACCATCGTGGGTATGACGGTCCGTCACATGTGTCCGTTGAAGGACACTTAGAAAAAGTGAGAGACCCTCAGAAAGAGGGTCTCTGATAACCAGAACGGTTGTGCAGAACAGACCATCGTGGATATGACGGTCCATCACATGTGTCCGTTGAAGGACACTTAGAAAAAGATGGACAGTGGGGTGTTAGGGCTTTTGGAAAGGACCCCACGATGGTCCGTCGTTGGTACGACGGTCCGTCATCGGGGTCTCATTTTGTAACTCAGTGATAGAACTTGGGGTACCCCATGCATCCCCGATGAACCCAAATCGAAATTGTGGTGTTTTGGACCTACATTTGTCTAAGCCAACTACCTAGGAAACTAGCAATGCAAAAGCACCTATGTCTAGGGTTGTAAACACGGCAATTTCGAACATTTTTTAACCTAAATTAGGCAGAATCTTATATAAAAGAAACGAATTAAGCTAGATTAAGCTAATACTAATTAATAAACAAAAATGCAGGATAAATGAGTAGAAATTAGAGACACATACCTTAGAATTGGAGAAAAGCAAGATGGATAAGTACTCGGTGACCGGTAAGACAACCACAGCAGCAACTCCGACTAGTAGGTTATAACTTGTAGGGCTTTGGAGAATTTTGGGGGAACAATGATCGGTTGATAGAGTGAGAGATTGTGGAAGTTGAAAAGAGAGGGAAATGGGAGGATTAATGAAGGAATGGGGTGAAATGAGCGGTTGGGGAGTTTAAATGGGCAAATTTTATAATAAAATCCAATCGGGTCGAGTCGGGTATGCCTCATTAATCACGCGACAATTCACCAACGACGTTCCATCGCAGTTGTGACGACTCATCATTGGTTCCGTCGTGTATGCGCTAGTTTGAAAATAACAGAAAGACGTACCTGGTACGACGGACGCATACGACGGTCCGTCGCAGGCGCAACGGTCCGTCGATGTATCAGTCAGTGACTGCTGCAGAGTAATTTTCAGCAGAATTTCCTGGTGATGTGCCTGCAAATTTCAAAATCCATTAGTAGAAAATGCTACAATTACTAGAAATAAAAACTATAAGTATTGGGTTGCCTCCCAACAAGCGCCTAAGCGCCTGATTTAACATCGCGGCACGACCGAGGACACTTGATTACTCAGACTTAATCAAGATGGTACTGCAAGAATTAAAAACAATAAAACAAAGTAAAATCAAGAAAATATCAACCAAACTATAGTAATAAGTTCAAGTTAATCTAAAAGTTATAATCCCCGGCAGCGGCGCCAAAATTTGATACGCTCTAACTTACTTCTCAAATAAGAAGTAAAGCGGTCGTGTCAAGTAAATAACCCAACTAGTGAGGTTGGGATCGTTCCCACGAGGAAAATAGTCTAGACTTAACTTCAATCTATTATTACAATTGTTCAGTCTTGGAAAGCAAAAACAATAAAAGGGGGGTTTCTATTTCTAAATGAATAAAAATAATTAACGCAATTGAAAGAGACACTTCACAGCTTTGAATGTTGGATTTTAATAAATTAATCAAAGTAACTAGGGTTTACGTGTTCCCCACAGGTTCATAACTTGATAATTCTAACTATAACAATTCTTTCCTAGTATCTTGCATGCAAAGTGATAAGTTATGTATTTCTAAATAATTGGTCCGGCATCTAGAAAATCTCACTCCGCACCTTGGTCCGGCTACGTGTGTTGCTATCCTAACCCTTATCTTTACCTCATATTAAGCATCGTATTTGATATTTGACTAAGTTATTACCTTGTACCAATCAATACTAGCCTATTAGATAGTATACACTAAATCTATGTTGATAATTCTTTTCCTATCATCTACCTCCTTGGTCCGGCAAGTAGCATTAAGGCGAGTTCTAACGTTGTCCATCCGTTAAAAAGACTTCTAAGCGAAAGAATTATTAATACATGCAAGACACTATTCTAGAATCGTTATTTTAGTTAGGTTTTATCTCATTATTTGCCTATGGTTCCCACAACCCTAATTATGGAGTTTAGTTACTCATAGTCATAATCACAATATTCAAATATATTAAATAAGAATTCATGTACTTACTTCAACGAGAAAGAGTAAAATTTGAAAGTTTGCTTGATTAATCACCAAAAATCACTTGCAAGAATTTCAAAGTAATCAATAATCTCCCAAAAAGTCTAATGATAATCAAAATGTGTCTAACAATACAGAGTATAATAATGATCCCCAGAGTCTAACCTCAAAACGAGGTTTTTCGAACTATTTATAGAAAATAAAAACCTAATTAAACAAGGACTCTATTTGCTGGAAATCTGTCAAAACGCGGTTGGGTCGACGGACCTCGCGACGGATCGTCGTGGTCACGACGGACCATCGTGGACTCCGTCGTCCCATACTTATGCAATTTCTTCTGTTGCTCTCTTCATTACCCTCGACGGCAAGTATGACGGACCGTCATAGGCACAACGGTCCGTCGAGGGTCTTCGTTCCAAAACACTTCAACTCTTGGAATATGGGTACTGGGATTACTTCTCTGAACTTCATGAAGAACCTGCAGGACGGACCGTCATAGACACGACGTACCGTCACAAGCTTCGTAACCCCACACTTGGTCAGACTTCCCCATCTTCCTTCAGCAGCTGCACTACGCTGCCACCTACGGACCGTCACAAGCACAACGGACCGTCACAATCTCCGTAGGTGGTCTCTTCTGCATTTCTTCGCTCAAATATCTGCATTCGTCTTTGGACAGATTTCCTGCAAAATAAAGAGAAACTTATATAAACATTAGCACAAAAAGGCTTTTGGACACACTAAACTTAAGGAAAAGTATTAATAATACCGTGAAACCACGGTATATCAAACGTGACACTCCGATCCAATAATATCATTAATTTTTTATTCGCTAATAATATTTCATCGAGCCTTCTTTATTCAAGGCATTACTTCAAATAGAGATGGTTTAAGATTATACATTCCACGATCTCAAGATTTCAGACCAATCACAAAACACACGACCAAGCCACACAATCAAGTACATAGAAAACTTCACAATATCATTTAATGCATATCAATCACTATTAAGAGTTTACTATGAAATAGCATAAACCATAACCTACCTACACCGAAGAACCGAAGTCATGGAAATTACTTCTCCAAGTTTTTCCTTTCCTTAATACTTCCAAACCTTTCCAATCTATCAAATATATATGTATAATTTGTAAATTAATGAGTATATAAATATTCATGCTACTATATGTCTAGCCTAGACCCAAAGGTAAATCTTATTCCTCCATATAAAATAATTTTAATGTAATTCAACTAATTTGATAGACCTAATATTTAATTGCCTATCTCAATATTTTAACTTTAAATCCAATAAGATACTAAAATTACATACAGTCTCCAGGATTTTTACTTTTGTGCTAACTCTATTCAATCTATTAGAACGTATATGATTGTAATAATTAAGTCAACTGCTAATCATTACTGATAATTGGTAATTAAGAAGTTATACAACAATACCAAAAACTCATGTGAATGACCAAGAAAGTTTCAACCAAATTTTTATTAAAATCCACAAAAACAAAACAAAACTTATATTGGTTGTTACCCCACTTTGACCGATCATTACCCCTAAAATTGTCCCCTAATCAGTGAATTAATATCCTAACCAAGGAAATTACTAATTGTCTTCTGGTTCCATTCATCCAACACAACAACACGGTAAATGCTTCTATATTCATTGTATGTCTATACAATTATGAAGCTTCAATTGTTATCTGAATACCTTAGTTTTGTTTTTTTAGTAACCATTAGATAATTATTAATTTAAACCTTTGCCTCCACCAACCTCAAATCTAATAAACTAACAGCACTTTTCAACATTAACTAGGGCCTCAAATTTCCTTTATAAAATAATAATTTACTAATATATGACAACAGTAATACATTCCAAATTGATCATAAGTTCTGGAAATTACCTCGAGTACACATGACTTTCATTCATTCAACGTCGTTATTCTCCTCTTCCCCTCTTTTCTATCTTTCTACAGATAATTTGTTAACCTAATTATTTAAAATCGATTTATAAAAGTGTGAAAGTGACTCACTATTAATTATAATATTATATTCTTTAACCACCAACTAAATAAGATATTAAAACTACCCCATTATTTCTATAATTGTAGTTATGAATGGTCCAAAATACCTATTTAAATTACATTGAAAGAGTATTATTATGAAATAAAAATCTCTAATATTTAAAACGACTAAATGGGTCGTTACAGTTAAAAATCAAACCTATCATAAATATTACTTACCTTACACACAAATTAAAATCCTATCACATTAATTTAATCGACTCATTTCCATTGATTTGGTATAATACAGTAAAACAAAAGTCATATTTTTAGAAGTTAGAAGTCAAAGAAATCATAATTATACTTACCTTCCACACAAGTTGAAATCGTATCACATTAGTTTGATCAACTCCTTCCCACTCATTTCATATAATACGTTAAAATAGAATTCATATATCTCGAAGTCAAAGTTAAACAAATCATAATTGTCTCTTACATTGATCTACTTCTTCCCATTCATTTCACATAATACAATAAAATTAGAGTCATATTTTTCGAAGACGAAGTCAAACAAATAATATGCAGCACTTACGTCAATTTATTTTTTTCACTCATTTCATCTAATGCGATAAAATTATAGTTATATTTGTCGAAGTTAAGTCAAACAAAATTATAATTATCATTAACATTGATTCACTTCTTCCTACTCGTTTCACATAAACCACAAAATAGGAGTCATATTTCTCAAAATTAAAAGTCAAAACCAACACAAAATTACTTACTTTATACACAAATTGAAATCATATCACATTAACTTAATGATGCAATGTTTTAAAAATCCATGACGACTTCAAAATCGAACAAACCGATATGCAACCCTAGACTAAATGCAAAATAGTTTCTTCTTCAAATTTAAGTATACACTATAAACATTTATCATTTTATTTTTATATTTTTTTTGTAACTCAAATACAATTTAAAAATAAATTATGTAATTTTTAATAATTTATATTCATGGTTATGGGGTGCACGTGCAACACCGTGCTAAAATACTAGTTACAAACAAACGACATAATTGGAGTCATATTTCTCAAAATAAAAAATCAAACCAATCATAAATATTAATATCCTTACACACAAATTGAAATCCTTTCACATTAATTTAATCGAATTATTTCCAATCGTTTCGTATAATGCGTTAAAACTGAAGTCATATTTTTAGAACGTTAGAAGTCAAAGAAATCATAATTATACTTACCTTACAAGCAAATTGAAATTGTATTACATTAGTTTGATCAACTTTTTCCTGCTCATTTCGTAAAAAGTGTTAAAATTGAAGTCATATTTCTCAAAGTCAAAGTCAAACAAATCATAATTGTCACTTACATTGATCTGCTTCTTCCCATTCATTTCGCATAATACAATAAAATTAGAGTCATATTTCTCGAAGATTAAATCAAACAAATAATAAGTATTACTTACGTCAATCTATTTTTTCATTCATTTCATATAATGCGATACAAATAAAGTTATATTTGTCGAAGTTAAGTCAAACAAAATTATAATTATCATTTACATTGATTGAATTCTTTCCACTCATTTCACATAAACTACAAAATTGGAGTCATATTTCTTAAAATTAAAAGTCAAAATCAATCACAAAACTACTTACCTTATACACAAATTGAAATCATATCACATTAACTTGATGACGCAATGTTTTAAAAAACCATGAAGACTTCAAAATCGAACAGATCGATACACAACTCTACACTAAATCCAAAATAGTTTCTTCTTCTGAGTTAAGTATGCACTAATAACATTAATCATTTTACTTTATATATTTTTTTTAAAACTCAAATACAATTTAAAAAGAAATTATTTGATTTTTAATAATTTATATACATGATTATGGAGTGCAGGTGCTACGCACTTGCTGAAATACTAGTTTCAAATAAACGACAAGATTGGAGTTATATTTCTTGAAATTAAAAATCAGACCAATCATAAATATTATTTACCTTACACACAAATTGAAATTCCATCACATTAATTTGATCCACTTCTTTCCAATCATTTCGTATAATACATTAAAATTGAAGTCATATTTCTCAAAGTTAGAAGTAAAAAATATCATAATTATACTTATCTTACACACAAATTTAAATCATATCACATTAATTTGATCAACTTCTTCCCACTTATTTCATATAATACGTTAGCATTGAAGTCATATTTCTCGAAGTCAAAGTCAAACAAATCATAATTGTCATGTACATTGATCTACTTCTTCCCATTCATTACACATAATACAATAAAATTACAATCATATTTTTCGAAGTTGAAGTCAAACAAATAATAAGTAGCACTTACGTCAATCTATTTTTTTCATTGATTTCATATAATTTGATAAAATTAAAGTAATAATTGTCTAAGTTAAGTCAAACAAAATTATAATTATCATTTACATTGATTCACTTTTTCCTACTCACTTCACATAAACCATAAAATTGGAGTCATATTTCTCAAAATTAAAAGTCAAACTAATCACAAATTTACTTACCTTATACACAAATTGAAAACATATCACATTAACTTAATGATGCAATGTTTCAAAAATCCATTACGGCTTCTGAACCGATAGGACCGATTACAACCCTAGACTAAACGCAATATAGTTTCTTCTTCTGATTAAAGTATATACAATAAACATTTATCATTTTAATTTTTATATATTTGTTGTAACTCAAATACATTTTAAAAAGAAATTATGTGATTTTTAATAATTTATATTTATAGTTATGGAGTGCACGTGCAACGCGTGTGTCGAAATACTAGTTTTAAATAAACAATAAAGTGGAGTCATATTTCTTGAAATTAATAATCAGACCAATCATAAATATTACTTTCCTTAAATGCAAATTGAAATCCCATCACATTAATGTGATTTACTTCTATCCACTCATTTCGTATAATACGTTAAAATTAAAGTCATATTTCTCAAAGTTAGAAGTCAAGAAATCATAGTCATACTTATCTTACACACAAATTGAAATCATATCACATTAATTTGATCAACTTCTTCCCTTTTACTTCGTATAATACGTTAACATTGAAGTCATATTTCTCGAAGTCAAAGTCAAACAAATCATAATTGTCACAAACATTGATCTACTTCTTCCAATTCATTTTATAGATTACAATAAAATTAGAGTCATATTTCTCTAAGTTGAAGTCAAACAAATAATAAGTAGAACTTACGTCAATTTAATTTTTCACTCGTTTCATATAATGCGATAAAATAAAGTTATATTTGTCGAAGCGAAGTCAAACAAAATTATAATTATCATTTACATTGATTAACTTCTACCCACTCATTTCACATAAACGATAAAATTGGAATCATCTTTCTCAAAAAAAGTCAAAACCAATCACAAAATTACTTATACACAAATTGAAATCATATCACATTAACTTGGTGATGCAATGTTTGAAAAATTCATGGCGACTTCAAAATCGAACAGACCGATACATAACCCTACACTAAATGCAAAATTGTTTCTTCTTCTGAGTTAAGTATACACTATAAACATTTATCATTTTACTTCATATAGTTTTGTTAAAACTCAAGTACAATTTAAAAAGAAATTATGTGATTTTTAATAATTTATATTCATCGATATGGAGTGTACGTACAACACGCATGTTGAAATACTAGTTTCAAATAAACGACAAGATTGGACTCATATTTCTTGAAATTAAAAATCTGACCAATCATAAATATTTTTACTTTACTCAAATATTGAAATCTCTTCACATTAGTTTGATCCATTTCTTTCCACTCATTTCGTATAATACGTTAAAATTGAAGTCATATTTCTCAAAGTTAGATTTAAATGAACTCATAATTATACCTATCTTACACACAAATTGAGATCACATCACATTAGTTTGATCAACTTTTTCCCACTCATTTCGTATTATACGTTAACATTGAAGTCATATTTCTCAAAGTCAAAGTCAAACAAATCATAACAATCACTTATATTGATTTACTTCTTCCCATTCATTTCACATAATACGATAAAAATAGAGTCTAATTTCTCGAAGTTGAAGTCAAACAAATAATAAGTAGCACTTATGTCAATCTACTTTTTTACTCATTTCATATAATGTGATAAAATTAAAGTTATATTTGTCGAAGTTAAGTCAAATAAAATTATAATTTTATTACATTGATTCACTTCTTCCTACTCATTTCACATAAACAACAAAATTGGCATCATATTTCACTAAATTAAAATTCAAAACCAATCACAAAATTACTTACCTAAACACAAATTGAAATCATATCAAATAAACTTAATGATACAATATTTTAAAAATTCATGACCACTTCAAAATCGAACAAACCAATACACAACCCTAGACTAAATGCAAAGTAGTTTCTTCTTCTGATTTATGTGTACTCTATAAGCATTTATCTTTTTACTTTTTATATTTTTGTTGTATCTCAAATAAAACTTAAAATTAAATTATGTTATTTTTAATAATTTATATTCATGGTTATGGAGTACAAGTGCAACGCGCGTGGCGAAAAACTAGTTTCAAATAAATGATATAATTGGAGTCATATTTCTCAAAATTAAAAATCAGATGAATCATAAATATTATTTACCTTACACACAAATTGAAATCCCATCACATTAATTTAATCAAATTCTTCCCACTCATTTCGTATAATACGTTAAAATTGAAGTCATATTTTTCGAAGTTAGAAGTCAAAGAAATCATAATTATACGTATCTTACACATAAATTGAAATTGGATTATATCAATTTGATCAAACTCTTCACAATCATTTCGTATAATACGTTAATATTTAAGTCATATTTCTTGATACTAAAGTCAAACAAATCATAATAGTCACTTGCATTGATTTACTTCTTCTCATTCATTTCACATAATACTATACATATTTCTCGAAGTTGAAGTCAAACAAATAATGAGTAGCACTTACGTCAATTGATTTTTTTCACTCATTTCATATAATGCGATAAAACTAAAGTTGTATTTTTCAAAGTCAAGTCAAACAAAATTATAATTATCATTTACATTGAGTCACTTCTTCCCACTCATTTCACATAAACGACAAAATTGGAGTCATATTTCTCGAAATTAAAAGTCAAAACCAATCAAAAAATTACTTACCTTATACACATTGAAATTATATCACATTAACATGATGATGCAATGTTTAAAAAATTCATGGCAACTTCAAAATCAAACAGATCGATACACAATCCTACACTAAATGCAAAATAGTTTCTTCTTCTATAGTTAAGTAGGAACTATAACAATTTATCATTTTACTTTTTATATTCTTGTTGTAACTCAAATACAATTTAAAAAGAAATTATGTGATTTTTAATTATTTATATTCATTGTTATGGAGTGCACGTGCAACGCACGTATTGAAATACTAGTTTTAAATAAACGACAATATTAGAGTCATATTTCTTGAAATTAAAAATCAGACAAATCATAAATATTATTTAGGAAAAATTACATAAATTAATATATTTTAAAAAATAATTACTGATTTTAGCGATAATTTTTGTTTATTACCATTTATAGCAATGCTTTGTTAATCTGTAATATGTATTAAAAGTGAATTATGTATGCAATATATATGAATTATAATTGTTTTTTGAAATATATCATGTTTGTTTGGTAAAAAAATTGTCACATTGTATTATAAGTGTATTAAAATGTGTGATAAATGTATTATTCATCATTAAAATTTTTATTATATGTGAATAATAAATTGTTCTTTGTAATATGTATTAAATTTGTATTATAAATGAATTAAAAGTGATCAAGTGAAATAAAAATATTATTGCTATAAATGGTAAATATTTTTTTATTATAGTATATTTATGTAAGTTTCCCTATTATTTACCTTACACACAAATTGAAATCTCATCACATTAACTTGATCCACTTCTTTTCAATCATTTGTATAATACGTTAAAGTTGAAGTCATACTTTTAGAAGTTCAAGAAATCATAATTATACTTATCTTACACACAAATTGAAATCGTATCACAATAATTTGATCAGCTTCTTCCCACTCATTTCGTATTATACGTTAATATTGAAGTCATATTTCTCGAAGACAAAGTCAAACAAATCATAACATTCACTTACATTGATCAACTTCTTCCAATTCATTTTACATAATACAATAAATTATAGTCATGTTTGTTGAAGTTGAAGTCAAACAAATAACAAGTAGCACTTACGTCAATCTATTTTTTCACTCATTTCATATAATGCGATAAATTAAAGTTATATTTGTAAAAGTTAAGTCAAACAAAACTATAATTATCATTACATTGATTCACTTCTTCCTACTCTTTTCACATAAACCACAAAATTGGAGTCATATTTCTCAAAGTTAAAAGTCAAAATCAATCAAAAAATTATTTACCTTATACACAAATTGAAATCATATCACATTAACTTAATGATGCAATGTTTTAAAAATCCATGACGACTTCAAAATCGAAATGACCGATACACAACCCTAGACTAAATGCTTAGTAGTTTCTTCTTCTGATTTAAGTATACACTATAAACATTTATCATTTTACTTTTTATATTTTTGTTGTAACTCAAATAAAATTTGAAAAAAAATTATCTGATTTTTAATAATTTATATTCATGGTTATGGAGTACACGTGCAAACGCGCGTGCTGAAATACTAGTTACAAATAAACGACATATTGGAGTTATATTTCTCAAAATTAAAAATCAAACCAATCATAAATATTACTTACCTTATAGGCAAATTAAAATCCTATCACATTACTTTGATCGACTTCTTCCCACTCATTTCGTATAATACGCTAAAATTGAAGTCATATTTTTCGAATTAGAAGTCAAAGAAATCATAATTATACTTGTCTGACTCATAAATTGAAATTGAATTATATTAATTTGATCAAACTCTTTACATTCTGTAACGGCCCTTTGGGTCGTTTCGTGTGTTAAAACCTTATGTTTCATAAAATGCTTTTCGATATATTCTAAGTGGATATTTTGGACTATTCATAATTTTAATTATAAAATTAGTGGGGTAGTTTATAATTTATAGAGTTGGTGGTTAAAAAATAATAATAATAAAAATAAATAAATAAAGGGTCACTTTTACCCCATTATAATATTAAGGTATACAATAAGGGTGATAAATGATCTGTAGAAAGGAGAGGAAAAAAATAGAAAGGAGGTGCACGTTTGGATTGGATCATATTTCTTGAAATTAAAAATCAGACCAATCATAAATATTATTTAACTTACACACAAATTGAAATCTCATCACATTAATTTGATCCACTTCTTTCCAATCATTTTGTATAATACGTTAAAGCTGAAGTCATATTTTTAGAAGTCAAAGAAATCATAATTATACTTATCTTACACACAAATTGAAATCGTATCACATTAATTTGATCAACTTCTTCCCACTCATTTTGTATAATATGTTAAAATTGAAGTCATATTTCTCGAAATCAAAGTCAAACAAATCATAATTGTCTCTTATATGGATCAACCTCTTCCCATTCATTTCACATAATACGATAAAATTAGAGTCATATTTCTCGAAGTTGAAGTGAAACAAATAATAAGTAGCACTAACGCCAATCAATTTTTTTCCACTCATTTTATATAATGTAATAAAATTAATGTTATATTTCTTGAAGTTAAGTCAAACAGAATTATAATTATTATTTACATCGATTCACTTCTTCCCACTTATTTCACATAAACAACAAAATTGGAATTATCTTTCTCAAAATTAAAAGTCAAAACCAATAATAAATATTATTTATCTTATACACAAATTAAAATCATATCACATTCACTTGATAATATAATGTTTTTAATAATCTATGAGAACATGTAAATTGGAGAAAAACAACTCAACAAGTTCAGGCTTCCCAATTTTAGTCCAATGGTTTCACAAGTCTACATAAAAAGTATCTAAATCAAATTTATGGATAAGTTTTAGTGATTATCAATGCATTAAGCAAAAAAAAAAAACTATGACACCTAAAAGGAATAATGGAGCATTGTATATTATTTTTAGTAGAATTTCTGTGAACTATTTTTTTGTGCGCTAAAGAGGTATGTGACAACTAAATCTAAATGAAAGAATGGTCTACTTCAATAAAATACACTAGAAAATTATCTGGGATTCACAGTCGTAGATGACTTTGTTTAAGTTCCAACTAATCCTTTTAACACTTCACTTCAAAAAATGCGAGATATTGTCAGGTGAAAAATCGTAGCTAATTTATACGTAAATTATACTAGTAAATAGCCCTTGGTCACGATAACTTAGTCACGGTCGATAACATGTTCATAACGGGCGTTGCCGATAAATTGTCCAATATCTTAAAATTTGTGGTAACATTTAGTTAGCCACAATTAGACTAAAATATAGTGACGATTGAGCGGTATAAATCTTATTGTCTGAAAGACATACGTGTATTTTTAACACGTGACTCGTGGGTTTCTTGTTTCGAAAACAAGCATATGTTTTTGTTCTCCTTTTGGGACTGGGAAAGGGGTTCTTATAACCTAGAAAATATCATTGACTTCCTTTACGTACATACTTACACAAGTAAGTTCGACTAAAATTTGAAATGACATTATATATAAATATGCACTTTAACTTAATCTCAGTTAACATATCTATGCCACCATTAAACTTATTGTCACGACCCAATTGAGGATCATGACCGGCAATAAGGGAAAAGAATCCAAAAACAAGTCTTAACATAAATCTACAAAAAATCGGACATAGTTCCTTTGTTTTAAGGTCTATCCTGAATTTTTTTATGTCTCAGAAATTCACAACACAGCCAATAGCAACTATAAGCCACGACTTGATATCCTTCAGTGATCTAATTGTCATGCAATAAACCCAATTCATTTCCAAATTACGAAAACAAGTTTCAACTAGTTACATTACTATAATACAAGGACTAATCATGACTCAAATCAAAGGAATGACAAATAGAGAGACTCTAAGAGTTTTGAAACGAAACATAACAAATCAATAGAGTGAGTAATAATACTTAACCACAACCATTTTAATGAGGGACAAGTCAGAAAACATGCTAGTACAATAATCATAATTATGAAATAATGTTCTTTCAGAAACAATAACAATATTGAATCTTTTGTAACTCCTATAAGCAAAAACAATGTAAATACTTAATAGTAAACTCAAAAAAACTTTTTCACATCAAATCTTATAACTGTAAATTTAGAAAAACGTTTTCATATCAAATCTTATATTTGGGAGGTTTTCAAGGATGAATCATGAAATCAGAGTGGCTTTTTCTTTAAAAAGTAACCAATAATAGTGAACTCCTCATAAAGGAGTTAAATATTCATATCAGTAGATCCCTACTCAAGGGATATCAATATACTAGTTCTACCTTTCCACTAGCAATGACTTTATCATAAATTAGTAACTAGAAAGGTGCACCACGTCTAATATATTCATCATTAGCTACGAGATTCATCAAAGTCTACTCCCATTTATATTTTTCTTGAGATTCAGTAGAAGCATTTCAAAATAGAACAGGCCATTAAAATCTTATCAAATCATATAATTCAAAGTTTAACAATCACCTGTCAAAATACTATTTCTCAAATAAGTGTAAAATATTTTCAATAACAATAATCATATCTTGAAAGAATGAGATCCTCTCAAATAATTTTCTTCAGTATCATATTGTCACGACCCAAAAAGAAACACGAGTCGTGATGGCACCTATGTTCCCAACCAATAGGTAAGTCAACCCAACATATTAACCAAACGCAATCGACAAATGAGAAAAAAAAGGGCAAAAAAAAACAAATATATATATATATATATATATATATATATATATATATATATATATATATATATATATATATATATATATATATAAACTTGGCAAGAATCTCCATCATTGAGTTCCTTAAAGTACGAAATGCGGAAACTAGAAAAACAAGAGCTTCTACAATCCGATGCAAGTCTGAAACTAATTGACAAATCTAACATAAGGGATATCCTATCTGAATACTAATAACAGAATAAATAAAAGATAGAGGGAGGTGTGGGCCACAGAACAGTCAAGCAGCTCACCACAATTCCAATAACTTCAACCTCGGACTCAATTTACTCCACGAGATGTGCTCCTACTCGGAATCAAACCTGCAGCACAAGAGTGCAACAAGTGTAGTATGAGTACGAAATCACGTGTACTCAGTATGTCTCATTGACTGACAACGAAGAAGTAGTGACGGGAGTTATATAAGAAAATAAATTCTTAAATTATACAAGTATATATATATATATATATATATATATATATATATATATATATATATATTACACTTACTAAATAAGTTTGGGAAAATATACAAGTACCCCCTCAACCTATGCCCGAAATCCAGAGACACACATATACTATACTAAGGTCCTATTACCCCCCTGAACTTACTTTATAAGTAATTTTCTACCCCTTTTCGACCTACCTGGCACTAGCTTGAAAGAAAAAGCCAATCAGCGTTGGGCCCACAAGATAGTGTCACGTAGGCCGAAAAAGGGTAGAAAATTATTAATAAAATAAGTTTAGGGGGGTAATAGGACCTTAGTATAGTATAAGTGTGTCTCTGAGATTTCGGGCATAGGTTGAGGGGGTACTTGTGCATTATCCCATTAAGTTTCATCAATAAAGAAAATCAACATCAAGTACTTTCCAAACACCAAACGAAACATATAATAATCAAGGATGAATGATGTGATGGAATGCAATGCAATATGATACCATGTAATGATATGTCTCAGAATATCCAGTACTCACTCAACCGTATATACATGATACTCCCCGGAAATACATCGAGAGTTCATTACCCATGGGGGACTCGCGAGGTCCATATACCGACACGGACGATCTCCACGTGTCTGTGTGGACGATCTCAACACACTATCATAATATCAACAATTTTCGCACGGACGGTCTCCACGTGCCCAAATTACAATCTTTACATCTCACCTTCCCCAGCACGGACGATCTCCACGTGCCCAACTTATACTCAATCTCATGTCAATGCATGTATACAATATTATTTCAATATAAGGGGATAATGATGCATCTCACTCAATCAATATCAACATAATACATAACCACCTCAATTATCACAACTATACGGGTGTAATAAAGAAAACACAATCACACAAAATTTCAAGTCAATAATATATCAGCTAATGTCCATATCCTTTGGAAATTCTCAAATTACAATCCGCATTATATAGTAGTAACTTTCTGTTTTATAACACCGGTACTCGTACCAATGTCCATCACATCATTGATACGAGACCCCCATCTTTCGCCCTTACCCCTTTGTCTATATTTTTTTTTAATCTTAAATTAGGAAAAACATCCTTCAACAAGTCTAAAAAGTCTTAACATACCTTAGATGCCGAACTCGTGCCACGAATCTTTTAAGATTTTTCCTTTCCTTTTCGCAAGGTTTCGGAACGTTCCCAATCTACCAATTATGCAATATTCGTAAGTAAGCAATTTTTGTAGACATTCAAATTATTATATGTCTATCATAGACGCTAAAACTCACTCATATTTCCAACCAAACTCCAAATCTTGATATATAGTGGTATGCCAAATTTTTCATACTTGCTAAATTTCAAGCCAAGAACTTAACTCTAACCTCTTCAAATGGACTAAAATTCAATGTTAGATCATATAAAATAACACCTAATAATTAATTACCTATCTCAATATATCAAACTTAAATCTTTATTTGATAAATAAAAAAAAACATCTTAAAAATATCAACAGTGAAGTGCACTGTTAACACGACCTTTGTTTCTTTTTCCAATCTGTTATGTACTATATCTAATTTCTAATAGAAAACATACCAAATGCCAATCATTGGCATTATTGCCTAATGATTGGCTTATAAGTTTGTCCCCCATTATTGATAAATATTACCTCCATAAGAAATAATTTAAACCCTTGACAGATGTACTTGAACCTCACATCAATAATATAATAACGATAACAATTCAATTTACCCTTATTCAAGTTTGCAATTCTATTCGACAGAAAATTGTAAAAAAATAATCTTGATAGAGATGGTATTTCTTTTTCCTTACCTGAACGACGGTTCTTCTCGGACGCCTAGGTATTGACTATTGAGTGAGCAGTTATCACTATTTCTGCTTCCCTCAAATTATGATATATTAATTTTAACTCCTCTAACTTATTTTAATACATGGGCTAAATATTAAAGGTAGTGCATGAGTTATGGACTTAGCCCACTAACTATTAACTTATTATTTATTTAATATAAGTTTCATCAATTGGGTACTCATAGTTATCGAATAGTTTAAAAATACCCCTTTAAATTTTCAAAAGGAGTCAAACTAGTCCTAGTTCTCAAAACGACCTAGCAGGTCTTTACACATATTCAATAAAAGTTTTGTCCCACATGCAAATTCTAAACAGTCGATAACACATTTACTTTATAAACCATGTAGAAATCATGAAATTTGTGAAATACAAATTGTGGGAAGATTAATACTCATAGTACTTTTGTTGAGATGACAAACCTGTCACCTTAAGTAATCTGTACGACTTCCATTCGATCAACCTATATTCACATCATATAAGTCTCGTGTTAAACTCCTTGTTAGAGCTATTTCATGAACTAATTTACAACACTCATTTCCCAAGGTTACGGTTCAACCCTCACTTGTCAAACTCATATTTATTCACTGCTCTGCAGTCGTGAAATTTCCAGCAACAAAGATTCATAGTTTCAAATATTTCTGTTTGAAACTTTCACTATAAGATTTAACGTTCATTGCAGCCCACCATACTTAAATACCAACTCAATTTAAGCTTCACAATGTTACTCAACTAGTGAGGCTAGGACTACTATATGGTTAGTTGAATAATAATCTTCCTTTATCCATGGGTTTTCTCATATTGAAATTATCAGTTGAAATTCATATTCGAATTATCAATGTCACATTAACCCAACCCAGGATAATATATATAAAGGCATGTCAATGAATTGAAATTAAATACTTGACTTTCATATTTATAACTGCACAGGTTCCACTTCTTCTTTTTCTTTGCTGGGATGAATATCTTGGTGCTCCTTCACAAACAGAAAAGTAAGGAATACGTTTTTTTTTCTTTCTTTGTTCATTCACAGGAAAACAAGAAGAGCTCAATGTTTTGTTTTCTTTTTACTTATTGTTGTGTCTGTAACGACCTGTTTAGTCGTTTCGGGCAGTAAAATCATCTGTGATAAAAAACTGACTGGGTCGACGGATCACGCGACGGACCGTCATGGACATGACAGACCGTCATGGATCCCGTCGTCCCACACATGTGTAATTTTCCTGTTGCTCTCCTCATTGCCCTCGACGACAAGTAGGACGAACCGTCATAGGCACAACGGTCCGTCGGGCGTCTTCGTGCCAAAACACTTCAACTCTGAAATCTGAGTACTGGGAGCGACTCTCTGAACTCCGCGACGGAGCTGCAGCACAGACCGTCGTAGATACGACGGACCGTCACAAACCCTTTAGAAAGTTTAATTCTCTGAATCTTCTGACGGACCTGCAGGACGGACCGTCATAGACACGACGGGCCGTCACAGGTCGCGTAACCTCGACTGGGTCGGATTTCTACTAAAAGTTTTTAAGGGGTGTTTTGGACCATTCATGACAAACTTCATGAAATTAGTAGGGTGAGTTTGATAAGTTATTTACTTAGGGGTTAAAAGAAGTAACCTTGAAATAAATAGTGGGTTACTTTTTACCATCTTTTATAATTGATTATATGATAATTAGGGTAAAAGAAAAAGAATTTGGAGAGGAAAAATGAAAAGAACAGGAAGAGAGGGAGAACGAGCGAGAAAAGGGAGAAGCGAAGAGGAAAGCAAGGGCATTGAGAAGTAACATGTTGATCGCGATTCTTCGGTGTAGGTAGGTTATGGTTTATGTTATCTTCATAGTAAACTCTAAATAGCGATTGATATGTATTGGGTGGTATTGTAAAGTCTTCTATATCTTGATTGTGTGTTAGAATGTTGATACTGTTGAATCTTTAATCTTGAATCCTCTCTATTAAGATGACGCCTTGGCATAACGAAGACTTGATGAAATAAAATTAATGAGATTAGTGGATCGGGTGTCACGTTTCGACACGTAGTATTAGGGGATCGGGTGTCACGTTCCGACAACGTAGTATTAGGGGATCGAGTGTCACGTTCCGACACGTAGTATTAGGGGATCGGAGTGTCACGTTCCGACACGATAAGAATAAAGAGAAGAAATCTTGAATCATGTTAATATACTCAATTTCAAAGAACCTATGTACCAAATGAGTATTGTGTGGAGGCTTGAGTCCTCATAGGTGCGCTTGATGTTGTTGCCCATGGTTCTTGTACTTGTTGTTGCCACCTGTTGAGTATTGTAGTTGATTTTATAATATTATTTGACATATATTGCTTTCTATTTTGAGTTGGCCGATGATACCTACTGTAACGACCTGTTTAGTCATTTTGAGCAGCAGATTTTATTTCTGGAAAAATAGGCTGAGGCGACGGACCCCACGACGGACCGTCATGGGCGCGACAGACCGTCGCAGGGTCTCGTTTCAAAACACTTGGAAAAATCTGAAATTGGGTACTGAAAATCGACTCTCTGACCATCACGACGAAATGGCAGGACGGACCGTCACAGGCGTGACGGACCGTCACAGACTCTATGGTGGAAATCGAGTCTCTGACGGTTGCGACGACCTGCAGGACGGACCGTTGCAGGCACGACGGGCCGTCGCAGGTTGCGCAATCCCAGTCTGGGTCGGATTTCCTTATACGTTTTAAGGGACGTTTTTGACTATTCCTGCTTTAATTATAAAGTTAGAGGGTTAATGTTAATAAGTCTAATTACTTGGGGGTTAAAAGAGGTAACCTTAAGTTAATTAGTGGGTTATTATTGCCATCTTTTATTCTTAATTATAGTTTAATTAGGGTAAAAGAAAGAGGGTTTGAATAAGAAAAATAGAAAGAACAAAGAGAGACAGAAAAAGAAGAAGAGAACGAGTAGAGAGAGAGAGAGACGAAGAGGATAGCAAGGATTTTGAGAAGATAGCTTGTTGATCGCAATTCTTCGGTGGAGGTAGGTTATGGTTTTTACACTATTCGTAGTAAACTCTTAATAGTGAATGATATGTGTTGGGTAGTATTATAGAGTCTTCTTTATGCTTAATTGTGTGTATGCATGATGTGATTTTATATATATATGATTGTGATAAAGCAAGCATGATGAAGCTATTGAATCTCAAATCTTGATAAAAACCTAATCTCTTGTTAATGATGATGCCTTGATATAAAAGAAGGCTTAATGAACTAAAGTGATGAGATGATGACGCCTTGGTATAAAAGAAGGCTTGATGAATTAATAGAATGAGATTAGTGGATCGGAGTGTCACGTACCGACACATAGAATTAGTGGGACGACACGAACCGACACGTAGATGTAGGGGATCGGAGTGTCACGTACCGACACATAGAATTAGTGGGACGGGTGTCACGAACCGACACGTAGATGTAGGGGATCGGAGTGTCACGTACCGACACATTGAATTAGTGGATGAGAGTGTCACGTTTCGACACATAGTAGTAGGGGATCGGAGTGTCACGTACCGACACAAGAGGAATAAAGATAATGAATCTTGAAAGATGCTAATATACTCAATCTAAAGAACATGTATCCCAAAAGAGTATGGTGTGGAGGCTTGAGTCCTCATAGATATGATCAGTGATAGTATAAATGATGTTTGTACTTGCTGCTATCACATGTTAAGAATATTAGTTGATTTTATGATATTATCTGAGATATATTGCTTTCTATTTTGAGTTGGCCGATGATACCTACTCAGTACTTGTGTTTGTACTGACCCCCTACTTTTATGTTTTCTTCGTTGTTATTTGTGGAGTGCAGCAAACATACCGTCGTCTTCAACTCAACCGCAACTCTAGCCAGTCTTCATTATACCAGATTTCAGGGTGAGCTAACGCTTCTAGCTTGGACTGGATCTTCTTTCTCATGTCTTGATGCCTTGAAGTTCCGGCATGGACTAGCTTTTGTTATTTTAGTTTTAGAATACTCTTAGTTTAGTAATTTGATCATAGATGTTCTTGTGGTGATGACTTCCAGATTTTGGGGATAATAATAGATGTTGAATTTTAGAAGTTATTAAATTGGTTTTTATTAATGAGTTTAAGTCTTCCGCATTACTTTCTGTTGATATTACATTGAAATGTTAAGGTTTAGATTGGTTGGTTCGCTCACATAGAAGGATAAGTGTGGGTGCCAGTCGCGATCCGATTGGGTCGTGACACCTACTCAGTACGTGTTCCTTGTACTGACCCCTACTTGTATTTTCTTTTTGTTAATTTGTGGAGTGCAGCAAATGCGCCAACAACTTCGACTCATTCGCAACTCTAGCCAGTCTTCAGTATATCAGAATTCAGGGTGAGCTACTGTCCTAGCTCGGACTGGATTCTCTCTTTCACGTCTTGATGTCTTGAAGTTCGGACATGGACCATCTTTTTATTATTTTTAGCTTCTTAATTACTCTTAGATTTAGAAATTTGAGGATAGATGTTCTTGGTGTGATGAGTTCCAAATTTTGGGGATGATAGTTGATAAACTTTAATAAGATTTGAGTCTTCCGCATTATATTTTGTTTATTATGGTCGAAATGTTGGTAAATGTTGGGGTTTAGATTTGTTGGTTCGCTCACCTAGTAAGATAAGTGTGGGTGTCACTCGCGGCTCGTTTTGGGTCGTGACAGTGTCAATAGGAGGAGGAGGCTGAATAGGTTTAGTAGTCATTGAAGCCCCCTCACCCCCCCCCCCTCCCTCTTATATTTGCACGTGAGGTAGACACACAATCTTAGGTGGCATAGTACACATAGAACGCCACGAAGGATGTTGTGTAGAACGCGATGAATTGCAACATGAGATTTCAAGGACACATACGTCTACTTGTTCAACCATGTATAAATTTAAAATTTCTATTTAGGTTATGTATATTCATAGTTGAAGGATATAAATGTCATAAGATGCAAAGTTAAATGATAAGTTTATTTATTATGTCATTTGGAATTAATATATAAGATCAGAGAATTGAAATAACTTGAATGGACGAGGTGTTTATATTTGTTGTCAATGATTTCATATAACAAGTATGATGTTGAAATATTTCGTTGTATACTATTTTCCAACATTATGGGTTGAAATTATTACATAGAGCATATTAAACCTTTCTTAAAACAAATCCTTGGTAAGGAGTCTCAAACGGAGCCTCTGAACTAATCGAATTTCAATGCAGATATTGAAACACCATATAATATATAAAAAAATATCTTTTCCAAAAATTTTTTTATTGAGAATCATAAGAACATTTTAAAAAGAGAAGTGCTAAATGGCTAGAAAAATATAGCCAGAATTTTGTCAGAATAGAGAAAAAGACAATTATAGCCTTTCCATCCAAATAAAATTAATTTTTTGATATTTTCAAAAAAGTATGAGCATTAATTATTTTGATAAAATTAATTTTCTGGGTCCCATGCTTTATTACTTCTTCAATTCTTTTTCTTTTTGTCATTTCACTTCTCCTTCTTGACTTTTTTTTTTCTCTTTTATAAAAAAATTAGAATATGGTGAAAATAAATAATTATATTTAAGCATTTAAATTGGTTAAATTCATCCTATGAATGAACAATAAAAGAATTTATTTTATGTATCTATTGGAACTTCATCAATGTAAAATATTTTTTAAGAGCATAAAGAAAATCATAATTTCCTGGAAAAGAAAAGCATAATTTATTTGCTTTAATGTTAAATTCTCTATGTATATATAATTAATACATTATTTTTTTTTTGTAATATGACTCAATTTTAAATACACTCTCTATATTTCAAATTTAAACATTTATACTTATGTACTAAAAGAAATATACACTTACACCTCCAATTAAGTTTATCCATAACTAATTATATTAAAATATAATTATTAAATAATAAACTAAAAATATATAAAAAAATATTTTTTTGACATTGTTCATACAAAATTAATTATTGTCGATACTATAAGTAATAAAAATTTAGGATTTCTATATGTTTTGATATTTATCATATATAAAGTGTTTTGAGTTTTGCATGACTTTTATTGAAATATTTTCAAATTATACTTACAAAATTATTTAAATATGTTTTTTAAATTTATTTGAACACAACTTCATAAACTTATTTAGTTAGAACTCATATTAATAATAATACATAAGTAATAGTTCACATATTATCAAGTCAACATAATATAAGGGTACACACTATCACATATTCAATATGATTGTTGATAAATAGGATCGACACTTATGAAATATATGATTTTATAATATTGTGATATTTGCATCTCTAAGGTGTTTCGAGTTTTGATTTTTGTTATTAATATAGTTTTAGATTATATGTTAAGATATTCAAATAAATAGCCTAAATTTATTTAAACATAATAATTTATAAAATTATATACTTTTCATATTAATAACAAATATGATTAATGATCTATAAGTTATCAAATTGACGTAATATATTGTGGATACAAGACTATAATTAACATTAACGCGTTACTCTCAGGAATTCTCAACAATATGCAATATAAGTAAAATAAAAATGAATTATGAAATTTACAATTGAATGATAATAATTAATACGATTTTTCACTAATTAATAACTATTTATACATCGTATGTGTTTTTCTTTTAGAAAAATAATAACATAATCTTGGACTTGGATAGTTCAAATAACTATTAATAGTAATGCAATTTTTGTAGTGATGCCTTGAATTAAGAAAGTTATTTTTTATTATATAATTGTCTTAATATCAAGGTTGGCTACTCTATTTTTAATATAATACTATCATTAATATATATAAAATAATCAAATAAGATATAGAATATTTTTTACATTTCATTACTATACCACATTGTTTGTTTGATCTTCATGATAATAATATTGTGCAAATTGTGTTGAATTATTATTAGGAGAAAAAGATTTGATATACTCCTTAATTTTGTGATATAGAGATAATATATATTCCGTAAAGAAAAGGTCACATATACATTCATTGTCACATGAGCAAATTAAATAACTTATATATCCTCTTTTGACTAACGAAAGTTATACTTTAGATTTTTAATTTATTTATTTTAGTTATTTAACCAATCACATAGAGGAAAATTCGATAGTTTTTTCACGTGATTTTGTTTTTGAGTTTTTGATTTCAACGGCTAATTTGGTCTTAGTTATCTCCCTTATGAATATATTTGTTTATTTATTTGAGTTTGTTGTTCATGTTTAATTCTTCGCTTCCATTCTTTAGTGTAGAAACATGAGAATTTAAAAGAAATAAAAAGAAATAGTGAACAAAAAAAATTAAAAAATTAAAAAAAAATAAACTAAAATTAATCATTTTTTGCGGTTATATTGAATTATATTTTGTAGTTGTAAAAATGTTGATGCATCTATAATAGACTTTGCAAGAAGATAAGTGAAAAAATAAATTTGATCATCAACATAGTATGTCAAAATTAGTCATGGAATTGAAGAAGAAAAAAGATAAATAAAAAAGACAAAAATTCATGTATGAAGAAGATCAAATATAACTCGAAATATTTCAAGAAAGATCAAATATACCTTTTATATTTTTATTTTATTAAAAAAATTTAATAAGTTTTTCATTTTCATCAGCGGAAAATGATTTTGGCTCTTCAAACATACCTCAAAATAATACGAGAAGGGTCAAACATACCTTGTATAATTTTTATTTAATTTTAAAACATAATTTTAATTTTCTTAAAACATAGTAATCAAATATGTAATATAAATTTTTTAAATGTGTAGTTTAATTTTTAAACATGTTTTTGTAAATATGTAGTTTAATTTTTTAAAACATTATAACCAAACATAAACTTTAAATATGTAATTTTTCAACATTAATGTGTAGTTATTTTGGGATGTTGTTGAATAGGATCGACACTTATAAACCATAGAATTTTATTACTTCTTTAACATGTTGTTGTCTATCAATTCTAAAGTATTTTGACTTTTGATTGTTATTATTGAATTATTTTTTATTATATATATTAAAAAAAGTATTTAAAATGTAATTTAAATAATTGTTTAAATAGATATTTTAAATTTATTTATATAATAAATGCAATAAAATTACTTAATTTTAAAAATTGTATAAATATTAATTTGAAAGAAAAAAATAATATTGTGACTACAACTATGTATACTTAATATTTTAGCAGATCATTTAATAGCAAATATTTTTTAATAAAATAACAAATAATACTAATAAAGAAAAATATATACGTGATAAAACTTAATCTAGTCATGTTAAATTTGTATTGTCATAGTCATCGGAGAACTATAAAGATGTTTTTCTTTCAATTTTTTTCATAAAAGTTTATTTTGAAATCATAAAAAACTCTTTTTATCCTTTTTATGTTATTAAAATTTTTTTAATGAAGCACCATTAAAGTTTTTATAAAAAAATTGTATATGTCTCTAGTACTGAAATAATAAATAAAAATTAATTTTAATGAGTCTTTTTTGCGTATGACATGATTCATATGTTATCGAAAATATGAAGATAATCACATAATAGAGGAAATATGATGGTAATTTTAGTTTTGTTCTTATTTCGCTCACATAATTTTGAGTATAATTGGATAAAATATATTTTTATCATTAATTTTTTCTAGAAAATCGGTGTATAACAACAACTCCTTTGAATAAATAAGAGTAACTCTTTAGCCAACTCAACTAATTTCATATTTTTATTTTTTATATAATTTTTTAATATTTTAGTTTAGATATAAGTTATCTATTCGCGATTAAAAATTATAAATTAAAATAGATAATTTAACCTTAGTTCTGTTTTATACTTTTTATATTTTTTCTTATCATTAAGGAATAAGAAATGAAAAAAATAAACTGAAAAGAATAAGTAAAAAGGAGGAAAATTGAATTATTATTATGAAACTATATGGATTTAGTAGAAGAAAGTAGGGAGAAGAGAAAGATTTCTTATTCATCTTGAAGTATATTCAGGAATCATCGATCTTTCACAAATCTTATTTACAATGAAGGAAAACTCTTTATTTACACGAAAAATCTTACTTGGTCCCCAAGTAGGATTCCTAACCATATCTTACAAGGACTCCACACAATTATACATTCACTATAATACAAATTGTTTATAACACTCCCCCTTGAATGTCGGTAGATTATGTGCCTTATTAAAACCTTACTAGATAAAACCCAGTAATAAATAAATCTAGTGAAGGAAAAAGAGTACACATATCTAATAATACGCATTATGGATGCCTCATTAAAAACCTTACAAGGAAAACTCAGTGGGACAAAACCTTGTGAGGAAAAAAAGTATATCGTGTATTAACTCCCCCTAATGACAACATGAATTCAGAGACTAGAATCTTCGTTTTTCAAGCTTGTGCACCATCTTCTTGAAAGTTGTACTTGGTAGAGACTTGGTGAATAAATCAACAATAATATTACTTGAACAGACCTCTTGCATGTCCATATCACCATTCTTGGGAGCCCATGAGTGTAGGAAAACCTTGACGACATATGATTTCTTCTATCTCCTTTTATAAATCTTCCTTTCAGGGTCAAAGATTTCTCCAAGTTTCTTACTTTAACTTCTTTAAGCAAATAATTTGTTGTCTTTTGAAAACTTTTTAAGAGTTTCAATTTATAGTTATCAACTTGCATAACAATACTTGTATATGCTCTATGTATTTTGAATCTATTTAATCCTTATGAGGATGATAAACAAGTTTTCCAAAACCTTGTATATGCTAGATTCGAACCCATTGAATATTTTCATATTAGTTTTGTCAAGTGACAACATTCAATATTAGATGTATGACATCTTCTAGTGCCTAGATTGCAAGTCAAATAAGTTTTACGCTTAGCAAGATGCATCATTCCACTTTCGCTTGATAATTATTTCTACACAAGCATGCTTTAATAGATGTAGAATTCATATCCTCATAATCTTTTACAATATTGTGTGCTATTGTATCAAAGATATCGTAAACGATATACCATTTTGTATCGATTCACAATACGACAAAACTTATTGAGATCTCATCACTTCATTATTTTTAGGTAGCTACCCCTCTCATGAGGTTTCATAAAGTGTTTGTCGTAGGCTCTCCAAGAGCACATTATCTTCTTATTATGATCATTTTGATTCTTTGATCCTACCCCCTTTTCAAGTATTATTTTATTTAGAATTGATTAGTCTATCATGTTTCATGCATGTCGTAGACTCTATCCTTAAGGAACATTCAATAACATATATCTCAATCTTTGGAGAATCTATCCTTGTGCATCAATGTATATTCATCGATTATATACCACATACCAAAATAATCAGATGAAAAATATTTGGTCCCCGACTATAAATCAATTGAAAGAAAATTTAATCATAATTTATCGGTCTGATGCGTACAATTATTTTTGTATGCAATATTGTATTTCATATCAACATATGAAACTTTATTTTCATAAACAATGATTTTACTATTTGAGACATTTAGTGTCACATCATCTTGAGTATTTATCAATATTATCAAGATAAATTGTCTTGATTACATATTCTGAAATTGTGTTCTTAACTCAATTATTTTTGCACAAACAATTTTGTGAATGTCAAACTACATGTTGACAACAAAAGCACATGTGATTATCTTATAGATGCATCTTTTTATCATATCACATGATAGGTGAACGGGCCCATATTCACCTTTTATACTTTTCAGAATTTAGGGATTTAGTCCCAACTTTAGTTGATCCAATCAACTTTATCACGAGAACAAGCAACGTAAAGAATTCTTGAAGAATCTTCTAGTTTTTCAATGTATGTCCATTACTCAGTATGCACATCTTTGGGATGACCAAATTATTCATGCCAACTAATTAAATTATTAGTACTCGCAAACTCCTAGTTTACTACGTCACGTGCCTTTTGCATTAGTAAATTTATGATTTACTATTATATGAGTAAATTTCAATTTTATTAATCCAAGAGTAATTTTCAGATTTATTTCTTCTCAATTACTTCATCTTTTAGGTGAGTCATGATCCCATCATTGAATGAACTAATCTGAAGAAAATTGTGCATGTAACATATTATTTGTGCCAACATTTTTGCAAACATCAAGTTGCGAGATAATAATAGGCACACATGAGACCGTATAGAAGAAACATTTATTAGGACCATTAAATGTCTAAACAATCCACTAGGTGGATGACTAAGTCCACAAGTATTTGTATACGTTCCTAGAACGCAGAGAATTCAATCTCAACTTGCGTTTATGATGGTCTCACAATTAGCTTGCCTTACTAACAATCATTACAAGAAAACTCACCATTTAAAAGAATTTTTAGGTTCTTCAATGGATGTCCATTTTAATTTTTCATAATTCGTCTAAACATTATAGACTAATGATGTCTCAGACAATCATGCCAAATTAAGAAAGTATTGAAATTAGAAAACTTTTTATTTATCATATAATGTGTCTCAATTAAACTAATTCTTGTCCAATACAAGCCTGAAGATAAAGCATGAAACATTTCTATAATATATGTCTTCTTAGAGACATTCTTGATGATATCACATCGTTAACCAAATGTCACAATCTTTCTCATGCTTAGCATGGTGGCTTACACCTCATTCCCTTAAGAGAATGAATCTATATTTTTAGCATTTATCAAAAATTCTCATTCTTCATGAATGAAACACAACTATGTGAGCGTATCAAATAATGATAGCTTTAGTACCTCATTCCATATCTATGTGCATTATTCAATCACTTGTCTTCTTTCATACATATTATGCACTACAACCACATTCACTTTACGTAATGGAGCAAATTCAGTAAATTTCATGACTTCTCATCAAAACACATTAGTTTTTCTTTAGTCATTATTATATCATCAATATGGTGCATTGAGACTCACATTCAATGTCTTATCCATATAAAAGTGTCTTAGGTCATCAATCGATGGATCTTGAACCTAATATCTTATCATCATGGTGCATCAGGACTTTAACCCAATGTCTTACCCTCTTTTTGCGATTGAGCATAAATCCACCGTCTTATTCTTTTGGTGCGATAAAACTTAAATCTATCGTCTTACCCATAATGAGGCTCAACCTCAAGCCTTCAAAATAATTGTAATTTTATCACTTTTGATAATCATTAATATGATCGTACATTATAATTACACACAAAATTGAGATTATTGATTTATTATAATCAACATTAGTAGTTAATAAATATAGCTTAATAGATCACATACCTCATATAAAGGTCGAAAGCATACCTTTCACTAAATTGTGCTTATTTAATTATTAAAATAAATTAAGAAATTTTTTCTCAGTCGATTAAAATTAAACGTATAGAAAGTCGACAAGTTTATTTAAATACTTACTTTAGATGATTTCTCCAGTTTTGTACAAAAATAATTATAACATAAAGATAAATCATACCTTGAAGATATAAGAATCTTATTGCATAACTTATGCAAGATCTCTTTTGCACTTTTCCCGTTTCTTCATCATCCTTTAATCGTGCTCATAACGTGTTATGAAACTATATGAATTTAGTAGAAGAAAGTAGGGAGAAGAGAAATATTTCTTATTCATCTTGAAGTATATTCACGATTCATTGATCTTTCACAAATCTTATTTACAATGAAGGAAAATCATTTATTTACAGGAAAAATCTTACTTGGTCCTCGAGTTGAATTTCTAATCATATCCTACAAGGACTCCACATAATTAAACATTCACTATAATACAAATTGTTTATGACAATCATATTTTATTTGGTGAATTTTTGGTTCTTTTCCCATGTTTAACTCAGAAATCATCAATAATTAATCTCACTAATCATTTTCAATATCTTGAAAACATTATTGAATAATATGTTTAATATTTAAGTTAAAGGGTAAAAATATCTAAAAGTAAACTACATTATAGTATGAATATATCATTTTATCATTATAATCAAATTCTAACCAAACTTTTGTGGCCGAAAGAATTTTTTCTTTTAAAAATTAAGAGGGCTAATTATGGGGATGATGTATTTATACCTCCAATTTTGACTGTATTGTTGACAACAAAGAAATGCTGGTCGGACCAAATTTACATGAAGACATACTATTTATTCTAGAAAAATGCAGGAGTCTTACTCAACTCAAGCAACTTCAAGGCCTTCTCATCACCATTGGCCATGGACAAACTCAGCTTTATGCATTCAAGCTTGTTCGTTTATGCACCATCTCTCTCTCCAACCTCAATTATGGTCGCTTAATCTTCAATTACATCACTGTCCCGAATGTTTACCTTTATACTGCGATGATTACTGCATACACTTCCCTTCCTAATCATAAATCTTCTCTCTTGTTATACCGCGAAATGGTTCGTAGTGGCTTGTCAAAGCCCAACCAATTTGTATTCCCAATTATTCTGAAGTCTTTCCCTGAAGTTACAAAGCCTTATGGGGTTGGAATGGCGCATACCCATATCGAGAAGATGGGTTTTGGGGAATACCCTGTTGTGCAGACAGCTCTTTTGGATGCTTATTCGAGGTTCTCGTCTGATATTAGAGTTGCACGCCAGCTGTTTGATAAAATATCTGAGAAGAATGTGTTTTCATGGACTGCACTGATAGCGGGATATACTAGAGTGGGGCGAATGGGGGATGCTATTTTGCTTTTTGAAGAAGTACCTCAGCATATAAGAGACACTCCTTCTTGGAATTCAATAATTGCAGGATGTACACAAAATGGTTTGTTTAGTGAGGCCATTTCACTGTTAGGAAGAATGATTGTTGAGGAAGGGATGATTCAAGGGAATAAGCCTAATGAGGTTACATTTGCATGTGTACTTGCTGCTTGCGGGCACACTGGGATGCTTCAGCTCGGAAGATGTATTCACGGGTACATATATCGAAATAATCTTCATTTGAATTCTCTTACAGTAAATGCTCTCATTGATATGTATGGAAAGTGTGGCAGCTTGAAAGACGCAAGAAATCTTTTTGATAAGGCTAATAGGGGCAGTTTGACATGTTGGAATTCTATGATCAATTGTTTGGCTCTTCAAGGTCATTGGGAAGGTGCTATTGCAGTTTTCAAAGATATGTTGCGATATGGAGATGATGTAAAACCTGATACAGTGACTTTTATTGGCTTGTTAAGTGCCTGTACTCATGGAGGATTGGTGGAAGAGGGGCTTAGTTATTATGATTTGATGACACGGGTATATGGAATTAACCCTGAAATTGAGCACTATGGGTGTTTAATTGATCTTCTCGGACGAGCAGGTAGGTTTGAGGAAATTATGAAAATCGTGAGCGAGATGCACATAACACCAGATGCAGTTATATGGGGTTCCTTGCTTAATGGGTGCAAAATCCATGGGCGTATAGACTTGGCAGAATATGCACTGGAAAAATTGATTAGTATTGATCCCAACAATGGTAGTTATTACTCTATGCTTGCTAATTTATATGGGGAGTTGGGAAAGTGGGATGAAGCTCGAAAGGTAAGGAAGATCCTAAATCAGCAGAATGCTTATAAAGCACCCGGTTGTAGTTGGATTGAGCTAGATAGCCAAGTTCATCAGTTTTATTCGGTAGACAAATCTCACCCTAGAATGGAAGAGATATACTCAATTTTGGAATGTTTCTTTGATTTGCATTCACAATAGCATGTACCTTCTTGCTGATTTCCATCTTCCTAAGAGATTTAACATTCCTACATCCCTCTTATAACCAAGATCTGATTTGTTTTGGAACATCAGTTGCTTCTTGATAACGGCTTGCGCTGATATGCAGCTTTGGCATATGAGCTAGACACTAGCTAGTTCTACTGCTTCCGTGGTTAATCTGGAACTGTAAGAAGCAAGAATTAAGGAAGATCATTGATGGAACACTAATGTGTTACTCCCACCAAGTCTTTGTTTATTCTGAGCTTGAAGATAATGGTATTCACTTTCTGCACCAGACATTCAAAATATGGAGTTATTCTTAGCTACACATGGCATGACATATTGCATTCATTCTTTAAGAATATTTATCGCATGCCCAAATGTTGATTTCATCTAATGATTTCATATCGCGATATGAAATTGCATGTCCAAATGCCTACTTAGAACATCAGCAATCCATATACTTAATGGAAATTTAGATGATATGGTTTGTTAGAAATGCAAATTTATCCTAATAAGATTGTATTCTTTGAAAGCTTTGTTAGTCAGTATTTACACCCTATCTTGTTTAAGGCTAAATCTTTTATGTATTTTGTTTTTATTAATAATGAGACTGTTGATGCCAAGCAGGAGGTGTCCTTGAAACTGCAAACTAGGTAGGTCTAAATACTTTTCTTTATGAGAACTATCTAAGCTTCCATATCAACTGCAGCTTCTTTTCACTGACTATCCAAAAAATAGGAGTCCATTTCTATCTCCATATATTTCACATCAAAGGCACAAAGTGTTTATGTACTAACGTATTCTCGACAGAAGGTGCTTTAAATGACCTGGTTGATCATTTTTTGGGATATTTTTGTGAAATTACTATTCTACCCTCCCGATCTTGACTCCAAGTTTCTTATATTTGAGTTTTAAAAGTTGGTTTCGCACTTCGAGTAAAAAGTTGAGAATTTGAGTAAGTTTGTGATTTGAAAAGGCTAAGTTGCTTAAAAGTGATTTTTGAAGTATTTTGGAGTTTCGAGTATCGGAATATAATTTCTCGATTCAATTAGTTTTGGATAGTAAAAATTGGTCTCTGAGAAATGTTGATTTCATATTCAAAGTCGTTTTAAGGATTTGAGGTTCTAAGTTGGAAATTATTGAGATTTTAGCCTTTGGGTTGACTTTGGTCAACATTCGGGGTTCGGATGCTCGGACCAGAATTTCGTGAGTTCCATTGCATTCAGGGGACGATTTTAGGTGTAGTTGAGGTCTTGGTTGAATTTTTAGAGGTCCCGGACTTGATTTGGCCCTTTTAGGTATTATGTTCATTCCTTGTGGCTTTCACGTGTTCCGGTTTGAGAAGACCTTGGATCCGCATTTTGAAGGTTGTATTGTGTCTGGGACGTCGAGTTTAGTCAATTTGCATCTATGGTTTGTGTGTACGGGGTTCCAAATGAATTCTTGAGGTTCCTTTTGATGATTTTTGAGTTGGCTGATTTTCCTGTCTGGTTTGCTGAAGCCAACCCTCCACGATCGTGGAAGGGTGACCGCGTTCGTGGGAGGTCAAATCCTTGGCCTTCGTATTCGCAGAGTGTATGGCGCCTTCGTGGGCTCAGTTATGAGCTCTACTGCCGCGTTTGCGAACAAGGGTGCATGTTCGCATAGGACCCCTGGCAGTGTTTTGATCCAAATTCGAGGTTTCTTCCCCATTTTCCATTGTTGGAGCTTTGAGAACTCGGTGGAGGTGATTTCAAGTGAGTTTTTCAAGATAAAATATCTGGGTAACATTTCTTGACTTTAAATCTTCAATTACCCATTATTATTATTAATATCGGATTTATGTGATGTGTTCAAATCGAAATTTTGGATCGATAAATTGAGGGTTTTCATGAATTTGAGTTGTTGAAGTAAAATTGGGTTTGTGAACTAATTTTAAATCCTTTTTCAAAATGGTTTTCACCAATGAGTTCCCAATGCCTTGAGTAATGTTTTCAAGAAAAGATTTTTAGATTTAAACCTCAGTTTTGGAATTGGTTTTTAAGTTTATTGACCTTTCTGTCTAAATTGCTTGAGTTTGGTAGTGTTAATTCTGGAATCTTATTTTGATTACTTGATTGAACTAGATTGTGGGGCATCGGATATCGTTCGAAAGGAGAAAGCTCAAGCTTTGAATAATCTCCTGAAGCTTTGGATTGATTAATTGATTGAATTAAGGCAAGTGGTCTCTTAAACTTTGTAACCTAGTTGAATCGTCTATTTCCTTTCATTGTGTGTTGGGGAGTAATGGGATTGAGGAAGGCTCATTGTTGCACTTTTTTAATCTTAATGAATAAAAAGGGGATTAAAGAAAAGGCGACTTGTTGATCATAATGCTTGTGAATTGTCTTTCTTGTGACCCTTATTTGATTGATTAATGAAGTTCTTTGATGGCACAAATGTGGACTTGAATTGTATGAATTGTTGTCTCTTTCTTATGGCGTGTCATTGCTTATTTGTGTTGATAGTTGAACATAGGACGGACCCACATGTAAGCCAGGGGGTTCACCCGAACCTCCTTGTTAAAAAACTACGCGGTATATATAAGGTAAATTTTGTATATTTATGTGAATATATATATTTTGAACCCCCTCAATGACAAGGAAAATGAGATAGCCCGGCGGCGCTAGGACCTTTCAACTATGTGGGACGTCCAGGGTTCAAATCCCTTGGCTAGTGTTTTACTTTTTGCTGTTTTAATTTTAGTTTATTTTTATTGTTTTTGGTTCCAGATCTGTTTTTTTACGTTTTTTTTAGATAACATGCTAAAAGTGTGGCTTTAAATCCAAAAGAATTCAAGGGTCACATTTCTTGAAAAAAAGTTTGTTGCCTTATTTACATGTTTATACTTTTATTTTTCGAACCCCCTGAATGAAAATCTTGGGTTCGCCACTGGTTGAACACCATGTTGTGACATATGATTTCAGGTGAAGGGAAATGGTTTCGGCTAGTTATTTGATATAAAGCCGTACGGAAATGGTTCCGGCTAGTGATGATATAAAGCCGAAGGGAAATGGTTCCAGCTAGTGATTCGATAGAAAGTTGAAGGAAAATGGTTTAGACTAGTGATTCGATATAAAGTCGATGCGAAATAGATCCGGCTTGTGATAATGTGCCGAAGGAAAATGGTTCCTGTAAGAATTTCATTAATTTCAGAGATCATCTGCTAATGGGCAGTGAAGGAAGAGGTGGTTGACTCTTTCCTGAATTGTCTTGCAAAAATAGCATATATTGACCAACTACAATATTTTTCTATTCAGGTTGTCTAGAGTAAGACAAGCGTTGTTTAGTGTGATCCAGCTGAAACATTTAATCTCATAGCCCATAGGTAGATTGGTCTTCCATACTAGCTTCATGGCCATCTATCAGTTACTTGACTTTGTTAGCATACTTGTGTATAGCATTCTTTCGCTGTGAATATATCTTTGCTTCCCCACTTTAGCCTATCTAGTTGACTTTCACTAAAATTGTGAGCTTCCACCATTGCTATTATTTCCATCAAACTCCCAAGTTCATAGTCCTGCAAACACCTTTGAAATGCATATCCCAAGTGTTTATCGTCCTGTTTTGAACAATTGAGGAATCCTTATCCATAGCAATGTTGAAGACATTGGGATATTCCTCCTTGAGATTTGTATTGTTTCACCATCAATCCGTCTAGAACTTGATGTACATACCATCCCCAGGTTACAAGGGAATTCCATGAGAGAATTTAGAGTCTATATTTCCAAGGCCTAAGTCCTAACTCCATAAGGCAGATTTACGGCATGTGAGCTCCAGTTTTCCTTTCTACCATGTTAGCAATGATCACATCCTTCATGAGACCATCACCAGAGCCATATCTCTAATGTCATTTCATAAGTAAGGATTTGCTATGAATTGCCAAATCTTAACCCCCAAGGCCCCCATTGAATTTTGGAAGCAAAGCTTTGTGGAACTTTTGAGTACTGCTATCGCCTTCCCGTAGGAGATTTCTCACGATCCTCGCACCTTCTTTGGGATGGGAAACAGGGACATAAAATAGGTTAGTATACTATCTAGAATATTCTTGATAAGTGTGAGTCTTCTACCCAAAGAGAGATGTTGAAATTTCCAAGTAAATAATCTTTTCTCAAATTTCTCCACCACCCCATTCCATATATCACAAACTTCAATTTGGCACCAAGGGGATGCCTAAATAAGTGCGCTAGAAAGTAAACAAATGTTGCACCACAGAATTTCTGCAAGCTCCTCTATGTTATTTACATCATTAACGGAAATAAATAATACTCTTCCAACATGTTGATTTGTAAACCTGATGAAGTTTCAAAAAACATCAGTGTAATATCGGGTTAGAGGACCTGGACTTCTTTGCATAAAAAAAAATAGAGCATCATCAGCATATAGTAAGTGAGAAATGGTCAAAGTGTTTCCTGAGTTTGAACCCACACTAAATCCATGTATCCATTGCAACTGTCTAGCCTTTTCCAACATCGTGTCTAGTCCTTCCATAGCCAAGATGAACATAAATGGAGAGAGGCTCTCCTTGTCTGATTCATTTCTGTGGAGAGAAAACCCCCATTGGTCCTTTGTTTATCAAGATTGAGTATTTGACTATGGAGATGCAATATCTGATCTGTTTAAGTCATTTGGTGCCAAAGCTCATTTTCTTCATAATAGAGGATCGATTTAACTTGTCAAAAACCTTTTCTTAATCTGCTTGCATATGAATCCAGGGACTCCTGATTTAATCCTTCAATCCATGACATCATTAGCAATTAAGGATGCATCAGTTATTGTCTTCCCTTATAAATGCATTTGGTGACTGGAAACCAATTTGCCAGGTACCTTCTTCAACCTTTTTGCTAAAAGTTTTGCCACTATTTTATTGACATTGCCAACAAGAATTTAGGTCTAAAGTCTCTCATTTCCATAGCCCCAATCTTCTGAGGAATCAATGAGGTGAAAGTGGTATTACATGATCTCACCATATAGCAGTGTTAGTGAAGTGATTGATTGCCCCCAAAATATTAGTTTTATGACCTCCCATGACTTTGAGAAGAAATTCATTGTGGTGGGAAGAGATCTATGGAGATGTGGGGGAGGGATCCAAAGAGTATTTTTGGAGGAATTAGGGGTAGGTTTGTGGAGGAGGGATATTACTTGGGTGTTAGGTGATATTTTAAAACTATAAGATCTTGAAGGAGAGAATGGGTTGTAGGGCGAATTACTAGTGCTATGGAAGAGTTCTCGACATTTATTGTCGTTCTTTACACGCTTGCCTAACTGCATATACACTTTAATCTCTAATTTGCTAGTCAATCAATCTGCATGATAACCTTATAAGAAATTCAATTGTTTTTCAAGTAAACAAAAGCGTGTACGTTTTTGCTGAAAACCAAAATAGTAAAGTGAAGCGTGATTATGAAAATGTATACTAAGAATTATTTTCTCTCTCTTCAAATCCCAAAAAAAGTTTTAGAAAAAAAATGGTAACATTAGTTCACCTTCTTAACGAGAAATTTGAATGCAAATATTTTCTATATAAGAAGAAAATGAAATTATTTTCATTTGTCAGAAGAATGTAGAAAAGACGGTACTTTTAACTGTTCTCATAATAAACAAAAAAATTTAAATCTTACAGTTGGATTCTCTAAATAAAGATTACAGTTTTGACCACCGGGCACCTGTCAATGTATGTGGGTTATTATCGTCATTTTCCTCATATCCGAATCCCACTCATCATCACAGCTACACAATCATCCCACATTTTCACCTATTTGTTTACACACTATAAAGTGAACCAACTATCCAACCTTTGTATGCTATTCACTACAATTTACCTCTGTTCTAAAGGCATGTCCTAAATCTCTCTTTTTTCCATTCTTTAAGGTTGTTTTTCGGTTTAATTTCTTATTCGAGTTGGATCTTGATTCCAAAAGTTGTTGTGGGTGTTAAGAGAATTTGTAGACCTTGTGGAACGTTTCCCCCCTTTTTGGCACTTGATGGAATTTAATTGCAAAAACAATCGAGTTTTGCCCATACAGGTTTGAATTTATGCTTGTCTGAGTTTTGTTTCTTAGTTTTCAGGATTTCAATTATTAGTGTGGTATGATCAAATGCAGATTTTTTGTGCTTAATATTTAAATCTTTGTCGAGATTGGTTTTAATTTACTTGTGATTTATCATTTTGTTATTGTGATGATTCATTTCTCATTGTACCCCAATCTAGAACATAGCTTCTTTTGGAATATTATTAAAGCTTTTTTTAACCTGCGTATGTTAAATGCAACTGGTGCTTCGGTTATTCCGTCTTTTCTTTTTAGAAAAAAGAAAATTGGGTTTGGGGTCATCTAGCCTGTAAACTATAGATACATGATTAGTAGTTTGAGAGATTGATGGGAAATATTTTCTTTTTATTTTTAGACGAATTAAAAAGTTTAACTGAAAGCATCCAGAAGATGCAAAAGAGGAGTAGATTTGATCTCACAAAATTATGAAAAGAAAGTTAAGAGAACAGCCTAACAAAATCTCAGAATTAAATTTTTTCACTTTATTTGGAAAGCAATTGGAAAATGTAACGATATTAGGTTGGAGAGGTATACTGTATTTGCTAGGATATTCATGATCTTCACTTTAATGAGAAATCACAGACATCACTGACAAAATTGAGTAAGAGATGACTTTAGAAGACATGGACCTCCCTCCTCTGGCCCCACAAACACACACAGAGAGGGTCAGCGTTGGCTTCAAGGTCATCAGAGGTGTATCCTGGATTGTAAGAGAATGGATGCACTTTGCTATTCTTTGGTTTGATTCCATAAAATTTAATGATAAGCAAACTATAATGTATACTATTATAAAATAATATCTTTGAATATACAACTGTTATTTAAGTCTCATACCTTACAATGAATCATAACCAACCACCAAGCTCTTGTCCTCCAGGGCCCTCCAATAGAAACAGCTGGTCTTGGGCGAACACCATTTATGGCACGATGAGTATGAAGGGTAGTGGGTGGCTATCATACCCTTTGTATATCTCAGGAAGAATCACACCTGAAAAACTAGCTATTGAAGTGGGAGAGCGCAAGGTTATAAAAGCCCCACATCAACACATTTCTGTAGCGATGTGGGTCTCAAGTCCCATGCATATTTTGTAGTTTTAGGTGTTAAGTTTTAGTCTAAAATTACTTGTGTTTATTCAACTTTTGTTGGAAAGGGATTGACGATCCATCAGTTTTACTGGCCAGTTTAGCTTTCAATTTAGAATTTAGTCATATACAGATCCCGCTACTAACTATCAGTGGTTCTGTTGTTGAAGAGTTGTTATCAACACTTTATCTTTCTTCAAGTTATATGACACTTCATTTCAGGACATTACAAAATATTTGATGTCATTTCTCTTATTAATTCCTTACTGTAAGGATAAACTAGTATCACATTGATCATTAATTTACAACAACACTTCTTTATTTAGGTCTGAGATCATCAAAGTGAGTTCACATGGTTCATTCATATGTCTAGGCTCTGTTTCCACGTCAATGGTGTGATAGTCTGATAGACGAACGAGAGTCATCTTTTGTATCGCGTCAAGAGAAATGACATAGATAAGATCATTGCTTAAAGAGTTTCATTGTCGAATTGATCTCAAAATTGGAGATGCAACACATAAGTTAAATCCCTATAGTCAAAATGGAGGAGTGGTAAGCAATAAGGAAATACATACCAGAGTGAAGGATAGGTTTTTCAAGACAGTTGTGAGAGCAATGATGGTGTATGTGTGGATGTTGTGTATCTGAGGTTCTACATTATAAAAAATGGATGTTGTAAAAATTTGAATAGTATGATAGTGTGTTCATACAAAACTAGACAAAATAAGTGATGATTATGCCAAGTTACAAAAAGCACATGGAGAAGATAAAAGAAAAGAAGGCCCCTGAATTATAGTTTGGAAAGTCTGCGTTAGAAGTTCAAATGCACCGGTGTGACTCTATGAGTTGAACGTTTTAAACTGGATGATGTAAACAATTCAGTCTCATGGACAAAGTTGTCTCAAATTAAAGGACTTACAAGTTTTTGAGATTCTTGTTGAATTAGCCAATATATATATATATATATATATATATATATATATATATATATATATATATATATATATATATATATATATATATATATATATATATATATATATATATATATATATATAAATGAAGCACAAGATCCGTACTAATTCTAATGGTTAGGATTAAGGTTTATTTAATGTTGCTACTCTTATAGTAGGTATTTTGTTTTCCAGGGGTCCTTTTAGTTCATAGCTGATTTGTATTTCGGTGGAGAACATAGAAAAAATCTTTAGTAATAGAGAATCCTTAGTAATTATCTTAAGATTGGAATGAAACTGCTCCAAATTGAATTTGAACCCGGGTAGAGTAGAATGGTTGCAAAGAAACTACACATTTGAGATTTAAGGCATAGTTATTGTTGTATGAACCGCACAAGTTTAAGGAATTCATTCAACGAATGGTAGTCAAATTTTGACGTGGTGTTTTTTCCTTTCACCTAACTTTTTAACTACTACTACTCTTTGCTAAAATACCCCAACGAGATTAGCTAATTTGTTTTCATTCCCATTCATGTAAAATAGAAGGAGTGGAGTATTAATTTTTCGCATTCCCTTCTATTTGATTCCTGGAAACTATATGCATCTTTGTCAGCAGACACTTTTCCCATTCCCAGTACTCTTTGTACTTGTCTTGTTCTTCAAAACATATAACAAGTCTTCATCTTTCCGTCCTTCTGCTCAGGACATTGAATGTTCCTCTTCAGGAATTTTATGTGCAAATCACTGTTACTTCGCCCTTTTTTTGTATAATTTTGCTTTCAGATAATGATTATATTTATCCAAAATGTGATGCTTCCAACAGCTATGGCTGCAAGAACTTACTTCTCTGTTGTTATCTACAACCAACTTAAGTTCCATTTAATACTTCCCTAGTTTCTTAACTTTTGGGCACCCCAGTACTCCTCAAACATATTTGTACATTCTTCTATGTTTCTTTGTATTGCAGGGCTAAAATTTTTATTCTTCATAATCTGAGCATATTCACAAGAATTAAAAACGGCGATCAGCAACATTAATTTGACGTCAGGAATTCAAATATTCATCATGGATCTAGAGAAGTAATAGTTTTTCTTGTTTCTTCAGGAGTATAGGAGATTGGGGGCTTTGTGATGGAGGAAGGAGATTCATGGGAGGACCTCGATAATGATGTCTCGGTGAAGATACTCCAATCTTTTGATGTTCTTGACTTGTCTGCTGGACTTGCTCATGTTTGTAAAGCGTGGCGATTGGCTTGTTGTGATCCACTTCCGTTGAAGAAGCTGGACTTGTCGGTACTAAAATCAAACTTTATAAAATATATTCACTTCTTTGTTGAGTAATTTTACACTTTTAGAAAATCAGTGTTTGACTATGAAAATTCTAAATCCAATTTGAAGTTATATTTCAAATTGGAAACAACTTATAACCTGTTTTCTAACTCATTTTTCACTTTTGAAGTTGTATCTCAAATTTGAGAAGTACAGTCAAGCATGAATATATATGGCCAAACGCCTACTTATTTGGAGAAGCAAAAACATTGGTGAAAATGAATAAGACAGCTAAATTAGATCTCCTCTTTTTTCAGGTGTCCATGGCTTAAACGCCTTGTTATGCTTTCTTGGAACAAAATGAAAATCAAACGATATGCAGGGCTCTTCATATATGTAAAGATCTTGAATCACTAACATTGCCTAGTATTGCACATATCATCTAGGAAATTGCCACGAGTTGCCAGTTATCTTCTTAGCTCAAGATTATGGTGCCCAGTGATATGTTGTTTGCATTTTACACTAGTATCACTTCTTCCAAACTTGTAGGTATTGAGTGTGAGACTGTGAGGTGCACGGTGTTATCTAAACCTTCTTTGGTTATTATCTTGGAGGGGTTAAAAAAGTTGAAAGTGCTCAACTTGCATAATCACTGATGGAGTTTCAATATAAAAAGAAGAGTGAAGCTATTGTGATGGAAAAAGGAGATTCTCCTGTAAGGAAATGGGAGGACCTTGATGATAATATTTGGGTGAAGATACTCCAGTCCTTTGACCTTTTCCAGTTGATATTTGTAATTCCTCAAGTTTGTCGTGCATGGCAATAGGCTTGTTCTGATCAACTTCTCTGGAAAACGCTGGACTTATCGGTATTGCTATCAAATTTCATCAGAATCTCAAGGAAGCCTTATGTATATGTCGACAGTCCATCTCAAAAAAAGTCTATTCGACTCCTAAATATTTGCTTGAACCTCAGTTGTGGAAACATACAAACCTTGATCTTCCATCATAATTTGTATGTTAAAGACAATCAGTTGACTTTTACTGCCAAGAGGTATTCTTCCAATAAACTTTCATCTTTATATAGTATTATCATTATAATTATAACTCAAATCAAGAAACTGTACAACAAGCATCGTTTCAGAGATATCAGATGCGCTGTGATTTTCCATTATTCTTAGAGAAGCAAAATTTACTGTGAAAATGAATAAGACAACTAATTAGATCTCCTCTTTTTCAGGTATCCACGGCTTAAACGCCTAGTTATGCCTTCTTGGAACAAAATAAAAAAGTGAACAGTATGCAGGGCTATTCATATATGAGAAGATCTTGAATCACAAATGAGGCCTAGTATAAAAAATCCTGCATATGTCATTGCCAGGAGTTGCAAAAAACTTTCTGAGCTCAAGATAATAAATAAACCCATGTGATATGTTGTTTGCATCTGCACTGGTATCATTTCTTCCAAACTTAAAACTGCTCAGCTTGAGGTGCACAATGTTATCTATTTTTTTTAAAAAAATTATCTTGGAGGAGTTAAAAAAGTTGAAAGTTTTCAACTTATCTCATTGCATAATTACTGAAGAGTAAAGACCCTCCACTCGCACCGATGAAAATTTTGACCAAGCTTGATGAACTAATTCTTGAAAAAGCATTCAAGTTAGAGAAATTCTTAACACTTATAAGTGACTCATGCATCAAGTGTCAGCGCACTCTAAATGATGAAGGGATGGTAAGGTGGTATAAATATGAAGAAGACCTCTGGAAAATGGATGGGGTCTCTTGCAATTTGATAACTCTAAGAACACCTCATCCACCTTCCAGAGGTCTTCTTCATACTTATACCACCTCATCAGCCCTTCATCATTTATAGTGCGCTGACACTTGATGCATAAGTCACTTAGAAGGGTTAGGAATTTATCTAACCTGGATGTTTTTCAAGAATTGATTCATCAAGCTTGGTCAGAATTTTCATTGGTGAGGGTGAAGGGTCTTAAGTAATTATACAATGAGATATGTTGAGCACTTCCATCTTTTTTCAACCCCTCCAAAATGATAAAAAGAAATTTAGATAACACAGTGCACCTCAACCTCAAGCTCCGCAGTTTTAATCTTGGAAGAGATGATACCAATGCAGATGCAAACAACATATCACATGAGCCTATTATCTTGAGCTCAGAAAGTTTTTTGCAACTCCTGCCAATGACATATGCAGGATTTTTTATGCTGGGCTTCGTAAAATTATTCCTCAAGAGGAAAATGACATGCTATGTGAAGATCACGGTTCAAATGCTTTTCCAAAGAGTATCAAGTGACAATACACACATGAAAATTTTGCTGAGTTAATAGTTTAGAACTCTTATAAACTACCATTGTTTTGTGAGTTTCAGATATAATTACATAAATTGTTTCGATATTTATAGAATTTTGTGAACCACCATGATCTTGTTGTGTTAGCTGAATTTTTTTTTAGATTTTTTTCATTTTCCACGTGTCTCTCAATAAGGTATTTCACATACTCTGAAGGATTTTTCGATTTTAATACTGTCATGATCTCAGCTAAGGAAATTAAATAGTGAAGCTGCGAGGATTCGAAATTGCAAAACAGAATCAGAGATTAAAAACAAACGGCCAAGATCAGTTGGATTTTAATATGAACGGAAGGTGCGGATTTTGCCACGTGGATTCAGTTATAAAAGATGGTTAGAGGAGAGAGAGAAAGCAACAAGTTTCTGGTGAACTTTCCCTCCCCTTTTCTGCTTCTTCTTCTTCGATCTCCTTCCCTTCTTTTCGTTCTCAATCTCATATCTTTTCTCTTCTATTGGCAGGTTAATCAACAATGGAGATTCAAAGTTGTTTTAGTTAGATTTACCATTTTCTAATCTTGTAATCAAGAATAATTTGAACTCTATCAATCCAGAAAATTATGAAACACTATTGTCTATTTTCTTTCTATGAAGCAAATTTATAAATACTGGTGAGATCATAACAATTGGTATCAGAGCTCTGAAACTGCGAACTGTGGGTAAGCATGACTGAAGGTACACGTTGGAAGATTACCGAAGACAAGTTAGGACGTCACGATGAAATGTTAGCAGATCTGTTGGAGTCGCAACAGGAGGTACGTAATGCTCAAACAGGGATTCAGGGTGCATTAGATTTGATTTTAGAGAGGTTAGGAGCATTAGAAAGATCTCCGATGGGACAATATTTGGGAGCAAGTCTTTTACCTATTCCGAACCCGAAAAATCGGAATCGACCTCCACAGAATGCAGTTGTACCACCTAGATGGGAGTTGCCTAGCTTTGTTGGACATGAACCTAAGGTATGGATCCGTAAATGCGAACGTTATTTTACGCAGTATAGGATAGGGGGGGAACAAAGAGTAGAAATCGCTGCTTTGTATTTGAATGATGCTGCTAAAGTTTGGTTCAATCGGTGATATTGAGTGGAGGAATGTTGACTTGGTTAGAGTTTAAGGAAGAATTAATTAGTAGATTTGGAGAAATTGTAATAGGTGACGTTGTGGAGGAATTCAACAAACTGCAACAGTCGGGAACGATTGATGAATTTTTAGGTAAGTTTGAGGATCTCAAAGCTCAGATGCTCATTAGGAATCCTACTTTGAATGAGGCACATTTTCTGTCTAGTTTCGTAGGTGCTCTGAAAGAAGAAATACATTTTGAGGTAAAAATGTTTAAACCAACCACACTTAAGGAAGTTATTGAGAAGGCTCGAATGAAGGATATGGCTATCGAGGCTGCAATAAGGAGAAACAAAGGGGTTGCCAGATCTTATCCATCTGTAACATCGGTGTTAGCTGCTAACAAAGTGCCTGTTGTTTCTACTGCTAGGAACAATTCCTATAGATTAACTCCGGATGTATATGAATATCGGAAGTCAAATCATCTCTGTTTCCGCTGTGGAGAAAAGTATGGGCCTGCCCATATCTGTAAGAGGAGACAATTGAATTGCCTCATTGGGACCGTCAAGAATGAAGCGGAGTTAGAAACGTCAATGGTGGAAGAAGTGGTGGAAGATGGAAATTCAGAGATAATGATTGAGGGAGTAGTAGAACAAGAGTTAAAACAAGCTGTATGTTTGAACGCATTAACAACGCACAATAAAGGAGAGAATACAATTTTGGTTGGAGGCACTGTTAAAAAGCGACAATTAGCTATCCTGATAGATTTAGAGAGTACTCACAGTTTCATCGATGAGCAAACAGTCATTTCAACGGGTTATAAGCCAAGTCATTGTTCACCGGTCAAAGTGACAGTAGCAGATGGAAATTATGTCATGTGTACTTCACAGTGCAAAGGGTTTTCATGGAAAATGCAAGGTCGAACCTTCGTAGAAGATTTATTAATTATTCCCTTGGGTGGTTGTGCTTTGGTGTTAGGAAATGACTGGATGAAGTTGTATAATCCTACAAAATTTGATCACGGAAAAAAATGTGTTACAATTGGCAGGAAAAAGAACAAGTTGGTTTTACCTAGTTTAGTGGATGAAGGAAGATTAAATATGATGTCGAGTGGAGCTATGAGCAGGATATTAAAGAAAGGGCAGACTCTATTTTCTCACCTATTCATGATGAATCTAGTGACAAAACAGGAAGATGTGGAAGTTGATAATGGTATTAAGGATGTGATAAATAAGTATTCTAATGTATTCGCAGAACCAAAGTCGTTACCACCTACTCGAGTTTTTGACCATTCCATACCACTCAAACTTGGATCGATGCCACTTAGTTTGAGGCCATATAGGTACAACTATCATCAGAAGAATGAATTGGAAAGACAGGTGAAGGAAATGCTTTTTAGTGGGGTAATACAACCAAGTCAGTCTCCTTTCTCTTTACCCGCTTTGCTAGTAAAGAAGAAGGATGGAACATGGAGGTTTTGCGTTGACTATAGAGGCCTAAATGATATCACCATTAAGGAAAAGTATCCAATTCCGATTGTGGATGATTTGTTAGATTAACTACACGGCGCATCAATTTTTTCTAAGGTGGATCTTAGAGCAGGGTATCACCAAATACGCATGCAGATAGAGGATGTGTACAAGACTTCCTTCCGAACTCACATGGGGCATTATGAGTTTAGAGTGATGCCTTTTGGACTCACTAATGCACCAACCACTTTTCAAGCATTGATGAACCAGGTTTTTCAACCCTTTCTTCGAAAATTTGTTCTAGTTTTCTTTCATGATATACTAATATATAGCATGACAGTAAGGGAGCACATCCAACATTTGCAATTAGTATTTGAGATCTTGAGGTCTAATTCATTATTTGCTAAGCTATCTAAATGTTCTTTTGGACAACCACAAGTGGAATACTTGGGCCATATAATCACTGAAGTCGGGGTGGCTACAGATCCTGAGAAGATCAAAGCAATGGTAGATTGGCCTAGACCTAAAACACTCAAGGCTCTCAGAGGTTTCCTTGGTTTGACAGGATACTACAGGAAATATGTTAAGAATTATGGTGCCATCTGCAGACCACTTACTGATTTACTCAAAAAGGAGGCTTTTAAATGGAATCCTGAAGCTGAAATAGCTTTTGAAGCCCTTAAAATTGCAATGACCACTAATCCAGTCTTAGCTCTTCCGGACTATACACAAGAATTTGTAGTTGAAACGGATGCAAGTCATAGGGGTATTGGTGCTGTGCTTATGCAAAGGGGTCGACCTGTCGCTTATTTTAGCAAGGTGTTAGCTCCTAAGCATAGAGGCAAATCTATTTATGAGAAGGAGTATATGGCTCTACTTAATGCAGTTGATAAATGGAGACATTATCTGCAATTCAAACATTTTGTGGTCAGAACTGATCACCATAATTTGAAGTATTTGCTCGAACAAAAGGTGACCTCTGCTATCCAACAGAAAGGATTAACCAAGTTATTGGGACTTGACTATGAAGTGCGTTACAAGAGTGGGGCAGAGAATAGGGTCGCAGATGCTTTGTCTCGGCAACATGAAGGATTAGAAGAAGGTGCCCTTCATTCACAAGGTGTGCTCATGGCTATCAGTATGGTGACTCCTACATGGACAAATGAGATAGTACAAAGCTGCATTGATGACCCTTTTGTCCAAGAGGTACTTACTATTTTATCAGTAGATTCACATGGTCCTAGTTTGTGGTATTATAGTATGGGTGTGTTGTGGAGGAAGGGTAAGGTATATGTTGGTTCAAATGGCTCTTTAAGAAACCAACTCATTTCTAATTTTCATGATACACCCCTTGGTGGACATTCTGGCCAGTTGGGAACTTTAAAGAGGGTAGCTCAAATTTTTTACTGGCCTAAGATGAAGTTCATGGTAAATTCATATGTCTCGAGTTGTGATGTGTGTGCCAAAGAAATAAAGATGACAATGCTGCTTATCCGTGATTGTTGCTTCCCTTGCCTATACCCAATCAAGCTTTGAGGCAAATCAGTATGGATTTTATCGAAGCTTTACCTAAATCACGAGCTAAATATGTGATACTGGTAGTGGTCCATAGATTTATGAAATATGCTCACTTCATAGCTCTAGCCCATCCATATACAACAACTACAGTAGCCAACTTGTACTGGAAAATAATTCATAGCTTACATGGTATTCCTGATTCTATTGTTACAGACAGGGACAAAGTGTTTTTGAGTAACTTCTGGCAAGCCATGTTTAAGCTTTTGGGAACTCAACTTCATTATAGCTCGGCCTATCATCCCCAAAGTGATGGTCAAACAGAGAGAGTCAACAGGTGTTTGGAAAATTATCTCAGGTGCATGACTACGAGTAGACCTACTCAGTGGAAGCAGTGGCTTTCGGCTGCTGAATGGTGGTATAATACTAACTTCCACACCAGTTTGCGTTGTACTCCGTTCGAAGCATTATATGGTTATACTCCACCTCAATTGTCCATTGGGCCATTATTGGAAACAATAGTTCAAGCTGCAGAGGACGTAGTCATGCAGCGACAACAATTTCTGCAGTTACTTCGTGATAATTTGACTACTGCTCAAGCTCGGATGAAGTTCTTTGCTGATAATAGAAGAACTGATCGGGAATTTTCTGTGGGGGATTCAGTTTATCTGAAGCTTCAACCTTATCGTCAAACTTCCATTGCATTGAAGAAGAACTTGAAGCTTGCTCTAAGTACTATGGACCTTACCGGATCACAGACAGGGTAGGTTCTGTGGCGTATCGACTGGAGCTACCTCCTCATTCTAAAATTCATCCGGTCTTTCATGTGTCACTACTTAAAAGAAAAGTAGGCAATCGTGTCGTGGTGCAATCTGAATTACCGGCGATGAGTGGTGATGGACAGTTTTTGGTTAAGCTTGTGGCAATCTTGCAAAGACAGATGGTAAAGAGAAATAATATGGCTGTTGTACGAGTGTTAGTACAATGGTCTAATCTTCCATCAGAAGCAACCTAGGAAGATTATCAATTTCTGTGCGCCAAATTTCCAGACTTTGATTCTCATCCTTGAGGTCAAGGATAGTTTGATGGAGGATGGTATGTCATGATCTCAGCTAAGGAAATTAAATAGTGAAGCTGCGAGGATTCGAAATCGGAAAACAGAATCAGAGATTAAAAACAAACGGCCAAGATCAGTTGGATTTTAATATGAACGGAAGGTGCGGATTTTTCCACGTGGATTCGGTTATAAAAGATGGTTAGAGGAGAGAGAGAAAGCAACGAGTTTCTGGTGAACTTTCCCTCCCCTTTTCTGCTTCTTCTTCTTCGATCTCCTTCCTTTCTTTTCGTTCTCAATCTCATATCTTTTCTCTTCTATTGGCAGATTAATCAACAATGGAGATTCAAAGTTGTTTTAGTTAGATTTACCATTTTCTAATCTTGTAATCGAGAATAATTTGAACTCTATCAATCCAGAAAATTCTCAAACACTACTGTCTATTTTCTTTCTGTGAAGCAAATTTATAAATACTGGTGAGATCATAACAAATACGAGAACTGCAAAATGGTACTAGTTCAGAATATTTATATTTAACATATATAATCTAGTCATGGCAATACACTATCTAAATTCACTAATGGTGCAATCACTCTACAAGGATAAAACTTATCTTTTTTAAGGTGTCGTAAAATATTTAAGTTCAGAAGCTTCATATGTAAAACCTGAATTAATTGACATATTAAAGTAAGCAAATAACACTAATTAATATGAAATATTATTTATTCTAATTTTATTTGAAAATTAGTATTTACCACTGTACAATTTCATATTCAAGTTATATATGGAATTTGAAAAACATCTCAAAACTTGTTCACTTTTTTCCGTCTCACTTTTTGATTTTGCATTTATGTATTTATTTTCAAATTTTGCTCTAATTTTTTTTTAATAGAAAAAGAACTCACTATTTCCGTATTAATTTGTTTTGTTCACGGACTAATCATAGAGCAAGAGTTTTAAGCGTTGACTAGTGATCACTTTTCAAGGAATTTTAAAAAAAAGTGCAAAATTTATATATTGTTTGGTATTAACTCAACATGCTTGTACTGATTTTCATTTTAATCATGTGAAGTGTTATATTGTTGAATACACTGTTCTTGCTATATGTAGCCATAAAAAAGAACTCATTCCATATTAAATGTATACATGAAATTGGAACTACATGTAACTTTTTTAGAATGGATAGTGATAATGTATTATAACTTGAGAAAAGCTTGTAATTTAATCTTGACATTTGAATTAGTGAAATATTTTTTATTTATTGTACTATAGGTTAATAAACAATTAACTAAATAAAAATATTCTCTCTTTTGAGATTTAAGTTTATGATATAACTAGTGTATTTAGCCGCGTTTCGCATGGTTATGAAAAAGATTAAAATAAAATTACATATTAATATCAATAATTACTTTAATAAAAAGAATTTTTGGTTAATCACATAATTTTATATAAGAGAAGCTATGAAAAATATTTAGATTAAATATGAATTTATCAAGGAATCAATATATGTGAACTTCGAAAAATTAAATATTAAAAATAAATTTTATAGAGAAAAAGGGAAGGTAATAAGAATTGGGTAATATTAGAACTACTTAAATGTAAATTTGTAATCATATTTTTCTTTTTTATTTGAGATTTTCTTAGTATAATTTATATATATTTATGTAAACTTGAAATCTAATCATTCTTTTATGCTTATTTGTAATTTTTTAAATTATATTCTTAGTATAATTTTTCGACAATGTATAACTCAGATTGATATTAATAGTTAGTATTCATGACTATATAGTTAGCCAACACTATTATAAATCATTATCCACAATTTCTATTACTTGTCCTCGTCATGACTCAATCATCACATGTTTTTATTATTTTTATTGTACAATATTAGATTAATTTAATATTTATATTAATAACTTTTTAATAATTAAATTTTAAATAAGAAAAGTTTAACAATCTTAATTAGTTAAATTTCATACTTATTATTATTATTATTATTATTATTATTATTATTATTATTATTATTATTATTATTATTATTATTATACTTAAGTTTAGATATCCAATTATTTTTGGGACAACTTATATTGGGAAAAAAATATAAAATTTAAAAATAACATAAAAGAGAACAAAAGAGAGAATTAACTACGAAAAAAAGATTCAAGAAAATGACACATACAAAATTTCTATTTCTTTTAATTTTGTTTGGCTTAAACACAAAATATTAAAAAGTATATTTCACATTTTAAATAAATATTACATTTAATATAATAAATTCCTAAGAATAAAAAGTCACAGTAATTAAGAGGATTAATAATATGACTTTGAACTTTTGTGGCATAATAAGAATAATATTTGTACATTATTACACTAATAAAGAACATAAATTATAGAAAATAAAAAGACAAACAAATTAGAGTTATTGAGACAAATATTTTATTATAAGTAAATAGAAAGGTAGGAAACCAACTAAATTTTTAAAATTATAAATTAATCGTAATTTTGAAATATCTTTAGAACACCCGAAAAATAACAAATATGAAAATATAAAGACTTATCATAAACAACTTGAAATCTTCTAAGAAAAACAACAAAATGAAAAATTTAAGAATTGCAGTTTTACATATTAATAAATAATTTATTTTTAATAAAACCATGCGTATTTTCAAAAATTATAAATTAACTTTACATTCTTATGTTCTATCATTTTTGTTAATAAAAATTATTTCATCGGACTATGAAAGTATATGTACGTATTTCTTTAAGTAGCATATCGATATTCATTTACTCATTTTCTACTTCAATTCTATGTTTTAAAATATTATAAGCCACAAACACAATAAACTAATATTATTAATAAAAAAGTGAGATGAATTTACCTAACAAATAATTATTTTTGAAGTGTGTTACCATAATAATATAGTTAAATTATCTAAGAATTATATAGAGGTCTAAGGAGAATAAATTAGATATTTTTCTTAAAATAACTCAGGATTTCTATCTTCATGAACATGAACAAATAATATTAAATGTATGATTCAACAAAGAAAAAGTTGTAATTATATTAGACATATCAAATTATTTTTCCTTGTAAACTCAAATTATGCAAGAATGTCTAACCATTTTCATTATAGATATATCTCCTATAATCGACAAATCTGATTAAATAAGTTAAAAAGTTATCTACAAAAAGAAGAAAAAGATAAAAGAGTAAGGAGAAAATTACATTTAAACACATATAATTATTTTTGACAAAATATAAATAATTCAAAAGGAAATAATATAATAGAAACATTACTTCTTAAGGACCTAAAAAATAAAGAATAATTCATTAATCTCCATCTGTGAATATTTCCATTTCATCCTATATACAAGAGTTAAAGAAAAATAATAACAAATAAATTATTAGTCCTAAAATGAATCTCAATGTTAACAAAATAAAATATTATATCTCATAAAGAATAAGGAAAAATTACATTTAATCATAAATTCTCCTACATAATCATTTTTGACACATAGTCAATATATATAACTCAAAATCCATTAATCTTCATCGCTTGATGTTATCGTTTCATCCTATGTACAAGAGTCAAGAAAAATAATAACAAATACATTACTAGTCATAAAATAAATTTCAAAGATAGCAAAACAAAATAATTTAATTCGAAGAAATAAAAATATGATGACATATTAGCCTTATTTGCTAATTAAAAGTAATATATGAAATAATATTTGAAAAAATAAAGCACCTCAAAGCTTACAAATATTGTAACATTTCTTTCACTAATTCTCTACCCAAATATGACTACAAAATAACACACAATTTTAGTGTGATTTTATAATGCTAATGTAACCTTTCACATTAAATAATTAGAAGTTATGAATATGAAAAACTTAAGAGATTAAGAATATGAAAGGTTTGAGGGTTATGAATATTATTAATACTAATTTAAGAATATAATTAAAGAGGTATAAGTTTATAAGAAAAAAATAAGAAAAAAAATCAATAAGAAAAGAAAAGAAAAAAAAAAATGAATGAAGGTCATAGAGAGGTGCCTTCATTTATATATATATATATATATATATATATATATATATATATATATATATATATATATATATATATATATATATATATATATATATATATATATATATATAGATGTGACTATTCATTATATAAGATAATTACTCTTTTAGAGCTCAATTAGGGGTGTAACTCATATTTCATTTTTTTTTAAAAAGAAAAATATATTCAAATAATTAAATATTCTTTTGCGAGATGTATATTTAAATGCAATTCTTAACTTACAAAACTTTCAAAAAAAAGAAAAGACTCAAAAATGTTATCGGAATTTTGAGAAAATGCTCATTTATGTCAATTTTTAAAGTTTGACTCATCTATATTATTTTAAGTCAGTGGCGGAGCCAAGAATTTAACAAAGGATGTCCAAAAATAACAACTTGTTATGTTAAGGGTGTCCAAAATATGTTATTTAATCATTTCGTATATCATTTTACTTATATGATACTTTTTTTCCGACGAAGGTGGCCAATTGGACACCCTTACCAATATGTGGCTACGTCATTGCTTTATGTTCGATGACATATTTGAGTTTTTCCTCTTTAAAACATGATTTGATTAATGTATGACCGAATCATAATTGATACGTGTAAAAATAGTTTTGCAAAATTGGAATATTTTTCAGTTCAAAAATAATGGCATAGATGAATCTTTTTTTCAAATTAAAATAACATAGATGAACTAAAATTTAAATGAATGGAGTAGATAAGTCTTTTCTCAAAGTTCCATAGCATAGTTGAACCTTTTCCCTTTTCTAAAACTAGGTTTAAAACTTTGATATTTATAAGTAGAGGAAAGGCGGAGAATGGGCAATTGTGTTCAAATTAACCACATTATTGGTTGAGAAAAAAAAGTACTCTCTCCATCTCATATTAGTAATCACTTTTTATTTTGCACAATACTTGAAACATAAAGAAGAAGATAATTTTACTAATTTATCTCTTAAAGACTTCTTAAGAATTTTTCTAACAAATTTGGATGTTTTCAAAATTAAAGGAACTAACTGCGAGGGTAATATAGAAAAAAAACAATTCATATTTTTTTAAATTGAATATCATAAAAAATTAATATGAAATAACTATTTTTAATATAATGATCAGCTAATATTAAACGGAGAAAACAAAACAAGAGGGTGTTTAGCCAAGTACAGCAGAACTAACAAGAATTAGTTGTATGTCTCTCTATTCTTTTTCTCATTTAGTTTCAAAACCATCTGTCTAGCATTCATGCAACGTGAATATGACATAGCTCTCTTTGTCGTTGCATCACTACAACATTTTGCTTATGACACCAATAGTCATTTCCGCAACCCATACATCATCCTTATTCCTTCACTCTTTTGAAGAGTCACCTTGTGTTCCCTCTAGAACCTTCTAACCTTTAGAGACGGAGTTAAAACTAAAAGTTTGGGGTTTTGAATAATAGGATAGAAAATAAAAATATGCTTCCTTTTAGAAAAAAGAGAAACTTATATTGATAGTGGAGTTTAAAGTTTAAATCCGTAAAATTAGTGTGAAAATTATTTTCACATTTCCTTACCACTTAGTCGTTAATTAATTTTGTTAAGGAATTACAATTTAATGAGTATATATATTTAATGTGTATATATATATATATATATATATATATATTTATTTATTTATTTTATAATAATTTTCTAATATAAATATAGAATCCGTAGAGATAATGGAAAAACTAGTTGATTTGTCCTAACCCACAGTTAGCTCCGCCTCAACTCACCGCCATACTTCACCACTATAAATTGATGAATTCTTCATCCTCAGCATATCTTAAATAGTCACAAGTGAAGAGATCACTTAGTATCATGGTGAAAGTTGATGAAATTGTTGAGCATTGGGCTGATCCTATGAGAGAGTTGTTAGAAGTTGAAGAAAATATCAGCTACAATGATCTGAAGAAACGGATGTGGAAGGACCGGATGAAGTTAGAGAAGCTCAAAGCAAAGCGAGACATGAGCTCGTCTAAGGATGATAGTGATGAAACAGAAGCTAAGCAAGAAGAACAATCTCGTCGCAAAAAGATGTCAAGAGCTCAAGATTCAATTCTCAAGTACATGGTTAAGATCATGGAGGTTTGCCAAGGTCAAGGTTTTGTATATGGAATAGTGGGGGAAAAGGGGAAACCGGTTAGCGGATCATCGGATAGTTTAAGAGAATGGTGGAAGGAGAAGGTGAGATTTGAACAGAGTGCCCCTGCTGCCATTGCTGATTTCTTGCCCAAATTAGTAGAGGACAACATTATATTGGATACTTCCTCACATATTCATCACTTAGAAGATTTGAGAGATGGTACTTTAAGCACACTCCTTTCTACCCTTATGCAACATTGTCACCCTCCACAAAGGATTTTCCCTTTAGAAAGAGGATTAGCCCCACCTTGGTGGCCTACAGGGAAGGAACTCTGGTGGGGTGATCAGGGATTATCTCAAGAACAAGGTCCACCACCTTATAGGAAGCCTCATGATCTCAAGAAGGCATGGAAGGTAACTGTTTTGGCTGCAATCATCAAGAATATGACTCCCAATTTAGATAGAATGAGGAGGTTGGTGACACAGTCCAGAAGCTTACAAAATAAGATGACAGCCAAAGAAACAGCCACTTGGTCTAAATTGGTTAACCAAGAAGAAGCTCTTGTCAATTTAACTGACAAGTCTCTCAAGATCTCATCATCTCATAAGGAAGAAGATCGTTCTTTGGTTCTCAAGAATGTATTTATCGATAAGTCTGCTCGGAGAAGAAAATACAAGAGGAAGTGCAACTTTGAGCATGACACAAGGTGTCCGTATCGCGAAAATGGTGGTTTGAATGACCAAGAAACTATCAATTGTCAGGACCAACTTGAAGCACAAACGCTGCCACGTGAAGAATGGATAGCTAAAGAAGAAGATATTTCTCCACATGATTGGATGAACATGGAGATCCAGAAGAGCTTCAACAATTATGATGCACAATTTACTGCTTGTAGTGGTATTCAGAAGAATTTCGAAAGCTATTCAGGAGAAAATCATGTCCTCGAACAGCCTCTCTCTGATCCAGAGACTTGTGGAAGCATGAACATAGATGGAACTCAATCAGAAGCTGATATTGCTACTTCTATTTGGGAATTTTAGTAGGAAGATAGATTGAGCAGTGCACTAATATAATAAGAGTTGTTGCTAGAAAGACTAATCTTTTGTTGACTGCATTTCTTCTTTAAGAAATTGAGTTATGAACACAAAGAGAAAACATGGACATAGATAAACCCTTATTGCAAGTTAGTTGTGCAAAATTTGTTTTTCAACAAAATAACTTCAATCAAATTTCATACAAATAATGAAATATATAATATGAAGTTAAATAAATTTTGGAAACAAAATAAATATAAAATCAACAAGAAGAAAGGAAGAAGAGTCAAGTCCTCTGAATTCACAGAGTTCTATTAAGAAAATTATTTTCCTTAAGTACCGAGGTTATGGATATACCTTCCCAGGATAAAATGACTCACGGCAAACAAATAGTGATACCTCAAATTTGTTGTCTAGCGAACCACTCAATGGCTTGTAATCACACTTTAGGATTTTGGAAAAGTAGAAATTTTTTTCTTACTATATAGTGTTTTTCTTTTTGTAAACTTTGTTTCAACATTTACCTCAAAATACTTATGTAAATATCTGAGAAAGAATAATATATTTATAGCCTATAGGCAATCATAATGATTCATCGATGATATGTGAAAAGGTAGTTTAGAAATATGAAAGGTTGCATTAAAATACGAAAGCTTGCATTCATCTTTCATTAGTATTCATGAATGGAATAAGTTCATACTTGCAACACTTTCACATTTTTAATTCACCATTCTTTATACAATGAACCCAACAACCCCCACGTGAATGGAAATGGCTATAACACGAAAGATAGATATACACGGACTAGTGTGTGATTACAAACAAAGACTAGTTAAATCATGGTAAGTGAGTTTTCCTTTGAACTTTACATAGTGAACGTATATTGGATGTACTCGATCAAACGGTAGATGTGATATCTTTGAACCGTCGAACTTGAATGTACACTTGGACAATATAAGTCACTCAACCAACCTTTAACCATATATGGTTCTCACAGTTTTGTTCGTTTTAACCATGAACACTTTCTGGTTTCATGAAAGCTTAGAGAATCGACCTTTACTAACATTCTCCTTGAAGCGACTTACACTTCACTCTCACATAAGTGATCATAAATGTTTACTCCCATAGAGAAATTATTTTGTCATGTCTTGCAAAACATAGAAATCATTAAAAAGCTTCATTACAAGCCTTATCCTTGGTTACTAAACATTGTCTTCATCGTGAGAATGGATTAAATTATTTGAAAATGTTGGACCATCACACAAAACTTTATTTGATCAATTTGAACCTAACTCTTGGGATCTCCAGTCTACTAGGTAGAGTTACCATCATGCTTGATTTGTCCTAGGCCTTAAACCCATCCTTTTAGATGACCTTTCAACTCCTTCTCTAGTTAGGCCTTTTGTAAGTGGATTCGATATATTATTTTTTGACCTTGCATTGTCAATTGTGATAATTCCACTAGAGAGTAGTTCTGTAAAGGTATTATGTCTTTGTCTTATGTGAAGAGATTTACCGTTATATATCATGCTCCATATCCTACTTATTGCAGTATGACTATCACAATGTATGCATATAGGTGTCAATGGTTTAGGTCAATACGGAATATCTTCAAGGAAATACGAAGTCATTTAGATTCTTCGTTGTCTTTATCTAAATAGATAAATTCAGATTCCATAGTGGAGCGAGCAATACATTTATGTTTGAATGATTTCCAAGAAACTGTTTCACCTCAAGAGTAAACACATATCCATTTCTGGGTTTTATTTCATTTGATTCGGTGATCCAATTTGCATCACTATATCCTTCAATTATTGTTGGATATTTTCCATAATGAAAAGCATAGTTTTGAGTATGTTTTAAATACCTATAACTCTCTTGATTGTCATCCAGTGAGTCTGATTGGGATTGCTTGTGTACCGACTCAACTTACTAATAAAACATGTTATATCTTATCGTATACAGTTCACGATGTACATCAAACTTCCCAACACTCTTGCATAGTCCAATTGTGAGTCACTTTCACCTTTACGCTTTCAAAGTGCAAAGCTCACATCTATTGGAGTCTTAACAATATTGAAATTCAAATACTTGAACTTGCCAAGTACCTTTTAAGACAAACCTTGTAGAGTTCGAAGAACCTTTATTCCCAATATAACATCTACCACTCCAAGGTCTTTCATTACAAATCTACTCCTTCGCATTTGCTTAGTAACATTTATGTCATCTAAGTAGACTTACTGATAATTACCATATCATACATATACAAACAAGCAATGACCTTATGATTTGGAGTGTCTATAATCTAAACATATTTGTCTCACTCATTCATCTTAAATTCGTTTTCCAACATTGTTTGGTCAAATTTTGCATGTCACTGTTTGGGTTCTTGTTTCAGTCCATAAAGTGACTTCATGAGTTTTCACATTTTTCTTTCTTTACCAGGAACCACAAATCACTCGGGTCGTTCCATGTAAATATCTTCCTCCAACTCTCCATTTAGAAAAGTTACTTTTTACATACATTCATTTGATGGATTTTAAGATCATATATTGCTGCTAGTGCAACCAACATTCAAATTGATGTAATCCTTGTCACTGACGACTATGTATCAAAGTAATCAAGACCTTTATTTTGTTTGAAGCTTTTGACTACAAGTCTTGCCTTGTACTTGTCAAGTACCATCAAACTTTATTTTCCTTTTAAAGATCCATTTTTATCCTAAGGGTTTATTTTCCCGAAGGAAGATTAACCAACTCCCAACTATGATTATTCAAGATTGATTCAATCTTACCACTGACAACTTCTTTCTATAAAAATGAAGCCTCAAAGTACATTGCTTTTGGAAGGTCTGACGCTCATTATCAATGAGAAATGTTACAAAATTTGATCCGAAGGAAGTAGCAGTCTTTTGACGCTTACTACGCCTTGGATTTTCTTCATTTTGTATATTTTCTTTTAGTTCATCTTGAGGTCATTTAGACCCCCCCCCCCCCCGACTCTTCATGTCTAGCTTTATAAAGATAAACACGTTCAAAGAATTTAACATTATCTGATTCAATTACCGTATTATCATTAATATCTAGATATTTGGATTTATGTACCAAAAATAAAAAAGTCTTGCTTTTTGTAGAATATCCAATAAACATACAATCCACATTATTTGGTCTTATTTTCAACCTTTTGGGTAAGGGAACTTGGACTTTTGCTAGACATCCCCACACTTTGAAACATTTCAAGTTGGTTTTCTTTCCTTTCCAATTTTCATATGGAATATATTGTATCTTGCTACGGGGAACTCCATTGAATAATCAATTTGCTTTGATAGGTTCCTCCAACAAGTTTTGTGGTAAACGAGTACTTATAATTAAGACATTCATCATTTCCTTCAATGTTTGATTTTTTCTTTCTGCAATCCCATTAGATTGTGGTGAATAAGGGGCATTGATGGATAAATTTATTTTCCAAAAATATTTCCGCAAATGGAGATTCATATTCTCCACCCCTATAACTTCTTATCATTTTTATCTTTTATCCAACTGATTTTTAACTTCAATTTATATTGCATAGATGCTTCAATTGCTTCAAGTTTACTTGATAACAAATAAACATAACAATATCTAGTTCAATCATCAATAAAAGTTATGAAATATTTTAACCACCACGTGGTGGTGTTGATTTCATATCACAAATGTCTATGTGAATCAAATCTAAAGGATTGAAATTCCTTTCGACATATTTATAGGGGTGTTTAGCAAACTTAGCTTCGACACATATTTGACATTGTGTTTTATTTCACTTAAAATTATGTAATACTTTCAAACTAATCATTTTTTGCAAAGTCTTATAATTGACATGTACCAAACATTCATGACATAAACCACTTGACTAAATCAAGTAAGCAGAACAAGAAAATTTATTAGCAATAGCTATTACATTGAGTTTAAACAAGCCCTCGAAAAGGTAGCCTTTTCAACATACACTTTATTTTTAGTAATTATAACTTTTTCAAAAATAAATACACATTTGAATCCATTTTTAGTAAGAGGTGGAGTAGAAATCAAGTTCTTTCTTAATTCTGGAACATGTAGTATATTCTTGAGAGTCACCACCTTTACAGATGTCATCTTCAGGAGAACTTTGTATGTTCCTTCAACCTTTGGAGTTGTCGAGTTTGCCATGTAAATCATTTCATCACCTTGAGTAGACTCATATGATGCAAAAAGATTTTTGTTGGCGCATACATGGATGGTGGCACTGAAATCTATCCACCACTCTCTTGGATTGCTAACAAGATTGCATTCGAAAAGCACAACACATAGATCATCATCTTCAAATTCAGCATCATTTGCTTGATCTTTCTTCTTTACTTTCTTGGAGTCTTACAATTTGCGACCCTATGACCATTTTTGCAACAATTAAAGCAATTACCTTTGAATTTCTTCTTAGGTTGAATACTTTATTATATGGAGTTTGTCTTTCTCTTTTAATACCTTTCATCTTCAACAATATTGGCTCCTAATATTGTTGAATTTCCACGAGACCTCTTGTTTGCAACCTTATTGTCCTCTTCAATCTTAATCTTGCAATGAGATCTTCAAGGGACATCTCATTTCTCTTATGTTATAAGTAATTTTTGAAGTCCTTCCACAAAGCAGGTAACTGCTCAATCATAACAGCTAATTGGAAAGCCTCATTGATCACTAGATCTTCCGCAGGGAGATAATTAATAATCAATTGCAATTCTTAAACTTGAGTAACAACATATTTTTTTTATCTACCATCTTGAAGTCCAGAAACCTTGTCACGGTGAATTTCTTCAATTCGACATCCTCCATGTTATACTTCTTTTTTAAAGCATCTCAGAGGTCTTTGAAAGTTTTCATATCCCATTCAAAATATAGCTCTTGCATAAAAAATAAGAATGTTTCCAAGCTTCAACAACCATAATGCATTCACCTTCTGGAGTTGAATCCGCTAACTCAGGAACACTTTCTTTGATGAATCTTTATAGACTCAAAGTAGTTAAATAAAATAGCATCTTTTGCTTGACACCTCTAACTCAGGTATTTCAGCCGATGCTATAGCAGGTGCAATGCTTGTACGACTCGCTAAAAGCAATATTTATTGCACCAATTTTGATGTCGTATCAACTTTTATTTCAATTTCATTAGTTATCTTGCTGTCAGAAAAGACAAGCACACTTAGTGTCTTCAAATAAATACTTGATCTTTATTTCCAGTTTGTTTCTAATTTAACGATGAAGTTTACAACTCCAAGTCATTAACCGAATGAACTTTGAATTTCTGACAAGCTTATCAGGTTCACCAATCAATATCAAATTCAAACAGAGCATAAAATCAAAAAGGTTTTAATCTCCAAAAACCAATTATAAATAAAGTATGATCATATATTTCTTCAGATTTAAAACATTAAATTTTCAATAAACAATTACACAATAAGATAATCATAATTTCTTAGGATTGTTAACTACTTTTTTCGTATCGTATTGGAAAATCTATTTTTTCCCGACAAAATAAATTCAATCAAATTTCATACAAATAATGAAATATATAATATGAAGTCAAATAAATTTTAGAAACAAAATAAACATAAAATCAACAAGATGAAAGGAAGAAGAGTCAAGTCCTCTGAATTCACAGAGTTTTTTTTAAGAAAATCATTACCCTCAAATATGGTTGTTCAAATCGAACCAAAACCGATAATCCGAACCAATAAAATAGTTATTGGTTTATAGTATTGGGTTACTATTTAATGGTTTTGATAACAGTTTTGTTTTTTTATTATCGTGTTATCGGTTCTTAATGGTTTAAAGTTTTTTCTTAAGGGGTTAACTGATAATCCAATAGTAAATTAAATAATTATATTTATACCATTTTGTATATAAAGTCCTCGACCTAGAGTTTAATTTTCTAATTTTATTTTTGGTTGTATCAAACACTTGATTACTCTACTGTCACGACTGGAATCTAGACCCCAGACGAGACCGGCGTCGTTGACCTCTCAGAGGTCGCAAACAAGCCTACTTACGTCATTCTTACTTTACATAGATTAATTTTAGCGGAAAATTTGAAATTTTTGATTCTTTAATCATACTTGCCAAACATTCTTTATATTTCGTAATCGTTCATCATCAACCATCTAACAATTTAGAGATAAGCATCTGAAAGAAATAATTCATTAAGTATTAATTGTATATCGGCCAAAATAACACCAATACAACGTCTGAACTAAAATAGGAAAGAAGCACCAGTGGAACATGCTCCACTAGATCAACTCTAAAACTAAGCTAGAATGTAAAACAGTAGCATCCTCGAAAGCATGAGGACCTACCGAACTCCGGATGAATGCTGACGTCCGGATAGCTGCAACAACGAACCTGTAGCTCTACCGTCCACCTGTGCCTGCACCTAAAAGTAGATATTTGTATGGAATTAGTACACACTTGTACTAAGTATGGGTGTATTCAAGCACACACCAGGGACATGCATGAGGAAGAATAGCTCTTTCCTAACAACATGATGTTTGGAAGTCAAGTCAGTGGACTTGCTAAATTGAGATTGGGAAAGTTATGCCATGAGAGTGACATGCATCATTATAATCATCGTAGGGCACACAACACATAACATCTTCATATAGCACATAACATATAACACATAGTTTCTTTCATTATATTCATTCATATACCATGAGACCTTATTATCATGGACTTAACCTTAAGACTTTCCAAAATGAGGGCTCAACATATGGGACCTCAACTAGGGAGCCTTCTTTAGCAAACACAGAGTCTGCTTCATTCCTTCATACGTATTTCATTTCAATTCATTCATAGGCCAGTGCGAACACCAGCTATACCTAGGATGTAGTTTAAGACTTTCATCGGGTTTGCTGTGCAATGATCAGGAATAACCTAATGTCATTACTTGAATCTAGCTCACCTCTTGATTATCCTATCCTAACACCTTCGGTATCGTTCATTTCTTTATATGATTTATTTGAGGTTGGCCTCATTCATTCATTGGAAACTTTAACTTAAACCGACATAGATCATGTGAGCATCATGAAATCCAGTGTCTCCCCCACATTGAAAAGAGGCGGAATCACCGGCCAAAGCGATTCAATAACATGCTAGCGTATATGGGAATTTAACCCCGCCAGATCCCTACAGTGGCAATATAGGTTCAAATACTAGGAGATGTATGGAGACCCATACCCGGCAAGTCGGACAGACTCATCTCATAAGAGTTACGTGAACCTCCGCCCTTCCCGAAAGAAGGCATCACCGCTCATAGCTAGCCTATCGGTGCTCAGTATAAAGTTCCATTACATTCAACTCATACATCATGGAAGTTGGCTTCTAGTATGAGGACATCATAGCTCAATAGATGATTTCTCATCTCATCATTAGTATTAAGTGTTTTAAACTCAATATTTTCATTAGAGTGTTCATAGATACTGGTCTCTTCATTATCTTACACTCTCATTGGTGAGTACGTATTGGTAACATTTACTTAGGCTCATTTGAGATTGCTCTCATCATATACATTAGCCTAACATCATGACTGTCACCACATTCTTCATTATTAGCATCTTTATTTTTCATAGTTACTCACCTCTTATTACGTGAATGTTCATTTCTTCATTTCATTACGTATATCTTAGGTTCACTTATCTTTGAACGTATGTTAGACTTATGTGTCTACACATACAAGCCATGTGCTTTATTTATAGTTTGTTAAGTGATTCTTTCTTTCCTAATATTATGCATTACAAGACTTATGTATCTTGTATATATGTCAAGGCCTTGATTTTTTTTTGATCTAAGTAGATGACATTATTCTTGAATATTTTACTCACGTATGACTTATGTATCTATAAGGAGGTTTGGGTAAGGGAACCCAAATCTTGAATCACTTGGATATCATTTATATTTTTCATTGATTTTATTTCTAATATTCATAACATTAGACCTTTAAATTAAATCTCAACATTTTCATGAAATAATAAATTTTCTATTTTTATTAGAATTCTAAATTAAATCTCCATATTTACATAAAAGAATTAATTTTCTATTTTAATTAGAATTCTAAATTAAATCTCATTATTTACGTAAAAAAATAAATTTTTTATTTTAATTTTTTTTACTATTAATTAACCGAAAGGTTGGGGGTTCGGGCCCCAACAACCCCTTTGATTTTTAGAATTAAATTTACTACAATAGGGAGGTTGTGGGTTCGAACCCCCACAACCCCCTTATTTTCTTTTAATTTTTTCTGTAGAGAGGAGGCTGTGAGGTGGTGGGTTCGAACCCCCACAGCCCCTCTATTTTTATTTTTATTTTTTGCTGCTACAGTTCCTGAGGTCGTGGGTTCAATTCCCACGCCTCACGTTTTTTTTTCTTCCCATTTTCCCCCTCTTTCGCGCGCACTTGGAGGTCGTGGGTTCGAATCCCACGCCTCCCATTTAATTTATTGAATTAATTCCCTTCTCCTATTCCCACAGGTCTCGTGTTCGATTCCCCCCAGTCCCTATTTTTTTCTCCCCTTTTTTTCTTTTTCCAGCGAACCAGAAGCTAAGGGGTTCGATTCCCCTTAGCCCCTTCCCTTTTTTTTTTCAATTTCTTTCACAAGTGAGGTCTTGGGTTCGATTCCAATTGACCTCACTTAATTTATTTTATTTTTCATACTCAGAATTTGACACTTTTGAAGGGTACAAAAAACTAGAAATTTTGTCCTTCTCCAACCATTTTTTAGGTGCATTTTTTTATAAGTTTAAATAGTTATAAGATGGTTATTCAATTCACTATACTTCACCATAATGAACATCACATTATACACCCATTACACACATAAAATGCACAATAAATACACAACTTATACACCCCAAATTAGTGCCTAAAACACTTCCCTATACACACCCATACATCAACTTTCCGGACATATTTTGATGATCATTATCGTGATTTCTCGCACTTAAATACATTCATATTTAATTTAAACACATCATTCATGCAAAAATCTAGCAGCACAACATACCCATCCTACAAATTCGTTAGGGAGCTAAGGACAAGGACATACGAACGAGAACAACCTTAGTTTCAAGAGTTTAAGAAACGTTCGAAAGGAAGTACTCTTGGAGAAAGAATTCCATGAGAGAAACCCATACCTTTATTGATGTTCAAAAGAAGAATTCGCTACCCAAAATTCTCTCCAAAAATCAGTCCAAGTTACTTCAACGTCCACACCACTCAACGAACAACTTCTCTTCGCCTTAATGTTTTTGGTTGCTTTGTTTTTCTTAAAATTTCATGTGAGTTCTTCAAGCGTGAAGAACTGTTGATATTTGGCAGAATAACGTGAGAAAGATGGAGAATGTGAGTGAGAGAGTTAAGAAGCGTGAGAGAGAGAGAACTATTAGGATTAGGAGACTAATTCAAGAATTAGTCAAATAGAACTTGAAATAAATAAATACAAATCTGTTTTTTTAATTAATACGCGAAAGGACCATTATGCCCTTAAATACCTATTTATTCTTATTTATATAATTTTTTTTGGATCGTTACATTATCCCCCCCCCTTAGGAACATTCGTCCCCGAATGACACTACCATTACACATCATAATGCCAATCAGATCATAACTTAATTGCTATGTACAATCAACAAATAGCAACAAAATACGAAGAGATAAGGAACTATAGTCTTACGAGTAGGAAGCCTAACCTCAAGAGTTGAAAAGATGGGGATATCGGGATCTCACGTCGGCCTCAGCCTCCCACGTAGCACCCTCCACAAGATGATTTCTGCACAATACCTTCACTATGGCAATCTCCTTGTTCCTCAGCCGCTTGACATGTCTGTCTAAGATCTCAACAGGTACCTCCTCATAGGACAAGTCTTCACCAACCCCCAAACCTTCTACAGGTAGGATTGATGCTGGATCACCTAGGCACTTCTTCAACATAGAGACATGAAAGACTGGATGAACAGAAGCCAACTGCGCCGACAATGCTAACTCATAGGACACCTCACCCACACGCTGTAGGATCTCATATGGACCTACATACCTCAGACTCAGCTTCCCTTTTCTACAAAATCTCATCACCCCTTTCATAAGCGATATCTTCAAGTAAACCTGTTCACCAACGTTAAATTGTAGGGGTCGCTTTCTGTTGTCTGCATATGATTTCTGTCGGCTGTAAGCAGTAGCCAACCTGTCCCTAATCATTCTAAATTTCTCCAAGGCCTCATTGATCTCTGGACCCAAAATGGATGACACTCCAACCTCGAACCACCCAACAGGAGATCTACACCTCCTACCATACAATACCTCATACGGTGCCATTCCAATGCTGGAGTGATAGATATTATTATACAAGAACTCTATCTAGGTAGATGGTCATCCCAGTTACCTCTAAAGTCAATCACACACGTTCTCAACATGTCCTCCAATGTCTGAAAGGTGCGCTCTGCCTGCCCATCTGTCTGAGGATGAACGGCGGTGCTAAGTTTCACCTGTGTGCCTAAGCTTTTCTGGAAAGATCTCCAAAAATGTGAAGTAAACTGAGTTCCTCTATGTGAAATGATAGACAAAGGAATCCCATGCCATCTCACAATCTCATCAATGTAGAGTCTCGCGTAATCCTTGACCCTTTAAGTAGACTTCACAGGGATAAAGTGGGCAGACTTAGTCATTCTGTCCACAATAACCCACATGGAGTCATGCTGCCTCCTAGTCCTCGGAAGACCAACCACGAAGTCCATATTAATGGCCTCCCATTTCCAAGTCGGAACCTCAATAATCTGATTTAGACCACCAGGCTTTAGATGCTTTGCCTTAACCTGCTGACAATTAGGACACTTAGCCACATAGCCTGCAATATCTTTCTTCATGCCATCCCACCAATAAATCTACTTAAGATCATGATACATTTTGGTGGAACCTGGATGTATGGAATATCTGGAACCATTGGCCTCTGTCACAATCCTGGTCCATAAATCATCTACATCTGGTACACACAACCAGTCCTGGTATCTAAGTATGCCATCATCTCCCAAAGTGAAAGGCTCGTTCATTTTAAACAACACTGAGTCCTTCAGCTCCATCAACACAGGATCAAGATGATGACCCTTTTTGACTTCCACTATCAGGGATGATTCAGAACTAGGGTGAACTGAAACACCTCCACTAGTAGAGTCAACCAACCGCACACCCAGTCTGGCCAGTCTGTGTACCTCCTTCACTAGCTCCTTCTTCTCATCCTCAACGTGGGATGTACTCCCCATGCTCATCATGCTCAAAGCATCAGCCACAACATTAGCCTTACCTGGATGGTAGTGTACATTCATGTCATAATCCTTCAACAGCTCCAACCATCTGCGTTGACGTAGATTCAACTCCCTCTGCGTGAACACGTACTGGAGACTCTTATGATCCGTGAACACATCCACATGTACTCCATACAGATAATGCCTCCACAGCTTCAATGCAAACACCACAGCTACCAACTCCAAGTCATGAGTGGGATAATACTTTTCATGAACCTTGAGCTGTCTGGAAGCATAGGCTATCAACTTACCAGCCTGCATAAGAACACATCCCAAACCAAACCTAAATGCATCACAATGGACAGTGTAATTCTCGCCACTCTTAGGCAGAGTAAGCACCGGGGCTGAAGTGAGTCTGTCTTTGAGCTCCTGGAAACTCTTCTCGCAAGTCTCCGTCCATTCAAACTTGGATTTCTTCTTTGTCAAGGCTGTAAGTGGGGCAGCAATGGAAGAAAAGCCCTCTACAAACCTGTGGTAGTAACCAGCTAATCCCAGAAAGGTACAGATATCGGTGGGAGTAAGAGGCTTTGGCCAGTTCTTAACAGCTTCAGTCTTTCTGGGGTCTACTTCTGCTCCTTGATCGGACACAACATGGCCCAGGAAGGTCACTGATCTCAGCCAGAATTCACATTTGCTGAATTTGGCATACAATTGATGCTTTCTAAGTACCTGCAAGGCTAGTCTCAAATGTTGTTCATGCTCCTCCTTTGTCTTAGAGTATATGAGGACGTCATCAATGAATACTATGACGAAAGAGTCGAGGTATTCACAGAAGACTCTGTTCATGAGATCCATAAATGCAGCAGGTGCATTCGTGAGATCGAATGACACAACGAAGAACTCATAATGACCATAACGGGTACGAAAACATGTGTTTGGGACATCCCCATCCCTAACCCTAAGCTGATGATACCCTGAACGAAGATCAATCTTAGAGAAGAAACTAGACCCTTGGAGCTGATCGAACAAATCATCAATTCTGGGAAGTGGATACTTATTCTTTATAGTGACTTTGTTGAGCTGTCGATAATCGATACACATTCTAAGGGTCCCATCTTTCTTCTTTACAAACAACACTGGAGCGCCCCAGGGGGATATGCTCGGCTGCATGAAACCCTTATTAGTGAGATCTTTTAATTGAAGCTTCAACTCTTTGAGTTCTGCTGGAGCCATTCTATAAGGAGGAATTGAGATTAGTTTAGTATCGGGTTCTAAGTCGATACCAAAGTCAATCTCTCGAAGGGGAGGGACTCCAGACAAATCTTCAGGAAACACATCTAGGAATTCATTTACTACAAGAACCAAGTCTATGGAAGGAACGTCATGATCTAAATCATTAACACTCACAAGATGACATACTAACCCTTTGTCCATCATTTTATTGGCCTTAAGATTTGAAATCAAGGGGTTAGGACGATTTGGATTGTACCCCTCCCAGACTAACTCTTCTTCATTAGGGAGTGAAACCTCACCACTCTACTATGACAGTCCAAGCAAGAATAATAGCTGTGAAGCCAGTCCATGCCAAGAATAATATCAAAATCATGCATGGGTAACTCAATCAAGTTTGCACACATAGCCTTGCCACTCACAACTATTGGCCAATTCTTGTATACCCTTTCAGTTCTCACATTTTATCCTAAAGGCGTACTAACCACTATAGGATCATGCAGAACTTCAGGTAGTATTTCAAAAGTAAGGGAAAGCAGAGGAGTCACAAAGGAAAGTGTAGACCCTGGATCAAGTAAAGCATAAACAGAAGTTGAGAATACTTGCAGCATACCTGTGACCAAATCAGCGGACTTCTCCTGCTCCTTCCTGCCTTTCAGGGCATAAAATCTGTTCCTTTTGGGAGGCTCGACTTCTGCTGCACTCTATGGGGTAGGCCTAGGCTGAGTATTACCTGAAGCCTGACCATTGTTATGGGGACAGTCTCTAACCATGTGTCTACTCTTACCACAACTGAAGCAGGCATTAGTGCCTTGTCTGCATTCTCCACTGTGATCTCAACCACACTTAGCACAAGTCTTCTTTGGACGCTGCATCTCCCCTCCATTGCCCCCCTTGGGTTCGGATCTGCCTCTTCTAGGTGTTATATTTCTTTGAGGGTTAGAATTCCCAGAACTCTGTTGCCCCTTCTTGAATTTAGGCTGCTCACGGTCGCCAAAATTATTTCTATGGCCTCCATGAATGGGGACTGCCTAATCTTGAGGCCTAGGCCTACTAATATCACGTACACCTCTCCTCTTTCGGCTGTCCTCTACCTGCTGGACATGCACCATTAACCTAGAAAGGTCCATATTATCATGGAGCATCGTAGACCGACACTCCTCCAGGTCTCCATTGATTCCTGTGAGGAACCTTCTCATCTCGTCCCTACTGTTTGAAACCAAGGAAGTAGCATACCTTGATAATTTCAACAAAGCTAAGTACTCTCCTCATTTTTGTTATTAAATATTAAGGGAAGTAACATACCTATATAGCTTCACAAACTTCAGAGAATACTCCTTGACCGTCATAGATCCTTGTTTAAGGTTGATGAACTCCTCAACCTTGGCCTCCTTCATATCTCTAGGGAAGAACCTTTCCAAAAATACTGTCTTGAACAACTCCCATGTGACTGGCACTCCACCTAGGACACGACTATCTTGCCACATTTTGCACCAAGTCTGTGCAACATCCTTGAGATGGTAGAAAGCCAACTCAGCCTTCTCAATATCAGTAGCCCCCATGGCCACCATGATCTTATGCAACTCGTTTATAAATTCCTGAGGATCTTCTGAAGTCTTAGCCCCTGTGAAAATTGGAGTATTCATCCTCGTGAAATCTCGCAGCCTGTCAGCCATGCTGCGAACCGCTGGGTTTTCCCTCTTAACATCCTACCGGTTGACTTGGGATTCATAGCCTGGGCCTGCATGGTGATGGCCTGTTCCATCTGGGCTAGAGATGACCTCACCTCAGCATCAGTCAACCCAGCTGGGTTAACTGGCATGGACACTCCTTCAGCTGTAGCCTGGGTGGATGTTGATTACTCCTAGCTGCTGCTGCTCCTGTCCTCAGACCATTAGTTCTCCAAGTGTTCATTCTATGAAAACAACAAGGATTAATGTCAGACACATTCATAACACCAAGAATTCAGACATCAAAAAAAGCACAATAAGATCAGAAGAAGGGAAGTTTTTCCTACGCATCATACAGTCTCTAATCCAGGATAGTGGTGCACTTCACTACTATGACTTATAAACTACTCGATGTGGTTTATGTGAACTCATTATTCTAGGAATTTAACATAGCGCTCTGATACCAACTTTGTCACGACTGGAGTCTAGACTCCAGACGAGACCGGTGTCGTTGACCTCTCAGATGTCGCAAACAAGCCTACTTACGTCATTCTTACTTTACATAGATTAATTTTAGCAGAAAATTTGAAATTTTTGATTCTTTAATTATACTTGCCAAACATTCTTTATATTTCGTAATCGTTCACCATCAACCATCTAACAATTAAGAGATAAGCAACTGAAAGAAATAATTCATTAAGTATTAATTGTATATCGGCCAAAACAACACCAATACAACGTCTGAACCAAAATAGGAAAGAAGCACCAGTGGAACATGCTCCACTAGCTCAACTCTAAAACTAAGCTAGAATGTAAAACAGCAGCATCCTCGAAAGCATGAGGACCTACCAAACTCCGGATGAATGCTGAAGTCTGGATAGCTGCAACAACAAACCTGTAGCTCTACCGTCCACCTGTGCCTGAACCTAAAAGTAGATATTTGTATGGAATTAGTACACACTTGTACTAAGTATGGGTATATGCAAGCACACACCAGGGACATGCATGAGGAATAATAGCTCTTTCCTAACAACATGATGTTTGGAAGTCAAGTCAGTGGACTTGCTAAATTGAGATTGGGAAAGTTATGCCATGAGAGTGACATGCATCATTATAATCATCGTAGAGCACACAACACATAACATCTTCATATAGCACAAAACATATAACACATAGTTTCTTTCATATTATTCATTCGTATACCATGAGACCTTATTATCATGGACTTAACCTTAAGACTTTCCAAAATGAGGGCTCAATATATGGGACCTCAACTAGGGAGCCTTCTTTAGCAAACACAGAGTCTGCTTCATTCCTTCATACGTATTTCATTTCAATTCATTCATAGGCCAGTGTGAACACCAGCTATACCTAGGATGTAGTTTAAGACTTTCATTGGGTTTGATGTGCAATGATCAGGAATAACCTAATGTCATTACCTGAATCTAGCTCACCTCTTGATTATCTTATCCTAACACCTTCGGTATCATTCATTTCTTTATATGATTCATTTGAGGTTGGCCTCATTCATTCATTGGGAACTTTAACTTTAACCGACATATATCATGTGAGTATCATGAAATCCAGTGTCTCCCCCACACCGAAAAGAGGTTGAATTACTGGACAAAGCGATTCAATAACATGCTAGCGTATATGGGAATTTAACCCCGCCAGATCCCTACAGTGACAATATAGGTTCAAAGACTAGGAGATGTATGGAGACCCAAACCCGACAAGCCGGACAGTCTCATCTCATGAGAGTTACGTGAACCTCCGCCCTTCTTGAAATAAGGCATCGTCGCTCATAGCTATCCTATCGGTGCTCAGTATAAAGTTCCATTACATTCAACTCACACATCATTGAAGTTGGCTTCTAGTATGAGGACATCATAGCTCAATAGATGATTTCTCATCTCATCATTAGTATTAAGTGTTTTAAACTCAATATTTTCATTAGAGTGTTCATAGAGACTGGTCTCTTCATTATCTTACACTCTCATTGGTGAGTACGTATTGGTAACATTTACTTAGGCTCATTTGAGATTGCTCTCATCATATACATTAGCCTAACATCATGACTGTCACCACATTCTTCATTATTAGCATCTTTATTTTTCATAGTTACTCACCTCTTATTACGTGAATGTTCATTTCTTCATTTCATTACGTATATCTTAGGTTCACTTATCTTTCAACGTCCACACTACTCAACGAACAACTTCTCTTCGCTTAATGTTTTTGATTGCTTTGTTTTTCTTAAAATTTCATGTGAGTTCTTCAAGCGTGAAGAGCTGTTGATATTTGGTAGAATAGCGTGAGAAAGATGGAGAACGTGAGAGAGAGAGAACTACTAGGATGAGGAGACTAATTTAAGAATTAGTCAAATAGAATTTATTAATACGCGAAAGAACCATTATGCCCTTAAATACTTATTTATTCTTATTTATATAATTTTTTTTTGGATCGTTACATCTACAATGTAAAAGTGTTTGCTTTTGAGCAAGATGTAACTTGTGAACTCAAGTGCATGATTTATTTGGTTTGTCACCTTGTTTCTAAGTGATTTTCAATATATTTTCTTTTGTTTCAAATCTTAATGGTTAAATCGATAACCGAACCGATAACGATCAAAAACCTATAAATCAATAATCGATATGTAAATATCTTAATGGTTCTATAACGGTTTAGCATCTCTACAAACCAATAACCAATAAGCCAACCTGATAAACTTCAAAATCGAACCTAACCGGCTGATACACAGCCCTACCCTCAAATACCTGAGGTTATGGAGTATGTCCTCCTAGGATAAAATGACTCACGACAAACAAATAGTTGTACCTCAAATTTGTTGACCAATCAATGACTTGTATCCACAGTTGAAGATTTTGAAAAAGCAGAAACTTTTTTCTTACTATGTAGGGTTTTTCTTTTTGTAAACTTTGTTTAAAAACTCATCTCAAAAAACTTATGTCAAAACTTATGACAATATCTGAGAAAGAATAAGATATTTATAGCCTATAGGTGATCATAACGATTCATGCATAACATGTGAAAATGTAGCCTAGAAATAGGAAAGGTTGCATCAAAATAAGAAATGTTACATTCATCTTTCATTAGCATTCATGAATGGAACAAGTTCGTTCATACTTGCAGTACTTTCACATTTTTTAATCGCCATTCTTTATTCTATGTACCACTATTTATTCACACATTATACAATGAATCCAACACAAGTTTCTAATATTACAAATCTTTTCAAAATTTGGAGTTGAAATACATATATTTCCATGATCTATGGGTCAAAGTTAGGTGTAATTTGCTTTAGATACAGTGTTTCTAAGTGGATTCACATGAAGCTGACTTTATCGGTCCATCGCTTTGCCACTCTCCTCTCTTGTGTTTCTCTCGCTCTCTTGCATTTCTCTCGCTCTCTTACTTGTCTCTCTCCCTATTTATCTATATTTAATAATGTAACTTGTATTCTGTGTGAATGTATCTGGGATACACTATCTTGATCACTTCTCTCCTTCTCTCACTCGCTTTCCTCTCTATCTTAGTATATTTGATAACAAAAATATATGTATCTAGATGTATCGAACATGAAATTTGAATAAAAATTATTAATTAATGAGACAATATGTAATTATTTCAAATTATAAAAAAAGATTAATAAATATGATTAAAAAATTAATCTAATTCGGTAGTTTTAGAAAAAAAAATTTAGAACGGCAATTTTTGTCTCCTTTTTTCCTATTTTGACTTCTTGATCCTATTGTTATGTTCTGCTGACTACTTAAAAGGAGTCTACATTGGCTTAATTATGGGAACACTTTACAGCTGGACACAAGATATGTCATTCATTTAATTATTTTTTCATTTTAATTTATATGAGTTAGTTCGATTTGATATACAATTTAAAAAATTAAAAAGAAAATAGTTTTAACTGTCTAAAATAAGTGTTAGATATTTGTGTGATTGTGAATTTTTTTATTAAGGTTAAAACAGATATTTAAAAGTTAAATTATTATTAAATATAGAAATATGTCATTTCATTCGAGATTGACTAATAAAAATAATGTATCATATAAATTAGGACAAAGAAAGTATATCTTTTTCAGCTTACACCTACAAAGTTGATACTACTCTTTAAGAATACTTCTAGAAACCATCTAAGTTCTTCCTAGAAAGAATCCTTTTTTTTGTATTATTGAGGAAAGAAATAGTGACCACATCATAATTCTAAGATTGACAAAATTAACTTGATGACAAACTTATAAAGTTTTTTCGACTTGAAATATTGAATAAAGAATCTTTATTGCTAATAAATAATGTTGACCAATAATGATAATTATTGATAATGATTATTAGTGAGTGTAATAATGGTTGTTGGTGATGATAATTGACGGTAGCTTATAGTATTGGTTGGTTGACCTGAGGATGGTGATTGTGGATAGTAGATGGTGGTGGTAGCTAGGGTTAAAATGATGGTTGTGGCCTGTGGGTGTTTAGGTGAAAGTAGAGATATTGATTTATGTTAGAACAAGTACAATCATTTTAGATCTAGAGCATATAAACTTTCTGAATTTAGTTTCAAAATTACTTCTTGATCGTATATAGATACCTTCAAGTGAATCCACAAGCTAGTCGACAAGCTGGAACCTTCAAGCGAATCCACAAGTTAGTCAACAAACTGGACCACAGTTCTGCGGTCTTCTGCAGTGATTCCAAGTTCACTTTCGAACTCACTCAATACTTGAATGGGCAAGTATTTTTTAGAAAACTTATCTTCTTTCAAGGGTTAGAAAAAACCCTATTTATAGAGATTTATTCCTAGTCCAAGAAGAAGGAACACCATTTCTTAAAATAGAAAGACATGTACATCTCCCTTTTCTTAGAAAGGAAAAAGTCATGTCATTCTCTCTTTCCTTAAAATAGAAAAAATGATATACTTTTCTATTGCCTTAGAACAGAGAAAGATACATACTTCTCTCTTCCATTAGAATAGAGAAATAGACATACTTCTCCCTTTACTCTTTAGAATAGATTATGATATCTAGTTAAATATGGACATGGTACGGATCACATAATTAATTATCGAGGCTTCCTATTATGAAAATAATTCTAAATAATTAATTTTAATTATTCTTACCATGATTAATTACAAATCATTCCACTAGAAATTCGTAAGTGCACTCCTTTGTTTATATTTCGAAATTCCCATTAAACACATATGTAATTCTCCATGTTAAGATTACAGATTCTAATCAATAAATTAAATTACTGACGAACTTAATTCAATGATCAAATGAGCAATTTCCTGCTACCTTATTTGATATGTCATTTATACATCCACTTGCAAAGTTTGACACGATGAAAACTATTAAACTTCTCAAAAAGGCATATCATTAATCTCTATATCGAGTCATGGATTTTGTCAACTAACTTATTATTTCACCAATATATATCATCATCATTCAATCTATCCATATCTTAGAATCTCAACTTTTAATAAATCAAAACGATAATTAACATACACATATCATAATAGTTATATCAAGATTAAGAATATAAATATATTTAATAATTTAGAGAATATGTTTTTGTCAATCAGTCTAAAGTAAATATCTCTACTTGATCCCGTACAATACATACAAACTGCACTAGCACAAAAAGTTAGAACTATAATCGTACGAATGACATGTCCGATTCCCATCTTAGATTGTGAACAAAAAACTTTATACTTATAAGAATCGATAATTAATCGAGTGTATATAAGTTAAACTCTAAAACTAAATCATCTACTCTCTCTATATAAAAAAGAATGACCTCCTTTTCTTTTAAGTCTGTTTTAAAAGAATGACCTCTTTATTTTTTTGGTAATAAATTTCTACGTGGCATGTTTAAAACCACAAAATTAAAGGACAATTTTGTACATTTGACATAACTTTAATTTATAACCACATGATCAAAAGTCTTCTTTATTTTCTTAAACTCCGAGCTAAATCAAAATAGATCATTCTTTATGAAAAGGAGGGAGTACTATATACGTAATCAGACACCATATGATCTATTAAAAATATTTATAATGAATATTTGATGATAAATAGTATATCTAAACACGTGGTTAATAGTATATATCCCAACAATCTCCCACTAAGACTTTTAATCATCGCGATTGTTATAATATATTTAATCTAAATGTATGTGTAATCATTTAAAATTTATTAAATATAAATTTATAACATGATTCGGATTATATTAAATTTATAAATATATTAATTCAAATACATATTATGCATTAATATACTTATATTAAATATTTAAGTTCAAAAAATATGGACTTAATTAAAGTATAAATTAATTGATTTGGCTACAATGGATGAACCCAATTTCATCTCATTCTAGAGGTCCATCATGGCGCCATGTGTGCGAATGATGTGGCATGCCAAGTCAAATAGAAAATTAATAGAATCATGACATGTGTCAAAGATGACAAGCCCGCTCCATAAAGGCCATATGTCATGTTACTTAAATCTGATTGGCCGAAAGGAATCCTGTTCCAATTGCAACTCCCATATTCTAAAACTATGAATAGGGGTCCTCATAATTAAAAAAAGAAAGAAAATTCTAAACAAGAAGCTAGAGAAAATCTATGGTTCAAACGCCATTTAATTCTCTACAAAGCTACAAGTTTAAGAATTCAAGCATTCAAGTTCAAGAACAATCAAGATCAAGACCATCGAATTAAAGAACAAGCTCGAAGCCCTTGAATTCAAATAAAAGTAAAGATCAAGATAAAGTTCAAGTTCATTAGAGATTCAAGAACAAGCTTTAAAGCCCTTGAATTTATATTTGAAAAGGCGAATTCAGAGGAATCATAGAGATTGTAACACTCACATTTGAAATAATAAAATCGATTGTTGCTATAATTTTCCGTTCTTGATTATCGTTTCTCGACGCGAATTTTATTGTCTATAGCATGATTGATAGTATAAAGTCTCACAATCTCCACTAAGATATTTAATCTTGAAAATTGTTAGAATATTATTTCTAAACACATGATTAATTATATATACCTTAACACCTACCATGAAAAAAAAATATTTAGCGATCAATGGCGAATTGGCAGACGAAAAAACGCATATTGCAAAATAAACAAAAATAATATAAATATCCATCCTAACAACAGAAAGCACTCAAAAAATTTAAACAAATCATCCGAAAGTATAGAACCCATTGACATGAGATAAGTAGATCTCAAAAAAATGTAAGAAATTAAATATTCGAGATATAATGGGGTAGTAGTAACAAATTTAAACTTGTTCCTCCGGAAGTTGGTAGACGAAGGATATCATCACATGTAGGAAGAGGCTGATCACGGATGAAACCCATGGCGTTGGCAAAATAGACTTCGGAAATCATGCCATTTTTGCAGGTGAGAGTGAGACTGGAATGATCACGACCAACACTGGGCTTGGCACAGGTGGGATCGGGGCTCTTAACCACGAACACATCATACACATCGTCACCACGGCCACTTTTAAAGAAAATACTGTATTCTCCTTGAGACTTAGTCACACCTTCAACACTGTATGTGCATTTTCCCGTCATCCTACTCTTGCACTCAATTTTAACCTTTGCGTCTGCGCATAAAACAACAAATCAAACATGGGGACAAAAATTCTGACATCACTTTAATTTACTAAAATAAGAATATAATTACCTGTGAGGTACGTGGTGGCAGGGGTCTCAAAACCGCAGCGGGAAGTATCATAGTAAACTTTTTCCTTCACAAGTAAAGGTTTGCCGGCAGAAGCAATTGATGCAAAGAGCAAGCAAATAGCAAAAAATGGCATCAATCTTGCCATGTTGCGACAGAAATGAAATGAATCAAAAGATAAAAATTTAGTTGTGAAAGTAAGAATGATATATAATGTAGATAAGTGGACCCAACGTACCTAAATATTCGACGTCATTTTATTTTTATCAACTTCAAAAAAATACTTAAAGTTAGATTATGATTTAATAACTGTGTTTTTACTCATCTATATAATAAATAAATAAAATTAAATCTATCAAACCCTAAGAATAAGTCAAAATGCAATAATTGAGTAGCAAATTTCATATAAAGTGTTAATAAATTACATAATTTAACTCGGTCAAATTGAAAAAAATTAAAGAAAGATAAGAGAGCGTACGTTGCGGCTATCTTCTAAATAATTTCGGAGTATGGATTCCACCGGCCCCAATATTACGTACTGGAACCCTTTCATTACGCTTAACTTTTTCGCCAATGCCTATTTTGGGAATACATTTTTATACACGATATATAAAAACATACATCACATATTCTTGAATTTATCAAAATGGTTTAAGACATGTGAATTAAATTAATTTCACAGCAAAATGTTATTATTGCAAAAGAATGATAAATGAGTGTAAAAACAATAAAATAAGTAAGGAAAAATCGTTTTGGTCAGAATGATAAAATAACATACTATATCACATTATGATTTTTTTTCAGTACACTATTTTACCTTTTTAAACATTTTTATCTTTTAAACTTTAATATCTTTGAAAAATCGAGAACAAAATATTCTAGGCTTTTTAAATTTAAAACTAAATTATGGCAATGTATTAGATATTGGAAATTGGGCCTTGGAAGCCTGAGCACAATACGTTTAGAGTGACTATAAAACTGAAGAACAAGGAGATTTTAAACTTAGTAGTTTCGTGATCATATAATGTGTGAGTCAAAATCATGGAATCCCCAAAATCTAATACATATAACTAGTAGGCTATTTATAGAGAGGTGCTAGATAGGGAACAACTTTCGAAGGGTTCACCCCTTTGCTGGTCTTCTGGTAGGTCACTAATTAAATCAGTAATTGCGTACAAATCAATGAACAAATCAACTTCCTTCGTAATTTGTGGATTGTCGAGCATATTTTATCTCCATCATATTTGATTGTGCCTTTGCATTTGGAATCATATGTCTGGACCTAAACAAGTAATATCACAACATTTTCGTTGATATCAACACTGTTGATTTCGAAATTTTCTCAAATTGAGTTTCATCCTCTAGCCATATCTCAAGATGTTGTTCAATGCTTCTTAATTAGAGTGTTTTTATCACATCCCGCCAATTCTCAGTAACATTTTGCATCTGGATAGAGGCTGAAGAGTCTAGAGTTGTGGAGAAGTTTATAGAAAACTCTAGAAGCCTTAGATATTTCAAGAAGACTCTATAATAACTTAGAAGCTTTCTTGGAAATCTTTTGAGAGTCGCAGAATGTATAGAGAGTTCTCGAAAAGGACTAGATATATTCTAGGAAAGCCAAATTCTCTAGTCTCGTAGAGAATTCTAGAACATAGACCAAAGTGTAAATATTTAGGGACTTGTGTAGTAATTTTTATTCATACTTTAGCCCCTAGGAAATAGTTTAAATAGAGGGTCTCTCATTTATAAATCATCCAACAAGTTGTAAGCAATCTTCCAAGCAATATAAAGCCTTCTTGCAAACCTTTCTAAGTTTTTCCGTTCATTCTCTTAGCGATCTTTTAAAGGCTTGCTTGAGCTTATAAGATTTTGAAAGATTCATGAGTAAGTTATCAAGTATCGTACGGAGGTTAGTAAGACTCTAATTTCGTGACAACGTGGTATCAAAGCAGAGATTTGATACTAAGGGAATGGCCAACGAAGGAGACGTAAACGATGCTAACACCACCAACATCTGTCTGGAGGGAGGAAAGAAGAACCTCAAGGGAAAGAAGCACCATAATTAGTGAGGAAACGTTGCTCGACCCCACACCAAGTGAAGCGCTAACATCTCATACATATTCAACCACCGAAGCAAATGACGGTGACTGTGGCGAGGAGCATATTGACGTCACACCAGGAGAGGAGTGGATCGCAAGGGTTTCAATGGCGATGCAGGCCGTGGAGATATTAGGCTAGTGTTTGAACGTGGTTGATGATAAGTTCAAGAATTTCGAGGACTTCACCCTTGAAGAGACGGAGCACCTCCGCAAGGAGTTCGAGAGACGCCAGTGTGCAGAGTTCGAGATGAAGGAGGCTATCACTTCCTTGGAGTGTCTGCTCATTGAGCCATTGAGTATGATTGAGACCATGAAGGCAGAGATAAAAGCACTCAAGGAAGGCGTGTGAGTTAGAGGATCATCATCGCTTGACCGACATCAAGAGGCCAAGGTCGAGGCTTCCAAGCCACATGTGTTCAAAGGTGTCTGTGATGCGCAAGAGGTGGAGAATTTCTTGTGACACTTGTAGAATTACTTCAAGTGTAACCAAGTGAAGAGCAACGAAAACAAGATCAACACCGCTGTGTTGTATATTTCTGACATGACCATGCTGTGGTGGAGGTGTAAAGAGTCAGAAATAGCAAAGGGTGTTGCACCATCAACACTTGGGAGCAATTTCAGGTGGAGTTCAAAAAGGCTTTCTTCCTTAACAACGTCATCTATGAGGCAAAATGTAAGTTTAGGGAACTGAAGCAAACATGCAACATACACGCATATGGAATGTCGACAGGTCAGGACTATTGATGAAGCCATCACGTAGGCCGAAGCTTTGACAGGATTCAGGCATGAGAAACCTGACAGAGCTAGAGGAGAGGAGAGGAGAGGTAGTCATGACCATGATGGGGGAGATCGTGGAAAAGGCGAGGAGCAACGATCACATCCTAAAAGCATGATACCTATATGTCCGATGGCAAGAAGTCTATACGTCATGGCGACATGAAGAGAAAGACAGAGATTGACAAAAAGAGGTAGTTGCTACATATGCGGTGGGCCACATGGCTATGCGAGGTGTCCTGAACTAAAGAGCCTTGGTGTTATCTTTCCAGAGCTGAAAGAGAAGGATGCACAAGAGTAAGGACAAGGTGTAGAGACGACACAATTGAGATTGATAGGACTATAAGAAGCTATCACCAAGAAACCAGGTAAGTAAAAATAATATGGTATTTAGCATGTAAACATCACGATCAATGGAAGATCAACTCGGGCTATGGTCAACACGGGTGCAGAGGTCAATATCATGACCAAGACGACAACAAAAAGGTTGGGACTGAGTTAGAGTCCAATTAATGACCAACTTAGGACAGTCAACGCACCATCGACTACGGTGTCTGGAATCGTGCAAGGAGTAAACATAACGCTAGGCGAGTGTCAAGGTAAGACAACTTTCATTGTCGCTCCTTTAGATCTATTTGATATAATTCTTGGCAAATGTTCTTCCAGCAGTACCACATGGTGATCTATCCTTACCTCCAATGACTTCTAGTCATGGACAAAAGGAGGAACATGCATGATGCCCCTCGTTAAGGTGCCAACTATGGAAGGCCGAGTTCACCTAACAGCCATGCAATTCGAGAAAACCCTTAAGAAGATGGAGTTGACGTTTAGAACCACCATGGCAAGTTCAAAAGAAGACAATGGTTCTAAGAGGTCCTTGCCACCATGAACGAAAAAGGTTCTAAAAGAGAATAAGGTCGTGATACCAGAGAAGCCGCCGAGGTGCTTGCCTCCCAGGAAGGAGGAAGATTATAAGGCCAAGCTAAAAAAGAATAAGGAGCAGCTGAAAGAACTGCACGAGGGCCTTGATAGATTCAATGGACTACTGGTTGCGCATGCGAGAAGACAAGACTTGGTTGCCGATGCAGCAACCATGCGACGTGGTCGTCGCATCAATATGTAGGGGGAAAGTGTCATGTCTCGTCAATTCTCAGTAAGATTTTTCATTTGGATAGAGGCGGAAGAGTCTAGAGTTGTGGAGAGGTTTATAAAAAATGCTGGAAGCCTCTAGATATTTCAAAAAGACTCTAGAATAAATTTGAAGGTTTCTTGAAAAGCTTTGGTGAGTCCTAGAATGTATAGAGAGTTTTGGAATAGGACTAGATATTTTCTAGGAAAGCCTTAGAATTCTCTAGGATAGTCGAGAATTCTAGAACATGGACCAAAATGTAAATATTTAGGGACTTGTGTAGTAACTTTTATTTACACTTTATCTCCTAGGAAGTAGTATCAATAGAGGGGCTCTCATTTATAAATCATCCAACAAGTTGTAAGCAATCTTCCAAGTAATATAAAGTCTTCTTCCAAATCTTTCTAAGTATTTCCTTTCATTCTCTTAGCAATCTTGGTTTTAAAGGATTACTTGAGCTTACAAGATCGTGAAAGATTCGTAAGTAAGTTGTCAAGTGCAGCACAGAAATTTAGTAAGACTCTAAGTCCATGACAATTTTGGTCAGTTACTTTTGCAACATGTCGACACTATAGCAAAGGGCGCATAAAATTAATTTAAGTTTTAAGTCAGTTCTCATTTAATCTTGGTCAAAACTCAAAATATTCTATCAGTGAACCAGTGAGCAGTTTTGCAAGGCTTAAGACTTTTTTTCTCTTGAGGTAAGTATTTTTCTTTCATATTTTCCATTTTAATTCGACTTTCTCTTAAAATCAAAGGGTATGATATCATGAGAATTGATCATTCCGAACTCGAGTTTTTATCTAATGGGGACTATGTGGAAAAGTATAATTATGCATGAACTTTTATGTTCTTTTAGCATGGAATTATGAATATGGTCTTTAACTATGATATCCATGGGGTACCTAGAATCCCCATGAAAGGGTTATTTGAGCATAAACTTTATGAATGAGATTTGTATGATCATGAAAATCTACGATTTGATGAAATAGCTTTAAAATAAATAGTTAGACCTTCTAAAAGGTCAAATTAAGTGGATTTGAATACTTAAACCTTCGTTTAAAAAGATCGATAATTCAAGTGTCATTATATTTCATTTATCTTTGAATTTTATACTAGACATGGTTTTGAGTTAATCGACAATATCACGTATCATGTGGCACCGAGCCAATCAATCAGCACAACAATCATACATAATCACATAGCACAACAAGCATGCATAATCATATTGAAAAATTAAAAAGACCACTTGAACCCACAAGTTACAATTACAAGTTCATTTTCATATGCTTTCCTACCACGCATTGCACAAATGATACTAAAAAGCAATAGTCATGAATACATATATAGTCGAAAACATATAACCATCACTTATATATATACACCTTTATGTCAACAACCCAAAATACTGAACTTCATTATGAGCCCATATTCATTCCCTAGAAAAATATCTCCTTAGTCCCATGAATTGATGCTTCTTTCATTTATTTATTCCCCCTTAGTTACTTTAAGTTCCAGAAATTACTATGATCTAGCAATATCATAAGCACATAACTTTACAATCAACACCAAATCATTCAAGATTAATAACCAAGAATTAGAGAGTTGTCACTTAGTTATTATCCTTTCCCGCCCGAACAACAACAAAAATATTTGACCATCTAGACTCCATGCCCAAAGGCATTGGCATGAAATTTTCGAATACTTATAAGATAAAATGCGGTAAAAGCAGGTCTCACGATGTTAATCTTGAGATTTTGAAAATGGAAAAATTGTATTGAACAGGTAACGCAACATGTTCCAGTGAAATAATGCAGCAGGTGTGCAAGTGGTGGCGTACGAGTAGTGTTTAGTTATAGATGGTAACTTATCTGTACGTTTTGTTTAGAGTAGTTTACTTGGTTAAGGAAAACTACTAAAAACAAATTTGAGTGCAATAAGGTTTTGAGTAAAAGAGTTAGTAGAAGTCAACAAGGATTTGTAAAAGACAAATACAAGTTGATTTGTACAAGGATTGGCTGAATGTCTGGTTTATAAATAGAGAGCTATTTTGATCAGAAAAACTTGCGCACTTACAAAGAGAGAACTTCAAAACACGATCAAGAGGGTTGAGAGAGTTTTGATAAATTCTTTTGAGTGCTGCGAGTTGAGTGATAAAGTTGTAAAGATTGTATTCAAAAGTCTTGTTTACAATCTAGGTAGTAGATTTGCTTGACAAGTTATAGTACTTGAAAAGCATTGAGAAGATAGAAAACTAGGGAGTAGTTTTTTGTCTATGATTAGAAGGAATTAGAGTTTGTAATTCCTTGAGAGCTAAAGCGTTGTAATCTTTGTATTACTTGAAATTTACAAATAATACAAAGTGTTGTTAAAATTAATTACTGTTAAAGTTTTTCAAGCAAACACAAAATAGTTGTTAGTACGTATTCCTTTGAAGAGTTCAAGAGGGTAGAATTCCAACAAGTGGTATTAAAGCGAGGTTATCTTTAGAGAGTCTAACAACTCAAGATAAGATCGACATGAGTTCTGCACCTCCACTCGGACACGGTAAGGGGAAACACATCAACAGACCCTCCACTATTTAATGGACAATACTACTCGTGGTGGAAGGCAAGGATGGCAGACTTCATTCAAGCTGAAGACTACGAATTATGGGTAATAATTACTAAGGGACAACTAATTCCTACCATTACTGATTGTGAAGGAAATAAAGTACCTAAACCCGCAGATACATATAATGAAGCAGATTATAAGATGAAAGGAAAAAATGCAAAAGCTAAGTGCATTCTTGTATGTGGACTAGGACCTGATGAATTTAACCGTATCTCAAGTTGTACCTCTGCTAAACAAATATGGGATACCTTACAAAATGCTCATGAAGGTACAACTCAAGTCCGAAAATTCAGGATTGCTAGTTTGTGTTCAAAATATGAAGCCTTTAAGATGAAATCCGGAGAATCTCTTCAAGATATGATCACCAGATTCACCACTGTGGTAAACGAACTAATCTCATTAGGCAAAGTATATACCACTGAGGAACAGGTTGACAAAGTACTTAGGATTTTGCCTAGGTGTCACGACCCAAAACCGAACCGCGACTGGCACCCACATTTACCCTCCTATGTGAGCGAACCAACCAATCTGAACCTTATCATTTCAATTTAATATCAACATAAAGCAATGCGGAAGACTTAAACTCATAATTAAAAGACAATTCAATAACTTCTAAAATTCAACATCTATTAATTGCCCAAAATCTGGAAGTCATCACCACAAGAACATCTATGATCAATTTACTAAACTAAGAGTATTCTAAGAAGCTAAAACAATAAAATCTAGTCTATGCCGAAACTTCAAGGCATCAAGACATGAGGAAGGAGATCCAGTCCAAGCTAGAAGCATTAGCTCACCCTGAAGATCCGGTGTGACGAAGACTGGCTTGAACTACTGTTGAGTCGAAGATGACGGCACGTTTGCTGCATACCACGATATACAAAAAGAAAACATAAAAGTAGGGGGTCAGTACAACCACAAGTACTGAGTAAGTATCATCGGCCAACTCAAAATAGAAAGCAATATATCTCAGATAACATCATAAAATCAACTAATATTCTTAACAGGTGATAGCAACAAGTATAACATCATGTATAATATTACCGATCATATCTATGAGGACTCAAGCCTCCACACCATACTCTTTTGGGAAACATGTTCTTTAGATTGAGTATATTAGTATCTTTCAAGATTCATTATATTATTTACTCTCGTGTCGGTACGTGACACTCCGCTCCTCATTCTATCCTGGTACCGGAATGTGGCACCCGATCCATATACTATCCTGGTGTCGGAACGTGACACTCCGATCCTCATATTCTATCCTGGTACCGGAACGTGGCACCCGATCCATATACTATCCTGGTGTCGGAACGTGACACTCCGATCCTCATATTCTATCCTGGTGTCGGAACGTGACACTCCGATCCTCATATTCTATCCTGGTACCGGAACGTGGCACCCGATCCCCTAATCTCACTACTTTCGTTCATCAAGCCTTCTTTTATACCAAGGCATCATCATTAACAAAGTAGATTAGGGTTTCTTCAAGATTTAAGATTCAATAGCTTCATCATGCTTAATTTATCACAATCATATATATATATATATAAAATCACATCATGCATACACACAATTAAGCATATAGAAGACTTAATAATACTACCCAACACATATCATTCGCTATTAAGAGTTTACTACGAATAGTGTAAAAACCATAACCTACCTCCACCGAAGATTCGTGATCAAGCAAGCAAATTCCTCAAAATCCTTGCTATCCTCTTCGTTTCTCTCTCTCTCTACTCGTTCTCTTCTTCTTTTTCTGTCTCTCTTTGTTCTTTCTATTTTTCTTATTCAAACCCTCTTTCTTTTACCCTAATTAACATATAATTAAGAATAAAAGATGGCAATAATAACCCACTAATTAACTTAAGGTTACCTCTTTTAACCCCCAAGTAATTAGACTTATTAACATTAACCCTCTAACTTTATAATTAAAGCAGGAATAGTCAAAACGTCCCTTAAAACGTGTAAAGAAATCCGACCCAGACTGGGATTGCGCAACCTGCGACGGCCCGTCGTGCCTGCGACGGTCCGTCCTGCAGGTCGTCGCAACCGTCAGAGACTCAATTTCCACCATAGAGTCTGTGACGGTCCGTCACGCCTGTGACGGTCCATCCTGCCATTTCATCGTGACGGTCAGAGAGTCGATTTTTAGTACCCAATTTCAGATTTTTCCAAGTGTTTTGAAACGAGACCCTGCGACGGTCCGTCGTGCCCATGACGGTCCGTCGTGGGGTCCATCGCATCAGCCTATTTTTCCAGAAATAAAATCTGCTGCTCAAAACGACTAAACAGGTCGTTACAATAGATACCAATTTACCCATCGTTCATCCCCGAACGATCACAAGAAGGAAAACAAGGGCGAAAAGGAATACCTGAATCTGTAAACAGATGTGGGTATCTTTCTCGCATATATGCCTCCTTCTCCCAAGTAGCTTCTTCAACGGGTCGATTCTTCCATTGCACCTTGATGGATGCAATCTCCCTTGACCTCAACTTGCGAACTTCTCTATCTAGAATAGCAGCAGGCTCTTCCTCATAAGACAAATTCTCATCAAGCAAAACTGAATCCCAACGGATAATGTAGTTTCCATCCCCATGGTATCTTTTCAACATCGACACATGGAATACCGGATGCACTCCGGACAGCCCTGGAGGCAAGGCTAACTCATAAGCCACCTCCCCTACTCGCTTAAGTACTTCAAAGGGACCAATGTAACTTGGGCTTAGCTTGCCTCTTTTACCAAACCGCATCACCCCTTTCATTGGTGAAACTTTCAACAAGACTTGTTCACCCTCCATGAACTCTAAGTCTCTAACCTTTCGATCTGCATATTCTTTTTGTCTACTTTGCGCCGCTAGAAGCTTCTCTTGAATAGATTTCACTTTCTCTATCGAATCCCTCAAAAGATCAGTACCCCAAGGTCTAACCTCGAATGCATCAAACCAACCAATGGGAGACCTACATCTTCTCTCATATAGTGCTTCGAAAGGAGCCATATCAATACTTGAGTGGTAGCTATTATTGTACGAAAACTCCGCTAAGGGCAAGAAGTTATCCCAATGACCACCGAATTCTATCACACATGCGCGAAGCATATCCTCCAACACTTGAATCGTTCGCTCAGACTGACCGTCGGTCTGAGGATGGAACGCAGTACTAAGATCCAACCTAGTACCCAATTCCGCATGCAATGTTTTCCAAAACTTAGAAGTAAACTGCGTACCTCTATCTGATATGATGGATAGTGGAACTCCATGCAATCGACAACTTCTGAGATGTAAAGTTTGGCTAACTTCTCTGCATTGTAAGTCACCTTAACCGGAATGAAATGAGCAGACTTAGTTAATCTGTCCACAATCACCCAAATGGAGTCGAACTTGCCCAATGTCTTTGGAAGACCAACCACGAAGTCCATTGCAATTCTCTCCCATTTCCATTCCGGAATGGGCATTTTCTGAAGTGTTCCTCCGGGCCTTTGGTGTTCATACTTTACTTGTTGACAATTTGGACATTTGGCAATAAAATCCATAATATCACGCTTCATTCTTCTCCACCAAAAGTGTTGCTTTAGGTCACGGTACATCTTGGTTGCACCCGGATGTATCGAATACCTTGAACTATGAGCCTCTGTCAGAATAGTATTGATCAAATCATCGACGCGGGGTATACATACCCTTCCCTTAATCCTCAAAACACCTTCCTCATCGATTGTCGCTTCTTTAGCCTCTCCTTGCAACACTTTATCTCGGATCCGGATCAATTTTTCATCATTAAACTGCTTTCCCTTAATCTTGTCAAGGAAGGAAGATCTTGCCTCCACACAAGCTAAAAATTCTCCCTTCTCATTTACTTCTAATCTCATAAGGTCGTTAGCCAGAATCTGAACCTCCCTAGCTAATGGGCGTCTAGAAGCTTGCAAGTGAGCTAGACTTCCCATGCTTCCCGCCTTTCTACTTAAAGCATCCGCTACAACATTTGCCTTCCCCGGATGATATAAATAGTGATGTCGTAGTCCTTCAGTAGTTCCATCCATCTCCTCTGTCTCAAATTCAAATCTCTCTGAGTGAAGACATACTGTAGACTACGATGATCCGTATAGACCTCACACTTAACCCCATATAAATAGTGTCTCCATTGCTTTAGTGAAAACACTACCGCGGCCAATTCCAAATCATGAGTTGGATAGTTACGTTCATGAACTTTTAATTGTCTTGAAGCATAAGCAATCACATTCTTCTCTTGCATTAGCACTGCACCCAAACTCGAATAAGATGCGTCACAATAAACAATGAAGTTCTTACCTTCCACTGGCAAGGTCAGAATTGGTGCAGTAGTCAACAGAGTCTTGAGCTTCTGAAAGCTTTCCTCACACTCATCCGACCATACAAATGGAACATTTTGCTTAGTCAAGTTCGTCAGTTGGGAAGCAATAGAAGAGAATCCCTTGACAAATCGGCGGTAGTAGCTAGCTAACCCAACAAAGCTCCTTATTTCTGACACATTAGTAGGTCTTACCCAATTCTTCACTACTTCGATCTTAGAAGGATCCACCATCACTCCATCCTTAGAAACCACGTGCCCCAAGAAGGACACTGCATCTAGCCAAAACTCACACTTAGAGAACTTGGCATAAAGCTTTTTCTCCCTCAACATTTCCAATACCATTCTCAAATGCTCCTCATGTTCCTTCTTACTCTTGGAGTATATCAGTATATCATCAATAAATACGATCACAAAGAGATCTAAATATGGCTTAAAAATCCCGTTCATCAAACTCATGAACGCAGCAGGGGCATTCGTAAGACCAAAAGACATCACTACAAATTCGTAATGCCCATACCTGGTTCTAAAGGCATTCTTTGGCACATCCGTTGCCCGTATTTTCAATTGATGATAACCGGATCTCAAGTCAATCTTAGAGAAGACACAAGCACCTTGTAACTGATCGAACAAGTCATCAATGCGAGGAAGAGGGTACTTGTTCTTTATGGTCACCTTGTTCAACTGCCGGTAGTCTATGCACATCCGAAAACTCCCATCCTTCTTCTTCACAAACAAGACCAGAGCACCCCAAGGAGATGCAGTTGGTCTAATGAAGCCTTTGCTCAACAACTCTTGAAGTTGGGCTTTTAATTCTCTTAACTCCGCGGGGGCCATTCTATAAGGGGGTATAGAAATGGGGCGAGTACCCGGTTCAAGATCAATACAGAAGTCAATATCCCTATCTGGTGGCATACCCGGAAGATCTGCAGGGAAAACATCAAGAAACTCACGGACCACCGAAACCGACTCAATCGAAGGTACTTGGGTAGTGTCATCCTTGAGATGTGCCAAGAAAGCTAAACACCCTTTACTAACCATTTTATTAGCACGAAGAAAGGAGATTATACGCACCGGATTGGAAGTGTAGTCACCCCCACACTAACGGATCTGTCCCAGGCTTGGCTAACGTCACCGTTTAGCATTACAATCCAAGATCGCAAATTGCGGAGAAAGCCAAGTCATACCCAGAATTACATCAAAATCAACCATTTCTAAGATAACCAAATCTACATAAGTGTTGCTCCCCACAAAGTTCACCAAACAAGACCTATATACCTTTTCAACTACCACAGACTCACCCACCAGAGTAGAAACACGAATAGGCGTATCAAGTAATTCACAATGTAAATTTAGTCCATTAGCAAATGAGGAAGATACATAATAAAATGTGGATCCAGGATCAAACAATACAGAAGCCATGCAATCACAAACCAGAAGATTACCTGTGATGACAGCATCAGATGTCTCCGCCTCCGATCTCCCAGGGAAAGCATAACAATGGGCCCTTTCGTTTGTTTGTTCGTTGTCCCTACCATTTTGTGATGTAGTGGCTCCCGTTTGCCTATCACCCCGGCCGTTTTGGTGACCAACATTACCTCGGCCACCACGCCCCCCAGAATAACGGCCTCTGCCATGACCACCTCTACCTCTAGCTGTTGGGGGTCTATAACTCTGTTTTGGACAATACCTCTTGATATGCCCAGTCTCCCCACACCCATAACACTCTCTAGATTCACGCATAGGTCTCTCAGGGAAGTGTTGACCGGTCTGAGGTGGACCCCCAACTACAGTCTGTAGTGAAGACTGAATGGGTCGAACTGAGTAACCTCCAGAACCCTGTCCTCTAGAGTAAGAACCATTAAACTCACCTCCCTTTCGAAACCTCTTTGATGTCGATGCCATGGTGAATTCATCTGGCTTCACTCCTTCCACCTCTACCACGAAATCTACCACTTCTTGGAAGGATTTTGCCGTAGCCGCTACCTGTAAGCTGAATTCGCAACTCTGATCTCAACCCCTTCACAAAACGGCGAATCCGCTCTTGTGGACTGAAACATAGTTGGGTGGCATATCTGGATAGTGCACGAAACTTAGCCTCATATGCATTGACCGACATCCTACCTTGCTCTAGGCTCAAAAACTCATCCCTTTTCCTATCCCTCAAAGTACGGGGGATATACTTTTCCATAAACAAACTAGAGAATGAGGCCCAAGTCATAGGTGGTGCCTCTGTTGGTTGACATTCAACATGTGACCGCCACCACATTTTGGCGTTCCCTTGAAACTGATAACTCACGAACTCAACACCAAACCGTTCTACTATACCCATCTTGTGTAGTAGCTCATGACAGTCAACCAGAAAATCGTAAGCATCCTCAGATTCTGCACCCTTGAAGATTGGAGGTTTTAATTTCAAGAACTTACTGAAAAGTTCATGCTGATCATTTGTCATTATAGGCCCAGTAGTCAGACGTGGAAACGTGCCTATGTCCAATGAGGCATCCATACGAGGAGCCATAGTGGCTGCATGTCGTACCTTTGAAACCGGAGGTGTTGGTGCAGAAACATTGGTGGTGCCTGTCCCTGATCAGACAACCCACTAAGATAAGCGAGAACCTGATTGATCATCTCTGGGGTAGGTTGGGGTGGCATTTCCTCATTCTGTACTTGTTCATTCTCCCCATCCTCCCCTTCTCTTACTACTTCCTCAGTCGGTGGAGGAGTCACCGCCCTATCACTAGATGGGCTAGGTGCTCGTCCTCTCCCTCTAGAGGACGTCCTCCCACGACCTCTACCGCGGCCTCTTGCCACTGTTCTACTTCGAGCTACAGCCCCAGTGGCTGGCTCAGATGCATCTTGTCTTGCCGGTGTTGGTGTTGGCGCACTCGTTGCTCTAGTTCTAACCATCTGCGAAATAGAGTGAAGATGGTCAGATACCAATTTGTATCACCTAGATACCAATTGGACCCAAGTAATAGCACGAAAGAAGAAAGAAAGAATGGAATTTTCCTAAAGTCTTATAGCCTCTCAAAGAAAAGTAAAGGCGTCCCCCTACCGTTCCTTAAGACTCTACTAGACCTGTTCTTGTGTGATGAGACCAACGAACCTAATGCTCTGATACCAAGTTTGTCACGACCCAAAACCGAACCGCGACTGGCACCCACATTTACCCTCCTATGTGAGCGAACCAACCAATCTGAACCTTATCATTTCAATTTAATATCGACATAAAGCAATGCAGAAGACTTAAACTCATAATTAAAAGACAATTCAATAACTTCTAAAATTCAACATCTATTAATTCCCCAAAATCTGGAAGTCATCACCACAAGAACATCTATGATCAATTTACTAAACTAAGAGTATTCTAAGAAGCTAAAACAATAAAAGCTAGTATATGCCGAAACTTCAAGGCATCAAGACATGAGGAAGGAGATCCAGTCCAAGCTAGAAGCATTAGCTCACCCTGAAGATCCGGTGTGACGAAGACTGGCTTGAACTACTGTTGAGTCGAAGATGACGGCACGTTTGCTGCATACCACGATATACAAAAAGAAAACATAAAAGTAGGGGGTCAGTACAACCACAAGTACTGAGTAAGTATCATCGGCCAACTCAAAATAGAAAGCAATATATCTCAGATAACATCATAAAATCAACTAATATTCTTAACAGGTGATAGCAACAAGTATAACATCATGTATAATATTACCGATCATATCTATGAGGACTCAAGCCTCCACACCATACTCTTTTGGGAAACATGTTCTTTAGATTGAGTATATTAGTATCTTTCAAGATTCATTATATTATTTACTCTTGTGTCGGTACGTGACACTCCGCTCCTCATTCTATCCTGGTACCGGAACGTGGCACCCGATCCATATACTATCCTGGTGTCGGAACGTGACACTCCGATCCTTATATTCTATCCTGGTACCGGAACGTGGCACCCGATCCATATACTATCCTGGTGTCGGAACGTGACACTCCGATCCTCATATTCTATCCTGGTGTCGGAACGTGACACTCCGATCCTCATATTCTATCCTGGTACCGGAACGTGGCACCCGATCCCCTAATCTCACTACTTTCGTTCATCAAGCCTTCTTTTATACCAAGGCATCATCATTAACAAAGTAGATTAGGGTTTCTTCAAGATTTAAGATTCAATAGCTTCATCATGCTTAATTTATCACAATCATATATATATATATATAAAATCACATCATGCATACACACAATTAAGCATATAGAAGACTTAATAATACTACCCAACACATATCATTCGCTATTAAGAGTTTACTACGAATAGTGTAAAAACCATAACCTACCTCCACCGAAGATTCGTGATCAAGCAAGAAAATTCCTCAAAATCCTTGCTATCCTCTTCGTTTCTCTCTCTCTCTACTCGTTCTCTTCTTCTTTTTCTGTCTCTCTTGTTCTTCTATTTTTCTTATTCAAACCCTCTTTCTTTTACCCTAATTAACATATAATTAAGAATAAAAGATGGCAATATTAACCCACTAATTAACTTAAGGTTACCTCTTTTAACCCCCAAGTAATTAGACTTATTAACATTAACCCTCTAACTTTATAATTAAAGCAGGAATAGTCAAAAACGTCCCTTAAAACGTGTAAAGAAATCCGACCCAGACTAGGATTGCGCAACCTGCAACGGCCCGTCGTGCCTGCGACGGTCCGTCCTGCAGGTCGTCGCAACCGTCAGAGACTCAATTTCCACCATAGAGTCTGTGACGGTCCGTCACGCCTGTGACGGTCCGTCCTGCCATTTCATCGTGACGGTCAGAGAGTCAATTTTCAGTACCCAATTTCAGATTTTTCCAAGTATTTTGAAACGAGACCCTGCGACGGTCCGTCGTGCCCATGACGGTCCGTCGTGGGGTCCGTCGCATCAGCCTATTTTTCCAGAAATAAAATCTGCTGCTCAAAACGACTAAACAGGTCGTTACACTAGGTCTTGGGAAATAAAAATCACTGCCATTAGAGAAGCTAAGGACCTAACTAATATGTCTTTAGATGAATTAGTTGGGAATCTCAAGACCTATGATATGAATGTTGACAAAAGAGGTGAAGGGATTAAAGAAAAAGTTCTTGGTCTTAAAGCAACTAAAAGTGACGAATCTGACATAGATGACGATGATCTGGCTCTGATAAGTAGGAACTTCAAGAAACTCTTTAAAAGAGGATTAAACTCTACCAAGAAATCACCACCCTTGAAAGAAAAAAATCTTGAACGATCACAAAACGGAGGTTGTTTTAAGTGTGGTAAGACAGATCATCAGATAAAGGATTGCCCAATGTGGGAGTTGGAATGGAAAAAGTAAAAAGCTGAAAAATAAAGAAAGGATCTACTTAACAAAAAGAAAAACAAAGAAAAAGAGCAAGCAATGTATGCAGCCTGGGGAACAGGTTCCTCAGACATGTATGAAGATGTTGAAAATCTTGCCTTGATGGCGATAGAAGAATCAGACGTTGAACCCGAATAAGACTCTGAAGAATCTGAGGTAAACTTTCTCAACCTGAAAGATAAACTAGTAAAATTCTCCAAGAAAAGTCTCTCACTTCTACTGCTTGCATCCATAGACACAATTCAAGAACTTGTTAACACCAAAAGCCAACTACTTGCTTCCCTATCTAGCTTAAAGTTTGAGCATATTGATCTCAATAAAAACAAACTCGACCTTCAAGAAAAAATCAAGCAACTTGAAACCCAAAATCTGGAACTCACAACTAAGAATCAAAATTAAGAGTTCTTGGCAAAGAAAAGGAGGGTGAAGTGCCTGACCAAAAACTTGAGGTTGACAAACTCAAAAAAAACTTAAGGCTAGAAAAGGAAAACAGTAAAAGAATAAATCTTGAATTGACTAGAATGAGAAGTGATCTGGAAAGAGCAAATAAATGGACAAGATCTTCCATGATAGTAACCCATCTAGGAAACAACAATAGGAACATCAAAACCGGAATAGGATATGAACAGCCCATAAATGGAAATCCTACGTTTTGTATTGTTTGTGGAAGCTCAAGTCATTCTAAACAATACTGTCCTAAATACAAAACTGCCACTGAAGAAAATAACCCAAAAAGAACCTATAAAATTGTTCAGAGGAATAGGTACATTCCCAGAAAAAATAGTCTGCCCAAATGGACTCATAGAAATCTTATTCACCCTTTTGATCAAAACAAAGAACCCAAGATAATCTGGGTTACTAAATCTAACCTCTAATTTTTCAGGAAGAAGTGAGAGAAAGCAAGAAGCAGTGGTACATGGACAGTGCTTGCTCAAGACACATGACAGGGAATAAGACATTGTTTCTCTCTCTAGAAGAAGAAAAAGGAGGTATGGTAGCTTTTGGTGGTGGAAAAAAGGGTCAAATCAAAGGTTGTGGAAAGATTGGAAGATCTGATGAACATTCAATTGATAAAGTATACTATGTGGAAGGACTTAGACACAATTTACTCAGCATATCTCAATTGTGTGATAAAGGTAACAAGGTAATCTTTCGATCCACTGGTGTTGAAGTAATCAATCTAAACACACAAAAATTAATGTTAACGGGAAAAAGAGATAAACATGTCTACACTGTAGATACCTCAACTATCTCTGACAAAAATCTAGTGTGTTTAAGTGTGTTGGAAAAAGATCCCTTGTTATGGCATAAACGGTTGGGTCATGCTAGCCAAGTTCGATTAAACAAACTTATCATCAAGGATTTAGTTATAGGACTGCCTAAAAATAAATTCAAGGAGGATAAAGTTTGTGAAGCGTGTACTCTAGGGAAACAGATAAAATCATCATTTAAGTCCAAACAGATGGTAAGCTCAACTTGTTCATTAGAACTAATTCACATGGATTTATGTGGACCAATGAGGGTTCAAAGTAGAGGGGGGAAAAGATATGTGTTTGTCTTAGTGGATGATTACACTAGGTACACTTGGACACTATTCCTTGCAGCAAAAGATGATGCCTTTGAGGCTTTCGGTTCACTGATGAGAAAAATTTAAAGAAAATATAGGAAACAATTAAAGGCAATCAGATCAGATCATGGAACTGAATTTGAAAATTCAAAATTTGCCCAATATTGTGACTATCATGGAGTTGATCATAATTTCTCTGCCCCCAGAACCCCTCATCAAAACGGTGTGGTAGAGAGAAAGAACAGAACTCTTCAAGAAATGGCTAGAACTATGATGATCGCAAGTAAAATCGCAAACCAATTCTGGGCAGAAGCAATAAACACTTCTTGCTACACCATAAATCGTTGCATGACCAGACCCTTGTTAGAAAAAACTCCATATGAATTATTAAAAGGCAGAAAGCCCAACATCTCTCATCTTAGAGTATTTGGATGCAAGTGCTTTATTCATAACAATGGAAAAATCTGCTTGGAAAATTTGATGCTAGGAGTGACAACAGAATCTTTCTTGGATATTCTACACATAGTAAAGCTTATAGGGTACTCAACAAAAGAACCATGTGTGTAGAAGAGAGCGTCCATGTTATTTTCGATGAAAGCAACACTATGTCTAATGAAGATGTGTTGGTCAGTAACACATCAGCTGAAGAACATACTGTCTATGAACAGGAACAGGTCCAAGAAACCAATTCCTCTGACACAACAAACAGAGAAGAAACTGAAACTCAAGTGAATTCTGATGAATGAGTTGATACTGATGAAAATCAACCAGATGTTAATGAAAAGAAAGAGAAGGAAAGATCAACTCCTACCCTAAAAGAGTACAAATACCAAGGATCACACCCATTGGAAAACCTGCTCACTGATCTTTCTTCTGGAATTAACACCCGATCAGGAATGAATAATCATTATGCTCATAATGCGTTTCTATCCATGGTAGAACCAAAGAAAATAAGTGAAGCCCTTCAAGATGCAGATTGGATTATAGCCATGGAATAAGAATTACATCAATTTGAAAGGAGTAAAGTATGGCATCTGGTACCTAAGCCCTCAAACAGAACTATAATTGGAACTAAATGGGTATTTAGGAACAAGTTAGACGAACATGGTACCATAATCAGAAACAAACCTAGGCTGGCTGTTCAAGGATATAATCAAGAAGAAGGGATAGATTATGATGAAACTTTTGCACCCGTGGCAAGAATAGAAGCAATCAGATTGCTTATAGCTTTCGCATCTCACATGGAGTTCACATCGTATCAGATGGATGTCAAAAGTGCTTTTTTAAATGGGCTATTACAAGAAGAGGTTTTAGATAAACAACCCCCTGGCTTCGAGAATAATGAATTTCCTGATCATGTCTATAATCTTGACAAAGCTCTCTACGGGTTAAAACAAGCTCCAAGGGCATGGTACGATAGATTGTCAAAATTTCTTTTGAGTCATGGATATTCAAGAGGAAAAATTGACAATACACTCTTCTTCAAGAATAAAGAAAAAGGTCTCCTGATCGTGCAAATCTATGTTGACGATATTATATTTGGATCAACAAATAAGAGCGTCACAAAATAATTTGCAAATCTTATGAGCAATGAGTTTGAAATAAGTATGATGGCTGAATTAAACTACTTCCTTGGGATTCAAATAAAACAAATACCTGGAGGTACATGGATTCATCAACAAAAATATGTTAAAGAATTGCTTAAAAGGTTTAAAATGGACGATGCCAAACCAATTGATACTCCAATAGCCCTGGCCACTAAGTTAGACCTTGAAGGAACAGGTTCTACTGTTGAACAAAAACTGTATAGAGGCATGATTGGTTAACTTTTGTATCTTACTGCTAGTCGACCTGATATTGTGTTTAGTGTGGGATTATGTGCTCACTTCCAAACTAATCCTAAAGAATCACATATTCAAGCAGTCAAGAGAATTCTCAAATATCTAAAAGGAACCTCTGATTTAGGACTTTGGTACCCAAAAGGAAGCAACTTTGATTTAGTTGGGTATGCGTATGCTGATTATGCAGGATACTTGGGTGATAGAAAAAAGCACCACAGGAATGGCTCACTTTCTAAAATCGTGTCTCATCTCATGGGGATCAAAGAAACAAAACTCAGTTGCACTATCCACTGCTGAGGCTGAGTACGTAGCAGCTGCATCATGTTGCGCTCAACTTCTATGGATCAAGCAACAACTTAGTGATTTCGGACTCAAAATTGAACAAGTTCCAATTTTCTGCGATAATACTAGTGCAATCAACATTGCAAAAAATACGGTACAACATAAGAGAACTAAACATATTGACATTCGTCATCACTTTTTTAGAGACAATGTGGAGAAAGGTTTAATCTCTATGAACTTTTGTACTACGGAAGAACAAATCGCGGACATCTTTACAAAGGCATTAGCAAGGGAACACTTTGAAAGGAACAGGCTGGAGCTAGGAATGATGAAGATAAACTAAGAAATTAGAATATGAAGGAATCGGACTCTCAAAATCATAATTGCATGCTTAAAGGTATGTCTACTCTCCTTAACTAAGATAGACTAAAAATTATAAGACCAATGCATTGGATTCCGTTCCTTTATTTAATTAAATGAAAAAAAATAAAAAATCATCATCACAAATCACAACCGCCAATTCAAAACCTGCAAAAACTTTTCAAGTCATACCTGTTCCCATTCTCAGATAAAACCCTTACACTTCCCTATAATTCTTCTTAAAACTCAGTTCCTTTCTCTCTTTCTTCTCCGATTGTTCTCATTCTCTCTCAAACCCTTGAAATCCCAAAATCCACACTGTGTTTGTTGAAAAAAAATGGCCATGTCCTCAAATCTCTCACTAGCCATAATTCCCTTTGATACTCAAGAAAGCTTACACGCCCTACCAGTTGTTCTCTACATTGATTTGACTGGCGTAACTCGATGCTCTCTTATGGAAGATGCATCAGTTCAGGGGGAAGAGAGAATTCAAGGGTTGGAGAAAGAAAATATGAGTTCACGAAGTGAGGGGGAACATATGTTTTCATCACAGGACCGGGAAAATAGTTCCGATGATGAAAATATCACTTTGCTTGAAATGCTTTCCCAAATCAGAACTTGTTCCAAACGAAGTTCATCTTCTTGCAAACCTCTTGCTACGATTCTTCCTGAAACTCCAGAAGAATCTCACTCTTTTCTACCGGCAAAGGTACCAATGCGAGTAACTAGATCTGTACAACGTACTCGAGAAGCAGGGATTTTGGCTCAGTCGACTAAGAAAATTCGCACAAGAAAGCGTAAGTCTCCATCATCTTTAAACTTTGTAGCAGATACAGTGAATAGTCAGAAACGGAAAAAAATTTCATCCAAATCAAAATTTCATGATTTAGATGATAGTGATTACCATGCAAGAGTATTAGCCTTTAATAAGAGGAGTGTGATTAGGGGGAGAGTAATTTCTGGTTTTGGGGGTGGTGAGATGGATGAGCTAGTAATCATTTTACAAGAACAAGGATGGACAGAACTGATGCTCCAAGGATCCTTTAGGCGTAAAATGGGTAGAGTAGAAACCAGAGAATTTTATATCAATGCAACATGAACTGCGTCGTCAATTACTAGTACTGTCTGTGGTATTTCTTTTACACTTACTGCTGAGACTCTGTCTTCAATACTTAGGATACCTAACAGGGGATGGGGTCCCTATGTCAAGAAGGATTGGCCTCCTTTAGAGGTTAACACCTCTCAACTTGACATATGTAGGCGATTCTCAAATGATCCTACTCTATCTGAATATTCTAGTGTTGACAAGGGATGTATGTTACCTTTACATCAGATGTTGTTTAATGTAGTTCATAAAATTCTTCTGCCAAGAAAGAAAAAAAGGACTGAAGCATGTTACTTGGATCTTACTCTTATGGACTTACTATTGTCTAGGACTCAAATAAACTTACCGATCCTAATAATGAGTCATATACATAGTTTGTCCAAGCTTGATAAAAAGAAAAGGGGTTTGGCTTATGGATTTTGGTTGGGACAAGTATTTGAACATTTTGGTGTGCCTTTAAAGAAGTGGCAAATTCAAACCATTTCTGATGTCATGGGGAAGGTGGATTACATTAACATGCCTGGTACGCCTAAAAGGGTTGATGTGAAAACTCAACGGTTAAGGGCTTCTCTTGCTGCTGTAGAAGAGGAGATGGAAGCATTAAAAAAGGCTCACTCAGTAGAAATGGAACAGATTCAGATTGCTCATAAATTGGAACGTGAGGAATTGATTGCTGAGAACTGCAGGATTAAGGAAGAACTCACTCAAACTCAGGCTGCGTTACATCAAGAAAGAGAAGTGAATTCTAGGCATCTACAAAGTATCATGGGATTGATAACCAAGGGATCCTCAAACTCTTCCACCTCTATGGCACCCTCTGTTTAATCAATCCTCATATATGCATTATCTTATAATTTTTTGTTTTTGACTAGTTAAAGACTGAAGTAGACATTACTATTTTTGTATGTATTTTGGTTTGATGTCTAACTCTTGATGTCACTAATGACTTTGTCTGATGCTCTATTTTAGTATGCATATGTACTTTGGTTTTCAATTTTTGGCTAATGGCAAAAGGGGGAAGCAGCCTGCAGATGTGCAGATGACATGTGCAGATGATATTAAAGTGTTCTATATGTTGATTGATGTATTGTGTACCTATTCAAATGCAAGCTGATTATTTGCCATAGTCAAAAAGGGGGAATTTGTTAATCTTGAGATTTTGAAAATGGAAAAATTGTATTGAACAGGTAACGCAACATGTTCCAGTGAAATAATGCAGCAGGTGTGCAAGTGGCGGCGTACGAGTAGTGTTTAGTTATAGATGGTAACTTATATGTACGTTTTGTTTAGAGTAGTTTACTTGGTTAAGGAAAACTACTAAAAACAAATTTGAGTGCAATAAGGTTTTGAGTAAAAGAGTTAGTAGAAGTCAACAAGGATTTGTACAAGACAAATACAAGTTGATTTGTACAAGGATTGGCTGAATTTCTGGTTTATAAATAGAGAGCTATTTTGATCAGAAAAACTTGGGCACTTACAAAGAGACAACTTCAAAACACGATCAAGAGGGTTGAGAGAGTTTTTGATAAATTCTTTTGAGTGCTGCGAGTTGAGTGATAAAGTTGTAAAGATCGCATTCAAGAGTCTTGTTTACAATCTAGGTAGTAGATTTGCTTGACAAGTTATAGTACTTGAAAAGCATTGAGAAGATAGAAAACTAGGGAGTAGTTTTTTGTCTTTGATTAGAAGGAACTAGAGTTTATAATTCCTTGAGAGCTAAAGCGTTGTAATCTTTGTATTACTTGAAATTTACAAATAATACAAAGTCCTGTTCAAATTAATTACTATTAAAGTTTTTCAAGCAAACACAAACTAGTTGTTAGTACGTGTTCCTTTGAAGAGTTCAAGAGGGTAGAATTCCAACACACGATCAAATTGAAAGAAAACCTAGCCTACTGGAGGCTAAACACTGATGAATTTTATCCCTGCGTATGACTCTGGAGAAACACCCTTTGATGAACGCCATGAAAAATTTGTAAAATTTTGCCTTCCTAGTGAGAATTCTTCCTCATCCATTGCTTCCTCTCCAAACTGAGGAAGGAAAATAAAAGATGACTCCTTAATTAGGTTGTTGAATTTGAGCGTCTTGCTATAGCGGGACTCAGACCACTATAGCGGCATTGCCATAGAGAGAGACCTTTTGCTATGGTGAGTTGACGTCTACCAGCCCAGAAAAATAGTTTAATTCAAAATTCTTCATGTTCAGATTTTCGAAGTTCTTGCACTACACCATTGTACCTTTGAGACTCCGCAGGAGATGCTCTTTAGCAACGACAGATCGGATGGTGATAATTTTATTATCAATATAACGAAAACCAACGTTAACGACCAGAAAGCTGTTAATTAAAACCCATAACGAATATCACATTGATTTTGTTTTCAATGTAAATTGTTACAAATCTTAAAAAGATAAAGCAAATCAGTGATACATCATATTGAATTGAACAACCAATAAAGACCTCTACATCGTCTCAGTCCAAATGGAATTATTTCTATCCGAATTCAAATTACGAGCTTGAACACATGCTATAGATACATCAAGTGGAAAAAAGTACCAGAGTTTCACTACAAATTTTACCTTATCAAAAACATGAAAAGGGGTTGTTTGGTAAAGTATATTAGGAAAATAATGCATATATTAGTCTTGTGTATTACTAGTACCTTGCTAATAACATGAATTTCTAGGTATTAGCAACGAAATGATTTTATTGCATGCATTAAAATGCAAAAAAAAAAATACTTGTCCCTCAAAACTTTTTTTTACATCTTTTCTACCATAAAAGTGGAGGGTATCTTTGTAAATAATTTTTTAATGTTATACACACTACAACAAAAATAACTTTTAGTGGATATTAAATATTGATATTAATAAAGAGTGTTAAAGTCTTTACTGCATTAGTTAAGTGTCATTGGATTCAATGTCGCTAAAGACTTTAAGAACATATACAAAGAGTGACAATTGCAGCTAAAAATACATATTTGGCGGCAATTAAGAATTAATTTTCGTTAACAATAATCATTTTTGTTGTAGTGACATACTATTTTTAATGCATCAAATCAAATAAATGCACAAAAATAATCTATGAATAATTAACAAAAACATTACTAATAGACTCTATTTAACATTATTCCTATACACTCTGCCAAACGATCCTGTACAATCTTTAAAATTATATATGCAAATATAAAACAAAAAGAAAAAAATATAGAAGCTCTTTGTTTTCAAGCGGAAAAGACACCATCACTAGCTGCAACACTAACATCACTCTGAGGCTGAAAAACTCTCTTATGAATCATCTTCTCATCAATCTTGATTTTACTTAATCTCATTGCTATTCTAAAAGATGAAAACGAAAAAGAAGGAGATTCATAAATATTCTTAACCAAAGTTGAGAAATAAGAGAACATTTCAATTTCTTCTTCTCTAGCACAATATTTCTTTGAATTATTAACCCTCTTTTCATATTCTTCTGCAACCAACATTGCTATTTCAGCCATGACGATACTTAATAGGAACTTCAAAATCCAAATTCTGTTTTAGTTTTTTGATGGATTGTAATCTTGTGTTTGAGATTTTTATAGGAATGGATAACGTTGATTTCCACTTTCTATGTTACAACAACGTGTAAGGAGTATTATTTAATGTGGGTTTGTTGGGTAATGCGGTCTTTATGGCTTGCTAAATCCACTAATTTGAATTTTAATTGTTATAGGCTAATATTGTGCACCTTTTTTTTTTCTTTCACCCATGGTATATTTATAATTTTTTAAATTAAATTTTTAAAATTATTTTAAATAGTTTTAAGTGTAAAAGTTTGTTATCCTCGATACTTATATATAAATTATTATTTTAAAAAAATCATAAGTTCGAATTCAACTAAGATTCAAATGCATAATTATTATTTTTGTACAACATGATATGTTTTTTGGACGGAAGGATTATTAAGTTAAAATTGTTAAAGAAAAACAAATTGGTTGTTAGCACATACTAAAACTCATACTAAAAGCTAAATCTTGTGAATTGATCTAAAAGTATATAAAAAGCACGTAGCTTATACCGTTTTGGGACTCGTTGGTATTTGCTATAAGTTGACAAGTTGGATTAAATTGAATTAATTGAAATTAACAAATGAATTGAAGTCGAAGTCATTTAAAGTTTACTTGAGTTTGATAAAGATAGATCAAATAACGGGTCAATATAATATGCCTCACCTAATCCAACCTTTAAAATAATCATTACATATATTTTTTATTATTTTCACAACCACCATTCTAATTCCAAATCCAGATCTTAAAGTTGTGCAACATATCTAGCTTGCAAAATAAGTAAATGCATGGATGATAGAACCTAGCTAGAGACTTTGAAATTTTTAATAGAATATACTAAACTTATCTATTTCGCTCAATGAAAATACTTGACACTATATATATATATATATATCGTACTTTCAGTGGATAGCTGATGTATCACCAAGCCTGAGCTCAAGATCAATGCTACTGCTCTTTTGTCTCTTTGAAATTGATGGTATGCCTACTGACAAACTTGACTCCTCATCCAACAAATGGCGAATTATCGACTGGTTTTGAGGAAGGGTACTCTTGATTTGGCTTTGAGAATGAGCTACTACTACTGATTCTTCGTTAATTGCTTTGGCTCTATCCCTTCTATGGATGTTCATGTGACCACCTAAGGCTTGACCACACCTCAAAAGTTTCTTACAAAACCTACATATGTAATTGTTTGAAGCATTCAAGTAATGGAATGAGTGGTAGTCCCTTTTACCAAGTCTTCTCATTGAAACTAATTAATCAAGGAGAAGGATGAAAAGGGAGTAATTATAAGTTGTAAAAGTGTATTGAGAAATAAGCTTGAGATCTAGTGAAACAACTTATATGTAAGAATGGACAATGTAATTATACTAATAGCATGGTACACATAATTTCATATAGTATATGTACGATGGATACCAACGCATTTCTTGGAGAACTGATGTCATTTGTGAAGAGTAAAATTAAAAGTAAAATCTTGCGTTTAGTTGAAAAGTCTTTTTCTTCTTCGTTTTTTGTTAACGTTTTTTTGCCAATTCCTCTATGCGTCTTCTGGTCAATTTTATGTGATTCTCCTATCACTACAACAAATAAAGGACTTTGCACCAATTATTTATTGCTAAATATAATATCATTGTTGTCATATTATATTTAGCTATAAAAACAAATATGAGCATTTATAGCCATCACTTAATAAAAATATTGCTAATAATTTTAACAATTTTGAATATGATGATATTAACTCCATCATTGCTAAAAGAAATTCTTATTGTCACTACATATACGGCATATATAGGAAAAGCAAATCTAAGGGAGAAAAATTACTCTAGTTGTTTAACTAACACATTGATTATATATGTTTAATTGTGTGATTAAGTCAATTACACGATTATTGGGGTACTTGTTCCATTATTTCCAAAAATAAATAAAGATAAAACAAAGATTACTTAGTGAACGGATAATAGACTAGTTCTTCTTCTCTATCAGAATGAAAGTTAACGAGTCTAATTTTCAATAGTAAACTTGGACATCAATTTCTTATTTCTTAGAGTAATTTATATGTCTAGAGAGAAGAATACTATAATAAATCATAATTATCTGTAGTAAGAAGAAATAAAATTACTTCAAAGAATTAAAACGGAGAAATACTTATATAAGTTCTTTTTCTTAAAACTATGGGTTTTGAGTTCTCTAACTTGTACACCAACATCCGACCATCATTAAATAGGTAAAATTAATGGATGGAATCTTAAACTTGGCTTCGATTATCGGTTTGACACTTAAAACGTATTCCATGATCAACTAAATAAATATGTGTCTTGTCGTAATGTATGCATCCACTTACTTAGATGGGATCAGGTCCTCACAACAATTATATTTGATAAATAAACAACAAATGCAAGAAGTAAAGATGACAATCACTTCACGTCGAAACCTCCTTTCTCAAGGGAGGAAAATCACGACCTGTTCTCAACAGGACTTTTCAAAATCACTTTCACTAATCTTCAACAAGCAAGAGTTAACGTCGGTTACAAAATAAGAGATTAACCTACAAATCTCTACACTAAGTTATACTCCGTATCACTTAGCTGAACACAGGCAGATACAACACTACTCTCTATACTAATTCCACTTGATTAATATAGACTTGAAGTAAAGGCCTAAGTTACCTGTAACCCAGCCCTTACAATGATTCATCCGAGTCTGAAACATTTCTATCACAGCTGAAACTAATCCTACAATACAAGAACGACTACAAGCAAACATGAATACAACAAACACAAAAAGCAATATATCACTTTAAACGGTTTTCTTGTTGTTCTTGAAGCTTGAAGAATTCTCTGCTTTTGAATAAATGAGTAATATTGTTGTTTGATCTTTGATATATATAAAATGAAAGGTTATTATCCATCAGACAAACAACCTAGTTGTTCCTAATTGGTGAAGTACTCTGCGGTTCACCAACCTTCCTGGCGCCGACAACTTTTACAACTGTCCAACACTTCTGACGCCTTGGACTAGTTTCGTATTCTGCAGTGGATCAGGTCCCTGCACTTGTGAGAAGATCATCAAAAAATCTTGAAGCACATAGCTCCTATCAATTTTCCCCTTTTTGATGATGACAAGCAACTTCATAGCTTCCTCACACATTCATTCAATTAGCATGGATTGGTTCCCCCTTAATCCATGTTTCCTCCTTTTTGACATGGGACCTGCATCCATGCCATGCACAACCTATAGCTTCCCCCTTTTTGACATGGGACCTGCATCAATGCCATGCACAACCTACAACACAATACACAAGCAAAATACACAATCTTCCCTCTTTTGACATCATTGAAAAGGAGAGGCAGTAAACATATGCAAGTTATAACACTAGGCAAACAAGGCTATGGACACAGAGAATATGTAAAAGCATAAAGAGATAATAAAAACACGCATAGACAGCGCCACATAAACAAAAAGAGATCAAATCATATAAATACTATCCACTGCAATTTGTTCGAAACATCAAGCCGTAGGAGTAGAGTATAGACGGATAGAAGAGGACAACATGACACATTTAGGACGGAGGGGAAGTAGGGGTAATGGTACGCATAAGCAAAAGTAGTCTCTCATTAGCATCCTCATGAGCTTTGATGAGCTGAGTCTGGATTTCCTCACTCAAGGAGGCATTTTTGGCTTTCAGCAGATCATCCTCATCCCTCAACGAGCTTAACACTTCCTCATTACCCTGACCGATACCAGGTTTGCTTTAGATCACTTTCTGCAGTTCAGACTTGAGAGTGGAAACTTCAACCTCCTTGGTATTCAAAATGGCAACAAGATCATCCACTTCTCATTTTAAAGTTGTTTGTTGATCAAGGACCAGTCCAACTTCAAAATGGTCTAGAGCTTCCCCTGCGATGAATTTGCAGTCTTGTAATGTAGAATTGGTGGTGAACGTTTGATTAGTGGTATCAGGTACCGCGACTCTTAATGGTACTTCAAAGTGATTGAACGCAAGGTTCAAAAGATACCCATATGGAATCCCATGTTTGGATTTCTTCCCAAATGCATATATTCAAGCATGATGGTAGGAAGATTTATCTCCTCAAAATCAACCAGTTTTCAATAAGAAATAAATCTGCCGCAGATGCCATATTATGTTTTTCCATTCGAGGAACTAGCACCGTATTGAAAAATTCAAAAGTCAATTGAAACTCACCTTTAAGATACTTTTTGGGTACTCCAGCCCTTTTAACTTCACCACGTTTTATGGCAAGTTGGGTAAATGCGGCAAATGGCTTGCACCCTTCGCTAGACCTTATTCCAGCCTATGGCACTCCTAGAATGATACCTAAAATTTCCTCATTCAAGCTTATTTCCACTTCTTTGACAACAGTTGTAATTCCCCCATCCTCAAGAATTGCATTTTTTTAGTAGAACTCACGCACCTCAGGTTCATGCAAGTATGGTGCAGGGGGTTCAAATAGATGTCCCCACTCTTGGATTGTAACAAAATTAACAAGTGTTGCTATACCAGGCTTTGTCAGTATGTCTGAGGCAAACACTCTTCCATTCAACACCTTTTGGACTTTCATCTTTTCAATCCTTTCCTCCCTTGTCATTTCTGGTTCTCTACTCTAAACCTTGGGACCATAGGTCCCTTTAAGGGTTGAACTTCCATATTCCCTTTAACTTGAGATTTTCCCTTTTTATCCTTGGTTCGTTTTGCTGGAGATTTTCTTGGTTTCTTTTGACTCCCCTTGGATTATACCCTCACATCATTTGCTTCCCTATGACGTTTGGCCACATATTTGGAAACATCCTCAGATTGAGTTTCATTGTTGTCAACAGAAATAGGATTTGCAACTGGCTCCTATTGTAGGATTCACTGTGCCCTTTGACACCTTATCTTTTCAGTTTGTGCTGCATTAGCCACCATGGCACTAACTAGCACCTTTGAGTGACACTCCTTGTTCCATATTTTCTTTCGCTTCCTTTCACATCTATCATAGCCACTTTTTCCTTCCCTTTGCATTTTGTTTCTTCTTCACTATCAATACGTGTATACACGGCATCATCAAGAGTGATTGACACAGTATTTCATTCAAGTCCTTCAACATTTGAACTATTATCACCCCTTGTCCTCACCTACTCCATCTCAAGGGCACTTTCTCCTCTTCCTCCCCATCCATATCAACATCAAAAGATTTGGGAGTTTTGTTAAAGATGGGTTGACTTCTAGCAGGGAACTTTTTAAGAGACTTAAGGTTTCACTCATTAGTGGTGACCGAGAATCGCCTCGAAGCGAGGCCAAACTCTGGATAGCCACCAACTCAGTCTCTGCTATAAGAATACACGATTGTGGAACTCTTCCTTCAAGTAAATCACTCTCAAAGAGTCTTTCAGACATAGTGGATCAGACTACCATTGACGCACCTTCTACATATTCAGATATTGGTTCAAGACTTGGCTTTGCCACCGATTGTGCTTTAGAGGTTTGAGAACCTCCCTTAGATACAACTAATGTTAGAGAACAGGGTATTCACCCAGTCATCAGCAAAGCAGAGCCATCTCAACTCTAGTTATAGGTATTTTAGAAACATCTTAAGTTCCATCTCCACATAGGGGAGTTAATGGTGGCTCTTCTAGAACGGGAGTAGAGAAATAAAATGAACTAGGGTTTTTTATTTCTGGGGAGATTGGAGATTTTGAAGAAGTGTTAGATTTAGACATTGTAACAAAAACAAGGAAAACGGTAAAAGTCTGAGAAAAATCTAGAAATATTGTTCAAGAAGGAGTTGAAGGAAGATTTAATGATTTGTTTAGAAGGAAAGAGGGGTATTTAAAAAGAAAAGGGTATAGGGTCCCCAACAGTGTCGATGATTCATTTAAAAGTGAAAAGCCTCATAAATTGACACGATGAACGAAACAAAGACACGTGGCAGTGATGTTGACAGTTGAGTGGGTAGCATAAAATGATACTAACCTTCGGAAAACTAGGTCCTTCCTTTTGTTTTGTCAACTTAGTTTTGTGTGATTGAATCATCTTTTCAGCTAAGCTCACCATGAGTGTATACCTGCATTAAGGTACAAGGATTGAATTCTCAAGTAACTAGTATTAAAACAAGCATAGAAACCTGTCCTCCTAGACATAGTCAAGTAGGAGCTACTTGAGTAGCCTTGTTCAGAGATTATGTGATCTTGTGCATTCCCAATCTCAGACTGTTTTTCATGAAGCTTTCTTTACTCAGAGGATTTATAAAACTATCTGCTAGCTGATCTTCAGTGTTACAAAACTTCGTCACAACATTCATCTTCTCAACAATGTCCCTCAGAAAATGGTGCCTCACATCTATGTGTTTTGTCTTCTTGTGTTGGATATGATTCTTTGTCATATTCATTGCATTAGTGTTGTCGCACATGACAAGAATAATATATTTGAGTATGCCAAAATCTTTCAATTATTGCTTAATCCACAAAAGTTGTGCGCAATATGAAGCATCAGTGATGATCCCAAGAAGTGTCCCATCCCTGAAGTGCTTTTTTGATCCACCAAGAATCATTCATAAGAAGCCTCGACATAGCCAGTTAGATCAAAAGTGTCACCTTTTGGGTAGAAGAGGACTAGATCCTGCGTTCCCTTCAGGTATCTTAGAATTCTTTTTGTTGTTTTCAAATGCGACTCATTTGAATCTTGTGCACATTCCCACACCGAAGACTATGTCTGGGCTGCTAGCAATACGGTACAAAAGTGATCCAATAACACCTCTATACATGGTTTGTTAGACTTTTTTACCCGCTTCATCTTTGTCAAGTCTTGCACTGGTACTCATGAGAGTGTCTAAAATCTTCGTTCAGCATATTGAACTTGTTGAGTAGCTCCTTGATATTCTTCTCTTGTCAAATAGAAGTGCCTTGAGAGTATTGTCTGATTTGCAGTCCCATAATAATGTAAGTTCACCCATAATGCTCATCTTGAACTCAATCATGCTCATCTTGAACTAACTGCTCATCAGTTCAGCAAACTCCTTGCATAGACCATCTAAGGTAGCTCCAAAAATTATATCATCAACATAGATTTGCACAATCAACAATATTTCCCTCTAGATTTACGGAATAAGGTGTTATCAACTTTGTCTCTCTTAAACCCATTTGTCAGCAAGAATTTGACAGTCGTTCATACCAAGCACTAGGAGTTTGCTTCAGACCAAACAAGGCTTTGTCCAACTTCAACACATGATCAAATAATTCAGTATCTTCAAATCTTGGATCCTGCTTGACATATACTTCTTTCTTCATATTTCCATTCAGGAAAGCAGTTTAGACATCCATTTTAAATAGGTTGAATTCTTTGTGAGCAGCAAACACAATCAAAATTCTTATTGCTTCTATCTAGGTACAGGAGAAAAGGTCTCATCATAGTCAATTCTTTCCTCTTGGTTGTATAGTTGCACCACTAGTCTTGACTTCTTCCTAGTGATAGTCCCATGCTCATCAAGTTTGTTTCTGAATACCCATCGTGTTCCTATAATAGTTATATCAATTTCTCTGCGGACCAGGTACCACACTTTGCTTTGTTCAAACTGATGAAGCTCTTTTTGCATAGACATTACCCAATCAGGATCTTCCAAAGCTTTTTTGATATTCTTTGGTTCAATAAAGTATATGATGCTGAATGTGCAACCAAATTTCATGACTTTGACCTAGTCTGAATTCCTGAGTCAAGTGCAGAAATTAGATTGTCTAGTGGATGTGAAGATTGATGTTTCCATCCAGACGTTCTAGTAATCTTCTCTTCTCTGTCAGCATCGGAATCACTTTCTTTAATTAATAGTAGGAAATTTAGACCCGTCTCCTGTAATGCATCTGGAGGAACAAATCCTTTGGAAAGTTCTGCATCCTTTTTTTTAATTTTCTGTGCCACTTCCTTATCTTTCATCAGTTCTTCAACCTCATGATCTACGCAATTTTCAATCCTTATTCCAGACTCATAAAATTTGGCATGTACGCTTTCTTCTACACAGAGGGTTCTTTTGTTGAATACTCTATATGCCTTGTTTGTAGATGAGTACCCAAGAAAAACCCCTTCGTTACTTCTGGCATCAGACTTCCCCAGATCATCCTTCCTATTGTTTAGCAGAAAGTATTTGCATCCAAATGGCCTGAAGTGTCCAAATGAAGGTCTCTTACCATTTAGAAGTTCATAGGGCGTTTTCTTAATCACTAACGTGATCACACACCTATTTGTCACATAACATGTTGTATTCACTGCCTCAACCCAGAAGTTCATAGCAAGTCTTGAATCAATTAGCATGGTATTAGCAATTTGTACCAAGGTCCTGTTTTTCCTTTCAACCACCCCATTCTGCTGGGGAGTCCTTGGTGTTAAGAAGTTGTGAGTGATCCCATTTTCTGCACAAAATTCTTCGACTTGAGAGTTCTCAAAATCTGTGTCCTGATCAGATCTGATACTCCCAATTTTGTAGTTTAGCTTTGATTGAATAGCCTTGGCGAAGATGATAAGTTGTCCAGCTGTCACATCTTTTGTTTCCAAGAACATGTTCCACGTATACCTAGAGAAATCATCAAGAACAACAAGAATGTGTTTCTTACCTCCCTTGTTCTGGATTCTGACAGGTCCACACAAGTCTATATGAAGGACTTTAGAGGTCTAGTTGAGCTAACTCTTTTCTTTGCTTGAAAAGATGACTTAGTCTGCTTTCTTTTTGCACACGGATTATAGACTTTATCATTTGTAAATTTCTGCTTAGGTAAACCATGGACCAGGTCCCTGTAACAAGCTTGTCCAACAACGAAGAACTTACATGACCCAAACGTCGATGCCAGACATCATCTGCTTGAGCACTTACACATGCAAGGTCATCAACTTCAATAGAATCCAAGTTAGCTACATACATATTCTTGATGCTGGAAGCAAACATAATCACCTTTTTAGTCACACTGTTTGTGACTAGAAATTTATCCGTCATGAATTCACCTCATTTCCTCTATCACATATTTGATTAAAAAAATTATTTGAATGAGTATATTTTTTGAATGAAACATGTATGATTTCTAGCATCAATGTCTACATATATTGACATAAAGTTGATAATCTTGGTGTGTATTTTCTCACATATGTATGGTATGATTTATGTATCCATATGTACATTCATCATGACGGTATGAAAGCATGCAAGAAGCAAGAATGATGATGGTGCAATTAGTGAGAGTAACGTAACTAGAACTGTTACGAACAAATTTGGTGGATCCTGCATAGCAAATGAACATGCTCCGGATATAACCAATTATCCTACATCAAGATTACGGAAATTAAATTTGAAATAGTTGAGTGCAGCTTAGACTCTTAAGTATTATATGATTTACAATTTTTGGATGATGTATATTTCTTTTTACTAAAAAATTTGACAGCAATGTAATATGTATTGTTTTACATTGTCGAATTTATTCTTCCCAGATTTATTCCAGTTGGATATCAATTTCATACAATTTTATTTTTTAATTTGTCAAAAGTTTTCAAGTTGGAGGCCAGTTGTATACCAAATGCATATCAATTGGATACAACGATAAATAGTTTTAGTTTGTCTAATTTGATTTGAAATCTCAATTATAGATTTTTGTTTCAATTTTTGCTTTCAGATATCAGTTGGAAATCAAATGGACACCAACTGAAAATTATATGAAATAGTTTTAGGTTGGGTTACATTGTATCTAATTGATCTCAAAAATTGAAAATTAAGAATGACAGTAAATTGGTGTCCAATTTGTATATAATTAGTATCCAACGAGAAAATTTAAAAGAGGCTAAAAATAAAAAATATATGAAGTTTATATCCACTTTGTATAAATCTAGGAAGAGTGAATCTACAATGTAAAACAATGATAATAATATATTGTTCTAAAAAAAAGTAGCAATTTTTTTTTTACCTTAATTACATCTGATTTTGAACCTTTTTCAAGTAGCACACTCAAATGAATACCAATTGAAAATTACATTAACTAGTTTTAATGGGACTTCGATTGCATACCAAATGGATAACATTTCATATTTATATTTGGCTTGATTTTTTCAATTGATACAAATTGCATATCCGCATTGCTTATTCAATTTTTCACTATAGATTTAAAAATTAATGAATACACAAAAATGATTAAGTAGTACACATAATAAATGTTCTGAAATTATGTTTCATTAGCTTAAAAGAGAAAATAAATCAAAACATTAGTTTGTCACAATTATAAATTATGACTTTTTTTGGTGCAGGGTAATTTGAATATGTCTTCCTGTTGTACCCTCTCGGTGAATTTGTCGTATTTACTAGATCGCTATATAGGCTGGATGATTCACAAATAATTTCCTCCACCTGAAAATCTACATATTTGCCTGTTGTATAAAAAATCACTGTGTCAGTATTACAGAATACAAAGTAAAAATACATATGATATATCAGTATACAAAATTCATACAATTTTTATTCACATTTTTCATACATATTTCATTCCAAAAGTCATCACTTATTCATACCAGAATCATAACACTATATCAAATTCATTCATTATTATGCCCTCAGTCATTCAAATAAAAAGGCCCAAAAAAAGTTCATTCACATTAGAATTTCGAAAATAATTTTTATACACACTTTTGATACATATTCCATGCCAAAAGACATCACTTATTATATAAGAATCGTGCTAGTATAATACCCAAAAAAATACCATTTTAATTGTTATTTTCTAAATAAACAGAATACAAAATTCATTCCATCATCATGCCCAAAAGTCATTCCAAATAAAATGACATTTTTTTTTATTTATACTAGAATTGTACCAAAAAAAATATTATATATTGTTAATATATTTGGTATAACTAGTATACCAATTCCAAACAAATTTCATGCAATTTTTTTAAATTAGAAACATACCAGAAAATGAAAAATGATTCAAATAAAGAATGAACAAATTCAATGTTCATATCAAAATCTATCAGTCTACATAAAAAAATGTTATTAATTAAAAATATTATACACATAAAAATTGAAAATAATAATAAATATCACTGTTATTTTTTTCATTTTGTTTGTAATCGATCAAGAAACTTTCATTCACAATTTCATAGCATTTTACTGAATAGAGAAATATTATTTTTATATGCCAATATAAATAAAATTTCAGAATTAGCACTAATCTGAAAGATCTCATCTACCACCATACTTTACTAATGTTGATAAGAAATCATCAATAATAAGAAAATAAATTATTGAATAAAAAAGAGTAGGAATCAAAGACAGTAACTATAATAGAGAATAATGAGAAGAGAGAGAAATGGTGAAAAAAATAAAAACAAAATTTGTTTGAACGAAATTAAACAAGTGAAAGAAAATGTCAATTACTGTTTTGAGTTAAACAAAGAAAAGAAATATTGTTTTATTATGACTCTCCTATTTTTATGTCTCTGATTAATTATCGCTAAAAAAAATTTCAAATTATTTACTATCAAAATATCCATTTTGAATTTATTTATTTTTCAAACTAATTGATTTTACTGTTATTTTAAATCATTTTTTAATTTAGTAAAATGTTATAACCTGTAATTAATTATTGTTATAACTTGAAAATAAAAGAATAATGTCAGAACTTATAATTTCAGAATTAGCACTAATCTGAAGTTATTAATCCTATATATGTCAATTATAAAATTTTCACTTTTACTGAATAGAGAGAAGATATAGATAACTGTGAGCAGCAATGCAGTTTTGATAAATGCTTGTCAAAATTCACCAGCTCTATCTTCTTTTTCATTTAGAACGGGATATCTAATTAAACTTGTATGCACCTTAACTATTCTATCAAATAAGTACTACCTTCCACATCAACTCATGTACCACAGAGATAACAGTCTATCAGAACTTAAATAGATGAGAAAAAAACACGATGAGTGAGTTGGGAGGTCTTTCGCTATTTGCAAAATTCTTTACAAACATGTGTAAATAATCAAATGTTTCCCTCCCAACAGTTCAAATAAAATAAGAAATTGCATTTCAACAAAAGTAGGGCCATGGAACGTGCAAAGATGAAAAAACAACTTAGTATGATGCCCAACATAATCAACTACAAAAAATGCTCTTCTCATGATCTGATAAACAGGGACTAAGGAAGATATTAAATAGAGCTTTATGCATGTCGGTCTCAACGTGATCACTAAGAAACAAAGATGGGTGTCTGCACATGTAAAAGATACATGGACCATAAAGATCAGAAACTTGGCATTTCAAATCCATTGACTGTGAATCCACCATCAACCGCTATAACTTGCCCGGTAATGTAAGATGCCCCAGGTAAACATAGATAAGCTACCAGGGATGAAACTTCTTGAGATTCTCCAGGGCGTCTAAGGGGAGTTCTAGATATTACTCCATCCAAAAATGTTTTATTTTCGAGCAACTGCAAAAGAAAACCATAAAATTCAGAAAAATTTGGAGAACATGCGGTTAAGTGATAGATTATATAAACATAGAATACAGCAAGTGCTAGTACTCTCATTGTTTTACATATAAAATCCGGAAAGAAATAGAATTAACCCCATTTGTGAAATGAGTTATCAACATACTTTGTAAATACATATAACCAAAAAAAATACCTACTCTTCAAAAAACACAGCAATCCTAACATAATTCTCTATACAGAAAACTAGGAAATAACAAAATTTTCCAGTCACATTCAGGGGATTTTATTTTCTAGCAAAAAAGATATTAATCAGCGATAACCATTTCCAAAGTTATTTGTCGCAACTAAAAGTATGTCAATACAGTCAAATATGCTTGACAATATAAGAACAAGAAATTGAATAAACTTTATTTGCAGAAAGAAAAAAGTATGACTATATATGAAAATGGTTGAAGAATAGATCTAAGGCATGGAAAAGCAGAAACACTGTTTCTCCATGTGCAATTCCTTTTCCAAATGAACAATAGGAATCATGACATTTTTATAGATACAGGAATCCAAGTGCTTTAGCAATTTGCCACTTGTTATTTACTAACCATCCACCTTAAATGAGTGCAACAGAACACAAGCACTCTTAACTAGAGGTCTCATGGGAATGGAGAAATCCCTGGTAGGGAGCTCTTCCCCCTTTTAATGGGCTTACGTGGCACAAATCCAAATTAACAGGGCAGTTGGTTGCAGAAAATGGATTTTACACCTAAGAAAAAAATCCTACAGATGATGTACATGATGAAATTAGTTAGTTATCATAAAGTTCATGACAGAAAGTTGTTTTCACACTTGTGATCCACCATGTAAGGTCATGATAAAAAATACAAAATCCATTTTACAATACATATAATTGTTGGAGTCAGTAAGTTAGATGATTGCTAAGCCATGTACTTGTGCAATGGCTGTTCTTCAATGTGGCCTATGCCACTTTGTGTAAAAGGCATGCATAGTCTTAGTAAAAGGCAAAAGAATAGTTCACTATGTGCTCAATGTGTGGCATGCTGTATATTTAGTTTCTTTATTGTGAACATTAAAATCTCCTAAAGGCCAGTTTGTGAGCATGTGATGCAGTCTAAACTACATTCTCTGCTCGGGCCTCAGAGAAATCAAAGAAATGTTTTGCCTCAGGTAAACTTTCAATATCTATATCTCCAATCTGCAATTACTTGGGCAACGAGATTCATGAAATCAAATTCATAAGCAAGGTCAAGAATATTACATGTTCTACCAAAGACGTCTTTATATACCATGGGGCAACACCATTAACCCGAATGTTATCTTTTGCCCATTCACAAGCCAAATTTCGCGTGAGCTGATTTATTGCCCCTGAAGTTCGTAACAAAAAAAATATAAAATCTCAGCACTCTATCTTCAATTGTTCAAGGACTTGAAAGAGTGATTGGATGAGTACAACTAACCTTTCGTTGCTCCATAAATAGAACCACTGAACAGGTGCACCAGACCAGCAACAGAAGAGAGAAAGACAACCGATCCATTTCCAGATACTTTCAAAAGAGGGTGAGCAAGTTGGCACAGATGGTATGCAGATTCGAAGTTGGTAGAAAACAGATGGGCATATTCCTCGGCAGTGTAATCGGTGGTGGGCTTCCTAATGTTAGTCCCCACATTGTTTATCTATGGACAGAGACAAGCAATAACGCAGTTCAAAAACTTCACACTGTTTGAAAATGAGGGCATCTAAAAACAGAAAGCATACACGTCCAAGAGCACCGGATTCAGATTGAGGATGCAAAAACTTCTTTTAGAACTTTTTCTGGCACTAATAACTAGTAATAAAAATCCTTAAGAAGCTTTAACGTTTGAAAGCACATGTTACACCACCATTTTAAATTAGAACCTTAACAATCACATATAAAGTCTGAGAAAAAAAAAATCTAAGAATCAAAAGAATGTTAATGCTAAATAAGCTCTATATATCAATATTTCCTATTCTTCATTAAATCAGAGACTAACCATCGGAACAAACGAGCTCTGCAAATACTAAGCTCTAACATATGTCGAGAATAAAATTAAATAATAAAAATGTGTCGGTTCTTGAGCTTTTAGATGAAACGGTGTCAACTGACAAAGGTCCTCAAATTGAATCTCAACTACACTACATCCATGTCAAAAAGAATTTCCACATACTTGGCTGGCACAACACTACAATACTTTATTAATTTTATATGTAATTGATTATTTTGTATAGAGAGAGAACTGACAAGAATGTTGAGCTTTCCGTCGAAAGCTGCGGAGACATTTTCCATGAGTTGAATTCTCTGTTCCCTAGAAGATGCATCGCAAACAGAACCCTTGACTTGAAGGCCTTTAACCGCCCACTCTTGTAAGCGTTCGTTGAGCTCTGCCTCATTTCGTGAACAGGTGTAGACTGTGGCACCCAGTTCCGCTAATTCCTCAACAACCGCATGCCTAAAGAGAACACTCATCCAAATTGAAACCCAGAATCATAGAGTAGAAACTTTTAAAAAGAAATTAAGGTATTGGAGTAGCCTTTACCCGATTCCTCGTGTTCCACCGGTAACGAGAGCGTTAAATCCAGAAAGAGACCATCTGGAACTGCCTGCAGCCTTCGCCATTGACATACTAGTGCTTTCTAGGGATTTTTAAAGAAAACTGATATTAAGGTTTTAAAATAAATGCGCATTGATCGTAGGTGATAATTATTATATTAATGATTAAATATTGTGGAGTTGTTCTCAAATTTATATATTGACAGTTCGATCTAATGAATTAAATGGAGGTTAAAAGGTTATTTATAATATCTAATTTAATTAACTTTTGGTGGAGATTAAATAAGAGATAAAATGGTAAATTAACTATACTAGACCCAATTTAATCAATTTTGGTGGGAAAATATCAAATAAAAAGAAGAAATAAAAGTTTTTTTCCCCGCCTCCAGTTGTCGTATTCGTCCTCCTCCTCTTCTTCTGCTCTCGTTTTTGCTTGCTTGCTTTTCTTTCTTCCTACTCTTCATCTTTCTCTTCTTCTTCTTCTTCTTATTTTCATACATTGCGGGTCTTTGCTGGTAGTGCTTGTGTTTTTTTCTTCTTGAATCAGTTTTTTACCTAATCTGTAACTTGTGGACCAAATTTCATTTTGTTTAATTGGAATTACTGCATAAGCGTTATACACCATTGTTTCTGGTAAGTACAATTAATAGTTCAATAATTTACATTCGCGTTTCTAACATATTAGTATATATGTTGCAACAGTTGACTATTATAACATATTATAGTCATATGTAGCAATATGTGACTTATTTTCACAACAAAACATTCATATGTAGCAAAATATGACTTACATCTCGCAATTGAATAGTCATATGTAGCAATATGTGATTTATTTTCACAACAGAACATTAATATGTAGAAACATATGACTTAATCTCGCAACAGAATAGTCATATGTCGCTAAATATAATTTAACTAAAAAATGTATCAACGTGTTAATTTATTTTTCACAACAGAACAGTCATATGTTGCTAATATAATATAACTAAAAGATGTAGCAACATGTGATTTATTTTTCACAACAGAACATTCATATGTAGCAACATATGACTTACATCTCGCAACAGAATAGTCATATGTTGCTACATATAATATAACTAAAAAATGTAGCAGTATGTGATTTATTTTTCACAACACAACAGTTATATGTAGCAACATATGACTTACATCTCGCAACAGAATAGTCATATGTTGCTACATATGATATAACTAAAAAATGTATCAACATGTTGATTTATTTTTCACTACAGAACAGTTATATGTAGCAAAAGATGACTTACATCTTGCAACAGAATAGTCATATGTTGCTACATATGATATAACTAAAAAATGTAGCAATATGTGATTTATTTTTCATAACAGAACAGTCATATGTAGCAACATATAACTTACATCTCGCAACAGGATAGTCATATGTTGCTACATATGATATAACTAAAAAAATGTATCGACATGTTCATTTATTTTTCATAACAGAACAGTCATATGTAGCAACATATGACTTACATCTCGCAACAGAATAATCATACGTTGCTACATATAATATAACTAAAAAATATAGCAATATATGATTTATTTTTCACAATAGAACAGTCATATGTAGCAACATATGACTTACATCTCGCAACAGAATAGTCATATATTGCTACATATGATATAACTAAAAAATGTAGCAACATGTGATTTATTTTTCACAACAGAACAGTCATCTGTAGCAACACATGACTCAAATTTTGCTACATATAATCATCTGTAGCAATATATACTTTTAAATAATGATTAAGTGGGGTTGTGCTTTTAGATATATTAGATGTGGCAACATATGCAACAAATGTTATTAGATAATATCTTTTTTTTAATAATTACGACTCTTCAGTTCACTCTGTTGAAACGTCATGTCTTGCAACATTTCAAAATTGTTGGCCTTTATAAGAACACAAGAAGGGAGAGATAAGTCAAAAGTTGTCTTCTCTTCTTCTTCATTCTCAAAAATGGCTTCAACTAGTTTAAACCTCTTCGAATCCCTCTCGACTGAACTAGTAATTCTTATTGTTCAAAGGGTTGTTTCCTACTCTCTAAAAGATTTAGTTAGTGTTAAATTATGTTCTAGGTTCCTCAATGAAGTTGGTAATGAACGTTCTGTATATCAGAAGGTTACATGGCCAGCTTTCCCACTCAACCTACATGGACGATGAATCAACATGTCGTGTCTTTCATGAATATTTTCATAGCATCGGAGAACTTAGAAGCCTTATACAAAAAAGGCGTGGTAATTTTATTGTTTTTAGTTTTTTTCACCTTGCATCAATTTATTTTGCAATCTTAATGTGTTGTTTCTTTTATAGTTTAATTTTTTCAATCGTAATGATCCAACTGCACTGAGAATGGTTAAAAAACAGCAGAAGGTGGTCACCATGGTGCAGAGTATGTGTTTGCCGTAATTTTAATATTTGAAGGCGGTATTTCCATTAGAGAAGGTTTGATGTACATTGCCAACATGAAAAAAAATATGCCAGTAGTAGTGAGAAGATGTAGACACTATTTACGGTGCATTTTAAATCAAATGTGGGTGCAAGAACCTAATTTATTGGGTGTAAGACCCATTTGTTGCACTGTGCATCAACCCCAACAAAATGCCCGCAGGATTGGTTGGCCCAGAGGAAGTGACGATGAAGACGATATTCGTTGTGAATTGTGTATTTATGATTTAGAACTAGATTATCTAGTTAAATTTTTTCCGCATACTACTGTATGGGAATAATTTAATTTAATTTGTGTTAAAGACGATGTTGATTTTATTTTTTTGTATTTATTTTTGAAATTATATATGTGGCAACATATTATATTACATATGGTGAAAATGTTGCCTTCACTTGTTTCGTACTTATTTTCAAATTATGATATAACAAATTATGGTCGTACACAACACTCTTCATTCTTATACCTTATTATTATTGATTGTTTATGTTCTAAATCGATCGAATCATCTATTAGTGTCTCCTTGATTTTTCATCTGTAGCAACATATGCAGTTTCTGTTGTTAAATTTGCAACATATAACGAAACTGTTGCAACATATAATTATAACAAATGATTTTTTTGGGGCTTAATTCAATTAAATTGTCACGTAATTCGATATGTAACACCAATATATAGTCCTACAACATGTCTAAGTAACAAATTATGGTCGTTAACAACATTCTCCATTGGATTATAGCAATTATATTTATAAAGACAATCATCTCACTAGTTCATCATACATTGTCCTAGTAAATCTATATGATAGTTATATAACACCCTTCTAAATCGTTGTTCCAAATATTATACCTTATTATTATTGATTATTTATGTTCTAAATTACTAAAATTTGGTTCAAATTTTCATTTTTCCTTTCCTAATCGATCGAATCGTCTATTAGTTTCTCCTTGATTTTTCATCTGTAGCAACATATGCAGTTTCTGTTGTTAAATTCGCAACATATAACGAAATTGTTGCAACATATAATTATAACAAATGACTTTTTTGGGGCTTAATTCAATTAAATTGTCACGTAATTCGATATGTAACACCAATATATAGTCCTACAACTTATGGTCGTTAACAACACTCTCCATTGGATTATAGCAATTATATTTATAAAGACAATCATCTCACTAGTTTATCATACATTTTCCAAGTAAATCCATATGATAGTTATATAACACCCTTCTAAATCGTTGTTCCAAATGTTAACCTTATTATTATTGACTATTTATGTTCTAAATCACTAAAAATTGGTTCAAATTTCCATTTTTCCTTTCCTAAATCGATCTAATCGTCCATTAGTGTCTCCTTGATTTTTAATCTGTAGCAACATATGCAGTTTCTGTTGTTAAATTCGCAACATATAACGAAACTGTTGCAACATATAATTATAAAAATAACTGTTTTTTTAAAGTAGCCCAATTATAGGCAAAGCCCATTCTGTTTAACAAAAAGTAAAATAGCTCTAATCCATTCTAGAATACGTTTTCATTTTCATTTCAAGAATAGGGTTTTCAAATTTTTCATCTTTGCCGCTTCAGTTTTGACACCTTTTTTCAAATCTAATTTGATTTTGTATCAGTCACACTTATCTATATTTGATTCGCTTTTGGTTAAATCAAATTTCGGTACTCCAATAGTATAATGTCAAATGCTATACTAAGTCGAATTTGTGATGATGAAAATGATACTATGTTGAATGTTAAAATGTATTGCAAACATGGAGATCTACTTTCAATGCAAACTTCATGGTCAAAATACAATCCAGGTCGCAGATTTTGGTCTTGTCCACAATATCGTGTATGTGTGTTTATTTCTAAAATATTTTGGAGATTTCAGATCTCTTTATTTTTTTTAATTAAAATTTATTTCTTTGTGACATTTTAGGAGAATTCATGAAACTTCTTTAAATAGAGGGATCGTGAAGATGTTGATATACGATCCAAGATCGTTATTCTCCGATTGGCGAACAAAATTAAGGAGTTGGACACTGTTGATTAAAGTCATATCAAAAGAATTACCAAATGGGGGATGAAGGAGAAGAAAAAGACCAAATATTGTAGCATCTGGAAGCTAATGTTGGTGTTCTTTATTTTTTTTCTTGTATTTTTAAGAATTACCAAGAAGAATTTCGTAGAGAATACAAAATTATTATGTAGTTGTGTACAATCAATACAATTATCATAGTAGTGGAATTAAATAGACGTAGTTTTGCACTCCTGATAAAACAACAAATAATTATGTAGTCGTGACGGACGAATGTTGCGATATACGCTTCAGCTGTAGCAATATATGACTCAAATATTGCTACATATAATCATTAGAAACAACATATGATTCACATGTTGCTACATATAATCATCAATGGCAACATATGCAACAAATGTTGCTATAGGCGAATCATCTGTAGCAACATATGCTACATGTTGTGATGGACGAATGTTGCGAAATACGCATCAGCTGTAGCAACATGTGACTCAAATGTTGCTACATATAATCATCTGTAGCAACATATGATTCAAATGTTGCTACATATAATCCCCTATACCAACATATGACTCAAATGTTGCTACAACTAATTCGTTTGTAGCAAAATATGCCATATGTTGTGACGGACGAATGTTGCGATATACGCATCAGTTGTAGAAACATATGACTCAAATGTTGCTACATAAAATCAGTTGTAGCAACATAGACTCAAATGTTGCTACATAAAATCATCTGTAGCAACATCTAACTCAAATGTTGCTACATGTAATCACCTATACGAACATATTACTCAAATATTGCTACATATAATCATCTGTAGCAACATATGACTCAAATGTTGCTACATATAATCCCCTATACCAACATATAACTCAAATGTTGCTACAATTGATTCGTCTGTTGCAACATATGCCACATGTTGTAATGGACGAATATTGCGATATACGCATTAGTTGTAGAAACATCTAACTCAAATGTTGCTACATATAATCATATGTAGAAACATATGACTCAAATATTGCTATATATAATCATCTGTAGCAACATATGCAACAAATATTGCTACATATAATCAACTGTAGCAACATCTGATTCAAATGTTGCTATAGGCGAATCATCTATAGCGACATATGCCAAATGTTGGTATAGAAAAATTGATAAAATAAACATTGTCTTTAATAACATTATCTTTAAGATAAAATAAAATTACATATTTGATAAATTAAACATTGTTTTTATTTACAAGCATAATGTCAAGGCTTTAACCACTGATATATTATCCCATTAGCCCAAATATATTGCATCCGTTCAATTAGATTGTCACATAACAGTGAACTGGGTGGATGCAATTCTGTCCTACTAAGCAAGTGCTCAATGAATGCAATGAAATATGACCCGCACGCCGCTCCACTTGCATTTTGTACCATAGGTTCTATTCGGCCGTTAAATTCTCATGGTTGAGTGAGCAACTTCTCTGGAAAATGATTCATTATTCCACTCTGTTTCAACAATTTAGGTAGCAACTCGAAGACAGATTGTATGAGTGTGAAAAACTTGTCATTTTCTGTAACCACCAGGTTACAGTCATAACCATTGATCAGTCCCTCGTGCAAGAGAATCTCGACAGTCACGAAATGATTACCCAAAATGTTCATGACTGTCAAAATCCTTTTCGCATCAATCCAATCCATGCCTTTAGGAGTTGGCCTAATACCCCTGACATATCATACATATCATCATCACATACAAAGTCATCTAGTAAGTGACTCATGCTTTTACGACCTGACCTTGTTACCTCATCGCTAATTTGATTATATCTATGTAGGAAGTTCATACAGAAGTTCAGATCCAGGATTCTATCTCTGGGATCATAGTAGTCCGGTATTTCCAATGCCTCTGATGCATGAGATTAAGGATTTCGTCAATATACTGAATAAAAAATAATATTAAATAGTTAGGAAGAGTATTCACTGAAAAGACATAAAAAGTAGTTAATAATATAAAAAGTAGAATTACCCAGTATTCCCATCAAACTGTTAGGCTTGTCATGTTCCTGAAATCTTGACCGGTAAAAACATGTATGTCGTATTCCATTCGAATATCCTTTGCGCCGGTCGCCTTAATTACTGCTTCTTTTTCAGCTACAGAGCGACGCCTATAAATATTCAACTTTTTATACTCCGTCACCTCTTCCTCCATTACGGCCCTTGGAATTTCTCCAAACATCTTCCTCTTCAAATTTGCATTGCCTAAGCAAATGATTCTTTTCTCCACTTGGCCTTCGGAGTACATGCATGTCGCACATTTTTTGATACAATGTCTTTCACACCTCTCTTGTTTTTAAATTCATTGACAACTTCACTCAATTTTTGTAGATACATGATAGAATCTTCATCATATTTCTTACACTTCTCACAGAGAAAGCCACAACATCGTCTACAAGAGGTATCCCCTTCGTGTTGTCCTGCACCAGCAGCATCAACAGCACCAACACCAGCACCATAATCAACATCAACACCATCATCAGCATAAAAAACATCTAATTCATTACTAACTTTATTAGGAACTCTCTCTCTTTTAATGGTTGTTTCTCCAGCCAGCACCGTTTTAACTCTATCCACAACAGGATCAAAAATGGTTTCAACCAACTCTAGAGTTATTAGATATGACATTTGCAATTCATCTTCTATTAGGGTAATCAATGGATGGACAACCTAAAATAGTAAAAATAAGTCATCAGTAAGAATTTTCTGTTGCTACAGATTAATTGTCTGTTGCAACATGTGTCACAAATGTTGCTACAGATGAGTCATCTGTAGCAACATGTGTCACATGTTGCAACACATGACTCGTCTGTAGCAACATGTGACACAAATATTGCTACACACGATTCATGTGTTGCGACATATTCCACAAATGTTGCTACAGATGAATTGTCTATTGCGACATGTGTCACAAATGTTTCTACAAAAAAATCATCTGTAGCAACATGTGTAACATATCGCAACACACGACTCGCCTGTTACAACATGTGTCACAAATGTTGCTACAAATGTTGCTACAGATAAATTTTCTGTTTCGACATGTGTCACAAATTTTGCTACAGACGAATCATTTGTAGCAACATTTGTGACACATATCGCAACAGAAAATTCATCTGTAGCAACATTTGTGACACATATTGCGACAGACAATTCATCTGTAGCAACAAATGAATTATCTGTAGCAACATGTGACACAAATGTAGCAACATATGCCTGTAATATACTAATAATAACTTACTGCACAAAAGGAGGGTTAAAAAGATCTAAAATATGCCCTTCTTTGATAATTTTTGTTCTTACCATCAACCATCTCATCATCCTTGGGTATGATCTCTCTTCTGCTGCAATTATTTGGTGGGTCAAATAAGGAATGACTTCAAATGCTTAGGCCCGTAAAAAAGGAAAACATTTCAATAATCAAATGTTGAATTATTACTTAATATAATATAAAAAGATTAAAAACATTCAGCTTTACCATGAAAGCCCATGAAAAACCAAACAAGTTGCTGGTCTTCTCTCCTGAAGGCCTCAACATGTAGTCGAAAGTTAGATGAAAGCTCTCATGACCCCACGGGTAGTTCCTGCAAGCTTTAATACCCTGACAGAAATTGACATACTTTAAAAGTATGTTGTTGCCTGGATCCTTCGGCAAAATAATATTATGTGTAAACCAAAGTAAGCACAATGACTCCTTGTGCTTCCTTGCTGTATCCTCCCGTTCCAACAAACTTAATAAGTCAGAATTTTTAAAGCTTTTGCCAACAAGAGACATCAAGTCCTGCTCCTCAGTTGGCAGTGGTTGTTGTCCTGCTTCTGCTACTTCATTAACTGTTTTCTTTCGTCGTGGTTCTATTTTAACAATGTATTCAAGGATGGGCTCAGCAGGAGGATGACATTTTAGCCCTATAACTATGGAAAACTGTCTTATGACAAAGAAAACTGGCATGCCACAATAATCAGTTAGAATCTCATCCTTCTTATTGGAATTTTCAAAAATGAACCTTCTTTTCAAAAGTTCATACACGATGGTCATTTGAAAACGTGGAAGTGGATCAATGGGTAAATCAAGAAAATGACCAAAACAATTGTTTCTGAAAAAATCTTCCAATTGATTTCTCTTGAGGATATCCGTGAATTTGACAAAAGGTTTTCCCAGGACTGACCTAATAATGTTATCACCATTAGCATCAGGCTGCACATGCACAGAAAAAGTGTTTGCATTGATGATTTTAATCCCATCATCACCTCTAGCATTGAACTCTTCATGAAGTTCTTGTTCTTCTTGATGAACTTCATTTATTTTTTCTTGTTGTGCCACAACTACTACTTCTGTAATTTCCCCTTTTTCTTCCTGAACTTTATTTATTTTCCCTTGTTCCTCAACTTCTTGTTTTCCATCTTCTTCCTCCACTACTTGTCTTTGTTCATATTCTTTTTGACAAAATTCTACTTCTGCTTGAGAAGAAGAAACCGCTTCAGTTGCAAGTTTTTATAAAAGTGTAGTATTTTTGTTCCTCTTTCTATGAATTTTAGACCTATCCTTATTCTATATCTTTGTTTGGTTAGATGTATCAATATCAAGTTTTCTTTTGACAGGAGCCATTATATTTGTATCTGCAACCACAAAAACAAAATATTTGAAAGACACACACACATTAGCTACAACCACAAGTCAAAACAGAGCAATAAGCAGATAAGAACATGCATTTCAAACCCTAATTAAATGTTACCTTACCTGAGAAGATATATATCAATGATAAAGTAGCAATTATAAGGACAACACTGCCTTGCTGTAGAAGATGATGTGTGAAGGAAGGACTAAGAGAATCGAAGAGAAGAAATAGAAGTTGGCAGTAGAGAAGAAATAAATAAATTTTGTGGAATACGAAACAACATTTATAGAAGAGAGAGGAGAGAGGAGAGAGGGAAAATAAAATTAAAACCATTTTTTTTTTAATTTTGACAATTCAAACTGTAACATATGTTGCTACATATATAATATCTGTTGCTACATATATACTAACTGTTGCAACATATAAATTTTTTCTGTTTATTACTACAGAAATTACATATATATAAGAGAAATTAGTATAAATAAATAAATTTTGTGGAATACGAAATGACATTTATTGAAGAGAGGAGAGAGGAGAGAGGGAAAATGAAAATAAAGTCGTTTATTTTTTTTTAATTTTGACAATTCAAACTATGGACATATGTTGCTACATATATAGGAATTGTTTCTACATATACTATCTGCTGCTACATATATACTATCTGTTGCTACATACATACGAACTGTTGCAACACATAATTTTGTCGTGTTTATTACTATCGAAATTACATTTTAATTAACACTCACCAATTGTTTTATACAACTTATCAATAAAAAGGTAATTTACAATGATATGATATACATAACCACCTATCTAATCAATGGTTGTAAACTCAACATTATCATCGATCTTAGATTTTTTTTAGTTCTACGCATCTCTGGGTATTCATTATTACTAAGCTAACCATTTCGAGCCTTTACAATCCCATAATTTCATAGGAGTGAAGCATATCTCAAGCGAAAGGTGTCAACATTAATTCCACATGATGGTACTTGTAATCCATCACTCAAATACTCAGCGTATGCAGCAACAAAAATTCGACAATCTCTGCATGGTATATCATCAATCAGAAAATATAATAACATCACATTTCGATATTTGTAAAATAAAATAATATTGTGATACTTACAGATTAATGCTTTCTTGTTTGGTAATACCAGTAACATGTTGACTTCAAATGGGTGAGATTTGTTCTTTCCTTGGTAACATTTAAGAACTGACCAGTTGGTTCGCTCATTTTGCTCAAAAAATCCACTCAACTCAAGGTACTTTGGCAACATTGTAGCCATCTTTTGAATCTCGGAGGATAGTTTTCTATTAGACCTATTTGAGGACATGGAATCATACACTTTTATGCACCGTTTCCTTTATACAACGACTGCCAAGACCCAATGGAATACCCCATTACTATTTACAGGGACAAAAACATTATCCGTCAAGTGCCAAGGCATTCCAGAAGGTATAGCATACCCTTTCATTATGTCAATGATTTTATCCTCATATTCATTAGAATTGTCAATGTATGTTTTGAAAAAACAACTAGTGGTGGTATATTGATATTCAGACTAAATCTTTTTCTTCGACTTCTTATGCAAATAGTAAAATATGACATCCACATACTGCACACATGAATCAAACAAGTGTAGAAATTTAATTGTATATATTCATGTACTAAACAGTCCATATAAAAGTGAGCATGAATTTACCTCATCATTCCAGCACCTATTGGGTTGAGACATTACGTAGAACCAATCCTTATTCATTGAAAATGCAACTACTAAATTAAGTTCGTCAAATTCAAATTTTGAGCAATTGTCTAAGTAGTGATCCTCCTTGTTTTCTCTGCAACTGTGTAATAATTATAAATCATTAAATATTGCACAACAAGAAGAAATTCTAATAATAGTTGAACAACTTTGGTTGTTTTACTTTACTTACTTTTTTGCATGATGCTTGTAAAGACCCTCTTTTATCCATTGCGAGAAGGAGGACATTAATTAAGTTAAACCCTCACCGTCAATGTTAAAACCTTCGAATGGATATTGTCGCTTCACATCACAATTGACAACTTCAACTTTCTTCTCTTTCTTTTTCACTTTCGCTTTTTCTTTCTGCTTCTCCTTCTCCTTCTCCTTCTGCTTCTGCTTCTCCATCTCCATCTCCTTTGCCTTCTTCTCCTTCTCCTTCTCATTCTCCTGTTTTGCCTTCTTCTCCTTCTCCTATTTTGCCTTCTTCTTATTCTCCTTCTCTTCATTTGCATTCTTCTCCATCTCCTTCTCCTCCTTTTCCTTCTCCTCCTCCTCTTCTTCTCCTTTTCCTTCTCCTCCTTTGTCTTCTTCTCCTTTTCTTTCTTCTCAATAATCATAGAAAGTGTTTGAGAAATAGATTTTTTCAACCTCCTACATTTAAAAGGTTGTGAAGTCTTCTTGGATCTTTGCACATCAATATTATGAGGCATTTCCTTAAAAATATCAGTAAGTTTTTTATAAGACTAATAAAATAATCATGTTGCTGCTCACATTCTTCGCATAGACAAAAAGAGCATTTCATGTTAGAATATTGAGTTGTTGTCATGGATGAAGCTTGTATCATTTCATCTACAAGGTAAATAAAAAAATATTGATATTTAACAATTCATTATAAGATAATAATAGCAGTATGTTACAACCGATGGATAGTCTATTGCGATAAATTAACATTATGTTTCCACATATGTACCTGCTATTGCGCAACATATCCATCTTATGTAGCAACAGATGCATCATATGTTGATACATTTACACAGATTATTGCAACATTTGAATCTTATGTGGCAGCAGATGACCAACATATCAATTTTACAATTCATTATAAAATAATATTAAAAAATCGATGGATAGTCTGTTGCAATAAATTAACATTATGTTGCCACATATGTACCTGCTGTTGCGCAACATATACATCTTATGTAGCGACAAAGCGTCATATGTTGACACATCTGTACTGATTATTGTAACATTTGAATCATATGTGGCAACAGATGACCAACATATAACTAAAATGTGGCAACATACGGTAAAATCATATCAACAAAATGGCAAAAAAAAAAGAAGAACAACAACAACAACAAAAAATGACTTTTCACTGAATGATAACATTACAGATACATTTCCTCAAAATAAGGATTTTTTGAGTTGGCTGATTTTCTTTCAAAAATGATAAATAATGCACACCATTAAGTCAATTATTCAATTTTTACACCTACAAAATATTTTATTGTTCATTAATCCAAGAAAAAAACTTCAAAAATTGTAAACTATTTTAAAAAAATAAATTACTCATTTCTAGTCGAACAAGATTACAGATCACAAAGATGAGAGAGTAAAGGAGGACTGGAGAGGAAGAGTAACGACTGCAGAGGAAGAGTAACGACGAATTTCTGAATTTCTAAGGAAGAAGATGAAGAAAAGAAAAGAGAGAAGAGATGAGGGAATATGAAAAGATTTTTCTTTTAAAATGATTTGGTTTGAATTATAAAAGTGTACTTTTTTGTATTTTATAAAAGATTAGAAAGTTTTGAAAATACTGATTTGATCCCATAATTAGTTAATTACGTTTTAAAGAAGATTTGATCAACTCTTGGTCAATCTTTCACCAAAAACAAAAACGACACTTATTTGACACCTTTCGCTTAATTTTCTCTGCTTTCCAAGAGATTTTCAACTTCAAAAGAAAAGTCGAGTAATAGGGGAAATTAGACAAAATGTCCACCTTGTTATAAGTAAAATACTACCTCTGTCCCTATTTCGTAGTCCATTTTAGAAGTGACACACATATATAAAACACCAATTATTATTATTATAAATTAGTTATAATTTTATCCTTAACTTAAAAGATTATGCAACTCCCCAAGTATAATATATATATATTCTGGTTCCAAAAAACATGCATTACAACTTAGTAGTACTAGAAATTTTCTAGAATTAAATAAGGACATATTAGGAAAAGAATTGTTGTCCTTTCTTGATATATTAAAATTAACAAGTAAATAGGGACATATATAAAAGGAAATATGGACAAGTAAATAGACATAGGGAGTATATATTAGAGATCTTTCAAATATAGTCACTTAAAAATAGGCTAATTACTTTTCAAAGTTATAGTTTGATGATTAAAATTCATAGCTACATGTTATAGGGAGGAAAGAGGCGAACGAAACTGGGAGAGAGAGGAGAGAGGCGAAAGAGAGGGCAAAATGTGGGAGAGGTGAATTGTATATGTATATTAGTTCGATAATTGTATATTATACATATGTATTTGTATATATGACAAGCGAGATTGAGAGAGAGAGAGAGAAGAGAGGCAAGTAGAGAGGACAGAGAGTGGGAGAAATGTGAACTGTATATGTATATTGGTTAGATAATTATATATTATACATATGCATTTGTATAAAAAGCAAGCAAGATTGGGAGAGAGAGAAGAGAGGCGAGCGAAATTGAGAGAGTGAGGAAAGAGGCGAGCGAGAGAGGCCAGAGAGTGGGAGAGAGGTGAATTGTATATGTATATTGATTAAATAATTATATATTATACATATGTATTTGTATGTTCTAGCGAATTATACATATACAAATGTAGCTAATTATACAAACTCAAAATCAGTCTACACAATTAATGTATAATGTTAGTCTTGAGTGATAACTATAGCAAATTATAATTATAATAAAAAATTAAATTGTATAAGACTGATTAACCGCGTAATTTCCCTATGTATTATATTTGTGTCCATTGCCCATTACTGTGAAATGATAACTTCTCCAAGGAAGTGTTTTCCTATAAAAGGGACATTACCCCCCTTTAATGTAATTATACCATCAAAAAATGTAGTAAAGAAAAATCACTTCTTTTTCTAAAAAGGGACAATACCCCTTAAATATAAATATACAAAAAAAAAATATAGTAAAGAAAATATTAATGTGGAATGATCCTTCTCCGAGGAAGTGTTTTCCTATAAAAGGGACAATACCCCTTCAATTTAAATACACCAAAAAAATTTAGTAAAGAAAATATTACTCTGGAAAGATCACTTCACGAAGGGAGTGTTTTTCTATAAAAGGGACAATACCCCTTCAATGTAAAAGCACCAAAAATATATAGTAAAGAAAATATTACTTTCTCTTATTGCTCTTAGTTTATTATTAAAATTTCATAACGCGTTATCAGTATGAATTTCTAATTTTTTTTGGATAAATAAAATTTCCAGCTTTTATTTTTCTACTGGTTAGATTAATAATTTAGAGTAAATATTTATAATATATATAATATTTTGTGAAATGAAAATGACAAGAAGAGTAACGTAACCAAATTTTCAACCCAAATAAGGTAAATACTCATATTGTTGGCCAATGTTTTTATAAATAATTTATACACTAAATTAATGAATAAATAAAAACAAAATGGACCAAAATTTAATTTAAAAAAATAATAAATTGATAAGAAGAGTGTCCTCACCTTCCATCTCTTTAACTCTCGCTAAAATCCCTAATTATTACATTTGTCTAAGTTGTTGGGAAAGACAAGACAATAACAAAGAATGTCTGACAGGATAACAGCGGAAGAATACCCAAGTCTATACTTTCCCTTTTTGATTTGAACCAAGGGAAGACAAACAACCACAAGCAATATGATAGTAAGGCAGCAAGTAATTCAACCAAACAAATATAACAAGACAATAATAAACCAATAACACAAGATACCAAGATTTACGTGGAAAACCCTTCGATGTGAAGAGTAAAAAACCACGGGACCAAAAACTCCACTATAATCACCAAGAGTTACAATATTGTTCTACAAAATTGGCCACAAAACAAGTGCCAAACAACGAGCAACAACAAAATAAGATAGCACCAAATCTAGAGAATTAAAGGAGCAAAATCACCAATTTCGCAGCTACTATTCACGACAGCAAAACTGAAGCTGTAGGCCACCAAATCCAACTCTGTCAGTTCCTAATCAAATATTGAGATGAAGATAATATGCAGTCCAAAAATCAGCTCAATCGGACAAGAAACGAAGCAGAAATCGCAATTTGAAGTTGGCTGTTAGGGCTGAATTTTGACTGCGAAAACTGCTCTCTTTCTCTCTTTTTGGCTGCTGAAAAAACTCTGTGTATATGAAAATAAGACCTAAATAGGCTTATATTTGCCTCATAAGAATGGGCCTATGGGTAAAAATGGGTTGGTCCAAATTGGGCTTTTATTTATCCACATAGGAAGGGAAAAAGACCTATAACCCAACAATTCTCCCCCTCACGACTATGTGGAGGAGACCGCCATCCCGGCGACCATGCAACAATCTTCAAACTTTCATCTTGGAAAAACTTTAGTCATCATATCGGAACCATTGTCATTTGTATGAATCTTTTCTAGCTCAAGCAACTTAGAATCCAGTACATCTCGAATCCAATGGTATCTCACATCAATGTGTTTAGACCGACCATGGAACGTAGAATTCTTGCCAAGATGTATAGCACTTTGACTGTCACAATAAAGCTCATACCTCTCTTGAGCACAACCAAGTTCCCCCAAGAATCTCTTCATCCAAAGCAATTCTTTACAAGCTTCAATGACAGCAATAAGCTCAGCTTCTGTAGTAGATAGAGCAACACATTTTTGCAACCTAGATTGCCAAGACACAGCTCCCCCTGCAAAAGTAACCAAGTACCCTGAAGTAGACTTGCGAGTATCAACATCACCAGCCATGTCTGAATCAGTATAACCACAAAGAATAGGCTTCCCTGTACCAAAACATAAACTAAGAGTAGAAGTGCCACAGAGATATCTCATAACCCACTTCACAGCATTCCAATGTTCTCTCCCCGGATTAGAAAGAAAACGGCTAAAAACTCCGACAACGTGAGCAATATCCGGTCTTGTACAAACCATCGCATACATCAAACTACCAACAGCTGAAGCATAAGGAACTTTCTTCATATCTTCCTTCTCATCATCACTAGAAGGACACTGTTTCGTGCTCAATTTGAAGTGCATAGCTAAAGGTGTACTGACAACCTTAGCTTTGTCCATGCTGAATCTGCGAAGTACTTTCTGAATGTACTTCTCTTGTGATAATACCAATTTCTTGGCCTTTCTATCACGGACAATCTGCATGCCAAGAATCTGCCTTGCTGGTCCTAAGTCTTTCATAGCAAAAGACTTACTCAACTCTTGTTTCAACTTCTGAATCCTGCAAGTATTATGACCAACAACAAGCATGTCATCAACATAAAGCAACACAATAATAAAGTCACCATCAGAGAACTTTTGCACAAAAACACAATGGTCTGAAGAAGTCTTCTTGAAGCCCTGCTGACTCATAAAAGAACCAAACTTCCTGTACCATTGCCTGGGAGCTTGTTTCAAACCATACAAGCTCTTCTTCAATTTGCAAACATAATTCTCTTTACCCTTGACTTCAAAACCTTCCGGTTGTTCCATATAAATTTCTTCATCTAAGTCACCATGAAGGAAAGCAGTTTTAACATCCATTTGCTCAACCTCTAAATCTAGACTTGCAGCCAAGCCTAGAACCACACGAATGGATGACATCTTCACAACTGGAGAGAATATCTCATCAAAATCAACTCCCCTTTTCTGATTAAATCCCTTGAAAACTAATCTAGCTTTTTACCGTGGAACTGGATTATTATCTTCATGTTTCACCCGAAAAACCCACCTGTTTTTCAAAGCTTTTTTGTCTTTAGGTAACTTAACCAAATCAAAGGTATGATTATCATGCAAGGATTTAATCTCATCTTCCATAGCATCAAACCACCTTTCTTTTTCTTCACTTTCCATGGCCTCATCAAGACTCTCAGGTTCTCCCCCGTCAGTCAAGAGTACATACTCATTGGGAGAATAACGAGATGAAGGAATTCTCTCTCTACTAGATCGTCTGAGAGAACTCTCTGGAGCATCTATAATTGGTTGTTGGACAACCACATCATCTTGCACTGGAGCATCAACAACATCATGCCGGTTATTCTGAACATGATCACCATCTTCATTATCAACTTGATTTTCATCATTATGAAGATTTTCTTCCGGTGCAATAGTCAAAGGATTTGGATCAACATCAACTAAGCTCTCACTACTCTGAAAATCAGCCTTGTCAGCTTTGTCAAAATCTTCAATTGTTTGGTCTTCAAAGAACGCAACATCACGGCTTCTAACAAGTTTCTTCTCAACAGGATCATAGAAACGATAGCCAAATTCATCTTGACCATAACCAATGAAGATACACTGCCTAGTTTTAACATCCAACTTTGACCTTTCATCCTTAGGAACATGTACAAAGGCTTTACACCCAAAGACTCTAAGATGATCATAAGAAACATTCTTACCAGTCCAAACTCTGTCAGGGACATCACCATCTAAAGCAACAGCAGGAGATAAATTGATAACATAAGCAGCAATATTAAGTGCTTCTGCCCAAAAGGAATCTGACAGCTTAGCATCTGAAAGCATACATCTAACCCTCTCAACTAGAATTCGGTTCATCCTCTCTGCTAAACCATTTAATTGAGGAGTCTTTGGAGGAGTTTTCTGATGCCTAATACCCTGCTCTCTGCAATATCTATCAAAAGGACCAATATACTCACCACCATTATCTGAACGGATGCATTTCAATGTCTTCCCTGTTTGTCTTTCAACCAAGGCCTGAAAACTCTTGAACACATCAAGTACTTGATCCTTGGACTTCAAAGGAAATACCAAGAGTTTGCGAGAATGATCATCAATAAAAGTCACAAAGTAAAGTGCACCACCATGAGATCTTACCTTAAAAGGACCACACAAATCAGAATATACCAACTCCAGCAAATCAAGCTTTCTTGAAGGTGGATGACTCTGAAAAGAAACTCTTTTCTGTTTACCGGCTAAGCAATGAACACATTTCTTCAACTTTGCTTGTTTCACTCCAGAAAGCAAATTTTTCTTAGCCAAACTATCAATCCCCTTCTCGCTCATATGACTCAGCCTTCTATGCCATAACTCTGATGAAGTATCATTCTCCACCAAATTTACTGAGTCTCTGGAAATGGAGCCCTGAAATACATACAAGTTAGACAACTTGTCACCACGGGCCACAACCATCAAACCTCTAGTAAGCTTCCACTGGCCAACACCAAGTTTATTAACATAACCCTCATCATCAAGATATCCCACAGAAATCAAATTCAAGCGAACATCTAGAGCATGCTTGACATTATTGAGAACTAGTTTGGAACCATTGTTACTTTCCAAACAAACTGTCCCAATGCCAATAACTTCAACTTCATGATTATTGCCCATTTTCAACGTTCCAAAATTACCTGGAGTATAAGAAGAAAATAATTCCTTCTTTTGCGTGACATGAGAAGTAGCACCAGAATCCACAAACCAGCTAGACTCATCACGAACAAGATTAATGACATTTGCATCACAAGAAACAAGAAGATCATCATTAGCAACAATAGCAACGCGATTTTCATTATCACCTTCTCTCTTTTGTTGTCTCATATCTCTCTTGTGCTTGTAACAATATTTCATGATATGCCCATTCTTGTGGCAATAGTCACATGTAATATTCTTGTATGTAGACTTTGACTTGCTTCTACTTTTACCTCTATCATTCTGACCTCTGAACTTGTTTCTCCCCCTATCTTCAGTAACCAAAACATCGGAGTGTGAAGCTGAAGAAGATGAGGCTTGAGATCTTCTTCTCATTTCTTTATTCAAGACACCACTCTTAGTATATTCCATGGTTACAACACCACTGGGAGCAGAATTAGTTAAAGAAACTCGAAGAGTTTCCCAAGAGTCTGGCAGAGTATTAAGAAGCCAAAGTCCCTGTATCTCATCATCAAACTTTACACCCATTCCGGACAGCTGGTCAAGAACACCCTGAAAATCATTAATATGATAAAAAATAAGAGCGCCCTCTTTATACCTGATATTCATTAATTGTTTCAATAGGAACAACTTGTTGTTGCCAGTCTTCGAAGCATATAGTGTCTCGAGCTTGTCCCACAACCTTTTGGCATGTGTCTCATTCACAATATGATTTCTAACATTATCTTCAACACATTGTCTAATATAGCCACAAACCTGCAGATGCTCAAATTCTCATTCTTCATCATTCAAAGACTGAGGCTTATTAGAAGCAAACACAAGTAAATGCATCTTTTTGACAAATAGAAGATCTTTCATCTTGCCTTTCCAAATATGATAGTTACTACAAGTTAAACACACCATTTTGCTCATATTTGCCTCCATCATTCAAAACGACAATCAACAATAACCAATGCTCTGATACCACTTTGTTGGGAAAGACAAGGCAATAACAAAGAATGACTGACAGGGTAACAGCGGAAGAATACCCAAGTCTATACTTTCCCATTTCGATTTGAACCAAGAGAAGAAAAACAACCACAAGCAATATGATAGTAAGGCAGCAAGTAATTCAACCAAACAAATATAACAAGACAATAATAAACCAATCACACAAGACACCAAGATTTACGTGAAAAACCCTTCGATGTGAAGAGTAAAAAACCATGGGACCAAAAACTCCACTATAATCACCAAGAGTTACAATATTGTTCTCCAAAATTGGCCACAAAACAAGTGCCAAACAACGAGCAACAACAAAATAAGATAGCACCAAATCTAGAGAATTAAAGGAGCAAAATCACCAATTTCGCAGCTACTATTCACGACAGCAAAACTGAAGCTGCAGGACACCAAATCCAACTTTGTTAGTTCCTAATCAAATATTGAGATGAAGATAATATGCAGTCCAAAAATCAGCTCAACCGGACAAGAAACAAAGCGGGAATCGCAATTTGAAGTTGGCTGTTAGGGCTGAATTTTGACTGCGAAAACTGCTCTCTTTCTCTCTTATTGGCTGCTGAAAAAACTCTTTGTGTATATGAAAATAAGACCTAAATAGGCTTATATTTGCCTCATAAGAATGGGCCTATGGGTAAAAATGGGTTGGTCCAAATTGGGCTTTTATTTATCCACATAGGAAGGGAAAAAGACCTATAACCCAACATAAGTTTCCCATTTCAATGTATATCTCCCTCACTTTTCCTCTGATATTTTTATGTTAAATTCTCTTCAATTTTGCATTATATAAGAATTTGAAAACCATTTACAGATCTTGAATTTCAACTCATTATTTGCTTTTCATCGGTGAATAAAAAATATTATTGTTTTTTAAATTATGTCACATAGCATTAGCATGAGCTTCTACCAGATGATTAAAAATTATTTTACACTTCTACTAATCATTTTCAGTTCAAAAGACTTAATTATTATCCTCCTAAAATTTTCTCCTTGCAAATCAACAAAATCCAAAAGTCAATAAATTAAATCTCATTATCTAAACTTTTATATATACTTACTTTTCACCTTCAAAGGCTCACAGAAATTAAAAAATTTTCCTTTTTTATTTGTTGAAAAAATGACTCTTGTATTTAAAAAAGACTAAAAAAGCAGACTAAGAGCTCAGATGATGAAAAAGTGTCCTCCATGTACATTCAGAAGATTAAATTAACATAGTTCTGCAAAATTGAAAATTCAAATCAAAAGGTAAAATTTGGAATTTTTAGGTTCATTTTGAAGAAATTGAAGGAGATTTTGAAAATTGTTTATGATTTTTTTGTTGTGGTTTTTGTGTTGCAGTTTGACGTGTTCAATTCGTTGATTGAATATAGAAAAATTGAATATTTGCATTTACAAAGAATAGAGAGAAGACATTGATGAGAATTAGGAATTTGGCATGAATGCCACCTGTAGCAATGAGTTGGCAATTAAGACCAGGTGGAGCAATATTAAGAATTAGATAGTTATGATAATGACAAAATTATCCTCAATAAATTGAAATTTTGACAACAAGCACACATGTTGATACAAACAGAGTTACTCACTCTCCTAATGTAGTTAAATTTACTTTACTCTTTTTGTTTATATACATTGATAAATAATTTTCTTTCTTCTTCTTCTCCTCGTCCTGGTATTGTTGTTGCTGCTACAGTTGTTGTTGTTGTTCTCATTGTTGTTATTATTATTGTTGTTGTTGTTGATGATGTTGTTGTTGTTGTTATCATTACTCTCATTATTATTATTTTTATTATTGTTACTATCATTATTCTCATTATTATTAATATTATTATTATTATTACTATTATTATTATTATTATTATTATTATTATTATTATTATTATTTATTATTATTATTATTATTATTATTATTATTATTATTATTATTGTTGTCATTATTATCATTATTATTATCATTATCATTATCATTATTATTATTATTATTATTATTATAAATGTGATGTATTATTGTTATTATTAGATAATAAAAGAGAAATTTATGTTATTATTCTAATAGGAATATATCTTGTGAATCTATTTTAATTTATTTATTTCAAAATATTTTAATTCTAGTTATCTTGATTATATCTAATTCAATTTTCTCTTTTAGTGTTTATCATGTCAAATTTATCAAAGCTTGAGTTTGAGACACTTGATATTACCGAAAAGAATTATTTGTCATGGGTTCTTGATGCTGAAATCCACCTTGACACTAAAGTCTTGGTGATACTATTAAACATGAAAATAAAGCATCAAGTCAAGATAAAGTGAATGTCGTGATTTCTCTATGACATTATCTTCATGAGGGATAAAAATTTGAATACTTAAGTGTGAAAGACCCTCATGAATTATGGATTAATTTGAAGGATTGTTATCACCACCTAAAACTTACGGCGATTTCAAAAGCTCGATATGAGTGGATACACATTCGATTTTAAGATTTTAAAACTGTAACTGAGTATAATTCTGTTATTCATAAAGTAAGTTCCATATTAAAATTATGTGGAGATACTATCACTGATGATGACTTACTTGAGAAAACTTTTTACACTTTTCACGCTTCAAATGTGCTGTTCCAACAAAAATACCATGAAAATGGGTACAAGAAATATTCTGAATTAATTATATGCCTACTTGTGGGTGAGTAGAATAATACTTTGAAGGTGCAAGAGGGGGTGAATTGCTATTTTTTTATTTTTCAATTGAGGGTAGTTGACTTAAGGTGCTCTTCAGTCGACTATAGCCAGTAGAGAAGAGTAATTAAAAAGCAGTAAAATAACCTTGGCACAAGATGTTTTTATACTGGTTAGGATCTAATGTAGATCTTACATCTAGTCCCCTTGGGTTGCAAGGGTGTTCTCTTCAAGCTTGTGAACTTTTGGTGTGATTACATGATGAGTTTAATCTGTTTACACTCAGTGTTTGTTTCACTCTTGTTTTGATACACAACCTTACGAACAATATTTTTCACTCCTCTCTTTTTGTCTATACAGTATAACTAGGTAATACAATGCTTGATAAAAGTAGAGAAAGGAATGTGAGATGATTCAGACTTGTTGTATACTTGCTTCACTCAGTCGAGCCTCCATTTATAGTGTTTGAAGTCTTGAAAATTTTTCTGTGAAGAGATAGCAATTCAAGATATTTGATCCTTGGAAAATAAGGTAAGTGATCCTAATTTTCCAAGAATAAAACTCAAGATTGATTTCCAGTCGTGATTCTTCTTCAACTTCCTTGATCGTCCATATAGCCATTGAATCTTCCTTAATTTATGAGATATACTGCCTCTATGATTTGTGCCTTTTTGTGGATTTTGCATTCTGATGATTATTTTCCAAATCTTAATTTATTGTGTCTCAATCAGAATCCTTTCATTGAGAATTTAAATTCTACTGATCATTTCTCAAATCTTTGATTTGTGTCTCAATCAGGATCATTTGATAGGTAATATCCTCTTGATTTGTGGGGATCCATGATTGATTCTTTCCTATTTTGGTGATCTATTTACCTGGAGTGGATTAAGTTTGTTATCATTAAAACGTTACTCTAACAATCTCTCCCTTTTTGATGATGACAACATATAGTAGAGATACTTCCCTGTTATAGTTGACTTGTATGGCTTTGAGAGTTTGATTTGCTCCCCCTGAATGTAGTAGGATATGGTTGACTTGTGAATGTATTAGTATACTCCCCCTAAAGATATGCAGGAGTTTTTCTTTGCTGTGCAAACATAATTCATATATCCAGCGATCCCAGCAACGATAATAGACAAAATAGAGAATCATAGAAATTTAAAGAATAGCAAAGGCAACACAGTAAATATAATACATCAAACTAACAATAAGATCAAACAACCAGATAATATTCTCCCCCTTTAAAATCAGCAAAAAGGAAAGGACAAAAACGAAACATCATAGAGTCTTATCGATAAGTCAAACGCCCAACATAGGGGTATACAAAAAAAACCACATAGCAATTAATGATGACGTAAGAAATAGGTTCATAATATCAGTCGATATTTCTTCAGACATTGAGGAGAGAGGTGAAAAAGAAAACACAATATACGAAGTAGAAAACAATTATGGAAAAGAGCAAATAATTAATGCATTCAGTAATTTTAACAATTCAAAGGATTCTCAATAATATTTAAAGATTTTCGAAGAAAGAAAAATCTTTCTTCCAAAAGATGTTTTGTAAAAATATCATCAAGTTGAAAATCAGTGCTAATAAAGGAAATTTCAATATCTCCATTAAAACATCACGAATAAAATGATGTTTTATGTCCATATGCTTACCACGAGAATGATGGACTGAATTTTTTGAAAGAAAAATAGCGCTAGAATTATCGCACATAATTTTGATAGATTTAAAGGATAAATCATAATCACTTAATTGATGAACCATCCATAAAATCTGAGAACAACATTGACCATTGGCAATATATTCAGCTTTTGTTGTTGAAAGGGAGACATAGCTTTGTTTCTTGTTTTTCCATGAAATTAAATATTTCCTTAAAATTTGACAGGTAGCACTTGTGCTTTTCCTGTCGTCTTTATCATATGCATAGTCAGCCTCAGAAAATCCTTCAAGAAAGAATTTTTTTTCTTTTAAATACCATAAACCAATGGAGGTTGTTCCGACTAAGTAGCGAATGATACACTTTACCGCTGTAAGATCAGATTCTGTAGGGGCAAACTTAAAACGAGCACACTTGCACACACTAAAGATGATGTCTGGTCGACTGACAGAGAGGTAAAGTAAAGAACCAATCATACCTCGATATTTGTTTTCGTCAAAAGTTTTACCTTGATCATCTTTGTCAAGAGAACATGTGGAACTTTGAGGGCCTAATGCCTTTGAATTTTTCATGTCGAACTTTTGTATGAGCTCTTTACAGTATTTGGTTTGTCAAAGAAACGTATCTTTATTGGATTGATAGATTTGTAGTCCAAGGAAAAAGGTTAACTTGCCCATCATACTCATTTCGAATTCACTTTGCATAAGAGTAGAAAAATTTTCACATAAATAAATATCAGCACTTCCAAAGATAATATCATCAACATATATTGAATAATGAGATTCTCAGAAGACGATCTTTTAATGAAAAGAGTAGTATCAATTATACCACGAGTAAAGCCATGATTTAGAAGAAAGTTAGCTTAGATGGTCATACCAAGAACAAGGTGCTTGTTTGACACCATACAAAGCTTTTGAGAGTTTAAAAACATGATAAGGAAATTTTGGATTTTCAAAACCTAGAGGTTGTTTTACAAAAAATTCTTCTTCAATAAACCTGTTTAAAAAGACATTTTTTACATCCATTTGAAAAAGTTTAAAACCTTTATGAGCAGTGAAGGTTAAAAGTAAACGAATAGATTCTAACCTTGCAACAGGAGCAAACGTTTTGTCATAGTCAACTCCCTCCTGTTGGTTATAGCCTTGAGACACCAATTGAGCTTTTTTTTTGAATTACTTCTCCCGATTCATTTAGCTTATTTCTGTATAACCATTTGGTTCCAATGATAGATTTATCATCGGGTTTAGGAATGAGAGTCCAAACCTTTTTGTCAAATTGATCCAGTTCCTATTTCATGGCCTTGACCCAATGTTCATCTAAGAGCGCTTCCTTTAATTTCTTTGGTTCTAACTGAGAGATGAGTGCAACATGTGTCTCATTTCTTCTTGATGCTCGAGTTTTCATACCTTCGCTTGGGTTTCCAATAATAAATTTGCTTGGATAATCTAGTTTGCTTCTCCATTCATTTGGGACAGATTCAACTATAGGACTCATGGAAGATTCCTCTGTAGTCGATTGTTCAGCACTATTTAGCTCCCTTTTAGTTGAGATGGAGAGTTGACTCTTTTCATCATCAGAATTAGCTCTTATCTCAACAGATTTGTTAGAATCATAAAAAAACAACATGAATAGATTCTTCAATGTGTAAAGTACGCTTATTAAAAATTCAATAAGATCTACTAGATTTTGAGTAACCAAGGAATATACTTTCATCGCTTTGTGCATCAAACTTATTGATATTGTCTTTTCCATGGTTGTGAACAAAACATTTGAACCCGAATGGATGGAAATAATTGATTTTGGGTCGTTTACCATTCCATAGTTCATAGGTTGTGTTTTTCAGAAAAGGTCTGTTTAGGCATCGATTCAGCACATGAAAAGTCGCACTTATAGCTTCTTCCCAGAACTTGAGTGGAAGAAAATACTCAATTATCATTGTTCTTTCCATAACCTGTAGTGTCCAGTTCTTACATTCCACGACTCCATTTTTTTTGAGGTGATCGAAGTGATGAGAAGTTGTGAGTGTAACCTTTCTCATTGCAGAACTTTTCAAATAAGTTCTTTTCGAATTCTCCTCTATGGTCGCTTCTTGTGGATGTAATATAGTAACCTTTATATCGTTGAACTTTCTAACAGAAAAAATCCAATTTTTTTAAAGTATCATCCTTGTGAGATAAAAACATAACCCAGGAAAAACGAGAATAATCATCAACAATTACAAAAGCGTACCTCTTTCCACTGATGCTAGTTGTTCTGGTGGGTCCAAATAAATCTATGTGTAAGAGTTGTAGAGCATTTTTCATCGTTTCTTGACTGATCAGTTAAGTACTTTCCTCTTCCAAGATTTCTTCCTATTCTGTTGATTTTCTAAAGGATTCCATTACAAATCTAGTAATAAGAGCAACTTATCTTCAGCTAACTCTTCTTCTCCTTTTTTTTCCTCAGATTTTGTTTGAATGCCACATTTTTCTTTTTGGATTCTTCTTGACTCTTTTTGTTGAGATGAGTTTTTTAAAAAATAATTAGATCTCCTCTTACCTCATCATAGATTAGAGTGTTCATATTTATGCTTTCAAGAGCAACTACTTTGGTGTGCCATTGTGGAGGTAGGATTCGAAAAACTCTTCGAATATGCTCAATGGGAGGATATGTCTTTCCTGAAGCTTTGAGTTCGCCAATGATTTTACTCAGTCGGGCAAACATGTTTTCGATAGTTTCTCCCTCATTAAATTGAAAAAGGTCATATTCATATACTAGCAGACTATTTATAGTTCCCTTGACCTTATCAGTTCCTTCGTAGGTAACCTCCACTTTATCCCACATATCCTTGGCAGTATCATAACATGATATTTTTTCGTATTCTTCACCACTAATAGCATTGTAGAGAACATTTTTTGCTTTGGAGTTTCTTTGAATAACTTCCATTTATTCATCAGTATAGTTCTCCAAACTTGGAGTAGTAGATTTTGACTTTCATCTGAACTTTTTGATATAGGAATTGGAATGTCACCAAGTTTGATAACTCCCCAAACCTTCACATTATAAGACTTGATAAAGGTTCCTATTCTTACTTTCCAATGAGAAAAATATTATCCATTAAAGTACAGAGGTCTTGTTTAGGAAGTTCCCTCTTGAAATAGTTCTCCCACAATTTGTTGAGCCATGATCTTTTTCTCACTTGTTATTAGACAGATTTTTGTGAGACCGTGATCTGATACCAATTGAAGGTGCAAGAGGGGGTGAATTGTTATTTTTTGATTTTTCGATTTAGAGTAGCCAACTTAAGGTGCTCTTTATTTGACTATAGCTAGTAGAGAAGAGTAATTAAAAAACAACAAAGTAAACTTGACACAAGATGTTTTATACTGGTTAGGATCCAAATGTGGATCATACGTCCAGTCCCCTTGGGTTGCAAGTGTGTTCTCTTCAAGCTTGTGAACTTTTGGTGTGAGTACAGGATGAGTGTAATTTTTTTACACTCAGTGTTTGTTCCACTCTTTTTTTGATACACAACCTTACCAACAATATTTTTCGCTCCTCTCTTTTTTGTTTACACACTATAACTAGGTAATAAAATGCTTAATAAAAGTAGAGAAAGGAATGTGAGATGATTCAGACTTGTTGTACACTTGCTTCGGTCAGTCGAGCCTCTATTTGTGAAGAGATAGCAATCCAAAAGATTGATCCTTGGAAAATAAAGAAACTGATCCTAATTTTCTAAGAATAAAACTCAAGAATGATTTACAGTCTTGATTCTTGTTCAACTTCTTTGATCGTCCATATAGCCGTTGTGTCTTCCTTAATTGACGAGATATACTGACTGTATAATTTATGCCTTTTTGTGGCTTTTGCATCCTGATGATTCTTTCCCAAATCTTGATTTACTGTGTCTCAATCAGAATCCTTTGATTGAGAGATTTGCATTCTGCTGATCATTTCCTAAATCCTTTCTTTATTGTGTCACAATCAATATCATTTGATTGGTAATCTCCTCTTGATTTGTGGGGATCCATGATTGATTCTTTTCCATATTGAAAATCTGTTTACCTGATGTGGATTAAGTTTGGTATCATTAAAACTTTGCCTCTAACATACTTTGTTGATGAAAAACATGAAGTCCGTCCCACTGGGTCTACTCCATTCCCTGAAGCAAATGTTAAGAAACACATAATCAGTTTTAATCAAGAGAAATAATTCTCGTGGACGTGATCGTGATCCTGGCCATGGTCATGGACGAGGACCTGGATGTGGTAAAGGACGAAATAACTATCGGCATTATGGTGGTAATAGACATGAGAATAACAAAGTTTCTCAAAACAATCCTTCTCGAGGAAGAATTAATATTTGTCACAAATGTGGCATAAAAGGTCATTGGACACGTGAATGTCGTACGCCAGATCATTTTGTGAAACTTTATCAAGCCTCTCAAAAGAAAAGATAATAATTTGGAGGCGAACTTGAACTTTCGGAATGATGATAATGAAGCAGCTCCCGCAAATAAATATGATGATATTTAGGCAAATCTTGCTTATAAAGATGATGATTTTGAAGGCCTCCCAAATATTACTCACTTGTGAAACTATTCGCGCTTCGCGCGGCTATATAAAATATTTATAAGATGATAATAATAATAATAATAATAATAATAATAATAATAATAATAATAATAATAATAATATATATATATATGAACAAAATATTCACCGTGGTGAAGAAAATGGAATAAGAGATAATATGTTGAAATAACAATATATTGTATTAGGTTGAAGTATTTTATATGTTTTAATTTTCTATATCTTTTGTAGGAGTACTAATGTTCTATCTTTTGTAGAAGTATTAATGTTCTGTTCAAACTCTAATCTCGTCAAAATAAATTAATTTTTTTAAATTTTATTATTACATTTTCTTATTATAATTTTTTAAACATTAATTAAATATTTATAAGACTTACGAAAAAAACATACAAAAGTTATGAATAATATTTAATATTAAACGTTACAAGTAAGATGAAGAGACATGAGTTATGTATAATTCAAATATATAATTTTATTAGACAATAAATGTATTACTAATTATGTATTGATTTTATTTGTAAAATAAAGAAATAAAAATAAGGATGAAAATACAAAAAATGAACATATAAAATATAAAATTGGTGACTACGTACATAAGAATTATAAATATATTCCGAAGCAAAAAGAACGGTGACAGATTGTTACATACACAAAAACTAACATCATGAAAATAATATTTTATTTTTCATTTACTTTTTATAATTATAATAAAAATGAAACTAATCATCATAAATTTTGTTGTTTGTTTTAAAATGAAATAATTATATTATTTTTTTTCATAATAAAAACAAAGTAGAATGCTAAAGGATCAAATGATTAGCATTGACAATATAATACATTTAGCTTAATTATTTATATAAATCAAAATTTAAAAAGCTCTAGCAAAAGTAACTAAGTTGCTAATATAATTCAAAGTGAAAAAATAATCTCTAATTATGCTTAATTTTTTTTCCTTTTACCATCTTCCTTTTTGCAAAGAGATCCGCCACCATGTTTTGATCCATATGTCAAACTCTTTATTATATGCAACCAACTGAAATAAAAAAATCATATACCAATTAAAAATAATTATGTCAAAAGAAAAAATGAAATATAATCTTTATTTAATATATTTGTATATTATCTTTTCAATAGTACTAACTATACTAAATAATAATTATTTCATGAAATCTAACAAATATTATAATCAAACTATATTAAATTTGGAAAACTAACTATTACAAAAATAGCAATTGCATACAGACATCACATTGTTAAGAATTACAGAGATTTTTTTAATCATACTTACTTGATAAATTATAATACAAACATAAAAAAAATAATTAAGAAAACATGTCTCAGTACATAAAAATAAAAAGAAAGACTTTAGAATGAAATGATCTTTCCTTCATATATTTTTTTTGTTACATGTTAGTTAATTCACAAAAAAGTATGATGAAGAAGAGAAATTATAACTTTGTATGTGAATTTCATGAAAATAAATATGAATTCATATAGACAAAATAAAGGAAATGAAAAAATAAGGACTTGAAAATAATATATTTATTAACTTCATTTATTTCTTTTTTGTTACATGTTAGTTTCATTCACAAACCAAATACTAATTTATATACAAAAATAGAGAAAATAAAAAATAAAAATTTGCAATGAAATATTTCTTACCTTCATGTACTTCTTTTTTGTCACAAACCAAACCTATATGATGAAAAGACAAAGGATAATTGTGAATCAGAATCTTCATGAAACTAATATGAATTTAAAGGCAAAATATAGGAATACCATAAGACATCATAACCTTACAAATTTAATTTGGAAGTTATAGACATACAAATTATGAGAATTATGAATATTATTAAAAGTAAAAATTACAGAGAGGCAAGTCATGATTAGTAACTCCTAGTGAATAAATTAAAAAATAAAAATAAAAATACATAAAATGTAAAAAAAATATATTATGATATGATTAGAAGTGAGAGAAACAAATAGAAAAAAATATAAAGAGTTTTTTAATAAGTGTTTCTACATTAATAGAATATTTATTTGTATAAATAAAGTAATATATTTTTATAATAAAATAATTAATTTAAGTTTAAAAAAGTCAGAAATAAATAAATTATATTTTTCCTTTTATTATAAGTGAGATAAATAAATAAAAAAAGATGAAGAGTTTTTGTTATAAATAACCCTCCATTAATAAAAATTTTAGTAATCCTTTTTATGATATAATAATTAATTTTATTTTTAATAAAAAGCAAAAAAAAAAGAGAAAAAAAAATAAATGCAAATGGAGGCCATAGAGATAAGCCACATCACCTTGTCTATGGTCCTTAGAGATAAGCCACATCACCTTGTCTATGGTCCTTATATATATATATATATATATATATATATATATATATATATATATATATATATATATATATAGATTTGGAAGCTGAAGATTTTTATGAGAATATTGATTGAAGAACTGATCATCTAACTAGGAATAAAATTATGAAAAAGAATAATTGTTACTATTATATCTACTATGTTGTTGTTCTCCTTAAATGTTTTTTTTTGGTTAAGGCGTTAAGTCTTATTAATTTCTATGTTTTAGTATAATTTTCTTAATGTTTCTTAGGTTAGTTTTGTCATATTCTTATAATATCTTTTATTTGTATGAAGAATAGGAAAATTCTCAGTCTTCAGTTGAATCCAAAATCAATCATGATGATATATGTCTTATATGATAGTGCTACAATACATACAATTTTAAGAGAAAAGAACTCTTATTTGACTATGAAAAGAAGCTAATGTTAATATAATATCTGGTAGTACAAAACTAATTGAAGGCTCCGAAAAAGCCAACTTAGTACTTATCAGAGGAATAAATTTAATAATCAAAATGAAGCATTATATTGCAGTAAGTCTCAAAGAAACTTATTAAGTTTCAAAGACATTCGTCAAAATAACTATCCTATTTAGACTACAAGTGATGAAAAGAATGAATATCTTTATAGTATTACAATGATTTTGGGTAAGAAGTTTGTACTTGAAAAGTTACCCGCTTTTTCATCCAACATATACTACACAAGTATTAGTATGGCTGAAACACATGACATGGTAAATAAAATGTTTACTAAATCAAATGATTTTATTATTTGGCATGAACGATTGAGTCATTCTGATTCTAATATGATGCACAAAATAATTGAGATTTCACATGGACACTCATCGAAGAACGATAAAATTCTTCAATTTAAGAAATTATCTTGTGCTGCTTGTTCTAAAGGCAAATTGATTACTAGACCATCTGTGTGGGAATTGAATCTCCAACATTTCTAGAACATATACAAGGTGATATATGTCGGCCCATTCACCCATCATGTGGACCATTTAAATATTATAAGATTTTAATAGATGCATCTATAAGATGGTCATATGTGTGCCTATATCAATGCGCAATGTGGCGTTTGCAAGATTACTTGCTCAAATAATAAAGTTAAGGGCACAATTTTCAAATTATAAAATTAAGAAAATTCATCTTGATAATGGTGGTGAATTTGCATACCAAACTTTTAATAGATATTGTATATAAACTAAGATAACAGTTCATCATCCAATTGTTCATGTTCATACTCAAAATGGTCTAGCGGAATCATTGATTAAACCTCTCCAATTAATTGCTCATGCTACCTCTCCAATTAATTGCTCCAATGCATGAGAACAAATCTTCCCATTTCATAATGGGGTCATGCTATTTTACATGCAGCATGTCTTGTGTGGATCAGACCGACAAACTATCATAAAGTCTCCCTACTACAATTGACTTTTGGTTAGGAGCCGAACATTTCCCATCTAACAATATTTGGACGTGCGATATATGTTCCAATTGTTCCACTGCAACGTACAAAGATAGGTCCCCAAAGAAGGTTGGGGATAGATGTTGGGTATGAATCTCTTTCGATTATAAAATATTTAAAATCTATGACTGGAGATTTATTTACGGCAAGATTTGTTGATTGCCATTTCGATGAATCATTATACCCAACATTAGGGGAGAAAATAAGCATCTGAAAAAGGAAATAGATTGGAATGCTTATCACTGTCTCATTTAGATCCTCGTACCAACAAATGTAAACATGACGTTCAAAAGATAAAGCATTTGCAAAATATTGCAAATCAATTGCCGATGCATTCACTGACTTATCAAGAGTTACTAAATCTCATATTCCAACTGTTAATGCTCCAATTCAAGTTCACATCCTGATAAGATAATTAATTAATACAGATAAATGTAAATCACACTTAAAATGTGGTAGACCAATTGGTTCCAAAGATAAAAATCCTAAAAAAAAGGAAATGATCTAACGATCAAGATGATCATAATATGAAAGAACCTTCTCATGAAGAGCAAGCAGACATAATAATTGATGAAACCTTGAAAGAGGTTCAGACACATAAAAATAATGAAGAAATCTCAATAAATTATGTCTCATTAAGAAAAAAATGAAGCCAAAATGATATAATTGTCCACAAAATTTTTGCTTATAATGTTGCTATAGAAATAATGCACAAAATGAGGATCTTGAAGAAAAATCTGCTGAGGAATATAGATAGAGAAATGATTGGCCAAAATGGAAAGATATAATTCAAGTTGAATCAACTTCGCTTGAAAAATGTAAAGTTTTTGGACCAATAGCCGAACACCTGAAGGTATAAATCCAGTAGGGTACAAATGGGTCTTTGTGCGAAAAAAAAATGAGAAAATGCAGTCGTAAGATATAAACCACGACATGTAGCACAAGGATTTTCACAAAGTCGTTGTATTGATTATATGGAGACATGTTCTACTGTGGTGGACGCAATCACATTTAGGTATCTTATAAATTTGACAATTCATTAAAAGCTTGACACGCATCTAAGGATTTCGTTACAACCTATTTATATGGCTGACAACAACATTTTTATGAAAATTCCTGACGAATTAAAAATTACTGAAATATATAAAGATTCTCGAGAAAGTTATTAAATAAAACTTCAAAAATTATACAGATTGAAACATCAGGTTGCATATGGTATAATCTCCTTAGTGAATATCTATTAAAAAATGTATAAAAATGACCCAATATGTCTGTGTGTATTAATTAAAAGGTCTGGATCTAAGTTTGTCATTATAGCTGTATATGTTGATGACTTGAATATCATTGGAACTCGTGAATAACTTTCAAAGGCAATAGAATGTTTAAAAAAGAAATTCAAAATGAAAGACCTTGGAAATACAAAATCTTGTCTTGGTCTACAAATTGAACATTTTACAAATGGAGTATTTATCCATCAATCAACATATACTAAGAATATTTTAAAGAGATTTTACATGAATAAAGAACATCCATTAAGTACCCCAATGATTGTAATATCACTTGATATTAATAAAGATTCATTTCGGCCTCATGAAAATGACGAAGAACTTGTTGGTTCTGAAATACCATATCTTAGTGCAATTGGTGCATCGATATACCTTGATAGTAATTTTCGATCATATATGTCTTTTTTTTGTAAATTTATTAGCCAGATTTAGTTCTTCGCCAACACGAAGACATTGGAATGGTATTAAACATATATTTAGATACCTTCAAGGGACTGTTGATTTGGGACTATTTTATTCAAAGGAATCCGATTCACAATCAATTGGCTATGCAAATGCACGATTTTTTTTGACCCACATAAAGGTCGATCTCGAACAAGTTATTTATATACACGTGGATGTACAACTATATCCCGACGTTCAACAAAACAAACTATGGTTGCCACTTTTTCAAATCATGTAAAGATAATAGTCATTCATGAAGCAAGTCGAGAATATGTGGGGTTAAGATCACTAACCCAACACATCCAAGAAACATGTGGTCTTTCTTTGAAGGAGATGCTCCAGCAACATTATATAAAGACAATGTTGCCTGTATAGCTCAACTAAGAGAAGGATACATCAAAGGAGATAGAACAAAACATATTTCACCAAAATTCTTATTTAATCACAACCTTCAAAAGAGAAATAGATGTTCAACAAGTTCATTCCAGTGATAATCTAGATGATATATTTACTATGACATTGCCAACTTCAACCTTAAAGAAATCGAGATACAAGATTGGAATTCGTCATCTTCGAGATATTAAGTGATATTTTCATCGGGGGAGTACATTAACGCTGCACTCTTTTCCCTTTATCATGTTTTGTCCCACTGAATTTTCCTGATAAGGTTTTTAATGAGGAAGTAAATAATGTGTATTACAAACAAATTTTATTTATCTCTCTTTAATTTATACATGGACATCCAAAGGGGAGTGTTATAAATGAATATATATTATATGTATGTCCCTGGACCATGGCCAATTACCGTGGAATGATCACTTCTCCAAGGAAGTGCTCTCTTATAAAAAAGGACACTACCTCTTCAATGTAAATACACCAAAAAATATAGTAAAGAAAATATTACTCTCTCATTACTCTTATTGCTCTATCACTTTCTCCCTCTTTATTTAGTTTATTATGAATATTTCTTAACATACCTTTGTTTTTTATACTAAAAATGGTCAATTTTTTGTACCAAATATTCCGGTTTGGTTATTTGGTAAAATATCGCAGTGTTGGTTTTTCCATTTAGTCATTTTCTATCTCATATTTTAAGAGATTTTTTTGGACAAAGGACATAAATCACATACTTTTAAGGTAAAATTACCATTTGTCCCTTATAAGTTTATAATAACAAAAATCCCTAAAACTAATACAATAATATAAGAGTTGATAAATTAATTTGATATGCGACATACATTAATTGTTAAGTCAGATACATTAGTATATTTTATACATGGTACACTAATTTGATGTACATTGTATACATGATACACTAATTTGATGTACATTGTATACATGATACACTAATCTGATGCGTGTGATACATTAATTTTGTAATACCTCTAAATTGACTTAGGTAAAACTAGAGCCTAACGTATTTTTCATAAGGTTCTAAGGTACTAAAATCGTTTATAATGTGGTAATGAGGCATTGTCTGAAGATTTAGGTGATTTGGAAGTGAAACGTCAACGGACGACCAAGACGTTCGACAACTAAGTCATCTATGTGCCTTATGTGTTTTTGTGTGTTTATGTGTGTTTCATGATATTATGAGGTCCTTATATGAGATATAATAGTGTTTATAGGAAGTGTGTTAATTTTCATGAAGTGAGGAGGTCAAACGTCCATGACATTCGAACGGTTTGCCTTGAAGTGACTGTGTGTTTAAGCATGTTTCGTTGAGTCTTATGTAAGATTTTTTGATGAAATTGATTTTAGAGGTCCTAAAATTGATTAAAATGATATTTGGATCGGTTCCGAGAAAACATCCTCAAGGACCAACCAAGGGTCCTTGAAGAAGGACCCATCATATGAGCCAAAAGTAGTCAAGCCAGCCCAACCTACGGTTGGCAATATACGACCCATAGGTCAGTCGACGCCCCATAAGTGAGAGGTGTATGATGAAACTTAGGCATGGGGAGGATGGACATCCAAGGACCAGCCTTTGACCAAAACAACGGACTAGCAGGACGGTCCGTTGGTTGGGAGACGGCCCGTCGATGGCCAGGCGTAGATGAAGTTTGCAATTTCACAACTTCACTGTTAAATTCAAGGATGAGTTGATAAATTCACCCAACGTCCAAATAATTTTTTAGGCGCTTTCCTAAGGGTATTCTAGGTATTTTAAGAGGGTTTATAAGTCCTAAACACCTAGATGAATTCTTTCTTCAACAATCGAAACCCAAAACCTCTAAAGAGCTCTCTAGAACTCCATTAAAGCTTGAAGGGAGATTGAAGATTGAAGGTTAATTTATTCACAAAATTCTATCAATTTTCGTGGATTAACATCAGTTAAAGTATGGATATTCATCCTTGAAACTCCTTTCTTCAAGGAGTCAATCTTCAAAGTGATTTCTAAAGTCTTTAAATGACTAACTTGTCCAATTCTGTAATCTATCCATGGGTTCTTGCATTAAAAGTTTTGAATCATTGAATATTGATTGAATTGTTGTTAATTATATGATTTTAACTTAAAAACTCTATGAAGCCATGTAATTCATGTAACCCTAGATTTGACTACTTTGTGGGTGAATTGGTTATGTCTTAACGCTATTGAATTATGAGTAAGTCATACTAGAATTGTTAATATGTTGCCCTAATTTCATAAATTCAAGTTGAATTATATTTGATTGATTATGTATTGGAATTATTGGATTGGATTGAGGATTATGGTCGTTGGTAAGGGCCTTGGTTTATTGTGTTGGTTGAGTTGACTATGGATTGAAGTTGTGAGGTTAAAATCAATGGTATGTTGACCTAACTTTCTCTATATTATGTAGTATAGTTCTTAGATGATTATGATGCTTGATATGGTCCACTTATGGTGGTGGTGCTATATGTTTCACCTGTGAATGATGTGGCCTCGTCGACATTACCTTATGTATTATGATGATCATGGCATTGTCAGAAATTACTTAATATACTATGATGATTTGTTTAGTTTAATTAATGTGAAGTATGATCATATCCATCTACTTGTGAGTAATGTGAATGTTTGTGTTTCTTTTATTGTTGTTGTTACGTGATTATGTTGGACTATGACTATGTCCTTATGTGTGTAGTCTTAGAGTTGATGCATGATTTTTCCTGATTGACTATGTGAGTATTATGATGGTTATAATGGTGATATAATAGAAATGTGTAGGATGACTAGTAAATATGCTTAGTTTATCTTATGAGCTTCTAGAATGATATGTTATATGTTAAGTATGTTATGTCTTGTTTTGATAGACATGTATTCCTTATTTGATACATGTGTAATGAGAATATGACTTTTTGACTTAGGATGCTAGAGCTTCTTGGTCTTGTATGTATGAATGACATGTGACCTTGAATATTGCTAAGTGGGTCTTTTATGTGGAGCCTTCAACCTAGTTGTAAGGTTATGATATCCTTGAAGTCAAAAGCCATAATGGTATCCTTCTTGTGTGGATGGTGAACTTAAGGATTGATTGGCTGGAACGACATAAAATCATCCTTAGTAAAATCATTAAGATATCCTATTGACCATTGTAAGGCAACCTTAGGGGACCTCTTTGGTAAGGTGAATGTAATTAGGTTATGAACTAGATATGGAACCTCTTTATGTAATCCATTATTGAAAAACTCTATGAGAACAAAGGCAATCACCGAGTGAGTATGGTTTGGAAAGTAGTTCTAGTTAAGGATGAGACTAAACACCAACCTAGGTTAAAGAAGAGAGCTCCAATGCAAGATGGACCTAGTGCTCCTAAGGTCAAACTTGAGAAGGGAAATGGTTCTCAAGGTGGTAAGCCTACTTGTGCTACTTGTGGGAAGAAGCACTATTGAAAGTGTCTAATTGGCACCGGGAATTGCTTTGATTGTGGTAAGGATGGACATAAGGTGAGGAATTGTCCTGCTATTGATTCTAAAAAAAGAGAGGGTAATCATAATCTTCCAAGTATTCCGGGTAGCGATGCTCCAAAGAAGAATCGTTTCTATGCACTCCAGACTAGAAGATCAAAGCCAGATGATGATGATGTTGGTAAGTTATAGTTTGTTTCTTTTAGTTGTTATGAGTTCCTTATAAGTGGGGGAGTATATTTAGTAGTGGAGTTTTGATTGATTGTCTTATCTCTTCTATTCAACTCATGTAACGACCTGTTTAGTCGTTTTGAGCAGTAAAGTTTATTCTTGTAATAACTGTCTAAGTCGACGGATCCCACGACGGACCGTCATGGTCACGACGGACAGTCGAGGGGGTCTCATTCCAAAACACTTAGAATCTAAAAATTTGGGTACTGAGATCGACTCTCTGAACTTCACGACGAAATGGCAGGACGGACCGTCGCAAATCTTTCCACAGAATTAGCTCTCTGAACTTTGTGACGGACATGCAGGACAGACCGTCACAGTCGTGACGGACCGTCACAGACTGCGTAACCCTGACTGGGTCAGATTTCTGTTAAAGTTTTTAAAGGGGCGTTTTGGACTATTCATGCTTATAATTATAAAGTTAGTGGATTAATGTTAATAATTCAATTACTTGGGGTTAAAGGAGATAACCTTGAAATAAATAGTGGGTTACTTTTACCATATTTTATACTTAATTATATGATAATTAGGGTAAAATAGAAAGGGTTTGAATAAGAAAAATAGAAAGAACAGAGAGGAAGAGAGAAACGATCGAGAGAGGGAGAAAACGAAGAGGAAAACAAAGACTTTGAGGAATAGCTTGCTTGATCACGAATTCTTCGGTGGAGGTAGGTTATGGTTTATGCTATTTCATAGTAAACTCTTAATAGCGAATGATATGTATTTGGTAGTATTGTAAAGTCTTCTATATGCTTAATTGTATGCTTGCATGATGTGATTATGTAATTGTAATGGGTTGGGAAGATGAGGTTGTGAAGCTTAAAACTAAACCCTCTTTGTTAATGATGATGCCTTGGTATAAAGTAAGGCTTGATGAACTAAAAGAATGAGGTTAGTGGATCGGGTGTCACGTTCCAACACCAGGATAGTAGTAATGGATTGGGCGTCACATTCCGACACCAGGATAGTAGTAATGGATCGGGTGTCACGTTCCGACACCAGGATAGTAGTAACGAGTCGGCTGTCACGTTCCGACACCAGGATAGTAGTAGTGGATCGGGTGTAACGTTCCGACACCAGGATAGTAGAGGATCGGAGTGTCACGTTCTGACACCAGGATAGTAAAAAGAATGAATCTTGTAATATGTTAATATACTCAATCTAAAGAACATGTTTCCCAAATGAGTATGGTGTGGAGGCTTGAGTCCTCATAGATGTGCTTGGTGTTATGGCCAAGGGTTATGGTAAATGTTGTTGTCACCTGTTAAGAATATTAGTTGATTTTATGTTATTATCTGAAATATATTGTTTTCTATTTTGAGTTGGCCGATGATACCTACTCAGTACTTGTGTTTTGTACTGACCCTACTTGTATGTTTCTTTCTTGTTATTTGTGGAGTGCAGCATACGTGCCATCGACTTCGACTCAACCGCAACTCTAGCCAGACTTCAGCATAATCAGATTTCAGGGTGAGCTATTGTTCCTAGCTCGGACTGGATTCTTTCCTTCGCGTCTTGATGTCTTGAAGTTCGGACATGGACCATCTCTTTTACTTATTTTAGTTTCTTAGATACTCTTAGATTTAATAATTTGAGGATAGATGTTCTTGTGATGATGACTTCCAGGTTTTGGGGATAGTAATTGATAAACTTTAGAAGTTATTTAATTGATTTCGTTAATGAGTTTTAAGTCTTCCGCATTATTTTTCTGTTTATTATGGTTGAAATGTTGGGATTGGATTGGCTGGTTCGCTTACATAGTAGGATAAGTGTAGGTGCCACTCGCGGCTCGTTTTAGGTCGTGACAAACTTGGTATCAGAGCCTTAGGTTCGTTGGTCTCATCACACAAGAACGAGTCTAGTAGAGTCTTGACGAACGGTAGGGGGACGCCTTTACTTTTCTTTGAGAGGCTATAGGACTTTAGGAAAAAATTCCATTTCCTTCTTTCTTTCGTGTTATTACTTGGATCCAATTGGTATCTAGGTGATACAAATTGGTATCTGACCATCTTCACTCTATTTCACAGATGGTTAGAACTAGAGCAACAACTGCGCCAACACCAGCACCGGCAACACAAGATGCGTCTGAGCCAGCCACTGGGGCTGTAATTCAATGAGGAGCAATGGCAAGAGGTCGTGGTAGAGGTCGCGGGAGGACATCCTCTAGAGGAAGAGGACAAGCACCTGGCCCATCTAGTACTAGGGCGGTGACTCCTCCACCGACTGAGGAAGTAGTAAGAGAGGGTGAGGAAGGGGAGAATGAGCAAGTGCAGAATGAGGAATTACCACCCCAACCTACCCCAGAGATGATTAATCAGGTTCTTGCTTATCTTAGAGGGTTATCTGATCAGGGCCAGACACCTCCAGTGTTTTATGCACTAGCACCTCAGGTTCCGGGGGTACAACATGCAGCTGCTGTGGCTCCCCGCATCGATGCCTCATTGGAAATTGTCACGTTTCCTCGATTGACTACAGGGCCTATAATGACAAGTGATCAGCACGAACTTTTCAGTAAGTTCTTGAAATTGAAACCTCCAGTCTTCAAGGGCGCTGAATCTGAGGATGCCTATGATTTTCTAGTCGATTGTCATGAACTACTACACAAGATGGGCATAGTAGAACGATTTGGCGTCGAATTTGTGACCTATCAATTTCAGGGGAACGCCAAAATGTGGTGGCGATCGTATGTTGAGTGTCAACCAGCACAAGCACCACCTATGACTTGGGCATCATTCTCTATCTTGTTTATGGAGAAGTATATACCCCGGACTTTGAGAGATAGGAGGAGAGATGAGTTCATGAGCCTAGAGCAAGGCAGGATGTCGGTCACTGCGTATGAGGCTAAGTTTCGTGCATTATCTAGGTATGCCACCCAGCTTTGTTTTAGTCCACAAGAGCGGATTCGCCGTTTTGTGAAGGGATTGAGGTCAGATTTGCAGATTCCAGCCCTACAGGTATCTACTGCAGCAAAATCCTTTCAGGAAGTGGTAGACTTTGTGATAGAGGTGGAGGGAGTGAAGCCAGATGACTTCACCATGGCATCAACAACTAAGAAGTTTCGTAAGGGAGGCGAGTTTAGTGGTTCTTACTCCATAGGACAGAGTTCAGGAGGTTATCCAGCCCGACCTATTCAGTCTTTACTGCAGGCTGTAGCTGAGGGTCCACCGCAGACCGGTCAACATTTCTCGGAGTCTGGAGGTTATCCCCAGACTTCGTCGTTCTCACAGAGACCTATGCTTGAATCCAGAGATGTTATGGATGTGGAGAGATCAGACATATTAGGAGGTTTTGTCCAAAACAAAGTTACAGACCCCCAATAGTCAGAGGTAGAGGTGGTCATCGGAGAGGCCGCCATTCTGGAGGACGTGGTGGCCGAGGTAATGGTGGTCACCAAAACGGCCGGGGTGACGGGCAAATGGGAACTACTACAGCACAACATGGTAGGGGCAACGGACAGACAGGTGATAGGGCCCATTGTTACGCTTTCCCTGGGCGGTCGGAAGCGGAGACATCAGATGCTGTTATCACAGGTAATATTTTGGTTTGTGATTGCATGGCTTCTATATTATTTGACCCTGGATCCACATTTTCATATGTATCTTCCGCATTTGCTACTGGCCTTAATTTAAATTGTGAATTGCTTGACGTGCCTATTCGTGTTTCTACTCCGGTGGGTGAGTCTGTGATAGTTGAAAAGGTATATAGGTCTTGTCTGGTGACTTTTGTGGGGAGCAATACTCATGTAGACTTGGTTATCTTGGAAATGGTTGATTTCGATGTAATTCTGGGTATGACTTGGCTTTCTCCAAATTTTGCAATCTTAGATTGTAATGCTAAAACTGTAACGTTGGCCAAGCCTGGGACAGATCCGTTAGTGTGGGAGGGTGACTACACCTCCACTCCAGTTCGCATCATCTCCTTTCTTCGTGCTAAGAGAATGGTTAGTAAAGGGTGTTTAGCTTTCTTGGCACACCTCAGGGACGATTCTACCCAAGTACCTTCAATTGAGTCGGTTTTGATAGTCCGTGAGTTTCTGGATGTGTTTCCTGCAGCCTTCCTGGTATGCCACAAGATAGAGATATTGACTTTTGCATTGATCTGGAGCCGGGTACTCGCCCCATTTCCATACCCCCTTACAAGATGGCTCCCGCTGAGTTAAGAGAGCTAAAGGCCCAACTTCAAGAGTTGTTAGGGAAAGACTTTATTAGACCAAGTGCATCCCCTTGGGGTGCTCCTGTTTTATTTGTGAAGAAGAAGGATGGGAGTTTTCGGATGTGCATAGAATACAGGTAATTAAATAAAGTAACTGTTAAGAACAAGTATCCTCTTCCTCGCATTGATGATTTGTTCGATCAGTTACAAGGTGCTTGTACCTTCTCAAAAATCGATTTGAGGTCTGGTTATCATCAATTGAAAATACAGGCAATGAATGTGCCCAAGACTGCTTTTCGGACAAGGTATGGGCATTATGAGTTCTTAGTAATATCTTTTGGGCTTACGAATGCCCCTGCTGCTTTCATGACCTTGATGAATGGGATTTTTAAGCCATATCTAGATCTCCTTGTCATTGTATTCATTGATGATATACTGGTATACTCAAAGAGCAAGAAAGAACATGAGGAGCACTTGAGAATTGTGTTGGAAATGTTGAGGGAGAAAAAGCTTTATGCCAAATTCTCCAAGTGTGAGTTTTGGCTAGATTCGGTGTCCTTCTTGGGGCACGTGGTTTCTAAGGATGGAGTGATGGTGGATCCTTCAAAGATCGAAGCGGTGAAGAATTGGATAAGACCCACTAATGTTACAGAGGTAAGGAACTTTGTTGGTTTAGCTAGCTACTATCGTCGATTTGTCAAGGGATTGTCCTCTGTTGCTTCCCGACTGACAAATTTGACTAAGCAGAGTGTTCCATTTGTATGGTCGGACGAATGTGAAGAAAGTTTACAGCAACTCAAGACCTTGTTGACTAATGCACCAATTCTTACCCTGCCAGTGGAAGGTAAGAATTTCATTATTTATTGCGATGCATCCTATTCTGGGTTGGGTGCAGTGCTTATGCAAGAGAAGAATGTAATTGCTTATGCCTCGAGGCAATTAAAGGTGCATGAACGTAATTATCCGACCCACGATTTGGAGTTGGCTGTAGTAGTGTTTGCATTAAAGCAATGGAGACATTATCTATATGGGGTTAAATGTGAAGTCTATACGGATCATCGTAGTTTACAGTATGTCTTTATTCAGAAAGATTTGAATTTGAGACAGAGGAGATGGATGGAACTACTGAAGGACTATGATATCACTATCTTGTATCATCCGGGAAAATCTAATGTTGTAGCAGATGCTTTAAGTAGAAAGGCAGGGAGCATGGGAAGTCTAGCCCATTTGCAGGTTTCTAGACGCCCATTGGCTAGAGAGGTTCAGACTTTGGCTAATGACTTTATGAGGCTAGAAGTAAATGAGAAGGGAGGATTTTTGGCCTGTGTGGAGGCAAGATCTTCCTTTCTTGATAATATTAAAGGAAAGCTGTTTACCGATGAGAAACTGATCCGGATCCGAGATAAGGTGTTGCGAGGAGAGGCTAAAGAAGCAAAAATCGATGAGGAAGGTGTTTTGAGAATTAAGGGAAGGGTATGTGTACCCCGTGTCGATGATTTGATTCACACTATTCTTACAGAGGCTCATAGTTCAAGGTATTCTATACATCCTGGTGCAACCAAGATGTATCGTGATCTAAAGCAACATTTTTGGTGGAGTAGGATGAAGCGCGACATTGTTGATTTTGTTGCTCAATGCCCGAATTGTCAGCAGGTAAAGTATGAACACCAGAGGCCTGGAGGGACACTTCAGAGAATGCCCATTCCTGAATGGAAGTGGGAGAGAATTGCAATGGACTTCGTGGTTGGTCTTCCAAAGACAATGGGTAAGTATGACTCCATTTGGGTAATTGTTGACAGATTAACTAAGTCTGCTCATTTCATTCCGGTCAAGGTGACTTATAATGCAGAGAAGTTAGCCAAACTTTACATCTCAGAAATTGTTCGATTGCATGGAGTTCCACTTTCCATTATATCAGATAGAGGTACGCAGTTTACTTCTAAGTTTTGGAAAACATTGCATGTGCCGAATTAGGTATTGGATCTTAGTACCGCATTTCACACTTAGACCGATGGTCAGTCTAGGCGAACGATTCAGGTTTTGGAAGATATGCTTTGTGCATGTGTGATAGAATTTGGTGGTCATTGGGATAACTTCTTACCCTTAGTAGAGTTCTCATACAACAATAGCTATCACTCAAGTATTGATATGGCCCCATTTGAGGCACTATATGGGAGAAGATGTAGGTCTCCCATTGGGTGGTTTGATGCATTTGAGGTTAGACCTTGGGGTACTGACCTTCTAAGGGAATCGTTAAATAAAGTGAAATGCATTCAAGAAAAGCTTTTAGCGTCTCAAAGTAGGCAGAAAGAATATGAAGGATCGAAAGGTTAGAGACTTGGAGTTTATGGAGGGTGAACAAGTCTTACTGAAGGTTTCACCCATGAAAGGGGTGATGCGGTTTGGTAAGCGAGGTAAGCTTAGTCCGAGGTATATTGGTCCATTTGAAGTTCTGAAGCGCGTGGGGGAGGTAGTGTATGAATTATCCTTTCCCCCAGGACTGTCAGGGGTCCACCCGGTATTTCATGTGTCTATGCTGAAAAGGTACCATGGGGATGGAAACTACATTATTCGTTGGGATTCAGTGCTTCTTGATGAGAATTTTTCCTATGAGGAGGAGCCTGTTGCCATTCTGGATAGAGAAATCTGTAAGTTGAGATCAAGGGAGATTGCATCCATCAAAGTTCAATGGAAGAATCGACCAGTTGAAGAGTCCACTTGGGAGAAGGAGGCTGATATGCAAGACAAATACCCGCACCTGTTTACAGATTCAGGTACTCCTTTTCGCCCTTGTTTTCCTTCTTGTGATCGTTCGAGGACGAACGATGGATAAATTGGTATCTATTGTAACGACCTGTTTTAGTCGTTTTGAGCAGTAGAGTTTATTCTGGTAATAACTGTCTAAGTCGACGGATCCCACGACGGACCGTCATGGTCACGACGGACAGTCGAGGGGGTCTCGTTCCAAAACACTTAGAATCTGAAAATTTGGGTACTGAGATGGACTCTCTGAACTTCACGATGAAATGGCAGGACGGACCGTCGTTGGCACGACGGACCGTCACAAATCTTTCCACAGAATTAACTCTCTGAACTTTGTGACGGACATGCAGGATGGACCGTCACAGTCGTGACGGACCGTCACAGGCTGCGTAACCCTGACTAGGTCGGAATTCTGTTAAAGTTTTTAAAGGGGCTTTTTGGACTATTCATGCTTATAATTATAAAGTTAGTGGATTAATGTTAATAATTCAATTACTTGGGGGTTAAAGGAGATAACCTTGAAATAAATAGTGGGTTACTTTTACCATCTTTTATACTTAATTATATGATAATTAGGGTAAAAGAAAAAGGGTTTGAATAAGAAAAATAGAAAGAAGAGAAACGATCGAGAGAGGGAGAAAACAAAGAGGAAAGCAAAGACTTTGAGGAATAGCTTGCTTGATCACGAATTCTTCGGTGGAGGTAGGTTATGGTTTATGCTATTTCATAGTAAACTCTTAATAGCGAATGATATGTATTGGGTAGTATTGTAAAGTCTTCTATATGCTTAATTGTATGCTTGCATGATGTGATTATGTAATTGTAATGGGTTGGGAAGATGAGGTTGTGAAGCTTAAAACTAAACCCTCTTTGTTAATGATGATGCCTTGGTATAAAGTAAGGCTTGATGAACTAAAAGAATGAGGTTAGTGGATCGGGTGTCACGTTCCGACACCAGGATAGTAGTAATGGATCGGGTGTCACGTTCCGACACCAGGATAGTAGTAATGGATCGGGTGTCACGTTCCGACACCAGGATAGTAGTAATGGATCGGGTGTCACGTTCTGACACCAAGATAGTAGTAGTGGATCAGGTGTCACGTTCCGACACCAGGATAGTAGAGGATCGGAGTGTCACGTTCCGACACCAGGATAGTAAAAAGAATGAATCTTGTAATATGTTAATATACTCAATCTAAAGAACCTGTTTCCCAAATGAGTATGGTGTGGAGGCTTGATTCCTCATAGATGTGCTTAGTGTTATGGCCAAGGGTTATGGTAAATGTTGTTGTCACCTGTTAAAAATATTAGTTGATTTTATGTTATTATCTGAAATATATTGTTTTCTATTTTGAGTTGGCCGATGATACCTACTCAGTACTTGTGTTTTGTACTGACCCCTACTTATATGTTTCTTTATTGTTATTTGTGGAGTGCAGCAAACGTGCCATCGACTTCGACTCAACCGCAACTCTAGCCAGACTTCAGCATAATCAGATTTCAGGGTGAGCTATTGTTCCTAGCTCGGACTGGATTCTTTCCTTCACGTCTTGATGTCTTGAAGTTCGGACATGGACCATCTCTTTTACTTATTTTAGTTTCTTAGATACTCTTAGATTTAGTAATTTGAGGATAGATGTTCTTGTGATGATGACTTCCAAGTTTTGGGGATAGTAATTGATAAACTTTAGAAGTTATTTAATTGATTTCGTTAATGAGTTTTAAGTCTTCCACATTATTTTTCTGTTTATTATGGTTGAAATGTTGGGATTGGATTGGCTGGTTCTCTCACATAGTAGGATAAGTGTGGGTGCCACTCGCGGCTCGTTTTGGGTCGTGATAACTCAAGCTTGAGAGTTAGAATGTCATAGTAGCCTGTTACATGATGCATTGTTGCATTGTGTTTAGGAGTGTTGTTGGAATTGAATTTCATTGATTCCTTTCATGAATTTATTATTATGTTGTAAATATGTTTATATGATTTTATCTTGCATATTAGCATGTTTCCATCATCAATTACCTAAAAGTTGCTTTTTTGGAAATTGTTGCATGATTTATTGTAAAGCTGCCAGTTCACTTAATTGTTTTTCAAGAATTGACTAAATCATTCTTTGTTTGAAAATTGTTTTAATGTGTATAAAACTTATGTATGTGATCATGCTAATGAATATAAAAAGAGTTTTTTCTATTTGAAATAAAGAAGGTGAGTCTTATTTGGCATAATGAGTTGTAGATTAGTTCCTAACTTCTTTTTGTGTTGTGAGTCTCTTGATTATATGAAATTGATGTTTCTCATAGATTTTGTACTGTATAATGTTTTATGTGGTATGGTTATGAGATGTTAAGTTGAGTCTCTACTCTTGGAAGTGTTTGGAGAGTGACAAGTGTCATTCAAGGACTAATGTTTTCCAAGTGGGGGAGATTGTAATACCTCTAAAACGACTAAGGTGAAACTAGATACTAATGTATTTTTCATTAGGGTATAAGGTCATAAAATGGTTTATAATATGGTAATGATGCAGTGTCTAAAGATTTAGGTGATTTGGAAGTGAAACGTCAAGGGGCGACCAAAACGTTCGACGACTAAGTAACCCATGTGCCTTATGTGTTTATGTGTGTGTCATGTGCTTATGAGGTCCTTATATGAGTTATAATAGTGTTTATATGATTTTTTTGAGTTTCATGAAGTGTGGAGGTCAAACGTCCAAGAACGTCCATGATGTTCGAAAGGTTTGCCTTGAAGTGACTATGTGTGTCTAAGCATGTTTCATTGAGTTTTATGTGTTCGTTTTTTATGAAATTTATGTGAGAGGTCCTAAAATCATATAAGATCATATTCGTGTAGGAAACATCCAGGAAAACATCCCCAAGGACCGAGCAATGGTCCTTGAGGAAGGACCCATCATATGAGCCAAGCTGTCAAGCCAGCCCTACCTACGGTTGGCAATCGATGATCAGTAGGTCAGTCGACCCCCCGTAGGTGGTAGGCGTAGACTGAAACATAGGCTTGGGGAGGATGGACATCAAAGGACCAGCCTCTTACCGAAACCACAGACCAGTAGGACGGTCCGTTGGTTGGGAGATGGCCCGTCGATGGCCAGGCTTAGGTGAAGTCTGCAATTTTGCAACTTCACTGTTAAATTCAAGGATAATTGGGTAAATTCACCCAACGTCCAAATAATTGTTTGTGCGGTTACCTAAGGCTATTCTAGGTATTTTAATAGGGTTTATAAGTCTTAAACACCTAGATGAATTCATTCTTCAAAAATCAAAAGCCAAAACCTCTAACGAGCTCTCTAGAACTCCATTGAAGCTTGAAGGGAGATTGAAGCTTGAAGGTTGATTTCTCCACAAATTTCTATCAATTTTCGTGGATTAACATCAGTTAAGGTATGATTATTCATCCTTGAAACTCTTTTATTCAAGAAGTCAATCTTCAAAGTGATTTCTAAAGTGTTCAAAAAATGAACTTGTCCAATTTTGTAACTTATCTATGGGTTCTTGCATTAAAAGTGTCGAATCATTGAATATTGGTTGAATTGTTTTTAATTAGATGATTTTAACTCAAAAAATCTATGAACCCATGTAATTCATGTATCCCTAGATTTTATTACTTTGTGGGTGAATTGGTTATGTCTTAACGCTATTGGATTATTGTGTAGCTTGATTACAGATATTGAATTATGAATGAATCATACTAGAATTGTTAATATGTTGACCAAATTTTATAAATTCAAGTTGAATTATATTTGATTCATTATGTATTGGAATTATTGGATTGGATTGAGGGTCATGGCCATTGGTAAGCGCCTTGGTATATTGTGTTGGTTGAATTGACTATGGATTGAAGTTGTGAGGTTGGAATCAATGCTATGTTGACATAACTTTCCCTATATTATGTAGTCAAATTCGTAGATGATGATTATTCTTGGTATGGTCCACTAATGGCGGCGGTGCTATGATCATTACTTGTGAATTATGTGGCCTCGTCGGCATTACCTTATGTATTATGATGATCATGGCCTTGTCGTCAATTACTTGATATATTATGAGGATTTGCTTAGTTGAATTTATGTAAAGTATGATAATATGTATCAACTTGTGAATAATGTGAATGTACGTGTTTCTTCTATTGATGTTGTGACATGATCATGTTTAACTATGACTATGTCCTTATGTGTGTAGTCTTAGAGTTGATGAATGATTCTTCCTAATTGACTATGTGAGTATTATGATGGTTATATTGGTGATATTATAGAAATGTGTAGGATGACTAGTAAGTACACTTAATTTATCTTATGTGCTTCTAGAATGATATGTTATAGGTGAAGTATGTTGTGTCTTGTTTTTGGTAGACTTGTCTCCCTTATTTGATATATGTGTAATGAGAATATGACTTCTTGACTTAGGATGCTAGAGCTTCTTGGTCTTGTATGTATGAATGACATGTGAACTTAAATGTTGCTAAGAGGGTCTTTTATGTGGAGACTTCAACCTAGTTGTAAGGTTATGATATACTTGAAGTAAAAAGTCGTAATGGTATCCTTCTTGTGTGAATGGTGAACTTAGGGATTGATTGGCTGGAATGGACTGAAATCATCCTTAGGAGAATCATTAAGTTATTCTATTGACCATTGTAAGACAACCTTAGGGGATCTCTTATGTAAGTTGAATGTGATTGGATTATGAACTAGATGTGGAACTTTTTCATGTAATCCTTTATTGAACTACTCTATGAAAATAAAGGCTAGCACCGAGTGAGTATGGTTTGAGAAGTAGTTCTAGTTATGGATGAGACTGGTGTTGGAAGTAGAGAAGAATGGGATTAGCACAAGAATGTACTAAGTATGATAATCATGTGAAAACATGCCTTTAAAAGTGTCATTTTCTTTGAAATCATACTTCATGAAATTTTGATTAAATCATCATAAAACCTTTATCAATAGAATATATATCATTTTCATACTTCATAGAAACACAATCAAAGGCTAAACATCATAAAAAAGCACATACCATCATAGAAGTACAATATCACACAGACATAGTTAAGTCAAGACCTTCATCAAATAGTCAAAAAGATCAACATCATGCATAAAGAATCATATCATGCACATCTTCACAACAAGTAGAGAAATACTACAATGTCATGCATAAGGAACATCTACATAGTGACATGCATTAGAACACCTTCATAGAAATTCTTAAGGAGATATTTGTGCAATGTCTAGATGGGTTCATTACTTTCACATATCCTAAGTAACCTCCCTTAAGTCATTATATTTAGGGTCCTAGTCACTTAACTTCCATTGTTTACATTTTACTTTAGGGAAACTATAGCCTTAACCGACATAGATTATGTGATGCTAAACATGGAGTCCGGTGTCATAAAGCCCCACACCGATAAAGGGTGGTCTACGGGCCAAAGTAGAACCAAATGAGACATAGCTTTCTAAGTGGAACCCACTATCTAGTATCATATGGTGGCAACATAGTTATGGAACTTGGAGGTACATGTGAAAACCCACTTTATGTCAAGATTAGGCATTGTAGTTATTCACTTATGGAAACCTTATTTATGACCATGGAGGCATTGTGGTTATCCACTTCATGAGATTTATGGTGACCTACCTTCCTACCATATGAAGGGACACACACTCATATTCAACTTCACTCGGTGCTAAACTAAGTTAGCTTTATTGAAAAAGCCTTCATTAACATTTATTTATAAAAACATAGGCTAAGGAGAGTCATCCCCTCATATCTTAACTCATAGGTCATAGATGGAAGTTCATCAACCTAAATCATGTAAAGAATCCATTCACATGAATATAGCATATGTAAATAATCATCTAGTTTAGGGTACACATGAATACACCATTCAAGTTCCCTGTCTTGACTAGATCTTCATACATGTGTGTGTGTATACATACGTGTGAGCAAACCTTATACATAACACATTAAGTCACACAAGTTCATATATATATGCACTCGCCTATAGGCGTAGCTATATGAGCAATCATTTAATATATACCCACTAAGACACTATGCACATTCATACTTCATCCTTTCATACACATCATATTCATAACATGTTCATATATTCATCTTCCATATACAAAGAAACCAAATATAGGAACTATCCTATCAAGATACACATGTGTAATCTACACCTATCAAGTCATCCTAGCAAGGAATACATAACATACTTCACATACATATACTTTACATGCATAGTAGTAGACATTAGTGAATATTAGAATAACCTTTCATTTAGACACAATGGCCTATACTACTTGTAACATGCAAGTAAGTGAGAGTGTGTGTACATTGGTCAACATGATCACACAATGGTTATCAATTACTCCTTGAGGCAGCCACCCTCTTAAACGACATTGTACTTCCAAGAACATACCACACAATACATAATAGCATAGGGGGCAAGACAATATAAACATTATAACCAAGGCTCCTAACTTTAGCTATTTACACTTTCATATGAGGGGTACATGGATAGGGGCTATTAAAATTTCTAACACATCAATGACAGAACCTATGAAATACCCTAACATGAATATACGCATGCTCATACAATAGCCACACAACCTAGATAACAACTAGATAAGAAGATAGGCACAATTACATCATAAGGTGATCATCTAAATTTCCAAATCATATATTCATAAATTTTCCTTCAAGGTCATGGTCAACACATATATAATGACAATAAATTAAACACCGCCACCATAAGTGTACCATACCACACAATGCCATATAAGGCTTCATCAACATCACTACAAAAAAATAGAAGAGTAGAAGAGTAGAGGGAATAAGCATTCTTATGAATTTCTCAACCTTTCATCATCATTGATCAACACTCCTTATTCGTCAATAATTCAAATATATGGCAGTAGCTAAATGTACTTCAAACACATAAGGAACCATGTACAAGTCGCCAAATCAAAATACTAGGAAAGTAGAATAACAAAGATCATTAGCTAATTTCCCTTGCATTTATTTAGATCATATTTCATACATATTATGAGTCTAAGGCAGTAGTTAAACCTACATTTAACCATATTGAAATCATAATTACATACCCTCAAGATTAAGGTTACAACATAGGCATTTAGGCTTATCGATTTGCTAGATTATAGAAGACTTTATCAATACTATGAACTCTTTAAGAATTTAATCATCATTCATATTTAATCAATAACACACTCATTAGGCAGTAGCTAATTTGGTAGGAAATCAAGCAGAAACCATGCTTGATATAACAACTCAAGATCCATCACACACTTAGCTTTTTGACTTCATAGCCTAAAGGAATCTAGATCAATTCATGAAATCCTTTCTTAGATTTTTAATTAAGGATTTATACATACAAAATTCACCCATTATATCACCCTAAAACAGTAGCTACAGTAGTTCGTGCATAATCAAAACTCTACACAACCGATCTCACAATCGATTTCAAGGCAACATGTAGAAACATAGGCTACTCATGTTCAAATCTTCATACATTTATAATCATGGACTGATCATCATCAATTAAACATAAATTCATGTAAAGAACAACATATACCATCACTTCAACGTAATAGAATCATAATTCAATTGATCAAAAATCAAGACCATAAGGCCCATGCAAGGCTAAATCGTTTTGGTGATGGAGCATGGGTTTATCATGCAATTGGATTGAAAACCACTTCCAAATCAGTAGATAATCATCAATACATTCATATTATGTCTTTTAAATCAGTTTAGGAAATAACCCATGGAAGATTGAAGGAGAAAGTGTTTGATCATATATTCCTCTTTTGAAATCTTTGAGAATGACTCTCTAGATGAAAAGATAACTAGAGATGAAGATAACCATACCTTTGTATACTTGAAAAACTCTTAAACTTGATTATTCATCCATGGAAACTCAGCTTGAATCTGTTCTTGAGCTTCACAAACAATGGTGGTTTCTAGAGAGAGTATTTTTGGAGGGAAATGTTTTAATCTTGTGAGAAGATTCTAGAATGGGGTGATCACGTTTTTGATGACTTATATATACCCAAAAATACCTAAATAAACCTACTATAGTCAGTTTAGGACGTGGGGGTGAATTTCCCGTTCACCCCTTTAATGAAACAGACGCAGGCTGCCAGTTGCAGGCCACTTGCGACGATGGCAGTGACGGGGCATCGAGGACTTGATGGGCCGTGTCTGGCCTCCCTCGTTGGGTACTTAGCCAAATAATTGCTTGAGACCTGCCAAAGTCAATTCACCATCAACGAGATCTTCTCAACGGGCCGTTGGTGGACCAACGATCCGTTGTTGGGTCCGTCAATGGACACTGCCCAGGCAGTGTCTTAGGCAGCTTTGGGGCCTTTTGTGGGCCCCTATTGAAGTCGTACCCGGATGTTTCCAATTCTATTACACACCTTAACATGTTATAGAACTTCCACATAAATTTCATCCAAAATAAACACTTACAAGATGTCCAAACAACCTTGGCCACAACATGACATATGATGAACGTTATAGGGCTATCTTTCGAATGCCTTGGACGTTCTTGGGAGTTTGACCTCCAAACTGCACGAAACATCATATAGCAACATTAAACATTATTTTAAACCATTTTAAGACTTATTAGTCTCATTTATACAGATTTAGTCATGCATAGACACATGAGGCACATAAGCGACTAGTCGTTGAACGTCTTGGTCGTCCCTTAACGTTCGACTTCCAAATCACTTCAAACTTTGTACACTGCCTCAATATCAAATAATAAGAAATTTTAGGACCTTAAAAAATATTGAAACACTCATATATACATAGAGCCACATATTAGGCATCTAGGTGACTTAGTCGTCGAACGTCTTAGTCGTCCCTTAACGTTCGACTTCCAATACCTCTAATATTTTAGATACTGCCTATATACTATATTTTAAGCATATATAGGACATTATAAATTTAATAAAAACATGTTAGGCTCTAGACACCTTATCTCATTTTCGGGGTCTTAAAACATCCCCCACTTGGGAACATTCGTCCTTGAATGACACTTAGGGCTCTTTAATTACAACAAGGACTTAAATACATATAAGAGAAGTTCATAACATTAATAAAATCGTCAAGTAATTTATCACTCAATGCACACAAGCAATCAAAACCTTTACTCACTCACTCTTTAATGCATCAGACACAAAGGTCCTTTTCATGTTCATAGGAGAACATCCTTCTCTTAATCATAACATTACCCATACTCAAAGTTACTCTAGCACTCATACTTCAATGCACATAAACTTGAGTTAATTAAATCACAAAGATCTTCATTAGTTAGACCTAGTTCCATAAAGGTCATACTCAATACCATACTTAGTGGTGTCCATGGAGGAATGTCCTTCTCCTCAACACACTTACATGTATCATGAGTTTCACACCTTAGCAAGTACAAGGTCAAATTCCTCTTAAAATGAGAAATTCTCAACTTTTATCCAAGACATGCTCATGGTTCCTTCGTAGTGAAGTTTAAGTGGCAAGTCACACCAAGTACATCACAAAAAAATAGGAAGCCATTCCACAAATTTCTTTTCTTAACATAATACTTACCCTTATAGTAAGCCTCATTTTTGGAAAAAAAAATAACATAAATTATACGCACACACATGGCCACAACTAAACATGCTTTCACTTTTCAAGAATGAGCTCACAGTTATGCATTCCAAATCATAAAAATCACATAGTTTTCAAGAGACTCAATATAATTCATTTTAAAGAGATTTAATATTTTATTTTAAGGCTAAACATTTTACCTCACAAGTAACTATTACTATGTTTCTTATCTCATCTCATAAATTCAAATTCCCAATTAGCATATAAAAATGCAAGTCAATATGAGAAAACATGGATTTTATCAAAAATTTCCTTTCATGCTCTTTGGAAAATTCACCATGTCTCCAAGATGATGTCAATCAATTCATACCAATCATATAAAGGTCATGCAATTCACACTTTATGCAAGACTATATTCATGAACAAGCTTACTAAGAATTCATTATTTTCCAATTCAAGTAAGAATAGAAGGACAATGTAGACAATTTCTACAACCTCACTACTCTAACACCATCCCCCACTTAGGGTAAACCCAATTAAGAGCAACTTAACCCAACCTATAGAGGATCTTAATTACACAACCTTCATTTTCATCACTTAAAGTGATTACTAATTTAGAGGGAATTTTCATTAATTCAATTCAGCAACACTAAGGCATTCTAAACCTTATCATTTTAGGCAAATCATCCTTAACCATCAATTTTGATCATACTATTCAATTCACATAATGTCTTCCTACAATTCAATAAACACTAAGGTCATACATCATTTGAGGAAAACAACAAGGAGGTTCATAACACAATAAGAAGTTCAGAAATAACTCTACAACTCATCATGTCATAAGACTCTCATTCTTTATTTCCAAATAGCAAAACTCCTTTTCACATTAATTATCATGTTCATATACATCACTTCTACACATATTTCAACAACATCCAATCAAAGGGAAATTTAGTTGGTTCTCCAAACATGTTACAATAAGTTGCCTGGTCTTTATAGCGAGCATGCTTCCAAACGTAGTTATTAAACATTCCAATTTCAAACCCTAGTAATTGGCTACCATTATACAAAATCATATAAGAATACAACAATCCAAGAGAATTCACTTTAACCACCATAACTTCTAGGATGTTTTAACTATATCATGATATACATTATTCGACATATCTTGCTATTTCACATAGATTTCATATATTGCCATAATTGGCATCACATCATCTAATAAGAGATATTTCATACATAGTAAGGTGAGATAAATAATCATAATCCCCATAGAGTTAACAAGTGCAATGATCAAGTAAATCCCCACAACCCTACTAAGTCAAATAACCCAACAAGAACTACAATTAGCACCATACTTCACTCATCTATAACCTTCATGCATGCATAACTCCATATCTTTAGCACACTAGGCTATTTACATGTTTATAAGCATAGATATCATCACATAAGGACATTTACATGTTTCATCATACACTTACATAATATTAACCTTTTAAGGTCTCCATCAAGGCAAACTAGTACAAGACATACGTAGAGTCCCATACCCCTACCTAAGTCTAGTTAACCCTTCAAGTCGCCTTAGTTAGTTTATACATCATCAAATAAGGACAAGCGTCACCTTCACACATACTCATTCAAACCATAAAACAAAGATAAAGATTTTAAACTCACATTTTCTCCCTCAAGCATAGAGCAATCTCATCGAAGCAAAAACATCTAAAAGACCATCAGACAAGAAAACATAAGAGAGAGATCTTATAGAGTCAAGTTCAATGGCACAACATGAGAATGATGAAGAAGGAAAACTCTATCGTCCTATAGCCTCTCGTCCCATTTGATGTATCGCGACTCACCACCAATGATACAAGACTCTACTAGACGCGACAATATGAGACTTCTTGGACCCTAAACCACTTTTAAAGCCTCGTGCTCTGATACCACATTTTTCATGACCAAGGATCACCTCCTAGAAAAAACATGGCGTACTTGACCTCTCGGAGGTCTTATACAAGCCCATAGTTATCATTCATCGCATCGACATAGTAAATTTAGCAGAAAATTTAAAACTTTTCATAGCACCTCATATGCTAGAAACTTCACTTCATATACATATAAAATATAAGTCATAATACATATATAGACTTTAAGTCTCTTTGCCATCTTAGACTCAATAACATTGGAGTACATTAGGGACAAGGCCCTTATGACATAATATAAAACTATACATTACTAAATAGACTTTACGATAAGTACAAATGAGGACATCCTTGGACTTAAGGATTCCTTTCCTTGAGCTTGAAAAATCACCTATCAAGCTCCTCAATCATAGACCTCCTTTAAGAATTTCATTACCTACACTTTGTGTAAAAAGTAGAGAAGAATGGCATTAGCATAAGAATGTACTAAGTATGGCAACCATGCGAAAACATGCATTTAAAAGGGACATTTTCTTTGAAATCATACTTCATGATATTTTGAGTAAATCATCATAAAACCTTTATCAATAGCATATATATCATTTTCATACTTCATAAAACAAAATCAAAGGCCAAACATCATAGAAAAGCACATATCATCATAAAAGTATAATACCACATAGACATAGTTAAGTCAAGACCTTCATCATATAGTCAAAAAGATCAACATCATGCATAAAGAATCATATCATGAACAACTTCATAACAACTAGACAAATACTACAATGTCATGCATAAGGAACACATACATAGTGACATACATTAGAACACCTTCCCTAGAACTTCCTAAGGAGCTACTTGTGCAATGTCTAGATGGGTTCATTACTTCCACCCATCCTAAGTAACCTCCCTTAAGTCATTCTATTTAGGGTCCTAGTCACTTAACTTCCATTGTTTACATTTTACTTTAGGGAAACTATAGCCTTAATTGACATAGACCATGTGATGATAAACATGGAATCCGGTGTCATAAAGCCCCACACCGATAAAAGGTGATCTACCGGCTAATGTAGAACCAAAAGAGACATAGCTTTCTAAGTGGAATCCACTAGCTACTATCCTATCGTGGCAACATAGTTATGGAACTTGGAGGTACATTTTACCAAGATTAGGCATTGTAGTTATTCGCTTATTGAAACCTTATTTATGACCATGGAGGCATTGTGGTTATACACCTCATGAGATTTATGGTGACCTACCTTCCTACCATGGGAAGGGACGCAGACTCATATTCAAGTTAGCTTAGTGCTAAGTTAAGTTCCCTTTATCTTAAAATTCTTCATCCTCATATCTTAACTCATAGGTCATAGATGGAAGTTTATCAACCTAAATCATGTAAAGAATCCATTCACATGAATATGGCATATGTAAAGCATCATCTAGTTTAGGGTACACGTGAATACACCATTCAAGGCCCCTCTTTTGACTAGATCTTCATACATATGTGTGTGTATACATACATGTGAGAAAACCTTTCACATAACACATTAAGTCACACTAGTTCATATATTAATGCATGAGTCTATAGGCATAACTATATGAGCAATCATTTCATACAAACCCACTAAGACACTATGCACATTCATACTTCCATTCATACACATCATATTCATAACATGTTCATATATTCATCTTCCATATACAAAAAAACCAAATAAAGGAACTATCCTATCAAGATACACATGTGAAATGTATAGACAAGGTTCCATACCCTTACCCATACTAGTACACCTATCAAGTCATCCTAGCAAGGAATACATAACATACTTCACATACATATACTTTAGATGCATAGTAGTAGACATTAGTGAATATGAGAACAACCTTTCATTTAGACACAATGACCTATACTACTTGTAACATGCAAGTAAGTGAGAGTGTGTACATTGGTCAACATGATCACACAATGGCTATCAGTTACTCCTTGAGGCAGACACCCTCTTAAACGACATTATACTTCAAAGAACATACCACACAACACATAATAGCATAGGGGGAAGGACAATAGAACCATTATAACCAAGCCTCCTAGATTTAGCTATTTACACTTTCATATAAGAGGTACATGGGTAGGGGATATTAACCATTTTAACACATCAATGGAAGCACCTATCAATACCCTAACATGAATATACACATGATCATACAAGAGACACACAACCTAGATCACAACTAGATAGGAAGATAGGCACAATTACGTCATAAGGTGATCATCTAAATCTCTAAATTATATATTCATAAATTTGCTTTCAAGGTCATGGTCAACACATATATAATGACAATAAAGTAAACATCGTCACCATAAGTGGACTATACCACACAATGCCATACAAAGCTTTATCAACATCACTACAAAGAAATAGAGAAGTAGAAGAGTAAAGGGAATAAGCATTTTTACCAATTTCTCACTCTTTGATCATCATTGATCAACACTCATTATTCATAAATAATTCACATATATGGCACTATTAAAATTTACTTTAAACACATAAGAAACCATGTACAAGTCGCTACAAGATTATACTATAACATAATGCAACACATCAACATACTAGGAAAGTAAAATAACATAGGTCATTAGTTAATTTCCTTTGCATTGATTTAGATCATATTTCATACATATTATGAGTATAATTCAGTATATAAACCTACATTTAACCATATTGAAATCATAATTATATACCCTCAAGATTAAGGTTACAACATAGGCATTTAGGCTTATCGATTTGCTAGAGTATAGAAGACTTTTCCAATACTATGAACTCTCTAAGTCTTTGATAATAATTCATATTTATAAACAATACACTCATTATTAAGTAGCTTATTTGGTAGGAAATCAAGAAGAAATCATGTTTCATATAACAACAACTCAAGATCCATCACACACTTAGCTTTTTGACTTCATAACCTAAAAGAATCTAGATCAATTCATGCAAGCCTTTCTTATATTGTTAATTAAGGATTTATACCTACAAAATTCATCCATTATATCACCCTAAAAGAGTAGCTACAGCAGTTCGTGCATAATCAAAACTCTACACAACCGATCTCACAATCGACTTCAAGGTGACATGTAGAAACATAGGCTATTCATGTTCAAATCTTCATACATTTATCATCATGGACTGATCATCATAAATTCAAAAAAAATTCATGTAAATAACAATATATACCATCACTTCAACGTAATAGAATCATAATTTAATTGATAATAACTCAAGATCATAAGGCCCATGCAAGGCTAAATCATTTTGGTGATGGAGCATGGGTTCATCATGAGATTGGATTTAAAACCACTTCAAAATCAGTAGATAATCATCAATACATTCATATTATGCCTTTTAAATCAGTTTAGGAAAGAACCCATGGAAGATTGAAGGAGAAAGTGTTTGATCATATTGTTGTCTTTTGAAATCTTTGAGAATGGCTCTCTAGATGAAAAGATAACTAGAGATGTAGATCAAGATACCTTTGTATAATTTAAAACCTCTTAAACATGATGATTCATACATGGAAAACCCAACTTGAATATGTTCTTGAGCTTCACCAACAATGGTGGTTTCTAGAGGGAGGGAAAGGTTTCAATCTTGTGAGAGGATTCTAGAATGGGGTGATCACGTTTTTGATGACTTATATCCACTAAAAAATATATAAATAAACCTATTATAGTCAGTTAAGTACGTGGGGTGAATTTCCCATTCACCTTTTTAATGAAACAGACGCATGCTGCCAGTTGCAGGCCACCTTCGATGATGGCAGTGACGGGGCGTCGAGGCCTTGACGGTCCATGCTTGGCCTCCGTCGTTGGGTAATTATCCAAATATTGGCTTGATACCTGAACAAGGAAAGTCCCCATATATTAGACCTGATTTACGGGCCGTTGGTGGACCAACGATCTATCATTGGGTCCGTCAATGGACACTGCCCAGCAGTGTCTTAGGCAGCTTTGGGTCCTTCTTTTGGGACCTCTTGTGGGGACCTTTAGAAGTCTTACCCGGACGTTACCAAATTGATTACACACCTTAACATTTTATATACCTTCCACATAAATTTCATCCAAAACAAACACCTACAAGACGTCCAAACAGCCTTGGCCACAACATGACATACCATGAACGTTATAGGGGCTATCTTTCGAATGCCTTGGACGTTCTTGGGCATTTGACCTCCAAACTTCACGAAACTTCATATACAAACATTAAATATTATTTTAAACCATTTTAAGACTTATTAGGATCATTTTATAAGGATTTAGGCATGCATAGACACATGAGGCACATAAGCGACTAGTCGTCATACGTCTTGGTCGTCCCTTGACGTTCGACTTCCAAATTACTTCAAACTTTGTACACTGACTCAATATAATATAATAAGAACTTTTAGGACCTTATAACATCTTTGAACACTCATAAACACATATAACCACATATTAGGCATCTAGGTGACTTAGTCGTCGAATGTAACGTTCGACTCCAATACCTCTAATATTTTAGCTACTTACTATATAATATATTTTAAGCATATTTAGGAAATTTTAAATTTAATAAAATATGATAGTCTCTAGACACCTTATCTCATTTTTGGTGTCTTACAGAATGTCTCTTAAATGAACTAATGAGGACAAATAATTATGTTTTAAATAGCATGTTAAATGAATAAGTACTAGCCTAGAGTAATTTAAGGGTTTCCTAGTAAAGGTGTGAAGGGGGTATAGGAATGGTCACTTCATATCTTACCTAGGTAAGGCTTAAGAAAGACTCTAGATAGGAAAGTTGGTTGGTACATTAGACATGATCTAAACTTAGGTAGTCTTAAGGATTATTTAGGTAATATTGGAGAGTTAAATTAAGGTCATTATTTTCTTGATTTACTTAAGTAGGTCTTTTGATAACCTTTTGAAAGAGAATGACATATTATATATATGTTATTGTACAAGGTGAGAATGATTCTATCCTAGGTAATCTAAAGGATCTCTTAAGTGTGTGTGAAGGGATTGTATGGGCGGTTGCTTCACAACTCACTCAAGTGAATCTTAGAATTTTAGGATAGCTTTTAGTAAGGGGATTGCATGTTATAAAGGGTTCACTGTATTGCTCTTCTTTTGGAGGGTTTTGATGACAGATCCATATCAACATTTGTTGATTTTTTTATCTTTTTATTTGTTTTCACTTACAAAATTAGAGTGTGAATTTGTAGGGGGTTCCATCATTTTCTCTTTTCTCTTTTGTTTCTTTTGATTTAGAGGACTTGCAATTTTCTTTGCTTCTTTTTTCTTCTTCTTTTCTGAAATTTTTTTCTTCCATTGAGGGGTAATACTCTTTCTCCCCGAATTTGTATTTCTATTGTTCAAACGCGTGTGAGTCAATGTGTTAACAGTTGAAGTCTTAATTTCAACAGTAGAACTCAATTTTACTAGTCTGGGCTCTTTCTAGGAGTGTTTTGACATATTTATCTAGTTTCTTAGTACTTTGAAGATGATTTGATTCTATTTTGAGTTAACAGAGAAGAATATGATGAAAGATAAATTTACAATTGAACGGTGAAGAAGAGAATGAATATGGTGAGAGTGAAATTCTTACCTTTTGAACGTGGGGGTGGGGGTGGTACTGTGTTGGCGTGTGAAATAGATAGAAACGTGGTGAGAATGGATATTTTATGTGTGGCAATATTCCTAAAGGTGTGCGATAGATAATTATAATTATTTCTCTATTTAATTAAAAAGTAACAAATCCCTGAAAATATGTATTTATAATAAACAATTTGTGTTATAGTGAATGTCTTATTATGTGGAGTCCTTGTAAGATATGATTAGAAATCCTACTTGGGGACCAAGTAAGGTTTTCCCTATAAATAAAGGTTTTTCCTTCATTGTAAATAAGATTTGTTAAAGATCTATGAATCCTGAATATACTTCAAGAGAAATAAGAAGTCTTTTCTCTTCTCCCTACTTTCTTCTTCTTCAAAATTTATATATTTTCATAACACGTTATCAGCACGATTGTTCTATTCTTAAAGAACGATGAAGAAGACGGGAAAAGTGCAAAAGAGATCTTGCATAAGTTATTCAATAAGGTTCTTATATCTTCAAGGTTTGATTTATCTTTATGTTATAATTATTTATGTAAAAGATCTAGAGGTACCATCTAAAGTAAGTATTTAAAGAGACTTGTCGACTTTCTGTACGTTTAATTTTAACCGACTGGGAAGAGAATTCCTTAATTTATTTTATTAATTAAATAAGCACAATTTAGTAAAAGATATGTTTTGAATCTTTACATGAGATACGTTATCTATTAAACTATATCTATTAACTGCTAGTGTTGATTATAAGAAATCATTAGTCTTAGTTTTGTGCGTAATTATAATATATAATCATATTAATGATCATCAAAAGTGATAAAATTGTAATTATTTTTAAAAGCTTGAGGTTGAGCCTCATTGTGGGTAAGACAATGAATTTAAGTTATATCGCACCAAAAGAATAAGACGATGGATTTACGTCCAATCGCACCAAGAGGGTAAGACATCAGAAGTCTTGATGCTTTGTGATGAAAGATGTTGGATTCAAGTCCCTCATTGATTTATGGCATAAGACGTTGGGTTTGAGTCTCAATGCACCATATTGATGATATTATGATGACTAAGGGAAATAATGAGTTTTTGGTAAAATTAGTCATGAAATATATCTCGTTAAAGCAGATCCATTCCCCAAAGTGAATGTAGCAGTGCATAAATGTCTAAAATAAAACAATTGATTAAATAATGCACATGAATATGGAAAGAGATACTAAGTTATCAAAATTTGATGTACTTAGATAATTGTGTTCCATTCATGAAGAATGAGAGCCTTTGATAAATGGTAAAAATACAGATCCATTCTTTAGAGTGAATGAGGTGATAAGCCACCATGCTAGACGTGAATTTTCTTGTACTGCTTGTTAACAAGGCAAGATTGAATTCTCTGCGTTCTAGGAACGCATACAGATATTTGTGGACCTAGTCATCCACCTAGTGGATTGTTTAGATATTTAATGGTCCAAATAAATGTTTCTTCTATTTATATGATCTCTTATGTGCCTATTATTATCTCGCAACTTGATGTTTGTAAAAATGTTGGCACAAATAATATGTTATATGCACAATTTTCTTCACATTAGTTAATTTAATGATGGGATCACAACTCACCTAAAGGGTGAAGTAATTGAGAAGATATAATTACTCTTGGATTAATAAAATTGAAATTTACTCATATAATAGTAAATCAGAAATTTACTAAAGCGTAAGGCACATGACGTAGTAAATTTGGAGTTTACGAGTACTAATAATTTTATTAGTTGGCATGAATAATTTGATCATACCAAATATATGCATACTGAGTAATGGACATACATTGAAAAACTAGAAGATTCTTCAAGAATTCTTTATGTTGCTTGTTCTTGTGATAAAGTTGATTAGATCAACTAAAGTTGGGACTAAATCCTTAAATTCTGAAAAGTATACAAGATGACTATGGGCCCGTTTACCTATCATGTGATATGATAAAAAAATGCATTCATAAGATATTCACATGTGCGTTTGTTGTCAACATGTAGTTTGACATTCACAAAATTGTTTGTACAAAAATAATTGAGTTAAAAGCATAATTTCAGAATATGTAATCAAGACAATTTATCATATAATATTGATAAATACTCAAGATGATGTGACACTAAATATCTCAAATAGTAAAATCATTGTTTATGAAAAAAAAGCTTCATATGTTGATATAAAATACGATATTGCATAAAAAAGTAATTGTACGCATCAGACCGATAAATATGATCAAATTTCCTTTCTGTTGATTTATGATCAGGGAACAAATATTTTTCATCTGATTATTTTGGTATGTAGTATATAATCAATGAATATACAATGATGCACAAAGATATATTCTCCAAAAGATTGAGATATATTTTAGTTTGTCTAACATAAGGGGAAGACTAGAAGCAACACAAGAGTTGTAAATACATCTATTGAATGTCCCTTAAGGATAAAGTCTATGACATAAGAGGGAGACTAGAAGCAACACAACAGTTGTAAATACATCTATTGAATGTCCCTTAAGGATAAAGTCTATGACATGCATGAATCATAATAGACTAATCAATTCTAAATAAAATAATTCTTGAAAAAGGGGGAGGATCAAAGAATCAAAATGATCATAATAAGGATACAATATGCTCTTGGAGAGCCTACAACATAACACTTTATGAAACCTCATGACAGAGGTAGCTACCTAAAATAATGAAATGATGATATCTCAATAAGTTTTGTCGTATTGTGAATCGATACCAAATGATATATCGTTGATGATATCTTTAATACAATAGCGCGCAATATTGTAAAAGATTGTGAGGATATGAATTCTACATCTATTAAAGCATACTTGTGTAGAAATAATTATCAAGTGAAAAGTGGAATTGTGCATCTTGGTAAGCGTAAAACTTATTTGACTTGCAATCTAGATACTAGAAGATGTCATATATCTAACGAATGTTGTCACTTAACAAAATTGAGATGAAAATATCCAATGAGTTCAAAATCTAAAGCATATACAAGTTTTTGAAAAACTTATTTATCGTCCTCATAAGGATTAAATTGATTCAAAATGCATAGAGCATATACAAGTATTATTATGCAAGTTGACGACTAGAATTAAAACTCTTGAAGAGTTTTCAAAAGGCAATAGATTATTTGCTTAAAGAAGTAGAAGTAAGGAACTTGCAGAAATCTTTGATCCTGAAGGAAAGATTCATAAAGCAAGATAGAAGAAAGCATATTTCATCAAGGTTTTTCTACACTCATGAGCTCCTAAGAATGGTGATATCAACATGCAACATGTTTGTTCAAGTAATACTACAATTGATTTATCCACCAAGTCTCTACCAACTACAACTTTCAAGAAGATGATGCTCAAGATTGGAAAACGAAGATCCAAGTCTCTTGATGTTTTCATGAGGGGGAGTTAATACGTGATGTACTCTTTTTTCCTCACAAGGTTTTGTCCCATTGGATTTTCCTTGTAAGATTTTTAATGAGGCATCCATAATGCGTATTATTAGATATGTGTACTCTTTTTCCTTCACTAGATTTTTTTCCACTGGGTTTTATCTAGTAAGGTTTTAACGAGGCACATAATCTACCGACATTCAAGGGGGAGTGTTATAAACAATTTGTGTTATAGTGAATGTCTGATTAAGTGGAGTCCCTGTAGGATATGATTAGAAATCCTACTTGGAGACCAAGTAAGGTTTTTCCTAAAAATAAAGGGTTTTTCTTCATTGTAAATAAGATTTGTGAAACATCTATGAATTCTGAATATACTTGAAGAGAAATAAGAAGTCTTTTCTCTTCTCCCTACTTTCTTCTTCTTCTAAATTTATATAGTTTCATCACAATATTACATAATTATGATTCATTTTCTATTATAATTTTATTTATATTACATATTAATTAAATTATCTATACATAATTAATAAGAGCGATAAAAATATTTCGTATCAGCACCAGAAAAAAACATCTATTAATTATTATAATTAATTAATTAAAAAAAAAAAAGAACGGACATCCATTAATTATTGTAATTAATTATTTTTAAAAAAAAAAAGAGAACCGAAAAGAACAGACATCTATTAATTATTATAATTAATTAAATTTTTTTTAAAAAAGAAGGGACACTGTTAAGAATGGAAATATTTGTCATTCATCCAAATATTTATACATTTTTATATAAATTAATACTTAGTTATTAGTCATTATTTACCATTCAATTTTTTCGGAAGAATATTTTTATATATAATAATAATAATGATAATAATAATAATTTATTTATATTTAAATTTTAAAATATTTTTAATATAAACTACAACTACGTTATTTTTCCTAAACAGTGACCACAATTTTTTACGTTTAAAAGGTCTCTAAAAAATAGAAAAAGAGAGAAAAAAGGGACGGATGGAAACCCATTATCCCATTTTCTTCAATTACTTTCAAATTTTAAAAATGCAGTTATTTTTTTAAAAAAAGGTTGCAATTTTGAAAAAGAGTTGCAAAATTTCAAAAAAAGAATTTAAAATTTGAATTTCAAAAAATAACTAGGCTTATCCTTTGAAAAGTATTAATCCACACCCTCTTAAAACTTATTTTAAAATACGTCTTCAAACAAAATCACAATATTTTTTATCTCTTCTCTGACACAAAATTTATCAGTTTTGGTATTCAAGAAGAAGAAGAAATTCATGGGGTGAAGGTGAAAGAAGATTATGATTATTGTGTTGAAGGTGAAGAACATCTGATTGTATATTATTAAAGTCACGGGTAAAATCTTTTTAAAAGCCCAGTGTCAAATGAACGTTGTAATTGTGTTTGCGGAAGGAATATTACTATGGAATTAAACATTATTTATTTATGTTAACAGGATGTACATTTAGTGTTAAATAATCCCCGCTTTAATGCTTGAATTTTCTTATTGTATTATTATTTATTATTTTGAAAAATTGCAGACAAATTAATATATGAATATGAAGTAAAAGATAAAAGAATACTCATTTGTTAGTTTTTCACTAATCATAAGCAAAATAGGATTAATTATTCTAAATAATTTAAGTTAAATACTTTATCATTACAATGATATTTATGAGAAGGTACATTTAGTGTTAAACAATTCCCGCTTTAGTGCTTCAATTTTTTTTTTAATTTTTTTTTTGTAATATTATTTATTAGTTTTGAATAATTGCAGTCTATTTAATATATGAATTAAAATATAAAGAATATTCATCTGTTTACCTTCTTATACTAAAATTAATTATTATAATTGAAGAATAAAATTCTACATGTCTACTATTTTATAAGTTGCTAGGACTTTTCATGTTATCAAAGATTTTGTGACTTTTAATTTAAATATTTTCTTTGACATTAAAAATATAAATTTATCCTTAGAAAAATTAATAACCAATTTAAAATTTTACATATTTTTAACATTCAATCTATATATTATTTCTTTGGAAATTTCTGCTATCTAAATTAAAAACCCCACAACCCCTCACCCACGTGCCCATTTCCTTATATAGGTGAGATACAGATTAAAAAAAATAACAAATATATTATTTAAAACATTTAAAAATAAAGCCAAATAATTAGAGAAGGTGGTTTAAAATTTATAAAATTAATTTTTTGAAATGAAAAACAGTTGTTTAGTAATGAATTTTCTGAAATATTGCAGAATTTTTTCTTTAGTATATTTAAACATGATTAGAAAAATCCAATATTATATAATTAGATTATTTAGTTGTACATAAAATACTAGATAGGAAAAATACTAGGAATATTGTACTATTACAATACAATTTTTTTTATCTATATCTATCTATGTATATTATCTAAAGTAAAAATTGTCATGTGTAAGCACCATAAAAATTTAAAAACAATTATTAAATTCAAAAAGAAAAATTAAAAATAATTTTAAAAAGAAAAATTATGATACAATTAAAAAAAATTTAAGGGGTATTTTTAATAATTTCAAATTTAAAAATAAATATTAAATCTGAAATTTTTAATTTCAAATTATTAGTTTAAAATTCAAAAAATAATAATCATGCACGTTAATTAATGGAGATTTTTAAGGAGTGAGTTTAGTGGGTAGATATTATTTTTAAAAATTTATTTTATCTATATATAAAAGGAGAAGTGAAAAGGGGTACATGTTAGCACCAAAAAAAAGAATTTATGAATTATTAAAATTAAAAAAAAATCTATTTGTATATTGAAGAAGTGAAAAGTGTCACATGTCCCAGCACTAAAAAAAATATAAATTATTAAAATTAATTTAAAATATAAAAATATAAACATGAAAAATAAAATTGCAATCCCTAAAAAACTTTTTTAGCACGTCTATTAGCTCTTGTAAAAATCAAATTTGAAATTTAATTTTGTGTTTATTCTTATTGGTTGAGGTGTATTTAATTATTTAAAAATTCTAAAAAATTACTGTTTGGCAAAGTTGGTAAATGCAAAAGTCTATCTATAATCCATAAAATAAATTAATAATAAAAGCATGAACAGTTTTTTTAGGTTTATCATTTTTATAAATTTATATTTTACTTCAAAAAATGCTCTTAAATTATAGACACACATTAAAAGGATAATCGAATTATCTATCTCTATTGAAATTCAATTAAAGTTACAACTTCCCCATTTTTACACAATTATAGTGATTGTGAAATCCAAATATTTATATCTGAAAACCTTACATCTAATGGTGGAATCTACTCAGCAAATTGTACGACAAAGAAAAATAGATATCATTCATGATAATACTTGATAATTGGATATTTGACATTTTTGGATACCACGTTAATAATTGAAATCAATTTATTTTCTGTTTAATTGTTTTGGAACACTTATGAAAATATTTTTATAATCTTTATCGATTTAACCTTTCTACAAGATGTTTGCAAAAAATTTCATGTGAATGAAACTTTATAGACTTATACGACGCATATCACAACAAGATAGAATATTTTGATAGGAGATAAATTTCTATTTTATTAATAATTTCTTTTGATAAATTTTTCTATAAGTAAAGTATATGATCATCTATTTCAATTTTTTTTTATCGAAATTTTCTGATCATTCTCTATAGAGGAGGAGTTGACACAAATATCATTTTTACAAGTTCTTCAAGTTAATCCTTGAGCAACATATTTCTTTTTGAAAAGTTTTCAATACACTCATCGCTTTTTTGGATGCTTCACATATTAATTTTTGCATAATTAATCTGTTGCTGATATGAATATTTGATTATTAAATTGATATATAGCTTACTATTGATATATGAATTGTTTTCTAACAATAGCCTAATATAAAGCCATTGACATTTTTTAAGCAATTCTCTAAAGATATAATTGGAAAACCAAAAATTTCACTGTAACCATTTCAAAAAAAAAAAGGTACTAACTAAATTTTAAAAATGATAAGTAATAGGATAGGGAAAGTTAATTGACATTTTAAAATAATACTCTTAAAAAATAATTTAAAAAATTCTAATAAAATGTTTTTAATTACTAAAAATTCTCTTTAATTTGTTGTTTTTAAATTTTACTTATTCAATTAGGGAACAGTGATTTTGAATAGTGCAAAATAATTATTCTTCATTTTTGTTGATACTTTTTTTCAATTTTATTTATATAATATTTAATGATTTTAAATTTGTTGTTTTTATAGGATGATTGGTGTATGAATTTAATTAATTTAAATTTTTACTTTTTGATTTGAGATATTGTTAATGTTCTTATTGAAGATATTATATAATTGTGTACAATGTAATGTAACAACAATGAGCCAAATATAAATGTGAGAGTGCAGTTTCAAATTTCGAGTACTTATTTTTAGAATTTTAATTCTTTCGGTTACTCATTTATATCATTCTCCATTTTTGAGGATAAACATTTGAATAATTTGTGAAAATTTTAGAAGAAAAAAGTTTGTATTTGCAAATTACTTCAATGGAGAAATAAATATATCATCTATTCTCAAAAAGTAATAACTTATGAAAATTGAATAAATTTTTTATATAATTCAAATAAATAATTTTATTCGATGAACAAAAAAATTTTCTGCACTTATTTAACGGAAAAGGGCCTAAAATATCCTCAAAGTATTGAAAATGGTACAAAATTACCCTCCATCCACCTATTGGCTCCAAAATACCCTTCCCATCCACCTATTAGGTCCAAAATACCCTTGTCATCCACCTTTTGGTTCAAAATTGACCACATATTTAACGGTTTTATATTTAAACTATTTAAATATTTTTTAAAATACGTGATGCTCAACTATTTGTTATAATTTAACTTATTAGTATTATAAATCAATCTATTACCCACCCATTACTAATTAAATTCCTCTTAATAAACCCGTCATATTATTAATGCAAGTTACTGCCAATTGAGTGTTTTTAAAATTTATAGAAGTAAATAAACATACATTCAAGTGGCTAAATAAAAATCACCGATAAACTTAAAAGTCTGACTATGTTCATCTTAATTATTCTTACGTCTCAATTATGTGATGTTACTTCATAGGTAACTTTTTATCAAAATAATATATTAAAGGTTTTAAAACAAATCATAAATATTTATAAAATTAAATTTTAAAAAAGTGCATGAATTAATTCGAGATGTATTAATTCTTTACCTTTAATCATAAATTTCTAATTCAATCTTGAAAGAGAATCCTATTGAAAGCCTCATCCTAAATAAACGTCTCAACCTAAATTTAATTGGAGCTTAAATTCGGACTCGAATAATTTTGGATGTCATTTTCAGGAATCTATAATTTCATCATGTTTTAGTAGTGTTTATGACGATTTTGATATTAAAATTGAATTATTAATTAAGTGAGGTTTAGTTAGTAATGAGTGGGTAGTGGATTGATTTATAAATTATATTAATAAATTAAAATTATAATCAATAGTTGAACACCAAGTATTTTAAAAAATATTTAAAGAGTTTAATTTAAAAACAATTAAAAAAGTGGTCAATTTTGAACCCAAAGGTGGATGACAAGGGTATTTTGGAGCGAATAGGTGGATGAAAAGGACATTTTGGAGCCAATAGGTGGATGGAGGGTAATTTTATACCATTTTCAATACTTCAAGGGTATTTTAGGCCCTTTTCCGCTTATTTAAATGTTTTTTCTTAAATGACAAAAAACTACTTATCATTCTATTTGAAGTGTTTATTGCTTTTGTCTATCAACACAAATAAATGACAAATTGATTATACTAAAAAATGTGTAGACAAAATATAATTGGTATATAACTTTTACAAAAATTAAAGACAAAATTCAAAAAGTAGAATAACATACTTACAATTTGATATTCAAGTGATTAAAACTTTTTAGTTTTATTACGCTTAGAGCATTATATAATCATAGAATTTTTCTTACTTATTTTAAATATATATATATATATATATATATTAACTTATATCCAGTGACGGTGGACAAAAAGAATTACACCATCAACTCATTTTTAGAAATATTTATTTCTCTTAATTTAGTTATCATATTTTCATATTTAAAGATTAATGATTCTTTTAGCTTATCTTTTTTTATAAAGATGCTCTATAAATTTAAGATTGTTTTAAAATAACGTTCAAATATTTTTTATACTATCGACTTTGAGTATTACTTATCAAAGTTTATTTTTCAATTAGTTTTGACATTGTCGAGAAAATGAACTAAGAAGAGAAAAGTTGAAGTAATGGAAGCATCTATTCAAAAACTTTTTCATGTTAGAAAGAAAGACTTAATAAGTTATGAATAATTTTTTTTTATGAAATCAATTAGTCTAGTTTTTTTTTTAAAAAAAAAGAAAGTAAAAAATTATCATTAATGATTGTTTCAAATTGCTTCAATGGTGTTGATGGAAATGAGATAAAAATAATGAAAACAAGAAAAAAATGCAAAAAATCTTCTTATCTTTAGCAACCAAGAAGAATCCTAAACAAATTCATACAATTAATTTAGAGTTCAATTTATCATATAATACTTTTATTAGTATTATTATTTTAATATTAATAATAAGTAATATATTTTAAAAAATAAATATTTCTAAAAATGAGCTGTTGGTGTTATTTGTTTTGTCCACTGTCAGCGAATATAAGTTAATCTCTATCTATATTCTAACAAGAGGATAATATTGATAAAGTGAGAGTATGTGTGCTTTTGAACAATTTAATGTTTGATAAATAAATTAATTAAATAATATTAGAAATTATTGTTGTCAAATATAGACATTGAACTATGTTTATATATTGATTTTATTCATAGAAATATTTTATTATAACATATCAAGGTACTAAATGATAATATCTCTCAAATAAGTTACATAATACCATTCGATAGTTAGTTAAATTTTAAATTGTCAATAAATTAATATTAATAATTATATTTATAAACTAATTGTGCATCGCGCGCGTATGTGTACTAGTAAAATATAATTATAAAAGACTAATTATTAAATAAAATAAAATAAAATAGTTTATAAATAAAAATGATTTGCTATAACTCGCAATTGAATTGTTATAAGTAGTAATATTTCAAAAGTATGTTTAACTCATGTAATATTGTCTCTTAAATATATATGTAGTATGATTTTCTCTTGTAAGAAAAAAATATATTAACCATTTTCATAACAAAAATATATCAACTCTAAAAAACAAAAAGGAGTATATCAAACTCTTTTCCCTCGTTTCTTTTACTTGATATATACTGATATGAAGCCAAGAAATATTTATGATTTACACTTGGTAGAGGGCTAATCATAAGGTAATTATTTTAAAACCACAATAGAAGTGTTATTCAACCCCATAAGATACTAACCAACCTATTATCATGCACAATATTTCACTATTTTAGCCTTACCGCCACAAGTAGAGTTGCAAGAACCGCTGATTTTAGAATTAATGATCGAAAACATATTTAAAATATCATGTTTTACAAAAAGGGCTATTAGACACCCAATTCCCTTCTTCGAAAAGAGGGATTCATTCGCAAATGATATTTCTCGTGAATTTGAGGGATGAAGAAAATTAGGACTGCTAGCAGATATTGAGGGTAAATTTTATGGATGGTCCCATTATTACTTATTTACAAAAGTCACTTAAACATTTTTTTCCCAAACAAAAATTACAAATTTTTGATTATATTAACATGAAAATCACTCACCAACATGCACTGGGGGATTGAGAATTTCTATTAAGGGGGTTCGGAAAAAAAAGAGAATAGTGCTTAAGATTGAGATTTGAACCCTCAACCACTAAGGTCTCATTTGTTTGCACTTAATGGAGGTCTGAATCTTAATTATTCAGATTCAGTTTATTAAGTACATTTGATTTTTAGATCTGAATCTGAATCATTCAGATTCAGCCCATTAAGTTCATTTGTTTTATTTTTTAAAGAATCTCATAATGAGTCTGAAGAGGTCTGAATGAATCTGTAAGAGACTTTTAACAACATTCAGACTCATTTAATAAGTTATCAAATAATAAATCATCGCTTCTCTGCTTTAAGCGTGTCTTTTTATCTCATAACTAAAAACTTTCTTTCTCTCTTTTCTCAATCAAACACCATTTTTCCCCTCTTGAACTGGTAAGTTTTCATAAATACTTTCAAGTTTTTTTTATATTAATAATTTTTTTGTATTGACTGTATCAAGAACACTGTTGGTGTATTGGAGTTTATCAAGGTTTTTTAATGAAAAAAATTGTACTTCCAAATCATGATTGCTAGAACTTTTAAAACTTTTTTTTAATCAAAAGCGTTATATTTCGTTTAAATGAAATTTTTATGATATTTTATTAATTTAATATTAATTTCACATGCACATTCAGATATTGAAAACAAACACTATTAATTATTTAGTGTTCAGATTTACAGACCACATCTTAATATTCAGATCAAAACACCTGAATCTTAATGCAAATCTTAACATTTAGATGTGTATTCAGATTCAGACCTCTTAATCTTAATGGAAACAAATGAGGCCAAAGTCAACCTCTAATCTTATATTCAGGAGGTTCAAAATCAATACATAAACATAAAAATTCTTAAAACTACCTTAAATTCGGGTGAACCCCGACAGACTCTAGTCCACCCTGCCAACATGGGTTATAGTGAATTCACCTTTTGATAAAAGATTTTGAATTTGAATCCTGAGTGTGGAGAAAATTTTGTTGAAAGCGTCACTCCCAATTGAGTCTTACAATGCGTGATTCAAATATTATCATTATAATTAATTATTTTTTAAAAATGTTCGCATTTATTTGTAAAACGTGCTAACAAAAATGAAAAATGATCTAACCTAAATAGGGCAAAGGAAGTATACACTTATTCTTGAAAATGCAAACTCATAGTGACATTACTTCTTTTATAAAAAATAATCCGAAATACATTTATCAAAAGTTTCTTTCCTATTGTTGAAGCATGTACATTTTAATATTAAAGAAATGCCTTTTGTGAATTATATATAGCGATTATAAACGGTTAAGAAGTGACTTTTTTTATGTAACTCATGTAATCATTAGTATCATGATTCATAATTAATTATCCGCTAAAGTTTAAATTTTATAACCAAGATTAATCCATGTTTCACATTTTAATACCGCACTACTGTATTTTTCATTCTATGAAAGAATTTATTTTTTATTATATCTATAAATAATGATATTTCTTTCTTGCTTTGTGGAATGGGAAAGTGTTATATTGCGTAGGAGAATTAAGATTAATATTGCGATGAGAGTTTTATTTTTAAAAAAGGATGTTTTTTTTTAAAGTTTTAGACTTAACAACTTGCTAAGAGTTTGTTAGAATTATTCAACTTTGTCGGGTTATTATACTTTAGGGAATGAACATATTTCGTGCCTTAATGTAAAAATATTTTAATTTTTAATTTTAATTGCATTTTCAATAAACATTTTTAAAAAAATTCAATAGTTGCAATTGAAAAATCACAAATATCAAGTGAAAACTTTGATCATGCATTTTCGTTTCAATATAGCTCTCAGTTTAACATATGGAAGTTTAAGTAGTATTGTTACACTTGTTCAATAATGGTGATTTATAATTTTTAAAAAAAATTCTTAATCCTTTATGTTAGGTGGAAATAAGCTAGTGTTTTGAAGAATGACAAAGTCGTATAGAACAAGTTACATCAACATGATACAATTTCATCAATTCATCTAGTCTGACTGGGAGAAGGATATCGTGAGTAGGTTTTCCCAATCAAATAGGAAAACTGAACGAAGTAGGAAGTAGAACATACCACGTGAGCTTCCAACTCGAGTTCAAGTAGGAGTTCGAGTTGAAATAGGTTTTGAATTAAAGTTCAAATCAATAAATAGGGCAATAATTTTTTCAAGGAAGTTTGTGCACTTACATAAAGAGAAAAATAAAACATGATCAAAATTTTAAGAGAGTTTTGTACTTTACTTGGGGAGTGCTGCAAGTTTGTGAGAATTAATTGTCGTGAGATTGTAGTTAATAGTTATTGACTCCAATTAACTATTGAGCGTAGGATAAGTCTAACAAGTTTGAGAAACTTGAAAGATTTTAGAAGACTTAAACTTGGGTTTTTTTGTCTTGAGTAGGTAGGAATTAGAGTTTATAATTTCTTAGATTACATAGGTGTGTAATCATTGTGTTGTTTGAAGTTGAGATAACTAATACAAAGTTGTGAACTAATTATTTAGCAAGCACGTGTTCCTTTACAAAATTAAGAAGGTCATAATGTCAACAAATGGTATAAAAGCATGTTATCTTAATCAAGAATATAATAACTCAAGATAAAGATCACAGTGAATTTCACACCTCCTCTCGTACATGTTCAAGAACAACACGTCAACAAACCACCGTTATTCAAGGGGAAATACTACTCATGGTGGAAGGCTAGAATGGACGACTTCATTCAAGCTGAAGACTACAAGTTATGGGTGAGGGTTATTGATGGATCTTTGATGCCAACTATCAAGGTCAGTGAAGGCATGGATATTCCCAAGCCCAAATCTCAATATGGAGAAGCTCACTATAAAATGCCAGGGAAGAATGACAAAGCTAAATGTGTTCTAGTATGTGAGTTAGGATTGATGATTTCATCAATCGAATCTCATGATGCACTTCTCCAAAACAAATATAGGACACACTCCAAAATGCACATGAAGGTACTAAAGTTTGAAAGTTCAGGATTTCTAGACTATGCATGGAATATGAGTACTTTAAAATGAAAGAATGGAAAATCACCTCAAGACATGATCACCAGGTTTGGCACTATAATATACGAACTTATGTCTTCAGAAAAAATGTACACTACAGATGAATAAGTCGATAATGTTTTCCGAACTCTATCGTGGTCATGGGAAATCAAAGTAATTGCAATAAGAGAAGCTAAAGATCTAACAAATATGACTTTAGATGAATTGGTAGGAAACTTTGAGTATTTTCAAGTTTCAGTCAAAGAGTGGTGAGTGTTGACGCCAAATTTTGACCTATCCCAATAACAATTAGTTTTTGAGTTTGTCAAATTTCAGACGTTTTAAAATAATTAGTTTGGTATAATTTAAAATAGCTAAAGGGTTATTTTATTTACTTCACGTCATTTTCTTCATAATCTTTAAATAATATTCTTGTTTTATATAAATTTGTATATAAATAGCATTTTTTTAATATTCGTAAATCGTCTCGAAAATTTTTAGTTTTACTTAAATTGGATTTTAGTAACTTGTAGTTTGGTTTCTTAGTCTATAGTTATATTTAGAGAAAAGACATAAAGTGACACCTGAAGTTGTCCCGAATTTTTAATAAGACACATTAACTATGTGGGCGTCCTATTATCCCCCTTGACAATTCTGATAATATATTATTACATCATTTTTCAACCAATGCCAGATTTTAAATAGCAAGTGGTTATCACACACCAATCATTGTGTAACACGTGTTAATTGAATTTGAAATATATATAACTTTTTTTAATTTTAACTTTTCATTATTTCTCTCTCTTACTTTTTGACTTATCTTAATTTTATTGCTTTGATTTTAGTTTCACTTTAAATTCTTCACCTCCCACCCCAACCTCACCCCGCCCCTACGTCAAGTTGAGCCCTTTCATTTTTTTCTTCTTCTTCGGTCAAATTCTTTTCTTTTAAAATTATACTATTTTCTAGTATTTGTGTTATTGATAAAAAAAACTAATTATTTTTCTAAAAAAATCAAAATTTTGAAGGTACCACCAATTAATTTATCTCATTTCATATAACTTCAAAACTAGAAATGATAATTTTGAAAGAATCAAAATTCTCCGAAAATTGAAAAAGTTTAAGTGAAATTTGGATTTTAAAAGATAAATAACACCTACTAATTATCTTGAAATCTAGTGGGTTATCAAATTGTTCGAGATGTAATAAAATATTTAGATATAATTTTAAAGTTGAAGAGAGTTAAACTAATAATAGTAAAAAAGGAAGGTGAATTTGTGATAAAAAAGACATTGAAAGCGAAAAGTTATAATGAACATGACAATGAACTTTTGAAGAAGAAAGAAGAAAGAAAAGAGAAAATTAATAAGGAGAAAAAGTTAAAATAATAAAAAAAAACAAGAAATATATTTTATAGCAAAATACTTGTAAAAATAAATTATATTCGTTTTTTTAGTTTGTTCACGCCTTTAAGAGAGTACATACACTCTCCATGCTAGGTGGACAAAAAATGATGTAATAATATCAGTTCAGGATTGTTTAGGGTGTAATAGGACGTTTGCATAGTTTAAGTGTCTTTTTGAAAATCCATGACAACTTTAGGTGTCACTTTATGTCTTTTCTCTTATATTTATTAGTTTATCCTGTTATAATTTAAGTAATATATTATTTTATATAATTGTATATGAAATTAGTTTATTTTATAAATATTCGAAAATTATCTCGAAAGAATTTTGATTTTAGTAAGTATATTATTAAATTAATCTAAGTTTAAAATATGTTTATAATTTTGAATCATTAGTATAAAATTAAATTACTTATTTTATTTCATCAAAAATTAAAAGACTCGTTAGTTAATTTCGTTATTTCACCATTAGAGTTTATCCATAATTTGTCACTTAAATGCAAAATGGTTACGTTTTAATACAATTTATCATTTCAATCCCAACCCCATTCTTTTTTTTAGCATCTCAATCTCTACCTCAATAAACCTATTTTCCCAACACCCAACCCAACGCTTTTTTTTCCCTTTGGTTTGCAGAGATCAGCATACCCATTCCATATTTCCCAGGCCAAGTCCATTTTCTACCCGACCCGGTCCATTTAGCTATCCTAAAAGAGAACCCAGCAAACGAAATAGACAGGAAAGACAATAGATTTCCGGAGTCTCCCAGCAGCGACGTGTGAAGGCCACCCCAGACCCCTACACTCATCACTGCACCTCACGCGGTGGTGAGTTCACGAAGGAACGCGGTGCTAGACGGAAAGCAAAAAAATCATGCGTCTTCTTCCCCTTCTCTGCATCTCAGCACGATTTGGTACAAATGGCAGTGTGATGTGGCGATATCTTAACACCCCGCTCATCGTTGAGATGAAATCGGACGGTTCTCATCCTTTTTCCGTTGAAAAGTGAAGCAAGGTCCGTACAACCAGCAACTTTATCCTCATCTTGGAAAAAGATTTTTGAATTCGAAATTTGTGAGAGTGTCAATTTTTCCCTTTTCCCTCCAAAAATAAACCCTAATTCCCCCCTCTATTTATTCATCTTTTATCTCACTGTCATAGGGGGGATTATTTTTTTTTGAAGAAAACCTTTTGGGAAACTATTTGAGAATTGGAAAAAGTCACAAAGAGAGATACAAAGAGTTAATTTATGTAGAAAATTTTTACGCTTGAGAGCTTTAGGATTGTTCCCTTAATTTGGAAAGAAAGAAAATTCTTCCATACGAAGTCTCTCGAATTTCTGGTTAGTATGTCCGAATCAAAAGTCAATTTTGAGGTTGTGTGAGGAAGATCGATGAACCCTCTTCATCTATCTTCGTTAATTGCCCCTCCAAAAGGTAATATTACATTTTCGATCTTAGTCTCTTTCAGTGCGAGCGAATAGTTTGCATAGTTTATGATTTGATGTTGTGACATTTCTATTTGACTGATTCGAAGATAGTTTGTTTCCTTGATTGTTGTAAGTCATTTGAATGTGAGAATTTTGAATATATTTTGATTTGTTCTTTTCTGGAATGTTAGGTTTTATTTGCCCTGATTTCTTACCATAAATAGGTTTTCCTTTTAAGAAAAGGTTTTGGATTGACTAATCCTTTTTCTGGTAGGAAAAAGCTTTAGGACTCTATAAATAGAGGAATGTTCCTTCTAACTTAATCAGCATCCACAATGTAGTCTTAAGGGCTTTGAGAGTTTTGGTTAAAGGGAGAATTTGTGGGTTACAAGCTTGATACGTTATCACTTGTGTGAACCTCCCATGTATTCCGAGTGAATTGGTTGAGGTTGTTTCTCTCTGTATTTTGTACTCTCATATTTATAGTGGATTGCTCCTCTCCTTTGTGGACGTTGGTCAATTGACCGAACCACGTTAAATCTTTGTGTCTTTTGGTATATTTCTCGTTGTATTCTTACTCGTAGTCTTTTGAGGTTTGCTTTGCTAGCTTCCGCGTTTACACCTGCTTATTTTCGGTCCTAAAAAGTGGTATCATAGCCAGATTCAATGATGGAGTCAAGTTTAGTGGTTCGATAATCGATGATTGAACCAGGTTAGAAAGAGGTGTTCATCTTGACGGGTATAGTTCTAGCCGCAACCTTTTTGATAGTAATGAAGATTTTGTTGGAGAAATTGTTTCAGAGAGGTTCTCTTTGTTGAGACATAAATTTTGCAAAGGAGATTATGGAGAGGAGAAGCAAGTTGTTGAAGATTAAGTAAAGAATGTGGACAAACTTATTTTGTCAGAAATTCAGGCCAAGGGGGAGATTTGTTAGGTTTTATTTGCCCTGATTTCTTACCATAAATAGGTTTTCCTTTTAAGAAAAGGTTTTGGATTGACTAATCTCTTTTCTTGTAGGAAAAATGTTTAGGACTCTATAAATAGAGGAATGTTCCTTCTAACTTAATCAGCATCCACAATGTAGTTTTAAGGGCTTTGAGAGTTTTGGTTAGAGGGAGAATTTGTGGGTCACAAGCTTGATACGTTATCACTTGTGTGAACCTCCCATGTATTCCGAGTGAATTGGTTGAGGTTGTTTCTCTCTGTATTTTGTACTCTCATATTTATAGTGGATTGCTCATCTCCTTTGTGGACGTAGGTCGATTGACCGAACCACGTTAAATCTTTGTGTCTTTTGGTATATTTCTCGTTGTCTTTTTACTCTTGATCTTTTGAGGTTTGCTTTGCTAGCTTCCGCGTTTACACCTACTTATTTTCGGTCCTAACATGGAAATCAGTATTCTAACCAATTTTGTGATTCAAATTATTGTCGTCTCTTTGTTCTCTCGTTTCGAAATCCACTGTGACGATTCAGGATGTTGAAATTGCTTTAAGTTTGTTTCATATGTCATCTTCTATTTTGTTAAATATACAAGATTTGTTACTGCTCATGTGTTAGTGTGTAGTGGTTATGTTCAGTGCTACACAGTTCTGTTCTTATTCCTCACCCTTGTATAAATGAGATTGTTGTTGTTGTCTTTCAAATTCCAATCAAAGTCGTTACAAGTCGCAATTTTATTTAGTTTGGTTTATAGTTCTGCTGATGGTTCATCTATAAGTTGTCAATATCACGGGTCCATGTAGGATGCGATAGTTTATTTTCCTCCAACTTTGATTTTCTATCATGATTTCTGTGATTTAGATGTTGTTTGGGCTCAGTTTGAATGCGTTGTTCTCTGAAAAATTAGGAAACTATTTTTGATTGCACCATCTTGTTCACTAAAAACAAGATTTATATCATTCACAGTACACAAACTCCATCCTATTCATGTCTGAAAATCGTCTACACGCCTGTTAATTTTTAAGTATGTTATTCTGTTGTTTTGTTCCTAGAATCTGATCTTATTTACCTGCAATATCATTATTTTTTTAGTTAACCATTCGGTTTGGCATTACCTAGCTTAACTTAAACTGAATTCGAGCGTGTCATTAGTTTCACCTCATTTGAATATAATTGATTAGTCTGTCAATAATTCCTCGGGAAATGCATGTGCTAGTCGGAACTATCTTATTGGATTTACTTCGCTCTTATTCTGGAAATATGTATGTACTTGATGCACCTAGATAGCCGTCCTTTTCTTCGGCCTCTGCATTGCTTCATTAAAGAAAAAATTGGAACTTATTGATTTTGTTGGATTTTTTTTTTTGAGTTTAATAGTCTATTTATGAATTGCTTTGCTAATCTTATATCAAACAGACACTAATTCTTATTTATTTGTCATTTCATGTGAACTTCGTCCGAGTTCACCAAGAACTCTCATCTTTCCCTTTGCATCACAAGAGAGTCATAAAGACTTAATCCCCTCTACCGAGTCAGTCAATCAAGAAATTGATAAACAAATTTTGAAGCCGAAATAGCATGAAGAATTGAAGAAAGTCAAAGAGATTGGGCTAAAAGGCTCAAATTTATTTCTAGAATTTGTATTTTGTTATTTTTGAGTTTAATCCCTTATCGCCTTTTCATTTATTAACTATAGTATGATTTGTTTAGGACAGGTACAAATGGAAATGGGCCAAAGGCCCAAAACAAATAGGTTCAAATGTCGGTCAAGGCGGATAGAACTACATTTGGGCCCAACACTCTCTCTCTATTTCTCCCTTTTACTTTATTGCGTATTTTCTTGTTAATTAATTGTCGCTAGTTTTAGGGTTAAAAAATTCAAATCCTCGCAAGACGTCATCTCGTTTTAAATCGCTTAGTTAAATCAAGCAAATAACCATAAAAAAAATTAAATTTTACAAATCAAAGTCTCAATTAGATAGTAAAATTAACACTTCACTTTTTAAACAACTCTAAATATTTCTTTATCTCAAAATAAGTTCGACGTTTTAGCCAAACAAGTTAGTTGCCGGTAAACCATATTAACAGATATTTTAGGTGCCTTAAACACCTTCCTAAAATATAAATTATTAATCACCGAACCCCCTTAAGGTTTTCAATCGATTTTATGTTTAAATCTTTTGAAAACTAAGTTTTCTTAATTTTTCTCTAAAAATTAAGTGGCGACTCTAAAGAAGTCAAAACTAATAAAATATATTTTTTCTGTAAATAAAAAAAAATGACGACTCTGTTGGGGATTTGGAGGATTCTAACCTTAAAACTGAACTTATTAGGCTACGTGTAAATAACCGTTTACATGCTTTCTTTATCGTGTTATTAAATTGTTGCATTTTATGACATCAACTCCACAAAACGGCAAATAGTTTGCATTAGGACAAAGGAAGTTACGTGGTTTACCACGACTTCTTTCAGAAAACACACAAGTCTTATCTTTGGAAGTAGTAAACGAATAGTTGGCTTGCGGTCATCCAACGTCGTTTATTTGCTTCACCCTGTTATCTGTCCGACTCGAATAACCGTCATTTCTAAATCAGTTCTGGTCAACATAGGTTGGAGCGAAACCAAATCCAAATCTAAACATTAACCTAAGATGGCTTAACACCCAAAATGGCCACCTTGAGTCAAAAATGGCCCACGGCCTAATCAGACAATCATGCTTACATATTCAAATTTGAAGGATGTATATGTTATTTGAAAAATCATTGTTCCTTGGGGACCGAGAGTTTAATAGTTTGTCTTAGTCGAAAAAAGAGTTGTATAAGCCACTAGTCCTTCCAAAGGCGTCGATATTCGGAGAAGAGAAGAAGTAGAGATCGAAGGTCCTTATATGGAGACTTAGTTTAAGATTGTACCCCGGCGTGGGACAGATTATTTGTATCCCATTTTCCTACTGTGTATCCCCATTCAGTTTATTTATCAAGTTTGTATGTTTAGGACGCGATATTTATCTGTATACTTGTATGCTATGCTGCTTTGAATGAGGACGTTGTTAATCCACTCCTTGTCAAAAATTTCCAAAAAATATCTACAAGTCACAGATACTTAAAACTGAACTGTGTCGATAAGCTGGCAGATCATCCTTACTTTAAAATATCTAAAGGCTTAACAGATTCCTCTCCTGGTCAAAGTTCAGATAATGGAAAAAGCAACGATGGGGGATAAAAATGAAGAAATCAGCCTGGACGACGTTGTGGTGGCTCAACCTACCATCGCAGATCAAAATGAAATGATCATGCAATTGATACAGCAGATTGCCGAAATGAGAGTTGAATGCAGAGGAGACAAGATCTACCTCCACAGGGTTTTACTGCTAATGCTTCGACAGATGGAAGGCCTCCTCTATACTTTCCCTCTTCAAACATGGAACAGGCTCAGAATCAACCATCTACTCCTGCTCAAAATCCCTTAGTCATCCATTTAACCATGCAAAATCCTCAGTATGCGTCATCCTCCTACTAGAATCCACCACCTCCTCAAAACAATAATCCTCAAATACCACCTCCTCCTCAAAATACTAACCACCAAACTGCTCCACCCCCACAAAATCAAAACATAGTCAATACCTAAATATCCCTCCATCACCAAAATCAACATATTATCCTCCAAACATACACTCAAAACTACCAAACCACTCAAAATACCCTAAGTCCTTTCATCGCTCCACCCTTGCCGAGAAAAACCACTTTCCAAATTCCCGTTGCCAATGAGATGGATGTGAACGGTTCTGAGCTGGAAAACTATGAAGATCAAGAAAGAGAGTGGAGGTCGAAAGAAAAGGCCGTGATGGTAGACATAAAAGAGGAGATTCAAAGGGCAATGAATGAGGTACAATGCCTTCCTAATGTCGCCGGTATGAACTATGAAGATTTATACATTCATCTGAACTTGGACCTCCCAGAAGGGTTCAAGGTATTAAATTTTGATGTCTTTGAAGGAATAGCGAACCCTTAGCGCATCTAAGAGCCTACTGTGACTAGCGCATGGGAGTTGGGAGAGATAAAGTTGTATTGATGTGGATCTTTAGTCGAAGTCTAAGCGAAGAGGCTCTAGAGTGGTTCACATCCCACGAAACAAGGCAATGGCCTAGCTGGAATGCCCTGGCTAAGGACTTCATTGAACAATTTTCTTACAACGTGGAGATTGTGCCTGATTGCTATTCCCTAGAGAAGATGAAGCAGAAATCCAACGAAAGCTAAAGAGAATTTTCGTATAGATGTCGAAAGGAAGGATCTAGAGTTCGACATCCTACGTCTAAAAAGAAAATTGTTGAAGTGTTTGTGCTGGTTCAGAAATCGAGTATTATGACAGAATCATGCTGCTCGTTGGAGCAAATTTGCCGAGATAATCAAGGTAGGTGAGACTATCTAAGATGGATTAAGAACCATGAAGATTGCCCGTGTTTCCTCCTCGCCCGGATCCTCGGGTTTGTTAAAAAAGAAAAGAGACGATGTGTCTATTGTCTCTTTTGAGGGGAAGAAGACCCCAAGGAGATCATCGTCATACCTGGGTCGTTCTCAAACTTCACAGAGTTCTTGCCAGGCTTGTTACACAAAAGTTGATTATCAAAAAACTCCTCCCCATAGTTACAAAAATGTCCCCCCCCCCCCCCCCCACTTACCAAAATATTCCCCCTCCGAATTATCAAGCTCCACCTCCCATCTACCAAAATCCACTCCAGCTTACCGAACTCCGTCTCAATATTACCAAAGCGCTGCTCCCAACTGTGTAAACGTGCAGTCAAATAATTGAGCACCTCCCCCAATATATCAAGCCCTAGATACAATGTACCAAAATACCCCTCCAAACTACCAAGCTCTATTGCCAAATTACAAGACTAATCACTACCCAAGATATCAAGCTCCCCGTCAAAATGTCCAAAATTATCATCAGATGCCTCCTTCTCATCAAGGCAACTACGATACCCCTCGTCCCAGATTTGAGAAAAAAACGGCCAAAATATTTACTTTGCTTGCCAAAAGTAGAACAAAATTGTACGAGTAATTAACTATTGCAGGTTATATCCATCCAGTAGGTCCCAAGACAGTGGACACTAGCTCCAGATTTTACATACCTGAACAGAAGTATGCATATCACTCTAACAGCATTTGACATGATACTGAGGATTGTATTAACCTCAAGCACAAAATCCAGGATTTGATTGACCAGAAGATGGTCTCCCTCCAGACCGTCGCGTCCAACATCAGAAGTAATCCATTGCCAAATCATGGAGTTGTCAATATCAATATGATAGAGACAGATGACGATTAGAGTGTGACAAATACGATTGTTTCGATCGTTCATGATGAACTGGAAAGGGTCGTAACTTCGTTGAACATCAAAGAGAACAAGGAGTTTGTGATTATGACACCCGAGAAGGTTGTTGCCCTGGTGACAATAAAAACGCCTGTTCGACCAAGATTCGTAATTGAAATTGCTTCTCCTCAGGGTATGACAATGTCTAGCAGATGTTATATGCTGGAGAAGTTGGCACATGGAGGAGAGAATAAAGAACAAGCAAAGAGGCCGATAAGTGAGGCTGAAGCTAAAGAGTTTTGGAGAAAAATGCAGCCAAAAGACTATCCGATCGTGAAGCATTTGGAGAAGCCCCGACTCAGATTTCTATGTGGACCCTGTTGATAACTTTGCAACTGCATAGGAAAGCCTTGATGATAGCTTTAGATGACATGTATGTGCCTGCGGACACAAGCAGTGAAAATGTGACGTCCATGATCAACCAGGTCATTCGTGGACATTGAATCAACTTCTGCAATGAAGAGTTGCCTTTCGAATGGAGGATGCATAACAAAGCTCCATGTCATCATTACGTGTCGAGACAAGATTATAAATCGTGTCTTGGTTGATGATAGATCTGGTCTCAACATTTGCCGGCTATCGACTCTGAGGCAATTAAAGTTTGACTTGGGGAAACTTCAACAGAACCAAGTCAATGTGACAGATTTCGATGGGGTGCAAAGAGTCACGCTAGGGTAGTAAACCTGATCATTCAGATGGGTCCTTCAGATTTCAATGTGGAATTTCAGGTGTTGGACATCAACACTAGCTACAACCTTCTTTTGGAAAGGTCGTTTATCCAAATTGCTGGAGCTGTGCCTTATACTTTTCACAGATGATGAAGTTTGTTTGGAAGGAGCAAGAATTGGTTATTCACGGTAAAGGAAGCCACTCTGGTGGGCATGCGCCAATCGTTGATGAAGTCTCTTGATGCTGCGGTTTTTACACGGTGGAGCTAGTAAATGCCATCGATGAAGATTTGGCTCCACAGCCCCCTATGCCCTCTGTATACAAGATGATTGCTACAGTGATGCTCAATAATGGATTCGAGCCAGGTTTTAGATCGGAAAGGAATTTCTAAGGAATGGTCGAGCTTATTCAAGTTCCCGCCAAAGAAGCAAGGTTTGGTTTGGGGTACTTCTTCACAGCCGATGAAGTGGAAATGAAGAACAATAGTGGTGATCAAGTATTGGTCCGGGCAATCCCTCATCTGTACCTGTCATTTGCAGTTCGAGAGTATATCGATTGTGATGGCCTTGGGGAAGTAATCTGGGACCTTTTTGAAGAAATTGATGTTGTCATAGAGGACGAGGTAGAGACATTTGGTATTTGTGATGCTGAGCCTGGGGAGCAGCTGTAGAACTGGACCTCAACACCAATCTTGATTCCCCAAACGTCTTGGTAGAAAGGACTTTGTTTATGCTTGTTTTGAAAATTGGTGGTTGTCTAGAAGAGGCCCGAGACCCACCATTTTACAGTTTCTTTAATTGCTGAATTTTGAAATTTCCTTGTAATGTTTTAAAAGGCAATATGGCCCTTCGGCATGGCCAAAGTTTGCGTTTGCTTTTCAATTTGAATGAAAGTCCCTTTTATCGAACACTTGTTTATTTTCTTATTTTCTATATTTTACTTTTCTAACTTTGTCTATTCATGATTTCAATAATATTAATATAAAACCTGCCAATGTCATGTCATGAGCCAAATGAACAAAATGAGGCAGGTGATGACGAAGGCGAAGAATAAGAGGAGAAAAAAATGAGGTACCATAATATGTCGCTTAGGAATTTTAGCAGTTTGAGAATAAACATAAGCCAAATTTGGAAGAAACTGAAACTGTGTATCTTGGAGACGAGGAGTGTGTCAAAGAATTCAAAATTAGTCTTCATCTAAATGAAGCTTAGAGAAGGGACCTGATTCGTTTGCTTATTGAATACATTGATGTATTTGTATGGGTCTACATCGATAAGCTAGGCTTGAGTACGAATGTAGTGTCCCAAAAATTGCCAATTAATCCATGTTTCAGTCTAGTAAAATAAAACACTCGAAAGTTAAGACCCGAGTTAAGTTTAAAGATTAAAAAGGACATTACCAACCAAATCGAGTCTCAATTGGTAACAGTGATGCAGTATCCGACTTCGTTGGCCAATGTTGTTCCAGTCGTCAAAAAATGGGAAAATTCGAATCTGTGTCGATTACAGAGATCTCAACAAAGCAAGACCAAAAGATAATTTTCCTTTGCCGAACATTCACATTCTGATCGATAACTGTGCTAAGCATGAAATGCAGTCGTTTGTGGATTGTTACGCAGGTTATCACCCGATCTTAATAGATGAAGAGGATGCAGAAATGAATGTTTTCATTACACCGTGGGGTGTATATCATTATAGGGTGATACCATTTGGTCTCAAAAATACGGTGCTACTTATATGAGGGTTATGACAACTATCTTTCATGACATGATACACAAAGAGATTGAGGTGTATGTCGATGATGTCATTATCAAGTCCCGCTAGAGTTCGGATCAGTTGAATTATTTAAGAAAGTTTTTTAATCGTTTGACTTGGTACAACTTGAAGCTTAATCCCCCCTAAATGTGCTTTTGGGGTGCCAGCCGACAAGGTGTTGGGATTTATAGTCAGCAGAAGGGGTATCGAACTCGACCCTTCCAAGATCAAGGCAATTCAGGAATTACCTCCTCTGAAGACGAAGAAAAAGGTGATGAGTTTCTTGGGAAGGTTAAACTATATTAGTCGATTCATAGCTCAATCCACCGTGGTGTATGAGCCTATCTTCAAGTTATTGAAAAAAGATGCTTTGACAAAGTGGACTGAAAAATGTCACACAACTTTTGATGCCATCAAAATTATTTGTCCAATCTGCCAGTGTTGGTTCCTCCACGAGAAGGGAGTCCATTGTTGTTGTATTTCTCTATCTCAGATAGCGCATTTGGGTGCGTGCTTGGTCAACATGACGAGACAGGGAAGAAAGAGCGAGCTATTTATTATTTGAGCAAGAAGTTCACTCCATACGAGGGTCGTTATACTCTTTTGGAGAGAACGTGTTGTGTTTTGACTTTTATTGCACAGAAATTGAGGCATTATTTGTCTTCTTATAGCACGTATCTCATTTCCAGAATGGACCCATTGAAGTATATCTTCCATAAGGCGATACCGACTGGAAAGTTGCCTAAATGGCAAATGCTCTTGAGTGAATTTTGATATTGTGTATGTGACTCAGAAGGCGATAAAAGCACAAGCCTTGTCTAATCATCTTGCAGAGAATCCTGTTGACAAAGAGTATGAACCGCTGAAGACTTACTTCCTCGATGAAGAGGTATCGTTTATGGGCGAAGATATTTTTGAATTATATCCTGGTTGGAGGGTATTCTTGATGGAGCAGAAAATCACCCAGGAAGAGGTATTGGAGCGTTCTTAGTGTCAGAATCTTGTCAACACTATCCGATGGCAGCTAAACTCCAATTAAATTGCACAAATAACATGGTTGAATATGAAGCTTGTATCCTTGGTTTGAAAATGGCCATCTACATGAATGTTCATGCTCTTCTTGTTCTTGGAGATTTAGATATGTTGATTCATCATGTTCAAGGAGTATGGGATGTGAAGAACCCAAAAATTACACCGTACGTGTAGTAAATACAGAAGTGGTATAAAAGATTTCGCAAGATCGAATTCAGACACACTCCCAGAACACAGAATGAGTTAGCCGATGATCTTGCCACCATATTCTCAATGATTGAACATCTGGATACTGATTATATTGATCCTCTAGATATAGAGCTGAAAGAAAATCCCGTCCATTGTTCACATGTTGAAGCAGAACCAGACGGTTCGTCATGGTATTTTGATATAAAGAAGTATTTGGAGATTGGAATATATCCTTAGAATGCAACATTCAACCAGAAAAAGTTGATACATCGTATGGCTCTCAATTTCTTTCTAAGTGGGAAAATCCTTTATTGGAGGATTGCTGATCTAGGTCTTCTTAGATGTATTGATGCCGTCGAGGCTGCAAAGCTTCTTGAAGAAATACACTCTGGAGTTTGTGGTACGCATATGAATGGACTCACTCTAGCGAGGAAGATCCTTCGAGCCGGTTACTTTTGGAAGACTATGGAGCATGATTGTTGCAAGTTTGTGCAGATATGTCATAAATGTTAAGTTCACGGTGATTTGATCCGAGTGCCGCCTCACAAACTCAATGCTATGATTTCACCTTGGCCATTTGTAGCTTGGGGCATGGATATTATCGGTCCAATAGAGCCAGCCGCTTTTAACGGACAAAGATTTATTTTAGTTTCCATTGACTACTTCACCAAGTGGGTGGAAGCAGCTTCGTACAAGTCGATGACCAAGAAACTAGTAGCTGATTTTGTTCGCAACAATCTGATTTGCAGGTTTGGAGTACCAAAATCCATCGTTACTGATAATGGTGAAAATCTCAATAGTCACTTGATGAGAGATATATGTGCGCAGCTTAAGATTACTTACCGAAACTCAACCACTTATCATCCTCAAATGAATGGAGTTGTAGAAGCCGCCCCAATAAGAACATCAGGAATATTATGAGGAAAATGATTGACAATCACCGAGGTTGGAAAAAGATGTTTCCATATCTTTGTTGGGTTATCTAACGACTGTCAGATCGAAAATTTGAGCTACTCTATATGGAACAGAAGCAGTCATACCTGTTGAAGTTGAGATACGGTCCTTGAGAATCGTAAAAGAAGCTGAGTTGAGTAATGTTGAATGGGTCAGCAAGTGGATCGATCAATTAACACTAATTGAAGAGAAAAGAATGGTTGTTGTTTTTCATGGCCAACTATATCGACTGAGGATGAGTCGTGCTTTTCACAAGAGAGTCAGAGCCAGAATTTTCAAAATCGGTCAGTTGGTCCTTAAGCGCATTTTTCCCCATAAAGATGAGTACAAAGGGAAATTTTCACCGAATTGGCAAGTACCTTACACGGTTTGCAAAGTATTTTCTGGAGGTTCTTTGATCCTGTTGGAGATGGATGGCACCGTATGGCCGAAACCGATCAACTCAGATGTTGTCAAGAGATATTATGTGTGAAGCTTTAGTTTGTACTTCTGTCATTTACTTGGAGTTTATAATTCCTTAGATTAAATAGGTGTGTAATCATTGTGTTGTTTGAAGTTGAGATAAATAATACCAAATTATGAACTAATTATTATTTTACGAAATTATTTACTACAATTCTCAAACAGCAAAGAATAAATATGTGATCCTTTACGGAATTAAGGAGATCATAATTTCAACAATTTCTATTACTGTATTTATTATTTCCTATCTTCAAAAATGTGATCATGAAATGTGTGACACTACTTTTTATTAACATCAATTATTATTCAATTTCAAAAGGGTCAAAGAAATATGAAAGCTAGTGTTTGATAAAAAAAAATATAGATATTTTTTATCATTTATTTGGTAAAGTTTCACCATGTGTTTGACTATATATTTTGAGATAAATATTTGGGTTTTTAAAAAAATAAAATATACACATGAGCCTTCAAAGTTATTAAAATTACTCAGAAATTTGTATTATCATAATATAATAGACATGTTCCAAGATACCTTATAGCATCACTGATGACAATCAACAAACAAAAAAATAACAATATGGACAAGAATAGTATAATAATCACGTACTCAAAAATGTGTCACTTATTCAGGATAAATTATAATTCATTAAAATATTAAAATTTGACCAAAATTCTAGTTTTTTTCTAGAAAATGAAAACTTGAGATCTATGTCTGCCAAATAATAAGTAACATGGACAAACACTAGTTTTCAAAATTTTTCCCAAATATATCTGTGTACAAAGGACACCGAAATGTTTTGACATGAAAAGATAGGTTCATGCACCATGGTAAGTTGTGTGTATAAATCAAATGAAATGAGCAGAAAACGTGTATACATCATAATTCATAAATTTAAGAATAATCACATGTTATAGTTTGTTTTTATATTGATTGTTTGTTGATTTTTTGCTCTAATCATATGAAGAAACTAAAAATATGTTCTGTAGCATTCTTGAAATGAAAATGTATCAAAACACGTGATTTAATTTTTCTACTAGTCACATTATGCTGAATGCTTGTTAATAAATAAATTGTTTTATACAATGAGTGCAATTAGAGGAAACTAAAAATATGTTCTGTAGTATTCTTGAAATGAAAATATATCAATACATGTCATTTAATTTCTTCATTAGTCACATTATACCGGATGCTTGTTAATAAATAAATCCTTTCATACAATGAGTGCTGCTGAAGAAACTAAATATATGTTCTGTATCATTCTTGAAATGAAAATATATCAAAACATCTGATTTAATTCTTTTTACTAGTCACATTATGTTGAATGCTTGTTAATAAATAAATTCTTTTATAGAATTTTATAGTTAGTAAGCATGTTGTTATAACCAAAAAAAGTTAGTAAGCATGTTAGTTGCAACTCTTTTTTGATTCAAATAGTGAAAATTATGTGATATTAAAAATAATATGCTAACTTAATTAAAAGCAAAATGGATGAATGAATTTTTGATTAATTTAATTGAATACAAAAGAAAAGAAAATTTCAAACAATTACTCTATTGGGCCTTATATAAGGTGTTCGATGTCATATTATGATGTATTTCATGTTAGTCTAGGGTTTTTGCCGATAACCTGTTTTTGAAAATGCAGCCCACATTATTTTTTAACATATCAGAATACATTCACATATTTCTCAAGAAATAAATTACTCCTAGATTATTAGTTACAAAAGTTTTTGTGTATCAAACACATGTTTCTGTAGTTATGGAGATTTATTAATATGCATCAATACAAGTTAGTGATTGCACGTTGCTATTGCTAATTTTACTTGGAATAGGGGTGGCAGTACATAGTAAGTACTATAGTATATAGTAATCAATTTGCATAGATGACTTTTTAAGTCTTTTTTGATATATGTCTATTTCTAACTTCTTTCTCAACAAACAAAGGAGACACATGCAATTTGTTAGCCTAGCCCCTCCCTCGCAGAGCTTTAAAGTTTCTTAAATGCTAATCAACTAATCTTATTCACTTTTTCACCCTTGTAAATTTTGAAATTATACATGATTATGTACTTTGGAACTTTTGTATATATATTGTGATAACATTATGAAATGAATGTATAAAATATATTTGCCTCCGCTTGAATTTAAATCTGAGAATATACTTGGGTGCATATTTATTTCTAGTCTAGATATTGATAATCCCTTTTTTTACCTTTTTTTTTTACTGCAAGAGAGGCTTGTCATAATGAGCAATAGGATAATAAATAGAACAAGCTAATTGATACTCCCTTCGTCCGATATTGTTTGTCATGGTTTTTATTTTTAGAGTCAAACTTTAAAAACTTTGACTAACACTTTAAGATGCATTTTTTCATCATATTAATATGCAAAAAATTGTAATTTATAGTACTTTTCATATAGTTTTAGAATATCTAATTTTATAATTTAAAATATCGAATTAATGTGATCTAATTTACCTTTGAAAATTAGTCAAATTAACTTTCGATAACCATAACATGACAAATATTTTCGAACAGAGGGAGTATTACTTTACTAATGACAAATTTGAGGACAAAGAAGCTAGGTTCAAGTGCTCCTTTATTTTGTGAAATAAAATGATGGAAATCCTATGATTATAAAGAGGCAAAGAATCCATAATGTTCATTCTTTCTACTCCCTTCATTCCTATTTATACCTCATCGTTACTAAAATATTTTTAAATACTTCTTCCGTTCATATTTATAGTTTGTCCTTATTAAAAATAGATGATTCTTAATGTTTTTTATTATTTCATAAAACCAATGCACAAATAATTATATTCTTTATATTTATCCTTAAGAGTTATTAGCTTTGAAAGTAAAAATTTGACTAACATAGAAAAATTAAATGATGAGTATGTGTTCATGGCCAATTTACTTAATCAAAATAAATTAATTTTTATTTATTTATTAAAAACTTGTCTTCAAGAGATCACTAAATATATAAAAGAACAATGGTAAACTTACGTAGTTATTAATTTATGTTCATTTATTAAAAATTAAGTTTTAAGAGATTACTAAATAAGAGAGCAACAATGATAAATTTACCTCATTTCTTAAATAACTTCAAATCTAAAATTGTGATATATAAATGAATGAGTAAAAATCATTGCACCCCAATTTGCTATTAAAAATCAAACTCACCTCAAATTTGGACAAAAATCAAACTTCCCACTTTATCATAATTTTAAGAAATCAAATGCTTATTATACCCCTTCATTAATTCTTTTTTACTTCTTTAAAAATCATGTTTTTTTAAATTATGTAACGAAAATTTCATAAAAGTATAAACATCATCTTTTGGACGCAAAAAGTGAGAAATATTGATTAAGTATATGAGCTAACGGGGTTTTATAATGAACTAAATTAGTATAATGAAAGAAATATTTTATTAATGATAATCAAAACTCTAATATCTATTTACACAAGTAAAAATAATAAAGAATAATAAATATACAAATATATTTCAATGTAGAAAATATAACATAATTAATTTAAAACTTGATTATTTATAAATTTTATTTTATACAAATTTAAATTATTTCAAACTTTAAACTATAAATTTAACTTAGCTTAACTATAATTTATGTAATAATCCATTAATATCAGTCAATATTTATTTATTCATTTAGAAAATAGAGAATTTTCCGTACATTTGCTTGACACTCATTCTATAATTATTTTGATTTACTTTTCCAATTAATGAAATCAAAAGAATTTTTTAATATTTTTTCTACCTTCAATATCAAATAATTGCATATAATATAGTAGTCATCCATTTCAATGTTTTAAAGCATTATTAATAATATTACTTTGGAAAATACAACTCTAATAATTGTTTAAGGGTCATCATATATTAAAAATGTGTCGACCAATATGAAACATATGGAGTAAATAGTGGAGAAAAGCAAAAATATGTGTATACATGCATATATACACGTTAAATGTATATTATATTAAAATAATAGTCATGAAAATAATATTAAATTTTGTCACAAATCCATAAAGATACCATTCTACTTATAATGTTTATGAATTTAAACAAAAAGTATAAAACCTAGATTAAAAGCAACCGTTGGTGGTGGGGGATAACACTAGTTATTTCTATTTTACTCTTAGATTATTAGTCTTCAAAGTATATATTTAATGAACATATGAAAATTAAATAATTAATTCGTGTCAATTGGTCACTTAAATTAATTAAAATAAATTGATTTGTGTTCAGTTATTAAAAAATTGATTTCAAAAAAATACTAAAAATAAAAATATAATGATAAACTTAATTTTTTAAAGGATGTAAAAGTTAAAATCAATATATATATATAAATGAGGATCATAGAGGAGCTGATGTGGCACATCTCTATGGCCTCCATTCCAAAAAAAAAAAATTCCTCCTTTTTTTTAATTTTTTTCATTTCTTTTCATTAAATAATTTGTTTATTAATTAAAAAATTCATTCATATTTATTATTCTAATTATACCTAATAAGTTAGAACAAAACTTCCATCTATTTACATTCCCTACTTAAATAATATGTCTTTTCAACTTATTTTTAATTATTCTTATGGTTTACACAAACTATAAATAACAATTATTTATGTTCAATGATCATTATCATTTTCTCATTCTTTCTTTTTATTAGTATAGTTTTTTCCTCTTTTACATTTTTTTCTTCATCTTTTTCATCAATCATGTACTTAATAAGTTCACCATATGATCTTCATATTGATAAAGATCATAGATATATTCTTCAAGATTCATCAAATTGATGTTTGCATTAGTTTGATACAAGTTTATGAAAATGAAGAAGGAATCATAATTATTTCAAGATTTGAAGATGGTCATATTAGTAAAATTTTTTGAATGATTTCCAAATATTTTGAAGATTAATTCATTCATGTATTGTTTTGATTATATTTTTTAGTTAGATATATAATTTCATGTTATTCAACAAAAATTAAATTATGAAACTCTACTAATCAACACATTAGAAAGCTCAATTAACATTATTTTCTTCATTTTACTTTGCTCTTTTTCTTATTATTATTATTATTATTATTATTATTATTATTATTATTATGTGAATGAATGAAGATGAAAAGTTATATACTTTTATTTTTATGTAATTTTTTCGTCAAGTTCTAATTAATATTTTAATTTTTGTCACAGTTAAAAAATATAATATTGCACATGATACATTTCTTATAGCTATTGCATATCGATGTTCCTAAAAAATATATGATATAATTTATCATATTAAAAAATAGTCATAGACTAAACAAAAAATAAATTAATCATTTTTTAGTACTTTTAAAAAATTTAATGAATAAATAAATTATTTAATGAAAAGAATGAAGAAAAAAAATTTCCCTTAGTCACATTAATTATATTAAAACTAAAAAGTGTAATTTATTTAACTTCTCTTAATTATTGAAAATGAGAAACATAAAAAAAAAGTGATGTGACAATTATCTTATCTTTATTGACCTTTCTTCTATTTAAATTAATTAATTTTTGTAAAAGTAATTTACTTAATTAATTAAAAATAATTTTATTAATAGAAGAACATTTACAATAAAAACTTTTCACATACTACTTTATTAGGAGTAAATAATAATCATCCATAACTCACATCTAATTTCCAATCCTAATAGATTAATTTTCCACTTTTTTTTTTGACCTTCTTCTGATTATAATTTTAGAATAACAATTTTTAAAAAATATTTTAAGTTATTTTCTCTTTATTATTTACTTACAACCAATATATCTATTTACATATAAAGTTAGAATGTTAGAAATAAATAAGATGATGTGGTACATTTATCTCACTTCCGATCACATTTATCTTTTCTCTAAATTATTTAGCATTTTTTTATTTTTCTTCACCAGTGTGATATTGTAAAATATATTTTCAAAATTTCCTCTTCAAATAATTACTTAATAGTATTATTTTGCATAATTAACATTTTTTTACATATGTAACTTTTATTTTTAATTGTTAATTGTTAATTAATAATATTCATGACTTCAAAACCTTTCACGTGGCTAACCCCCTAAAGTAATTAATGTGCAAGTTATATAGTTTTTCTTATCTTACTTAGTTGCTACAAGTAACAATTTTAAAGAGATTTTTTATAGAGTTTTTGTATTTTATTAGTATTTTTTATATATTATAAACTCATAAATGTTTATTAACAGTTTGGTATATTGCAACAATTGCTTTTTTTTTCGTTCTGTAATAATAATTATTGTGTTGCTATTTTTTTTAATAAATATTGAATGTTTGCTTTTCATTTTAGATTCATGTTAAATTAAAAAAATTAAGTAGAGTATATTGTTAGTTGAATAATGAAAACATGATACTCCTATTGAATTGCTTATGTAGTGTTGACATGATTTCTCAATATACCGAAGATGATTTTCACCAAAATAAAAGTCAACCTTTATTATTTTACAAGCAATAGATTCTAAAAGATGTAATTATTTTAGATAAAATAATATGATAAGCATGACTTGAAATTAGTTGTATATTTCCACTCTAGGAATTTCATTCACACACACACACACACACACACATATATATATATATATATATATATATATATATATATATATATATATATATAGATATATATATATATATATATATATGATATGTTTTCTAATTTATTAAATTATTGGTTATCAATTTATTTAGAGTAACTTTTTTCATTAATATTTTTTTTATGAACACTGTATAATTTAACTCCCTCCTAAAACATAATTTAGAATTTACTACAGCCGCATAAACAAAAAGAAAATTTTCATGAAATTATTTTTCTTTCTTTACATGTTTCTAAAGATAACATACCAAATAGATTATACGAAATCAACTATATTTAAAATACTAAAAGCATAGATAGTGAACAACAAGTTGAAAAATATAATTTATTGGGTTTAATGATAATAATGTTTGACTCGATATATTTAAACAAAAAAACTTATTCATAATTCTAATAATGTCCGCGCGAAGCGTGGATATGTTAACTAGTAATTAAATAAAAATAAAAATAAAAATGTTGAAAGTAACAATTCTATAGTCGTAGTGAGTACTAGTCATTAATTCAAGCTGCTTTTGGTTACTTTAACAGAATTCTTGATTATTTTAGGTGTCATTACTTATTGTGGGATAAAGTGGTTGAGGTTATTCATAGTCTTTCATCTTAGAAGTGATTTTTGATTTAAATATTGTCGAGATGATAACATACTTTGTACGTATTGATTATACGGAAAGACATATATTCCTTACTAAATTTATATCGAAAAAATCTATTACACACTTAAATTATCATGATAACTTATTATATATCTAATTAGTTAAAAGTAAATTATTTATTCGTAAAATTGACATGACAAAATAAAATAAAATAAAGACAAATCAAGCGTATCAGATAATTATTAAAGTAAAAAAAAAAATCAGAATTCTCCTTATACCCCACCACCATATCTCTTCTTCTTTCATATCTTACACCCCTCATCTACTTCACACCCATTAAACTTAAATTAATCAGTAACAAGAAGCAATGTAGTGACAAGTTACTTCAAAAACATCACTTTTTTATCCATAAACCTCCCAGCAAAAAAGCAAAAAATCAAAACAGTACCAGGTGACTTAATATTTATGGATTTTGATTTGTGTTTATTCATGTCAGAGGCGGGGTAAAATCTTGGGCATTTCTCAGTCGTGGAGCTATGATGAGACTTTTTTAGTAAACAAGATGAGCGATTAATTGAAAAGGGGAAGAAAATTATTTTCCTATTATTTCTATGTTTTAAAAACTTCCATGAAAAACATAGAAAAAAGAAAAATAAATTTGTTTGCAGATCTAAAAAAATATTTGCAATTGGAAGCTCGATTTTCATGTCAATCAATGGAAGAAACTGAATCAGTCTTCTTGTTGTTCATTTTGGAATGAAGGAAATTCTTTCACTATACGAATCAACTTCGAATTTCGTAAAGTTTTCTTGCCGGCCATTGTAGAAAGCTTCTTCTTTACAATTTTGCTATGAAGAAGATATAATTATTAGAGAATTATACTAATTCATTAGAAACTAATTAATGTAAAATATAGTTAAAAAAATTAATTCATAAAGAAATTAAAAATTATAATTTCTGACGTGACGCTGATGTATCGCTGATGTGGCAGCAACTGTAATACACCATATACTTCGAGAGTAGTGTCAGACCCCTTAGGATGATATTAAATTCATTTTTCAATAGTAAAATTGTATAATAGATCATCATAATAGTTTAAACGTGTAACTGACTTTTTGGACAAATTTGGAGAAAATTTATGTCTTTTCCCTTAATCATATGGATAACATGCTTATTTTATGTGGATGTGATATCAGAATACACATGCTCAACTTGTCATACATATATAATCTTCTTAAAATGGTGTTGAAATTCTCGATATTACACAAAACTCATCATGATAGCCCGATTGGAGAAATAGAATATATATATATATATATATATATATATATATATATATATATATATATATATATATATATATAAAAGACACAATAGTAACACTACTTCGAAATAATATGAAAACTAAATGAAAGAAATTAAGAGACAAAATAGCCTAAATTATGAGACAAAATAAATGTATTTATGTCATAAATTAGTACACAAAAATTTATCTTTTGTCTAGCTTTAAGTGGAAATATTTTCTAATTCTTTTTTTTTTTAAATTATCAAGAAATCTGCCATAATTTTCCTACATGGTGGTCGGTGGAGGTTTATGCACTACAGCACAAATGATCATTAGCAGCAATTAAGTATGTATTTTTAGCGGAAATTTTCACTCTTTGTATATGTCCCTAAAGTTTTTAGCGACATTGGTTCTAATGTACTTAATTAATGCCAGTAAAGGTTTTAGCATTCTTTTTTAATGTCTAATATTTAATGCCGCTAAAAGTTATTTTTGTTATAGTGATGTTTGACTATTTCTACACCAATATATGTCTTGACTATGAACATATAATTGAATTTTGATGGCGAAATATATTATGCCCGTCTAATTCAAAACATCAATTCTAATCCATAATTTTCCATTAACATCACTTTTCTCGATTCTAGATGAATTCAAACTAAGCTAATTAATTTATTTAGTTGAAATTTTCTAGATATAGGAAGTACTCTACAAATGCTAATTGGTTTCACCTACTTTCCTGAGCCAATGTCCCAGGCAGGTCAGACAATTTAACTACCATTACATTAGTAGTTGCACTTTGTACCGGGGGTTAGGTGGTTGCTGCTCTCTATTTAGGAAAGGAACTAAACTAACATGTCTTCCTAAATATATATAAGAAACACACTTAGCTTCTTTCTTGCTCCATTTAGATACTATTCAATGTCTAGGACCAGTACCAGATGGACACTTTCAGGGATGACTGCTCTTGTCACCGGAGGCACTCGTGGAATAGGGTAAACCAACTTCAATGTCTTTCATAGTTAGAGGAAGTGTGTCATTGAGTTAGATTTGAACCATTAAAACAGAAGAAGCATCTTATAATAATGGTATTGATGTATGATGTAATTCGTTTTAGGCATACTGTTGTGGAGGAACTAGCGGAGCTGGGTGCAACAGTCTACACATGCTCACGTAATGAAGAAGCGCTAAACAAATGCTTGCAAGAGTGGTCTGTCAAAGGCTTTAAAGTGAATGGTTGTGTATGTGATGTATCATCAAGGCCCCAAAGAGTGAAGCTCATCCAAAATGTCTCCTCAGCTTTCCATGGAAAGTTGAACATTCTTGTAAGTTCTATAACTCCTATGTAGCACAGGTAAAATGATTTAAAACTCTAATTGGTTAAAATTATTGGATTTAAAAATTTATGGTTCATAAATATTTGATGAGCTTAGCTCCGCCACATGGATGAAAAACACAATGTAACTGTAGTGTTTTGATAATTCTCACAAACCATGGGTCTGGTCCCATGAGTTAAACACGAATCTCTGGTGAGATAGAAAACAACTATAAAACTGCTAAGATTGGAATGGTTGGTGAGCATGAGAATAGAGGATAGTGCAATGGGAGGACACTAGGTCATTTTGTGCAAAGGATAATAAACAACCTAGTTAAGACAGTTGATACAATAAAGAAAAGTGATCTTTTGTCCCTGGAGAACACAAACATTTAAGAATTTCAAGGGACCTGATAAAACTATCAACTAAGTCTATTGTGGTCAACTTCAAGGTGTGTGTCATGTGTGAATCAACTTGAAAGATATGTTTCAAACTTATAAAGGAACGAGTCGTGTTTTATTATTCCATCAAACAATGAGCATAGTTAGAATTAACTTTGTAGGGTGTAACTAAAATCTGTATTACCTACAAGTAGTTGATATAGTGAGCAACAGAGGTACTGTTTTGGCTCTCTCTATAATAGGGGTGTTATAGGTTGTAGGGTTAAGAGTTTCATCCTTACATGTTTGATTATATTCTGTATTCATTTTGTTGGAATGTATGTGTCCATTTATTAGTTAAGGACCAAGTCCTTTTAACTCAGCAAGAATAGTAACTAAACGTAAGCGTCCACCTGTTTTAATGGAACAAGCTCTTCAGCACAGTTACAATAACAGACAGTAAAATAAGTGCTGAAAGTAAAAATTGACAGAAAACTTTACGTGGTAACCTCCTTGCTCAAGGGAGGAAAACCATGACATGTTCTTAATAGGACTTTTCAAACTGCTTCCACTAATCTTCTCCAAGCAAAATTAAAAGCCCAGTTTACAAATGAGATTAGTCTGCTAATCTCCACACTAAGCAATATTTCATATCACTTAGCTGAGCTAGAGTATATAAAACACTACCCGCTACACTAACTCTCACCGATTAATATAGATTTTTCTAAGTGGATACCGCACCGCCCACTAAACCCCCACCCTTTGGACGATTTAGATTCTAAGCAACAAAAATGTTTCCCACTAAATCACCTAACTCTAGATGACTTAGACTTTTAGAATTCGAAACAAGATCTAAATCCTTTATAGATTAGGATCAAATTTACAATGTAAGCACATAGACACTAAGCTCTAAATACAACAAAGACTCTTCTTCACTCTATCTGGTCCCTTTGTTGAGTTGAGCAATGGTCTTCCTTGAAGATGGCTTTCTTTTCAAGCTTGTGAATTTACAGAGAAAATCCAAGTTTAGTTTGTCAAATCTTGAGTTTGTGTTTGTTGGAAAAATATAATATAAATCACCACAAACTCGTTAAGATCATCCCATTGGCTGAAGGCCTTCTGTTAGAAAAGTTGTGCACCTACCACATCAGAGGTGACTGCTTTTTTGGCAGCTGTCTTGTCACCTTTTCATATCGCAGTCTTGCAGGACCAGGTTTCTTGCAGACTTCTTTATGAGTTCTTCAAAAGGCTTGTTGGCTGACTTTCTTCTTTGGATGAACGAATTTATTTGTTGTTTGTTATATAAACTAAGTCAACCATAAAGAGTTATTGACCGTTGGACAAACAACTGCGCCCATTCTGATTGATGTAGTACGTTGACGCCTCACCAACCTCTGACATGATAGTTTTACAGTTGTTCCCAATAATGGATTTGGACGAGAGAACTCTGCATGAGACCAGGTCCTTGTATTTGTTAGACAGTAAAGCATACAATCTCGTCCGCTCTTCCTATTGGTGTAGGACACTGCACTTTTCACCTACCACCGGACATGATAGCTTTACAGTTGTACCCCATTTGTATCTGGACGAGAGCATTCTGCTAGGAACCAGGTCCCCGCATTTGTGAGGATCATCAAAACACCTAGAATATAACATTTTCTCCCTTTTTTATGATAACACACAAATATACCTCACACTGAGTTTATAATTCATTTCACTGTCAGCAGTCCCAATAACAAAGATCTTTTTCCTTATTAAATCCATAAATTTTTTAAATAATCAAAACTTCATATCAGCTCCGAACTAACATATTCCCCCTTTTTAATGATAGCATACTCATTCACCAGTTCCCCCTATCAACAAGAATTCTTAGGTAACTGGAGTTTCATCATCCCCAAAGTTTGTCAAATCATCAAAATATCAAAATAATATTTTCCCATTTTTGATGTTAACAAACTTATGCACCAATTCCCCCTATCAACAAGAAATCTTCAATTAATTGGAGTTTCATCATCCCCGAAGTTTGTCAAATCATTAAAATATAAAAATAGCATTTTCTTTCTTTTTGATGATGACAAACATCTTTTCCCCCATTGATAGGTACAGGTCCTCTTCAGGTAGATAGCATTTATTCCCCTTATTGGCATGATCATATCTCTTCAAGTAGCTATAACACCATAGATTTCATGCCTTACCTAAACAAATTTCTCCCTTTTGACATCATAAAAAAGGAATTAAAGAAGTAAAACCAAGTTGATAGAAATGCAGTTCAGAAAATTCATGGTCATTTGAATAACACTGAGCATGAGTAAAAAGCATAAAGTAATGAGACAAGTAAGTAGAAACAAGACATTTTCATCCATAAATAAAAGATCATCCATCAAAACATTGCAAATATGGTTACGAATGAAAACTAGAACAATGCCCAAAAAGAGGAATGAAGATTGACACAGAGAGTTAGGAAGAGAAGGGATGACCTAGAGGCAAGGGATCGAATGAATAGAATTAGTAGAGCATATCCTTTTGCATGGTGTTTTCAAAAGTCTCTATTGAAGCTCACATTCTTTGTTGCCTCGCCTTAATGTTGAACTGTTTAGGGCTGCCAATTTTTTTTCTTGGTGTCTCTTATCATGTTGTTCCATAAGCTGGACTATTAGACAACCCATTTCAATATGCAAGTTGGCAAGAGCAATTGTCATAGCTTCCACCACCAGCCTGAGTTTCTCATAACAAAAAAATTGGTAATACAAACTCACTCAAGGCCTCCGAAATGAATATATCAACAATTGAGGAACCAAAAAGAAAATTTTATTTTTTAAAGATTATACACCTTCCTATTCAAAATGCTTTGAGTTCTCATAGTATCAATTTTTCCCTTTTTAGACATCACTTTTCCACTTCTTTATATTTCATGGGGTACCTGGTCCCTCTTCACACTTAAAACATCTTCATGAGAGAACTCCTTTAAGAGCAAAGGGTTTAACAGCTTGAAGTGTGTTTAAGAGAGGAGAAAAAAAAACAAACTCTGATATTTGGAAGGTAAATTGATTTTTCTGGGGAAATAGAAAGAAATATGGAATATAAAGAAAGAGAAATGAAGCATCATTTTGGTACTCAAAAGATGGGACAACAGTCAGATATCTGAATGACAAACATGTGGAAATTTCAAGGTTCTCATGCGTAACTCAAACTGCAATGTTAAGAGTACTAACCTTCGATAGAAGACCAGGTCCCTCTCTATAGTTTGCATCATTGCCTAGATCTGTCCTAACCTCCCTTTTCCTTCAGCCCTTTTTCCAATTGTGTGTATACCTACAAAAGGTATGAAATTAAACTTGTTAAAACATTCATAACTGAAAATCAAGGATAAATTTTCCCTTTGCATAATCATGAAAGAGTTGATTGCTTCAGGGAGGATCCATTCCAGAAGGTTTTATCATTTCCATCATCACCTTGATTATTTCAGCCAGATTTTTATGAGCTTCAAGCTACTGCTTGGTCCACAAGAGTTGAGTCCATCAAGCTGCACCTGCTACATTTATTGTCTTAGTTTATGAAAAATCAATTGAATCTTGCCTTTTAATTCTCCACGAGTGAAAGATCAGCCTAAAGCATAATCCACTGAGGTACTCTTTCCTTTATTTTGATGCCCAACATAATCAATCATCACCATGTACTCCAAATCAAAAAGTCTAATGATGGACAGAATAGGACCAGGTCCGCTGTATTCTCAAATGTCTCAAGATTTTCTCAACAGCCTTCAAATGTGATTCTTTTGTACAAGAATGGAATCTCTGAACCATATACATTTGTATCCAGCTTTAAGTTATTGCCCATGAGAGTATCAATTATTCTAGGCAGCCATAACATGAAATTTTTCAGCAACTTCAGCTTCTCTGAACAGGCACCAGGTCCCCATCTTTGATCAGACATCAATTGTCATGAACGATGTGATATCTTCTTCCCTTTAGCTAAGTACCTATAAGATTATACACTAGTCTAGATTAGGACTTTAGCTAAGATGTCACACTCGATCTTCCACTTTGCAAACCATCATGATCACATTGCCCCTCCGTAACATTGTCTTGACTTCAAGTATGTGAAGCCATTTGAGCAGCTAACAAATGTACTTTTCTTGACAACTAAAGGTACCTTTGAGGTTTACTTGATCTACAACTCAAAGAATAGATTTAATTCTTCCATTATGATCATTTCAACACTCACTACTAATGAGTGCAATAAAATCTTCACACACTATCTCAAATATTGCCTCAAAGATAACATCATCAATTTGTACTTGAATAATCAACAATTCCTTTCATAGTGTTTAAAAGATAGTTTTTGACAAGTTTACCTCTCTTGAAGCCATTGTTGAAAAAAAACTCGGACAACCTATTAGCTTGTTGGGGAACCGACCGTCATACTTTGTTTCTTTCAAACTGACCCTGGTCATCTTCTTCATTATCACCTTCAGAATTCACATTATCAGTTTGAACTGCATCATCTTTGTTCAGTATTGTCTAGAGGACTGGGTCCCTCATCAGGTTCATCATTTGTATCAGCTTTCTTGAGATTGCCGAATTCATGAAGAGTATGTTCTTCAGTAATCTTACTATTTGGACCACCTTTTGATTCTGAAGCAACCCTTCCATCTCAGAAAAACTTCTTTCTTTGCAACTTCTAAACTCTTCCAGACTCATCAAAAACACATGACCATTTTGTTATACCCCTGATAAGCCTTGTTGGAGGAAATAACCATTGTTTATTCCTGTAATAGTTTCCATTGAAACAAGGAGACGGGTAGAGGATTGTTCTTCTTCCAAACTAAGTGGAGCCACTATTTTTCAGAATCCTCTTTTGATGTAAGTCAGATAGAGAATTACTTCTATGATACTAATTGATAGTATAGACAAGTCCACCAAGTGATACAGGACTAGGTCGTTACAGTAAAGGAAACTAAAATGCAAAGTTAAGATAATAAGGAGTTTTACGGGAAATCACATTGCTTAAGGGAGGAAAACCACGACATATTCAACATAATTTTCCAATTGTCTTCACTATATTCATGCAACAAGTGAATACATACTCCAATTAAACATGTAAGGATTAAAATTTTAGTCCTACAAACTGTAACACCCCTATTACAGAATGAGCAAAGGTACCTCTATTGCTCACTATATCAACTATGTCTAGTTAATATAGACTTCAATCACAGCCTACACAGTCAACTCTTACTATGCTCATTGTTTGATGGAATAATAATAAAACATGACTCATTTCTTTATAAGTTAGAAACGTATCTTACAAGTTGAATCACACAAGACACACACATTTAAGTTGATTACAATGGACTCAGTTTATAGCTCTATATATCAGGTCCCTTGAAGGCTTGTGTTCTCCAAAGACAAAAAAACATTTTCTTCAATGTATTCAATTGTCTTGACTATGTTGTTTCATATCAATGAGGATATATTATCCTTTGTACAAAACAACCTAGTATCTTCCCAATGGTTGAGGACATTGTCCTCTTTTCCCGTGCTCACCAATCGTGGCAATCTTGACAGCTTTACAGTTGTTCTCCATCTCATCAGAGATGCATGTTTGTCTCATGGGACCAAGTTTCGTGGTTTGTGAGGATCATCAAACTACCAGAGTTACAAGCATTATACTCTCTCTAGTTTATATAAAGTGAATTGTTACAAAAAATTTCATAGTCCAAAAGAAATAAATTGTTCGTGGCTCAATATAATTATTGATCCCACCCCCCTCCCCCCAAAATTTACCCTTCATTTGATGAGGTGCTTAACTAATTTACATTTTTTAAGGAGACTAGTTTGAGAATAATCAAAAGGAAAATTATGGAAACTAGTATTTTTTTATATCCTAAAATATTTTTCTCAAGGAGTGTGTAATACCCATAACAAATCACTTAATATGGATAGAGGGAGTAATATTTTTACATTGGAGCATATATGCAAAATTGCTAATTAAAAGAACCTGTTGTGTTATCATTCCTGGAAGTTATTTGTTGAGCTCTCGAACATGTATGTTATAGGAAATTAAATCATGGATGGCAAATTAATGTGTTAATTTGCTGAACAATGTTTTTGTCTTATATATATATTGTGACTACTATAGATAAACAATACGGGGACAAACATTAGGAAGCCCACCATCGACTACACTGGTGAAGAATATGCACATTTATTTGGTACAAACTTTGAATCTGGATACCATATTTGTCAACTTGCTCATCCTCTTCTGAAAGCATCTGAAGTTGGATCTATTGTATTCATCTCTTCTGTTGCTGGTTTGGTTCACTTGTCTACTAGTTCTATTTATGCAGCAACAAAAGGTTATCTTCACTATTACTAGCAATCGCACACGTGCACGCTCCCTTTAATTCTTTTATATGTGAATAACTGGATTACAAAGGAGTTAGTGAGATTTTTTTCTTTTTTGTTGATTAACTTCAGGGGCAATGAATCAACTTACCCGAGATTTGGCTTGTGAGTGGGGAAAAGACAACATTCGTGTTAATGGTGTTGCCCCGTGGTATATAAAGACATCTTCTGTGGAATACGTAATATTCTTGCATCCTGCTTAATTATCAATTGGAGGTCGCGCTGAAATATATTTGATAGAGTGTATTAAGAAAAATAATGCATGTATTAGCTGTTGAGATTATATTAATGGTTTGTATCGTTTTGCAGGTGATAAAAAATAAAACATTGTTGGATGGAATAAAAAGTAGAACTCCGCTAATGCGCCCTGGAGAAGCACAAGAAGTGTCATCCTTGGTTGCTTACCTCTGTCTTCCTGGGGCATCATACATCACTGGGCAAGTTATAGCAGTTGATGGAGGATTTACCGTCAATGGATTCAATTTCACAAGCTATTGATATATATTGGCTTACTAAGGCGGATGTAGCATGAGTTCGATTAAGCTCATCAATTTTGACACAATATAATGCAAAAAACTAATTACAATTTCAATAAATAGTACTACTTTATTTTATGCTAACGAGTACAGAATGGGTGGTCGCTAAAACTCTATCAAATTCAAATCTTAAACATGTCTATAGACTTTTTCTCTTCTATGGATGGTATCTCTTTTAGGTGCAGATACTCATGTTCGTAGTGATCCAATGGATGTCATCATAAATAAGACCATTATTAGTAGGGAAAATCGTATATAATAGCAAATTAATAATCTAAAATAAATGGAATAGTTAGGATTTGATTTAATTGTGCTCCATAGCAAACGTTAGCTAAAATTATACAATTGCAGTGAAATACAATTTTCTCTAGCTTTATACAACAGAAGTGTATATATTGTGTTTCTGTTTTTGTATAAAGCGAGAGAAAAACATATATCTTCTTGCTATACACTTAATATTGCAGCGAAATAGGCAGTGAATTATACAATTGTGCATTATACAATTGCAGTGAAATAGGATAGCGAATTATACAATTGCAGCGAAATAGGCAAGCGAATTATACAATTTAGGCTAGCGAGTTATACAGTTTTATGTTTGCTATGGAGCGCAATTATGCAAAGTTTGTTATAGCATACAAATATGAATTTTTTGCTATATGTGAAAGTTGTCCATTTTAGTATCTTCCTTATCTATTATATATAGGAAAAATTGTATATAATAGCAAACTAATAACCTAAATTAAATGGAATAGCTAAGGTTTGATTTAATTGTGCTTCATAGCAAACATTAGCTAAAATCTGCCAGCGTCTCTCTCCCAAAAATCTCGCTCGCCACTCTCCATTCTTGCTCGCCTCTCTCGCTTTATACACAGAAGTGTATAATTTTGTTTCTGTTTTGTATAAAGCGAGAGAAAATTATATATACACATGCAAAAATGTATATCTTCGTGTTATACACTTAATTATACAATTTACAAATATTTTACTTCAAATATTGCAGAGAAAAAGGCCAACAAATTATACAATTGCGAATTATACAATTGCAGTGAAATACAATTTTCTATAGCTTTATACAACAGAAGTGTATATATTGTGTTTTTGTTTTTGTATAAAGCGAGAAAAACATATATCTTCTTGCTATACACTTATAATTATGCAATATACATACATTTTAATTCGATTCAACTGTATGCAAAACAAATTATACAATTGCAGTGAAATAGGTCAGCAAATTATACAATTTAGGCCAGCGAATTATACAATTTAGGCCATCGAATTATACAATTGTATATGTATAGCAAATTATACAGTTTTATGTTTGCTATGGAGTGCAATTATGCAAAGTTTGCTATAGCATACAAATATGAATTTTTTGTTTGCTATATGTGAAAGTTGCCCTTGTATATAAGCTCAAAAGATTAAGCCAGGCCCCAAAGGACTGGGCTGGATTTGGGCCTACTGCTGACACGTCATCCCAGCCCTTCTCCAGCACTTCGATAAATGTTTTTGGTAAGATTCAAGCTTCAAATCAGGTTAGAATTGGAGAATTGCTCCTAAACTCTTATTGTTTCTCAAATCCAACATGATTATATGAGAATTTCATACAATTTTTTTTAACAAACACAATTTATGCTAAAGATCCCCAATTCAAGTTACGTCCATTTTTAAAGAATGAAACTAGAATTAAGAACTACTCAAGAATCTTGTAGATACAATATGATTTAATGAACGATTTAATGAATGAATTAGATTATGGCGTGAGGATAAACAAGTTTAATATTGTGAAAAGTCTTACATACTTGGAAAGAACAATGTTTTTGGCGAAAATCAAGAATTCTTGAAGGACGCTTGAAAACCTAGTTTTTCTTTTTTTTGAAAGTCTTATCAATGGATCTCTAGATGTTAGTAATGCATAGGAATTTAATACATGCACTAGCATGGTTAAGATCTAATAATCCCTCATAATTCTTTTTACATTTTTCCATCATGATCGTGAAGGATATTTTTAAAAATAAATATTTTTATACAAATGCATATTTTTAATACACTTAGCCGAACAATGCATAAGAAACAAACTATGTATAATTAATGCAAGTAAAACTAATATCAAATATTATTAATGAAAGCATTACTATACACTCTAATTAGCATTATTTTTATACATTTTGCCAATAACTCGTTTGATAGAGTGTATAAAAACGACGGTAAATAGAGTGTATAGTAATGTTTGCATCAATTATATACATAATTTTTTCTTATGCATTGTTTGGTATATTAAAAATAGGCTTAAGTCATATGCGGCCCCCTAAAGTTGTCTGCATAATTCATTTAAGCACCTCAACTAAGGTTTGTACCTATTAAACACTTTAATTATTCAAAACTGTGTCTATTGAGCACAAAATGCTGACGTGGCTAAATAAGTGTATCTCACAGCCTAGTAGCGCGTGAATATATTCCTAATCTATTTAAAAATAAACTTTACTCTTTTTTTTTATCCTAATCAGCATTAATTAATACAACTCAAAGTATTTTTTTATTTAAAATAATATTTTTGACCAAAAAGAAAGCAACCCCACCCATCCCCACCCCTGTAGGCTGTACCAATTCTCTTCTTCTTCACCCCATTTCTGCACTCTGTTTTTTTTTTTCATTTTTATTTTCCACTCTTCATAAATTGAATTTGTTAAAAGAACTTGCAACAAGAAACAAATGGGACATCATAACTATTGTAGCAATATTTGTTCTCTTTATTGATTTTGAAATAATTTATCAATATAATTTATCTACGTAGATTTTTTTTCCATAAATAATCTTAACAATCACTCCATTAATATATTATACTTCATAATTTATTTCACTCTTTACATTAAACTTGATTTCAAAAAGATTAATCTTTTCAAAGGAATAGAAAATGAGAAGTAATTGATGATGATAAAGAAGAAGATAAGGCAAATGATTAGGTTGACGAACTTGGAGGAGGGGGTGGGGAGATTTTCTTTTTTCTTTCTTTTTGTTGTTGCCGTAGGAATGGAATTTGTTGTTGGAATCATAACAATGGCTGGTGAAGGGAAGAAGAAGAAAGGTGGGTGGGTGGGTTTGTGTGGGAATGGAGGTTTTCTTTTTTCTCCTTTTTGCTAATTAATTTGTAGGATTATTAATATTTGGAGTTTTTATTTTCATTTTTAAAAAAATAATCAAATATTCATTAGATGGGGCCCATGTGCCACATACTGCAATTTTATTGGTTACTTTTTAAAAATAGTGTGCGTGAGTTACACACACAACATTTTAAAAGTTTATTATTATTTTGTATTTAATAGGTACATATTCGTTAATATTAGAGTGTCTAATAGGTAGTAACCTTAGTTGAGGTGTTTAAGTGAATTATGAGGACAACTTTAGGGGGCCGCAGATGACTTAAGCCTTAAAAATAACATGCATTGTATAAAAATATGTACAAAATATCCTTCACAATTATAGCGGAAAAGATGAAAAAAATATTTTGAGAGGTAATTGAGTATTTAACCATGTTAATACGAGCATTAAATTCTCTTGCATTACTAAAACATGGAAATTCTTGGTATTAATTATATATTTTAGGGGGGGGGGGGAAGACAAATATAGCCCCTAACTATCGTAAATGATGTGAAAGTATCATCCGTCATACTTTTGGGACATTGGTGGTTTTTTCGTCCAAAAACTAGAGCATATATGCTTTTCAGTCTATAAGGCGACTAAATAGGGACACAAGTGACACAATCTTATCCGTCAATTCGATGTTTAATAAATATCGAGTCGGTGGATAAGATTATGACATGTGTATGTCTGTTAGTATAAATGTATATATGCTCTAATTTTTTGTATCACTATTCCAAAAGTATAACAGATGGTATATGCATACCATTTAAAAAACTTCACCCAATCCCTACCAGCTCCCCCCACACCCTCATCCCAAAATAAATTAACAAAATTTAAAGAAAAATCATTAATGTTTTTTTAAAAAAATATTACCACCCCACACCCTACCAGCCCCTCCATCCTACACCCCATCCAAAAAAAAAAATTCATTAAATTTTTTATAAAAAAATTAATTGTTTTTTAAAAAAATTATCACATCCCCTATTCCCTACCACACAACCCCACCCCACCCCACAACCGCGGCCTCGACACCCTATCCCAAAAAAAATTAACATAATTTTTAATTTTTTCATTAATTTTTTTGAAAAACAAATTATTACCCATCCCTATCACTCCTATCCCAAATTAAATGTAATTTTTTTTTATGTTTTTATTGAGGTTTTTTTTGCTACCCAACCCTCATTATTTTTTTTTTTGTTTTTATCTATTTTATTTATTAATTATCAATTTTTAAATGAGTAATATAGATATTACTTAATTTGTATTTATTTTCAAATGAATTAAATATTCAATTCATTTAATATGAATAATATAAATAAATATCCATATTATTTACCCATTTTATTATCCTTACACATACTGATGGTATAAAGTTTTCACTTACAATAATTTAGATATAAAGTTCAAAAAAAGACTGTGTATTTTTATACTGATCTTTTCTATTAATTAGAGATAACGTAAAAAATATATCAAATAAAATATTTTTAATATATAAAATTAAAATATTTATTATTTTTACTAATACACTCCTTTGCCCTATTTATGTTTGTAAAAGTCTGTAATCATTAATACTGAAGCCACTAAGTATTGATTTTTGTCAATTTATTCTTACACGTTACCTCAATCACTTTTCTTTTCTTTTCTTTGTTTTTCATATCATACTGGTGAAAGTGAAGGGGACGGGACGAGTGCATGAGTTTTCTTCTATCACCTCTCTGCTTGCCAGCCTATACATTTACACGTGCCTTGTTCATACATTACTTTTGCTGATTTTATAGGTCCCACAAATCTTTGTTTACTACTTTCGTCCCCTCTCTCGTGACACGTTTCTAATTTTCAATAAGACCTCTTATTTTTCTTCTTTTTCCTTGTTTTGTTTGCCTATACAATGAATTGTACCATTTAACTTCACTTTAAATTATATTTATACTTTTTAATTTTGAAGGTGTATAAATAAAATTTAATTTTATATAAAATTAAATAAATAGATGTAGATATTTATATGTCATTTTTTATTCTATGTGTATTATGTCATATAGAACTAATGTGTTTATTTATTTAAAAATTAATAATTAAAATAATCATTTATGCATTATGAAAGTTGAAGGTCAAAATTAAAATTTAAAGTCAAGTTTAGAACTCAATATATATATTATGCCTATATGAAAACTACACATAACTTTTTTTAAAAAAACAACTCTTATTTTTTTTTATTTAAAAAAAAAACAAGAGATGAAAGCAATTATTATTGACTCTCACACAACCAAAACTCGGAAAGCATTATGGAGGCATCTCTCTGTTTCATATCAATTAGGTTTTCTCGCACCATATATATATATTACATTAAATAAGTAAAACTTGTTGCATTTTGATTGGATTTGAAGCAAATTATTGACTCTTTTAATTCAATGGAATATAACATCACATCAAGAATGCTTCATTATACCCTCTTATCATGATCATTAGAAAATGAACTTGTAATAAATCATGGCAAAGAAAAGTCTACAAATGATTAGTTTAGGAGAGAAATAGGCCAACCCAGTATAATTTGATGTGCTACTATTAAGAACTACCAGTCTAAATATTAATTTTTTTTTGATATGTAAGTTTTATCTATTATACTAGCAGGTAGAGTTTGGATAAAAATCAATTCAAAGCAAGAGCTGAACCAAATAGATTTTTATTTCAATTTGATTTTAATTTTAGATTTCTAAAAATTAATAGTAGTTGATTTGTTTATAATTTTATTTAGAAAAATAAAAAAATAAAATAAAATCAAGCCGACAAATGATATATATATATATATATATATATATATATATATATATATATATATATATATATATATATATATATATATATATATATATATATATATATATTTCTTAAATTATAATGAGGTTAGAATAATACGTTAAATAGGATGATTAGTCATTAAAAAAGAAAAAAAAGATTTATATTTTTCGATAAGGAAACAAAAAGGAAATATAAATAATAATGTAATATTTTAAAAGAGAAAATAAATTCTTTTTAAGAAAATAAAATAAATAATTGAGTTAAAGTTAGTTGTTTGAAAAATAAAATAACTATATATTTGAAAATTAAAATAAAGTGTAGCGTTAAAAGATGCCCATAGTTTTCACAATACCTGTATGATTTCCTTTCTTTCTGCCGACATAATTGAGAAGAGAAATAGAGCTTAATTATAATTTGCAGTAAATTTCATCTTTAATAATTATTCCTTCGGCGTGACAATTTTTGAATTTTAAAATTTATATAAGTTATCTTTAATCATACAATATTAATAGATACTTTTAAATATTTTAATTTATAATATTTTTTACCTAGTTTAGATATATATAAATTCATTTCAAAAAGATTTTATACATAAATTTTTGATCAAATTTAAATTGTTTGACTTTAAAAAGAAAAAAATATTACTCTTTTCATTTAAAAAAGGATAATATAGTTTGACTTGAAATAGAGTTTAAGAAATAAAAAAGACTTTTTAATCTTTTGATTTTAAATTAAAATTATGTCAAATGTCTTTTGATTTTGTTGTCTTAAATATGATACGTAGAAAAGTTACAATTAAAATGTTATTAAAAATAAAAAAAATTATTTTTTTTAAACAAATTAAAAAGAAAATAAGAACATTTTTCAGGTGCTACTACTTTATTTTCCAGGCTAAGTATTTAGTTAATGGATCTGATTGATCCTAAAGATGATGAACCAATTATTACTACTCTCAAGAGTAAAGAGATGAACCCAACATGGAAAATATCTGCAGAAGAAATAGTAGTTAAATGGCATGAGTGACTTCATGATCATGTGGACTTTGTGGCACTCTTTAACTAATTAATCGAGTTTGAATTATAAAAATGAAAAATTTCCTAAAAATGCACGACTGAAACTTCATTACCAGACAGCAAATAAAAAAAAGCAAACATATGGAGATGAGTAGTTTAACGAGGTATTGGGAAGGTGCATACAGCTAGCTTATAGTCTTACTATTACTACTATTTTTCATTTTCCGAGCATGCGGTGAGGTGAGGGCGGCATAACATTTTTAAATTGTTAAACTCTACAAGTGTCCATATAACGTGTTATGTTGCATTGCAAAATGAGGGGCTTCAACTCTATGACACCGAAAGACACGTATCTCTCATCTTTTGGCAGTGGATGACCAAAACTTGAACTCATATTTATTATTGCCAACTTCCATTCATCATCTACGGTCCCACTCCCTGCTATCACTCTTTACCATATTTCACAGGCCACACCTACGCTATTCCAAAGGCTATTCCTATCTCCTCTTTTGCCCAAATTATTTCATTACATTGAACAATAATCTATAGAACATTTCGTTACTTTTTAGTAAGATTGAAATCAGTTCAAATAATATCAAATTTCATAATTAAAATCAATTTGAAACTTTAGATTTTAATCATAACCATAGTCCTAGCACAACTATACCCTCTATGTAGAGTGTATAGCCAAATTGTATATAATAGCAAACTAATAACCTAAATTAAATGGAATAGCTAGGATTTGATTTAATTGTGCTCCATAACAAACATTAGCTAAAATTTGCCAGCGTCTCTCTCCCAAAAATCTCGCTCGCCACTCTCCATTCTCACTCGCCTCTCGCGCTTTATACACAGAAGTGTATAATTCTGTTTCTGTTTTGTATAAAACGAGAGAAAATTGTATATACACATGTAAAAATGTATATCTTTTTGTTATACACTTAATTATACAATTTACAAACATTTTACTTCAAATATTGTAGAGAAAAATGCCAACGAATTATATAATTGTGAATTATACAATTGCAGTTAAATACAATTTTCTCTAGCTTTATACAACAGAAGTGTATATATTGTGTTTCTGTTTTTGTATAAAGCGAGAAAAATATATATCTTCTTGCTATACACTTATAATTATGCAATATACATACATTTTAATTCGATTCAACTGTATGCAAAACAAATTATACAATTGCAGCGAAATAGGCCAGCGAATTATACAATTTAGGCCAGCGAATTATACACTTGTATATGTATAGCGAACTATACAGTTTTATGTTTGATATGGAGCGCAATTATGCAAAGTTTGCTATAACATACAAATATGAATTTTTTGTTTGCTATATGTGAAAGTTGCCCTAAATATTACTTTTTCCTTTTCATTTCACGTTTCACTTTTTCATTTCAACAAGTCTATTTTTAATCATAATTTTTTTTAATTATTTTAAATAATTTTTTTTGTAATTTATAATAAGTTTTTACGTACTTAATAAATATATAAATTTTATTAAAATTGCAAGTTTCATGCATAAATTTTTAATCAAATTTAAATTATTTAACTCTCAAAAATTGAAAACTAACACATAAATTAAGATAGAGAGTATGTAATGTTCAAATCGTAAAAAAATTAATATCTAATTTGAGGTTGTATTTTGAATTATAGTTCAAATTATATTCTTATATTTTTTTTTATTTTCTACATCTAGTTGTTAGGATCGGATTCACGCACACACACTAGATGAATGAAGAACACAAGAACTTTCAAGAGAAAGAAATGAGAGATCTAGAGAGAGAAAGAGAAAACCCAATGTTTCGTTGTAAAACCCTGTGAGTAAACTTCCACGGCGGTGAGGTATATTTATATTAATAAATCAGAGTACTTTTGGTTACAGAAAAATAAATAGGAAAACCTAAAATAAAGAATAACTAGGAAAGCCTAAAATAGAGAATAAATAGGAAAACCTAAAATTAATCAGGCTCCACTACCTAACAATTCTCCCACTTGGAGACTGACTCAGTCATCCAAAAAATACATTCTCAAAAAAAATCTCTTCCTCATCAACATCTTTACCGCACCGCAACATCTGTAGCAACAACTACAGAAGACCAACCGAGGTTTTACATAACCTCAGTTTCCAACCATCAACTCATTTCGTCAACATGTCTGTCGGGTTCTTTGCACCCTCTATCTTCTCCAAGCACATATCACCATCCTCCACTGCCCTGCGAGGGAAATGGTATCGCCTTATGATGTGCTTTGTCTTCGAATGATAGACTGGATTTTTCATCAACTGTATGACACTCTGGCTATCTGAGTAAAGAATCTTCTCGCTCTGCTTCTTGCCCAATTCCTCAAGATAATCTGCCAGTCATATCATCTCTTTCCCAGCTTCAGCTATTGCCACATACTCAGCTTCAGTAGATGAAAGAGAAACACACTTCTGAAGCCTGGACATCCAACTCACTGCTGTTCCACCTATAGTATAAATGTACCTGGATGTACTCTTGCTCGAGTCAACATCCCCACCAAGATCAGCATCCACAAAACCATGTAGAGTCACCTTGCCTTTGCCAAAACAAAGTGAAGTACTGGATGTACCTCTCAGATATCTCAGAAGCCACTTCACAGCTTCCAATGCTCTTTCCCAGGGTTCGCCATATACTTGCTAACAACTCCCACTACATGTGCTATATCAGGTCTAGTGCAGACCATAGCATACATCAAACTACCAACTGCTGAAGCATATGGAACAAGTGTCATGTGTTCACGCTGCTCGGCAGTCTTGGGTGACTGCTCCTTTGACAATTTAAAGTGATTTGCCAATGAAGTAGTCCTGGGTTTAGCATCATTAACCCTGAATCTGCTCAGCACCTTCTCAATGTACAACTCCTGAGATAGATTTAAAGTGCCAGCAGATCTATCCCGAGAAATCTTCATCCCCAAAATCTGTTTTGCTGGACCCAAATCTTTCATCTCAAATGTTGCAGACAACCTTGTCTTCAGATTGTTAATCTCCCTCATACTAGATCCTGCAATCAACATATCATCCATATACAAGAGTAGAAAGACATATGAATCAGTGTATCTCTTGAAGTAACAACAAGGATCCTTTTCAGCTTTGCAGAATCCAGTCTTGGTCATGAAGGAGTCAAACTTCTTGTACCACTGCCTTGGTGCTTGCTTTAGTCCATACAAGCTCCTTGTGAGCTTGCACACCATGTGTTCCTTGCCTGGAACCACAAATCCTTCCGGTTGTTGCATATAGATCTCTTTGTCCAGATCTCCATGTAAAAACGTTATTTTTACATCTATTTGCTCTAGATGCAAATTTTCCGATGCAACAATACTCAACAGAATTCGAATAAAGGTTAACTTCACAACAGGAGAAAATATTTTAGTACAATCAATACCTTTCCTTTGTGAATATCCTTTAACCACTAAACGAGCCTTGAACCTTCTTTTGCCATCTGGTTCAGTCTTGATTCTGAACACCCACTTGTTCAGCAAAGCTCTCTTCCCTGCAGGTAACTCAGTCAACACCTATGTGTCATTCTTCTCAAGTGACCTCATCTCATCATCCATGGCTTGCTCCCACTTGATCGAATCCTCCACTTGTAGGGCCTCATCAAAAGACTCTGTTTTATCGTAAAATGATTTCGAAAGAATTCATTTTATTTTTAGAGTTATTTTTGACTTTTAGGCGTCGCCACTTAATTTTTTAAGGAAAATTAAGAAAAACTTATTTTCAGACAATTTAAACAGAAAAATTGTGTTGAAAATATTTAAATGGGTTCGGGATTCTTATTAGTGTCTTAGGAAGGTGTTGAAGGCACCTAAGACACTCCGTTAAATACGATTTTCCAGCGATTAACTTATTCGACTATTTGTTTTAACTTTTGCAATTTTGAAGTTAAATTTCTCAAATATAACGAGCTTGCAAGATATCGTTGTTTTAAGATTCCGTTTGAAGTTAAACCTTTTAAGCTTTTACTCTAAACAAACTTGGAAATTTTGAAATTTATTGTATTTTAAGATTCAGTTTTAAATTTTAAGTTCGATAAAGCGAAAGGTGTTCGGCGAGATTTGGAGTTATTCTAACCCTAGACTAAGGGGGCATTTAAAGCAAAAATATAAACAAGTAGTAAAACGGAACAAAGAGAGAGGGAGGGAAGGAGAGATTCGGCTCCAAACTCGGATTCTGTTCGCCTTGACCGAGTTTTGGACCCACCTGTTCTTTTTGGGTTTTTTAACCTACTTTCCACCTGTCCTAATCTAATATACAAAAATATAGAAAATGAAAAGGCGACAAGAGGGCTTAGGCCCATTACAATGATAATAATAACACGAAATATAAAGTGAAGAAGTCTTATAATCCGTTTGGATTCTCTTCAACTCCTTAAACTTCTGATCGTCTCCCCGGTGTCTCAGCTTGACTCGAAAGGATGAAATTAAGCCCTTATGGCTTTCTTACAATGCGGGCAGAGATGAGAGTCCTTGTCGAACTCGGACAGGTTTAACATGCCACAAATCAAAATAAGAGGAATAAATATATAACCCGGGTAACATAATTGCAAGAAAGTAAACTAACTTGATGGAAAATGCACATTTTAATCATGAAAGATGATCCCACTAAAGGAAATTACACAGAACCATACTGGACAATGACTTTGAAGAAGAGAATTGATAAAACAAGTGATAAACAAAGAAAGAAAATAAAATATATACACATGACAGTCACTTAAGAATTATGACTTGGTATGCTAGTAATAACAGACGTAAGAATGGAAAGATGATGAAAAGAGTACAAGTAAAAAAAAAACTTGATAGCAACATAATCACGTATGTCAATACTAATCTTGAGCCAAAAACCGTAAATAATGCAGGATTATGTTCATGTATTATTCCCTTCAAAATGTCATCCAAACCAACCTCAACTCAAACGAAATATATCAAGAGCTTAACATACAAAACTTATCAGCTAATCACCATTCACAAGCTATTCGATATATGACAGCGGACTACACACTAAAGAAACTGACTAAACATGCTCAAAACCAAGAAGCAGATGCCGAAATTCCCATGTAAGAGGAATCAACAAGTTCCGAAAATGGCACAAACTTCTTCAACAGCCACGGAACACAAAAAACGAACCAGAACAAACCAACAATCACAGCAACGAAACCATAATGCAGGACACATTCCAAATTCAAGCAAATAACCAAATTCAAACAAATAACAAGGTGTAACATCTCATTTCTTATAACGACAACAAGCAGTAGTTTAAATCCATAAAAAATGATTAAGATGAAAAATATATCTTCTTCAGGGCAGCGACTGAGACGAGAACGAGCAACGATGAGCGACGACTTCCACACTCGCGACAACCTCTCGCTTTGTAACGTATCCTGCTTTCGCGGCTAGAATACTCTTTCCCGATATATGAATGTATTTGATAAGAAGCTCCGGCTAAAATATCAGTAGAACACGAACCTTCCTAGAGAAAAAGCTTCTATATATGTATATCTTTATGTGATACTACTATCTCAAAGCCCCTCTTTGTTTTTCAATAATCGGAAAGAAGAAATAAATTTTCCTCTCAATTTCCAACCCCCAAAATTCTAACCCAATTTTTTCTCGATTCTCGACTCTCCCCGTTAAAACTTTTTCCCCAAAAATTCCAACCCCTTTCTTGAAGAAGGAAGGGGTTTATATAGGAGCGAAAAGCTAGGGTTTTCGGATTGGGGGTGGGTAATACGATTTTCCGCCCATTTTTGAATTCAAAATTCGGAATCATTCTCCAACGGAAACAAATATGCCCTTTTGAGCTCAAATCGTCCAACGGAAGGGGACAAGGTGGAGGGTCGTGATGAGTTCTTCGTCCTTGGCAAGCGACGTGGCTCAATCCCACGATGCCAAGGACGATTCTGTCGTCTAGCGCACTGTAGGGACGTTGCTCCGAGAACAGGGTTGTAGGGCTGTCGCAACGCCCTGCTCACGCGCAATGGAGAGAGGAGAGGAGAGAGGGAGAGAACGTGAGGGAGACGCGGGGCGTGAGGAGACGCGGAGATTTTCATCGCGTGGGGGGGGGGGTTTCCGTTTTCTGGGGTTTCTGTTTTTCTGCGTTTTTTGTTCTTTTCGGGGTTTCTGGCTGTGTGGGGATTTGGGGAGGAAGAAAGGAAGGGGAGAGGGAAATGGGTTTTGGTCGGCCGGGTCGAGGGAACGGGTTGAGGGTATTAATTGGGTTGGGAATCAATTGGGCCGCCTGGGAATTAATTTGGGAATAAGGTGGGCTGAAAGTAAACAAAAAGAAAATGGGCTGCTGAAAGAAGGTTTGGGCCTGGGAATTAATCACAATGGGTTGGCAATTTGGGCTGAAATTGGGGTTTAGAGGGAATTTGCAAAAATTGCCCTAAATTGAATTGGAAATTTGAGGGGGTTAATTTAATAAATAGCCAAATTAAGTTAGGATAATAAATTTGGCTACATCTTAAATAAACGAATTTGTATTAATTAATTAACGAGCTTCTTTATAATTATTTAAATTGTAAAATAGTGATTCAAAATATAACCATAATTTTAAACTAAATTAGTTTAATAGAATACTTATTAAAATATATATTATATTTTTTTCTTTTGAATAATCATAAAATATACTAATTATATACATAATTATGTAAAATATATATATTATCTAAAAGTTATAAGAAATGAAAAAATTATTCAAAATAACGCGAACTTTATATATTTTTCTTAAAATTTATAAAACTAATTATTTTAACTTGTTTGGAAATTTAAGATGCTCGAAAATTAATTTATACCGGCGCCGGTCAAAATTGGGTGTCAACAGACTCTGGTTCCCCCTCATCAATCAGCAATAGATAGTGTAATGAAGGTGAATACCTATCTGGTGCCCTGATGGATCTGGATGATCTCCTTAACACCTGCTCAGGTGTAACTTGCTCCAGTTCAGATTCTTCAGTAGGAGTTGGTTGAGTATCTGCTTCGACATCTCTGGGGTTACTCTTCTCCAACTCAACCTCAACTCCCACTTGCTTTGTAATCTCTAGAACCTTCTGCTCTCTGTCCTTGTACAGGACAGACTCATCAAATGTCACGTCACAATGTCTCAGGATCTTTCTGTTCTTGTCATCCCAAAACCTGTAACCAAACAAATCAGAACCATATCCTATGAAGTAAAACTTCATAGCCTTGGCATCAAGCTTGTCTCTCTTTTCTGGATCAACATGAACATAAGCAGTGCAACCAAAAGTCTTCAAGTGTGAGTACTTGAGTTCTTTTCCTGTCCACACCTCCTCTGGAATCTTCAACCCTAAAGGAACTGATGGTCCCCTGTTGATCAAGTATGCAGCTGTGCTCACAACATCCGCCCAAAGTGTATCCTCATACTCCTTGCACGCTCATTCAATATTCTGTTCATCCTCGCAGCAATTCCATTCTGCCTTGCCTTACCAGGAACTGTTCTCATCAATCTGATTCCCTCAGCTGCACAAAATGCCTTGAAACTCTGATTTGTCATACTCTCCTCCATTGTCAGACCTTAGGCATTTGACTTTCAAACCGGTCTGATTCTCAACTTCAGCTTTCCACTTCTTGAAAGTTTCAAACACATCTGACTTATGCTTCAAGAAGTAAACCCATACCTTCCCGCTGAAATCATCAATGAAGGTAACATAGAATCTGGATCCTCCAAGTGATGATACTGGAGATGGTCCCCAAACATCTGTATGGACCATTTCCAACCACACTTTCTTTGGCTCTCTAGGAGTCTTTGTGAAGCTTACTCTTTTCTGTTTGCTCATAACACAGCTCTCGCAAAGACCCATATCAACAGACTTCAGACCCTCTAATTTTCCTTTTGCAACCAACATCTTCATTCCTTTAGTACTCATGTGTCCAAGTCTGTTGTGCCACAGACATGAACCGGAAGCACCTTCAACAACAGCGGCCATGTTTATACACCCTGCAGTGGTGTACAAGGTTCCAGATTTGGTGCCACGAGCTACTACCATAGCACCTTTCACGATCTTCCACGAACCTTTCCCAAACTCTGCTGCATATCCCGTGCTATCCAACTGACTAACAGAGATCAGATTTTTCTTGATCCCAGGAATATATCTGACATCCTCCAATGTCCACTGGTTTCCCGAGGTGGTCTTTATGCAAACATCCCTCTTTCCTTCAATCTCTAAGGCTTTATTGTCAGCAAGATATACTTTTTAAAAAATTTCCAGATTTGAAGTTTGGGAACAACTCCTTGCTTGGAGACGAATGGAAAGATGCACCAGAATCCAAAATCCATGATTCAATCGGCTGTTCACACTAAGGATTAGAGCATCCCCAATGTCCTCTGCTGAATTTACAGAATCATTGTCATCTCCAAATTTCTGATTCTGTTTTTTCTTTGGCTTTGTACAGTTCATCCGAAAGTGCCCTTTTTCTCCACAGTTCCAACAAGTCACGTTTGATCTGTTCAGTGATTTTCCTCGATTCTTTGATTTTGATCGACCATGTTGATTTTGGGCTTTTGTCTTACTTCTCCCCCTTCGATCAACGCTGAGAGCACTGCCCGATGAATCTCCCACTTCTCGTTTGCGAATACTTTCGCTAAGAATAACATCACGGATTTCATCGAACTTCAGTTTCTCAGATCCACGGGAACTGCTAATCGCAGCAACAACAGTATCCCAAGACTCGGGCAGAGATGACATCAAAATCAATGCCTTAATTTCATCTTCGAAATTAATATCCACATAATTGAGTTGACTCACAATCATATTGAACTCGTTTATATGATCAGAAACGGATCCATTCTCAGACATCTGTAAATTTAACAATCTACGCATCAAATATACCTTGTTCATAGCAGATGGTTTTTCATACATGTTTGACAGTGCCTTCAACAGACCGGACGTAGTCTTCTCCTTCACAATGTTGAACATCACGTTTCTTGACAAAGTCAACCGGATCAACCCTAGAGCCTGACGATCCTTGAGTTTCCACTTCTCCTCCGTCATGGATTCCGGCTTCACCCCGATCAACGGTTCGTGAAGATCTTTTTGGTACAGATAATCTTCGATCTGCATCTTCCAGAAACTGAAATCGGATCCATCAAACTTCTCGATTCCAAGCTTCGAACTATCCATCTTCTGTGATCGTGTTGAATCTCCTTAGCTCTGATACCAGTTGTTAGGATCGAATTCACGCACACACACTAGATGAATGAAGAACACAAGAACTTTCAAGAGAAAGAGATGAGAGATCTAGAGAGAGAAAGAGAAAACCCAATGTTTCGTGGTAAAACCCCGTGAGTAAACTTCCACGGCGGTGAGGTATATTTATATTAATAAATCAGAGTATTTTTTGTTACAGACAAATAAATAGGAAAACCTAAAATAGAGAATAACTAGGAAAGCCTAAAATAAAGAATAAATAGGAAAACCTAAAATTAATCAGGCTCCACTACCTAACACTAGTAATTGTTAATATCCACTAAATTATTTTGGAATGTCTAAAAATACTTGTTCACTTAATGAAATCAATTAATAAATGTTACAATTAGTTCCTAATTAATTATAGTTATTTTTCTATCACATTTTTCAAGATATTGTGTTTATTATATGAAAAAATTACAAAAAATTCCTCCTTTAAGTTTACTTATTACTGTCATCTCCTATTGATTTTAAAAATACCTAAAATCCCTCATTTTTAAGTTAAATGAGACGGATATAAAAATGCGACAAAAATAGAGGCGGATACAAAAATGTAACAAAAAATGAGGAGGATACAAAAATGTGATAAAAAATCAAACGGATACAAAAATATAAAAATGAGACGGATTCAAAAATGTGACAAAAATAGAGGCGGATACAAAAATGTAACACAAAATGAGACGGATACAAAAATATGATAAAAAAAACATAGGATACAAAAATGTAACAATGAGGCGGATACAAAAATATGAAAAAGATAGAGCTCGATACAAAAATGTAACAAAAAATGAGGATACAAAAATGTGATAAAAAATTAAACGGATACAAAAATGTAAAAATGAAGCGCATACAAAAAATGTGACAAAATAGAGGCGGATAAAAAAATGTAACAAAAGTGAGGTGTGATAAAAAAAATCAAACGGATAAAAGCTATAAAAATAAAACGGATACTAAATATGACAAAAAAATGAGGCGGATACAAAAATGTGATAAAAATGAGTCGAATTTAAGTAAAAATGAGACAAATACAAAAATATGACAAAAAATGAGGTGGATACAAAAATATGACAAAAAATATATAATTTAGCCGCCATTTTTTATATTGTAATGGCCTTTTTATGTATCCGTATTTTTGTATATTTTTGAAGGATTTTATTCATTAGAAACTTATAAAAGATAAATGACCTTTAACCCTAAAAATATGTTATTTATGTCATTTGCCTTATTATATTTATAAGAGAGTAATATTTTAAATTATCATTCTATTTAATATTTATAATTTTTTAGATATTATATCAAATCAATAATGAATAACTATTATAAACATAACAATATATATATATATATATATATATATATATATATATATATATATATATATAATTATTTTACCAATTCAATTAATATCAAATAACTGATATATTAATTAAAATTAAATACGTAAACAGGAATGAGAAAAAAAAAAAGAGATCAAAACAACGATAGAATTAAACACGTAGATAAGAGGGTTTGACAATAGCCTGTTTAAATATTATAGTTAAAAGTAGAACAAGGACAAAGCAAACACGAATATCTTATTCTATGATCTAGCCACGTGGTACGCCCTCCTTAGAAGAGCTTCTTTTTCTTCTCTCTTAAAAAAAATATAATAAAATATTCCTTCCCTTTTAATTTATACTTCCTTACCGTGATAACAATGGTCCATCGTATTATTTTGAAATATTAAACAATATTAATTCATTTTATGAAAATAATGAATTATTTTACATTTAATTTATAATTTATTTTATTATTAATCTTAGTTATTTGTTACTTAATCTTTTAAGATATTATATTTATTATATTCAAATAATAATAATTAATTTTTATTTTATAATTTTTTAAAAAATGTGTAAAATTAATAATAGACGCATATTGTTAAACAGGAAAGTATAACATTGTTAATGTATATTTTTTAAAGTGAATTTTTTTTATTTTAATTGCGTATTCAAGGAATTTCTAAAAGTTTTTGAATCATATATAAAAGTCACATAAAATTTATTATAAATTGTTTATTTTAAAATATATGAATAATATTATTTGAATTAGGGTGTTAGTCAATTTGAATTGGTTAATTGTCAAATTAAAATCAAATTAAATTAATCAATTTTTAAATTATTAAAATCAAATCAAATCAAGTATAATATATATTTATCAATTTCAATTGATTTGATTTTTCAGTTATTAATCATACAACTATTTTTAAAAAAACAATATTCTTTCAAAAGAGGAGAAATATTTAAAACAAAAAAATAGTTAGGACGATAGCATTACAAAACTTGTGATAACTGAATTAATTGTGAATAAAATTTTAATTTTTCTCTACCATTTTGATCTAAAAGGAAGAGATGACAACATTTTTAGTTTTACAAAAACTTATCATAGACAAATATATACATGTGATCAATAAAAAATATTCTTATCTTAGACATTTTTACTTTAATAAATAAATTATAAATAAATTTAATAAAAACATATAGTATACAATACTTAGATGCATGTATAAAAAAATATATGTACGAAATTTATACATTCGGTTAAATTATTTTTTAAATTGATCCAAATCAAATAAAATCAAAATTTATCCATTTTAAAAAATTTAAAACTAAAAAAAAATTAATTCCTAATAAAATTAATTTATTTAGTCAATTTGATTAAATTATAAAGCTTAAATCAATTTTTATTCAAAGAGTAAATTTTCTAATATCAAACTATTACTATTATAAATCTAAGGGATAGTTTGATATGGTGTATTAACAAAAATAATGCATGCATTAATTATATTTAATAATTTTTTATTTTGTGCATTTTTTATGCTATGTATAATTAATATTTTGATTAGTTATGCACTCTGAAACTGTATTATTAATATCATAAATTTTTTGATATTCGTAGTCAAATAATTTAATACATTCGTTAGTATAATTAAGACCAATTATCGCTCAAAAATAATTTTACATCTTTTCCCTCATGATTGAAAATGATAATTTTACAAATAAAAAGATTTATATATATATATATATATATCTATATATATTTTTTAATATACAAACTAAATGATACAAAAAATAATATATATATAATTAATACAAATATAATTAATATTTATATTATTTAATATTATTTTAATACATTCTATTAAACTACTCCTAAATATAATAATGGAGGGTGATTATATTAGAAACAGTTGAGCAAGACTCGTGTCAAAGAAAGAAGGTCCGCAACACACAATTCGTGTTGTAAGCTTATTGATCTACTTTGTCCACCTAAATATTTCTTTACACGTGGTCCAAGAAAAACATTTTATGAATACCATCAACGGTCAAGATTTGTCCACATTTCAGTTCATCGTTCAATTGACACCCAACTATACTTTTTTTTTAAATGTCTGCCCGGGTCAATGACGGGCAGTTGCCCGCAAGTAGGCCGCCTCTCCCCATCTTCTTATATTTATTTATATATGGCTTCTTCTCTCCATCGTACTCCTTACATTTTCTAATTCATCTATGTATTGTTGGCTTGGAAATTATCAGTTGTTGAATTCGGCAAAGTTTTAGCGATTGATTGATCAAACATAAGAAGAGTGAGTGTATACGATTTTCTTTTTAGTTGCGGAATGTCTTTTGGCGAGACTAAAACTATAACTCCAACTGAACCGAGTACGGAAGCTGCAAGAAGGAGACGCATGGAAATTCATCAGTTTCGATTTGTTGCCAGCGATATGGCGGTGGCTCCACCAAGTAGTATGGAGAATGGAAGGAAGCGAAAGAAATTGGAGAAAATTGTGTCCGTAAAAAGCTATGATAGTAAAGAGAAGAAGCAATTCAAGTTGGAAAGAATTGTTTCCCTCCCACTTTCGCTGCCGTGCATTGAAGTGGGTGAAAAGAAGCTAGCAGAGAACAAAGAAACCGAAACGAACGCTTTGGATTTGACGGAATCTGCATCTGTATCGTCGAATATTGAACGCCAGGGAGTATCCGACTGTCCGAAATTCGGGATGACATCTGTATGTGGAAGGAGAAGAGATATGGAAGATACGGTGTCGATCTACCCGTCGTTTCTTCAGGATAAACATGAAAAGTCCAGCATCTTACATTTCTTCGGTCTCTACGACGGCCACGGCTGCTCTCATGTAATTATTTTTTACATCAACCTGCTAGGTCTCCTTTTAATGTATGCAATTTCCTCCTTTTTTGCTAATTTTGTTGAATGGTTACTTATGTAGGCGGCGATGAAATGTAAAGATAGAATGCATGAGATAGTGAAGAACGAGGTTGAGAGCGCAGGAGAAGCTACATGGAAAGAGATGATGATTCAGAGCTTCTCAAAAATGGACAAAGAAGTTGTTGAATATTCGAAAGGAGCTGGAGGTACACAAACTGCGGATTGTAGATGCGAACTTCAGACGCCGCAGTGCGATGCTGTTGGATCCACTGCTGTTGTGGCCGTCCTAACTCCAAACAAAATCGTCGTGTCCAACTGCGGCGATTCTCGCGCTGTGCTCTGCAGAAACGGTGTCCCAATTCCTCTGTCCACTGACCATAAGGTGTGTACCAAATTAGTAATTCCTAACATTCTCTTTTCTGTTACTGTAAATAGTATTTCTAAAGCAGTGTTTTGTTTCTGTTGTTTAGCCTGATCGACCCGATGAACTCAATCGGATTGAAGAAGCTGGCGGTCGTGTAATCTATTGGGATGGTGCGAGAGTTCTTGGAGTTTTGGCTATGTCTCGAGCAATCGGTAAGCATATTAGTTAAATAAATGGTCAATGATGATAATTTAACTGGTGATTTGGCCTTAGACTTATATTTTGTTTGGAACATTTTTCAGGTGACAGTTACTTGAAACCGTATGTTACATCTGAACCGGAGGTGACCATAACGGAGAGAACAGTGGAAGACGAGTGTTTGATATTAGCTAGCGACGGGCTATGGGACGTTGTGTCAAACGAGACAGCATGTGGTGTGGCTCGCATGTGCTTGCGATCTGGGCAGAACTCTGACCAGGCTTGCACTGATGCATCAATCCTCTTGACAAGGTTGGCTTTGGCTCGGCACAGTTCGGATAATGTTAGCGTTGTCGTTGTTGATTTGAAAAGAGGTCTATAGGGGATTTATTAATTTATAAGTTTTGCATGTACATGTACTTGTTTCAATTTTAGAGCTAGCCAAACAATATGATTTCATTTATCATAGGCAAGATTTTCCGCGGTTGGTTCCTGCGATGCAATGCAACTCTCCTAATGAAAGAGAAACTGCTTGAGCTGGAGAGTCCCTGTTGTATTACTAAGTAGGTGTTCTGGACATCTGAAACAGATCGCCCTACTTTTGATTTTTGCAGGCTTTGTTTTCTGCTCAATTGGATTGTTTTTTTTGTGTTAAAAAGTTTTGCATATTTATTGGAGGAGAAGAAACTTCTATGTATTTAGTTCCTCCTTCGGGTTACGGTATTGTTTGAGGTATTGTTTGTGATGATTTATATTTTTAGAGTTAAATATAAAATTTTTAATTAATATTTGAAGATTTTTTTTTATTATATTAATATAAAAAAATTATAATTTATTGTATTTTTTTTTATAGTTTTAAAGTATTTAATTTTTTTTTAAAATATTAAATTAATGTGATTTAATTTATTTTTGAAAATTAATCAAATTGATTTTTGATTAATATAATATAATAAATAATTTTGATGTTCGTCGGGCGGAAGGACTACTTGTTTAAATGGTTCTTTGAATACTTACCAAGCAATTATAATTGTGGTATCGTACTCTTTAAACTAACCGTAAATAATCTTCAAAGCGCACAATAAACAAACATGAATTAAATAAAGCAGCAAAGAACATTCCAAGATTTGTTATTTTGCAACATTAGAAGCACTGGCTCTTGTATTAACACATGAACAAGCACTTGATTCCAGACACTACCGTAAATCTTCAAAGCTCTTGAAAGCACAATAAATAAATATGAATTTGTTTAAACACAGCAGCAAATTAGTGTGACTCTAAAGAAGTCCATTTTATTATCTTGTGAGCACATTACTGAAAGGTGAGAGAAATGTGTCATCTCAAGTGATTAGGATAGAAAATAAAAAGGCCAGTGTTGATCAAAATTTTAAAACATGCGAGTTTTCTCGAGAAAATATGTTCTAGTTTGTTCTGGGAGCAGCCCACTCGACGCGTAGAATTAGATTGTCATATCCATAACCATTAAGCTTGTCGATGGCCCTCTGAGCATCCTCCTTGTTTACAAAATTAACAAATCCAAAACCTCTGCTGTCGCCAGTCTTCTGGTCTATAGCTACATAGACACGACTTACTGGACCAAAAGGCCTGAAAAGCTCAAGCAAGTCAGGCTCTCTAGTGTCTTCTGAGAGATTAGTGACACGAACTGAATTCTCTTCATTTCTACGTCTCATTTCTGTTCCAGCAGGTCTCTCTGCACCTGCTCGCAAGCTTGGTGGAACGTAAGCTCCCTTCACAGCTCCACCCGGCATATTTGCTTCTGCCACTGGGGGTTTGTCGACAAAACCTTCAGATGGTTGAGCAAGATCTTTAAAAGGGCACTTAGATGTCCAGTGATCACCCTTCTTGCCACAAGTTCTGCACACCATTAGAACAGCACCTCCTTTAACAAGCTGAGCCATTGAGTCTCCTGCTGTTTTGGAGTCTTCAGCTTTAGAACCTGTAGGCAGCACAAAGAAATTACACTAGTTTAGCACATTCCGTGATTCCTTGAAGAGCAACACTATATTTTCAAGATAAACGCAAAAATATGATCTTACACAGGTTCAATCCAGCTATAAACAAGTCTGGTATTTAAGCGGATAAGAATAGAAAGGCAGGCTTAATCATCTATTGAGTTTCAAGACATGTGTTGTTCGCTCTTGAAGATTTATCGGTTATCATATATATATAAACATACAACAGAAAATACAAGCTACATCGAGCAAATTGTCTTCTAAAAAGAAGAGCAAAATAACCAATTTATATGTGAATAACAAAAAAAAATTGACATGAGCTCCACGCAGTACAGCAAAAGTTTCAAGTTACTACAGGTACAAAATAACCAAAATAACAATGGTGCAGCCATGTGCTTCAACGTTTAGAAAATAAGTGATGTGGTTAATTAATGGCGCTATGTAATGCACATAAAAGATTGTATGATACAAGTGCAACTTGAAACCTTAACTGTGAGAACCACACTTCACATTTATATTAAGGTATGATGACATTTAACTACAGAAACTCAATACTATTAGCTTCATCATTCAATATCTGGATAATTATAACTCAACTAATAATCATTATCCCACAAAGTCACTTTATTTTATTGAAAAGAAAGAAAATGTTTATGAGACGATAACTCTATCATCAATTGTATGCATACATAAACTCCAACAAGCAAAAGAAACACATTTAGATTATGCAATAACATTACTTAATTTTACATCTTGGATGCCAAACCAATATATCACACACACACACATATATATATATATATATATAGATGTAATGCAAAATGTGACCTGGGGCTCTGGGTCTTTCAAGCAAGATCTCTTCAGTAGAAACCATGGTGAGTCTACTTCCAACATCCTCATGAACAGCGTCACCGAATTTAGGCCAAGCCCGACGTTCAATAGCTCGTTTGCTGAGACGAGCCTTGGCGAGCTTTCGAACGCGGGTGGTTGTAGTGATCTTAACCTTATTTCCATGGTCATTGAATTTGTACTCTATGATTTTTTTAATTCCATGTTCATCAGGTCCAATTATCTGTTTTGGTGGAAGAAGGAAATCGAGGTCCTCACCGTCATCTTCCTCTAGCTCCCCCCATCTGATCTTGCTACCTCCATTAGAAACCATTTTTGTTGAGTTTCCCAAGCACAACACTTCCAAATTCTTGTTTGTTCCTTAAAAGTTCAGAAACACCGATGCGCAAAATACGGTTTTAATACTCCCACACAATTCCAAAACAGTTGAATCTTTTTTTTTTTTAATCTCAGTCTCATTATTTTAAATCTCAAATTCTCCAAAATGTTTAATTTGAGAATTTTATGTTATTATTTCACATTTTTCAAACACAAAAATTGACCCACAAAAAATAAACACCAATCATTGGATATTTACCTTTTTTTTTTTAAGAATACAAAGTGAGGAGATAATAACTCACATATAGTTAATCAACTATAAATTTTTTTTTTCTAAGAAAGTCACTTAACTTTGATTTTAAATTCAAAAGTAACTCACCTATAAAATTTTTTTCTCAAAAAGTTACTTAACTATGAGTTTTAATTCAAAAATAACACACTTAAGATGGGTTTCTCTCTAGAAGAGTCACTCAAACTAATATATATCCGCATAACGAATACTCACATAATTAATATCCGAATAACTAATATCCACATCACAAATACCTGCATAACTTTATGCACTTATCAAATTAAACAACCCCTAAATAGTCCATAATGTGATTACCAAACAACCCTTAAATAATCCATAATGTGATAAGTCAATATAATTATAATTTGATACAATCTCGAACCATTAGTACTTTTATATCTGTTTTACCTTATTTACACATTAAAAAAAAAATAAATATGAGCAAAGCCCATTTATTGAATTGGGAGGGGGGGGGGGGGGTGATTGAGGGGTTTAATCATAAATGGCTTGAGTCCAAAAGTGACTCAAGCCTAAAACACAACCTCTGCAGCTAAATCGATCAAAATGGAAACACAGAGGAAGATAATGTCAGAACAAGAAGCATTTTTCCAGTACATCGAAGGACGTTTGTTGGAGCTCCAAAAGTCCTTCTCTCTTCGACATAATCATGACAAATTTTAATTAAACTTGACTTGTATTCATTTGGGTGTTCAAAAATCTCATGAGCACCATGAAACCACCTCGGTGAAGATTTCTTCCGTTCAACAGTGTTGTCAGCTTCCTTTTTCAAGGTACGGACCAATTCCTCTAATACTTCCTGAATCAACTTTATTGGAAGAAATACACTAATCTATCCTTAAATCGTGCAGATTGAGCACCAAAGAACTAATACCACTACATCTTAGTTAAGGACATGTTGGGTTTTAAAAGATGTGAATAGAAACTGAAGAGTTGCAACTTTTATCAACAATTGCGACTTTTATGAAAAGTTGTGACTTTTTTGAAAGATTGTGATCTTTCCGAAAGATTGTGATATTTCCAAAGGTTTGTGGACTTTCCCTTTGAAATCAATCATGCATGCCCTCAACATATCATCTAGAGTCTAATAGTGCGCTCTGCTTGCTCGTCAGTCTGAGGATGAAAAGCACTACCTAAGTTCACTTTTGAACCCATTTTCTGAAAAGATTTTCAGAACTGTATAGTAAAATTGCGCACCTCTATATGAAATAATGGAGACCAGAACTCCGTGAAGTCTTACCACCTCTTGAATGTACAACTTAATATAATCCTCTACCAAATGGGTAGTCTTTACTGATAAAACTTGGGCTGATTTTGTCATTCTATTAATAATCACCCAAATATAATCATGCTTCATGCAAGACTTTGGTAACCCCGTGATGAAGTCCATATTAATCATCTCCCACTTCAATTTCAGAAGTTCTATATTCTTAGCCAAACCTCTAGGCCTTTGGTGTTCTACTTTAACTTGTTGACAATTCGGGCATTTGACAACAAACTCAACAATGCCCCCTTTCCACCAATATACTTTTTTCAGATTGCAGTACATCTTTGTGGAACCTCGATAAATGGAATATTTGGATCTATGAGCTTCCTCCATGATCCTCTCCCGGAGTCCATCCACCAAGGGTACACACAATATACCTTAATATCTCAATACACCATCTCCCTCTTGTTCAAACGGGATGTTGGTCATGCTTTTGTTTCACTTCTGACACTAAAGATGATTCAGTTCCATTCATCACCACTATTCCTCTTTCTGTGACATCCATTAGTTGGACTCCTAAACGTGCAAGTCTATGCATACATCTTTTGCTAGTTCTTTCTTTTCTTCCTCTAGATGGGTGGTACTACCCATAGACAACCTGCTTAAGGCATCAACAACCACATTAGCCTTACCTGGGTGGTAAAGAATGCTCATGTTATAATCTTTGAGAAATTCTTACAATCTTCTTTGTCTGAGATTAAGCTCTTTCTGATTGAACACATATTGTAGGCTCTTGTGATGAGTGAATATATTAACATGAACACCATATAAATGGTGACACCATATTTTCAAGGCAAAAACTACAACAACCAACTATAAGTCATGGACTTTCAATCGTCTAGAAGCATATGCTATAACCTTGCCATTCTGCATTAGGACACAACCCAAACCAACTCTAGATGCATCACAATACACCATAAAACCTTGAGTACCCTTCGATAAGACCAAAACTGGGCTTAGTCAACCACTTCTTCAATTCCTGAAAACTTTTCTCACAAGCTTCAGACCATTGAAACTTGATTATTTTCGAAGTCAACTTCGTCAAAGGAGATGAAATGGATGAGAAACCTTCTACGAATCTTCTATAGTATCCAGTTAAACCCAAGAAACTCCTAATATTAGTTGGAGATGTGGGTCTAGGCCAATTCTGCACTGCCTCAATCTTCTGCGTATCGACTTCTATACCATCACTGAAAACTATTTAACCCAAGAATGCCACAGACTCAAGCCAAAACTCACACTTAGAGAACTTGACATATAACTCCTTATCTTTATAAGTCTGAAGGAATATTTTGAGTTGATTAGCATTATCTTCTTCATTCCTTGAATAGATTAGTATGTCATCAATGAAGATGATAACAAACATATCTAAATAATGTTTGAAGACTCTATTTATAAGGTCCATGAATGCTGTGGGCACTTTGGTCAACCCAAAGGACATGACCAAAAGCTCATAATGCCCATATCTAGTTCTAAAAGTTGTCTTTCGAATATCACATTTCCTTACTCTTAACTGATGGTAGTCTTATTTGAGGTTAATCTTGGAAAAACAAGAAGCACCCTGAAGCTGATAAAAAAGATCATCAATTCTAAGAAGAGGATACTTATTCTTGATGGTAACCTTTTTACACTGACGATAGTCTATACACATCCTAAGGGAACCATCTTTCTTTCTCACAAATAAGACCGGAGTGCCTCAAGGTGAGACACTTGGTTGACTGAAAGCCTTATCTAACAGATCTTCAACTTTTCTTTCAACTCTTTCAGCTCTGGTGATGCCATTCTATATGGTGAAATAGAGATAGGACGAGTATCTGGAATGATGTCTACGCCGAAGTCTATTTCTCTTTCAAGAGGGACTCCGAGTATATAATCAGGAAAGACTTTTGGAAACACTTTTACTACTGGAAATGACTGAATATGAGGTACTTCAACACTTGATTCATCAACTCGGACTAAGTGATAGACACACCCCTTAGAAACTAACCTCCCTTCCTTAAGGTACGATATGGCATTAGGCACAGTTGAACTGTTTTTTCACTCTAGGACTGGATCATTTGGAAACTGAAACTTGACAACTCGAGTTCTACAATCAATCGAGGCATATCAAGCGTGAAGCTAGTCCATATCAAGAATGACATCAAAGTCTATTATGTCTAACTCAATTAAATCAGTCATGATACTCTTGTGATTGAAGGAAATGGGATAATCACGACTGCTAGAATGGACTCACCAACACGTGTAGAAACATTGAATGATTCACTAAGTTGCTTAGGAATAATATCAAAGTTCATAGCAACATATGGAGTTACAAAAGATAAACTCGCTCGTAGGTTTAGAAAAACATAAACAATAAAGTCAAAGACTTGAATCATAGCAGTGACAACATCCGGCGAATCCTCTTGCTCTTGATGATTATTGAGAGCATACAAACGGTTTGTTCCTCTGCCAATAGTGGAAGTATTTCCTCTAGGTGCAACCTTCTTTGGTGGAGCAACTGAAGAAAACTAGACTCTATTCCCCAAGTACCATTTCCCTTCTTATTCTTTGGACACTCTCTCATAAAATGCCAGTCTGATCACACTTAAAACAACCAGATGAGCCATAACGACAAACACAAGAGTGATTTCTACCAAACTTGGCACAGGTATGAGGGTTGCTACCTCCTTGCGCCACATTACCCTATGAATAGACAAGTTTAACTCTGGAACTCTAACCATAGTACTCACCCTTGTTCTTAGGTGTAGGTGCACTAACAAACGGTGAAACATGATCCATCTATTTCTGTTGGAAGTTTAGCATTTCTTTTGTACTGCCCAGACTCATTCCTGGTCTTAAAATGTTTAATCTTGAACTCCTTTTTATATCTCAACTCTTTTTCCTTTTACCTTCTGCACATAGATCATCAACCTTGAAATGTTCATGTCTCCAAAAAGCATTGCTGCCCAACTCTCTTTTCTTGATGAACGACCCAATCCAATAACAAGCAAACTCATTCTACTCCTCATGTCCTTAACCATTTTCGGAGAATGATGAGATAGTTGAGTGTCATTCAACCCATACTCATGCACACCGAGAGAATCCTTCTTGAGTGTAAGAAATTCCCATACCGTAGCCTCTTTCAATTCCCGGGGAAAGAAACGCCCAAAGAAAGTTTCTTCAAAACAGGCCCAACTCGGATGTGGGGCATCCTCATCTCTACCCTCCTTTCACTAATCAAACCAATTCCTAGCAACATTTTTCAGTTGATATGTAGCTAGATCAACTGTTTCAACATTCGCAACATGCGTCACATCAAATACCTTCTTAAGTTCATAAATGAAATTCTCCAGATCCTCCATAGTACTTGAACCGGTTAAACATGGATGGTTCATCCTCAATAACTCACGAATCCTTGATGTGTCAGCCTCTTCTTATCGAGCTTCTCGTTGTTGCTGATACGCTCAAACTTACTTCTCAAATAAGAAGTAAAACGGTCGTGTCAAGTAAATAACCCAACTAATGAGGTTGGGATCGTTCCCACGAGGAAAATAGTTTAGACTTAACTTCAATATATTATTGCTATTGTTCAGTAAATTACTTCCTTGGAAAGCAAAAATGATAAAAGGGGGGTTTTATATTTCTAAATAAATGAAAATAACTAGCAAAATTAAAGGAGAGAACTAACAACTTCGAATGTTGGAGTTTAATCAATTAATCAAAGTAACTAGGGTTTACGTGTTCCCTATAGATTCTTAACTTGATAATTCTAACTATAACAATTCTTTCCTAGATTTTGCATACAAAGTGATAAGTTATGTATTTCTAAATCCTTGGTCCGGCATCTAGAAAATTTCACTCCGCACCTTGGTCCGGCTACGTGTGTTGCTATACTAACCCTTATCTTTACCTCATATTAAGCATCGTATTCGATATTTGACTAAGTTATTACCTCATACCAATCAATACTAGCCTATTAGATAGTATACACTAAATCTATGTTGATAATTCTTTTCCTATTATCTACCTCCTTGGTCCGACAAGTAGCATTAAGGCGAGTTCTAACGTTGGTCATCCGTTAAAAAGACTTCTAAGCAAAAGAATTATCAATACATGCAAGACACTATTCTAGAATTGTTATTTTAGTTAGTTTTTACCTCATTATTCGCCTATGGTTCCCACAACCCTAGTTATGGAGTTTAGTTACCCATAGTGATAATCACAATATTCAAATATATGATATAAGAATTCATGTACTTACTTCAATGAGAAAGAGTAAAATCTGAATGTTCGCTTGATTAATCAACAAAAATCACCAACAATCAATTACAAGAGTCTCAAAATATCCAAGAGTCTCACAAAGGGTCTAAAAAACAATCAAGTGTCTAACAATGATCAAGGGTCTAACCAAATAATCCAGAGTCTAACCTCAAAAATGAGGTTTTTCAAACTATTTATAAAAAATAAAAACCTAATTAAATAAGGATTTTATTTGCCGGAAATTTGTCAAAATGCGGCTGGGTCGACGGACCTCGTGACAGATCGTCGTGGTTACGACGGACTGTCATGGACTCCGTCGTCCCATACTTGTGCAATTTCTTCTGCTGCTCTCTTCATTACCCTCGACGGCAGGTATGACGGATCGTTATAGGCACAACGGTCCGTCGGGGGTCTCCGTTCCAAAACACTTGAACTCTTGGAAATTGGGTACTGTGACTACTTCTCTGAACTTCATGACAAACTTGCAGGACGGACCGTCATGGTTACAACGGTCCGTCACGCAATCCGTAGCCCCACACTTGGTCAGACTTCCCCATAATCCTTCAGCAGTTGCACTACGACGGCACCTATGGACCGTTACGAGCATGACGGACCGTCACAAGCTCCGTAGGTGGTCTCTTCTGCATTTCTTTGCTCAAAAACCTCTGCATTCATCTTTGGACAGATTTCCTGCAAATAAGGAGAAACTTAAATAAAAATTAGCACAAAAAGGCTTTTGGACACACTAAACTTAAAGAAAAAGTATTAATAATACCGTGAAACCATGGTATATCAGTTGCGCAACTTTGTTAGTAACCTCTTGGCTTAACATCCAGATTACCTCACTGTAATCAACATTGGTGACTTCTCCTTGAGGTTACACGTTTGGTGCATTAAGTACTCCTTGTTTTTGTGGTTAAACATTCGTTCTTGTGGGTAGACCTCTGACTGCTTTTCGTGGAGGCATGATTATCTAATATACACACAAGCACCAATTAGAGGGAAACTTTGTAAAGATGAAACTCTAATGCAGGAAAAGAGAGTGAAAGAAGTGAAGGAATTCCTAGATATAGCAGCTTCCTAATTATAGATGTGGCGTGCTTCACATCGATAACTTCGATTCTACAGACACAACTTCATAGACTCCCTATGACTCTTGAACTCTAGCCTCTAATACGAAGTTTGTCATGTCCTGATCCTACATCCTAGGTATGGTCGGCACTTGATGACCATTTTTTACCTCGAGCGAACCTTTGGTCTAACTCACTTAACTCAACGCAAGAGAATAATCATAAACTTAACTGAACTGAAGAAAATGTAAATACTGAGAATGTCTTAAAACTGAAACATTCAAACTTGGCCAAAACTGGCAACCCAAGTCGTTCACACTAAGGAATAATACTTAAAGACTCAAAGGACTAACATTTGATTGTCTATCTATAAAACCTCTAAAACTGAGATGGATGTTGGGACAAACCCCACAACATCCTAATGACTAAACTAGAAAGCAAGTAAAATAGACCTCTGGAATGCAAGGAGTCTCACCTGTGACTATGGAGTGCTCAACTCGATTAATGGTGCGTTGGATGCCGATCTTTGTTACCTGCATTTGCATAATGATATGATGCAGGCCAACTGGTATTATTACATTGAATGTATGAGTATGCAAGTTGGAATACTAAACAACATAGGCTTGATAGGGAAGTCTGAAGAACTTACCTAGCTCAACTCAATTCAACATACTGGATTCATTTCAATATAAAGAAATTTAAAAGCAAGTGCAATATAAAGAAAATCTATTTAAATATGCTATAAACTCTCCGTGTGTGCAAAGATACAATTAAATCTTAGATGTCTAAAAATACAAATAAACTATGTATATAGAAGAGAAAATACATCAAATTCCCCTGAACTTGGCACGAAAACTCGCTTTAGTACTTAAATTACACTGGTGTTCATATACCCCCCTTAACATGTTTGATGTGACTTATTTTCAACCTTCAGAGCTCCAGCCTCCTGCGCGTGTTGATACAATTTTGAAGGGCGCGTAATTCATCTTTTAGCATTTTTAAAAAATAAAATTTTACCCTCCAACGGGATATCCGACCATTACATATTTGAATGTAAATCTTCTCTTTTGTAGAACCCTAATTTCCTCTTCTCTTCACCAACTCAATCATCCAAAAATGGTGACCTAATTTATGCTTTTTTTCTTTAATTTTCTCAAATCTTAGCTCTTCAAACCTTAAATCTTAGCTCTTGAAACCTAAAAGTTGAATCTTTGAAGGAATAATTGTTGTTCAAAATGTAAGATTCGAACCTATTCTTCTTTATATTTTATTTTGATTTTTATTTCCTCCCTTTTTCTTATTATCTAGTTTTTTTTCCAGATTCTTGTTACTTCTTGCACAAAATTGTAGCACACAATGCGACCAATGGATTTGACAAATCTTTGTATGGAAGAAGATGATTATACTACGAAGAAAAAAGTTTATTGTAATCATGGACTTGTGGTGCGTTTGAAAACATCTTGGACTTCCAATAACCCCAGAAGAAGATATTGGTCATGTCCTTATTATGGGGTAAACATCATTTTTGTTTATTTTCTTTTAGCCGATTAAGAACTTGATTACTAATTCCTTCATCCTTTTTCATTATTTAAGGGCCTTAGATCTTGCAACATTTGGTGTTGGAAGGATAAATAGAATATTGATTCGAGGTCAAAATTTGTGATTCCTAAACTAATACAGAATTGGGTGAGCTTGAGAACATAGTAGAATCGTCTCAAACCTCAGCCACTGCATTTGAATTGGTTGAGGATACTCAAGAAGTTGACAAGTCGGGAGATTTCAAACAAGATGATGATTGTCTAGGTATGAAATTAAAAATGTTGCAAGAAGTGGTTGAGAACATGAAAGTAATGCAAAATAAATGGAGAAGAACATGTCAGAAAATGCTTCTTTTTGTTGTAGCTTGCTGTTGTATTATGGTAATAACTATAAGCTATTGTTGCTAGGTGATGTATAAGAAGAAAGGTTCAATAAAGTTACGTTAATCTCTTGATATAGTGAGATCAATGTTGGAGTAGTGTAGCACTGTTTATGTTGTAATCAATTAGGTACAAGACTCTTGTGTAATGAACTGTGTTCTTCTTATTCTGTTAATGTAATTTGTTGGTTTATGTATCTCATTTGTCTTTTATTTACAACTACATTCACATTATTGCAGTCACAACTGCATAATTGTACACGTAAAAGTAATGCAAAACTGGTTGCACAATTGTTTCAAAAAGAGAACTAAAATAACAAACTATTGTTGCAGTCACAATTCATGTATAATTGTTTCAAACATAGATCAAACTAACGCACTTACAGCTGCAACATAATTGTTTCAAAAACAAATATAGATCAAACTAATGCAGTCATAGCCGCATAATTGTTCTAAAAACAGATAAAATATCAATCTAAAGCAATCACAACTGCATAATTATTTTAAAAACAGGTAAAATATCAAACCAAAGTAGTCTTCATATCAAACATCATCAACATTAGACCTTGTTCTCCTTCGTTTGTTTTCTCTCATATCTTAAAGAACTTGTTGAGTTACAACATCATTCCCTTTCCATTTTAAGCCTGATCTTGGTTTGTGATGCCCAAGATCTCCAGTCACTATTGAAGAGTTCATAGGCATTCAAGTCTACATTCACAACATAAACAGTGTCTTAGATGCTTCATAAGTTACAATTGAAAAAAGGTGTAAAAATTTAAGACAACTTACATTGTGGATTGTAAAACCACTCTGTGTTAGTAGTATCCCCATTCCAACCATTCTTGGCCTCTTCACTCCTCTAGTAACACCAAGAACATCAGTAGCAGTAGCAGCCACACCAGTTCCTCTTCCTCTTCCCCTTCCAGCTACACTAGTTGTAGTTCCTCTTCCCCTTCCATCTACACCAGTTCTAGTTCCTCTACCCATCCAATAGGACCAAAACCATCGGCATCAACACGAATCCCTGTTTCATTAATAGATCCAGTTGTAGTTCCTCTTCCCCTTCTAGTTTCAGCTAAACCAATTTCAGTTCCTCTTCCCCTTCTAGTATCACTAGCCTATAACATAAGTTGATTAACAAAAATATTAGACTGATAAAGATGTAAAATAACAACTACATGAATTACTATAAACATTACCTGTTTTGTATTACCTCCTTGTAAACCTCTTTCTCTCTTTGTGCTTGATTGTGATTCAGTTGGTGCTGTAGAAGAGCCAACACTTGACCTAGTTGAACTAGTATTTTTTCCTCTCCCGTTTCCTCTTCCTTTGCCTGCATTACATTGATTACTCAACTTTCAACCCCTCTTATTATGACCCTTTGTATGACAAAGACTGTAAGTTATCTCAATACCTCTATTAGATAATTTTCCAATTTTTGTACATTCTGGTCCTTTCTCATACACTTTCTAGGACTTCCTGGTAGTGTTCTGATAACAATTGGTAATACAGAAGGGTTGGTCGATTGTGGCCACATTTCCATGTTAGTAACTGGTTGAATGTAGTGACTATATACCTTGAGATACATCTCCTTGCTATACCAATATGCAACATAGTTAATTGGCTCCAATTTTCTAAAATGAAGTGCAACTATATCATGACAACAAGGTATTCCTCTTAGCGTCCAAGATCTACAAGTACATGTTTGTGTGACTAGATTCACAATAAATGTGTTATCCCAACTGTCCTTAACCTCAAAACCACATTCACCATTCCATTCAAGGCTACATTGCGTCGACTTTGTTGTGTTCTCTGTTAATACCTTTAAGGCCATTGGAGATATGTTTGTTATCCAAGTATCACTGAACACCCTCAATTTTCCTATTCTTCTCATCACTTTTACCCTTATTTCTTCAAGACTGTGATGATAGTTTTGTGTCTTGCCCCCAAAATCCATGAATTAAAGCTTTCAGCCATGTTGTTGTCAACACTATCACAACATCTAAAATACTTAAAGTATAATTTAGACCACCTTTCTATATTGTAGTACAATAAGTTATAAATTATTCCATTGCCTAAATTCTCCATATGATCCAAATTTGTTTTCAATTCTTGTTCATATGTATATTTGACACATCTCCAAAACAGTTTCTTCTTTTCAATGCCTTTCCAATTGATAGACCAGTTGGCTAGAACATGTCTTGCGCAAATTCTTTATTCTGCATTTGGCAGAATTTCTTGAATAGCTTTGTGAAGACCCTTTAACAACATTTAGAATATCATGAGATCTAACTTAATGAATAAATGAAAAATAAAATAGATGAATAAATGGAAAAGAAAATAAATGAATAAATGAAAAGGAAAATAAAAATATCTTCTGCATATCAGTAATGGTTGTCAATTCTGTCCCATCTCCTAGATCAAGATCATGTCTTACAATCGAATCTTGATAAACCATTTCCAAGTGAATATGTTTTCCACCACAACAACTGCCCATGCTAGTGGTAACATTTCGTTGTTTCCATCCTTACAAACAACAACAAGTAATTGACTTCTAGAAACACCTTTCAAGAAGCAACCATCAAATCCTATACATCTCCTAGCTCCAGCTTTGAATGCTTTCTTTAAAGCATCAAAACATATGTAAAATGATTGGAACATTTTTCTGCAATTCAAAAGTTTCTTTACTAAGTCTCACCACACATGTGCTGCCTGGATTAGTCCTTAAGAGCTCATCTCTATAATTAAAAATTCTTTTAAACTCCTCCACATGATCACCCATAATTTGTTGAAAAACAATGTTTCTTGCTTTCCCTACTACATTCCTCCCTACATACACATTCAACTCTTTCTTCACTTAAATTTGAAACTAAAAAACTCTAATGCTAGGCACAGAAATGATTTTGTCCTTGTAACTTTCTGCTAAGTATTTTGTATACACCAATTTATTTCTGGTTGTGCCATTGCATTTATGTACTGGATTGTAATTCTTCATCATAAAATCTCCTGTTCTTGAATCAATTCTTCCAAACAACAACCATGGACAACTAGTTGTACACTTTACCCTCACCCTAGTTGCTTCATTAACATACCAACATGTTCTTGAAATGCATATTTAGAAATAGCTTCTCTAAACTGCTTAAGACTTTCAAAAGCAAGACCAGTCTCCAAACTATTTACTGACAGGTAGGATCAAATACAATTTTATTTTTATTTCTTTTTGCTCTTCTTGATTTTCTTTGTCTTCTTATAGGCCGTTCAACCTCATCTTCCTCATTAACATCATCATTACTATCTATTTCAAAACTAAAAACTTCATCTGAATCAAAGTAGGGCTCATCTCCAACCATTTTACCCTCTAAAGTAGTTTGTTTCTTGGATAGATATTCATCATATCCCAAATCAACTCCTTTCCCCCCCCCCCCCCAAATTAACTCCTTCAGATCTTCTAGGGACTTTGTCTTTTCTCTTTTTTATTTTAGCAGCCTTTTCTCTTTCCTAAAGTGTCCAGAAGAAGAAGTTAAATTTTTGTTGTTTTAAAATGAGAGGGAATTCCTCTATTTATAAACAACAAAAGGTAGTGTGAATAATTGTGTCTTATCGTAAATGTCACAAATTTTTTGAAAAAACACAACCCTTCGAAAAGGTCACAGCCTTTCATAAAAGTTACAACTTTTCATAAAAATCACAAATTTTCATAAAAGTCGCAACTTTTCATAAAATTTGCAACTTTTTCATAAAAGTCAAAACTTTTTATAAAATTCACAACTTTTCATTAAAGGAGAAGGCTAGTTCTGGAAATAGAATAAATTAAAAGGAAATTCTGGTTTGTGGTGGCTGCCACGTAGGCGGGTCTTATAACATCACATTAACATGGAAGATTATGGTAAAAGTTAGAGGTTGTGAACGTTATATTCATTATGATGTATGCAGTGAAGGATTAACTATACATCATAGAGAAAATTTGAGACATCCATATTAATATTTCATAACCAAAAATCAATTGTTGTTGCTTTTGATGTTCAAACTATAGGGACATCAAGTCCATATTGGTATTCTTGAATCTAGAAAATGGTGAAATATTTTCTTAATGACTTACTGCATATGGATGTCATTTTTAGATGCTAGAATGTTCCTAATCTGCCATGTAATATTTTTTGCTTCACTCAGACTGCCTCCTTTTGACAATGAAATGACTTTAGCTTAGAGTCGATTAATGGTAATCACATAAATTCAATAGTGGAAAAGTTGGGAGTAGATGACAAGTATTAATAAGAATGAAATTCCTATGTTTAAAAGAGCAGGAGCATGGAGATGAAAACTGGTTCATTGCCTTCGCTTCTATTAAAATTATCCAAGAAAATATACAGTGATTGAACGGTGGATGTTCTGTTTTCCTCGTCAATTCAAAGAAAAATAGTGTTCTTTCTTGAGTTAAATACACTTTCTCTTATTTATACACATACAAATTACAATGAAATTAGATGTGACTTAATTTTTTTCATTATTCTATTATCATTTTTCTTGACAGTTATGTAACTAGAGAATCTAGCATTTCGATAACAGTAATGAATCCTTTGTTTACAAATTCAAGATATTGGGACATAATATATACTTCTTTAACAAAATGATAATTATAACATCTTATCATTTATCCTTCTATCAATCATCTTAAATATGGTTTAATAATTTATCCTTTTGATTCCAAGAAGTGTTACTACTTGATATTTTTGGGGAATCAAATGATCATCAACCGACGATATAAAATTTTATAATAAATAAATAATCATTGGTAAAGGGATGATAAATTTTAAAAGCTTGATCAAAGTGAACAAACATTCTTATTCTAACGTGTAGAATGTTCAACTATATTGTTTGCTTGACATTAATCATTGTAAATTTCCCCATTTAAATATATCATGAGTAATTATTAAAATAAAAAATTAAAGGTAGAATGTCTCATATAGGACAATAATTCAACTTATTATATATACGTGAAAGGGAACATATTATATAAAACTATTATGTTTTTTGGGTGTTTTTTAAAAATCAACATACCAACGTAATGAAGTTCAATTTGAAATTACAATTTCAGTAGACAAAACTTGTGTGAATACTCAATTAACGCGTGTTGTTTAATATGTACTAACAATTACTTGTAACAATAATTTTGTAGAAACATAAACAACAGAATATAAAACAAACATATTAGGAACTGTAATATAATGAAAAAGTAAGGAAAATTGAGCCAAATGAATGCAATGCAGAGTGTCCCTTTAATGAAATTATTCTCCTCTAATACTCGAGGTTTAAATGAATAAATCCTCTCATGATAGAGCGATTCTATTCAGTAGTGTGTTGAAACAAAAATAATATTGAATTGTGCATAAGAAGAATTTCAAAATTTTTGTTACTTTAAAATGAGGTGAAATCCCTCTATTTATAGAAAACAAAAGATAGTGTGAACAAATATTTATTGTACCTTATGAAAAAGGTAATAACTCTTAGGAAAATTTATAACCCTTCAGAAAGGGCACAACATTTCATAAAAGTTATAACTTTTTATAAAAGTCGCAAATATTCATAAAAGTTATAACTGTTCATAAAAGTTGCACCTTTTCGTAAAAGTCACAATTTCATAAAAGTCACATATTTTCATGAAAAAGAAGACTATTTTTGGATATAAATAAATCTTAAAGGAAATTCCAGCTTGTGGTGATGCCACGTAGGCGAGCCTAGGATTCTCTTTTCTATAAATATATGATTTTAAATGTATTAGGAGTGATTAAGTGAAGAAAAATGTTATTTCCACGAACTGGTAAATATTTTCTTAATATATTATATTTATGTAAGTTTTCCATTTAAAATTATACTATTGGGCCAGTATACGGGCCTTTTATTATCTAGTATTTGAAGAGGGAGGAAACAATAAATATTTTTTCCCTTCCCTAAAAAGCATCTCACATCATTCCATCAATAAATACCAATCTAAGGACTTTTATCACCCAAATTTTAGTCCATCACCCACATAGAAAACATCGAAAAGATCTCTCCTCTATCCATCAATTCATGTTCTTCATACACATAGAAAACATCAAAAAGGTATGTCTTTATCCCTCAAATTTATAGATGCTTTATATAGATTCATAAGAAATTAATAGCGTCTCTCTTCTATTTCAATTGTATATTCTAATAGTTGATTTTCAGTTCAAATGATACATAATGCTTGTTTGTCATCAGATTCATCCGCAGAAAGCAAATTTGAGTGGTCAAAATCAAGAAATCGAGCATGTTACTTCTTGTCTAGTACGTCCACTTTTTTTCTTTTCTATTTTTAGGTGTGTTTTGAGATTATTTTTTGGTAAATTATTTAAGATTTTTGTGTGTTGCATAATTTTCCCTTGTCAAAAAATTGATTGGGTTCTTCTCTATTTTGGAATAAAATAATAGATTAGACTCTGTAATTCCCATATAATTCTAATTTAATTGGAAATGTAACATCTTTATTCACCTACTGGATTTTAGTTTAACAAAAAGTTGATATTTGATGGTCACTGAACAAATTACTAACATATTAAAATTATAGAATTGCTAGATTTCTTTAAAATATAATCCAACTCTATGCTTCTTTCTTCTTTTTAGACTATTTTTGATGCATAACATTTCAACCATAATATTAGGTCAGTATTTAAGAAAAAATATGCTCAAGGACAATTGAAAATGAAAAATCACGTTCTACCAAACACTATGATAAATCAAATTATTGTAAGACTTTCTTTACCTATATTAGATACTAATTCAAATTTACATTTAAACTAATTAATTTAACTTTTGTACATTTCTAAATCCAGTAGCATACTAAATTGAATCAAAGGAAACATAATCTTCTCTATATTTGGTCACACAAACAACACTTTCATGTTTCTCCTCCTCCTCCTCCTCCTCCTTCTCCTCCTCCTTCTATAACAATATGTTTGATATTTATATAAAATATTTTTTGAATAACTAATTAATTTGACTTTTGTACATTTCTAAATCCAGTAGCATACTAAATTGAATCAAAGGAAACATAGTCTTCTCTATATTTGGTCACACAAACAACACTTCCATGTTTCTCCTCTTCCTCCTCCTTCTATAACAATATGTTTGATATTTATATAAAATATTTTTTGAATATTTTTTTACGGGGAGAAAGTCATAGTGGCGGAAGATATGTTTAGTGAAGAAGAGTTGCATAATATAAGTGTGTACACGATAATTATTTCGAGGTTATATGTACCAATCTCATTTTGGCAATATTATTGTTAAACTTAAGATTTTTACTTCTGATGAACTCAAATTTTCTGTGAAGATTTATCCGACATATTCAACATTACACTTAACTTGTTTAGGTAGAAGAATTATTCGTGATCTATTCTATGCTAGAGTAACCATGTCAAACATAAATGAAATCTTATTTTATTTTTGGAAAGTACAAAAATAAATTTCATTGTAAGCACATAATGGAATCAACAACGTAAATTTAACACAAACATATAAATGAAGGCACAAAAAATGAAGTAAATTAAATTGGCGAATACACCTGCAAATATAGCACCAATTTTGCATAAAAAGGATTGGTGTAGCGCCATATAACCTGCAAGTAATTATCTCCTCTCTTCAACATACTTGTCTCACGTACCTCTTCTTTGTTAAACATATCAACCATTCACTTTACTTTTCCTATTATTCGCAAACACAACAAAGTCATAGAAACTTTTGAATATTTTTTGTGGTTGCAAATAACAGAGAGAAAGTAATAGTGGCTGAAGGTATGTTTAATGAAGAAGAATGCCTGATGTTACTGTATTTAAGAGATGAGATGATTGCTTGCAGGTTATATGTACCAATCTCGTTTTGGAAATTTTGATGCTAAACTTAGGGTTTTTACTTTTGGTGAACTCAGAACTTTCTGTAAATATTTACCAAACATATTCAACATTACACTTACATTGTTTAGGTAGAAAAGACTATTCCTGATATATCCTATGCTTGAGTAAGCATGTCAAAAATAGATAAAATCTTATTATCTTTTGAAAAGTATAAAAAGAAAGTTCCACTATAATCACACAATCGAATTAACAACATAAATTTAACACAAACATATTAATGAAGGCACAAAAATGAAATAATTTAAATTGACGAATATACTCTATTTATGTTTAAAACCTTCACGATAATCAGGTAAACATTCACATATGATTTTGAGTTCACCAAAAGTGAAAACCTTAAGTATAACACCAAATTTGCCTAAAGAGGATTGGTGTAGCTCCATATAACCTGCACGTAATCATCTCCTTTATGCAACATACTTGCATCACGTAACCCTTCTTGTCAAACATATCAACAGTTGACTTTACTTTTCTTGTTATTCGCAAACACAACAAAGCCCCAAAATTTTTTCGGTGGCTGAAGATATGTTGAATGAAGAAGAGTTTCTTGATGCAAGCGTGTTTAAGAGATGAGATGATTGCTTGGAGGTTATATGTACCAATCTCGCTTTTTCAATTTTGATGCTTAACTTAGAGTTTTTACTTCTGGTGAACTCAAAACTTTCTGTGAAAATTTACTCATCATTAAACTTACCTTGTTCAGGTAGAAAAATTATCCCTGATATATCCTATGCTTAATTAAGCATGTCAAAAATAAATGAAATCGTATTTCTTTTGGAAGGTACAAAAATAAAATTTCATCGTAAGCACACGATCGAATCAACAACATAAATTTAACACAAAATATATAAATGAAGGCACAAAAAAATGAAATAATTTATATTGACGAATATACTCTATTTATGTTGAGAACCTTCATTTAAAACCTTAAGAATAGCACCAAATTGCCTAAGGAGGATTGGTGTAGCTCCATATATAACCCGCAAGTAATCACCTCCTCTATTCAATATACTTTTATCACGTTACTCTTCTTCATTAAACATATCAATCATTGAATCTATCACTTTGATAATATGGACAACAAACATGGAGTTCATAAGAGATGAACTTACAGTACCTATATTGATAAAACTATCTGGACTTGATTTTAAATATTGGAGCTCAAAAGGATTAAATAAAATTGATAGTCTAGTGGGAAAACCTTTAATGATGGACCAACACACAGAGAAGAAAGTTGGGATAAACTTTGCAAGGCTGCTACTTGAAGTAGAGATGGATGTGGAAATATGGTTCAGAAAGAGTGTTGTATGATTGGAAGCCTTCCTTGTGTATACACTGCAAAAAGTACGGGCATAATGAAGGGGAATGTCGGAAGAAGAAGAATGCAAATGTGAATACAAGGGTGGGATGAGGAAAACAAGGGCAGGAAGTTCAAGTTCGAGACGCAACAACAAGGGAGAATGAAGTGGAAGGTTCAGCACAAAGGAATACATAAGGGGAAACAAAACATGACTACTCTAAATGGGAAGAAAACCGGATGCATAACACCTGTCCATACAAACCCAAGGATGAAGACCCATAGTTCAAACTCTCCAATGATAACGCCTAGTGCTTTTCAGGTGTTAAGAGAGGATGTGACATAAAAACAGGCTCAGGCTTCAAATAATGGACAAAGGGGGGAAACTAACATTCTTATAGTTGGGAATGGATGATATTCTGTGTCTGAGTGTGAGGGGCCTCAATAGCCCAAATAATCATAAGGAGACCAAAATCCTTTGGAATAACCAGTCAGCTGGATTGATAGGGTTACTAGAAAATAAAATAAAAAGTGACAGAATAGAAACGATAGCACAAAATATGTTTTGTGGATGGAAGTATGTAACAAATTTGGAGGCTCATTACATGGGAGGATATGGATGACTTGGAGACCTGTTTTCTTCTAAGTGAAGCTCAAAAGTATGACAAACAAGCTATTACATGTGAGGTTAGACATATAACTGGTAAGAAAATGTTCTTGCTGAGTATGGTGTATGCATTCAACACAAGAGGAGGTAGAAGAGACTTGTGAAGATATCTAAAAGACACAAGTGGGGAATGTCAATTTCCCTGGTTCATAGCTAGGGACTTAAATTCAGTTTTGAAGGCATATGATAGAATAAGAGGAAACACAATATTATATGGAGAGGTTGCTGATTTCAAGGACTGTGTTGAGCATTGTAGCTTCCTGGAGGTACTGAAAAATGGAAGTAAATACTTTGGAATGATAGAGGGGATATAAAGATAAACTCAAAAATTGAATGGGTGTTTACTAATAGACTATGGCTAGATGATATGTCGTCATATACAACAATGTTTCTGCCAGAAGGAATCAGTGATCACTGACCAATAAGGATCAAGCAAATAAATACCAAGATAAGAGGAAGGAAAGCATTAAAGTATTGCAACACTTGGTCTCACCAACAACATTTTTAACAAAGGTTGAAGAGGTATGAAAATAACAGATTAGTGGTCATATAATGTATCAAGTAGTGAGCAAACTGGATATTGAAGCAAAGTCTGAAGTAGTTGAGTAGTAGTACTCTTAATATTATTGTTAAGGAGGCTGAGGAAGATAGGAAAGCTTTGGAAAAATGTACAAATAGCTTTACAGAAGGTACCAAGGGATCAACATTTGCAACAATTGGAGAAGGCTAAGCTAGAGTGGGCCATGAATTTCAAAATATTTTTGGCAAATATTACTTAGACTGAAAATGTGGGTAAAATTTCACCATGTGTTTGACCATAAATATTTTTTTTTTATAGAAAAATATAATTTATATCTACACGTTTAAAAACTATCAAAATTAACCATAAGTTTATATTACAAGTCAATTGGATATTCATTGCAACAAATAATGAGTGTCCATGACACTAGATCAATGTGGTAGTTTGAAGTGAGTCCAACAAACATCATTCCATATATCGTGAAGTAGACAAAACACATGACTTTATTACTCTGAGCCGATTGTTCATATTTTTCATCAACAACCATATCATCATTTTCATAATCACCGAATATTTCATCACTACTTTGGTATTCACATAAAAAATTATACAATGCAACACAAACACTAATATAGAGGGTGTTTTTGTAAAAGATAAAATTTGGTGTAAAATTTTGATTTTCAAAAACATCCCAAATAATGAGATTTGACTCAAATACTAGAAAAAACTAGTATTCGGGAATTCGAGATATTTATCAAAAATATTTTTTTAATAATGACAAATTGTATCGACAAATAACACTATTTGCCAAATTTTCACCCAAACAATATTTGAGAAAAAAATTGACAAATAGTGTTTGTCCATACAATTTACCAATTATATTACAAATATTTTTAGCAAATATCCCAAATTTCTCAAATACTAGTTTTTTCTAATATTTGGGCCAAGTCTCATTATTTGAGATCTTTTGAAAAATGAAATTTTACTTCAAACTTTTATCTTTTACAAAATACCCTCTATAGTAGTTGCTTACGTTGAATTACATAATTTTTTACGTTAACACCAAAGTAGTGATGAAATATTCAGTGAATATTAAATAATGGTATGCTTGTTGATGAAAATGATGAACAATCGGCTCATAATAACAAAGTCGTGTTATTTGTCTACTTCACGATGTATGGAATGATACTTGTCGTACTCGCTCCAAATCACCACATTGCTCTAATGTCACGAACACTATTAATTATTGTTGGAACGAAAATCCATTTGACTTTTAATAAAAACTTATAGTTAGTTTTGATAATTTTTACGACTTAATGAGTATAAATAATATTTTCTAAAAAGTTGAAATGCATTTCAAAAAAGCTTGGAGTAAATTTTTTCAAAGAGGACATTTGTTGAAACAGATTAATGCTACAATGATATCTTTAATTCCAGAAGTTCCTGTCCCCAAAATGCCAGCCAGTAAAGACCAATATCATGTTGTCATGTGCTTTATAAGATCATCTCAAAGCTGATATGTTCAAGACTGAAAGAAGTATTTGGATGCTTGGAAGCTGAGAATGAAGCCGCATTTGTACTTCAAAATATCACATATCCATGAAGAAAATAATTCTTACCTCAAAATGTATTATATCAAGAAAATTGTACACTTCTTATTGATTTTTTTTACAATACATGCAATTTTAAAGAGTTTATCTTTAAATGTTTATTATTTTATCAACAGTTTATATTATTCTAATAAATCATATAAATTATTGAATTACTAAATATGCAATTTATACGATGTTGATCTTTTTAATGCCTTTTGGTTTCTTATTGTTTATGGTACTAAATTATCTGAAAGGACATGCAAATCGTCTTGGAGGTTCCCTTTGATTACTAGATCAAGTTATTTTCTCGATTATTGTATACAATATCTGAAATCAAGTCATAATATTTTTTATCATATAAAATGTTATTAAGAATAATGTGCTAATTCATTTTAATTTTCATAAAAATAAGGCAATTAGTTTCAATTATTAAAAACTTGCATAGACACTCAATATGTTAAGGGTCCAGCCCATTGATGGGTGGCCCATATATTTTGGGCTTTGTTGACTTCTTCTAGAAGTCTTGGGCAGCTGATGTTGGCTGCTGGGTTTTTTTGTTTTGGATGAGAAGAAAGAAATAGAGAGAGGGTTTGAGAGAGAAAAAAGTTGCTGGTTTTTCTGGACAGCGAGACAAAATTTCAGCTTGCAAGAGATTCGACCGTTGGATCGTTCTGAAATTTTCACAGCTGGTTCACAACACATAGCACTACATCTTGACCGTTCAGATCGTCAATCGGAGTTCTTGATCGTCTGTTATCGCAGCTGGCGTAACCTGCATTTTTTTGGTGATATTTCCCAATTTCTCTTCTCTTTTGTGTTGGCTCTTATGTATGTTGTTGTTGGTGGGCTGTGACATCCTTCTAGACTGATTTGGGTGTTTTTACCCTCAATTTGCATAATAAGAGAAGAAGAAGGGTGGACTCCTTCAAGTCCCGTGGTTTTTATCCTTCATACCGAAGGGGGTTTCCACGTATAAATCTTGTGTGTCACTTGCGTATTTATAATTCATATTTGCTTGTGATTCAATTGATGTGTTGCTGATTTGAGCTTGGTTAATATAGTGGTGAATTTCTTTTGGTAAATTGGTGAAGTATATTTGGTTGATTGTCTTGAAGTCGATCCTTGTAGGTGTTGTATCCTACTTGTGTTGTTTTGTGCCTCCCCTCACAATTGGTATCAGAGCTGAGTGTTAAACCATAGACATGGAGCATGGAAATAACTCTATGGTTAAACTGACATCAACCAATTATTCCATTTGGCGTCCGATGATGGAAGATTTGCTATATTGCAAAGATTTGTTTGATCCAATTGATGTGGATAAAACAAAGAAAGATGACTAGCCCACTAAGCCAGAGAAGATGACAGATAAAGAATGGGAAAAGCTGAAGAGAAAGACCTTGGGGACAATCAGACAGTGGATTGATATTAGCATATTCAATCATGTATCCCAGGAGACTGAGCCGCTTGAGCTATGGAGAAAATTGGAGGGTCTTTATGAGAGGAAGACCGCTCATAACAAGGCCTCGTTGATTAAGAGGCTTGTTAATCTCAAGTTGAAGCCAGGGAAGTCTGTTTCTGAGCATCTTAGCGACTTTCAAGATATTATTAACAAGTTGACTGTTATGAAAATTGTCCTTGATGATGAGTTGCAGGCTTTATTCCTCTTGAGTTCTTTGCCAGACAGTTGGGAAACTTTGGTTGTGTCCATCAGCAACTCAGCTCCAGATGGTACGCTTTCATTGGATGTCATCAAAGAGAGCATGTTCAATGAAGAGCTTAGAAGAAAGGAGATGGGTGTTGATATTTCGCAGGCACTTGTGGTAGAGAATAGAGGAAGAAGCAAGAGTAGAGGTCCCAAAGGGCGTGGCAAGTCAAAGTATAGGTCAAAGTCCAAGGATGGGAGAGAACCTACGATATGCCACTATTGTAGCAAGCCTGGCCACATTCAAAAGTTTTGCTACAAGTTGAAAAGAGACCAGCAAAATAAGAAAAATGACCATCATAAAGAGGGTGATGACAAGAATACAGCTGCTACAACTTCTAGTTCTGATGATCGTGTTTCTTTGATATGTGTTATTGGAGAATGTTGTCATGTTGATAGTTCTGACACTGAATGGCTTATTGATACAGGAGCTTCCTATCATTGTGTTCCTAATAAGGAGTACTTTATTGACTACCGAGCTGGAGATTTTGGTAGTGTGAAGATGGGGAACCAGAGCTCAGCAAGTATTGTTGGCATTGGAGATATTCGAGTCCAAACAATGTAGGGTGCTATTTGACGTTGAGAGATGTTCGCCACATTCCAGATTTACGCCTCAATTTATTGTCTGCTAACGTACTTGATGAAGAGGGTTACAAGCACACTTTTGGTGAGGGTAAATGGAAATTGTCTAAGGGTTCCTTGACTGTTGCTCGTGGAAATCTTTGTTGCACCTTGTATAAGACACATTTGAAAGTGTGTAGTGGTGAGTTGAATGCTATTGAGGAGAAAACTTGTCCTAACTTATGGCACCGAAGATTGGGGCATGTTAGTGAGAAGGGTATAAAGCTGTTGGCCGGTAAGTCTCTTATTCCTGCTGATGTTACTATTTCACTTGACCCTTGTGATCATTGTTTAGCAGGAAAGCAACACAGAGTTTCTTTTCCGAGGACATCTACAAGAAAGAAAGTGAAGTTAGAGTTGGTTTACTCTGATGTGTGTGGTCCCATAGAGGTGGAATCACTTGGTGGTAACAAATACTTTGTTACTTTTATTGATGATGCTACTCGGAGAACTTGGGTTTATATGATGAAGCACAAAAGTGAGGTGTTCGGTATCTTCCAGAAGTTTCATGCAATGAAGGAAGATACTACTCGGAGAAGGGATTTTGAGACCTTGCAGATGAAGGAAGGAGAGTCTGTAATGAGTAACTGCGCTAGAACAATGGAGATTAGAAACAAAATGTGATTCCATGGCGAGAAGATGAATGATATCACAATTGTTGAAAATATATTACGCTCTTTGACGCTGAAATATGATTATGTCGTTTGCTCCATTGAGGAGTCCAAATATATAGATGAGTTGTCGCTTGACGAATTGCAAAGCTCTTTATTGGTGCACGAGCAGAAGATGAATCGAAATTCAACTTCTGATGAGCAAGACTTGAAGGCGTCTAATTTGTTTTCTTTCAATTGTAGAGGAATAGATAGAGGTAGAGGTAGAGGGAGAGGATATGAGGCAATAGAGATGGAGGCAACAAATATGGCAATGGAAATTTTAGAGCCAATGATGACTACGCCAAAGGTAAAGGAAGAATTTTTGACAAATCCAAGACAGAACGTTATTGTTTCCATAAATTTGGTCATTATCGTTCTGAATGTCGTACAAGGCTGCCTAATGAGATGGAAGAAAAAACAAATTTTGTTGAGAATAAATAAGAAGAAACATTGTTAATGGTGGTTCATGCTGAAAACAAGCCCAAAGAGCAAACTATTTGGTATGTGGATACTGGCTGCAGTAACCACATAGCTGGAAGTAAGTCTTCTTTTACTAATTTGAATGAAAACTTCCGGTCAACAGTTAGTTTTGGTGATATTTCAACAGTGAACGTGATGGGAAGGGTAAAATCAAGATTAGAAGAACAAATGGGTGTGCCGAAATCATATCAAATGTGTTGTTTTATGTTCCTGCTTTGAAAAGCAATTTGTTAAGTGTCGGTCAACTGTTAGAAAAGGGATATGTGATTATCTTAAGGAATGATACATGTGAAATTTCTGATTCTTCCAAAGGAATTATTGCTATTGTGAAAATGAGTCAAAACAGGTTGTTCCCTTTAAAGATTGAAAATGTTCAATCTTGCTCTATGGCGGAAGTGAAAAACCCTTCATGGTTGTTGCATTTTCGATATGGTCACTTGAACTTTGGTGGGTTGAAGATCCTTCAAAGGAAGAGTATGGTGACGGGGCTACCTGAAATTGTTGTTCCCTCTCAAGTTTGTGAAGAATGTGTTGTTGGCAAACAACATCGTTCTCAGTTTCCCAAAAGTAAGTCTTGGAGAGCCAAAGAGGTATTAAGGCTGGTAAACTCAGATATTTGTGGGCCAATAACACCAATCTCGAATGGAGTTAAAAGGTATTTTATTACCTTTACTGATGATTATTCCAGGAAGACTTGGGTGTATATTCTGCAAGAAAAGTCGGAGGCTTTTAATATATTTAAAAGCTTCAAAGCTCGTGTGGAGAATGAGACTGGAAGGACCATTAAAAACCTTCGGACAGATCGCGGAGGAGAATATTTCTCTAAGGTATTTGATGTTTTCTGTGAGACTCATGGCATTCGAAAAGATCTCACAACAGCCTATACACCACAACAAAACGGTGTGGTAGAGAGAAAGAATAGAACCATTCTCAATATGGTTCGTAGCTTGTTGTCTCAAGTAAGATTTCCAAAGGAATTTTGGCCGGAAGCAGTAAATTGGAGCATTCACGTCTTGAACAGAAGTCCCACTTTTGCTCTTCGAGATATGGCACCTGAGGAGGCTTGGAGTGGAAGGAAACCGGCAGTTAATCACTTTAAAGTTTTTGGTTCCATCGCTTATGCACATGTTCCAGAATCCAAAAGAAAGAAGCTTGATGATAGAGGTGAGAAATGTGTTTTTCTTGGTGTTAGCGAGGCATCCAAGGCATACAAGCTATTCAATCCATTGACAAAGAAGGTTGTGACCAGCAGAGATGTAGCTTTTGATGAGGAGAACACTTGGTATTCGAATATCCATCAATCTACTCCAATCTTAATTAAAAATGAAGTTGAAGAAGCAGTTGCAACACCCGAAATTTCTACTGAAGCAGCTGATGAAACTTCACCATCAGTTTTGGAAGAAACTGCTGCAACAAATCAGCCTCTTCGTCGTGCTCGCAGAAGGCCCGCGTGGATGATGGATTATGAGGTAAGAGGAATTAATGTTAATGAAGATGTTTCCAACTTTGCATTGTTTGCAGATTGTGATCCTACAATTTTTGAGAATGCCGTCAAAGAGGGAAAATGGAGGAAAGCTATGGATGATGAGATTGATGCTATTGAAAGAAACAACACCTGGGAGTTAACAAATCTTCCGAAGGGGAACAAAACCATAGGTGTCAAGTGGGTCTATAAGACGAAACTCAAAGAAAATGGTGAAATAGACAAGTATAAGGCGCGATTAGTGGCTAAGGGATACAAGCAAGAACATGGTGTGGACTACACAGAAGTATTTTCTCCAGTTTCAAGGCATGACACAATCAGAATGATAATTGCCGTGGCAGCACAATATTTGTGGCCTATCTTTCAATTGGATGTCAAACCATCTTTCCTAAACGGATACTTGGAGGAAGAGGTATTTATCGAGAAACCTTTTTGTTACATAAAAGTTGGAGATGAGCATAAGGTATACAAGTTTAAAAAGACTCTTTAGGGACTAAAACAAGTTCCACGATCTTGTTATAGTCGCATTGAGGTTTACTTTCTAAAATTTGGTTTCCAGAAATGTCCATATGAACACTCTCTTTTTGTTAAAATTGGAGAACTTGGAAAAATGCTCATAGTGTGTTTTTATGTTGATGATCTTATATTTATTGGGAATGATGGTGTCATGTTTTATGATTTTAAGAGATCTATGATGAATGAATTTGAGATGTTTGATCCTGGCAAGATGCATTATTTTCTTGGTTTAGAAGTAGTGCATGCAATTTGTTGATGGGATATTTGATTCACAAAAGAAATACGTGCGGGAAATTTTAGATCAATTCAAGATGAAGTATTTGCTATCCCGTCGACACTCCGGTTGAGTTTGGTTCGAAGCTAAACATAGTTGGAAGAGGAGATATGGTAGACAACACACTCTATAGTCAAATTTTAGGTAGTTTGATGTATCTTACTGCTACAAGGCCTGACATCATATATGTTGCAAGTCTTATAAGTAGGTATACAGAGAGTCGGGCAGAAATTCACTTGCTAGCTACTAAGAGAATCTTTCGCTACTTACAAGGAACTAAGGATTTTGGTTTGTTCTATAACAAAAGGTGAAAAATCGGATTTGTTGGTTTTGCTGATAGCGATTATGCAGGAGATCTAGACGATAGAAAGAGCACTTCAGGCTGCTGTTTCATGGTCTTCTAGGAAAGCAAAAATTGTCACTTTATCGACTACTGAAGCGGAATTTGTTGTTGCTACAGCTTGTTCTTGTCAAGCTGTTTGGTTAAGGAGAATTCTAGAAGAACTACAATTCAAACAAGAAAGAGCAACTACAATTTTCTGCAACAATAATTTGGCCATTAAGCTGTCAAAAAAACCTGTTTTACATGGAAGAAGCAAATACATTGATGTGAAGTATTATTTACTGTAAGATCTCAATAATGAATGGACAATAGAGATGCAGTACTGCCGAAGTGAAGTCCAATTGGCAGACATATTTACTAAACCTCTCAGGTTTCTCCCATTCCAAAAGCTGAGGAAGTTGATCGGAGTCAATACAATGGATGAGTTCAAGAAGCTGCAGTTAAACTGAAGCTTGACAGCTTTCAGTTTAAGGGAGGGTGTTAGTTTTTTAAAAATTCAGTTTAGTAATTAATGTTCTGTTAGAAATAAAATGTCTGTATGTTATGTTTGTCCTAGTCTTTAGGAAGTAATTTAAACGTGGACAACTTTCAATTTTTAGGATAGTAGTTCCTAATTTTTAGCTTCAAGTTGTTTTATATAAAGAATTGTATTGGCAACTGTTTATATCATTTATTCAAAAAACAACTCCTTCAATAATATTTCCTTTCTCTTCTATATCGTTTTTTAACTTATAAATATATTTCTAGATTTTATTTTTTCTATCATGGTGGACTCAAACTCATATGTGAACGTTTACCTTATTATCTTGAAGGTTTAAAACATAAATAGAGTATATTTGTCAATATAAAGTATTTCTTTTTTTGTGCCTTCATTTATATGTTTGTGTTAAATTTAAGTTTGTTTATTCGATTGTGTGTATATAATGGAATTTCCTTTTTTTACTTTTCAAAAGAAAATAAGATTTCATCTATTTTTGACATGCTTACTCAATCATATGATATATAAGGAATATTTTTTCTAATTAAACAAGGTAAGTGTAATGTTGAATATGTAGGGTAAATATTCACAAATTTTTTTGAGTTCCCCAGAAGTAAAAACCCTAAGTTTAGCATTAAAATTGACAAAATGAGTTTAGTATACATATAACCTCCAAGCAATCATCTAATCTCTTAAACGCACTTATATCAGGCAACTCTTCTTCATCAAACATATCTTCAGTCACTATTACTTTCTCTCTGTTATTTGCAAGCATAAAGAATATTCAAATAAGTATCTAGGTCTTTGTTGCGTTTGCGAATAACAGGAAAAGTAAAGTCAACGATTGATATATTTAACGAAAAAGAGCTATGATACAAGTATGTTGAATTGAGGATATGATTATGTGCATGTTATACGGGGCTACATCAATCCTCTTTAGGCAATTTGATGCTCTACTTAGGGTTTTTACACAAAATCATATGTGAATGTTTACCTGATTATTTTGAAGGTTTTAAACATATATATAGTATACTCATCAATTTTAATTATTTCATTTTTTTGTGCCTTCAATTATTTGATTGTGTTAAACTTATGTTGTTGATTCAATTGTATGTTTATAATAGAAATTCATTTTTGTACTTTTCAAAAGAAAATAAGATTTTATCTATTTTTATACGCTTACTCAACCATAGGATATATAGGACTAGTTTCTACTTAAACAAGGTAAATGTAATGTTGGATGTGTTGGGTAAATATTCATAGAAATTTTTCAAGTTCACCAGAAGTAAAAACCATATGTTTAGCATTGAGATTGCCAAAACCAGATTGGTACATATAACCTCCAAGCAATCATCTCATCTCTTAAACACACTTACATCATGTAACTCTTCTTCATTAAACATACTTATGCCACTATTTACTTTCTTTGTTGCAAGCACAAAAAATATTCAAAAACTTTATGAGGCTTTGTTGTGTTTGCAAATAACAGGAAATGTAAAGTCAATGGTTGATATGTTGAACGAAGAAGAGTTACTTGATACAAATATATTGAATAGAAGAGATCATGACTTGCAGATTATATGGGGCTACACCAATCCTCTTTAGGTAAATTTGATGCTATATTAGGATTTTTAGTGAAGGTTAGAATATATTCATAAATATAAGTTATTTTATTTTTTGTGCCTTCATTTATATGTTAGTGTTAAATTTGTGTTGGTGATTCGATTGTGTGCTTACATCTTTAAACAAGTACTAAACGATTTTTATTCTTACCTATCTAGTCATGACCTGCAGAAGACCCTACACGTTTATGTTACGTACTGACGTGGTATCCGATCCATAATCATATTGATGTGGTATTTAATTTCATACATATAATTGTTCATCCTTAAACTCACATCAGACTCGATCCACTTATCATCATAGTAGTTAATGTTCTCACATCAATTCAACATATCCTAATGTGTTTAAGACTATTCAGTTATCTCTCAAAATAAAACGATAAGCACATAATAAATTACAAGTGCACATTACAAAAACCAATCATAATTCCAAATCAAATATCATTTATATTAGTTATTATGAAATTTATTTATATTTATCATCATATGCAATATACACATATTCACTCTATGAGAAATACATAATTCTAAAGGTCAACTACCAGAACACCGTGCCCTTATGCTTAATCAGGTTGTCTCTATCAATTCTATAATGTAAATATATGGCACTAACAAAGTATATACATACATTAAGATAAATCATAGCATACCTCAATGTCTAGTTTCTTCCCTAATGCCCATGCAGTCTCGCTTTTGTCGCGAACCATATTTTTGAAGATGAATCTGAGGGGAGAAATGGAGTTGTTTTTCATGTAAAGTATTTCCTCCCACCTTACTTGAGATCTTTTCTCTCAAAATATGACCTGGAAATGTTTTTTTAGGATATAGCTCTAACTAAAGTAGTATTAAAACAAATCAAACAATTGAAATTCAAGTTCTACCTCGCAGCTCCCTACTGCAGCGACAATCCTTTGCAAATAGATCAAAATCAATGCTTTTAACTTCTAACATTCCAAATTTCCAATCAACTACTCAAAATATATCAAAACCCCTCATGTCTCAAATCAAAGTCCTACATACATAAAATCACGTTTCAGAGTTGTGACACATGCAAACAAAATTATGGTACAAGCTCAACTTTTACGGATGTTGATAAAATTAAATCATTTAAACTTTTTAAACATTCAGAATGAAAGAAGCTTACATAATTATCAACTGAACACCTTAGAAACCAAACCACACATCCCCTTACGACAAATACCATAAAACAATTATAAGAAGGGGTAAAATAGTAAAACAAGCAATGTTTCAAAATATCTATGAGGTTTGTTACATAAATGATGATTTCTTTGATCATACTTCTTTTAAAATATTTTGAATTTTTAAGTTAATAATAATATTTGGTAATTTCTAAATCTATAAATTTAGATGAAAATATTTGAAATCATTCTTAAAAAGTGAACCAGAATAAATAATTCTCACTCTTGTACAACTATGAATTCGGTCACATTGTAAATTGAAATGAAAAATATATATAACCATCTCTCTATTAATCATACAACTAGCGCTCCCCATTTAGTCTTATTTGATCCCTTGTTCTTGTTTTATTGTTTTCTTATATGAAAAAGATTTGATCTTTATTTAAAATTATTTTTGGGGCTTTGTTGTGTTTGCAAATAACAAAGAGAAAGTAATGCCAAAATTTGATATGTTTAGCGAAGAACAGTTATGTAATATATATGCATTGAATGAGGATATGATTACTTGCAAGTTATTGTAGTTGCACCAATCCCTTAAGGAAAATTTGGTACTACATTTAGGATTTTTACTTTTGACAAACACAAAATAGTCTGTGAATTTAACCTAACTACGCTGACGGTGCTTAACAAACATGGAGTACATTCCTCAATTTAAGTTATTTTTTTATTTGTGCCTTCATATGTGTATTTGTGTTAAATGCATGTTGTTGATTCAATCTTGTGCTTACAATGGAATTTTGTTTCTGTAATTTCAAAAAGAAAACATGATTTATCTATTTGTGATATGCTTACTCAAGCCTAAATATCGAAACGACATAAGGGTAAGGCTGGATATGTTGGGTAGATATTCATAGGAAATTTTGAGTTCACCACAAATGAAAATTTAATGTTTAGCACTAAAATTTTCAGAAGGAGATTGGTGCATCAACATTTAACCTCCAAGTAATCTTCTCCTCTCTTAAACACTATTATATCGCACAATCCTTCATTGAACATATCTTCTTCCAGTGTTATTTTCTCTCTAATATTCATAAGCACAATAAAGATTCAAAAAATATTTTTTTAAAGATCAAGCATATTTTTATATATGAAAACATAGAAGACGAAGAGATCAATTAGGAGAAATATGTGAGTGGTTGTTGTGTCACAAAATATAGAGAAGATTATGTTTACTTTGATTCAATTTGGTATGCATAAAAGTCCAATTAATTATTTCTTTTGTATAAATTTGAATTAGCATCTAGTATAAGCAAAGAAAGTCTTACAATAATGTGATTATCATATAGTTTTTTTTTGATAGAACGTGATTCATCAATTTCAACTGGCCTTGAGCATATTTTTTCTTAGAACACTGACCTCATACCATGGTTGAATTGTTATACATCAAAAATAGACCTAAAAAAAGAAGAAAGAAGCATATAGTTGTATAATATTTTAAACAAAATCTAGCAATTCTATAATTTTAATCCATTGTAATTGTTTCATTGACCAACAAGTATCAATTTTTTGCTAATTTAAAATTCAATAGATGACTATAGATTTTAAATTGCGCATTAAGTTAAAATTATATGGGAATTACAAAGTCTAATCTATTATTTTATTTCAAAATAGAGAAGAGCCCAATCAATTTTTTGACGAGGGAAAAATTATGCAACACACAAAAATCTTAAATAAATCACCAAAAAAAATTTATCTCAAAACACACCTGAAAAAGAAGAAAAAAATGTGGATGTACCGGACAAGAAGTAACGTGCTCAATTTCTTGATTTTGATCACTCAAAAAATTGATTTCTGTAGATAAATCTGATGGCAAGCAAGCATGATGTATCATTTGAACTGAAAATCAACTATTAGAATATCCAATTGAAATAGAAGAGAGACACTATTAATTTCTTATGAATCTATCTAGAGCATCTATGAATATGAGGGATGAAGACATACCTTTTTGATGTTTTCTATGGGTATGAAGAACGTGAACTGATGGATAGAGGGGAGATCTTTTCAATGTTTTCTATATGGGTGAAGGAATATAAATTGGGTGGATAAAGGTATTTAGGTTAGTATTTTTAGATATAATAATATGAGATGTTTTTTAGGGAAGGGAAAAAATATTTATTGTTTCATCCCTCTTTAAAAACTAGATAATGAAAGGCCAGTGTGCATGCCCAATATTATAATTTTAAATTATATAATTTGTAATTTAGGGGAAATTAGAAATTAAGTCATAATATCTATCATATTTAGTTAAAATAACAACAGTTTAGAATATTTTATTTAAAATGTCAAGATGACAATATTTTAGAAATAATATGTATTCAGATTTTAACATTTAAAATTAATTTTATTTATGAAAACAATTCTATAGTGTACCAAATTATTAACCAATCGATTATGACTACCATTAACCTTTCTTCTTCACCTTTCACGTTTCTACCCCCCACCATTCACGGTTCCATCCCTTTTTCACATTTTCAGATTCTTTCTTGAAGGTGCTCACAAATTGTTCATCAAAATATATATTTTAATTGAAGAAATTTTCTCATTGTTTTGAAAAAATCCCAAATTTACGCCACCATTAAGATCTATAAAAGCCTTACATCGCCCTTTACCTTCTTCCATCGCCAGCTTTGCTGGTACAGAACTCTTCAATTTTTTCTGATTTTTCCAAGGTAATTTGTTGAGTTGTTTTTGCTTAGTGATGTATATTTTGTTCTTGGAGTCGAGTTTTTATCGAGAATAGTCCATTGAAGTAAGGTCCGCGGACTATTACCTGGTGATTCACTTAAGAATTTGGGGCGAGTTTGATCTACTAGCCGCGTAAACCAGAATGTGAAAAATCATCAGAAATTAAGCCATTTTTGTTGATTTTTTAGCAGTTTGAGTCTTTCTTTCGAAATAATTATATTTTTTATTATCCGAAAATGATATTCTAATATCCTACAACCTTGAGCAGAATCTCCGCAATTACTATTTGAGAATTGCCATGAGAACTACTTTTTTTAAAATTAAATTCATACTTCTTGTTATTGTTGTAAGTATTTTATTCGTCAATTTTTTATGCTCATGCAAGTTTGTTTACATATTCATCTAATATTTATGTATTTCAGATTTTTAGTCGATTAAATAAATTTTTCAATTTTTTTCCGATTTCGTTCTAATATTTCAGATTTGTTAAAATCTACAGATTCATTCATAAGTTTATTTTGTTTTATTTTTAATACATTTATATTTTTAAGGGTTTAAATTTTGGGAAAACATATGTCTATCTACAACATTTGAATCAACAGTTTATTTGTGTATTCATTCCATCTATATATAAAAAAGTTTTATATTTTTTATTTTTACATTGTATTTCAATCTCAATTAATATACCAACATGTTTGTATTTCCTTCTTAATGTATTCATCCTTACTCTATGCTAATAATTTTGAATTTTATTGAGCATTCATTATGTATTTCAATCTCAATTTCTATGTGAACAAGTTTGTATTTCTCTTATATTTTGTATTCAACCTAATTGTATACCAACCATTTTTTGTATTTATGCGTCTACTTTATCTTTCAAAGTCACTTTGTACTTCAAATTAAGAGAGTATTTCTTTTATATTCACAACTTTATATTTAATCTCACTTTGTATTTATTACTTTGTATTTTCATCTCATTTTTGTATTCATATATTGTTGTATCCAACATATAATTCATGATCGTTTAGTTTGTATTTTACCTTTCAATATCACTTTGTATTTCAAATGAAGAAAGTATTTCTTTTGTATTCACAACTTTATATTCAATCTCAATTTGTGTTTATAACTTTGCATTTTCACCTCACTTTTGTATTCATATTTTTTGTATTCAATATTTTGATAATCCAAAAATAGATGTGATGACACTTGTCTTATCCCACCAAGACAAGTCAGCTTAAACCCAATCATTTCGATAAAGTGCGGAAATAAAACAAAAGTCCAATAACAAATACTAATACGAATAACAAGTAAACTTAATTCAATTCCCAAAACTTGATTGTCACGTGCACAAACATCTAAGGTAAATTCTAGAATGAAATAAAATACACAAGCCTAGAATGATGTTGTCTTTCAAGTAAAAACAAAATCATAAAGAGGAGTAAATAGGTCCGCTGAGATGAAAAACAACTACCTCACAAATCTCCACAAAAAGCCTCAGAAATGAAGAGAATGGGAGGTATCCCAAAGATCTGTCGTCGTAACCTACAAAAATTTAGAGAAGCAAGGGGTGAGTACCAAACCAAACGGTACCCAAGCTATTAGGGTTTTGCTCTGATTTTCTTACCATAAGTTATGATTTATTTTTCCTTAATGAAAAAACAAAACATTACCATAAATATTTTTACTTTTTTTGAAAGGAAAATGTAATATTGTTTTATGCTTGTTTATTCTTTCCTTTAAGAAAAAGGATTTGGCGTAACTAGTCCTTTTCTAGTAAGAAGAGGTTTAGGACTCTATAAATATATGTTTGTTTTTTCTAATACAATAACATCTAGAATGTAGTCGTTTAAGTGTCTTGTTTATGGGGAGATTAATTCTCTACAAAGTTTCAATATTTTTCTTTCTATTAGTTTGATAAAATAATATTTTGATTTTTATTATAAGTTTTTGTAATCTGATATCAACCATATAATTTGTCAATAATAAGCTTCCGCATGACGCGATAATCACCCTTCCTAACCCAACAAGTGGTATAAGAGAACATGGTCCGATGGTTCAATGAATCTGAAGAAAGATTCAAGCGCTTTCAAATCAATTTGCAACCAATTTAGTGATAAAGAAGAGTTTTTGTCAAACAACATGTGGAAAAGAAGTCTCAACCACATTTTTAACATTTCTGTTGCTTTAATTTTTTAGAATAAAAATAAAAATATTTTTAACCCATATATTTTAAACTTTATTTTTAACCATGGCAAGCAACAATGATGAAGATTTTGTGAGAACAAGATCATCATGCTATGAAGAAGACATATAAAGTCTTTGTCAAGAAAATCCAACCCAAAGGGGAGATTTATTAGGGTTTTGCCCTGATTTTCTTACAATAATTTAAGATTTATTTTCCTTAAAGAAAGACAAACATTAGCATAAATGTTTTTACTTTTTCTAAAAGGAATATATAATATTCTTTTATATTTAGTTTATTCTTTCCTTTTAGAAAAAAGTTTTGGTGTAGCTATTGTTTTTTCTAGTTAAAAAGGGTTTTAAGACTCTATAAAATAGGTTTGTTTCTTCTAACACAATAACAATAACATCCACAATGTAGTCGTTTAAGAGTTTGTTTATGGGAGGTCTATTCTCTCTGAAGTTCCAATATTTTATTTATATTAGTTTTGATATAATAATATTTTGAGTTTTAGTATAAGATTTTGTTATCTAAGTTATCAACCATATAATTTGCTAATTATAACTTTCAGCGTAACGCGCTAATCATCGTTCATAACGAATACAATCAAATCTCTAAACTGAATACGGGTTACAAAAATTATTGAATCAATGTGTAAGTTACAGAAAGTAAATAGTAGTAACCTTCCTCTTATTGTCATTTATTACCATGCGTCAATCATTTGCAATTTGATTAGCCAATGATTGAATGACAATTTTTCTATCAAAAATCCATCACGTTGAACAGTTTGCCAATTCAGTGATTCACAATACAATACCCACAAAATAATACTTTATTTCCTCTAAAATTCAATTCCTGATTTGTTAATGATTAATCCGAAAAAGGTCACCCATTGCCAAATCATTATTTTACTAATAGTCATCAATGGTAAAGAATTTAAGGTACACAAAACAATACTCTGCACCTATCATACCTACAATTTTAAGGGGCAATTCATTTTTCTTCCTACCTAATATAATATTAATATAAATACATATATGCAACAATCATCTTAAACATACAGAATTGAAGTTTATATGCAACAATCATCTTAAACATACAGAATTGAAGTTTCACTGAAGGTTACTTGAAGTGATTTCGTAATCTTTCGTTCGATGTCGCTTTTGTTATTCTCCATTTTTTTTATGTTTTCTGACTCTTTTTTTTTCTAAATTAATTGTTTATTAAAATAGACAAAATCCACTAACTTATTTATAATACATGTCCCTAATGGTATATGGTCTTAAATAAATGATCATTTTAACCCACTAACTATCGTTTAATTCAATTATCTACAATTACCCATTAATTAATTAACTCAAGTTAAATGAATAGTTCAAAATTTTCAAAAATAACATACCGGGTCATTACAAACATGTAGTTCATGATCGATTAGTTACATAAACTTAATGGGATACAAATCATTGTATGCATTCAAACAGAAAAAACAGCTACTAAACTTCGTTATACATTATATTTAGATACAAAATACCCGGAAAGAGCTATAAATCCCAATACATATAAAGGTTTCACTGATTCAATCAGAAAAAAAAAACACTCTTTTACTAGAAATATATGAATATCTTATCCAAATAAAGGAAAAAGTTGAAAAAATGCCTGACTGTTTTTCGATTGTTCACTGAATGCGACAAATTTATTGTCGTCAATTTTAAAAAATTCCGTTTAAAAAATATGTCATACTCAACTTGAAAAAGCGTTGAAAGTTATCAAATTAATGGTTCGAAAGACAAACTAAATTATTGTAATTTTTTTATATTCTTAAAAAGAAAGTAAAAAAACGCTCAACAAAAAGATGGCTATATAATTATGCTCTTTTGAAAACGTAACTAATTTGTAATTAACATCTCTTTGACCTTTTTTGAATTGTTTTGTTCCATGATTTTTTGTTCTGTTATTAATTATTTGTATTCCTTCAAAATAATCAAAATAAAAATATACATAATTAATCCCTTACCAAGTAAAAATAATGACATTTTTAATAAATAATGTAATTATTTCTAAAGAGTCCCACTAAAATCTAAAATATTGTTATTTTAAAATTTTTCTTTTTAACTAATGTCTTGAAAATAAAATAATTTTTATTATTTTTAACTACAGATGAAAGAAAATCATATAAGATTCACAATTTGTAATAATCTGTTTATTTTATTTTTATAACTTTTTAAAAATGCTTCTAATTTGTTTAAGTTGCGCTAATTACCATCAAAATATTAATTATACGTTTGAGTACTTGTATTAACACCATACTAATACAAACTATTGAATTGGATACCTAAAAGTTGCTCAAGGGGAAAGTATCTTCTACCTCCAATAGTAAGGTTGCAAGCTCAAGTTACGAAAAGTCCCAAGGAAAGAGTTATTTTTTAAAAATATATAATATTTAATGGTATTTTTTAAAGCTGCATGTGATAATTTTATAAGAGATAATTCAATATAATTACAAGTAGCATATTAACACTAGATGGACAAAGTCCGTGCTAATCATGGGCCCAATATTTATATTTTGGATCATAATAAATTTTAAGATATTTTTCACAGTTACATAATGAAGGATCGCTGTACAAAATCGAAGGAGGAAGGGAAGAGTAATTTGTAACACATGGAGAAACATAAACGTTAAAACTGTTTAGCTTATGTATATCTTAACAAATATGATTGATTCTAGCAGATTCTAAATATATATGTACAATACTTGATGTGTACTTCAAGTTACACCTTAGTAGCATTGATTCTTCAATTCAAATGGCTCATTCAACTCGTATTCTTCAAAAATACACTAATTTGACAAATCTAATGTATACCAGTTAACATTTCCATTGACATTTTTAAAAAATCCAAACAACATAAATTTACACTAAAGAAAACCATTCAGGCATTTTGAATATCAATGCAAAATAACGGTTAAGTATATATGTGTGTGTGTATATATATATATACATAGATATATATATATATATATATACATATATATATATACATAGATATATATATATATATATATATATATATATATATATATAGACGACTAATGGTAGGGGCTGCATTTTTAGGAAAGAAAGATAGTGGCAAAAGGATGTTAATCAAAAACCGACGTCTCATGCCGACCCCGTCTGCAGTTGCTACTACACTGTTACATCCGGATAAAGTGACCCGTACTGGTGGAATAATTGCAATGCGACTATACCGCCTGCTGATAAAGGGAAGACAGTATACCAAGCTTGTCCCAGCAGCCAGGTTTGGTCCTCCGGGCAGCAACCCGGCCGGTATACACCCCACAGAGGAAATTGGGCTGTGAGGTGAGTAACTATATTCAACAATCATTTGCCAACATCGTTCCTAAGCCCTACTAAGTAAGGGGGGATGTGTTCAGTCCCAAGCATCTTCGTCAATACTCCATCTGCCCCCATATATATATATATATATATGCACACACCAATCCATCCAAAATCTCTGAAGCTCTGTAGTTGACCGTTTTTCTATTTCCTCAAAACATACATATCTATCTTAGTAATATAAAGTTTTAGAGGTCAAATGAAACTAGAAAAGAGAAATATGGCAATACAACTCCAAACAAGATATCATAAGTAGGGTGAGCCTTTCAAATTAAATTTTGCTCATATATAAGAAGATCAAACTATTGATCAAATATATAGACCTCAAAGATTTTCCCGACCATGTATAAATTAGTCTTAGAGTTATTTATTTCACATACTTTCAATCATGTATAATGAAAATTTTAGACTTTAGCATATCAATCAATTATTTTTGTTCTTGGAGGAAAGAAATTTATGAAACAATGAGGCAAAACTATGAGAATGATATAATTGAACTTGATAGTCAAACATCACTAAGAAAATTCATTAACAGTAATCATCTTATGTATCAACATGGGTAGAACATATCACTTTCATTTGTATGTATGAAGTAGTCATAATCATCAATAATACACTTGTATATAGATCTTTGATAGTACAATACTTTTTAACTACATTATGAAAAAAATGTGAATATATTACTGGGGACAAAATAATCAAATTCATTGATACTATTCATCTGACGCTCTGGTGAACCAAGTCTTGAAGCAATAACCATCTTGAATATACCTCTCGCAGTAGCACCATCAACTCCCTTACGCCTTTTTCTTCGACCTGTATCGGTAGGTGAGCTGATATATTGAATAATTTTTTGCTCATTGGAATCAAGACCTTCTTCAGATAGTGAATAAGTCAACTCTTCCTGAGACACTAATGAAGGGTCAGGGAGTTAAATGTGGATTTTATATGGTAAAAATGTCTAAATTACTCAACCTCGTTAACTCAAACACTATATATCTAGACGTAGGAGTGGTCAATTCCTATGGCAATAACATGTTTATCTTGAGGATAAAATTCCAAAAAGGTTGTTAAGGGTGGGGCGGGCATAAATATTGTCATAGTCTGCATTTGCCACAGAAAAAATATGTAGATTAGTTGAAAGAAAAATAATGTACAACTTCATGCAACTAACTCCTGATTTATAGCTTCTGAGCTGAACTGTTACGCTAAAGCTAATGAAATGTCAAATTCGAATAGTTGTAAAGTATCTATTAAGATCAACTAATATCATGTGGTTAAAGCTATGGTTATTTCTGGTAAACTAACACAAAGTACATATTATTTACTTTGAAAATATGGAACGTTAAGGCAACGAAAGACCTCTAATAACTAACATACTATCTTTGCTGTTTATTTCCCCAGCAACATACTGTATAGTATCATTTCCAACAATACTCCAAGCTTTTTTGAAAAAATCACAACCATACTCATCTGGTCCAGGACTTTTATTCTTTTCAATGTGTTGTATACTGCCCACTTCACATCCTTTGAGCTATAATTTCCCAAATGTTATTTGGGTGAATATTTGAAAAATAGTGTTTGTTCATTCAAGTTGTCATTATTTGGAAAATATTTTTGGTAAGTATCCCAAATTCTCAAATACTAGTTTTTTCTAGTATTTGGGTCAAATCTCATTATTTGGGATATTTTTTAAAATAAAAATTTCACACCAAACTCTAACTTTTCGCAAAAATACCGTCTTAGTGTTTGCAATGTATTGTATAATTTTTTTACGCGAACACCAAAGTAGTGATCAAATATCTGATGAATATAAAATGATGATATGGTTGTTGATGAAAATGATGATTTTATTTTAATAGTTTTTAAAACATATAGGTTTAAATCATATTTTTCTAAAAAAGTGAAATATATTTCCAAAATGTTATGGTCAAACACATGGTGAAATTTCACTACTTCAATATCTTCAATATCAAATACCTCCCCAACCTCTGCTAATCTCAGAGACACACTTATACTATACTAAGATCCTATTACCCCTTGAAAATATTTATAAATAATTTTCTACCTCTTCTGGCATAGGTGACACTAAATTGTGAGCCCAACGCATGTTAACATTATTTTTCAAACTAATGCCACGTAGGCCCAAAAGGGGTAGAAAATTATTTACAAAATAAGTTCAGGGGGGTACTAGGACCTTAGTATAGTATAAGTGTGTCTGTGGATTTCGGGCATAGGTTGGGATGGTACTTATGCATTTTACCAAAAAAGGCTAGACCATGTTATCATATTGCTAACATAACTATATTATGTTAAACTAACAACTTTGGAAGACACACTAACATGCAAGTCCAAGCTACTCTAGGAAAGGTACAAGTGTTCTATCCTAGCTACCGTGAAATTGTCTTAGACCAACTAAGTCATGCTATCCTTACAAGTATATTATGATACAAATGCAAGCTATCCTTAAGAGATTACGAATTTCAATCCTAAGTTATCTTTGGGAGAGTATGATACCTCAATCCCAAGCTACCATGACTGAGCTAACTCAAGTTATCCTTGAAGTGCATCCTCCAATGCAAATTCAAGCTACCCTTAGGAAAGTATGGATCCTCAATCCTATCTACCATCAGTAGAGTATGAGAACTCAATCCCAAATACCATGAGTAACCTAACTCAAGCTACCCTTGAAGTGCATCTTACAATGCAAAGTCAAGCTATCTTTAAGAGAGTATGGATCCTCAAACCTAAGCTACCATTAGGAGAGTATGAGTCCTCAAACCTAAAGCTACCATGCATTTTTGTTTGCCAAACTAAGTAATTCTATCAAGAAGGTATATTAAGGATTCTAGTTCATGCTACCCATAGGAGAGTGTAAATCCTCAACCCTAGGGTACCATGACTACTTCTAACTCATCCTACAATGAAATGCGTTAGAGAATGCTAAATCAAGCTATCCCTCAGGAGAGAATAGATTGTCCAGCCTAATCTAACAACCTTATCCTTATACTTATAAGCCAAGATATACAGGAAAGGAACATAGGTCACAACTTCAAGATATTCTAGACTATTAAGCCTTGATTCATTTTAGGTTATTAAGCCAACCTAGAATCCTTCTATGTGAGAGAATCTTGGATATCCTAGCATTTCACGCCTAAGCATATAGAAAATAATCAATAGACCACAAGATCACATCATATTGACTTGTTCCAAAAGCCCTAATATTGATGGCTACAAGTCCTACTTTCAAGCGTTACTTCATTGATGTCTAAATTACAAGCTTATTCAATCACATTATTTACTACTAAGTGAGTCTAGGCATATTTATCATAGAGGTTCAGTTTATTTTTACAAGTCACGATCCTTCATATTCAATCAACTTTATTTATTAATGCTTATATGATCCTAACTTTGATCAATTACTATATATGACTTTGATTTAGTAAAATTACCTTTGAACCTTCAAATTCACCTCTACTGGCATAAAACCACAAACATCACATTCATTAATTTAGATTAGAGTTTACTGTAGAAATCACATGAAATCATCATAATATCATCAATAATTTCTTATACAATCATAATTATATATTATTCACTAGTTTGGAATCATACCTAAACTCTACCCACAATGCACGCACAACCCTAGCTATAACCCGGTTTCTTACAATTGGGGAAAAATTAAGGGGGATCTATGGGGGTAAGAACCCATATATGAACAAGCTAAACAAACCTTTCTTCGAATCCTTAGATAAATATTTAATCCATGGAGAAAAATCGAGTTAGGTGTTGCCCTCTTTCCTTCTCTTCTTCTTTTTCTTCTTGCTTCTAGAGAGAGAGAGAGAGAGAGAGAGAGAGAAAGAGAGTTTCTTGACAATATTTGGGGTCTTAGATGAATGAGTTAATGAATTAGTTTAGGATCTTATTAAGATTATATAGGTTGTAAATTAACTAATTCACTGACCTTCTTCAACCCGTACTTAATTACTAATGAATTTCCAAACAACTAACTTAAAATTAAACTAACAAAAACTAGGAGGACCTACGCCCCTCACCCACGACCGTGGTTGACCTACTGAGCGTGGCTCACCTGTGCAATTGAGGTCTACAGCTCTAAATTTTCTTGTCACTGTAGCCATTGACTCACGACCCCAACCTACGTGACCTGGGTCACCTATGTCAAATAGATGGCATCCGTAGGTCACCAAAAGTTGCAGCTTTGGTGAATGTTTTTGGGGTCCCCCCTCAAGGACCCCTTGAGTGGTCTTGTGGGGGTCGTACCTTGAAGATTAGCCCCTAAAAAATTCCTTCAAACTGCGGGAATTATTTTTATGAGTTTTTAACCTCATAACACACTCCAAACCTCTTACCAAAACTTTAGAACTCACTAGTTGAACTTGCTATATATTAGGGGTGTTAAACTTTCTCAAGCATAGGATATATCCAAAATATTTTTGAATTTACCAAAAGTAACAACCCTAAGTTTAGCATCAAAATTTTCAAAATGAGATTGGTACATATAACTTTCAAGCGATCATCTCATCTCTTAAGCACACTTACATCGGAAACTGTTCTTCATTAAACATATCTTCAGCCACTATTACTTTCTCTCTGTTTTTTGCAAGAAAAAAAATATTCAAATAATTTAAGGGGATTTGAGGTATTTGCGAATAACAGGAAAAGTAAAGTCAACGGTTGATATATTTAACGAAGAAGATTTACGTGATACAAGTATGTTTAATAGAGCATATGATTACTTGCAGGTTATATTAGGCTACACCAATCCTCTTTAGGAAAATTTGGTTCTATACGTAGGGTTTATACTTTAGGTGAACTCAAGACCATATATATGTGAATGTTTACCTGATTATCGTGAAGGTTTTCAACATAAATAGATATATTTGTCAATTTAAATTATTTGTTTTCTTGTGCCTTCATGTATATGTTTGTGGCAAATGTATATTGTTAATTCGATCGTGTGCTTATAATGGAATTTTATTTTTGTAATTTCCAAAAGAAAATAAGATTTCATCTAATCTTGACATGCTTACTCAAGGAAAGTTTTTCTAACTAAACAAGGTAAGTGTAATGTTAAATATGTTAGTCAACTATTCACATAAAGTTTTGAGTTCACCATAAGTAAAAAGCCTAAGTTTCGTACTAAAATTGCCAAAATGCGATTGGTACATATAACCTCCAAGCAATCATATCATCTCTTAAACACACTTACATCAGACAACTCTTCTTTATTAAAAATATCTTCAACCACTATTACTTTCTCTATATTCTTTTCAAGCACAAAAGATATTAAAAAGATTTCTGAGACTTTGTTTTGTTTGAAAAAATTTGGAAAAGTAAAGTCAATCGCAGATATGTTTAACGATGAAGAGTTCAGTGATACAATTATATTGAATAGAGCAGATGATTACTTGCAGATTTATATATGGCTACACAAATCCATTTTAGGAAAATTTGGTGTTAGTACTTAGGGTTTTTAAGTGAAGGTTTTAAACATAAATAAAGTATACTTGTCCATTTAAATTATTTCATTTTTTGTGCCTTCATTATATGTTTGTGTTAAATATATTTTGTTGATTCGATCGCATGCTTAGAATGAAATTTTATTTTTGTACTTCCCACAAGAAAATACGATTTTGATTTATTTCTGACATGCTTACTCAAGCATAGGATATATCAACAATATTTTTTACCAAAACAAGGTAAGTGTAATGTTGGTAAATATTGACACAAATTTTGAGTTCATCCGATGTAAAAACCCTAAGTTTAGCTTCAAAATTGACAAAACGAGATTGGTACATTTAACTCCAAGCAATCATATCATCTCTTAAGTACACTTACATTAGTAAACTCTTCTTCATTTACTTTCTCACTGTTATTTGTAAGCACAAAAATATTCCAAAAAATTCTAGGACTTTGTTATGTTTGCAAATAATAGGAAAAGTAAAGTCAACGGTTGATACGTTTAACGAAGAAGAGTTACGTGATACAAGTATTTTAAATAGAGGAGATGATTACGTGCAGGTTATCTGGGGCTACACCAATCCTCTTTTGGAATATTTGGTGCTATACTTAGGGTTTTTACTTTTCATGAACTCAAATTTATATGCGAACATTTACCTGATTATCGTGAAGGTCTTAAACATAAATAGAATAAATTCGTCAATTTAAATCATTTCATATAATGTGTCTTCATTTAAATGTTTGGGTTAAATTTATGTTGTTGATTCGATCGTGTGCTTATAATTGACTTTTGTTTTTCTACTTTTTAAAAGAAAATAAGATTAATCTATTTTTGACATGCTTACTCAAACAGGGGATATATCAGGTTTAGTTTTTTGACTTAAACAAGGTAAGTGTAATGTTGAATATGTCGGGTAAATATTCACAAAAAGTTTTGAGTTCACTAAAAGTAAAAATCCCAAGTTTAGCATAGATATTGCCAATACAATATTGGTACATATAACCTCAAAGAAATCATCTCATCTCTAAAACACTTTTATATCAGACAATTCTTCTTCATTAAACATATTTTCAGCCACTATTACTTTCTCTCTGTTATTTGCTAGCAAAAAAAATATTCACAAAGTTTATGGGGCTTTATTTTTTTTTTTGCGAATAATAGGAAAGGTAAAGTCAATGATTGATATGTTTAAGGAAGAAGAGTCACGTGATACAAGTATGTTGAATAGAGCAGATGACTACTTGCAGGTTAAATATGGGGCTACACCAATCCTCTTTAGGCAAATTTGGTGCTATACTTAAGGTTTTAAACATAAATAGAGTATATTCGTCAATTAAAATTATTTCATTATTTGTGCCTTTATTTATATGTTTGTGTTGAATTTATGTTGTTGATTTGATTGTGTGTTAACAAATTTTTTTCTGTACTTTCACAAAGAAAATAGGATATCATTTATTTTTGACATGCTTACTCAAGCATAGGATATATCAGGGATATTTTTTTTACCTAAACATGGTAAGTTTATTGTTGGGTAAATTTTCACTTAAAATTTTTAGTTCACCAGAAGTAAAAATCCTAAGTTTAGCATCAAAATTTACAAAACGAGAGTGGTAAATATAACCTCCAAGCAATCATGTCATATATTAACACACGTACATCAGGAAACTCTTCTTCATTAAACATATCTTCAGCCACTATTACTTTCTTTATTATTTGTGAGCACAAATAATATTCAAAAACTTTTTGGGCTTTGTTGTGTTTGCGAATAGCATTATAACACACCGTATCCAAAAAAGTACTAAAAGATGCAGTTTTTTAGAAGTTGCAGGTGCCAGCGACGGAGCAAACTACGGACCGTCAGTCGACTTACGGTCAGTCTATCAACTCTGTCGATAGGCCAACTGACTCTTAGTTCCAAGTCACAAATGATGGTCAATTAGTACGGACCGTCAGTCCACTCCGTCAATTGATCAACTTACTTACGGTTCTCAGTCGCAAACGACGGTTGACCAGTATGAACCGTAAGTCGACTTATGGTCCGTCAGTTGACTCCGTTGATTCCCTAGAAACTGTCGGTCACAAACGACAGTCGACCAATACGGTCCATGAGTTGACTCTGTTGATTTGCCAGCTGACTTTCAATTCTTAGTCACAAACGTCAGTCGACCAGTACAGACCGTCAGTCGACTTACGATCCATCAGTCGACTCCGTCAGTAACTCCGACAACTTTTAAGTTAGGGGTCTTTTGGTTCATTCCCACTTCATTCAAATCCTAAGATACGTCGTTTTGATCCTAAATTATCAGATTGTAGTCAGTTTAAGCCTAGAAACATAACTAAAACTTACTTAAGTAAAATTATTAAATTAAAACTTAGAAAATTAGAAGAAAGATTGGAGAAAAAGGTCAAGAAGCCTAGTTCAAGAACCCAATAAGGTTCCATCAATTCCAGCCCCAAAATCTAAATATTTCTCCGTGAATTTCATCATCAGGTATGTGAAATTTCACTAGTGGGTTCTTTCACCCATTGGGTCCCTAGTTTTCAGTCAGATTCTTGATTCCCGTATAATGATTAGACCTAGGGTTTCTATAACTTCAACAGAACTTCATGAATTTATTAGTTATATGTTCTAAATCACATTATCATGTTATTACTCAGATTATTTCATGAATTTTAGAATCCTAGCTATGTATTTCTTTAGTTCTTAAATTACACATGCAAGTTCAGATATTTAAGTTACTTCAGATATACATGCTTAGTTATAAATGCATAATTACTATATTAATTGTTGCATTCTGAGTTTGCATGTTCAGTTTTAGCTATCTAATATTTACAAAAATTCAGTCATAATAAGTTAATTACATAATTCATTTAGAGTAGCATAATACCGATTTGGACTAAGGTTCAGCATACCTAATTAGTCCCAGAACTACTAGCCAAGTAGGTTATAAGTCCCATATGTGGGAAATCAGTTTAGTGATCATGCCAGCATGTCTTTATACCTCTAGCAGGGTATATTGGGTCATCTCAATGGAACATATACATTGGACTCCACATTTAGCTCATCTGGTTTTATTATCGGTTATTAGTAGATCTCAAAGTTCAGTCAGACTCAATTGCATTGACCATTTATCAGTATATTCAATATTAAGTTCCAACATGTTATAAATTGGTCATTGCATTCAATTACCTCAACATTCAGTATATCATGTTCATATTATTATACTTGCTTTTGTGTGTCACGACCGGAATCTAGACCCCAGACGAGACCGGCGTCGTTGACCTCTCAGAGGTCGCAGACAAGCCTACTTACGTCATTCTTGCTTTACATAGATTAATTTTAGTGGAAAATTTGAAATTTTTGATTCTTTAATCATACTTGCTGAACATTCTTAACATTTCGTAATCGTTCATCATCAACCATCTAACATTTAAGAGATAAGCAACTGAAAGAAATATTTCATTAAGTATTAATTGTATATCGGCCAAAATAGCACCAATACAAAGTCTGAACCAAAACAGGAAAGAAACACTAGTGGAACATGCTCCACTAGCTCAACTCTAAAACTACGCTAGAATGTAAAACAGTAGCATCCTCGAAAGCATGAGGACCTACCAAACTCCGGATGAATACTGACGTCCGGATAGCTGCAACAACGAACCTGTAGCTCTAGCGTCCACCTGTGCCTGCACCTAAAAGTAGATGTTCGTATGGAATTAGTACACACTTGTACTAAGTATGGGTATATGCAAGTACACACCAGGGACATGCATGAGGAAGAAGAGCTCTTTCCTAACAACATGATGTTTGGAAGTCAAGTCAGTGGACTTGCTAAAATGAGATTAGGAAAGTTATGCCATGAGAGTGACATGCATCATTATAATCATCGTATTGCACACAAGACATAACATCTTCACATATCACATAACATATAACACATAGTTTCTTTCATATTATTCATTCATATACCATGAGACCTTATTATCATAGACTTAACCTTAAGACTTTCCAAAATGAGGGCTCAACATATGGGACCTCAACTAGGAAGCCTTCTTTAGCAAACACAGAGTCTGCTTCATTCATTCATTCGTATTTCATTTCAATTCATTCATAGGCCAGTGCGAACACCAGCTATACCTAGGATGTAGTTTAAGACTTTCATCGGGTTTGCTGTGCAATGATCAGGAATGACCTAATGTCATTACCTGAATCTAGCTCACCTCTTGATTATCCTATCCTAACACCTTCGGTATCATTCATTTCTTTATATGATTCATTTGAGGCTGGCCTCATTCATTCATTGGGAACTTTAACTTTAACCGACATAGATCATGTGAGCATCATGAAATCCAGTGTCTTCCCCACACCGAAAAGAGGTGGAATCACCGGCCAAAGCGATTCAATAACATGCTAGCGTATATGGGAATTTAACCCCGCCAGATCCCTATAGTGGCAATATAGGTTCAAAGACTAGGAGATGTATGGAGACCCATACCCGGCAAGCCGGACAGTCTCATCTCATGAGAGTTACGTGAACCTCCGCCCTTCCCGAAAGAAGGCATCACCGCTCATAGCTAGCCTATCGGTGCTCAGTATAAAGTTCCATTACATTCAACTCATACATCATGGAAGCTGGCTTCTAGTATGAGGGCATCATAGCTCAATAGATGATTTCTCATCTCATTATTAGTATTAAGTGTTTTAAACTCAATATTTTTCATTAAAGTATTTATAGAGACTGTTCTCTTCATTATCTTACACTCTCATTGATGAGTACGTATTGGTAACATTTACTTAGGCTCATTTGAGATTGCCCTCTTCATATACATTAGCCTCACATCATGATTGTCACCACATTCTTCATTTCATTACGTACATCTTAGGTTCACTTATTTTTGAACGTATGTTAAACTTATGTGTCTATACATACAAGCCATGGGGCTTCATTTATAGTTCGTTAAGTGATTCTTATTTTCCTAAGATTATGTATTACAAGACTTATGTATCTTGTATATATATACCAAGATCTTGATTTTTTATCAAAGTAGATTACATTATTCTTGAATATTTTACTCACGTATGACTTATGTATCAATACGGAGGTTTGGGCACGAGAACCCAAATCTTGAATTATTTGGATATCATTTATAATTTTCATTGATTTTAGTTCTAATATTCATAAATTTAGAACTCTAAATTAAATCTCAACATTTTCGTGACATAATAAATTTTCTATTTTAATTAGAATTCTAAATTAAATTTCAATCATTTACATGAAAGAATAATTTTCTAATTTAATTAGAATTCTAATTTAAATCTCAATATTTACATAAAAGAATTAATATTCTATTTTTAATTAAAATTCTAAATTAAATCTCAATGTTTACATAAGAGAATTAATTTTTCCAACTTTAATTAGAATTTTAATTTATTATTATTATTATTTTTAATTACATTCGCTTGAATAGGGAGGTTGTGGGTTCGAACCCCCACAGCCCCCCTTATTTTTCTCTTAATTTCGCTAGTAATGGAGGCTGTGAGGTGGTGGGTTCGAACCCCCACAGCCTCACCTTTATTCCCTTAATATTTGTACTCCCCCTTCCAGCCCTGAGGTCGTGGTTTCGATCCCCCGCCCCAGCATTCTCGTTTTAATTCTCCCTTTCCCCTTTTTTTTTTTTCGCGCGTGGCTGGGGGTCGCGAGTTCGATCCCCCCAGCCCCCTTATAATTTCTTTTCTTGGCGAATTTCGCCGGTTCCAGCCCCCATTTCAAGCCCCTCCTAGCACTCCTCTTTATTTATTTTATTAAGGCATGTTTTGGTGAGGTCTCAGGTTCGATCCCTGCAGACCTCACCTATTTTTTTTATTCTTTTTTTTGCTCAAAATTTCCAGAATGCATCTACAACATATTTCCAGGTTCTGGGACATTACTCCACAATTTTGTACATCATTTTTACGGGTTGATTTAGCATTTGTTCCTTATATATTCGTTAATGTTCTTAAAACAAGTTTAGGGAGATGATTAGATCATTTATTTTACTAGAATTTATAGTCTTTCAACCATGTGAATATACGATTTTAAGCGCTTCTTATTGCACACAAAACACGAATAACATTTATGCTATTAGCATGCTAAAGAAAACTCAAAATCATGATTACAATCTTGCACAAATACATACATATTCCCAAAAGACACAAATATAAACACATAGCCATAAACACATACTCGAAACGATATCATCACCACAAACAAGTATTCTAAATTCTACCAACAAGAATACCCAACCTAAGATCATAGGGAGCTAGTGACAGGGGCATGCAACGGGAAACAACCTTAGTTTCGAGATGAATAACTTGAATCGTAAGGGGCCTCTTGGGAAAGGAGCTAAGAGAGAAGAAACCCATACCTTAATCGATGTTCAAACTTTGATGTTGCTGCCAGGAAAACTCCTCCAAACCACTCCCAATTCACTTCAACGTACACCTCTCTCGACGAACCTCTCTTAGCCTTGACGTTTTGATTACTTTTTCTTTTACTTGAAAATTTTTTGTGAGTTTTTCAAGCATGAAAACTGTTGATATTTTTGGCAGAAATAATGTGATGAAGATGGAGAACGTGAGAGAGAGAGTAAAGGAGCGTGAGAGAGAGAGGACTATTTGGATTAGGAGACTAATTCAAAAATTAGTCAAATAACATTTAAAATAAATAAATACAAATCTGTTTTTGATTTATTTATTTATTTATTCATTTAAAACGTGAAAGGAGAATTACGCCCTTTAAATACTTATTTATTCTTATTTATATAATTTTTTTTTGAATCGTTACATTATCCCCCCCTTAGGAACATTCATCCCCGAATGACACTACCATTACACCTCATAATGCCAATCAGATCATAACTTAATTGCTATGTACAATCAGCCAATAGCAATAAATACGAAGAGATAAGGAACTATAGTCTTACGAGTAGGAAGCCTAACCTCAAGAGTTGAAAAGATGTGGATATCGGGATCTCATGTAGGCCTCAGCCTCCCACATAGCACCCTCAACAAGATGGTTTCTCCACAATACCTTCACTGTGGCAATCTCCTTGTTCCTCAGCCGCTTGACCTGTCTGTCTAAGATCTCAACAGGTATTTCCTCATAGGACAAGTCTTCACCAACCCCCAAACCTTCTACAGGAAGGATTGATGCTGGATCACCTAGGCACTTCTTCAACATAGAGACATGAAAGACTGGATGAACAGAAGCTAGCTCCGCAGGCAATGCTAACTCATAGGCCACCTCACCCACGCGTTGTAGGATCTCATATGGCCCCACATACCTCGGACTAAGCTTCCCTTTCCTACCAAATCTCATCACCCCTTTCATAGGAGATATCTTCAAGTAGACCTGGTCACCAACGTTAAATTCTAAGGGTCGCTTTCTGTTGTCTGCATATGATTTTTGTCGGCTGTAAGCAGTAGACAACCTGTCCCTAATCAGTCTAACTTTCTCCAAGGCCTCATGAATGATCTCTGGACCCAAAATAGATGACTCTCCAACCTCGAACCACCCAACTGGAGATCTACACCTCCTACCATACAATGCCTCAAACGGTGCCATCCCAATGCTGGAGTGATAGCTATTATTATACGAGAACTCTATCAAAGGTAGATGGTCATACCAATTACCTCTAAAGTCAATCACACACGCTCTTAACATGTCCTCCAATGTCTGAATAGTGCGCTCTGGCTGCCCATCTGTCTGAGGATGAAAGGCAGTGCTAAGTTTCACCTGCGTGCCTAAGCTTTTCTGGAAAGATCTCCAAAAATGCGAAGTAAACTGAGCTCCTCTATCTGAAATAATAGACAAAGGGATCCCATGCCATCTCACAATCTCATCAATGTAAAGTCTCGCGTAATCCTCGGCCCTGTAAGTAGACTTCACAGGGATAAAGTGGGCAGACTTAGTCAATCTGTCCACAACAACCCATATAGAGTCATGCTGCCTCCTAGTCCTCGGAAGGCCAACTACGAAGTCCATATTAATGGCCTCCCATTTCCATGTCGGAACCTCAATAATCTGAGTCAGACCACCAGGCTTAAGATGCTCTGCCTTAACCTGCTGACAATTAGGACACTTAGCCACATAGTCTGCAATATCCTTCTTCATGCCATCCCACCAATAAATCTGCTTAAGATCATGATACATTTTTGTGGAACTTGGATGTATGGAATATCTGGAACCATGGGCCTCTGTAACAATCTTGGTCCGTAAATCATCTACATCTGGTACGCACAACCGGTTCTGGTATCTAAGTATGCCATAATCTCCCAAAGCAAAAGACTCATTCTTTTTTAACAACACTGAGTCCTTCATCTCCATCAACACAGGATCAAGATGCTGACCCTTTTTGACTTCCACTATCAGGGATGATTCAGAACTAGGGTGAACTGAAACACCTCCACTAGTAGAGTCAACCAACCGCACACCCAGTCTGGCCAGTCTGTGTACCTCTTTCACTAGCTCCTTCTTCTCATCCTCAACGTGGGCTGTACTCCCCATGCTCATCCTGCTCAAAGCATCAGCCACAACATTATCCTTACCTGGATGATAGTGCACATTCATGTCATAATCCTTCAGCAGCTCCAACCATCTGCGTTGCCGTAGATTCAGCTCTCTCTGCGTGAACACGTACTGGAGACTCTTATGATCTGTGAACACATCCACATGTACTCCATACAGATAATGCCTCCACAGCTTCAACGCAAACACCACAGCTGCCAACTCCAAGTCATGAGTGGGATAATTCTTTTCATGAACCTTGAGCTGTCTGGAAGCATAGGCTATCACCTTACCAGCCTACATAAGAACACATCCCAAACCAACCCTAGATGCATCACAATAGACAGTGTAATTCTCGCCACTCTTAGGCAGAGTAAGCACTGGGGCTGAAGTGAGTCTGTCCTTGAGCTCCTGGAAACTCTTCTCACAAGTATCCGTTCATTCAAACTTGGATTTCTTCTTTGTCAAGGTTGTAAGTGGGGCAGCAATGGAAGAAAATCCCTCCACGAACCTGCGGTAGTAACCAGCGAATCCCAGAAAGCTACGGATATCGGTGGGTGTAAGAGGTTTTGTCCACTTCTTAACGGCTTCAGTCTTTCTGGGGTCCACTTCTACACCTTGATCGGACACAACATGCCCAGGAAGGTCACTGATCTCAGCCAGAATTCACACTTGCTGAATTTGGCATACAACTGATGTTGTCTAAGTACCTGCAAGGTTAGTCACAAATGCTGTTCATTCTCTTCCTTGGTCTTAGAGTAGATGAGAATGTCATCAATGAATACTATGACGAAAGAGTCAAGGTATTCACGGAAGACTCTGTTCATGAGGTCCATAAATGCAGCAGGTGCATTCGTGAGACCGAATGACATAACCAAGAACTCATAATGACCATAACGGGTACGAAAAGCTGTTTTTGGGACATCCCCATCCCTAACCCTAAGCTGGTGATACCCTGAACGAAGATCAATCTTAGAGAAGAAACTAGACCCTTGGAGCTGATCGAACAAATCATCAATTCTGGGAAGTGGATACTTATTCTTTATAGTGACTTTGTTGAGCTGCCGATAATCGATACACATTCTAAGGGTCCCATCCTTTTTCTTTACAAACAACACTGGAGCGCCCCAAGGGGATATGCTCGGCTGAATGAAACCCTTATCAGTGAGATCTTTTAACTGCAGCTTCAAATCCTTGAGTTCTGCTGGAGCCATTCTATAAGGAGGAATTGAGATTGGTTTAGTATCAAGTTCTAAGTCGATACCAAAGTCAATCTCTCGAAGGGGAGGGACTCCAGGCAAATCTTCAGGAAATACATCTAGGAATTCATTTACCACAGGCACTGAGTCTATGGAAGGAACGTCATGATCTAAGTCATTGACACTCACAAGATGACATAGTAACCCTTTGGCCATCATTTTATTGGCCTTAAGATTTGAAATCAAGGGGTTAGGGCGAGTCGGATTGTACCCCTCCCAGACTAACTCTTCTTCATTAGGGAAGCGAAACCTCACCACCCTACTACGACAGTCCAAGCAAGCATAATGGCTGTGAAGCCAGTCCATGCCAAGAATAATATCAAAATCATGCATGGGTAACTCAATCAAGTTTGCACACATAGCCCTGCCACTCACAACTATTGGGCAATTCTGGTATACCCTATCAGCTTTCACATTTTCTCCTAAAGGCGTACTAACCACTATAGGATCATTCAGGACTTCAGGTAGTACTTCAAAAGTAAGGGCAAGTAGAGGAGTCACAAAGGAAAGCGTAGACCCTGGATCAAGTAAAGCATAAACAGAAGTTGAGAATACTTGCAGCATACCTGTGACCACATCAGCGGACTTCTCCTGCTCCTCCCTACCTTTCAAGGCATAAAATCTGTTCCTCTTCGGAGGCTCGGCTGCTGCTGCATTATGTGGGGTAGGCCTAGGCTGAGCATTACCCCCAGCCTGACCTCTATTCTGGGGACAGTCTATGACCATGTGTCCACTCTTACCACAACCGAAACAGGCATTAGTGCCCTGTCTACATTCTCCAAGGTGAGTTCGGCCACACTTAGTACAAGTCTTCCTTGGACGCTGCATCTCACCTCCATTGCCCCTCTTGGGTTCGGGTCTGCCTCCTCTAGGCGTTGCATTTCTCTGAGGGTCAGAATTTCCAGCACTTTGTTGCCCCTTCTTAAATTTGGGCTGCTCGCGGACGCCAAAATTGTTTCTATGGCCTCCATGGCTGGAACCTGCCTGATCTTGAGGCCTAGGCCTCCTAACATCACGTACACCCCTCCTCTTTCGGCTGTCCTCTACCTGCTGGACATGCATCATTAATCTAGAAAGGTCCATATTATCATGGAGCATCGCAGCCCGGCAATCCTCCTCCAGGTCTCCATTGATTCCTGTGAGAAATCTGCTCATCTCCTCCCTGCTGGTAGAAACCAAGGGAGTAGCATACCTGGATAATTTCAACAAAGTTAAGTACTCTCATCATTCTTGTTATCAAATACTAAGGGAAGTACATACCTTGATAACTTCACAAACTTCAGGGAATACTCCCTGACAGTCATGGATCCTTGCTTGAGGTTGATGAACTCCTCAACCTTGGCCTCTTTCATCTCTCTAGGGAAGAACCTTTCCAAAAATGCTGTCTTGAACAGCTCCCAGGTGACTGGCACCCCTCCTAGGACACGGTTATCTCGCCATATTTTGCACCAAGTCTGTGCAACATCTTTGAGCTGGTAGGAAGCCAACTCAGCCTTCTCAATATCAGTGGCCCCCATGGCCACCAGTATCTTATGCAACTCGTCTATAAATTCCTGAGGATCTTCTGAAGTCTTAGCCCCTGTGAAAATTGGAGGATTCATCCTCGTGAAGTCTCGCAGTCTGTCAGCTATGCTGCGAACCGGTGGGTTTTCCCTTAGAACATCCTGCCGGTTGACTTGGGCAGTCATAGCTTGGGCTTGCATTGTGATGGCCTGTGCCATCTGGGCTAGAGATGCCCTCACCTCCGCATCAGTCAACCCAGCTGGGTTAACAGGCATAGCCACTCCTTCAGCTGGAGCCTGGGGTGGATTCTGATTACCCCTAGCTGCTGCTGCTCCCGTCCTCAGACCCTTAGTTCCCCAAGTGTTCATTCTCTGAAAACAACAAGGTTGATGTTAGACACGTTCATAACACCAAGAATTCAAACATTAGGAAAAGCACAATAGGATCAGAAGAAGGGAAGTCTTTCCTACGCATCATGCAGTCTCTAATCCAGGATAGTGGTGCACTTCACTACCATGACTTAGAAACTACTCAATGTGGTTGATGTGAACTCATTATTCTAGAAATTTAACCTAGCGCTCTGATACCAACTTTGTCACGACCGGAATCTAGACCCCAGACGAGACCGGCGTCGTTGACCTCTCAGAGGTCGCAGACAAGCCTACTTACGTCATTCTTGCTTTACATAGATTAATTTTAGCGGAAAATTTGAAATTTTTGATTCTTTAATCATACTTGCTGAACATTCTTAACATTTCGTAATCGTTCATCATCAACCATCTAACATTTAAGAGATAAGCAACTGAAAGAAATAATTCATTAAGTATTAATTGTATATCGGCCAAAATAGCACCAATACAAAGTCTGAACCAAAACAGGAAAGAAACACTAGTGGAACATGCTCCACTAGCTCAACTCTAAAACTACGCTAGAATGTAAAACAGTAGCATCCTCGAAAGCATGAGGACCTACCAAACTCCGGATGAATACTGACGTCCGGATAGCTGCAACAACGAACCTGTAGCTCTAGCGTCCACCTGTGCCTGCACCTAAAAGTAGATGTTCGTATGGAATTAGTACACACTTGTACTAAGTATGGGTATATGCAAGTACACACCAGGGACATGCATGAGGAAGAAGAGCTCTTTCCTAACAACATGATGTTTGGAAGTCAAGTCAGTGGACTTGCTAAAATGAGATTAGGAAAGTTATGCCATGAGAGTGACATGCATCATTATAATCATCGTATTGCACACAAGACATAACATCTTCACATATCACATAACATATAACACATAGTTTCTTTCATATTATTCATTCATATACCATGAGACCTTATTATCATAGACTTAACCTTAAGACTTTCCAAAATGAGGGCTCAACATATGGGACCTCAACTAGGAAGCCTTCTTTAGCAAACACAGAGTCTGCTTCATTCATTCATTCGTATTTCATTTCAATTCATTCATAGGCCAGTGCGAACACCAGCTATACCTAGGATGTAGTTTAAGACTTTCATCGGGTTTGCTGTGCAATGATCAGGAATGACCTAATGTCATTACCTGAATCTAGCTCACCTCTTGATTATCCTATCCTAACACCTTCGGTATCATTCATTTCTTTATATGATTCATTTGAGGCTGGCCTCATTCATTCATTGGGAACTTTAACTTTAACCGACATAGATCATGTGAGCATCATGAAATCCAGTGTCTTCCCCACACCGAAAAGAGGTGGAATCACCGGCCAAAGCGATTCAATAACATGCTAGCGTATATGGGAATTTAACCCCGCCAGATCCCTATAGTGGCAATATAGGTTCAAAGACTAGGAGATGTATGGAGACCCATACCCGGCAAGCCGGACAGTCTCATCTCATGAGAGTTACGTGAACCTCCGCCCTTCCCGAAAGAAGGCATCACCGCTCATAGCTAGCCTATCGGTGCTCAGTATAAAGTTCCATTACATTCAACTCATACATCATGGAAGCTGGCTTCTAGTATGAGGGCATCATAGCTCAATAGATGATTTCTCATCTCATTATTAGTATTAAGTGTTTTAAACTCAATATTTTTCATTAAAGTATTTATAGAGACTGTTCTCTTCATTATCTTACACTCTCATTGATGAGTACGTATTGGTAACATTTACTTAGGCTCATTTGAGATTGCCCTCTTCATATACATTAGCCTCACATCATGATTGTCACCACATTCTTCATTTCATTACGTACATCTTAGGTTCACTTATTTTTGAACGTATGTTAAACTTATGTGTCTATACATACAAGCCATGGGGCTTCATTTATAGTTCGTTAAGTGATTCTTATTTTCCTAAGATTATGTATTACAAGACTTATGTATCTTGTATATATACCAAGATCTTGATTTTTTATCAAAGTAGATTACATTATTCTTGAATATTTTACTCACGTATGACTTATGTATCAATACGGAGGTTTGGGCACGAGAACCCAAATCTTGAATTATTTGGATATCATTTATATTTTTCATTGATTTTAGTTCTAATATTCATAAATTTAGAACTCTAAATTAAATCTCAACATTTTCGTGACATAATAAATTTTCTATTTTAATTAGAATTCTAAATTAAATTTCAATCATTTACATGAAAGAATAATTTTCTAATTTAATTAGAATTCTAATTTAAATCTCAATATTTACATAAAAGAATTAATATTCTATTTTTAATTAAAATTCTAAATTAAATCTCAATGTTTACATAAGAGAATTAATTTTTCCAACTTTAATTAGAATTTTAATTTATTATTATTATTATTTTTAATTACATTCGCTTGAATAGGGAGGTTGTGGGTTCGAACCCCCACAACCCCCCTTATTTTTCTCTTAATTTCGCTAGTAATGGAGGCTGTGAGGTGGTGGGTTCGAACCCCCACAGCCTCACCTTTATTCCCTTAATATTTGTACTCCCCCTTCCAGCCCTGAGGTCGTGGTTTCGATCCCCCGCCCCAGCATTCTCGTTTTAATTCTCCCTTTCCCCTTTTTTTTTTTCGCGCGTGGCTGGGGGTCGCGAGTTCGATCCCCCCCAGCCCCCTTATAATTTCTTTTCTTGGCGAATTTCGCCGGTTCCAGCCCCCATTTCGAGCCCCTCCTAGCACTCCTCTTTATTTATTTTATTAAGGCATGTTTTGGTGAGGTCTCAGGTTCGATCCCTGCAGACCTCACCTATTTTTTTTTATTCTTTTTTTTTGCTCAAAATTTCCAGAATGCATCTACAACATATTTCCAGGTTCTGGGACATTACTCCACAATTTTGTACATCATTTTTACGGGTTGATTTAGCATTTGTTCCTTATATATTCGTTAATGTTCTTAAAACAAGTTTAGGGAGATGATTAGATCATTTATTTTACTAGAATTTATAGTCTTTCAACCATGTGAATATACGATTTTAAGAGCTTCTTATTGCACACAAAACACGAATAACATTTATGCTATTAGCATGCTAAAGAAAACTCAAAATCATGATTACAATCTTGCACAAATACATACATATTCCCAAAAGACACAAAATATAAACACATAGCCATAAACACATACTCGAAACGATATCATCACCACAAACAAGTATTCTAAATTCTACCAACAAGAATACCCAACCTAAGATCATAGGGAGCTAGTGACAGGGGCATGCAACGGGAAACAACCTTAGTTTCGAGATGAATAACTTGAATCGTAAGGGGCCTCTTGGGAAAGGAGCCAAGAGAGAAGAAACCCATACCTTAATCGATGTTCAAACTTTGATGTTGCTGCCCGGAAAACTCCTCCAAACCACTCCCAATTCACTTCAACGTACACCTCTCTCGACGAACCTCTCTTAGCTTTGACGTTTTGATTACTTTTTCTTTTACTTGAAAATTTTTTGTGAGTTTTTCAAGCATGAAAACTGTTGATATTTTTGGCAGAAATAATGTGATGAAGATGGAGAACGTGAGAGAGAGAGTTAAGGAGCGTGAGAGAGAGAGGGCTATTTGGATTAGGAGACTAATTCAAAAATTAGTCAAATAACATTTAAAATAAATAAATACAAATCTGTTTTTGATTTATTTATTTATTTATTCATTTAAAACGTGAAAGGACAATTACGCCCTTTAAATACTTATTTATTCTTATTTATATAATTTTTTTTTTTGAATCGTTACATTGTGCTTGTTCATTTATGTTTTGTTTTATCTTTACTCTATCCTACATGCTCAGTACCTTCAAGTACTGACGCATACGTGCACTACATCTTCTCATTATGTAGGTTTAGGTTCTCAGCATTCAGGTCACGCATAGATCGATTTCCAATCTCCAGTTCAGCAAATTCAATGGTGAGTCATCATTCTCCGAGGACAGTAGTCATGAGTTTCTTTTAAGTATTTAGTCTTATAGTTTCAGTTTTTGCTATGCTTAGTTGGGGCCTTTCCCAACATTTCTAGTCAATTATAGACTATATTCAAACATAGTTAGTTTCAACTTAATGTTAAGTTAATAGTTTCTATATATTAAACTTATCATTTTTTCATTTATCTAAGTTATAGAATATGAGTATTCCCCATCCTTTCAGTTTAAATTATGACTTAGCTTCCGTGTTTTGTTTATTATCTTTAGTATTCTCATGATCTTGCCAGTAGGGTTAGCTTTGGATCACTTGTGGTCCTAGGTTCCGTGTCCGCATCTTAGTGGTAGCTCGGGGAATGACAATAATGAAAAGTAAAGTCAATAGTTGATATGTTTAACAAGAAGAGTTACATGATACAAGTATGTTGAGTAGAGAAGATGATTACGTGCAGGTTATATGGGGCTACACTAATCCTTTTTAAGAAAATTTTGTGCTATACAAAGGGTATTCACTTTTGGTAAACTCAAAATCATATGTGAGTGTTTACCTTATCGTGAAGGTTTTAAACATAAATAGAGAATGTTCGTCAATTTAAATTATTTTTATTTGTGCCTTCATTTATATGTATGTGTTAAATTTGTGTTGTTGATTAAATCGCGTGCTTATAATGGGATTTTATTTTTATACTTTTCACAAGATAATAAGATTATATCTATTTTTGACATGCTTACTCAATCATAGGATATATCACGAATAGTCTTTTCTACGTAAACAAGGTAAGTGTAATGTTGAATATGTTTGGTAAAGATTCATAGAAAGTTTTGAGTTCACCAAAAGTAAAAACCCTAAGTTTAGCATCAAAATTTCCTAACGAGATTGGTAGATATAACCTGCAAACAATCATCCCATCTCTTAAACACAGTTACATCAGGCAACTCTTCTTCATTAAACATACCTTCAACCACTATTACTTTCTCTCTGTTATTTGCAAGAAGAAAAAATATTCAAATCTTTTTTTACTTTATTGTGCTTTCAAATAATAGAAAAACTAAAGTAAATGGTTGATATGTTTAACGAAAAAGAGGTACGTGATACAAGTATATTGAAGAGAGAAGATGATTACGTGCAGGTTATATGGTGCTACACCAATCCTCTTTATGCGAATTCGGTTCTATACTTGCATGTATATTCGCAAATTTAATTTACATAATTTTATGTGTCTTCATTTATATGTTTGTGTTAAATTATGTTGTTTACTCGATTGTGTGCTTACAATGGAATCTATTTTTGTAGTTTCCAAAATAAAATAAGATTTCATTTATGTTTGACATTCTTACCTAAGCATATAATATATCAGAATAATTCTTGTACCTAAACTAGGTGAGTGTGATGTTTAATATGTCGGGTAAATCTTCACAGAAAATTTGAGGTCACCAGAAGTAAAATTCTTACGTTTAACATCAAAATTGTCAAAAGGAGATTGGTACGTATAACCTCAAAGTAATCATCTTCTACACACTTATATCATGCAATTCTTCTTCACTAAACATATCTTCTGCCACTATGAATTTCTCTCTGTTATTTGCAAGCACAACAAATATTCAAAAAGTATTTTGTATAAATATCAAGCATATTGTTATAGGTGGAGGAGGTGGAGGCAAAGAAGAAGAATAAACATGGAAGTATTGTAAGTATTGTTTGTGTGACCACATATAGAGAAAATTATGTTTCCTTTGATTCAATTTAGTATGCTAATTGATTTAGAAATTTACAAAAGTCAAATCAATTAGTTTTTATGCAAATTTCAATTAGCGTCTAATATAGGCTAAGAAAGTCTTACAATAATGAGATATATCATATAGTTTTTGGTAGAACGTGATTTTACATTTTCAATTGTCCTTGGGCATATTTTATTGTAGATACTTACCTAATATTACATTTGAAATGTAATGCATAAAAAATAGTCCTAAAATAAGAAAGAAACATATAGTTGTGTTATCTTTTAAAAAAATCTAGGAATTCTATAATTTTAATCCGTTGTAATTTGTTCATTGACCATCAAATATCAATTTTTTGCTAAACTAAAATTCAATATATAATTAAAGATTTTTCATTTCCCATTAAATTAGAATTGTATGGGAATTACAAAGTCTAATCTATTATTTTATTCCAAAATATAGAAGTACCCAATCAATTTTTTTTACAAGAGAAAAATTATTTAACACACAGAAATCTTAAATAAATTAGACAAAAATTATCTTAAACACACCTAAAAATAAGAAAATAAAAAAAATGGATGTACCAGGCAAAGAGTAACATGCTCAATTTCTTGGTTTTGATCGCTCAAAAATTTGTTTTATGCGGATGAATCTGATGACAAGCAAGCAGGATGTATCATTTGAACTGAAAATTAACTATTTGAATGTCCAATTGAAATAGAAGAGAAACACTATTAATTTATTTTGAAATTATCTAGAGTATCTATGAATTTTATGGATACAGACGTACCTTTTCGATGTGTTCTATGTTTATGAAGATCATGAACTGATGGATAGATGAGAGATATTTTCAATGTTTACTATGTGGGTGAAGGACTATAATTTTGGATGATAAAAGTCTTTATAGTTAGTATTTATGGATGTAATAATGTGAGATGTTTTATAGGGAAGGGAAAAAATATTTATTGTTTCGTCTCTCTTTAAATACTAGAGAATGAAAGGCCCGTATATGAGCCCAATATTATAATTTTAAATAGAAAACTTACCTAAATATATTATATTGAGAAAATATTTACCATATATATAAATAACATTTTTCATCACTTAATCACTCCTAATACATTTATAATCATATATTTATGTATAAAAGAGAATCCTAGGCCCGCTACATGGCGCCACCACAGGCTAGAATTTTCTTTAAACTTTTTTTTTTCTGAAAATAACTTTTTTTAAAGAAAATACATGATTCTTATGAAAAGTTGTGACTTTTATGAATAGTTGCGACTTTTATGAAGAGTTGCGATTTTTATGAAAATTTGTGACTATTGTGAAAGAATGTGCCCTTTCTAAGGGGTTATAACTTTTTCAAAGAGTTGTGACGTTCCCACAACATACAATAAATATTTGTTCACACTATCCTTTATTTTCTATAAATAAAGGGATTTTATCTCATTTTAAAGCAACAAAAATTCTGAATTTCTTCTTATGCACAATGATATATTATTTTTGTTTCGACACACTACTGAATAGGATCGTTCTATCATGAGAGGATTTATTCATTTAAACCTCGAGTACTAGAGGAGAATAATTTCCTTAAAGGGACACTCTGCATTCAATTGACTCAATCTTTTCGTTTCTTTTTCATTATATTACAGATCCTGATATGTTTGTTTTATATTTTGTTGTTTATATTTTTAAAAAATTATTGTTATAAGTATTTGTTAGTACATATTAAATAATACGCATTAATTGAGTATACGCACAAGTTTTCTCTATTGAAATCGTAATTTCAAATTGAACTTCGTCACTTTGGTATGTTGATTATAAAAAAAACCGAAATAAACTTAACAATTTTATGTAATATTTTCCCTTTCGTATATATATAATAAGTTGAAATATTTTCCAATATGAGACATTCTACATTTAATTTTTTTATTTTAATAATACTTATGATACATTTAAATGGAGAAATTTAAGTTGTTTGAATGCTAATAAAGTGAATTCTTGAACAATGTTGAAAATTCATTGAGTTCTTGATGGTTGTGTTGTTGAAGTCTCTTGTTGATTTGATTTGTGTTTCGGGTGTAATTTCAGGTTGAATATATTGTATATTGGTATTACTAGTGATCCTAAGTGTTTGGGGGAAAGAACCATGGAATTTTAGAGGGTTTATAGATGAAAAACTAAGAGGATTGGGGTGTCGCGCCTCTCAAAGCCTCACAGACCAATTTTTGTCCAAAGAGTCTTGGGGGGGGGGGGGGGGGCTAGAGCGTCCCACATGCTCTCTGTAATATGAGTGTTGGCACCCCACACATCTCGGAATGCCTGGGATGCCAGTTCTTCTCATTCTTTCCCCACCTTTTTCGTACTAGTTTTTAAGCAATATACCTATGTTTCTTAGTTGATTCCCACACTTGAAGGTACATGTACATAAAAATGAGATTATGAAACATGTATCAATAATCCAATTCAAAGGAAGTTAAGATCAAAGAGTCAAGTCTAGAAGTTAAGGAGAAACTCAAAGAGAAGTTCTTAAAAGTTTCAAACAGTTTTTAGCAATGTTTTAATTTTTTTTAAGACTTAAGAGTTAAGTTTAGTAAAGAGTATAGTTGAAGTTCTTTCTTCAAAGAATTATATGGGAACTATGTAATCCAAAATAGGTTTAAAAGAAATGTGTTTAAATGTTTAAACAAGAAAGGAAGTTGGGATTTTTAAGAGCCTTCGGGCTAGTTTTAAGAAAAGAGTTGTAGCTTCCTGAAATGAAGCAAGTGGGGAAACTGAGATTTCCAAGATAGCCATTGAGCTAAGTTTTGAGCACTAATCTCAATTCACATAAGTACTTTTTAAAACATAAGAGCCATAACATTTAGGAGTAATATTGAGCATCGAATTGGGGACGAGCATGAGTTCAGATAACTGAAACCATGTAGCCACCATGGGTACAAAAGGTTCATACTTTTTGGATGAACCCTTTTCACAGTAAACTAGTTGATCCATTAGGTAGTTAAGGAGTTATACCTTTGGCCGTGTATAGAATGCGCTGGCAGTGTTAGGGTAGATCGTTGTATCATCATTATAACTCTTATGTGATGGTTGTCGGTTAGAGAAACTCCTACTGAAGTCATTGTATTTTATATACACAGTTTATTTGTATTTTTACATACATCTAAGAATTATTTCTATCTTTGTATACACAGAGTTTACCACATGTGCTTAAACAATTTTTATTTATATTGAACTTCCTTTAAAATTGCTTTATATTGAAATGAGTCCAATATATTGAGTTGAGTTATGTTGTTTAGCATTCCTACTTGCATATCGTACGTTCAATGTACTAATACCAGTTGACCTGCATCGTATCATGAAGTGTACGCAAGTAACGAGAATAGGCATACAGTGAACCATTTATCCAGTTGATCACTCAAAAGTCAGTTGTGAGCCTCCTAAATTCCAGAGGACTCTTTTACTTGCTTTCTAGTTTAGTCATTAAGATGTTGTGGGGTTTGCACCAACATCCGTCTCAGTTTTAGAGGCTTCATAAATTGACAATCAGATGTTAGTCCTTTGAGTTTTTTAGTATAATTCGTTATTGCTAAAGACTTGGGTTGCATGTTTTGGCCATGTTTGAATGTTTCAGTATTAGAAACATTCTTAATATTTAAATTTTCTTTAGTTCAGCTAAGTTTATGATTATTGTCTTCCGTTGAGTTGAATGAGCTAGACCAAGGGTTCGCTCTAGGACAGCAACGGTCATCGATGTGTCGGCTACGCCCAGGGTGTAATATCGGGGTAGGACAAACTTGGTATCATAGCTTATAGTTCAAGAGTCCTAGGGAATCTATGAATTTGTGTTTGTTAAGTCCTAGTTATCAGTGTGAAGCGCGTCACATCTATAATTAGGAGGCTGCAACATCTAGGAATTTCGTCACTTCTTTCACTCTCTTTTCATGCATCAGAGTTTGATCTCTACAAAGTTTCCCTCTAATTCATGCTTGCACGTGTTTACGATACCCATGTAGTTAAGGTTAGGGGTAACAAATGGTTGGATTGGATCAGATTTGGATGAGTTAAATATAAACTGAGCAAACATGGTTTACATTACAATCCATCCAAATATAATATGGGCAAATATTGATTTGGCCAAATACTGTATGGGTAAAATCGTTCTATCCCATTTAAATAAATTAATTTTTTTAATAAAAAAAATATACCACTCTCCATAGGGACCCCCACCCCCAACCTTCCACCAACTTATCTCTAAATATTTTTGTCCAAGAAAAAATTTGTTTTTTTTTTTTAAAATCTACCTCCTCCCCGGGCACCCCCTCCTTCCTCCAACCGACCCCTATTTTTTCGTTTTCCAAAAACAAAAAGAACAATATGTTTTTCAAAAAAGAAAAAATTTACCCCCTCTCCTCCAACCCTGTAATGACCTGTTTAGTCGTTTTGAGCAGCAGATTTTATTTCTGGAAAACTGGCAGAGGCAACGGATGCCACGACGGACCGTCATGGTCACGACGGACCGTCATGGTCACGACGGACCGTCGTGGAGGTCTCGTCCCATGACACTTAGAAATTCTGAAATTAGGTACTGAAAATCGACTCTCTGAACGCCACGACGAAATGGCAGGATGGACCGTCTCAGGCATGACGGCCAATCACAAGACGTCTTACAAAAATCAGGTGTCTGACCCTTGCGACGAACAGCAGGACGGAACGTCGCAGGCACGACGGCCCGTCAAGGGCTGCATAATCCCAGGCGGGGTCGGATTTCTGATTAATTAATTTAAGGGGCGTTTTGGACTATTTCCTGCTTTAATTATAAAGTAATGGGTTAATGTTAATAAGTCTAAATACTTGAAGGTTAAAATAGGTAACCTTAAGTTAATTAGTGGATTATTAGTTCCATCTTTTAAAACTTAATTATATGATAATTAGGGTAAAAGAAAGAGGGTTTGAATAAGAAAAAAAAAAGAACAGCAAGAGAGAGAGAGGATCGAACGAGAGAAAGAGGGAGAATCGAACGAGAAGAGGAAAACACAAGGCTTGGGAAATTCTTGCTTGATCACTAGTCTTCGGTGGAGGTAGGTTATGGTTTTTATGCTATTCGTAGTAAACTCTTAATAGCGAATGATATGTGTTGGGTAGTATTATAGAGTCTTCTTTATGCTTAATTGTGTGTATGCATGATGTGATTTTATATATATATGATTGTGATGAAACAAGCATGATGAAGCTTTTGAATCCCAAATCTTGATAAAAACCTAATCTCTTGATTAATGATGATGCCTTGGTATAAAAGAAGGCTTGATGAACTAAAGTAATGAGATGATGATGCCTTGATATAAAAGAAGGCTTGATGAATTAATAGAATGAGATTAGTGGATCGGAGTGTCACGTACCGACACATAGAATTAGTAGGATGGGTGTCACGAACCGACACGTAGATGTAGGGGATTGGAGTGTCACGTACCGACACGTAGAATTAGTGGGACGGGTGTCACGAACCGACACGTAGATTTAGGGGATCGGGTGTCACGAACTGACACGTAGTTTTAGGGGATCGGGTGTCACGAATCGACACGTAGATTTAGGGGATCGGAGTGTCACGTTCCGACACATAGTAGTAGGGGATCGGAGTGTCACGTTCCGACATATAGTAGTAGGGGATCGGAGTGTCACGTACCGACACAAGAGGAATAAAGACTAATGAGGGATCGGAGTGTCACGTACCGACACAAGAGAAATATAGATAATGAATCTTGAAAGATGCTAATATACTCAATCTAAAGAACATGTTTCCCAAAAGAGTATGGTGTGGAGGCTTGAGTCCTCATAGATATGATCGGTAATATTATAAATGATGTTTATACTTGTTGCTATCACCTATTAAGAATATTAGTTGATTTTATGATGTTATCTGAGATATATTGCTTTCTATTTTGAGTTGGCCGATGATACCTACTCAGTACTTGTGGTTGTACTGACCCCCTACTTTTATGTTTTCTTCTTGTTATTGTGGAGTGCAGAAAACGTTCCTTCGTCTTCAACTCAACCGCATCTCTAGCCAGTGTTCATCACGTCGGATCTCAGGGTGAGCTAATGCTTCTAGCTTTGACTGGATCTCCTTCCTCATGTCTTGATGCCTTGAAGTTCCGGCATATACTAGCTTTTGTTATTTTAGCTTTTTTAGAATACTCTTAGTTTAGTAATTTGATCATAGATGTTCTTGTGGTGATGACTTCCAGATTTTGGGGATAATAATAGATGTTGAATTTTAGAAGTTATTCAATTGGTTTTATTAATGAGTTTAAGTCTTCCGCATTACTTTTTGTTGATATTACATTGAAATGTTAAGGTTTAGATTGGTTGGTTCGCTCACATAGGAGGGTAAATGTGGGTGCCAGTCGCGGCTCGGTTTTGGGTCGTGACAAACTTGGTATCAGAGCATTAGGTTCGTTGGTCTCATCACACAAGAACAGGTCTAGTAGAGTCTTAAGGAATGGTAGGGGGACGCCTTTACTTTTTCTTGAGAGGCTATAAGATTTTAGGAAAATTCCATTCTTTCTTTCTTTCTTTCGTGCTATTACTTGGGTCCAATTGGTATCTGGGTGATACAAATTGGTATCTGACCATCTTCACTCTATTTCGCAGATGGTTAGAACTAGAGCAACGACTGCGCCAACACCAACATCGGCAAGACAAGAAGCGTCTGAGCCAGCCACTGGGGCTGTAGCTCGAGGAAGAACAGTGGCAAGAGGCCGCGGTAGAGGTCCTGAGAGGACGTCCTCTAGAGGGAGAGGACGAGCACCTAGCCCATCTGGTGCTAGGGCGGTGACTCCTCCACCGACTGAGGAAGTAGTAAGAGAAGGGGAGGATGGGGAGAATGAACAAGTACAGAATGAGGAAATGCCACCCCAACCTACCCCAGAGATGATCAATCAGGTTCTCGCTTATCTTAGTGGGTTGTCTGATCAGGGTCAGGCACCCCCAATGTTTTCTGCACCAACACCTCCGGTTTCAGAGGTACAACATGCAGCCACTATGGCTCCTCGTATGGATGCCTCATTGGACATAGGCACGTTTCCACGTCTGACTACTGGGCCTATAATGACAAATGATCAGCATGAACTTTTCAGTAAGTTCTTGAAATTGAAACCTCCAGTCTTCAAGGGTGCCGAATCTGAGGATGCCTACGATTTTCTGGTTGACTGTCATGAGCTACTACACAAGATGGGTATAGTAGAACGGTTTGGTGTTGAGTTCGTGAGTTATCAGTTTCAAGGGAACGCCAAAATGTGGTGGCGGTCACATGTTGAGTGTCAACCAACAGAGGCGCCACCTATGACTTGGGCATCATTTTCTAGCTTGTTTATGGAAAAGTATATCCCCCGTACTTTGAGGGATAGGAAAAGGGATGAGTTTTTAAGCCTAGAGCAAGGTAGGATGTCGGTTACGGCATATGAGGCTAAATTTCGTGCATTATCCCGGTATGCCACCCAACTATGTTTCAGTCCACAAGAGCGAATTCGCCGTTTTGTGAAGGAGTTGAGATCAGAGTTGCGGATTTCAGCCTTACAGGTAGCGGCTACAGCAAAATCCTTCCAAGAAGTGGTAGATTTCGTGGTAGAGGTGGAAGGAGTGAAGCCAGATGAATTCACCATGGCATCGACATCAAAGAGGTTTCGAAAGGGAGGTGAGTTTAATGGTTCTTACTCTAGAGGACAGGGTTCCGGAGGTTACTCAGTTCGACCCGTTCAGTCTTCACTACAGACTGTAGATGGGGGTCCACCTCAGACCGGTCAACATTTCTCTGAGAGACCCATGCGTGAATCTAGAGAGTGTTATGGATGTGGGGAGACTGGACATATTAGGAGGAATTGTCCAAAACAGAGTAATAGACCCCCAATAGCTAGAGGTAGAGGTGGTCATGGCAGAGGCCGTTATTCTGGAGGGCGTGGTGGCCGAGGTAATGGTGGTCACCAAAACGGACGGGGTGATGGGCAAACTGGAGTCACTACATTACAACATGGTAGGGACAACGGACAAACAAATGAACGGGCCCATTGTTATGCTTTCCTGGGAGATCGGAGGCGGAGACATCCGATGCTGTCATCACAGGTAACCTTCTGGTTTGTTATTGCATGGCTTCTGTATTGTTTGATCCTGGATCCACATTTTCTTATGTATCTTCCTCATTTGATAATGGTCTAAATTTACATTGTGAATTACTTGATATGCCTATTCATTTTTCTACTCCGGTGGGTGAGTTTGTGGTAGTTGAAAAGGTATAGAGGTCTTGTTTGGTGAACTTTGTGGGGAGCAACACTTATGTAGATTTGGTTATCTTAGAAATGGTTGATTTTGATGTAATTCTGGGTATGACTTGGATTTCTCCGCAATTTGCGATCTTGGATTGTAATGCTAAAACGGTGACGTTAGCCAAGCCTGGGACAGATCCGTTAGTGTGGGAGGGTGACTACACTTCCAATCCGGTGCGTATCATCTCCTTTCTTCGTGCTAAGAAAATGGTTAGTAAAGGGTGTTTAGCTTTCTTGGCACATCTCAAGGATGACACTACCCAAGTACCTTCGATTGAGTCGGTTTCGGTGGTCCGTGAGTTTCTGGATGTGTTCCCTGCAGATCTTCCTGGTATGCCCCCGGATAGGGATATTGACTTCTGTATTGATCTTGAACCGGGTGCTCGCCCCATTTCTATACCCCCTTATAGAATGGCTCCCGCGGAGTTAAGAGAGTTAAAAGCCCAACTTCAGGAGTTGTTGAGCAAAGGCTTCATTAGACCAAGTGCATCTCCTTGGGGTGCTCCGGTTTTGTTTGTGAAGAAGAAGGATGGGAGTTTTCGGATGTGCATAGACTACCGGCAGTTGAACAAGGTAACCATAAAGAACAAGTATCCTCTTCCTCGCATTGATGACTTGTTCGATCAGTTACAAGGTGCTTGTGTCTTCTCTAAGATTGACTTGAGATCCGGTTATCATCAATTGAAAATACGGGCAACGGATGTGCCAAAGACTGCTTTTAGAACCAGGTATGGGCATTACGAATTTGTAGTGATGTCTTTTGGTCTTACGAATGCCCCTGTTGCATTCATGAGTTTGATGAACGGGATTTTTAAGCCATATCTGGACCTCTTTGTGATCGTATTTATTGATGATATACTGATATACTCCAAGAGTAAGAAGGAACATGAGGAGCATTTGAGAATTGTGTTGGAAATGTTGAGGGAGAAAAAGCTTTATGCCAAGTTCTCTAAGTGTGAGTTTTGGCTTGATGCAGTGTCCTTCTTGGGGCACGTGGTTTCTAAGGATGGAGTGATGGTGGATCCTTCTAAGATCGAAGTAGTGAAGAATTGGGTAAGACCTACTAATGTGTCAGAAATAAGAAGCTTTGTTGGTTTAGCCAGTTATTACCGTCGATTTGTCAAGGGATTCTCTTCTATTGCTTCCCAACTGACGAACTTGACTAAGAAAAATGTTCCATTTGTATGGTCGGATGAGCGTGAGGAAAGCTTTCAGAAGCTCAAGACTCTGTTGACTACTACACCAATTCTCACCTTGCCAGTGGAAGGTAAAAATTTCATTGTCTATTGTGATGCATCCTATTCGGGTTTGGGTGCGGTGCTAATGCAAGAGAAGAATGTGATTGCTTATGCTTCAAGACAATTAAAAGTGCATGAACGTAACTATCCAACTCATGATTTGGAATTGGCCGCGTTAGTGTTTGGATTAAAGCAATGGAGACACTATTTATATGGGGTTAAGTGTGAGGTCTATACGGATCATCGTAGCCTACATTATGTCTTTACTCAGAAAGATTTGAACTTGAGACAGAGGAGACGGATGGAACTACTTAAGGACTACGACATCACTATTTTGTATCATCCGGGGAAGGCGAATGTTGTAGCGGATGCTTTAAGTAGAAAGGCGGGAAGCATGGGAAGTCTAGCTCACTTGCAAGCTTCTAGACGCCCATTGGCTAGAGAAGTTCAGATTCTGGCTAACGACCTTATGAGATTAGAAGTAAATGAGAAGGGAGGATTTTTAGCTTGTGTGGAGGCAAGATCTTCCTTCCTTGACCAGATTAAGGGAAAGCAGTTTAATGATGAAAAATTGATCCGGATCCGAGATAAAGTGTTGCAAGGAGAGGCTAAAGAAGCAACAATCGATGAGGAAGGTATTTTGAGGATTAAGGGAAGGGTATGTGTACCCCGCGTCGATGAATTGATCAACACTATTCTGACAGAGGCTCATAGTTCAAGGTATTCAATACATCCTGGTGCAACCAAGATGTACCGTGACCTAAAGCAACACTTTTGGTGGAGTAGAATGAAGCGTGACATTGTGGATTTTATTGCCAAATATCCAAACTGTCAACAAGTAAAGTATGAACACCAAAGGCCCGGAGGAACACTTCAGAGAATGCCCATTCCGGAATGGAAATGGGAGAGAATCGCAATGGACTTCGTAGTTGGTCTTCCAAAGACGATGGGTAAGTACGACTCTATTTGGGTGATTGTTGATAGGTTAACTAAGTCTGCTCATTTTATTCCGATTAAGGTGACTTACAATGCCGAGAAGTTAGCCAAGATCTATATCTCAGAAATTGTTCGATTGCATGGGGTTCCACTATTCATCATATCAGATTGGGGTACGCAGTTTACTTCTAAGTTTTGGAAAACATTGCATGCGGAATTGGGTACTAGGTTGGACCTTAGTACCGCGTTCCATCCTCAGACCGATGGTCAGTCTGAGCGAACGATTCAAGTGTTGGAGGATATGCTTCGTGCGTGTGTGATGGAATTTGGTGGCCATTGGGATAGCTTCTTACCCTTAGCGGAGTTTTCATACAATAATAGCTATCACTCAAGCATTGATATGGCTCCATTTGAAGCATTGTATGGTAGGAGATGTAGGTCCCCCATTGGATGGTTTGATGCATTCGAGGTTCGACCTTGGGGTACTGACTTTTTGAGGGACTCGTTAGAAAAGGTGAAATCCATTCAAGAAAAGCTTTTAGCGGCTCAAAGTAGGCAAAAGGAGTATGCAGATCGAAAGGTTAGAGACTTGGAGTTCATGGAAGGTGAGCAAGTCTTGCTGAAAGTTTCGCCCATGAAGGGTGTGATGCGATTTGGTAAAAGAGGTAAGCTTAGTCCAAGGTATATTGATCCATTTGAAGTTCTGAAGCGAGTAGGGGAGGTGGCTTATGAACTAGCCTTGCCTCCAGCACTCTCCGGAGTACATCCGGTATTCCATGTGTCGATGTTGAAAAGATACCATGGGGATGGAAACTACATTATCCGTTGGGATTCAGTTTTGCTTGATGAGAATTTGTCTTATGAGGAGGAGCCTGTTGCTATTTTAGATAGAGAAGTTCGCAAGTTGAGGTCAAGGGAGATTGCATCCATCAAGGTGCAATGGAAGAATCGACCGGTTGAAGAAGCTACTTGGGAGAAGGAGGCAGATATGCAAGAAAGATACCCACATCTGTTTACAGACTCAGGTACTTCCTTTCACTCTTGTTTTTCTTCTCGTGATCGTTCGAGGACGAAAGATGGGTAAATTGGTAGATATTGTAATGACCTGTGTAGTCGTTTTGAGCAGCAGATTTTATTTCTGGAAAACTGGCAGAGGCAACGGATGCCACAACGGACCGTCATGGTCACGACGGACCGTCGTGGAGGTCTCGTCCCACGACACTTAGAAATTCTGAAATTGGGTACTGAAAATCGACTCTCTGAACGCCACGACGAAATGGCAGGACAAACCGTCTCATGCATGACGGCCCGTCACAAGACGTTTTATAAAAATCAGGTGTCTGACCCTTGCGACGGACAGCAGGACGAACCGTCGCAGGCACGACAGCCCGTCACGGGCTGCGTAATCCCAGGCGGGGTCAGATTTCTGATTAATTAATTTAAGGGGCGTTTTGGACTATTTCCTGCTTTAATTATAAAGTAATGGGTTAATGTTAATAAGTATAAATACTTGAAGGTTAAAAGAGGTAACCTTAAGTTAATTAGTGGATTATTAGTGCCATCTTTTAAAACTTAATTATATTATAATTAGGGTAAAAGAAAGAGGGTTTGAATAAGAAAAAGAAAAAGAACAGCAAGAGAGAGAGAGGATCGAACGAGAGAAAGAGGGAGAATCGAACGAGAAGAGGAAAACATAAGGCTTGGGAAATTCTTGCTTGATCACTAGTCTTCGGTGGAGGTAGGTTATGGTTTTTCATGCTATTCGTAGTAAACTCTTAATAGCGAATGATATGTGTTGGGTAGTATTATAGAGTCTTCTTTATGCTTAATTGTGTGTATGCATGATGTGATTATATATATATATGATTGTGATGAAACAAGCATGATGAAGCTTTTGAATCCCAAATCTTGATAAAAACCTAATCTCTTGATTAATGATGATGCCTTGGTATAAAAGAAGGCTTGATGAACTAAAGTAATGAGATGATGATGCCTTGATATAAAAGAAGGCTTGATGAATTAATAGAATGAGATTAGTGGATCGGAGTGTCACGTACCGACACATAGAATTAGTGGGACGGGTGTCACGAATTGACACGTAGATGTAGGGGATCGGAGTGTCACATACCGACACGTAGAATTAGTGGGATGGGTGTCACGAACCGACACGTAGATTTAGGGGATCGGGTGTCACGAACCTACGTAGATTTAGTGGGATCGGGTGTCACGAACCGACACATAGATTTAGGGGATCGGAGTGTCACGTTCCGACACATAGTAGTAAGGGATCAGAGTGTCACGTTCCGACACATATTAGTAGGGGATCGGAGTGTCACGTACCGACACAAGAGGAATAAAGACTAATGAGGGATCGGAGTGTCACGTACCGACACAAGAGAAATATAGATAATGAATCTTGAAAGATGCTAATATACTCAATCTAAAGAACATGTTTCCCAAAAGAGTATGGTGTGGAGGCTTGAGTCCTCATAGATATGATCAGTGATATTATAAATGATGTTTATACATGTTGCTATCACCTGTTAAGAATATTAGTTGATTTTATGATGTTATCTGAGATATATTGCTTTCTATTTTGAGTTGGCCGATGATAACTACTCAGTACTTGTGGTTGTACTGACCCCCTACTTTTATGTTTTCTTCTTGTTATTGTGGAGTGCAGCAAACGTTCCTTCGTCTTCAACTCAACCGCATCTCTAGCCAGTCTTCATCACGTCGGATCTCAGGGTGAGCTAATGTTTCTAGCTTGGACTGGATCTCCTTCCTCATGTCTTGATGCCTTGAAGTTCCGGCATAGACTAGCTTTTGTTATTTTAGCTTTTTTAGAATACTCTTTGTTTAGTAATTTGATCATAGATGTTCTTGTGGTGATGACTTCCAGATTTTGGGGATAATAATAGATGTTGAATTTTAGAAGTTATTGAATTGGTTTTATTAATGAGTTTAAGTCTTCCGCATTACTTTCTATTGATATTACATTGAAAGGTTAAGGTTTAGATTGGTTGGTTCGCTCACATAGGAGGGTAAATGTGGGTGCCAGTCGCGGCTCGGTTTTGGGTCGTGACAAACCCCCACCTTCCACCAAACCGACCCCTTAATTTTTTTGCGACCCCTAATTTTTTTTTGTTCTCCAAAATCATATATATATATATATATATATATATATATATTTGATGTTAGCCCATTTTATCCATATTTGTATGAGCTTAAATAGGTTGAAGATTATTTTAACCCATATAAGAAAAGAAAAGAAAATATGAGTGATCAATTTAATTTAATTTGGACAAAATGGTTTCATTTTACTTGTATAGACTGAAATTTCCACCCTTAATAAAGGTACAAGATAAATAAAAGAGAGCAATGTTTCCCCTGCATAAATAACATTGTTGTGATAATCATAATGTATGTTGGTAAAAGTAGATAAAAATGATATATTTAAGGACTTAAAAGAAGCTTTTTACTCCTACATGATAAATAGCAAGAAGGTGTTTTATTACTTCCTACACTAGTTCATCATCATGACTTCCTCGATATGGAGAAGGGGGAGTACAATAAAGGAAGAGTGAACAAGGAGATGAGATAAGGAAAGAAATATTGTAACACCCCGTAGCCAAAACTGAGCAAAAACCATATTTACAAGAAAATCTACAGGTGCAACCAACGGTTGCATTGACGGACTGTAGCCTGACCCATGGTCTGTCCTGCACAGCCGTCGATAGGATCAGAAACTCCCAGAAAAAAATATTAGCCCAAAAAAACTGGTTAAGTCTTGGATGACGTACGGACTTACGATCCGTAGGTAAGACGACGGTTCGTAGTCCATGACCATCGATAAATATTCCCTTCACCTAGTCTCTAACAAGAGCTACGGTTGACTAGGACGACCCGTAGGTGGAAAATTTGCAGACAGTTCAGGGGAATGGGTCAACTTCAAATGTATATAACTCTTAGCACAAAATGAATTAGGTTTCCCATGACCTACCCACATAAAGATAATTGAATTAGCTTTCCATAGCCACCGATCTTACTAAAATCATACCTCCAAGTAAAATGTTATGCCTCTTTTAGTAAAAGTCTTACAAACAGGCCCTGTCGACTGACCCAACGATGGGGCATCGGTCAGACAACAGACTATCAGTCCTGGCCGTCGTTTGGTCCAACAACAACTTTCCCCAGGGGTCTTTTGGACCTTTCCCACTTTATTTAAACCCTAAGTTACATTGTTTTTACCCTAAATCATCATATTTTAGTCAGGTTAAGCCTAGAAACATAATTAAAGCATAAATAAGTCACATCATTAAATAAAAAGTAAGAAAATTAGAACCAAGAAAGAAGAAAAAGCTCAAGAACCCTAGTTGAAAAACGAAGCAAGTTTCCAGCAGTTCCAACCCCAAAATTAAATGTTTCTCCGTGAATTACATCTCCAGGTATGTGGGATTTCACTAGTGGGTTCCTTTTACCCATTGGGTCCCAACTTTTTAGTCAAATTCTTTATTCTATTATCATGATTAAACCTAGGGTTTCTAGAGCTTTGATAGAACTTCATGGATTTATTAAATACATGTTCCAAATCAAATTATCATGTTATTATTCAGATTATCTCATGAATTTCAGAACCCTAGCTTTGTATTTCTTTAGTTCTTGAATTACACATGCTAGGTCAGATATTTCAGACACTTCATATATACATGCCTCAGTTATAAATGCATAATTACCAGATTAATTGTTGCATTCTCAGTTTGCATGTTCAGTTTTGAGCTATCCAACATTTACAGAAACTCATACATAATTAGTAAATTTACAGATTTCATGGAAGTAGCATAATACCGAGTTAGACTATGGTTTAGCGTACCCAAAAGTCCTAGAACTACTAACCAAGTAGGTTGTAAGTCCCCTCTGTTGGCAATCAGTTTAGTGCTCACACCAGAATGCCTTTATACCTTTGACAGGGTATATTGGGTCCTCTCGATGGGGCGTATGCATTTGACTCCACATTTAGCTCATGTGGTTTTATTATCAGTTATAAGTAGCTCCCACAGTTCAGTTAGACTCTCTGCATTGACCATTTATCAATATATTCAGTATTCAATTTCATCATGTTATAAATTGGTCATTCCATCCAGTCAGCTCAAAATTCAGTTTATCATGTCAGAATATTATATTTACTTTTATGCTTGTTCCGTTATATTTTATTTCAGCTTTACTCTATTGTACATGCTTAGTACCTCTCAAGTACTGACGCATACATGCGCTACATCTTCTCGTGATGTAGGGTTAGGTTCTCAGCATCCAGATCACGCATAGATCGATTTCTGATCTCCAATTCAGCAAATTCAGTGGTGAGTCCTCATTCTCCGAGGACAACAGTCATGAGTTTCATTTCAGTATTCATTTATTTAGTTTAAGTTTTTGCTAGATTTAGTTGGGGCTTGTCCCTATATTTATATTCCAATTTAGAGGCTTATTTTAGACATAGTTAGTTTCAGCTTAGTATTGAGTTAATAACTTTTTTTATTAAACTTATTGATTTCATTTATCTCAGTTATAGAATATGGGTATTCCCCATCTTTTAAGATTTAATTATGATTTAGCTTCCGCATCAGTTTATTATCTTTAGTTTGCTCATGATCATGTAAGCAGGGTTAGCTTGGGATCACTTGTGGTCCTAGGTTCCGTGTCAGTGTCTCCGGGGTAGCTCGAGGCGTGACTAATACAATATTACCGTAATTGTCTAATTTATTTGACTTAATTTTCTTTTTCATTAGTCCAAAAAAACAATAACAACTTTATATATCAAGTAATAATAATTGAATTATAAATTTGCTATTTAAACCCTTAATGAAATGATTTACAGTCACATAAATTTCTATTATTCATTTTGGACCACAAGTTTCAAAAGTCTTCCTTTTTTCTTTAAACTTCGTGTCAAGTCAAACTACCTCACATAAAATGGGACAGAGGGAGTATAAAAGAATACATGAAATTCCACAAACAATGCATTAATCATAGTCGTGAAATATGATACGAATTATTAGTTAAGTGGGAAAGTATGGACTTAATGCACGATGATAAATTATTGTATTCTCTTTCTGTTTGCCGCGTAACTTTGAGGGGCGGTGTTAATCAGTGGTTCAAGAAGATTTTCATGAACGTAGAGATTTTCATTAATAAGTTGAATGCTATTGTACAAATATAGGTGATGGAGACTTCCAATTACCGAATTCCGAGCCTTTTACTTATTGCCAAAAGCATCAAAAGGTGTGAGAACCAATCTGTTCGGAGGAGGCAATAGATTCTATGGGGATGGGGGGTTGACTTTAACAATTGATTCAGTATAGATTTTCAAACGAATATGTTGAATAGAGTAACATATATGTGTGCTGATTCTTTAATGTGTGCTATTATATAAGGTACGTTTGAAAGGGCTTAAAATATTTTACATAATGTGTTATATCACCATTCTACATGGTTGTCTGAATTTGATTTTCCTGTTTATGAGCCGTAAGAAGAATTATTTTCTATAATATAAACGTTATAATTTAGTACATGCTTATGAATGTACATATCATGACCAAAAATATTTTGAAAAAGGCAAAATCTACAGAGAAAGCAAAAACTCACTAACTGACTCATCTTTTAAGAGAAACATCATACAATTAAAAATAGAGAGGTGAAACATTTGGTAGAAAGTCCATTAATATTTTAAAGATTTTTAAGGTGTAAAAGTCACCTAATACTCTAGTTCTTTTTTAAAAGGAGAATAACCTCTTCATCCTGTAAGAGAAGCTTTTGATATTTCTTGACTTTATTTTTGGTATCTTAGGGCGGATACTAGTCTATAACTTACATTTTGCATATCCAATCTTGTTATTTAGGAGTGACAAAGTTAAGAATAAGTCTATGTGCCATATGGGGCTAACCTATAATAATTTAAAAAATACACATGGACATGATGCTATGCATTAGTAGTGATGGTAAGAAGAAAAAAGTTTAAAATTTAAGTAGATAGAGAATGCTACAATTTTTTATTAACATATCTTGATATTATGAAAAAGCTTTTTATATGATTTTGTCATAATTTATATTTTATATAGTAGGGTCGTCGTTGTCCTGATGATTTATTGGTATGATTAATAGTTTAACGCCTTTAGATTATTTAGCTTGAGATAAATCAACATATAGTTGGCCATGAGAAAATGTAGGTTTCCATAAATAAATGCCAACAAATTCTAATGCCATCATACATAAACATTGTAACACCCCAAATATTTTTTCGAACTATGACTCAAACCATTCATCCTAGTGAATAAGATTTTACCAAGGAATTAAAAATTCTTAAGTATTAAGGTCAGTTCACAAGATTTAGCACCTTGAATTTCAAAAAGAATTAAATTAGAAATAACAAAAATCTGAAATTTGGATAGTGAAGTTAAGTATGAGTTTTGGGTCAACTTCAAAAGACCTAACTCCGAGCACAGGACGTGTTAGGTGTGATACAATATACCATAGGAAATATTTTTGAATTATCTTTGTAACGCCGTAAAGTTTGCTAAATGTCGATTTCAGATGAGTGTGATATGACCTTTTGAAGTTGTCCAGTTAAAGAAAGTCAGCCAAAAATAGTGAGGGATATTTTGGTCCTTTCCTTAGCCAATCATATTTAATTACTTTCTAGTCATATTTTAGGGTTATAATCTTTTTACATTCACTTTAATAATCCTAAATAATGCTTAGAGTTTTAGTTGAGAGTTCAAGAAGAGGCAAGAAGAGAAAAGAGGGGAAAAGAGGAGAAGATGAAGCTTTCATTGAGATTCTTGCATCTTGTTGCAAAATTTCGCCATGGGTTTTATCCCTAAAAGGTATGTAAACTTCCATAGTGTTGGTTTAGTTCACCCACACGCCAATCATGTTATTTTTCTGCAAAATTTTATTCTTAATGTTTAAAGATTAGAATTCTTGATGAGTTCTTGATAGGTGTTCTTGAGGTTCATTCTAAATCTTGTTATGTTGTGTTGTTGATGAATTCTTAAATTAAGTAATTTTTGTGTTTTTTTCAGTAGATTAGAGTGTAATTAAGTAATGTAATCGAATCCAAGTGATTGGGGAAGAAACCGTACGATTTTAGGCGAGTTAGGGTGAGAAAACGAGCAAGGACATTCGGCAGAATTTCTGGGTTGGGGCCTGGCGCGGCGGCCATCCAGAACGTCCAAAACCCTTCTCTGTACTACAAGGGTTGGCGCCCGGCGCCACCCATAGCCCCAAGGTCACCTGCCCCATCCACTCCGTTTGAGCCCATTTAAAGTGTATCTTCACTCCTTTTGATTCTAAACACTCTAAACTACTTCTAAACACTTACATTCATTCATAACATGAATCATAACCTTAAAAACTATAATTCAAATTCAAGTTAATGTCAAGATCAAGTTTTGAGAGTTTTTTCGAACCTTTTGAGAGAGTCCATTCGAATTCTTTGGAGGAGTCTTCTACAACTTCTAGTAACTTGTTTCAAGACTCACGTAAGTGAGCATGAAGTGACAAGAATGTAATCATGAGGATACAATATCACCTATATCCTTCATATAATGAACCATAACTCTTGAATTCATAATTCACATTTTTAGAGAGTTAAGAGTAGAGTCCAAGTAAGCTTTCGAGTACAACTATGAATCTTTCGAGACAACTAATTATTTGAGCTAATATTGGAGGAAGTATGTAAGAGAATGAAAAGAGTTGCACTCATTAGTTCCATGTAGCTATTAGATCTTCAGATTAATTAGTTCATGCCCATAATTTCACATGAACTCTGTGAGTTAAACAATCTTGATATAAGAAGTGTCTTTGAGTCCTTGAGTTGAGTAGTTCATGGTCATAATTCTGCATGAACCCTACAAGTTGAAAATCCTACAATCATCCATAAACATGATATCATGATCCTTAAATTCATACCTCAATTCAAGGAAAGTTAAGATTCAAGTGTAGAAGTTAAGAAGCAAGATAAAGTAAAGTAAAAAAGTTTTCTAAAGTCTTTCATGAAAATTTTCAATTTTTTTTAAAGACTTAAAGTTCAAGTCAATAAAGAGTAAAGAGTTGAAGATATTTAATGTAATATAAGGGAACTAAATATTCCCTAAGACTTTATAAATGTTTTCATATTTAAGTTAAGAGGAAACTAAAAGTTCCAAATGAGTTTTAAACAAGAGAAGGGAACATTGATTCCAAGAGGGGCTTTTAAAGCTAAAAAGGGTTGAGAAAATTAGCTCAACCCAGAGGAAAGAGGTTATTCTAAAAGCATAAGGTAAAGTATATTTTGGGAGTAGTATTGAGCACCGATGTGGGGATAAGAGTTCATATTAACTCAAGTATCCATGTAAACCATGTAATCATTATGGGTATTAACTGGTCATACTTTTTTGATGATCACGTAAGTTCATCCAGTGAATCCACTAGGTTGAGGATTTTCCATGTGCCGACAATGTACAGAACAGTTCAGGCAGCGTGGGCAAGACATTGTAACAGCGCTTAGGCTCATAGTGGTGCTTGTCGGTAAACGAAACTCCCACAATATTAAATACATGAATCCTCAAGTGTTTCTGCTTAGTATGAATGAAGGAATAAGACTTCATTTATGCATTGCACAAGTAGACTTTCAGAGGAGCATGATATGTTTTTATGATATCATTATCTTGAGGTAACGTCATGTTTTTTAAACAACTTTTCTTTATATTGCACTTGTTTTAAACTGCTTTATATTGAAGTTCGTTCAGTTAAGTATCATGAGTGTAGTATTTCAAGTTGAGTAACTCGAGTTTGTCTGTGCTTTAGTGAGTCAAGTATCATATATTTGAAGTTGAGTATCTAATCTTTGAGTTAAATATGTAATCTTTGAGTTGAATGTCTTATTCTTGCTTTGAGTTGAGTTGAAAAGAGGTAAGTATGTTTCCTTTTTATTCAAGTATCAAGCTTTTTTTATGCCTTATATTCCCGTTACATACTCGTACATTCCACGTACCAAGCTAATTGATCTGCATCTTCTCATGATGTAGACACAGGTATACAGGATCATCAAGAGGAGCTTCGTTGCTACACATGAGAGTTTGAGTTAGCTATAGTGAGTCTACTTGCTTCCGGAGGATCTCATATTCTTTTGAGTTTAATCAGGAGGTCATGGATCTTGTCCCGACTTTCATCATTGTCATTTAGAGGCTTCATAGATAGTCAGTATAGTTGACGAGTCTTTATTAACCATTTATTTTTATTAAATGTTTTAAAGACTAAAGTTTCCTATTTTATGGCTAGTAGAATTCATTATTTTTATTCAAAGTTGTTCATTTGAGTTAAATCATTGTAAAGCTGAGTTTATTGATTTCTATTCCAGTTTTAAGCTTTTTTATGCTTAAGTTAGTCTTCCGCTTGTAGTTATCCAGGATGAGGGTTCGCTTGGGGACCAAGAATGGAGGTTGAGTGTCGTCCACGTCCAGGGTGTAGACTCGGTCGTGACAATCATAACACTTACATTGTCTTCGACGAATAACAATGCCCTCCAACTTTGAGTGTGCACAAGTAGACACCTAAACTTGTATAAAGTCGAAAAAGCACACACAAATATCTTACATGATATAATACACGTATGACATCACATAGAACACAAAATTATTATGTAGCGTGTCATGTAGGATGAATGCATCTATTTGCTTAATTTTATAACAGTTTAAGTGCCTACTTGTACACACACAAAGTTAAAGGTCATAATTGTTGGCTGACATCAAGTTAAGGCCATGTTTATGCATTTGACTAATTAAAAAGTCACTAAGTTGTTGTCAGTATTTTTAGGAGTCTTTTGAGTATGCAGATTATTAGGATTAGGAGTATTAATTTAACTGCAGTTAATGAATTAGCAGGTCATTAGATAGAGCCTTATTTTCTCTCTTAGTTTGTTGTTTTCAAGTGCTATTAAAAATCTAGTACACTAGTTTTCAGAAAAATAAGAAATACTCAAGTTTCTCTATGTTATATTCTTATTGTATTATCTTTATTTATCTCTTGTGCCAAAAATTTTGTTATCAGAGCTTAAATCCAAGTTAGAATCCATCTTGTTATCAATCAGGGATATTGGTAAAGTAAAACCAAAACATAGTGAAATTGTGAGATATTTTTTGAAGAAAGAAAAAAAATTCCCATGCAAGGGAACGACCCAGAAGCATCGTAGTAGCCCATGGTTCCAATTTCCAGAGGGAAGAATTATCAATTTTTGAGTCTTGAGATGAAGTCTCTTTTCAAGTTTCAAGAACTGTGGGATTTAGTTGAAACTTGAATTCCGGATGGGAACGCAAACCAACTGAGAAAACATCAAAAAAGATACTTGAAAGCTCTTTTCATGATCCAGCAAGCTCTTTATAATGATATTTTTCCTCGCATATAAACAATGGAGATCTGTAAATAGACATGGGAGATCCTGGAACAAGAATACTTTAGTGATGACAAGGTAATTATTTTCAAATTACAAACTCTCCGACGTGATTTTGAAACATTGTTGATGAAGTAAAATGAATCTCTGCAAGATTATTTTTCTATAACATCTACTATTGTTAATAGGATAAGGTCCTATGGTGAAAACATTGATAGTAAAATGGTTGTGTCTAAAGTATTGAGAACCACTAAAGTTGAGCATGTTGTTACTTTAATTGAGGAATCCAAGGACCTATTACTTATTCTTTTTATGAATTAATGAGTTTCTTGATAGCTCATGAACATAGGCTGAATAAGCCCCATGAGAAAGTTCAAGAGAAAGCATTCCTGGTAAAGAGTGAGTTCTCTTACAAGGCAAAAACAAAACACTAGACAGGTCGAGGAGATGGCAGAGGCAATATTCGTGGACGAGGTCATGGTGGTGGAAGAGGTAGAAACTAGGTTGGTGAATCACGTTAATACAAAATCACAATTCTATGTCGACGCTGCAAGAAATTTAGCCATAACGAAGTTGATTGTTGGACGAAGTAGAAAGACGAGCAGAAAGAATCCAATTTCACTGAAAATGTGGAAGAACAAAATAATTTATTTATGACTCATTTACACTAAGTAAAGGTGCTAATGTTGTGTGGTTCATTGATAGCGGATGCTCCATAACATGTCAAGTTTGAAGTTTCTATTTAGAGATCTTGATGAGTTACAGAAAAGTGAGGTGCGACTAGGAGATGGCAAACAGTGCACGTTGAAGGGAAATGTATTATTGATATTAAAAATGTCCAAGGTAATATGAAAATTTTATTTGACATGCCATATGTTCCCACTGTGGCTCACAAGCTGTTAAGTGTTGGCCAGTTGATAACTAGTGGATAATAAATTGTGTTTGATGATCAAGCATGTGATACTAAACATAAGAAATCAGGACGCACCATAGATCATGTATCTTTAAATAAAAAAAAAAATTCCCCTTGATATTTCAAGTGTTGAAAATATCTCCTCAGTTGTCCAAGGAGAGAATGAGACTACACTTACGTTATGGTCATTTAAATGTTAATGGGTTGAAACTTTTGGTTAAAAAATATATATTTATTGGTTTTCAAAAAATGAAGGAACTTTACTTGTGTAAAGGATTTATTTATGGGAAGCAAGCCAGGAAATCATTCCTCGTAGGAAAATCATGGAGGGCTACAACGTGTCATGAACTTGTGCATGATAACTTGTGTGGGCCAATGAAAATGGAATTCCTCGGTGTAATTTGGTAGTTTTTTATGTGTACTGATGATTACAACCATTTAAGCTGGGTTTATTTATTTACTTTCAAATCAGAAACCTTTGAGATTTCAAGAAATTTAAAGCATTAGAAGAGAATCAATGTGGCAACAAGATAAAATCACCCTGTATTGATAGAGGTAGTTAATTTTTGTCTAAAGAATTTTAATATTTTGAGATGAGAATGAAATTTTCATGGAACTTATAGCACCATACACACCGGATCAGAATAGTGTGGCCGAACTAAAGAACCGGACAGTAGTGGAAATGGTGAGAAGCTATCTTAATGAAAAAGGTCTACCAGATTACTTTTGGGGAGAAGCTGTTGCAATCGCTATTTATTAAATGGATAGAAGCTCGTTGAAAGAACAAGACCTACCAGATTACTTTTGGGGAGAAGCTGTTGCAACCACTGCTTATCTTCTAAACAATCTCTCCAACAAAAGTTTTTTGGAACATGACACGTCTTGAAGCTTTGAATTATAAGAAGCCACGGGTAATCCACTTAAGAATTTTTTAATAGCATATGTGTTGGTTAATTTTCATTCGTAGCTTGATGAAATATTCGAAAAATGTAGTTTCGTTAGCTATAGTCTTCAATCAAAAGCATATCGTCCATATAATTTCATAAGTGTCAAAGTGATCATAAGTAGAAATGTTGTATTAATTGAGGATGACTGTTGGAACTTTAATTCAGGAATTTGAGGTCAAATTGTATCCACTGATAAAGAACCTGCAGCAGCAGATCCTACTCCTGGAAAATTGCCTAGTGACCAAAAACAGCTGCAACAGTTGACGAGTCTTCTGATGAGCCAATTTGACTAAGACGATCAACAAGAGAAAAGAAACCAAATCCCAGATATTCTAAAAATGTAAATGCTTCTTGGCAATTTTCTTTGCTTGTTTCGGATCCTGTTTGTTATGAAGAAACGACAAAAAAATTTTTGAATGGAAGAATGCTATGGTAGAAGATAGGTATGCAATTGAAAGAAATTCTACGCGGGAGTTAGTTGATTCACCTGAAGAAAGGAACGTGATAAGTCTCAAGTGGGTATTTTGAACAAATTAGTAGAGTGAAGATGGGAGCATTCAAAAGCATATAGCTCATCTCGTGGCAAAAAGGATATTCACAACAAGAAGGTATAGATTTTGAAGAAAATTTTTCTCCTGCTGCACGATTTGAAACAGTGAGAGTTGTTTTAGCATTGGTGCGTAATTGTGTTTACCCGTGTATCAATTTGATGTGAAATCCGCTTTTTTAATGGTGATCTAGAATAAGAGGCTTATGTTTCACAATATCAAGGTTGTCTTATTAATGGAAATGAGAACAAAGTCTACAAGCTAAGAAAATCTCTTTATGGGCTAAAGCAAGTTCCACATGCGTGGTACAATAAATTTGATTCATTATTTCAAGAGATAGTGGATTCCCAAGAAGTGAAAATGCTCCCGCATTGTACTTAAAGAAGTAAGTAATCCAGGATACAAATGACATTTTTATTTCTCAAAAGAAATATACAGAGGATCTTTTGGAAAAATTTCATATGATGAACAACTACACCTATGAATATCAATGAGAAGTTGCAGCATGTAGATGAAACTCAGAAATCAAATCCGAGAATGTTCAGAAATCTAGTTGGTGTCATAAATTATCTAAGCACACTATTCCCTCAATTGTTTTTTCTGTTAGTGTTGTGTCCAGATTTTTGCAGAGTCCGATAAAGCAACATTTAGATAGTGATTATGCAGGTTTGGACGATCGAAAATTGCTTCCTCTAGTTGTTTCAGCTTTGGTTCTAGAGTAGTGACATAAAGTTCAAAGCGGGAGATAGTAGCTCTATCAACGTCTAAGGCGGAGTAAACAACAACAAGTTTAACAACATGACAAGCTTTATGACTCCGCAAACTACTTGCAGATTTTAGTTATGAGCAAAATAAGTCTATTAAGATTTTTTTGATAGAATACTAGCTATTGCTATGGCAAAGAATTCCACTTTTCATGGGAGAATCTAGAACATTGATGTGTAATATAACTTCAACCGGACATTGGTAGCTGATGAAAGAATAGTGCTAAATTTCTGTGGCACAAACGAGCAAACCGTGGATATATTTAGGAAGTATCTTCCTTGGGCTGAGCATGAATTTTTATGTTGCAGTTGAAGAGTATGTGATTTGGAATCAAGGGAAAGTATTATTTGACTTACTAAGTTATTGTTAATATTTTTTAGGATCCTTTTACGTATTCAATTTATTAGCATTAAAAGTATTAATTTAGTTGCAGTTAGTCAATTAAGAGGCCATGGACAATTATTACATATTAAATGTGTTTCATTACATAAAGCACTATTAGAATTGAAGTTGTGTGATTGCAGTTCTGGACAATTTTTTTTGTAACATTAATCTATAAGGAGGTAAACCTGCGGGATTTAGAATGTGCATAAAATTTTCATATTCACTTCGATCTTTTGGATCAATTATTTCATCAATAGCTTGATAAATTTTTGGAGGTGTCAAATATTGAGTTATTTGCATATTTTTAATCTCATAGACGAGTTCATTTTTTGTTGTTAAGATGATGCAAGAACTAACAACTTAAGTAGTTGAATGATATACACACAAATTTAAGATAAGAAACTTTGAATAAATGGTGCAAAGATTCTTGTTAGTTAGTAAATGGAATAATTAAAGAATTGGGAATAGTGATTTTTTACATTATGATTTTCTTTCGCACTATTATTACCAAATGACATTAAATTTTCACAGAAAACAGGATCAAACTTTCAGCGCATGTTTTTTTTATAATTTTAATTTTTCAAGATAACGCTAAATTTTTAAGCATAGTAAGATTTCACTAAAAAGATTTTCTTTTTTACCACTACAGAAAATTGGAAGAGTTTGTCTAAAATTTCCACTAAAAACAACATTATAACCAAATATTATGTTTTTTATGAAGTCTTTTAAAAGAATATCTAATGCTTCAATCAATTTTTTTTGCCCTTGAAATTTTTTCTCTCTGTCATTTGCAAGCACAAAAAAAATCAAAAGCTTCTTGGGCTTTGTTGTGTTTGAGAATAATAGAAAAGTAAATTCAATAATTGATATTTTTAATGAAGAAGAGTTACGTAATACAAGTATCTTTAATAGAGAAATGATTACTTGGTAATATGGTGCTACAACAATCCAATTAAGGAAAATTTGGAGTTGTACTTAGGGTTTTTAAATGAAGATTTTTAACATAAATAGAGTATATTCGTCAATATAAATAATTTCATTTTTGGGCCCACATTTCTATGTTTGTGTTACATTTATGTTGTCGATTCGATCATGTGCTTAAAATGAAATTATATTTTTGTACTTTCCAATAGAAAATAAGATTTAACTTATTTTTGACATGTCTACTCAAGAATAGGATATATCACAAATAGTTTTTCTACCTAAACAAGGTAAGTGTAATGTTGGGTAGATATATACAAAAATGTTTTGAGTTCATCAAAGGTAAAAACACTAATTTTAGCATTAAAATTGACAAAACGAGATTGGTACATACAACTTCCAACTAATCATCTCATCTCTTAAACACACTTAAATCAGACAACTCTTCTTCATCAAACATATCTTCAGTCACTAATACTTTCTCTATGTTATTTGCAAGCACAAAAAATATTTAAAAAAGCAATTAGGGCTTCGTTGTTTTACGAATAACTGGAAAAAAATTAAAGTTAATAATTGATATGTTTAACGAAGAAGAGCCATATGATAAAAGTATGTTAAATAGAGGAGATGATTACGTGCAATATATATTGGGCTACAACAATCCTCTTTAGGAAAATTTGGTGCTCTACTTAGAGTTTTTAGATTCGGTGAACTAAAAATTAAATGTGAACGTTTACCTGATTATCGTGAAGATTTTAAACATAAGTTGAGTATATTCGTCAATTTAAATTATTTCATTTTTGTGCATTCATTTATATGTTTGTGTTAAATTTATGTTGTTTATTTTATTGTTTGCATATAATGGAATTTAATTATTATACATTTCAAAAGAAAATAATATTTCATCTATTTTTGACATGCTTTCTCAATTATAGGATATATAGGACTAATTTGATGTGGGTCTACATCTATCCTTTTTAGGCAAATTTGATGCTCAACTTAGGATTTTTACTTTTGGTGGATATGTGAACGTTTACCTGATTATCGTGAAGGTTTTAAACATAAGTAGCGTATATTTGTCAATTTAAATTATTTCATTTTTATGCCTTCATTTATGTTTATGTTAAATTTATGTTGTATATTTGATTGTATGCATATAATGGAATTTCAATGTTGTACTTTTCAAAAGAAAATAATATTTCATCTAATTTGGACATGCTCAATCAATCATAGCATATATAAGGAATAGTTTTTCTACCTAGACAAGGTAAGATTAATGTTAAATATATTGGGTAAATATTGACAAAAACTTTTGAGTTCCCCAGAAGTAAAAACCCTAAGTTTAACATTAAAATTGATAAAACGAGATTGGTATACATGTAACCTCCAAGCAATCATCTCATCTCTTAAAACTACTTATATCAGACAACTCTTCTTCATCAATTATATCTTCAGTCACTATTACTTTCTCTCTGTTATTTGCAAGCATAAAAATATTAAAATAAGTATCTAGGGCTTTGTTGTGTTTGTAAATAATAGGAAAAGTAAAATCAATGATTGATATGTTAAACAAAGAGGAGCTACGATACAAGTATGTTGAATAGAGGAGATGATTATGTGCATGTTATATGGGGCTACACCAATCCTCTTTAGGTAATTTGATACTCTACTTAGGGTTTTTACTTTTGGAAAAGTCAAAATCATAGGTGAATGTTTACCTGATTGTCATGAAGGTTTTAAACATAAATATAGTATACTCGTCAATTTAAATTATTTCATTTTTGTGTCTTCATTTATATGATTGTGTTAAAGTTATGTTGTTGATCTGATTATATTCTTATAATGAAATTTCATTTTTGTACTTTTCAAAAGAAAATAAGATTTGATCTATTTTTGACATGCTTACTCAACCATAGGACATATAGGACTAATTTTCTACCCAAACAATGTAAATGTAATGTTGAATGTGTTGGGTAAACATTCACAGAATTTTTTGAGTTCACCAGAAGTAAAAACATTATGTTTAGCATTGAGATTGTCAAAACGATATTGGTACATATAACCTCCAAGCAATCATCTCATTTCTTAAAAACCCTTAGATCAAGCAACTCTTCTTCATTAAATATACTTCAGCCACTATTACTTTCTCTATTGCAAGCACAAAAAGTATTCAAAAAGTTTATGGGGCTTTGTTGTGTTTGGGAATAAAAGGAAAAGTAAACTCAATGGTTGATCTGTTTAACAAAGAAGAGTTACGTGATACAAGTATGTTGAATACAAGAGATGATTACTTGCAGATTATATGAGCTACATTAATCCTCTTTAAGAAAATTTGATGCTATATTTAGGGTTTTTAAGTGAAAGTTTTTAACTTAATTGAATATATTCATCAATATAAGTTATTTCATTTTTTGTGCCTTCATTTATATATTTGTGTTAAATTTATGTTGGTGATTCGATTGTGCACTTACATCTTTAAACATGTAAGAAACGATTTTTAATCTTACTCATCTAGTCATAACCTGCAGAAGATCCTACATGTTTATGTTACGTACTGACGCGGTATCCGATCCATGACCGTATTGATATGGTATTTAATTTCATACACATAACTGTTCATTCTTAAACTCACAATAGACTCGAGCCACTTATCATCATAATAGTTAATGTGCTCTCATGAATTCAACATATCCTAATATGTTTAGTACTATTCAGTTATCTCTCAAAACAAAATGATAAGCACATAATAAATTACAAGTGCACATTACAGACACCAATCGTAATTCCAAATCAAATATCATTTTTTTTACTTATTCTAAAATTTATTTATGGGAAGACGCACTCTTGTTGTTTTCTTGCTGCTGCGACCTCAATACAATTCTGACTATCCTCTCTCTTCTTTTGTGTACGACCCATGATGTTTTGATCCTTTCTTTTATAATTATTATCACGTACAATACTCACATATTCACTTTATGAGATGTACATAATTCTAAAGGTCAACCACCAGAACACCATTCCCGTATGCTTAATCTGGTTGTCTGTATCAATTCTATAATGTATATATATGGTACTAAGTAAGTTATACATACATAAAGTTAAATCATAGCATACCTCAATGTCAAGTTTCTTCCCTAGTGCCCATGCAATCTCTCTTTTGTCGTGAACCATATTCTTGAAGATGAATCTGAGGGGAGAAATGGAGTTGCTTTCCATGGAAAGTCTTTCATCCCACCTCACTTGAGCTCTTTTCTCTCAAAATATGACCTAGATTTTTTTTTTTAGAATATATCTCTCACTAAAGTAGTAATAAAACAGATCAAATAATTGAAATTCAAATTCTACTTCATAGCTCCTTATTGCAGCGGCAGTCCTTTGCAAACAGATCAAAATCGATTCTTTCAACTTCTAAATTTTCAATTTTCCAATAAACTACTCAAGATATATCAAACCCCTCATGTCTCAAATTAAAGGTCCTACGTACATAAAATCATGTTTCAGATTTTTGACACACACAAAATTATGGTACAAGCTCAACTTTAACGAATGTTAATCAAAGTCAATCATTTAAACATTTGAAACTTTCAAAGTGAAAAAGCTTACATAATTCTGAACCGAACACCTTAGAAACAAAACCACGCATCCCTGTACCACAAATACCATTAATAAGTAATTATAAGAAGAGGTAAAATAGTAAAACCAAGCAATGTTTCAAATAGCTATGAGGTTTGTTACATAAATGTTGATCTCTTTGATCATAGTTCTTTTAAAATATTTTGAATTTTTAAATTTATAATAATATTTGGTAATTTATACTAAATCAATAAATCTAGAATAAAATATTTGAAATTATTCTTAAAACTTTCACCAGAATAAATAATTTTGACTCTTGTACAACTATAAATTCGGTCACATATTAAATTGAAATGAAAAATATATAATCATCTCTCTATTAATCATACAACTAGTACTCCCCACTTAGTCTTATTCGATCCCTTGTTCTTCTTTTTATTATTTTCTCATATTAAAAAGATTTGATCTTTATTTAAAATTATTTTTGGGGCTTTGTTGTGTTTGCAAATAACAAAGAGAAAGTAATGTCAACATCTCATATGTTCAGCGAAGAAGAATTATGTAATATAAGTGTATTGAATGACGCTATGATTACTTACAAGTTACATGTCGCTGCACCAATCCCTTAAGGCAAATTTGGTACTACATTTAGGATTTTTACTTTTTGCACATGAACTCAAAATCGTCTGTGAATGTTAACCTAACTACCCTGAAGGTGCTTAACAAACATGGAGTATATTAGTCAATTTAAGTTATTTTCTTCTTTGTGCCTTCATAAATGTGTTAGTGTCAACTGCATGTTGTTGATTCAATCTTGTGCTTACAATGGAATTTTGTTTCTATACATTCCAAAACAAAACATGATATATCTATTAGTGATATGCTTACTCAAGCCTAGATATCTAAACGACATAAGGGTAAGGCTGGATAGTTTTGGTAGACATTCATAGGAAATTTGTATTCACCAGAAGTGAAAATCCTATGTTTAGCACTAAAATTGTCAAAAGGAGATTGGTGCATCAACATATAACCTCCAAGTAATCTTCTCCTCTGTTAAACACTATTATATTGCACAACTTTCCTTCATTGAACATATCTTATGCCGGTGTTACTTTTTTCTATTATTCATAAGCACAATAAATTTCAAAAAATAATTTTTTTTAAAGATCAAGCATATTTTATATACGAAAACATAGAAGAAGAAGAGATCAATTAGGACAAATATGTTAGTGTTTGCTGTGTCACAAAATATAGAGAAAATTATGTTTCCTTTGATTCAATTTGGTATGCTCAAAAGTCAAATTAATTATTTCTTTTGTATAAATTTGAATTAGAATATATTATAGGTGAAGAAAGTCTTAAAATAATGTGATTTATCATATAATTTTTTGGTAGAACGTGATTCATCATTTTCAATTGGCCTTGAGCATATTTTTCTTAGACACTGACCTAATACTACGGTTGAAATGTTATGCATCATAAATAGTCCTAAAAAAAGAAGAAAGAACATATAGTTGTTTTATATTTTAAAGAAATCTAGCAATTCTATAATTTTAATCTGTTGTAATTGGTTCTTTGACCAACAAGTATCCATTTTTTGCTAAACTAAAATACAGCAGATGAGTATAGATTTTAGATTGCCCATTTAGTTAGAATTATATGGGAATTACAGAGTCTAATTTAGTATTTTATTTCAAAATAGACAAGAACCCAATCAATTTTTTGACAAAGGAAAAATTATACAACACACAAAAATCTTAAATAAATCACCCAAAAAAATTATTTTCCCAAAAGACACCTGAAAAAAGAAGAAGAAATGTGGATGTAGCAGACAAGAACTTACGTGCTCGATTTTTTGATTTTGATCACTCAAAATTTGCTTTCTATAGGTGAATCTGTTGACAAGAAAGCAAGATGTATCATTTGAACTGCAAATCAACTATTAGAATATCCAATTGAAATAAAAGAGAGACGCTATTAATTTCTTATGAATCTATCTAGAGCATCTATTAATTTGAGGAATAAAGACATACATTTTCGATGTTTTCTATGTGTATGAAGAACGTGAATTTATGGATAGAGGAGAGATATTTTCGATGTTTTATATGTGGGTGAAGGACTATAATTTGGGGGATAAAAGTCTTTAGGTTAGTATTTATAGATGTAATAATGTGAGAAGTTTTTTTGGGAAGGGAAAAAATATTTATTGCTTCATCCTTCCTTAAAAATACTAGATAATGAAAGGCCAGTATACGGGCCCAATATTACAATTTTAAATTACATTCATTGTAATTTAGGGAAAATTAACAATTAAGTCATAATACCTAACATATTTAGTAAAAATAATAACACTTCAAAATATTCAATTAAAATGTCAAAATGACAATATTTTAGATATAATATGTATTCAGATTTAAACATTTAAAATTAATTTTATTTATGAAAAGAATTCTATATTGGACCAAATTTTAAACCAATCGGTTATGAATACCTATTAACCTTCCTACTTCACCTTTCACGTTTTTACCCACACCATTCAGGGTTCTATCCCTTTTTCATCTTTTCAGATTCTTTCTTCAAGGTGCTCACAGATTGTTCATCAAAATATATACTTTAATTGGAGAATTTCCCTTTGAAAAAAACCCAAATTTACGCCGCCATCCAGATGCATAAAAGCCTTTGTCGTCCTTTACCTTCATCCATCGCTAGTTTTGCTAGTACCTAACTTTGTCACTTTTTTCCGATTGTTCTAAGTTAATTTTTTGAGTTGCGTTTGCTGAGTTATGTATATTTTGTTCTTGGAATCGAGTTTTTTTTTATCGAAAATAGTCTATTGAAGTAAGGTCTGCTGACTATTACCTAATTATTCACTTAAGAATTTGGTGCGAGTTTGATCTGATAGCCGCATAACCCAAAATGTCAAAATATTATCAGAAATTAAGCCATTTTTGTTGATTTTTAGCGGTTTGAGTCTTTCTTTCGAAACAATTATATTGCTTTATTATCTGAATATAATATTCTCATATTGTACAACTCTGAGAAAAATCTTTGCTATTACTATTTGGGAATTGCCATGAGAAGTACATTTTTTAAAATTATATTCATACTTTTTTTTATTGTTGTAAGTATTTTATTCGTCAATTTTTTATCCTTATGCAAGTATGTTTACATATTCATCTAATCTGTATGTATTTAAATTTCTAGTCTATTAAACAATTTTTTTTCAATTATTTTTCTAATTTTGTTTTAATATTTCAGATTGTTTGAATCTACAAATTCATTCATATGTTTATTTTGTTTGATTTTTAATACATTTATATTTTTTACGGCTTTAAATTTTGGGAAAACATATGTTTGTCTTTAATGTCTGAATCAACATTTTATTTGTGTATTCATTTCATCTATTTATAAAAACCTTTTACATTATTTAAAAATTATATTGTATTTCAATCTCAATTAGTATACTAACATGTTTGTATTTTCTTATTAATTTGTATTCATCCTAACTATATGCTAACAATTTTGTATTTTATTGGACATTATTTCTGTATTTCAATCTCAATTCTATGTGAACAAGTTTGTATTTCTCTTTTATTTTGTATTCAACCTAATTGTATGCCAACAAGTTTTGTATTTTGTGCGTCTTCTTTACCTTCCAAAGTCACTTTATACTTTAAATGAAGAGAGTATTTCTTTTCTATTCATTACTTTATATTCAATCTCACTTTGTATTTATAACATTGTACTTTCATCTCACTTTTGTATTCATATGTTGTTGTATTCAACATATAATTCATGATCGTTTAATTTGTCGTAGATAGTCCTTTTCTTGTAAGAAAAGGTTTTAGGACTCTATAAATATACGTTTGTTTTTTCTTATATGGTAACATCCACAATGTAGTCGTTAAAGAGTCTTATATAACACCCCGTATCTAAAGCAGACTAGAAATGAGCTTTTTAGACGGATCATAGTATGATATACGACCCGTAGTGTGCATCCGTTGTTTTTGACTTAAGCTTTCCCAAAAACTCAGCCCAGAAAATCGAATAGGTGTCGATCCACAAATAAGTCAGACTATGAATCGTGGTTTGTGTCCGTGGATAGACAATCAAGTTACCCACCCTCTGACATTAACTACGAATAACCAGCAAAAACAGTCGTTTGATCTATGGTCTGTAGGTCTGACCATAGGTGATGCTTGGCAGTTAGTTAGGAAGAATTGTTGATAGGGTCAACTTCAAATGGTCATAACTTTTAGTACAAAATGATTTAGGTGCTCCATGACCTATTAAATGATAGATAATTGAATTATCTTCCATAGCCACTGAGTTTGCTAAAACCCAACCTCCCAGTAAAATGTTATTCCCGTTTTAGTAAAGGACTGTCGAGCAAACCCAAACGACAGACCCAAATGACAAACCATCGATTGACATTCCATGTCGTCAATTAGTCTGACAACAATTTGTTCAGGGGTCTTTTGGTCTTTTCCTAGTTTGTTTAACCCTTAACGTGCATAGTTTAAGCAATAAATCATCGGATTTTAGTCAATTTAGAAACATAACAAGAACTTACCTAAGTCAAAATCATAAATCAAAACTTAGAAAATTAAAAGCAAGAGATGAGAAAAAGGTCAAGAACACTAGTTTAAGAACACAACAAGGTTCCACCAGTTCCAACCCCTAAATAATGATTTTTATGTGGATTTCATCATCAGGTGTGTGGAATTTCACTAAGGTTTGCTTTCACCCATTGGGTCCCTAATATTCAGTTAGATTCTTGATTACGTTATTACGATTAGACCTACGATTTCTATAACTTTAACAAAATATCATGAATGGGTTAGTTATATGTTCCAAATCAGATTACCATGTTAATATTTCGATTATCGCATGAATTTCACAACCCTAGCAAGTTATGTATTTATTTATTTATTGAGTTACACATGTTAGGTCTGATATTTCAGTTACTTTAGATATGCATGCCTCAGTTATTAATGCATAATTATAAGATCAATTGTTGCATTTTCAATTTTCATGTTCAGTTTTGAGCTAGTATTTACAGAAAGTCATTCATAATGTCTTAATCACTTAATTCATTGAGAGTAGAATAATACCAAGTTGGACTAGGGTTCAGCGTACCCAAATAGTCCCAGAACTACTAGCCAAGTAGGTTGTAAGTCCTCTCCGTGGGCATCAGTTTAGTGATTACGCCAACATGCATTTATACCTCTGACAGGGTATATTGGGTCCTCTCGATGGGGCGTATACATCGTACTCCACATTTAGCTCATGTGATTTTATTTATTGATTATTAGTAGCTCCTACAGTTTAGTCAGACTCTATTGCATTGACCATATTTATAGTTCAGTTAGTATTCACTCAGAGCATGTTATAAATTTGGTCATTGCATCTAGTTAGTTCAGAATTGAGTATATCATGTTGTGAATATTATACTTGCTTTTGTGTTTGTTCAGTTATGTATTATTTTTGCTTTATTCTATCATACATGCTCATTACCTTTCAAGTACTGATGCATATGTGCTCTACAACTTCTCGTGATATAGATTGAGGCTCTCAGCATTCAGATCACGCTTAGATCATTTTCCGATCTGCAGTTCAGCAGAATAAGTGGTGAGTCCTCATTCTCCGAGGACAATATTCATCAGTTATTTCTAGTATTTTAGTCCCTTTTTTTTTGCTAGACTTAGTTGGGGCCTGTCCAGCATTCTAGTCAGTTAGCGGCTATTTTTAGACATAGTTAGTTTCAGCTTAGTATTGAGTTAATAACTTATTTGTATCAAAATTATCAATTTTCATATATCTCAGTTTTAGCATACCCCATCTTTTCACTCTAATTTATGATTTAGCTTCCCCATCAATTTATTATATTTGGTATTCTCATGATCATGCCAACAATGTTAGCTTGGGATCACTCGTTGTCCTAGGTCTCGTATCTGTTTCTCAGAGGTATCTCTAGGCGTGACAAACTTGGCATCAGAGCACTAGGTTTAAGTGTCCTAAGATGTCTGAAAAGCCGCACTAAGTAGAGTCATTTTCATGGGTGTGAAGTGCACCACATCTAATGAGGGGGAGGGTATGAAGTGAATAAGGAAAAACTTCACTTTTTTGTTACACTTATCATGCGTAAGGTATGACCTAATTCCATTCTAACTTGACGTTTTACGTTTCAAATCATGCCTCATCGTAGAGCTAACGCTAGGTGTGCAAATGCGGCTCCTCTAGTCCCAGATCAGGAAGCCTCCAATGCTGAATTTAGGAGCCTATTAAGATGTTGGCTCAGAGTGTGGCCAACTAGAAAAATTAACGGGTTCAAGATCAAGTTAATGAAAATGGTGAATCAATAGAAACTAGGGTCCGTGACTTTTTTAGGATGAATCCGCCTGAGTTCTTAGGATCGCAGACTAGTGAGGATCCCCAGAATTTCTTGGATGTGATCAAGAAGATCTTTGAGGTGATGCAGGTCACTGAAAATGATTGGGTTGTGTTGGCATCATACCAGTTGAAAGATGTTTATCATATCTGATACACTCAGTGGAAGGAAAATAGAGGTACATATGCAACTCCTATTACTTGGGATTGCTTTAGTGAGATCTTTTTGGACAGGTTTTTCCCATTAGAGTTGAGAGAAGCAAAGGCTCAGGAATTCATGAACATAAGGCAGGGAAACATGACAGTCTAAGAATATGAACTCAAGTTTAACCAAATTTTCATGTATGCTCCTCACATGGTTGCTGACTCTAGGGCTCAGATAAATAATTTCTTGTATGGAGTGTCAAATTTGGTGAAAATTGAGTGCAGACATGTTATGTTACTGGGAGATATAAACATCTCTGGGCTTATGAATCATGCTTAGAAGGTTGAGGCTGATCATGCTTAAAAGGTTGAGGCTGATAAGCTTAGGGAACAGGCCATGGAGATTAAGAAAGCTAGGAGTAGGAACTATGTCTACTCTCATAAGAAATTGGTGTTGGAAATCGCTTGCAAAGTCAGCAAAATTTTCTACCCCAGCCCCTTCATCAACTAGTGTTCCATACTACAAGAACAAGTACGAACAGAAGGTTAGGGCACCAGGCTCTAAGTCTCATGGAAGTGTTTCAGGCACTAAGACTTACCCCACTTGTCCTAAGTGTAGTAAGAACCACCCAGGCGAGTGCCTCATAGGAAAGGAAGGATCTTTTGGGTGTGGTCAGTCTTGTCACAGGTTGAGGGATTGTCCTTCTAGACATGTTCAAGGAGGAAATAATGATAGAGATTAGTCTTCAACTTCAGCAGCACCAACAGGTTTCCCGACTCAGTAGAGTAACTCATCTAGTACAGGTGGCGATCATCTCCATAACACGTTGTATGCTCTTCAACCTCGCAAGTGTCAGGAGGGTTCTCCTGATGTAGTCACTAGTACGTTATGAGTCTTTGAGCTTGATGTTTATGCATTCTTAGATCCATGGGGCTATTATTTCCTTTGTAACTCCTTACATAGCAATCCAATTCAGTGTTGGTCTAGAAACTCTCTCAGACCCTTTCTTAGTCTCTACTCCAGTCGGTGACCTAGTTATAACGAGATGGGTATACAAAAATTGCCTTATCATAGTCTCTCAGAAAGTCACCTCAGTAGATCTTTTAGAGTTAAAAATGGTAGAGTATATTAGTCAATTTAAATTATTTTTTTGTGCCTTCATTTATATGTCTGCGGTAAATATATGTTGTTAATTCAATCATGTGCTTATAATGGAATTTTATTTTTGTTCTTACCAAAGAAAATAATATTTCATATAATTTTGACATGCTTACTCAAGCAAAGTTTTTCAACCTAAACAAGGTAAGTGTAATGCTGAATAAGTTGGTCAGATATTCACATAAAGTTTTGAGTTCACCATAAGTAAAAACCCTAAGTTTAGCATAAAAATTGCGAAAGAGATATTGGTACATATAACCTCCAAGCAATCATATCATCTCTTAAACACACTTACATCAAGCAACTCTTCTTTATTAAAAAGATCTTCGACCATTATTACTTTTTCTCTGTTATTTGCAAGCACAAAAAATATTCAAAAGATTTTAGGGGCTTTGTTGTGTTTGCGAAAAATAGGAAAAGTAAAGTCAATGGTAAATATGCTTAACGAAGAATAGTGTAGTTATACAATTGAATAGAGGAGATGATTAGTTGCAGGTTATATATGAGGCTACACCTAGGCAAATTTGGTGCCAATACTTACGATTTTTAAGTGAAGGTTTAAAACATAAATAGAGTATATTTGTCCATTTAAATTATTTCATTTTTCGTGCCCTCATTTATATGTTTGTGATAAATCTACGTTGTTGATTCGATCGCGTGCTTAGAATAAAATTTTATTTTTGTACTTCCCACAACAAAATATGATTTTAATTTATTTCTGACATGCTTACTCAAGCATAGGATATATCAGGAATAGTTTTTTACCAAGACAAGGTAAGTGTAATGTTGGGTTAATATTAGCACAAATTTTGAGTTCACCAGAAGTTAAAATCCTAAGTTAAGCATCAAAATTGACAAAACGAGATTGGTACATTTAACTCCGAGCAAATATGGTTACGTGATACAAGTATGTTAAATATAGGACATGATTGCATGCTGGTTATATGGGGCTACACCAATCCACTTTAGGCAAATTTGGTGCTACATTTAGGGTTTTTACTTTTCGTGAACTCAAAATCATATGTGAATGTTTACTTGATTATCGTGAAGATTCTAAACATAGATAAAGTTAATTTGTCAATTTAAATTATTTTGTATTTTGTGTTTTCATTTAAATTTTTGTGTTAAATTTATGTTGTTGATTAGATCGTGTGCTCATAATGGAATTTTATTTTTGTACTTTTCAAAAGAAAATAAGATTTAATGTATATTTTACATGCTTACTCAAGCATAAGATATATCAGAAATAGTTTTTCTACTTAAACAAGATAAGTGTAATGTTGAATATGTTGGGTAAATTTTTTTGCATCAAAATTGCCAATACAAGATTGGTGCATATAACATCAAAGAGAACAGCCCATTTCTTAAATACGTTTACATCAAATAATTCTTTTTTATTAAAAATACCTTCTGCCACTATTACTTTCTCTTTGTTATTTGCTAGCTCAAAAAATATTCACAAAGTTTATAAGGCTTTATTTTGTTTGCTAATAATAGGAAAAGTAAAGTCAATGATAGATATATTTAACGAAAAGGAGTAACATGATACAAGTATGTCGAATAGATGACATGATTACTTCCAGGTTATATATGGGGCTACACCAATCCTCTTTAGTCAAATTTAGCGCAATAATTAGGGTTTAAATGAAGGTTGTTCACATAAATAGAGTATATTCGTCAATTAAAATTATTTCATTATTTGTGCCTTCATTCATATGTTTGTGTTAAATTTATGTTGTTGATTCGATCGGGTGCTTATAATGGAATTTTATTTTTGTACTATCCAAAAAAAATAGGATTTCATTTATTTATGACATGCTTACTCAAGCATAGGATATATCAGGATAGTTTTTCTACCTGAACCAGGTGAGTTTAATGTTGGGTAAATTTTCACTGAAAATTTTTGAGTTCACCTGAAGTAAAAATCCCAAGTTTAGCATCAAAATTGACAAAATGAGATTGGTACATATAACCTCCAAGCAACTATGTACTATCTTAAACTCACTTGCATCAGAAAACTCTTCTTCAGTGAACATATCTTCAGCCACTATTACTTTCCCTGTTAATTGCAAGCAAAAAAAGAGATTAAAATATATTCTGGGCTTTGTTGTGTTTGCGGATAATAGGAAAATTAAAGTCAACGATTGATATGTTTAACGAAGAAGAGTTACGTGATACAAGTATCTTGAATAGAGAAGATGATTACGTGCAGGTTATATGGGGCTATACCAATCCTCTTCAGGAAAATTTGGTGCTATACTAAGGGTTTTCACTTTTGGTCAACTCAGAATCATATATGAATGTTTACGTGATTATCATGAAGGTTTTAAACATAAATAGAATATGTTCGTTAATTCAAATTATTTCATCTTTTGTGGTTTCATTAATATGTTTGTTTCAAATTTATGTTGTTGATTCGATCGCGTGCTTATAATGAATTTTTTTATACTTTTCACAAGATAGTATTATTTTATCTATTTTTGACATGCTTACTCAAGCATAAGATATATCAGGAATAGTCTTTTTTACATAACAAGAAAAGTGTAATGTTGAATATGTTTGGTAAATATTCACAGAAAGTTTTCAGTTCAACAAAAGAGAAAGCCCTATGTTTAGCATTAATATTTCCAAAGCGAGATTGGTACATATTAACTTCAAGCAATCATCCCATATCTTAAACAAAGTTACATCAGAAAACTCTTCTTCATTAAACATACCTTTAGTCACTATTACTTTCTCTATGTTATTTGCAAGCTCAAAAAATATTCAAAAAGTTTTTCTGACTTTGTTGTGTTTGCGAATAATATATAGGAAAATTAAAGTAAATGGTTGATCTATTTAACGGAGAAGAGGTACATGATACAAGTATATTGAAGAGAGGAGATAATTACTTGCATGTTATATATATGGGACTACACCAATCCTCTTTATGCAAATTTGGTACTACACTTACACACATAGTCACTAATTTAATTTACGTCATTTTTTGTTTCTTCATTTATATTTTTGTGTTAAATTATGTTATTGACTTGATTTTGTGCTTACAATGAAATCTATTTTTGTAAATTCCAGAATAAAATAAGATTTCATTTATGTTTGATATGCTTACTTAAGCATATAATATATCTGGAATAATTCTTCTACCTAAACAAGGTAAGTGTGATGTTGAATATGTCGGGTAAATCTTCACAGGAAGTTTGAGTTCACCAGAAGTAAAAATTTTAAGTTAAACATCAAAATTAACAAAAAGAGATTGGGATGTTAGCCTTTTTGTTAATGCTGATATGGTATGTATTACATGGGTCCATTATTCCACTTCATGGACCTATTATCCACTAATGGGAAGGTAGTTAACTACCCATTATCCCATTAATGATAAGGTAGTTAACTACCCATTATCCCACCAATGGGAAAGTGGTTAATTACCCATTATTCCACTAATGGGATAATGGTTGTTAACCATTATCCCACTACATGTATTAACTATCCTACTACTCTAGTGATCGGTAATTTTCCATAACCTCTTATCTATTCTTTTATTGAAAAACGGTTATAAATATGTCATTTGGTTAAAAGGTGCGAGCAAATTATTTCTAAAAACTCCATACCATATAAGAGTGAGATTTTGAGTGCTTAGAAGATCTTTAGAGAAAAGAAGAATTGTGGACTCCGACTATATCGCTAATAATAGATGCAGGTATGTCGATCACTCTATATTTCCTTTGTGTCAATCCTTCGTAAATATCATATATTTGGCATCAGAGCCGTTGAATTTTCTGCTTTGTTAATTGTTGAAATTCTCTAGAATCGCTCAAAATGGTTCTTAAAAATTCAGATCTTGTTTTGAAATTTTTTGAAAATATTTTCTAATGATAAAATCAAAGAGATTGTTGTTTTTTTGCATAATGTTCAACAGTAAATCTTGTATATGATTTTGATTTAATATTTAATGATTCATATAATTTATTTGATTGAGATTTAGCGACAACTATCTTAATGAAATGATATTACATATTATATTTTGAATCACTTAAAGAAATAAAACTCTAAGTGATCTAGATTTTATTTGATTAAAGTTTATCCACATCATCTTTAATTGAATAAAATTTTAAAGTTAAGTATGACATAAATAAATTTTTAGACATTAGAATTGGAATTAATTATGCATGGTACGATAACTTAATTTCTTTATTATTAAGTTTCATAATTAATAAAGATGAAATATTAAATACTTTTCATAATTACAGACAGGAATTATGAATGAGAGTTCAATAGTTTTGTGATAAATATAAAATATCATGCTATTAAATTTATAATTTATCATAAATATGAATCTAGTTGAATTAAAATTTTTAGCCCACTAGCAATTTTTATGTAAGTAATTTCTACTTTATATTACTTGCCTCAAATTTATTTTAAGTAGGAATGCATATTTATTGTAGTTATGCAACATGCAAATTTCCCTGATATTTGTGATATTCCCAATTGAATGGTGAGAACTATAAGATTTGGAATGATATAATTTTCCTTCACTTAGGGTGCATGAATATTGATTATGCTATCAGGAAAGACGAGCCACCTATTAATGAAATCAACACTCAAGATGAGATTTTTATTCATGAACAATGGGAACGCTCTTACCGTTTGAGTGTTATGTTCATTAAGACCAAAATCTCTGTTGGTATTCATGGTTCTATCGAACAACATAACAATGTCAAAGCATTACTGAAGGCTATTTATGAAAAGTTTGAGAATTCAAATAAAACACTTGCCAGCATTTTAATTATGAAATTCTCATCAATGAGGCACAATAGTGTGAGAAATGTGCGCGAGCACATTATGAAAATGCGAGACTTAGCAGCTCAACTAAAGATTCTTGAAGAAACTTTTTTGGTGCATTATATCCTGAATACTCTACCTTCATAGTATGGTCCCTTTTAGATCTCTTGTAACACACATAAAGATAAATGGTCTATTAATGAACTCATGATCATGTGTGTTCAAGAGGAAGGTCGACTACTGATGGAAACAGGAGGAAGTGCATTCATGAATACTCAAGGAAAGAAGACCAATCAAGCTAACAAGAGGTCTAAAGGAAGTCACCACTTGAAACTGACATAAAAAGGAAGCCAAGTGTCTCTTTTGTAGAAAGAAGGGGCACATAAGGCAGGATTATGTCAAGTTTCAACAATGGCTTGTTAGGAAAGGTACTTATATATGTCTTGTTTGTTAAGAAGCTAATATTATTGATGTTAATCATAAAACGTGGTGGATTGATTCTGCATCTACAATCCATATTACAAATTCCTTTCATGATTTAAGAAACCTGCGAAAGACAGTGGGAGCTGAGCGAAAAAACTATTCTGGAAACAAGAGCAGCCGCATGTGAAAACTATTGAGACATGCAATTTAGTTCTTATTAGTGGTTTTATTTTAGAGTTGGAAAACACTTTTATGAGCCTAATTTTTTGAGGAATTTAATTTCAATATCAAGACTTGTAGCTTTTGGATATTCCTTCTTTCTAGAAGGTGATTCCAAAATATTTTATAAATATAAACTTATTGGATATGGTACATTGTCTAATGGTCTTTTCTCTGTTAATTTACAAAATGATTCCACTCATAGTATTATGCATGTACAAACTAGCACTAAAATATGTGTTATAAATGAAGATATCTTTATCTTATGGCATAGGAGATTGAGACATATATCTATTGATAGAATTAAGATATTAGTAAATGATGGAGTACTTAGTAATTTAAATTTTACTGATATTGATACTTATACGGACTGCATTAAAGGCAAGGAGACTAACAAGTCAATGAAACGTGCCATGAGGAGTTCAACTGTATTAAAAATCATACATTCAGATATATTTTGCCTAGACATGGACGCATATGGTAAGAAATACATTATCACTTTTATAGATGATTACTCACGTTATATGTATCGCTTAATGAGGTAAAACAATTTCTCTCTAAAAGTTCAGATATGAAAGTTATGGGTGATACATCTTATGTTATTGGTATTATGATTCATTGAGATAGACATCAAGGTACTATAGGTTTATCTCAAGAATCCTATATCAATAAAATTTTAGAGAGGTTCCAAATGAAAGATTGTTCACCAAGTATATCTCCTATCGTGAAGGGTTACAATTTCAACTTGAATCAGTGCCCGAAGAACGATCTTGAGTGTGAACAAATGAAGGACATTCCTTACGCTCTTACTGTTAGAAGCTTGATGTATTCTCAGGTTCGTACAAGACCTGACATATCATTTGTTGTTGGAATGTTAGGAAGATATCAGAATAATCCAGGTCTCGGCCACTGAAAATCTGCAAAGAAAGTCTTAAGATATCTTCATGGAACAAAAGACTACATGCTTATGTACAAACAATCAGATTACTTGGAAGTCATTGGCTACTCTGATTCAGACTTATCTGGTTGTGTTGATTAACGGAAATCAACTTCATGATACATATTTATGTTAGACGGGGGAACTATACCTTGTAGAAGTGCCAAATAGACTCTAGTTACTACTTTCACTATGGAGGCTGAGTTCATTTCTTGTTCGGATGCTACCTCACATGTGTATGGTTAAAGAGTTTTACTTCTGGACATAGAATTGTCGAATCTATAATTAAGCTATTAAGGTTATATTGTGACAATTCAGTTGTTATCTTTATGGATAAGAATAATAAAAGGGGTAGTCGAAGAAAGCATATAAAAATCAAATATCTAGCCATAAGAGAACTTGTTAAAGACACTAAAGTAATCATTGAACACATTAGCACTAAAATAATGTTAGCTGATCCTTTAACTAAAGGCATGCCACCACAAAAATTTAAGGATCATGTAGTCACAATGGGACTTAGTCCCACTATGTAAAATTTTGTTGTAAGAATGAATATTTAAAGATAGTTAGCTGTGTGCACATTCATTTTTATTTTCAGAATGTCACTTAAGTATTGACCTTAAATATATATTGAGTTTATTCATTAATTGTATGGGCTATAGTTTTTTAGATATAGTGAATTATGATACATGGAAGATACTACTAACTGCAACAAAAACTATCTCCATGATTCTTGTATTATATTTCACTAATGTGATTAGAATATACGGACCAGGTGGGAGCATGTTAGCATTTTTGTTAATGTTGATATGGTCTGTATTAATGGGTCCATTATCCCACTTCATGGATCCATTATCCCACTAATGGGAAGATAGTAAATTACCCATTATCCCATTAATGGTAAGGTATTTAACTATACATTACCCCACTAATGGGATAATGGTTAAGTACCTATTATCTCACTACATGGATCCAATATCCTACTACTCTAGTGGTTGGTAACTTCTCATAACCTTTTAACCGTTCTTGATGGAAGAACTGTTATAAATGTCATTTGGTTTAAAGGTCTCTAAGCACATTAATTCTAAAAACTCCATACCATCTAAGAGTGTCAGGATTTGAGTGCTTACAAGATCTTTGAAGAAAACATGAATGGTAGATTCCGACTATATCGGTAATAATGGCTGGAGGAATGTGGATCACTCTATATTTCTGTTATTTCATTCCTCTATAAATGTCTTACATGGTACATATAACCTCGAAGTAATCATCTTCAACACACTTATATCATGCAAATCTTCTTCACTTAACATATCTTCTATCACCATGACTTTCTCTCTGTTACTTGCAAGCACAACAAATATTCAAAAAACATTTATATAAATATCAAGCATATTGTTATAGGAGGGGGAGGAGGAGGAGAAGAATAATAAACATGGAAGTGTTGTTTCTGTGACCAAATATAGAGAATATTATGTTTCCTTTTATTCAATTTAGTATGCTACTTGAATTAGACATGTACAAAAGTCAAATTAATTAGTTTTTATGTACAGTTAAACCTCTATAAAATAATACTCAATAAATTAATAATCATTCTAAAATAATATTTTCCTCTGGTCCTGACTTTGGCCAATATAAAAGAACACCAATTTCAATAAGATAATATATTTTCAAAAGATTTTATATAAATATATGGTCCCATTTATATCTTAAATTAATAATTCTTTAAAATTACAAATATATATATGAAGACAATTTAGTAATATATATTCTATTATATTCTATTTTTATATTTTTTAAAAATAGAAATTTAGTTGAAACTCATCTCTAACTTTTCTTATTGCATCCATGAGCTCCGGTGTTGTCTTTTCGGTTTGCACCATAAAATTGTGAAGAGTTCTAGAGGAGATAAGTGTTTCCTTATGCATATCTGGTTCCAAATGTATAATATCATCTTCAACATTGCTTTTTTCAATTGTATCCAAAATTTCTTTTAAGCTATGGATCTCTCAATGTGTATCACTTTCAGCCGAATAATCCAACATGTTATTCCCATCCATTTTATTATGATAATCGAGATCATTAACCATGACCTCAAGTTTATAAATGACGTTTTCACAAGTAGGTTCGTTCAAATTCTCTGGATTGCATCCCCGAATGAATTTTACAAGTCGAAAATAATTTTCTTCTTTATTTTAGCTTACTGAACATTTGTTGTCTAAACAGGGATTGCAAAATTGATAACATTCAAATATTGATCTTTGCTAGATCAGTTTTTCCCACTTTATATCCTTCTATTTCCTACGATAATATATGTTTGTAATACATCTTGAAAGATCTTATTATGACAACATCACAAGGTTGAAATTAGTTATATACAATTATTTTTATTTATTTGTTGTACTTTATGTATAATATTTCTTATGTGAAATTAATAAATATGGTACATAAATTAGTAAGATACAATAATTTTGATATGATCAAAATTAACCTTCATCAAATCTCAAGTCATTCTTTAAATTAATAAATATTAATCTATTGATCAAATAATATCTCTATAAAATTATAAAATTTCATGGTCCCACCTATATTAACTTATAGATGTTTTTACTGTAAATTTTAATTAGCATCTAATATAGGCAAATAAATTCTTACAATAATGTGATTCATCATTTAGTTTTCGGTAAAGCGTGATTTTTAATTTTCAATTGTCCTTCAGCATATTTTTTGTTAGATACTGACCTAATATTACGGTTGAAATGTTATGCATAAAAAATAGTCCTAAAAGAAGAACGAAGCATATAGTTGTGTTATCTTTTAAAGAATTCTACCAATTATATTATTTTTTAATCCGTTGTAATTTGTTCATTGACCATCAAATATCAATTTTTTGCTAAACTAAAATGCACTAGCTGATTAAAGATCTTTGTTTTCCCATTAAATTAGAATTATACGGGAATTACGAAGTCTAGTATATTATTTTATTCCAAAATATAGAAGAACACAATCAATTTTTTGACAAGAGAAAAATTATGCAACATACAGAAATCTTAAATAAATAATCTCAAAAAAACACCAAAAAAAAATAGAAAATAAAAAAAGCAGATGTATTAGACAAGAAGTAACATGCTCGATTTCTTTATTTTTACCACTCAAAAATTTGCTTTCTGCGGATGAATCTGATGACAAACAAGCATGATGTATCATTTGAACTAAAAATCAAGTATTAATATATAATTTAAATAGAAGAGAGACACTATTAATTTCTTATGAATCTATCTAGAGCATCTATGAATTTGAGGGATAAAGGCGTACAGTTTCGATGTTTTCTATGTGTATGAAGAACATGAACTGATGTATAAGAGAGATCTTTTCGATTTTTTCTATGTGGGTGAAGGACTATAATTTGGGGGATAGAAGTCTTTTTAGGTTAGTATTGATGGATCTAATAGTGTGAGACTTTTTTTAGGGAAGGGAAAAATATTTATTCTTTCATCCCTCTTTAAATACTAGATTAAGGCACTTATATAAGCCCAATATTATAATTGTAAATAGAAATATTACATAAATATATTATATTGATAAAATATTTACCATTAATAGAAATAACATTTTTCCTCACTTAATCACTCCTATACATTTATAATCATATCATATATTTATATAAAAGAGAATTCTAGGACCGTTTACGTGGCTCCATTACTGTAACGACCTATTAGTCGTTTTGAGCAGTAGATTTTATTTCTGGGAATAACTGTCTGGGTCGACGGATCCCACGACGGACCGTCATGGGCACGACGGACCGTCGAGGGTGTCTCGTTCCAAAACACTTAGAATTCTGAAAAATTGGGTACTGAGAACAACTCTCTGAACTTCGCGACGACATGGCAGGACGGACCGTCGTAGGCACGACGGATCGTCACAGGGTCTTAACTAAAAATTGAGTCTCTGAACTCTATGACGACTCAGCAGGACAGACCGTCGCAGGCACGACGGCCCGTCACAGACTGCATAACCCTGACTGGGTCGGATTTCTGTTAAAAGCTTTAAGGGGCATTTTGGACTATTCCTTCTTATAATTATAAAGATAGTGGGTTGATGTTAATAAATCAATTACTTGGGGGTTAAAGGAGATAACCTTGAATTAATTAGTGGGTTACTTTTACTATATTTTATACTTAATTATATGGTAATTAGGGTAAAAGAAAGAGAGTTTGAATAAGGAAAAATCAGAAAAAGAGAAGAGGGAGAACGAACGAACGAGAGAGGGAGAAACGAAGAAGAAAGCAAAGCATTGGAAAAGTAGATTTCTTGACTTCAATTCTTCGATGGAGGTAGGTTATGGTTTATGCTATTCCGTAGTAAACTCTTAATAGCGAATGATATGTGTTGGGTAGTATTGTAATGTCTTCTATATGCTTAATTGTGTGCTTGCATGATGTGATTGTATATATAATTGTGATAAAATAAGCATGATGAGGCTGTTGAATCTTAAACCTTAAAAACTCTTTGATAATGATGATGCCTTGGTATAAAAGAAGGCTTGATGAACTAAAATAATGAGGTTAATGGATCGGGTGTCACGAACCGACACATAGAATTAGCGGATCGGGTGTCACGAACCGACACATAGTATTAGGGGATCGGGTGTCACAAACCGACACATAGAATTAGTGGATCGGGTGTCATGAACCGACACATAGAATTAGGGGATCGGGTGTCACGAACCGACACATAGTATTAGGGGATCGGGTGTCACTAATCGACACATAGCATTAGGGGATCGGGTGTCACGAACCGACACGTAGTATTAGGGGATCCGAGTGTCACGTTCCGACACAATAGGAATAAACAGAATGAAATCTTGAATTATGTTAATATACTCAATTTAATGAACCTGATTCCCAAATGAGTATGGTATGGAGGCTTGAGTCCTCATGGGTGTACTTGGCGTTATTTATCAATGATTCATGTACTTGTTGTTGCTACCTGTTGAGTATTGTAGTTGATTTTATGATATTATATGATATATATTGCTTTCTATTTTGAGTTGGCCGATGATATCTACTCAGTACTCGTGTTTTGCACTGACCCCTACTTATATGTTTCCTCTTTGTTATTTGTGGAGTGCAGCAAACGTACCGTCGTCTTCAACTCAACCGCAACTCTAGCCAGTCTTCATCACGTCAGATTTCAGGGTGAGCTATTGTTTCTAGCTTGGACTGGATCTCCTTCTTCAAGTCTTGATGCCTTGAAGTTCTGGCATGGACTAGCTGTTCAGTTATTTTAGCTTCTTCGATACTCTTAAGTTTAGTAATTTGAGGATAGATGTTCTTGTGATGATGACTTCCATATTTTGGGGATAATGATAAGTTTTGAGTTTTAGAAGTTAATTATTGATTTCGTTAATGAGTTTTAAGTCTTCCGCATTATATTCTGCCTATTATGTTCAAAATGTTGGGGTTTAGATTGGTTGGTTCGCTCACATAGGGGGATAAGTGTGGGTGCCAGTCACGGCTCGTTTTGGGTCGTGACAAACTTTGTATAAGAGCATTAGGTTCGTTGGTCTCATCACACAAGAACGAGTCTAGTAGAGTCTTGAAGAACGGTAAGGGACACCTTTACTTTTTTTTGAGAAGCTACAAGACTTTAGGAAAATTCCATTCTTTCTTTCTTTCGTGCTATTACTTGGATCCAATTGGTATCTAGGTGATACAAATTGGTATCGGACCATCTTCACTCTATTTCGCAGATGGTTAGAACTAGAGCAACAACTGCGCCGACACCAACACCGGCAAGACAAGAGGCGTCTGAGACAGCCACTGAGACTGTAGCTCGAAGAGGAACAGTGGCAAGAGGCCGTGGTAGAGGTCGCGGGAGGACATCCTCTAGAGGAAGAGGACAAGAACTTGTCCCATCTAGTACGAGGGCGGTGACTCCTCCACCGACTGAGGAAGTATTAAGAGAGGGTGAGGAAGGGGAGAATGAACAAGTGCAGAATGAGGAATTACCACCCCAACCTACCCTAGAGATGATTAATCAGGTTCTTGCTTATCTTAGCGGGTTATCTGATCAAGGCAAGACACCTCCAGTGTTTTCTGCACCAGCACCTCAGGTTCCGGGAGTACAACATGCAGCTGGTGTGGCTCCCCGCATGGATGCCTCATTGGAAATAGGCATGTTTCCTCGATTGACTACAGGGCCTATAATGACAAGTGATCAGCATGAACTTTTAAGTAAGTTCTTGAAATTGAAACCTCTAGTCTTCAAGGGTGCCGAATCTGAGGATTCCTATGATTTTCTGAATGATTGTCATGAGCTACTACACAAAATGGGCATAGTAGAACGATTTGGCGTTGAGTTTGTAACCTATCAGTTTCATGGAAATGCCAAAATGTGGTGGTGATCGCATATTGAGTGTCAACCAGCCCAAGCACCACCTATGACTTGGGCATCATTCTCTAGTCTGTTTATGGAGAAGTATATACCCCGGACTTTGAGGGATATGATGAGAGATGAGTGCTTGAGCCTAGAGAAAGGTAGGATGTCGGTTATTGCGTATGAGGCTAAGTTTTGTGCATTATCTAGGTATGCCACCCAACTTTGCTTCAGTCCACAAGGGTGGATTTGCTATTTCGTGAAAGGGTTGAGGTCGGATTTGCGGATTTCAGCCTTACAGGTAGCTGCTGCAGCAAAATCCTTTCAAGAGGTAGTAGATTTCGTATAGAAGTGGAGGGAGTGAAGCCAGACGACTTCACCATGGCATCGAAATCTAAGAGGTTTTGTAAAGGAGGTGAGTTTAATGGTTCTTACTCTAGAGGGTAGAGTTCAGGAGGGTATCCAGCCCGCTCTATTCAGTCTTCACTACAGACTATAGCTGGGGGTCCACCGCAGACCGGTCAACACTTCTCTGAGTTTGGAGGTTATCCTCAGACTCCGTCGTTCTCACAAAGACCTCTGCTTGAATCCAGATATTGTTAAGGATGTGGAGAGACTGGACATATTAGGAGAAATTGTCCAAAATAGAGTTACAGACCCCCAATAATCAGAGGTATAGGTGGTTATGGAAGAGGCCGTTATTCGGGAGGACGTGGTGGCCGAGGTAATGGTGGTCATCAAAACGGCCGAGGTGACGGGCAAACTAGAAATACTTCAGCGCAACATGGTAGGGGCAACGGACATACCGGTGATAGGGCCCATTGTTATGCTTTCCCTTGGAGATCTGAAGCGGAGACATCTGAAGCTGTCATCATAGGTAATCTTTTGGTTTGTGATTGCATGGCTTTTGTATTGTTTGATCCTGGATCCACATTTTCATATGTATCTTCCTCATTTGCTACTGGTCTTAATTTACATTGTGAATTGCTTGACATGCCTATTCGTATTTCTACTACGGTGGGTGATTCTGTGATAGTTGAGAAGGTGTATAGGTCTTGTCTTGTGACTTTTATGGGGAGCAATACTCATGTAGACTTGATTATCTTAGAAATGGTTGACTTCGATATAATTCTGGGTATGACTTGGCCTTCTCCAAACTTCGCAATCTTAGACTGCAATGCCAAAACTGTAACATTGGCCAAGCCTGGGACAGATCTGTTAGTATGGGAGGGCGACTACACTTCCACTCCAGTTCGTATCATCTCCTTCCTTCGTGCTAAGAGAATGGTTAGAAAGGTTGTTTAGCTTTCTTGACACATCTCAGGGATGATACTACCCAAGTACCTTCAATTGAGTCGGTTGCAATAGTCCGTGAGTTTCTGGATGTGTTTCCTGTAGACCTTCCTGGTATGCCACCGGATAGGGATATCGATTTTTGTATTGATCTGGAGCTGGGTACTCGCCCCATTTCCATACCCCCTTATAGGATGGCTCCCGTTGAGTTAAGAGAGTTAAAGGCCCAAGTTCAAGAGTTGTTAAGCAAAGGCTTTATTAGACCAAGTGCATCCCCTTGGGGTGCTCCTGTTTTGTTTGTGAAGAAGAAGGATGGAAGTTTTCGGATGTGCATTGACTACAGACAACTGAATAAGGTAACTGTTAAGAACAAGTATCCTCTTCCTCGCATCGATGATTTGTTCGATCAGTTACAAGGTGCTTGTACCTTCTCAAAAATCGATTTAAGATCTGGGTATCATCAATTGAAAATACGGGCAACGGATGTGCCCAAGACGACTTTTCAGACCAGGTATGGGCATTATGAGTTTTTATTTATGTCTTTTTGGCTTACGAATACCCCTGCTGCTTTCATGAGCTTGATGAATGGGATTTTTAAGCCATATCTGGATCTCTTCGTCATTGTATTCATTGATGACATACTGGTATACTCGAAGAGCGAGAAAGAACATGAGGAGCACTTGAGAATGGTATTGGAAATGTTGAGGGACAAAAAGATTTATGCTAAATTCTCTAAGTGTGAGTTTTGGCTAGATTCAGTGTCCTTCTTGGGGCATGTGGTTTCTAAGGAAGGAGTGATGGTGGATCCTTCCAAGATTGAAGCAGTAAAGAATTGGGTAAGGCCTACTATTGTTACAGAGGTAAGGAGCTTCGTTGGTTTAGCTAGCTACTACCGTCGATTTGTCAAGGGATTTTCTTTCATTGCTTCCCAATTGACAAACTTGACTAAGCAGAATGTTCCATTTGTATGGTCGGACGAGTGTGAAGAAAGCTTTCAGAAACACAAGACTTTGTTGACTACTGCAACCAATTCTCACCCTGCCAGTGGAAGGAAAGAACTTCATTGTTTATTGTGATGCATCCTATTCTAGTTTGGGTGCAGTGCTAATGCAAGAGAAAAATGTAATTTCTTATGCTTCGAGGCAATTAAAGGTGCATGAACGTAATTATCCGACCCACGATTTAGAGCTAGCGGCAGTAGTGTTTGCATTAAAGCAATGGAGACATTATCTATATGGGGTGAAGTGTGAAGTCTATACAGATCATCGTAGTTTACAGTATGTCTTTACTCAGAAAGATTTGAATTTGATACAGAGGAGGTGGATGGAACTACTGAAGGACTATGATATCACTATCTTGTATCATCCGGGAAAGGCTAATGTGGTGGCAGATGCCTTAAGTAGAAAGGCAGGGAGCATGGGAAGTCTAGCCCACTTGCAGGTTTCTAGACGCCCATTGCTTAGAGAGGTTCAGACTTTGGCTAATGTCTTTATGAGGCTAGAAGTAAATGAGAAGGGAGGATTTTTGGCTTGTGTGGAGGCAAGATCTTCCTTTCTTGATAAGATTAAAGGAAAGCAGTTTACCGATGAGAAACTGACCTGGATCCAAAATAAGGTGTTGCGAGGAGAGGCTAAAGAAGCAAAAATCGTTGAGGAAGGTGTTTTGAGAATTAAGGGAAGGGTATGTGTACCCGCGTCGATGATTTGATTCACACTATTCTTACGGAGGCTCATAGTTCAAGGTATTCTATACATCCTGGTGCAACCAAGATGTATCGTGACCTAAAGCAACATTTTTGGTGGAGTAGGATGAAGCGTGACATTGTTGATTTTATTGCTCAATGCCCGAATTGTCAACACGTAAAGTATGAACACCAGAGGCCTCGAGGGACACTTCAGAGAATGCCCATTCTTGAATGGAAGTGGGAGAGAATTGCAATGGACTTCGTGGTTGACCTTCCAAAGATGATGGGTAAGTATGACTCTATTTGGGTGATTGTTGACAGATTAACTAAGTCTGCTCACTTCATTCCGGTTAAGGTGACGTACAATGCATAGAATTTAGCCAAACTTTACATCTCAGAAATTGTTCGATTGCATGGAGTTCCACTCTCCATCATATAAGATAGAGGTACGCAGTTTACTTCTATGTTTTGGAAAACATTGCATGCTGAATTAGGTACTAGATTGGATCTTAGTACTGCCTTTCACCCTCAGACCGATGGCCAGTCTGAGCGAACGATTCAGGTTTTGGAGGATATGCTTCGTGCATGTGTGATAGAGTTTTGTGGTCATTGGCATAACTTCTTAACCTTAGAAGAGTTCTCATACAACAATAGCTATCACTCAAGCATTGATATGGCCCCATTTGAGGCACTGTATGGGAGAATATGTAGGTCTCCCATTGGGTGGTTTGATGCATTTGAGGTTAGACCTTGGGGTACTGACCTTCTGAGGGAATCGTTAGATAAAGTGAAATGCATTCAATAAAAGCTTCTAGCAGCTCAAAGTAGGCAGAAAGAATATGCAGACCGAAAGGTTAGAGACATGGAGTTTATGGAGGGTGAACAAGTCTTACTGAAGGTTTCACCCATGAAAGGGGTGATGCGGTTTGGTAAGCGAGGTAAGATTAGTCCGAGGTATATTGGTCCATTTGAATATCTGAAGCGCGTAGGGGAGGTAGCGTATGAATTAGCCTTGACCCCAGGACTATCAGGAGTGCACCCGGTATTTTATGTGTCTATGTTGAAAAGATACCATGGGGATGGAAACTACATCATTCGTTGCGATTCAGTTCTTCTTGATGAGAATTTGTTTTATGAGGAGGAGCCTGTTGCTATCTTAGATAGGGAAGTCCGCAAGTTGAGGTCAAGGGAGATTGCATCTGTCAAAGTTCAATAGAAGAACCGGCCAGTGTAAGAGTCCACTTGGGAGAAGGAGGCTGATATGCAAGAACAATACCCACACCTGTTTACAGATTCAGGTACTCCTTTTCGCCCTTGTTTTTCTTCTTGTGATCGTTTGGGGACGAACGATTGGTAAATTGGTATCTATTTTAACGACCTGTTAGTCGTTTTGAGCAGTAGAGTTTATTTCTGTTAATAACTGTCTGGGTCGACGGATCCCACGATGGACCGTCATGGGCACGACGGACCGTCGAGGTTGTCTCATTCCAAAACACTTAGAATTATGAAAAATTGGGTACTGAGAACAACTCTCTGAACTTCGCGATGACATGGAAGGACGGGCGGTCGTAGGCACGACGGACCATCACAGGGTATTAACTAAAAATTGAGTCTCTTAACACTGTGACGACTCAGCAGGACAGACCATCGCAGGCACGACGGCCCGTCACAGACTGCATAACCCTGACTGGGTCGGATTTCTGTTAAAAGCTTTAAGGGGAATTTTGGACTATTCCTGCTTATAATTATAAAGTTAGTGGGTTGATGTTAATAATTCAATTACTTGGGGGTTAAAAGAGATAACCTTGAATTAATTAGTGGGTTACTTTTACTATCTTTTATACTTAATTATATGGTAATTAGGGTAAAAGAAAAAGAGTTTGAATAAGGAAAAATCAGAAAAAGAGAAGAGGGAGAACGAACGAACGAGAGAGGGAGAAACGAAGAAGAAAGCAAAGCATTGGAAAAGTAGATTTCTTGACTTCAATTCTTCGGTGGAGGTAGGTTATGGTTTATGCTATTCCGTAGTAAACTCTTAATAGCGAATGATATGTGTTGGGTAGTATTGTAAAGTCTTCTATATGCTTAATTGTGTGCTTGCATGATGTGATTGTATATATAATTGTGATAAAATAAGCATGATGAGGTTGTTGAATCTTAAACCTTAAAAACTCTTTGTTAATGATGATGCCTTGGTATAAAAGAAGGCTTGATGAACTAAAAGAATGAGGTTAATGGATCATGTGTCACGAACCGACACGTAGAATTAATGGATCGGGTGTCACGAACCGACACATAGTATTAGGGCATTGGGTGTCACGAACCGACACATATTATTAGGGGATCGGGTGTCACGAACCGACACATAGAATTAGTGGATTGGGTGTCAAAAACCGACACAAAGAATTAGGGGATCGGGTTTCACGAACTGACACATAGTATTAGGGGATCGGAGTGTCACGTTCCGACACAAGAAGAATAAAGAGAATGAAATCTTGAATTATGTTAATGTACTCAATTTAATGAACCTGATTCCCAAATGAGTATGGTATGGAGGCTTGAGTCCTCTTGGGTGTACTTGGCATTATTTATCAATGATTCTTGTACTTGTTGTTGCTACCTGTTGAGTATTGTAGTTGATTTTATGATATTATCTGATATATATTGCTTTCTATTTTGAGTTGCCCGATGATATCTACTCTGTACTCGTGTTTTGTAATGATCCCTACTTGTATGTTTCCTCTTTGCTATGTGTGGAGTGCAGCAAACGTACCGTCGTCTTCAACTGAACCGCAACTCTAGCCAGTCTTCATCACGTCAGATTTCAGGGTGAGCTATTGTTTCTAGCTTGGACTGGATCTTCTTCTTCACGTCTTGATGCCTTGAAGTTCTGGCATGGACTAGCTGTTTAGTTATTTTAGCTTCTTAGATACTCTTAGATTTAGTAATTTGAGGATAGATGTTCTTGTGATGATGACTTCCAGATTTTGGGGATAATGATAAGTTTTGAGTTTTAGAAGTTAATTATTGATTTCGTTAATGAGTTTTAAGTCTTCCGCATTATATTCTGCCTATTATGTTCAAAATGTTGGGGTTTAGATTGGTTGGTTCGCTCACATAGAGGGATAAGTGTGGGTGCCAGTCACGACTCGTTTTGGGTCGTGACAATTACACGTTAGATTTTTCTTTAAAATCTATTTATTTATGTAAATAACCTTCTTTTTCATAAAAATACGTGACTTTTATGAAATTTTGACTTTGATGAAAAGTTGTGACTTTTATGAAGAGTTGCGACTTTTATGAAAATTTGTGACTTTTATGAAAGGATGTGCGCTTTCTGAAGGGTTATAAATATTCCAAAAGAGTTGTGACCTTCTCCATAAAGTACAATAAATATTTGTTTGAACTATCCTTTGTTTTATATAAATAGGGGGATTTTATCTCATTTTAAAGCAACAAAAATTCTGAATTTCGTCTTATGCACAATTAAATATTGTTTTTTGTTTCAACACACTACTTAATAGAATCATTCTATCATGAGGGGACTTATTCATTTAAACCTCGAGTACTAGAGGAGAATAATTTCCTTAAAGGGACAATCTGCATTCAATTGGGTCAATCTTTCCCGTTATTTTTCATTATATTACAGATCCTGATATTTTTGTTTTATACGTTGTTGTTTATGTTTCTACAAAATCATTGTTATAAATATTTGCTAGAACATATTAACTAACACGCGTTAATTGAGTATTCACACAAATTTTCTCTAATGAAATTGTAATTTCAAATTGAACTTCATCACTCTAGTATATTGATTTTATAAAAAACCCCAAATAAACTTAGTAGTTTTATAAAATATTTTCCCTTTCACGTATTTATAATAAGTTTAATTATTGTCCTATATGAGACATTATACCATTAGTTTTTTATTTTAATAATTAATTATGATATGTTTAAATGGGGAAATTTTAAAAAATATATGTCAAGCAAACAATATATTTGAACATTCTACACGTTAGAATTATAATGTTTGTTCACTTTAAACAATCATATATTATTATAAGTGAGAAACTCTAAAGTGAGAAATTGAATTACCATTGTACCCTTGTACTAAATTAAATTTGATTAACTATTTAAATTTATTAGTTAATTTACATATTAAATTGTATCTTTGAGAGTTATACATTAAGCAATATCAAATTTATCCAATTCTTTCGTTACAATTTATTTATATTGATAGGGAATTAATATTAAATTGTTATAAACAATTATTATCAAGAAGACAAAAAGACTCTTAATTATATTGTTCAATGAGTTAAAGGTAAAGACTAAAGATTACATAATAAAGTAGGAAACTGATAGATCTATTTTATTTTTTTCTTTTCATCTCCCCTCATCTAAGATTTTCCTATTTAAAGCCACCTAGAAATGAAAATTAACTTACAAAACTCATATCTGATCTTCTTACAAAAATATGTTAATGTCAATTATTACTATCCATTTCCTCATTTTTGGTATATCATCTCTTTCTTCCTTTTTCTTTTATTTCTTTTCTGGTCATAGTCATAGACTGCAGAAGAAAAGTTGTCATCAATCTTTGTGGAATTGTTAAGGGCAATAACATTATTGTTGTATTTGGATCGAGGACATTATGAATGATTGATGGATTAATTTTAAAGAATGTTTGAAAGAAAATAATATTTTTTTATCATTTTGTATGAATTATAACAAAATAATGAGTGATTATCGTGATGTCTATTTATAAGTGATTTTTATATTAGTTTTAAATGTTCTGTGATAATGTATTCTCTTCTTATTCCTTTTAAGTTAATTATGTTTTCTATTTATATAAAGAGGTTTGTGTCTAGATTATAATTAATAGATTTTCCTTATTTAGATTTTATATAATTAATATTGGCGTAGAACATATACAATATTATACTTCTTATTTTCAAATGTAATTAAAAATTGTCTTAATGATGTTATATATCTTATTATATGCCAAATTGTTTGTGTTTAACATGGATAATTTAAAATATTTGACAGATATGTTGAATGACTATTCATGCATTTATATTTAGTTCATTAACATTAGATCCTCTAAATATCATATATTTTTAAAAGTGGAGAAAATAAGGTGAAGTTCGAAATATCAAAATAGCCCTATAAAGTACAATTACTACAATAATACCATTAATATATATTAAAATATATTATATTTCTATTGTTATTTTATTATCATGTAGTAAATTTAAGATTCAAGCTAAGTAATTAGTTTCTTGCTTATGACATTAAAATTCCTTTAGTTATTACTAATTATTATTGCAAACAATTTCAATGTTATGACTTTTAAATCCCTTAAGTAATAACTAATTATTATTGCAAACAATTTCAATGTTACCTTCTTTAATATGGGCTTATTGATCGAATTGTATTTATTACTTCTCCATAGTGATAATTGTTTAATCACTCTACCAATGGACTTCCTATTTGGTGTTTACTTAAAATAAATTAGTAGAGATAAAAAAAATCTTTTGTAGAGAATATTAAATGTTTTTCTAATAATGAATATGATGTGTTGAAATCTTATTAAATAAGAATTTTTATTTTCAGATTTTTTAAAGAAAAATTCTTCATAAAACTATGCCTTATTTCTTTCGGAGGGATTTTTTTAAAAAGGTGACATTAGGGTTTCAAAATAAATGGGTTGTGACATAAGTTTTAAGTATTGGGTGTAGGTGAAAATTATGTGATTAATAAATAAGGATTGTGGAGTCTCTCTCATGTTTATAAGTTGACATTTTGGTCAACTAAATTAAATGAAGGGTAAAATGGTAATTTTTCATTACCTAATTTAACCAACTTTTGTGGGAATGAAAAGAGAGGTAAAAGGGTAAATTGAATAAATCAAACCTAATTTAACCAATATTGGTGGGAAATATCGAGCCAAAAGGGGAAATAAAAGATTTTTCCCCCACCTCCAGCAGTCGGATTCATACTTTTCTTCTTCTTCTTCTTCTTCTTCTTCTTCTTCTTCTTCTTCTTCTTGTTATTCTGCTCTTGCCTTTGTTTGTTCAATTGCTTGCCTTTGTTCCTGCTCTCCTCATCTTCTTATTCTTGTTCTTCTTTTCGCGCATTATGTGTCTTGGGTGCTAGTGGTTGAATCAGATTACATAATCTGTAATCAGTGGACCAAATTTCATTTTGTTTTAATTGAAATTACTTCATAAGCGATTGGGCGACACGCCATTGTTCCTGGTATGTAAAATTTAATAGTTATTTGAAATCAATTCATTATCATCTGATCTGGGTGCCTGCAATTTTTTTGAATAATTTGTATTTGCGTTTAAAACATTTTATATATTTGTTGCAACAGTAGACTATTATAACATATTAAAGTCATATGTAGCAACATAAATGTTATTCCAATCGCAACATAACAATAATATATAGCAACATATGACTTACAAAAATTTCGCAACTGAAAAGCTATATGTGGCACCATATGATATAACATAAAAATGTTGCTACATGTGATTTGTATGTAACAACAGAACAATCATATGTAGCAACATATGTGTTACGTTTCGCAACAGAAAAACCAAATGTGGAAACATATGAGTTATAATTCGCAACAGAAAAACCACAAGTTGAAACATTATATATAACATAAAAAAGTTGCAACATGTGATTTGTCTGTAACAAAAGAACAATCATATGTAGCAATATATGTATTACATTTTGAAACAGAAAAACCATATGTTGCGACATATAATTATTATAAATAATTACTATTTGGGTTTTTATTTAATTTATCCAGGTACAATGTCATTATTTGTAGGGATTGATTGTCGTGGTGAATGGATCGAGAAGAAAAATCGATTCATATGGCGTTGGGAGGATAGTAAAAAATGAGATGCTGCTTCAGTAGGGATGTATGTCGAAAGAAACATTTTGTATGATGATTTATTCAATTTAGTCGTGCAAAATTGTGGATATAATTGTAAACCGCTAGATCTTGTTATGAGTTACATTCCACATTTTTTCATAATGAGAAGGTTTTACCTTTTAAAATAACTGATCAATCAAGTTTCTTGTTTATTTGGGAGGAGCAGAGAAACCACCCATGTTAAGAGTATCCGTGGAAGAAATTCCTAACGAGGAGGATCATAATAATGTAGAGATATGCCAACAAAATATGTTTAATGATGAATTTCATCCTTTGGACATGAATAAACCTGATGATGAAATTGGAATAGGTGAAGGTGAAGGTGGAGGTGTAGGTGAAGGTGTAGGTAAAGCTCAAGCTGAAGGGTCGGACCTTGAGAGCAAATTTTCTCCCACTCCTACAGTTGGGAGAAACAGTCCATGTGATTCTCAAAGTTCACATGTGAATAATGTTAAAGATGATGAAACAAAATTTTATAAGGGAATCATGAAAAAGCAAGTATTGGCAAATTCATAGAAAATTGTTTGCTTGAAAAAAGATTTTAGACTGAAAAAGGTGATCAATTCTCGTAATGTGTTTACCTTTAAATGTTTACATCCGGATTGCAATTTATGGCTGAGGGCTGTGAAATTTACAATTAGTGACAGGTTTTCCATTAGAATCTATGAAAACTACCATACGTGTGGTTTAGAGCATCTTACAAGCCATAATCCCCATGCCATGGCAAAAGTCATAAGTAAGTACTTTGAAAATCGGTTTCCCAATGGTAAAGACCAATCCACAAGATACATGTCAAATCAACTCCACACAAAATTGGGTTGTAAGCTATTGGAAGATTTATAAGGGCATGCAGCATGCTAAGTCTAATGTTAGGGGAACATATGAGCACGGGTAAGTAGTGCTTAATGCATACCGGTATATGCTTGAAGTTGCGAATCCAGGAAGCAAGACAACATTGTCTCTCGATGAAAATGAGAAGTTCCAGTACTTCTTTGTATCATATGTTGCTTGAATAATTGGTTTTCAAGAAATGAGAAAACTAATAGCTGTTGATGTCACATTTCTAAGGAGCAAGTATGGAGAAGTTCTGCTATCGGCGGTGGCACAAGATGCCGAGAATCATATATTTCGAGTAGCTTTCTTTGTCGTGGACAAAGAATGTGATGCCTCATATGAATATTTTTTTTCAAAATATGAGAAGCTTTGTAGATGATACTGATGAGTTGTGCATTATCTCTGATAGGCATCCAAGTATACGAAAGATGGTTTCGAGAATCTACCCTGCATCTCATTATGGATGTTGCATGAGACACCTTGGGGAAAATATTTGAAATAACTTTCACAATTCAAAGGTAGTGTCCCAATTTTATAAAGCAACAAAGGCGTACGATGCATGTGAGTTCAATAACAATTTCAATCAAATAAGAGATTTGGTAACAAAGGCCGCTGAAGCTCTTGAACGTATTGGATTTCACACATGAAGTAGGACATTTTGCCCAGGAAATAGGTACCATCTCGATTGAGTTTATTTTAATTTATGTGTTTTTTTTATCTGTTGTTGTGTAGATATAACATTATGACGTCAAACATTGCGGATTAGGTGAATGCTATGTTTGATTCTTAAAGAGAATTTCCCATTGTTGTTCTATTTGATGAAATAAACAGGAGGTTTGCATTGTTATAACACCAGAGGAAAATGGAACTGGTGCACTCCGCAAATAGATTTCTTTCTTCAATTAAAAAAGACATATCAGAGTGTATCAACGTGGGCAAGAAGTTGTTGGCCCATCAAAATTCTAACTACATGTTCAGTGTCACTGGTCATGGAGATGTTGCTATTGTGGATCTACAAAGAAGAACTTGTACTTGTAGAATTTTTGATTTGGACAAAATACGTTGTCCACATGCCATGGCAACGATTAGATCCCAACATGGTGTTGATTTTTGAAATCAGATTTACGTGTACTCCTCTCCATATTATTCAGTTGAAAAATACATAATGACATAATGTCATAAAATTCACCCGGTGCCAACTGAAGATTCTTGGGTTGTCCATTTGCATATCATACACAGAGAAATACCTCCTCCATATGTTGATCCAAGTAAACCTGGAAGAAGGACAAATAAGAGACGGCGTGGAGTTGGTGAATCATTTTCAACAAGAAAAAATAAGTGTTCAGTATATAAGGACTTTGGCAAAACAAAAAACTACATGCCCAAATTGAAATGCCCCACAAGAAGTGTTCAGCATTGTGTTGTTGAATTTTAATAAATGTTATTTCTTATTTGAGGATGATATCTATTATATAATCTTATTTAGAAATGCCCCAATGCGTGATTAGTTGCTCTTTTTTGTTTCTGTGTCAACACCTGTCAAATGTTGCTACAGGATGTACTAAATGTGGCAAAAGTATGCAACAAATGTTTCTACAGGCGAATCATCTGTAGCGACATATGCCACATGTTGTGATTCACCTCTAGCAACATTTTTTTGCATATGTTGTCACATCTAATATATCTAAAAGAACACTCCAACGTAATCATTATTTTAAAAGTATATGTTGCCACAGATGATTAGATGTAGCAACATATGACTCAAATGTTTCTACTTATAATCATTTGTAGCAACATATGACTCAAATATTGTGACGGATGAATGTTGCGATATACGCATCAGTTGTAGCAACATTCGGCTCAAATGTTGTTACATATAATAATTTGTAGTAACATATACTTTTAAATAATGATTAAGTGGGAGTGTGCTTTTAGATATATTAGATATGGCAACATATGCAATAAATGTTGCTACATACGAATCAGATGTAGCAACATATGCCACATGTTGTGACGGACGAATGTTGCTACATATAATTAACTGTAGAAACATATGACTCAAATATTGCTACATATAAACATCAGTAGCAATGTATACCTTTAAATAATGATTACTTGGGAGAGTGCTTTTAGATATATTAGATGTGGCAACATATGCAACAAATGTTGCTATAGACGAATCAACTCTAGCAACATATGCCACATGTTGTGACGGACGAATGTTGCTACATATAATCATATGTAGCAACATATGACACAAATAATGCTACATATAATCATCTATAGCAACATATACTTTTAAATAATTATTACGTGGGAGAGTGTTTTTAGATATATTAGATGTTAAAATATATGCAACAAGTGTTTCTACAGACGAATGTTGCAGTATATAATCATCTGTAGCAACATATGAGTCAAATGTTGCAGTATATAATCATCTGTAGCAACATATGACTCACATGTTGCAACATATAATCATTAGTGACAACATATGCCACAAATGTTGCTACAGGAGAATCATTTGTAGCAACATATGACACATGTTGTGACGCTCAAATGTTGCTACATAAAATCATCTGTAGCAACATATGACTCAAATGTTGCTACATAAAATCATCTGTAGCAACATATGACTCAAATGTTGCTATATATAATCATCTGTAGCAACAAATGCAACAAATGTTGCTACAGACGAATCATCTGTAGTAACATATGCCACATGTTGTAACAGACGAATGTTGTGATATACGCATTAGTTGTATAAACATATGACTCAAATGTTGCTACATAAAATCATCTGTAGAAACATATCACTCAAATGTTTCTATATAAAATTATCCATAGTAACATATGACTCAAATGTTGCTATATATAATCATCTATAGCAACAAATGCAACAAATGTTGCTACAAGCGAATTATCTGTAGCAACATATGCCACATGTCTTGACAAAAGAATGTTGTGATATACCCATCAGTTGTAGCAACATATGACTCAAATGTTGCTACACAAAATCATCTGTAGAAACATATGAGTTAAATGTTGCTACATATAATCATTTGTAGCAACATATGATTCAAATGTTGCTAAATATAATCATTTGTAGCAACGTATGCCACATGTTGTGACGGACGAATTTTACGATATACGCATCAGCTGTAGCAACATATGACTAAAATGTTGCTACGAATAATTATCTGTAGCAACATATGGCTCAAATATTGCTACATATTATCATATGTAGCAACATGTTGTGACAAACAAATTGATAAAATAAACATTGTCTTTAAGATAAAATAAAACAACATAATTGATAAATTAAACATTATCTTTAATTAGAAACATAATGTCATGAATTTAAGCTTTGAGATATTATCGCCCAAACATATTGCATCCGTTCAATTAGATTCTCACAAAACAGTGAAGTGGGTGGATGCAATTCTGTTCAATTAATCAAATTCTCAATGAATGCAATGGAATATGATCCGCACACATATCCATTTGCATTTTATACCATAGGTTTTATTCAACCGTTTAATTCCCATAGTTGAGTGAGCAACTTGTCTTTGCAAATCATTCATTATTCCACTCTGTTTCAATAATTTAGGCAGCAACTCGAAGACAGGTTGTACGAGTGTGAAAGACTTGTCATGTTGCTTAACCATCAGGTTGTAGTCATAAACATTGATCAATCCCCCGTGCAAGAGAATCTCGACAGTCATGAAATGGGTACCCGACATGTGAATGACTATCAAAATCCTTTTTGCATCAATCCAATCCATGCCTCCAGGAGTTGACCTAATACCCTGACATAGTCAATCATATCATCATCCCATACAAAGTCATCTAGTAACTGACTCATGCTTTTACCACCAACGATTGTTGCCTCATCGCTCATTTGATAATATCTATGTAGAAAGTTCGTATAGAAGTCGAGATCCATAATTCTATATCTGGGATCTTAGCATTTCGGGTATTCCAATGCCTCTGATGCATGAGGTTATGGATTTCAACAATATACTGAAATAAAAAATAATATTAAATAGTTAGGAAGAGTATTCACTTAAAAGATATAAGAAATAGTTAATAATATAAAAAGTAGGATTACCTAGTCTTCCCACTAAACTGTTAGGATTGTCATGTTCTGAAATCTTGACAGTAAAATCATGCATGCCGTATTCCATTCGAATATCCTTTGCAGTCGTCACCTTCAACACTTCGGCTATTTCAGCTACAGAGGGACGCCTATAAATATTCAACTTTTTATACTCTGCCAGTTCCTCCATTACGGTCTTTGTAATTTCTCCAAACATCTTCTTCAAATTTTGCATTACCTTGGCAAATGATTCTTTTCTCCGCTTGGCTTGTGGAGTATATGCCTGCCGCACATTCTTTGATACAATGCCCTTCACACCCCTCTTGTTTTTTAATTCATTGAAAGCTTCACTGGATTTTTGAAGATACATGATAGAATCTTCATCATGTTTCTTTAACTTCTCAAAGAGAAATCCACAACATCATCTACAAGAGGTATCCCCTTCGTGTTTTCCTACACCAGCACCATCAGCAGCAGCAACACCAACACCAGCAACATCACCAACACCAACACCAACACCAACACCAACACCAGCAACATCATTATAAGCAGTACCATAAAAAACAATTAACGACTTCATTAGGAACTCTCTCTCTTTTGATGGTTTTTGCTCCAGCCAACACTATTTTAACTCTATCCACAACAAGATCAAAAATTATTTCAAGCAACCCTAGAGTTATTAGGGTAACCCATGAATGCACGACCTAAAATTGTAAAAATGAGTCATCAGTAAGAATTACCATGTTGCTAAAGATTAATTATCTGTTGCGACATGTGTCACAAATTTTGCTACATATGAATCATCTGTAGCAACATGTGACCACAAATGGTGCTACAGATAAATCATCTGTAGCAACATGTGACACAAATGTAGCAACATATTCCTGTAATATACCAATAATAACTTATTGCGTAAAAAAAGAGGGTTAAAAAGATTTGGAATATGCCCTTCTTTGGTAGTTTTTGTTCTTGCCATCAACCATCTCATCATCCTTGGGGATAATCTCTCTTTTTCTGCAATTACTTGATGGGTCAAATAAGGAATGACTTCACTTAATATAATATAAAACGATTAAAAACATTAAGCTTTTTCACGAAAGCCCACGGAAACCCAAACAAGTTAATGGTCTTTTCTCCTAAAGGCCACAACATGTAGTCGACAGTTAGATGAAAGCTCTCATGACCCCACGAGTAGTTCTTGAAAGCCTCAATATCCTGAGAGAAATTGACATAATTTAAAAGTATGTTGTTGCCCTGATCCTTCCGCAAAAGTATATTATGTGTAAACCAAAGTAAGCACAATTACTCCTTGTTCTTCCTTGGTGTATCCTCCCATTCCAACAAACATAATAAGTCAGAATTTTTAAAACTTTTGCCAACAAGGGACATCAAGTCCTGCTCCTCAGGTGGCAGTGATTGTTCTCCTGCTTCTGCTACTTCTTTAACTACTTTCTTTCTTCGTGGTTTTGTTTTAACAATGTATTGAGGGATGGGCTCAACAGGAGGATCACATTTTAGCTCTGTAACTATGGAAAAATCTCTTATGCCAAAGAAAACTTGCATGCCACAATAATTAATTAAAATATCATCCTTCTTATTGGGATTTTCAAAAAATGAACCTTCTTTTCAAAAGTTCATACACGATGGTTATTTGAATACATGGAAGTGGATCAATGGGTAAATCAACAAAATGACCAAAACAGTTATTTCTGGAAAAAATCTTCCAATTGATTTCTCTTGAGGATATCCCTGAATTTGACGAAACGTCTTCCCAGGATTGACCTAATAATGTTGTCACCATTAGCATCAAGCTGCAGATGCACAGGGAAAGTGTCTGCATTGATGATTTTAATCTCATCATCACCACTGGCATTGAACTCCTCAAGAATTTCTTGTTCTTCTTCATGAAATTCATTTATTTTTTCTTGTTATGCCACAACTACTACTTCTGTATTTTTCCCTTCTTCTTCGTGAACTTCATTTATTTTCCCTTGTTCCTCAACTCCTTCTTGTTTCCCATCTTCTTCCTCCACTACTTCTCATTGTTCATATTCCTTTTGACAAAATTCTACTTCTGCTTGAGAAGAGGAAACTGCTTCAGTTGCAAGATTTTCTAAAAGTGTAGTATTTTCGTTCCTCTTCCTAGCAATTTTAGACATAGCCTTCTTTTGGATCTTTGTTTGGTTAGATGTATCAATATCAAGTTTTCTTTTGACAGGAAATATTGTATTTGTATCTGCAATCACAAAATTAAAATATTTAAAATCCCCGAAATGAGCTACAACCACAAGTCAAAACAAGGAAATAAGGAGATAAGCAAACAAATGCATTTCACACCCTAATTAAATATTACTTGATATGATATTTATCAACAATAAAGTAGAAATTATGATGTCAACGCAACACCGCCTTTGTTGTAGAAGATGATATGTGAAAGAAGGATGAGAAGAAGAGAAGAGAAGGAGAAGTGTACTGTACTGGCAAAAGGGAGAGGAGAAAACTGAAATTGATTATTACTATGAATAAATAAATCTTGGAATACGAAAATGACACATTTATAGAACGGAGGAGAGAGGAGGAGAGAGGGGAGAGGAAAAAGAAAATTAAAGCCGTTTATTTTTTTAATTAGGACAAACTGTGACATATGTTGCCACATATATACTATATGTTGCTACATATATACAATCTGTTGTCACATATAATTTGTCGTGTTTATTAATAAAGAAATTACATATGTTGCAACACATACTATCTGTAGCATCTGTTGCTACAGATGATTCCTTTTGTTGCCACATATAATTTTGATCCTTTCCATCATAATTGACTTTGTTTAAACAAAATCGAAATAATAATAAAAAAATTTAATACATAAACACCTATCTAATCAATGGTTGCAAACACAACATTTTCATTGATCTTACCTTTTTTTTTTAGTTCTACGCATCTCTAGGTCTTCATTGTCACTAAAATAACCATTTTGAGCCTTTACAATCTCATAATTCCATAGGAGTGAAGAATATCTCAAACGAAGGGTGTCATTACTAGTTCCACATGATGGTACTTGTAATCCATCACTCAAAATACTCAGTGTATGAAGCACCAAAAATTCCACAATAGTTTTCTATTAGACCTATTTGAGAACATGGAATCATAGACTTTTATGCACCGTTTCTTCAATCCAACGACTACCAAGACCCAATGAAATTCCGTATTACTATTTACAGGGACATAAGCATCATCAGTCAAGTGCTAAGACATTCCAAAAGGTATAGCATCCCCTTTCATTATGTCAATGATTTTATCCTCGTATTCACTAGAATTATCAATGTATGTTTTGGAAAAACAACTAGTGGTTTTACATTGATATTTAGAATGAATATGCTGCTTCGACATCTTACGCAAATAGTAAAATATGACATCCACATACTTCGCACATAGATGAAACAAGAGTAGCAATTTAATTGTATATATTCATGTACTAAACAATATATACAAAAATGGGCATGGATTTACCTCATCATTCCAGCACCTATTGGGTTGAGACATTACGTAGAACCAGACCTTATTCATTGGAAATGCATCTACTAAATCAAGTCGGTCAAATTCAAGTTTTGAGCAATTGACTACGTAGTGATCCTCCTTGTTTCCTCTACAATTGTGTAATCATTATAAATCATTATTTATTGGAGAACAAGAAGAAATTCTAATAATAGTTGACCATCCTTACTTTACTTTATTTTTTGCATGCTTGTAAAGACCCCCGTTTATCCATTGCGAGAAGGATGACATTAGTTCAGTTGGACACTCCCCGTAAATGTTAAAACCTTCAAATGGATATTGTCACATCACAATCGACAAATTTGACTTTCTTTCCTTTCTTTTTGGCTTTCGCTTTTTCTTTCTGTTACACCTCCTCCTTCTCCTTTTCCTTTCTCTTCTCCATCTCCTTTGCCTTCTTCTTATTCTCCTTCTCCTTCTCCTGTTTTTTCTTCTTATCCTTCTCCTTCTCTTCGTTTTCCTTCTTCTCCTTCTCCTGTTTTCCTTCTTCTCCTTCTAGTTCTGTTCATTTGCCTTCTTCTCTCTATCCTTCTCCTCCTTTGCCTTCTTTTCCTTCTCCTCCTTTGTATTCTTCTCATTTTCCTTCTCCTCCTTCTTCTTCTCCTACTTTACCTTCTTCTCCTTTTCTTTCTTCTCAATAATCATAGAAAGTGTTTGAGAAATAGATTTTTTCAACCTCCTACATTTCAAAGGCTGTGAAGTCTTCTTGGATCTTTGCACATCAATATTACAAGACATATCATTTTGCTTCTCACATTATTCGATATAGACAAAAAGAGCATTTCATGTTAGAAGATTGAGTTGTTGTCATGGATGAAACTTCTTGTATCATTTCATCTACAAGGTAAATAAAAATATATTGAGATCTTACAATTCATTATAAAATAATAATAGCAGTATGTTGCAACCGATGGATAGCCTGTTGCGATTAATTAACATTATGTTGTCACATATGTACTTGCTGTTGCGCAACATATACATCCTACGCAGCAAATGATGCATCATATGTTGACACTTCTGTACAGATAATTGCAACATTTGAATCTTATGTGACAACATATGACCAATATATCACTAAAATGTGGCAACATACGCTAAATATATTTTGGACGCCTGAACAACACTATATTTCTAAAATCATATCAACAAAATTGCCAAAAAAAGAACAACAACAACAAAAAATGACTTTTCACTGAATGTTAACATTACATATACATTTCCTCAAAATAAAGATTTTTTGAGTTAGCTGATTTTCTTTCAAAAATGATAAATAATACACACCATTAAGTCGATTATTCATTTTTAACACCTAAAGAACATTTTATTGTTCATTAATCCAAGAAAAAAACTTTGTAAATTATAAAGTATTTCAAAAAAATAACTTAAAAATTTCTAGTCGAACACGATTACAGTTAAGAAAGATGAGAGAGTAATGGAGGACTTGTGAGGAAGAGTAACTACTACAGAGGAAGAGTAACGACAGATTTCCGAATTTCTAAGGAAGAAGATGAACAATCCCCCAAGGGAGGAAGAAAATAAGAGAGAGAAGAGAGGAAGGAAGATGAATATTTTTTTTCTTTTAAATGATTTTGTTTGAATTATAAAAGTGTTTTTTTGTATTTTATAGAAGATTAGAATATTTTGAAAATGTTAATTTGGTCCCATAATTAGTTAATTACATTTTAAAGAGGATTTGACCAAGTCTTGGTCAATCTGTCTCCATCATTTTCAGTTCACGTACTTCTTAATCCCCATCTTTTCTTACTTTTTAAATACTCATTTGTTTGAGTCAAAAAAATATTTTGTAACTTCTAAATCGATTTGAAAGCTTTACTAACATTAGATTATGAATTACACGTATGTTTACTTTTTATGTATGTTTAATTTTTTAATTTACGACATATAGCAAATCCAATAATATATGAACCATCTACAATTTATTGGTTGTAGTAAAAAATTTATATTAAGTAGTTTAAAATAAACGTGCAACGCACGTTTGCAAGACTAGTTTTTTAAAATTTATCATACCTACAACAATAATTGTTTATTTATTATAAAATTTTATATCGTCGGTTTATGATCATTTGATTTCCCAAAACTATCAAGTAGTAACACTTCTTGGCAGCATAAGGATAAATTACAAAATCATATTATAGATGATTCATTGAAGGATAAATGATAAGATGTTATAATTATCATCTTCTTAAAGAAGTAGATAATATATCCCAATATCTTGAATTTGTAAACAAAAGATTCATTACTATTATCGAAATGCTAGATCTGTAGTTGCACAAGAACTAAAAAACTTAAGACTGTCAAGAAAAATTATAATTGAAAAAGGAAAAAAATTAAGTCAACATCTAATTTAATTGTATGTGTATAAATAAGAGTGTATTTAACTCAAGAAAGCACACAATTTTTCTTTTATTTGGTGAGGAAAACAGAACATCTGCTATTCGACCACTGTATATTTTCTAGGACACTTTCAATAAAAGCGAAGGCAATGAACCAATTTTCGTCTCCTTGCTCCTCTTATAAATATTTTTCATCTACTCCCATCTTTTCCATTTTTGAGTTTATGTGATTACTATTAGTCGACTCTAAGCTGAATCCATATCATTGACAAAAGGAGGCAGTCTGAGTGAAGCAAAAATATCAAAATAAAAATTTCCAACACATTACAAAACATGGCAGATTGAGAAAGTTCTAGTGTCTAAAAATGACATCCATGTGCAGTAAGACATTAAGACATTATTTCCCCATTTTCTATATTTAAGAATAGTAATATTGACTTGATGTCCCTATATTTGGACATTAAAACCAACAACAATTGATTTTTGGTTATGAAATATTATCATGGATGTCCCGAATTTTCTTTCATGAAAAGTTGTGAATTATATGAAAAGTTACGACTTTTATGAAAAAGTTGTAAATTTTAGGAAGAGTTGCGACTTTTATGAAAATTTGCGACTTATGAAAAGTTCTGACATCTATGAAAGGTTGTGACCTTTTCGAATGGTTGTACTTTTTCAAAAGAGTTATGACATTTCCGATAAGACACAATAATCATTTATTCACACTACCTTTTGCTGTCTATAAATGGAGGAATTTCCTCTCATTTTAAAACAACAAAAATTTTGAACTTCTTCTTCTAGACACTTAAATTATTGTGTACTTTTTTCCTGTTAAATGACACACTTATTCCATTGTTTTTGTACAATACATAGGTAAATATAATTGTTCTATCCTGAGAGGTTATATTCCTTAAATCTCGGATACCAGCGGGGAATAATTTCCTCCAAAGGACATTGTGCATTCAGTGGACTAGATTTTTTCCATTTTATTTCATTGTAATGTTATAGATCTTGATATGTTTTTCAAAAGTATTTATTTAAGCCTACATTATTAATTGTTATTTTTCAGTACATGCTTTGGATTTTGTTTTTTATGTTTCTGAAAAATTATTGTTAAAAGTATTTGTTTATACAAATTAAAAAAGGGAAAATGCACAAGTACCCCTCAACATATGCCCGAAATCCCAGAGACACACTTATACTATAATAAGATCCTATTACCCCCTGAACTTATTTTATAAGTAATATTCTATCCCTTTTTGCCCTACGTGACACTAGCTTGAAAAAAAGTGAAACAACGTTGGGCCCACAAAATAGTGTCATGTAGACCCAAAAAGGGTAGAAAATTCATAATAAACTAAGTTCAGGGGGATAATAAGAGCTTCGTATAGTATAAGTGTGTCTTTGAGATTTCGCGCATATGTTGAGAGGGTACTTTTGCATTATACAAATTAAATAACAAATGTTAATTGTGTATTTAAGAAAGTTTTCTACTAAAATTGTTGAAGATACGATTAAAAATCTATTACAAATCTCTAATTTCTTCCTCAACAACATCATTTCCTTACTTCCAAGGATTACATCTTGTGTTTTTCAGAAAATACTCTAAGAGAAAATAACTTTGCATGTTCATATTTTTTTGTTTTTATGTTGTCATCTATTTTCACTTAATTTTATCAGTGGATATTATGAGTACTTAATGAATTGGAAGTTGATTGAAGTGTTAATAACTTTTTTGATGTATGTTATTTTAAAACACGGAAATTTTTTTGTCAGAATAATTTGTTATCGTGAGTAGATATCTCACAGTTTTTTTCTCATTGATATATGTTTTTTTATTGCTGTTTGTCTCCTTAAAATTGTATTGATCATTTTTTATTTTATATGTATATGATCTCACTTGGACAAAGTTCTCATCCTTTTGATATTTGAAGAATATGATACAAAACCTAATCTAAATTCCAGTAATATTTTCACCTACAAAAGATATGTCTATTAACATAATTATTTTGTCCTTTATGTCCCATGTCATTATTGAGCATTTGAGTTATTTAGGTTAGACTCAATTTTAATAATTTAATGTTCAAGTATATTTCTTTAAAATGAGTCTAGAATCCTTTATTTTGATCTACTTATACTTTCATAATGCAAAAATTATATGTAATATATCACAATAAGAAAGAACTAGAAAAGAGTTTGAAATCTGAAAATACTTATTATTGAAAAGAAAAAGAAAATATGGAAATTTTAGGTTTAAAAGTAATTTTTTGGTAAATTTCAAATAATCATAACTTTTAACACGTGATAAATTGGGGTTAATTTCCAGATTTGGTTTGAAATACCTTAGAATAATCTCTTCAACACCTCCAAGTTTGCGCAATTTTGAGTTTTGATGAGTGAGTTATACCTTTCGGAAGTTGGGCTGTTGGATTAAGGAAAGCCCAATCTGGATTTGGGAAGGGAAAAGTTGTATTTTACTTACCTAATTAAATTGATTCGTTTTTAGGAATTAATTAGGGTTAAACTAGAACTTTGTTCAGTTTAGAAAAATAGAAGTCACGCTAGGGATTGGAGAAGAGAGAAAATAAGAGCTAAGAGGAGAGAAATCAAGAATCGCTTAGAAATATGTGAGATCACATATTTTTATAATAGTTAACCCACACACCAATCTTGCTTCAATTCTACAAATATAAGTTGTTGAATGCTAATAAAGTGAGGTCTTGAAGACATTGTTCAAAATTCTATATGTTCTTGATGGTTGTGTTGTTGAAGTCTCTTGTTGATTTTATTAATGTTTTCGGGTGTAATTTCGGGTTGAATCTATTGTATATTCGTATTACTAATGATATTAAGTGTTTGGGAAAAGAACCATGGAATTTTACAGGGTTTGGAGATGAAAAATGAAGGGGGTTGGGGAGTCACGCCTCTTAAAGCCCCACAGACCAATATCTATTCGTAGGGCTTTGGGGCACCGCGCCAGCCAGAGCGCCCCCACCTAGCTCTTTCTAATTTGACAGTTGGTGCCCCACGCATATCAGAGCACCAGGGACGCTAGTGTCACGACCCAGATTGTGGAATCCGGATAGCAACCGGCGTCGTTGGCCTCTCAGAGGTCGCAGACAAGCCTCATCTTACATTCATCACATTCATCTAGTTAAATTTGCAGAAAATTTAAAACTTTTTATATGTAAGAAGCATACATAGACTTCATATAATTACTAATTGGATACATCATATACTAAGCTCAACATAATAGAACAACCATCTAACATAAAGAATCAATTTGAAACTGAAGTTGAATATACCATAAATAGTTTGCCAAACATGTCCTTATTACAAAGCTTCGAAATGAAGGTGCGAAAGAAACGCTAGGGACAACATCCACTAGCTATGTCTAAAACTAAGGCTAGAATAAATCTGTAGCATCCTCAAAATCATGAGGACCTACCAAATAGTTTGGAGAAACGCTGAAGTCCAAACTGCTGCAAGTGTTGTCAACCTGTCCTCTGACCTACACCTATAAAAATAGTAAATAGTAGGGGTTATGCACACATACACATAAGACTGTGCATGATCAAAGAATGCTCTTCCTAAACAATATATTATTTCTGGAAAGCCTAGTGACTAGACTTTCTTAAATCTTTAGATGTGAATTGTGGTGCGAATATGATGTATTTTAATGCAATAAAAGCAAAAAACTCATTTTCTATATGATTAAAAAGCATTAGTATCATCCACATAATTTTTGAACAACTCCGGCGAAGATTTGAGATTTTGATTTCTTAGGACGAGATCTTCTCATTGTACACTTAGATTATTTTTCAGTCTTTTTCTTCTTGTTGTTGTGTAGTTCAATAACTTCTTTGGTCCTATGTTTTACTTATTAGTGCAATGATTTATTGTAGTCCCATACCCATAATGAATCGATGTAAGTAATCCAAGGACTAAGGAATGATTTCCCTACCATATAGTGAGTCATTCTTATACTATATATTCATTAACTTTCATACGCAATTCTCTATTGATCATGCCGTTGATTTAATTAATTTCGTGTTTTCTATATCATACATTTCATATACATGAGACTTTGGAATCGTTGATGTAGCATAAGACATCTCAAGTGAGGGCCCAACATATGGGACCTCAACCCGAGGGCCTTCTTTAGCAAACACAGAGTCTGTTTCATTTGTTCATTCATAAGTCACATCATTCATTTCATTCATTCATATGCTGATGTAAACACCAAGTGTACCTAGGATGAAGTTAAAGACTCTCATCGGGATCATGAAGTGCAATGACCAAGAATGACCAAATGTCATTACTTGAATCTTATTTCACCTCTTGATTGTCTTGCACAAAAACCTTCCGTACTGTTCATTTCATTATCTTTCATACATTGAGTAACTCCAACCTCAAACGATATAGATCATGTGAGCATCATGAAATCCAGTGTCTACCCCACATCGAAAAGAGGTGGAATCACCGGCCAAAGTGACCCAAAACATGGGAGCATACATGGGAATTGAACTTCGCCAGATCCCTATATTGGAAGTATAGCTTCGAAGACTAGGAGATATAAGGAGACTCATACCCAGCATGCTGCACAGTCTCATCTCATGAGAGTTACGTGAACCTCCGCCCTTTCCGAAAGAAGGCATCACCGCTCATAGCTAGCCTATCGGTGCTTAGTATAAAGTTCAATTTCATTAAACTCATACGTCATGAAAGCTGACTTCTAGTATGAGGACATCATAGCTCAATAGATGATTTCTTATCTCATCATTAATATTAAGTACACATCAATCTCAATACTTTCATTAGAGTGTACATAGAGACTGGTCTCTTCATTAGCTTTACACTCTCATTTGTGAGTACGTTTTTGTAACATTTACTTACACTATTGATGACTTGTCATCCTTTTATTTACATTGATGAAATGTGAATTTTCCTTACATAATATCGTTGGTGTTAATGAGACTTGTCTCACACATTCTAACACCTTCATTCGTGAGTATTTTTAACATAGTAGCTTAGGTATAAGTGAGGCTTGTCTCACTTCTTTTAACACCTCATTCTGGTCACTTTCTTAAATTTGACATCTTTAGGTATGTTATTACTCACGTTACTTGCTTACTTTCGTTTGATAGCTTCATATAATCGTTTATGGTTGATGACAACTTCACTTAATGAATTGCATATGTTCATAGTTCATTTGGTTAGGGCATGTTGGGACTCGTCCCAATGATTTGCATGCCTTTGGATATGGATTCATTGAATTACCTTAGATGTTCTTATATTGTCATTTCAATACTTTGGCTATGTATGATTGGCACAAAATTTAGTATTGGCTAGAAAATTTTAAAACTGACTTCATAGCAAAATTTATTAGCACAAGCCAAAGTTACACTCATTAATGTTTAGTTTGGTATACCTTAGACATTATCTAATCTTTTAATTATTTAAAGATAACATTATAACCAATTTCATTCATCACTCTTAGACGATGTATTTTTAACCATTTTATTGGCATAAGGTAGGTAATTCATTAAAGTATAATTTCATTGAATCATTAGCCAATTTTATTACATATTCTGAAAATAATGTTGTAGACAAATTTATTGGCATAAGCAAAACTTTCACTACACTTGAACTTTTAATCTTTGATTAACTTACAAGGACAATTCAATGTTTGGTTTGTCCAAGCTATGAAGTTATTTTGTCGTATAGATTAATAAACTAGCTTTGAATTTATATGAAAGTTATAACTACTTATTCAATGCTATTACGTTCACAAGTTCGTGTGGATAGGGTATGTTGGGACTTGTACCATTGATTGGCATACCCTATGTTATTAGTTCATTGATGTAGATATTGATATCACTTTGTTAGTATAACTTCACACATTTTGGGAGATAATATTTTGGACATAGTTTTGCTAGCCAATTTTTTGGTATAAACCAAACTTTCACATATGGTGGTCATTTAAACATTATTTGTTGTAAGCCAACCTTTTTACATTCAATTAACTTATAATTATCATTTAATGATCAACCTATAACAAGAGACTCAACTTCATAAACAACTCATAACAACTTCATCTTTCTCAAACACAAAACTAAGCATTATGTCTTTCCTTAATCTGTGTAACTAATCACCCAATCATCCGAATCACATATATAGACCTCATAAATCATTACTAAATCAAGAACATATAAAATCAGTTAGAACCACATACCAAAAACATGTTCAAGATATCATCTATATACTTAAATAATAAAAAACAAGGATAATTAGGGAGATGGACGTTCAACAATATCATTGGGTAACAAACCTAGATTCGAAATTCATTAGTTTGAAATATTTGAAAAGCCTTTTGGAGAAAGAATTCCATGAGAGAAAACCCATACCTTAAGTAGAACTTAATCTACGAAGAACACATTGAACGAACCTTGAATAAACCTCGAAGAAACCTTGAAAATCATCTAAGAAATTTTCTGCTTTTTTTTCTTGCGTTTTGTTCACTGTTTTTCTCACGCTTGTTTTCTGGTTTTAGTCGTGTATTTGATTGAGTTTGAACGTGGTTTTTAGTTTTAGAAACTGAACTTGACTTATTAAATTTTGGGTTTTGTAAGTTAATTATATAAATTAATTAACTAATTACTAAAAAAACCATCCTAAGTTGACTAAACATAGGAGAATATAACACTTAGTAATATCTGGAAATTGGTGTTGACTATGGTTTTGGTTAAGATTTTTACTTTATATTAATCCATTAAATCCTTAATTTAATTAATTTAGGTACGTAGGGTATGTACTAATGTACCCTCAAGTCATTGGAACCAAAATTAACCCTTTTGGACCATCTTAGGTTAAGTACTAGGATATTTCTTGAGTTGTACTAGGTTAGTATAAGAATTTCTGTTTGACCCCTTTAATTTAATTAATTAAATGGATATTTTAATTAATTAAGTGACCTAGGTTAATTGATAAAGTACCCTTAAGTTGTTATAATCATAAACTAATCCTTTGAACCATCCTAGGTTAGGTTCTAGGTTGTCTTTTTCTGGTTTTAACCGAAATCTGGAAATTGTTTTGTGATTTCAATTTTTCCCTTTTGAATGAATTAAGTAAGTTGCTAAATTAATTAATATATTAGTCTAGTATAATTACTAAAGTACCGTTAAGTCATTAGGATCCTAACTAACTCTTTGGACTATCCTACATTTGGTACTATGTTGTCCCTTTCTTGTCTTAACTAAAAACTGAAAATTTCCTTTATATTTTTTGTTTTAACCCTTTTAAATTAATTAATAAATTTGTTAAAACTATCTAATTAGGTAAACTAGGGGAATAACTAAAGTACCCGTAAGTTATTAGGACCATAACTTACCTTTTGGACCATCCTAGGTTAGGTACTAGGTTGTCTCTTTAACTAGTACTAGGTTAGTGTAAACCCGATTTTGGTCCTAGATTGTCTGGTGCACTAATGGGTCCAATTCGGTTAGTCCTAGGTTATTTAGTTATTTAGGGGAGTAGGTTAGAGTCTATAAATTCTAGGGAGGTTAGTCCCCACATGAAGTGGTCCTTTATGCACGTTTTCCCCCCTAACTACCCTAACTGAATTTGTTTAGGCTGGTCCCCTCCTTTGAAAGCTTCTTCACATGTCTTGCACATGTGTTTTTTTTCACTTTCCTAACTGACTATTATTTATGGTTCATTTGGTAATGTTTACTTATTGTCCCAAGGATCCTCACTATGTCCTCCAGCATTGTTTAACCTACATGATCATTGGAAATGATCATGTGCTATGGTACTAGGCTTGACACTTGGATGCCTAATACTTTGTGTGCAAATACTAAAAAATAAATGTTTTTAGATTAGGGTCTTCATTGCAGGTTCATTTCTTAAGGAAGCTCATTAATGTTAGAAAATTTGGTAACACCCTTAAAGCCAATATTTTCTAATATGCCCAATATTTTACTTTTTTGGGTATTATATAGAAATTGGCTAATACCACTTAGCCAATTTTCTATACTATGCCCAACATTTCTCAATATTGGGCATTGGGATACGTATGTACCACCAATATGCATCCTTAAAGACCTATTGGTTTCTTCACTAGACATGTAATTTTTCGGAATGTTACAGCTAGTTCTCCTCATTCTTTCCCCGCCTTTTCGTACTAGTTTTTAAGCGATCTACCTATTTTCTTGGTTGATTCCAACACTCTAAGTTATATCTAAACATCACGAAATCATCCATAAGCATGAGATCATGAAAATTGAATCCATAATCCAATTCAAGGAAAGTAAGGATCAAATAATCATGTCTAGAAGTCAAGGAGCAAGTAAAAGCAAAGTTCTTAAAAGTTTTCAAGAGTTTTTAGCAATGTTTTAACTTTTTTTAGAAGACTAAAGAGTTGAGTTTAGTAAAGAATGATGTTGAAGTTCTTTCCTCAAAGAAGTATATGTGAACTTTGAACTCCCAAAGAGGTTTAAAATAAATGATTTCACATTTAAATAAGAACGGAAGCTGGGATTTTCAAAGAGCCTTCGGGCTAGTTGTAATAAAAGAGGTATAGATTCCTGAAATAAAGGATGCACGAAAACTAAGATTGGAGCTAGGATTTGAGCACTAATCCTAATTCATAAAAAAATTCTTTTAAAACATAAGAGCCAGTATATTTTGGGAGTAATATTGGGCATTCAATTGGGGACGAACATAAGTTTAGTAACTCACATCTCCATAAAACCATGTAGCCACCACGGGTACAAAAGGTTCGTACTTTTTGGATGATTACTTTTAACTCTAGACTAGTAGATCCATTAGGAAGTTTAGGTCTTACACCTTTGGTCGGGTATAGAATGCGTTGGCATCCTGAGGTAGATCGTTGTATCATCTCTGTATCTCTTTTGTTATGGTTGTCGGTTAGAGAAACTCCCAAAGAAGTCATTGTATTTTATATACACAATTTATTTGTATTTTTGCATACATTTAAGAGTTAATTGTATCTTTGCATACACACAGAGTTTAAGCATGTTCTTAGACAGTTTTTATTTATATTGCACTTGCTATAAAATCGTTTTATTTTGAAATGAGTCCAGTATAAAGAGGGGCGGTGTTAATCAATAGTGCAAGAAAATTTTCATGCACATAGAGATTTTAATTAATAAGTTGAACACTATTCTACATATATAGGTGACTGAGACTTCCAATTGCCGAATTCTGCGTCTTTGACTTGTTTGTCAAAAGCATCAAAAGGTGTGAGAACCAATCTATTAGGAGGAGGCAATAGATTCTATGGAAAGGGAGGATGCCTTTGTCAATTGGTTCTGTATCGATTTTTAAACAAATTTGTTGAATAGAGTACATAGTTGTATGTCGATTCTTTAAGGTGTGCTACTAGTATTAGGTACATTTGGTATCATAGGGCGGATACTTGTCTATAGCTTGCATTTTGCATATCCAATCTTGTGATTTAGGAGTGACAAAGTTAAGAATGAGTCTATGTGCCATATGGGGCTAACCTGCAATTATCATATACTATTATAACTGGGAAGCTACAACCTTCAAAGTTGGATTGCCATTTCGCCCTCTACTAAATCAAATAAATGAATTTATTTTTAAATATTAATATTTAATTATATATTGCTAGAATACGAAGTCCAACAACTACACTTAAATTTTTTACTTATGACATTGTAATTATATTTATAATTAATTAGGTTAAAATAAATTAGAGTAGAAAACAATAATGTATGAAACTCTTCGAATTTTCAAGTTAACAGAAATTTATTTATTATGAAAAAATAATGTGTGGAACTCTTCAAATTTTGTGATTCTTTGAATTTTGAAACTAAAATAAATTTACCTATCACGATTCAAGTGTCCCATTAGATAATTTTTGTAGCTGAAAAAACAAATATCACTATAAATACAAATTAATAGCTTCCTACGTCATCACATTCTTTTCTTTTCTATCATTGACTATTCTCTTTTCTTCTTCCTAGAGTATGATATTAGATACATGTTGTGGAGAAGCTAACTAGGGAGAAGAACAAATTGCTTCATTCGGAAATTAAAAGACAAACTTTCTAACAATATAGTTCAACCGTTAAACTTAACAGTATAAGATATGACACATACATTCCTTTAGATCTTTTTTTTTATGTTAGATTATGATTATTAAGTTTTTATTTTTCGTTTTGTAGTTAAGGTATAGTAGTCCAAAATGGATTGAGTATGCAATCCATATTTTTATTTAATTATGTAGTATTTATCATTTGATGATTTTTTTTGTTTTAGGTGTTATTATACTTTTAAGTGCTATTTAATTGCCAAAAACTTCTACAAATACATGATGAGTTTGATAATACATGAGTAGTTTATGCAAAATATGTTTTTTTTTTAAAAAGAGAAGTAATTTAAATAAATACATAATAGTGATGTTAGAGGGAAATAATAATGATTTTAATATAACTCATAATAGAGCATGTGCCTAAAACTAGTTAAAAACATGCACATGAACATGCTACTATGTATTTGTAGTGATGGTAAGAAGAAACATTTAAAAAATTTAAAAGTTAGAGAATGCTAAAATTGTGTTTGTAACATACCTAGATATTATGAAAAAGATTTTTTTATGATTTTGTCATAAACTATATTTTATCTAGTAGGGTCTTCTTTGTCCTGAACATTTATTGGTATGAATAATAGTTTGATGCCATTAGACTTTTTAGCTCAAGATAAAGCCACATATAATTGGTCGATCATGATAAAACGTAGTTTCCGTAGATAAATGCTAACAAATTCTAATGACATAATACATAAACATGACAATTAACTTGGCTTCGACGAACAACAATGTCCTCCAACTATGAGTGTTCACAAGTAGACACTTAATTTGTATAAAATTGTACAAGTACATACACATATCCTACACAACATAATACACGTATGACATCACATAGAACACAAAATTATCATGTAGCCTGTCATATAGGATGAATTTGTGTATTTGTTTGATTTTATAACAGTTTACGTTCCAAATTGTGCACACACAAAGTTTAAAGGTCATTGTTTTCGGCTGACACAAAGTTAAGGTCATGTTTATGCTATTTGACTAATTAAAAAGTAACTAAGTTATTGTCAAGATTTTTAGTAGCCTTTTACGCATGCAATTTATTAGGAGTAGGAGTCTTAATTTAATTGCAGTTACTCGATTAGTAGGTCATCAGATAGTGCCCTATTTTCTCTCTTTGTTTGTTGTTTTTCAAGTGCTATTAAAATCTAGTACACTAATTTTAAGAGAAATAATAAATACTCAAGTTTCTCTGTGCTTTTCTTCTTATTGTATTATCTTTATTTGTCTATTGTCCCATCAATTTTGTTATCAGAGCTTAAATCCAAGTTAGAATCCATCTTGTAATAAATTAGGGATATTGGTAGAGTAAGAGAAAAAAATAGTGAAATATTGTGAAATCTTTCTTGAAGACAGCAAAAAGTTCCCGTGGCAGGGAATGACACAGCAGTATCGTAGTAGCCCATGATTTAGATTTTCAGAGGGGAGAATTATCAATAATGGAGTCTTGAGATGAAGTCTCTTTTCAAGTTTGAAGAACTGTGGGATGTAGTTGAAACTGGAATATCATATGGAAATGCAAACCAACTGAGAAAACATCGAAAAACATACTCGTAAGCTCTTTTCATGTCGACTAGGTCATGGTGGTGGCAGAGGTAGAAACTAAGTTGGTGAATCACGTCAATACAAAAGCACAATTCTATGTCGATGCTGCAAGAAATTTATCCATAACGAAGTTGATTGTTGGACGAAGAAGAAAGACGAGTAGAAGGAAGCCAATTCCACTCAATATGTGAAAGAATAAATAATTTATTTGTGACTCTTTCCCCACTAACTAAAAGTGATAATTTTGTGTGGTTCATTGATAGCAGATGCTCCATTCACATGTCAAGTTTGAAGTCCCTATTTAGAGATCTTGATGAGTTACAGAAAAACTGAGGTTCGACTTGGAGATGACAAACATGTGCACGTAGAAGGGAAATGTATTTTTGAGATTAAAATTGTCCAAGGTAATGTGAAACTTTTATATGACGTGCAATATGTTCCACTTTGGCTCACAACCCGTCAAGTGTTGGTCAATTGATGACTAGTGGATAATCAGTTGTGTTTGATGATCAAGCATGTGATACTAAATATAAGAAATCAGGACGCACCATATATAGCACATGTATCTATAACTAAAAAAAAATGTCCCCCTTTGATATTTCAAGTGTTGGAAATATTGCCTTAGTTGTCAATGGAAAGAACGAGACTAATCTGTGGCACTTATGTAATGGACATTTAAATGTTAATGGGTTGAAACTTTTGGTTCAAAAATATATATTTATTGGTTTGCCAAAAATCAATGAACTTTACTTGTGTGAAGGATGTATTTATGGGAAGCAAGACAAGAAATCATTTCCGGTAGGAAAATCATGGAGGGCTACAACTTATCATGAACTTGTGCATGCTAACTAATTTGGGCCAATAAAAATTGAATCCCTCGGTGGAAGTCGGTATTTTTTATGTTTACTAATGATTACAACCGTTTTAGTTGGGTTTATTTCTTTACATTCTAATCAGAAACCTCTGAGAATTTCAAGAAATTTAAAGCATTAGCAGAGAACCAAAGTGGCAAGAAGATAAAATCACCCTGCATCGATAGAGGTAGTGAATTCTTGTCTAAAGAATTTTATGTATTTTGTGATGAGAATGGAATTCTCAGGGAACTTACAGCACCATACACACCGGATCAGAATAGTGTGGCCGAATGAAAGAACCGGACGGAAGTGGAAATGGTGAGAAGCTATATTAAAGAAAAGGGTCTACCAGATTATTTTTGGGAGAACCTGTTGCAATCATTGTTTATTAAATGTCTAGAAGCTCGCTGAAAGAAAAAGGGCCTACCAGATTACTTTTGGGGAGAAGCTGTTGCAACCGCAGTTTATCTTCTAAAAATTCTCTCCAACAAAAAATGTTTGGAACACGACATTTCCTGAATCTTGGAATGGTAAGAAGCCACAGGTAAGCCACTTAAGAATTTTTGAATAGCATATGCTTTGGTTAATTTTCATTTGAAGCTTGATGAAATATCTCGAAAATGTATTTTCGTTAGCTATAGTCTTCAATCCAAAGCATATCGTCTATATAATTTCATAAGTATCAAAATGATTATAAGTAAAAATGTTGTATTAATTGAGGATGCCTTTCAAAACATTTATTCAAAGAATTTGAGATCAAATTGTATCTACTGATGAAGAACCTGCAGCAGCAGATCCTACTCTTGAAAACTTTCCTAGTGACCAACAACAGCTGCAACACTTGACGACTCTTCTGATGAGCCACTTCCACTAAGACGATCAACAAGAGAAAAGAAATCAAATCTCTGTTATTCTAACAATGTAAAAACTTCTTGTTAATTTGCTTTGCTTGTTTTAGATCCTGTTTGTTATGAAGAAACAAAAAAAAATGAATGGAAGAATGCTACGGTAAAAGATATGCAAGCAATTGAAGAAATTCTACGTGAGAGTTAGTTTATTCACCTGAAGAAAGGAATGTGATAAGTCTCAAGTGGGTATTTTAAACAAATTAGTGCAGTGAAGATTGGAGCATTCAAAAGCAAAAGCTTGTCTCATGAAAAAAGGATATTCAGAACAACTAGGTATAGATTTTGAAAAAACTTTTTATCATGTTGTACGATTTGAAACAATGAGAGTTGTTTTAGATTTGGTGCACAATTGTGTTTGTCGGTGTATCAATATGATGTGAAATCCGCTTTTTGAATGGTGATCTAGAAGACGAGGTATACGTTTCACGAACCCAGATCTTTGTTATAATGGCAATGAGAACAAATCCTACAAGCTAAGAAAAACTCTTTATGGGCTAAAGCAAGTTCCGCGTGTGTGGTGCAACAAAATTGATTCGTTCTTTCAGGATAGTGGATTCACGAGAAGTGAAAATGTTCCCACATTGTAGTTAAAGAAGTAAGTAATCAAGGATAAAGATGAAATTTTTATTTCTCAAAAGAAATATGCAAAGGATCTTTTGGAAAAAATTCATATGATGAACAACTACACCTATGAATATCAATGAGAAGTTGCAGCATGTAAATGAAACTGAGAAATCAAATCTGAGATTGTTCAGAAGTCTAGTTGGTGTCTTAAATTATCTAGCGCACACTATACCGGACTTTGCATTTTATGTTAGTGTTGTGTCAAGATTTTGGCAGAGTCCGACAAAGCAACATTTAGATAGTTATTATGCAGGCTATTTTGACGATTGAAAAATAACTTTGGCTTTGGTACTAGCGCAGTGACATGAAGTTCAAATAAGAAGAATACAGTAGCTTTGTCAACGTTTGAGGCCAAGTATACAACAAGTTTAACAACACAACAAGCTTTATAACTCCGCAAACTACTTGCAAATTTTAATTATGAGCAACATAAGTCTATTGAGTTTTTTTTTTTGATAGAAAGTCAGCAATTGCTATGGCAAATAATTCATTTTTTCATGGGAGAATCAAGATCATTGATGTGCAATATAACTTCAACAGGAGATTCGTAGCTGATGGAAGAATAGTGCTGAAATTCTGCGGCACAAACGAGCAAGTACCGGACATATTTAGGAAGTCTCTTCGTTAGGCTGAGCATGAATTTTGAAGTTGCAGTTAAAGAGTATGTGATTTTTGAATCAAGGAAAAGTTTTATTTGTCTGACTAAGTTATTGTTAATATTTTAGGATCCTTTTACGTATTCAGTTTATTAACATTAGAAGTCTTAATTTAGTTGTAGTTAGTCAATTAGAAGGTCATGGGATAGTGCCCTATGTTCTCTCTTAGTTTGTTTTTTTACAAGTGCTATTTAAAATCTTGTACGCTAGTTATCTGAGAAATAAGAAATACTGAAGTTTCTCTCTAATTTTCTTCTTATTGTATTATCTTTGTATATCTTTTGTGTCAACAATTTATGCATTATGTCAATTTTCATATTCGACCTTGTGCTTTATTTATAGTAATGACATAACATGGTCGTATAAAAACTTGTGTTCTTTTGAACTGAAGAGACAATCTTTCATCTTGTAATGTTAGTAGGGGAATGCATGAAATAAACACATGTTTGTTTTTAAAATCTCCATTGGATATTGTAACATTAATGGAATGACTTTTGAAATTATTACATATTAAATGTGTTCCATCACATAAACCATCAGAAGGATTAAAGTTATGTAATTGCAGTTTTGGACAATTTTATTGTAACATCAATCTATAAGGAGGTAAACCTGCAGGGTTTAAATTGTGCATAAAATTTTCATATTCACTTTGATCTTTCGGATCAATTATCTCATCAAAAGCTTGATAAATTTTTGGAGTTGTCAAATTTTGAAATATTAGCATATTTTTGATCTCATAGACAAAGTCATTTTTTGTTGTTAAGATGATGCAAGAACTAACGATTGAAGTATTTGAATGATATACACACAAATTTAGATAAGCAACTTTAAATAAATGGTGCAAAGATTTTTATTCGTTAGTGAATGGAATAATTAAAGAATTGAGAATAGTGATTTCTTTTCTTTATCATTTGTTTTTGAACAATTAGTACCAAATTCCATGAAATATTCATAGAAAACACGATCATACATTCCGCACATGTTTTCTGATAATTTTAATTTTTCAAGATAAGGCTAAAATTTGAAGCATAGTAAGATTTCATAGATAAGATTTTATTTTTTACCACTACAGAAAATATGAAGAGTTTTTCCGAAATTTCTACTAAAAACAACTTTACCACCAAATATTATGTTGTTTTTCATTAAGTCTTTATAAAAAAATCTAATGCTTCAATTAATTTTTTTGTCCATTGATATTTCATCCCACAAACTACAACCGGCAGAGAAATCAGCCTAATCTATCGGTTCACAATTTCAAGTAGCACATTGTTCATTAACAATACCTCAACAAGTACAGATCAACCTTAATTAAGTATCATGTTGATCAATCTATGTTCAAATAGTTTCGAGTCCACATTACAAAGCAAATAATGACTAACTGGAGTTGCACCTCAACATATAATTATTATATCATCATTGTGTTCCACAATTAAAGTCTCAAAAACATAAATTAAAGAAAACATAATTAATAAAGTGCGGTGCAATTTCTTATTGACTTATACATGTGTGTCTTATGATACATGATAGCCGCTGAATCTCATACATGAATTCATAAGGGATGCACAAGGTTTAGGTTACCACTTGAATAAACCTCGACATCAATCTCACTTTCTAGAAGAAACCTCGACATTAATGTCATTCTCCAAAAGAAACTTTGACATAACTATCACTCGTCGAAATTATTTCTCATTGACATCACCAAAACAAAACTCGTCAGAACCACAATAGATCTTGGCATAATGTTTTAAACCAATACAAATAGGCCTGCTCAGACAATGATGAGAAGATAACACCTCCATAATGTAATGCCCGGAGTCTTAACCGTGGACGTGGCGAAAAATCGAAGATCATTGCTGGCCCCCACATGAACCCTTGTCCTGGCTACTTAACTGAGCGGAAAACTATGATAACTCAGATAAAGAATTTAAGTCATTCTCATAACATAACTTAATAACTTGTCTTGGCCAGAACGACACTTAAGTCTCAATACTGTAAAATACGAAGTATAAGATAAAGGAGACTCCAAAATTGAAGTACTACATTGTCTATGAAGCCCTTAAACTAACTGAATGGATGTTGGGTAAGACCCCACAACATCCTAAAGAACTAAACTAATAAAGAAAATGAAAGGAAGTCCTACAAAATGCAAGGAGGCTCACCACTAACTCTGGAGCTTGCACCAGACCAACAAAATGCTGTGTGCTAATCCTGGTTACTTGCATTTGCATCAAACGATGATGCAGGCCAACTGACATTTGTACAGTGAATGTACGAGTATGCAAGTTAGAATGTTAAACACATCTATTAAGCTTGAAATTGATTAAGGATGAACTTACGTTGACTTTGCTTGACTCACAAGATAACAACTCAATTTATATATATATATATATATACATATATATATATACATATATATATACATACATATATATCGCTGATATACTAGTATAAACACTTAATTCATTAAAGATAAAATAATAATAAAATCAACTTTAATTATGTATGAAAGTAATATATTTTTTATGTGAGTTTCTCCAACTGACAACCATTTTGAGTCTAAGTGGTGATACAACGTCTCGTCCACGCTGCCAGAACTATCCTATACTTTGTCGTCACATAGAACATCCTCAACCTAGTGGATCCACTGTTTAAACTTACGTGATCTTATACTTTGTCGTCACATAGAACATGTTAATACCCACGATCACTACATTATTTACATAGGGACTTGAGTTATCTTAACTCTCATCTCCACATCGGTGCTCAATACTACTCCCAAAATGTACTTTAGCTCATGCTTTTAAAAGTTTCTCTTTCCTCTTAGTTGATATTATTTTCTGAACTCTTTTATCTTTAAAAAGCTCCTCTTGGAATCAATATTCCCCTTTTATTCAAAAACTCTTTTGGAACTCTAAATTTCTTCTTTACATAAATGTAAAACCATTCATAAACTTCCTAGGGAACTTTTTCTTTATACCTTTTCTAGAAATAAAGTCAGCCTTCACTCTTTTCCTTAACTCAAACTTGAGACTTAAAACAAAGTTAAAAATGTTTAAGTAAGACTCTAAGAACGTTAAAAAGCTTTACTTTAACTCAATTCATAGCTTTGGACTTGACTTCTTAACTTTATTAACCTTAATTCTAACTTTGCTTGAATTGGATTATGAATTGAAGGATCATGATCACACGTTTATGTATAATTTCATGATGCTTAGATGTAATTTCGAGTGTTTGAATCAACTAGGAGTGATAGATACATCACATAGGAACTAGTATGGAAAGATAGGGAAAGAACGGGGTCTCCAGGTGACCTTGGCGCTCTAAGAGGCACAGAACGCTTGAGCCTGATGAATGGAATCTTGTCTTAGGCGCTCTGGCTGGAGCAGCATGCCAGAACCTGTCAGATAGAGTCTGTCTTGAGGGGCTCTGGCAGGCGCGGCGCCCCAGGGTTGTTAGACTAGATTTTGACTTTTCTTCTTGGTTTTCAATCTCTGAACCTCCTAAACGTTCATGTATCTTCCCCAAAAAAACATACAATCAATAATATACTCATTACTCAATATATTAGACCCAAAAATAGTCCAAAAGCATGAATCAAAACTGCTAGAAATGAACTACAATTCAACCAACAAGAATTTCACCAATTTTTGTCAAGAACTCCCATATTCAACATTCCATATACTCTAAATTGCTGAATTAAAACAAATTGGGTGTGGGTGACAGTACCCAACACCGAACGATCTTACATACCACGATGAGGATCACCCCCAATGAAATCCATAGAATGATCTTGGCAGTCTTGGACAATTCTTGATCTTCATCTTCTTTTCTCTTTTTTCCAAAGCCCTAAGCGTTCTTAATATTTGTTTAACTGAATTGGGACTTGGTCTTTACCTCTAAATAACCCTTAAAGTGAATTATAGAATTCTAGAATGAAAATACAAATTTCTCCTTACTAAAATCTGAATTGGATTTTCATTAGCTCAACATCTCAACTTCAGAAAGGCATATCTCTGTTATATGACATTGGATTTTTGCAAACTTGGCGGCATTAGAAATATATTCCCAAGGAATTTACAACCATATAAAGAAATCAACTAAAATTCTCCTGATCTTACAGTTATGTCCATTTGAATGTTGCAAAAACTCACTTTTTAAAGCCGGAAATTTTCCAAATTTCCCTACTTATTCCCAAATTTGATTATTCTTTGATGCTTAGATTATTATTAGTTAATTAAAATTACAAGATGTTACAATATCTCCCCCTTGGTAAATTCTTCCTCGAATGAGAATTTTTTCACTAAGCTATAGGTAGTAACATTATTACAGCACTCAACAACAAAAGCAAGTAATAACATGCTTACAGATAGTCTTATAAAGTGCTAAGAAGAGTATTTAATACCTTGATATTCATTTTATCTGGATTCAAAGAGATGTGGATATCTCTTCTTCATATCCTCCTCGGCTTCCCAAGTCGCTTCTTCAATGAATTGGTTCCTCCAATGGACCTCAACTGATGGAACTTCCTTTGTCCTCATCTTGCAAACTTGACGATCCAAAATTTGAACCGAAACTTCTTCATAAGAGAATTTATCTTTTATCCCAACGCTCTCAGTTGGTAAAATCAGTGAAGGATCACCCAAGAACTTTTTTAACATAGAAATATGGAATACTGGATGAACCACTGGTAACTCATGGGGTAGCTCTCACTCATTAGCTACATTGCCCACTCTTTTTGAGATTTTGTAAGGTCCATTATATCAAGGTCTAAGTTTCCCCTTCTTACCGAACCTCATAACACCCTTCATGGGTGAAACCTTAAGATACACCCAATCGTCCACCTCAAACTCTAATGGTCTTCTCCTAACATCTGTGTAGGACTTTTGGCGAATTTATGCCGTATTCAATCTTTCCTGAATCACTTTCATCTTATAAATAGATTGTTGAACTAGATTTGGTCCTATCAACCCTGCTCCACCAACTCCGATCTACCCAATAAGAGATCTGTATCTTCTCCCATAAAGAACTTCATAAGGAGCCATTTGGATGCTCAAATGGCAACTATTTTTATAAGAGATTTGAATGAGAGGTATGTGATCATCCTAATCCCCCTTGAAGTCGATCACACAAGATCTTCACATATCTTCTAAGGTCTGGATAGTACGCTCTACTTTTCCATCTGTCTTAGGATGAAAAACAGTGCTTAAGTTCACCTTTGAAACCAAACTTTTCTGGAAAGATTTCCAGAACGGAGCAGTAAATTTTGCACCTCTGTATGAAATAATTCAGAACTTCATAAAGTCTATTCACTTCTTGAAGGTACAAATTGGCATAATCCTCTACGAATAGGTAGCATTTATCGGGAAGAAATGGGTTGACTTTTCATTCTATCGACAATCACACAAATAGAATCATGTTACCTTAGAGATCTTGGAAAGCCTGTGATGAAGTCCATATTAATCATCTCTCACTTCTACTCCGGAAGTTTTATGGAATGAACCAAACCTCCAGGCCTTTGGTTATCCACTTTCACTTGCTCACAATTTGAGTTGTTGGCTACGAACTCTGCATTATCTCTGTTCATGCCTTCCCACTAATAAACCTCTCTCAAGTCGCGGTAAATCTAGGTAGAACCCGGATGAATAGATTATTTTGATATATGAACATCCCCCAAGATCCTCTCTTGGAGTCTATCCACCTTAGGTATACATAATTTGCCTTTGAACGTCAGCGCACGATCTCCCCCTTGTTTAAAAGCCAATACCCTCTGCTTATGGACACTTGCCTTCAAACCAAGCAAAATAGGGTCTTGCTCTTGCTTCTGTTTCACCTCTTACACTAAGGACAACTCCGCCCTATTGGTCACCACTATGCCTCCTCCTATGGAATCCATAAGTCTAACTCCCAAATGTGCAAGTTTTTGCACATCTTTAGCTAACTCTCTCTTCCCTTCTTCGAGATGGGAAGTACTTCCCATGGATAACTTCCTTAAAAAAATTAGCAACCATATTAGCCTTACCTTGGTGGTAAAGAATACCCATGTCATAATTTTTGACTAATTCCAACCATCTTCTCTGTATGATATTGAGCTCTTTTTGGGTGAACACATATTAGAGGCTCTTGTGATAAGTGAATATATCAACATGACCACCATACAAATAGTGACATCATATCTTCAAAGCAAACACTATTGCAGCCGATTCTAAGTCATGAGTTGAGTAATTCTTCTCATAAACCTTCAACTGTCAATAGCCATAAGCTATAGCCTTGTCATTTTGCATCAATACACATCCAAAGCAAACTCTTTATGCATAACAATCCACAAAACCTTGAGTACCCTCTGGTAAGGTCAAAACTGAATCGGTAGTCAGTCTCTTTTTCAACTCTTGAAAGCTTTTGTCACAATCTTCAACCCATTTAAAGTTGACTGTTTTCTAAGTTAACTTGGTCAAAGGAGAAGAGATAGATGAAAATCCTTCAACAGATCTCCTATAATAGTCAGCCAAGCCCAAGAAACTCCTTACATCTATTGTAGATGTGGGTCTAGGCAACCTCTGGATTGCTTCAATCTTCTGACTTTCAACTGTTGTTCCTTCACCTAATATAATTTGACCTATGAATGCCACAGACTTAAGACAAAACTCAAACTTGGTGAACTTGACATATAGCTCCTTATCTCTCAAAGTCTGGAGAAAAATCCTGAGGTGACTAGCATGATCTTCTTCATTCCTTGAATTGAATAGTATGTCGTCAATGAAAATGATGACAAACAGATCTAAATAAGATTTGGAGACTATTCATAAGATCCATGAATGTTGCAGGTGCATTAGTCAAATCAAAGGACATAACAGAAAATTCATAATGCCCATACCTTGTTCTAAAATTTGCCTTTGGAATATCACATTCCCTTATTTTCAATTGATGATAGCTTGATCTGAAAAAAATCTAAAGCACCCTAAAGTTGATTGAAAAGGTTATCTAAACTTGGAAGAGGATATATATTATTGATGGTCACCTTATTCAATTGGCAGTAATCTATACACATACTAAGGGACCCATTTTTGTTCCTTACAAACAAGACTTCAGCGACCCAAGTTGAGAAACTAGGTCTAATGAAGCCTTTATCTAACAAATCTTTCAATTGTTCCTTTAGCTCTTTTAAATTTGGTGGTGCTATTTTGTGTTGTGGAATAGAGATCAGACGAGTATCTGGGATGATGTCTATGCCAAATCCATCTCTCTTTTAGGAGGGGCTTTGGGTAAATCATCAAGAAAGACTTCTGGAAACTCATGGGAACTGACTTAATGGAAGGTACCTCAATACTTAAGTCATTATCTCGAATTAAGTGATAAGTTCTCACCTTAAGGTTTAAATGACCCTTACGCACTACTAAACTACTAGCCCACTCTATGAGTTGCTCATTTGAAAATTAAAACTTGGCCACTCGATTTTTGTAATCTATTGATGCATAACAGGCATGGAGCGAGTTCATACTTAGCATGACATCGAAATATACAATGTCTAATTCTACAAGATCAACCATGGTGTTCATCTGATTAATGGAAACAGGACTATCACAATAAACTCTTTTCGCTAGAATAGACTCCTTAACAGGTGTAGAAACACAAAAGAATTCACAAAACATTTCATGAAGGATTTCAAATTGATTTGTAACATAAGGAGTTACAAAGGATAAACTGGCTCCGGGGTCTAACAAAGCATAAAAATCAAAAGTAAAGACTTTGATCATACTCGTGACAATATCTAGAGAGTCCTTTTGATCTTGGTGGCTATTGATTGCATAAAGACGGTTTGCCTTTTCGCCGGTACAAAAGGTGGCTCCTCTAGGTGCAGCCCTGTCTGGTTGAGAAACTAATAAAGATTGAGCTCTATTGCCTGGATATCCACCACCTTGCTTATTGTTGGGGCACTTTCTTATTAAGTGAACCTCTTGACAACACTTGTAACAACTTGTGTAGCCATCATGACAATTTCATGGGTGGGTTCTACCACACTTATTACATGCAAGAACCCTACTTTCTCCTTTCACCACACCTTGAGACTGAGATGATCTAGACATGAAATTCTGCGAATTTTGACAACTATACTCACCTCGGTTCTTGTGTGCAGGTGCACTAGCAAGTGATGGTGCTTACCCATTTGGTTTCTGAAATTGTGGTCGACTTAAACAACCTTTTTGTTTGCAAGACTCATTCCCTGTCTTTTCCTTTTTGTTTTGATACTCCTCTTTGTCACTCATCTTCTCCTCTTCAACTTGATGCACAAAACCATAAGCTTAGATATTTCCATGTCACCAATCAAAATGGAGGCCCTACCTTCCTTACTTGAAGTACGACCCAAACTGACAACAAACAAGCTCATTATGCTCCTTATGTCCTTTACAATCTAGAGAGCATAGAGAGATGGTTGGGTGAATTTCAAATTATACTCATGAACACTCATGTAGTCTTATTTCAAGGTGAGGAACTCTCGTACCTTTGCTTCCATTAGTTCTCAGGGTAAGAACCTCCATAAGAAGGCTTCTTAAAAGAAAGCCCAACTTGGATGTGGTGCATCCTCAACTCTACCTTCCTTCCATTAGTCGAACCAAGTTCTAGCCACACTCTTCAGTTTGTATGCAGCTAATTCAACCTTTTCAACATCAACCGCATGAATTACCTCAAACACTTTCTTCAACTCTTCTATAAAGTTTTCTGGATCCTCAATAATTCTTGATCTAGTAAAGCTAAGAGGATTCATTTGTAAAAACTCACAAACCCTCGAGGTGTCATCCCCTTCTTGTCGAGATTCTGTGTGTAGCACGACTTGGTTGGTTACTACTTCACTTAACATCCGGATAACTTCATGAAATTCGCAATTGTAACCTCTCTTTGGGGTTGCACACTCGATGTATTAGGAATCTCTTGTTCATCAACATTTTCGTGTTGGTCGAAATCTGATTGCTCTTCGTAGAGACATAATGATCTGAAAATACGCTTAATCACGAATTAGAGAGAGACTTTTAGAGATAAACTCTATGCATGAAAAGAATATGAAAGAAGTGACACATTTCAAAATGTTGTAGCCTACTAATCATAGATGTGGCGCGCTTCACTAAGACTCTATAGGCACGGCTTCATAGACTCCATAGTACTCTTGAATTCTATGCTCTGATACGAAGTTTTCAATGCCTGGAGCCTACACCCTGGACATGGCCGACACTCGAAGACCATTTTTGGCCCCCAAGAGAAACGTTGGCCTGCCTACTTAACTCTCTGGAAGACTATTCTTACTCAGATAAAGAATATAAGGCATTCTCAAAACATAAGTTAATAACTTGTGTTGGACAAAATGGAACTTAACTCTCAAGATAATAAAATACGAAGTATAAAATAAAGGAGACTTCAAAACTAAACTACTACATTGTATATGAACCCTCTAAATTGACTGAAATAGATGTTGGGGCAGACCCCACATCATCCTAATGAACTAAACAAATAAAGAAAATGAAAGGAAGTCCATAAGAATGCAAAGAGGCTCACAATTGACTCTAGAGCTAGAATAGGCTCAACGAAACATTGTGTGCTGATCTAGGTTACCTGCGTTTGCTTCATAAGACGATACAAGACAACGGACATCAATACATCAAATGTAAGAGTATGTGAGATTGAATTTTAAACATATCTACAAATCTTGATTAGAATTAAGGATGAACTTACCTTGAATTTACTTGACTCACCCGATAACAAGTCAATGTAAAACAATAAAGACATAGGCAAGATATATATAACTAATAAAAGAGTGTAAACACTTAATTCATTAAAGATAAACCAATAATAAACTAAACTTTACATATATATATCAATGTAATATAATTTCTAGGTGAGTTTCTCTAACCGACAACCACCACTATGATCCTAAGTGGTGATATAATATCTCATCCACGCTGTCCGAATTGCAGTATACCTTGTCCTCGCATAGAACATTTTCAACCTAGTGGATCCACTGTATAAACCTACGTGATCATCTAAAAAGTATGACACGTTAATACCCATGCTGGCTACATGGTGTACATGGGGACTTGAGTTATATGAACTCTCATCCCCACATTAGTGCTCAATACTACTCCCAAAATCTACTTTAGCTCATGCTTCTGAGTTGAGATAATTTGCTCAAGTCTTTTAGCTTTAGAAATATCCTCTTGGAATCAATGTTCCCCTTTTAGTTTCCTCTTGACTTAAATGTAAATACATTTATAAACTTCATAAGGAATACTTAGTTCCCTTTTTCCTTTTTGAGAAATGAACTCAACTTTTACTCTTTTCCGTTACTCAAAATTGAGCCTTAAAACAAAGTTAAAAATGTATAAGTAAGACTCTAAGAACTATTGAAAACCTTTATCTTAACTCACTTCATATCTTTGGACTTGACTTCTTAACTTTTTTAAACTTGATTCTAACTTCCCTTGAAATGGATTATGGATTCAAGAATCATGATCTCATTTTTATAAATGATTTCATGATGTCTAGATGTACTTTATAGTGTTGTTATCAACTAGGAATGATAGGTACATCCGTTAGGAACCAGTACGGAAAGATAGGGAAAGAATGGGGTCTCAAGGTGACATTGGCGCTCTGAAGAGGCGCGAACGCCAGAGCATGATTGACAGACTCTGGTTCGAGGCGCTCTTGCTGGCGTGGTGCGCCAGGTCCTGTCAGACAGAGCCTATCAAGAGGGGCTCTAGTAGGTGCGGCACCCTAGGGGTTGTAAGACGGGATTTTTGACTTTTCTTATTAGTTTTAATCTCTAAACCTCCTAAACATCCATGGATATTTACCCAAACACTTAGAATAATTAATATAGTAAATACCCAATATATTAGACCCCAAAATAGTCCTAAAACATTAATAGAACTACTAGAAATGAACTACATTTCTACCAACAAGAATTTCACAATTTTTCCACAAGAACTCCCATATTCAACATTACATATACTCTAACTGGATGAATTGAAACAAATTTGGTGTGGGTGATAGGAACCAACGCCGAATGATTTCACATACCTCGATAGGGATCACCCCTGATGAAATCCACCCAACGATCTTGGCGTTCTTTGGCAATTCTTGATATTCCTCTTCTTTTCTCTTTTCTTCCAAGCCCTGAGCGTTCTTAATTTTTATCAAAGTTAATTGGGACATGTTTTTTACCCCTCAATAACCATTAAATTGAATTTAAGAAATACCATAATGAAAATTCAACTTTGACCTTATGAAAATCTGAATTGGATTTTCCTCGGCTCAACAACCAAACTTTTGAAAGACATATATCCCTCATACAACATCGGGTTTACGCAAACTCAGAGGCATTGGAAAGATCTTCCCAAGGTATTTTAAACCATATAAATTCCTCGTCGAAAATTCTCCTTAGCTGGAAGTTATGGCCGTTTGAAATTGTCCAAAACTCACTTTTGAAATGTTGAAATTTTCCAGATATCCCTACTTACTCCCAAAATTGATTATTCTTGGTTTATTAGCTTATTCTTAGTTAATTCAAGTTAATTAATGTTAATTATGATTAATCAATCACATTGTTTCATTAATAACACATCAATATAACCACTCAAACCATTCACAACATCATACACATCAATTTAACATCGTTACTTATTTAGCATTCCTTTTTTAATCATAGGATTAATCAATATGAACAATTCAATCCATCACTAATTCTCATCACCTCCACAACACATAAAACATGGAAGCTAAAAGACTCGACACGTTTTATCAAAGGTCTAGAAGTTTAGTTGTGTTAAACAATCATCTCTCATCTAAAACACACTATCAGCAACTCTTCTTCATTAAAAATATATTTAGCCAGTATTACCTTCTCATTGTTATTTGAGAGTACAAAAAATATTCATAATATTTTTGGGGCTTTGTTGTTTTTTTTTTTTAATAAAATAAAAAGCAAAGTCAATAGTTTATATGTTTAACGAAGAATATTTAAGTGATACAAGTATGTTAATTAGAGGATATGGTTAGTTGTAGGTTACATAGGGCTATACCAATCCTCTTTAGGCAAATTTGGTGGTAATACTTAGGGTATTTAAGTGAAGGTTTTTGTAGGAATTATGGAATGAAAATAATATCTTTAGAGAATTTTCAAGTTTATTATAGGCTACTTTAGACCACTTGAGATGATTACAACATCAACTGCATCACCATTTTTACTACTCAAAATAGAAAACAAAAAGTCTTACACAAATAACTAAGTACGTGTATCACAATTTACTAGATAAATGTACTACAAAATTTTAAAGAGACTTCTTTAAAAACTAAGAGACAATTTCAGAAGACTAAACATTGATGCATTAATTCCAACACTCCCCCTTAATGCATATGCTTGATAACTCCAATGCGTTCTTAAAGATAGCAATTTTTTTTCTAGGAAGTGCTTTGGTGAAGATGTCATCAAGTTGTTCTCCTGTCTAACAATAATGCAACTGAATTTCACCTTTTTCTTGTGCTTCTCGAATTAAATAATATTTGGTGGAAACATGCTTTGATCGTTCATGGCTAACTGGATTCTTGGCAATTCGATTGCTGAATTGTCAAAATACAGAACAGTCCTTTTTTTTTTTTACCAATGTCTTCAAATATTCTCCTAAGCAAAATAGCTTGATAAGTAGCCTTGGATGCTGAAACATATTCTACTTCAGCACTGGATTGAGCAACAACACTTTGCTTTTCTGATAACAAAGAACAAATACTTGATCCAAATAAGAAAGGATAACCAGAACTACTCTTGATGGCATCTATACTTCCGGTCCAATCACTATAAGAGTAACCTATTAAGTTCAAATCTCCACAAAATTTATACATTATCCCATAAACCATTGTTCCTCTCAAGTAGCATAGAACACACTTTGCAACTCCAAAATACACTTGGCTTGGTTCTTGCATGAATCTGGATAATAAACTAGCAGCAAACTGGCCTTGTTGAACAAATGTTTAGCAAACTTCCAATAAAGCTCCACTAAAGTGAGATATTAGATTTCTTTTCTCCATGTTCTCTAAACTTCTCATTTGCTGCTAATGGTATGGCCACAGACCTGCAATCCATCATTTTGAATTTTTGAAGAATAACTTTAGTATACTTCTTTTGAGAAATAAAATTCCTTCTTTCACTTGAGAAACTTTGATGCCCATGAAATAATTTAGCGACCCAAGATTATTGATTTCATATGCTTGCATCATATCTTTCATGAAATTTTGCATCATCTTTACATCATTTCTTGTAAAGAACAGATCATCTACATAGAGACAAACAATAATAATGGTTTCATGTTCTTTCTTTACATAAAAAGTAGCTTCACTTTTACTTCTCTGAATATTTTTTTTCAAAAACTATGTAGCAATTACATTATACCCTGCTCCTGGAGCTTGCTTCTGCTCGTAAAGAGATTTTTTTAGCATGTATACCTTCTCTTTTGCCCCCTTCAACACAAAATCCTTGAGGTTTCTCTACATACATCTCTTCATCAAGTTTTCCATTCAGAAATGCATATTTAACATCAAGTTGAAATATCTTCCATTTCTTTTGTGAAGCAACAACAATTACAGTTCTAATTGTCTCAAAACAACAACTGGAGAGAAAGTTTCATTAAAATCAATACCTGGTTTTTGCTTGAAGCCTCTAGCCACCAACCTTGCTTTGTGCTTTTTAATATCTCCTTCCTGGGTGAGTTTGATTTTGTAATCCATTTTAGACTTACAACTTCTCTTTCTTTGGGTATAGCCACAAGCTCCTAAGTATTATTCTTTTCAATCATCCGAATTTCTCTATGTCTTTCTTCCAAACATCATGCTTTATTAGTTCTTCAAAATATTCTTGCTCAACACCGGCAAAGTTACATCTTTGATAAATGACACTCACCATTTCTGTTCCTCTTGAAGCGATTCTTCATTATCTGAATCTGGGATTTTCTCCCCCTTGAGAGACATTTTTATCTCTCTCATCCTCTTCTTGATTTGAAGATATGATAGCAATATTCTCTATCTTTTTATCCTCTCAATTCGATGTTTTTTTTTCAATAAAAAATGACCTCTACTAAAAAAAAGTTTGTTAGTATTGACTTTGAGAAGTCTATATCCTTTTGTCACATCACTATAACAAGGAAAGATACATTTTTGACTTTTTTCATCCAAATTTGTTCTTTTCTCATCATGTACATGAGCATAACAAATACACCAAAAATTTTTAAAATGATTTACAGAAGGTTTAATTCCACTGCAAGCTTCAACTAGTGTCTGTTGATTTAGTGTCTTTGTTGGACACCTGTTAAGGATGTGAACTGTTGTATGCACTTCTTTTGCCAAAAAATATTTTGGCAACCCTTTCTCATTCATCATAGTTTTGGCCATTTTAACAATTGTTCTATTTCTTCTTTCAGATACACCAATTTGTTGAGGAGTATACCCTGCTATAAGTTGCTTTTGATTGCCTTCATTTTTTCAATATTCTTTAAATTCTCGACTTGTGTATTCATCTCCTCTATAACTGCAAATGGTTTTGATTCTGCAACCTTTTTTCTTTTCAACAAGAGCTTTAAATTTATTGAATGTAGCAGATGCTTCTGACTTTTCATTCAAGAAATAAACCCAAATCATTGTTGAAAAATCATCAATAAAGATGAGAAAATACCTTTGAATTCAAAGAGATGGAGTCTTCATTGATCCGCAAATGTCGGTATGGATTATTTTCCAAAAGTACACTTTCTCTCTAAGAGGCACCTTTTTTTAAAAGACTTCCTATGTTGCTTTCCCATTATACAACTTTTACATGGATCCACCTCAGTCTGTATCTCAGGAAGGCTTTGCACCATGTCTTTTTGCTTGAGAAGATTCAAACAATGAAAATTCAAGTGACAAAATCCTCTGTGCGAAATCCATGAGTAATGTACAATTTCATTTTTCAATGCATTGTAATGAAATTGCAAAAGGATGTTTCTTTCTATGATCTTTATTTCAACTATGACTTGATTTGACTCAATTTTATCATAAATTCTGCTATAATTATCTCTAAACACAAGAGAATAACCATTTTCCATGAGTTGACCTACACTAAGTAAATTTTCATCCATCTTAGGAACATAAAGAAAATAATGAATTTGCTTATCGATTCCTTTCATGTTGATCGAAATGGTACCTTTACCTTTTGCATCATCGACTATGTCCATTCCCCACTCTCACTTTATTAGTGATGCTATTATTAATTGAGAGGAAAGCCTTTTCAACTCTAGTCATGTGAATACTACAACCACTATCAACATACCATTCATTGCTTTTTGTTAAAGCATCACATTTAGAATCAAACAAAAGGTTTTCTTCCCTTTCTTCCTCTTGTTTTTCACAAAAAATTTCTTGCTCCCGTTACTTGTGCCAAAAATCCTTTTCAATGTGGACAAACACTTTACAAAAGTTACATTGGGGATAGACTTTGTCACCACATTTTTCTGCAGTGTGATTAGACTTATTGCAAACTTTAGAAAAAAGACTAGAGTTTTTCTCACCTTTTTCTTCAACATTCTTGGAAGACCCATCATGATCCTGCTTCTTTTTTGGCTTGTAATTCTTCTTTTGTTGATTTTTTGAGAAATTTTTAGAATGCTCACTTATTTAGACTGGAAAATCGTCTCTTTGGGTTGATCTTCACGAAAAATCATCGCTTCTCATGTGCACGGAATGATCCAACTAGCTATTTGATGGAAAGCTTAGAAAGATCTTACGTCTCCTTAGTGATAGCAACAATGTACTCATACTTTTCTATGCCACTAATTAGAATCTTTTCCTTAACTTGTTGATCAGAAATTGTTTCACCTTGATTTCTCATTTCATTCACAATATTCATGACTATTGTGTAATATTCATCAATTTTTTCAAATTCTATCATCTTCAAATATTGAAACTCTCGTCTAAGAGTTAAAAGATTTATAGTGCGTACCTTTTCTCTTAAACATACCTACATCAGAAAATCTTCTTCATTAAACATCTCTTCAACCACTATTAATTTCTCTCTTTTATTTGCAAGCACAAAAAATATTCAAACTTTCTAGGGCTTTGTTGTTTTTGTGAATAAAATAAAAAGTAAAGTCAATAGTTGATATTTTTAATGAAGAAGAGTTACTTGATACAAGTATGTTGAATATAGGAAATGGTTACTTGGTAATATGGGGCTACACCAATCCTGTTTAGGAAAATTTGTAGTTGTACTTAGGGTTTTAAATTAAGATTTTCAAATAAATAGAGTATATTTCTCAATAAAAATTCTTTCATTTTTTGTGCCTACATTATATGTTTGTGTTAAATTTTTGTTGTTGATTCAATCGTGTGCTAACAATGGCATTCTAATTTAGTACTTTCCAAATGAAAATAAGATTCATTTATTTTTGAAGTGCCTACTCAAAAATAGGATATATCACGAACAATTTTTCTACCTAAGCAAGGTAAGTGTAATGTTGGGTAAATATTCTCAAAAAAGTTTTGAGTACATCAAAAGTAAAAGCCCTAAGTTTAGCATTAAAATTAACAAAAAAAGATTAGTACATATAACTTCCAACCCATCATTTCATCTCTTAAACACACTTAAATCATGAACCTTTTCTTCATCAAACATATCTTCAGTCACTATTACTTGTCTCTATTATTTTCAAGCACAAAAAATATTCAAAAAAAGCAATTAGGTCTTTGTTGTGTTTGTGAATAACAATAACAGTATAGTAAATGACCGATATGTTTAACGAAGAAGAGCTACGTTATTTAAGTTGTTAAATAGAGGACATTATTACGTGCATCATATATGGGTCTACACCAATCCTCTTTACGAAAATTTTGTGCTCTACTAAGGGTTTTTATATTCGATGAACTCAAAATCATATGTAAACGTTTACCTGATTATCATGAAGGTTTTAAACATAAATAGAGTATATTCATCAATTTTAATTATTTTTTTTTTGTGCCTTCATTTATATGTTTGTGTTAAATTTAAGTTGTTTATTCGATTTTGTGCTTATAACGGAATTTCATTTTTGTACTTTTAAAAAAAAAATAAGATTTCATCAATTTTTGACATGTTTATTCAAGGATAGGATATATCAGGAATAGTTTTTCTACCTAAACAAGGTAAGTGTAATGTTGATTATGTTGGGTAAATACTAACAGAAAGTTTTAAGTTCCCCAGAAGTAAAAACTCTAATTTTAGCATTAAAATCGATAAAACGAGATTCGTACATATAACCTCCAAGCAATTATCTCATCTCTTAAACACACTTGCATTAGGAAACTCTTCTTCATCAATCATATCTTTGGTGACCATTACTTTCTCTCTATTATTTACAAGCACAAAAAAATATTTAAAAAGTATCTAGGACTTTGTTGTGTTCGCGAATAACAGGAAAAGTAAAGTCAACCATTGATACGTTTAACAAAAAAGAGCTACGTGATACAAGTATATTGAATGGAGGAAATAATTTAGTGTTGGTAATATGGGGCTCAACCAATCAACTTTTGGAAAATTTGATGCTCAACGTTAGGTTATTACTTTTGTCAAAATCATATGTGAATGTTTACCTGATTATTGTGAAGGTTTTAAACATAAATAGCGTATATTCGTCAATTTAAATTATTTCATTTTTTGTTCCTTCATTTATATGTTTGTGTTATATTTATGTTGTTTATTCGTTGGTGTGCATATATTGAATTTTATTTTTGTAATTTTCAAAAGAAAATAAGATTTCATCTATTTTTGACATGCTTACTCAACCATAGGATATGTCAGGAATAATTTTTCTACATAGACAAGGTAAGTGTAATGTTGAATATATAAGGTAAATATTCACATAAACTTTTGAGTTCACCAGAAGTAAAAACTCTACGTTTAGCATTAAAATTGAAAAAATGAGATTGGTATACATATAACCTACAATCAATCATCTCATATCTTAAAGACACTTAAATCAGGCAACTCTTCTTCATCAAACATATCTTCAGTCACTATTAATTTCTTTCTGTTATTTGCAAGCACAAAATATTCAAAAAAGTATTTAGGGCTTCATTGTTTTTGCGAATAACAGGAAAAGTAATGTCAACAATTAATATGTTTAACGAAGAAGAGCTACGATATACAAGTATGTTGAATAGAGGAGATAATTAAATGCAGGTTATATGGGGATACACCAATCCTCTTTAGGCAATTTTGATGCTCAACGTAGGGTTTTTACTTTTGGTGGACTCAAAATCATATGTGAACGTTTACCTTATTATCGTGAAGGTTTTTAACATAATAGAGTATATTCGTCAATTTAAATTATTTCATTTTTTGTGCCTTCATTTATATTTTTGTGCTAAATTTATGTTGTTTATTCAATTGTGTGTACATTTCAAAAAAAAAATGATTTCATCTATTTTTGATATGCTTACTCAACCATAGGATATATTGGATAGTTTTATCCCTAAACAAGGTAAATGTAACATTGAATATCTTGGGTAAATATTAACAGAAACTCTTGAGTTCGCCGAAGAAAAAAGCCTCAGTTTGGCATTAAAATTGACAAAAAGAGACTGGTAACATATAACCTTCAAGCAATCATATCATCTTTTAAACACACATATATCAGGCAGCTCTTCTTCATCAAACTTAGCTTCAGTCACTATTACTTTCTCTCTGTTACTTGCAAACACAAAAATATTCAAAAAAGTATCAAGGGCTTTGATGTGTTTGCCAATAACAGAAAAAGAAAAGTCAAAATTTGATATGTTTGATGACTAAGAGATATGATACAATTACGTTGAATAGAGGATATGATTATGTGCATATTATATGGGGCTACACAAATCTTTTTTAGGAAAATTTGACGCTCAACGTAGGGTTTTTATTTTTGTTGAACTCAAAATCATATTTGAATGTTTACTTGATTATCCTGAAGGTTTTAAACATAAATATAGTATACTCGTCAATTTAAATTATTTCATTTTTTGTGTCTTTCATTTATATGTCTGTGTTAACTTTGTGTTGTTGATTCGATTGTGTGCTTATAGTGGACTTTTACTTTTGTACTTCTCAAAAGAAAATATGATTTATCTAATTTTTACATGCTTACTCAACCATAGGATATATAGGATAGTTTTTTCCCTAAACAAGGTAAATGTAATGTTGAATGTGTTGGGTAAACATTCACATAAATTTTTGAGTTCACCAGAAGTAAAAACCCTAAGATTAGCATTGAGATTGCCAAAACGAGATTGGTACATTAAACCTCCAAGAAATCATAGCATCTCTTAAACACACTTAGATCAGGCAACTCTTCTTCACTAAACATACTTCAGCCACAATTACTTTCTCTATTGCAAGCACAAAAATATTCAAAAAGTTTATGGGGCTTTGTTGTGCTTGCGATAACAGGAAAAGTAAAGTCAAAAGTTGATATGTTTAACGAAGAGGAATTACGTGATACAAGTATGGTTAATAGAGGAGATGATTACTTGAAGATTATATGGGGCTACAACAATCCTATTTAGAAAAATTTGATGCTATATTTAGGGGTGTTAAGTGAAGGTTTTTAACTTAAATAAAATATATTCATCAATATAAGTTATTTAATTTTTTGTGCCTTCATTTATATGTGTGTGTTATATTTTTGTTGGTGATTCGATCGTGGGCTTACATCTTTAAACACGGGCTAAACGATTTTTAATCTTACCCATCTAGTCATGAACTGCAGAAGACCCTACATGTTTATGTTACGTACTAACGTGGTATCCGATCCATAGTCGTATTGATGTATTATTTAATTTCATACACATAATTGTTCATCCTTAAACTCACATAAAACTTGATCCACTTATCATCATAATAGTTAATGTGCTCTCTGTAACATCCCGTAATACGAAATAGCTAGGATTAAACGAAGAAACCAAAAATACTTATTTGTGGAAAGAATAGGAAAAGTCTGGAAAATTTTCTAATTTTTAAAAGTGAGGTTTGGTCATTTTCAAATAGTCATAACTTCTAGATCAAGAGGATTTAGGGGCAGTTCTTCCAGTGGATTGAAATCCCTTGGAAAATCTTTTCAATGGCGCCGAATTTGCTCATATTCGATATTGTTTGAGGGATATATGCCTTTCGGAAGTTGAGTTGTTGGACTGAGAAAAGTTCAATCCAGATTTTTGTAAGGGTAAAGTAGTCTTTTCAACCTACTAATTTATAATTCGTTTTAAGGGTCTAATTGGGGTAAAACCATGTTTTAGTTCAGATTAGAAAAAGGCTTTTTATGCCTAGTATTTGAGAGAAAAGAGAAGAAAATAAGACGAGGGGAGAAAGAGCAAGATTTTGCCAAGAACACTAAGAGATTCTTGTGGAATTCGCCGGGGGTGATCCCTATTCAGGTATGTGGGATCTTTCATTTTTGGGCTAATTCACACACACACCCATTTGTTACAATTCAGCGAATTTATAAATTGGTTTCATGTTTGAAGTTAAGTTCTTAGAGGAAAGTTTTGATTTCTTGTTGATTTAATTGTGTCTGGTGTTGTTTGGTTATATTCTTATTTCTCCTAGTTATTTTGAGTTCCATTCTATAAGTTATTGATAGTACCAGTAGTCCCAGTCATATGGTGAAAGAAATAGGAAGGTTTGGAGAGTTACGAGATGAAAAACAAGTTGAAAAATTTGTCAAATGAACTTGGGAAAGGGCAGGCGCGGGTGCCTGCATTGCGCAAGAAATCGGCCTCAGTCAACCAAGGCCTGGCGCGGCCCTCCATGAGTGTGCCAAAATCAGGCCTCATCCAACTGAGGCTAGAGGGGGTGACATAAGTACGCCCTACTCAGTGTTTTTCTTCCAGATTTTGTAATTTAGCCTTTTTAAGTCCTTCCAGAGTACATTAATATCTTTAAATTATTCTAATTACTTCAAATTATTTCTAAATACCTAGGAATCATCAATGAATTGGGCTACTCAGACATCACCCTATCACTCACTTTCCATTTACCCCACCCCCAACAACAAGACATGCAATTGTCCTCAATGCATAAAAAATTTAAATACAAGAGTGGTAGGTGAAGCAAACCTGGAGTGTAAAGTGTCGACGATAAGCTAGCAGATGGGTCTAGTTCCGCGGAACCCACAAACTCTGTAATCTGGACACCTTCAGTAGTGTCTTCAGCATCAATAGCACTATCAGCAGTGCCTCCCACTATCTCTACATTTCTGGAGCTACACTCCCCGGCAGCTAACTCTAATGCTCTTATCTGATGCGCCTCTTCATCAGTAAGCGAGGCTCTCCTCGCAGCCTCCATCTTACGGCGCTCCTTATTCCGTGCTCTAGCTTCATCCTCCTCTCGACCCCTACGCCTCTTGGCATGCTCTCGTGGTGGAGGTGGTGGAATCTCTGAAGTGGCGAATAGGGCCACCATCATTGTGTCTTCAGCAGGCTCTGCAGAATAGGCCTCACACTCAGGCACCCTAGACTCTAAGTTCATATCGATGTCTGTGCGAAGACTGTCGACCGCAGTCTGAAGGGTCGACAAATCCACCTAAGGGGTTGTCCGGGATAGCACCCGCAACTCAAAAGCGTCCAAGCGCTGATGAACGAACCTCAGCGATCTTTCTCTCTGTGTGCTGGACCATTCTCCACTCAAAGATCTCATCTGCCTCAGCTATAGATGTCTGCATCCAAGGCTGGATGTGATGCAGAAGTGTAGCCATTTGTGCCTCTAATTTCTGGATCCTAGCAAGCGGGACCAGACTTGGGAAAGGGGCTGAGCAAGAGGAGCTCAGGTCAGTGCTACTAACCAGGATAGACTCGACCGGGGTAGTGTCAGTGTAAGCCGCCTGCGTAGGCGTGCGTGCAGGTGCTACCGTATCAGCGAGATTGTCACCACGTGGACGCAACTCTGAACTGGGACTTCTGCGTGGAGCCAACTCATTGGCCTCATCCCTAATGAGACTGATATCAGAAGTGCCCAGCGGGGTCTTGAGCTGATCAACGTGCCATATAGACCATATCATGCACAGGAAAGGGTAAGTAATTGTGACCTTAAAAACCCTCTCGTGCATGACCGCCTGTAGAAGCCAAACAAAGTCCACCTCAAACCCGGCCATCATCGCTGCCATCAGTACTGCTCAATCCCATGTTACTATATTATCAGCGGCTGTGGGGGAAAGGCAGTGGTGGACAATCAAACACAAAAACTTCACCGTGAAGGTAAGGTTAGCCTAATTGATGGCTCTCTTATGCTCGGTAACCCAGTCAGCACCCTCTCCATCAACAAACAAGTGCAGGGCTATCCACCTGTTAGTGGTGTCTCTCAGCGATGGCTCACGCAGGAATTGTCCATCTTTGACAATTTGCCACCGGTAGTCAAACTCAGCGGTATTAGGGGTCCAATTAGCATCAATATTCTCGCCGTATAGATACAGGTGGATGGCAGGCAGAGAGATATAAACCTGATTACCACGTACTCGGACATGCTCCAGTGGGGCCTATTTGGCTGGAGCAGCCCACAAATCAATCTGTTATCTGAGAGTAGGTACGCAGGAGGCGTAGAACTCTCAGACCAAATCTTCACTATAACGTCCCAATGAACGCGCTTTCCTCTCCAGTCGATGTATAGTAAAGAGATTGTGGATCTCTAGCATAGTCAGAAGACTTCCCTTAAGGACCTGCCGCTACAATATAAGTGTCCGTGTCATGACTTCTTTATCATTCAGGAACTTTGCATCGGAATAGACTTGATACTTCCCGTCGACACACCACCGGTAGGGCTGGTTGGTAACCGGGGTGAGAGCACGAGTTGATGAACCGGGTGTGGATCTCGAACTGTCAGCCTCATCAGACGAGGCAGGCTGTGCAGCGGTGGGGGGTGCAGGGACCTCAGCAGATCCGGAGGCTTCCTCCGACCACAAAACTCATAAGGATCTAGACTCTCCTTCTTCATTAGTAGCTGACCCTGAAGGTGTGCCGGTCAGTGTGCGCTCCTCATCAGACTGGGAGGCACTGACTACGCTAGACGCCACCTCTTTGGGTGTGGATCTGGAAGCACGTGCAGCTCGAGATGGGTGGAAGTATCTGGGGGCATGTAATCGGGGTCACGCTCATCGTTAGAGACAATGACAAGGCGAGCAGACGGGGCGACAGACTTTAATCACCCGCGTGCATAGACTTGATCTTGTTTTGGTGCCATAATATATAGTACCTGTAAAGAATCAATATTAGTACTAGAAGGAGCAAACAAGACAAGCAAAACCACACAAAATAAATAAAAGAGTTAAAATGTAATGACATTTCTATAGTAATAGTGGAACACGACGGACCAGGTGACGACTCCTCGTGAGAACGACGGACCGTCATGGGGTACGTCATGTCTTACTTAAACTATGTTTATATGGAGAACCCTGAAGAAAAGTCTCTGACAAGTATGACGGTATATGCAAGATGGACCGTCTAATGTATGACGGTCCATCGTAGGTTTCCGTCAGAGGACACTTGAAAAAAATATGGAGACCCATAGGAGAGGGGTCTCTGACTGTCATAACGGTTATGCAGTACGGACCGTCGAGGGTATGACGGTCCGTCGTAGTTGTCCATAAGAGGACACTCGGAAAAAGTAAAGAGATCCTTAGGAGTGGGGTCTTTCACCGTCATAACGGTTATGCATGATGAACTGTCGGAGGTATGACGGTTCGTCGTAGATGTCCGTTGGAGGACACTTAGAAAATGTGAGAGACTCTTAGGAATAGGGTCTCTGACAACCAGAACGGTTGTGCAGGACGGATCATCGTGGGAACAATGGTCCGTCGCATGTTTCCGTTTAAGGACACATAGAAAAAGTGAGAGACCCTTAGGAATAGGGTCTATGACAACTAGAACGGTTGCGCAGGACGGACCGTCGTTTCCACGATGGTCCGTCATATGTGACCGTTGGTGGACACTTGGAGAGAATTGGATATTGGGGTGTTAGGGATGTTGGGACGAACCCAATGATGGTCTGTCGTGGGTACAACGGTCCGTCATTGGGGTCTCGTTCTCTCATTCAGTGACAGAACTGGGGATGCCCAATTCATCCCCTATGACCCAAATGGAATTGTTAGTGTTTTAACCTACATTTGTCTAACCCAAATAACGAGTAAACTAGCAATGATAAAGCACCTATTTCTAGAGTTTTAACATGACAATTTTGAGGATTCTAAACCTAGGTCAGACAGAATTTGTATTAAAGAATGAACCCATCAATAAGAACTAGGCTAGTACTAATTGATAAACAAAAATACAAAGTAACTGGGTAGAAATCAGAGACACATACATGAGAATATGAGAAAAATAAGCGAGGAAGGTACTTGGTGATCAAGTAGAGACCCACAACGGCAGATTCCGACTATTGGATAGTAAATTTTAGGAATTCGAGAATTTGAGAGAATGTTCAGTTGTAAGAGAGGGGGTTATGAACTTGGAAGTTGAAAAGGGAGGGAAATGGGAGGAAGGGAGAAGGAGTCGGGTGAAATGAAGGGGGTGGGGTTTTTAAATGTTAAGAATTTTTTTTTAAAAACCCAGCTGGGTCGGGTCGGGTACGCTTTATTAATGACGCGACGAGTCCCCGACGACAATCCTTCACTGCTGTGACGGTCCGTTATTGGATCCGCCGCATTTGCCCTAGTTTTTAAAATAACAGAAATATGTACCTGGGACGACGGATTCATGCGACACTCCATCACAACCGTGATCGACCGTCGATGTGTCCGTCGGTGACTGCTGCAGAGTGATTTTCTGCAGAATTTTCCTTGTGATGTGCCTGCAAATTTAAAACCCATTAGTAGAAAATGCTATCATTACTAAAAAGAAAAAAAACTATAAGTATTGTGTTGCCTCCCAACAAGCGCCTGATTTAACGTCGTGGCACGACTAAGGACACTTGATTATTCAGTCTTCATCAAGATGGTATGCCTCTATCACTTTATTCACCGATGCAGTATGCCCAAAATAGAGTTTTATTCGTTCTCCATTCATCTTAAATTGCACTCCCTTCTTGGTTTCTAACCCAACTTCTCCATGAGGGAATGCTTGGGTAATCAAGTAAGGGCCAGTCCGTTTGGACTTGAACTTGCCCGGAAGCCACGCAACCTAAAACTGTCTAAAAATAACAAATCCCCAATCATAAACTCTCGTTATTCACTTTTTAGGTCATTATCCTTCTTCATTATATGTTTGTAGGATACAACAAATACCGATTGGAGCTCACCACTCTGCCTCAAAGACCTACAAATATTGAAGTTCGTTTCATCATTGTTCAACCGAAATTTCATCTGCCCCTTTTCCATTTTAACTAAGGCTCTACCTGTAGCAAGGAATGATCTCCCAATAATAATAGGCAGTTCAAAATCGACTTCACAATCAAGAATGATAAAATCTGCAAGAAATATGAACAACTCCACTTTTACTATCACATCGTGAAGTATCCCTATAGGCCTTTTCATTGTTCGATCAGCTATCAGAAGTTGCATCGCAGTAAGCTTTGGGTCGCCCAAACCCAACTTCTTGTAAATCGAGAGGGGCATGAGATTTATGCTTGCCCCTAGATCACATAATGTTTTCGCAAAATGTAATGACCCGCTATACGAGGAATAGTGAACACACTGGGATCTTCTTTTTTTTGTACGAGAGATCTTGTAGCAATAGCACTGCAATACTGCATTTTATTATCATCCTCGAAAGTGACCGTTCTTTTCTTTGTAACAAGATCTTTCATAAACTTGGCATATTCGGGCATTTGTTCTAGAGCTTCTACCAAAGGGACATTGATAGAAAACTTCTTCAACATTGTTATAAAACGCCTATGTTTACCATCATGGTCTTTTTCACTAATCTCTAAGTAAAAAGTGGTGGTGGTCTAGGCATCAGAATTAACTTTATAGGGACTTCTACATCTTTTTCAGTGCTATCTTCTGCTTCACCACTACCCTCTACCAGCTTATAATTATCCTTTCATTCCTTTTCCTCATTATACGACATAGGTGGGTCAATGGTTTTCTTACCACCCCGAGTAGTTTTGACATACAGTGTCCCAGTACTACTTCTCTGATATTTATGACGAACCAGCAGGACGCACCTTCATGTCTTCCCCATCTTCCTTCAGCAGCAGCACTACGAGGTCATGTACGGACCCTCACGGGCACGACGAACTGTCACAAGCTCCGTAGGTGGTACTTTTCTATATTTGTCCCTTAAAAACTTCCGCGTTCATCTTTTAGACAGATTTCCTGCGAATAAAGAGAAACTTACATAAGCATTAGTACAAAAAGGCTTTTGGACACACTAAACTTAAGGAAAAAGCATTAAAAATACCGTGAAACCACGGTATATTAGGAACCCTACAACGTGTCCCCTTACCACAAATACCATAAAGAAACTATAAGAAGGGGTAAAGTAGTAAAAACAACCAATGTTTAAAAATAATTATGAGGTTTGATACATAAATGATGATTTCTTTGATCATACTTCTTTTAAAATATTTTGAATTTTAAAATTTATAGTAATATTTGGTAATTTTTAAATCTATAAATTTACTTTAAAATATTTTAAATTATTCTTAAAACTTAAACAAAAACAAATAATTGTGACTCCTGTACAACTATGAATTTGGTCACATAGTAAATTGAAACGAAAAAATATAACCATCTCTCTATTAATCATCCAACTAGCACTCCCCACTTAGTCTTATTCAATCCCTTGACTTATTTTTATTGTTTCCTTATATGAAAAAGGTTTGGTCTTTATTTAAAATTATTTTTGGGGCTTTTTTGTGTTTGCAAATAACAAAGAGAAAGGAATGTCAACATTTGATATGTTAATCAAAGAAGAGTTATGTAATATAAGTGCATTGAATGAGGATATGATTACTTGAAAGTTATGTGTAAATGCACGAATCCCTTAAGGCAAATTTGGTACTACATTTAGGATTTTTACTTTTGGTAAACTCAATATCGTCTGTGAATGTTAACCTAACTACCCTGAAGGTTCTTAACAAACATGGACTATATTCATCAATTTAAGTTATTTTCTTCTTTGTGCCTTCATATATGTGTTTGTGTTAAAAACATGTTGTTGATTCAATCTTGTGCTTACAACTGAATTTTGTTTCTGTACTTTCCTAAAGAAAAAACATGATTTATCTATCTGTGATATGCTTAATGATCCTAGATATCTAAATGACATAAGGGTAGGGCTGGATATGTTGGGAAGATATTCATAGGAAATTTAGAGTTCACCTGTAACACCCCGTAGACAAAAAGGACAAAAAATTAGTTTTTCAGAAAAATCTACTGGTGCTACCAACAATGGCATCGACGGAATGTAGTCTGAACCACGGTCCGGCCTGCACAACCGTCGATGGGATGAGAAACTCCCAAAAATTTCAGACTACAAAAATTAGTTAAGTCTTGGACGACGGATGGACTTACGGTGCTTAGATCAAGTAAAGGTCCGTAGTCCGTGACTGTCGATCAAGACTCCATTCAACCACTCTTTGATAAGAGGTATGGATGACCAGCATGGTTATTAGGTGGATCTACTGTCCGTAGGTCTGACCGTAGGTGGAAAATTGGCAGCCACTTAAGGGGAAATGCAATCGGGTCAATTTAAAATAATCATAAATATTAGATCAAAATAAATTAGGTCTCCCAAGACCTACCCAAAGATATATAATTGAATTATCTTTCCATATCCACCAACCTTGCTAAAATCAGACCTCCGAGTAAAAAGTTATGCCCATTTTAGTAAAGGCCTGTTAAACCGACCCTCACGACGGACCCACCCAACGACAGGGTGTCGGGCGCACGAAGGACCATCAATTATGGCCGTCGTGAGGCGTGCAACCTTCCCAGGGGTCTTTTGGACCGTTTCCACTCCGTTTAAACCCTAAGTTACATCATTTTACCCTAAATAATCAGATTTTAATCAGTTTAAGCCTAGAAACATAATTAAAACGTATCCAAGTCAAATAATTAAATCAAAACATAGAAAAATAGAAGCAAGAGAGGAGAATAAAATTCAAGAACCCTAGTCCAAGAATGCCACAAGCTCCAGCAGTTCCAGCCCCAAAACTTAAGTATTTTTGCGTGGATTTCATCACCAGGTTTGTCGGATTTCACTAGTGGCTTCCTTTCACCTATTGGGTCCTTAGTTTCAGTCAGTTCTTGATTTTCTTATCATGATTAAACCTAGGTTTCTAGAACTTTGATATAACTTCATGAATTTATTAAATATATGTTCTGAACTAGATTATCATATTATAACTCAGATTATCGCATGAATTTCAAAGCGCTAGCTTTGTATTTATTTAGTTCTTGAATTACACATGCTAGGTCATATATTTCAAACACTTCAGATATACATGCCTCATTTATAAATGAATAATTACAAGATTAATTGTTGCATTCTCAGTTAAAAGTTCAATTTTGAGCAATCTAGTATTTAAAAAAATTCATATATAATCTGTTAATTTAAAGAATTCATTAGGAGTAACATAATACCGAGTTGGAATAGGGTTTACCCTACCCAATAGTCCCAGAACTACTAGCTGAGTAGGTTATAAGTCCCTTATGTGGGTAATCAGTTTAGTGATCACGACAGCATGTCTTTATTCCTTTGGCAGGGTATATTGGGTCCTCTTAATGGGTCGTATACATCGGACTCCACATTATCTCCCATATTTCAGTCAGACTCTCTACATTGACCATTTATCAATATATTCATCATTCAGTTTCACCATGTTATAAATTTGTCATTGCATCCAATTAGCTCAAAAATCAGCACATCACGTTCAGATTATTATACTTTTTTTGTGCTTGTTCAGCTATGTTTTATTTCAACTTTACTCTATCATACATGATCAGTACCTTTAAAGTACTCACGCATACGTGAGCTACATCCTCTTGTGATGTAGGTTCATATTCTTAATATCCAGATCACGCATAGATCGATTTCCCAATCTCTAGTTCAGCATATTTAATGGTGAGTCCTCATTCTCTGAGGACAACAGTCATGAGTTTCATTCCAATCTTTAGTCATTTAGTTTCAGTTTTTGCTAGATTTAGCTGGGGCTTGTCCCAGTATTTCTAGTCTAGTTTCGAGGCTATTTTCAAACATAGTTAGATTCAACTTAGTATTGAGTTAATATTTCTTTTGTATTAAACTCATTGTTTTTTCAAATATCTCAGTGATAGAATATGCGTATTCTCCATATTTTCATTTTAAATATGATTTAGCTTTCGCAACAGTTGATTATCATTAGTATGCTCAGGATCATGCCAACACGGTTAGCTTGGGATAACTTGTGGTCCTAGGTTCCGTGTCCGCGTATCAAGTGTAGCTCGGGGCATGACAAAACATGGTATCAGAGCACTTGATTCAAGAGTCCTAGGATGTCTGAAAAATCCGCACTAAGTAGAGTCCTTTTAATGGGTGTGAAGTGCACCACATCTAATGAGAGGGAGACTATGAAGTGTTTTAGGAAAAACTTCACCTTCTTGTTACTTTTATCATGCGTAAGGTATGATCTAATTCCATTCTAAGTCAACGTTGAGCGCTAAAGATCATGCCGTCTCGTAGAGCTTAGGCATGGAATGCTAATGCACGTAATGCTAACACAGTTCCTCTAGTACCAGATACGTAAGTTCAAATGCAAAATTTCAGAAAGCCAATTAAGCTTTTGGCTAAGAGTATTGCCAACCAGAACAATCAACAGGTTCTAGTTCCTACTAATAAAAATGACTGTTTAGTGATAGCCAGAGTTTGTGATTTTGTTAGTATGAATCAGCCTAAGTTTTTAGGATCGCAAGTTGGTAAGGAACCACGGAATTTCATTGATAAGGTCAAGAAAATATTTGGTGTGATGTCAGTAACTGGTAGTGATAGGTGAGATTGGTATCCTACAAATTCAAGGATGTGACTCACATATGGTTCACTCAGTGGAAAGACAACTGGCATGACTTTGTATTTTATAACTCAGTATATTAGTCCAATTCATTGTTAGTCCACAAACTCTCTCAGAACCTTTGTCGGTCTCTACTCCAGTCAATGACCCAGTTATAGCTAGACGGGTATACATAATTTACCCTGTCACAGTATCTCAGAAAGTCACCTAAGAAGATCTAGTAGAGTTAGAAATGGTAGACTTCGATGTCATTCTAGGCATAGGTTGGTTATACTCATGTTATGCCTCAGTCGATCATAGAACTAGGATTGTTCGTTTTCAATTCTGAGACGAACCAATCTTAGAATGGAAGGGTAGAAGCCTAGCGCCTATGAGTCGATTTATTTCTTAACTTAAGGTTAGAAAGATGATATCTAATGGTCATATCTATCATCTAGTTTGGATTAAGGAATCTAGCCTTGAAACCCCATCTCTTGAATTAGTTCCAATAGTCTGTGAATTTCCAGATGTATTTCCAGAAGATCATCCTAGAGTCCCTTCCGAAAGAGAAATTGACTTTGGAATTGATCTCCTTCCAGATAACCAGCCTATTTCTATTCCTCTTCAAAAAATGGCTTCAGTAGAGCTTAAGGAATTGAATGAGCAGTTGAAAGACCTTCTTCATAAGGGTTTCATCATACCTAGTATTTCACCATGGGGTGCACTAGTATTGTTCGTAAAGAGGAAAAATGGTTCTTTCAGAATGTGCATTGAGTATAGATAGTTGAATAAGGTCACAATCAAGAATAAGTATCCCATCCCCAAGATTGATGACTTGTTTGACCAACTTCAGGGATCTAGTCATTTCTCAAAGATAACAGCTTTCAGAACTCGGTATGGTCATTATGAATTTGTAGTTATGTATTTTGTACTAACCAATGATCCTGCAGATTTTATGTAGTTGATGAACAAAATGTTCAAACAGTACTTAGACTTGTTCGTTATCAACTTCATTGATGATATCCTCATTTACTCTAAAAGTGAGGAAGAACATGCAAGTCATCTGAGAGTTTTTCTGCAGACTCTCAAAGATCGCCAATTATTCGCTAAGTTTTGTAAATTTGGGTTTTGGTTTCAATCTATTGCTTTCTTTAGTCACATTGTATCGAGCGAAGGGATCCGCGTAGATTCACAAAAGATAGAAGCGGTTAAACAATGGCCTAGACCTACCTCTGCTACAGATATCTGAAGTTTCTTAGGTCTAGCAGGTTACTACAAAAGGTTTGTGGATGGATTTTCATCCATAGCCTCATAATTGACTAGGTTGACTGAGAAGATGGTCAAGTTCCAATGGTCAGATGATTGTGAGAAAAGCTTCAAAAATTGAAAACTAGATTGACTACAGCTCCTGTCTTGACTCTATTAGAGGGTTCAGATGGTTATGTGAAATATTGTGATGCATCCAGAGTTGGCCTTTGTTGTGTGTTGATGCAAAGAGATAAGGTTATATCTTATGCCTCTAGAGAGTTTAAGGTGCATGAGAAGAACTATCCAACTCATGACCTCGAGCTTACAGCAATGGTGTTTGCACTCAAGATATGGATATACTACTTGTATGGTGTTCATGTAAATGTGTTCAGCGATCATAAGAGCCTTCAGTATGTGTTCAACCAAAAAAAGTTGAATCTTCACCACAGGAGATGGCTGAAGTTCCTTATGGATTATGATATGAGTGTGCATTATCATCCTAGAAAGGCGAATATAGTGGCCCATGCTCTTAGTAAATTATCTATTGGTAGTGTAGCCCATGATGGGGAAAAAAGAAAGAAGCTAGTGAAGGATGTTCACAGGCTTGCTCACTTAGGAGTTCGCCTTATGAGCATATCAGACAGCGGTGTAACAGTTCAGAATGGGGAAAATTTTTCTTTGGTAGTGGAGGTTAAGTAAAACCAAGAGAGTGATCCGATCTTACTTGAACTAAAGGGTGCAGTCAACAATCAGAGAGTGGAGGTTTTCTCCCAAGGGGGAGATGTTTTACTTCGCTACCAAGGTAGATTGTGTGTTCTTGATATGGGAGATTTCAGGCAGCATATTCTTGAAGAAGCTCATAACTCCAGGTATTCTATTCATCCAGGTGCCACTAAGATGTACCGCGATCTGCGGGAAGTCTATTGGTGGAATGGCATGAAGAGCAATATAGCAGACTTTGTGAGTAAGTGCCCCAATTGCCAGCAACTCATGGTAGAACATCAGAAACCAGGAGGTATGACTCAAGATATAGATATTCCAACTTGGAAGTGGGATGTGATCAATATGGATATCATCACAGGTACCTCGTACTCGCAGACAGCATGACTAAATTTGGGTGGTAGTTGATAGGATGACTAAGTATTCTCAGTTTTTGGCGGTCAAGACTACATATTCAGTACATGACTATGCCAAGCTTTAACTTACTATCATCTCAGATAGAGGTCCTCAGTTTACCTCTCATTTCTTGAAGTCATTCCAAAAAGGTCTTGTTACTCAAGATAACCTTAGTACAACATTTCATCAACATACGGATGGGCAGGTAGAGCGTACCATTCAGACCTTACAGGATATGTTGAGATCTTGTGTGATAGATTCCAAAGGTAGTTGGGATGATCACCTTCCTTTTATTAAGTTTGCCTACAATAATAGCTACCATTCAAGCATTCAGATGGCCCCTTATGAGGCTTCATATGGGCGTAGATGTAGATCTCCTGTTGGTTGGTTTGAAGTAGGTGAAACATCTTTGATAGGGCCAGATTCATTCCTTTTTGCTATGGAAAAAGTGCCACTCATTAGACATAGACTTAAGACAACCTAAAGTTGTCAGAAATCATATGCAGATGTAAGGAGAAGGGAACTAGAGTTTTCTATGTTGATGATTGGGTTTTTTCTGAAAGTCTCAACTATGAAAGGGGTGATGAGATTTGGAAAGAAAGGGACGCTCAGTCCTAGATATGTTGGACCTTACAAGATCTTTAAAAGTATTGGCAAGGTGGCATATTAGTTTGAGTTGCCAGAAAAATTAGCAGTAGTGCATCCGATCTTCCATATCTCACTCTTGAAAATGTGCGTGGGTAAGCTAGCCTCTATAGTTCCATTAGAGAGTCAGGTTAAAAGGTTGAGAAACAAAGCAGTCGCTTCAGTCAAGGCTTTGTGGAGGAGTCAGTCCATAGACAGAGCTACTTGGGAAGTAGAAGAAGCCATGAAAACCAAGTATCCTTACCTTTTTCCTTCCGATTCCACTCAAACTTTAGGTAATAGTTCTTCTTCAGTTTTACAGTCATTCATGCGTAAATTTAGTTTTTGAATCATGTTCCCTCAGTTTGTACTTTAATTTTTGGCATAATTTCATGTACTTAGAACTCAGTCCTCAGTGTTTATTAGTGGGGTTTGCATCTCTCTCCCTCTATTTCAGCTAGTTTAGTCTTCATTCAAGGACGAATATTCCCAAGGGGGAGATAATGTAACACCACATAGCGAAAACAGATCAAAAATAAGTTTTTCAGAAAAATCTACAAGTCCTACCAACGGTGTCATCTACGGACCGTAGCGTGAACCACGGTCTGTCCTGCACAACCGTCGATGGGATCAGAAACTCCCAAAAATTCAGCCTAGAAAATTTGGTTAAGTCTTGGACGACGGATAGACTTACAGTCCGTAGGTAAGACGATGGTCCCTAGTTCGTGACCGTCGATCAAGACTCCCTTCAACCACTCTCTGACAAGATCTATGGATGACAACATGGTTTGTCGGTGGACCTACGGTCCGTATGTCTGACCATAGGTGGAAAATTTGCAACAAGATAAGGGGAAATGTAATTGGGTCAACTTAAAATGATCATAACTCTTAGAACAAAATAAATTAGGTATCCCATGACATATTCACTGTTAGATAATTGAATTATCTTTCCATAGTCACCAACCTTGCTAAAATCAGACCTCCGAGTAAAAAGTTATGCCCATTTTAGTAAAGTCGTGTCGAGCCCTCACGACGGACCCAATGACGGGATGTCGGGCGCACGACAGACCGTCAAGTCCTTGCCATCGTGAGGCCCAACATCAACCTTCCCAGAGGTCTTTTTGACCTTTTGCACTCCGTTTAGACCCTAAGTTACGTTGTTTTGACCCTAAATCTTTAGATTTTAGTCAGTTTAAGCCTAGAAACATAATTAAAACATATCCATGTCAAATCATTAAATCAAAACTTAGAGAAGTAGAGGCAAGAGAGGAGAAGAAAGATCATGAACCCTAGTTCAAGAACGCCACAAGCGCCAGTAGTTCCATGCCGGAAACTTAATTTTTTTCGTGGATTCCATCACCAGGTATGTGGGATTTCACTAGTGGGTTCCTTTCACCCATTGGGTCCTTAGATTCAGTTAGTTCTTGATTCTCTTTTCATGATTAAATCTAGGGTTTCTAGAACTTTAATATAACTTCATGAATTTATTAAATATATGTTCCAAATCAGATTATCATGTTAGTACTCAAATTATCGCATGAATTTTAGAACCCTAGATTTGTATTTCTTTAGTTCTTAAGTTACATATTCTAGGCCATATATTTCAGACACTTCAGATATACATGCCTCACTTATAAATGCATAATTACCAGATTAATGTTGCATTCTCAGTTTGCATGTTCAGTTTCAAGCTATCCAGTATATACAATAATTCAGATACAATTTGTTAATTTACATAATTCACTCAAAGTAGCATAATACCGAGTTGGACTAGGGTTTAGAGTACCCAGTAGTCCTAGAACTACTAGCCGAGTAGGTTGTAAGTCCCCTCTGTGGCCAATTAGTTTTGTTATCACGCCAACATGCCTTTATACCTTTGGCAGGGTATATTGGGTCCTCTCGATGGTGTTTATACATCGAACTCCACATTTAGCTCATATGGTTTTATTATAATTTATGAGTAGCTTCCATAGTTCAATCAGACTCTCTGCATTGACCATTTATTAGTATATTCAGTATTCAGTTTCAACATGTTATAAATTGGTCATTGCATCTAGTTAGCTCAAAAATCAGCACATCACGTTCAGATTATTATACTTGTTTTTTGTACTTGTTCAGTTATGTTTTATTTCAGCTTTACTCTATGCTACATGTTCAGTACCTTTCAAGTACTGATGTATACGTGCACTACATTTTCTCATGATGTAGGTTCAGGTTCTCGTGATGTACGTTTAGGGTTTAGGGTTTAGCATTCAGACATAGTTAGATTCATCTTAGTATTGAGTTAATATTTCTTTTGTATTAAACTCATTGTTTTCAAATATTTCAGTTATGGACTATGGGTATTCCCCATCTTTTCAGTTTAAGTATGATTTAGCTTTCGCAACAGTTTATTATCTTCAGTATGCTCATGATGATGCCATCAGGGTTAGCTTGGGATCACTTGTGCTCCTAGGTTCCGTGTCCGCGTCTCGAGGGTAGCTCGGGGCGTGACATCACCAGAAGTGAAAATCCTATGTTTAGCACTAAAATTGTCAAAGTGAGATTGGTTCATCAACATAAAACCTCCAAGTAATTTTCTCCTCTCTTAAACACTATTATATCGCACAACTTTCCTTCAATGAACATATCTTCTGCCTGTGTTACTTTCTATCTATTATTCATAAGCACATTAAGAATTCAAAAACATATTTTTTTAAAGATCAAGCATATTTTTATATACGAAAACATAGAAAAAGAATAAATCAATTAGGAGAAATATGTGAGTGTTGGTTGTGTCACAAAATATAGAGAACATTATGTTTCCTTTGATTCAATTTGGTATGCACAAAATTTAAATTAATTATTTTTTTTTGTCTAAATTTGAATTAGCATCTAGTATAGGCAAACAAAGTATTACAATAATGTCATTTATCATATAGTTTTTTTTGGTAGAACGTGATTCATCATTTTCAATTGTCCTTGAGCATATTTTTTCTTAGACACTGGCCTAATACCACGGTTGAAATGTTATGCATAAAAAATAGTCCTAAAAAAAGAATGAAGCATATAGTTGTATTATATTTTTAAGAAATCTACCAATTCTATAATTTTAATTTGTTGTAATTGGTTTATTGACCAACAAGTATCAATTTTTTGCCAAGCTAAATTTCAATAGATGACTATAGATTTTAGATTTCACATTTAGTTAGAATTATATGGGAATTACAGGCTCTAATCTATTATTTTATTTCAAAATAGGGAAGAACCCAAACAATTTTTTGACAAGGGAAAAATTATGCAAAACACAGAAATCTTAAATAAATCACCAAAACAAAAAAATTATCTCAAAAAAACACAGTTGAAAAAAAGAATAAAAAATGTGGATTTACCAGACAAGAAGTAACGTGCTCAATTTCTTGATTTTGATCACTCAAAAATTTGTTTTCTGTAGATGAATTTAATGACAAGAAAGCAGAATGTAACATTTGAACTGAAAATCAACTATTACAATATCTAATTGAAATAGAAGAGAGACGATATTAAGTTCTTATGAATCTATCTAAAGCATCTATGAATTGAAGGATAAAGACATACTTTTTCGATGTTTTTTATGTGTACGAAGAACGTGAACTGATGGATAGAGAAGAGATATCTTCGATGTTTTCTGTGGGTGAAGGATTATAATTTGGGGGATAAAAGTCTTTAGGTTGGTATTTATCGATGTAACTAGTTCTCGACACGTGCTTTGCACTTTAATATCACGAATATATATATATATATATATATATATATATATATATATATATATATATATATTATAATCATTATTATTTCTTCTAATATCACTATCATATATTTATTTAAATTACTTCAATTTAAACAAAAGCATATTTTGCATAAAGTAATCAAGTATTATCAAACTCTTCATGCATTACTGTTTCATGATAGTTAAATTTATGTTAATTTCAAAATTCAAAGAATCACAAAATTTGACGAGTTTCATACATTATTGTTTTCTACTTTAATTTAATTCAATCTAATAAATTATAATTATAATGTCATAACTAAGAAATTAAAGTGTAGTTGTTGGACTTCATATTCTATCATTATGAAATTAAATATTAGTATTTAAAAGATAAGTTAATTTATTTAATTACGTCGAGGGGTAAAATGGTAATTCCACTTTTAAGGTTGGAGCATCCCACTTACAATAATATATTATATGATAACATGAGATGTTTTTTAGGGAAGGGAAATATATTTGTTGCTTCAACCCTTTTGAAATAATAGAAAATGAAAGGCCCGTGTGCGGGCCCAATATTACAATTTTAAATTAAATTAATTGTAATTTAGGGAAAATTAGCAATTAAATCATAATATCTAACATATTTAGTCAAAATAACAACACTTTTAAATTTTTTATTTAAAATGTCAAAATGACAATATTTTAGAAAATAGTATGTATTCAAATTTCAACATTTAATTTTAAGTTTATTTATGAAAACAATTCTATAGTAGACCAAATTTTAAACTAATCGATTATGATACCCATTGACCTTTCTTCTTCACCTTTCACGGTTCTATCCCCCCCCCACCATTCACGGTTCTATCCCCCCCCCCCCACCATTCACGGTTCGATCCCTTTTTCACGTTTTCAAATTCATTCTATAAGGTGCTCACAAATTGTTCATCAAAATATATATTTTAATTGAAGAAATTTTCTTGTTGTTTTGAAAAAATTACCTTTGAAAAAAGCCCAAATTTACGACGCCATCAAGATCTATAAAAGAATTACATCCCCACTTAGTTCTTCCATTGCCATCTTTGTTGGTACCTAATTCTGTCATTTTTTTCTAATTTTTCTAAGGTTATTTGTTGAGTTCTATTTGCTTAGTTATGTATATTTTGTTTTGGTGTCGAGTTTTTATCGAAAATAGTCCATTGAAGTAAGGTCATCTCACGATCGAAATCTAGACCCCAAACGAGACCGGCGTCGTTGACCTCTCAGAGGCTGCAAAGAAGCGTACTTACGTCATCCTTAATTTACATAGGTTAATTTTAGCTGAAAATTTGAATTTTTTGATTCTTTAAACAAGCTTGCTAAACATTCTTAACACTTCTTAATCATTCATCATCAACAATCTAACATTAAAGAGATAAGCAACCGAAAGAAATAATTCATTAAGTATTAATTGTATAATGGCAAAAATAGCAACAATACAAAGTCTGAACCAAAACAGGAAAGAAACGCTAGTGTAAAATGCACCACAAGCTCAACTCTAAAACTACGCTAGAATGTAAAAACAGTAGCATCCTCGAAAGCATGAGGACCTACCAAACTCCGGATTAATGTTAACGTCCAGATAGCTGCAACAACGAACCTGTAGCTCTACCGAACACCTTTGCCTGCACCTTAAAGTAGATGTTTGTATTGAATAATTACACACATGTACTAAGTATGGTTATATGCAACCACACACCAGGGACATATATGAGAAAGAATAACTCTTTCCTAAAGACATGATTTTTGGAATTCAAGTCAGTGGACTTGCAAAATTTAGATTGGGAAAGTTATGCCATGAGAGTGACATGCATCATTATAATTATCGTATTGCACACAACACATAACATCTTCATATAGCACATATCATAGCACACAACATATAACGCATAGCTTCTTTCATAGTATTCATTCATATGCCATGAGACCTTCTTATCATGGACTTTACGTTAAGACTTTCCAAAATGAGGGCTCAACATATGGGACCTCAACTAGGGAGCCTTCATTAGCATACACATAGTCTGCTTCATTTATTCATACGTACTTAATTCCAGTTCATTCATAGGCACGTGTGAATACAAGCGATACCTAGGATGTAGTTTAAGACTTTCATCGGGTTTGCTGTGTAATGATCAGGAATAACCTAATGTCATTACCTGAATCTAGTTCACTTCTTTATTATCTTATCCTAACACCTTCGGTATCATTCATTTCTTTATATGATTCACATGAGGCTGGCCTCCTTCATTCATTAGGAACTTTAACTTTTATCGACAAAGATCATGTGAGCATCATGAAAACTCGTTCCCCCCCCCCCACACACCGAAAAGAGGTGGAATCACCGGCCAAAATGACACAATAACATGCTAGCGTATATGGGAATTTAACTTCGCCAGATCCCTATATTGGCAGCATAGGTTCAAAGACTAGGAGATGTATGGAGACCCATACCCGGCAAGCCGGACAGTCTCATCTCATGAGAGTTACGTAAACCTTCATCCTTCCCGAAAGAAGGCATCACCGCTCATAGCTAGCCTATCGGTGCTCAATATAAAGTTCCATTCCATTTAAATCATACATCATGGAAACTGACTTCTAGTATGAGGTCAACATAGCTCATTAGATTATTTCTCATCTCACCATTAGTATTCAGTTTTTTAAACTCAATATTTTCATTAGAAAGTGTTCATAGAGACTTGTCTCTTCATTATCTTACACTCTCATTGGTGAGTACATACTTGTAACATTTACTTAGTCTCATTTGAGATTGCTCTCATCATATACATTAGCCTCACATCATGATTGTCACCGCATTTCTCATTATTAGCACCTTTGTTTTTCATACTTACTCACCTCTTATTACGTGAATGTTCATTTCTTCATTTCATAGTTCATCTTATCATATGAAAATGCAATTGGCCATTTAGTGTATCTTACACTCATACTTAACCCTCCTAAGGTTCATCTTTTCAATACGTACATCTTAGGTTCACTTAATTTTAGAACGTATGTTAGACTTATATGTCTATACATACAAGCCATGTTGCTTCATTCATAGTTCGCTATGTGATACATACTTTTCTAAGATTATGTTTTTCAAGACTTATGTATCTTGTATATATGCCAAGATCTTGATTTTTGATCCAAGTATATGGCATTATTTTTGAATATTTTACTCACGTATGACTTATGTATCAATATGAAGGTTTGGGTACGGGAACTCAAATCTTGAATCACTTGGATATCATTTATATTTTTCATTGATTTTATTTCTAATATTCATAACATTAGAATTCTAAATTAAATCTCAACATTTACATGAAATAATTGATTTTCTATTCAGTTAGAGTTCTAAATTAAATCTCAACATTTACATGAAAGGATTAAATTTTATATTTTAATTACAATTCTAAATAAAATCTCGACATTGACATGAAAGAACTATTTTTCTATTTTAATAAGAATTCTAAATTAAATCTCAACATTTGCATGAAAGAATTAATTTTCTATTTTAATTAGAATTCTAAATGAAATCTCAACATTTACATGAAAGAATTAATTTTCTATTTTAATAAGAATTCTAAATGAAACATCAACATTTAAAGGAAAGAATTAATTTTCTATTTTAATTAGTATTCTAAATTAAATCTTAACATATACATGAAAGAATTAATTTTCTATTTTAATTAGAATTCTATATTAAATATCAAAATTTACATGAAAGAGTTAATTTTCTATTTTAATTAGAATTCTAAATTAATTCTCAACATTTACATGAAAGAGTTAATTTTCTATTTTAATTTTACTCTTAGTTAACCAAAAGGTTGTGGGTTCGAGCCCCCACAACCCCTTTGATTTTTAGAATTAAATTCGCTACAATATGGAGGTTGTGGGTTCGAACCCCCACAACCCCCTTTATATATTTTAATTTTTATTTTATTTTCTCTGAGGAGGCTGTGAGGTTGTGGGTTCAAAACGCCACAACCCCTGTATCTTTAATTTATTTAAATGGTCGAGCAACAGTGAGGTTATGGGATAGAATCCCCACAGCCTCACATCTCTTCTTAATTAATTTCGCCTATCCTTCAGCCTTGAGGTCGTGGGATCGATTCCCACGACTCGCGTCTCCTTTTTCCTTATTTTTTCGTTCTTTCACGCGTAGCTACAGGTCGTAGGTTCGAATCCCACGCCGCCCATTTATTTTCTAAATTAATTTCCTCCTCCTCCTTCCCCCATGTCGTGTTTTCGATCCTCCCCAGCCTCAATTTCCTTTATTTTTCTCAAGCAATACATGGGCCAAGGGTTCACTTCCCCAGAGCCCCTTTTTTTTCTAGCGAAATTAGCTGGCCCTAGCCCCCAGTTCGAGCCCCGCCTTACACACTTTTTTTAATTATTTATTAAAGCATGCTTTGGTGAGGTCTTGGGTTCGATCCGTGCAGACCTCATTTATTTTTATTTGTTTCTTTTTGTTCAAAATTTCTAGAATTCATCTACAATTTATCTCCAAATTCTGGAAAATTACTCCGCATTTTTGTGCATTATTTTATGGGTTAATTTAGCATATGTTTCTTATACATTCATTAAGGTTCTTAAGACAAGTTTAGAGGGATGATTTGATGATTTGTTTTAGCTTGAGTTATTAGTATTTCAACCATGTGAATATCACATCTAGGAACATCTACTTACACATAAAATACAAGCGATTCCATGTTGTCATCATGGTAAAATTGATACTCCAAAGTCATAGTAGCAACCTTGTAAACATACTTTCATGTCTACATTCATATTTTTGAAAAACACAAAAACATAGGGACATAATCATGAACACATACTCTAAACGAGATCATCACCACACAAACAGTGTCCCTAAACTCTACCAACAAACATACCAACCTAAGATCATTGGGAGATAGTTAAAGGGAACATGAAAAGGGAAAACAATCCTAGTTTTGTATGAACAACGTAAACCCTAAGGGATCTCTTGGGAAAGGGACCAAGAGGATTGAAACCTTCTCCTTGCCTTAACGTTTTGGTTACTTTGTTTTCTTAAAATTTCATGTGAGTTCTTCAAGTGCGAAGAAACTTAATTAAACTTTCTGTTCTTCACGTTATTCTTGGAAAAGAGAACAAGAGATGTTTCTTTATTTTGAATGTGGAGAGGTGATAAACGTGATTAGGAGAGTGTTAGCATAGGTTTAAGAGTCTTGATTCAAGACATAGTCAAATAGGATTTCAATTAAATTAATACAAATCTGATTTAATTTATTTAATAAGTGAAAGGATTATTATGACCTTAAAATTTTAGATTTAAAATTAATAATTAAATCACCTTATGTACCTAATTATTCGATTTTTAGGATTGTTACATTATCCCCCCTTAGAAACATTCGTCCCGGAATGGCACCACCATTACACTTCGTAATGCCAATCAGATCATAACTAAATCGCTATGCACAGTCAACCAATAGCAACAAAATATAAAGGGAGAAGGAAACATAGGCTTAAGAGTGGGAAGTCTAACCTTAAGAGTTGAAAATATGAGGATAGCGGGATATCATGTCGGCCTCAGCCTCCCATGTAGCACCCTCAACAAGATGATTTCTCCACAATACGTTCACTATGGCAATCTCCTTGTTCCTCAGCCGCTTGACCTGTCTGTCTAATATCTCAACAGGTACCTCCTAATAGGACAAGTCTTCACCACCCCCCAAGTCTACAACAGGTAGTATTGATGATGGATCACCTAGGAACTTCTTCAACATAGAGACATGAAAGACTGGATGAACAGAAGCTAGCTCCGCAGGCAATGCTAATTCGTAGGCCACCTCACCCACGCACTGTAGAATCTCATATGGCCCCATATACCTCGGACTCAGCTTTCCTTTTTTACCAAATCTCATCACCCCTTTCATAGGAGACATCTTCATTTAAACCTTGTCACCAACATTAAATTCTAAGGGCCGCTTTCTGTTATCTGTATATGATATCTGTTAATTGTAAGCAGTAGCCAACCTGTCCCTAATTCAATGTGATTTCTGTCGGCTGTAAGAAGTAGCCAACTTGTCCCTAATAATTCTAACTTTCTCCAAGGCCTCATGAATGATCTCAGGACCCAAAATAAATTACTCTCCAACCTCGAACCACCCAACTGGAGATCAACACCTCCTACCATACAATGCCTCAAACGGTGCAATCCCAATGCTGGAGTGATAACTATTATTATACGAGAACTCTATCAAAGGTAGATGGTCATCCCAGTTAACTCTAAATTCAATCACACACGCTCTCAACATGTCCCCCAATGTCTGAATGGTGCTCTATGCCTGCCCATTTGTCTAAGGATGAAAGGAAGTGCTAAGTTTCACCTGCGTGCCCAAGCTTTTCTGGAAAGATCTCTAGAAATGTGAAGTAAACTGAGCTCCCTTATCTGGAATGGTAGACAAAGGAATCCCATGCAATCTTATAATCTCATCAATGTAGTGTCTCGCATAATCCTCGGCTCTGTAAGTACAATTCACAGGGATAAAGTGGACAGACTTAGTCAATCTCTCCACAATAACCCATATGGAGTCATGCTGCCTCCTAGTCCTCGAAATACCAACAACAAAGTCCACATTAATGGCCTCCAACTTCCAACTCGGAACCTCAATAATCTGAGTAAGACCACCAGTCTTAAGATGCTCTGCCTTAATTTGTTGACAATTAGGATACTTAGCCACATATTGCAGACTTCTTCTTTTCATCCCACCAATAAATCTGCTTAAGATCATCATACATTTTGCTGGAACATGGATGTATGGAATATATGGAACCATTGGCCTCTGCCACAATTCTAGTCCGTAAATCATCTACATTCGGTACACACAACCTATCCTGGTATCTAAGTATGCCAGCATCTCCTAAAGCGAAAGACTAATTCATTTTTAACAACACTGAGTCCTTCAACTTCATCAACACAGGATCAAGATGCTGACCCTTTTTGACTTCAAATATCAGGGATGATTCATAACTAGGGTGAACTCAAACACCCCCACTAGTAGAGTCAACCAACCGCACACCCAGTCTGTGTACCTTTTCCACCAGCTCCTTCTTCTTATTTTCAACGTGTGTTGTACTCCTCATGCATTGACCTAGATTCAACTCTCTCTGTGTGAACACGTAGTGGAGACTTTTATGGACTGTGAACACATCCACGTGTACTCCATACAGATAATGCATCCACAGTTTCAGTGCAAACACCACAGCTGCCAACTCCAGTTCATGAGTGGGATAATTTTTCTCATGAACCTGGAGTTGTCTGGAAGCATAGGCTATCAACTTACCAGCCTGCATGAGAACACAACCCAAACCAACCCTAGATTCATCACAATAAACAGTGTAATTCTCACCACACTTAGTTAGAGTAAGCACCGGGGCTGATGTGAGTCTGTCTTTGAGTTCCTGGAAACTCTTCTCACATGTCTCCGTCCATTCAAACTTGGCATTCTTCATCATCAAAGTTGTAAGTGGGAAAGCAGTGGAAGAAAAGCCCTCCACAAATATGTGATAGTTACCATCCAATCCCAGAAAGCTACGAATATCGGTGGGAGTAAGATTTTATGGCCGGTTCTTAACAGCTTTAGTTTTCCCGGGGTCCACTTCTACACCTTGACCAGACACAACATGGCCCAAAGAGTCAGTCATCTCATCCAGAATTCACACTTGCTGAATTTGGCATAAAACAAATGTTGTCTAAATACTTGCAAGGTTAGTCTCAAATGTTGTTCATGCTCTTCCTTGGTCTTAGAGTAGATGAGAATGTCATCATTGAATACTATGAGGAAAGAGTCAAGGTGTGCACAAAAGACTCTGTTCATGAGATCCATAAATGCAGGAGGTGCATTAGTGAGACCAAATGACATAACCAAGAACTCATAATGACCATAACGGGTACGAAAAGCTGTTTTTGGGACATCTCCATCCCTAACCCTAATCTGATGATACCCTGAACGAAGATCAATCATAGAGAAGAAACTAGACCCTTGGAGCTTATCGAACAAATCATCAATTCTGGGAAGTGGATACTTATTCTTTATAGTGACTTTGTTGAGTTGCCGATAATCGTTACACATTCTAAGGGTCCCATATTTCTTATTTACAAACAACACTAGTTCACCCCAAGGGGATATGCTCGGGTGAATGAAACACTTATCAGTGAGATGTATTAACTCCAGCTTCAACTCTTTGAGTTTTGCTGGAGCCATTCTGTAAGGAGGAATTGAGATTGGTTTATTATCGGGTTCTAAGTCGATACCAAAGTCAATCTCTCGAAGGTTAAGGAATCCAGGCAAATCTTCAGGAAACACATCTGGGAACTCATTCACTATGGTCACTGAGTCTATTGAAGGAATGTGATGATTTAAATCCTTAACACTCACCAAATGACATAATAACCCATTGGACATTATTTTACTGGACTTAAGATTTAAAATCAAGGGATTAGGATGATTTGAATTGTACCCCTCCAAAAATAACTCTTCTTAATTAGGGAATCGAAATCTCACAACTCTACCAAGACAGTCAAAGCAAGAATAACAACTATGAAGTTAGTCCATGCCAAGAATAATATCAAAATCATGCATGGGTAACTCAATCAAGTTTGCACACATAATCTTACCACTTACAACTATTGGACAATCCATGTATATCCTATCAGTTCTTACAGTTTCTCCAAAAGGCGTACTAACCACTATAGGATCATGCAAAACTTCAGATAGTATTTCAAAAGTAAGGGCAAGTAGAGTAGTCACACAGGAGAGCGTAGACACTGGATCAAGTAAAGCATAAACTGAAGTTGAGAATACTTGCAGCATACCTATGACCACATCAGCAGACTTCTCCTGCTCCTCCCTGCCTGTCAAAGTATAGAATTTGTTCCTCTTTCCAGGCTCGGCTACTGCTCCGCTCTGTGGGTTAGGCCTAGGTTGAGCATTTCCTCCAGCTTGACCTCTGTTCTGTGGAACTCTCTGAACATGTGTCCACTCTTACCACAACCGAAGTAGGCATTAGTGACCTGTCTGCACTCTCCACTGTAAGCTCGGCCACACTTAGCACATGTCTTCTTTGGACGCTGCATCTCACCTCCATTGCCCCACTTGAGTTCGGGTCTGCGTCCTCTAGGTGTTGTATTCCTCTGAGGATTAGAATTCCAAGAACTCTGTTGCTCCTTCTTGAATCTAGGCTGCTCACGGATGCCATAATTGTTTCTGTATCCTCCATGGTTGGGACCTACCTGATCTTGAGGCCTAGGACTCCTAACTTCACGAATACCTCTCCTCTTGCAGTTGACCTCTACCTGCTGGACATGCACCATTAACCTGGAAAGGTCCATATTATCATGCATCATCACAGACCGACACTCCTCCTCCAAGTCTCCATTGATTCCTGTGAGGAACTTTCTCATCTCATCCCTGCTGTTAGAAACTAGGGAAGTAGCATACCTGGATAGCTTCACAAACTTCAAGGAATACTCCCTGACCGTCATAGATCCTTGTTTAAGGTTAATGAACTCCTCAACCTTGGACTACCTCATCTCTCTGGGGAGGAATTTCTCCAGAAATGCTGTCTTGAAAATCTCCCACGTTACTGGCACTCCACCTAGGACACAACTATCTTGACACATCTTGCACCAAGTCTGTGCGACCTCCTTGAGCTGGTAGGAAGCCAGCTCAGCCTTCTCAATATTAGTGGCCCCCATGGACACCAGGATCTTATTCACCTCATCTATAAACTCTCGAGGATCTTATAAAGTCTTAGCCCCTGTGAATATATGAGGATTCATCCTCGTGAAATCTCACATTCTGTTTGCCATGCTGCGAACCAGTGGGTTCTCCCTTTGAATATCCTGTCGGTTGACTTGGGAAGACATAGCCTGATCATGCATCATGATGGCCTTTTCCATCTGCGCTAGAAATTCCCTCACCTCAGCATCAGTCAACCCATCTGGGTTAACTGGCATGGCCCCAACTCTCTCAGCTGGAGCCTGAGGTGGATTGTGATTACCCCTCGCTGCTGCTCCTGCCGTCCTCATACCCTTAGTATTCTCCAAGTGTTAACTCTCTGTAAACAACAAGGATTGATGTTAGACACGTTCGTAACACCAAGAATTCAAACAGTAGGAAAAGCACGGTAAGATCAGAAGAAGGGAAATTTTTACTACGCATCATGCAGTCTCTAATCAAGGATAGTAGTGCATTTCACTACCATGACTTAGAAACTACTCAATGTGGTTGATGTGAACTCATTATTCTCGGAATTTAACCTAGTGCTTTGATACCAACTTTGTCATGACCGGAATCTAGACCCCAGATGAGACTTGTGTCATTGACCTCTCAGACGTCGCAAACAAGCCTACTTACGTCATCCTTACTTTACATAGGTTAATTTTAGCGGAATATTTGAAAATTTTTATTCTTTAAACACACTTGCTAAACATCCTTAACATCCATCTAACATTAAAGAGATAAGCAACTGACAGAAATAATTCATTAAGTATTAATTGTATAATGGCCAAAATAGCACCGAAACAAAGTCTGAACCAAAACAGGAAAGAAACGCTTGTAGAACATGCTTCAATAGCTCAACTCTAAAACTACACTAGAATGTAAACCAGTAGCATCCTCAAAAACATAAGGACCTACAAAACTTTGTTTGAATGTTGACGTCCGGATAGCTGCACCAACGAACCAGTAGCTCTACCTCCCATCTGTGCCTGCACCTAAAAGTAGATGTTTGTATGGAATTAGTACACACTTGTACTAATTATGGATATATGCAAGCTCACACCAGGAACATGCATGAGAAAGAATATTTCTTTCCTAACGACATGATTTTTGGAATTCAAGTCAATGGACTTGGCAAGTTGAGATTGGGAAAGTTATGCCATGAGAGTAACATTCATCATTATAATTATCGTATTGCACACAACACATAAAATCTTCATATAGAACATATAATAGCACACAACATATAACACATAGCTTCTTTTATATTATTCATTAATATTCCATGAGACCTTCTTATCATGGAATTGACCTTAAGACATTCCAAAATGAGGGCTCAACATATGGGACCTCAACTAGGGAGCCTTCTTTAGCATACACAGAGTCTGCTTCATTCATTCATACGTACTTCATTTCAGTTCATTCATTGGCCAGTGTGAATACCAGTTATACCTAAAATGTAGTTTAAGACTTTCATCGGGTTTTGTTGTGCAATGATCAGGAATAAACTAATGTCATTACCTGAATCTAGCTCCCCTATTGATTATCTTATCCTAACACATTCGGTATCATTCATTTCTTTATATGATTCATTTGAGGCTGGCCTCATTCATTCATTGGGAACTTAAATTTTAACCGACATAGATCATGTGAGCATTATGAAATCCAGTGTCTCCCACCCCCCCACTGAAAAGTGGTGGAATTACCGGCCAAAGTAACTCAATAACATGCTAGCGTATATGGGAATTTAACCCCGCCAGATCCCTATATTGGCAGTATAGGTTCAAAGACTAGGAGATGTATGGAGAGCCTTACCCGGCAAGTCGGACAGTCTCATCTCATTAGAGTTACTAAACCTTCGCCCTTCCCGAAAGAAAGCATCACCGCTCATAGCTAGCCTATCGGTTCTCAGTATAAAGTTCCATTACATTCAAATCATACATCATGGAAGTTGACTTATATTATGAGGACAACATAGCTCTTTAGATGATTTCTCATCTCATCATTAGTATTCAGTGTTTTAAACTCAATATTTTCATTTGGAAGTGTTCATAGAGATTTGTCCCTTTATTATCTTACACTCTCATTGGTAAGTACGTATTGGTAACATTTACTTAAGCTCATCATCATATACATTAGCCTTACATCATGATTGTCACCACATTCTTCTTTATTAGCACATTTGTTTTTCATACTTACTAACCTCTTATTACGTGAATGTTCTTTTCTTCATTTCATAGTTCATCTCATCATATGCCAATGCACTTGGGCATTTAGTGTATCTTACATTCGTACTCAACCCTCCTAAGGTTCATCATTTCATTAGGTACATCTTAGGTTCACTTAATTTTTGGATGTATGTTGGACTTATGTTACTATACATACAAGCCATGGGGCTTCATTCATAGTTCGCTAAGTGATTCATACTTTCCTAAGATTATGTATTTGAAGACTTATGTATCTTGTATATATGCCAAGATCTTTATTATTTTTCTAAGTATATGGCATTATTCTTGAATAATTTACTCACGTATGACTTATATATCAATACGGAGGTTTGGGTATGGGAACCCAACTCTTGAATCACTTGGATATCATTTATATTTTTCATTGATTTTATTTCTAATATTCATAATATTAGAATTCTAAATTTAATCTCAACATTTATATGAAATAATTGATTTTCTATTTGATTAGAATTCTTTATTAAATCTCAACATTTAAATGAAAGGAATAAATTTTCTATTTTAATTAGAATTCTAAATTAAATGTCGACATTTACGTGAAAGAATTAATTTTCTATTTTAATTAGAATTTTAAATTAAATCTCAATATTTACATGACAGAATTAATTTTTTATTTTAATTAGAATTCTAAATTAAATTTCAACATTTACAGGAAAGAATCAATTTTCTATTTTAATTAGGATTCTAAATTAAATCTCAACATTTACATGAAAGAATTAATTTTCTATTTTAATTAGAATTGTAAATTAAATCTCAATATTTACATGAAAGAGTTAATTTTCTATTTTAACTTTACTCTTAGTTAACTGAAAGGTTGGGGGTTCGAGCCCCCACAACGCTTTTGATTTTAGAATTGAATGCGCTACAATTGGGAGGTTATGGGTTCGAACCCCCATAGCCCCCCTATCTTTAATTTATTTAAATGGGCAAGCAACAGTGAGGTTGTGGGATCGAATTCCCACAACCTCACTTCTTTTCTTAAATAATTTTGCCCATCCTTCAGCATTGAGGTCGTGCGATCGATTCCCACGCCTCTCGTCTCCTTTTCCCTATTTTTCCTTTCGTTCGCGCGTAGCTGTAGGTCGTGGGTTCGAATCCCACGCCTTCCATTAATTTTCTGAATTAATTTCCTCCTCCTCCTTCCCCCACGTCGTGTATTCAATCCTCCCCAACCCCAATTACCTTTCCTTTTCTCGCGCAATACACAGGCCTTGGATTCTATTCCCCCAGCCTCTTTTTTTTTCTAGCGAAATTTTCTTGCCCTAGCCCCTAGTTCGAGCCCGGCCTAGAATTATTATTTTTTAGTTATGAAGGCATGCTTTGGTGAGGTCTTTAATTCGATCCCTGCAGACCTCGCCTATTTTTATTTATTTATTTTGTTCAAAATTTCCATAATTCATCTGCAACTTATCTCCAGATTATCGAAAATTACTCCGCAATTTTCTGCATCATTTTACAGGTTAATTTAGCATTTGTTTCTTATACATTTGTTAAAGTTCTTAAGACAAGTTTAGAGGGATGATTTGATGATATTTTTTAGCTAGAGTTGATAGTATTTCAACCATGTGAATAGCACATCTATATATATATATGCAACAATAATCTTAAATAGACAGAATTGAAGTTTCACCAAAAGGTTACCTGAAGCGATTTCGTAGTCTTTTGTTCGATGGCGCTTTTGTCATTCTCCATTTTCTTCTATGTTTTCTCAGACACATTTTTTTTCTAAATTAATTGTTTATTAAAACTGACAAAATCCACTAATTTTTAGTACATGTCCGTAATGGTATAGGGTCTTAAACAAATGATAAACCACTAACTATCGATTAATTCAATTATCTACAATTGTCCATCAATTAATTAACTCAAGTTAAACGAAATAGTTCAAAATTTATAAAAATGACATACGGTGTCATTACAAACATATAGTTCATGATCGATTAGTTACATAAACTTAATGAGATACAAATCATTGTATGCATTGAAACAAAAAAAAAAGCTACTAAAATTCGTTATACGTCGTAATTTGAATAAAAAATATCCGAAAAAGCTATAAATCCGAATACATATTAAAGGTTTCAGTGATTCAATCAGGAAAAAAAAAATACTCTTGTACTCGACATATACGAATATCTCATCCAAATAAATGAAAAAGTTAAAAAAATACCTCACTGTTTTTCGATTGTTCACTGAATGCGACAAATTTATTGTTGTCAATTTTGAAAAATTCCGTAAAAAAATATGTCATATTCAAATGGAAGAAGCTTTGAAAGATATCAGATGAATGGTTCGAAAGACAAACTAAATTATTGTAATTATTTTATGTTCTTAAGAAGAAAGCAAAAAAATGCTCAACAAAAAAATGGTTATATATTTATGCTCTTTTCAAAATGTAACTACTTTGTATTTAACGTCTCTTTTACCTTTTTTGAATTTTTTTGTTCCATGATTCTCTCTTTTCTGTTATTCATTATTTTTATTTTTTCAAAATAATCAAAAAAAAAAAAAAATACATAATTGATCCCTTAACAAACTAAAATAATGACATTTTTAATAAATAATGTAACTATTGCTAAGGAGTCCCACTTAAATCTAAAATATTATTATTTTAAGAAATTTCATTTAAACTACTTTTTGAAAATAAAATATTTTTTATTATTCTCAACTATACAGGAAAAAAAAATCATATAAGAGTCACAATTTGTAATAAACTATTTATTTTATTTTATAACATTTTAAAAAAAAACTTCTAATTTGTTTAAGTTGCGCTTATTACCATCAAATTATTAACTATACGTTTGAATACTTGTATTAACACCATACAAATACAAAATATTGAATTGGGTACCTGAAAGTTGCTCAAGGGGTAAGTATCTTCTACCTCCAATAATAAGGCTGCAAGTTCAAGTTACAAAAAGATTCCAAGGAAAGAGTTGATTTATTTAAAATATATAATATTTAATGGTATTTTTAAAAACTGCATGTGATAATTTTATAAGAGATAGTTAATAAAATTACAAGTATCATTTGCATTAACACTAGATGGACAAAGCCCGTGCTAAACATGGGCCCAATATTTATATTTTCAATCGTAATAAATATTATGATATTTTTTACAGTTATATAGTAATGAAGGATAGCAGTACAAAATGGAAGGAGGAATGGAAGTGTAAGTTGTAACACATGGAGAAACATAAACGTTAAATTGTTTAGCTTATGTATATCTTAACAAACATGATAGATTCTAGAAGATTCTCAATATACATGGAAAATACTTGATGTGTACTTCAAGTTGCACCTTAGTAGCACGGATTCTTCAATTTAGATGGCTCACTCAAGTTACTTTCTTCAAAAATACACTAATTTTGACAAATCTAAAATGTACCTGTTAACATTTCCATTAATATTTTTAATGAATCCAAACAACACTAATTTACACTAAAGAAAACTATTTAGGCATTTTCAATATCAATACATTATAATAGTACATATATATGTGTGTCTGTGTATACACACACACAACAATCCATCCAAAATCTCTGAAGCTCTGTAATTGACCGCTTTTCTATTTCCTCGAAACATACATATCTATCTCAGTAATATAAACTTTTAGAGGTCTAGTGGAACTAGAAAAGATACATCTGACAATACAACTCCAAATATGATATCATAATCCTCTTGGTCAAGTAGTTTACAAGAACAACATATTTTACTATAACCTACATAATGCGGAAATAAGTAGGGTGAGCCTTTCAAATCAAATTTCGCTCATATATAAGAAGATCAAACTTTTGAGCAAATATTAGACCTCAAAGGTTTTCTAGACCATTTTTAAATTTGTTTTAGAGTTATTTGTTTCACACACTTTCAGTCATGTATAATTAAAATTTTAGACTTCAACATATCAAGTAGTTAATTTTCTTCTTGGAGGAAAGAAATTTATGAAACAATGAGGCAAAACTATGAGAATGATATAATTGAACTTGATATACAAACATCACTAAGAAAATTTTAGACTTCCTCCTTGGGCTTGTATGGACAGGTGTTATCCATCCAGTTTTCTTCCCATTTAGAGTAGTCATGTTTTGTTTCCCTTATGTATTCCTTTCTGCTGAACCTTTCATTCTTTCTCCCTTTTTGCTCTGTCATGGACTTCCTGCCCTTGTTTTCCTCTTCTTCTCATTTGTATCCTTCTTCTTCTAATATTCCCTTTCATTATCCCGTACTTTTTGCAGTGTATACATAAGGAAGGCTTCGAGCATACAACACTCTTTGTTCAGTCAATTACCTTTTTCATTTCTGAACCATGTTTCCATATCCATCTCTACTTCAATCAGCGGCCTTGCAAAGTTTAACACAACTTTCTTCTCAGTGTGTTGGTCCACCATCTAAGGTTTTCCCACTAGACTATCAATTTTACTTAGTCCTTTTGAACTACAATATTTAAAATAAAGTCTAGGTAGTTCTACCAATATAGGTACTGTAAGTTCATCTATTGTAAACTCCATGTCTGTTGTCCAAGCTTTAACAATAAATGGCTTATTACAAAATGATAGAATCCCCCTTGTAAGACTTCATTTTTCCGAATTCTGTATCAAACTGACCAACACTATCCCATTCTTCAACATCGATATCTTATATATGCCATGTTTCCCCCACTGTCTTTGTATGTATCCGCTCTTCACTGAGAAAATAGGATGACCCGAGTACATAGCACACCACTACATTTCTCAAATACCCAATTTACGAGCTAGTATCTTCCAGACCAATCTTACAAACGGTTGGCTCACCTTGCTTCATATCATCGTCCAACTTATACCTTGCATTTGTTATCTTCTCAATAACAAAATTATCCCACACTGACGCCCTAGATTTCCCCTCTCCATTAATTCCACCTCATTAATCCATGAAATAGAAGATTTATCACCTCCTAGAGTTGTTGTTCCAGTCACTGTTCCATTGGTACTCGTACATTCTCCTTCCTCAATTGTTTCCCCGTGCATCATCTTTCTTCCCGTTGCACTTGATCCCTGTATTTTTTCCTTTCTTGCGTTTCTACCCCTAGTGGAGATGAATCATTTCCTGCACCTTCACATTCCCTAGTTTCATCTTCCTTTCTTTTTGTTGCCTCAATTTCTTTAGTTGTCTGTGTTCCTTTCCTTTTCTATTGTGTTATTCCCTTGGTTCGTGCTTCCTGCACCATTATCACATTCTAGGTTGGTACCCGAGCTTGCTTTTACCATGGATGCCGCAGGTTAAGCTAACTTGCACCTAGAGAGCATCGTGACCTAGACCCTTTAGGAATTTTTAAATGAATAAAGATTGTTAATTCAAACTTTTAAGAAAATTAATTTGAACATCAAATACATACTAATCAATTGTGTTTTGTAAGAAATGTATGCAAGAGGAGGGAAGAATTTTGATGCAGAAAAATGAGAGAAAACCTCTCTATTTATAGCCAACAAAGGGTAAATGTCTCAACTCTTTTGAAATAAGACAACCTTTCAGAAACATCACAACGCTCTAGAAAAGACATAACCTTTCAAACGGTCACAACCCTTAAGAAAAGGCACAACTCTTTATAAAGGTCATAGCCTTTCGGTAGAGTCAAAATCCTTCAGGAGAGTTACAACCCTTCATTTTCTATTCACACCTTTAAAAAACCAACAAATATATGTCACACTAACCAAGTCTGTACGTAAAAGTAAACCATAGCATATCTCAATGACAAATTATTGCCGAAGTGCCCAAACAATCTCACTTGTGAAGCGAAGCATATTTTCAAAAAAGATAAATGTAGGAGAAATAAAGTTGTTTTCCATGGGAAGTCTTTTCTCCTACCTTACTTGAGATATTTTCTCTTCAAATATGACCTATAATTTTTTTTGGGAGACATCCCTACAACAAAACTGTTTGACCTGTCTACATTAATGTTTTTGATAATTTAGTCAGGATGAAATAGGACTTGTATTCTGAATTTTGATTTTCCTAGTTACACCATAAAGTTTCTAATAATGATGGAAGGAGTAATTTGACAAATCAATCGTGCAACTAACTTGAAATCTCAGAGACACACAAATACCTCCCCAACCTCTGCTAATCTCAGAGACACGCTTATACTATACTAAGATCCTATTACCCCCTTGAACTTATTTTATAAATAATTTTCTACCACTTTTGGCATATGTGACACTATATTGTGAGCCCAGCGCGTGTTGACATTTTTTATTCAAACTAATGCCAAGTAAGACGAAAAGGGGTAGAAAATTATTAGCAAAATAAGTTCAGGGGGGTACTAGGACCTTAGTATAGTATAAGTGTGTCTGTGAAATTTTGGGCATAGGTTGGGGTGGTACTTATGCATTTTCCCTAAATAGGCTATACCCCATATTGCTAACATAACTATACTATGCTAAACTAATCACTTTGGATGACACACTAATATGCAAGTCCAAGGTACTCTAGGAAAGGTACAAGCTCTCTATCCTATCTACCGTGAAATAGTCTTCAACTAACTAAGTAATGCTATTATTACAAGTATATTATGATACAAATGCAAGCTATACTTAAGAGACTACGAATTTCAATCCTAAGTTACCCTTAGTTGAGTATGAGAACTCAATCCCAATCTACCATGACTGACCTAAATCAATTTATCCTTGAAGAGGATCTTCCGATGCAACTTCAAGCTACCCTTGGGAGAGTATGGATCCTCAATCCTATCTACCATTAGTAGAGTATGAGAACTCAATCCCAAGCAACCATGACTAACCTAACTCAAGCTACCCTTGAAGTGCATCTTACAATGAAAAGTCAAGCTACCTTTAAGAGAGTATGGATCCTCAAACCTAAGCTACCATTAGGAGAGTATGAGCCCTCAAACCTATAGCTACCATTAGGAGAGTATGCGTCCTCAAACCTAAAGCTACCATGAAATTGTCTTGGCCAAACTAAGTAATGCTATTAAAAAGGCATCTTAATGATGCTAGTTCACGCTACCCATAGAAGTGTATAAATGCTCAACCCTAGGGTACCATGACTACATCTCTCATCCTACAATGAAATGTATTAGACAATTCCAAATCAAGCTATCCCTCAGGAGAGTATAGATTCTCCCTCCTAATTTAACAGCCTTATCCTTATACTTCTAAGAGAAGATATACATGAAAGTAACATAGGTCACAAGTTCAAGATATTCTAGACTAAGAAGCCTTGATTCATTTTAGGTTATTAAGCCAACCTAGAGTCCTTCTATGTGAGAGAATCTTAGATATCCTAGCATTTCATGCTAAGCATATAGAAGATAATCAATAGACCACAAGATCACATCATATTGACTTTACTCCCAAATCCCTAACAATGATGTCTACAAGTACTACTTTCAAGCGTTACTTCATTCATGTCTAAATTACAAGCTTATTCAATTACATTATTTTCTACTAAGTAATTCTACACATATTTATCATAGAGGTTCGTTTTCATCTTTACAAGTAAAGATCCTTCATATTCAATCAAATTTATTTGTTAATGCTTATATGATCCTAACTTTGATCAATTACTATACACGACTTTGATTTCGGAAGATTACCTTTGAACCTTCAAATTAACCTCGAATGGCATAAAACCACAAACATCACATTCATTAATTTAGATTAGGGTTTACTGCAGAAATCACATGAAATCATAATAATATCATCAATATTTTCTAATAAAATCATAATTATGTATATTTACTAGTTTTGAATCATACCTAAACTCTACCCACAATGCAAGCACAACACTAGGTAGAACTGGATTTCTTACAACTAGGGAAAAATTAAGGGGTATCTATGGGGGTAATAAGCCAAAGATGAACAAGCTAAACAAACCTTGATTCAAATCCCTATATAAATATTGAATCCATGGAGACAACTCGACTTAGGTGTTGCCCTCTTCCCTTCTATTCTTATTTTTCTTCTTGCTTCCAGAGAGAGAGAGAGAGAGAGAGAGAGAGTTTCTTGAGAGTATTTGGGGTCTTAGATGAATGAGTTAATGAGTTAGTTTAGAATATTATTAAGATTATATAGGTTGTAAATTAACTAACTCACTGACCTGCCTTAACCCCTAATTAATTACTACTCAATTTGCAAACAACTAACTTAAAATTAAACTAACCAAAACTAGCAGGACTTACGCCCCTCCACCCATGGACCGTGGGTTGACCTACTGAGCGTGGCTCACCTGTGTAGTTGAGGTCTACAACTCTAAATTTTCTTAACACTGCAGCCATTGACTCACGACCCTAACCTACTTGACGTGGGTCACCTATGGACAGTAGTTGGCATCCGTAGGTCACCAAAAATTGCAGCTTTGGCGACTGTTCTTGGGGTCCCCCCTCAGGGACCCCTTGAGTGGTCCTGTGGGGGTCTTAACTTGAAGATTAGACCCTAAAACATTCCTTCATAGTATGAAAATTATTTTTATGAGTCTTAAGCCTCATACCACACTCCAAACCTCTTACGAAAGGCTTTAAAACTTACTAGTTGAAATTGCTATATTTTGGGTTGTTTCTCAAGCATAAGATATATCCAAAAAAGTTTTGAATTCACCAAACGTAAAAGCCCTAAGTTTAGCATCAAAATTTCCAAAATGAGAATTGTACATATAACCTCCAAGCGATCATCTCATCTCTGAAGCACACTTACATCGGAAACTCTTCTTCATTAAACATATCTTCAGCCACTATTACTTTCTCTCTGTTATTTGCAAGCACAAAAAATATTCAAATAATTTAAGGGGCTTTATTGTATATGCGAATAATAGGAAAAGTAATGTCAAAGGTTGATATATTTAACGAAGAATATTTACGTGATACAAGTATGTTGAATAGAGGATATGATTACTTGCAGGTTATATTAGGCTACACCAATCCTGTTTAGGCAAATTTGGTGCTATATGTAGGGTTTCTACTTTAGGTGAACTCAAAATCATATATATGTGAATGTTTACCTGATTATCGCGAAGGTTTTTAACATAAATAGATATATTTGTCAATTTAAATTATTTGTTCTTTTGTGCCTTCATGTGTATGTTTGTGGCAAATGTATATTGTTAATTCGAGCGTGTGCTTATAATGGAATTTTATTTTGTACTTTCCAAATGAAAATAAGATTTCATCTAATTTTGACATGCTTACTCAATGAAAGTTTTTCTTCCTAAACAATATAAGTGTAATGATAAATATGATAGTCAACATTCACATAAAGTTTTGAGTTCGCCATAAGTAAAAGCCCTAAGTTTCGCACAAAAATTGCTCAAATAAGATTGGTACATAAAACTCCAAGAAATCATATCATCTCTTAAACACACTTACATCAGAAAACTCTTCTTTATTAAACATATCTTCAACCACTATTACATTTTCTCTGTTATTTGCAAGCGCAAAGAACATTCAAAAGATTTCTGGGGCTTTGTTGTGTTTGCGAAAAATAGGAAAAGTATAGTTAATGGTAGATATGATTAACGAAGATGATTTTAGTGATACAATTGAATAGAGGAGATGATTACTTGCAGGTTATATATGAGGCTACACCTAGGCAAATTTGGTGCTAATACTTAGGGTTATTAAGTGAAGGTTTTAAACATAAATAGAGTACATTTGTCCATTTAAATTATTTCAATTTCTTTGCCTTCATTTATATGTTTGTGATAAATCTATGTTGTTGATTCGATCGCGTTTTTAGAATGAAATTTTATTATGTACTTCCCATAAGAAAATACGATTTTGATTTATTTTTGACATGCTTACTCAAGCATAGGATATATCAGGAATAGGTTTTTAGCAAGACAAGCTAACTGTAATGTTGGGTAAATATTAGCACAAATTTTGAGTTCACCAGAAGTTAAAATCAGCATAAAAATGGACAAAACGAGATTGGTACATTTAACTCCGAGAAATCATCTCATCTCTTAAATACACTTATATATATATATATAGATATATATATATATAATATATAGATATATATATATATATATATATATATATATATTATAGATATATATATATATATATATATCTATCTATATATATATATATATATGTATATGTTATATATATGTATATATATGTATCAGGCAACTCTTTTTCATTAAACATATCTTTAGTCACTATTACTTTCTCTATCTGTTATTTGGAATCACAAAAATATTGAAAATTTTTTGGGGCTGTGTTATGTTTGGGAATAACAGGAAAAGTAAAGTCAATGGTTGATCTGTTTAACTAACAAGAGTTAGGTGATACAAGTATGTTAAATACACGAGATGATTACATGCTGGTTATATGGGGATACACCAATCCTCTTTAGTCAAATTTGGTGCTATATTTAGGGTTTTTACTTTTCGTGAACTCAAAAACCATATGTGAATGTTTACCTGATTATCGTGAAGTTCTAAACATAAATAAAGTATATTCTTCAATTAAATTATTTCATATTTTGTGTCTTCATTTAAATGTTTGTGTTAAATTTATGTTGCTGATTCAATCGTGTTCTTATAATGGAATTTTATTTTTGTACTTTTCAAAAGAAAATAAGATTTAATCTATATTTTACATTCTTACACAAGCATAAGATATATCAGAAGTAGTTTTTCTACTTAAACAAGATAAGTGTAATGTTGAATATGTTGTGCAAAATTTTCACATAAAGTTTTGAGTTCACCTGAAGTAAAGATCCTAAGTTTTGCATCAAAATTGCCAATACAAGATTTGTGCATATAACATCAAAGAAAAAAACTCATCTCTTAAATACGTTTACATCAAACAATTCTTTTTCATTAAAATTACCTTCCACCACTATTACTTTCTCTTTGTTATTTGCTAGCATAAAAAATATTCACAAAGTTTATGGGGCTTTATTTTGTTGGTGAATAATAGGAAAAGTAAAGTCAATGATCGATATTTTTAACGAAGAAGAGTCACGTGATACAAGTATGTCGAATAGAGGAGATGATTACTTCCAGGTTATATATGGGGCTACACCAATCCTCTTTAGGCAAATTTGGCGCTATACTTAGGGTTTTAAATGAAGGTTTTTAACAGATATAAAGTATATTCGTCAATTAAAATTATTTCATTATTTGTGCCTTCATTTATATGTTTGTGTTAAATTTATGTTGTTGATTCGATCGGGTGCTTACAATGGAATTTTGTTTTTGTACTATCCAAAAGAAAATAGGATTTCATTTATTTTTGACATGCTTACTCAAGCATAGGATATATCAGGATAATTTTTCTACCTGAACAAGGTGAGTTTAATATTGGGTAAATCTTCACTGAAAATTTTGAGTTCACCAGAAGTAAAAATCCAATGTTTAGCATTAAATTTGACACAACAAGATTGGTACATGTAACCTCCAAGCAATTATGTCATATTTTAAACACACTTAAACTAGGAAACTCTTCTTCATTAAACATATCTTTTGCGACTATTACTTTCTCTGTTAATTGCAAGCACAAAAAATATTCAAAAAAATTATGGCTTTGTTGTGTTTGCGGATAACAGAAAAAGTAAAGTCAACGGTTAATATGTTTAACAAAGAAGTGTTACGTGATACAAGTATCTTGAATAGAGAAGATGATTACGTTCAGGTTATATGGGGCTTACTAAAAAAAAACCTCAAATTGCCAACGGAGTTTACTAACAACTTAAGTTGGTTAGTAATCTATGAACAAATTACCAACATATTTCTAACCGAATAATATTTTAAAACATAACAACGAAATTCTAACAGATTACCAACATAAATATTACTAACTAAGTATTTTAATTGGTTAATACGGTGGGAAAAAATGGTGCCAAATTTAGCAACGTTCTATCAATGGATTACCAACAGAAATATTACTAAAGCACACCTTTTGTTCGTAATATTACAAACGAAGTATATATCGGTTGGTAAATATGACAAATAATGTTTATAATTTTATTAATATATTACCAATGAATTACTAACCAAACATTTACCAATGATAAGACTGTGTTACTAAATTTACCAACCAAATATAAATGTGTTGGTAAATTAGTAACAAGATGTAATTTGTTGGTAAACTTGTCAACCAATATCAAATTAGTTAGAAATTATGCCAACGAATAAAGATTGTAGTTAGTAAATTACTAACATCATTAAAATAGTTGGCACTATCGATTGGTAAAATTTACCAACAAATTAATTATTAGTTGGTAATATTACATATTAATGTTTAGTTGAATAGTAACTATTACAAACTCTGATAAAATTTAATGGTAAATTATTAATTACTATAATTATATTTTAATCCTGGCAAATTATCAATTGAAGTTAAATTTTTTGGTAAATCATCGTCTAATGATAAGGCTTTCATATTTAGTTTGTGTCATTAGGCGTTTTAACTTTTAACAAAAAATTGACTTTATTTAATATTTTTGGTAAACGTGCTCATATTAGAACTCTGTTAGTGTCAGTAGCATTGAAAGGTCCTTTTTTTATCTAATGGGAAGGTTGTTTCATGTTTTGAGGATTTAATTTTTGGTTGTACCGATAGGTGTTTCAAATTTTATGTTTAGGACAAAATTTGACTTTGGTCAATATTTTTCTGAATGTGCTCAGATGATAATTTTGTTAGCGTAATTAACTCTAAAGGTTTATCTTGATGGATGGTTGGTTTGAGTATTGAGCCTTTCATTTTTACTTTCTGCCGTTAGGTGTTTTAACAAATAAATTTTGGCAAAAATTTAACTTTGCTCAATATATTTGATAACATACCAAGGATAAGAACAGCTAGATGCAAAAAGTATTTTTTGATTAAATAAGATAGAGGGTTTGGATTTTGAGGCTTCCCTTTTGAGTTTATGTCGTAAGATATTTTAGCTATTAAGTTTCCGCCAAAATTTTACTTTCGTCAATATTTTTTATAATCGTGCTCAAATTGAAATTTTGTTATCGCAATTAGCCTTATAAGTTCATTTTTATCTCATTTGATTGTTGGTTCGGGATTTGAGACTTATTTTCAGTTTGTGCCGTTAAGCGTTTTAACTTTTAACTTTTGGCTAAAATTTGATTTAGGTCAATTTGTTTGGGAAACATGCTCAATTTTGAATTTCGTCGGTGTGGTTAGCTATGGAAGGTCATTTGTCACTTCGGCTGGTTTGGATTTTGAGTTTTTTCATATTCTGTTTGTATCGTTATTTATTTAAGTTTTAACATTTTACAAAAATTTGATTTTCCTTAGTATTTTTGTAAACGTGCTCTGATGAAAATTTTGTCAATCCGATTAGCTTCGAAAGATCATTTTTATATCTAACAAGATGGTTGTGTCAGGTTTTGAGACTTCCATTTTCAATTTGTGTTGTTAGGCGTTTTAACTTTTGGTGAAAATTAGACTTGGTCAATATTTTTGGTAAATGTGCTCAAATCAAATTTTTGAAATAATAATATGTGTAATAATGAGATTAATTTAACTTGTTTTTATAGATTTTGCATTGTTTCATTCAAATATGATTTATAAAATTGACTATTATTTTCGTATTTATATTCGTGTTCTTAGATTTTTAAATGCAATAAATTAACAACTATTTTACTAGGGAAAAGGGTCTGATATACCCTCAACTTTGTCATTTAGAGCTGATATACCCCTTTTTATGAAAGTGGCTCATATATACCCCTACTTGTAAACAAATGACTCACATATACCCTTTTCCTCTAATGAAAATGAAAAAATAATAATTTTCAATCTAATTTTTTTTTATTTTTTTCTAAAAAATATAATTCCATATGAGTAAATTTAATCCTCATCAAACATATTTTTTTGACTTTTTTTTTGTTTCAATGAATAATTTATAATTATTATTTTGATAATTAAATTTATTTATGTTCACTAATATTCTTGTAAAACTTATTGTAGATGAACAATTTTTTTTCGAATACGAAATTAAATTACAATACACACAAAAAAATAGTTTAATTTTTTTTCTTTAAACTAAGGAATGAAAGAAAAAAATAAAATAAGAATAAGAAACTCAAATAATTATAATAAAAGAAATCAAAATATAATTTATGTAAGAAAAAAATTAAAATATACCTTGAATTTTTATAGAAGAATCATATATACCACTAAGTAATTTTTGTAATAAAATTATAAGTAATAAATATAAATTTAAAACTAATTATTTAAAATTCCGTTAAATGAAGGGTATATGTGAGCCATTTTTTAATAGCAGAGATATATGTGAGCCGTTTGTAAAACAGTAAGGGTATATATGAGCCACTTTTATAACGAGGAGTGTATCAGCTCCAAATGACAAAGTTGAGGGGTATATCAAACCTTTTTCCCATTTTACTATTGAATAATCATTCAGCTAATGATATTTTGAATATATTGTCAATCAATTATTAATCTTACATTGAACTTGAATGATAAATTATCAATAAACTAATAATCAATCAGTAAAATGTATTAGAAAAATAAATAATCATCCTTAAGTATTTAAAATTTATTACAAACAAGGGTTACGGTGTAGTTGTAAATACTCCTGCATTTTTAACAATAAGGTCTCAGGTTCGATTCCCGTTTGGTACATAATCATGTTTGTTAGGAAGTGCTTTACCGTTCAATGTGGGACTTTTCGATGTGAATCCTGATTTAGTCGGGCTCCAATGTGGGTACAACCGAACACCGGATGGAAAACCAAACAAATAAAAAAAAAGTATTTAAAGTTATTGCCAAATTACCAATACAATTTTTTTGTTACTAAAATTACCAACCAATTACCAATGTATGAATTGAAAAATGAAGAAAATAATTTACTAACTCCTTTTAAATTTTTTAGGAAAGGTACTAACGATAAACCAACCAAAAATTAGTCGGTAAATTTACCAATGTAAATTTTAAGGTCATATTTAAAAAATTTGTAACAACATCTTTGGATGTTTACCAAATGATTTATGGTTAGTAAGTTTATCAACAAATTAAATTCAGTTGGTAATATTTAACGACAAGCTTTTTAGCAAAAGATTAGTATAAATTAACATTTGGTTGGTAACTCGATTTTCCAACCGATTTGATAAGTTTACCAATGATTTTTTTTGGTAATTGAGGTTCCTTTTGTAGTGGCTATACCAATCCAATTTAGGAAAATTCGGTGCTACACTAAGGGTTTTCACTTTTGGTCATCTCAGAATCATATATGAATGTTTACGTGATTATCGTGAAGGGTTTAAACATAAATAGAGTATGTTAGTGAATTTCAATTATTTCATCTTTTGTGGTTTCATTTATATGTTTGTGTTAAATTTTTTTTGTTGATTTGATCACGTGCTTGTAATGAAATTTCTTTTTATACATTTTACAAAATAATAATATTTTATTTATTTTTTACATGCTTACTCAAGCATGAGATATATCAGGAATAATCTTTTCTACCAAACAAGAAAAGTGTAATGATGAATATTTTTGGAAAATATTCATAGAAAGATTTGAGTTCACCAAAAGTAAAAACCTTAAGTTTAGCATCAAAATTTCCAAAACGAGATTTGTAGATATTACCTTCAAGCAATCATCCCATCTCTTAAACAAAGTTACATCAGAAAACTCTTCTTCATTAAACATACCTTCAGTCACTATTACTTTCTCTATGTTATTTGCAAGCTCAAAAAATATTCAAAAAGTTTTTCTGACTTTATTATGTTTGCGAATAATATATCGGAAAAGTAAATTAAATGGTTGATCTGTTTAACGAAGAAGAGGTACGTGATACAAGTATATTGAAGAGAGGAGATGGTTACTTGCAAGTTATATATATGGGGCTACACTAATCCTCTTTATGCAAATTTTATGTTATACTTGCATGCATATTCGCCAATTTAATTTACGTCATTTTTTGTTCCTTCATTTATATTTTTGTGTTAAATTATGTTATTGACACGATCTTGTGCTTACAATGAAATCTATTTTTGTACTTTCCAAAATAAAATAAGATTTCATTTATGTTTGATATGCTTACTCAAGCATATAATATATCTGGAATAATTCTTCTACCTAAACAAGGTATGTGTGATGTTTAATATATCGGGTTAATCTTCACAGAAAATTTGAGTTCACCAGAATGTAAAATCTTAAGTTTAACATCAAAATTGCAAAAAGAGATTGGGATGTTAGCATTTTTGTTAATGCTGATATGGCTTGTATTACATGGGTCCATTATCCCACTTTATAGACCCATTATCCCACTAATGGGAAGGTAGTTAACTACCCATTATCCCATTAATGAGAAGGTAGTTAACTACCCATTATCCCACTAATGGGAAAGTGATTAATTACCCATTATCCCTCTATATGGATTAACTATCCTACTACTCTAGTGGTTGGTAACTTTCCATAACCTCTTAACCGTTCTTGATGGAAGAACGGTTATAAATATATCATTTGGTTCAAAGGTGCAAGCACATTACTTCTAAAAACTTCATACCATCTAAGAGTGAGGTTTTGAGTGCTTAGAAGATCTTTGGAGAAAAGAAGAATTGTGGACTCCGACTATACCGCTAACAATGGATATAAGTATGTCGATAACTCTATATTTCCTTTGGGTCATTCCTCCGTAAATGTAATACATTTGGCATCAGAGCCGTTGAATTTTTTTTGCTTTATTAATTGTTGAAATTCTGTAGAATTGCTCAAAATGGTTCTTAAAAATTCAGATCTTGTTTTGAAATTTTCTGAAAAACATTTTCTAATAATAAGAGATTGATGTTTTGTTGCATAACGTTCAACAATAAATCTTGTATATGATTTTCAGTTAATATTTAGTGATTTATATATTTTTATTTGATTGAGATTTAGACACAATAACTTAATGAAATGAAATTACATACTATATTTTGTATCACTTAAAAAATAAAACTCTAAGCTAATCTAGATTTTATTTGAATAAAGTTTATCCACATCATCTTTAGTTGAATAAAATTTTAAAGTTAAGGATAACATAAATAATTTTTTAGACATCAGAATTATAATTAATTATGCATGATATAATAACTTAATTTCTTTATTATAAAGTTTCATAATTAATTTAGATAAAATATTAAATATTTTTCATAATTATCCACAGGAATTATGAATGAGAGTTTAATACTTTTGTCATAAAGATTGAATATCATTCTATTAAATTCATAATTTTATCATAAACATGAATCTAATTGAATTAAAAATTTAGCAAACTGGCAATTTTTATGTCAGTAGATTCAACTTTATATTACTTGCCTCAAATTTATTTTAAGTATGTACACATATTTATTGCAGTTATGCAATATGTAAATTTCTCTGATATTTGTGATATTCCCATTTGAATGGTGAGAACTATAGGATTTGGAAGGATAGAATTCTCCTTCACTTAGGGTGTATAAATATTGATTATGATATCAAGAAAGACGAGCCACGTATTAATGAAATAAAAAATCGAGATGAGATTTTTCTTCATGAACAATGGGAACGCTCTAACCGTTGGAGTGTTATGTTCATTAAGACCAAAATCTTTGCTGGTATTCATGGTTCTATCAAACAACATAACAATATCAAGTCTTACTGAAGGCTATTTATGAAAAGTTTGAGACTTCAAATAAGAAACTTGCCAGCACCTTAAAAATGAAATTCTCATCAATGAGGCTCACTAGTGTGAGAAATGTGTGTGAGCACATTATAAATATTTGAGACTTAGCGGCTCAACTAAAGATTCTTGAAAAAAAATTCTTGTGCACTATATCCTGAATAATATACCTGCACAGTATGGTCCCTTTAAGATATCTTATAACACACATAAAGATAAATGGTCTATTAATGAATTTATGCTCATGTGTGTTCAAGAGGAAGGTCGACTATTGATGGAAACAGGAGAAAGTGCATTCATGACTACTCAAGGAAAGAAGACCAATCAAGCTAAAAAGATGTCTAAAGGAAGTCACGACTTGAAACTGAAATAAAAAAGGAAGCCAAATGTCGCTTCTATAGAAACAAAGGGCACATAAGGCAGGATTATGTCAAGTTTCAACAATGGATTGCTAATAAAGGTAGTTATGTATCTTTTGTTTGTTATGAAGCTGATATGATTCATGTTAATCATAACACATGGCGGATTGATTCTGCTTCAACAATCCATATTACAAATTCCTTGCAGGATTTAAGAAACCTGAGGAAGCCAGTGGGAGTTGAGCGAAGCATCTATTCTGGAAACAAGATGCAGTCGCATGTGAAAGCTATTGAGACATGCAATTTAGTTCTTAGTAGTGTTTTTATTTTAGAGTTGGAAAAGACTTTTTATGATCCTAATTTTTCGAGGAATTTAATTTCAGTATCAAAACATGTAGCTATGGGATATTTCTTCTTTCTAGAAGGTGATTCCAAACTATTTTATAAATCTAAACTTATTGGATATGGTACATTTTCTAATGGTCTTTCCTCGGATAATTTACAAAATGATTCAACTCATACTGTTATGCATGTACAAACTGGCACGAAAAGATGTGTTATAAATGAAGATTCCTCTATCATATGGCATAGGAGATTGAGACATATCTCTATTGATAGATTTAAGATATTAGTAAATATTGGATTACTTAGCAATATAAATTTTACTGATATTGATACTTTTACGGATTATATTAAAGGCAAGCAAACCAATAAGTCATAGAAAGGTGCCATGAGGAGTTCAACCGTATTAGAAATCATACATTCATATATATGTTGCCCATACATGGACGCATATGGTAAGAAATACTTTATCACTTTTATAGATGATTACTCTCGTTATATGTATCTCTACATGCTTCATAATAAGAGCAAATCATTAGAAGTCTTTAAAGGTTTCAAGGCTAATCTAGAGAAACAATGCGTAAAAAAGATTAAGATTATGAGAACTAATAGAGGTGATGAGTATTATTGTAGATATACAGAAGATGGACAAGCACAAGGTCCATTTGCGAAGTTTCTTCAACAAAATGGGATTGTTACCCAATACACTATGGCTGGTTCTTCGGATCAGAATGGTGTAGTAGAAAGAAGAAATCGAACATTATTGTACATGGTGCGTAGTATGTTAAGTAACTCTAACCTACCTAAGTCCTTGTGGATTGAATCTCTTAAGACAATGTATATATTAAACTGAGTTCCAACCAAGGCTGTTCCAAAGACGCTTTTTTGAGTTACTCAAAGGTTGGAAACCTAGTTTGGCACATATACGCGTATGGTGATGCCTTTCTGAAGTTAGAATTTACAACCCACAAGTAAAGAAAATGGATCCTAGGACCATTAGTGGAAATTTTTTATTGGATATGCCGAAAAGTCTAAAGGATATGCCGAAAGATCTATCTAACAATACTGGGATTGTGGAATCAAGAAATAAAATTTTCTTGAAAATGACTTAATCAATGGGAGTGATCAATTTCATAATACAATTTCTATAAGAGATCAACCTTCCACTTCAATTCAAAAATTGATTGTTGTACATAATTCGCCTCAAGTTCAATTGGGTGTTGAGCAACCAATTAATGAGATTCCACAAGCTGCTCAAAACATGCATATAGATCAAGTTGTTCAAGTAATTCTTGAAATTATTGAACAACCAGTTGAAAAACATAATCCACACGAAAATGTTGGTGAACATTGAAAAGATCTAGCAATTCCTAGTGACTTTGTTGTATATTTGCAAGAATCTGACATTCAAGTTGAAAATGATCCTAAATCTTTTTCACAAGCCATGAATTTTAAAGAGTCTGAATTGTGGTACAATTCCATGAAAGAACAGATGAATTCTATGAAAAGTAACGAGGTCTAGGATCTTGTCGACTTGCCTAGTGGTGTGAAAACCATTTAGGGGTTTCCAAGACTAAAAAGGACTCATCAGGTAACATAGAAAGATATAAAGCAAGACTCGTTGCTAAATGATTCAATCAAAAGGAAAGAATTGATTATACAAAGATATTTTCTCCTGTTTCTAAAAAGGATTCCTTGCGCATAATATTGGCTTTAGTAGCACACTTTGACTTAGAGTTGCAACAAATGGATGTGAAAACCGCATTCCTCAATGGTGATCGAGAGGAAGAGGTTTATATGAAACAACTTAAAGGATTCTTCTCTAGTAATGGTGAACACTTAGCATGCAAGTTGAAGAAATCCATATGTGGACTAAAATAAGCTTCTCGTCAATGGTATTTTAAATTTCATAATGTTATATCTTCATTCAACTTCGTTGAGAACATTATGGATCAATGTATATACCATAAGATCAGTGGGAGTAAAATTTGTATCTTCGTTCTATATGTGGATGATATCATACTTGCATCCAATGATAAGGGAATGATACCTGAGGTGAAGTAGTTTCTCTCTAAAAGTTTTGATATGAAAGTTATGGGTGATGCATCTTACATTATTGGTATTAAGATTCATCGAAACAGACATCAAGGTACTGTAGGTTTATCTCAAGAATCTGATATCAAGAAATTTTTTAAAGAGGCTCCGAATGAAAGATTGTTCACCAAGTGTATCTACTTTCGTGAAGGGTGACAAGTTCAACTTGAATCAGTGCTTGAAGAACGATCTTGAAAGGGAACAAATGAAGGATATTCCTTATGCTTCTACTATCGGAAGATTGATGTATTCTCAAGTTTGTACAAGACCTGACATATCATTTGTTGTTGGAATGTTCGGAAGATATCAGAGTAATCCAGGTCTTGACAACTGGAAAGATGCGAAGAAAGTCTTAAGATATCTTCAAGGAACAAATAACTGCATGCTTAGGTAAAAATGATCAAATTACTTGGAATTCATTGGCTACTCTGATTCAGACTTTGCTGACTGTGTTGATTCACGAAAATCAACTTCAAGATACATATTTATGTTAGCCAGTGGAACTATATCTTGGAGAAGTGCCAAACAGACTCTAGTTACTACTTTCACTATGGAGGCTGAGTTCATTTCTTGTTTTGCGGCTACCTCACATGGTGTATGGTTAACGAGTTTTAAATCTAGACTTAGAATTTTCGACTATATGTTTAAGCCATTAAGGTTATATTGTGACAATTCAGTTGTTGTCTTTATGGCTAAGAATAATAAAAGTGGTAGTCAAAGAAAGCATATCAACATCAAATATCTAGCCATAAGAGAACGTGTTAAAGACAAGAAAGTGGTCATTGAACACGTTAGCACTAAAGTAATGTTAGATAATCCTTTAACTAAAGGAATGCCACAACAAAAATATAATAATCATGTAGTCACAATGGGACTTAGTCCCACTATGTAAAATTTTGTTGTAACAATGAATGTTTAACGATATTTCTCGTTAGCTGTGTGCACATTCAGTTTTATTTTCAGTAATGTCACTAAAGTATGGACCTTGAATAATATTAAGTTTATTCATTAATTATATGGGCTATAGTTTAGAGATATAGTGCATTATGATACATGGATGATACTACTAACTGCAACAGAAACTATTGCCATGATTCATGTATTATATTTCACTAATGGGATTAGAATATACGGACCAAGTGGGAGCATGTTAGCATTTTTGTTAATGCTGATATGGTCTGTATTACATGGGTCCTTTATCCCACTTCATGGACCCATTATCCCACTAATGGGAAGGTAGTTAACTACCCATTATCCCATCAATGGGAACGTAGTTAACTATACATTATCCCACTAATTGGATAATGGTGAACTACCTATTATCCCACTACATGGATCCACTATCCTACTACTGTAGTGGTTGGTAACATCTAATAACCTCTTAACTGTTCGTGATGGAAGAACGATTATAAATGTCATTTGGCTCAAAGGTCACTAAGCACATTACTTCTAAAAACTCCATACCATCTAAGGGTGTGAGGGTTTGAGTGTTTAGAAGATGTTTGAAGAGAAGAAGAATGGTAAACTCCGACTATATCCTAACAATGGTTGGAGGTATGTCGAGTTCTCTATATTTCTGCTCCGTCATTCCTCTATAAATGTCTTACATGGTACATATAACCTCAAAGTAAGCATGTTTTACACACTTATATCATGCAAATCTTCTTCACTAGACATATCTTCTGCCACTATGACTTTCTCTCCGTTATTTGCAAGGACAAGAAATATTCAAAAAACATTTAATATAAATATAAAGCATATTGGTATAAGAGGGGGAGGAGAAGGAGAAGGAGAAGAAGAATAAACATGGAAGTGTTGTTTGTGTGACCAAATATAGAGAATATTAGGTTTCCTTTTATTAAATTTAGTATGCTACTGGATTTAGAAACGTACAAAAGTCAAATTAGTTACTTTTTATGTGCAGTAAAACATCTAAAAAATAATAAATAAATTAATAACTTCTCTAAAATAATATTTTCCTCTGGTCCTCACTTGGGCCATTATAAAAAATCACCAATTTCAATAAGATAATATATTTTCAAAAGATTTTATATAAATATATGGTCCCATTAATATCAGAAATTAATAATTATTTTACAATTACAAATATATACATGAAGACAATTTAATAAAATATATTCTATTATATTCTGTTTTTATTTTTAAAAAAAATTGAAATTCAGTTGAAACTCATCTCTAAATTTTCTAATTGCATCCACGAGCTCCAGTGTTGTCTTTTCGATTTGCACCATAAAATTGTGAATAGTTCTAGAGGCCATAAGTGTTTCCTTATGCATATCTAGTTCAAAATGTAAAATATCATCTTTAACATTGCTTTTTTTTTTTATTGTATCCCAAATTTCTTCTAAGCTATGGACCTCTCAATGTGTATCACTTTCCCCCGGATAATTCAACATGTTACTGTCATCCATTTTATTATGAGAATCGTCATTAACCATGACCTCAAGTTCATAAATGACGTTTTCACAAGTATGTTAATTCAAATTCTCTAGATTGCATCCCCCGAATGAATTTTACAAGTCGAATATAATTTGCTACTGTCTCTTAGCTTTCTAAACATTTGTTGTCTAAACAGGGCTTGTAAAATTGATAGCATCCAAATATTGATCTTTGCTAGATCAGTTTTTCCCATCCAAATATTGATCTTTGCTAGATCAGTTTTTCCCACTTCAGAGACTTCTAATTCCAACGATAATACATGTTTGTAATACATCTTGAAAGCTCTTGTTATGACAACATCACAAGGTTGAAATTAGTTAGATACAATGATTTTGATGTATTCGTTGTACTTTATGTATAATATTGTTTTATGTGAAATATTAAGATACAATAATTTTGATATAATGAAAATTAACCTTCATTAAATCTCAAGTCATTCTTTAAATTAATAAATATTAATTTATCGATTAAATAATATCTCTATAAAATAAAAAATTTTCATGGTCCCACCTATATTAATTTATATAGGTTTTACTGTAAATTTGAATAAGCATCTAATATAGGCAAAGAAAGTCTTACAATAATGTGATTTATCATTTAGTTTTTGGTAGAGCATGATTTTTCATTTTCAATTGTCCTTGAGCATATTTTTTCTTATATACTGATCTAATATTACGGTTGAAATGTTATCCATCAAAAGTACTCGTAAAAGAAGAAAGAAGCATATAGTTGTGTTATCTTTTACAGAATTCAAATAATTATATTATTTCAATCCGTTGTAATTTGTTCATTGACCATCCAAGTATCATTGCTAAACTAAAATTTCTTAGCTGATTAAAGATCTTTGTTTTCCCATTAAATTATAATTATACGGGAATTACAAAGTCTAATATATTATTTTATTCCAAAATATAGAAGAACACGATCAATTTTTTTACAAGAGAAAATTTATGAAACACACAAAAATCTTAAATAAATTACAAAATAAATAATCTCAATTTCTTGATTTTTACCACTCAAAAATTTGCTTTATGCGGATGAATCTGATGACAAACAAGCATGATGTATCATTTGAACTGAAAATTAACTATTAGAATATACAATTGAAATAGAAGAGAGACGCTATTAATTTCTTATGAATCTATATAGAGCATCTACGAATGTGAGGGATAAAGACGTACATTTTTTATGTGTTCCATGTGTATGAAGAACACGAACTTATGTATAGGAGACATCTTTTCAATTTTTTTGTGTGTGGGTGAAGGACTATAATTTGGTGGATAGAAGTCTTTATGGGTTAGTATTGATGGATGTAATAGTGTGAGATGTGTTTTAGGGAATGGAAAAAATATCTATTGTTTCATTCCTCTTTAAATACTAGATAATGAAAGTGTAAATTAGGTATATAGCATATTATGTAGTCATATTCTCAAGTTATGGCATAAGAGTTTGATTTTCATTCTATAACATTTAATATATCAACTTATAGCATTTCTTTAAACTAAAATATTGTTAATATTTATTCTGTAAAATTAGGCCGAAAAATAAAATAAAAAAATGATTAATTAAAATTGGATAACTTCCGTGAATTTAGTTAATGTTATTAACTGATAACAAAATGTGCACCTTTTAAGGGATTTTAAAATATATTAATTATAGATATGCACCTTAATTGTCTCAATCCGTTTTTAATGATAATTAGTTTTGATTTTTTATCCTTAAAAAATTGTATTCTGTTATCTTCTTTCCATAAACGTGTATCATTTTTTTTCATGAAATTGAACTATATTCGTATATTTGAATTCTGTCATATTTTATCATTTTTTTTTGGAAAAACAATTAAAATTGAAGGTTGAAAAAGTTTAGATTTGATTTGATGGAGAAAATTGTGTCAATTTTAATTAAACATGGTGGCAAATGGAATTCATCAGGTTAGTTTTTTTTAATATTTTGTTGTGTTATTGGTGGCAAATGTGTCGTATTTTTTTTCCATGTTATATTGCATATGTTCAATTGATATATTTTTTTTTGTGATACATTTATTCAGTGTTTCTAGTAATAAATATTTCCTAATATTAAATGTATTTTCATGTGTAATTAAAACGAAGAATGATGTTAAATGTGATTACTGGTTAAAATTAAAAAGTTTACAGATTTTGATCAATTTGCAATTTTTTTGTTTTTGAAACAGTATGAAAAATATCTGACATTTTGTGTTAATATTGTATACATTTTGTATTTTAATGTATATAAATAGTGTATGAACAATATATACGAAAGTCAATGTTTATAGTTGTACGTAGCAGTGATTGATTTGTAATATATATATATGAATTCTGTATAAAAATTGAATCAACTGTATATTTTTTTTTATTAAATTGGATAAATTGTGTATGAAAGTGTATTTTAGATTGTATGTAGCAGTTAATTGTGTAATATGCAGTATGTATAAAAATTGTATTAATTTAAAATTTTGTTATTGCATATATATGTAAATTATATATAAATTGTATGTGAAGTGTGTATTAATTTTGTATAAAAATTGTATTAAGTGTGTAATAAACAGTGTATTAATTGTGTATTAAATTATAATAGTGTATAAACAGTGTAATAAGTGTGTATGAAGTGTGTATTATTTTTGTACGAAGTGTATGAAGTGTGTATTAAACAGTGACTTGTATATAAATTGTGTATGAAGTGTGTATTTATTTTGTATGAATAAATTTATAATTTTATTATGGGATGCACTGAATGTAATTTTAATGTTGTGAAACAGGGAAATACGTCGACTTTAAGATGGAGGGCATCCTATACGATACTTGTACTCTTTATACTGGTTTAGTTAATGCTATAGTAACTCAGCAAAACATAGAAGAAAATATAAATTCTTTTGAGATAAAGTATATAGTTAGCGAAATGTGTCCACCTATAAAAATTCATAATGATGTTGGGGTAAAGGTTTATCTAGATCAGATGAGGGTGAAGTTGGATTTTTTTACAAAATATCCATTATGCATCACTTTGAAAGATTGTGGGCAGTATAACGAATGTCATAGAGTTATAGTTAATGATAGAATAAATTCTGATGTTAGATTATCACAGAGTAACATAGATCTATACTCCAACAATTCTATCTGTTTAATCGGAATGGATTTAGACGGAGTTCTCAATGATAATAGTGAAGTAGATAATGATACAATATGTTATTACTCTAATTTGTTTGTAGCTGATAATCAAATTTATAATAATAAAGAAACCCTTAAGGAGGTTATGAGGCATGTTGGACTTATTGAGAAGTTCAGCTTTTGGGTTGCGCGTTGTAATGCATCTAAGTAAGTTTAAAATTATTTTTTATTTTTTTATTTGTTTTGTTACAATGTATATATTGTAATGTATATTTTCTTAAATTTGTAACAGTTATCACCTGAATTGTATTTCTATGACTTGTTATTGGATGATGAGGGCATCTTGTTTGAATAAATCGGGTTTATTCAATGTTAGGAAGTATATTGCTCAGCACACATGTTGTGTTAGAGAAAGAGTTTATGCCAGACGTCAAAGGATAACTGACGTTGTGGCTGTCTTGATAATGGAGAATTATATTGATCCATCTAAGGTATATACTCCAAAAGATGTAGCTGATGATATGTTGAAATTGCATGGTGTTTCGTTGACATACATACAGGCATAGAGAGCTAAAGAAAAAGCAGTAAAGTTGGTGCGAGGAGATCCAGCAGATTCTTATGCAAGATTACCTGGTAATTTTGAAAATAATGATAAATTTAAACATTAGGTATTTTGTTGTACAGTAACAGTTTCGTTTATTCTTTATGTATAAAATATGTTTTTTTATGTATGAATTGGACTGTTATTTTCAGGTAATTTCGAAAATAATGATAAATTTAAACATTAGTTTTTGTTGTACCGTAACAGTGTCGAGTATTCTTTATGTATAAAATATGTATTTTTTATGTATGAATTGGACTGTTATTTTTACATTTTGGAGCAAAAATATCCAGGATCTGTTTTGAACATAAAAAGGAATGAAGGTGATACATTTTTATATGCATTTGTTGCTTTAGAAGCTTGTATTAGGGGCTTGGAATATTGTAGGCCAATTGTAGTTGTTGATGGTGTTGCATTAAAATGTTCATATGGTGGTACAATGTTAACTGCAAGCACATTGGATCCGGGAGGTAAAATATTAGCCTATATAATTTTCTAATTATATAATATAATGAAAAAATACATGAATGATATTTCTGATTTGTGTGATTTTTTTTTAAAATAATGAGCAGGTCATATACTGTCGTTGGCGTATGCGATAGTAGATTCTGAAAATGATGCTTCATTGTCACGACCCAAAACGAGCCGCGAGTGGCACCCACACTTATCCTACTATGTGAGCGAACCAACCAATCTAAACCCCAACATTTCAACCATAATAAACAGAATATAATGCGGAAGACTTAAAACTCAATACTGAACATCGATTAAATAACTTCTAAAACTCAAAACTTATTATTATCCCCAAAATCTGGAAGTCATCACCACAAGAACATTCTATCCTCAAATTACTAATCTAAGAGTATCTAGGAAGCTAAAATAAGTAAACAAATGGTCCATGTCCGAACTTCAAGGGCATCAAGACATGAATGAGAGAGAATCCAATCCGAGCTAGGAACAATAGCTCACCCTGAAATCTGACGTGATGAAGACTGGCTAGAGTTGAGGACGAGTTGAAGTCGATGGCGCGTTTGCTGCACTCCACAAATAACAAAGAAGAAAATTACAAGTAGGGGTCAGTACAAGGCACAAGTACAGAGTAGGTATCATCGGCCAACTCAAAATAGAAAGCAATATATATAGAATAATAACATAAAACCAACCAAATACTTAACAGGTGACAACAACAAGTACCATAACCATTGGCCACAACACCAAGCACATCTATGAGGACTCAAGCCTCCACATCGTACTCACTTGGGAAATAGGTTCTTTAAATCTGAGTATATTAGCATAATTCAAGATTCATTCTCTTTACTATCCTGGTGTCGGAACGTGACACTCTGATCCCCTCAATATTCATTCATCTTGCTATCCTGGTGTCAGAACGTGACACTCCGATCCCCTACTATCCTGGTGTCGGAACGTGACACTCCGATCCCCTACTATCCTGGTGTCGGAACGTGACACTCCGATCCCCTAATACTACGTGTCGGTTCGTGACACCCGATCCCCTAATCTCATTAATTTTGTTCATCAAGCTTTCTGTTATACCAAGGCATCATCATTAACAAAGTGAATTTAAAGGTTTAAGATTCACAGTCTCATCTTTCCAATCCATTACAATTACATAATCACATCATGCAAGCACACAATTAAGCATATAGAAGACTTTACAATACCACCCAATACATATCATTCACTATTAAGAGTTTATTATGATGTAGAATAAACCATGACCTACCTCCACTGAAGAATCGTGAATCAAGCTATCTACTTCTCCAATGCTTTTGGCTTTCTCTTCGTTCTCTCTTCTCTCGTTCGTTCGTTCTCCCTTTCTCTTTCTGTCTCTTTCTTCTTTTTCCATATTCCAACTCTTTTTCTTTTACCCTAATTACCATATAATTAAGTATTGAAGATGACAAAAGTAACCCACTATTTATTTCAAGGTTATCTCCTTTAACCCTCAAGTAAATAAGTTATTAAACTTATCCCCTAATTCCATACAGTTTTACATAAATAGTCCAAAACACCCCTTTAAAACTTTAGCAGAAATCCGACCCAGTCAAGGTTACGCAGCTCGTGACGGCCCGTCGTTCCTGTGACGGTCCGTCCTGCTATTCCCGTCACAAGGTTCAGAGAGTCGAATTCACTAAAGAGTTTGTGATGGTCCGTCGTGCCTACGAAGGTCCGCGCTGCTCTTCCATCGTGATGTTCAGAGAGTTGTTTCCCCGTACCCAAATTTCAGAGTCTAAGTGTTTTGGAACGAGACCCCCTCGACGGTCCGTCGTACCCATCACGGTCCATCGTGGGATCCGTCGACCCATACAGCTATTACCTGAATAAACTTTACTGCTCAAAACGACTAAACAGGTTGTTATAATAGATACCAATTTACCCATCGTTCATCCTCGAACGATCATAAGAAGAAAAATAAGGGCGAGAAAGAGTACCTGAATCTGTGAAAAGGTGTGGATATCTTTATTGCATATCAGCCTCCTTCTCCCAAGTGGACTCTTCAATTGGCCAATTCTTCCATTGAACCTTGATGGATGCAATCTCCCTTGATCTCAACTTGCGGACTTCTCTATCTAAAATGGCAACAGGCTCCTCCTCATAAGACAAATTCTCATCAAGGAGAACTGAATTCCAACAATGATGTAGTTTCCATCCCTATGGTATCTTTTTAGCATAGACACATGAAATACCGGGTGCACGCCTGAGAGTCCTGGGGGCAAGGCTAATTCATAAGCTACCTCCCTCACGCGCTTCAGAACTTCAAATGGACCAATGTACCTCGGACTAAGCTTACCTCGCTTACCGAACCGCATCACCCCTTTCATGGGTGAAACCTTCAGCAAGACTTGTTCACCCTCCATAAAATCCAAGTCTCTAACCTTTCGATCTGCATATTCCTTCTGTCTACTTTGAGCCGCTAAAAGTTTTTCTTTAATGCATTTCACTTTATCTAACGATTCCCTCAGAAGGTCAGTACCCCAAGGTCTAACCTCAAATGCATCAAACCACCCAATGGGAGACCTACATCTTCTCCCATACAGTGCCTCAAATGGGGCCATATCAATACTTGAGTGATAGCTATTGTTGTATGACAACTCTGCTAAGGGTAAGAACTTATCCCAATGACCACCAAACTCTATCACACATGCACGAAGCATATCCTCCAAAACCTGAATCGTTCCCTCAGACTGACCATCAGTCTGAGGGTGAAATGCAGTACTAAAATCCAACCTAGTACCTAATTCAGCATGCAATGTTTTCCAAAACATAGAAGTAAATTGCGTACCTCTATCCGATATGATGGAGAGTGGAACTCCATGTAATCGAACAATTTCTGAGATATAAAGTTTGGCTAACTTCTCTGCATTGTAAGTCACCTTGACCGAAATGAAATGAGCGACTTAGTCAATCTGTCAACAATTACCCAAATGGAGTCATACTTACCCATTGTCTTTGGAAGACCAACCACGAAGTCCATTGCAATTCTCTCCCACTTCCATTCAGGAATGGGCATTCTCTGAAGTGTCCCTCCAGGCCTCTGGTGTTCATACTTTACCTGCTGACAATTCGGGCATTGAGCAACGAAATCAACAATGTCATGCTTCATCCTACTCCACTAACAATGTTTCTTTAGGTCACGATACATCTTGGTTGCACCAGGATGTATAGAATACCTTGAACTATGAGCCTCTGTAAGAATAGTGTGAATCAAATCATCGACGCGGGGTACACATACCCTTCCCTTAATCCTCAAAACACATTCCTCATCGATTTTTGCTTCTTTAGCCTCTCCTAGCAATACCTTATCTCGAATCCGGATCAGTTTCACATCAGTAAACTGCTTTCCCTTAATCTTGTCAAGAAAGGAAGATCTTGCCTCCACACAGGCCAAAAATCCTCACTTCTCTAGTACTTCCAGCCTCATAAAGTCATTAGCCAGAGTCTGCACCTCTCTAGCCAATGGGCTTCTAGAAACCTGCAAGTGAGCTAGACTTCCCATGCTTCCTGCCTTTCTACTTAAAGCATCTGCCACAACATTAGTTTTTCCCGGATTATACAAGATAGTGATATCATAGTCCTTCAGTAGTTCCATCCACCTCCTCTATCTCAAATTCAAATCTTTCTGAGTAAAGACATACTGTAAACTGCGATGATCTGTATAGACTTCACACTTAACCCCATATAGATAATGTCTCCATTGCTTTAATGCAAACACTACTGCAGCCAACTCCAAATCATGGGTCGGATAATTACGTTCGTGCACCTTTAATTGCCTCGAGGCATAAGCAATTACATTCTTCTCTTGCATTAGCACTGCACCCAAACCGGAATAGGATGCATCACAATAAACAATGAAATTCTTACCTTCCACTGGCAGGGTAAGAGTTGGTGCGGTAGTCAACAAGGTCTTGAGTTTTTAAAAGCTTTCTTCACACTCGTCTGACCATACAAATGGAACACTCTTCTTAGTCAAATTTGTCAATTGGAAAGAAACGGAGGAAAATCCCTTGACAAATCGACGGTAGTAGCTAGCTAAACCAACAAAGCTCCTTACCTCTGTAACATTAGTAGGTCTTACCCAACTCTTCACTGCTTCGATCTTAGAAGGATCCACCATCACTCCATCCTTAGAAACCACATGCCCCAAGAAGGACACTGAATCTAGCCAAAACTCACACTTGGAGAATTTGGCATAAAGCATTTTCTCCCTCAACATTTCCAACACAATTCTCAAGTGCTCCTCATGTTCTTTCATGCTCTTTGAGTATACCAGTATATCATCAATGAATACAATGACAAAGAGATCCAGATATGGCTTAAAAATCCCGTTCATCAAGCTCATGAAAGAAGCAGGGGCATTCGTAAGACCAAAAGACATTACTAAGAACTCATAATGTCCATACCTGGTCCGAAAAGTTGTCTTTGGCACATCCGTTGCCTGTATTTTCAATTGATGATAACCAGATCTCAAATCGATTTTTGAAAAGGTACAACCACCTTGTAACATATCGAACAAATCATCGATGCAAGGAAGAGGATACTTGTTCTTAATAGTTACCTTATTCAGTTGTCTGTAGTCTATGCACATCCGAAAACTTCCATCCTTCTTCTTCACAAACAAAATAGGAGCACCCCAAGGGGAAGCGCTTGGTCTAATGAAGCCTTTACCTAACAACTCTTGAAGTTGGGCCTTTAACTCCATTAAATCAGTGGGAGCCATTCTATAAGGGGGTATGGAAATGGGGCGAGTACCCGGCTCCAGATCAATGCAAAAGTCAATGTACCTATCCGGTGGCATACCAGGAAGGTCTACAGGAAACACATCCAGAAACTCACGGACTATCAAAACCGACTCAATTGAAGGTACTTGGGTAGTATCATCCCTGAGGTGTGCCAAGAAAGCTAAACACCCTTTACTAACCATTCTCTTAGCACGAAGAAAGGAGATGATACGAACTGGAGTGGAAGTGTAGTCACCCTCCCACACTAACGGATATGTCCCAGGCTTGGCCAACGTTACAGTCTTAGCATTACAATCTAAGATTGCAAAATTTGGAGAAAGCCAAGTAATACCTAGAATTACATCGAAATCAATCATTTCTAAGATAACCAAGTCTACATGAGTATTGCTCTCCACAAAAGTCACAAGACAAGACCTATACACCTTTTTAACTATCACAGACTCACCCACCGGAGTAGAAACACGAATAGGCATGTCAAGCAAATCACAATGTAAATCAAAACCAGTAGCAAATGAGGAAGATACATATGAAAATGTGGATCCAGGGTCAAACAATACAGAATCCATGCAATCACAAACCAAAAGATTACCTGTGATAACATCATCAGACGTCTCCGCTTCAGACCTCCCAGGGAAAGCATAACAATGGGTCCTATCACCTGTCTGCCCGCTGCCCCTACCATGTTGCGCTGCAGAAGTTCCAGTTTGCCCGCCACCCCGGTTGATTTGGTGACCTCCATTACCTTGGCCACCCCGTCCTCCAGAATAGCGGCCTCTTCCATGACCACCTCTACCTCTGACTATTGGGGGTCTGTAACTCTGTTTTGGACAATACCTCCTAATATGTCCAGTATCCCCACATCCATAACACTCTCTGGGTTCAAGCATAGGTCTCTGTGAGAACGACGGAGTCTGGGGATAACCCCCAAACTCAGAGAAGTGTTGACCGGTCTGCGGTGGACCCCCAGCTACAGCCTGCAGTGAAGACTGAATAGGTCGGGCTGGGTAACCTCCTGAACTCTGCCCTCTGGAGTAGGACCCACCAAACTCACCTCCCTTACGAAACTTCTTAGGTGTCGATGCCATGGTGAAGTCGTCTGGCTTCACTCCCTCCACTTCTATCACAAAATCTACCACCTCCTGAAAGGATTTTGCTGCAGTAGCTACCTGTAAGGCTGGAATCTGCAAATCTGACCTCAATCCCTTCACAAAACGGCGAATCCGCTCTTGTGGACTGAAGCAAAGCTGGGTGGCATACCTGGATAATGCACGAAACTTAGCCTCATAAGCAGTAACCGACATCCTGCCTTGCTCTAGGCTCAGGAACTCATCTCTCTTCCTATCCCTCAAAGTCCGGGGTATATACTTCTCCATAAACAAGCTAGAGAATGATGCCCAAGTCATGGGCGGTGCCTGTACTGGTTGACACTGAACATACGATCGCCACCACATTTTGGCATTTTCCTGAAACTGATAGTTTACAAACTCAACACCGAATCGTTCCACTATGCCCATCTTATGTAGCAGCTCATGACAATCAACCAGAAAATCATAGGCATCCTCAGATTCAGCACCCTTGAAGACTGGAGGTTTCAATTTCAAGAACTTAGTGAAAAGTTCGTGCTGATCACTCGTCATTATAGGCCCTGTAGTCAATCGAGGAAACGTGCCTATTTCCAATGAGGCATCCATGCGGGGAGCCACAACAGCTGTATGTTGTACTCCCGGAACCTGAGGTGCTGGTGCAGAAAACACTGGAGGCGTTTGGCCTTGATCGGATAACCCGCTAAGATAAGCAAGAACCTGGTTAATCATCTCTGGGGTAGGTTGGGGTGGTAATTCCTCATTCTGCACTTGTTCATTCTCCCCTTCCTCACCCTCTCTTAATACTTCCTCAGTCGGTGGAGGAGTCACCGCCCTAGTACTAGATGGTCCAGGTGCTTGTCCTCTTCCTCTAGAGGACGTCCTCCCGCAACCTCTACCACGGCCTCTTGCCACTGCTCCTCTTCGAGCTACAGCCCCAGTGGCTGGCTCAGACGCATGCTGTCTTACCGGTGTTGGTGTTGGCGCGGTTGTTGCTCTAGTTCTAACCATCTGCGAAATAGAGTGAAGATGGTCATATACCAATTCGTATCACCTAGATACCAATTGGATCCAAGTAATAGCACGAAAGAAGGAAGGAATGGAATTTTCCTAAAGTCTTGTAGCCTCTCAAAGAAAAGTAAAGGCGTCCCCCTACCGTTCCTCAAGACTCTACTAGACTCGTTCTTGTGTGATGAGACAACGAACCTAATGCTCTAATACCAAGTTTGTCATGACCCAAAACGAGCCGCAAGTGGCACCCACACTTATCCTACTATGTGAGCGAACCAACCAATCTAAACAACAACATTTCAACCATAATAAACAGAATATAGTGCGGAAGACTTAAAACTCAATACCGAACATCGATTAAATAACATCTAAAACTCAAAACTTATTATTATCCCCAAAATCTGGAAGTCATCACCACAAGAATATTCTATCCTCAAATTACTAATCTAAGAGTATCTAGGAAGCTAAAATATGTAAACAAATGGTCCATGTCCGAACTTCAAGGACATCAAGACATGAATGAGAGAGAATCCAATCCGAGCTAGGAACAATAGCTCACCCTGAAATCTGACGTGATGAAGACTGGCTAGAGTTGAGGACGAGTTGAAGTCGATGGCGCGTTTGCTGCACTCTACAAATAACAAAGAAGAAAATTACAAGTAGGGGTCAGTACAAGGCACAAGTACTGAGTAGGTATCATCGGCCAACTCAAAATAGAAAGCAATATATATCGAATAATAACATAAAACCAACCAAATACTTAACAGGTGACAACAACAAGTACCATAACCATTGGCCACAACACCAAGCACATCTATGAGGACTCAAGCCTCCACACCATACTCACTTGGGAAATAGGTTCTTTAAATCTGAGTATATTAGCATAATTCAAGATTCATTCTCTTTACTATCCTGGTGTCGGAACGTGACACTCCGATCCCCTCAATATTCATTCATCTTACTATCCTGGTGTCGGAACGTGACACTCTGATCCCCTACTATCCTGGTGTCGGAACGTGACACTCCGATCCCCTACTATCCTGGTGTCGGAACGTGACACTCCGATCCCCTAATACTACGTGTCGGTTCGTGACACCCGATTCACTAATCTGATTAATTTCGTTCATCAAGCCTTCTGTTATACCAAGACATCATCATTAACAAAGTGAATTTAAAGGTTTAAGATTCACAGTCTCATCTTTCCAATATATTACAATTACATAATCACATCATGCAAGCACACAATTAAGCATATAGAAGATTTTACAATACCACCTAATACATATCATTCGCTATTAAGAGTTTACTATGAAGTAGCATAAACCATAACCTACCTCCACCGAAGAATCGTGAATCAAGCTATCTACTTCTCCAATGCTTTTTGCTTTCTCTTTGTTCTCTCTTCTCTCGTTCGTTCGTTCTCGCTTTCTCTTTCTGTCTCTTTCTTCTTTTTCCTTATTCCAACTCTTTTTCTTTTACCCTAATTACCATATAATTAAGTATAAAAGATGACAAAAGTAACTCACCTTTTATTTCAAGGTTATGTCCTTTAACCCCCAAGTAAATAAGTTATTAAACTTATCCCCTAATTCCATACAGTTTGACATAAATAGTCTAAAAAACCCCTTTAAAACTTTAGCAGAAATCCGACCCAGTCAAGGTTACGCAGCTCGTGACGGCCCGACTGCGACGGTCTGTCCTGCTGTTTGCGTCACAAGGTTCAGAGAGTCGAATTCATTAAAGAGTCTGTGACGGTGCGTCGTGCCTACGACGGTCCGTGCTGCTCTTCCGTCGCGAAGTTCAGAGAGTTGTTTCCCCGTACTCAAATTTCAGAGTCTAAGTGTTTTGGAACGAGACCCCCTCGACAGTCCGTCGTACCCATGACGGTCCGTCATGGGATCCGTCGACCCAGACAGCTATTACCAGAATAAACTCTACTGCTCAAAATGACTAAGCAGGTCGTTACATTCATGGACATGGTTCTTTGAGCAATTTAGATAAGAATATGGAGTTAGATAAAATATGTGTTTTATGTCCGACACAAATGAAAGCATATGGAAAGGGACAACAAATGTATATTCTCAATCAGAACATTATGCATGCATATGACATTTATCAGTCAATGTCTTGAAGAATTTCAATAGAAATACGGAAGATTTGAAGATTTGGTTCTTTTCATTGGCAAAAGCTTATACAAAACAATAGCTTGAGACAATTATGGGAAGAATAGATCATATAGATACGCGAATACGAGCATACTTGTTTGATATTGGTTATAGAAAATGGTCAAGAGCTTACCCGAATTGTAAGCGCACATGGACCATGACTTCAAACATTGCGGAGTCATTGAATAATGTTAACAGATTAGCACGGAGGTTACCGGTGATTTCACTTCTTGAGTTTATGAGGGTAACAATTCAGAGGTGGATTCACAAGCATAATGAGGAGGCTGATAAGACTAATCTAATCTGACAAAAAATATGATGTTTATCTACAGAAAAGTATTATGTTGTCGTGCAATCTGAAGGTATGTGTTTCATTGTATTGTATTTTTAATTCATAATAATCTGCAGCATGTATAAATTTTTTTTTTACACAAGTGATACCTTTAACTGTTGATCTGCATGATATAGCTGAAGGAGCAAAGAAATACATAGTAAATTTGAACACAAGGATGTGTAGTTGCGGAAGATTTCAACATTCTGAGATACCGTGTAGTCATGCAATTGCTGTTCTCCGGTACAGCAAGTTACATGAAGCAGATTTCTTTTATGCTTTTTATAGCCTCAAGAATTTCAAATATGCTTATGCCATTCCTGTTGAGCCTATCTCGTGCGAGAGTACATGGGATATACCAAGTTATATTTCAGATCCTAAAATGATGCCGCCTGGTCAAAAAAGAGCAGCAGGAAGACCCAAATTTGAACGGTGGAAGGGGTTCGCAGATGTGAAATTCAAGAGGACAAAAAGCACATGCAGTAGATGCCATCAGGTTGGACACAATAGGAAGACATGTTCAAATTATCCTGTACCAAAACAATGATGTCGTACTATTAAATCTGTGTTTTTGAGGGTTTACATTGTTATAAAATGTTTTTTATTGAATCATATTACTTTTCATACAAATGTCATACATTGTATATACAACTGTTCATATATTAACAAATGTTAACAATAATAATTCATATAATCATATAACATTTATTCAGTTATTGCTTTCAGAATGGGGACTACATACAAAATTTATACATTTATACATTCAATACTTGCATATAAAAAAATAATGTATGTTTGTGTTATACATATCAAATTATAATATGTTATAATTCAGACAGTTTTCATATATTATTTATACATGTAATATGCATACAATTTGTTTCTGTTTGTATTTTGAAAAAATATATTTGAAAATATACAGTATTCATATATTATTCATACAAAACAATTGTATGCAAGAAGGTCATACACATTTATTAATGTATAATTGTATGATATAATTCATATATTTTTCATACATTATTCATACCAGTAATATAATTAATATCTGTTTCTGTTTGTATTTGAAAGTGTATAGTATTCATGCAAAACAAATTTATGGAATAATTTAACATTACATATTGAAAAGTGCAATTTATAAAAAAATCATTATCATTTATCATTTAAAAAACATATATTGAAGCACTCTGTCATTTATATATTTTTTTAAAAAAAATAAGTATATATATAACATTTATCTATGTACTATATATCAAATTTTAATATGACATTCATAATTAATATAATTTTCGTACATGATTCATACAGTGTTCATATATATTAAAGTGAGACAAAATTAGTAATAATCAGTAATAATTTATATAAAACCATCCGTAGTCATAATATAAAAAACTGGGAAAAAACATAAATTGTTCATAAGTTAAAAAAAACAAGTCATGCAAAAAAATGTACATTGTGCAGTGAAGATTTCTACTTCCTGATACGGAATTTTGGAGTAAGATAATTGGTGGTGTCCATAACTTGTTCTTTATGAGTTCGAGGCCCACCCTTCTTGCTAGCAACTATTCCTGTAACTTCACTTTCACTTATTGCGCCTTCATCATTCTTTGATTTTGCATAATGCCAAAGTAATGTAGCATATCTTTGACGGTGATATTTTAAATCAATATCAATATGTGATATATCAAAAACACTATTGCTCATGTATTCGGCAAATAGAGATGTGTATAAACCACAATCACTGTAAAAAAATTAGACTTTTTTTTATGAATATATAGCAATTTCAATATAAAATGAATAAAAAATAATGTAAGAAATATACATACTTTGAACTTTCTTCTTGTTGAGGAACATGTGTAACATTCTTGATACTTAGAGGTTCAGAGTGAGACTTCTGTTGATAATCAGGGAGATTATTCGCATACAAATCAAGTATTTTGCCATAAAATCCTGTGCTCGTCAGAAATAAAGGAATAATGGTTTGCAAGCTTATCAACAGCTTCTTTGATTTTCCTTGAATGAACAAATCCTCCCATCATCGAATCATATACATATAGACATCTACTTTTTATTCGGAATACAACAAGAAACCAATGGAATTTGTCATTGATGTTGACTGGGATGATTACTTCGTCAACCCTATCCCACGGAATGTTAGCAAGCAACTTATATCCTCTAATGCATTGTCCAACATCATGGTCCGGTGATATGCATCTCATGTCACATTCTGATTGTCTCCACTCTTTCTCAATGTTATCAACCCACGCCATAAACCAACAATCAACAGTACTGTAAGAAGTGACTGTCTGGGAGTATTTTGCCTTCTTTCGGAGAAAATACATTATTGTATTAATATGTTGTTTTAACAAAAAAAAATATACCTATTTGATTCATTCAGTGTTCACAAATATTTCATACAAAAAATATTCATACGTATATCACTGCAACTCAAAACCATATTAATTAACTGAAAAAATGTCTTACCCCGTCCTCCCAAGGTCTGTCCGGTTGACTCATTATGTGAAAAAAATCTTTTTCTCCGATTTTGACAACGCCAAAGTCCATTTGAGCATGAAATGTGTTTTTAATCTTGGAATATGCTGCTTTCCTGTATATATTTAATAAAGTGTTATATTAATTTTGGAGTTTAAAAATTAAATAAAATAAATTCTTTTATCGTACAAATTACCTGCCACGCCTGCTTGACACATCTTTGAAAATCCATTTATTGAACTCCTCAATCAGTTCAACTGGAACATCAAACCCATTGTGATTTTGGAATGGATGTTTGATTTGAATGAATGTAGGTACTCTATTTGAACTGCTTTCTCCTTCCGACATTCTGATATAAGGAGAAGAATCGTATTTACCCACATTCTTGTGTCTTGTTCGCACATTTGGAGTAGTGGTGGCATTATGAATCGGATCAAGAGCAATTATTTATGTCATGGTAAAATCAGGATAATCATCCAATGTTGGTGGTTTTGGTTTTGACGTTGTAGATGCATCAACATTTAAACAATCATCATTTGACTTTTGAGCTTCATATACATGAAAAATCGTTAAATAAAAAAAATTCTTAAATTTTCATTTATGTGATAAAAATGAATATATCGTACCAGCTGTGTTTGAAATTTGGACTTGTTGTCCAATTGAAACTGTAGGCATATCTGTTGGATCAGATTGTGCAGCATGATTGTTGGAGTTGTCCTGAAAAACAAATTATAACTGATTAATACAAATTTCATACATGATTAATACATAACATTTACATATATCTGATGAATATATTCATAACTCATATATATGCTGTGCTGGTATATTTGTTTATTTAATAGTGAAAACATGTGATAATAATATAGATAAACAACTATTATGAAAACATCAATTTATATATTTTTCACCCAATAGTCATCCATAAAGAATACATATATATATACATACATATATATATATATATATATATATATATATATATATATATATATATATATATATATATATACATATATATATATATACATATATATATATATATATATATATATAATATATATATATAGATCAATTCAATACATCATTTTTTTATTAATCATGTGTAATTTCAGAAATACAAATTTCATACATGATTAATACATAACATTTATATATAACTGATGAATATATACATAAGTCAAATATATACATGTATGATGTGTTGTTATATTTGTTCATTTAATATTGAAAAAGAGTGATAATAATATATATAAACAACTAGTATAAAAACATCAATTTATAGATTTTTCAAACAATATTCATACATAAAGTATAAACATATATATATATACCTCTGGTTGTTCTTCCGGTATTTGTTCTCCTCTTGACAATCGAATCTCATCAATTATCAGTTTGTTGGAGTTATCAACATCACTCTTGATATCAGAATTGTGCTTGTGAACCTTATCGGTGAACATAAAAAAATTTATACATAAATGAATTATAAAGTCATTATATTAATTATATAAAAATATATTGGAACTTACAGTGATTTTGAGTTCTTTCAACTCTACCTTAACATGTTAATTAAAAAAAATAAGTATTTGATATGTATATTGTAATTTCAAAAAGAATTATGTTAATTTGAATTTTTTACTTTTACCTCTGCAATATCAACTCTGAATTCTTCAACTTTATGTCCACTATCAACAACACAATTTTCTGATGATCTGTGATTTTCTGAATCATGGTGGCTGCTGGACTGATTTAAAATGGTTTCATCCATGAAATTTAACTCTTCTTCAAAGAAGACAATATTTCTGAATTTATGTTGCACCAAAAAAAATGTATAATGTATAATGATTTATAATGAATATAATAACATTGCAAGAAAAATACCTGATTGACATGTGTTCTGACAATTATTTTCTTCAAATCGTCAAAAAAAAATAACGTCATTAGGTGTCTTCCCTTTCAGGATTTTTGGTGTGCGATTTGAAACACGTATAGCAATTGTCTTGTCAAATGGATGACAATACTCATAAAACCATATCTGCAATGCTATGTGGAACTGGCTGAATTTGAATGACGATGAATTTTTTTTGAATTTTTGATTGCATGCTTTGAGTGTTAAATTAAAACACTCATTTGCCCAAGGAAATGTGGCATACTGTCCAGACTCGACCAAATTAAAATGCAATTTTGGAATTGTTGTTTTTGAAGGGTCTGATGCAGTCAGAAATGAAGAAATAAAGTACAAGATCCAGATTTTTAGACGGTCATCTTCTTCCCAAAAATTTTGCAATTTAAACTTGTAATAAAAATCTGACTTGGATACTTTATTAAAATCTCCAAAATTTTCAGCAATGAGTCTGTTTGAAACATATGGATCAGATACAAAATCAGAAACAGGTCCACATTTCAAACCAGTTATAGCAACAAACTTTTTTAACCCAAAATGTAACTCTTTGCCATTTACTTTAATGACAAACATATTATCCCTAACATTTTCATTCCCCATTATAAATAAGTGTCTCAACAATTGACATTGGATTTTAATGTGATGCAAATTATAAAAAAATCCAAAAGGTGTTTCATCTAGGAATTGTTGAAACTTATCTTGACCTAAAAAGGTCAACAAATCCGCAAACACATTCATGTTAATACAGGAAGACAAATGTGTTTGTGTCTTCTTCTCCTAAAAACTTGTAAAAATTAAATACATTAATCATACACATCTTTATACTTTACTTATATATTGATATATAAGGGAACCAAATGTGGAATTTCATACACATGTAATACAAAACTAATGCAGTGAATCATACACAATTCATACATGTTTCATATATTGATGTTGTAATATTGAAAAATACATAATTTCATACACATAGTATACAAAACATAATACAATATGATAATACACATTTCAAAAAAACTTACAACATTCTTTCATATATAATATATTCAACACCAAATATACAAATCAAAACATAAAGTATAACTAATTATGAATATTACTATTCAACAGTATCATAAAACTTGAAATAAAAAAATTTATACACATTTTATATAAAGCTTAATATACATATCATACCACATTAATACAGTGAATCATACATAAATTATACATGTTTCATATATTGATATAGTAATATGAAGAAATAAGTAATTTCATTTAGTGAATCATACACAATTCATACGTTATTTATATATACTAAAATTATATATTCAGTATTTTATATCCAAATAACAGAAAATAAAAATAACAAAGAATAAAAAAGTTTTAAAAAATAAACTTTTACTACCCTTTGAATTTTTTTTGGGTTTAACTGTTTCTTCTTCTTGTTGTAAATGTGAAGTATCGATTTCAGAGGCTCTTGGTTTTTTGGATTTTGATTTTATCAACTCTTCTACAAAATTAGATTCAGAATCTGATGAGTCCTCAATTTCTTTTCCTTTCCTCTTCTTTCCACTTTCTTTCGCCCTTTTCTCATATTCATCTATTTCTTTCTTTTCTTACCCTTTTCTCTTCTGCTCGTTTTCCTTTGGATGTTTGTTTGTTTTTTTTTTCATTTTTGATTTTCCTGATCTAGATTTAACTTTAACATATGAAGGTTGAGATTGTGTTTGTGATAAATTTTTTAAAGATGGAACATGAAAATCGTCTGAGCTAGCTTCATCATTCAATCTTCTACTTTTTCGCGGGGTTTAATTGCCTCTCTTCGACATTGTACGGTTTGTTTAGCGCAAGAGGTTAAGATTTGAGTGCTAAAAATGAAGATTTGAATGCAAATATGTGAGAGTTCTTGAAGAAGACTGTTAAGAGAGAAGTGATTTTGAGCGAATTTTTAATGAAAATTGAATTTTAGGAGTGCGAATTTTGGTGAAAATTTTTGATAGGCGTGCAAAGGTAATATTTTTTAAGGATTTGGGGAAGAACAAAAATTTGGGGAATATAATTTTTTTTTTAGATAACGTGTTACAGTTTTAAAAATAAAACTGTAATTATTTTAGATATTGATAGGTAATTATTAATTATGGAATGATAAAATCCCTATTATTTTGTAGTTATCTTAAAAAAGATAACTATATAATATTTAATTTAAATTACATTAGTTAAGAGTTTTGTTTTAAAAAGGTAACTTAAAATAATTAATTTAATTAACTACATTGTTTTAAATAAGGTAATTGAATTATAAATGTAATTATTTAAATAAGTTAATTATTATTTAAAAAAATTAATGAGAATAATATATTTTTTCTTGATATGCTATAACTTGATAATAATATGCTATAAGTAGTTTATTATTAAAAAGTTTGTTTATAACTTGATATTTAATATCTTAAATGTGTGTATAGTGTTATTTATATATAATGAAAGGCCCGTATATATGCCTAATATTATAATTTTAAATTGAAAACTTACATAAATATATTATATTGAGAAAATATTTACCATTCATAAAATAATATTTTTCTTCACTTAATCACTCCTATGCATTTATAATCATATCATATATTTATATGAAAGAGAATTCTAGAACCGCCTACGTGGCGCTATTAAAAGCTAGAATTTTCTTTAAAATTTATTTATTTATGAAAATAACCTTCTTTTTCATGAAAATATTTGACTTTTATGAAATTTAACTTTTATGAAAAGTTATGACTTTTTTGAAGAGTTGCGATTTATATGAAAATTTGTGACTTTTATGAAAGGACGTGCACTTTCTGAAGGGTTATAACTATTCCAAAAGAGTTGTCACATTCCCCATAAGGTACAATAAATATTTGTTTGCACTATCCTTTGTTTTTGTATAAATAGAGGAATTTTATCTCATTTTAAAGCAACAAAAATTCTGAATTTCTTCTTATGCACAATTAAATATTGTTTTTGTTTCAACACACTACTGAATAGAATTGTTCTATCATGAGAGGACTTATTCATTTAAACCTCGAGTAATAGAGGAGAATAATTTCCTTAAAGGGAAACTCGGCATTCAATTGGATCAATCTTTTCCTTTCTTTTTCATTATATTATAGATCCTGATATGTTTGTTTTATATTTTGTTGTTTATGTTTCTACAAAATTATTGTTATAAGTACTTGATAGAACATATTGAATAACATGCGTTAATTGAGTGTTCACACAAGTTTTCTCTAATGAAATAGTAATTTCAAATTGAACTTCATCACTCTGGTATGTTGATTTTAAAAAAACATCCAAATAAACTTAATAGTTTAATGTAATATTTTCCCTTTCATGTATATATAATAAGTTGAATTATTGTCCTATATGAGATATTCTACCTTTAATTTTTTATTTTAATAATTAATTATGATATATTTAAATGGGGAAATTTAAAAATATATATATGTCAAGCAAAAAATATAGTTGAGCATTCTACACGTTAGAAGTATAATGTTTGTTCACTTTGCTCAATCATATATTATTATAAGTGGAAAGTTCTAAAGTGAGAAATTGAAATACCATTGTGCCCTTGTATTAAATGAAATTTGATGAATTATTTAAATTTAATTAGTTAATTTAAATATTAAATTGTATCTTTGAGAGTTATACATTAATCAATATCAAATTTATCAAATTCTTTCATGACAATTTATTTATTATTGATAGTGAATTAATATTAAATTGTTATAAACAATTATTATCAAGAATACAAAAAGACTCTTTACTATATTGTTCAATGAATTAAAGGTAAACACTAAAGGTTATATAATTAAGTAATAAACTGATAGGTCTGTTTTATTTTTTTCTTTTCATCTCCTTTCATCTAAGATCTTCCTATTTAAAGCCACCTAGAAATGAAAATTAACTTACAAAACTCATATGGGATCTTCTTACTAAAATATGTTAATGTCAATTATTAATATCCGTTTTCTCATTTTTGGTATATCATCTCTTTCTTCCTTTTATTAATTTCCTTTCTGGTCATAGTCATAGACCGCAGAAGAAAACTTGTCATCAATATTTGTAGAATTCTTAAGGGTAATAACATTATTGTTGTATTCGGATCAAAGACATTATGAATGATGATGGATTAATTGTAAAGAATGTTTGAAAAGAAATAATATTTTTTTATCACGATGTATGATTATAATAAAATAATGAGTTATTGTAGTGATGACTATTTATAAGTGATTTTTATATTAGTTTTAAATGTTCATTGATAATGTATATTCTCTTCTTATGCCTTTTAAATTAATTATGTTCTCGATTTATATAAAAAAGTTTGTGTCTAGATTATAATAATAGATTTTACTTATTTAGATTTTATATAATTAATATTTGCGTAGAACATGTACAATATTATACTTCTTATTTTCAAATGAAAATAAAAATTGTCTTAGTGATATTAGATATCTTATTATATGCCAAATTATTTGTGTTTTACATTGATAATTTGAAATATTTGACAAATATGTTGAATGACTATTCATGCATTTATATTTAGTTCATTAACATTAGCTCCTTTAAACATCATATATTTTTTAAAATGAAAAAAAGGTGAAATTCGAAATATCAAAATAGCCCTATAAGATACAATTACTAGAATATTACCATTAATATATATTAAATTATATTATATTGCTATTGTTATTTTATTATCATATAGTAAATTTAAGATTCAAGCTAAGTCATTAGTTTCTTGCTTATGACATTTCAATCCCTTTAGTAATTACTAATTATTATTGCAAATAATTTCAATGTTACATTCTTTATTTATGGGCTTATTGATCTAATTGTATTTATTACTTCTCGATAGTGATAATTGGTTGTTCACTTTACCAATTGACTTTCTATGAGGTGTTTACTTAAATAAATTAGTAGAGATAAAAAAAATCTTTTGTGGAGCATATCAATTATTTTGTAAATAAAGAATATGATGTGTTTGAAGCTTATTAAAGAAAAATTTTTGTTTTTAGTTTTTTTCAAGAAAACAATTTCATTAAAGTATGTCTTCTTTCTTTTGGAGGGTTTTTTTAAAAAATGTGACATTAGGGTTTCAAAATAAATGGGTGGTGACATAAGTCATAAGTATTGGGTGTATGTGACAATTATGTGATTAATGATTAAGGATTGTGGAGTTGCCCTCAAGTTTATTAGTTGACATTTTGGTCCACTGAATTAAATGAAGGGTAAAATGGTAATTTCACAATAACTAATTTAACCAACTTTTGTGGGAATCAAATGAGGGGTAAAAGGGTGAATTAAATATACCAAATCTAATTTAACTAATTTTGTGGGAAATATCGAGCCAAAAGGGGAAATAAATGATTTCCCCCCGGCCTCCAGCAGTCGTATTCGTCCTTTTTTCTTCTTCTTGTTCGTCTTCTTGTTATTTTACTCACGTCTTTGCTTGTTCAATTGCTTGACTTTGTTCCCGCACTCTTCATCTTCTTATTCTTGTTCTTCTTTTCGCACATTGTGTGTCTTGGGTGCTAGTGGTTGAATCAGATTACATAATCTGTAATCTGTGGACCAAATTTTATTTTGTTTCAATCGAAATTACTTTATAAGCGATTGTGTGACACACATTGTTTCTGGTATATAAAATTTGATAGTTATTTGAAATCAATTCATTATCATCTGATCTGGGTGCCTGCAATTTATTTTGAATTATTTGCATTCGCGTTTGGAACATTTTGTTATATATTGCAACAGTAGACTATAACATATTAAAGTCATATGTAGCAACATAAATGTTATTCCAATCGCAACATGACAATAATATGTAGCAACATATGACTTACAAACATTTCATAACGGAATAGCCATATGTGGCACCATATGATATAACATAAAAATGTTGCTACATGTGATTTGTCTGTAACAACAGAACAATCATATGTTGCAACATATGTGTTACATTTGCAACTGAAAAACCATATGTGGCAACATATGAGTTATATTTTGCAACAGAAAATCCACAAGTTGCAACATTAGATATAACATAAAAAAGTTGTCACATGTGATTTGTTAGTAACAATAGAATAATCATATGTAGAAACATACGTGTTACATTTCGCAACAGAAAAACCATATGTTGCGACATATATTTATTATAAATAATTACTAATTGGGTTTTAAATTAATTTATGCAGGTCCAATGTCATTATTTGTAGGGGTCGATTGTCGTGGTGAATGGGTTGAGAAGAAAAATCAATTCATATGGCGTTGGGAGGATAGTTAAAAACGGTGAGCTGGTTCAGTAGGGATGTATGCCGAAAGAAACAATTTGTATGATGATTTATTCAATTTAGTCGTGCAAAATTTTGGATATAATTGTAAACCACAAGATCTTTTTATGAGTTACATTCCACATTTTTTTTCATAATGAGAAGGTTTTACCTTTTAGAATAACTGATCAATCTAGTTTGCTCGTTTATTTGGAAGAAGCAGAGAAACCACCCATGTTAAGAGTATACGTGGAAGAAAATCCTATCGAGCAAGATCATAATAATGTAGAGGTACGCCAACAAGATATGTTTAATGATGAATTTCATCCTGCGGACATGAATAAACCTGATGATGAAATTGGAATAGGTGAAGGTGAAGGTGAAGCTGAATGTGAAGGTGTAGGTGAAGGTGTAGGTGAATCTCAAGCTGAAGGGTCGGACCTTGAGAGAAGTTTTCTCCCACACCTACAGTTGGCAGGAATAATCCATGTGGTTTTCAAACATCACATGTGAATAATGTTAGAGATGATGAAACAAGATTTTATAAGCGAATGACATTCAAGAACAAGCAAGAACTGGCAAATTCATTGAAAATTGCTTGTTTGAAAAAAGATTTTAGACTGAAAAAGGTCATCAATTCTCGTAATATGTTTTCCTTTAAATGTTAATATTCGTATTGCAATTGGTGGCTGAGGGATGTGAAATTTACAAGTACTGATAGGTTTGCTATTAGAATCTATGAAAAGTATCATACGTATGGTTCAGAGCATCTTACAAGCCATAATCCCAACGCCATGTCAAAATTCATAGGTAAGTACTTTGAAAATAGGTTTCCCAATGGTAAAGGCCTATCCACAAGAGACATGTCAAATAAACTTCGCACAGAATTGGGTTGTAATATAAGCTATTGGAAGATTTATAAGGGCATGAAGTATGTTAAGTATAATGTTAGGGGAACACATGAGCACGGGTACACAATGCTTAATGCATATCGGTATATGCTTGAAGTTGTGAATCCAGTAAGCAATACGGCATTGTCGCTCGATGAAAATGAGACGTTTCAATACTCCTTTGTATCATATGCTGCTTGGATAATTGATTATCAAGAAATGAGAAAAGTAATAGCCGATGATGGCATATTTCTAAGGAGAAAGTATGGAGGAGTTATTCTATCGGCAGTGGCACAAGATGTCGAGAATCATATATTTCCAGTGGCTTTCTGTGTCGTGGACACGGAATGCGATGCTTCATATGAATATTTTTTTCAAAATATGAGAAGCTTTGTAGATGATACTGATGAGATGTGCACTATCTCTGATAGGCATCCAAGTATTCGAAAGATGGTTTTGAAAATCTACCCTGCATCTCATTATGGTTGTTACATGACACACCTTGGGGAAAATATTCGAAATAACTTTCACAATTCAAAGGTAGTGTCCCATTTTTATAAAGAAGCAAAGGCGTACGATACATGTGAGTTCAATGACAATTTTAATCAACTAAGAGATTTGGTACCAAAGGCCGCTGAAGCTCTTGAACGTATTGGATTTCACACATGGAGTAGGAAATTTTTCCCGTGAAATACGTACCATCTCAATTGATTTTATTTTTACTTTATGTGTTTTGTTTGATTTTTATCTGTTGTTGTGTAAATATAACATTATGACGTCAAACATTGCGGAATCGGTGAATGCTATGTTTGATGTTGAAAGAGAATTTCCCATTGTCGCTCTATTTGATGAAATAAATAGGAGATTTTGTTGTTATTTCACCTAAGGCGTATGGAACTGGTGCACTCCGATAATAGATTTGTTCCTTCAATTGAAAAAGATATATTAGAGTATATCAACGTGGGCAACAAGTTGTTGGCCCATCAAATCGCTAACTACAATTTTAGTATGACAGGTCATGGAGATGTTGCTACTGTGGATCCACAAAAAGAGTTTATACTTGTAAAATATTTTATTTGGACAAAATACATTGTCCACATGCCATGGCAGCGATTCGATTCCAACATGGTGCTGATTTTGGAAATCAAATTTACATTTACTCCTCTCCATATTAATCAGTGGAAAAATACATAATGACATATTGTCAGGAAATTCACCCGATGCCAACTGAAGATTTTTGGATTGTCCCTTTGCATATCATATAGAGAGAAATACCTCTTATATATGTTGATCCATGTAAAACGGGAAGAAGGACATATAAGAGACGACATGGAGTTGGTGAATCATTTCCCACAAGAAAAAATAAGTGTTCAGTATGTAGGGACTTTGGATTCAAAAAAACTACATGCCCAAATGGAAATGCCCCATAAGAAGTGTTAAGCGTTGTGTTGTTGAATTTTAATAAATGTTCTTTCTTATTTGAGGATGATCACTATTATATAATCTTATTTAGAAATGCCCCAATGCGTGATTTGTTGCTCTTTTTTGTTTCTCTGTCAACACATGTCAAATGTTGCTACAGGATATACTAGATGTGGTAACATATGCAACAAATGTTCCTACAGACGAATCATCTGTAGCAACATATGCCACATGTTTTGATTCTCCTGTAACAACATTTGTCACATATGTTGCCATATCTAATATTTCTAAAATCATACTCCAACGTAATCATTATTTAAAAATATGTTGCCATGGATGATTATATGTAGCAACATATGACTCAAATGTTGCTACATATAATCATCTGTAGCAACAAATTATTCCAATGTTGTGACGGAGGAATGTTGCAATATACGCATCATCTGTAGCAATATTTAGCAACATTTGACTCAAATGTTACTACATATAATAATCTGTAGTGACATATACTTTTAAATAATGATTACGTGGGAGTGTGCTTTTAGATATATTAGATGTGGAAACATATGCAACAAATGTTCCTACAGACGAATCAACTGTAGCAACATATGCCACATGTTGTGACGGACGAATGTTGCTACATATAATCATCTATAGCAACATAAGACACAATTGTTGCTACATATGATCATCTGTAGAACCATATACTTTTAAATAATAATTAAGTGGGAGAGTGATTTTAGATATATTAGTTGTGGCAACATATGCAACAAGTGTTGCTACAGATGAATCAGCTGTAGCAAAATATGCCACACATTGTGACGGACGAATGATGCTACATATAATCATCTGTAGCAACATATGACTCAAATGATGTTACATATAATGATCTGTAGCAACATATACTTGTAAGTAATAATTACGTGGAAGAGTGATTTTAGATATATTAGATGTGACAACATATGCAACAGGTGTTTCTACAGACGAATCAGCTGTAGCAACATATGTCACATGTTGTGACTGACGAATGTTGGTACATATAATCATCTGTAGCAACATATAACTCAAATGTGGCTACGTATAATCATCTGTAGCAACATATACTTTTAAATAATATTTACGTGGGAGAGTGTTTTTAGATATATTAGAAGTGGCAACATATGCAACAAATGTTGCTACAGGCGGATCAGCTGCCGCAACATATAACTCAAATATTGCTACATATAATAATCTGTCCCAATATACTTTTAACTTATGATTACATGGGAGTTTACAATAACATAATACCTTTTGTTTAATAATACGACTCTTTAGTTCACTCTTTTAAACGTCATGTCTTGCAACATTTAAAAATTGTTAGCCTTTATAAGAACACAAGAAGGGAGAGATAAGTCAAAATTTGTCTTTCTTCTTCTTCATTCTCAAAAATGCTTTCAACTAATTTAAACCTTTTTGAATCCCTTCCCACTAAACTAGTAATTCTTATATTTGATATGGTTGTTTGCTACTCTCTATAAGATTTAGTTAGTGTTAAATTATGTTCTAGGTTCCTCAATGAAGTTGGTAATGAACGTTTTGCATATCAAAAGGTAGCCTTGGTCAGCTTTCCCACCGAACCTACGAGGAATCAACATGCGTGTCTTTCATGAATATTTGCATAGCATCGGAGAACTTAGAAGCCTTATACAGAAAAGGCGTGATAATTTTACTGTTTTTAGTTCTTTTTCACCTTGCATCAATTTATTTTTAATCTTAATGTGTTGTTACTTGTATTATTTGATTTTTTCAGTTGTAATGATTCAATTGCACTGAGAATAGTTAAATAAGCAGCAGAAGGTGGCCACCGTGGTGCAGAGTATGTGCTTGCTGTAATTTCAATCTTAGAAGGCGGTATTTACATGAGAGAAGGCTTGATGTACATTGCTAACATGAAAAAAACATGCCAGTAATAGTGAGAAGATGTCGACACCATTTGCGGTGCATTTTAAATCGAATGTGGGTGCAAGAACCTAATATTTTGAGTGTAAGACACATTTGTTGCGCTCTACATCAACCCCAACAAAATGCCCGACAGGATTGGTTGGCACAGAGAAAGTGACGATGAAGATGATATTCATTGAGAATTGTGTATTTGTGATTTAGATCTAGATTATGTAGTTAAATTTCATCAGCATACTACTGTGTGGGAATAATTTAATCAGTGTTGAAGATGATGTTGATTTTATTATTTTTTGTATTTAGTTTGAAATTATATATGTTTGCAATATATTATATTATATATGGTGAAAATGTTGTCTTCACTTGTTTAGTACTTATTTTTGAATTATGATATAAAAAATTATGGTCGTACACAACAATCTCCATTGTTATACCATATTATTATTTATTATTTATATTCTAAATCACTAAAATTTGGTTCAAGTTTCCAATTTTTCTTTCCTAAATCGATCAAAACGTCTATTAGTGTTTTCTTACTTTTTAATCTGTAGCAACATATGTTGATTCAGTTGTTAAAGTCGCAATAAATAATGAAATTGTTGCAACATATAATTATAACAAATAGGTCTTTTGGGGCTTAATTAAATTAAATTGTCAAGTAATTCGATATGTAACACCAACATATAGTCCTACAACATGTCTAACTAATAAATTATAGTCGTAGACAACAATCTCCATTGTATTATAACAATTATATTTATAAAGACAATCATGTCACTAGTTCATCATGCATTGTCCTAGTAAATCCATATGATAGTTATATAACACCCTTCGAAATCGTTGTTCCAAATGTTATACCTTATTATTATTGATAATTTATGTTCTAAATCACTAAAATTTGGTACAGATTTCTATTTTTCCTTTCCTAAATCAATCAAATCGTCTATTAATGTCTCCTTAATTTTTCATCTGTAGTAACATATGTTGTTTCTGTTGTTAAAGTCGCAACATATAATGAAACTGTTGCGACATATAATTATAACAAATTGGTCTTTTGGGGCTTCATTCAATTAAATTGTCACTTAATTCGATATGTAACACCAATATATAGTCCTACAACATGTCTAAGTAACAAATTATGATCGTAGACAACACTCTCCATTGGATTATAGCAATTCTATTTATAAAGATAATCATGTCACTAGTTCATCATGCATTATCCTAGTAAATCCATATGATAGTTATATAATACCCTTCTAAATCGTTATTCCAAATGTTATACTTTATTATTATTGATTATTTATCCTTTCCTAAATCGATCAAATCGTCTATTAGTGTCTCCTTGATTTTTCATCTCTAGCAACATATGTTGTTTCTGTTGTTTATGTCACAACATATGATGAAACTGTTGCGACATATAATTATACAAATCGGTCCTTTTTAGAAGTGGCCGAATGATAGGCAAAGCCCATTATTTTTAACGAAAAGTAAGATAGGCCTACTCCGTTCTTAGAATATATTTTCACTTTCATTTCAAGAATAGGGTTTTATATTTTTTCATCTTTGCCGCTTCATTTTTAGCGCCTTTTTTCACTCTCTTTCTCTTTCCTAGGATGTCCTATATCCTATAGGACCTATCGCTTCACATTAAATATAATGATCTTGTTTGATTTTCTATAAGCCACTCCCCAGTCACACTGTACTATATTTGATTGGCCTTTGGTTAAACCAAATTTCGATACTCCCATGGAATGATGTCAAATTCTATACTAAGTCGAACTTGTGATGATGAAAATGATACTATCTTGAATGTTAAATTGTATTGCAAACATGAAGAGCTACTTTCAATGCAAACTTTATAATCCAAAGACAATCCAGGTCGCAGATTTTGGTCTTGTCAACGATATCGTGTATTTATATTTATTTCTAAAATATTTGGAGATTTCACGTATATTTTTTTAATTAAAATTTATTTCATTGTGGTTTTGAATTTTAGGAGAATTCATGCAACATCTTTAGATGGAGGGATCGTGAAGATGTTGATATACGATCCAAGTTCGTTATTCTCCGATTGGAAAACAAAATTAAGGAGTTGGACATTGTTGGTGAAAGTCAATCAAAAGAAGTACTGAATGAGGATGAAGGAAAAGAAAAAGACCAAATGTTGTAGTATCTAGAAGCTAATGTTGGTGTTCTTTGTTTTTTTTTTCTTGTATTTTTAAGCATTACCAAGATGAATTTTGTGGAGGATACAAAATTATTATGTAGTTGTGTACAACCAATACAATTATCATAGTTGTGAAATTAAATAGACGTAGTTTTGCACTCCTGATCAAACAACAAATTATTATGTAGTCGTGATGGAGGAATGTTGTGATATACGAATCATATGTAGCAAAATATGACTCAAATGTTTCTACATATAATCATCTGTAGAAACATATGACTCACATATTGCTACATATAATCATTAATGACAACATATGCCACAAATGTTGCTATAGTGAATCATTAGAAACAACATATGCCACATGTTGTGACGCTCAAGTGTTGCTACATAAAATCATCTATTGCAACATATGACTCAAATGTTGCTACAAAATATCATGTGTAGCAAGATATGACTCAAATATTGCTATATATAATCATCTGTAGCAACAAATGCAACAAATGTTGCTATAGGCGAATCATCTGTAGCAACATATGCCACATATCGTGACGGACAAATGTTGTGATATACGTATCAGCTGTAGCAACATATGACTCAAATGTTGCTACAGAAAATCATTCGTATCAACATATGGCCCAAATATTGATATATAAGATTATCTGTAGTAACATATAACTTAAATGTTGCTATACATAATCATCTGTAGCAACAAATGCAACAAATGTTGCTATAGGCGAAACATATGTAGTAACATATGTCACATGTCGTGACATACAAATGTTGCGATATACGCATCAGTTGTAGCAACATATGACTAAAATGTAACTATACAAAATCATCTGTAGAAATATATGACTCAAATGTTGTTAGACAAAATCATATGTAGAAACATATGACTCAAATGTTGCTACATATAATCATCTGTAGTAACATATGACTCAAATGTTGCTACATATAATAATCTGTAGCAACATATGCCACATATTGTGACGGACGAATGTTGTGATATAAGTATCATCTGTAGATACATGTTGTGACAGACAAACTGATAAAATAAACATTGTCTTTAATTACATTGTCTTTAAGATAAAATAAAACAATATAATTGATAAATTAAACATTTTCTTTAATTACAAACATAATGTCAAGGATTTAAGCTCTGAGATATTATCCCATAAGGCCAAACATATTGCATCCGTTCAATTAGATTGTCACATAACACTGAATTGGGTGGATGCAATTTTGTTCGGCTAATCAAATTCTCAACGAATGCAGTGAAATATGATCCGCACGCCGATCCACTTGCATTTTGTACCATAGGTTCTATTCGACCGTTAAATTTCCATGGATGAGTGAGCAACTTCTTTTTAAAATGATTCATTATTCCACTCTACTTCAACAATTTAGGCAACAACTCGAAGACAGGTTGTATGAGTGTGAAAGACTGGTCATATTCCGTAACGATCAGGTTGCAGTCATAAACATTGATCAATATCCCATGCAAGAGAATCTCGAGAGTCATGAAATGGGTACCCGACGTGTTCATGACTATCAAAATCCTTTTTGCATCAATCCAATCCATGCCTCCAGGAGTTGGCCTAATACCTTTGACATACTCAATCATATCATCATTTCATACAAAGTCATCTAATAACTAACTCATGCTTTTACTACCAAGGATTGTCGCCTCATCGTTCATTTGATTATATCTATGTAGGAAGTTCATGTAGAAGTTGAGATCCATGATTCTATCTCAGCGATCTTAGTATTCTGGGTATTTACAATTCCTCTGACGCATGAGGTTAAGGATTTCATCAATGTACTGAAATAAAAAATTATATTAAATAGTTTGGAAGCGTAGTCACTGAAAAGATATAAGAAATAATTAATAATATAAAAAGTAGGATTACCCAGTCTTCCCACCAAACTGTTAGTCTTGTCATGTTTCTTAAATCTTGACCGATAAAATCGTGCATGTCGTATTCCATTTGAATACCTTTGCACTCGTCACCTTCAACACTTCGGCTTTTTCAGTTATAGAGGTACGCCTATAAATATTCAATTTTTTATACTCTGTCGCATCCTTCATTTCGACCCTTGGAATTTCTCCAAACATCTTCCTCTTCAAATTTTCCATTTCCTTGGAAAATGATTCTTTTCTCTGCTTGGCCTGTGGAGTATATGCATGTCGCACATTCTTTGATACAATTCCCTTCACAACCCTCTTGTTTTTTAGTTCATTGACAGTTTCACTCAGTTTTAGAAGATACATGATAGAATCTTCATCATGTTTCTTACACTTTTCACAGAGAAAGCCACAACATCGTCTACAAGAGGTAGCCCATTCGTGTTTTCCTGCACCAGCACCATCTACAACACCAACATCAACACCATCAGCAGCACCAACACAAACACCAGCACCCTCATTAGTAGTAGTACCATCAAAAACAACTAATTCATTAACGACTTCATTTGGAACTCTCTCTCTCTTTTGATGGTTGTTGCTCCAGCCAACACCATTTTAACTCTATCCATAACTGGATCAAAAATTATTTCAACCAACCCTAGAGATATTAGATATGGCATTTGCAATTCCTCTTCCGGTGGGGTAATCCATGGAAGCACAACCTACAATTGTAAAAATGAGTCATCAGTAAGAATTACCATGTTGCTACAACTGAATTTTCTATTGCGATATGTGTCACAAATGTTGCTACAAATTAATCATTTGTAGCAACATGTGTCACATGTTACTACAGATGATTCGTCTGTTTCTACATGTGACACAAATGTTGCTACAGACGAATCATGTGTTGCGACATGTGCAAGAAATGTTGCTATAGATGATTCATATGTTGCTACATGTGACACAAATGTTGTTACAGACGAATCAACTATAGCAACATGTGTCACATTTTGCAACACATGACTCATCTATAGCAACATTTGTGGCACATGTCTCAATAGATGAATCATCTATAGCAACATTTATGGCACATGTCGCAACACATGATTCGTCTATAGCAAGATTAGTGTCAAATGTAGCAACAGATGAATCATCTCTAGAAACATGTTACACAAATGTAGCAACATATGCTTGTAATATACTAATAATAACTTACTGCATCAAAAAGAGGGTTAAGAAGATCTGGAATATGCCCTTCTTTGGTAATTTTTTTTCTTGCCATTATCCACTCATCATCCTTGGGGATGATATATCTTCTTCTACAATTATTTGATGGGTCAAATAAGGAATGTCTTCAAATGCCCATGCCTGTAAAAAAAGGATAACCTATCAATAATCAAATGTTGAATTATTACTTAATATAATATAAAAATATTAAAAACTTCCAGCTTTAGCATGAAAGCCCATGGAAATACAAGCAAGTTACTAGTCTTTTCTCCTAAAGGCCTCAAAATGTAGTCGACAGTGAGATAAAAGCTCTCATGACCCCACGAGTAGTTCTTGAAAGCTTCAATATCTTGACAAAAATTGACATATTTGAAAATTATGTTGTTGCCCAGATCCTTCGACAAAAGTATATTATGTGTAAACCAAAGTAAGCATAATGACTCCTTGTGCTTCCTTGGTGTATCCTCCCTTTCCAACAAACTTAATAAGTCAGAATTTTTAAAGCTTTTGCCAACAAGGGACATCAAATCCTGCTCCTCAGTTGGCAGTGACTGTTATCTTTCTTCTACTACTTCTTTAACTATGTTCTTTCTTCGTGGTTCTGTTTTCACAATGTAGTATTTACGGTGGTCTCAACAGGAGGATGACATTTTATCTCTGTAACTATAGCAAACTCTCCTATGCCAAAGAAAACATGCATACCACAATAATTAATTAGAATATCATCCTTCTTATTGGGATTTTAAAAAATGAACTTCTTTTTAGAAGTTCATACACGATGGTCATTTGAAAACGTGAAAGTGAATAAATGGGTAAATCAAGAAAATGACCAAAACAGTTATTTCTGAAAAAATCTTTCAATTGATTTCTCTTGAGGATATCCCTAAATTTGACGAAAGGTCTTCCCAGGACTGACCTAATAATGTTGTCACCATTAGAAACAGGTTGCAGATGCATAGGGAAAGTGTCTGCATTTATGATTTTAATCCCATTATCACCACTAGCATTAAAATCTTGATGAAGTTCTTGTTTTTTCATGAACTTTACTTATTTTTTCTTGTTGTGACACAACTACTACGTATGTATTTTCCTGAACTTCATTTATTTTCCCTTGTTCCTCAACTCCTTCTTGTTTTCCATCTTCTTCCTCCACTACTTGTGTTTGTTCATATTCCTTTTGACAAAATTCTACTTTTGCTGGAGAAGAAGAAACTGCTTCAGTTGCAAGTTTTTCTAAAGTGTAGTATTTTCGTTCCTCTTCCTATCAATTTTAGACCTAGCCTTCTTCTGGATCTTTGTTTGGTCAGATGTATCAATATCAAGTTTTCTTTTGACAGGAGCCATTATATTTGTATCTTCAATCACCAAAATAAAATATTTAAAAGCCCCAAAATGAGCTACAACCACAAGTCAAAATAGGGCAATAAGGAGATAAGAACGCAAATGCATTTAAAACCCTAATTAAATATAATTTGATAAGATATATATCAACGATAAAGTAGAAATTATGAGGACAACAGAACACCGCCTTTGTTGTAGTAGATGATCTGTGAAAGAAGGAAGAGAAGAAGAGTAGAGAAGGAGAAGTGTATTATACGGTCAAAGGGAGAGGAGAAAACTGAAATTAATTATTAATATAAATAATCTTGGAATACGAAATGACAAATTTATAGAAGAGAGGAGAGAGGGGGGGGGAGGTTTTATGAAAATTAAAGTCGTTTAATTTTTTAATTAGTACAATTCAAACTGAGACATATGTTGCCACATATATACTATATGTATCTACATATATACGATCTAATGCAACATATAATTTTATCATGTTTATTACTATAGCAATTACATATGTTGCGACACATCTACTATCTGTTGCTACAGATAATTCGTTGTGTTGCCACATATAATTTTGATCCTTTCAATCATAATTGAAATTTCTTTAAATAAAATCAAAATAATCATAAATTTTTTTTAATACATAACCACCTATAGAATTAATGGTTGTAAACACAACATTTTCATCGATCTTAGATTTTTTTTAGTTGAACGCATCTCTAGGTATTCATATCACTAACATAATCATTTAGAGCCTTTAAAATTCCATAATTCCATAGGAGTGAAGTATATCCCAAGCGAAGGGTGTCAGCACTAATTCCACATGATGATACTTGTAATTCATCACTTAAAATACTCAGTGTATGCAGCAAAAAAATTCCACAATCTCTGCATGGTATATATCAATAAGAAAATATAATAACATCACATTTCGATAGTCGTAAGACAAAATAATATTGTGATACTTACAGACTACTGGTTTCTTGTTAGGCAAGATTTTTTCTTTCCTTGGTAACTTTTAAGAACTGACCAGTTGGTTCGCTCATTTTGCTCAAAAATCCACTTAACTAAAGGTACTTTGGCAACATTATAGCCGTCTTTTGAATCTCGAAGGATAGTTTTCTATTAGACCTATTTTAGGACATGGAATCATACACTTTTATACACCCGTTCTTTCAATGAAACGACCGCCAAGACCTAATGGAATTCTGCATTCCTATTTATAGGGACATAAACATCATCTGTTAAGTGCCAAGGTATTCCCGAAGGTATAGCATACCCTTTCATTATGTCAATGATTTTATCCTCATATTCTCCTAAAATTGTCAATATATGTTTTGAAAAAAAACAATTAGTGGTGGTATATTGATATTTAGAATGAATCTGCTGCTTCGACTTCTTACGCAAATAGTAAAATATGACATCCACATACTGCACACATAGATGAAACAAGTGTATCAATTTAATTGTATATATTCATGTATGAAAAAATACATATAAAAGTCGGCATACATTTACCTAATCATTCCATTACCTATTGGGTTGAGACATTACGTAGAACCAGTCCTTATTCATATGAAATGCAACAAAATCATGTTGGTCAAATTCAAGTTTTGAGCAATTGACTAAGTAGTGATCCTCCTTGTTTCCTCTGCAATTGTGTAATCATTATAAACATTATATATTGGTCAACAAGAAGAAATTCAAATAATAGTTGAACGACCTTACTTTACTTACTTTTTTGCATGATGCTTGTAAAGACCCTCGTCTATCCATTCCGTGAAGGATGCCATTAGGTCAGTTAGACCCTCGTTGTCAATGTTAAAACCTTCAAATGGATATTGTCGCTTCACATCACAACTGACAACTTCAACTTTCTTCTCTTTCATTTTCGCTTTCTCTTTTTCCTTCTGCTTCTCTTTCTCCTTTTCCTTTTCCTTCTCCTTCTCCATCTCCTTTTCCTTCTTCTTCTTCTCCTTCTCCTTCTCCTTCTCCTTCTCCTTTTTTGCCTTCTTCTCCTTCTCCTTCTCTTCATTTTCCTTCTTACTCTTCTCCTTCTCCTTCTCCTGTTTTGCCTTCTTCTCCCTCTCCATCTCTTCATTTGCCTTCTTCTCCCTCTCCTATTCCTCCTTTGCGTTCTTCTCCTTCTCCTCCTTTCCATTATTCTCCTTTTCCTTCTCCTCCTTCTGCTTCTCCTCCTTTGCCTTGTTCTCGTTTTCTTTCTTCTTAATAATCATAGAAAGTGTTTGAGAAATAGATATTTTAAACCTCCGACATTTGAAAGGCTTTGAAAATCTTGTTAGATCTTTGCACATCAATATTATGAGACATTTCCTTAAAAATATCACTGTATTTTTTAACACGATTAATAAAATAATCATGTTGCTGCTCACATTCTTCGCATAGACAAAAAGAGCATTTCATGTTAAAAGATTGAGTTGTTGTCATGAATGAAACTTCTTGAATCATTTCATCTACAAGGTAAATAAAAAAATATTGAGATTTTACATTTCATTATAAAATAATAATATCTTGCAACTGATGGACATTCTGTTGGCGATAAATTAACATTATGTTGCCACATATGTATCTGCTATTGCACAACATACATCTTATGTAGCAACAGATGCATCATATATTGACATATCTGTACATATTATTGCACCATTTGAATCTTATGTGGAAACAGGTGACCAATATATCACTAAAATATGGCAACATATGCTAAATATATTTTTGACGCCTGAACAACACTATATTTGTAAAAAAATATCAACAAAATGTCCAAAGAAAAGAACAACAACAACAATCAAGAAATGACTTTTCACTGAATGATAACTTTACAGATACATTTCCTCAAAATAAGAATTTTTTGAGTTGACTTATTTTCTTTCAAAATGATAAATAATACACACTATTATGTCAATTATTCATTTTTTACACCTACAGAACATTTTATTATTCATTAATCAAAGAAAAAAACTTCAAAAATTGAAAAGTATTTAAGAAAATAACTAACCCATTTCTAGTCGAACACGATTACAGTTCAGAAAGATGAGAGAATAATGGATGACAGGAGAGGAAGAGTAACAACTGCAGAGGAAGAGTAATGATGGATTTTCAAAATGCAAAGGAAGAAGATCAACAATCCCCCAAGGGAGGAAGAAAAGAAGAGAGAGAATAGAGGAAGGAAGATGAAAATATTTTTTCTTTTAAATGATTTGGTTTGAATTATAAAAGTGTGTTTTTTTGTATTTTATAAAAGATTAGAAAGTTTTGAAAATATTAATTTGGTCCCATATTTAGTTAATTACATTTTAAAGAGGATCTGACCAACTCTTGGTCAATCTGTTACCAAAAACAAAATGAGGCTTATTTGACACCTTTCCCTTAATTTTCTCCGGTTACATATTCAACACTTAAGTTGTTCATTTTTATTTTTTCCTTTGAAAAAATTATAGTAAATTGGATCTTATAATAAATTGTGTTTCTTTTACTACCTTTAACATGTCTGTATAAATAAGTTCTTTCTACTATTTTATTTGATAAAAATGTTTACAATTTCATGAGTTCCTGTTTCCATCATTTTTGGTTCAGGTACTTCTTATCCCCCCCCCCCCCTCTTTTCTTACTTTATAAATACTCATTTTTTTAGTCTAAAAATTAGTTCGTAACTTCTAACCACATTCATGTTGTGATTCAATATATGTATCGATTTGAAAGATTTAATAACATTAGCTTATGAATTACACGTATGTTTACTTTTTCTGTATGTTTAATTTTTTTAGTTTATGACATATAGAAAATCCAATTATATATGAACCATCTACAATTTATTTGTTGTAGTACAAATTTATATTAAGTTAAAATAAACGTGCAACGCACGTTTACAAGACTATTTTTTTAAAATTTATCATACCTACACCAATAATTGTTTATTTATTATAAAATTTTATATCTTGGGTTGATGATCATTTGATTTCTCAAAAATATCAAGTAGTAACACTTCTTGGCAGCATAAGGATAAATTACAAAATCATATTTAAGATTATTGATTGAAGGATAAATGATAAGATGTTATAATTATCATCTTGTTAAAGGAGTAGATATTATATCCCAATATCTTGAATTTGTAAACAAAAGATTCATTACTATTATCGAAATGCTAGATTTGTAGTTATACAAGAAATAAAAAACATAAGAGTGTCAAGAAAAATGATAATTGAAAAAGGAAAAAAATAAAGTCAACATCGAATTTCATTGAATGTGTATAATAAAGAGAGTGTATTTAACTCAAAAAAGAACACTATTTTTCTTCTTTTTTTTTTGGCAAGGAAAACAGAACATCCCCTATTCAACCACTGTATATTTTCTTGGACAATTTCAATAGAAGGGTGAAGGCAATTAACCAGTTTTTATCTCCTTGATCCTCTTATAAATAATTTTCATCTACTCCCATCTTTTCCATTGTGGAGTTTATGTGATTACTATTAGTCGAATCTAAGATGAAGCCATTTCATTGACAAAAGGAGGCAGTCCGAATGAAGCAACAAATATCAAAATCATAATTTCCAACACATTACAAAACATGGCAGATTGGGAATGTTCTAACGTCTAAAACTGACATCCATGTGCAGTAAGACATTAAGAAATTATTTCACCATTTTCTAGATCCAAGAATAGTAATATGGACTTGATGTCCCTATATTTTAACATTAAAAGCAACAACAATTGATTTTTGGGTATGAAATATTATCATGGATGTCCCCCATTTTCTCTATGATGTATAGCCAATCCTTCACTACATACATCAATGAATATAATGTTCACATCCTCTAACTTTTCCCATAATCTTCCATGTTAATGCGTTGTTATAAGACCTGCCTACGTGACGCCACCACAAACCGAAATTCCCTTTTAATTTATTATTTTTCCAAAACTATCATCCTTTCATGAAAAGTTGTGAATTTTATGAAAAATTGTGACTTTTATGAAAAAGTTATAAATTTTTAGGAAGAGTTGCGACCTTTATGAAAATTTGTGATTTATGAAAAGTTATGACTTCTATTAAAGGTAGTCACCTTTTCGAAGGGTTTTACTTTTTCAAAATAGTTGTGAGATTTCCGATAAGACACAATAATAATTTATTCACACTACCTTTTGTTGTCTATAAATAGAGTATTTTCTCTCATTTTAAAACAACAAAAAATTTGAACTTCTTCTTCTGGACACTTAAATTATTGAGTACATTTCTCCTGTTAAGTGGCTCACTTATTCCATTGTTTTTTTTTAGAATACATAGGTAAATATAATTGTTCTATCCTGAGAGGTTATATTCCTTAAATCTCGGATACTAGAGGGGAGTATTTTCCTCAAGAGGACATTGTGCATTCAATAGACTAGGTTTTTTTCATTCTATTTCATTGTATTCTTATAGATCTTGATACGTTTTTTACAAGTACTAGTTCCAGACATGTGCGTTGCACGTGTTCCCCAAGCTAAATTGCATGAAGTTGTTGTAACGATGTGTTTGTATGACCTCTTTGATATTAAAGATGAAGAAACCATAAATATTGTGAAAGAAAAATAATTATATGTTAAATGGTGCGTACATTTTGATTTAGTAATTTGCTGATAGAATAAAAATAGATCAACAAAAAAATAATTACAAATTAAAATAATTAATTTAGAAAAATATATAGAAAACTTTCACATATATAAGAAAATATTAAGCAAAATAGAAGGCATACCACTATATAAGAAAACTCACATTTATAAGAAAACTTTCAAATTTCCTTTTCAAGAAAATCAAAAAAGTCTTTCTTTTGTAGTGGAAGATATATGTACGTTTTTCATGTAAAGACGGTTTAACTTAACAAAGAGAAAAATAATTAATTAAATTGGACAATTTGAACTTAAACTTCATATTAGAATTAAAATGATTTAAATGAAAGAAAATGAAGGATAGGAATCAAAGTCTCAAACATCTTTACATATTTCACCAGTAGCTACAGACTTTTAGTAGATAAATATGGTCAATATATTAAATTAAGTGTATTTAATTATTAAGTAACCCTTCAATTTCTTCAAATTTTATAATTTCAAAGAGTGTTATACTCTATACAAATTTATAGGATAATTCTAGTAATCTAACCTTAACTTTGTTGCTTCACACTTTTAATAGAACTAATAATTCTATTTTTACTATAAAGTTTGTAAAATAAAATAGTAAATCAAGAAAAAGTACTTTAAAAGCTATACAACTTATGTGGTTATCAAAGCAAGAACAATTATCAACCATGCAAAGACTTAAATCATAAAACTCAAAGTCTTATTGTGTACAATAATATTTTATTTGTAGTTATTTATTTATCAAATAGGAAAGAAAATAGAAATTTTTTAATGTTAAATAAAAGAATACCTCTAAAGAATCAACAAAAATATTATAAAATAAAGCTAAAATTAACAATGTGATAGAAAAAAGTAGTAACAATGTGAAAGAAAAAGAGATGACAACTTTCTTTATTCTCTTCCAATTATTCAAAATCTCTTCGATAGGATATAATTGAGGGACTCAAAGAATTGTCATGAATATGTCATTAACCCATTTCATGGATGAAAGGTGAAAGTAACAAGTATATTATTATGAACATCAACAAATGTATAATATCTTCATTTCTAATATAATAACACAAAATAAAAATTCCACTTAAACACATAGAAGAGAAATCTTAGCAGATCTTAGTTAATCTACAATAAAATTATCAAACAAATATTAAGATACAATAAATGAAGAGAAGTAGCTATCATCAAAACTAAGACAATATATATCATGACATAATTTACAGATCGGAAAATTAGTGAAGCACACAATGGTATTTATAGCCAAGATATATAAAAACTCAAAAGTCAAGTTAGAAAAAGATCATTAAAAATATCATTAAATCTCTTTATTAAGGAAGTGAAAGGACACTTCATATTTTATTCTTTAAAAATAGTTAGATTTCCAAAACTATTAATATCCAAATTCGTAGTAATTCTTTAAAGTTAAAACGTATGACTATAAGTATTCAACATATGTACTAATACATATAAAAGAATATGAAGAACCAATTTTGAAACTGTTAAAATATTTATTGTATGGTAGTCAATATGATACTTAGCATTTATTTAAACATATATTTACATTTTTTTACACAAATTATTAAAAGAAGTATTTTCTTTATTTAAAGATAAAAAATTTTAATTAATTATATTAGATGAATTTAATTAAATATTTTATAGCCTTTTCATTTAATGTAGGGGTAAAATGGTAATTCAACACATAAAAGAATATGAAGAACCAATTTTGAAACTGTTAAAATATTTATTGTATGGTAGTCAATATGATACTTAGCATTTATTTAAACATATATTTATATTTTTTTTAAACAAATTATTGAAGAAGTATTTTCTTTATTTAAAGATAAAAATGTTTAATTAATTATATTAGATGAATTTAATTAAATATTTTATAGCCTTTTCATTTAATGTAGAGGTAAAATGGTAATTCAACTTTTAAGTTTTGAGCTTCATGCTTATAATAATATATGATAAATTTAAGCCTATATAATTAATTGTTATTTTTAGTACATGCTTTAGATTTTGTTTTTTATGTTTCTGAAAAATTATTGTTATAAGTATTTGTTTATACAAATTACATAAGGGAAAATGCACAAATACCCCTCAACCTATGCCCGAAATCCCAGAGACACACTTGTACTATAAGGTCCTATTACCCCCTGTACTTATTCTATAAGTAATTTTCTACCCTTTTTCGGCCTACGTGATACTAGCTTGAAAAAAGAGTCAACCAGTGTTGGGCCCACAAGATAGTATAAGCGTGTTTCTGAGATTTCTGGCATAGGTTGAGGGGGTACTTTTGCATTATAAAAATTAAATAAAAAACATTAATTGAGTATTTAAGGCAGGTTTTCTACTAGAACTGTTGAAGGTACGATAAAAAATCTCTTACAATCTCTAATTTCTTCCTCAACAACATCATTTCTATACTTCCAAGAATAACATTTTGTGTTCCTCAGAAAATACTCTAAGAGTAAATAACTTTGCGTGTCCATATTTTTTTTTGTTTTTATGTTGTTATATATTTCCACTTAATTTTATCGGTGGATATTATGAGTACATAAAGAATTGGAAGTTTATTAAAGTATTAATAACATTTTTGATGTATGTTATTTAAAAACACGAGAACTTTTTTGGTCAGAATGTTTTGTTATCGTGAATAGATATCTCACAGTTTATTCCCTTAATGCATGTTTTTTCTTGCTATTTTGTTGTCTCCTTAAAATTGTATTGATCATTTTTTGTTTTATATGTATATGATCTCACTTGGACAAAGTTTTCGTCCTTTTAATGTTTTTCTTTTTTTTATCCTTTTCATTCAACTCTTCTTAATATTTTTGGCGTGAGTTATGACTATTTCCGGTAAGTTTAATTTGAATAATATCATACAAAACCTACTCTAAATTCAAGTAATATTTGCACCTACAAAAGATATGTCTATTAACATAATTATTTTGTACTTTATGGCACAACTCATTTATGAGCATTTGAGTTATTTAAGTTAGAGTCATTTTTGATATTTTAATGTTCAAGTATATTTCTTTCAAATGAGTCTATAATCCTTTATTTTGATCTATTTGTACTCTCATAATGCAAAAAATATATGTAACATCTCACAATTAGAAAAAACTAGAAAAGATTTTAAAATCTGAAAATACTTATCATTGGAAAGAACAAGAAAATATGGAAATTTGAAGTTAAAAAGTGATTTTTTGGTAAATTTCAAACGATCATAACTCCTAACTCATGATAAGTTAGGGTTACTTACAGATATGGTTGGAAATCCCTTAGAATAATCTTTTCAACACCTCCAAGTTTGCGCAATTTTAAGTTTGGATGAGTGAGTTATACCTTTCGGAAGTTGGGCTGTTGGATTAAGGAAAGCCCTATCTTGATTTGGGAAGGGAAAAGTTGTATTTTCCTTACCTAATTAAATTAATTCGTTTTTAGGAATTAATTAGGGTAAAACTATAAATATGTTCAATATAAAAAAAATAGAAGTCACGCTAGGGCTTGGAAAAGAGAGAAAAGAAGAGATAAAAGGAGAGAAATCAAGAACCGCCAAGAACACTCAAGCTTTGCGCGTTGAATTCGTTGGTGGTGATCCTTAAAAAAGTATGTGAGATCACATATTGTTTGATTACTTCAGCCGCACACCAATCCTGCTTCAATTCAGCGAATTTTGGGTGTTGAATGCTAAGAAAGTGAGTTCTTGAAGACATTGTCAAAAATTTGTCGAGTTCTTGATAGTTGTGTTGTTGAGAAACATGGATTTTTAGTGGGTTTAGAAATTAAAAATGAAGGGGGTTGGGGCGTTGCGGCTCTTAAACCCCACAGACCGATCTCTATCCGTAGGGCCTTGGGTCACTGCGCCAGCCAAAGCGCCACAACCTAGCTCTCTCTAATTTGACGGTTGGTTTTCCACGCATCTCAGAGTGCCAGGGATGCTAGTTCTCCTCATTCTTTCTCCACCTTTTCGTACTAGTTTGTAAGCGATGTATCTAAATTTCTTAGTTGATTCTAACACACTGAGGTACATCTAAACATCATGAAATCATCCATAAGCATGAGATCATGAAAATTGAATCCATAATCCAAATCAAGGAATTTTAAGATCAAATAGTCAAGTATAGATGTTAAGGAGCAAGTCAAAGCAGAGTTGTTAAAAGTTTTCAAGAGTTTTTAGCAATGTTTTAACTTGTTTTTAGAAGACTTAAGAGTTGAGTTCAGTAAAGAATAAAGTTGAAGTTCTTTCTTCAAATAAGTATATGGGAATATTTTACTCCCAAAGAGGTTTAAAATAAATGTTTTCACATTTAAATAAGAACGGAAGATGGGATTTTCAAAGAGACTTCGGGCTCGTTAAAATAAAAGAGTTATAACTTCCTGAAATGAAGCATGCACAAAAACTAAGAGTTAAGCTAATTTTGAGCACTAATCTCAATTCACAAAAAAAGATCTTTTAAAACATAAGAGCTAGTATATTTTGGAGTAATACTGAGCATTCAATTGGGGACGAACATAAGTTTAGTAACTCGCATCTCCATAAAATCATGTAGCCACCATGGGTACAAAATGTTCTTACTTTTTAGATGAACCCTTTTCACAGTAAACTAGTAGATCCATTACGCAGTTCAGGTCTTATACCTTTGGTCGAGTATAGAATGCGCTGGAAGCCTGAGGTAGATCGTTATATCATCACTATATCTCTTATGTTATGGTTTTCTGTTAGAGAAACTCCCGCAGAAGTCATTGTATTTTATATACACAGTTTATTTATATTTTACATACATTTATGAGTTAATTGTATCTTTGCATACACACAGATTTTAAGAATGTTCTTAGATAGTTTTTATTTATATTGCACTTTCTATAAAATCGCTTTATTTTGAAATTAGTCCAGTATTTTAAGGGGCGGTTTTAATCAGTAGTGCAGAAAATTGTCATGCACATTGAGAGTTTCATTAATAAGTTGAACGGTATTCTACAAATATAGGTAATGAAGACTTCCAATTACCGAATTCTGAGCCTTTGACTTGTTGGTCAAAAGCATCAAAAGGTGTGAGAACCGATCTATTAGGAGGAGGAAATAGATTCTATGGGAAGGGCGGATGCCTTTGTCAATTGGTTCAATATCGATTTTCAAATAAATATGTTGAATATAGTAACATATTTGTATGTCGATTCTTCAACGTGTGCTAATGATATTAGGTATGTTTGGTATCTTAGGGTGGATACTTGTCTATAGCTTATATTTTTCATATCCAATCTTGTTATTTAGGAGTGATAAAGTTAAGAATAAGTCTATGTGACATATGGGGCTAACCTGCAATAATCATATACTATTATAAGTGGGAAGCTCCAACCTTCAAAGTTGGATTACCATTTTGTCCTATACTAAATCGAATAATTTAATTTATTTTGAAATATTAAAATTTAATTACATATTGGTAGAATATGAAGTCCAACAACTACAGTTTAATCTTTTAATTATGACATTGGAATTATAATTCTAATTAATTAGGTTAAATTAAATTAGAGTAGAAAACAACAATGTATGAAACTTTTCAAATTTTTAAATTAATGGAAATTTATTTAATATGAAAAAATAATGTATGAAACTCTTCAAATTTTGTGATTCTTCGAATTTTAAAACTAAAATAAATTTACCTATCATGATTCAAGTGTCCCATTAGAAAATTTTGGTAGGTGAAAAGAAAAATATCACTATAAATACAAGTTAATTGCTTCATACGTCATCACATTCTTTTCTTTTCTATCATCTACTATTCTCTTTTCTTGTTTCTCGAGTATGGTATTAGATACATGTTGTCAAAAAGCTAACTGGGGAGAAGAACAAATAGCTTCATTCTGAAATTAAAAGAGAAACTTTCTTACAATATAGTTCAACCATTAAACTTAATAGTATAAGATATGACACATATATTCCTTTAGATCTTTTTTATGTTAGATTATGATTTTGAAGTTTTTCTTTTTCATTTTGGAGTTAAGGTATAGTTGTCCAAAATGGATTGAGTATGCAATCCATATTGTTATGTAATTATGTATTATTTTGCATTTTATGATTTTTTTTTGTTTTAGGTGTTTTTATATTTTTAAGTGCTATTTAATTGACAAAAACGTGTACTAATACATGGTGAGTTTGATAATACTTGAATAGTTCATGCAAAATTTTTAAAAAAAGAGAAGTAATTTAAATAAATACAAAATAGTGATGTTAGAGGGAAATAATAATGATTTTAATATAACTCATAATAGAGCATGTGTCTGGAACTAGTTAAAAACATGCACATGAACATGATACTATGTATTTGTAGTGATGGTAACAAGAAACATTTAAAAATTTAAAAGTTAGAGAATGCTACAATTGTGTTTGTAACATACCTAGATATTATGAAAGTTATTTATATGATTTTGTCATAAACTATATTTTACGTAGTAGGGTCGTCTTTGTCCTGAACATTTATTGTTATGATTAATAGTTTGATTCCTTTAGATTTTTTAGCTCAAGATAAAGCAACATATAATTGGTCGATCATGAGAAAATTTAGGTTTGCATAAATAAATGCCAACAAATTCTATGGACATAGTGCATAAACATGACAATTAACTTGGTTTCGACGAACAACAATATCCTCCAACTTTGAGTGTGCACAAGTAGACACTTAACTTGTATAAAATTTAACAAGTACACACACATATCCTACATGACATAATACACGTATGACATCACATAGAACACAAAATTATCATGTAGTGTGTCATGTAGGATGAATGTGTCTATTTGTTTAATTTTATAACAGTTTAAGTGCCTACTTGTGCACCACAAAGTTAAAGGTAATAGTTGTCGGCTCACACCAAGTTAAGGCCATGTTTATGCAATTTGACTAATTCAAAAGTCACTAAGTTATTGTCAGTATTTTTAGGAGCCTTTTACGCATGCAATTTATTAGGAGTAGGAGTCTTAATTTAATTGCAGTTAGTCAATTAGTAGGTCATCAAATAGTTCCCTATTTTCTCTCTTTGTTGTTGTTTTTCAAGTGCTATTAAGATCTAGTACACTAGTTTTCAGAGAAATAAGAAATACTCAAGTTTCTCTATGCTTTTCTTCTTATTATATTATCTTTATTTATCTCTTGTGCCAACAATTTTGTTATCAGAGCTTAAATCCAAGTTAAAATGCATCTTGTTATCAATTAGGGATATTGGTAAAGTAAGAGAAAAAAATAGTGAAATATTTTGAGATATTTCTTGAAGAAAGCAAAAAATTCCCGTGGTAGGGAATGACACGGCAACATCGTAGTAGCCCAAGATTCAAATTTTCAGAGGGAAGGATTATCAATTTTGGAGTCTTGAGATGAAGTCTCTTATCAAGTTTCAAGAACTGTTGGATGAAGTTGAAACTGTAATTTTGGATGGAAATGCAAACCAACTGAGAGAACATTGAAAAAGATACTCGAAAGCTCTTTTCATGATCCAGCAAGCTTTTTTTGATGCGATTTTTCATAGCATATCAACAGCGAGACCTCTAAACAGGCATGTGAGATCCTGGAACAAGAATACATTAGTGATGTTTTTTTTATCAAATTACAAACTCTCCGACGTGATTTTGAAACATTTTTGATAAATGAAAATAAATTTGTGCAATACTATTTGTCTTATTGTTAATAGGATAAGGTCCTATGGTGGAAACAGTGATAGTAAAATGGTTGTCTCTAAAGTATTGCGAACCACCAAATTTGAGTATGTTGTTAGCATGAAGAATGGCTAAATAGGTCCCAGGAGAAATTTCAAGAGAAAGCATTCACGGTAAAAATTGAGTTCCCTTACAAGGCAAAAAAAAAATCGACAGGTAGAGTACCTGGCAGAGGCAATTCGTGGACGAGGTCATGGTGGTGGTAGAGGCAGAAACTAAGTTGGTGAATCACGTCAATACAAAGGCACAATTCTATGTCGACGCTGCAAGAAAATTATCCATAAAGAAGTTGATTGTTGGACGAAATAGAAAGACGAGCATAAGGAAGCCAATTTCACTCAAAATGTTGAAGAAGAAATAATTTTTTTAGGACTCTTTCCCCACTAACTAAAAGTGTTAATATTGTGTGGTTCATTGATAGTGGATGCTCCATTCACATGTCAAGTTGGAAGTCCCAATTTAGAGATCTTGATGACAAACAAGTGCACGTAGAAGGGAAATGTATTGTTAAGCTCAAAATTTTCCTAGGTAATGTGAAACTTTTCTATGACGTGCAATATGTTCCAGTTTGGCTCACAACCTGTCAAGTGTTGGGTAATTGATGACTAGTGGATAATCAGTTGCGTTTGATGATCAAGCATTTGATACTAAAGATGAGAAATCAGGACGCACTATATACGGCTTATGTATCTATGACTAAAAGAAAATGTTTCCCCTTGATATTTCAAGTGTTGAAAATATTGCCTTAGGTTGCAAAGGAAAGAATGAGACTACTCTGTGGCACTTATGTTATGGGCATTTAAATGTTAATGGGTTGAAACTTTTGGTTAAAAAATATATGTTTATTGGTTTGACAAAAATCAATGAACTTTACTTGTGTGAAGGATGTATTTATGGGAAGCAAGCCAAGATATCATTTCCGGTAGGAAAATCATGGAGGGCTACAACTTGTAATGAACTTGTGAATGCTAACTTGTGTGGGCCAATAAAAATGGAATCCCTCGGTGGAAGTCAGTATTTTTTATGTTTACTGATGATTACAACCGTTTTAGTTGGGTTTAATTCTATACATTCATATCAGAAACCTCTGAGAATTTCAAGCAATTTAAAGCATTAGTAGAGAATCAAACTGGAAGGACGATAAAATCACCTGTATCGATAGAGGTAGTGAATTCTTGTCTATAGAATTTTATGTATTTTGTGATGAGAATGGAATTCTCAGGGAACTTAAAGCACCATACACACCGGATAAGAATAGTGTGGCCGAACGAAAGAACCGGACGGTAGTGGAAATGGTTAGAAGCTATCTTAAAGCAAAGGGTCTACTAGATTACTTTTGGGAGAACCTGTTGCAATCACTATTTATTAAATGGCTAGAAGCTCGCTGAAAGAAAAGGGCCTACCAGATTACTCTTGGGGAGAAGCTGTTGCAATCGCTGTTTATCTTCTACACAATCTCTCCAACAAAAGTTGTTAGGATCATGACATGTCTTGAAGCTTGGAACGGTAAGAAGCCACAGGTAAGCCACTTAAGAATTCTTGAATAGCATATGCTTTGGTGAATTTTCATTCGAAGCTTGATGAAATATCTGGAAAATGTATTTTCGTTATCTATAGACTTCAATCCAAAGCATATCGTCTATATAATTTCATAAGTTTCAAAGTGATCATAAGTAGAAACGTTGTATTAATTGAGGATGCCTTTCAGAACTTTAATTCAAGGAATTTGAGATCAAATTGTATCTACTGATGAAGAACATGGAGCAGCAGATCCTACTCTTGGAAACTTGCCTAGTGACCAACAACAGCTGCAGCACTTGACGACTCTTCAGATGAGCCAATTCCACTAAGACGATCAACAACAGAAAGAAACCAAATCCCAGATATTCTAACAATGTAAAAAATTCTTGTTAATTTGTTTTGCTTGTTTAAGATCCTGTTTGTTATAAAGAAACAACAAAAAAACTAAATGGAAGAATGATACGGTAAAAGATCTGCAAACAGTTGAAAGAAATTCTACGTGAGAGTTAGTTGATTCACCTGAAAAAAGGAACGTGATAAGGCTCAAGTGGGTATTTTAAACAAATTAGTGCAGTAAAGATGGGAGCATTCAAAAGCAAAAGCTCGTCTCGTGACAAAAGGATATTCACAACAACTAAGTATAGATTTTGAAAACACTTTTTATCATGTTACACGATTTGAAACAGTGAGAGTTGTTTTAGCTTTGGTGCACAATTGTGTTTGCCGCTGTATCAATATGATGTGAAATCCGCCTTTTTGAACAGTGATCTAGAAGAAGAGGTATATGTTTCACAACCCCAGAGCTGTCTTATTAATGGCAATGAAAACAAAGCCTACAAGCTAAGAAAATCTCTTTACAGGCTAAAGCAAGTTCCACGTGCGTGGTACAACAAAATTGATTCATTCTTGCAGGATAGTGGATTCACGAGAAGTGAAAATGTACCCACATTGTACTTAAAGAAGTAAGTAATCCAGTATAAAGATGATATTTTTATTTCTCAAAAGAAATATGCAAAAGATCTTTTGGAAAAAATTCATATGATGAACTACACGAATGAATATTAATGAGAAGTTGCAGCATGTATATGAAACTGAGAAATCAAATCCGAGATTGTTCAGAAGTCTAGTTGGTGTCTTAAATTATCTAACGCACACTATAACGGACATTGCTTTTTATGTTAGTGTTGTTTTCCAGATTTTTGCAAAGTCCGACAACGCAACATTTAGATAGTGATTAGCAGCCTATTTGGACGATCGAAAAATCATTTTAGCTTTGGTTCTAGACCTGTGACATGAAGTTCAAATAAGCAGGAGACAGTAGATTTGTTAACGTTTTAGGCCGATTATACAACAACAAGTTTAACAACACGACAAGCTTTATAACTCCGAAACTACTTGCAGATTTTAGTTATGAGCAACATAAGTCTACTGAGATTTTTTTTGATAGAAAATAGCAATTGCTATGGCAAAGAATTCCTGTTTTCATGGGAGAATCAAGAACATTGATGTGCAATATAACTTCAACCGGACATTGGTAGCGGATGGAAGAATAGTGCTGAACTTCTGCGGCACAAACGAGCAAGCAACGGATATATTTAGGAAGTCTCCTCCTTAGGCTAAGCATGAATTTTCAGGTTGCAGTTAAAGAGTATGTGATTTTGAATCAAGGAAAAGTGTGATTTTATGACTAAGTTATTGTTAATATTTTTAGGAGCCTTTTACGTATTTAGTTTATTAGCATTAGAAGTCTTAATTTAGTTGCAGTTAGTCAATTAGCAGGTCATGGGATTGTGCCCGATTTTCTGTCTTAGTTTTTTGTTTTACAACTGCTACTTAAAATCATGTACGCTAGTTTTCTGAGAAATAAGAAATACTCAAGTTTCTCTATGATTTTCTTCTTATTGTATTATCTTTGTTTATTTTTTGTGTCAACAATTATTGCATTATATCAATTTTCATATTTGACCTTGCGCTTTATTTATAGTAATGACATAACATGGTCATATAAAAACTTGTGTTCGTTTGAACTGAAGATACAATCTTTCATCTTGTAATGTTAGTAGGGGAATGCATGAAATAAACACATTTTTGTTTTTAAAATCTCCATTGGATATTGTGACACTAATGTCATGACATTTGAAATTATTACATATTAAATGTGTTCCATCACATAAACCATCATAAGGATTGAAGTTTTATAATTGCAGTTTTGGACAATCTTTTTCTAACATCAATCTATAAGGAGGTAAACCTGCAGGATTTAAATTGTGCATAAAATTTTCATATTCACTTTGATCTTTCGGATCAATTATCTCATCAAAAACTTGATAAATTTTTGGAGGTGTCAAATTTTCAGTTATTATCATATTTTTAATCTCATAGACGAAGACCTTTTTTGTTGTTAAAATGATGCAAAAACTACCAATTGAAGTATTTGAATGATATACACACAAATTTAGATAAGCAAATTTGAATAAATGGTGCAAAGATTTTTGTTCATTAGTGAATGGAATAATTAATGAATTGAGAATAGTGATTTCTTACTTTATCATTTGTTGTCGCACAATTAGTACCAAAATGCATTAAATATTCACAAGAAACAAGATCACACTTTCCGCACATGTTATTTTGATAATTTTAATTTTTCAAGATAAGGCTAAATTTTGAAGCATAGTAAGATTTCACAGATAATATTTTATTTTTTACCACTACAAAAATATGAAGAGTTTGTCCGAAATTTCCACTAAAAACAACTTTATCACCAAATATTATATTTTTTTCATTACATCTTTTTAAAGAATATCTAATGCTTCAATTAATATATTTGGCCATTGAAATTCCATCCCACAAACTACAACCGGCATAGAAATCAGCCTAATCTATCGGTTCACAATTTCAAGTAGCACATAGTTCATTAACAATACCTCAACAATTACAGATCATCCTTAATTAAGTATCATGTTGATCAATCTATGTTTAAATAGTTTCGAGTCAACATCACAAAGCACATAATGAGTAACTGGAGTTGCACGTCAACATATAATTATTATATCATCATTGTATTCCACAATATAGAGTCTCAAAAACATAAAGTAAAGAAAACATAATTAATGAAGTGAGATGCAATGATGTGCAATTTCATATTGATTGATACATGTGTGTCTTATGATACATGATATCCGCTGAATCTCATACATGAATTCATGGGGGATGCACAAGGTTTAGGTTACCGCCTGAAGAAACCTCTACAAAAATCTCACTTGCTAGAAGAAACCTCGACATCAATGTCACTCTCCAAAAGAAATCTCGACATAACTATCACTCGTCGTAATTATTTCTCATTGACATCACAAGAATAAACCTCGCCAAAACCACAAGAGATCTTGGCATAATGTTTTAAGCCAATGCAAATAGGCCTTCTCACACAATGATGAGAAGATAACACCTCTACAATGTCATGCCCGTAGTCTATACCGTTGACGTGGCCAACCCTCGAAGACCATTATTGGCCCCTAAATGAACCGTTGACCTAGCTACTTAACTGAGCGGAAGACTATGATAACTCAAATAAAGAATTTGTCATTCTCATAACATAACTTAATAACCTGCATTGGCCAAAACGACACTTAAGTCTTAATATTGTAAAATACGAAGTATAAGATAAAGGAGACTCCAAAATTAAACTACTACATTGTCTATGAAGCCTCTAAACTGACTGAGATGGATGTTGGGTATGAACCCACAAAATCCTAAAGAACTAAACTAATAAAGCAAATGAAAGGAAGTCCTCCAGAATACAAGAAGGCTCACCACTAACTCTCGAGCTCGAACTGGGTCAACAAAACGTTGTGTGCTAATCCTTGTTACCTGTATTTTCATCATACAATGATGCAGGCCAACTGATATTAGTACATTCAATTTACGAGTATGCAAGTTAGAATGTCAAACACATCTATTAAGCTAATGGATTAAGGATGAACTAACCTTGACTTTGCTTGACTCACAAGATAACAACTCAATGTAAAGCAACAAAGACATAGGTAATATATATATATATATATATATATATATATTGCTGATAGACCAGTGTAAACACTTAATTTATTAAAGATAAAATAATAATAAACTCAACTTTACTTATATATGAAAGTAATATAATTTTGATGTGACTTTCTCTAACTGAAAACCATTTTGATCCTAAGTGATGATAAAACATCTCGTCCACGCTACCAGAATTGTCTTATACTTTGCCATCACATAGAACATCCTCAACCTAGTGGATCCACTATCTAAACTTAAGTGATCATCTAAAAATTATGACATGTTAATACCCATGATGACTACATAATTTACATAGGGACTTGAGTTATCTGAACTCTGATCTCCACATCGGTGCTCAATACTACTCCCAAAATGTACTTTGGCTCATGCTTTTAAAATATCCTCTTTCCTCTTAGTTGATATTATTTGCTAAACTCTTTTAGCTTTAAAAAGCTCCCCTTGGAATCAATATCTCCTTTTATTCAAAAACCCTTTTGGAACTCTAAGTTTCCTCTTGACTTAAATGTAAAGCCATCCATAAACTTCCTAGGGAACTTTTTCCTTATTCCTTTTTGAGAAATAAAGTCAACCTTAACTCTTTTCCTTAACTCAAACTTTAGCCTCAAAATGAAGTTAAAAACGTTTAAGTAAGACTCTAAGAACATTGAAAAGATTTACTTTTACTCACTTCATAACTTTGGACTTGACTTCTTAACTTTCTTAACCTTAATTCTATCTTTGCTTGAATTGGATTATTAATTGAAGGATCATGATCACATTTTTATTGATAATTTCACGATATTTAAATGTACTTTCGAGTTTTTGAATCAACTAGGAATGATAGATATATCACTTAGGAACTAGTACGTAAAGATAGGGAAAGAACGGGGTCTCCAGGTGACCTTGGTGCTCTAAGAGGAACGGAATGCCATATCCTGACAGACAGACTCCTGTCTAAGGTGCTCTGGCTTGCGAAGCGCGCCAGGGCCTAGCAGATAGAGCCTATCCTGAGGGGCTCTAGCACGCGCGGCGCCCCAGGGTTGTCAGACTGGATTTTGACTTTTCTTCTCTGTTTTTCATCTCTAAACATCCTAAACTTCCATGTATCTTCCCCCAAAAACATAGAATCATTAATATACTGAATACCCAATAGATTAGACCCAAAAAAAGTCTGAAAACATGAATCAAAACTACTATACATGAACTACAATTGAGCCAACAAGAATTTAACAATTTTTCGTCAAGAGCTCACTTATTCAACATTCCATATACTCTAAATTTCTGAATTAAAACAAATTGGGTGTGGGTTAAAGGACCCAACATCAAATGATCTCACATACATCGATAAGGATCACCCCCGACGAAATCCATAGAATGATCTTGGCAGTCTTGGACAATTCTTGATCTTCATCTTCTTTTCTCTTTTCTCCCAAGCCCTAAGCGTTCTTAATATTTGTTTAACTGAATTAGGACTTGGTTTAACCCCTAAATAACCCTTAAAACGAATTAGGAAATAGTAGAATGAAAAAAACAAGTTTTTCCTTGCTAAAATGTGAATTGGATTTTCCTTAGCTCAACAGCTCAACTTCAGAAAGGCATATCTCTGTTATACGACATTGGATTTTCGCAAACTTGGCGGTGTTGGAAAGATATTCCCAAGGGATTTCCAACCATATAAAGAACTCATCCAAACTTCTCATGATCTTGCAGTAATGGGCATTTGAAAGTGTCAAAAACTCACTTTATAACGCTGGAAATTTTCCAATTTTCCCTACTTATTCCCAAATTTGATTATTCTTGGTTTCTTAGCATATTATTAGTTAATTCAAGTTACAAGATGTTACAATATCTTACCATTGGTAAAATTCGTTCTTGAATGAGAATTCTTTCACTAAGCTATTGGTAGTAACATCATTTCAGCACTCAACCACAAAAGCAAATAATAACATGCTTACAGATAGTCATATAAAGAGCTAAGAAGAGAATTTAATACTTTGATCTGCATTCTCCCCGGATTAAAAGAGATGGGATATCTCTTCTTCATATTCTCCTCAGCTTCCCAAGTCTCTTCTTCAATGAATTGGTTCCTCCAAAAAACCTTGACTGAAGCAACTTCCTTTGTCCTCAGCCTACGAACTTGACGATCCAAAATTTGAACTGAAACTTCATCATAAGACAAGTTATCCTTTATATTAACACTCTCAGTTGGTAAAATCAATTAAGTATCACCCTAGCACTTTTTCAACATAGAAATATTGAATACTGGATGAACCGCTGCTAACTCTTGGGGTAGCTCTCACTCATAATCCACATTTCCCACTCTTTTTGAGATTTTGTAAGGTCCAGTATATCAAGGACTAAGTTTTCCCTTCTTACCAAACCTCATAACACCCTTCATTGTTGAAACCTTAAGATACACCCAATCGTTCACCTCAAACTCTAATGTTCTTCTCCTAACATATGTGTAGGACTTTTGGCGACTGTGTGTTGTCTTCAATCTTGCTTGAATTACTTTCATCTTCTCTATAGATTGTTGAACTAGATCTGATCCTCTCAACCCTGGTTCACTAACTCCGATCCACCCAATGAGAGATCTGCATCTTCTCCCATAAAGATCTTCATAAGGAGCCATTTGGATGCTCAAATGGTAATTGTTTTTATAAGAGAATTGAATGAGAGGTATGTGATCATCCTAATTTCCCTTGAAGTCAATCACACAAGATCTCAACATATCTTCTAAGGTATGGATAGTACGCTCTGCTCTTCCATCTGTCTGAGGATGAAAAGCAGTGCTTAAGTTCACCTTTGAAACCAAACTTTTCTGGAATGATTTCCAGAACGGAGCAGAAAATTGTGCACCTCTATATTAAATAATGGAGACCGGGACTCTATAAAGTATCACCACTTCTTAAAGGTACAACTTGGCATAATCATCTGCGAATAGGTACTATTTACCGGAAATAACTGGGTTGACTTTTTAATTCTATCGACAATCACCCAAATAGAATCATGTTACCTTCGAGATATTAGCAAGCCTTTGATGAAGTCCATATTAATCATCTCCCACTTCTACTCCGGATGTTTTATGGCATAAGCAAAACCTCCTGGCCTTTGGTGCTCCACTTTCACTTGCTCATAATTTGAGTTGTTGGCTATGAACTCTGCAATATCTTTCTTCATGCCTACCCACCAATAAACCTCTCTCAAGTCGAAGTACATCTTTGTAGAAACCGGATGAATAGAATATCTGGAGCTATGAACCTCCTCCAAGATCCTTTCTTGGAGTCTATCCACGTTAGGTACACATAATTTTGCCTTGGTACTTCAGAACACCATCTCCCCCTTGTTCAAAAGCCAAAACCCTCTGCTTATGGACACTTGCCTTCAAATAAAGCAAAATAGGGTCTTGGTCTTGCTTCTGTTTCACCTCTGACGCTAAGGACGACTCAGCCCTATTGGTCACCACTATGCCTCATTCTATGGAATCCATAAGTCTAACTCCCATATGTGCAAGTTTTGCACATCTTTATCTAACTCTCTCTTCCCTTCTTCGACATGGGAAGTATTTCCAATGGATAACTTGCTTAAGGAATTATCAACCATATTAGCCTTACCTTGGTGGTATAGAATACTCATGTCATAGTCTTTGAGTAATTCCAACCACCTTCTCTGTTTGATATTGAGCTCTTTCTGGGTGAACACATATTAGAGGCTCTTGTGATCAATGAATATATCAACATGACCACCATACAAATAGTGATATCATATCTTCAAAGCAAACACTACTGCAGCCAATTCTAAGTCATGGGTTGGGTAGTTCTTCTCATGAACCTTCAACTGTCTATATGCATAAGCTATAACCTTGTTGTTCTGCATCAATACACATTCCAAGCGAACTCTTGATGCATCACAATCGACAAAACCTTGACTACCCTCTGGTAAGGTCGAAACTGAAGCGGTAGTCAGTCTTTTTTTCAACTCTAGAAAGCTTTTGTCACAAGCTTCAGCCCATTTAAACTTGATTATTTTCTAAGTTAACTTGGTCAAAAGAGAAGAGATAGATGAGAATCCTTCAACATATCTCCTATAATAGCAAGGCAAACCCAAGAAATTCCTTATATCTATTGTAGGTGTGGGTCAACAATTATCTCATCTCTTAAACACACTCACATTAGGAAACTCTTCTTTATCAAACATATCTTTGGTTACCATTACTTTCTCTCTATTATTTGCAAGCACAAAAAAATATTCAAAAAGTATCTAGGACTTTGTTGTGTTTCCGAATAACAGGAAAAGTAAAGTCAACCATTGGTATGTTTAACAAAGAAGAGCTACGTGATACAAGTATGTTTAATAGAGGAAATAATTAAGTGTCGGTAATATGGGGCTCAACCAATCCACTTTAGGAAAATTTGGTGCTCAACGTTAGGTTTTTACTTTTGATGAACTCAAAATCATATATGAATGTTTACCTGATTATCGTGAAGGTTTTAAACATAAATAAAACATATTCGTCAATTTAAATTATTTATTTTTTGTGCCTTCATTTATATGTTTGTGTTATATTTATGTTGTTTATTTGATGACATGCATATATGGAATTTTATTTTTGTAATTTTCAAAAGAAAATAAGATTTCATTTATTTTTGAAATGCTTACTCAATCATAGGATATATCATGAATAGTTTTTCTACCTAGACAAGGTAAGTGTAATGTTGAATATATTGGGTAAATATTCACATGAACTTTTGTGTTCACCAGAAGTAAAAACCCTACGTTAAGCATTAAAATTGAAAAAACGAGATTGGTATACATATATCCTCCAAGCAATCATCTCATATCTTAAAGACACTTATATCAGGCAACTCTTGTTCATCAAACAAATCTGCAGTCGCTATTACTTTCTCTCTGTTATTTGCAAGCATAAAAATATTCAAAAAACTATTTAGGGCTTCATTGTGTTTGCGAATAACAGGAAAAGTAATGTCAATGATTGATATGTTTAACGAAGAAGAGACACGCTATACAAGTATGTTGAATAGAGGAGATGACTACATGCAGGTTATATGGAACTACACCAATCCTCTTTAGGCAATTTTGATGCTCAACGTAGGGTTTTTACTTTTGGTGGACTCAAAATCATATGTGAACGTTTACCTTATTATCGTGAAGGTTTTAAACATAATAGAGTATATTCGTCAATTTAAATTATTTCATTTTTGTGCCTTCATTTATATGGTTGTGTTAAATTTATGTTGTTAATCCATTTGTGTGCTTATATTAGAATTTCACTTGTACTTTTCAAAAGAAAATATGATTTTATTTATTTTTGAAATGATTACACAACCATAGGATATATAGGATAGTTTTCTCCCTAAACAAGGTAAATGTAATGTTGAATGTGTTGGTAAACATTCACAGAAATTTTTTAGTTCACCAGAAGTAAAAAAACCCAAGTTTATCATTGAGATTTCCGAAACGAGATTGGTACATATAACCTCCAAGCAATCCTATCATCTCTTAAACACACATATATCAGGAAACTCTTCTTCATCAAACATAGTTTCAATCACTATTTCTTTTTCTCTGTTACTTGCAAGCAAAAAAAATAGTGGGCTAATTCACAAGTACCCCCTCAACCTATACCCATTATTTCCTAGGATGTTTATAAATGATTTTAAATTTAAGTTGAGAGGAAACTAATATTTTCCCAAAAGAATTTGAACAAGAAAGGGAACATTGTTCCAAGAGATCTTTTTAAACCTAAAAAGCGTTGAGCGAATTATCTCAACCCAGGGGAAAGAGGTTATTTTAAAAGCATGAGATAAAGTATATTTTGGGAATAGTATTGAGAACCGACGTGGGGATGATAGTTCATATTAACTCAAGTATCCATGTAAACCATGTTGCCATCATGGGTATTAACGGATCATAATTTTTAGATGATCACGTAACTTTAGCCAGAGGATCCACTAGGTTGAGGATGTTCTATGCAACAAAAAAATACAGGACAGTTCTTACAGCTTGGGCGAGACGTTGTGTCACCACTTAGGCTCAAAATGGTGGTTGTCGGTTAGAGAAACTCCCACAGAATTGCTTATTGCATTTTCGTTTATGAACAAAGTTCCCTTAATGTTTTGAAAACATCATGTATATAACATTTGTTTTAAATTTCTATACACACACACACACACACAGAGAGACATATATATATATATATACACACACACACACATATTGAGTAGAGTATTTCTTGAGTTGAGAAGAGGCAAGGTAAGTTCATATTATTCCTATCAAGCTTAAGTCGTTGTTTAGCATTCCAACTCGCATACTCGTACATTCAATATACTGATGTCAGTTGGCTTGCATCATCTTATGATGCAGACACAGGTAACCAGGATCAGCTTCCACCGCATCGTTGATCTAATTTGAGCATGTCAGAGTTAGTGGTGAGCCTCTTTACGTTCCGGAGGATATTTTTTATGATTTACAATCTTTAATTTTCAGAATGTTCTGGGTTCTATACCAACATTCGTCATAGTATGATTAGAGTCTTTATAAACATTCAGATGGTCAGGTGAGTCTCTTCTTTAAATTGTATATGCTTTTCTATGAGAATTTTAAGTGTCATTTTGTCCAGACAATTATGTTTTAAGTGCTTGTTATAAGAATGTTCTTATTTCATGATTGAGCTAAGTTAATCTTCCGCTGAGTTAAGTAACACATGCCAAGGGTTCGCTCAAGACCAGCAATGGTCATTGGCTATTATCCACGTCCAGGTTGTAGGCTCCGAGCGTGACACTCTCATCAATTCAAGATATCCTAATATGTTTAGTACTATTCAGATATGTCTCAAAACAAAACGATAAGAACATAATAAATTATAAGTGCACATTACCGACACAAATCGTAATTCCATATCAAATATCATTTATATTTATTCTGAAATTTATTTATATTTATCATCACATGCACTGCACATATATTCACTCTATGAGAAATAAATAATTCTAAATGTAAGCCACCAGAACACCGTGCCCATATGCTTAATCAGTTGTCTCTATCAAATCTATAATGTAAATATATTGCACTAACCAAGTATATACATCCATAAAGATAAATCAAGCATACCTCAATGCCAAGTTTCTTCCCTAGTGCCCATGCAATCACGATTTTGTCGCGAACTATAATTTTCGAGATGAATCTGAGGGGAGAAATGGAGTTGTTTTCCATGGAAAGTCTTTCCTCCCACCTCATTTGAGCTCTTTCCTCTCAAAATATGACCTGGAAATGTTCTTTTTTTTGGGATATAGCTCTGACTAATATAGTAATAAAAACAGTTCAAACAACTGAAATTCAAATTCTACCTCGCAGCTCCCCACTACAGCGGCAGTCCTTTGAAAACAGATCAAAATCAATTCTTTTAACTTCTAACTTTCCAAATTTCCAATCAACTACTCAAAATACACCAAACTCCTTAGCTCTCAAATCGAAGGTCCTACATACATAAAAATCACGTTTCAGAGTTGACACAGACAAAATTATGGTACAAAAAAAACTCAACTTTTACGGATGTTGATCAAAGTCAATCATTTAAACTTTCAAAACATTCAAAATGAAAAAACTTACATAATTCTCAACTAAACACCTTAGAAACCGAGCATCCCCTTACCACAAATACTATAAAGCAATTATAAGAAGGGGTAAAGTAGTAAAACAAGCAATGTTTCAAAATAGTTATGAGGTTTGATACCTAAATGATGATTTCTTTGATCATACTTCTTTTAAAATATTTTGAATTTTAGAATTTTATAGTAATATTTGGTAATTTCTAAATCTATAAATTTACGTTAAAATATTAGAATTTATTCTTAAAACTTGCACCAAAATAAATATTTTTTACTCTTGTACAACTATGAAATCGGTCACATAGTAAATTGAAACGAAAAAATACAACCATCTCTCTATTAATCATACAACTAGCACTCCCCACTTAGTCTTATTCAATCCCTTGTTATTCTTTTTATTGTTTCCTTATATGAAAAAGATTTTATCTTTATTTAAAATTATTTTTGGGGCTTTTATTATGTTTGCAAATTAATGTCAACATTTGATATGTTTAGCGAAGAAGAGTTATGTAATATAAGTGCATTGAATGAGGATATGATTACTTGCAAGTTATATGTAACTGCACCAATCCCTTAAGGTAAATTTGGTACTACATTTAGGATTTTTACTTTTGGCAAACTCAAAAAATAGTCTGTGAATGTTAACCTAACTACCCTGAAGGTGCTTAACGAACATGGAATACATTCGTCAATTTAAGTTATTTTCTTCTTTGTGTCATCATATATGTGTTTGTGTTAAATGCATGTTGTTAATTAAATCGTGTGCTTACAATGGAATTTTGTTTCTGTACTTCCCTAAAGAAAAACATGATTTATCTATCTGTGATATGCTTACTGAATCTAAATATCTAAACGACATAAGGGTAAGGTTGGATATGTTGGGTAGAGAATCATCGGAAATTTAAAGTTCACCAGAAGTGAAAACCCTATGTTAAGCACTAAAATTGTCAAAAGGAGATTGGTACATCAACATATAACCTCCAAGTAATTTTCTACTCTCTTAAACACTATTATATCGCACAACTTTCCTTCATTGAACATATCTTCTGCCAGTGTTACTTTCTTTATATTATTCATAAGCACAATAAAAACTCAAAAACATATTTTTTTAAAGATCAAGCATATTTTTATATTTGAAAACAAAGAAGAAGAAGAAATCAATTAGGAGAAATATGTGAGTGTTGGTTGTGTCATAAAATATAGAGAAGATTATGTTTCCTTTGATTCAATTTGGTATGCACAAAAGTCTAATTAATTATTTCTTTTGTATAAATTTGAATTAGCATCTAGTACAGGCAAAGAAAGTATTACAATAATGTGATTTATCATATAGTTTTTTTTTTGGTAGAACGTGATTAATCATTTTCAATTGGCCTTGGGCATATTTTTTCTTAGATACTGACCTAATACCACGGTTGAAATGTTATGCATCAAAAATAGTCCTAAAAAGAAGAAAGAAGCATACAGTTGTATTATATTTTAAAGAAATCTAGCAATTCTATAATTTAATTCGTTGTAATTGGTTCATTGACCAACAAGTATCAATTTTTTGCTAATCTAAAATTCAACAGATGACTATATATTTTAGATTGCACATTTAGTTAGAATATATGGGAATTACAGACTCTAATCTATTATTTTATTTCAAAATAGAGAAGAATCCAAACAATTTTTTGACAAGGGAAAAGTTATGCAAAACACAGAAATCCTAAATAAAGCAACAAAACAAAAACTTATCTCAAAACACACCTGAAAAAAAGAAGAAGAAAATAAGGATGTACCAGAGAAGAAGTAACGTGCTCTATTTCTTGATTTTTATCACTCAAAAGTTTGTTTTAGGTAGATGAATTTAATGACAAGCAAGCAGGATGTAACATTTAAACTGAAAATAAACTATTAGAATCTAATTGAAATAGAAGAGAGAGGATATTAATTTCTTATAAATCTATCTAGAGCATCTATGAGTTTGAGGGATGAAGACATACTTTTTCGATGTTTTCTATGAGTATGAAGAACGTGAACTGATGGATAGAGCAGAGACCTTTGCGATGTTTTCTATGTGGGTGAAGGACTAATTTGGGGGATAAAAGACTTTAGGTTAGTATTTATAGATGTAACTAGTTCTTGACTCTTGCTTTGCACGTGTATATCATGAATATATATATATATATATATATATATATATCAAAGTCATCACGTATTAATAGAAATTTTGTCAATTAAATAACACTTAAAAGTATAATAATACGAAAATAAAGAATTTTTCTTTTTATAACACTGCAAAATAATACATAAATAAATAAAAATATGGGTTGCACACCAATCCATTTTGGACAACCATACTGTAACTCCAAGTGAAAAAGAAAAACATTAAATCGTAATCTAACATAAAAAGATCTAAAGAAATATATAAGTCATATCTTTTACTGTTAAGTTTAACAGTTGAACTATATCTAAGAAAACTTCTCTTTTATTTTCAGAATGAAGCTATTTGTTCTTCTCCTTAATTAGCTCCTTAACGGCTTGTATTCATATCATAAATGTAAGAACAAGAAAAGTGAATAGTAGATGATAGAAAAGAAAAGAATGTGATGACCTAGGAGGCAATTAACTTGTATTCATTGTAATATTTGATTGTCTTTTCACCTACAAAAATGTTTTAATGGTGCACATTGACTTATGATAGATAAATTTATTTTAGTTTCAAAATTCAAAGTATCACAAAATTTGAAGAGTTTCATACATTATTGTTTCATGATAGTTTAATTTATGTTTATTTCAAAATTAAAAGAATCACAAAATTCGAAGAGTTTCATACAATATTATTTTCTACTCTAATTTAATTCAACCTAATTAATTATAATTATAATATCATAACTAAAAAAATAAAGTGTAGTTGTTGGACTTCATATTCTATCATTATGTAATTAAATATTAGTATTTAAAAGATAAATCAATTTAATTAATTAAGTGGATGGACAAAATGATAATTCAACTTTTAAGGTTGGAGCTTCCCACTTATAATAATATATGATATGATAACGTGAGATGTTTTTTAGGGAAGTAAAAAATATTTACTGCTTCAACCCTTTTTAAATACTAGATAATGAAAGGCTCGTATACGGGTCAAATATTACAATTTTAAATTATATTTATTGTAATTTACGTAAAATTAGCAATTAAATCATAATATCTAACATATTTAGTCAAAATAACAACACTTTTAAATTTTTTATTTAAAATGTCAAAATGACAAAATTTTAGAAAATAATATGCATTCAGATTTCATTATTTAAAATTAATTTTATTTATGAAAACAATTCTATAGTATACCAAATTTTGAACTAATCGATTATGAAACCCATTAACCTTTCTTTTTCACCTTTCACGTTTCTATCCCCCCACCTACCAATCACCGTTCGTTCACTTTTTCACGTTTTCAAATTCTTTCTTGAAGGTGATCACAAATTGATCATCAAAATATAAATTTTAATTGAAGAAATTTTCTCGTTGTTTTGAAAAATTTCCCTTTCAAAAATGTCCAAAATTACGACGCCATCCAGATCTATAAAAGCAATACATCGCCCCTTACCTTCTTCCATCGCCAACTTTGTTGGTACCTAACTCTTCCATTTTTTCTGATTTTTCTAAGGTTATTTGTTGAGTTGTGTTTTCTTAGTTATGTTTATTTTGTTCTTGGAGTGGAGTTTTATCGACAATAGTCCATTGAAGTAAGGTCCGCTGACTATTACCTGATGGTTCACTTAAGAATTTGGGGCGAGTTTGATCTTATAGCCGCATAACCCAATATGTGAAAAAATCATTAGAAATTAAGCCATTTTTGTTTATTTTTTAGCAGTTTGAGTCTTTAATTCGAAAGAATCATATTGCTTTATATCCAAAAATTATATCCTCATATCTTACAACCTTGAGCAGAATCTTTGCTATTACTATTTGAGAATTTCCATGAGAAGTACATTTTTAAAATTAAATTCATACTTTTTATTATTGTTGTAAGCACTTTATTCGTCAATTTTTTTTATTCTCAAGCTAGTTTGTTTACATATTCATATGATATTTATGTATTTCAGATTTTTTGTCGATTAAACAAAAAAAAATTAATTTTTTTCTGATTTCGTTTTAATATTTCAGATTTGTTAGATTCTACAAATTCATTCGTATGTTTATTTTGTTTGTTTTTTAATACATTTATATTTTTTTTAGGGCTTTAAATTTTGGGAAAACATATGTCTCTCTTCAATGTCTGAATCAATAGTTTATTTGTGTATTCATTCCATCCATATATAAAAAAGTTAACATTTTTTATTTTTAGATTGTAGTTCAATCTCAATTAGTATACCAAAATGCTTGTATTTCCATCTTAATTTGTATTTATCCTAACTCTATGCTAACAATTTTGTATTTTATTGAGCATTCATTCTGTATTTCAATCTCAATTTATATGTGAACAAGTTTGTATTTCTCTTATATTTTGTATTCAACCTAATTGTATACCAACAAGCTTTTGTTATTTATGTGTCTACTTTACCTTTCAAATTCACTTTTTACTTCAAATGAAGAGAGTATTTCATTTGTATTCACAACTTTATATTCAATCTCACTTTGTATGTATAACTTTGTATTTTCATGTCCCTTTTATATTTCATATATTGTTGTATCCAACATATAATTCATGATCTTTTAGTTTGTATTTTACCTTTCAAAGTAACTTTGTATTTCAAATGAAGAAAGTATTTCTTTTGTATTCGCAAATTTATATTCAAACTCTCTTTGTGTTTAAAACTTTGTATTTTCATTTCATTTTTGTATTCATATATTTTTGTATTCAATATTTGACAACCCAAAAATGGATGTGATGACACTTGTCTTATCCCACCAAGATAAGTCAACTTAAACCCAATCATTTTGATAAAAGTGAGGAAATAAAAACAAAGTCCAATAACAAATACTAATACGAATAACAAGTCAACTTAATTAAATCCCCAAAACATGGTTGTCACGTGGACAAGCATCTAAGGTAAATTCTAGAATGAAATAGAATACACAAGTCTAGAATGATGTTGTCTTTCAAGTAAAAACAAATCATAAACAGGAGTAAAAAGGTCTGCTGAGATGACAAACAACTACCTCATAAATCTCCACAAAAAGCCTCGAAAATAAAGAGGATAGAAGGTATCACAAAGATTTGGCCTCATAACCTACAAAAAATTAGAGAAGCAAGGGGTGAGTATCAAACTACACGGTACCAACAAGCTATTAGGGTTTTGCCCTAATTTTCTTACCATAATTTAAGATTTTTTTCCTTAATAGAAAGACAAAACATTATCATAAATATTTTTCATTTTTTTTAAAGGAAAATATAATTGTCACGCCCTGCTATCCTTGAGACGCGGACACAGAACCACTTTTGGTGAATTCAAAACTTTTTGTGAATATTTACTAAACATATTCAACATTACACTTACCTTGTTTACTAGAAGACTATTCGTGATATATCCTATGATTGAGTAACCATGTCAAAAATAGATGAAATCTTCTTAACTTGTGAAAAGTATAAAAATGAAATTCCATTATAATCACATGATCGAATCAACAACATAATTTTAACACAAACATTAATAAATGAAATAATTTAAATTGATGAACATTCTCTATTTATGTTTAGAACCTTCATGATAATCAGGTAAACATTCACATATGATTTTGAGTTTACCAAAAGTGAAAACCCGTAGTATATAGCACAAAATTTTCTTAAAAAGGATTAGTGTAACCCCATATAACCTGCACACAATCATCTTCTCTATTCAACATACTTGTATCATGTAACTCTTCTTGTTAAAAACATGAACCGTTGACTTTAATTTAATTATTGTCACGCCTCGAGCTACCACCAAGACGCGGACATAGAACCTAGGACCACAAGTGATCCTAAGCTAACCCTACTAGCATGATCATGAGCATACAAAAGATAATAAAGTGAACGCAGAAGCTAAATCATAATTTAAACTGAAAGGATGGCGAATACTCATATTCTATAACTGAGATAGATGAATAATGATAAGTTTAATACAAAGAAACTATTAACCTAACACTAAGCTGAAACTAACTACGTATGAAAATAGTCTCTAAACAGACTAGAAATGGTGAGATAGGCCCCAACTAAATATAGAAAAAACTTAAACTAAATGAGTAAACACTAAAAAGAAACTCATGACTATTTTCCTCGAAGAATGATGACTCACCATTATATCTGCTAAACTGGAGATTGGAAATCGATCTATGCGTGATCTGGATGCTGAGAACCTGAACCTACATCACGAAAGATGTAGTGCACGTCAGTACTTGAAGGTACTGAGCATGTAGGATAGTGTAAAGCTAAAATAAAACAGAACTTAACAAGCATAAAAGCAAGTATAATAATCTTAATATGATATACTGAATGTGAAGGTAACTAAATGCAATGACCAATTTATAACATGATGGAATTGAATATTGAATAAACTGATAAATGGTCAACTCAATATAGTCTAACTGAACTGTGGGAGCTACTAATAACCGTTAAAACCACATGAGCTAAATGTAGAGTCCGATATATACGCTATACGCCAAATTGGGAGGACCCAATATACCTTGCCAGATTTATAAAGGCATGCTGATGTGATCACTAAAATGATTTTCCACATAGGGGACTTACAACCTACTTGGCTAGTAGTTCTGGGACTAATTTGGTACGTTGAACCCTAGTACAACTCGGTATTATGCTACTCCTAATGAATTATATAATTAACTGATTATGACTGAGTTTCGAGAAATACTTGATAGCTCAAAACTAAACATGCAAACTGAGAATGCAACAATTAATCTGGTAACTATGCATTTATAACTGAGACATGTATATCTGAAGTAACTGATATATCTGACCTAGCATGTGTAATTGAAGAAAAAAATAAATACATAGCTAGCGTTCTGAAATTCATGCAATAATCTGAGAAATAACATGATAATATGATTTGGAACATATAACTAATAAATTCATGAAGTTCTATTGAAGTTCTAGAAACCCTATATCTAATCATGACCTGGGAATCAAGAATCTGACTGAAAGCTAGGGACCCAACGGGTGAAAGGAACCCACTAGTGAAGTCCCACATACCTGGTGATGAAATTCATGGACAAATATTTAGATTTTGGGGCTGGTATTGATGGAACCTTGTTACATTCTTGAACTAGGGTTGTTGACCTTTTTCTCCATTCTTGCTTCTAATTTTCTATGTTTTGATTTAATGATTTGACTTAGGTAAGTTTTAGTTATGTTTTAGGCTTAAATTAACTAAAATATGATGATTTAGGGTTAAAATAACGTATCTTAGGGTTGAAATGAAGTGGGAAAATACAAAAAGACCCTTAAGAGTCAGTTGTCCCATCGACGAAGTTGACTGACGGACCGTAAGTCGACTGACAGTCCGTAGTTTGCTCCGTCACTAGCACCTACAACTTTGAAAATCTGCACTTTTTTTGTACGTTTTTGGATACGGGGTGTTACAATATTTCCCTCTTGGTACCATTCATCCTCGAATGATGATTAAACTATGTTACATAAAGGGAGAGAGATGCAATCTGTACTAGTAAATACTGAGGACTAAATTTCTGACTAAATTGAGTTCCAAGAACATGCAAATACGCTGAAAATGCAAGTAGAAACTGAGGGTACATGATTCTAAGCTGAATTCATACATGAATGACTGAAACACTAAAGAGGAGCTACTACCTTAAGCTGGAGTGGAATCGGAAGGAAAGAGGTGAGGATACTTGGCTTTCATGCCTGCTTTTGCTTCCCAAGTAGCCCCCTCTACGGACTGACTCCTCCACAAAACCTTTACTGAAGCGACTTCTTTGTTTCTCAACCTTCTAACCTGACGGTCAAGAATCTCAACTGGTACATCCTCATAAGAAAGACTATCTTTCACAGCTTACACTTTCTAATGGCACTATAGAGGTAGGATCACCCACACAGTTCTTCAAGAGCGAGATGTGGAAGACTGGATGCGCTACTGGTAGTTCTGCTGGCAACTCTAACTCATAGGCCATATTGACAAACCTTTTCAAGATCTTGTAATGCCTAGATATCTAGGACTGAGTTTTAAAATCTCATCACTCCTTTCACAGGTGATACTTTCAGAAAAAACCCAATCATCAACTTGAAACTCTAGTTCCCTTTACCTTACACTTGCGTAAGATTTATGACGACTTTGGGCTATCTTAAGTCTCTTTCTAATGATTGCACTTTTTCCGTAGGATAAAGGACTATATATGACCTATCAAAGATGCTTCACCTACTACAAACCAACAAACATGAGATCTACACATACACCCATATGAAGCCTCAAAAGGAGTCATCTGTATGATGGCATGGTAGCTATTATTGTAGGCAAACTGAAAAAGAGACAGGTGATCATATCAACTACTCTTGAAATCAATCACACAAGATCTCAACATATCCTCTAAGGTCTGAATGGTACGCTCTGCCTGCCCATCCGTCTGTGGATGAAATGTTGTACTAAGGTTAACTTAAGTACCAAGACCTTTTTGTAATGACTTCCAGAAATGAGAGGTAAACTGCGGAACTCTATCTGAGATGATAGACAAAGGAACCCCATGCAACCTCACAATTTCAGTAAGGTAAAGCTTGGCATAGTCCTCTGACAAATATGTAATCTTGACCGCCAAAAAGCGAGAAAACTTAGTCATCCTATCAACTATCACCCAAATTGAGTCATATCGTCTACGAGTATGAGGTAACCCTGCGATGAAATCCATATTGATCACATCCCACTTCCAAGTAGGAATATCAATATCACGAGTCATAGCTCCTGGTTTCAGATGTTCTACCTTTACTTGCTGGCAATTGGGGCACTTACTCACAAAGTCTGCTATATCCCTCTTCTTGCAATTCCACCAATAGACTTCCCGCAGATCACGGTACATCTTAGTGTCACCTAGGTAAATAGAATACCTAGAGTAGTGGGCTTCTGCAAGAATATGATTTCTCAACTCACCCAAATCAGGAACACACAGTTTACCCTGATAGTGAAGTACATCATCTCCCCTTGGGAGAAAACCTCCATTTTCTCATTGTGGACTGGACCCTTAAGTTCAAGCAAGATTGGATCAAAGTCTTGCTTTTCCTTAACCTCTACTACCAAAGAATATTTTTCCCCATTGTGAACTGTTACACCATTGTCTGACATGATCATAAGGCGAACTCCGCGAGCAAGCCTGTGAACATCCTTCACTAGCTCCTTCCTTTCTTCCTCAACATGGGCTACACTACCCATAAATAATCTACTAAGAGCATCTACTACTACATTTTCCTTACCAGGATGGTAACACACACTCATATCATAATCCTTAATGAAATCAAGACATCTCCTCCGGGAAATATTCAAATCTTTCTGGGTGAACACATACTGAAGGCTCTTATGGTCAGTGAACACATCTATGTGAACACCATAAAAGTAGTGTCTCTGAAGATGGAGTGCAAACACCACTGCTGCAAGCTCAAGGTAATGAGTTGGATAGTTCTTCTCATTCACCTTAAGTTGTCTAGAAGCATAAGCTATAACCTTATCTCGCTGCATTAACACACTACCTAGGCCAACTCTGGATGCATCACAATAAATAACATAACCATCTGAACCCTCTAGTAGAGTCAAGACACGAGTTGTAGTCAATCTAGTTTTCAATTCTGCAAAGCTTTTTTCCGATCATATGACCATTGAAACTTGACCATCTCCTGAGTTAACCTAGTCAGTGGTGAGGCTATGGATGAGAATCCTTCCACAAAACTTCTGTAATAAACCGCTAGACCTAAGAAACTATTGATATCCGTAGCAAAGGTAGGTCTAGGACATTGTTTCACTGTTTCTATCTTCTGTGAATCCACTCAAATCCCTTCGCTAGATACAATGTGACCAAGGAAAACAACATATTGCAACTAGAAATCACATTTTCTAAGCTTAGTTAATAATTGGCGATCTTTGAGAGTCTGTAGAAAAATTCTCAAATAACTCGCATATTCTTCCTCATTCCTAGAGTAAATGAGGATATCATCAATAAAGACGATAACGAACACTTCCAAGTATTGCTTGAACACTCTGTTCATCAAATCCGTGAAAGCTGCTAGAGCATTGGTTAGTCCAAACGACTTAACTAGAAATTCATAATGACCATATCGAGTTCTAAAGGCTATTTTAGGAAATTCAATATCTCTGACTCTAAGCCTATGATAGCATGATCTGAGGTATATCTTTTAGAAGTGAATAGCACCCTTAAGTTGGTCAAACAAGTCATCAATCCTGGGGATGGGATACTTATTCTTGATTGTGACCTTGTTCACCTGTCTATAGTAAATGCACATTCTGAGACAACATTCTTTCTTTTTTACGAACAACACTGGTGCACCAAATGGTGAAATACTAGGTCAGATGAAGCCCTTATCTAGAAGGTCTTTCAATTGCTCTTTCAATTCCTTTATTTTCTGTTGGAGCCATTCTATATGGAGGAATAGAACTATGCTGCGTATCTGGAAGGAGATCAATTCCAAAGTTGATTTCCCTTTCAGAATGGACTTTGGGAATATCTTCTAGAAATACTTCTGGAAACTCACAGACTACTATAACTGACTCAAGAGTTTGGGTTTCATATCTATAATCCTTAACCCATACTAGATTATAGACATAACCCTTAGAGATCATCTTTCTAGACTTAACGTAAGAAATGAATTGACCTTTAGGCGTCAAGTTACTACCATTCTATTCTATTATTGGTTCATTCGGAAACTTAAAACAAACAATCCTAGTTCTACAATCGACTGAGGCATAAAAGGAATGTAGCCAATCCATGCAAAGAATGGAATTGATGTCTACCATTTCTAACTCTACAAGATCTGCCGAGGTGACTTTTTGAGACTCTGACAAGGCAATTTCTGTATACCCATCTAGCTATAAGTGGGTCACCAACTCGAGTAGAGACTGAGAATGGTTCAGAGATATTTTTTGGATCAATACTGAAGTTAATTGCTAAACTGAGTTTCAAAAGACAATGCAGTCTATGTTGTCTTTACGCTGAGTGAACCATATATGAGTCACATCCTTAAGTTTGTTGGATGCCAATTTCACCATATCGCTACCAGTTACTTGCATAACTCCAAATATTTTCTTGACCTCATCAATAAACTTTTGTGGGTCCTCACTGGACTTTGTACCCTAAATTCAGGTGGATTCTCCCAAAAAAAATATCGAATACTAGCTCCACTGATCCACTATATCTATTAGTTAGAACTCGAACATTCTTATTGTTCCAGGTTTTCATACTTTGAGATAAAAGATGAATTAACGTTTTGAAAATATGCATTAGAACTTCCTTATCTGTTACTAGAGGAACTACCTTAGCATTGCGTGCATTAGAACTCCATGCCTAAGCTCTACAAGGAGGAAAGATATTAAGAGCATAACAATGTATTATAAAGAAGATCATACCAACGCACGATAACAATATCAAGAAAGTGAAGTTTTTCTAAAACACTTCATAGCCTCCCTCTCATTAGATGTGGTGCACTTCACATTCATTAAAGAATCTACTTTGTGCAGCCTTTCGGACATCCTAGGACACTTAAACCAAGTGCTCTGACACCAATTTTTGTCATGCCCCAAGCTATCCCTGACACGCGGACACAGAACCTAGTACTACAAGTGATCCCAAGCTAACCCTAATGGAATGATCATGAGCATACTAAAGATAATAAACTAAATGAGAAAGATAAATCATAATTTTAAATGAAATGATGGGTAATACCTATATTCTATAAATGAGATAAATGAAATACTGATGAATTTAATACAAAGAAACTATTAACTCAACACTAAGCTGAAACTAACTATGTTTAAAAATAGCCTCTAAACTGACTAGAATTGTTGGGATAGGCCCCAGCTAAGTCTAGCAAAAACTGAAACTAAAGGACTAAATACTGAAAAGAAACTCATGACTATTGTCCTCGGAGAATGAGGACTCGCCACTGAATATGTTGAATTGGTGATCGGAAATCGATCTATGCATTATCTGAATGCTAAGAACCTAAACCTACATCATGAGAAGATGTAGCGCATGTATGCGTTAGAAATTCAAGGTATTGAGCATGTAGGATAGAGTAAAGCGAAAATAAAATATAATTGAATAAGCACAAAATCAATTATAATAGTCTGAACATGACATAATGAATGTTAAGGTAACTGAATGCAATGACCAATTTATAACATGCTGGAACTAAATACTGAATACACTGATAAATATCCAACGCAATAGTGTCTGAACGAACTTTGAGAACTACTAATAAACGATAATAAAAACACATGAGATAAATCTGGAGTCCGAGGTATACGTTCCATTGAGAGGACCCAATATACCCTGCCAGAGGTATAAAGGCATGCTGGCGTGATCACTATACTGATTGCTCACATAGGGGACTTACAACCTACTTGGCTAGTAGTTCTGGGACTAATTGAGTGCGCCGAACCCTAGTACAACTTGGTATTATGCTACTCCCAATAAATTATGTAATAAATTTATTATGACTATGTTTCTGAAAATATTGGATATCTCAAAAAAACATGCAAACTCAGAATTCAACAATTAATCTGGTAATTATGCAGTTATAACTGAGGCATGTATATTTGAAGTAACTGAAATATCTGACCTTGCATGTGTAATTCAAGAACTAAAGAAATACATAGCTAGGGTTCTGAAATTCATGCAATAATCTGAGTAATAACATGCTAATCTAATTTGGAACATATAATTAATAAATTCATGAAGTTTTGTTGAAGTTCTAGAAGCCGTAGGTCTAATCATGATATGGGATTCAAGATTCTGACTGAAATCTAGGGACCCTATAGGTGAAAGGAACCCGCTAGTGAAATTCCACATGCATGGTGATGAAATTCATGGGGAAATATTTAGATTTTGGGGCTGGAACTGATGGAACCTTACTGGGTTCTTGAACTAGGGTTCTTGACCTTTTTCTCCATTCTTACTTCTAATTTTCTACGTTTTGATTTATTAATTTGACTTAGGTAAGTTTTAGTTATGTTTCTAGGCTTAAACTGACAAAAATATGATGATTTAGGGTCAAAATGACGTATCTTAGGGTGTGAATGAAGTTGAAAAAGACCAAAAGACCACTTACTTAAAAGCTCTCAGAGTCGACTGATGAACCGTAAGTCGACTGATGGTCCGTACTTATTGACCATCATTTGTGGCTGAGAGTTGAAAGTCAGTTGTCCGATCGACAGAGTCAACTGACGGACCGTACTATTCAACCGTCGTTTGTGACCAAGAGTTGTTAGGAAATCGACGGAGTCAACTGACAAACCGTAATTCGATTGAGGGTCCGTACTGGTTGATCGTCGTTTGAGACTGAGAACTGTAAGTAAGTTGATTAATCGACGAATTCGACTGACGAACCGTAAGTCGACTCATGGTCCGTACTAGTCGACCGTCATTTGTGACTTGGAACTGAGAGTCAGCTGGCCCATCGACGGAGTCGATTGACTGAACATAAGTGGACTGACGATCCATAGTTTGCTCCGTCGCTGGCACCTACAACTTCTGAAATCTGCATTTTTTTGTACTCTTTTGGATACTGGGTGTCAAAATGTTATTCACAAACACAACATAGCCCAGAAATATTTTGAATATTATTTGTGCTGACAAATAACAGAGAAAGTAATAGTGGCTGAAGATATGTTTAATGAAGAAGAGTTTCCTGATGTACGTGTGTTTAATATATTACATGATTTCTTGGAGGTCATATTTACCAATCTCCTTTTGTCAATTTTGATGCTAAACTTAGGATTTTTACTTGCGGTGAACTCAAAATTTTCAGTGAAAATTTACCCAACAATAAACTTACCATGTTCAGGTAGAAAAACTATCCCTAATATATCCTATGCTTGATTAAGCATGTCAAAAATAAATGAAATCCTATTTTTTTTTGGAAAGTACAAAAATAAAATTTCATTGTAAGCACATGATCAAATCAACAACCTAAATTTAACACAAACATATAAATGAAAGCACAAATAATGAAATAATTTTAATTGACAAATATACACTATTTATGTTTAAAACCTTAAGTATAGCACCAACTTTTCGTGAAAAGGATTGGTGTAGCCCCATATTTAACTTGTAAATAATCATCTGCTCTATTCAACACACTTGTTTTAGATGAATTTTCTTCGTTAAACATATGAATCATTGACTTTATTTCCTATTATTCGCAAACAAAATAAATCCCCATAAACTTTGTGAATATTTTTTTTGCTAGCAAATAACAAAGAGAAAGTAATGGTGCCTGAAGATATGTTTAATGAAGAAGAGTTGTGTGATGTAAAAGTGTTTAAGAGATGAGATGATTTCTTTGAGGTTATGTGTACCAATCTTGTAGTGGCAATTTCTATGCTAAACTTAGGATCTTTACTTTTGGTGAACTCAAAACTTTTTGTGAACATTTACCCAACATATTCAACATTACACTTACCTTGTTTAAGTTAAGAAACTATTCGTGATATATCCTCTGTTTGAGTAAGCATGTAAAAATAGATTAAATCTTATTTTCTTTTGAAAAGTACAAAAATAAAATTCCATTATAAGCACATAATCTAATCAATAACATAAATTTAACCCAAACATATAAATGAAGACACAATATGTGAAATAATTTAAATAGACGAATTTACTCTATTTATGTTTAAAACCTTCACGATAATCAGGTAAATGTTCACATATAATTTTGAGTTCACGAAAAGTAAAAACCCTAAGTAGAGAACAAATTATTCCAAAACAGGATTGGTGTAGCCCCATATAACCTGCACGTAATCATCTCCTCTATTTAACATACTTGTATCACGTAACTCTTCTTCGTTAAACATATCAACTGTTAACCTTACTTTTCCTATTATTTGCAAACATAGTAAAGCCCTAGAATTTTTTGGAATATTTTTGTTCTTGAAAATAACAGAGAGAAAGTAATAGTGGCTGAAGATATGTTTAATGAAGAAGATTTTTCTGATATAAGTGTACTTAAGAGATGATATGATTGCTTGGAGTTAAATGTACCAATCTCCTTTTGTCAATTTTGATGCTAAACTTAGGGTTTTTACTTCTGGGGAACTCAAAATTTGTGTGAATATTTACCCAACATTACACTTACCTTGTTTTGGTAAAAAAAAATTTCTGATATATCCTATGCTTGAGTAAGCATGCCAGAATTAAATAAAAATATTATTTACTTGTGGGAAGTACAAAAATAAAATTTCATTCTACGCACACAATCAAATCAACAACATAGATTTAACACAAACATATAAATGAAGGCACAAAAAATGAAATATTTTAAATGGACAAATATACTCTATTTATGTATAAAACCTTTACTTAAAAAGCCTAAGTACTAGCATCAAATTTTCCTAAAGAGGATTTGTGTAGCCTTATATATAACCTGCAAGTAATCATCTCCTCTATTCAACATAATTGTATCACTAAACTCTTCTTCATTAGACATATCTACGATTGAATTTACTTTTCCTATTTTTTTGCAAACACAACAAAGTCTCAGATTTCTTTTTAATATCTTTTGTGCTTGCAAATAATAGAGAGAAAGTAATAATGGTTGAAGATATGTTTAATAAAGAAGAGTTTCTTGATGTAAGTGTGTTTAAGAGATGATATGATTGCTTGGAGGTTATATGTACCAATCTCGTTTTGGCAATTTTTATGCGAAACTGTGTTTTTATTTATGGTGAACTCAAAACTTTATGTGAATAGTTGACTAACATATTTAACATTACACTTACCTTGTTTAGGTGGAAAAAGTTTCCTTGAGTAATCATGTTAAAATTAGATGAAATGTTATTTTCTTTTGGAAAGTACAAAAATAAAAATCCATTATAAGTGTAGGATCGAATTAACAATATACATTTGCCACAAACATATACATGAAGGCACAAAAAAACATATAATTTAAATATACAAATATATCTATTTAAGTTAAAAACCTTCATGATAATTAGGTAAACATTAACATATATATGATTTTGAGCTCACTTAAAGTAGAAATCCTACATATAGCACCAAATTTGCCTAGAGAGGATTGGTGTAGCCTAATATAACCTGCAAGTAATCATCTCCTCTATTCGACATACTTGTATCACCTAGCTCTTCTTTGTTAAATATATCAACCATTGAATTTACTTTTCCTGTTATTCACAAATACAACAAAGCCCCTGAAATTATTTGAATATTTTTTGTGCTTGCAAATAACAGAGAGAAAGTAATAGTGGTTGAAGATATGTTTAATAAAGAAGAGTTTCCAATGTAAGTGTGCTTAAGAGATGAGATGATTTCTTGGAGGTTATATGTACCAATCTCGTTTGGAAATTTTGATGCTAAACTTAGGGTTTTTACTTTTGGTGAATTCAAAACTATTTTTGATGTATATGCTTGATAAAGTGTAACAACCCAAAAAAATAGCAAGTTCAACTAGTGAGTTCTAAAGCATTTCGTAAGAGGTTTGGAGTGTGGTATGAGGTTTAAACACTCATAAAAATAATTCCTGTACTTTGAAGGAATATTTTAGGGGCTAATATTCAAGGTATGACCCCCACAGGACCACTCAAGGGGTCCTTGAGGGGGTCCCCCAAAAGAAGTCGCCAAAGCTGCAATTTTTGGTGACCTACGGATTCCATCTATTGGCCATAGGTGACCCACGTCACGTAGGTTGGGATCATGATAAATGGCTGCAGTGACAATAATATTTTGAGCTACAGACCTCAAATATATAGGTGAGCCACGCTCAGTAGGTCAACCCACGGTCCGTGGGTGGAGCAGCATAGGTCCTACTAGTTTTGGTTAGTTTAATTTAAGTTAGTTGTTTGGAAATTGATTAGTAATAAATTAGGGGTTAACACAGGTCAGTGAGTTAGTTAATTTACAACCTATATAATCTTACAAAGATCCTAAACTAAGTCATTAACTCATTCTTCTAAGACCTCAAATACTCTCAAGAAACACTCTCTCTCTCTCTCTCTCTCTCTCTCTAGAAGCAAGAAGAAAAAGAAGAAGAAGGGAAGAGGGCAACACCTAAGTCGAGTTTTCTCCATAGATTCAAGATTTCTCTAAGGATTTGAAGCAAGGTTTGTTTAGCTTTTCGTCTATGTGTTATTACCCCCATAGATCCCCCTTAATTTTTTCCCAATTGTAAGAAACCCAGTTCTAGCTAGGGTTGTGCTTGCATTGTGGGTAGAGTTTAGGTATGATTCCAAACTAGTGAATAATACATAATTATGATTGTATTAGAAATTATTGATGATATTATGCTGATTTCATGTGATTTCTACAGTAAACCCTAATCTAAATTAATGAATGTGATATTTGTGGGTTTATGCCATTAGAGGTGAATTTTGAAGGTTCAAAGGTAATCTTCCTAAATCAAAGTCAAATATAGTAATTGAACAAATTTAGGATCATATAAACATTAATAAATAGAGTTGATTGAATAGGAAGGATCTTGACTTGTAAAGATGAAACTGAACATCTATGATAAATATGCCTAGAATCACTTAGTAGTAAATAATGTGATTGAATAAGCTTGTAATGTAGACATGAATGAAGTACCGCTTGGAAGTAGGACTTGAGCCATCAATGAGGGCTTTGGGAGTAAAGTCAATATTATGTGATCTTGTGGTCTATTGATTATCTTCTACATGTTTAGGCGTGAAATGCTAGGATATCCAAGATTCTCTCACATAGAAGGACTCTAGGTTGGCTTAATAACCTAAAATGAATCAAGGCTTGTTAGTCTAGAATATCTCAAAGTTGTGACCTATGTTCCTTTCACGTATATCTTGGATTAGAAGTATAAGGATAGGGTTGTTAGATTAGGATGGAGAATCTATACTCTCCTGAGTGTAGCTTGATTTGGCATTGTCTAATGCATTTCATTGTAGGATGAGTTAGAAGTAGTCGTGGTACCCTAGGGTTGAGGATCTATAGTCTCCTATGGGTAGCGTGAACTAGCATCATTAAGATTCCTTCTTGATAGCATTACTTAGTTTGGCCAAGACAATTTCATGGTAGCTTTAGGTTTCATGACTCATACTCTCCTAATGGTAGCTTAGGATTGAGGATCCATACTCTCCTAAAGGTAGCTTGACTTTGCATTGTAAGATGCACTTCAAGGGTATCTTGAGTTAGGTTAGTCATGGTATCTTGGGATTGAGTTCTAATACTCTACTAATGGTAAATAGGATTGAGGATCCATACTCTCCTAAGGGTAGCTTGAATTTGCATTGGAAGATGCACTTCAAAGTTAACTTGTGTTAGTTCAGTCATTCTAGCTTGGGTTTGTGGTCTAATACTCTCCTAAGGATAACTTAGGATTGAAATTCATAGTCTCTCAAGGATAGCTTGCATTTGTTTCATAATATACTTTTAAGGATAGCATGACTTAGTTGGTCTACGACTATTTCACGGTAGCTAGGATAGAGCACTTGTACCTTTCCTATAGTAGCTTGGACTTGCATGTTAGTGTGTCTTCCAAAGTGGTTAGTTTAGCATAATATAGTTATGTTAGCAAAATGATAACACGGTCTAGCCTATTTAGGGAAAATGCATAAGTATCACCCCAACTTATGCCCGAGATTCCACAGACATACTTATACTATACTAAGACTGAACAACGGACCGGAATGGGACCATCGGATTGGAACAAACCGGTACCAGACCGGAACGCAATGAGTTGACCGGTTTGTTGACCGGTACCGGGATAAACCAAATTGGAATTACCAAAACGGATACTTGGTTTCGTTCGTCCCAGTATATACCGGGATGAAACCGGAACGAACCGAAATGGACCGGAATGGAATGGGATGCAATAAACGGGATGACACGTCTAGTTATTTCAAAAAATGATTTTTTTGAATTACGAAAATATGAATATTTTTTTTTATTTTTCAAAGTTTAAATTAATAGTTTTGAAATTTATAATATAATTTTTTGCTTAAGTTTATTTTAAAGATACTTTTTTAAAAAATTTTACTTATTAAGTTTGCAAATTAAGTATAATTAACATTTTCAAGATTTAGATCTTTTGAAGTTTATAAGTAATTACTTATTATTCAATATGTTATGATTTATAAGTTATATTTATAACTTGTAATTTAAATAAATTAAATTTGTAATTTTTAAAAAATTAAATAAAATAATATAGGATAATTATACAAACTAAAAAATATCAATTTAATTTATTTAAATTTGTATTAAAAATTACAATTTTAATTTACAACTATTTGTTGAGTGCATAGTTTACGCAACCACCTTCTAGGAAGGTTCTGTTTCAATTAAGTCTCGAATGTAATACTAATAGGGGGTACTTGGGTTATTTGAGTAGTATTTATTATTTAATATAAAATATCAATTATAATGTATAAATATATAATATATATTAATTAATAAATATTAATTACTCGAACCTGACCGGATCGGACCGGAACCGATACACTGGTACCAAACCTCAATTCTGTTCCGTTCCATGTCCAAGTTTAGATGTCCCGTTCCTTCCCATAGACAACCGAATCGGGATGAACCGGAACGATACCGGTACATCCCATTCCGTTGCCCAGCCTTATACTATACTAAGGTCATATTACCCTCTTGAACTTATTTTATAAATAATTTTCTACCCATTTTCGGCATACGTTGCATTAGTTTAAAAAAATATCAATACGCGTTGGGCCCACAATATGGTGTCACGTATGCCAAAACGGGTAGAAAATCATTTATAAAATAAGTTCAAGGAGATAATAGGATCTTAGTATAGTATAAGTGTGTCTCTAAGATTAGCAGAGGTTGGGAGGTATTTGTGTGTTCTGAGATTTCAAGTTAGTAGCACGATTGATATGTCAAATTACTCCTTCCATAATTATTAGAAATTTTATGGTGTAGCTAGGAAAATTAAAATTTTGAATACAAGTCCTATTTCGTCCTTACTAAATTATAAAAAAAGAACATCCATGCAGACAGGTCAAACAGTTTTGTTGTAGGGATGTCTCCCAAAAAATATTATAGGTCATATTTTAAGAGAAAAGGTCTCAAGTAAGGTAGGAGAAAAGACTTCCCCTGGAAATAAACTTTATTTCTCCTACATTTATCTTTTACAAAAATATGCTTCGCAGCAAAAGTGAGATTGTTTGGGCACTTAGGCAATAATTTGTCATTGAAATATGCTATGGTTATGCTTTTATGTACAGACTTAATTAGTGTGACAAATATTTGTTGGTTTTTTAAAGGTGTGAATAGAAAATGAAGGGTTATGACTCTCCTAAAGGGTTTTGACTCTGCCGAAAGGCTGTGACCGTTATAAAAAATTATGTCTTTTCTTAACGGTTGTGACCGTTTGAAAGGTTGTGCCTTTTCCATAAGATTGTGACGTTTCTGAAAGGTTGTCTTATTTTCAAAGAGTTGCAACATTTACCCTTTGTTGGCTATAAATAGAGAGGTTTTCTCTCATTTTTCTGCATCAAATTCTTCCCTCCTCTTGCATACCTTTCTTACAAAATAAAATTGATTAACTTATATTTGATGTTGAAAATAATTTTCTTAATAATTTGAATTAACAATATTTATTCATTCAAAAATTCCCAAAGGGTCTACGTCACGATGCTCTCTAGGTGCAAATAAGCCTAACCTGCAACGTCCATGGGAAAGACAGCTCGGGTACCAACCTAGCATGTGATAATGGCACAGCAAGCACGAACCAAGGGAATAACACAAAAGAAAAGGAAAGGAACACAGACATCTAAAGAAATTGAGGCAACAACAACAAAGGAAGATGAAACTAGGGAATGTGAAGGTGGAGGGAATATATAATATCCACTGGGGGTTGAAACGCAAGAGGGGCAGAAAATAGAGGGATCAAGTGCAAAGGGAAGAAAAATGATGCAGGGGAAAACAATTGAGGAAGGAGAATGTACGAGTACCAATGGAACAGTTACTGGAACAACAACTCTAGGAGGTGATAAATCTGCTATTTCATTGATTGATGAGGTGGAATTACTGGAGAGGAGAAATCTAGGACATCAGTGTGGGATAATTTTTATATTGAGATGATAACAAATGCAGGGTTTAAGTTGGACTATGATATGAAGCAAGGTGAGGCAACCTTTTGTAAGATTGGACTGGAAGATACTAGCTCGTAAATTGATTATTGGAGAAATGTAATGGTGTGCTATGTACTGGCTCATCCTCTTTTCTCAGTGATGAGCGGATACATACAAAGACAGTGGGGGAAACATGACATGAATAAGATATCGATGTTGAAGAATGGGATAGTGTTGGTAAGTTTGATATAGAAATCGGAAAAATAAAGTCATACAAGGGGGATTCTATCATTTTGATAATAAGCCATTTATTGTTAAACCTTGGACAACAGACATGGAGTTCACAAGAGATGAACTTACAGTACCTATATTGGTAAAACTACCTGGACTTGATTTTAAATATTCGAGTACAAAAGGACCAAGTAAAATTGATTATCTAGTGGGAAAACCTTTGATGGTGGACCAACACACTGAGAAGAAAGTTGGGTTAAACTTTGCAAGGCCGCTGATTGAAGTAGAGATGAATGTGGAAACATGGTTAGAAGTGAAAAAGGTAAATTTATTTAACAAACAGTGTTGTATGCTGGAAGCCTTCCTTTTGTATACACTGCAAAAATTACGGGCATAATGAAGGGGAATGTTAAAAGAAGAAGGATACAAATGTGAATAAGAGGAAAATAAGGACAGGAAGTCCAAGACTCACCAAAAAGGGAGAATGAAATGGAAGGTTCAGCACAAAAGAATACATAAGGGAAACAAAACATGACTACTCTAAATGGGAAGAAAACTGGATGGCTAACACCTGTCCATACAAGCCCAAGGAGGAAGACTCATAGTTCAAACTCTTCAATGACATAACAACATGCTCAGACTTCAAATAATGGACAAAGGAGGGAATGGATAATAATTTGTGTCTGAATGTGAGGGGCCTTAATAGCCAAATAAGAAAAAGGAGACCAAACGCCTTTGGAATAATCAGTCAGCTGGATTGACAGGGTTATTAGAAAATTAAATAAAAAGTGACAGAATAGAAAGAATAGCACAAAATATTTTTGGTGGATGGAAATATGTAACAAATTTTGAGGCTCATTACATGGGAGGATATGGATGACTTGGAGACCTGAATTCTTCTAAGTGAAGCTCAAAAGTATGACAAAACAAGCTATTACATGTGAGGTTAGACATATAACTAGTTAGAAAATGTTTTTGTTAAGTATAATGTATGCATTCAACACAAGAGGAGGTAGAAGAGACTTGTGGAGATATCTAAAAGACACAACTGGAGGATGTCAATTGGCCCTGGTTTATAATTGGGGACTTTAATTCAGTTTTGAAGGCATATGATAGAATAACAGGAAACGCTATATGATAAGGAGAGGTTGCTGATTTCAAAGACTGTGTTGAGCATTTTAGCTTCCTGGAGGTACCGGAAAATGGAAGTAAATACATTTGGAATGATAAAGACTGGGTGTTTATTAATAGACTATGGCTAGATGACATGTCGTCATAAACAACAATGTTTCTGTTTGAAGGAATCAGTAATCACTGCCCAGTAAGGATCAAGCAAATCAATACCAAGAGAAAGGAAGGAAAGTAAGGTTGAAGAGGTATTGAAACAACAGATAAGTGGTCATATAATGTATCGAAGTAGTGAGTAAATGAAGATATTGAAGCAAAGTCTGAACTAGTTGAGTAGTAGTACTCCTAACAGTATTGATAAGTAGGCTGAGGAAAATAGGAAAGCTTTTGAAAAAAAGTTTAAATAGCTTTACAGAAGGTACCAAGGGATCAACATTTGAAACAATTGGAGAAGGATAAGCTAGCATTTGGAATAGATCCCGAAATATTTTTGGCAAATGTTATTTGAGTAAAACTTTGGGTGATATTTAGAAAATATATTTAACTTTTTTAGAAAAATATGATTTATACCGATTCATTTTAAAAATTATCAAAATTATATCATCATTTTCATCAACAACCATATAATAATTGTCATATTCATCGAATATTTCATCACTACATTGGAGTTCACGTAAAAAATACAAACACTAATATAGAGGGAGTTTTTGTGAAAAGTAAAAGTTTGGTGTAAAATTTCTATTTTCAAAAATATCCCAAATAATGAGATTTGACCAAAATACTAGAAAAGCTAGTATTTGAGAATTTGGGATATTTACCAAAAAAAATTGTCAAATAATGACAAATTGTATGAACAAACACTATTTGCCAAATTTTCACCCAAATATTATTTGGAAAATCTATGGCCAAACGGATCCTAAAAATAAATTTTTTAAGAAGAGCTCATATCTTGTGGAGGTGTTTCCTTGGCAAATAAGCAAGGCTATGTGGCTGAGACTTTGGAGATGATTGTTAGGACCGGAAATAACCAGGTGTAAATGCGGAAGATAGCAAAGCAAATTTCAAAAGACCACGGGTAAGAAGACAACGAGAAATATACCAAAAGACACAGACATTTAACGTGGTTCAGTCAATCGACCTACGTCCACAAAGAATATGAGCAATACTATAAATATGAGAGTACAAAATACAGAGGGAAAAAACCTCAACCAAATTCATTCAGACTACATGGGAGGTTTACACAAGTGATAACGTATCAAACTTGTGACCACAATTTCTCCCCCTAACAAAAACAATCAAATCCATAAAGACTACATTATAAATGTTGATTAAGTTAGAAGGAACATTCCTCTATTTATAGAGTCCTAAACCTTTTTCTACAAGAAAAAAGACTAGTCAATCTAAAAAAAATTTCTAAAAGGAAAAACTATTTATGGTATGAAAATTAGGATATATAAAACCCAACAAATCTCTCCCTTGGCCTGAATTTTTGACAAAATAAATTTGTCCACCTTCTTTACTTAATCTTCAACAGCTTGTTTCTCCTCTCAATAATCTCCTTTGCCAAATTTATGTCTTAACGCAGAGAACCTCTCTGAAACAATTTCTCCAACAAAATCTTCATTACTGTCAAAAAGGTTACGACTAGAACTATACCCGTCAAGATGAACACCTCCTTCTAACCTGGTTCAATCATCGATTATCAAACCACTAAACCTGATTCCATCATTGAATCTAGCTCTGATACCACTTGTTAGGACTGAAATAAGTATGTGTAAATGCGGAAGCTAGCAAAGCAAACCTTGAAAGATCACAAGTAAGAAGACAACGAGAAATATACCAAAAGAGGCAAAGATTTAACGTGGTTCGGTCAATCGACCTACGTCCACAAAGGAGATGAACAATCCACTATAAATATGAGAGTACAAAATACAGAGAGAAAAAACCTCAACCAATTCACTCGGAATGCATGGGAGGTTCACACAAGTGATAACGTATCAAGCTTGTGATCCATAAATTCTCCCCCTAACCAAAACTCTCAAAGTCCTTAAGACTACATTGTGAATGTTAATTAAGTTAGAAGGAACATTCCTCTATTTATAGAGTCCTACACCTTTTTCAACAAAAAAAAGGATTAGTCAATCCAAAACCTTTTTTCAAAAAGGAAAACCTATTTATGGTAAGAAATTAGGACAAATAAAACCCAACAAACATCCCCCTTGGCCTCTATTTCTGACAAAATAAATTTGTCCACCTTCTTCACTTAATCTTCAACAACTTGTTTCTCCTCTCCATAATCCCCTTTGCAAAATTTATGTCTCAACACAGAGAACATCTCCTAAATAATTTCTCCAACAAAATCTTCACTACTGTCAAAAAAAGTTGCGGCTAGAACTACACCCTTCAAGATGAACACCTCTTTCTAACTCTGGTTCAATAATCGATTATTGAACCATTGAACCTGACTTTATCATTAAATCTGTTTCTGATACCACTTGTTAGGACCGAAAATAAGCAGGTGTAAATTCGGAAGATAGCAAAGCAAACCCCAAAAGACCATGAGTAAGAAGACAACGAGAAATATACCAAAAGACACAGAGATTTAACGTTGTTCGGTCAATCGACTTCCACAAAGGAGATGAGAAATACTATAAATATGAGAGTAAAAAATACAGAGGGAGACAACCTCAACCAAAGTCACTCAGAATACATGGGAGGTTTACACAAGTGATAATGTATCAAGCTTGTGACCCACAATTTCTCCCCCTAACCAAAACTCTCAAATACATTAAGACTACATTGTGAATGTTGAATAAGTTAGAAGGAACATTCCTCTATTTATAGAGTCCTAAACCTTTTCCTACAAGAAAAATGATTAGTCAATCCAAAACCTTTTTCCAAAAGGAAAACCTATTTATGGTAAGAAATTTAGGGCAAATAAAACCAAACAATGATAACACAAAATACTTTTTCTTTGTGATCAAGCATAAAAGGTTACAGCAGGCTATAATTCAAATACATGATAAACATGGAATAGTGTAAGCAGATCAAGATATAATAACTCAAGTAATGGTTGACTACTACCAAGTTATTATGCAGGAAGTCTACTGAGAGGATAAAAGCTTTCAAAAGTTTTCTCAACAATGGGGTTAAATTAACAAGTTTCCAACAGTTGGGACTAGTGCAGAATTTAAAGCAAAGGGTGTGAAGTGGGCAGTATACAACCTTGAATAAAATTCCTGGACCATATACAAGTATTGGAGTATTGTTGGAAATGACAATATACAAGTATGTTGCTAGGGAAATAAACTAGCAAAGATAGTATGTTAATTATTCTAGGTCTTTCATTGCCTTAACGTTCCATATTAACAATGTAAATAATATGTAGTTTGTGTTAGTTTACGAAAAATAACCAAAGCTTTAACCACATGATATTAGTTGATCTTAATAGATACTTTACAACTATTCGAATTTGACATCTCATTAGCTTAAGCCTACTGATACAGGTCGAAGAAAAAGACGTAAGGGAGTTGATGGTGCTACTGCAAGATCTATATTCGAGTGGCTATTGCATCGAGACTTGGTTCACCAGAGCGTTGGATGAATAGTATCAATGAACTTGAGTATTTTGTCCCAAGTAATATATTCACATTTTTCTCATATTGTAGTTAAAATGTATTGTACTATCAAAGATGTATATACAAGCATATTATTGATGATTATGAATACTTCATACATACAAATGAAAGTGATATGTTCTACCCATGTTGATACATATGATAATTATCGTTAATGAATTTTCTTAGTGATGTTTGACTATCATGCTCAATTATAACATTCTCATAGTTTTGCCTCATTGTTTCATAAATTTCTTTCCTCCAAGTATAAAATTAATTGCTTGTTATGTTAAAGTCTAAACTTTTCATTATACATGATTGAAAGTATGTGAAATAAATAACTGCAAGACTAATTTATACATGGTCAAGAAAACCTTTGAGGTCTATATATTTGCTCAAAAATTTGATCTTCTTATATCTGAGCGAAATTTGATTCGAAAGACTCACCCTACTTGTCCTCGCATTATGTAGGTTATAGTAAAATATGTTTTTCTTGTAAACTACTTAACCAAGAGGATTATGATATCATGTTTGGAGTTGTATTGTCATATGTCTCTTTTCTAGTTCCATTGGACCTCTAAAACATTATATTATTGAGATAATAGATATGTATTTTGAGGAAATAGAAAAAAGGGTCAACTACAGAGCTTCAGAGATTTTGGATGGATTGGGGTGTGTGTGTGTATAAACACATACAATCATACACATATATACTTACTATTATTTTGTATTGATATTCAAAATGCCTAAATGATTTTCTTTAGTGTAGAATTATATTGTTTGGATTCTTTAAAAATGTCAATGGAAATGTTAACTAGTACATATTAGATTTGTCAAAATAGTATATTTTTGTAGAATCCGACTTGAGTGAGCCATTTTAATTGAATCCATGCTACTAAGGTGTAACTTGAAGTACACATCAAGTATTTTACATATATATTGAGAATCTGCTAGAATTGATCATGTTTGTTAAGATATACATAAGCTAAACAATTTTAACGTTTATGTTTCTCCATGTGTTACAACTTACACTTCCATTCCTCCTTCCACTTTGTACAACAATCCTTCATTACTATATAACTGTGAAAAATATATTAAAATTTATTACGATCGAAAATATAAATATTGAGCCCATGTTTAGCACGGGCTTTGTCCATCTAGTGTTAATATGATACTTTTAATTTTATTGAAGTATCTCTTATAAAATTATCACATGCAGCTTTCAAAAATACAATTAAATATTATATATTTTTAAAAAGTTAACTCTTTCCTTGAGATCTTTTCGTAACTTGAGCTTGCAACCTTACTATTGGAGGTAGAAGATACTTTCCCCTTGAGTAAGTTTCAGGCAGTTGCGGAGTTACATATACTTAAGGGGTGTCGGTCGACACCCCTTCGTCAAAAATTACGTTGTGTGGCTAGAACAAATTTTTTTTTTATATATATATGTTACATATTGGCACTCCTTGGCTTTTACGCGATTTTATTTCCTAATATTTTGACACCCCTTAAAAAAAATTCTTGCTCCGACATTGCATTCAGGTATCCAATTCAATAGTTTGTATTTGTATGGTGTTAATACAAGTATTCAAACGTATAATTAATATTTTGATGGTAATTAGCACAATTTAAACAAATTAGAAGTTTTTTCTTAAATGTTATAAAAATAAAATAAATAGATTATTACAAATTGTGACTTTTATATGATTTTCTTTCCTGTGTAGTTACAAATAATAAAAATTATTTTACTTTCAAGACATTAGTTAAAACGAAAATTTTTAACATAACAATATTTTAGATTTCGTGGGAATCTTTAGCTATAGTTACATTATTTATTAAAAATGTCATTATTTTAGTTTGTTAAGGGATTAATTATGTATATTTGTATTTTGAATATTTTGAATAAATACAAATAATTAATAACAGAAAATAGAAAATCATGGAACATAAAAATTCAAAAAAGGTAAAAGAGACGTTAAGTACAAATTAGTTACGTTTTGAAAAGAGCATAAATATATAGCCATCATTTTGTCGAGCGTTTTTTTTCCTTTCTTTTTAAGAACATAAAATAAATTACAATAATTTAGTTTGTCTTTCGAACCATTCAATTGATAACTTTCAAAGTTTTTTCAAGTTGAATATGAGATATTTTCTAAACGGAATTTTTTTTAAATTGACAACAATAAATTTGTCGTATTCAGTGAACAATCGAAAAATATTAAGGTATTTTTTAACTTTTTTATTTATTTGGATAAGATATTCGTATATGTCGAGTAAAAGAGTGTTTTTTTTTCTGATTGAATCAGTGAAACCTTTATATGTATTGGGAGTTATAGTTTTTTCCGGATATTTTTTACCTAAATTATTATGTATAGCGAAGTTTAGTAGCTGTTTTTTCTATTTGAATGCGTACAATGATTTGTATCCCATTTAGTTTATGCAACTAATTGATCATGAATTATATGTTTGTAATGACCTGGTATGTCATTTTTGAAAATTTTGAACTATTCGTTTAACTTGAGTTAATTAATTGATGGGTAATTAAAGATAATTGAATTAATCGATAGTTAATGGATTAAAGTGATAATTTGTTCAAGACACTATACCATTAGGGACATGTATAAAAAATAAGTTAGTGGATTTTATTCAATTTTAATAAACAATTAATTTAGAAAAAAAAATTAAGAGTCTAAAAACATAGAAGAAAATGGAGAATAACAGAAGCGGCATCAAACGAAAGACTACGAAATCGCTTGAAGTAACCTTCAGTGAAACTTCAATTCTGTATGTTTAAGATGATTGTTGCATACATGTATATATATTAATATTATATTAGATAGGAAGAGTAATGAATTGCCCCTTAAAATTTTAGGTATGATAGGTGCAGAGTATTGTTTTATCTACCTTAATTCTTTATCATTGATGACTATTAGTAAAATCATTAACAAATCCGGAATTGATATTTAGAGGAAATAAAGTATTATTTTGTGGGTATTATATTGTGAATCACTGAATTGACAAACTGTTCAACGTGATGGATTTTGTTAGGAAAATTTTCATTCAATGATTGACGCATGGTAATAAATGACAATAAGAGCAACGTTACTACTAATTGCGTTCTATAAGATACAAATTTGGATCATGTTATCGTTGCCATTGGTTTTATAACCAGTGGCTTAGATTCAATAATTTTTGTAACCCGTATTCTGTTTAGAGATTTGCTTGTATAACGGTGATTGGCAAGTCATGCAGAAGTTTATAATTTGCAAATTATATGGTTGATAAATTAGATAACAAAAACTTATACTAAAAATCAAAATATTATTATATCAAAACTAATATAATGAAAAACATTGAAATTTTAGAGAGAATTGATCTCCCATAAACAAGACTCTTAAATAACTACATTCTAGATGTTATTGTTATTGTGTTAGAAGAAACAAATATATTTATAGAGTCTTAAAACCTTTTTTAACTAGAAAAACTATAGCTACATCAAAACTTTTTTCTAAAAGAAAGAATAAACCAAATATAAAAAAATATTATATTTTCCTTTCAGGAAAAGTAAAAACATTTATGCTAATGTTTGTCTTTCTTTAAAGAAAATAAATCTTAAATTATTCTAAGAAAATCAGGAAAAAATCCTCATAAATCTCCCCTTTTGGCTGGATTTTCTTGATAAGACTTTATATGTCTTCTTCATGGCATGATAATCTTGTTCTTCACAAAATCTTCATCATTGTTGCTTGCCATGGTTAAAGATAAAGTTTAAAATATATGGGTCAAAAATATTTTATTTTTATTCTTAAAAATTACACCAACAGAACTGTTGAAAATGTGGTTGAAACTTCTTTTCCACATGTCACTTGACAAAAACACTTCTTTATCAGTAAATTAGTTGCAAATTGATTTGAAACCGCTTGAATCTATCTTCAACTTCATTGAACCGTCATACCATGTTCTCTTATACAACTTGTTGGGTTAGGAAGGGTGATTAGCACGTCACGCGGGAGCTTATAATTTGTAAATTATACGGTTGATAAATTAGATAACAAAAACTTACAATAAAAATCAAAATATTATTTTATATAACTTATATAAAGAAAAACATTGAAACTTTATAGAGAATGAATGTCCCCATAAAAAAGACTCTTCAACGACTACATTGTAGATGTTATTGTATTTGAAAAAATAAAGCTATATTTTTAGAGTCCTAAAATCTCTTCTTACTATAAAAGAACTAGCTACGCCAAATAATTTTTCTTAAAGAAAAGAATAAACAAGTATAAAACAATATTATATTTTCCTTTCAAAAAAAAGAAAAAATATTTATGGTAATGTTTTGTTTTTTCATTAAGGAAAATAAATCTTAACTTATGGTAAGAAAATCAGCGCAAAACCCTAATAGCTTGTTGTGTACCGTTTGGTTTGGTACTCACCCCTTGCTTCTCTAAATTTTTGTAGGTTACGAGGACAGATCTTTGTGATACCTTCTATTCCCTTCTTTTTCAAGGCTTTTTTCTGGAGATTTGTGAGGTAGTTGTTTATAATCTTAGCGGACCTATTTACTCCTGTTTATGATTTTGTTTTTACTTGAAAGACAAAATCATTCTAGACTTGTGTATTTTATTTCATTCTAGAATTTACCTTAGATGTTTGTGCACGTGACAACCATGTTTTGGGGATTGAACTAAGTTGACTTGTTATTCGTATTAGTATTTGTTATTGGACTTTTTTTTATTTCCGCACTTCATCGAAATGTTTGGGTTTAAGTTGACTTGTCTTTGTGAGGTAAGACAAGTATCATCACATCTATTTTTGGGTTGTCAAAATATTGAATACAACAATATATGAATATAAAAGTGAGATGAAAATACAAAGTTATAAACAAAAAAGTGAGATTGAATATAAAGTTGTGAATACAAAAGAAACACTTTCTTCATTTGAAATATAAAGTGACTTTCAAAGGTAAAATACTAACTAAACGATCATGAATTATATGTTGGATATAACAATATATGAATACAAAAGAGACATGACAATACAAAATGCGATTGAATATAAAGCTGTAAATACAAAAGAAATACTCTCTTAATTTGAAGTACAAAGTGACTTTGAAAGGTAAAGTAGACACATAAAATACAAAAACTTGTTGGTATACAATTAGGTTGAATACAAAATATAAGAGAAATACAAACTTGTTCACATATAAAATGAATGCTCAATAAAAAACAAAATTGTGAGCATAGAGCTAGGATGAATACATATTAAGAAGGAAATACAAACCTGTTTATATACTAATTGGGGATAATGCACAAGTACCCCCTCAACCTATGCCCGAAATCCCAGAGACACACTTATACTATACTAAGGTCATATTACCCCCCTGAACTTATTTTATAAGTAATTTTCTACCCCTTTTTAGCCTACGTGACACTAGTTTGAAAAAAAAGGTCAACCTTCGTTGGGTCCACAAGATAGTGCCACGTAGAACGAAAAGGGGTAAAAAATTATTAATAAAATAAGTTCAGGGGGATAATAGGACCTTAGTATAGTATAAGTGTGTCTCTGAGATTTCGGGCATAGGTTGAGGGGGTACTTGGGCATTATCCCTACTAATTGAGATTGAAATACAATGCAAAAATAAAAAACTGTAAAATTTTTTTATATATAGATGGAATGAATACACAAATAAATTGTTGATTCAGACATTATAGAAAGACACATGTTTTCCCAAAATTTAAAGCTCTAAAAAATATAAATGTATCAAAAATCAAACAAAATAATCATATAATGAATTTGTAGATTCTATCAAATCTGAAATATCAAAACCAAATCAGAAAAAAATTGAAAAATTGTTTAATCGACTAAAAATCTGAAATACATAAATATTAGATAAATATGTAAACAAACTCGCATGAGAATTAAAAATATTGACAAATAAAATACTTACAACAATAACAAAAAGTTTGAATTTAATTTTAAAAAATGTAGTTCTCATGGTAATTCTCAAATAGTAATTTGATATACCATGGTTACAAGGTATTATTAATACTTTTTCCTTAAGTTTAGTGTGTCCAAAAGCCTTTTTGTGCTAATTTTTATATAAGTTTCTCTTTATTTTGCAGGAAATCTGTCCAAAGATGAATGCGGACATTTTGAGCGAAGAAATGCAGAAGAGACCACCTACGGAGCTTATGACGGTCCATCGTGCTTGTGACGGTCCGTAGGTGGCAGCGTAGTGCAGCTGCTGAAGGAAGATGGGGAAGTCTGACCAAGTATGGGGCTACGGAGTTCATGACGGTCCGTCGTGACTATGACGGTCCCTCCTGCAGGTTTGTCATGAAATTCAGAGAAGTAGTCTCAGTACCCATATTCCAAGAGTTCAAGTGTTTTGAGACGAAGACCCTCGACGGACCGTTGTGCCTATGACGGTCCGTCATACCTGCCGTCGAGGGTAATGAAGAGAGCAGCAGAAGAAATTGCATAAGTATGGGACGACAGAGTCCATTACGGTCCGTCGTGACCACGACGATCCGTCGCGAGTTCCGTCGACCCAGCCGCGTTTTGCCAGATTTCCAGCAAACAGATTCCTTCTTTAATTAGTTTTTTATTTTTTATAAATAATTCAAAAAACCTCATTTTTGAGGTTAGACTGTGGATCATTATTAGACTCTGTGTATTAGTGTTAGATTCCTTATTATAATTAGACTTTTTTGTGAGATTATTGATTACTTTGAGATTCTTGCAAGTGATTATTGGTGATTAATCAAGAAAACTTTCCGATTTTACTCTTTCTCATTGAAGTAAGCACATGAATTCTTATTTAATATATTTGAATATTGTGATTATAACTATGAGTAACTAAACTCCATAACTAGGGTTATGGGAACCATAGGCAAATAATGAGATAAAACCTAACTAAAACAACAATTCTAGAATAGTGTCTTGCATTCATTAATAATTCTTTCGCTTAGAAGTCATTTTAACGGATGACCAACGTTAGAACTCGCCTCAATGCTACTTGCCGGACCAAGGATGTAGATAATAGGAAAAGAATTATCAACATAGATCTAGTGTATACTGTCTAATAGGCTAGTATTGATTGGTACGAGGTAATAACTTAATCAAATATCGAATACGATGCTTAATATGAGGTAAAAATAAGGGTTAGGATAGCAACACACGTAGCCGGACCAAGGTGCGGAGTGAGATTTTCTAGATGCCGGACCAAGGATTTAGAAATACATAACTTATCACTTTGCATGAAAGATACTAGGAAAGAATTGTTATGGTTAGAATTATCAAGTTATGAACCTGTGGGGAACACGTAAACCCTATTTACTTTGATTAATTGATTAAAATCCAACATTCAAAGTTGTTAAGTGTCTCTTTCAATTTAGGTAGTTATTTTAATTCATTTAGAAATAGAAACCCCCCTTTTATTGTTTTTACTTTCCAAGGAAGTAATTGCCTAAACAAAAGTAATAATAGATTGAAGTAAAGTCTATACAATTTTCCTCGTGGGAACGATCCCAACCTCACTAGTTGGGTTATTTACTTGACACGACCGCTTTACCTCTTATTTGAGAAGTAAGTTTGAGCGTATCATAATTGCAGAGTTTCTGCTCAAGGTTGTTGGATATGAGAATATCATTTTCGGATAATAAAGCAATATAATTCTTTCGAAATAAAGACTCAAACTGCTAAAAATATCAACAAAAATGGCTTAATTTCTTATGATTTTTCACATTTTGGGTTATGCGGCTATTAGATCAAACTCGCCCCAAAGTCTTACGGAAACCACCAGGTAATAGTCCGCGAACCTTACTTCAATGGACTATTCTCGATAAAAACTCCACTCCAAGAACAAAATATACATAATTAAGCAAACACAACTCAACAAATTACCTTGGAAAAATCAGAAAAATGGCAGAGTAAGGTACCAGCAAAGCCGGCAATGGAAGAAGATAATGGGCAATGTAAGGCTTTTATTTATTCGAATGGTGGCGTAAATTTGGGCTTTTTTCAAAGGGAAACTTTTCAAAACAACGAGAAAATTTCTTCAATTAAAATATATATTTTGATGAACAATTTTTTAGCACCTTCAAGAAAGAATATGAAAATGTGAAAAAGGGATGGAACCGTGAATGGTGGGGGGTAGAAACGTGAAAGGTGAAGAAGAAAGGTTAATGGGTAGTCATAATCGATTGGTTTATAATTTGGTCTACTATAGAATTGTTTTCATAAATAAAATTAATTTTAAATGTTAAAATCTGAATACATATTATTTCTAAAATATTGTCATCTTGACATGTTAAATAAAATATTTTAAAGTGTTGTTATTTTGACTAAATATATTATGCATTATGACTTAATTTCTAATTTCCCCTAAATTACAAGAAATATAATTTAAAATTGTAATATTGGGCCTGCATACTCTTTCATTATCTAGTACTTAAAGAGGGATGAAGCAATAAATATTTTTTCCCTTCCCTAAAAAACATCTCACATTATTAAATCTATAAATACTAACCTAAAGACTTTTATCCCCAAATTATAGTCCTTCACCCACATAGGAACATAAAAAAGATCTCCCCTCTATCCAGCAGTTCACATTCTTCATACGCATAGAAAACATCGATAAGGTATGTCTTTGATACACTCAAACTTACTTCTCAAATAAGAAGTAAAGTGGTCGTATCAAGTAAAGAACCCAACTAATGAGGTTGGGATCGTTTCCACGAGGAAAAATAATTCAGACTTAACTTTATTCTATTATTACTATTATTTAGTCAATTATTTTGCTAGAAAATAAAATACAATAAAGGTTCATTTTTAATTCCTAAATTAATGAAACTAATTAACTAAATTAAAGTAAACAAATAACAGATTCAAATGTTGGAGCTTAATCAATTAATAAAAGTAACTAGGGCTTAAGTGTTCCCCATAGGTTCCTAACTTGATAATTCTAACTATAACAATTCTTTCCTAGTATTTTGCATGTAAAGTGATAAATTATGTATCTCTAAATCCTTAGTACGGCATCTAGAAAATTTCACTACGCACCTTGGTCCGACTACGTGTGTTGCTATACTAACCCTTACCTTTACCTCATATTAAGAATTGTATTCGATATTTGACTAAATTATTATCTCGTACCAATCGACAGTAGTCTATTAGATAGTGTACACTAAATCTATGTTGATAACTCTTTTCCTATTATCTACCTCCTTGGTCCGGCAATTAGCATTAAGGCGAGTTTTAACGTTGGTCATCCGTTAAAAAGACTTATAAACGAAAGAATTATCAATACATGCAAGACACTATTCTAGAATTGCTATTTTAGATAGATTTTATCTTATTATTCACTCATGGTTCCCACAATCCTAGTTATGGAGTTTAGTTAACCATTGTCATAATCACACTATTCATATATTTAATATAAGAATTCATGCACTTGCTTTAATGAGAAAGAATAAAATCTAGAAATTCACTTGATTAATAACAAAAGCACCGACAATCAATTCTAGAAAAAGTGTATCAATTACTGAAATAAATCCTTCAATACTTCAACAAGAGAACTAAAGATTATCAAAAAGTATAACTCTCCAAAAGTCTAACGATCAAAAAGTCTACTATCAAAGAGTCAAACCCCACAAACGAGGTTTTTCGAACTATTTATAATAAAAACAAAAACCTAATAAAAGAAGTATTCTAATTACTGAAAATCTGTCAATATGTATCTGGGTCGACGGACCTCTTGACGCACCGTCGTGGTCACGACGGGCCGTCATTGACTTCGTCGTCCCATAATTCACAAATTCTTATGCTTCTTTCTTCATTACCCTCGATGAAAGGTATGACAGACCGTTCTAAGAACGACGGTTCGTCGAGGGTCTCCGTTCCATAATACTTTAAGTTCATGGAATTCGGGTACTGGGACTACTCTCTGATCATCACGATGAACCAGCAGGACGGACCGTCGTGGCTATGACAGTCCATAATGGACTATCGTAATCCTACACTAGGTCAGACTTCACCATCTTCCTTCAGCAGCTTCACTACGATGCCACCTACGGACCGTCACAAGCTGGACGGACTGTCATAAGTTCTGTAGGTGGTCTCTTGTATATTTCTCCCTCAAAAACTTCCGCGTTCATCTTTGGACAGATTTCCAGCAAATAAGGAGAAACTTACATAAAAATCAATACAAAAAGGCTTTTAGATACACACTAAACTTAAGGAAAAAGCATTAAAAATACCATGAAAACACGGTATATCAACATCCTCAACTTAAATTCGTTGGAAAGCGACGAACTATGACTCAATACAAAATCTTTGTACAATAGTATCCATGTTTCATCCTTTGCAATCATTTTGCTACCAATCCCGATTAATCTCATCAAATCTATGCATGCTATCACTATTAGGCTTGAATTATGTGGGATCAGAACATGACACAGACTCACCATGCGCTAACACCTATCCTCTTCAATTTCTCACCGAGGTGCTAACAATTCCGGTATTGCAACTAGTGTCCTCACTTTAAAAAAAATACTCATTTTTCACACAATGATTTCAGTTTGAGTATAAGGATTACTTTTCAACACTCACTCTCAGAACAAAGTCACACTCATTCATACCTATTGCTATGAGCTTGCCCTTATTTTCACTGCCTTAAGTTCGATATACAACCCTTAGGATCACGATAGGACTTTCTTAGCTTGTCACATAGGCTCAGGGTCAGGTAGGGTATATTTAGGTATACTTTAGTGGCTTATTGCCCTCCTTGACGTATCGAGTAAACGTATCACTTTTTATGGTTTTATTTCGCTCAATTTCTCATATTCTTTCACCATTCTATTTTCCCTTCTTTCGTCATTTGTGTAAGTGACTCTTTTCTTTTCTTGCTTGTATTTATTATATTTTTTTAATTTCACTTTTCTTTCAACTAGTTCTTGAGTCACTTCACTTTTGTTCTTTCTTTCTCTTTGTTCTTTCAACCCCACATTCTAGAGAATTCCTCATAATATTCACCCTCAGCTCATGGCTTTGCTATGAGTCAAAGTACACAATACCCAAAATTGGGTCAGGGCCACGAAAAGGTTTTGAACTGCATTATCCACCCTTTACTTATGCTTTTGGCATAAGCTGAGGTGCACATGTCCAAGGAGAGACTAGGGCCAACACAATATTCCCAGAAAAGATCAGTTGGGGTGAAAAAGAAAGGTCTATTTTAAGCTCAAATAATTTGGATCAAAGAGGGATTAATTTCATTCATTTTTTTATTTTATTTAGGCTATAATTGTCTATATTGAACAAGGGCCTATGATCCTTTCCTAATTGTCTATTACAGGTTACTTTTAGCATGACAAACCAGGCAAGTTCTAGCTCAGTACAAATATTGGACTATTCAAATTTTCCTCACACTCACTTGACATATCATTACTCTACTAGATTATCAGACACCTAGTTCGAGTCTTAGACTTAGGGTCATTCAGTTGTGTATCTCTATGTCATGCTTAGAGCCACACATTTATCAATTACTATGCCTAGCCATGCATCATTTTCATTACATCAGGATGTAATTTTTTTTAGTCATCATGCTTCAGAGTTATACTATGTTCACAAGATATAGACATGCTGGTTCAACAATAAAAATAAAAGTCTCTTGGGGAAAAGGAACACAGGGAAGAAAACCCCAAATGTGGATCGTGAATTGGGCTACTCAGAACTTCACCCTAGCACTCACTTTCAATTAACCCCCACCCCCAACAAAAATATATGCAATTATCCCCAATTCATAAAAAAACTGAAATATGAGAGTGGAAGGTGAAGCAGACCTGGGGTGCAAAGCGCCGATCATCAGCAAGCTAGTGAGTCCGGTTCCCCGAAACCCACTACCTATGTAGTCTGGACACCCTCAGTAGTGTCCTCATCACCAACAACAGTATAAGTAGTGCCTCCCGCTGTCTCCACATCTGTGGAGATAGATACCCCAGTAGCTGACTCTACAGCCCTAATCTGACGTGCCTCCTCATCAGCAATCGAGGTTCTCCTCGCAGCCTCCATCTCATGGCGCTTCTTCTTCCTTGATCTAGCCTCATCCTGCTCTCGACCCCTATGCCTCTTGGCATGCTCTCGAGAAGAAGGTGGTGTAATCTCATAAGTGTCGAATAAAGCCGCCAACACTATGTCCTCAGCAAACTCTGTAGAAGGCGCCTCAGACTCCAGCACCCTAGCCTCTAGGATCATATCAATATCTACTCGCAGACTCTCAATCGTAGCCTGAAGGCTCGACACATCCACCAGAGGGGCTGGCCGGGCTAGCACCCGCAACTCAAAAGCATCTAAGTACTGATGAACCTCAGCGATCTTCCGCTCTGTGTGCTATGCCATTTTACGCTCCAAGCGCTCCTCCGCCTCAACAATAGAACTCTGCATCCAAGGCTGGATGTGATGCAGGAGTGTGGCCATTGCCTCTAGTTTCTGGACCCTAGCAAGCGGAACTAGAGCGGGTAAAGGGGCTGAGCGAGAGGAGCTAGGGCATTGCTACTACTCGGGAAAGGCTCGACCGGGGTAGTGTCAGTGGTTTCAGAAGCATCATGTGTAGCCGTTCGCTCATGCGCTACAGTGTAAGCCAGATTCTCACCAAGTGGAGGCACCTCTGGACAGGGCCATTTTCATGGAGCAACTCATTAGCCTCATCCCTGATGAGGCCCATATCAACAGTGCCCAGCGGTGTCTTGAGCTGATCAATGTGCCAGATAGGCACACCTGCGGAACTGCATAAGGAAAATATCATGTACAGAAAAGGGTAAGTAGTGGTGACCTTGAAAGCCCTCTCGTGCATGACCTCCTGTAGAAGCCAAGCGAAGTCCACCTCAAACTCGGCTATCATCGCCGCCATCAGAACTGCACGATCCCATGTAACTATATAATCAACAGCCATAAGGGAAAGGAAGTGGAGGACAATCAACCATAAAACTTAGTCGTGAAGGTCAATTTAGCCTTTCTGATGGCTCCCTTCGGCTCCGTTACCCAGTCGGCACCCTGTCCATCAATAGATAAGTGAAGGGTCATCCACCTCTTGGTGGTCTCTCTCAGCGATGGCTCAAGCAAGAATTGGTCATCTTTGTCAATTTGCCACCAGTAGTCAAACTCGACGGTTAGAGAGGTCCTGTTGGCATCAACATCCTCGTCGTACATATACCAGCGGATAGATGATAGGGAGATGTCGATCTGTATGCCGCATACTATAACGTCCTCAAGTCGAGCCTGCTTGGCGGGGAAGCCCGCCTATCGATCTGTCATCGGAGAGTAGCCATATAAGAGGCGTAAAACGCTCAGACCAACTCCTCACTGTAGCGGACCAAAGAACGAGAAATCCACTCTAGTTGGTGTCTGGTGAAGAGATTATGGATATCAGGCATGGTGGGACACTTCCCGTAAGGACCCGCCTCTCCACTGAAAGGGTCCGTGTCATGACACATTTATCATTTAGAAACTTGGCGTCTAAATACACTTGGTATTTCCTGTCAACATACCACTGGTTGGGCTGGTCGGCAACCGGGGCGAGAGCACCAGTCGTGAGCCTGGAGTGGAATCAGGACCGTCAACCTCATCAGAGGAGGACGATTGTGCAACCGTAGCGGGTGAGGGACTTCTTCGGAACCAGAGGGTTCCTCCGACCATGAAACTCTTAAGGAACCAGACTCTCCTTCTTCTTGTGTAGCTGACCCATAAGGTGTGCCGGTCAGTGTGCACTCCTCATCAGACAGGGAGTTAGTGACTACATCGGATGCCAACTTTTTGGGCGTAGCTCTGGTTGCACGTGCAACTCGTGCTGGAGTGGCAGTGCCTAGGGGCACGTACTCGGGATCATGCTCATCATCAGATCCTATAACCAGTCAGGCAGACAGGGTGACAGACTTTGAACGCCCACGTGCGTAAACTCGTTCTTATTTCGGTGCCATTAGAGATAGTACCTGTAAAGAATCATTATTAGTACTAGAGAGAGCAAACAAGACAAGCAAAAAAGACACAAAATAAACATAAGAGCAAAGTTGTAGTGACATCTCTGTAGTAACAGCGAAGCCCGACGAACCAAGTGATGGCTCGTCGTGAGTATGACGGACCGCCATGGGTTCCGTCATGTATTACTTCAACTATGTTTATGTGGAGACCCCTGAAGGAAATTCTCTGACAGTTATGACTGTTAAGCAAGACGGACCGTCGTGATAATGACGGTCTATCGTCGATGTCTGTCGTGGGGAACTTAGAAAAAGTGTGGAGACCCTTAGGAGAGAGGTCTCTGACCATCATGATGGTTGTGCAGAATGGACCGTTGAGGGTACGACGCTCCGTCGTAGATGTCCGTTAGTGGACACTGAGAAAAAAAATGGAGACCCTTTGGACAAGTGTCTCTGACCGTCATGACTGTTGTGCAGGACGGTCCGTTGTGGCAATGATGGTCCGTCAGAGGACACTTAGAAAAAGTTGAAGACCCTTAGGAATAGGGTCTCTAACCGTCATGACAATTGAGCAGGACGGACCGTCGAGAGTACGATGCTCCGTTGTAGATGTCCGTCATTGGACACTTGGAAAAAAATGGAGACCCTTAGGACAACGGTCTCTGACAACCATGACGGTTATGCATGACAGACTGTTGGAATAATGACGGTCCATCTTAGATGTCCGTTAGAGGACACTTAGAAAAAAGTTGGAGACCCTTAGGACAAGGGTCTCTGACAACCATGACGGTTTTTAGGACGAACCGTCGTGGGAATGAAGGTCCATCGCATTTGTACGTTGGTGTACACTTGGAGAAAAAGAATAGTGGGGTGTTGGAACAAACCCTATGACGGTCCGTCGTGGGTACGATGGTCCGTCATCGGGGTCTCGTTCTGTCATTCAGTGATATAACTGAGGATGCCACAATCATCCTTGTGACTCAAATGGGATACTTAAAGTTAACCTACATGTTTCTAACCCAAGTACCTAGAAAACTAGCAATGCTAAAGCACCAATTTCTAGAGTTTCAACAAGGAAAATCAAGGACATTGAACCTAGGTCAGACAAAATTTGATCAAAGAACAAAGACCCACCAAAACGAAATAGGCTAATAGTAATTGAAAAATAGAAATGCAATGTAAATGGGTAGAGATTAGAGACACATACCTGAGAAGAGGAGAAAAACAAGAAAGTGAGGCACTTGGATATCAAGAACAGAACCACAGCAGCAGTATCCGACCAGTAGAAAGGAAATTTTGGGAATTGGGGATTTGGGGAATTGATATGGATCAGGTGATAGAAAAGATGGTGAGAAAGGTAGGAAGTTGGAAAGGGAGGGAATGGGAGAAAGAGGAAAGAAGTGGTTCAAATGAATGAGGGGGGTATAAAGGTTGAAAAATATTAAAATTTTTCAGTCGGGTCGGGTCGGGTTGCTGGTTAATGACGCAACGAGACCCCGATGATGGTCCGTCTCATATGCGACGGTCCTTCATGGGTTCCATCGTGGGTGCCCTAATTTTGAAAAATAAATAAAAAACCTACCTGGCACGACGGATTCATGCGACGGTCCGTCGTTATATCTGTAAGTGAATGTTGCGGAGTGATTTTCTACAGAATTCACTAGTGATGTGCCTGAAAATTTAAAACCCATTTGTATAATGATACCATTACTAGAAAGAAAACTATACGTATTGGGTTGCCTCCCAACCAGCACCTAAGTTAACGTCGCGGTACGACTGAAGACACTTGATTACTCACACTTCATCAAGATGGTATGCCTCGATCACTTCATTTTCTGATTCAGCATGCCCGAAAAAGATTTTTATGCGTTATCCATTCACCATGAACCGCACACCCTCCTTAGTTTCAAACTCAACTGCACCATGAGGGAATAGTTGGGTAACCCAAGAATAATGGGCACTTCAAAATCGACTTCACAATCAAGAATAACAAAATCTGTCGAAAATATGAACGACTCCACTTTTACTAGCACATCGTGGAGTATACCTATAGGCCTTTTTACTGTTCGATCGGCCATCAGTAGCTTCATCGCAGTGGGCTTTGGATCACCCAAACCCAACTTCTTGTAAATCGAGAGGGGCATGAGATTTATGCTTGCCCCCATATCACATAATTCTTTCGAAAAATGTAATAAATTGATTGTACAAGGAATAGTGAACGTACCCTAATCTTCTTTGTTTTGTACTAGAGATCTTGTAGCAATATTACTACAATGTTGCATTCTATCATCATCCTTAAAAGTGACCGATCTTTTCTTTGTAACCAGATCTTTCATAAACTTGGCATAACCGGGCATTTGTTCTAGAGATTTTACCAAAGGTACATTGATAGAAAGTTGCTTCAACATTGTTATAAAACGCCGATATTTACCATCCTCAGTCTTTTTCACTAATCTTTGAGGAAAGGGGGGGGGGGGTCTAGGCATGGGAGTTACCTTTTTAGGCACTTCAACATCTTTTCCAGTGTTATCTTCATCTTTTCTCACCTTTTCCTCACTACCACCCGGAGTAGTGATTGCCATACAATGTCCATTATTTTTCGGATTTTGGACAGTGTTGCTAGGATGAGTGCCCGGTTGCCGTGTGTTCACAGTCGTAAATAATTGGGCCATTTGCAACTCAAGTTGATTAATCGATATTGCATGTGTATCGACTTTTTGCCCAATACCCGCTTAATCACTTCTTAACTTTTTAATGTGCTCATCACTAGCATCGAACCTCCTTATCATTTTGTGCAACATATCTTCAACTCGTGCCATACTACCTTCACCATCCCTAGGAGTAACTTCACGATTTTGAGGAGGAACATAGGGCCCATTCCTATCATTTCTGTTACCATAGTTACCCTGTTGAAGTTGTTGTCGCGGTTGTAATTTCCATCTCGGACATAATGACCCTTACAGTTATAGTTACTATAGATCCGACCTTGGCGCTAATTCTCCTGATTTGAGCCTTGGGCACTCGGTAGGAAACCCCCCTTCTGCTCATTTACCGCACAGGAATCCTCCTCATAATAACATTCATCATTTGGTGTTGGTTGTTTAGACAAGTAGTTAACTGCATTTACCTTTTATGCACCCCATTGACATGTTTTAATACCAACCCAAGCTCAGTTCTCATCTGAGCCATCTCTTCACGAATCTCATCTGTGGCTGGATTGTGAGTGGATTGCACTGCGAAGGTATTTCTTCGAGTATCTGACTTCCTAGTACTCCAAACTTTATTATTTCGAGAGATTTTCTCTAACTTTTCGACAATCTCGGCATAAGGGCACTCCCCATAAGAACCACCCGCTATAGTATCCAATACCGCTTTATTATTATCATCCTGTCCACGATAGAAGTATTCCTTCAGTGACTCATCATCTATGCGGTGATTGGGGACTCTTCTAAAAAATGAAGTTAATCTATCCCAAGAACTGCTAACTGACTCTCCTTGTAGTGTCACAAAGTTGTTTATTCTGTCTTTGTGATTTAGTTTCTTGGAGTGAGTCTGCATTATTATCATAACCTATGTAGTATTCTTGAAGGAGTGGAGCGGGATTTTGTCCCCTTTGTTAATTTTCACCAGGATCATCGGGTAATAACTCACCATGAACATCAACCGCAGCTGGGATGTTCAGGTTTGGATCATCATCGTTAATACCCAACTTTTAATTCATATTGAGTAGTGTACGCTCTAATTCGTGATCCTAGACAAACAAGGGTTCTCTTCCTCTCCGTGTATTTGACATACAAGGAAGATAGTTCTGCAAGAATCAAAAACAATAGAAAAGTTAAATTAAGAAAATATTGACTAAACTTTAGTAATAAGTTAAAGTTAATCTAAAAGCTACTTTCCCCGGCAGCGGCGCCAAAATTTGATACGATCAAACTTACTTCTCAAATAAGAAGTAAAACGATCGTATCAAGTAAATAACCCAACTAATGAGGTTGGGATCGTTCCCACAAGGAAAATAGTTCAGATTTAACTTTATTTTATTATTACTATTATTTAGTCAATTATTTTCCTAGAAAATAAAAGACAATAAAGGGGTTTTTTTAATTTCTAAATTAATGAAATTAATTAACTAAACTAAAGTAAACAACTAACAGATTCAAATCTTGGAGTTTAATCAATTAATAAAAGTAACTAGGGCTTAAGTGTTCCCCGCAGGTTCCTAACTTGATAATTCTAACTATAACAATTCTTTCCTAGTATTTTGCATGTAAAGTGATAAGTTATGTATCTCTAAATCCTTGGTCCGGCCTCTAGAAAATTTCACTATGCACCTTGGTCCGGTTACGTGTATTGCTATACTAACCCTTACCTTTACCTCATATTAAGCATTATTATCGATATTTGACTAAGTTATTATCTCGTACCAATCGACACTAGCCTATTAGATAGTGTACACAAAATCTATGTTGATAATTCTTTTCCTATTATCTACCTCCTTGGTCCGACAAGTAGCATTAAGGCAAGTTCTAACGTTGGTCATCCGTTAAAAATACTTCTAAACAAAAGAATTATCAATACAGGCAAGACACTATTCTAGAATTTCTATTTTAGTTAGGTTTTACCTCATTATTCACCCATGGTACCCACAACCCTAGTTATGGAGTTTAGTTACCCATAGCCATAATCACACTATTCATATATTTAATATAAGAATTCATGAACTTACTTTAATGAGAAAGAATAAAATCCAGAAATTCACTTGATTAATCAAGAAAAGCACAAAAAATCAATTCCAGAAAAGTGTATCAATTACTAAAATTAATCCTTCAATACTTGAACAAGAGAACTAAAGATTATCAAAAATTCCAACTATCCAAAAGTCTAACTATCAAAATGTCTACTATCAAAGAGTCTAACCCCGCAAACGAGGTTTTTCGAACTATTTATAATAAAAACAAAAACCTAATAAAAGAAGGATTCTAATTATTGAAAATCTGTCAAAATGCGTCTGGGTCGATGGACCTCGTGACGGACCGTCGTGGTCACGACGGGCCGTTATGGACTCCGTCGTCCCATACTTCAAAATTATTATGATGTTTTCTTCATTACCCTCCATGAAAAGGTATGATGGACCGTTTCAAGAACGAAGGTCCGTCGAGGGTCTCCGTTCCATAATACTTTAACTTTTTGGAATTTGGGTACTGGACTACTCTCTGATCATCAGGACGGACAGTCGTGGCTATGACGGTCTATCATGGACTTCTGCAATCCCACACTATGTCAGAATTCCCCCTCTTCCTTCAGCAGCTTCACTATAATGCCACCTATGAACCATCACAAGCTCGACGGACCGTCATAATCTCTGTAGGTGGTCTCTTCTGTATTTCTCGCTCAAAAACTTCCGCGTTCATCTTTGGACAGATATCCTGTAAATAAGGAGAAACTTACATAAAAATAAATACAAAAAGGTTTTTTGACACACATTAAACTTAAGGAAAAAACATTAAAAATTTCGTGAAACCACAGTATATCAATCTTCATCCCTCAAGTTCATAGATGCTCTAGATAGATTCATAAGAAATTAATAGTGTCTCTCTTCAATTTCAATTGGATATACTAATAGTTGATTTTCAGTTCAAATTATAGATCCTGCTTGCTTGTCATCAGATTTATCTACAGAAAGCCAATTTTTGAGTGATCAAAATCAAGAAATTGAGCACGTTACTTCTTGTCTCGTACATCCACATATTTTTCTTCTTTTTCCAGGTGTGTTTTGAGATAAAAATTTTTTGGTGATTTATTTAAGATTTCTGTGTGTTGCATAATTTTTCCTCGTCAAAAATTGATTGGGCTCTTCTCTATTTTGAAACAAAATTATAGATTAGACTCTGTAATTCCCATTTAATTCTAACTAAATCTGCAACCTATAAGCTATAGTCATCTATTGAATTTTATCTTAGCAAAAAATTGATACTTGTTGGTCAATGAACCAATTACAACGGATTAAAATTATAGAATTTCTAAATTTCTTTAAAATATAATACAACTATATGCTTCTTTCTTCTTTTTCTAGGACTATTTTTGATGCATAATATTTCAACCATGGTATGAGGTCAGTGTCTAAGAAAAAATATGCTCAAGGCCAATTGAAAATGATGAATCACGTTCTACCAAAAAAAACTATATGATAAATCACATTTTTGTAAGATTTTCTTTGCCTATAATAGATGCTAATTCAAATTTATACAAAAGAAATAATTAATTTGACTTTTATGCATAGCAAATTGAATCAAAGGAAACATTATCTTCTCTATACTTTGTGACACAAAAAACACTCACATATTTCTCCTAATTGATCTCTTCTTCTTTTGTGCTTTCGTATATAAAAATATGCTTGATCTTAAAAAAAATATTTTTTTTGAATCTTTATTGTGCTTATGAATAATAGAGAGAAAGTAACACTGGTAGAAGATATGTTCAATGAAGGAAAGTTGTGCGATATAATAGTGTTTAAGAGAGGAGAAGATTACTTGGAGGTTATATGTTGATGCACCAATCTCCTTTTGAAAATTTTAGTTTTAAACATTAGATTTTCATTTATTGTGAACTCAAAATGTCCTATGAATGTCTAACCAACATATCCAGCCTTACCCTTATGTCAATTAGATATCTAGGCTTGAGTAAGCATATCACAAATAGATAAATCATGTGTTCTTTTGGAGATTACAGAAACAAAATTCCATTGTAAGCACAAGATTGAATCAACAACATGCATTTAACAAAAACACACATATGAAGGCACAAAGAAATAAATAACTTAAATTGACTAATATACTCCATGTTTGTTAAGCACCTTTAGGGTAGTTAGGTTAACATTCACAGACGATTTTGAGTTTGCCAAAAGTGAAAATCCTAAATGAAGTACCAAATTTGCCTTAAGGGACTGGTGCAGCTACATATAACTTGCAAGTAATCATATCCTCATTCTATGCACTAATATTACATAACTCTTCTTCGCTGAACATATCAAATATTGACATTACTTTTTCTTTGTTATTTGGAAACACAACAAAGCCCCAAAAGTAATTTTAAATAAAGATCAAATCTTTTTCATATAAGAAAACAATAAAACGAAGAACAACGTATCAAATAAGACTAAGTGGGGAGTGCTACTTGTATGATTAATAGAGAGATGGTTATATGTTTTTCATTTCAATTTACTATGTGACCGAATTTATAGTTGTACAAGAGTCAAAATTATTTATTCTGGTTAAAGTTTTAAGAATCATTTCAAATATTTTAATCTAAATTTGTAGATTTAGAAATGACCAAATATTATTATAAATTTAAAAAGTCAAAATATTTTAAAAGAAGTACGATCAAAGAAATCATCATTTATGTAACAAACCTCATAGCTATTTTGAAACATTGCTTGTTTTACTATTTTACCCCTTCTTATAATTATTTTATGGTATTTATCGTAAGGGGATATGTGATTTAGTTTCTAAGGTGTTCGGCTGATAATTATGCAAGCTTCATTCATTCTGAATGTTTCAAAAGTTTAAATGATTGACTTTGATCAACATCCGTAAAAGTTGAGCTTGTACCATAATTTTGTCTGCATGTGTCACAACTTTGAAACTTGATTTTATGTATGTAGGAACTTTGATTTGATATTGAGGGGTTTTAATATATTTTGAGTAGTTGATTGGAAATTTGGAAAGTTAGAAGTTAAAAGAATTGATTTTGATCTGTTTGCAAAGGAATGTTGCTGCAGTAGGGAGCTACGAGGTATAATTTAAATTTCAATTGCTTGATCTGTTTTATTAATACTTTAGTTAGAGCTATATCCTCAAAAAAACATTTCTAGGTCATATTTTGAGAGAAAAGAACTCAAGTGAGGTGGGAGGAAAGACTTTCCATGGAAAACAACTTCATTTCTCCCCTCAGATTCATCTTCAAAATATGGTTCATGACAAAAGCGAGACTGCATGAGCACTAGGGAAGAAACTTGACATTGAGGTATGCTATGATTTATATTTATGTATGTATATACTAGGTTAGTGCCATATATTTACATTATAGAATTGATAGAGACAACCTGATTAGGCATACGGGCACGGTGTTCTGTTGGTTGACCTCTAGAATTGTATAGTTCTCATAGAGTGAATATGTGTGTATTGCATGGGATGATAAATATAAATAAATTTCAGAATAATTAATATAAATTATATTTGATTTGGAATTACGATTGGTGTCTGTAATGTGCACTAGTAATTTATTATGTGCTTATCGTTTTGTTTTGAGAGATAACTCAATAGTACTAAACATATTAGGACATGTTGAATTAATGAGAGCACACTAATGATTATGATGATAAGTGGATCGAGTCTGATGTGAGTTTAAGGATGAATAGTTATATGTATGAAATTAAATACCACATAGATCAATACTATTATGGATCGAATACCACGTCAGTACTCAACATAAAAATGCAGGATCTTGTGTTGGTGATGACTAGATGGGTGAGATTAAAAATTGTTTAGTACGTATATAAAGATGTAAGAACATGATCGAATCACCACCATAAATTTAATACAAACATATACATGAAGGCACAAAATATGAAATAACTTATATTGATGAATATATTATATTTAAGTTAAAAGCCATCATTTAAAACCCCTAAATATAACATAAAATTATCTAAAGAGGATTGCCGTACCCATATAATCTCCGAGTAATCATCTCCTCTATTAAACATACTTGTATCACGTAACTCTTCTTTGTTAAACATATCAACCATTGACTTTACTTTTCTTGTTATGTGCAAACACAGCAAAGCCCCAAAACTTTTTGAATATTTTTTGTGCTTGCAATTGAGAAAGTAATAGTGGTTGAAGTATGTTTAATGAAAATGAGTTTTCTGATGTAAGTGTGTTTAAGAGATGAGATGATTGCTTGGATGTTATATGTACCAATATCGTTTTGATAATCTCAATGCTAAACTTAGAGTTTTTACTTCTGGTGAACTCAACAATTTCCATGAATGTTTATCCAACATATTCAACATTGCACTTATCTTGTTTAGGTAGAAAACTAGTCTTATATATCCTATGGTTGAGTAAACATGTCAAAGATAGATAAAATCGTATTTTCTTTTGAAAAGTAAAAAAATGAAATTTCATTGTAAGCACACAATCAAATAAACAACATAAATTTAACACAAACATATAAATGAAGGCACAAAAATTGAAATAATTTAAATTGACGAGTATATTATATTTATGTTTAAAATCTTCATGATAATCACATATGATTTTGAGTTCAACAAAAGTAAAACCTTAAGTAGAGCATCAAATTGCCTAAAGAGGATTGGTGTAGCCCCAAATAAAATGCACATAATCATCTCCTATATTCAACATACTTGTATCATAGCTCTTCTTCGTTAAACATATTAATCGTCGACTTTACTTTTTCTGTTATTCGCAAACACAAAAAAGCCCTAGATACTTTTTTGAAAATTTTTTGTGCTCGCAAATAACAGAGAAAAAGTAATATTGACTGAAGATATGTTTGATGAAGAAGAGTTGTCTGATATAAGTGTGTTTAAGAGATGAGATGATTGCTTCGATATGTACCAATCTCGTTTTGTCAATTTTAATGCTACACTTAGGGCTTTTACTTCTGGGAAACTCTAAACTTTTGTGAATATTTACCCAACATATTCAACATTACACTTACCTTGTTTAGGTAGAAAAACTATTCCTGATATATTCTATTCTTGAGTAAACATGTAAAAAATAGATGAAATCTTATTTTCTTTTGAAAAGTACAAAAATGAAATTCATTATAAGCACACAATCGAATCAACAAAATTTAACACAAACATATAAATGAAGGCACAAAAATAGGAATAATTTATATTGACGAATATACTCTTTTTATGTTTTAAACCATCATGATAATCAGGTAAACGTTCACATATGATTTGGAGTTCACCAAAAGTAAAAACCCTAAGTAGAGCATCAAATTTTCCTAAATAGGATTGGTGTAGCCCCATATAACCTGCATGTAATCATCTCCTCTATTTAACATACTGGTATCGCGTAGCTCTTCTTCATTAAACATATCAATCATTGACTTTACTTTTCGTGTTATTTGAAAACACAACAAAGCCCTAGGTACTTTTTTGAATATTTTTTGTGCTTGTAAATAACAGAGATAAAGTAATGGTGACCGAAGATATGTTTGATGAAGAAGAGTTTTCTAATGTAAGTGTGTTTAAGAGATGAGTTAATTGCTTGGAGGTTATATGTACCGATCTCATTTTGTCGATTTTAATGCTAAACTTAGGGCTTTTACTTCTAGGAACTTAAAACTTTTTGTTAATAGTTAACCAACATATTCAACATTACACTTACCTTTTTAGGTAGAAAAACTATTCCTAATATATCCTATACTTGAATAAGCATGTCAAAAATAGATGATATCTTATTTTCTTTTGAAAAGTACAAAAATTAAATTTCATTATAAGCACACAATCGAATCAATAAATTTAACACAAATATATAAATGAAGGCTCAAAATGAAATAATTTATATTGACGAATATACTCTATTTATGCTGAAAACCTTCTTGATAATCAGGTAAACGTTCACATATAATTTTGAGTTCACTGAATATAAAAACCCTAAGTAGAGCACAAAATTTGCCTAAAGAGGATTGGTGTAGCCCCGTATATGTTGGACGTAATCCTCTTCTCTATTTAAAATATTTGTATCACGTATCTCTTCTTCCTTAAACATATCAATCGTTGACTTTACTTTTCCTATTATTCGCAAACACAACAAAACCCTAATTGATTTTTTAAATATTCTTTGTGCTTGCAAATAACATAGAGAAAGTAATAGTGACTGAAGATATGTTTGATGAAGAAGAGTTGCGTGATGTTACTGTGTTTAAAAGATGAGATGATTGCTCGGAAGTTATATGTACCAATCTTGTTTTGTCTATTTTAATGCAACTTTTAGGATTTTTACTTTTGATGAACTCAAAACTTTTTTGTGAATATTTACCCAACATTACTCTTACCTTGTTTAGGTAGAAAAACTATTTGTGATATATCCTATTCTTGAGTAGGCATGTCAAAAATAAATGAAATCTTATTTTCTTTTGGAAAGTACAAAAATAGAATTCCATATAGATAAATGTTACAAAAAATTGTCCAGAACATGAATTTGTTCTAGCTAAATATGAGCTAAACACTTTAGCTACATTATCTTTTTCCATAGCATTTGTAACAAGATGTAGCGTGACTAATAGTTAGCTACATACTTTACATTGTCTGTGGCTAACAAATTATACTTACTGCTACAAAATAAATTGTGTTGTAACAACAACAGTAAACAGTTTTTGCCACCAACTACATACTTATAACAGATATTTTATTCTTGTGCCACAACAGATAACTTTTGTAGCTCTTTTCATATAGTAGCCACAATTTGTTCTATTGTAGCAAAATATATTATTTTATTTGCCTCGCAAATTCAAATTTATGGCTCTTTGTATAATTTATTCTCGTGGCAATATTACTCACATCTAGTTACAAATTAAAAAATCCATAGCGATAAATTAAAATATTTGACACAAATATTTTCATACGATAACCAAGAATCCATATTCAACCATGAAATATATTTACTATAGCTACAAAAATTCAACATTTGCTACAAAAAATGAATTGTTTAAGCCATGTTGTTGATAGAGGCAATTATAAGAGTATATGTTGAGAAACATCTAAATTTCATGGCTAAAATAACGTGATATTTGTCACGAGATATAAATCGTAGCAAGACATTTTCTCCATTTGCTATGGAAATGAAAATGTTATTATTTGTGTGGCATAACTTATTGAAAATGTTGCCACAAACCTTTTCGGCCACAATAATTCATAATTAGTAGAGAATTCATTTTTGGCATCCATTATAAAGACAATTGTATTAGAATACCCTAAATTCTGCATTAAATGCAACATATTAGAGGAAAAAATTAATAAAGTTTTAGCAATATCGTTCAAAATAGTGAAACATCATTTTACTCAACTTTATCAATGTACCCAAGAGAGAGAAAAATAATTCATGTCCACATCAATTTTGATTTCGTCACTCCTCCATAAGCTACAATAACATAAAAAAAAACAAATAAGAAAGTGATACAATAAAGTATTCATTTAAAAAACTAAATTATTTGTTAATATACAAAATTCAATACAAGGAGGAGCTTTTCAATCTTTTTTCCTCGTGATAGAAAAAAAATACCTAGTGAAATTACACTAAGTGGAGTCTGGAGAGAGTAAAGTATAAGCGGACTTTATCACTACCTCATGAAGGTAAAAAGACGCTCAACATAAGTGCATCAATTCAAGTGAAATAAGGGTGCAAAGAAAGCATAGCCAAGAAACACTAAACACCATGGCTAACCTATGAAATGTACATAAGTATCTTTCAAAGAGTGATGACAGATCAAAGCATCATGTTTGACCAATTCATTTAACTACAATACAGAAAAAGAGATAGCCTACAAAAGGAGGGTTCTGTTCAGTCAATCCCACAGAAAAGTCTCAAACTTGTGGCTGATCTATGTCTATATCGTGTCTAGAGGGAATGGCCCCAACCTGACAAAAATATTTGAATTATCTCTGCAGTCCTAGATCGATGTGTCTATGATGCGGAAGCGCGAAAAAGGGGAATCAGAACCTGGTTCAATAACTCTATATTTTGTGGCGAAGCCTGAAAATTCTACCTAGTTAGGTACTCAAAGATACTTAGGTGAATAGTAAGGTGCTATTATAAAATATTTTCCTTTCGGTAGGCTGTACAAAGCTTCCATTACATTGCACCTAGAGATACCAAAAGTACATCTGCCAAGAGGAGAATAACTACTAGAATTCTAATTTAGTATGTATAGTTTCATATTAGAAGTGTCTAGACCAGATATATGTACTGTAAAAGCTTGTTAGTATTATAAAGGGAAAAGGGTCTGATATACTCCTCAACTTTGTCATTTGGAACTGATATACCCCTTGTTATGAAAGTGACTCATATATACCTTTGCCGTTATACAAATGGTTCACATATACCACTGCCGTTACAAAATGAGCTCACATAAATACTCTTCATTTAACGAAAGTGAAAAAATTAGTTTTAAATTTATATTTTTTACTTTTATTTTTTTTTTAAAAATTATTTAGGGGTATATATGATTCTTTTATCAAAGTTCAAGGTATATTTCAATTTTTTTCATACATAAATTATTTTTTTGACTTATTTTATTATAATTATTTGAGTTTCTTATTCTTTTTTTTTCTTTCATTCCTAAGTGTAAAGAAAAAATATTTAAAACTATTTTTTATGTCTATATTGTAATTTAATTTTTGTATTCGAAGAAAAAAAATGGTCATCTACAATAAGTTTTACAAGAATATTAGTGAAACTTTAATAAATTTGATCATCAAAAATAATAATTCTAAATTATTCATTAAATTAAAAAAAATAAAAAAAATATGTTTGATGAGGATTAATTCTACTCATATGGGATTATAATTTTTAGAAAAAAATTAGATTAAAATTATTATTATTTTGATTTTCCGTTAGGAAAAGGATACATGTGAGTCATTTGTTTATAAGTAGGGGTATATATGAGCCACTATCATAACAAGGATTATATCAGTTCCAAATTACAAAGTTGAAGGGTCTATCAGACCTATTTCCCTATTATAAATAAGAAAAGGGTACATATTGCCACAATGAGTTTGAAGTATAATAACTTATAAGAAAATAAAACACAGTTATCTTTCACATTGTAAATGTCTTTTCAGTAAATATTTTTAATTTTAAACAATTCTAAGCAACTAACCATCCATAGAAGTAGTCACATAGTGGCAGATATTGTTTTTAGTTTACAACTAAAGTAACAATGAGACAAGTGATGAACAAAAGAATTTGGCTCTAGGCACAAGATGGATATTGAGAAGAATAAACAGGATATTCAGGAAATAAAATAAAAATTAGAGGCAAGGAATTTGAAATTAAAGAAAAATTTTATAAGAAAATTAACACTTGAAAGGGAGATCGAGAGTGTAGAAAGTTATCAATGACATATGGACTAGTTCGGTGTTCCCAATATCAACACTAATAATATCTTGTAATCTAAAATTTCATAACCCTAGAGATTGTAGTTAGCAGCTAACAAACAATTTAGAAACTGGGATCTGCATAATTCCTAGCGACTAACTATAAAGTTATAAACAAGAAAAAGAGTAGTCGTTCTTACAAATTGGTCAGAATCTCCACTGCCACATGTTGTGTCTATATAGAGATGTCTCTAAAATATTTTACTTGAACTGTAATATAAAAGCATAGAGGTGTTTCTGCCCACAGAGACAATATTATTCTTGTAAAACTTAAATTTTTGAGTCTTCTATATTTTTTAACTTTGTTCTAAATTATAATTCATGTGTACCATTTGAATTTTGTGATGCATCTTTTAATCAAACAATATAAGGGCACTCTATGTTACTCGACTCTTCAAAAAGGTAATTAAATGATCGTGTGTGTCGGATTCTTCAAATGTAGTGTATTTTTGAGAATTTGACACCGATACGACATCGAAAGTGACGATTTCGTGCAACTTAGATGACAGTTTATTTTAGCAAAGTAAATATCACACGATAATTAAACAAGTTCATGGAACATTTATCATTTTAGAGTTTCTCCTTGAAAATCAAGAGTTAATCTACAGCATTGCGCTAACTAAACAATCACTTAGTATATAGATAAAACATATGGATTTCACTACTTACGAGCATTCTCTTTTCAGGTAGAACAATTTTTTATGCATGTATGATGACACCTTTATTTAATATCATGCAACTACTCGATGAATGCTTGTGTTTTTCTTGAAGGAATTCAAATCCATTGTTTCCAACTGTCAGATCAAACAACTTTACAAATAGCATATTTCTCAGGCTTGATCTCTTAAATGAATTCCAAAGGGCTCTTAAATGCCAATTTTACAACTGGACTTGGTGTGATATTCAATAACCCACTAAGGGATGCACTTGTATTTTGCCCTAACACCCCTTACTCGGTCTAGACATCCCTCTCCCAATTAATGTTAACTACTATGGCATCAAAACAATCAGTAACTAATAATAAAATCTGTAGGAAAAAGATTCACCCATTCATATATATCATATAGTCAAATCGCTATAAAATTAAAGATTCTCGAGATGTAAAGGAAGAAATAATTCAGATCCAAAAACAAAAATTACTTACCCGCTATTATTTCAATGTGTAGTAGATGAAAGAGAAGGAAAAAGACAGAGTTAAAGCGAGAAAAGAACACATTTATGCAGCTATTGCCTATTGCTGAAGGATAGGGTTGTGCTTTTGGGAAATTTTGGAAGGGAAGATTTAAACAAATAATTTTAAACACATTTTTAGTCCTAAATTCATTAGTTATAGGTTAAAATTGTGAAAAATAAAGATGATTTTTTTGAGGTACAAAAACATCTTATATATTTATTAGAATTTTCTTGAATTGGGTAGAATAAGTATCTTTGATATTTATAATTGAAGAAAAATCTAGATAATTAGATACTTAGAGTAAAGTATAGAATAATCTAAATTTTGTTAGATATTTAAAAGATTGGGTATCTTGATTTTTTTTGTAGATCTTTCTACAATAACTTATAGAAGCATTCATATACTAGTATAAATAGGGGTGACCATAGTCACTTGTAATCACTAAATAAAATAGTCTTTTCCTATATCAAAATTTTCTTATTCAAAATATTCCTTCTCTTTTCTAGCTTCCTCTTTCTTAGTTGAATCTTCAGATCTTAATTAACGATTTTGGGCTAGCAGAAGAATTTCCCAATATATTCTTTTGCTATTCTCTACAAAACTAGTATAGATCCCTGCACTTTGCGCGAAAAAATTAAATTTAAGATTATATTTATTTCATAAAACATCAAATAGTTCAAATATTCTTACATGTTTTTCCTTTATTATTTTTATGATGTATTAATTGATTAATTTTTTCTCCATGTTAACAATTTATCAATTTTATCTTTTCACATGAAACATTAAATATCATAAGATTTAATGGCATGTTGATTCATTTTAAATATGTTTTCTTTGAATCCAAAAAGTTCTATATTTTTTTTAAAGTTGTAAATTCACGTAAAATTATTATAAAAAATAGTTTAAACAACAGTGGATAATAAATAATTTAATAACAATACAAACTTTTAAACACAATTCAGCGCGCGCGCACATATACATATATAACAACAACAACAACAACAACAACAACAACAACAACAATAATAATAATAATAATAATAATAATTTATATAAATTATAATTGTTAATTTAAATTTTGCCTTTTTTTAAATTGTGTTTTAAAAAAGGAAATTTTAAAATCTAAATTAAAAACAACAACCAATTTTTAAATTTAAGGGAAAAAAGAAACACACACACACACACACATATATATATATATATAAATTATTATTTTAAAATTTGCCCTTTATATTTAAATTGTGTTCTAAAAAAGGAAATTTTAAAATCTAAATTAAAAAACAACAACCAATTTTTAAATTTAGGAAAAAAGAAACATAGAATTATTTAATCCATTACACTTTTTTTTTGTTTATTAAAAAGAAAAAATAGAATTTAATCAAATCCAATGATAAAAACTTTTAATTAATTTTACTAAATTATACATGTATTATTTTGATAGAATAGGGCCGAGTCAATGATAAGTAATCTCAAAAGTACGATCAAGACAAAACTAGGTAATTAATGAATTAATTTTATTTAAATTTGATGTAATTTGACAAAGTTAATTATAGATAACATCCTATTTATTTAAATTGTACAACAAAATCCTTATAAAATTTGATTGAATAGAAAAATTAACACACCACTAATTATCCTAACGCAATAAATATATTGTTTGATAAAAAAAATACAAGACATAAAGCATATGATAGATATATGATCTCATATTATGTAATTTTATAACAAAGATTATTTCTTTAATTTAATTTTCACACTTATCTTCAAATTGAATATTTTTTTATGAGCATTTAATTTTATGATACCATGTGAAAAAAATTTATGAAAGCAAATATATTTATTAAAGTGTATGGAAATCTCTCAAAAACACATATACATACATAATTCTATAAATATTCATCTTACTATACAAATTTGTTAAAACTTATTTATTGTGATTATATTAGTACTAATATTATATAATAATTTTAATTTTTTGAAAAAAAATATTCAATGTGACTAAAAGGTTATTATTTCTATAAAAAAGTTTAATTCGTGATTAAAAGATGAGTAGCTATGAATTTGTTTTCAACAATAAATCTGTGACTATATCATTTCATCATGACAAATAATTTTAGTTACTTAAGCCAACTATATAACAATATTTAGTAGAAATATTTATTCAATCATAATATTTTATTTAAAATAATTTATTTTTACTCTAATATTACTATTGCTACAGTAAATTTTCACACATGACTTAAAGTTAATAGTTAGCTCCAAAATCTTTTTATAGCAAAAATTATGTGGCTATATCATTTAGTTATTGTCACATCTTTTTATTACTTGAAGCAAAAAAATATATTTAGCTACAATATATATTTTTTTTCAAATAAGTTATCATGGCTAAAAGGTTACTATTGTTTTAATAAATTTTAACCCACGACAAAAATTAACAATCAGCTACAAAATTTTACTATAGAAAAGATTTATGGTATATCATTTAACAATTGTCACAATTCTTTATAACTTAGAAGCAAAATATTTTATTTTGCTAAAATATTTTGTTTCCAATAATTTATTGTGGCTAAAAGGTTATTATTACTACAATAACTTTTATTGCGTAGCAAAAACATCTGATCAACTATAACATTTTATCGCAACAATAAGATTGTAGCTATTTAGATAATTATTGCCACAATTATTAACAATCATAGCTAAAATGAAGAATTAGCTTCGTCAATTTGATTACTATGGCTAAGAAATTTTATGAATTTATAGCTAGCTATGAAAATCAAAATCTTGTGGCTATTACTAAGTAATAGCTATGATTTTTGAATTCATACCTTAAATTTCGTAGCTATAGATACATTTTGTTGTAGTGACGTAAAAGGCTCCTAAAAATAATTTACAATAACTTAGTGAATTAACACTGTCCCTTGATTCAAAATCACACTATTCAACTGCAACTTGAAAATTCATGTTTAGCCCAAGGAATAGACTTCCTAAATATATCCGCTGCCAAAGAATTTCAGCACTATTCTTCCATCAGCTACCAATATCCGGTTGAAGTTAGATTGCGCATCAGTGTTCTTGATTCTCCCATAAAAAGAGGATTTCTTTGCCATAACAATTGCTGATTTTCTATCAAACAAAATCTCAGTAGTCTTATTTGCTCATAACTAAAATCTGCAAGTAGTTTGTGGAGTTCTGTTAAACTTGTTGTTGTATACTCCGCCTTACTGTCTCCTGCTTCTTTGAACTTCATGTCAGTACTCTAGAACCAAAGCTAAAACAACTAGTAGAAGTGATTTGTCGATCGTCCAAACAACCTGCATAATCACTATCTTAATGATGCTTTGTTGGACTATTGCAAAAATCTGGACACAACACTAACAGAAAAAGCAATGTCCGGTATAGTGTGCGTTAGATAATTTAAAACACCAACTAGACTTCTGAACAATCTCGGAATTGATTTCTCAGTTTCATCTACATGCTGCAACTTCTCATTAATATTCATAGGTGTAGTTGTTCATCATATGAAAATTTTCCAAAAGATCCTTTGCATATTTCTTTTGAGAAATAAAAATTTCATTTTTATCCTAGATTACTTTTTTCTTTAAGTACAATGTGATAACATTTTCACTTCTCGTGAATCCACTATCCTGAAAGAATGAAGCAATTTTGTTGTACCATGCACGCGAAACTTGCTTTAGCCCATAAAGAGATTTTCTTAACCTGTAGACTTTGTTCTGATGGCCATTAATAAGACAACCCTTAGGTTTTGAAACATAAACCTCTTCTTATAGATCACCATTCAAAAAAGTGAATTTCACATCAAATTTATACAGGGGCAAACACAACTGCGCACTAAAGATAAAACAACTTTCACTATTTCAAATCGTGCAGCAGGAGAAAAAGTTTCTTCAAAATCGATACCTTGTTGTTGTGAATATCCGTTTGCCACAAGACGAGCTTTATTCTTTTGAATTCTCCCATCTGCACTGCACTAATTTCTACCATGTTATTCTTCTGTTATGATTTTTTTGCCGTTTCTTCATAACAAATGTGAGCTGAACAAGCAAAGCAAGTCGACAAGAAACATTTACATTGTTAGATCTGGGATTTTGTTTCTTTTCTCTTGTTGATCGTCTTAGTGGAATTGGCTCATCAGAAGACTCGTCAAGTGCTGCAGCTATTGTTGGTGCACTAGGCAAGTTTCCACGAGTAGGATCTGTTGTTGCAGGTTCTTCATCAATAGATACAATTTGATCTCAAATTCCGTGAATTAAAGCTTCAAAAGGCATCCTCAATTAATACAACATTTCTACTTATGATCACTTTAACACTTATGAAATTATATAGACAATATACTTTGGATTGAAGACTATAGCTAACGAAAATACATTTTCAGATATTTCATCAAGCTTTGAATGAAAATTAACCAAAGCATATGCTATTCAAAAATTCTTAAGTGGCTTATCCGTGTTTTCTTACCATTCTAAGCTTCAAGACGTGTCGTGTTCCGAACAACTTTTGTTGGAGAGAATGTTCAGAAGATAAACAATGGTTGCAACAACTTCTCCCCAAGCGTAATCTGGTAGGCCATTTGCTTTCAACGTGCTTCTAGCCATTTAATAAATAGCGATTTTAACAAATTCTCTCCAAAAGTAATCTGGTAAACTTCAGATAGCTTCTAACCATTTCCACTACCGTCCGGTTCTTTCGTTCGGCCACAATATTCTGATCCGGTGTGTATGGTGCTGTAAGTTCCCTGCAGAGAATGTCATTCTCATCACAAAATATATTAAATTCTTTAGACAAGAATTCACTATCTCTATCAATACACAGTGATTTTATCTTTTTGCCACTTTGATTCTCCGTTAATGCTTTAAATTTCTTGAAATTCTCAAAGGTATCTGATATAAATTTCAAGAAATAATCCTATCTAAAACGGTTGTTATCATCAGTAAACATAAAAAAATACAGACTTCCACCGAGGGATTCTATTTTCATTGGCCCACACAAGTTAGTTGTCACACTCCGAAAGTCCAAGACCTAATATAGAGCCTAACACAAGTTTTTAGGGTTTAAGATACTGTTTTAATATCTAAAATAATGTTTATAAGTCGTCCAAAAATTTTGAGAGTCAACACGTCAAAGAAACGTTCATGACGTCCGGAAGCTAGTTTAATTTAACTAGTGAAACGTCCTTAGTTTTCAGGAAGCTTTAGAGGTGTTTTATGAGGTTTAAAACTTTTAAAATGACTTTAAATAGGTAAAAATAGTATATAGAGTTAAAAGTTCCAGGTACGACCCCCCAAGGGTCGCCCTAGGGGTCCACGAAGGGACCCCAAACTTGGCTTGGCAAGTTACCTAGGCAGCATCCAAAATACACATAGAGGGAGTGAGTCCGCATCGCGTACTTGGGGGGCTTTTGGTTAAAAATCAAGTTTGCATTGCGGAAGGTAGAGGGCTTCACTTTCTTGAAAATTAATTTGGAAAATCATGCGGGATACATATCCTCGTCGCGGACTTGTTCCCTGACGAAAATCTGAAATTTGGATTTGAAGTTTGACTTTATTAAAGGGTCAACTTTAGTGAGGGGTCTTTTGGGTATTTCATGGGGGGTTCTATATATTGATTTTCGATCAGTTTTCCCTCACATTTACTCACTCAAATCAAATCCCTAAATCAAAACCCAAAAGCTCTCACCTCTCTCTACTTTCTCTCTCTATTTATCATCCATTGAAGGAAGAAGAAAGTTTGAAGAAGAAGACCAATTTCTCTAGGGTTTAACTTAAATTTCATGGATTAATCTTCATTAAGGTATGAATTCTTCACTCTTAGGATTCCTTTCCCCAACAGGTCCTTTCAAAGTTGATTTAGAAAACACCCAATTCCAAGGTTTTTCCATTTCTAATGGGTTTTCTTCTAAACTCCAAATTGATGATTTATATTGATTAATTGTGATTACTTAAGACTAATTAGGTATAATTAATGGTTAATTGATGCTAATTTATTGAATTTCATGTAGATCATGTTCCTTTCCCCAATTCCCCAAATCTTGGGTTTGATTATATATTGATGGGAATTGAAGTATGAATTGATCATTAGACTTATATTATCTATTCGAATCCATTAATGGACTACCTATGATAATGTATTATTTATATTGGATCTAATTCTTGATTAATTCATGATGAATCCTACTTCTTCTAACCCTAGGTTATGAATTGATGTTAATTGGATAGTGTGGTGCAATTGACCTAATTCTTGCGTTAATTACTATTGATTGATGTTACTACACCTATTGTTGGATGCAATTGGTTTGTTGATGGTAAGACCATTATTATGGGTATTGATGAGATTGAGCAAGTCTTTATGATTCTAACATTTACTTCAATTTTGATGGCTTGTGATTGATGATGAAGTTTAATTGAAGCATGACCTGTGATTAGCCTAAGTTGGTGTTGGTATGATGTTGAATTAAAATGTCTTGACAATGTGATTGTGAGATTATGTTTAAGATGAAATTATATAAGGTTGGTCATGAAGTACCCATGTGCCTTATTATGACATGAAGATGATGTTATGCTAATCTCACCTATGAGGGTTGCCATAAAAAGGTATTCTCATTCAATTATATTCCTAATGAGCTAATGACAATGAGTATACAAGGTATTAGACCCTATGACCTAAACTAAGCATATGATTTATAAATAAAGACATTTCAAAAGGGACTCTAGCTTAACACCGAGTGATCTTGTAGATGAGGGGTGACGCCTTCCCAATGAGGGAAGGTAGGGTTAACCATAGTCATCACGGGGTGGATAGACTCATAGTCCAAAAAGGTCATAAAGTGATGTTTCCATGACAGCCCCCAAGCTCCATAAACTATATTTCCACCATAGGAATACTAGTTATTGGATCCACCTAGATGCTATGTTTGTACTACTTTGTACGGTAAACCACCTGCCATCGGTGTAAGATTTTACAACACCGAATTCCACACTTAGATCTTGTAGTCTATGTCGGTTAAGGCCAGTGTTCCCGAAATTAAAATGAAGTAATGGACTATACACTAACTAGGGTGACATGAGAGGTTTGAGTTAGCCTGGGTAGGAGTGTGGGACTCTACCTATGCCTTGCACTAGTTTGCCTTGAGGGGATCCTTAGGAGGTTCTTCTTGTGGTCATATAATGTATATGCTATGAATATGATGACTTTACATGTTGATGATTCTATATGTTGTTTGTTTCATTTATGGACATGCTATTGGTCTATATTTCTAAATGTGATTATGATTACTCTTGATGCTATGTTATGTGAAGTTAGGCATTGCTTATGGTCCTTTATTTGGTTTACTTGATTGAGTAATGTTTTGGGGCTTTACTTGATCATTGCACTTGTAGGCTTAATGATGGGTTGTGGTAAGGGTCTTGATTAAGTTATGATATTATGAACTCTTATATGTATCAACTTGTCTATATTTGATGATGTTGGTCTTGTGTTGTATATGACCTTTACTTAAGAGTTATGTGTTAATTGGTTTATATGGGTTCTTGGATGTGCATAAGGTTTTTCAAAGTAAATTAGCATGTTTTGAACAAATGTCCTCTTTAGCATGATTTTACTTGTTTATGTGTATATATTCATACTTAGTACAAATGTCTACTAACCCCATGTTTATGTTTACTATAAATTGTAGGATCCGGCCGTTGAGCTTAGTTGAAGGCCATTGGAGACTACTTGAACATTTTCCATGTGTTTCGGTAGGTCCTCACATTCCGAGGGCAATGCCATTATCAAAACACTAATATTATTTCTATGTTCTTTCCTTTTCATTAGAGACGTTTGTTGTAATAGCCTATATGTGGCTTCTATCATTGATGTATGGGTTATGCCCAATTGTTATACTCTTGTTTAGATGTTTATTCTATGAGACATCTGTTTTAAGACAATATCGTATCTTATATATATATGTGTGTGTGTGTGTGTATGTGTGTGTGCGCAATAAAAGTAGAAGACTATGTAATCTTCCTATACGAAGAGTCTACGTATAGTCGATATAAATATTATGTGTATGTAAAGGTTTATGTAAACCTCAATGTAGAAGTTAACGAAAAGTTTTAAATTTTCTGCATTTTTAACCTATGAATGTAATAATGTAAGCTAAGAGGCTATTCTTAGTCCACAAAGAGGACGACCACACTAGTTACGTCTAGGGGGTGCTCCCCGGATATGACATTAGAATGCACAAGTTCATGACAAGTTGTAGCCCTCCATGATTTTTCTACCGAATTTCTTGTCTTGCTTCCCCGAAATACATCCTTCACACAAGTAAAGTTCATTGATTTTTGGAAAACCAATAAACATATATTTTTTAACCAAAAGTTTCAACCCATTAACATTAAATGCCCATAACGTAAAAGCAACATATTAGTCTCATTCTTTCATTTGACAACTAAGGAAATATTTTCAACAACTGAAATATCAAGGGGAAATATTTTCTTTTAGTCATAGATACATGAGATATGGTGTCACACCTCGAGCTACCCCCGAGACGCGGACACGGGACCTAGGACCACAAGTGATCCCAAGCTAACCCTGCTGGCATGATCATGAGCATACTAAAGATAATAAACTCATGCAGAAGTTAAATCATAATAAAGATGACAAGATGGGGAATACTTATATGCTTAAACTGATCAGTTTAATACAAAGAAGTTATTAACTCAATACTAAGTTGAAACTAACTATGTCTGTAAATAGCCTCTAACTGACTAAAAATGATGGGACAAGCCTCAGCTAAGTCTAGCAAAAAGTTAAGCCAAAGGACTAAAATACTGAAATGAACTCATGACTGTTGTCCTTGGAGAATGAAGACTCACCACTGAATTTATTGAACTCGATATCGGGAATCGATGTAAGCGTGATCTGGATGTTGAGAATATGAACCTACATAACGAGAAGATGCAGCGCACGTATGCGTCAGTACCTGAAAGGTACTGAGCATGCAGGATAGAGTAAAGTTGAAATAAAACATCGTTGAACAAGCACAAAAGCAAGTATAATGTTCTGGACATAATTTATTGAAATCTGAGTTAACTTGATGCAATGGACAAAATTCATAACATGCTGAGACTGAATACTAACTGAAATGTAAGTATGTTCAATGCAATAGAGATTGAATGAACTGTGAGAGCTACTAATAACCGATAATAAAATCATATGAACTAAATGTGGAGTCTGATGTATACGCCCCATCGAGGGGACCCAACATACCTTGCTAGAGGTATGAAGATATGCTAGTGTGATCACTAAACTGATTCCCATAGAGGGGACTAAAACCTACTTGGCTAGTAGTTCTGGGACTATTTGGGTATGTTTAACCTAGTCCAACTCGGTATCATGATACTCCCAATGAATTAAGTGGCTAACATATTGTGACTGTATTCTGTAACTACTGGATAGCTCAAAACTGAACATGCAAACTGAGAATGCAACAATTAATATGATAATGATGCATTAATAACTAATGCATAACTGAATAACTGAAACATCTGACCTTCCATGTGTAATTCAAGAACTAAAGAAAATACATAGTTAGGGTTCTTAAATTCATATGATAATATGAGTAATAACATGGCAATCTGATTTGGAACATATAACTAAGTAATTCATCATATTCTGTTGAAGTTCTAGACACCCTAGGTCTAATCATGATAAGGGAATCAAGAATCGGACTGAAAATTAGGGACCCAATGGGTAAAAGGAACCCACTAGAGAAACTCGATATACTTGGTAATGAAATCCACGGAGAAATATTTAGATTTTGGGGCTGGAACTGATGGAACTTTGTTGTATTCTTGAACTAGGGTTCTTGACCTTTTTATCCACTCTTGCTTCTAATTTTCTAAGTTTTGATTTATGATTTTGACTTAGGTAAGTTCTTGTTACGTTTCTAGGCTTAAAAGACTAAAATCTCATGATTTAGGTCTTAAACGACGTATATTAGGGGTTAAATGAACTAGGAAACACCGAAGACCCTTGAAAATTTTATTGTCGGACCAATCAACGACCTTGACTGACGGGTTTAATTGACGGTCCATAATTTGGTTCTACTCGACAGGTATTCACTAAAATGGGGATAACATTTTACTCGAAGGTCGGATTTTAGCACACTTTGTGTCTGTGGAAACACAATTCAATTATCTATCATATCATAGGTCATGGGACACTTAATTCATTTTGTGATAAAAATTATGACCAGTTGAAGTTGACCGTATGAGAAATCCCACCTAACTAACTGCTGAACATCACCTATGACCAGACCTACGGACCGTAGAACAAATAACGACCTGTTTTGGTTATCCGTAGTTCATGTCAAAGGTTGGATAACTTTGAGTCTCAATCGACGTACACAGACCACGGACGGTCTGACGTACAAACCGTAGGTCTGTCCGTGGTTTGACACTTCATCGATTTTCAAGGCTGCGTTTTGGGAGAGATTCAGTGGCAAACGATGGATGCACAGTACGGGCGATAGATCATACTAGGCTCCATTGATAGTGACCGTCGCTTACACCTACAAATTTTTGAAAGACTGTTTTCAGGTATGTTTTGGATACGGGGCGTTACATATTGTGTGTCCTAATTTCTTATCTTTAGTATCACATGCTTGATCATCAAACACAATTGATTATCCACTAATCATCAATTGTCCAACAATTAAAAGGTTGTGAGCAAAAGTGTGAACATATTGCACGTCACATAAAAGTTTCACATTACCTTGGACAGTTTTAATATCAACAATACATTTCCCTTCAACGTACACTTTTTTGTCATCTCTAGTCGCATCTCATTTTTATGTAACTCATCAAGATCTCTAAATAGGGACTTCAAACTTGACATGTGAATAGAGCATCTACTATCAAAGAACCACACAACATTAGCACTTTCAGTTAGTGGGGAATGAGCCATAAATAAATTACTTTCTTCGTCCACATTTTGAGTGAAATTGTCTTCCTTCTTCTCGTCTTTCTACTTCGTCCAACAATCAACTTCTTTATGGCTAAATTTCTTGAAGCGTTGACATAGAATTGTGATTTTGCATTGATGTGATTCACCAACCTAGTTTTAACCTCTACAACCACCATGACCTCTTCCATGAATATTCCCTCTGCCATGTCCTCTATCTATTGAGTATTTTTGTTTTTCCCTTGTAAGAAAACTCACTCTTTACCTGGAATGCTTTTTCTTGAACTTTCTCATGGGACGTATTTAGCCTATATTCATGAGATATCAAGAAACTCATTTATTCATCAAAAGAATGATAGTTCCTTAGATTCCTCAATTGCACTAACAACATGCTCAAATTTGGTGGTTCTCAATACTTTAGACACAACCATTTTACTATCACTGTTTTCACGATATGACCTTATCCTATTAACAAAAGCAGATGTTATAGAAAAATAATCTTGCACAGATTCATTTTGATTCATCAACAATGTTTTTAAATCACGTAGGAGATTTTGTAATTTGACAATAATTACCTTGTCATCACTAAAGTATTCTTGTTCGAGGATCTCCCATTCCTGTTTAGAGGTCTCCAATGTTGATATGCGAGGAAAAATATCATCATAATGAGTTTACTGAATCATGAAAAGAGGTTTCGAGTATCTTTTTCGATGTTCTCTCAGTTTGTTTGCATTCCCTTTCGTAATTCCAGTTTCAACTATATTCCATAGTTCTTGAAACTTGAAAAGAGATTTCATCTCAAAACTCCAAAATTGATAATTCTCCCCTCTGGAAATTGGAATCATGGGCTACTACGATGTTGTTGTGTCGTTCCCTACCATATGATTTTTTTTTGCTTTCTTCAAAAAAGATCTCACAATATTTAACTATTTTTTTCTGTTACTTTACCAATATCCCTTATTGATAAAAAGATGGATTCTAACATGGATTTAAGCTCTAATACAATTTTTTTGGCACAATAAATAAATAAAGATAATATAATAAGAACAAAAGCATATAGAAACTTGATAATTTCTTATTTCTCTGAAAATTAGTGTACTAGATTTTAAATAGCACTTGAAAAAACAACAAACTAAGAGAGAAAATGGGGCACTATCTGATGACCTGCCAATTTATTAGCTGCATTTAATTAAAGACTCGTAATCCTAATAAACTGCATGCGTAAAAGGCTCCTAAAAGTACGGTATAATGCACAAGTACCCCCTCAACCGATGTCCGAAATCTCAGATACACACTTATACTATACTAAGGTCCTATTACCCCACCTGAATTTATTTCATTGAACATTTTCTACCCCTTTTTGGCCTACGTGGCACTATCTTGAGGGCCCAACGATGGTTGACTCTTTTTTTCAAGCTTGTTCCAGGTAGGTCAAAAAGGGATAGAAAATTACTTACAAACTAAGTTCAAGGGGATAATAGGATCTTAGTATAGTATAAGTGTGTCTCTGCGATTTCCGGCATAGGTTGAGGGGGTACTTGTGCATTGTCCTTGAAAATACTGACAATAACTTAGTGACTTTTCAATCAGTCAAATAACATAAACATGACCTTAACTTGGTGTCAGCTGACAACTATGACTTTTAACTCTGTGTATGCATAAGTAGACACTTAAACTTGTATAAAATTAAACAAATAGAGGCATTCCTCCTACATGACACGCTACATGACAATTTTGTGTTCTATGTGATGTCATATGTGTATTATGTCATATAGGATATGTGTGTGTACTTGTTCTATTTTATACAAGTTTAAGTGTCTATTTGTGCACACTAAAAGTTGGAGGGCATTATTGTTCGTCGAAGCCAAGTTAAGTGTCATGTTTATGTATTATGTCATTTAAATTTGTTTGCATATATTTTCGGAAACCTACGTTTTCTCATGGCTAATTATATGTTTGCTTTATCTCGAGATAAAAATCTAAGGGCGTCAAAGTAGTAATCATACCAATACATTTTCAAGACAATAACGACCCTACTACGTAAAATATACTTTATAATAAAATCAGATAAAAATATTTTTCGTAATATCTAGGTATGTTACAGACACAATTTAATATGTGTTGTAATAGGACCTTGTTAGTATCGAATCCACACACACACACTTGATGATTGAAGAACACAATAACTTTTAAGAGAAAGAGATGAGAGATCTAGAGAGAGAAAGAGAGAAAAAAATATTTCATGGTAACACCCCATGAGTAAACTTTCACGGCAGTGGGTATATATATTAACATTCATAGTATTTTTGGTTACAGAGAATAAATGGAGAATAAATAGTACAGCCTAAAATTTGGAGACTGATTCAGTACATCAAATGTTAAATAAGGCTTCATAACCTAACAATTCTCCCACTTGGAGACTGATTCAGTCATCCAAAATATAAATTCTCAAAAAAAATCTCTTCATCATCAACATATTTACCGCACTGCACAACATCTATAGCAACAACTGCAGAAGACCAACCGAGATTTTGCATAACTCTAGTTTCCCAACATCAACACATTTCGTCAACATGTCTGTCGGGTTCTTTGCACCCTCTATATTCTCCAAGCACATATCACCATCCTCCACTGCCCAGCGAGTGAAATGGTACCACATTCTGAGGTGCTTTGTCTTCGAATGATTGACCGGATTTTTCACCAACTGTATGGCACTCTGGATATCTGAGTAAAGAATCTTCACGCTCTACTTCTTGCCCAATTCCTCCAGATAATCTGCTAGCCATATCATCTCTTTCCCAGCTTCAACTATTTCCACATACTCAGCTTCAGTAGATGAAAGAGAAACACACTTCTGAAGATGGACATCCAACTCACTGTTGTTCCAGCTATGGTATAAATGTACCCAGATGTACTCTTGCTCGAGTCCACATCCCCAACAAGATCAGCATCAACAAAACCCTATAGAGTCACCTTGCCTTTACAAAAATAAAGTGAAGTACTGGATGTACCTCTCAAATATCTCAGAAGCCACTTCACAGCTTCTTAATGCTCTTTCCCCGGGTTTGCCATGTACCTGCTAACAACTCCCACTGCATGTGCTATGTCAGGTCTAGTGCAAACCATAGCATACATCAAACTCCCAACTGCTGAAGCATATGGAACAAGTGCCATATGCTCATGCTCCTCGGCTTTCTTGGGTGACTGCTCCTTTGACAATTTAAAGTGATTTTCCCATGGAGTAATCCTGGGTTTAGCATGATTAACCCTGAATCTTCTCAACATCTTCTCAACGTACAACTTCTAAGAAAGAATTAAAGTACCGCAGATCTATCCAGAGAAATCTTCATCCCCAAAATCTACTTCGCTGGACCCAAATCTTTAATCTCAAACGCTGCAGACAACCTTGTCTTCAGATTGTTAATCTCCCTTATACTAGATCATGTAATCAACATATCATCCACATAAAACACTAGAAAGACATATGAATATATGTATTTCTTAAAGTAACAACAAGGATCCTTTTCAGCTTTGCAGAATCCACTCTTGGTCATGAAGGAGTCAAACTTCTTGTACCACTGCCTTGGTGCTTGTTTTAGTCCATACAAGGTCTTGGTAAGCTTGCACACCATTTGTTCCTTGCCTGGAACCAAAAATCCTTACGGTTGGTGCATATAGATCTCTTTGGCCCGATCTTCATGTAAAAATGTTGTTTTAACATCCATTTGCTCTAGATGCAAATTCTCCGATGCAACAATACTCAACAGAATTCGAATAGAGGTTAACTTCACAACAGGAGAAAATATTTCAGCATAATCAATACCTTTTCTTTGTGAATATCCTTTAACCACTAAATGAGCCTTAAACCTTCTTTTGCCATCTGGTTCAGTCTTGATTCTGAATACTTACTTGTTCAGCAAAACTCTCTTCCCTGCAAATAATTCATTCAACACCCATGTGTCGTTCTTCTCAAGTGACCTTATCGCATCATCCATGGCTTGCTCCCACTTGATCGAATCCTTCACCTGTAGGACCTCATCAAAAGACTCTGGTTCCCCCTCATCAGTCATCAATAGATAGTGTAATGAAGGTGAATACCTATCTGGTGCCCTTATGGTTCTGTGATGATCTCCTTAACACCTGCTCATGTGTAACTTGCTCCACTTCAAATTCTTCAGTAGGATTTGGTTGAGTATCTTCTTCGACATATCTGGGGTTACTCTTCTCCAACTCAACCTCAACTCTCACTTGCTTTGTAATCTCTTGAACCTTCTGGTCTCTGTCCTTGTACAGGACAGACTAATCAAATGTCACGTCATAATGTCTCAGGATCTTTCTGTTCTTGTCATCCCAAAACATGTAACTAAAAAAATCAGAACCATATCCTATGAAGTAACACTTCACAACCTTGGCATCAATCTTGTCTCTCTCTTCTGGATCAACATGAACATAAGTAGTGCAACCAAAAGTCCTCAAGTGTGAGTACTTGAGTTCTTTTCCTGTCCACACCTCCTCTGGAATATTGAACCCTAAAGGAACTGATGGTCCCCTGTTGATAAAGTATACAGATTGTGCTCACAACATCTGCCCAAAATGTTTTAGGCATCCCACAATGTATCCTCATACTCCTTGCACGCTTATTCAATGTTCTGTTCATTCTCTCAGCAATTCCATTCTGCCCATTCTGCCTTGCCTTACCAAGAATTGTTCTCATCAATCTGATTCCCTCAGCTGCACAGAATGCCTTGAACTCTAATTTTTCATACTCTCCTCCATTATCAGACATTCGACATGTGACTTTCAAATCGGTCTGATTCTCAACTTCAGCTTTCCACTTCTTGAAAGTTGCAAACACATCTAACTTATGCTTCAAGAAGTAAACCCATACCTTCCTGCTGGAATCATCAATTAAGGTAACATAGAATATGGATCCTCCAAGTGATGATACTGGAGATGGTGCCCAAACATCTGTATGGACCATTTCCAACCGCACTTTCTTTGGATCTCTAGGAGTCTTTGTGAAGCTTACTATTTTCTGTTTCCAAAATGCAGCTTTCACAAAGACCCATATAAACAGACTGCAGACCCTCTAATGCTCCTTTTCCAACCAACATCTTCATTCCTTTAGCACTCATGTGTCCAAGTCTGTTGTGCCACATACATGAACCGGAAGCACCTTCAGCAACAACGGCCATATTAATACACCCTATAGTGGTGTAAAAGGTTCCAGATTTGGTGCCACGAGCTATTACCGTAGCACCTTTCACAATCTTCCACGAACCTTTCCCAAACTCTGCTGCATATCCCGTGCTATCCAACTGACCAACAGAGATCAGATTTTTCTTGAGCCTAGGAATATATCTGACATCCTCCAATGTCCACTGGTTTCCCGAGGTGGTCTTTATGAAAACATCCCCCTTTCCTTCAATCTCTAAGGCTTTATTGTCAGCAAGATACACCTTTTCAAAATTTCCAGATTTGAAATTTTTGAATAACTCCTTGCTTGGAGACGAATGGAAAGATGTACCAGAATCCAAATCGTCAAAGCAAGAAAAGACGCCAGGTAACGCTACGTGTTCCCACACCCGAACGTGATCGAAGAAAGACTACATTAGCAATTTTTGTGAATTTTATTCATCAGAAAGATGCTATTATAGCATTTAATATGATCAAAAATATGAAAAAGAGGGGAATGCCTATATATACAGTTCACGATAATTTCATCACTACTATGGATTTCTCACATGCTATGGTTGAGAGTTACATCGAAATCTTATTAAATAGCCCCCACCCAATGGAATATATTAACTCATTCCTTACGATAAATCTCTTTGATGATGATTCAACCGGGCTGTTCACACTAAGGATTAGAGCATCCCCAATGTCCTCTGCTGAATTTACAAAATCATTGTCATCTCCAGATTTCTAATTCTGTTTCTACTTTGGCTTTGTAGTGCTCGTTCGAAAGTGCCATTTTTCTCCACCGTTCCAACAAATCAAGTTTGATATGTTTGGAGATTTTCCTCGATTCTTTGATTTGATCGACCATGTTGATTTTGGCCTTTCGTCTTACTTCTCCCCCTTCGATCAACGCTGAGAGCACTGCTCGATGAATCTCCCACTTCTCATTTTTGTGAATACTTTCGCTAAGGAAAACATCACGAATTTCATCAAACTTTTGTTTCTCAGATCCACGGGAACTTCTAATTGCAACAACAACAACATTCTAAGACCCGGGTAGAGATGACATCAAAATCAACGCCTTAATTTCATCTTCAAAATTAATATCCACATAATTGAGTTGACTCACAATCATATTGAACTCATTTATATGATCAGAAAAATCCATTCTTAGACATCTGTAAATTGAACAATCTACGTATATAATATACCTTTTTCATCGCCGATGGTTTTTCATACATGTTTGACAGTGCCTTCAACAGATCGGACGTAGTCTTCTCCTTCACAATGTTGAACGCCACGTTTCTTGACAAAGTCAACAGGATCAAACCTAGAGCCTCACGATCCTTGAGCTTCCAATTCTCCCCCGTCATGGATTCTGGCTTTACTCAGGTCAACGGTTCGTGAAGATCTTTTAGGTATAGATAATCTTCGATTTTCATCTTGAAGAAACTAAAATCGGATGCATCAAACTTCTTGATTCTAAGCTTCGAACTATCCATCTTCAGTGATCGTGTCGAATCTCCTTAGCTATGGTACCAGTTGTTAGGATCGAATCCACACACACACACTTGATATATGAAGAATACAAGAACTTTCAAGAGAAAGAGATCATCCAGAACCATAAGGGAACCAGATAGGATATGTGTGTGTACTTGTTCTATTTTATACAAGTTTAAGTGTCTATTTGTGCACACTAAAAGTTGGAGGGCATTGTTGTTCGTCAAAGCCAAGTTAAGTGTCATGTTTATGTATTATGTCATTTAAATTTGTTTGCATATATTTTCGGAAACCTACGTTTTCTCATGGCTAATTATATGTTTGCTTTATCTCGAGCTAAAAATCTAAGGGCGTCAAAGTAGTAATCATACCAATACATTTTCAAGACAATAACGACCCTACTACGTAAAATATACTTTATAATAAAATCAGATAAAAATATTTTTCGTAATATCTAGGTATGTTACAGACACAATTTAATATGTGTTGTAATAGGACCTTGTTAGTATCGAATCCACACACACACACTTGATGATTGAAGAACACAATAACTTTTAAGAGAAAGAGATGAGAGATCTAGAGAGAGAAAGAGAGAAAAAAATATTTCATGGTAACACCCCATGAGTAAACTTCCACGGCAGTGGGTATATATATTAACATTCATAGTATTTTTGGTTACAGAGAATAAATGGATAATAAATAGTACAGCCTAAAATTTGGAGACTGATTCAGTACATCAAATGTTAAATAAGGCTTCATAACCTAACAATTCTCCCACTTGGAGACTGATTCAGTCATCAATAATATATATTCTCAAAAAAAATCTCTTCATCATCAACATATTTACCGCACTGCACAACATCTATAGCAACAACTGCAGAAGATCAACCGAGATTTTGCATAACTCTAGTTTCCCAACATCAACACATTTCGTCAACATGTCTGTCGGGTTCTTTGCACCCTCTATATTCTCCAAGCACATATCACCATCCTCCACTGCCCTGCGAGTGAAATGGTATCACATTCTAAGGTGCTTTGTCTTCGAATGATTGACCGGATTTTTCACCAACTATATGGCACTCTGGATATCTGAGTAAAGAATCTTCACGCTCTACTTCTTGCCCAATTCCTCCAGATAATCTGCTAGCCATATCAGCTCTTTCCCAGCTTCAACTATTGCCACATACTCAGCTTCAGTAGATGAAAGAGAAACACACTTCTGAAGATGGACATCCAACTCACTGTTGTTCCAGCTATGGTATAAATGTACCCAGATGTACTCTTGCTCGAGTCCACATCCCCAACAAGATCAGCATCAACAAAACCCTATAGAGTCACCTTGCCTTTACCAAAATAAAGTGAAGTACTGGATGTACCTCTCAAATATCTCAGAAGCCACTTCACATCTTCTTAATGCTCTTTCCCCAGGTTTGCCACGTACCTGCTAACAACTCCCACTGCATGTGCTATGTCAGGTCTAGTGCAAACCATAGCATACATCAAACTCCCAACTGCTGAAGCATATGGAACAACTGCCATATGCTCATGCTCCTCGGCTGTCTTAAGTGACTGCTCCTTTGACAATTTAAAGTGATTTTCCCATGGAGTAATCCTGGGTTTAGCATGATTAACCCTGAATCTTCTCAACATCTTCTCAACGTACAACTTCTAAGACAGAATTAAAGTACCAGCAGATCTATCCAGAGAAATCTTCATCCCCAAAATCTACTTCGCTGGACCCAAATCTTTAATCTCAAACGCTGCAGACAACCTTGTCTTCAGATTGTTAATCTCCGTTATACTAGATCATGTAATCAACATATCATCCACATACAACACTAGAAAGACATATGAACCAATGTATTTCTTAAAGTAACAACAAGGATCCTTTTCAGCTTTGCAGAATCCACTCTTGGTCATGAAGGAGTCAAACTTCTTGTACCACTGCCTTGGTGCTTGTTTTAGTCCATACAAGGTCTTGGTAAGCTTGCACACCATTTGTTCCTTGCCTGGAACCAAAAATCCTTCCGGTTGGTGCATATAGATCTCTTTGGCCCGATCTGCATGTAAAAATGCTGTTTTAACATCCATTTGCTCTAGATGCAAATTCTCCGACGCAACAATACTCAACAGAATTCGAATAGAGGTTAACTTCACAACAGGAGAAAATATTTCAGCATAATCAATACCTTTTCTTTGTGAATATCCTTTAACCACTAAATGAGCCTTAAACCTTCTTTTGCCATCTGGTTCAGTCTTGATTCTGAAGACTTACTTGTTCAGCAAAACTCTCTTCCCTGCAAATAATTCATTCAACACCCATGTGTCGTTCTTCTCAAGTGACCTTATCGCATCATCCATGGCTTGCTCCCACTTGATCGAATCCTTCACCTGTAGGACCTCATCAAAAGACTCTGGTTCCCCCTCATCAATCAGCAATAGATAGTGTAATGAAGGTGAATACCTATCTGGTGCCCTTATGGTTCTGGATGATCTCCTTAACACCTGCTCATGTGTAACTTGCTCCACTTCAAATTCTTCAGTAGGATTTGGTTGAGTATCTGCTTCGACATATCTGGGGTTACTCTTCTCCAACTCAACCTCAACTCTCACTTGCTTTGTAATCTCTTGAACCTTCTGGTCTCTGTCCTTGTACAGGACAGACTAATCAAATGTCACGTCACAATGTCTCAGGATCTTTCTGTTCTTGTCATCCCAAAACATGTAACTAAACAAATCAGAACCATATCCTATGAAGTAACACTTCACAACCTTGGCATAAAGCTTGTCTCTCTCTTCTGGATCAACATGAACATAAGTAGTGCAACCAAAAGTCCTCAAGTGTGAGTAGTTGAGTTCTTTTCCTGTCCACACCTCCTCTGGAATCTTGAACCCTAAAGGAACTGATGGTCCCCTGTTGATAAAGTATACAGATTGTGCTCACAACATCTGCCCAAAATGTTTTAGGCATCCCACAATGTATCCTCATACTTCTTGCACGCTTATTCAATGTTCTGTTCATTCTCTCAGCAATTCCATTCTGCCCATTCTGCCTTGCCTTACCAAGAATTGTTCTCATCAATCTGATTCCCTCAGCTGCACAGAATGCTTTGAACTCTAATTTTTCATACTCTCCTCCATTATCAGACATTAGACATTTGACTTTCAAATCGGTCTGATTCTCAACTTCAGCTTTCCACTTCTTGAAAGTTGCAAACACATCTAACTTATGCTTCAAGAAGTAAACCCATACCTTCCTGCTGGAATCATCAATGAAGGTAACATAGAATGTGGATCCTCCAAGTGATGATACTGGAGATGGTGCCCAAACATCTGTATGGACCATTTCCAACCGCACTTTCTTTGGATCTCTAGGAGTCTTTGTGAAGCTTACTATTTTCTGTTTCCAAAACGCAGCTCTCACAAAGACCCATATAAACAGACTTCAGACCCTCTAATGCTCCTTTTCCAACCAACATCTTCATTCCTTTAGCACTCATGTGTCCAAGTCTGTTGTGCCACATACATGAACCGGAAGCACCTTCAGCAACAACGGCCATATTAATACACCCTATAGTGGTGTAAAAGGTTCCAAATTTGGTGCCACGAGCTATTATCGTAGCACCTTTCACAATCTTCCACGAACCTTTCCCAAACTCTGCTGCATATCCCGTGCTATCCAACTGACCAACAGAGATCAGATTTTTCTTGAGCCTAGGAATATATCTGACATCCTCCAATGTCCACTGGTTTCCCGAGGTGGTCTTTATGAAAACATCCCCCTTTCCTTCAATCTCTAAGGCTTTATTGTCAGCAAGATACACCTTTTCAAAATTTCCAGATTTGAAATTTTTTAATAACTCCTTGCTTGGAGACGAATGGAAAGATGTACCAGAATCCAAATCGTCAAATCAAGAAAAGACGCCAGGTAACGCTACGTGTTCCCACACCCGAACGTGATCGAAGAAAGACTACATTAGCAATTTTTGTGAATTTTATTCATCAGAAAGATGCTATTATAGCATTTAATATGATCAAAAATATGAAAAAGAGGGGAATGCCTATATATACAGTTCACGATATTTCATCACTACTATGGATTTCTCACATGCTATGGTTAAGAGTTACATCGAAATTTATTAAATAGCCCCTCCCCAATGGAATATATTAACTCATTCCTTACGATAAATCTCTTTGATGATGATTCAACCGGGCTGTTCACACTAAGGATTAGAGCATCCCCAATGTCCTCTGCTGAATTTACAAAATCATTGTCATCTCCAGATTTCTAATTCTGTTTCTTCTTTGGCTTTGTAGTGCTCGTCCGAAAGTGCCATTTTTCTCCACCGTTCCAACAAATCAAGTTTGATCTGTTTGGAGATTTTCCTCGATTCTTTGATTTGATCGACCATGTTGATTTTGGCCTTTCGTCTTACTTCTCCCCCTTCGATCAACGCTGAGAGCACTGCTCGATGAATCTCCCACTTCTCATTTTTGTGAATACTTTCGCTAAGGAAAACATCACGAATTTCATCAAACTTTTGTTTCTCAGATCCACGGGAACTTCTAATTGCAACAACAACAGCATTCTAAGACCCGGGTAGAGATGACATCAAAATCAACGCCTTAATTTCATCTTCAAAATTAATATCCACATAATTGAGTTGACTCACAATCATATTGAACTCATTTATATGATCAGAAAAATCCATTCTTAGACATCTGTAAATTGAACAATCTACGTATATAATATACCTTTTTCATCGCTGATGGTTTTTCATACATGTTTGACAGTGCCTTCAACAGATCGGACGTAGTCTTCTCCTTCACAATGTTGAACGCCACGTTTCTTGACAAAGTCAACAGGATCAACCCTAGAGCCTGACGATCCTTGAGCTTACAATTCTCCTCCTTCATGGATTCTGGCTTTACTCAGGTCAACGGTTCGTGAAGATCTTTTAGGTATAGATAATCTTCGATTTTTATCTTGAAGAAACTGAAATCGGATGCATCAAACTTCTTGATTCCAAGCTTCGAACTATCCATCTTCAGTGATCGTGTCGAATCTCCTTAGCTATAATACCAGTTGTTAGGATCAAATCCACACACACACACTTGATATATGAAGAATACAAGAACTTTCAAGAGAAAGAGATGAGAGATCTAGAGAGAGAAAGAGAGAAACAAATATTTCGTGGTAACACTCCGTGAGTAAACTTCCACGGCGGTGGGTATATATATTAATAATTCAGAGTGTTTTTTGTTAATATATGACAGTGAATCAAATATTAATCAGGCTTCACAACCTAACATACCTAAAACCGTTGCCAGAGTGCTACAGTGATAATTTTGCAACTGTCTCATCTACTCACGTTACCATAGCTCTATTGCAAAAGTTAATGTCACGGTTCCTAAAAGCGTTGCGATAGGAACCTCTATTGCAACAGTTTTTCATCTTTCTATAGGCACTATAATATTTACCAGTTGTAACGGTTTACAATTGTTGCATAAGGGGGCTGTGGGAACTGTTAGCAACCGTTGCGATAGAGTATGTTGCAATAGATTGTTCTTATGGAAACAAACTTTTTATATATTATGGCAACGATTTGAATTGATATTGCAACATTTTGATTTTGAATTGCAACAAATCTATATAAATGTAAAGTTTTTCCAAACCTGTTGCAATAGTTCAGGTTTCCTGAGCATAATATATATATATATATATATATATCAAAAACACCAATTCATAAGAAATTCTCTAAAATCAAATCACATAAAAAATGACTAATTATATATAGCCGATTCACATATATAATTCAAAATATCCTAGTAATCACAATATGCATAACCGTAAAATACGTATACCAAAATTAATTTTCAATAGTTTGCACATGTTCCATACTAATATAAACTAAATGAATATATTGTAGCTTAACAAAATTTCAAAGTGTCATGAAGCAAAGAGTCAAGATAAAGCAATAGGTTTCTACATGTTTCAATCAATTAGATCAAGTAGGTCTTCAACACTGCTTTCGTCATCCCCTTGGTTATCTTCTCCACCTATAAAAGTTTAGAAAAACAAAAGATTATTGAGAGAAAATGTCGAAGAAAATGAAAATGTTTGATTCATCTACTCAATCAACTGTGCATAAAGAAAAAAAGAAAAAACAAAGGAATGGCAGGCAAGCTTAGCCAATTATCCATGCAATTGATATTGAAAGCAGGACTACAAGGAGCAATCTAAATTTACGCTCATCAGAGAATTCATACAAACAAACAGCAAAATCACAGAGCTAGGACCAACAATCTCTTTGCACAAAAAGACAAGTAACACATCAATAAATGCTTGATTTAAACCATAGTCATGTAAATCAAATAACTATTGTAACTGTCTTTCCAATGAATCTTAAGAAAAAGGTGTTTGATAAGAAACCTAACTAGCAAATGGTGCAGGCCAGATTGGAAAAATAGGACAACTAATATAACTATAATGAAAAGAACATCCGTAATTATCTTGTTTCTAGATGGGGATGAAGAAGATGAGTTTAGTTCCTTGTGAAAAATTTAAACTTCAACCAAGTGAAGGAACAAATCATCTCAAAAACACATTCTAAAATATACCAGGCTTCGGACAAATAATTTTAGAACATTTAGACATGGATGTGGTCATCCCGGTTGGTACTATTCTGCTTTAGACAAAGTTGTAAAGTAGGTTGTTGCTGTAATATATTCTAGTTTTCATTTTAATTTAGAGTTTTATCGTATGATATTTTCTCATCCATTATAGTCCTATTTTCTGAGGGATTTTCAGTATAACTTTGTGTAGTGTTCAACTAAAGAAAACATTCAGCTTCTATTTGGAGGATATGGGGAGGAATCTTTATAAGTTTTGAATGTTTGATTATTACGTGAATGAATGTTGAAGAATTGGAACAGTTTATGGTTGTACCATGTTCCAGCTTATTCTATAAGAAAATATTAAAGAAGTTGAATATGAGGGAGCTCTAGTTATTACCTGTGAGATTAATCCTAGGACAGGGATGGACCAATACTTATTGAGTTTATAATTTAAAGGGCATCACATAAATTTTTGTTTCAGTCACCGGATAGCACTTTCAACTTGTATTATCCAGACGAAAAGAAATCATCTGCCACTAGTGTATTAACAGGGTATAACGTTTTATCGAATATGACGAAAACATATGAGTAGAATATGTAAACCACATTCCTGTCTTATAACTCAACTTCATCAAATGAACAAGTCAACTCCAAAACACATTCAAAAATTAGTTTAGTGATAGAGAAAATAACAAGAGACAGTGAAATCAAACAAAAAATGCGAAAGGCAGAAACTTTACATATCTTCGTTCCCACATAGTCACCATTACACAGAAAAACAATACTATAACAATCCATTTATATAAATAATCACTTTTGACTTATCGTCCATATGTAATGTGCCAAAAGTGCAAACTTTTTACTGTTAAGTAACTTTTAGTAAGTCAAACAATTTAACCAGCAAGCCTATTAGTCCTTGGCACAAACTTTTTACTATTTCTTTGCTTGCTGTAAAATACAAGTTGTATCGAGCAATCTTAAATGGCTCAGATTGGAACTGTTTTTCTTTTAGTGGGCGCAGGGATGGTTGGGCGATACAAATGGCTCAAAAATCGGTAATATAGCTTTGATCTGAAACAGGGACACATTAAATAAAAAACATTCAACGGGAATATATAATAAAATAAACACGACACTCAAATATAACAATATTAGCACTGTACCAAAGTATACAACGATATCTAAAGAAAATAATTTTCAAGGGAAGAAATTTTAAAAATAAAATAGGAAGGGACTGAACCTGCACACTTTATTCAAACCCTTCCAATTAACCATAACTAGTCAATTTCAAGCCATGAAAGTTATCAAAGTTTGACAAAAACCAACAAATGACTAGTTTAAAATAGGCCTGCACCGACATGAAGAACCAATATTCCTCCATAGAACAAATCCAAGATAACATTGTGTGATGATGCTCATCTAATATTTCGTAAGTAAGCAGATTGATCATTACTCCCTATGCCAATTCTAATAGCCGACCATCACAAATTATTCAAGGCGTCTTAAATCACACGCACAAAAGTTACAGAGAAGGAATTATGCTTGCAAATTATTTAGCCAACATAGCTTTTGACACTTCAGGTAGGTTTGCGATTCATGGTCTTTCAGATCCGTCAAGTCAAGCGAGGATGATCCTTAATTTGAACTAACAAAAGTTACTAAACCTTCTTGTAAAGACCAACATCAGCATAGATACACACACAAATTGTCTACAAAGTAGCCTTTACAACAACATCTCATCTATATCAGCAATAGGCAAGCCCTTTAGTGCTATATATTTATCGTGTTCAACTGTTGAAAAATTTCACTAACAAATAAGATCCACAATAATTTTCACAATTTATGATGGCACGCAAATGAGATAAAGTTGTACATAAAAAGTGAGTAGAGAACTCAACATTCAACTGGAACAACTATAATTAAAGATGGATGGAATAATTAAGTGAAGAAGAAGGAAAAGAATAAACGACATACCTTGATGATTTTTGCTAGAAGATGGAAGATTCAACGGTTGCATACTCTTCAAAAGTAATTTTAGATTCCTTTTTTCTTTAAGCTAATGCTACAAGCCTACAACAATCGTAAAAATTAAGGAAATCATGGGTTTATGTTGGTCAATTTGCAGGTTTAAGCTTAAAAGGACTTAATCTAAATCAAGTGCTAGTAACACAGTGTAACAAAATCTAAATCAAATATTAGAAACATGGTGGACAACAGTGATAGGTCAATCTAAATCGAGACGAATTTTTAAGAAAAAAGGAAGACTCTATCATTCTTTTTTGGATGATAGAAATTTATTTAACTGTAAATCATTTCATTAACGGTAAAATAGACAATTTATAGTTCAATAATTACTTAATATAGAATGTTATCATTTTTTGGGACTGACTAAAAAGAAAAATAAGTCACATAAATTAGAACAGTACCGTCGAATATTGTACTTCTTTCTTTGTCTCATCTCCTTGTTCTCTCTTCCTTTGTTGTACTCCCCTTTCTTCATGTCAAGGAAGTCATGATGATGAAGTAATGTAGAAAGTAATTAAAGATTTACTTTCTATTACTCGTGTAGGGGTAAAAATCTTCTTTTAAGTCCTTAAATATATCATTTTTATTTGCTTTTACCAACTTACAGTTTGATTATCACAACAATGTTATTTATGCAGGAGAAACAATGCTATCTTTTATTTATCTTGTACCTTAACTAGGGTGACAATTTCCGCCCATATAAGTAAAATGAAACCATTTTGTCCATATTAAATTAAATGGATCACTCATATTTTCTTTTCTTTTTTTAAATGGGTTAATATAGTCTTCAACCTATTTAAGCTCATACAAATATAGATAATATAGGCTAACATGAGAATTCATATTCAAACCATATAAGTTAAATGAAATATATATATATATATATATATATATTTTTTTGTTTTTGAAAAACAAAAAATTACGGATAGATTGGTGGAAAGTGGGGGCTTGGGGGGAGGGGGTAATTTTTTATTTTTTTCCCAAACATATATATAGTTTTTTGGAAAACAAAAAAAAATGAGGGCTAGGTTGGTCGAAGGTGAGGGGGGAGGGGGGAGGGGGGAGGTTGTGCTTGGTGTGGGTTTTATTTATTTTTTTTTTGGAAAAAACACTTTTTTTGTTTATGGAAAACAAAAAAATTAGGGGTCGGTTAGAGGAAGGAGGGGGTGCCGGGGTGAGGGGGTAGATTTATTAATTTTTTTTGAAATTTTTTTGTCTTTGACGAAAAAATTTAGGGATAAGTTGGTGGGAGGGGTAAATTTTTTTTAAAAAAAAAAGTTTATTTAAATGGGTTAGAAACATTTTTCCCAAACAATATCTGAAAAATCTATGTTTGCTCATATTATATTTGGATGGGTTGTAATTTAAACCTTTTTTCTTAATTTATATTTAACCCATCATAATCTGATCCAATCCACCGATTTGTCACCCCTAACATTAACTATCATGGTTATCTGAACCACGCGTAAGCACGAATTAGGGGGAAACTTTGTAGAGATCAAACTCTAACGCATAAAAAAAGAGTGAAAGAAGTGAAGGAATTCCTAGATGTAGCAGCCTCCTAATTATAGATGTGACACGCTTCACACTGATAACTAACTCGGACTCTACAAACACAAATTCATAGACTCCCTAGGACTCTTGAAATCTAAGCTTTGATACCAAGTTTGTCATGCCCCGAGACTACACCCTGGGCGTGGCCGACACTCGATGACCATTGCTGGCCTTGAGCGAACCCTTGGCCTAGCTCACTTAACTCACTGGAAGACAATAATCATAAACTTAACTAAACTGAAGAAAATGTAAATACTGAGAATGTTTTTAATACTGAAACATCAAACATGGCCAAAACTGGCAACCCATGTCTTTATCAATAAGGAATAAGACTAACATATGACTGTTAATTTATGAAGCCTCTAACATTAAGATGGATGTTGGGACAAACCACCACAACATCCTAATAACTTAATTAGAAAGTAAGTAAAATAGTCATCTAGATTGTAAGGGCGTTCACCCCTGACTCTAGAGTGCCCAACTAGATAAACGGCGCGCTGGATGCCGATTCTCATTACTTGCATCTGCATCATGATACGATGAAGGTCAACTGGTATCAGTACATTTAATATATGAGTATGCAAGTTGGAACGCTAAACAACATAGGCTTGATAGAGAAATCTGAAGAACTTACCTGGCTCAACTCAACATACTGGACTCACTTTAATATAAAGCAATTTTAAAGCAAGTGCAATCCAAATAAAAACTGTTTGAGAAAATATTGTAAGCTCTGTGTGTATGCAAAGATACAATTAACTCTTAGATGTAAGGAAAAATACAAATAAACTGTGTCTATAAAATACAATGACTTAAATGAGAGTTTCTGTGACCGACAACCATCACATAAGAGATATAGTGATGATACAATGATCTACCTCACGCTGCCAGCGCATTCTATACCCGGCCAAAGGCATAAGACCTGAACTTCCTAATGGATCCACTAGTCTATTGTGAAAAGGGTTCATCTAAAAAGTATAAACCTGTTGTACCCATGGTGGCTACATCGTTTTATGGAGATGTGAGTTATCTAAACTCATGCTTGTCCCCAATTTGATGCTCAATATTACTCCCAAAATGTACTAGCTTTTATGTTTTAAAAGATACTCTTTTGTGAATTGAGATTAGTTCTCAAAATTTAGGTCAAAGTCTATCTTGGAAATCTTAGTTTCCCTACTTGTTTCATTTCAGGAAGCTATAACTCTTTTCTTAAAACTAGCCCGAAGGCTCTTTGAAAATCCCAGCTTCCGTTCTTGTTTAAATGTGAAAACATTTATTTTAAACCTCTTTGGGAGTACAGAGTTCCCATATACTATTTTGAAGAAAGAACTTCAACTTTAATCTTTACTGAATTCAACTCTTATGTTTTAAAAAAAGTCAAAACCTTGCAAAAAATTCTTGAAAACTTTTAAGAACTTTGCTTGGACTTGCTCCTTAACTTCTAAACTTTACTCTTTGATCCTAACATTTCTTGAATTGGATATGGGTTCAAGTTTCATGATCTCACATTTATGGATGATTTCACGATGTTTAGATGTACCTTAGAATGTTGGAATGATCTAAGAAATATAGGTACATCACTTAAAAACTAGTACGAAATGGTAGGGAAAGAATGAGGAGCATTGGTGTCCCTGGCGCTCCGAGATGCGTAGGGAGCCAATCCTCAAATTAGAGAGATCTAGTGGAGTGCTCTGACTGGCGCGGCACCCCAGACCCTACGAATAGATAGTGTTCTGTGGGGCTTTGAGAGACATGAAGTCCTAACCCCTTTCGTTTTTCATCTCTAAACCCTCGAAAATTCCATAGTTCTTTCCCCAAACACTTATGATCATTAGTAATACTAATATACAACTGACGCAACAGATTATCTATTGCAAAAATTATGATTGTTGCAATATATCATTGGATCTCATAGAACAATAATTAAAATTAAGCGTAGCATCATTCTAATAATTGTCGCTACATAGTATCTAAAGCTTCATATTTAAGAACCGTTGCACTTAAGGACTCTGTGGCAATGGTTATTATAGTGAAAAAAGTTATTCTCAGCCAACCTGCGAATTTTATTTCCAAAATGATATATTCCCCCCACCTACTTTAGATAAAGTGATATTAATTTTATTAGGGCTAAAATTTCTAGTATTCTTCTCCAGAAAGGTTTCTGTAAACTCTATGAAGTACATAATGATGAGCTGCAGCTAATGGCAACCTTCAATCTTCTTCGACAAGTCTTGGTCTTCTTCTTCAGAGTGTGGTAGTCTTCATCTTTGTTTTCAACCTTCGGTACTCTTTCAAAGTGTGGTGGTCTTAGTCTCAACATTAATCTTGTTCGACCGCAAGCTTTTGTATATAAAGGTGAACTATTTTTAAGTTCCTCTATCTACTCCATTCTAAGTACCCTTTTTCTCTAATTTGTAATGGATATACTATTCTGACTAATCTGAAACTCCACTGAAGGGTTTCTCAAAAGTCTTAAAGAACAAAAAATGGGTTTGTTTGAATTTTTTTTCTAATTTAGGTCTGTGATTTATAGTTTGTGTTGCAGATTTGGTGGAGATTTATGAACTCTCTGCGAAATTTCTTTAAGAAGTTGGTTTCAATTTTATTAGTCAATATCTGATTTTTAGTTTTTTTTTTGTTTCGAATGCTTAAGTATTTTTATTTGCATTTTGAGTGAACAAAAAAGTATTATGAACTAATTTTCAAACTTGTTGAACTTTAATTTTCATATCATTATTGATTGTAGGGAAAATGTACAAAGTACCTCCTCAACCTATGTTCGAAATCTCAGAGACACAATTATATTATACTAAGATCCACCCCCTAAACTTATTTTATAATTAATTTTCTACCCCTTTTAGTCTACGTGGCACTATTATAGCTAATGCAACGGTAGAGTAGCATATTGCAACGGTAACTCCACTATTGTTGAATATCAAATTTCTAGAAGTGACCCAAAAACATGAATCAAATCAACAAGAGACTTCAACAACACAACCATCAAGAACTCAACGAATTTCAACAATGTTCTTCAAGAACTCACTTTCTTAGCATTCAAACCACTTAAATTCGCTGAATTCAAACAAGATTGGCGTGTGGGTGAAGTAAACCAACACTATGTGATCTCACATACTTTTTTAGGGATTACCGCCGACGAATTCGATGCGCAAAGCTTGAGCCTTCTTGGCGATTCTTGATTTCTCTCCTCTTTTCTCATTTTTCTCTATTCTTCAACACCTAACGTGACTTCTATTTTTCTAAACTGAACAAAGGTCTTTTTACCCCAATAAATTCCTAAAACCGAATCAATTTAATTAGGTAAGAAAAAGATAACTTTGCCCTTTTCAAATCCGGATTGGTCTTTCCTTAATCCGGCAGCCCAACTTCCGAAAGGTATAACTCATTCATCCGAACTCGAAATCGCAACGTTAACTTATCCTGCGTTAGGAGTTATGATCGTTTGAAGTTTACCAAGAAATCACTTTTTAACTTAAAATTTCCATATTTTCTTATTCCTTTCAAAAAAATAAGTATTTTCAGATTTTAAACTCTTTTCTAGTTCTTTCTAATTGCTAGATGTTACATATGATTTTTTCATTATGAATGTACTTAAAGAAATATTTTTTAATATTAAAATATTAAAAACTAGTCTAATCTAGATAACTCAAGTGCTCAACAATGATTTGGGACATAAAGGACAAATTTTTTGTTAATAGACATATCTTGTGTAGGTGCAAATATTACTTGTATTTAGAGTAGGTTTTGTTTCATATTCTTTAAATTAAGCTTACTGAAAATAGTCATAACTTACACTAAAAATATTTAAAAGAGCTGAATGAAAAGGAAAAAAAAAAGAAAAACATCAGAAGGATGAAAACTTTGTCCAAGTGAAATCATATACATAAAAAATGAAAAATGATCAATACAATTTTAAGGAGACAACAAAACAACGAGAAAAAATATATATTAAAGGGAATAAACTACAAGATGTTCATTGACGATAACAAATTATTCTGATTAAAAAAGTTCTCGTGTTTTAAAATAACGTACATCAACAATTTTACTATCACTTCAATCAACTTCCAATTCTTTAAGTACTCATAATCCACCGATAAAATTTAGCGAAAATCAATGATATAAAAAAAAAAAAATATGGACATGCAAAGTTATTTACTCTTAGAGGATTTTCTAAAGAACACAAATGTCATCCTTGTATGTAAGGAAGTGATATTGTTGATGAAGAAATTAGAGATTTGTAAGGGATTTTTTATGGTACCTTCAACAATTCCAGTAGAGAAAACTTGCTTAAAAGCTCAATTAACGTGTTATTTAATTTGTATAAACAAATACTTATAACAATAATTTTTCAGAAACATAAAAAAAATAAAAATCTAAAGCATGTAATAAAAATAACAATTAGTAATATAGGCATAAATTAATACTCGTAAAAGAACATATCAAGATCTATAACAATACAATGAAATAGAATGGAAAAAATCTAGTCCACTGAATACTCAATGTCCTCTCGAGATATTATTCACGTCTAGTATCCGAGATTTAAGGAACTAACCTATCATGATAGAATGATTATATTTACCAGTGTATTGTACAAAAACAACGGAATAAGTGAGTCATTTAACAGGAGAAAAGTACACAATACTTTAACTATCCAGAAGAAGAAATTCAAACTTTTTGTTGTTTTAAATGAGAGGAAATTCCTCTATTTATAGACAACAAAAGATAGTGTGAATAAATTATTATTGTGTCTTATCAGAAATGTCAGAACTCTTTCGAATAACTACAATTCTTCGAAAAGGTCACAACTTTTCATAAAAGTTGCAAATTTTCATAAAATTCACAACTTTTTCATAAAAGTCAAAACCTTTCATAAAATTCACAAATTTTCATGAAAGGAGGCTAGTTTTGGAAATATAATAAATTAAAAGGGAATCTTGGTTTGGGGTGGAGCCACGTAGGTGGGTCTTATAACATCGCATTAACGTGGAAGATTACGGGAAAAGTTAGAGGGTGTGAACATTATATTCATTATGATGTATGTAGTGAAGGATTAGCTATACATCATAGAGAAAATTCGGGGACATCCATATTTATATTTCGTAACCAAAAACCAATTGTTGTTGCTTTTGATGCCAAACTATAGGGACATTATGTCCATATTGCTTTTCTTGAATTTAGAAAATGGTGAAATAATTTCTTAATGTCTTACTGCATATAGATGTCATTTTGAGATGCTAGAATGTTCCTAATCTGCCATGTTTTGTAATGTGTTGGAAATTTCGGTTTTTGCTTCACTCAGAGGGCCTCTTTTTGTAAATGAAATGGCTTTAGCTTAGAGTCGACTAATGGTAATCACATACACTCAACAGTGGAAAATATGGGAGTAGATGAAAAAAAATTTTGAAGTGCGGAATTCCTATGTTTGAAAGAGCAGGAGCAAGGAGATTAAAATGGTTCTTTGCCTTCACTTCTATTGAAATTGTCCAAGAAAATACACAGTGGTCCAATGGTGGATGTTCTGTTTTCCTCGCCAAATCAAAGAAAAATAGTGTGCTTTCTTCAGTTAAATACGCTCTCTTATTTATACACATACAATGAAATTAGATGTTGACTTAATTTTTTTCCTTTTCCTATTATCATTTTTCTTGACAGTCTTAAGGTTTTTATTTCTTCTGTAACTAGAGAATCTAGCATTTCGATAGTAGTAATGAATCTTTTGTTTACAAATTCAAGATATTGAGACATAATATCTGCTCCTTTAACAAGATGATAATTATAACATCTTATCATTAATCCTTCAACTCAATCGTCTTAAATAAAATTTTATAGTTTATCCTTTTGCTGCCAAGAAGTGTTACTACTTGATATTTTTTGGGAATTAAATGATCATCAACCGACGGTATTTTGTAATAAATAAATAATCGTTGGTGAAGGGATGATAAATTTTAAAAGATTGATCAAAGTGAACAAACATTTTAATTCCAACGTGTAGAATGTTCAACTATACTGTTTGCTTGACATATATTATTTTAAATTTCTCCATTTAATTATATCATAAGCAATTATTGAAATAAAAAATTAAAGTTAGAATGTCTCATATAGGACAATAATACAACTTATTATATATATGTGAAAGGGAAAATATTACATAAAAATACTAAGTTTATTTGGGTGTTTTTTTAAAAAAATCAACATACCAGAGTGATGAAGTTCAATTTGAATTTATAATTTCAGCAGAGAAAACTTGTGTGAATACTCAAGTAACCCCTATGTACTAACAAATACTTATAACAAAATTTTGTAGAAACATAAACAACAAAATATAAAACAAAAATATAAGGATCTGTAATATAATGAAAAAGAAAAGGGAAGCCAATTGAATGCAGAGTGTCCCTTTAAGGATATTATTCTCCTCTAGTACTTGAGGTTTAAATGAATAAATCCTCTCATGATAGAACGATACTATTCAGTAGTGCGTTGAAACAAAAATAATATTTAATTATATATAAGAAGAAATTCAGAATTTTTATCGCTTTAAAATGAGAGAAAATCCCTTAATTTATAGAAAACAAAGAATAGTGAGAACAAATATTTATTGTACCTTATGGTGAAGGTCACAACTCTTTGAAAAAGTTATAACCCTTCAAAAAAAGCACATCCTTTCATAAAAGTCACAATTTTTTAGAAAACTCGCAACTTTTTATAAAAGTCACAGTTTCATAAAAGTTACAACTTTTCATAAAAGTCACGTATTTGCATAAAAAAAAGGTTATTTTCAGAAATAAATAGATTTTAAACAAAATTCTAGCTTGTGGTGGTGCCACGTCGGCAGACCTAAGATTCTCTTTTATATAAATATATCATATGATTATAAATGTATTAGGAGTGATTAAGTGAAGAAAAATGTTATGTCTATAAATGGTAAATATTTTCTCAATATAATATATTTATGTAAGTTTTTTATTTAAAATTAGAATAAATGACAGAAATCTAACCTTCACATTCTCTTTTTACCATTATCCCCTATTAGTTTATAAATTCTCAAAATCCCTCATTCACGCTTCAGATTAATGTATCGACGCATCAAATTAATATATCTAGCGCATCAAATTAATGTATCTAGTGCATCAAATTAATTTGTCATGTATAAAATGTATATCAGATTAGTGTATCATGTAGAAGATGTAATCTATCTTAGTTAACGATTAATGTATCTCGCGCATCAAATTAATGTATCAACGCTAATATTATCTGTATTAGTTTGAGAGATTTTTATAATTATAAACTTATAAAGAACAAATGATCATTTTGTCTTAAAAGTATGTGATTATTGTCCTTTGCCTTACAATTATAATACTGGGTTCATACACGGGCCTTTCATTATCTAGTATTTAAAGAGGGATGAAACAATAAATATTTTTTCTCTTCCCTAAAAACCATCTCACATTATTACATCCATAAATACTAACCTATAAAGACTTTTATCCACAAATTATAGTCCTTCACCACATAGAAAACATCGAAAAGATCTCTCCTCTGTCCATCAATTCATACACATAGAACACATCGAAAAGCTACGTCTTTATCCCTCTAATACATAGATGCTATAGATAGATTTATTAGAAATTAATAGTGTCTCTCTTCTATATCAAATGGACATTCTAATAGTTGATTTTCAGTTCAAATGATACATCCTGCGTGCTTGTCATCAGATTCATCTGCATAAAGCAAATTTTTGAGCGATCAAAATCAAGTAATTGAGCATGTTCTTCTTGTCTGGTACATTCACAGTTTTTCTTCTTTTTTCAGGTGTGTTTTGAAATAATTTTTTTTGGTGATTTATTTAAGATTTTTGTGTGTTGCATAATTTTTCTCTTTTCAAAAAAATTGATTGGGTTCTTCTCTATTTTAAAATAAAATAATAGATTAGACTGTGTAATTTCCATATAAATATAATTTAATAGGCAATGTAAAATCTTTAGTTAGCTAGTGAATTTAGTTTAGCGAAAAATTCATATTTGTTGGTCAATGAACAAACTACAACGGATTAAAATTATAGAATTGCTAAATTTCTTTAAAAGATAACACAACTTTATGCTTATTTCTTCTTTTAGGACTATTTTTATGCATAACATTTCAATCGTGGTATTAGGTTGGTGTCTAAGAAAAAATATGCTCAAGGATAATCGAAAATGAAAAATCACGTTCTACCAAAAACTATATGATAAATCACATTTTCAGAAGAATTTCTTTGCTTATATTAGATGCTAATTCAAATTTACATAAAAAAACTAATTAATTTGACTTTTCTACATTTCTAAATCCAGTAGCATACTAAATTGAATCAAAGGAAATTGTAACACCCCGTAGCCAAAATAGACCAAAAATTAGTTTTTCAGAAAAATCTGCAGGTGCTACCAACGGTGGCATCGATGGATCATAGCCTGAACAACGGTTCTTCCTGCACAACCGTCGATGGGATCAGAAACTCCAAAAAATTTCAGCCTAGAAAAATTGGTTAAGTCTTGGACGACGAACGGATTTACTGTCCGTAGGTCAAACGACGGGCTGTAGTCCGTGACCGTCGATCAAGACACCCTACTACCACTCTCTGAAAAGAGATATGGATGACCAGCATGGTTCGTAGGTGGACCTACGGTCCATAGGTGGAAAATTTGCAGCAGGTTAAGGGGAAATGTAATTGGGTCAACTTAAAATAATCATAACTCTTAACACAAAATGAATTATGTCTCCCATAACCTACCCACAGATAGATAATTGAATTATTTTTCCATAGCCATCGACCTTGCTAAAATCAGACCTCTGAGTAAAAAGTTATGCCCTTTTTAGTAAAGGCTTGTCGAACATTCCCTCACGACGGACCCAATGACGCGGAGTTGATAGCATGACGGACCGTTAGTCCTGGTCGTCGTGAGGCCCAACAGAAACTTTTCAAGGGGTCTTTTTGACCTTTTCCACTCCGTTTAAACTCTAAGTTATGTTGTTTTTACCCTAAATCATCATATATTAGTCAGTTTAAGTCTAGAAACATAATTAACACATATCCATGTAAAATCATTAAATCAAAACTTAGAAAAGTAGAAGCAAGAGAGGAGAAAAAAGTTCAAGAACCCTAGTTCAAGAATGCCACAAGCTCCAGCAGTTCTAGCCCATTTCATCACCAGGTATGTGGGATTTCACTAGTGGGTTCCTTTCACCCATTGGGTCCTTAGTTTCAGTCAGTTCTTGATTCTCTTATCATGATTAAACCTAGGGTTTCTAGAACTTTGATATAACTTCATGAATTTATTAAATATATGTTCCAAATAAGATTATCATGTTATTACTCATATTATCACATGAATTTCAGAACCCTAGCTTTGTATTTCTTTAGTTCTTAAATTACACATGCTAGTTAATATATTTTAGACAATTCAGATATACATGCCTCAGTTATAAATGCATAATTACTAGATTAATTGTTGTATTCTCTGTTTGCATGTTCAGTTTCGAGCTATCCAGTATTTACAGCAATTCAAATATAATTAGTTAGTTTACAGAATTCATTGGGAGTAGCATAATACCGAGTTGGACTAGGGTTTTGCGTACCCAATAGTCCAGGACTACTAGCCGAGTAGGTTATTAGTAGCTCCCACAGTTCAGTCAGACTCTCTACATTGACCATTTATCAGTATATTAAGTATTCAGTTTCAGTATGTTATTAATTAGTCATTGCATCCAGTTAGCTCAAAAATCAGCACATCACGTTCAGATTATTATACTTGTTTTTGTGCTTGTTCAGTTATCTTTTATTTAAGCTTTACTTTATCCTACATGCTAAGTACCTTTCAAGTACTGACGCATACGTGCGCTACATCTTCTTGTGATGTAGGTTTAGGTTCTCAACATCCAGATCACGCATAGGTCGTTTTCCAGATCTCCAGTTCAGCAGATTCAATGGTGAGTCCTCATTCTCCGAGGACAATAGTCATGAGTTTCATTTCTGTCTTTAGTCATTTAGTTTCAGTTTTTTCTAGATTTAGTTGGGGCTTGTCCCAGTATTTCTAGTCTAATTTAGAGGCTATTTTCAGACATAGTTAGATTCAACTTAGTATTGAGTTAATATTTCTTTTGTATTAAACTCATTATTTTCAAATATCTCATTTATAGAATATGGGTATTCCCTATCTTTTCATTTTAAGTATGATTTAGCTTCCACAATAGTTTATTATCTTTAGTATGGTCATGATCATGCCATCAGGGTTAGCTTGGGAGATCACTTATGGTCCTAGGTTCCATGTCCGCGTCTCAGGGATAGCTCGGGGCATGACAAAACTTGGTATCAGAGCACTAGGTTCAAGAGTCCTAGGATGTCTGAAAAGTCGCACTAAGTAGAGTCCTTTTCATGGGTGTGATGTGCACCACATCTAATGAGAAGGAGTCTATGAAGTGGTTTAGGAAAAACTTAACCTTATTGTTACTCTTATCGTGCGTAAGGTATGATCTACTTCCATTCTAACTCAACGTTAAGCGCTTAAGATCATGCCTTCTCGTAGAGTTTAGGCATGGAATGCTAATGCACGTAATGCTAACATAGTTCCTCTAATACCAGATAAGGAAGTTCAAATGCAAAATTTCAGAAATCCAATTCAGCTTTTGGTCAAGAGTATGACCAACCAGTTTAATCAGCAGGTTCTAGTTCCTACTAATAGAATTGATCGATCCATGGCAGCCAGAGTTTGTTATTTTGTTAGGATGAATCCGTCTATGTTTTTAGGGTCGCATGTTGGTAAGGATCCAGAGAAGTTCATTGATGAAGTCAAGAAAATATTCTGTGTGATGTCAGTATGTGGTAGTAATAGGTGATATTGACATCCTACAAACTCAAGGATGTGACTCACATATGGTTCACTTAGTGTAAAGACAACAGAGATGACTTTGTCTTTTGTACCTCCTTATATAGCAGTCCAATTCAATGTTAGTCTAGAAACTCTCTCAGAACCCTTCTCAGTCTCTACTCCAGTCGGTGACCCAGTTATAGCTAGACGGGTATATAGAAATTGCCCTGTCATAGTCTTTCAGAAAGTCACCTCAGCAGATCTAGTAGAGTTAGAAATGGTAGACTTTGATGTCATTCTAGGCATGGATTGGTTACACTCATGTTATGCCTCAGTCGATTGTAGAACTAGGATTGTTCGTTTTCAGTTTCCAGACGAACCAATCTTAGAATGGAAGGGTAGTAGTCTAGCGCCTATTGGTCGATTTATTTCTTACCTTAAAGCCAGAAAGATGATATCTAAAAGTTACCTCTATCATCTAGTTTGGGTTAAGGATTCTAGCCTTGAAACCACATCTCTTGAGTCAGTTCCAGTAGTATTTCTGAAAGATCTTCCCAGGGTTCCTCCTGAAAGGGAAATCGACTTTTGAATTGATCTCCTTCCAGATACCCAGCCAAATTTTAATCCTCCTTACAAAATGGCTCCAGCTGAGCTTAAGGAATTGAAAGTGAAGTTGAAAGACCTTCAAGATAAGGGTGTCATCAGACATAGTATTTCACCGTGGGGTGCACCAGTATTGTTCGTAAAGAAGAAATATGGTTCTCTTAGAATGTGCTTTGACTATAGACAGTCGAACAAGGTCACAATCAAGAATAAGTATCCCATCCCCATGTTATAGCTCAGATTATTGCATGAATTTCATTCCTCAGTTATAGACACTTCAGATATACATGCCTTAGTTATAAATGCATAGTTACCAGATTAATTGTTGCATTTTCAGTTTGCATGTTCAGTTTTGAGCTATCCAATAATTCAAATAGAATTAGTTAATTTACAGAATTTATTGGTAGTAGCATAATACCGAGTTGCATTAGGGTTTAGCGTACCCAATAGTCCTAGAACTACTAGCCGAGTAGGTTGTAAGTCCCCTCTGTAGGCAATCAATTTAGTGATCACGCCACCATGCCTTTATTTCTTTGGCAGGGTATATTGGGTCCTGTCGATGGGGCGTATACATCGGACTCCACATTTAGCTCATGTGGTTTTATTATCGGTTATTAGTATCTCCCACAGTTCAGTCAGACTCTCTGCATTAACCATTTATTAGTATATTCAGTATTGAGCTTCAGCCTGTTATAAATTAGTCATTGCATCCAGTTAGCTTAGAAATCAGCACATCTCGTTCAGAGTGTGCTTGTTCAGTTATGTATTATTTAAAGCTTTACTCTATCTTACATGTCAGTACCTTTCACGTACTGACAGATACGTTCGCTACATCTTCTCATGATGTAGGTTCAGGTTCTCAGCATCTAGATCACGCATAGATCGATTTCCAAATCTCCAGTTCAGCAGATTCAGTGGTGATTCCTCATTCTCTGAGGACAATAGTCATGAGTTTCATTTATGTATTTATTCATTTAGTTTTAGTTTTTGCTAGATTTAGTTGGGGCTTGTTCCTGTATTTCTAGTCTAGTTTAGAGGCTTTTTTTCAGACATAGTTAGATTCAGCTTAGTATTGAGTTAATATTTCTTTTGTATTAAACTCATTGTTTTCAAATATCTCAGTCATAGAATATGGGTATTCCCCATCTTTTCATTTTAAGTATGATTTAGCTACCGCAACAGCTTATTATCTTTAGTATGCTCATGATCATGCTAGCAGGGTTAGCTTGGGATCAGTTGTGGTCCTAGGTTCCATTTCCGCGTGGTAGCTCGGCGCGTTACAAAAACATAAACTTCTCTATTTGTCACACAAACAACACTTCCATGTTTATTCTCCTCCTCCTCCTCCTATAACAATATGCTTGTTATTTATATGAAATATTTTTTGGAATATTTGTTGTCCTTGCAAATAACGGAGAATGAGTCCTAGTGGCGGAAGATATGTTTAGTTAAGAAGAGTTGCATGATATAAGTGTGTAGAAGATGATTATTTCGAGGTTATATCAACCAATCTACTTTTCAAAATTTTTATGTTAAATCTAAGATTTTTACTTATGGTGAACTCAAATTTTCTGTGAAGATTTAACCGACATATTCAACATCACAATTACCTTGTTTAGGTAGAAGAACTATTCTGGATATATCATATGCTTGAGTAAGCTTGTCAAACATAAATCAAATATTATTTTATTTTGGTAAGTACACAAATAGATTTCACTGTAAGAACACGACCAAAGCAACAACATAATTTAACATAAACATAACACCAAATTTGCATAAAGAAGATTGGTGTATCCCCATATAACCTGCAAGTAATCATCTCCTCTCTTCAATATACTTGTATCATATACCTCTTTTTCGTTAAGCATAATAACCATTTACTTTACTCTTCCTATTCTTCGCACGTTAAAAAATATCTCACGTTATCATATCACATATTATTATATGTGGGAAGCTCCAACCTTAAAAGTTGAATTATCATTTTCCCGTCCACTTAATTAAATAAATTGATTTATTTATTTAAATACTTATATTTAATTACATAATGATAGAATATGAAGTCCAACAACTACACTTTTTTTGTAGTTATGACGTTATAATTATAATTAATTAGGTTTAATTAAAATAGAGTAGAAAACAATAATGTATGAAACTCTTCGAATTTTGTGATTCTTTTTATTTTGAAATTAACATAAATTTAACTATAATGAAACAATAATGTATGAAACTCTTCAAATTTTTTGATTCTTTGAATTTTGAAACTAAAATAAATTTAGCGTTCATAAGTCAATGTGCACCATATAAACATTTTTGTAGGTGAAAAGACAATCAAATATTACTATAAATACCAGTTAATCGCTTCCTACGTCATCACATTCTTTTCTTTTCTATCATATACTATTCTCTTTTCTTCTTCTTACATTTATGATATGAATACAAGTCGTTAAGAAGCTAACTAAGGAGAAGAACAAATAGCTTCATTCTAAAAATAAAAGAGAAGTTTTCTTAGAATATCGTTCAACTGTTAAACTTAACAGTAAAAGATATGACTGTTTTTTGATTGCAGCTAGCGCGCTTGACTAATAAGATAGAAAGGGCCTTTCTCGCTTGTTTAGTAAAGTCAAGTTTTTGGCACTTAAATATTTCTTTAGATTTTTTTTTTATGTTAGATTATGACTTAATGTTTTTCTTTTTCATTTGGAGTTATAGTATGGTTGTCCAAAATGGATTGGTGTGCAACCCATATTTTTATGTATTTATGTATTATTTTGCAGTGTTATAAAAAGATTTTTTTTATTTTCTTGTTATTATACTTTTAAGTGTTATTTAATTGAAAAAATTTCTATTAATACATGATGAGTTTGATAATACTTGAATAGTTTATGCAAAATATGTTTTTGTGTAAATTGAAGTAATACAAATAAATATTTAATAGTGATGTTAGGGAGAATATAATGATTATATATATATATATAGATATATATAGATATATATATAGATATATATATATATATCTATACATATATATCTATATATATATATATATATATATATATATATATATATATATATATATATATATATATACGTGATATTCCCGTGCAAAGCACGTGTCAAGAACTAGTTACATCTATAAATACTAACCTAAAGAATGTTATCCCCCAAATTATAGTCCTTCACCCACATAGAGAACATCGAAAAGATCTCTGCTCTATCCATCAGTTCACATTCTTCATACACATAGAAAACATTGAAAAAATATGTCTTCATACCTCAAATTCATAGATTCTCTAGATAGATTCATAAGAAATTAATAGTCTCTCTCTTCTATTTCAATTAGATATTCTAATAGTTGATTTTTAGTTCAAATGTTACATCCAACTTGCTTGTCATTAAATTAATCTATAGAAAACAAAGTTTTGAGTGATCAAAATCAATAAATTGAGCACGTTACTTCTTGTCTGGTACATCCACATTTTCTTCTTATTTTTTCAGGTTTGTTTTCAGATAAATTTTTGTTTTGTTTATTCATTTAAGATTTCTATGTTTTGTATAATTTTTCACTTGTCAAACAATTGTGTGGGTTCTTTTCTATTTTGAAATAAAATAATAGATTAGTCTGTAATTCCCATATATTTCTAACTAAATGTGTAATCTAAAATCTATAGACATCTGTTGAATTTTAGGTTAGTGAAAAATTGATACTTGTTGGTCAATGAACCAATTACAACGAATTAAAATTATAGAATTGCTAGATTTCTTTAAAATATAATACAATTGTATGCTTCTTTCTTCTTTTTTAGGACTATTTTTGATGCATAACATTTCAACCGTGGTATTAGGTTAGTGTCTAAGAAAAAATATGCTCAAGAGCAATTGAAAATGATGAATCACGTTCTACCAAAAAAAAACTTAATGATAAATTTCATTATTGTAAGACTTTCTTTACCTATACTAGATGCTAATTTAAATTTATACAAAAGAAATAATTAATTTGACTTTTGTGCATACCAAATTGAATCAAAGGAAACATAATCTTCTTTATATTTTGTGACACAACCAACACTAACATATTTCTCCTAATTGATTTCTTCTTCTTCTATGTTTTCGTATATAAAAATATGCTTCATCTTTAAAAAAATATGTTTTTGAATTTTTATTGTGCTTATGAATAATAGAGAGAAAGTAACACGGGCAGAAGATATGTTCAATGAAGGAAAGTTTTGCGATATAATAGTGTTTAATAGTGGAGTAAATTACTTGGAGTTTATATGTTGATGCACCAATCTCCTTTTGACATTTTTAGTGCTTAACATTTCACTTCATGTGAACTTTAAATTTACTATGAATCTCTACCCAACATATCCAGCCTTACCCTTATGTTGTTTAGATATCTAGGCTCAGTATGCATATCACAGATAGATAAATCATGTTTTTCTTTAGTAAAGTACAGAAACAAAATTCCATTGTAAGCACAAGATTGAATCAACAACATGCATTTAACACAAACACGTATATGAAGGCATAAAGAAGAAAACAACTTAAATTGATGAATATACTCCATGTTTGTTAAGCACCTTCAGGGTAGTTAGGTCAACATTCAAAGACGATTTTGAGTTTGACAAAAGTAAAAATCCTAAATGTAGTACCAAATTTGCCTTAAGGGATTGGTGCAGTTACATATTGTTATTTAACCTGTATTTATAAGGTTAACCAATAAACAGAAACAGAAATAAGATGAAGCAGAAAAAATACAACATAATTAGAGTCCATAGAAACTACTGTGTCTCCTTAAGAAATTTAATCCCCTTACTGTACCTGAGGTCATGGATTAATTTATCCCAAGATAAAATGGATTAATCCTATTAAAGAAATAGAGGTACCTCAAACTTCTTTAACGTCAACGAACTTCAGAACATGAAAAAGTCACACAGACTCAGTCGATCGACATTTTGATTTATTTGAGAGAAAAAAAATATGCAGAGAAGGAAAATTTCAGTGTTTGAAAAATCGAAAATTGACTTTCTTTTATAGCCATTTTCAGGAAGAAATGTGTCTAGTCACTGGCGAGTATGGGGACAACAATTTACCTTTCTTTTGCCGATATGGGAGAAATGAATTCTCATTTGCACTTTGCAAATGACTTTTCATTTTCCCTCCAAAATAGTTCCCTCACTTTTTATATTCTCTCTTTTCTATTCCCATTCATACTTGCTAAACCCAACAATCCCCCACATGAATGGGGAAGGATATTTTTAAAACATATGCATGAAAAAACTTGTGTGTCTTGTAGGTAAAGGTTAATCGCATCTGGATAATAGGTTTCCCTTTAAACTTTCCGTAGTGAACATATATCAGATATACTCGGTCAATCGGTAGATTTGATATCTTTGAACCGTCGAGCTTTGGTGTATACCTAGACAACATATGTCACACAATCAACCCTTGAACTCTTCTTAGTTCTCACTGGTTTGTTCACTTCAGCCATGAATACATCTTGGATAGTAAATTCTTAAAGAACTGGCCTTACCAGATTCTTCTTGAAGCGGCTTACACTTCACACTTACATAGGTGATTTCTAAATGTGTTATCCCATAGATACACCATTTGATATTTCCTGTATCAAACTTAGAAACCATTAAAAAGTCCTTATGTCTTTATCCTGGTTACTAAACATTGTCTCATCATGAGAATGGACCATAAAATAATAATTTTTTCTTGACAATGTTGAACCGTCATCATTGACTTTGTTTTATGTCCTTGAACCTAGATCTTGGGATCTCCAGTCTTCTAGGTAGAGTTACCGCCATGATGACTTGTTCTCGGCCATACTCCCATTCTCGTCGATGATTTTTCAATTCCCTCTCTATTTAGTCCTTTTGTTAGTGGATCCGAAACATTATGTTTTGACTTCACATAATCAATTGTGATAATTCCACTAGAGAGTAGTTGCCTCACTGAGTTATGTCTTCGTCTTTCGTGACGAGACATGCCGTTATACATATTTCTCCCATCCCTTCCTATTGCAGCTTCACTATCACAGTGTATGCATATAGGGGCCATTGATTTGTGCCAAAATGGAATATTTTCTAAGAAATTTTGGAGCCATTCAGCTTCTTCACCTGCCTTCTCTAAAACAATGAATTCAGACTCCAATGTAGAGCGAACTATGCATGTTTGTTTGGATGATTTCCAAGATATTGCTCCTCCACCAATAGTAAAAACATATCCACGTGTGAATTTTTTTCCAGTTGACCCAGTAATTCAATTTGCATCACTATATCCTTCAAGAACGGCTGGATATTTGTTGTAATGTAAAGCATAGTTTTTAGTGTCATCTAGGTATCCCAAAACTCTCTTCGTTGCCAGCCAATGACTTTGATAAGGATTACTTGTGTATCGACTTAGTTTACTAATAGCGCAAGCTATGTCTGGTCATGTACAATCCATGACATACATTAAGCTTCCCAATACGCTAGCATAGTCCAATTGAGACTGACTTTCACCTTTATTCTTTGCAAGATCAATGTTTACATCAATTGGAGTCTTTGCCCTTTTAAAATTCAAAAATTTGAATTTTTCAAGTATCTTTTAAATATAATTAGTTTGAGACAATGCTAGACCATTAGGAGTTTTAAGAATTTTAATTCCTAATATCACATCAGCGAATCCTAAATCTTTCATATCAAACTTACTAGCGAGCATATGCTTTGTAGCTTTTATAGTAGCAATGTCTTTGCTCATTATAAGCATGTCATCTACATATAGGCATACAATGACTTCCTGATTTGGAGTATCTTTAATGTTAACACATTCACTAATCTTAAATCCATTTGACAACATGGTTTGATCAAACTTTGCATGCCATTGTTTTGTTGCTTGTTTTAGTCCATAAAGTGACTTAATATGTTTGCACACTTTCTTTTCTTTACCACGAAATACAAAACCCTCAGGCTGTTCTATGTAAATTTCTTCTTCCAGCTCTCCATTTAAGAAGGCTATTTTTTCACATCCATTTGATGAATATTAAGATCGTATACTGCAGCTAGTGCAATTAACATCCGAATTGATGTAATCCTAGTCACTGGAGAGTATGTGTCAAAATAATCAAGACCTTCTTTTTGTCTAGAACCTTTGACAACAAGTCTTGCTTTATATTTATCAATAGTTTCATCATCTTTCATCTTCCTTTTAAAGATCCATTTTGAACCCAAGAGTTTGTTCCCTGGAAGAAGATCAACCAACTCCCAAGTTTGATTGCTTAAGATTGATTGAATTTCGTTATTAATAGCCTCCTTCCAAGAGGTTGAGTCGCTAGACAACATTGCTTTCTTGAATGTTTGAGGATCACTTTCAAGAAGAAACGTTACAAAATCAGATCCAAATGAAGTAGATATCCTTTGACGTTTACTGCGTCTTGGACTTTCTTCATTGGGTTAATTCTCTTTTGGTTCTTCTCGGAGTTGTTTAGATCCCCCACTAGATGATTCAAGTCTAGTTTTATACGGATAGATATGTTCACAAAATTCAGCACTATTTGATTGCATTACTGTATTATCATAAATATCCGGATGTTCGGACTTATGAACCAAAAATTGACATGCCTTAATGTTTGTGGCATATCCAATGAATACACAATCTACAGTCTTAGGCCCTATTTTTACCCTCTTAGGTATAAGAACTTCGACTTTGGCTAGACACCCCCACACTTTGAAATATTTCAAGTTGGATTTTCTATCTTTCCAGTTCTCATATGGAATTACATTTGTATTTGAGTGAGGCACTCTGTTAAGTATTTGATTTGCTGTAAGGATAGCTTTCCCCCCACAAGTTTTGTGGTAAACCTGAAATTATAAGTAATGCATTCATCATTTCTTTTAAAGTTCAGTTTTTTCTTTCTGCAATTCCACTAGACTGAGGAGTATAGGGAGCAGTAGTTTGATGGATTATTCCATTTTCTAAACATATTACTGCAAATGTACATTCATATTCTCCACCATTATCACTTCTGATCATTTTGATCTTTTTATCTAACTGATTTTCAACTTTAGTTTTATATTGCCTAAATGTATCTATTGCTTCATCTTTATCATTTAGAAATTAGACATAACAATATCTAGTGCAATCGTCAATAAAAGTTATGAAATACTTTTTCCCACCACGTGATGGTGTTGACTTCACGTCACAAATATCAGTTTGAATCAATTCTAAAGGATTTGAATTCCTTTCAACAGATTTATAAGGATGCTTAACATATTTACATTCAACGAAAATTTGACATTTTGATTTATTGCACTCAAATTTTGGCAAAATATTTAAGTTAATCAGTTTTCGCAAGGTTTTGTTATTAACGTGTCCCAAACATTTATGTCATAAACATTTAGACTCAACCAAGTAAGAAGAAGCAAAATCCTTATTCATATCAACAACAATTACATTGAGTTTGAAAAGGCCATCACTAAGGTAGCCTTTTCCTACATACATATCATTCTTGCTTACTACTACTTTATCAGAAACAAATACACATTTGAATCCATTCTTGGTCAGAACTGGAATTGAAACTAATTTTTTTCTCAATTCATGAATATATGAGACCCTATTCAAAGTCACCACCTTGCCTGATGTCATCTTTAATAGTTCTTTGCCAATTCCTTCCACCTTTGCAACAACAGAGTTTTCCATAAAAAACTTCTCATCTGTAGGTGCTGGAGTATATGATGAAAATAATTCTTTGTTGGCACAAACATGGCATGAGGCACCAGAATCTATCCATCATTCTCCTGGATTTCTAACCAAGTTACATTCTGAAAGCATTGCACATAGATCGTCCATTTCTCGTTTGGATTAAGCCAAGCTTGCTTGATCCTTATTTTTCTTGTCCTTCTTAGGACCCCGACAGTCAGTAGCCCTATGACCATGTTTACCACAGTTGAAGCAGTGTCCGTTGAATTTCTTCTTAGGAGGATTGCTTTTTGGACCAAATGCTTTTTTCTTTTCTTTAATTTTGTGGGATATTCTTCAACAAAATTTACTCCAGATATTGCTGAATTACCACGTGACCTATTTTCTGCATCATTATTATCCTCTTCGATACTCAACCTTACTATGAGATCTTCAACAGTTATTTCCTTGCGTTTATGTTTCAAGTAGTTTTGAAGTCCTTCCACAATGGAGGTAACTTTTCAATAATTGCAGCCACTTGAAAGGCATCATTCACAATCAATCCTACATTAATGATTATGTGAGTATTAAGGAAAAACATAATATTTCTAACATAGGCATTAAATAAATTTATACCTTCAGCAAGGAGATCATGAATTATGACATGCAATTCTTGAACTTGGGTGACGACGGTCTTATTGTCTATCATCTTATAATCCAGAAATTTTCCCACAATGAATTTCTTAATTCCGGCATCTTCTTTTTTGTACTTCTTTTCTAAAGCATCCGAGAGTTCCTTTGAGGTTTTGACATTGTTGTACACATTGTACAGATCATCTTGCAGGCCACTCATAATATAATTTTTACACTAAAAATCTGAGTGTGTCCATGCTTCTGTTACCAAGAATCGTTCATCAGGCGGAGTTTCATCTCACATAACAGGAACATTCTCATTAATGAACTTCTACAGAATCAACGTAGAGAGATAGAAGAAAATCTTTTTCTGCCATCTCTTAAAGTCGAATCAAGAAAACTTTGCAGGTTTCTCAGCTGGCGCTAAGGCAGCATTTGAACAATTATATGAAACCGATGTTGTTGCAACATTTACCATTGCAGCACTTACTGTTCCAGCATTTGTTTGACTTGAATTAGACATTTTTCTTTTTTCTGTCACAAATGGCAGATAACTCAAGTATTTGAAATAGTAACAGTAAAAAACAAATCTTTACACAGACTGTTTCTGATTTAACAATAAAATTTTTATGTTTTTTTAATCGTTAATCGAATGAATTTTAAAAATTCAAGCAGAGTAGAAAACCATAAAGGTTTTAATCTCCAGAAACCTCAAATACAGAAACTTATTAAATTTCTTAAGATTGTTATTCAACCTGTATTTATAAGGTTAACCAATAAACAGAAACAGAAATAAGATGAAGCAGAAAAAATACAAAATAATCCGAGTCCACAGAAACTACTATGTCTCCATAAGAAATTTTATTCCCTCACTGTACCCGAGGTTATGGATTAATTTCTCCCAAGATAAAATGGATTAATCCTGTTAAATAAATAGCGGTACCTCAAACTTATTTAACATCAACGAACTTCAGAACAGGAGCAAGTCACACAGACTCAGTCGATCGATACTTTGATTTATTTGAGAGAAAAATATATGCAGAGAAGGAAACTTTCAGTGTTTGAAAAATCGAATATTGACTTTCTTTTATAGCCATTTTCACCAAGAAACGTTTCTGTTAAGAGAAATCTTTTCAGACTCGTTTTATCCAGAAAGTTGTGTGTTTTGGAAAAAATGACAACTTTTTGGAAAAATGTGTCTCATAGGAAAATAAGGGCTTTTCGAAAAGTAACGACTTTTCAGAAAGATTAACAACTTTTCGGAATGTTACCGTTACCCGCAAATTTATAAGAGATATTATTAACATGATTTATTTGGTTTAACAAAAATTAATCAAATAAATATTGTCCAAAAAATTTATCAATCAATCATATTATTTGCCAAATCCAAATCCAAATCCAAATCCAAAGCAAAATCCAAGCGAGCGACGACTACGGTGTGAGGGGGCATCTTCTTCTTAGCTCTTTAAGAAGTAATGAAAGTGTTTCCTTATATAAGGACAACAGTTTTCCTTTCTTTTGCCGATATGGTAGAAATGACTTTTCCTTTGCACTTTGCAAATGACTTTTCATTTTCACTCCAAAATAGTTCCCTCACTTTTCATATTCTCTATTTTCTTTTCCTATTCACACTTCCTAAACTGAACACATATAACTTGCAAGTAATCATATCCTCATTCAATGCACTTATATCACATAACTCTTCTTCGCTGCACATATCAAATGTTGACATTAATTTGCAAACACAATAAAGCCCCAAAAATAATTTTAAATAAAGATAAATTGTTTTTTATATAAGGAAAGAATAAAAAGAAGAACAAGGGATTGAATAAAACTAAGTGGCGATTGCTAGTTGTATGATTAATAGAGAGATGGTTGTAATTTTTCGTTTCAATTCACGATGTGACCGATTTCATAGTTGTACAAGAGTCAAAATTATTCATTTTGGTGCAAGTCTTCAGAATAACTTCTAATATTTTAACGTAAATTTATAGATTTTTAAATTACCAAATATTACTATATATTTTAAAGTTCAAAACATTTTAAAAGAAGTATGATCAAAGAAATCATCATTTATGTATCAAACCTCATAACTATTTTGAAACATTGCTTGTTTTTACTACTTTACCCCTTATTATAATTGCTTTATGGTATTTTTGGTAAGGGGATGCGTGGTTTGGTTTCTAAGGTGTTCAGTTGATAATTATGTAAGCTTTTTTTCATTTTGAAAGTTTTGAAAGTTTAAATGATTGACTTTGATCAACATCTGTAAAAGTTGAGCTTTTTTTGTACCATTATTTTGTCTGTGTCAGAACTCTGAAACGTGATTTTTATGTATGTAGGACCCTCAATTTGAGACCTGAGGGGTTTTGGTGTATTTTGAGTAGTTGATTGGAAATTTGGAAAGTTAGAAGTTAAAAGAATTGATTTTGATCTGTTTGCAAAGGACTGTCGTTGCAGTGGGGAGCTGCGAGGTAAAATTTGAATTTCAGATGTTTGATCTTTTTTATTACAACATTAGTTAGAGCTATATCTAAAAAAACATTTCCAGGTCATAGTTTGAGAGGAAAGATCTCAAATGAGGTGGGAGGAAAGACTTTCCATGGGAAACAACTCCATTTCTCCCCTCAGATTCATCTTGAAAAATATAGTTCGCGACAAAAGCGAGACTACTTGGCTACCATGGAAGAAACTTGGCATTGAAGTATGCTTGATTTAACTTTTTGGATGTATATATTTGGTTAGTGCCATATATTTTCATTATAGATTTGATAGAGACAACTGATTAAGCAGATGGGCACGATGTTCTGGTGGTTTACATTTAGAATTATTTACTTCTCATAGAGTGAATATGTGTGTAATGCATGTGATGATAAAAATAAATAAATTTCAGAATAACTATATATGATATTTGATATGGAGTTACAATTGGTGTCGGTAATGAGAACTTGTAATTTATTATGTTCTTATCGTTTTGTTTTGAGATATATCTGAATAACACTAAACATATTAGGATATGTTGAATTGATGAGAGTGTCACGCTCGGAGCCTACACCCTGGACGTGGGCGACAACCAATGACCATTGATGGTCTTGAGCGAATCCTTGGCCTGTGTTACTTAACTCAGCATAAGATTAACTTAACTCAATCATGAAATAAGAACATTCTTATAACAAGTACTTAAAACATAATTGTCTAGCCAAAATGACACTTAAAATTCTCATAGAAAAGCATCTACAATTTAAAGAAGAGACTCAACTGACCATCTGAATGTTCATAAAGACTCTAAACATACTATGACGAATGCTGGTATAGACCCCACAACATTCTGAAAATTAAAGATTGGAAAGCATAAAAAGTATCCTCAGGAATGTAAGGAGGCTCACCACTATCTCTTACATGGTCAAACTGGATCAACGATGCGCTGGAAGCTGATCCTAGTTACCAGTGTCTGCATCATAAGACGATGCAAGCCAACTGATATCAGTATATTGAATGTACGAGTATGCGAGTTGGAATGCTAAACAACGACTTAAGCTTGATGGGAATAATATGAAGTTACCTTGCCTCTGCTCAACTCTAAAACAGATGTTATATACATGATGTTTGCAAAACTGTAAGGCAACTTTGTTCATAAATGAAAATAAAATAAGAAAGCTCAACTTTACTTATACATGAAAGTGATATAGTTCTGTGGGAGTTTCTCTGACCGCCAACCACCATTCTGAGCTAAAGTGGTGATACAACGTCTCGCCCAAGCTGCAACAACAGTCCTATATTTTTTCGTTACATAAAACATCCTCAACCTAGTGGATCTATTGGCTAAAGTTACGTGATCATCTAAAAATTATGATCCGTTAATACCCATGATGGCTACATGGTTTACATGGATACTTGATTTAATATGAACTCTCATCCCCACGTCGGTGCTCAATACTATTCCCAAAATATACTTTAGCTCATGCTTTTAAAATAACCTCTTTCCTCTGGTTGAGATAATTCGCTCAACATTTTTTAGGTTGAAAAAGATCTCTTGGAGTATTTTTCCCTTTTATTGTTCAAATTCTTTTGGGAAAATATTAGTTTCCTTTCTACTTAAATTTCAAATCATTGAAAAACTTCCTAGGAAATACTTAGTTCAGTTATACCTTTTGAGAAATTAACTCGACTCTTGACTCTTTGCTTAACTTGAAAACTTTTGATCTTAATCAGCTCTTTAGGGAATACTTAGTTCCCTTATACTTCCTTGAAGGAAAGACATCAACCTTTACTCTTTATTTAATTCAAAACTTTGAGACTTGAAACGAAGTTAATACATTTAGACAAGACTCTTGGAAGCTTTAAGAAACTTTACTTTAACTTACTTCATTGTTTTAGACTTAACTTCTTAACTTCCTTGACTTTGATCTTAACTTTCCTTGAATGGATTCAAGGTTTCAATTTGTGTTCTTTGATGATTTCTAGGTATTTAGAAATCATTTGAAGTAATTAGAATAATATAAAGATATTAATGTACTTTGGAAGGACTTAAAAGGGATAAATTACAAAATCTTGAAGAAAAACATCGGGTTGGGCGTACTGGTGGCGCCCCCCGGTAGCCTTAGTTGGCTGAGGCCTTATTCAGGCACACTCATGGCAGGCCGCACCAGGCCTTGGTTGACTGCGACCAATTTCTAGCGCGCCGCGCCTGCCCTTTCTCAAGTTCATTTGACGAATTTTTCAACTCGATTTTCCTCTTGTAACTCTCCAAACCTTCCTATTTTTTTCACCAGACGACTGGGACTATTGGTACTATCAATACTATTGAATTCAACTGAAAATAACTAGGAGAAATAAGAATCTAACAAAAAATAGCAGTCAACAATCAAATCAACAAGAAACTAAAACTTTCCTCTAAGAACTTAACTTCTAACATTAAACCAATTCATAAATTAGGTGAATTGTAACAAATGGATGTGTGTGTGAATTAGACCAACACGAAAGATCCCACAAACCAGAATAGGGATCTCACCTCGTCTTATTCTCTTCTCTTTTCTCCCAAACAATAAGCGTAAAAATCCTTTTTCTAATTTGAACTGAAACTTGGTTTTACTCCAATTAGACCCTTAAAACAAATTCTGAATTACTAGATTGAAAAGTCTATTTTACCCTTACTTAAATTTTTATTGGACTTTCCTCAGTCCAACAACTCAACTTCCGAAAGACATATCTCCCTCATACGATATCGAAAATGAGCCAACTCGGCGCTGTTGGAAAGATTTTCTAGGGGATTTTCATCCATTTAAAGAACTGTCCATGAATCCTCTTAATCTAGAAGTTATGACCATTTGAAAATGATCAAAACTAACTTTTAAAAATTAGGAATTTGTCTAGATCTTTTCTATTCTTTCCAAAAATAAGTATTCTTTGTTTCTTCGTTTAATCCTAGCTATTTCGAATTACGGGATGTTTCAGACAGCACATTAACTATTATGATAAGAAGTGGATCAATTCTGATGTGAGTTAAGGATGAACAATTATGTGTATGAAATTAAATACCACATCAATATGATTATGGATCCGATACCAGGTTAGTACGTAACATAAATATGTATGGTCTTCTGCAGGTCATGACTAGATGGGTAAGATTAAAAATCGTTTAGTACCTCTTTAAATATGTAAGCACACGATCAAATCACCAACATAAATTTAACACAAACATATAAATGAAGGCACAACAACTTAAATAACTTAATTGATTAATATATTCTATTTAAATTAAAAAGCTTCACTTAACAACCCTAAAGATAGCATCAAATTTTCTCAAATAGGATTGGTGTAGACCCATATAATCTTCAAGTAAGCATCTCCTCTATAAACCATACTTGTATCACATAATTCTTCTTCGTTAAACATATCAACTATTGACTTTACTTTTCCTGTTATTCGCAAGCACAACAAAGCCCCATAACTTTTTGAATATTTTTTGTTATTGCAATAGAGAGAGTAATTGTGGCTGAATTATGTTTAGTGAAGAAGAGTTGCATGATCTAAGTGTGTTTAAAAGATGATACGATTGCTTGGAGGTTAAATATACCAATCTCGTTTTGGCAATCTCAATGCTAAACTTAGGGTTTTAGTTTTGGTGAACTCAACTATTCTGTGAATGTTTACCCAACATATTCACATTACATTTACCTTGTTTAGGGATAAAACTATCCCATATATCCTATGGATGAGTAAGCATGTCAAAAATAGATAAAATCATATTTTCTTTTGAGAATTACAAAACTGAAATTCCATTAGAAGCACACAATCGAATCAACAACATAAATTTAACACAAACATATAAATGAAAGGCACAAAAAATGAAATAAGTTAAATTGATGAGTATACTATATTTATGTTTAAGACCTTCAGGATAATCAAGTAATCATTCAAATATGATTTTGAGTTCACCAAACGTAAAAATTCTACGTTAAGCATCAAATTTTCCTAAAGAGTATTGGTGTAGCCCCATATAATATGCACATAATCATCTCCTCTATTCAACATAGTTGTATCGTAGCTCTTCTTCACTAAACATATCAGATGTTGACTTTACTTTTTCTGTTATTCGCAAACACAACAAAGCCCTAGATACTTTTTTGATTATTTTTTGTGCTTGCAAGTAACAGAGAAAAAGTAATAGTGACTGAAACTATGTTTGATGATGAAGAGTTTCCTGATATAAGTGTGTTTAAGAGATGATAGGATTTCTTGGAGGTTATATGTACCAATCTCGTTTTGGAAATTTCAATGCTAAACTTGGGGTTTTTACTTCTGGTAAAATCAAAAATTTCCGTGAATGTTTACCAACACATTCAACATTACATTTACCTTGATTAGGGAGAAAACTATCCTATATATCCTATGGTTGTTTAAACATTTCAAAAATAGATAAATTTATATTTTCTTTTGAAAAATACAAAAGTGAAATTCTATTATAAGCACACAAACGAATTAACAACATAAATTTAACCCAAACATATAAATGAAGGCACAAAAAATTGAATTAATTTAAATTGACGAATATAATCTATTATGTTTAAAACCTTCACGATAATCAGTTAAATGTTCACATATGATTTTGAGTCCACCAAAAGTAAAAACCCTACATTGGGCATCAAAATTTTCTAAAGAGGATTGGTGTAGCCCCATATAACCTACATGTAATCATCATACTTGTATAGCGTATCTCCTCTTCGTTAAACATATCAATCATTGACATTACTTTCCTGTTATTCACAAACACAATGAAGCCCTAAATACTTTTTTTAATGTTTTTGTGCTTGCAAATAACAGAAAGAAAGTGATAGTGACTGAAGATATGTTTGATGAAAAAGACTGCCTGATATAAGTTTCTTTAAGATATGAGATGATTGCTTGGAGGTTATATATATACCAATCTCATTTTTTCTCTTTTAATGCTAAACATAAGGTTTTTACTTCTGGTGAACTCAAAAGTTTACGTGAATATTTACCCAATATATTCAACATCACACTAACCTTGTGTAGGTAGAAAAACTATTCATGATATATCCTATGATTGAGTAAGCATGTCAAAAATAGATGAAACCTTATTTTCTTTTTAAAATTTCAAAAACAAAATTCCATATATGCACATAATCGAATAAACAACATAAATATAACACAAACATATAATGAAAGCACAAAAATTAAATAATTTAAACTGACGAATATACTCTATTTATGTTTAAAACCTTCACTATAATCAGGTAAACATTCATATATGATTTTGAGTCCAACAAAAGTAAAAACCTAACGTTGAGCACCAAATTTTCCTAAAGTGGATCGGTTGTGCCACATATTATCGACACTTAGTTATTTCCTCTATTCGACATACTTGTATCACGTAGCTCTTCTTTGTTAAACATATCAATGGTTGACTTTACTTTTCCTGTTATTCAGAAACACAACAAAGTCCTAGATACTTTTTGAATATTTTTTGTGCTTGCAAATAATAAAGAGAAACTAATGATGACCAAAGATATGTTTGATGAAGAAGAGTTTCGTATTTTGAGTGTGCTTAAGAGTTGAGATAATTGCTGACCCACATCTACAATAGATATATGGAGTTTCTTGGGTTCGACTGACTATTATAGGAGATATGTTGAAGGATTCTTATCTATCTCTTCTCCTTTGACCAAGTTAACTCAGAAAACAGTCAAGTTTAAATTGGCTGAAACTTGTGACCAAAGCTTTCTAGAGTTGAAAAAGAGACTGACTACCGCTTCAGTTTTGACCTTACCAGAGGGTACTTAAGGTTTTGTGGATTGTGATGCATCAAGAGTTCGCTTGGGATGTGTATTGATGCAGAACAGCAAGGTTATAGCTTATGCCTATAGACAGTTGAAGGTTCATGAGAAGAATTGCCCAACCCATGACTTAGAATTTGCTGCAGTAGTGTTTGCTTTGAAGATATGATGTCACTATTTTTATGGTGGTCATGTTGATGTATTCATTGATCAGAAGAGCCTCTAATATGTGTTCACCCAGAAAGAGCTCAATATCAAACAGAGAAGGTGGTTGGAATTACTCAAAGACTATGACATGAGTATTCTATACAACAAAGGTAAGGCTAATATGGTTGATAATTCCTTAAGAAGGTTATCCATGGGAAGTACTTCCCATGTCGAAGAAGAGAAGAGAGAGTTAGATAAAGATGTGCAAAAACATACACATATGAGAGTAAGACTTATGGATTCCATAGAATGAGACATACTGGTGACCAATAGGGATGACTCGTCCTTAGTGTCAGAGGTGAAATAGAAGCAAGAGAAAGACCCTATTTTGCTTTATTTGAAGGAACGTGTCCATAAGCAGAGGGTTTTTGCTTTTGAACAAGGGACAAGGGGGAGATGGTGTTCTGAAGTACCAAGGCAAATTATGTGTACCTAAGGTGGATAGACTCCAAGAAAGGATCTTGGAGGAGGTTCATAGCTCCATATATTTTATTCATCCGGGTTCTACCAAGATGTACCGCGACATAAGAGAGGTTTATTGGTGAGAAGGCATGAAGAAAGACATTGCAGAGTTCGTAGCCAACAACTCAAATTATGAGCAAGTGAAAGTGGAGCACCAAAGGACAGGAGGTTTGGCTCATGCCATAAAACTTCTAGAGTAGAAGTGGGAGATGATTAATATGGACTGCATCATATTCTTGCCAATATATCGAAGGTAACATGATTCTATTTGGGTTATTGTCGATAGAATGAACAAGACGACCAAGTTCTTGCCGGTAAATACTACCTATTCGCAGAGGATTATGCCATATTTTAACTTCAAGAAGTGGTGAGACTTTATGGAGTCCCAGTCTCCATTATTTCATATAGAGGTGCATAATTTAATGCTCCGTTATGGAAATCTTTCCAGAAAAGTTTTGTTTCAAAGGTGAACTTATGAACTGCCTTTCATCCTCAGACAAATGGAAGAGCAGAGCGTACTATCCAGACCTTAGAAGATATGTTGAGATCTTGTTTGATCGACTTCAAGGGGAATTAGGATGATTACATACCTCTTATTCAATTTTCTTATAAAAACAGTTATGATTTGAGCATCCAAATGGCTCCTTATGAAGCTATTTATGGGAGAAGATGCAGATCTCTTATTGGGTGGATCGGAGTTAGTGAAGCAGGGTTGAGAGGACCAGATCTAGTTCAACAATATATGGAGAAGATGAAAGTGATTCAAGAAAGATTGAAGACGGCACACAATCGCCATAAGTCCTACATATATGTTAGGAGAAGACCATTAGATTTTGAGGTGGACGATTGGGCGTATCTTAAGGTTTCACCCATGATGGGTGTTATGAGTTTTGGTAAGAAGGGAAAACATAGTCCTTGATATAGTGGACCTTACAAAATCTTAAAAAGAGTGGGAAATGTGGCTTATGAGTGAGAGCTACCCCAAGAGTTAGCAGCGGTCCATCAAGTATTCCATATTTCTATGTTGAAAAAGTGCTTGGGTGATCCTTCATTGATTTTACCAACTAAGAGTGTTAAGATTAAGGATAACTTGTCTTATGAAGAAGTTTCATTTCAAATTTTGGATCGTCAAGTTTTCAAGTTGAGGACAAAGGAAGTTGTATCAGTAAAAGTTTTTTGGAGGAAACAATTCATTGAAGAAGTGAGTTGGAAAGCTGAGGAGGATATGAATGAGAGATGTCCCATCTCTTTGAATCCGGAGAGAATGCAGATCAAGGTATTAAATTCTCTTCTTAGCACTTTATATGACTATCTGTAAGCATGTTATTACTTGCTTCTGTGGTTGAGTGCTGAAATGATGTTACTACCAATGGATTAGTGAAAGAATTCTCATTTGAGGATGAATGTTACCAAGGGGAGATATTTTAACATCTTGTAACTTGAATTAACTAATAATATGCTAAGAAACCAAGAATAATCAAATTTGGGACTCGGAAAGGAAATTTGGAAAATTTTCAGCTTTACAAAGTAAGTTTTTTCCACTTTCAACTGGCCATTAATGAAAGATCAGGAGAAGTTTGGATGAGTTCTTTATATGATGGAAATCCCTTGGGAATATCTTTCCAATGCCGTCAAGTTTGCGAAAATCTAATGTCGTATGACAGAGATATGCCTTTCTGAAGTTGAGCTTCTAAGCTAAGGAAAATCCAATTCGGATTTTAGTAAGGAAAAACATGTATATACTAATTCGTTTTAAGGGTTATTTAGGGGTAAAAACCAAGTCCCAATTCAGTTAAACAAATATTAAGAATGCTTAGGGCTTGGGAGAAAAGAGAAAATAAGATGAAGATAAAGAATTGTCCAAGACAACCAAGATCATTCTATGGGTTTCTTCGGTGGTGATCCTTATCGATGTATGTGAGATCGTTTGATGTTGGGTCCTTTCACCCACACCCAATTTGTTCTAATTCAGAAATTTAGAGTATATGGAATGTTGAATATGGGAGTTCGTTACGAAAAATTGTGAAATTCTTGTTGCTTTAATTGTAGTTCATGTATAGTAGTTTTGATTCATGTTTTCGGACTGTTTTTTGGGTCTAATCTATTAGGTATTGAGAATATTAATAATTCTAAGTTTTTGGGGGAAGATACATGGAAGTTTAAGAGGTTTAGAGATGAAAAACAGAGAAGAAAAGTCAAAATCTAGTCTGACAACCCTGGGGCGCCGCGCCTGCCAGAGCCCCTAAGGATAGGCTCTATCTGATAGGCCTTTGCGCGCTGCCCAAGCCAGAGCACCTTAGACAAGAGTCTGTCCGTTAGGCTCTGGTATTCCATGAAACTCAAAGCGCCAAGGTCACCTGGAGACCCCGTTCTTTCCCTATGTTTTCATACTAGTTCCTAAGTGATGTATCTATCATTCTTAGTTGATTCAGACACTCGAAATTACATTTAAATATCATGAAATCATAAATAAAAATGTGATCATGATCCTTCAATTTATAATCCAATTCAAGCAAAGTTAGAATTAAGGTTAAGAGAGTTATAAAGTCAAGTCCAAAGCTATGAAGTGAGTAAACGTAAAGATTTTCAATGTTCTTAGAGTCTTACTTAAACATTTTTAACTTCATTTTGAGGCTCAAGTTTGAGTTAAGGAAAAGAGTTAAAGTTGACTTTATTTCTCAAAAAGGTATAAGGAAAAAAGTTCCTTAGGAAGTTTATGAATGGTTTTACATGTAATAATTTTTAGATGAACACGTAAGTGTAGATAGTGGATCCACTAGGTTGAGGATGTTCTATATGATGGAAAAGTATAGTACAGTTCTGGCAGCGTGGACGGGACGTTGTATTACCACTTAGGCTCAAAATGGTTGTCGGTTAGAGAAAGTCACATCAAAATAATTTACTTTCATATATAAGTAAAGTTGAGTTTATTATTATTATTTTATTTTTAATGAATTAAGTGTTTTCACTGGTATATCGACTATATATATATTACCTATGTCTTTGTTGCTTTACATTGAGTTGTTATCTTGTGAGTCAAGCAAAGTAAAGGTAAGTTCATCCTTAATCCATTTCAAGCTTAATAGATGTGTTTGACATTCTAACTTGCATACTCGTACATTCAATGTATTAATGTGAGTTGGCCTGCATCATCGTATGATGCAAATACAGGTAACAAGGATTAGCAAACAACGTTTTGTTGATCCTGTTCAAGATCCAAAGTTAGTGGTGAGCCTCATTTCATTCTGGAGGACTTCCTTTCATTTGCTTTATTAGTTTAGTTCTTTAGGATGTTGTGCAGCATGACCCAACATCCATCTCAGTCAGTTTAGAGGCTTCACAGACAATGTAATAGTTAAATTTTGGTGTCTCCTTTATCTTATACTTTGTATTTTACAGCATGGAGACTTAACTGTCAGTTTAGCCAAGACAAGTTATTATGTTATGTTATGAGAATGACATAAATTCTTTATCTGAGTTATTATAGTCTTCCGCTAAGTTAAGTAGCCAGGACAAGGATTCATTTGGGGTCCAACAATGGTCTTCGAGTGTTGGTCACGTCCACGATATAGACACCGGGCATGACATTATAGAGGTGTTATCTTCTCATCATTGTGTGAGCAGGACTATTTGCATTGGCTTAAAACATTATGACAAGATCTATTGTGGTTCTGGCGAAGTTTGTTCTGGTGATGTCAATGAGAAATAATTTTGACGAGTGATAGTTATGTCGAGATTTCTTTTGGAGAGTGACTTGATGTCGAGGTGTCTTCAGGCGGTAACCTTAACCTTGTGCATCCCCCATGAATTCATGTATGATATTCAACGGATGTCATGTATCATAAGACACACATGTAGTAGTCAATATGAAATTGCACATCATTTCATCACACTTCATTAATTATGTTTTCTTTACTTTATGTTTTTGAGACTCTAAATTGTGGAACACAATGATAATATAACAATTATATGTTGAGGTGCAACTCCAGTTACTTATTATGTGCTTTGTGATGTGGACTCAAAACTGTTTGAACATAGCTTGATCAACATGATACTTAATTAAGGCTGATCTGTAATTGTTGAGGTATTGTTAATGAATTATGTGCTACTTGAATTTGTGAACCAATAGATTAGGCTGATTTCTGTGGCGGTCGTAGTTTGTGGGATGAAATTTCAATGGCCAAAAAATTTAATTGAAGCATTAGATATTCTTTTAAAAGACTTAATTAAAAAAAATAATATTTGGTGATAAAGTTGTTTTTAGTGGAAATTTCGGACAAACTCTTCATATTTTCTGTAGTGGTAAAAAATAAAATCTTATTTGTGAAATCTTGCTACGCTTCAAAATTTAGCCTTATCTTGAAAAATTAAAATTATATAAAAAAAAAAAAACATGTGCTGAAAGTATGATCTTGTTTTCTAAGAATATTTAATGCAATTTGGTACTACTTGTGCGAAAAAAATGATAAAGTCCGAAATCACTATTCTCAATTCTTTAATTATTCCATTCACAAAGGAACAAAAATCTTTGCACCATTTATTCAAATTTTCTTATCTAAATTTGTGTGTATATCATTCAAATACTTCAATTGTTAGTTTTTGCATCATCTTAACAACAAAAAATGACTTCGTCTATGAGATTAAAAATATGCTAATAACTCAAAATTTGACACCTCCAAATTTTATGCACAATTTAAATCCTGCAGGTTTGCCTCCTTATAGATTGATGTTACAAAAAAATTTGTCCAAAACTGCAATTACATAACTTCAATCCTTATGATGGTTTATGTGATGGAACACATTTAATATGTAATAATTTCAAAAGTCATGCCATTAGTGTCACAATATCCAATGAAGATTTTTAAATAAAAAATGTGTTTATTTCATGCATTCCCCTACTAACATTACAAGATGAAAGATTGTGTCTTCAGTTCAAAAGAACACAAGTTTTTATACGACCATGTCCTGTCATTACTATAAATAAAGCACAAGGTCGAATATGAAAATTGACATAATGCATAAATTGTTGACACAAAAGATAACAAAGATAATACAATAAGAAGAAAATCAAAGAGAAACTTGAGTATTTCTTATTTCTCAGAAAACTAGCGTACAAGATTTTAAATAGCAGTTGTAAAACAAAAAAACTAAGAGAGAAAATAGTGAACTATCCCATGACCTGCTAATTGACTAACTGCAACTAAATTATGATTTCTAATGCTAATAAACTGAATATGTAAAAGGCTCCTAAAAATATTAACAATAACTTATTCAGACAAATCACACTTTTCCTTGATTCAAAATCACATACTCTTTAAATGCAACCTGAAAATTCATGCTTAGCCTAAGGAAGAGACTTCCTAAATATATCCGCTTCTTTCTCGTTTGTGCCGCAGAATTTCTGCACTTTTCTTCCATCAGCTACCAATGTCCGGTTGAAGTTATATTGCAAATCAATGTTCTTGATTCTCCCATGAAAAGAGGAATTCTTTGCCATAGAAATTGCTGATTTTCTATCAAAAAAAAATCACAGTAGACTTATGTTGCTCATAACTAAAATCTGCAAGTAGTTTAGGAGTTATAAAGCTTGTCGTGTTGTTAAACTTGTTGTTGTATACTCGGCCTAAAACGTTAACAAAGCTACTGTCTCCTGCTTATTTAAACTTCATGTCACATCTCTAGAACCAAAGCTAAAGTGATTTTTTGATCATCCAAATAGCCTGCATGATCACTATCTAAATGTTGCGTTGTCGGACTCTGCAAAAATCTGGAAACAACACTAACATAAAAAGCAATGTCCGGTATAGTGTGTGTTAGATAATTTAAGACACCAACTAGACATCTGAACAATCTAGAATTTGATTTCTCAGTTTCATCTGCATGCTGCAACTTCTCATTAATAGTCACAGGTGTAGTTGTTCATCATATGAATTTTTTCCAAAAGATCCTTTGCATATTTCTTTTGAGAAATAAAAATATCATCTTTATCCTGGATTACTTACTTCCTTACGTACAATGTGGGAACATTTTCACTTCTTGTGAATCCACTATCCTGAAAGAATGAATCAATTTTTTTTGTACCACGCACGTGGAACTTGCTTTAGCCCATAAAGAGATTTTCTTAGCTTGTAGGCTTTGTTCTCATTGCCATTAATAAGACAGCTCTAGGGTTGTGAAACATATACCTCTTCTTCTAGATCACAGTTCAAAAAAGTGGATTTCACATCATATTGATACACCGACAAACACAATTGTGCACCAAGGCTAAAACAACTCTCACTGTTTCAAATCGTGCAGCATGATAAAAAGTTTTTTCAAAATCTATACCTAGTTGTTGTGAATATCCTTTTGTCACGAGACAAGCTTTTGCTTTTAAATGCTCCCATCTTCATTGCACTAATTTGTTTAAAATACCTTCTTGAGCCTTATCACGTTCCTTTCTTCAGGTGAATCAACTAACTCTCACGTAGAATTTCTTTCAATTGCTTGCATATCTTTTACCATAGCATTCTTCCATTCAGATTTTTTGTTGTTTCTTTATAACAAACAGGATCTAAAACACGCAAAGCGCATTTACAAGAAGTTTTTACATTGTTCGACTATCTATGATTTGGTTTCTTTTCTCTTGTTGATCGTCTTAGTTGAAATCTCTCATCAGAAGAGTCGTCAAGTGCTGCAGCTGTTATTGGTCACTAGGCAAGTTTCAAAGAGTAGGATATGCTGCTGCATGTTCTTCATCAGTAGATACAATTTGATCTCAAATTCCTTGAATTAAAGTTCCGAAAGGCATCCTCAATTAATACAACGTTTCTACTTATGATCACTTTGAAACTTATGAAATTATATAGACGATGTTCTTTGGATTGAAGTCTATAGCTAACGAAAATACATTTTCCAGATATATCATCAAGCTTTGAATGAAAATTAACCAAAGCATATGCTATTCAAAAATTCTTAAGTGGCTTACCCGTGGCTTCTTACCATTCCAATCTTCAGGACATGTCGTGCTCCAAACAACTTTTGTTGGAGAGATTGTTTAGAAGATAAACAGTGGTTGCTACAGCTTCTCCCCAAAAGTAATCTGGTAGGCCCTTTTCTTTCAGCGAGATTCTAGCCATTTAATAAACAGTGATTGCAACAGGTTCTCCCAAAAGTAATCTGGTAGACCCTTTGCTTTAAGATAGCTTCTCACCATTTCCACTACTGTCCGGTTCTTTCGTTCGGTCACACTATTCTTATCCGGTGTGTATGGTGCTGTAAGTTCCCTGAGAATTCCATTCTCATCACAAAATACATAAAATTCTTTAGACAAGAATTCACTACCTCTATCGATACAGGGTGATTTTATCTTCTTTCCACTTTGATTCTTTCTAATGCTTGAAATTTCTTGAAATTCTCAGATGTTTCTAATTTGAATGTAAAGAATTAAACCAAACTAAAACGGTTGTAATCATCAGTAAACATAAAAATATTGAATTCCACCGAGGAATTCCATTTTTATTGGCCCACACAAGTTAGCATGCACAACTTCATGACAAGTTGTAGCCCTCCATGATTTTCCTACCGGAAATGATATCTTGGCTTGCTTCCCATAAATACATCCTTCACACAAGTAAATTTCATTGATTTTTGTCAAACCAATAAACATATATTTTTTAACCAAATGTTTCAACCCATTAACATTTAAATGCCCATAACATAAGTGCCACAGATTAGTCTCATCCTTTCCTTTGACAACTAAGGCAACATTTTCAACACTTTAAATATCAAGGGGAAACATTTTCTTTTAGTCATAGATACATGAGCTATATATAGTGCATCCTGATTTCTTATGTTTAGTATCACATGCTTGATCATCAAACACAACTGATTATCCACTAGTCATCAATTAACCAACACTTGACAGGTTGTGAGCCAAACTGGAACATATTGCACTTCATAGAAAATTTACACATTACCTTGGAAAAACATAATCTCAACAATACATTGCCCTTCTACATGCAATTGTTTTTCATCTCTTAGTCGCACCTCACTTTTCTGTAACTCATCAAGATATCTAAATAGGGACATCGAACTTGACATGTGAATGGAGCATCCACTATCAATGAACCACACAATATTAGCACTTTTAGTTAGTGGGGAAAGAGTCATAAATAAATTATCTCTTCTTCCACATTTTGCGTGAAATTTGCTTCCTTCTGCTCGTCTTTCTATTTCATCCAACAATCAACTTATTTATGCATAAATTTCTTGCAGCGTCGACATAGAATTGTGCTTTTGTATTGACGTGACTCACCAACCTAGTTTCTACCTCTGCCACCACCATGACCTTATCCACGAATTGCCTCTGCCATGTACTCTACCTGTCGAGTTTTTTGTTTTTGCCTTGTAAGAGAACTCACTCTTTACCTGGAATGATTTCTCTTGAAATTTCTCGTGGGACCTATTAAGCCTGTCTCCATGAGCTATAAAAAAAATCATTAATTCATTAAAGGAATAAGTAATAGCTCCTTGAATTAATCAATTGCAGTAACAACATACTCAAATTTGGTGGTTCGCAATACATTAGACACAACCATTTTACTATTAGTGTTTTCACCATAGGACCTTATTCTATTAAAAATAAGACAAATAGTCTTGCACAAATTTATTTTCATTTATCAACAATGTTTCAAAATCACGTTGGACAGTTTGTAATTTTTTAAAAATGACCTTGTCATCAGTAAATTATTCTTGTTCCAGGATCTCCCATGCATGTTTAGAGGTCTTGCTGTTGATATGCTATGAAAAATCTCATCATAAAGAGCTTGCTGGATAATGAATAGAGCTTCAGAGTATCTTTTTCGATGTTCTCTTAGTTGGTTTGCATTTCCATCCGAAATTCCAGTTTCAACTACATCCAATAGTTCTTGAAACTTGAAAAGAGACTTCATATCAAGACTCCAAAATTGATAATTCTTCCCTCTAAAAATTGGAATCTTGGGCTACTACGATGTTGCTGTGTCATTCCCTACCACGGGAATTTTTTGCTTTCTTCAAGAAAGATCTCACAATATTTCACTATTTTTTTCTCTTACTTTACCAATATCCCTAATTGATAACAAGATGTATTCTAACTTGGATTTAACCTCTGATAACAAAATTGTTGGCATAATATACAAATAAAGATAATGTAATAAGAATAAAAGCATAGAGAAACTTAAGTATTTCTTATTTCTTTAAAATCTAGTGTATTAGATTTTAAATAGCACTGGAAAAACAACAACTAAGAGAGAAAATAGGGCACCATCTGATGACCTGCTAATTGACTAAGTGCAATTAAATTAAGAGTCCTACTCCTAATAAATTGCATGCGTAAAAGGGTCTTAAAAATATTGACAATAACTTAGTGACTTTTGAATTAGTCAAATAGCACAAACATGGCCTTAACTTGGTGTGAGCCGACAACTATTACCTTTAACTTTATGTGTGCACAAGTAGGCACTTAATTTGTGTTCTATGTGATGTCATACGTGTATTATGTTATGTAGGATATGTGTGTGTACTTGTTCAATTTTATACAAGTTAAGTGTCTACTTGTGCACACTTAAAGTTGGAGGACATTGTTGTTCGTCGAAGCCAAGTTAATTGTCATGTTTATGTATTATGTCCTTAGAATTTGTTGGCATTTATTTACGGAAACCTACATTTTATCATGATCGACCAATTATATGTTGCTTTATCTTGAACTAAAAAATTTAAAGGCATCAAACTGTTAATCATGCAAATAAATGTTCAGGACAAAATCATATAAAAAGCTTTTTCATAATATCTAGGTAAGTTACAAACATAATTGTAGCATTCTCTAACTTTTAAATTTTTAAATTTTTCTTGTTACCATCACTACAAATACATAGTATCATGTGCATGTGCATGTTTTTAACTAGTTCTAGACACATGCTCTATTATGAGTTACATTAAAATCATTATTATTTCCCTCTAACATCACTATTATGTATTTATTTAAATTATTTCTCTTTTAAAAAAACTTATTTGCATAAACTATTCAAGTATTATCAAACTCATCATGTATTAGTAGAAGTTTTTGTCAATTAAATAGCACTTAAAAGTATAATAACACCTAAAACAAAAAAAAAATTCAGTAAAATGCAAAATAATACATAATAACATAACAATATGGATTGCATACTCAATCCATTTTGGACAACTATACCTTAACTCCAAAATGAAAAAGAAAAATTTCAAAATAACAATCTAACATAAAAAAGATCTAAAGGAATATATGTGACATATGTTATACTGTTAAGTTTAACGGTTGAACTATATTGTAAGGAAGTTTCTCTTTTAATTTCAGAATGAAGCTTTTTGTTCTTCTCCCCAGTAAGCTTTTTGACAACATGTATCTAATACCATACTCTAGGAAGGAGAAAAGAGAAGAGTAAATTATAGAAAAGAAAAGAATGTGATGACGGAGGAAGCAATTAACTTGTATTTATAGTGATATTTGTCTTTTCACATACAAAAATTTTCTAATGGGACACTTGAATCATGATAGGTAAATTTATTTTAGTTTCAAAATTCAAAGAATCACAAAATTTGAAGAGTTTCATACATTATTTTTCATATTAAATACATTTCCGTTAATTTATAAATTCGAAGAGTTTCATACATTATTGTTTTCTACTCTAATTTAATTTAACCTAATTAATTATAATTATAATTACATTGTCATTACTAAAAATTAAACTGTAGTTGTTGGGCTTCATATTCTACCAATATGTAATTAAATATTGATATTTAAAAATAAATTAATTTATTAGATTTAGTATAGGGCAAAATGGTAATCCAACTTTGAAGGTTGGAGCTTCCCAGTTATAATAGTATATGATTATTGCAGGTTAGCCCCATATGGTACATAGACTTATTCTTAACTTTGTCATTCCTAAATCACAAGATTGGATATGCAAAATGTAAGCTATAGACAAGTATCCACCCTAAGATACCAAATGTACCTAATATCAGTAGCACATGTTAAAGAACCGACATACAAATATGTTACTATATTCAACAGATTTGTTTGAAAATCGATACTGAATGTTGACACCCAATTTTGACCGACCTTTAACCATTTTAGGATTATATTTGACTAAATACGTATTTTAAAATTTACTTAAAGTTTTAAAGTTTTAGTCGATTTTTTCTCAAAATTATATATTTTAGTATCATTTACTTTATAAAATTATTGTAAATATTATTATATTTTTAAAATTACTAATGAATTTCAAATGTTTTAAAATTTAAATGATTTTCAATTATACAAAATATTTTAGAAATTATTTAAGTTCTAGCCTATTCTATTCCAATTTCTTTCAATTCTAGCCACATGAATTAGAGTTTTATTACAATCATAGCCTCTCTTTCATTCCAATTCTAGCCAAATGTTATTGCAATTTTAGCCATTCCGTATCTAACTCATCTAATTTCAAGAAATCATCTTTTGATCTCATCCGTCTATTTAATTAATAAATCCTTGATCGAATCCTAACCTTTCATCTCTATCTAAACCGACGGTTGTGATTAAATCTCCCATTCTCTTTCTTCAACACCAAAAGACCCTAAAACCTAAATTTTTTTTTTTCTCTCTCTCTCTCTCTCTTCGCCCCCTCTTCCTTTCCAAGCATACCGCCTCCATTCTCCCTTCCCTCTCCCTCTCCCGCCCATTTTTTTTTTTCCGACGAGGGGAGACAGCCGACAGAGGCACCACAACCGCCGGAATCAGCAGCTTCCGGCGCACCCTCTCTCGCCACCTCTCTCTCCCGTCGCTCTCCCTCTCTTCTTCTTCCTCCCTTCTCTAGCCGCCATTCTCCTCCCTCTTCTCCTCTCTTCTCTCTTTCTCTGGAAGCGAGCAGCACCGCCGGCAGCCCACGCAGCAGCGCCTGGAGAGGCACACGACGCAACAGCGACAAAAGCCAGCGCCGACCTCCATATTTTCTCCCTTCTCCACTCTCCTCTCCTCCCTTCTTCTTCTCCTCCTCTTCTCCTCTCTTCTTGCAACAGCCGCCGCCGCACAGAACAAGAAGGCTCCGGTGAAGCAGCAACGCTTGGAGAGGTGCACAACAGTAGCAACAGCTCGGCGAGATGACGCAACAGCTCGGCGAGATGACGCAACAACAACCACCTGCAATAGAAACTCTCGCAAGTGTAAAAACAGCGGCAGTCCGGTAAGGAGCAGCAGCGACCAGCAATGCCTAGCGAGGGTCCAGTATCAGCATCGTGAGGCGACACAGACATCGAAAGAGAAGCATTTGGATAAGGACAAGTCTTTACAGATCTGTCCCAGGTACGATTTTATTTATATAATTAGTCTTGAGTCAGTGTGTGGGATGCTTATTCTAGAAAAAAATTCATGTTCTTCACTTTGTTCAAATTCATATAATCATATGTGTGATCCAAATTTCGTCCTAGGGCAAACCGTTCATTTTTACTACCAATTATGTTGTGATTTTTTGTTCTATTAATTCTCGATGTCTCATCACTTTGCTTTTAAATATTTAAGATTGAAACTACTCATTGTTCGTTATGGCATTTTGTTTCAACACCAAAAAAAACTCAACAATTATTTAATAGGGTAACTTCATTCATGCTCAGTAACTAATTCTTGATGCATTTAATTTCTTGTGGTAAAATTTTAGTATGCTGACATCTTTCATCTGTTGGCTAGTAAACTATGGCATGTGAATGGATTATTTCATCTAAATTCACGCTTACACTATTTGGTGTTTCGTTAACATGAAAGCGTCTTTTTGCATATAAGTAGAATTTGGCAGGTTTTGATCCACTAATTGAATTTGTAGGTAGATTTATACTACTTGGTATAGAAGGTATATTATATTATATGGATATAGTAATTACAATTGGGCATTTATTGTGTGTGTGGCATGTGTATTTTCTTTATTTTAAGATAGTTGTATACTGTGGCTCAATCGCATTAATTTCTGCTAATTAATTCATGTTATCTTAATCAAAATATACAGGTTTGTTACTTGTTTATACATGGTAAAAAATGATTAAAGAAATCCAATTTAGCTCTCATAAAATAAGTAAAGAATAATATTAATTGATCTTTTTCCTTGTTTGGAAAATTGACAGATTTCTTGTGTTTTTTTATTTTTGATAAAAAATATATATTTTTCTGATTTGTCTCTCTCTCCTTTAAAATTAAGTAATCGTATAGTGGGGGTGATGGAATTGATGCCTTAATTATTTATTTCCTTATTAGGTGCACCCCTCTTTCTATATAATAGCACCCCCACCCTCATTATTTGGACACTCTTCACTCTCATCAAAATTTCTCTCAAATCCACTCTCTCTTCTCATTGCTCTCTTGCTACTTTAAAACAACACATTCATATTCCCTGGTAAATATTCACGGTTCTTCGCTATTTTGCTACTCTTTTTTCGAGTAAAGGTGATCAATTTATTTTGCTACCTGTTAGTTATTTTTAACTTTGATACTATCTTCACATTCACATATTTGGTGTAAGCTATTGTCTTTTTTTTTTAATTAGAATTCGTCTTAAATAATTGCATATTGTCTCACCTTGACTAATAAGCGTGATACTTGTGTAGTAAAATGTGAATTACTTTTTGACAGGTTTTCAAACTTGAAGTTTTCAAGTTAAGATTAATTGAAAGAAGATTTATTTGTGTATTTTAATGTCTTATCTATATTTTATTTTTGCCTATTTTTATTTATTCGAATGTTGTAACATTGTACTCTAAAAATGATATATAAAAATTTTTTTGGGGGGGGGGGTCGTCTAGGGGAGGGGGTTTATATGCTTATTTTGTTCATTAATTTTTTTATTAGAAACCATGCCTATAGGTTTGTCTTGTAATCTCGCCTGATTTAATATTTGGAGGTTGTTTATAATAATCCTAATCAATTTAATGTGCTGGACGCTTTTGTTAACAAGTCTAAAAAATATAACAGATTCCATTCCTTTTTTTTAATGTTATATCAAAATCCTAATAATTAGTATGTTGTTAGATGTTTAAAATATATAAAATTTTCATTTGTCTTATCACGTAGAAACTATTCTAAGTATTTAAATTGTTCAATCATTTAGCAAAATCATGCACATAGAGTTCATTGTTTTTTTTAAACACCTAGAAATCATGTCTAAGACTTGTTAAAATAAACTTTTAACATATCCAAAAAAATAAATATTGGTTTTTTTTTGCATATTTGTTTCCTCATCCCCCAAAAATTATTAAAACATTATTCTATTTGTCCTTTTTCCGCATTCATGAATGCTAATGTTTTTTTTAATATAAATTAGAATCATTTCACATGCATTTAGCAATTAACTTGGCTTTTAAAAAATATTTCATATAAAAACCGTGCAAACATAATTTTCTTTAAAAGTCATTATTCAATCTCCTTTAAAAAACGTGGATTGTTTGACATTGGTTTTAAAATTATAATGCACTATCTCCTACTATCGTTAGAGGGAAAGTCAAAAGGAACTAAGAGGTCTAGTTCCAATTTTTTAAACCCGACGCGTCCCCCGGAAGTACCCACCTACCCCTGAATTTCAAAAGAATTATGTGCATTCTCGGTAAAGGTTTATGTGCCTACGGTAATCTAAATCTTTAAATAAATCCATTTTCAAAAGAATAAACTATTGTTTTGTTTTAAATACCCGACCTCAAATCAACAATTGCTGTCTATTGTGAAGGAGCGCGATCACAATATCGTGGGGCCCAAAAAAAAAAAAAAAAAAAAACAAACAAATCAATCCCTATAAAGAACCAAACATTTTTTTAAAATAAAACTAAAATTCATACTCAAAACTATCAATTTTCACCTTTACTTTCGCACATTTTATTGCTTCATATTTGCCAATTTTGTTCATTAACATGTCCTCGTATATTAAAATAAATCCGATTGTTTGTAATTTTTGTTCTTGTTATCACCTGCCTTGCATTTTTAACTTATACCATAAAAAAATAACCTAATTTGTTTTTATGTTTTGTTATCACTAGCAAGATTAAATAAACTATTAATGAAGTGACTTTGTTTACTAATTGTAAAACCCCCACATAGATTGCATTAGATACGGCCGGGATCCCCACATATGTGGACCTCGAGGGATGCCTACACCTTCCCCTCGAGGTAATTTGAACCCTTACCGCTAATTCTCTGTCTCGTTGACCTTAGTTAAGACTTAGTTAGGTCAGATAGGTGCCCCTAACGCGCCTTAATTCGTTAGGTGGTGACGTCCAAACGCAAAATCGCCAAAAGAGTTTTTAAGGTCGTGGCACAAAACCGCGTCTTCTTCTGCGAAAATTGGACGCGACAGAAATGGGCGACTCCGCTGGGGATATTAGGTCTTACCATTTACGTTTTAATTGCTGTTTATTTGGGTTTACTTTATTTTTGTCATTTCACTTTTGTTTGTGCTTACATGTTTATCTTATTTTGTTTGGCCTTATTTATTGTCTCCTCATCCATGTTCCTTCCTCCCTTTCCCTTTTTCCTTAATTGTTTATTATCATTTGCAATCTCTCCCTTTCCCCTTATTTGTTTATCATGTTTAGTGTCGTAATCCTCTTTCTTTATTTGCTGTAGTTTTTCATATCTTTAATATGTTACTTTCCTTAGTATGCTTTATTTATAATTTATTGTTTATAAACTGCCATATGTTACCTTTTCCATTAATTCTAAATGTTTACGCTTTGATAATGGGCATCCCGCTAATACTTCCCCCATTGGGACCCTCTCTCTTTCCTCCTTTTTTTTTTATTTTTGTTCTCGTGATGTTGTGGTGCCTTTGCACCTCTCACAACTACTCCAATCTTATACAAATACCCATTATATAGAGTCGACATATGCGTGGACGTAGTGGATAGTTTTACTACCGCGAATCCACGAGCCTCTCAGCAATAGAATCCCTTTCAAGTCCGTGTCAAGCCAACTCTAGAAGTCCTGGTAAGTCATACATGCGGCTAAGACCTAGGAGGTTTGACCCTTGGTGTCATCCATTAATTAGCTAGCCACCATCCTCTTCGAAAGGGCCCCAACAACGACCCTTAGACAAATAGCATATTTATGTGTCAACGTCGTGATCATAATAATAATAAGACAACTTGCCCAATGGAGTTTAGAAGTTGTTTGTTACTTTGTTTGCGAGTCATGGCTCCCTCACTTTCCCAACAGAAACAACGCAAATGCTGGTCAAAGTTATCCCATTTTTGAAGCTTGGTGGAAAGATATTCAAAAAAATCGAGAGTTAGAAGTCAATGATTTTAGGCGGCCTCACTACTTTGATCTCCTTAGAGTCATAAGATCGTCCACTTAATCAAGGCATGGTTTTTTAAATCTGTGACATGGAGTTATTCTTCAAGTTCAGGGATTTTGAGCTACCCCCAACGATAGAGAAGTTGGAGGATTCATGGGTCTCGCATACAAGAGGTTGAAATCTTGTTCCACACAAGCCCAGTCCCAGATTGTTTCTCTGAAGGTCAACTGGGCATGTGTCATAAATCCAAATCTACTTTGGTCTGAAAGAAGGTTTGATTTCTTGAGATTCTTATATTCAACGCTTTGGGGATGAGGAAGGTCATCAAACTTTCATAGAGAATTTGCTTGCTCTTCTCTGCAAAAATGGGAAAGGTATCGTCTTAATGCATTCGCTGTGCCCTATAGGCCTCATTGTTTTTTCCCTAGAGAAGGAGGAAAGATCCACAAGGCTTATGTTATTTGGTTCGTATGTTGGCTCGAGGTGGGAAAACTGGTCCCCATGATCTTGCAGAATTCTAAGAGCTTTGGACTGCATGCACCAAGGCAAAAGATCTTTGAGAGGGTGCAACTTTCTTGCTGCAACTTGGCCATCGAACATTTCTATCTAATTTCCGACCAAAGAGCTATACAGAGACATTGTTAGAGGACTATGGAAACAAAATTCTCAACCATCCCAGGATGCACATTTTATCCCCCTGTGGGAACAAGACTTTTTTTTTCCCGAATACCTAAAGGAGAGCTCAGGCCGTTGGAAATCCAATGGAAGTATTATTGGTTGAAAAAAGAGCCACCACGTGCCATCATAAAGAGGAAATGAACTTGCCTTCATTGAGCTTATCGGTTTGAATGGTTTGCCACCATACGCATGACCACTCGAGTCCTCGACAACTCGGACAGATCCAAAATGATACCTCTGTGATCCCACATGAGCCACTAATGAATGACTTTTGGGTCAGAATTACCGAAGCAATTGAACACTATACTGCGAAGATGGAGAATGTGATACTAATCGATTTTCAAGAGCACCGACCCTCTCTCACCACCTGAATCTTAATGTATGGCTTTTAGAGGATGCAGAGCATAGAGATTAGTGAAGGAAGTCTTCTGGTTTGGGCGAAAAAGAGAAGAAGATGGTCTTCGCAACCTCCAACACCGTTATGACCTAACCCCAAAATGAGGAAGCGATTCTGCCTAACATTGGAGAACAGTCGCAAAATTAAGTTTTTTTTTAATTTTTTTTCTTATTTCCCATATGTTTATCCCTAGACCTTTAGTTATATTTAGATTCTGTATAAATAGAAATTATTTCAATAATCGAAAGTTGTCTTATTGTCTAACTCTAAACTCCAAATTGGCAAATAAGGCTGAATTAGTACTTATGCACACTTACGTGTCCGCTTAGGCCCTACCTCTGGCTCAACGAGGTTCCATCTTTAAGGGCTTTAACATTTCAAAAACACTTTTTATATTGGTGAATATTAATCTTAACCCCTTAACTCTTTTTCTTTTGACTCTATGTTTTCCATTTCAAGGTTGAATCTGTCCCTTCATCCTGGCCCATACACATCAAAAGGGACCCCCCCTTTCCTTCTTCTCAAGAGCAAGCTCAAAGACAAGGTCAAATGGTTGACGAAACTAGCAACCACTGAAAGTGTTAGAAGTTCTGATGGAGGACAACTTCAAATGATCTTGTCCTAAGACTTGAGCGCAAGATTTCGCAATTGAAGACGAGTTTACTCACATGCGTGGTTTGGCCAATGTGTCTATCTCTCTTGGAACTCAATTTGGAGAAAACATAGACAATCCTCCTAACCACACATCCCACGCAAACAATCCTCAATCCATATATCCCCATCTGACCCACTCGTCCAAATACCTTCCACCACCACACGTCAAAATACCCAAGTTCCATTTCACCCTATTACCAACATACTACCAAACCAACCTGCCCAGAGACAACCCCAAACGCAAATATCCCATATACTTTGGGAACACAATCCCAATCCCCAAATACGTTGAAAACTGCCCCTCTGACCCATGCCTTCCATTAATCAGAGTCCCATCATAAAGACCTCCTAATAAAAACCTTGACTGAGAGATAACACTTACCAACGTGTTCAACACGTCGAAGGAACAGAATTGGGAGGATTAGCTATAGGATCTGTGCATGCATCCTATGTCAAAATTGCCCGAAGGATAGAAAGCTTCCAAATTTGCGACGTTCACATTGGCATTGGGGATCCCAAAGCCCACCCCGACTGTTATTGGTGACAACTTGTAGGGTTGGGGAGAGATGAGAAGGATACTCATGAAGTATTTATGAGGAGTCTTACTCGTGAGGCCGCTATCATGGTACCTTGAGACAAGATCGCGAAAATGGATAAAATTGGTTGATATGGCAACTGACTTCATGATAAGTTTGGTTTCAATATTGAAAATGTGCACCTGATTGTTTTACATTCATACTTGAAGAAGAAAACCGGTGATCCTTCAGAGAATATGCCATAAGATGAGGGTCTTAGGGCGCTAGGGCCCGACCCCCTATGGAAAGACTCAATGAAAGACTAATTTCATCCGTGCCCAAAACCACAATACATACCGAATGATGCTGTGGCTGAAAGAAGTTTTCGCTTGAATCATCACACTACGGCGAAGAATTTTGAATGAATGCATAAATAATGGACTATCATCAACTTGGAGGCTTTACAACACCAACAAGGCTCTGCAATCTTGGTGGAATGACAGAAGAGTCCGAAAAGAACAGGTTCTGTAATGATGGCTCAATGGAACTAGGACCCCCTTTGAGGGCACAGACAACAAACCACCACCATCCCCATACCTCACACACCCCCCCCAAAAAAAAAACCCTCACACCCATACCCTCACAGCCTCGCCCACGCCCCTTTCTCCCCAACCCTGCCAATAGATAACCAAAACGCTCCTCCCTCAATACTTGCCTGCCTCATATCCTTTCTATAATTTTTGGTTCAACCATACACTCCTGTCCAAACTCCACCCACCACTCAAAACCCCAAATAACCGAAATAAGACCTTCTATGAAAGAATACCTACCAAAACCTATACCCCTTTTGACTGAACCCATAGCCAACTTATGCAGACTGAAACAGGCTGGGTACGTCTCCCCAATTCCCCTTCTTACTGTGGATGTTCTGCAAGCGAATGGTACGACCTAACAAGGTCTGCCGCCTACCATTCTGGATGAAGTCCACAACACACCGAAGTTTGCAGACCCTTAAGGATAAGGTTCAAATGTTTGTGATACAAAACCCATCCAACTGAATGTTCTACTCCGAATGTGTTGCGAATAACCTCTCCTAACCATCAAGTCACATGGTGAGCGGGTGAATCTGGTATTGGGAATAATTATCTGGCCAATCGAAACAAAAGAAGCCGTCTACCACTGCCCAAGCACCACGAATAGTGCAAGGACTCGCCCCATTTGAAGTAGAAGTTGCTGCACCCAGAACCAGCCGTTCGCTGGCTATAAGCATCTCCCCAATACAATGTGACACCATGTTTGTACCTGGATTACAACAAAAGAGACATGTGGAAAGAACAGATGTTGCAACAGGGGTCACCAGATTTGGAAGAATTTACACGCCTGAAAATTTGGTTCAGGGAAGCTCTAGCAATCTCAAGCCCATCGTAGATCTTGAGGATCAAAGTATTTGGAAAAAGGTTAAGCTAAAGAATACTCTGTCATTGAGCAGGCTGAGTAAACCCCTTCCCAAATAATCAATTCTGGAGTGACTCTTCAATCTTCCGAACTCACTCGAGATGCCTTCTAGATCCTTGGTGATCTTATGTCCCATCGAACATCACTCATGGAAGGTCTCCAAATGGTGGGGCAGTTTCTTTGAGGCTTACAAAATATCTTTTCAACAAAGTGAGCTGCCAATCACGGACAACTCACAATAAAGCTTTGTACATTTCGGTTCAGTATCAAGATAAGTGAATAACAAAGCATTAGTTTTTGATGCAGTTTCAGTTTTTAAACTTTTTCCCTCTGCGCACACGAACAAGGCTGGTGTGGATAGTGCACAATCAGACCTGGAAATGAATGTGAGGGCATTTGAAACGGCTCTCAGAAGAGGCACTATTGGGGAGATAACCTGGACATGCTCGTTGGTCCTGTCACTTTCCCCAAACTTTCCAAATTTTGTACATCCCTCATCGTACAACGTATTGGTTGGGTCCCGGCCATGGATTCATATTGCTGGAGCGGTTCCATCTACTCTTCACCAATGCTGAAGTTGAATGGGATTAACGAAGAGGTTGTAGTCCATGGTGAAAAGGGGCATCCTGTATACACGATTGAAGGAAGAGAGAACATGGATGGCGAAATGTAACCATACAGTGGAGCTTTGTTGGTAATATTGCGTTGGCAACCTTGGTCCGCCAAAAAATCATAGATATTATGGCCGTGGTTCGTTTCGAGCTTGGGAAAGGTTTGGGGGCTGAATCAAAGGATAGTCCGACCTATACAGGGCCTGTTCCGACATTCCGCCACTTTTTGTTTGGTTTTTAATTACACCACCGAAGAAATGGGATCGATTGAGGCTACCACCTAGAATGGGTACTACATCCCTTGAAGGAACCCATACCGCCATTGTAATCAATCATTTCGATCACAGGTTTTCTGGAGACGTTTGATGAGATCTCAGACGACTTGAAGGGGTTCTCGCTAACAAAGAAGAGGGGAGTTTGTCCAACGTCGTGAGCAACGAGAGGAGAAAGGGGGCCCTAATGGACGCAAGGAAGCAAGATCAGCGTCACCAACTGGCCTCGACTCCATCTCAGACTCGTCGATCATCTGGGTAGCCCTTTGAAGATGTTTTCTATCAAGTTTTTAATTCAAATAAAAGAGTTTTTAATAAACTTTTTAATTCCTCCCCTGTATGCTTTCGAATGAGGACTTATGAAATTTTCAAATCTTATCAATAGTTCTTTTCCCCATTTTTTTGTCTTGTTATTTATTTTTGCTATTTTTTTCTCACTAGCCAAATTATTATTAAAATGTCGAATCTGAGATATTGCATACAATGAGACTGCTCAACTTACATTAATGACTTAGAAGAAGTCGAAGACAATGAGGTTCCCGAGGAGTTAATCACAATTGTTGAGGAATTTGAGGAAAACCCAAGTCCAATTTGGTAGAGACAGAAGTTGGTGACATTTGGGAAATGCAGAGGTGATACAGAAACCCGATTAGTATCCATATTAAAAAGAAGACCAGAAAGAGTATACCGATTTTCTCATAAGAGACTAAGGATATTTTTGCAAAGGTCCTACATAGACATGACAGGGCTAAGTACGTCAATCGTAGCCCCTTTACTGCCACTGATCCGCATTCCTCCGTTAAAACAGAACTGGAAAATACAAGCCCCAGATGAGTTTGAAAATCAAGAGAAGTATCAAAGCAATAGATGCTGGGAGTACTCAGTGGATAGAATACCCGACTTGGCTTGCAAATGTCTTCCACCCAGTGCCCAAGAAAGATGCAAGGTCAGAGTTTGCGTGGGATTACTGATATCTCCCTAAAGCTAGCCCTAAGAACTTCCATTACCAACATACACATACTAATTGACAATTGTGGCTAAGCACGAAACCTCATTGTGGATTGCTTTGCCGGCTACCATCAATTGATATGCAACAAAGACGACGCTGAGAAAACTGCCTCATCACGCCGTGGGCGTCTAAACTACAGGTGATGCCTTTTGGATTAAATAACTCTGGCTACGTACATGAGAGCGATGGACTACTTGTTTTTCATGACATGATCCATAAGGAAATTGAAGTTTATGTGGATGATTGTCATCATCAAATCAAAGGAAAGTTTAAATCATTTGGAGGATTTACGGAAATTCTTTGCCGGCTAACTGGGTGGTGGAGGGTTAGTGGAGAAAAAAGAAAAACCTCCGCAAGTCCAATCTGAAACTGAATCCGGCAAAAATGTGTCTGTGGTGTGCCCTCTGGAAAGCTTTTATGCTTCATTGTCAGTCGTCGAGGTATAGACTTGGACCCGTCGAAGATCAAGCCATCCGGATCTACCCTACCAAAGATCAGAAGGAGGTAATGAGTTTGTTAGGATTTCCACTTAACTACATCGTCGTTTCATTGCTCAGTCTAGCTGTCATCCTGTGAACCTATCTTCAAAGCGGTTAAAAAAGGATTCTGCATGACATTGACAGTGAATTCAACACGTACATCAAGAAGATCATTTGACAAGATCAAAGACTAATTCTATCCAATCCTCCGTATTGGTACCACGAGTCAGGTAGACCAATTACTTTTGTATCATTTCCTTATTGGATACTGCTTTCAGTTGCAATCTTGGACAACACGATGACACAAGAGGAAGGAGGAGCAATATATTAATGAGCAGAAGTTCACATCGTGCGAAGCCCGATACTCCTCTATTAGAGGCGTACCTGTTGTGCTCTAACATGGTTTCCCACAAGGTTACGACCTTAGCTCTCTCGCTACTACTGTCTCTGATTTCAAGGAGGATCTTTTAAGTATATCTTTCTTCAAAAGCCCCATGCGCCACAGGTAAACACTGGCAAAATGGCAATCGTTGAGCGAGTTTTGACATAGTGTATTCATGCAAAAGCAGTGAAAGCACAGGCATTAGCAACCATATGGCAGAGAATCCTGTGGACGATGATTCAAGACCGCTGAAGACCTACTTTCCAGATGAAGAGGTGGCTTTTGTGGGAGAGGACTTTCTTGAAGAAGATGAATGGATGAGAATGTTCTCTTGATGAGCTAAAATCTGATAGGATGCGGCATCGGGGCCTGTTTTGATCTCACCCACCCCCGGGCAACATTATCCTTATCAGCAAAACTCAGATTCCTTTGCTCAAATAATAATGGCCGAATACGAAGCCTGCATCCTAGGTCTCGCCGACGGGCGATCGACTTGGATGTCCAGGGAAATGATAATAATAGGGGATTCAGACCTATTGATCCATCAGTTCGAGTTGATTGGGCAACAAAAAATCAAAAGTTGTTACCCATATTTGGAGTGCTTGCACAGGCTCTTAAAAGGTTTGGCAAATCAGAATTTAGACATGTACCAGGGTCCAAAATTAATTTGCCGAAACCTAGCCACTCTGTCTTCTATGATTCGACACCCTGATCACAATTACATCGAATCCTATCCACATTCATATACATGAACAACCGATCTTATTGTTTCCATGTTGAGGAAGAGCCTGATGGAAAGCCCTGGGTACGAGACATTTAGAAGATATTGAAGAGTGTGAATACACAGAAGATGCAACAAGTGTCAAGCGTACAATTCGAAGGTTAGCAACCCAATCCTTTTTAATTGGGGAACCTCTATAGGATGAACTCCGATTGGGGCTGCTAAATGCGTCGAAGAACGAGAGGCTCGGCAAATGCTGGTCGAAGGATAACATGCAGCACCTGTGTGCCCTCACATGAACGGTTTTTTACTTAGCAAGAAGATTCTGAGATCAGGATATTATTTGGCTACTATGGAGACAGATGCATTCGCTACGTCCATAATGTCATCAATGCAGATCACGCATATATGATTTCGAGTACCTCCAAGAACTCCATGTCCACTAGTTCACCTGGTCCTGTTCGCAGCATGGGGCATGGATTCATTGGTCCAATCGAGCCAACACATCCACTGCACAGATTCATTCTTTTCGCAATGCTATTTCACCAGTGGGTTGAGGCACCTCCCATAATCTGACAAAGCAGTTGTGGATTACTTGTCAAAAACAACAAATTATTGTAGGTTTGGAATCCCTTAGTCAATTATCCCGACAGTCGTCACAACTAAACAGCGCCTGATGAAATATCAATATGTAGAATTTTAAGATCAGTCCTCGAACTCTACAGCATACAGGCCCAGATGATTGGGCTGTTGAGGCGGCAAACAACAACATATCAAAAAGGAATTTGCGCAAGATGATATATAATCACACAGTCTCTGGCAGGAAAAGCTACCTTTCGCACTGCTGGGTGCGTACCACAATCAGAACTTCCACAGGGGCCACACGTTACTCTTAGTATACGGGACTGAGATGTGATAACCCGCCGAATTAGAGATAACCTTCCCTAAGGATCATCCAGAAGCAAAGTTTGAGTGATGCTGACTGGTACAAGGTCGGGCAGAGAATTGGCATTAATAGATGGAGAAGATTACGCCATTGTCCATGGTCAGTCTATTCAAATAGAATGGCCATAGCTTTAACAAGAAGGTCAACCCAGACATTTCTCACCTGGGCACTTGTTTGAAGCGGATTTTTCAAATCATACTAGGCAAAGGTAAATTTTCCCAAAAAAAAAATGGCAGGTCCGTACATAGTCGCTCTCGTACTTCAGGCGAGCCTCATACTTGCAGAAATTGGATGGCGAGTTTGGCCAAACCTATCAATTCAGATCTGTGAAATAGTAATTCCATCTAGAGTTGATTATGCTCTGTTTGTAATTTGGAACTACTCCGACCTGATTCCCGTTCAAGAGGGATACGTAGGCTCTCCTATGGGGTTCGTTCTATTAATAATAAACTTTCATTCCCCCCCTTTTTCTGTTGAGAACTGGGGCGAATTTTTTGAGAGGACTCAAAATTCCATCAAGAATTTCTTCCTGGCACATCTTCATACTGGGAAGAAATTTTGAGTAAACTCCAAATTTTACCAAAAGTTTTTCTCAACATAGTCAGCTTACAACGAAGATTAATGACAGCTCCAGCTTCCACATTTGAGTCAATACGTTGTAAAGTCTCACCTAGTGCCAGGTCAAAAGATTCTGACATCAGCTTTATTAAACGATAATTTCAAAATCTTTCAAATTTTTTTTTTTTTTTTTTTTTTTTTTTGTATTATTATTATTATATTTTTTTCTTTTCTTTCTTTCCTTTCCCCCTTTTTATGAAAAAAACAGACGCTCTAAGAGGTGTGGATGGAAAGCCAAAGGAGCACGCTGCGCCAAATCAATGGATACAGATCAACCTCCCCCCTTTTAAAAATAACTATTTTTCTTTGAATGTAGAAAAACAGGTACTATACAAAGGCAAACCGCAACATCACATCGCCAACATTTTAGCCCCGACATATGACCCTCGATCCTTCCAATAAGGCGGACGCCCAAGCTACTTATTCCCTCAATCAACTGTTGGTGCTGACAATTACATTTGTGCCTATATTGAATCATTTTGCACACTACGCTGATAGCACACCTATTCTCAAGAACTACTCTATATTATGCCCGGAAGCCGAAATTCATCATTGCAAGGTGCTTGATAATTTCATGTGCCGCGGAAATACATCATCGCATATGCCTATTGACTTATGCTCAAGAATTGCTTATTGCATGCGCTCGATATTTTTATGTGCGAAGAAATGCACCAATTACATGCTCGATACTGCATGTGCCCGATATTACTTTATGCCCGAAGAAGTGCATCATTCATTGTTGCTCGATATTGCTGTGCCCTAAGAAATGCATCATGCATGTGCTGATATTGCATGTGGCCCGATACTGCAATGTACCCTAAGTTTGCACAGCTCAAGATTGCAATCGGCTCGAAGTTTCAATGCTCCCAGAATCACATTAAGTCAGAAGATATCAACAGATGTCAAAAACAGATACGCTCTCTTTACTCATTATTTATATCCAAGGCGTCATCCTCCAAAGGGCGTCATTTTCATGGCCTGCGGGACTTCATGTCATGGCCTATGACTTCTTTTAATGCTTACCATGTCCCTAAGGTATCATAGTCTAAAGGCACATCCTTATGGCCTGCGACCATCTATCATGGTCTAAGGGTTTAATTTCTGTCTATCATAATCCGAAGTGTCATAGTCTAAAAAGGCGTCATTTTCATGGCCTAAAGCAGACAACCTTTTCATGACCTAGTTAACACCCTGCATATCATGGCCCTAGACATCATAGCCCTAAGACGTCATTTGCATTGGTCTTAAGGCAAACTTCATGGGCAACATGGGATCAACATCATGTTTGCATATATAGTCTATTTATAGTTCTATTTAAGCTATATTACAAGTTACAGATGTGCAGATCACGACAAAGGCGCCGTTTGAACGGTTGTTCACTTGTTAGCAAAACGAAGGGCTCCGAAAATTCTTGGCTCTTTCGCCCTATCGTTTCGCTACTCATTCTATCATTCAGGCTACATGAAGATATCTTTCGGATTCACTCGCCACTGTAACTTAACTGTCACTCTTCATCTAGGCTCGTCGCCTTACAATGCGACAATAATAGCCTCGTCCGCCTTACACTATATGTCGACAACTAGGCTCGTCCCTCCTTTACAATCCTGGCGACTCTAGGCTCGTCCCGCCTTACCATGTGACATCTAGGCTCGTCCGCCGTACAAGACGACATCAGGCGCGTCCGCCTTACAATAGGACATTTAGGCTCTGTCCGCCTAAAAAAATGCCATTTAGGTTTGTCCATCTTATAGGACTTTAGGCCGTCCACCTTAAAGGAGATTTAGGCTTGTCGCTCATAGGCCTTTAGTCGTCTCTTTATAAGATATTTTTGTTCCTTTTATAAGATATTTGGCTGTCCGCCTTAAAACACCTTAGAGCTCACCGCCTTAAATGATGTTTAGACTCTCCTTATAACTAGATTTTCTCTATATTATTATATCTTTTACATATCAAATCTATTGGCGTTGACGTCATCCGTCAGAGATGGATGTCACTCCTTCAAGAAGTTACGACTATCAAGGCTTGCAGTACGTCTCAGACAGTACGCTTTAATCACTCTTTGTCTATTATAGAACTCATTTTATTATTATTTTGGTCTACTTTTTCTATTTATAAGCTAACATTTTATCTAGAATTTGCAATAAAGATTTCGATCCCTTGATTACAATTAGCGCTATCCTCTATCACACACACAAGACTCTATCAATTCTTCGTTTTTCATACTCCGAACCCTGCTCAAATGTATTACCTACTCTATCATGCCTTCTCGCTTCTCTGTCATACTCTTTTTTATTTAAGCCTCTCCAATCTTCTCCTTCTCACTACTCTATCTTATCCTTGCAAAGCCAATATCGTGCCTTTCAAACAACCTTAGCGCTCTTTCAACTTTTAAGAGTTTCATTTGCTCTTGAATCTAAGAACTACACAACGACCTGATTCTCGTTATAACCAGAGATATGTAGGCGACTTTAATACAAGTCTCGTAGTAAATTTTTTTTTTCAACTCTACTTCGCTTCAATTGATCCACTGACAATCTGTCGTCGTCGACAAATCCGCTACTAATCACACTTGGTGTTTACAAATTCATTCTTCATTCTCAATAAAACAAGGGGCAGCTGTTGACAACCCAATTTTGACCGACCGTGAACCATTTTAGGATTATATTCGACTAACTACGCATTTAAAATTTACTTAAAGTTTTAAAGTTTTCGTCGATTTTTTGCCTAAAAATTATATATTTTAGTATCATTTACTTTTATCAAATTATGTACATTATTATTAGCTTTTTAAAATTTACTAATGAATTTCAAATTTTTTAAAATTTAAATAGAATGATTTTTCAATTAATACAAATATTTTAGAAATTATTTAAGTTCTAGCCTATTCTATTTCCATTTCTTTCAATTCTAAGCACATGAATTAATAGTTTATACAATCATAGCCTCTCTTTCATTCAATGCTAGCCAAATGTTATTTGCAATTTTAGCCATTCGTATCTAACTCATCTAATTTCAAGAAATCATCTTTTGGATCTCATCTTCTATTTAATTAATAAATCCTTGATCGAATCCTAACCCTTCATCTCTATCTAAACCGACGGTTGTTATTAAATCTCCCATTCTCTTTCTTCAACACCAAAAGACCCTAAAACCTAAATTTTTTTTCTCTCTCTCTCTCTCTCTTCTCCCCCTCTTCCTTTCCAAGCAGACCGCCTCCCTTCTCCCTTCCCTCTCCCTCTCCTCCATCTTTTCCGGCGAGGGAGACAGCCGGACGAGGCACTAGCAGCCGTCGGAAGCAGCAGCTTCCAGGCGCACCTCTCTCTCCCGTTGCTCTCCCTCTCTTCTTCTTCCTCCTTTCGCTACGCCTCCATTCTCCTCCTCTACTCCTCTCTTCTCCTTTCTCTGGCAGCGAGCAGCACCCCGGCAGCCCCCGCAAGCAGCGCTGGGAGGCAACACCGCCGCCGCAGCTACTGACACCAGCGCTACCTCATATTTCTCCCTTCTCCACTCTCCTCTCCTCCCTTTTTCTTCTCCTCCTCTTCTCCTCTCTTCTTGCAACAGTAGCCAATAGTAACCACAGCTCGGAGAGGTGCACAACAGTAGCCACAGCTCGGCGAGATGACGCAACAACAACCACCTGCAATAGAAACTCTCGCAAGTGTAAAAACAGCGTCATTCCTTAAGAGCAGCATGCACCAGCAATGCCTACGAGGTCCCTTATCATCAGAAATCGTGATGCGACACATACATTCGAAAGAGAAGCATTTGGATAAGGACAAGTCTTTACAGATCTGTCCCAGGTACGATTTTATTTATATTATTAGTCTTGAGTCAGTGTGTGGGATGCTTATTCTAGAAAAAAATTCATGTTCTTCACTTTGTTCAAATTCATAATTCATATGTGTGATCCAAATTTCGTCTAGGCACCGTCATTTTACTAATATGTTGTGATTTGTTCTATTAATATCGTATGTGCTCATCACTTTGCTTTTAAAATATTTAAGATTGAACTACTCATTGATTCGTTATGGTCATTTGTTTCTCATTATTTAATAGGGTAACTTCATTCATGCTCGGTAACTAATTCTTGATGCATTTAATTTTGTGGTAAAATTTTAGTATGCTGACCATCTCACTGTTGGCTAGTAAACTGTGGCATGTGAATGGATTATTCATCTCAGAATTCACGCGTACAATATATGTGTTCGTTAACATGAAGCATAATTTTTGCATATAAGTAGAATTTGGCAGGTTTTGATCCACTAATTGATTGTAGGTAATAAATTTATACTAATTGTATAGAAGGTATATATATTAATATGATATATAATTACAATTGCAATTTATTGTGTGTGGCATGTGTATTTTCTTTATTTTAAGATAGTTGTATACTGTGGCTCAATCGCATTAATTTCTGCTAATTAATTCATGTTATCCTTAATCAAAATATAACAGGTTTTGTTACTTGTTTATCACATGGTAAAAATGTATTAAGAAAATCAATTTTCTCTCATAAAATAATAAAGAATAATATAATTGATCTTTTTTCCTTGTTTGGAAAATTGACAGATTTCTTGTTTTTTTATTTTTGATAAAAAATATATATTTTTCTGATTTGTCTCTCCTTTAAATTAAGTAAATAGTATATTATAATTGATTCCTTAATTAATTTATTTCCCTTATTAGGTGCACCCCTCTTTTCTATATAAATAGCACCCCCACCCTTCATTATTTGGACACTCATTCACTCTCAATTAAAATTTCTTTCATCACTCTCTCTTCTCATTGCTCTCTTGCTACTTTAACAACACATTAATATTCCGGTAAATATTCAAGTGTTCTTCGCTATTTTGCTACTTTGTTCGAGGTAAAAGGGAGATCAATTTGTTTTGCTTAACTGGTTATTATTTTTTAACATTTATAACTATCTTCACATTCCACATATTTTGTAAGCTATTGTCTTTTTTTTTTATGTAGAATTCTTCCATTAAATAATTGCATAGTGTTCTCACCTGACTAATAAGCGTGATTACTTGTGTGTTATTTGATTACTTTGACAGGTTTTCAAACTGAAGTTCAAGTTGAAGATTAATTGAAGAAAGATTTATATTTGTGTAGTTTGAATGTATATATATATAGTTTTTATTTTGCCTATTTTATTTATTCGAATGTTTGTAACAATTGTAACTCTAAAAGAATGATATATACAAAAATTATTTGGGGGGGGTCCGTCTAGGGAGGATTTATTCTTTTTTGTCATTCAATTTTTTTTAGAAACCATGCCTATAGGTTTGTCTTAAATACGCCTGATTTAATATTTTAGGTGTTTTAATCTAATCAATTTTCAATTTGCTTGACGCTTTGTTAACAAGTCTTAAAAATAAAACTAGATTCCATTAATTTTTTTTTGAATGTTAATACACATCCTAATATCTAGTAGGTTTGTTAGATTAAAAATATATTAATTTTTCATTTGTCTTATCAATGTAGAAACTATGTCTAATTATGAAATTGTTCCATCTCATTTCCAAATCATGCATATATATGTTACATTGTTTTTTTAAATTACCTAGAAATCATGTCTATAGGCTTGTAAATAAACTTATTAACATATCAAAAAAAAAAAATTTTGTTTTGTGCAATTGTGTCCCGTCCCCAAAAATTGTTAACATTATTCTATTTGTCTTCCGCAGTCATATGCTATATGTTTTTTAATATAAATTAGAATCATTTTCATGCCTTTAGCAAATACTTGCTTTTAAAATATTTTTATATCAAAACCTTGCAACAAGTAATTTTCTTTTAAAAGTTGTTTATTCATCTTCCTTTAAAAACTTTGGATTGATATGACATTGTGTTATAATTATAAGCACTATCTCCTAACCTAATCGTTAGTTGGAAAGTCAAAGGAACTAGAGTCTAGGTTCCAATTTTTTAAACCCGACGCGTCCCCCTCCCCGGAAGTACCACCTACCCCATTAATTTCAAAGAAATTATGTGCATTTATATGTAATTGGTTTATTGTGCTCTAGTGTAATCTAAATCTTTTAATCATTTTCAAAAAATAAACTATTGTTTTTTTTAAGGACAGCCGTCAGAAAAATTATTTCTATGGTGGAGGAGTGCGTCAACATCATATCGTTGCATCATCCCTATAAAAGAAAAACAAACATTTTTTTTAAAATACAAATAAAATATACCAAAAAAAAACTTATCAATTTCAAACTGTACTTTCCGCATATGTTTTAATTGGCTTAATATTTGCAATTTTTTTATTAAAAAAAAAGCCGCATAGTCGCGTATATTAACATAAATCCGATTGTTTATTTATTGTTTATCACCTAGCCTTGCATGTTTAAAAAATTAATAAAAATAAAAATAGACCTAATTGTTTTTATGTTTGTTATCACCTAGCCAGATTAAATAAACTATTAAAATGAAGTGACTTTTTTTACTAATTGTAACCCCCACACTAGATGGCATGAGATACGGCCGGGACCACCACACTTGTGACCCGGGGATGCCTAACACCTTCCCCTCGATGTAATTTTAATTGAACCCTTAATAACCCTAATTCCTGGCTCGTTGAACCTTAGTTAGACTTAGGTTAGGTCCAGATAGGTGCCCTAAACCGCGCCTTAATTCGTTTAGGGTCCGACTCCAAAGAAACGAAAATCCCAAAAGAGTTTTTTCGGTCTTGTCAACAAAAAACGCTTCTGCGAAATGGGGTGAGAGCACTGACCAATTGAAAAAAGGCATACCTCCTTCCATAGAATCTATTGCTCCTCCCAATAGATTTTGTTTCTCACACCTTTTGATGCTTTTTGACCAAAAGTCAATGGTCCTCCTAAATCGATAATTGGAAGTCTTTAATTTCCTATTTTTTGTGAATAGAGTTCAACTTATTAATGAATCTCTATGGTGCATGAAATTTTTCTCGTCGGACCTCGGACTATTATTTCCCCCTTTCCGCCTTCGGACCTTACAATACTGGACTAATTTCAAAATAAAGTGATTTGTATAGCAAGTGCGATATAGCATAAATCTGTCTAAGAACATGCTTAAAATTTTTGTGTGCAAAATACAATTTAACTCATAAAATGTATGTATTTATAAATAAAACCGTGTATAACTAAAATACAATGACTTCTCTGTGGGAGTTCTCTAACCAAAAACCATAACATAAGAGATATGTGATGATATAGGAATAGAGTGGAAGGGAAAACGTTAATGGGATAAGCATAGTTGGAGATAGTAGGAGGCACGTCTGGAGGTGGGTGTCGGCGGTGGCCGGACGATATGTAAGTAGGGTTGGTGATCGCAGGAGAATACGTTAGTGTATGATGGAAGCGGGAAAGGGGCTGAGTGAATTGGGTTAGCGCGGATCCAAAAAACGGGTTGGCAGTGGTAGGTGTTGGGGATGGTGGAATTAGTATATTTGTGTGTGGATTACTGCTTGGGGGTTGTGAGAGAGGGGTTTTTATATAATAGGGTCGTAATTGTGAGTTGGTGGGGGCGTGTTTGTGAGGTAGGAGAGTGGTTTTGGAGTGGGGTGTTAGCGTGTGGCTGAGCTGAGAGGTGTGTTGAGATGTAGGAGCGGGTGGGAGTGGTTACGGGAATGGGAATTAGATTTGGTCTCGTATTGGGGGGAGGTCGTAGTAGTGTGAGATCTGGGGGGATGTGGTGTCGGGCTGGCGGTGTGATGAGAGAAATTAGATGGCCTTGGGTTGCCGTTGAGGGTCCTTGGGATATGTGGTTTAGGTAGTTAGGGTGGAGGGAAAGGAGTAGAATACAAGGAAGGGGGGTCTTGGTGTTGGGGTTGATTGCAGGAGGGTTTGTGGGTGCGAGCTGTTATCGGTGGGGCTTAGCGGGCGTTAAGGGCATTGTTTACAGTGTATCGGAAACTATGCGCTTTGTTAGAGTGAGAGTTACTGGGGGTGGGGCTTGTTATTACAGAGGACGTCTCGTTTCGAGGTGTATGGTGGATGGGAGTGTCCTAGGGTGCTAGTATATTAAGTGTCAGGTCGCTTGGGTGCTATTGATGAGTTGAGGGAGTTTGGTTGAGATGTTAGGTGGTTGGGTAGGCTGGTTGGGTGGGTGTAGTTGGTTGGATGATTATATTCGGTGTAAGGGAATGGGGTGAGTGTTGGTTGGGTTGGAGGATTAGGGTTGTCCTGGAGGGGGGTTCTAGGTTGAAGAAGTGTTAGTGAAGTTAGTATGGGTTGTTGAATAGTCAGGGGTTAAGGCGTTTGGTGAACGTGGTAGGGTGTGAGGCGTCGGAGGTGGGGTTGGATTGATTGAGTAATAACCGGGGTAGAGGTGGGTGGTTTGTTGGGTCGCAGGTGGGCTGTGATGTAGTGATTAGGGATAGTTTGCATCGGAAGGTTTGGATTGCGGATTCTGCTTTGGCGGGAGTGGTCCTCTCCTGCGCCTTTTGGGCTGCGAGCTCATCTATCCTCGACCAAGGGTATAGACCTGAACTGCCTAATGGACTACGAGTCCTACTGTGACAATGGTTCAATCTAAAAATTAAGAATACTTTTTGTACCCATGGTGGCTCTGGTTTTATGGAGTGTGAGTTACTAAACTATTTTTCCGTCCCATGAATGCTCAGTAATTAGTCCAAAATATATTGGCTCTTATGGCTTTAAAAGATCTTTTCTCTGTGAGTTGATATTAGTGCTCACACTAGCTCAACTCCTTTCTTCCGTGCAGCTTCATTTCAGGAAGTTATAACTCTTTTATTACAACTAGCCGAACTCTCTTTGAAAATCCACTTCCGATCTTAATTTACATTATGAAAATATTTTTTTTAACCCTATTTGTGATTACAATGTTCCATACTTCTTTGAGGAATAACTTCAAACTTTATTCTTTAACCTGAAACTCGAACTCCTAAGTCTTTTAAGAAAAAAGTTAAAACATTGCTTTAAAAAACGTCTCGAAAACTTTTAAGAACTCTGCTTGACTTCCTCCTTCACTTCTAGACTTGGGGACTATTTGATCTATCATTCTGAATTATATTATGGATTCATTTTCATCATATCTTGCTATTGATGATTTCATATGTTTTTATATTACCCTTAGCGTGTTAGAATCAACTAAGAAATATAGATGCATCGCTTAAAAACTAGTACGAAAAGGTGGAGAAAGAATGAGGAGAACTAGCATCTCTGGCACCCTGATATGGGTGGGGAACCAACCGTCGACTTAGAGAGAGATAGGTTGGGGCGCTCTGGCTGGCGCGGTGCCCCAAGGCCTTATGGATAGAGATCGGTCCGTGGGTCTTTAAGAGGCGCAACGCCCCAACCCCCTTCATTTTTAATCTCTAAACCCACTAAAATTCCATGGTTCTTTCCCCAAACACTTAGGATCATTAGTAATACGAATATACAATAGATTCAACCCAAAATTACACCCGAAAACTTGAATAAAATCAACAAGAGACTTCAACAGCACAACCATCAAGTACTCGACGAATTTTCAATAATGTCTTTAAGAACTCACTTTCTTAGCATTCAACAACCTAAATTCACTGAATTGAAGCAAGATTGGCGTGTGGCTGAAGTAATCCAACAATATGCGATCTCACATACTTTTTTAGGGATTACCACAAACGAATTCAACGCACAAAGCTTGAGTGTTCTTGCCGATTCTTGATTTGACTCCTCTTATCTCTTCTTTTCTCCCTTCTCCAAGCCCTAGCGTGACTTCTATTTTTCTAAACTGAACAAAGGTATAGTTTTACCCTAATTAATTCCTAAACACGAATCAATTTAATTAGGTTAGGAAAATACAACTTTTCCCTCCCAATCAAGATTGGGATTTCCTTAATCTAACACCCAACTTCCGAAAGGTATAACGCACTCATCCAAACATCAAATTGCGCAAACTTTTGAGGTATTGAAAAGATTATCTAAGGGATTTCCACCATAGTTGGAATAACCCTAACTATCATTATTAGGGAGTTATGATCATTGAAGTTTACCAAAAAAAATATCTTTTTAACTTAAAATTTCAATATTTTCTTGTTCTTTCCAATGATAAGTATTTTTTAGATTTTAAACTCTTTTCTAGTTTTTTTCTAATTGTGAGATGTTACACATAATTTTTGCACTATGAAAGTACAAGTAGATCGAAATAAAGGATTCTAGACTCATTTTAAAGAAATATACTTGAACATTATAATATCAAAATTTAGTCTAACTTAAATAACTCAAATGCTCATAAATGACTTGTGCCATAAAGGCAAAATAATCATGTTAATAGACATATCTCTTGTAGGTGCAAATATTACATGAATTTAGAGTAGTTTTTGTATGATATTCTTTAAACTAAACTTACCAGAAATAGTCATAACTCACACAAAAAATATTAATAATAATTGAATGAAAAGGATAAAAAAAAAAGAAAAACACTAAAAGGACGAAAACTTTGTCCAAGTGAGATCATATACATATAAAACAAAAAATTGATCAAGGACATTTTTAAAGACACAACAAATAGCAAGAAAAAAGAAATTTAAGGAATAACTTTTAGATATCTATTCACGATAACATCATTCTGACGCAAAAATTTCTCGTGTTAAATAAATACATCAAAAAAGTTTTAACACTTCAACAACTTCCAATTCTTTAAGTACTCCTAATATCCCAGCTATAAAATTAAGTGAACATAGATAACAATCATAAAAACAAAAAAAAATATTGAATGCAAAGCTTATTTTACTTTAGAGTAGTTTCTCAATAATCCAAAATGCCTATTCTTGAAGTAGGAAATGATGTGTTGAGGAAGCAATTAAGAGATTTTGTAAGAATTTTATCATACCTTCACAACAATTTCGAGTCGAAAAACTTGCTTGAATACTCAATTAATGTTTGTTATTTAATTGTTCCGGACACATCATCAGATACACACTTATACTATACTAATCTCTATTTCGTCCTGAAATTATTTTTTAATCATGTTCTAATTCTTACCGCTTTTGGGCCTACAGACACTATCTTGTGGCCTAACGCGATTGCATTTTTTTTTCAAGCTAGTGTCAATAGGAACGAAAGGGTAGAAAATCTTATAGAATACTTCATTTTAGTATAGTACAATTGTGTCTTTTGGGGGATTTCGGCATAGGTTGAAGGTAACTCTGTGCATTTTCCTTATTTAATTTGTATAACAATACTATAACAATAATTTCAGAAACATATAAACAAATCTAAAGCATGTACTAAAATAACAATTATTATATAGCTTAAATTTATACGTAAAAAACGTTCAATATCTATAAAGAACGATGAATAGAAGTGTAAGAAAATCTTCTGTTTCCCTTGATGCACAATATCCTCTTGAGGAAATATTTCTTCCCACTCTAGTATCCGAGATTTCAGAATAAAAACTCTCAGGATAGAACAATTATATTTACCTGTGATTGTGTAACAAAATGGATAAGTGAGTCATTTACAGGAGAAAAGTACTAACAACTTATTGTCAAGAGAATCTGTTTCAAATTTTTTGTTGTTTTAAAATGAGAGAAATTCCTCCTTTTAGGCTGACACCAAAGTAGTGCGAATAAATGATTATTGTGACTTTTTCGGAATGTCAAAACTCTTTGAAAACGTAACAACCTTCGAAAAGGTCACAACTTCATAGAAGTCCAACTTTTCATGAGAATCACAATTTTCATAACTCGCAACTCTTTCTTAAATTTTTACAACTTTTTAAAAAATTCACAACTTTTCAGCAATGATGATAGTTTTTGAAATATAATAATTAACCGGTAATTTTTGTTTTATGGTGGCGTCATGTTGGCAGGTCTTTGACAACGCATTAACATGAAAGATTATGGAAAAGTTAGAGGGTGTGAACATTATCTTAATTATATGTCTCTCGTGAAAAGGATTAGCTATACATCATCAGAGAATTGGGGACATCCCATGAATATAGAATTTCATACCAAAAACTTAATTGTTGTTTCTTTTTAATGTCCAATATGGGCATCAAGTCCATATTATATTCTTTGGATCTAGAAATGGTAAACTATTTCTCATGTTTACATGCACAGGTTGTCCATTTTTCACGCTAGAACGTTTCCAATCTGCCATGTTTTGTAATTGTGTTGGAAATTAGATTTTGATTTTTTTGCTTCACTCGACTTCCTCCTTTTGTCATGAAATGGCCTCGCTTAGAGTCGACAACAGTTATCACATACACTCAAACATGGAAAAGATGGGAGTAGATGAAAAATATTTTATAAGAGTAGCAAAGAGATAAAAACTATTAATTGCCTTCGCCCGTCTATTGACATTGTACCCCCCCCCCCCCCCCCAAGAAAATATACAGTTGTCGAATAGCGATGATCTTTTATTCTTCCCAAAAAAAAAGAAAAATAGTTGTGCTTTCCTTGAGTATGCACTCTTTTTTTAACACACAATGACATTCGATGTGACTTAATTTTTTTCTTTTTCAATATCATTAAAAGTTTTCGTGACAGTCTTAAGTTTTTTATTTTTGTATATAACTGACATCCGAGCATTTCGATAATAGTATGAATCTTTTATTACAAATTCAAGATATTGGGATATATAATCTACTGCTACTCCTTTAACACGATTATAATTATATAAACTCTGTACATTTATCCTTCACTATCAGTTAATCATTAAATATGATTTTGTAATTTTCCTTATGCTGCCAATAAGTGTTACTACTTGATGTTTTGGAAATCAAATCAAAATCATCTAACCACTATATAAATTTTTTAATAATAAAAACTCAGTGGTGTAGTATGATAGTTTTAAATATTAATCTTGCAACGTACGTTGCATGTTTATTTAAACCTACTTAATATACTTTTATGCTAAAACAATTTAAAATTGTAATGGGTTCCTATTTATTGGATTTTCCTATGTCATAAATTAAAAAATTAAACTACATAAAAAGGAGACATACTGTCATTCAGAAGCTAATGTTAGTAAATCTTCATAATCTATAACATATATGATCACACAGAATGGGGTTACAACTTTCAAATTTACTTTTTTGACTCAAAATGAGTGTTGAAAAAAGTAAGCAAGAGGGGTGGGGGGGTAAGAATTACCTGAACTAAAAATGATGGAAACGGAACTCATGAAATTGTCAGAATTTATGCAATAACATTGGTGAGAATAACTTATTTAAATGGACATGTTCCCGGGTATAGAAAAACACAATTATTATCGAAGATCCAATTTACCATATTTTTTAAAAAAGCGAAAAGAAATGAACACTTAATGGTTGAAGTATGTAACCGGAGAAAAATTAGGGAAGGTGTCCAAATAAGCCTCGTTATCTGTTTTGTGACAGATTGACGCAAGAGGTGTCAATCCTCTTTCAATATAATTACTAAATTTGGGACAAATTAATTTTTTTCAAAACTGTCTAATCTTTTTATAAATACAAAAACACACTTTTATAATTCAACCAACAATTTAAAAGAAACAAAAGATTTGCATCATCCTTCCTCTCTTCTCTCTCTGCTTTTCCCCTTGGGGGATTGGATTGATCTGCTTCCTTGGAATTCGGGAAATCCATCATTAATACTCTTCCTCTGCAAGTTTTTACTCTTCCTTCTCCAGTCCGTCATATATTCTCTCATCTTTTCTGAACTGTAGCGTGTTCGACTAAAATGGGTAAGTTAATTTTTTTGAAATACTTTTCAACTTTCAGTTGTTTCTTGTAATTAATAAATATAAATGTTATGTCGGTGTAAAAATGCAGAATTGACTTAATAATGGTGGGGATTATTTATCATTTTTTTTAAAGAAAAATAAGTCAACATCAAAATCCTTCTGTTGAGGAGTATCGTAACATTAATCCTTTAGTTAAAGTCATTTTTTGGTTTTTTTTGTTCTTTTTTTTTTTGGCACTTTTGTGATATTATTTTACAATGATAGTGTTGTTTCAGAGCGTCCAAAAATATATTTAGTTTATGTTGCCACATTTTAAGTTATATATGTCCATCTGCTTGCCATATCAATTCAAATTTGCATAATCTAATACATATATGTCACATATGAAGAACTGTTGCTAATAAGATGTATGTTGCGCACATCAGGTATATATGTCGGCAACCATAATGTTTAATGTATCGCAACGGGAATGTCCATCGTTGCCAAGATACTTCTATTATTATTTTATAATACTTGTAAAATCTCAATATTTTTTATTTACCACCGTAGTAGATGAAAGGAATACAAGAGTTTCTCCATGATACCACTATCGTCTCAAATGAAATGCCTCCTTTTGTCTATGTGAAGATGTGAGCACATAGTTATTTGTTAATCGTGTTAAAAAATAACAGTGAATTAGTTTTAAGGAAATTTCTCATATTTGATGTTGCAAAGAATCCAGACTACTTCCACAGCTTTGAAAAATGCTGGAGTTTGAGAAATCTTTTCTCAAACACTTTCTCATCATTATTGAGAAGAAAGAAATGAGAACAGGCAAGGAGAGAAGGAACATGAGAGGAAATGTTAAATTGCAAATGAGATAAGGAAAGAAGGAAACATGATAAGAAGGAGAAGAAGGCAACTGAGAGAATGAGAAGGAGAAGTAAAGGCAAACTCGGAGATGATAAGAAAGATGAAAAGGTAAATGAGCGAAGGCGACCAGAAGAAGGCAAAACAGAGAGGGAGAATAAGAAGAAGGACCAAGGAGATGGAGAAGGAGAAGGAGAAGGGAACAGACAAGGAGAATCAATAGGAAAAGAGAAATGAAAAAGAAAGGGCAAGAAAAGTTTTAATTTGTCTCTTGTGATGTGAAGCTACATATCCGATTTGAAGGCGTTTTAACTTGACATCCAAGCGAGGGTCCTGAACTAATGCTCCATCCTTCACGAATGGATAAACGAGGGTGTCTTTACAAGCATCATGCAAAAAGTAAATGTAAAGTAAGACTGTTCAACTATTATTAGATTCTTTTCTTGTTGACCAATATAATAATGAGTTTAAAATGATACACAATTGCAGAGGAACAAGGATTCACTACTTAGTCAATTGCTCAAAATTAATTTGACCACTTTGATTTAGCTAGTTGCATTTCAAAGGAATAAGGATTGGTTCTACTGTAATGTCTCACCCAATCGAGTGATGGATGATGAGGTACTTTTATGCCCCTCTTTTAATATGTATTGTTTCGTAATGGAATTATCAATTAAATTGATACACTTGTTTTGCTCATGTGTGGCAGTATGTGGATTGTCATATTTTACTATTTGCCGTAAGATGTGAAGCAGCAGATTTCATTCTAAATCTCATATACCACCACTATGTTTTTGTCTTTAAACCATTAGTTTGACAATTCTAGCAATATGAGGAAAAAATCATTGACATAATTAAAAGGGTAATACTATTACCTTCGGAATGCCTTTTGGCACTTAACGATGATGTTTATGTCCCTGTACATATTATGTCAGAATTCCTTAGGTCTTGCCTTTCGTGCATTGAGGAACGGCGCAAAAAAGTGTATGATTCCAATGTCCTCAACTAGTTCTAATGAAAACTCATCCTCGAGATTGTCAAAAGTGCTAAATGTTGCCAAAGCACCCTGAGATTAAGTTGATTTTTTGAGCAACAATGAGTGAACCCACTGTTGCTTGCTTATTGTTACCCACGAAGAACTAATCTCACCCTCTTAAGTCAATCGTGTTACTGATATTGCACAACTATAAACCAGTACGTTCGGTACGTATCAAATATTATTGTGTCTATTACTATGTACATTGATGTTATATATTTTCTTATTGATGATATACAATGCAGAGAATAAGAATTTTTGTTGCTCACGTACCGCTGAGTATTCTGAAGTGATTGATTACAAGTACCATCATGTGGAATTAGTAAATGACCCCTACTTGACGATATTCTTTATTCTCACTCCTCTGGAATTATATGGGATTTAAAGGCTCTAATGGTTATGTTAGTGACAATGAACCCTAGAGATGCGTAGAACTAAAAAAAAGTTAAACATGAAATGTTGTGTTTACAACCATTGATTAGATAGGTGGTTATGTTTAAAATGTTTTGTTAATGAATTTTTCATTTTATTTAAGAATGGTTCAATTAATGATGGAAAGGATCAATTTATATGTGGCACCACAACGAATCATATGTACAACAGATAGTATATGCATCGCAACATATGTCCTTTCTCTCGTAACTAACCTACAAATAGATGTGGCATATATCGTATTAATGAGCAACATATCTATAATATGTTTGTCAACATATGTCCACAGTGTTGGATTGTCCAATTAAAAAAATTAGACGGCTTTAATTTTCATAAAACTCCCCCCTCTCTCCTTCTCTGCTCCTCTCTTCTATAAATGTGTCGTTTTTGTATTCCAAGATTCATTTATTTATACTACTATTAAGTCTTTTTTGTCCTCTCCCTTTGACAGTATAGTACCCTTCTCCTCTCTTCTCTCTTCTCTTCCTTCAATTCACAATCTCTTCTACACACAGGCGGTTTTGTGTTGTCCTTATAATTTCTTCTTTCTACTTATCGTTGATATATATCATAGCAGTAATGTTAATTATGGCTTTTGGATGCATTTTGCTTGCTTTATTTCCTTATTGCCCTGTGTTGACTTGTGGTTGTAGCTCCTTTTGGGGGCTTTTAAAGATTTATTTTTTATTGAAGATACAATATATGGCTCATTCAAAAGAAAACTTCATATTGTCTCATCTACCAAACAAAGATCCATAAGAAAGCTAGGTCTAACTTGCTAGGAAGAGGAACGAAATACTACACTTTTAGAAAATTTTTTGCAACTGTCGCAGTTGTTTTTCTTCTAAGCAAAATTAGAATGTCAAAAAGATATGAACAAATATATTAGTGCGGAAGAAGATTGGAAAACCAGAATAATTGAGGAACAGGGAAAATCCATGAAGTTCAGGAATCAGACAGGGAAAATACCTAAGTATTAGTTGTGGAAAACAAGAAAATAAATACAGTTCATTATAAACCAGAACTTCATCAAGAGTTCAATGGTAGTGGTGATGAATGAATTAAAATCATCATGCTACACTTGGCCCTGTACATCTTCAAACACCTGTTGTCAATGGGGTGATATCATTATTAGGTCATCTCCGGAAGACCTTTATCGTCCAATTCGGATATCCTCAACAGAAATCACTTGAAAGATTTTTTTCAGAATAGTTGTTGTTTGGGTCTTTCTTGATTTACCCATTTGATTCCACTTCCCTTAAATGTCAAATGGACTATCATGTGAACTTCTGAAAAAGGTTCATTTGTGAAAATCCCGATAAGACGGATGAATTCTAATTATTATTGTGGTATGCCAGTTTACTTGGCATAAGAGAGTTTCCATAGTTACAGAGCTAAAAAATGTCACCCTCTTTGTTGAGCACCAAGTCCTTACTACATTGTTTAAAACCGCCAACGAAGAGAATGTAGTTAAGAAGTAGCATAAGCCGGATAACAGTCATTTCCACAACGGCAGGACTGATGTCCTTGTGTGCAAACTTTAAAATACTGACTTCTTAGTTTTTTGGAAAGGAAGATCCACAAAATGCACAAAGAGTCATTGTGCTTTACTTGGTTTACACATAATATCCTTTTGTCGAGGCTCCGGGCAACCACATAATTTGTTAAAGTAATGAGTCAATTTCTGGTAGGATATTTGAAGCTTCAAGAACTACCCGTGGTCATGAGAGATTTCATCTAACTATATCGACTATTACTCTGAGGCCTTTAGGAGAAAGACCATACTTGTCTGGGTTCCATGGAGATTTCATGCTAAAGAGGATCTTAATCTTTTTTATATTATATTAAGTAAAGATTCCACATTTGATTACTGCAGGTTTTCCTTTTTTACATTCATGGGCATTTGAGTCATTCCTTATTTTACCCATAAGTAATTGTATAGAGATGCTTCACCAAGATGATGACATGGTGATTGCAAAACAAAAATTCCCAACAAGGGCATATCCAAATTTCTTACCTCCTTTTGAATGCAGTTAATGTTTATTACTAGTTATATTACAATGCATCATGTTTCTTATTTTGGGTGTCACTATTCTATCGGGATTCATCTGTTGCTACGTGTGACCCAAATGTTGTTATAGATGAATTATGTGTTGTGAAATATGCCATAAATATTTCTATAGATGATTCATCTATTGCGACATGTGCCACAATGTTTCTACAGTCGAGTCATGTGCTGCAACATGTGACACATGTTGCTACAACTGATTTGTCTGTAGCAACATTTGTGTTAGATGTAGCAACAGATGAATCATCTATAGCAACATTTCTGGCACATGTCGCAACACATTATTCGTCTGTAACAATATTTGTGTCACATGTAGAAATAGATGAATCAGCTGTAGTAACATATGACCCATGTTTCTACGTAGCAACATCTGTGACACATATCGCAATAGAAAATTCATCTGTAGAAACATGGTAATTCTTACCGTTACGCATTTTTACATTTAGGTGTGCTCCATGATTAGCCCCTCACCAGAAGAGGAAAATTGCAAATGCCATATCCTATACCTCTAGGTTGGTTTTTGAAAGTATTTTTAATCCTTTCTGGGATGAGTTAAATTGTGTTGGCTGGAGCAACACCATGAGATAGAGCGTTCCTAATGAAGTCATTCTGGCGTCGAGCTGCGATTGGTTTTTTATGAGTACTACTGCTAATGATGGTGTTGGTGTTGGTGTTGGTGTTGGTGTTGGTGCTGCTGATGGCGTTGCATGTTGGTGTTGCCTGATGGTGCTTGGTGCAGAAAACCTAAGGGACACCTCTTGTAGACGATGTTTGTGGCTTTCTCTGTGAAGTTTTAGAAACAGAAGAATAGTCTCTCCTGTATATTCAAAATGAGTGACTGGTAATGAACTAAAAAAAAGAGGGTTTGTGAGGGCATTGTATCAAGAATGTGGATTTGCATAACTTCACATGACAGCGGAGAAATAATCATTTTCCACGGCATGGAAAATTTGAAGAGGAAGATGGTTGGAATAAATTCCAAGGGCCGTAATGAGGAGAGTGACAGAGTATAAAATTTGAACATTTATATAGGCGTCCCTCCATAGCTGAAAAAGTCCGAGTTGTTTGAAGGTGACGAGTGCAAAGGATTCGATGGAATCCGGGGCTGCAATGGTTTTACCCGTCCCAAGATTTCGGAACCTTTACAAGCCTAACAATTTGGTGGGGAAGACTGGGTTAGTCCTACTTTTTTATCACTAACTCTTTCTTATTCGTTTCAGTGACTACTCTTCCAAACTATTTATATTATTTTTTATTTCAGTTATTTATGAAATCCCTTAACCTCATGCGTCAAGGCATTGAAATACCAGAATACTAAAATCCTAGAGATAGAATCATTGATCTAACTCTATCACGGAATTTCCACATAGAGATAATCAAATGAACGATGAGCACACAATCCTTGGTGGTAAAACATGAGTCAGTTATTGATGTACTTTGTAATGGGATGATGATATGATTGACTATGTAGGGGTATTAGGCCAACAACACCTTGAGGCATGGATTGGATGATGCAAAAAGGATTTTGACAGCCATGAACACTCGGGTACCATTTTATGAATCTCCCGAGATCTCTTGCATGGATATTTTGTTCATTTTTAATGACTGCAACCCATCGTTCCTGAATATGACACTCTGCACACTCTACAACGTGTTCTCGGTTGTTCGCCTAAATTGTTGAATCAAAAGTGTAATAATGAATCATTTGCCAAAAAAGTTGCTCACTCACCATGGAATTTAACTGTCGAATATACCTATGGTACAAATGCAAGTGGATCGGCTTGCGGATCAATTTCACATTGCATTCATTGAGAGTTTGATTAGTCGATAAGAATTGCTACACCCAATTTCACTGTTATTTGACAATCGAACTTGAAACGGATGCATATTTTGGCCTTATGGGATAATTCTCAGAGCTTACATCTTTTGACATATGGTTTTGTAATTAAAGCAATGTTTATTTCTCATTAGTTGTTTTATTTTATTTAAAGACCCTGTAAATTAAAGACACTGTTTAGTTTATAATTTGTCTATCACAACAGTTGCTACCCGATATAATATGTAGCCACATTTGATCATATTTGTACATCTGAATTAGTGTAGCACATTTAGTCATATGTTGCTCAACTGATGCTTATATCACAACAGTCTTCCGTCACAACATGTGTTCATATGTTGCTCAGATGATTTATGTAGCAACATTTAGATTCCTATGTTCTAACATATGATTATTTAGCAACATTTGAGTCATTGCTTCTAACAGAATGATTTTGTGTAGGCACTTTGAGTCATACGTTTTCTAATATGATTTTGTGGTAGCAACCTTTGAGTCATATGTGGGCTAACCGCTAATGCGTATATCGCAACATGTGTCTTCACGACATGTGGCTATATTGCTACATAGATTCGCCTGTAGCAACATTTTTTGCTACAAATGATATTTATGTAGAAACATCTGATCATTTTGCATATAGATGATGCGTATTCCAACATATCACCGTCATCGCAAATAATAAATTTTGTTTTATCAGGAGTTCCAAAATGACTTCTATTTAATTCCAACAACTACGATATTTTTGTTGTTTGTACACAACTACATATAATTTGTATCCTCTAACAAAATTCCCTCTTGCGGCTCAAGAATATAGAAAAAAACAAAGAACACAAAATTCGCTTCCAGATTTTACAACATTTGTCTTTTTCTTCTCCTTCATCCCTCATTCAGTACTTCTTTGATATGACTATGACTTTCACCAAATGTCCAACTCCTATTTGTTTTCCAAAAGAATAACTAACTGGGATGGTATATCAACATCTTCCACATCCTCCATCTAAAGAAGTTGATGAATTTCTCTTAAAATTCAAACCCAAAGAATACATTTTTCATTAAAAAAAAGAGATATGAAATCTCCAATATTTAAAATAAACTACAGACACGATTCCGTGGACAAGACAAATCTGTGACCTGGATGTCTTGCTTATGAAGTTTTTTGCATTGAAAGTAGCTATTCATGTTTGCAATACATTTTGACATTCACATCATATCATTTTTCAATCAAATCACAAATTGCTTAGTATAGAATTTACATCATCCATGGGTATCGAAATTTGGTTTACCAAGGCCAATCAAATTAGTGAACAGTGTGACTTGGAGTGACTTATAAAAATTCAAATACGATCATTATATTTAATGTGAAGTTGATAGTCTATAGTATGATGAACACCTAGGAAGAGAGAGAGAGAGAGGGTGACAAAAGGCGTCCAAAACTGAAGCGGCAAATAATGAAAAATTTTGAAAACCTATTCTTGACACATGAAAGTCAAAATGTAATTCTAGACGGGGAGGCCTATTTTACTTTTGTTTAAAAGAATGCTTTCCTAGCATTGGTCCCCACTTTTTAAAAAAGAGATTTGTGATATTATCTTCGTCACAGTTTTCACATATGTTGTGCCTTACACCAGAAAAAACATATGTTGCTACAGATGAAAATCAAGGAGACACTATAGATGATTTGATCGATTAGACAGTAATCATAATTTAATAAAGTAAATAACTATGGAGTAACATTGAAAAGGTATTATCTAACTATCATACTGGATTTACTAGGAATTAATGCTGATGTGACTAGTATGATTACTTTTATCCATTAATATAATTGCTAGAATCCATGAGAGTGTTGTCTGCGCTATCTTTGTTTACTTAGACAGTTGTAGGCCTAGATATTGGTTTTACAAATTGAATTAATGTGACATTTAATTGACAATGAAGCCCCAAAGACCAATTTGTTTAATTCATCTGTCGCAACATTTTCTTTATCTGTCACTTTAACACACAAAACACATATGTTGCTACCTATGAGAAAATCACGGAGACAGTAATATATGATTGAATCAATTTTAGGAAACAAAAACTAGAAATCTGTACCAACTTTTAGGTTTAGAACATAATATCAATCATATAAGAATATCAACATTTGGAACAATGAATTTACCGGTTTTTAATATAAAGTATCATCTGTATTTTCTAGGACCTGCAGGATGAACTAGTGAGATATTGTCTTTTAATATAATTGTTATAATCCATGGATTGTTGGTCTCAACTTTAATTTATTGACAGGGTATAAGGACTATATGTGTTGTGTTAGCATATCGAATTACTAAACAATTTAATTGAATTAAGACCATAAATGACCTAATTTTTTATAATTATTTTAGCAAGCATTTCATATAGATTGGCGACTTTAACAACTGAAAACAACATATTTGTACAGATGAAAAATTAAGAACACACTAACAGACATTTTGAATCGATTAGCGAAAACATTAAAACTTGAACCAAATTTTGTGATTTAGAATATAAATAATCATATAATAATAAGGTATACCAATGGAGACTTGTTGGGGTACTACCACATCAATTTGTTATATATAATCAAAAATACGTAAAAACAAGTGAATGCATATTTTTCACCATAGGTATATACTATGTTGCCACATATTAATTGTCCAATATCAACAAAAACAATAATCAACATCAATCTTCAACCCAGTAGGAGTCTAAAAATATCCCCCACAGTTGTATGAGGAAGAATTTACCTAGATAATCTAATCTAAATACGAATATAAATTCCAATAATATCGTCTTCATCAAAGACTCCTCTGGGCCACCCAATCCTGCAAGACATTTTGTTGAGGTGATGCAAGTGCAACACTGTGTCTTACCCAAAGAATATTAGGTCTTTGCACCACCTTCAATTTAAAATGCATCGCAACTGTGTCGTATAATCTTCTCATATTACTGACAGGCTTTTTTTTTCAATGTTAGCATGTACATCAAGCTTTCGTCTGGAAATACCACCTTCAATATTGAAAATTATGCAAGCACATACTCTGCACACCACGGTGGCCACCTTTCTGCTGAGCTGCTTGATTTTAACTATTCATAGTGTATTTGAATCATTACACTAAAAAATCAAACTATAACAGAAACACCTACATTAAATTCAAATATTGATGCATGGTGAAAAAAGAACCTAACAACAGTAAAATTCCACGCCTTTTCTGTATAGGCTTCTAAGTTCATCGATAAAAAAAACTTATGCAAATATTCATGAAATATACACGTGCCATGTTGATTCCTCGTCCATGTAGTTCAGTTTGAGCTGACCAATGTAACCTTTTTGCTTATACAGAACATTCTCTACCAACTTCATTGAGGACCTCGCATAATTTAACACTAACTAAATGTCTTATAGAGGTAGGAATAACCTTTCAAACAACGATAAGATTACTAGTTTAGTGGGGATAGGATTCGAAGAGGTTTAAACTAGTTGAAACCATTTTGAGAATGAATAAGAATAGAAAACAACTTTTGACTTATCTCTCCTTCTTGTTTTCTTAGAAAGGCCAACATTTTCAAATGTGTCAAGACATGACGTTTCAACTAGAGTTAACTGAAGAGTTTTTATTATTAAGCAAAATGTTTATCTAATAGCACACTCCTGCACCTAATCATAAAGTTAAAATTATATTGGGACCGATGATTATCTGTGGCACTATTTTAGTCATATGTTGCTGCAGCTGATCCTCCTGTAGCAACTATTTGTTGCATATTTTGCCCACCTCTAATATATCTCAAAGGCACTCTCCCACCTTTTATTTAAAAAGTATATCTTGCTACAATTCTTATAATGGAATAATTTGAGGTCCTATGTTGCTACATGATTAATGTAGCACGGTCGTCAGTCAAACATGTGCATATGTTGCTACAAAAACGCTGATTCATTTGTAGCACATTGGTTGCAGGATGTTGTCAAATCTACATATATCTTAAAAGTACTCTCCACTTATAATTATTTAAAAGTATATGTTTGCTATAGAGATTATCGTGCAACATGCGTTCGTCCAACATGCTTTATCTAGTGCTACAACTGATTTCATCTGTAGCACAATTTGTTTGCATAGTTGCCACCCTAATTATCTAAAATCACTCTCCCATGTAATCATATTTAAAAGTATATGTTCTAACAGATGATTAATGTAAAAAACATTTGAGTCATATGTTTGTTAATAGATGATTATATGTAGCAACATTCTCCGTCACAACATGTGGCATCTTTCTATCCGATGATTTGCTGAGCAACATTTATTGCATAGGTTGCCCACATCCTATGTATCTAGACACTTCCCCACGTAATATTATTTAAATTAGATGTTTACTACAAACATGATTATATTAGAAATATTTGAGACAATTTGCTACATTTTGCTACAAAGCTGATTGCTTACATTGCCATATTCGTCCGTCACAACATTGACTAATATGTTTTCTAACGATGATTATATGTAGGCAAACATTGAGTATGGGGTTCTACATATAATCATCCTTGGCACATCTCTTTTAATAATGATTACGGTTGGAGTGTGCTTTTAGCAATTTAGATAAGGACACAATAAAGGCTACAATGTTCTACTGGAAATCACAACAATGGAATTTTGTAAATAAGATTACTATAATACAAGATTTCATCCTTAGATAAGAAGAACTTATTAAATAAAACCACAAACCAACGTTTTTCCACACTTCTTAGGGGCATTTCGAGTTGGGCATGTTGTTTTTTGGTGCCAAGTCCCTACAGACAGAATACTTTATTTTTTATTGTTGGATCTAATTCACCAACATCCAGCCGTCTGTTTATTATTATGTCCTTTGTTCCGGGTTTACTTGGATCAATATATATGAGGGATGTTCTCTCTATATGATATCCCAAGGACAATCCCAAAATCTTTAGTTGGCCGCGGATGAATTTCCTTGACCAATATGTTCATATGATAATTTTTTTTTTCCATTGACTATATGAAGAGGAGTCATGTAAATGTGATTTCCCAAATCACACCATGTGGATCGATTCCGCTCAATAGGCCACGATGGACATCCGATTTTGTCAAATCAGAATTCTCCAGTACACGTTTCTTCTTTCGTGTATCCTACGCTAGCAACCTCTCCATGACCAGTGATACTAAACTTGGTAAGTTAGGATATGAATGCGCCAACAACTTGTTGCCGCATTTTTCTATCCCAAATATATCTTTTCAATTGAAGGACAATCTATTATCGGAGTTTACCAGTTTTTATATGCTCATGTGAATAAACAAAAATGTCCTTTTATTTCCATCAAAGAGAGCGACATGGAAATTCTCTGTTCAACACAAACACAAAGATAAGCACTCCCCGAGCTCCTCAATGTTTTGGACGTCTAATTTTATTCTACCACACAGATAAATAAAACTCAAAAAATATCATAAATAAAAGTAAACTCAATTTAGATGTACATATTTCACGTTTAAAATGTCTTACTCATTGTGAAATCCATCCGCCTCAATCTTCAGCGGCTTTGGTACCAAATTCATATTTGGGGATTGAATGGTCATTGATTCACATGTATCGTACGCTTGCTGCGTTAAAAATGGAAACTAAACCTTATGAATTGTGAAGTATTTCGAATATTTTTTCTTCCCAAGGTGTCCTCATGTAACAACCATAATGAGATGCCTGGTAATTCTGCGAAACAATCTTTCGAATATTGGAGGCCTACAAAAATGTGGTACATCTCATCAGTATCATCTACAAAGCTTCTCGATACGTTTGAAATATATTGCATCAAATGAGGCATCGCGTCCTTGTCCACAACAGTGAAAGCCACTGGAAATATAGGAAAAGGCCACTGGAAATATATGATTCCTCGGCATCTTGTGCCACTATCGATAGCAAGCAGAAAACTCCTTTCCCATACTTGCTCCGTAGAATATTCCATCAACAGCTATTACTTTTTCATTTCTTGATACCAATTATCCAGCAACTATGCTACAAGACGTCTTGGAACCTCAATTTTCATCAAGCGACATGCCGCTTGCTTCCTGATTCACACTTCAAGCCTATACCGATGTATTAAGCACTGCTACCCGTTCTTTTCAAAATGTGTTCCCCTCCAGTAGACTTAGCATACTCCATGCCTTATAAATCTTCCAATGAGCTTGCCTTCCAACCCAATTCTGTTCGGATTTTTATTTGACAATGTCTCTGTGGATAGGCCTTTTACCATTGGAAACACTATTTTCAAAGTACTACCTTGATTTTTTGTCGTGGCGCTGGGATTATGTCTTGTAAGATGCTCTGACACACGTATGGTACTTTTCATAGATCAATGGCAACTTGTCACTACTTTTACAGTCTTTCCACATCCTCTCAGGCCACCAATTGAAGGAGTCCGAATATTAACATTTAAAGGAAAACACCTAAGAAAGTGGATCACCTTTTTGAGTCTAAAATATTTTTTCAAAAAGCAATTTTCAAATAAGTTGCCAGTTCTTGCTTGTTCTTGATGCCATTCCCTTATAATATCATGTTTTCATCATCTCTAAACATTATGAACATGTGAAGTTTGAGATCACAATGATGTTGCTGCCAACTGTGTGTGGGAGAAAACTGCTCTCAAGGTCCCCGGCCCTGTCAGCTTGAGCTTCCCTACCCCTTCACCTTCACCTTTAACTTCACCTTCACCTATTCCAAGTTCATCATCAGGAATTATTCAATGTCCGCAGGATGAAATTCTCATTAAACCATATCTTGTTGTGGCGCCCTCTACATATTATGATCCTTCTCGATAAGATTTTGTTCACGTATGACTCCTTAACATGCGTTTTCTCTGCTGCTCCAAATAAACAAGCAAACTAGATTGATCAGTTAATTCTAAAGGGGAAGATCTCTTCTCATTAATGAAAAAAATGTGGAATGTAACTCATAAAAAGATCTTGTGGTTTACAATTGTATCCAGAATTTTACATGACTAAATTGAAGAAATCATCATACAAAATGTTTCTTTAAACATACATCCCTACTGAACCAGCTCCTCGTTTTTTACTATCCTCCCAACGCCATATGAATCAATTTTTCTTCTCGACCCATTCACCACGACAATTTACCCCTACAAAAATAATGACATTGGACCTGCATAAGTTAATTAAAACCCAATTAGTAATTATTTATAATAAATATATGTCGCAACATATAGTTTTTCTGTTGCGAAATGTAACACATATGTTGCTACATATGCTTGTTTTGTTGTTAAAGACAAATCACATGTGGCAACTTTTTTATATCAAATCTAATGTTGCAACTTGTGAATTTTCTGTTGCAAAATATAACTCATATGTTGTCACATATGGTTTTTCTGTTGCGGAATGTAACACATATGTTGCAACATATGATTGTTCTCTTGTTACAGACAAATCACATCTAGCAACATTTTTATGTTATATCATATGGTGCCACATATGGATTTTCCGTTGCGAGATGTTTGTAAGTCATATGTTGCTACATATTATTGTCATGTTGCGATTAGAATAACATTTATGTTGCTACATATGACTTAATTTTTATAAGAGTCTATCTGTTGCAATATATATAACAAATGTTGAAAACGCTATTCAATTATTCAAATAAATTGTAGGCCCCCAATCATATTATCATGAATTGATTTCAAATAACTATTAATTTTACATACCGATTCAATGTGTGTCATAATTGCAATTGACAACAACCATTAATTTGGTCCACAGATTACAGATTATTTAATTGATTCAACCACTATCAAACTCAAGACACACGAATTTACGAAATGAATAACAAGAATAAGAAGTGAAAAGAGCAGGAACAAAGGCAAGCAATTGAACAAGCAAGAGAGTATAGAATTACCGACTACGAACAAGAAGAAGAAAAAAAGGGACGAAATACGACTGCTGGGGCGGGGGTAAATTCTTTATTCCCCTTTTTTGGCCCGATATTTCTCACAAAATTTTGTTAATTAGGTTGGTTTATTTAATTTACCCTTTTAACCCCTCATTTAATTCCCACAACCGTTGGTTAAATTAGGTTTTGTGAAATCATGTTACCCTTCATTTAATGTTATTGACCAAAATTTCACTTTATCAACTTGATGCAACTCCACAATCCTATCATAATCACTAATTGTCCACCTACAACCGCATACTTAAGACTTATGTAACCACCCATTTTTGAAACCTTAATTTTCACAACTTTTTTTTTAAAAAACTCCCTCCGAAAGAAAGAAACTTTACTGAAAAATTTCTTTAGAAAACTCAAACTTAATTTTTTCTTAACTAAGCTTTTTAACACAGCACACATCATATTCAATTCATTATTTACGAAACATAAATATGCTCCCAAAAGAATTTTTTTTATCTCTACTAATTTATTTTAAGTAAACACATTATAATAGAAATTCAACTGTAAGTGAACAAACAATTATCACTGATCGAGAATTATAATACAATTAGTCATAGCCCATAAATAAAAATTTAACATTTAAAAATTATTTGCAATAATATTCGGTATACTAAAAGGATTTAAATATCATAACCAAGAACTAATTACTTTCTTTAATCCTTAAATGTAATATAGGATAATAAGCAATATAATATAATTTATATATATTAATGGTATTATAGTATTATTTGTACTTTATAGGGCTATTTTTAACCTTTTTTTCTCCATTTTAAAAAATATATGATATTTAAAGACTCATCGTAAATGAACTAAATTCTAATGAATGAAATAGTTCATTCATTATATTTGTCAAATATTTCAAATTAATCCATGTAAAACACCATTAATTTGGCATATCATAAGATATATTTCATTAGGACATTTTTAATTTTCATTTGAAAATAAGAAAAATAATATTGTACAGTGTTCTACGCCACTATTAATTATATAAAATCTAAATAAGTAAAATCTCTATTAATTATAATCTCGACACAAACTCTTTATATATAAAGAACAGAATTAACTTAAAATGAATAAGAAGAGAAATACATTATCAATGACTTAAAACTAACATAAAAATCCTTATCATAGTCATCACTATATCACTATTATTTGTTATAATCATACAACATGATAAAAATATGTTTTCCTTTGCAAACATTCTTTACATTTAATCCTCAATCATTCATAATTTCTTCGATCCGAATACAGCAATAATGTTAGTGCCCTTACAAAGTTCACAAGATTGATGAAACTTTTCTCCTTCTGCAGTCTATGCGATGGCCGGAAAGGAAATTAAAAAAGGAAGAAGAGATGATATACTAAAATTAAGAAAACCGATATTAATAATTGATATTAACATATTTATTAGAAATCATATATGGAGTTTTTGTAAGTTAATTTTCATTTCTAGGTTGGCCTCTAAATAGGAGAAAATCAGATAGGGGGAGATGAAAAGAAAAAATTAAAAACAGACCTTCAGTTTTTCTACTTAATTAGATAACCTTTAGTCTTTACCTTAATTATGAACAATATAATAAGAGTATTTTTGTCCTTATTATAATAATTATTTAGACAATTTAATATTAATTCCTATCAATATAAATAAAATTGTCATTAACGAATTTCATACATTTTATTATGCTTAAAATGTATAACTCTCAAAGATAACAATTTTAATAATTTAAATTAACCTAATAAATTATACTTAATAATCAGATTTAATTTAGTATCACGGGCAAAAAGGTAATTCAATTTCTCCACTTAGAGCTTCCACTATAATAATATATGATTGGGTCAAAGTGAACAAACATTATAATCCAACGTGTAGACTGTTTCACTATATTGTTTCTTGACATATATTTTTTTTTAAATTTCCACATTTAAACATATCTTAATTAATATTTTATAAAAAAAACGAAAGTTAAACTCCATATAGGACATAATTCAATTTATTATATATACATGAAAGGAAAATTTACTAAAACTATTAGTTTTTAAAAAAATTTGGATGTTTTTTTAAAATCAATATTCAGAGTGATGAAGTTCTATTTGAAATACAATTTTCATTAGAGGAAAAAATTGTACGAATACTCAATTAACGTGTGTTTATATTAATATATTCCTAGCAAGTACTTATAACATAATTTTTTAGAAACATAAACAACAACATATAAAAACACATATCATGATCTGTAATAATATGGAAAAAGAAAAGGAAAAGATTGATCCCAATAAATTCAGATTGCCCCTTTAAGGAAATTATTCTCCTCTACTACTCGAGTTCAAATGAATAAGTCCTCTCTGAAGAACCGAGGGGGGGTGAGAAGAGGGGGAGAGTAGGACAGGTTGAGATGCAAGTTGAGGAGTGTGGAAGACGAAGGGAAAACTTTTATTCACTAGTGTGTTGAAACAAAACAATATTTAATTGGAATAAGAAAACAAATTCAAAAATTTTGTTGCTTGAAAATGCGATAACATCCCCCTATTTATATAAAACAAAGGATATGCAAACAAATATGTACTGTACCTGAGGGGAGGTCACACTCTTACACAGTTATAACCCTTCAGAAAGTGGCACATACTTTCATAAAAGAGCCCAAATTTTGATAGGTCGCAACCATCATAAAATCCACAGCTTTGCATAAAAGTTAAAATTTCATAAAGTCGCTATTTTCATTAAAAAGAGGTTATTTCATACATAAATAAATTTTAAGAAATCTAGCATTGTTATGCGCCACGTATGCGGTCCCCTGAATTCTCTTTTTTATAATTTATGATTGATTATAAATGTATAGGAGTGGGGGGGGGGGGGGGGGGGCGTGGATGTGAAGAAAAATATAATTTTATAGATGGTAACATATTTTCTCAATATAATATTTTATGTAAGTTTTCAATTTTAAAATTATAATATTGGCTTGTATACGGGCCTTTCATTATCTAGTATTTAAAGAGGGATGAAACAATAGATATTTTTTCCCTTCCCTAAAAACATCTCACACTATTATATCCATCAATATTAACCTACAAAGAATTTTATCCACCAAATTATAGTCCTTCACCAACACAGAAAAATCGAAAAAATCTCTCCTATACATCAGTTCGTGTTCTTCATACACATGGAACACATCGAAAATGTACGTCTTTATCCCTCACATTCATAGATGCTCTAGATAGATTCATAAGAATCTAGCGTCTCTCTTCTATTCAATTGTATATTCTAGTACTTGATTCATTCAAATGAATACATCATGGGTTTGGTCATCAGATTCAAATCCGCAGAAAGCAAATTTTTTTTAGTGTAAAAATCAATAATCGAGTTATTTATTGTATTTATTTAATTTTTGTGTGTTCATAATTGATTCGTGTTCTTCTTCTATATTTTTGGACTAAAATAATATATTAGACGTCGTATTCCTCATATATTCCAATGTAATGGGAAAACAAAGATCTTTAATAGCTACTGAAGTTTTAGTTGATACTTTGGGATTTCAATTAACAAATTACAACGTAATTAAAATAATAGAATTGGTTGAATGTCTTTAAAAAGAGTAACAAAATTATATGCTTCGTTCTCTTTTAGGTGTATTTTTGATGCATAACTTTCAACCGTAATATTAGGTCAATATCTACGAAAAATATGCTCAAGACAATTGAAATGAAAAATCATGCTCTACCAAAACGAAATGATAAACACATTATTGTAGAACTTTAATTTGCCTATATAGATTGCTAATTTTCAAATTTACAGTAAAACCTATAAAAATAATATAGGTGGGACCATTAACTTTGTTATTTCATAGAGATACTATTGAATCGTAAATTAATATAATATTTCAAGATACTTGAGTTTGAATGAAGGTCAATTTGGATTATATCAAACTATTTTATCTTACTAATTTCGTATTCATATTTATTAATTCACATAAAACACTAATTATACATAAAGTACACACGGAATACATCAAAATCATTGTATCTAACTAATTTCAACCTTGTGATGTGGTCCAATTAAGAGCTTTCAAGTGTCCTTACAAACATATATTATCCGTAGGAATTGAAGGCATGAAGTGGGAAAAACTAATCTAAGGGAAAATCAATATTTTTATGCTATCACTTTTACCATACGTGTTTAGAACAACAAATGTTCACAAGCTAAAGACTGTATCAAAATTATTTTTGAATTGTAAAATTCAGTCGCGGGGGATGCAATCTAGAGAATTTGAATGAACCTAATTGCGAAAACGTCATGTAATGAATTTGAGGTCATGGTTAATGACGATTAATCTACTAAAATGGATGACAATAACATGTTGGATGATCCGGGTGAAAGTGATACACTTGAGAGGTCGATAGCTTAAGAATTTTTGGATCAATCAGAAAAATCAATGTTTTACGATGATATTATACATTTGGACCAGAATGCTAGGAAACCCTGTATGTGCCTCTAACCTTCACAATTTTAAATGGTGCAAATCGAAAAAGACAACAACTGTGAGCTCGTGATGCAAATAAGATATTAGAGATGAGTTTCACAAAACGCACATTTCAATTTTTTAAAAAATAAATAAAAACAGAATATAATATATATATATATATATATATATATATATATATATATATATATATATATATATATAATATATATATATATAATATATATTACAAATTGGTCTCATATATATACTTTGTACTTTTAAAATAATATAATTTATGATATGAATGGGACCATAAGATTTCTATAAAATCTTTTGAAAATATATTATCTTATTGAAGTGGTTGATTTTTTTTTATATTGTCCCAAGTCAGGAGGCATAGGAAAATATTATTTTAGAGAGATTATTAATTTATTGAGTATCAGTTTATTAAAGGTTTTACTGTACATAAAAACTAATTAATATACTTTTGTTACTTTCTAATCTAGAACATACTAAAATTTATAAAAGGAAACATAATCTCTCCTATATTTGGTCCACAAAAAACATTTCATGTTATTTCTTCTTCACCTTCTCCGCCCCCCTTATACCAATATGCTTTGATAATTTATATAAAATGTTTTGTTTGAATATTTGTTGTGCTTGCAAATAACCGGAGAGAAAGTCATAGTGGCAGAAGTAATGATGTTTAGTGAGAAATTTGCATGTATATAAGTGTGTAAAAGATGCTTATTTCGAATGTTATATGTACATGTAAGCACATTTCTAGAAGAATGACGCGCAGAAATTAGAGTACTCGACATACCTCCAGCCATTTGTTAGGATATTGTCGGAGTTTACCATTCTTCTTTTTTCTTCAAAAGATCTTCTAACCACTCTCAAATCCTGCACACTCCTTAGATGGTATGGAGTTTTTTAGAAGTAAATGTTCTTAAGAGGCCCTTTGAACCACTACATTTATAACCGTTCTTCAATCAAGAGCAGTTAGAGTTATGGGATGTTACCAACCCTACATGATCTTAATTTTTGTTGTTGCATTCCTTTATTCAAGGAGTAGCTATATTCCTTTAGTGCTAACGTTTCAAATGACCAATTTTTTTCTTGTCTTTGAACACGTTCTATTCTCTGGCTATATATTGATGTTGATATGCTTTCTTCGCTACCACTTTTATTATCTTAAACCTAAAGCACAACTGAATTGTCACAATATTAAAACCTAATGCTTAAATATATATCGACCATTCTAAGTCAAAAAATAATTTAAAAACTCCTTAACCAATACACCATGTGAAGTAGCCTCAAAACAAGAAATGAACCTCAACAGTCCCTCCCTAGTTAAAGTAGTACTAGATACTGTTTGGCACTTCTGTCTTCCAAAATATAGTTCCCACCGGCTAACATAAATATGTATATTGAAAGTTTGATTTTTGTGAACAACACAAACCATCAAAGTCGGAAGAAAGTACCATATGACCTCCAAGTAATCTGATATTCGTACATAAGCTGTATCTTTTTGTTCCTTGAAGATATCTTAAGACTTTCTTTGAAGCTTTCCGTGGTTCAAACCCTGGATTACTCTGATTATCATGTAACATTCCAACAACAAATGATTATGTCGGTCTTGTACAACCTGAGAACTTACATCAACCTTCCGACCGTAGAAGCTCTCGTAGACGCTACTAGTTCAATGACTAGTCTAATCACTTTTTATCTACTGACACTTTTTCTTTTGGTAAACCCGGTAAGGAATATCCTTCATTTGTTCCCTCTCCTCAAAATCCGTTCTTCATTCATTCAATGATGAAGTTGACTTGTCACCTCACGCATAGGAGACACACTTGGTGAACAATCTTTCATTCCGAACCTCTCTAAAATTTTATTGATATAGGATTCTTGAGATAAACCGTAACGTAACCGTGATGTATCTCTCGATGAACTAATACAATACGTAATATGCATCACCCCACCTTTCATATCAGAACTTTAGAGAGAAAACTACTGCTTCACCTCATCTATTATTTCCTTTATCATTGGATGCAAGTAAGATATCATACCACCATATAAAACTAAGAATTTTTTTTTACTCCCACTAATCTTGGTATATGATTGATCCATTATGTGTATCAACAAAGTTGAATTAGATTAACATTATGAATTTAAAAATACATTGACGGAAGCTTGTTTGAGTCACATATGGATTTCTTCAACTTGCATGTAACTGTTCACCATTACTAGAGAAGAATCCTTCAGTTTGTTCATATAACCTCTTCCCTCTCTAAATCACCACACACCATTAGGAATGCGGGTTTTTCACCTACATTTGTTGCAACTCTAAAAGTCAAAGGTTGCTACAAAATCCATATTATGGCGCAAGGAATCCTTTTTTAAAATAGGAGAATCTAATCGTTGTACAATCATTTCCTTCGTTTTTGAGTGAAATCATTTTCCCACACGAGTCTTGCTTTATATCTTTCTATGTTGCTAATGGGTCCTTTTTCGTCGGAACCCCAGATGGTTTCACACCACTAGGAAAACGATAGATCCTAACCTCGTTACTTTTCAATAGAATTCTCTCTTTTTCAGGGCATGTACCACAATTTAGACTCTTTAAATTCTGCTTGTGAAAATATTTAGATCTTTTCAAACTTGAATGTCAGATTCTTGCAATATACAACAAAGTCACTAGGAATTGCTAGATCTTTTCAATGTTCACCAACATTTTCCTTTGGATTATGTTGTTCAACTGTTGTTCAATAATTTCAAGAATTACTTTAACAACTTGATCTGTATGCATGTTTTCAGCAGATTGTGGAATCTCATCAATTCGTTGCCCAACACCCAATTGAACTTGAGGCGTATTATGTATAACAATCAATTTTTGAATCGAAGTGGAAGGTTGATTGTAATGACCCGCTAGGCCATTCAGAAAACTAGTTATGTCTCTTTAAGAAAGGTCACTTCCCGTAAAATTTTAATGGGAATTTTGAATTACTAATTTTACTATGGTTATTTAATTAGTGAGTACAATTTTAATAATTTGTTATTTAATATTCTATACTATTTTTGTCCCATTTTTTAAAATTAAATTTAGTAGGGTTTAAAGAATTTTAGACTAAAAAAATATAAAAGAAACAAACTTTGGAAAACGGAAGTACGCAATCACCTCGGGCGAATTCAAAACTTACTGACAAATCAAGGTAATCCAAACCTAATCTTTTATTGTATATAGGAATGAATATTCTAGTATTATTATTATAAAAAAATTGGCTTTGAAGAAAAATAAATAAATTGGATTTGAATCAACCTATGCTAACAGTTTTTAGGGGAAAAACTGTAATCGGCTATTAAGTGGCATGATGACTGAACATCTTGACCTTTTTAGTATTAATAATTAGAATAGGAATGCGATAGCGGTAGATAACATTGTTAATTGATTGAGTTATTGTCACGACCCAAACGAGCCGCGAGTGACACCCAACTTACTCTCTAGTTTGGACGACCAACAAATCTAAACCCGCAACATTTTACCGTATATCAATTATGAATAGTAAAAAAAATAATGTGGAAGAATCCCAAAATTATTAACGAGATCAATTAAATAACTTCTTAAATTTTAATACTTATTATCCCAAATCTGAAGTCAATCACATCAAAACATCTAATCCTCCAATTTCTAAATCTAAGAGTATTCAAGAGCTAAATAGGTAACAGATGGTCCATGTCGGAACTTCAAGACATCTAGACGTGAAGGAGAGAAATCCAGTCCAGCTAGAATAATAACTCACCCTGAATTTGATGTGCTGGAGACTGGCTAGAGTTAAGGACGAGTCGATTCGATGGCACGCTTGCTGCACTCCACAAATAACAAAAGAAGAAATTACAGTAGGGGTCAGTACATGAACACGTACTGATAGGTCTCATGGACCAACGCAACATATTAACTAAAATCACTGAAGTATATAAAATCAACTAAGTACTTAATATTGAGAAGCAACAAACAGCATGAATGAGGTGCCATTGAAGCAAGTACCTAATTAAAAAACACTATCAAGCACACCTATGAGACTCAGCCTCACACCATACTCATTTGGGAAATGGGTTCTTCGAATTTGGAGTATTTAAAATAATTCAAATTTCCTTCTCTTTACTATTATCGTGTCGGAACGTGACACGTCCCTCCAAATACGTGTCAGAACGTGACACTCCGATCCTTTAATACGTATGTCGGAACTTGACACGCCCGATCCAATTTAACCCCGTGTCGAACTGACCCTCCGATCCATATACCTCATTATTTTATTTCATCAAGTCTTCTCTTTGTGAATGAGTCATCTTAATAGAGAGGATTTCAGATTGAAGGTTCAACAATCTTATCATTCTAACCAACTACAACTGCACAATCAAACATACAATCACACAATCAAGTACATAGAAGACTTTACAATACCACCCAATACATATCGATCACTATTTAGAGTTTATATATATATAGAAGTTAAACCATAACCTACCTCCACCAAAGAATCGTGATCAAGCAAGCTACCTTACCAATGCCTTTGCTGTCCTCTTCGTTCTCTCTCTCTAGCTCGTTCCCCCTTTCCTGTTCTTTTTTTTTCTTCTTCAGATTCTTTTTCTTTTACCCTAATTTCATATAATCAATTATAAAAGATGATAAAAGTAACCCACTATTTATTCCCTATCGTCTCCTTTAACCCCCAAGTAAATAAATTATTAAACTTACCCAACTAATGTCATAACTAATCCATAACTATAATCACGAATAGTCCCCGAAACACCCCATTAAAACGTTTAGCGGAAGTCCTGACAAGTCGGGATTAACGCAGCTTGTGAAGGCCCATCGTCGCTTGACTGTTCCGTCCTGCAGTCAGTCACAAAGTTCATGAGAGTGTAAATTCAAGTAGTGAAGTTACGCAACTTGTGACGGTCCCGTCGTATCTACGACGGTCTGGTGCTGCATTTCCGTCGTTAATTTCAGAGAGTCGATCCATTACCTAGATTTTCCCAAGTTGAAAGTATTTTTTTGGAACTACTGAACCTCGCACTGACCGTCGTGCCTCTGACGGTTCATCTACCTGTCGGCGAGGGTAAATGAGGCGAGAAGAGAAGAAATTACACAGTAATGGGACTACAGAGTCCATCAGGTCGTCCATTACCATTGACGGCCCGTCGCGTGATCCATCGACCCAGTCAGTTTTTTATCAAAAATAGTTCTACTGCTCGACCAACTAACACGGTTTTTTACAATAGATACCAATTTACCGCATCGTTTGTCCTCGAACGATCATAGGAAGAAAAGCAAAGGCGAAGAAAGAGTAACCTAATCCTGTTCAAAAGATGTGGATCTCTTTCTTGCATGTCCGCCTCATTCTTCCTAAGTGGACTCTCAATTGGCCGTTCTTCCACTGTAACTTTGATAATGCCATACCTCTTTCGATCTCAACTTGCGTACCTCTCTATCTAAAATAGCAACAGGCTCCTCCTCATACGAACAAATGCTCATCAAGGAGACGAATCCCCCCCAACATATGTAGTTTCCCATCCGCCTGGGATTTTTTCAGATATACACATGAAATACCGGGTGCACTCCTGAGCGTCCTGGAGGCAATGCCACTTCATAACCACCTCCCCACGGCGTCAGAACTTCAAATGACCAATATACACCTCGGAAACTAAGCTTACCGGCTACTCGCTTCCCATACCGCATCACCCCTTTCATGGTTGAAACTTCACAAGCTTGTTCACCCTCCATGAAATCCATTCCCTAACCTTTGTCGATCGTGCATATTCGTTCTGCCTGTTTCTGATCTGCTAGAATCTTCTCCTTAATGAATTTTACTTTAATCTAACGATTCCTCAAGAGACGGTACCCATTGGTCCCTCTACCTCAAATCATCAAACCAACCAATGGGAGACCTACAATCTCCTCCCATTACAGTTCTGTCACATGGGCCGATATCAATACTTGAGGATAGCTATTATTGTATGAACACTCGGCTAAAGGTAAGAAGTTATCCAATGCCACTCAAAATTCTATCACACTGCACGAGCATATCTCCAACACCTGAATCGTTCGCGTCAGACTGCATCCTGTCTGAGGCTGAAATGTGCGGTACTGAAGATCCAACCTAGTACCTAAGTCAGCATGCATGTTCCTCCAAAACTAGAAGTAAATGCGTACTCTATCTGATATGATGGAAGTGGAACTCCATGCAATCGAACGATTTCTGATATATAGAGTTTGTCTAACTTCTCTGATTGTAAGTCACCTGACCGGAATGAATTTGAGTCAGACATCGTTACTCTGTCAACGATCCCCCAAATAAGAATCAAACTTACCCTATGTCTTTGGACGACCACAACCACAAAATCCATTGCATTCTTTCCCATTTCTTATTCAGAATGGGCATTTTCTGAATGTTCCTCCGGGCCTCTGTTGTTCTAACTGTACATAAAGCCACCCTGCTGACAATTCCAGGCATTGGGCAACAAAATCAACAATGTCAGGCTTCATTCTACTCTCTCTCCCGCAAACATGTTGCTTTAGGTCACGATAACATCGTGGTTGGCACCAGATGTTCAATCCCTGAACTATGAGCCCTCTGTAAGACTATTGGGTAATCAAATTATCACACGGGGCACACATAACCCTTTTCCCTAAATTGCAAAATGCCTTCCTCAATCAACTATTTGCCTCTTTAGCTCTCCTCGTAGACCAGATCTCGAATTCGGCCTAGCTTCTCACAGTACATGGTTTTTCCTTAATCCTGTCAAGAAAGAAGATCTCTTTGCCTCCCACAGGCCAAAAATTCCCCTCTTCTCGAGTACTTCCGCCTCATAAAGTCATTAGGAAGAGTCTGAACCTCTCCTAGACAATGGCGTCTAGAAACCTGTAAGTTGGGCTAAACGTCCGCATGCTCCCTGCCTTTCTACTTAAAGCAGCTCCACAACATTAGCTTTTCCGGGGTATACAAAATAGTAAGCTCATAGTCCTTCAAAGTACTTCCCCCACCTCATCTGCCCTAAATCAAATTCAAATCTTTCTGAGTAAAGACGTACTGTAAAACTACGATTCTCCATATACTTCACACTTGACCCCATATAGTAATGTCTCCATTGCTTAAAAGGCAAACGCAACTGCAGCCAACTTCCAAATCCTGGGTCGGATAGTTGCGTTCATGCACTTTTAATAATTGCCTCGAGCATAGCAACTAAATTCCTCTCCTGCATTCAGCACTTCGCACAAGCACAACCCAACCTGAATAAATTAATCACAGTAAACATGAAATTCTTACCTTCGCACTGGCAAGGTTAGAATTGGTGGCGGTAGTCAACAAGCTTGAGGTCTGGAAGCCTTTCTCCAACATTCGGTCCGACCGATACAAATGGAACCTTCTTCTTGTCAAATTTTGTCAATTGGGAAGCAACGAAGCACATCCCTTGACAATCGACGGTAGTCTGCTAGCTAAACCAACAAAGCTCCCTTACCTCTGTAACATTAGTAAGGTCTTAACACCCACTCTTCACTGCTCAATCTTAGATGGATCAACCATCACTCTATCCTTAGAAACCACGTTGCCCCCAAGGGACACTGATCTACCCAAAAACTCACACCACTTGGGAATTTGGCATAAAGCCTTTCTCCCTCAACAATTCGCAATCAATTTTCAAAATTCTCCTCATGTTCTTTCCGCTCTTGAGTAAGTCAGTATATAACACTAATACAATAACAAAGAGATCCAGATATGGCTTAATTAAAAATCCCGTTCATCAGCTTATGAACGCAGCAGTGGCATTCGTAAGCCTAAAAGAAACAGACTAAGCTTCATAATGCCCATACCTGGTTCGAAAAGCAAGTCCTTTGCACATCAACCTAGCTGCCACGTATTTTCAATTGATGTGCTACCAGCTCTCAATCATTTTTTGAGAAAGTACAAGCACCTGTAATAGATCGAACAATCATCAATGCGAGGATAGGATACTTGTTTTTTAATATTACCTTATTCAGTTGGCCGGTAGTCTATGCACATCCGAAAACTTCCATCCTTCTTCTTCACAAATAAAACAGGAGCAACCCAAGGGGAGCACTTGGTCTAATAAAACTTTTACCTAACACCTCCTGAAGTTGGGGCCGTTAACTCCCTGAACTCAGCTGGAGTCCATTCTATAGGGGGTATGGAAATGGGGCGAGTTACCCCCGGCTCCAGATCAATAAAAAATCAATTCCCTATCTGGTGGCATACCAGAAGGTCTTAGGAAACACAGTCCAGAACTACAACGAATTATTGAGATAGACTCAATCGAAGGTACTTGGGAAGTATCATCCCTGAGATGTGCCTAGAAAGATAAACAACCCTTACTAACCATTCTCTTAGCACGAAGAAAAGAGATGATATGAACAGGAGTGGAAATATAGTCACCCTTTTACACTAGCGGATCTGTCCCAGGCTTGGCCAATGTCACAACTTTTGCATTACAATCTAAGGTTGCATAATTTGGAGAAAGCCAAGTCATACCCAGAATTACATCGAAATCGACCATCTCTAGAATAATAAAATCTACATGAGTATTGCTCCCCAGAAAAGTCACAAGACAAGACCTATACACCTTCTCAACCATCACAGACTCACCCACAAGAGTAGAGACACGAATAGGCATGTCAAGCAAATCACAATATAAATCAAGACCAGTAGCAAACGAGGAAGATACATATGAAAATGTGGATCCAGGATCAAATAATACAGAAGCCATGCAATCACATACCAAAAGATTACCTGTGATAACAGCATTAGATGTCTCTGATTCAGACCTCCCGGGGAAAGCATAACAATGGGCCCTATCACCTGTCTGCCCATTGCCCCTACCATGTTGCGTTGTAGTAGTTCCAACTTGCCCGCCACCCCGACTAATTTGATGACCACTATTACCTTGGACACCACGTCCTCTTGAATGGTGGCCCCTACCATGACCACCTCTACCTCTAGCTATTAGGCGTCTGTAACAATGTCTTGGACAATATTTCCTAATATGTTCAGTCTCTCCACACCCATAACAATTCCTGGAGTCAAGCACAAGTCTCTGTGAGAATGACAAAGTCTGGGATAACCTCCAATCTCAGAAAAATGCTGACTGGTCTGCGATGAACCCCCGGCTACAGCCTGTAGTGAAGACTGAATAGGACGGGCTGGGTAACCTCTTGAACTCTGCCCTCTGGAGTAAGAACCACTAAACTCACCTCTCTTACGAAACTTCTTAGATTTGGACGCCATGGTGAAGTCGTCTGGCTTCACTCCCTCCACCTCTATCACAAAATCAACCATTTCCTGAAAGGATTTTGCTGTAGCAGCTACCTGTAAGGCTGGGATCTGCAAATCTGACCTCAATCCTTTCACAAAATGGCAAATCCTCTCTTGTGGACTGAAGCAAAGCAGGGTGGCATACCTGGATAGTGCACAAAATTTAGCCTCACAAGTAGTAACAGACATCCTGCCTTGCTCTAGGCTCAGGAACTCTCTCTCCTCTGTCCCTCAAATTCCGGGTTATCTACTCTCCATAAAAAGCTAGAAGAAGATGCCCAAGTCATAGGTTGTTGCCTGTGCGTTTGACCCAACATACACCCCACCACATTTTGGGCATTCCCCTAAAAGTGATAGGTCCACAAACTCAACACAGAATCGTTCTACTTATGTCCATCTTATGTAGCAGCTCATGATAATCAACCAGAAAATCATAGGCACCTCCTATTCGCAAACCTCTTGAACCTGGAGGTTTCAACTTCAGAATTTAGTGAAAAGTTCATGCTGATCACTCGTCATTATAGCCCTGTAGTCAATCGAGAAACGTGCCTACTTCCAATGAGGCTCCATGCGGGGAGCCACAACAGCTGCATGTTGTCTCCCGGAACCTGAGGTGCTGGTGTCAGAAAACACTAGAGGTAGGCCGGGATGGTAATTTCCTCATCTTGAACTGCTCGTTTTCCCTTCTTCACTCTCTCTCACTACCTCATCAGTCGGTGGAGGAGTCACCCGCCCTATTCCTATCTTGACCAGGGGTTTTTGTCCTCTACCCCTAGAGGGCTTTTCCCTGCGAAACTCTACAGCGGCCTCTGCCACTGCTCCTCCACGAGCTACAAGCCCATGGTTTGGCTCAGACGCCCCTTTCTTGCCGGGTGTTGGTGTTGGCACAGTTGTGCTCTAGTTCAAACCAATCTGCAAAATAGAGTGAGGATGTCAGATACCAATTGTATATCACCTAGATACCCATTGGGAATTCAAGTAATAGCACGAACGTAAAAGAAAGATGGATTTTTCCTAATTCTTAGCCTCATCAAAGAAAAGTAAGGCTTCCCTACCGTTTCCTCAGACTCTACTAGACTCGTTCTTGTGTGCTGATACCAACGAACCTAACGCTCTGATACAAAGTTGGTCACGACCCAACGTCCGCGAGTGATATACACCACACTACTCTTCTAGTGAGTGACCACCAATCTAACCTCCAACATTTACGCGGTAATTCAATTATCACATGTAACAAATTATTGCGGAAGATCCAAAAATTATTAACGTAGATCAATAAAAAATAACTTTCTACATTTTAATACTTAATTATTCCCCAAATCTGAGTCATACATCAAGAACATCTACCTCAAATTTCTATTCTATCTACGATTATTCAAGAAGCTAAAATACGTAAAAATATGGTTCCATGTTTCGCACTTCAAGACATCAATACCATGAAGGAGAGAATCCAGTCGATCCTAGGAATAATAGCTCACCCGGGAATTTGATGTGCTGGAGACTGGATAGAGTTGAGGCGAGTCGAAGTCAATGGCAACGCTTGCTGCACTCCACACATACAAAAAGAAAATTAACAGTAGGGGTACGTACAGGAACACGTACTGAGTAGGATCATCCGGCCAACTCAAAATAGTAACTAACATACACTGAATAATAGTATAAATCAACTATCAGTACTAATAGGTGAGAAGCGCAAACAACATGAATGATGACAATTGAAGCAAAGTACCTAATTAAAACAATCTCAGCACAAGCCTATGAGGAACTTAAGCCTCCAACCATACTCATTTGGGAAAGGGTTCCTCAATTGAGTATATTACATAATTCAACATTCCGTCTCTTTATTTTATCGTGTCGGAACTTACCATCTATGATCCCATATACCGGTCAGAACTTACACCTCTGATCCCCTAATCGTGTCGGCAACGTGACACGCCGATCCAATATTGTACCGTGTCGGAAAACTTGACACTATACACTCCGATCCCTATACCGTCATTATTTTATTTTCATCATAGTTCTTCGCTATGTCAAGGAGTCATCTTAATAGAGTGAATGTAATGATTAAGGTTCAACATCCATCATTTCTAACCAACTACAACGCACAATCACATAGAAATCCACTCAAGTACATGAAGACTTACCAATAACCACCCAATACCATATCGATCACTATTTAGGTTATATCCTATCCTATAGAAGTTAAAACGGCATAACCACCTCAAATCGAAGAATCGTGATCAGCAAGCTCCTTCCCAATGGCCTTTCTGTCCTCTTCGTTCTCTCTCTCTCTCTCTCGTTCCCCCTTTCCTATTCTTTTTTTTCCTCTTCAGATTCTTTTTCTTTTACCCTAATTATCATATAATCAATTATAAAAGATGATAAAAGTAACCCACTATTTATTCCCTATCGTCTTCTTTAACCCCCAAGTAAATAAATTATTAAACTTACCCCACTAATTTCATAACTATAATCATGAATAGTCCGAAACACCCCTTTAAAATTTTTAGCGGAAGTCTGACCAAGTCGGGGTTACGCCGCTTGTGACGGCCCTTCGCTATGACGGTTTGCGTCTGCAGGTCCGCACAAAGTTCAGAGAGTTAAATTCATATGAAGGTTACGCAACTTGTGACAAAGTCCGTCGTATCAACGCGGGTCCGTGAGAGGTCCGTCGTGAATTCAGAGAGTCATCGCATACCACCAGATTTCAGAGTTGATGTGATTTTTGGAATGAGACCCTCGATGGCCCTTCGTGCCTATGACGGTTCGTCCTAATACCTGTGGTCGGGGTATTGAGGAGAGCAGCATAAAAAAGAAGAAATTACACAATTAAGGTGGGGACGACGGAGTCCATCACGGTCGTCTGACCATGACGGCCCTTGTTTGATCCGTCGACCCGTCATTTTTTTCAACATAGTTTGTACTGGCTCGAACCGACTAAACATGTGTTACAGGTATGCGTCCTATGTGTACGAAAATTTAAGAGGTTGAGTTGAAAATATTATTAGTAATAATATTAAAATTAAATAAACCTTAAAGAGCATCTACTGATGCAGCAAAAATAAATATGCTAATAACATTACATGCATTGACCCTGATTAAAATCACTACGACTGGATAACTTTCAAACGTCAACAAGTGTTTTATGTGATATTATATGACTGCGTTTTTATGTTTTTAAAAATATTATATTTCGTAGTTTAAATTGTTGGATCTTACTTATCGCTAAGATAGTATAGTAAGTTTTGTTGTATTCATGATATCTAGTTAAATTATCTAGTCAAATAGTATTGTGTGATATCATTAGATTTATGATATTCAGAGAACTTGAAAACTTTGTCCTGGGACTTTCAGATTTGTAGAAAATTTAAAGGGTTGACATGTTAATTGGACATTGTATCAAGATTACAAACCTTGATTAGAAATTTGAGATGAATTTTTGTAGGTCAAGGTTTAAACAATAAAAGTGTGATGTTTTTGTTAGTTTTTGCAAACCTTATTGTGATGTATACTTTATAGATTCTATGGTTCGTAACGCTCAACGGAAAAGGGAAGGCTCAAGCCCAAGAGTAATTATTCGAGTTTACTATGAAAGTGTATTTGTAAACTCTTGTTGTCGTATGACAATTTCGTGTATTTCCTTGTGTGAAGTTGAAAAAATATCTTTAGGCTGGTTGCTTATTGTTGTGTTGTAATTCTTGTAGAAACTTGTGCTTTAATCATAAAAAATGGCTAATCCTCATTTTTTGAGTTTAGAAATGTACTTCAAACTGAATTTGAAACATGGTTGGATAAGAGTTAGTGATAAGAGGATTGTTACCATTTCGAGGGGCGGTATCGCGCACGACGAGAAAGATTATATTTTGAGGGGACGTATCGCGCGCCACGAGGGTTACTATTATTGGGTCCATGTTCTGCGTTGGGCGACAGATGCATAGACAGATATGTCCCCCCCATGGGTCCTCGAACGGAGAGACATCGGTCTGTATCGTAAGAAAAGACATGCATCACGATCATTTGACATTGCACCTCATGGAATTGCCCATTTATTATCATTACTTGAACACTTGTTTTTGCTAATCTTGTGATTGTTTTCTCTGTGAAGCTGATACTGTTGAATATTGAGTTTTTTATTGAGAGATCTGTAAACTCATAGAGTCGATGGTTTATTAGTTGTGTGTTTGGTAAACTGTTAGACTTAGCATGGGGAGGTTTAGATAGGACGTAGGCAGTAACCGTATTTTTTTTCACTTAACTGTGGTTTATAGGTTTGCTTGTTGGGTAACCTACCCGCCACCGCAACCGCGTGTTTGGTACTTAACCCCTTGATTCTACCAATTTTGTAGTTTACGATAACACCGATTTTTGTGATAGCCATTCCTTCTCTCGTTTTTTGAGGCACCTTGTGGAGGATTGTGAGGTAGCTGCTTGTCACTCTCATCAAACTTTCCTACTGTAGTTTATGACTTTTGTTTTTTACTTGGAAAGACACTTCATTTTAGACTCTATTTTATTTCAATTCTAAATTTAACATTAGAGGCTTTGCACTGACCACCTGATTTTGGGATTGGATTAATATTATTTGGTTTCATAATAGAATTGTGTTTCGATTGTCATTACTTCCGCCCTTTTTAGATATTTGTTGTAGCTGACTTATCTTGGTGGATAAGACGAGTGCCATCACGTCCATTTTTGGGTCCTTACAAAATAATATCAGAGCTCTAGTCTCACGTGTATACAAAGCGAGTCTAGGTAGAGTCCTGCAAAGGATCAGTACGGAGGCGTCTGTACTCATCTATGAGAGGCTATAAAGATTACTATGAAACTTCCTTTTTATCATTATTTCTCATCGTGCGTAGTTACCTTCTTTGGTACTGAGTTGTTGTATAATCTTTTGACAGATGACGAGGACTAGAACTAATGTTACAGGTGGTAGAGGGGAGGCACTTCCCGAGGCAGTTGTTGAGGCCCTAGCTAGGGGTAGGGGTAGATCCCGAGCTAGAGGTCGTGCTATTAGTACGATAATAGCCAGAGGTCGTGGACGGTGAGAAGCACTAGAGAGAGGTCATGCTAGAGAGGTCTCTCCAGAACCTCAGATTGATTGCAGAGAGGACCATGTTCCTCCAGATCCTGTAGTAACACCTTTGCTTCAGCATACACTATTGAGAGTGTTAAGTGTCTAGAGGGCTTTTCTCAAGGTGGTGGTGCGACCGCCACACCACATGACTCTCGTACTAGAGAGGGGGCTCAGACCCAAGAGCAACAACAAGCTCCTGTTGTTAAGGATGCGGTGGGGCAACTACCAGTAGATCCCGCTGTTCAGAATGATGTTGCACCAGCAGTTGGGGGTCAAGTTGCATCGATGTTTTTCAACTAGGATGAGCATCCCCCGCGTAGGTAGGAGAGCTTTCGAAAGATGGAACCACCCATTTTTCAGGGTGGTGTAGAGCGAGGACGCTCATGAGTTTCTAACTACCTGCCGATAGTTTACTTGAGGTTGGTTAGATTAGCTGAGTCATATTGGGTGTTTAGATATGCTACACACTCCAACTTTAGTATCCAAGCCAGGAGACTGGTGGAGGACTTATTGGGGGTTTTGCCAGTCCGGATCTCCTCGCAGTGACTAGGTGGACATTTGCTATGTGCATTTTCAGATCGTTTTATAAATCCCATGGACGTAAGATGAGAGATTCCTTGAGGTTTTGAGTCTGATACATGTTTGCTTATTGCGTTTCAGTTAAGGCGTGTTCTTTGCCAGTTTTCTAGGCAGGCGTTTGCCATGTTTCAAATGAGACAGAGAGAATCTGCAGATTTGTGAGGGGATTGACTTTCCGGTATCAGGTCCCTGTGTTTTGGGCATCTAGGGAGGGGGCTTCTTTCCACTCCATTGTGAGCGCCACCAAAGCGGTGGATTGATGGAGAGGAGAAGTATGGTGACCCTAAAAGGGCCTGTATATCATGACAGTTTTCAGGTGCCGCCTCTCTGGAGGTGAGGGGATCCCGAAGAGGAGTGGTTCTTTTAGGCAGTGGGGACCTATTCAATCATCTATGTCGACATTTGAGGGTTGCTAGGCTGTATGGGTTTCCTACATTTGGCCCGGGTCATGGGCCTCGTCTTTTTCACTAGCGACCTACAAGGCGAGGCAATTATGGGGGGTTTGGGGGGTGGTTTTCAACAGGAGTCCCAACTCCAGGACAGCAGCAGTTCCCAGGTCAGAGTTTTGTTTTTACTTGTGGAGATCTCGATCATCTAATGCTGCCATTTTACTTCTCAAAAGGCGTTGTGTTTGGGGGTGGTGGGGCCTCGACCTAATTCTTCATTCTAGAATAGATCACTAGCACCGACAAAAGACACAAAGGTAGAAGTCGTGCTGGCAAGAGTTCCAAGTCCTGTAGAGGTTATAGAGTTTCTAGTAGTTGGTGTATGCAAATTGCAAGCCAAAAAGAGCAATGGGCCACAACAAAATGTAAATGCAAACCAAAACTGGGCCAATCTCCTCCTCTTTGGAGAGAGGTTTTTCGCTAGCACCCGACCGGCTGGAAGGTGGACGAGGAAGGCACTGCTTGATTTCTTTCCCTTCCCCCCATTCCCTTCCCTTTCCCTTCCGCTTTCCCATATCTTCCTCCTTCCACCCTTTCCCCCCACCCTTCCCTTCCCGGGTATACCCCCCCCCCCCCTGATGCAGAGACCTTCTGATGCTAATTAATGTTACCATTTTACACGAGCATTGATGGGCTGTGTGTGGGTATGAGGGAAAGTGTGAGAAAAGGGGAGAAGGAGGAATAAACCAGAACTATAAAAGAAAGGGAATTAGGCAAGAGCAGAAAAGCCAAAAGGACTGGTGAAATGGGAAGTGAAGTGGGAGAGGTGGGAGCGGGCTGGAGATGCAAATAAGGGAGTAGAGAGAAGTTCAGCATGAAAAGGAGTAATGTGGTGAGGGATTGGGGTGGGCGTGGAGGGGGGGGTGCATAGGTTTTTGGGGAGAGTGTCGGAGTGCTCTATGGGGAGAGTGGGGGTTTAATCAAAGAGTGGGGACATACGGTGGCAGTTGGAGAAGTAAGGCCGGGACGACAAGGGTAGGGAGAGTGACATGTGAGTGTGCTAGGGCGTGGGGTGTTAGGGCGGGGGATAGGAATGACTGTGGATAGATGTAGGGCGGATGAAATATTAGTGGGGTGGAGTGGGAGGGTGGGTGGGAGATAGTGAAAGGATTGGATAGGGTGAGGTGGAGGGTTATGTTTTGGGCGTTGCGATGACCACGGGATGTGGGGTGTAGGTGAAAGATGACATGCAGATGAGGTGGGAGGGTTGGGGGGGGTTAATGGTGGGTTGGGGGGTGGGGGTTATGTTGTGTGAAGGACCATGGAAAAGGGGGGGGGGGGGGGGGGACGCGGGTGGGATGTTGTGTTGGTTGCGAGTGGGGCGGAGTAGAAGGAGGTGGGTGAGTGAGGAGAGATAGCGGAAAGTAGAATAGTCGAGGATGATGAGATCTGGGAGGGATGGAAAAGTGTTGGTAGAGGGGAAGGAGGGTTGGGAGAAGAGAGAATGGATAAGACGGAAAGAACGTAAAGCGAAGTGATTATGGGGCGCTTGGCGCCGTAAGAAGCATATTAGGAAGAGGGGAGAAGGGCATGGGGGAAAAGGAGAGTAGGAGGAAAGGGGCATGGGACAAGCCGGAGCTGCAGTAGGGGACGTAGAGGTTTGGGTGTGACGTATGGAGAGGGGTAAAATCGGCCTGGTCTGAGGCAGTAGGGATGCAGCGTCGGGGTAAGGGATATTTGGCTAATAGCGTAGGATGTAATTTGAGGGTAGGGAGGAGAGTCGTCGGGGTCTCGGGGCTTTGTATGCAGTGTGGGCAAGTGAAAGAACTGTGGTGATGTCGTGCGGTACTAATGGTGGGAGGTAAACGTGGGTGGGCCGGAATTCTAGATTGGCAAATGAGGGCTAGGAAGGGTAGAAGGTTGATATCAGCAGGGGACTATAGCGAGGAGTTATAGAATTATAGGGTAACGTCGTGGATGGTAGACGACAAACTCTGTATGAGGGAGTGTGGTTTTAGTGGGGGACTGTGATGCTACCTCCCTCCCCTTTGCTTTGCCCTTACAGAGCAGCCATCGCCGTCGTTCGGGTAGGGAAGACCTGGACTTGGGTCAATGTCGTACTAAGAGTACGAAGAGCCCTCGTGGTCTGCCACGATGAGAAAGTTAAGGATTGTGTAGCGGTTCCTGGGGGAGAGAGGAATGGTAGTGTGAGAGTCGTGGGTTGTCATAGAAGGATAATGCGATGTGGGTCGTACGGATCGTGCGAGATGTGGTCAGTGTGGAGGAGGGTGGGTGTAGGAAAAATACAACCGAAAGAGTGGATTTAGTGAGGAGTGCAGATTAGTTTGGTAGACGTGTGGGGAGGGGTGGGGGATAGGGTGAAGGACGTACGTATGGGGACACTTGGAGCCAATCGGGAACGGTGGGGGGAGAGGGAGGGGGTGTTGGTCGGGGTAGTGGTGAGTAAGCGAAGTGGGGGGATAAGAGACGACTGCGACATACCTAAGAGGGTTCGGTAGAAAAACATGGGTTTGGGGGGTGAAGGAGAATGTGGGTAGGACGTGAGACTGCACAACCGGGATGTGCGGGTCCAACTGGCCGTATGCAGGCTACTTTTTCGCTTCTGAATCTTTGTGTAGATCTTTCTAGGTGTATGAGGATACGTAAGCTTGCGTGTTGCTTTCCTTTTTTTTTTGATGTTTGCTCCGGGGATGCCACCACGTTTAGGGCGGAGAGATGGGCGGCCGCACGGAACACTGTATGCCGAGACGAAGGATAAGCTGGACGTATTGGGTGATGCTTGTGGCGGGGGGGGACGGGCGCGCGGCGGTTCGCTCCGGCAGAGGCGCAGAGGGACGAGGGGGAGGGTGACCGTCGTGGGTCTCATTTTGGTGCGGCTGGAACCTTAAAGTGACTGGGAGGTTATGTGAAGTGGGGTGTGGTATAGGGATCGCGCGCATAGAAAGTAAGGGGTGGATAGTTGGAACCATTGGGAATGGGCATCTGCTTGGCCGCACCAGCCGTCCCGCGGATGTGGAGGTGTAGTACGAGTCTAGCAAGCGGAATGAAGGTTGGTCGTGGGACGCTGACGTTGGGGGGGTCGGTGTTTTTCACCGCTCTAGCCGCTGAATCATGAGCGGTATCGGCGGAGGCGAGGGTGGTCACGTTTTTCTCCCATAGTCGTGTGCGTCACGGTTCTTCCTGTTTTCGGTGGCCACAGTACGGGGGTATTTTTTCTTCTAATTTGATATAAATGTGAATAGCATGATTGGACCTGATTCGTGTTTTCTTTTCTTCTTCTCTATTCTACATCAATTCCGTTGACGAAATTGTAACAATCCTAGCTCGCGCTTGCATTCTCACACCAGGGCGGAGGAATTCCTTGTGTTTCCTCCCAATCAATTGGGTGATCGAAGTGTATCAGGATCCTGGTCGTTTGTTTCTCTTTGGTGGGTAATGACAGATTGGTAGACGTTATATTCTGGGGGAGGGGTGGGGGGTGGGAGAAAACTTGATGTTATCTGGGTATGGATTGGCTTTCGGGCCTTATCCAAATGTTGTGCTTCATTGGTAATGACTAAGACTGTGACTTAGAGGCAAATGCCTAGTGTGTTTCCCGGAGGAGTTTGATTGGAAAGTTTAGTGGTTCTTATTAAATAATAATCAAAAATATAACATATATACTTAAGTCAAAGGTCAGCTCTTTTTAAATCCTGCTTAGAGACTGGGTAGAACACAGAGTGGGTTTTTGTCTTACTTATATTTTATTCGGTATGTCCTCGGTGTATTACATAAAACCGGAATGTGAATGGTTGGAGTGGGGCGGAGTAGAGTCGCGAGAAGACCGGGGAAACAATATAGTGGGCGCAAGGGGAGTTGGACATCCGAGCCCCCCCCAGGCGGGCAAAGGCGCAGGAGTTGATTCCCCATTTCCAGCGTGGACAGATCTGTCCTTCTTTTCAGTTTCACACAGGAGTTTCCTCCTCCCCGATGTTTTTCCTTCTAATCTTTCCAGGTGTTTCCTCCCCCTCCCTCCCAAGAACTAGTCGATTTTTCTATTAATTTGGAGCCAGCCCCGTGTCCACTAATGAGCTAAATTTTATTAGTTAATTTTTTGTCTATCCCTCCAATTACCTTATTGCTGTTGCTCCAACCAACGACGAATTTGACATGAATTTGAAGGATTAGTTGCAGCACACAACTCAAACGCAAAAAAGGATTTATATTTGAGATAAAGGGTATTATTATATATATTCGCCCCTATTGGTGTCCAACCTTGGGGGTGCCGCCTATATTTTTTGGTGAGAAAAAGGTGGGACTAATGAGGATGTGTAATGATTACAAAACATTGAAAAAAGTAACATTGAAGAATAAGTATCTGCCCTCTCCTTCCTCGTGTATTGATAACTTATTTGAAATCAATTATAGTGAGCATCATTGGGTTCTCTCTCTAGATATTGATTTGAGATCATTGGGTATTACGATCTTTGAAGGATTTAGGTGGGCAAAATCCGATAATCACTGAAGGAAAAAAAGCTTTTTTTCGGACCCGGTATTGGCCACCATTCAATGAGTTTCTAGTGGATGTCCTTTTCGGATTTAACTAATTGGCCAGACCCGTTCCCACACAAGATGCGGATTGGGCAGAACCGCTGCGTCTGAGGCCCCTACGGCAGCAGTACTGAGGTGCATGCTCTCTAGTACACCGCGCGATACCGGTCGCACAGGGCAAATTTGTGTCGCACCCTCCTTTTCCTAGTCCGGGATGTTCGTTGATGATTGTGTTGTTTCGAATAACACATCTTCGATCGATTTCGATAATCGCTCGAGATCTAACGCGTTTCGAATTCTAATCTCTATTCTCATCTTCTTCGCGGACCAGACCCTTGATTCTTTTGTTATTGTGTCAACAATCGATGACATCTTGGTTTGACTACTTCTAACCACTTAGGAGGACATGTAACTAACAACCTGAGGATTGTACTTTCAAAAAGAGGTTGATGAGAAGAGAAGTTGAAAATGCCAAGTTCTCAAAATTGTGAGTTCTCTCTCGCTGGCTTTACTTCTGTGACATTTCCCTCTTGGGGACAACACGTGGTGTCCAAGGAGGTTAATAGGGTAGATCCGCTAAAAATTCAGGCGTAAGTTTAGAGGGTTGACGTGACCTACTTCACGTTCAACTCTTTTCCCCGCACATGAGATCGTAGTTTGGTGGGATTGGCAAGCTATTTATCAATGAATTTGTTGTTCAGCAGTTTGTCTCTAAAAAAACTATTGGCAGGCTCCATTAACGAGATTGACTCGACAACGCTGTGTGTTCTTCGGCGTTCGTGGTGTCTGCGTGTGCGCCGCCTTTCCACCCCCCCTCCCGCCCTTTTGTTCCCTCCCTTCCCCTCTTGTGTTTAGTGCGAGCGGGTCGCCTCTCCCCTCGAGATGGTTTAGACCTTTACAAAAGCACTGTATTGTGGATGTGATGCTTCACACAATTCACATTCATCCAATCACAATTCACATCCTGAGTTGGATTTGGTGGTGGTGATTGCCGGGTTGGGTTAATGGGAAAGTTGATTGCTTATGCTTCTACTAGAGGCAGCTGAAATTCCGATAAGAGAAGAACTAATACCCTCCTCATGATTTGGATGGGCGGCTGTGTTTTGTATTTAAGGTTAATGGCATCATTATTTTGTATGGGGTGCATTGTGAGATCTTCACCACTGATCATCGGATTCTTCAGTATATCTTTCGTTAGAGGGATTTGGGCACTTGAGCAACGGAGTATGTCTTATTGTTCGAGTTGGCTGAAGCGCATAAATGTGACCGAATCTGTTATCAATCCGGTAAATGGGGGGGGGGGACCAATGTTGTGGCCCGATTCTCCCTGAGTAAAAGACTTATAAGAAGGGGGATCTTGATCCTTTCTTATCTCTTCTCTTATTGTTTGAGGAGAGGCCGCCTTTTGGCTTAAGAGAATGTTTCAACTTGTTAGCCCCCGGTATACCTTCTTTTCCATGCTTCGGGCAATGGGGTTTTTCCGAGTCTGCGATCCTCTTCTCTTTGACGTGGTGCGGTAACCCCTTAATGGGTGTGTTGCATTTTCATTCAGTTTACTGTATTTCATTTGTATGTTTCTTCTTTCTCTTTTCTACTTTCTGATCTCTCGATCTGAATGAAGTCGTTTGTAGGTCTTTCTTGTTCGTGGGCGTTTCTTCTCCGTGGCCTGTATATCTTTCTGTCCCACGCCCGCCGGGCGAGGCTATGATTGGCTAGGTGTGTCTAAACGTTGCTGCACACTTTTCCTTTTACTAACCTTCTCTCCCGTGTAAGTTCCTAGAATCGAGTTTTCTTTCTATTGTTCCGCATTCGATTGACGGAAACTCTGTCCTAAATGAAGGGTTGGAAGGAGGAAGGGCGGGGGGAGAGATGTCGGTGTTTGGAGGGAGTGGCTTCGGGAGCGTGAGTGAAGCATGAGGTGTGAACGGGAGGGAGGGAAGGGAATAGAGGATGGAGACATTGTATAAGACGGGCGTTGTGGGGAGTGGAATGTAGACAGCGATAATAGAGGTTGGTTTTCTAGGGGGCTTTAGTGCAGGACGGGAGTGGCGTTGTCATAATAGGGGGGGTGGGGATTGGTTGGTGTGAGGTAGTGGCGTTGGAGGATCGGTGGGGTGGGGAATAGTGGGGGACGTCAAGAATGGATAGCCGGGGGAATAGGGGAGAGTCATGGAACAGCGGGGAGACAAGGGAGGATTGGCATGTATTGCGGGTGGTTAGGTCGGGGCATGAGTAAGTAGAAGGGTTAAATGATGAAGGAAAGGGGGGGCAGATTCTGGGCTGTCCAGCACCAGGATTAGGCTCGTATTTAGGCAGGTGTCCTGACGGGAGGTAAGGCGGTGGTGGGTGTGGGAAGTGAGAGGGCGGAGAGAGACGGGGTGGGAGACAGGAGGCGGTGTGTGGTTGGTTTGCTCGGTATGGGACGTCGTAGTGTTAGTGTGTATGTGTGTGGGTAAGAAAGGTAAGTAAGGAGTCTAGGGGATGTGAATAAGGTGTGGGGTAGGAATGGTATAATGAGAGGTGAACGTATTTGGGCGAGATAGTGGTGGCTACTAGATGGGTGTGAGTAGGGCTTATAGTCTATGATATTGGGGAAGAGCGGTAAAAGGTAAACGGAGATTATAATACTGGGAGTGATTCTGAATAAGTCAAAGATTAGGTTGGGGGGGAGGGGAAGAAGGAGTATACAACGCGGTTGGAAGGCAATGGTGTGGAGTGGGTAACGTTTCCTGTGAATTCGGAGCGGGTAAAATTGGGAGAAGCAGCGGACTGAAGGTGGGGGAGAGAAGTGGTGTAGGGGGGGGAGGGTAGCTTGTTGGGGTGAGAGCGGAAGCTGTTTGGGTGTAAGGATTGTGAAAGAGAGGGAACTTAAAACATAATAAGGTGCCTAGTGAGGGGTTATTTGGAGGTGACGGGTTGTAGTAGTTGGGAGTTGGGAGGGGGATAGAAGGAGAGGTGGCATGAGTGAAGGTTGTCGTATAATTTTGGCTCTGTTAGAATTCTGTCGTTTCTAGGGGGGAAGAGGGTTGAGCTCGGTGGGCTAAGGTGTAGTCGTATTATGATTTGATATAGCAACGGTGTTTGAGATTGGAAAGGTCGAGCACCAGAGGGATTCTCATGTGTTGGGCGATTGTGGTCGAATTCTTATAATTCGTTTTTCCGGGAGTTAGAAGAGACAAAGGCGTAAGCAGGACAGAGATGAGAGGAGAGGGAGGAAGCCACGAGCATGTTCTTCGGAAATGTGCATCAGGTTTGACCCTATTTCTATTCCCTAGGAGGAGACGAGAAAACGGCCGGATCAAATTCGTTTCTCGGAATGTTTTCTTCCCGTGGACTTTCCGTGTGATCCGCTAGTTCAGTTTCGATTTTTTTCACCCCGTCGATCTTCCGGTTGTTGATTTGATTTTTTAGTTTGATTCCTTGAGGAAATGCCCCATTGTTTCTCGTTTAAAATTGCCATACCATCTATCCGTCCGCTATCCGGGAGCGGCGAAGATGTAATCACATCACACATGATTGAGTCATCATTACGGGTGGCGTGCAATGAAGGAGATAGATATCTTCAATACTATATAAAGATACTATCTACCTACTCTTTGCTCGATACTTCCTAACTCATCTGTTATTTTTCCATACTTTTTTTTAACTTTTTTTTTTTTGCTGCTTTTTTCCTACGTTGAGGGTGTTTATTGCCCTCTCTTAAACTCTGCTCCTAAATTCTTTCCACCGCCCCTTCTCCCCGTTGTTTTCTCCCACCCGGCCCCAACCCCCACCACCCCCCGCCCGGCCGCCCGCTCGACAGCCGGACGTTTCCCCCCTATTTTCTTTCCTCTTCGCTTATAGGATGGCCTAATTCCTACTTGGAAGTAGGAGCGAGTAATAACTAGGACTGTTGTTGTGGGTTTTTGCCTACCACAACGAGTGGTTATGACTCCATTTGGGTTATTGTTCTGAGCCCATAGGCCCTGACCATTCCCTACCCACTTTAATATTTTATTCCGGTTCGGGTGAAGTATACACAGAAGAGAAGTTAATAGCCGATCTATTATATCAGTCAGATTGTGTGGTGTGGGCTGCGACTACCTGGAGTTCCACCAATTTTTCGCTTCCCAATTCTATCATATCGGAAATCCGGGGTTTCACTATATACTTCTCACTTACTTCTTTCTACTTCTGTCTTTCTAACTTCTACTTTCTGGAAGTCATTACAAACATGGTCCTGGGTACTCAGTTAGATATGAGTAAATCAAGGACGGAATATCCCCCCCCCCCTCCCCCCCCACCTCGCACCTACTTGTCCCCCCTCAGATTGGCAACGAATAGAGTAAGAGATGTGATAGGGGGGGATGTGCGCGGTCGTATAGGGAGAAGGAAAAGAGTAGGAGGGTAAGTCGAATCAAAGGAAGCAGGGATATGGGTCGCCTTCTCTTGGAGAGAGAACAGGGTGGGGAAGCCCTCTTTGATAGTCGCCAAATCATTCTCTTCTCTGTGACGCAATTGACGGACAACTTCACTAATTTCCATTCATTCTATAGAGCGGCAATAGGTGTGAAGATATGCTTCGAGCCGTGTTGAATCCGATTTTGGTGCTAGATGGGAATCAACTGTATAACCACATTGAAAGGAGTTTTTTTCCTATAATACCAAGTAAACCCTCTAATATCCTCCATATGATGGCCCCATTTGAGAAGAGGGGTTGTAGTGGCAGATGGTTACGGGCTCCGATTAGTTGGTTTTATAAAATTATTCCGGCGGAGAATGAACATCTTCGATACAGACTTTCTTAGAGAGTCTATAGAGAGCAAAGTTTCTATGAATTCAGTAAGATTTGACAAAGCTCAGAGTCATAGTCGACAAGGGAAACTATTATACAGACCTGAGCGTTAGAGCGTCATGGGAGTTTATGGAGGGTGCTCATTGTTGTCTACTGTCCTCCTGTATGTATCATCAACCATTAATGTGTTGCATGATTTGTTTTTGAAATAAGTGGCAAGCTTAGCCGTAGGGTAGGTTCATTGGACCTTTTGAGATTGATAGGGAGGATATGTTTTGATGTATTCGGGCGACATTATCTTTTTTCAGCGATTTTTATGTGTAGCTAGCCATATGGGGGTGGCGGTGTGCTGGAACACCTCCTCCCTCTCTCTTATTGATCCTAATATATCCCCGGTCATCCCAGCCCGATAAAGACCATCTCAAACTCTCTTTCCTATGAAGCATACACGCCTTGGCGACAAGTCCCTCCTGTTTTACCCTTTCTCCCTGTCCGCCCTCTGGCAGTATCATATGAAATGCTTCGGAATTATATTCCTGATGAAAATCTCATGTTGCGTTAATAAACCTTGGGACTTCCGTGGATTTGAGACTCCAAACTGCATTTGAGGAGGAGCCTATAACCTATTTTGAATGCACAGGTTCGAGAAAAGCTTAAGGAACAAGGAAGATTTGCTTCAGTGAAGGTTGCAATGGAAGGCACCGATCAACAGGTGGCAAGTGGGGATAGGCCACTTTTGGTAAGACCAAAACTGTATCTCGCGCCGATGCAGACCCTTGAGTCTGTTCCTGACACAAATGCGTGCCAGATACCTCAACTTTTTGAATCTTTCAGGTTACTTTGCCTTTTAACTTTAAAATGTATCGAGGAGGACACATGATTTTTGTGGTGGATAATGTAATTGGACCCCCCCCTTTAGCCATTCTGAAACTAGTTATGTCTCTTTTAAAATAAAGGTCCATTTCCATAAACTTTTAACGGGAATTTTTGACTTACTACTTTTACAATGGTTATTTAAATAGTGAATACAATTTTGTTATAATTTATTTAATAATTCTACTATTTGGAGCCAAACATGGTTTTTTAAAAAAATAAAAACAACAAATCCTTCCCCCCTTCCCCCCCCGCCGCCCCCCCCCCCCCTGCCCCCCCGTCCTTTTAGAGGGTTTTAAATCATTTTAGACTAAAAAAATATAAGAAAAAACAAAAAAAACTTGGGGAAAACAAAACCTGTAGTAAGGTCAACCGAAGCTCTGATCCTAGCTTGGCTGCTAACTCCCCCCTAGGTATGGCTTCTCACCAAGCATCCCCACCCTACATGCCCCGACGCGGCAAAGCGGCGTATCAGGGATTCCCCCTTCCCTCCCCTTGTTCCAAACTTTACCGGCAAAATTCCCAAGTATCTAAACATAATCTTGTATTGTATATATCAATTGACTAAGTCAGTCTTATTATTAATTAAATTTAAATAAAACTTTGCTTTGAAAGAAAAAGAAAAGAAATAGGATTTGAATAAAACCTATGCTAACCAATTTTTTAGTGGAAAATTGTTCCTGGCTCTTAATAATAAAGAACGTAAACATATATAAAATGTGGCCTATATGATTGTCACACTCATTGACCCTTTTTTCGTCTTCCCTCATTCTGCCTTCGGACGGCACTCCTTATCTTTGTATCCGGATCTTCCGGCAATAAGTGTTCAAGTCGAAGCGGATATATTCGAAAACTTCAAGCCGGTCAGAGCCTAGGGATGGAGGACAGATAGCTTAGTGGAGGTTCGCGGTGGATAGGTAAGGTGACTGTGGGGACAGCAGCAGACGAAAGATCGATTCGTAAGTCTCTAATGGACGGTTGAGCCTAGTGCTGGTGGTTATGGCAAAGTTGGTTTACGTGGGATATGATAGAATAGTTGAAGATCGGGCTGTGTTGTTGTAGTGAACTCGTAGAAGTCGTGGGTTTGATTCGGGGTACGAAGTGCTTGTGCGAAGCGTTCTTGTTCGATTTTAAGGAGTGGGGGGATATGGCGGTATTTGTAGTGGAGCGTGGATGAACACGCGGGGTACTTATAGAGTGTGGAGGGCGCGTTTTGTGGAGTTCAGATGGATTATTTCAGAAGGTGAAGTAAGAGGGATTTTGGGGGCATGTGTGAGAAAGGAGGAAGGGCTAGTTGGAGGGTGATTGTTGGGTGGGTAGGTGTGCTGTTTATAGTTCGGGCGAGGGACGAGATAGTAGTGCTTTGCCTTTCTCTTGATCAGCCCTTTTGTCTGGCCGTTTTCTCGGTTTTTTTTTTGCTGGCTTCGTTTGGGCGGAATTCCAATTATGTACGAAAATTTAATGGTAGATTTTGTTTTTTTTTTTAAACTATTCATATAATAATAAAAATATTAAAATTAAATAAAACCTAAGAGCATCTAACTTATGCATCAAAATAATATGCTATAATATCAATGATTGACCATGTTAAACAAGTCACTACGATGGATTAACTTCAAAAAAACTAAGTTTTTAATGTGATACTTATGCGATTTTAATGGTTTAATATTATTTTCGTGGTTTAAAAATAGTTGGGGATCTTCCTTATCGTAAAATAGTATTAAGTAGTTTTGTTGTATTCATTATCTGTTAAATATCTAGTAACATAATTGTATGATATCAATTAGATTATGATATTCATAGAAATTGAAACTTAGTCCTGGACTTTAGATTTGTAGAAAATTTAAAGGGTTGACATGTTAATTGATAAATGGACATCAACCAATTACAAACTTGATAGAATTTGGAATTTTTTGGGTCAATGTTACACACATAAAGTGTGAGTGTTGTTTAAGTTTGAAAACCTTATTTGTGAATGGTATACTTGATAGATTCCATTCGGTTCGAAAGGCTCAACGGAAAGGAGGATCAACCCAAGTTAATTATTCGATGACTAGGCAAGTGGATTTTTAAACTCTGTTACGCGTAAAAAATTCGTGTATTTCCTTGTGTGATGTTGAAATGATCTGGAAGACTTGTTGCTTATTTGTGTGGTGTTTAATCCTTAGTTGTAATTGTGCTTTGATATCAAATTGCTATCTCCTCATTTTTATTTTCGTATGTATTCACTGCAAATTTGGAATCATGGTTGTGGATAAGAGTTTTATGTGATAAAGGATGTAACCATTTTCGATGTCGTATCACGCTCCACGATGGATATATATTAGGACATATCGCCAGCTCTGCGACGGTTTTACTTTAATCGAGGGTCGTGTCCTGCGCCGTGACATATTCCTGGACGATATGTCCCCATGTCCAGACTAGAGACAGCGGCATTTGTATTGTTAAGAAATACATGCTCACGATATTTGACTTGCATCTCATGGGCTTGCACATTTTTATTATTTAGGACCTTGAACACGTGTTTTGCTGATCTTGTGATTGTATTCCTTCTCTGTGAGCTTGTGACTGTTGAATATTGAGTTTTTTAATTGAGAATGTAATAAAGGATAGAGTGTGGTTATTAAGTTGTGTGTTTGGTAAACTGTTGAAGGCTAAGCGTGGTGTTTAGATACGACGTAAGGAGTACCCGTATTTTGTTCACATAACTTGTGGTTTGAGGTTTTGTTGTTGGGGGTACCCTCGTTTTGGGTACTCACCCCTTGCTTCTAAAATTTCGGTAGGTTCGAGCCCCGGATTTTTGTGATACCTTTTATTCTCTCGTTTCTACGGCCTCCCTTTGTGGAGGATTGTGAGGTAGCGCTCTTTTAATCTCAAGAACTTTTCCTACTCCAGTTTATGACTTTGTTGTTTTTGACTTGACAGACAACCTTCATTTTTAGACTTCTATTTTATTTCAATTCTAATATTTACATTAAAGTCTTGTGCACGTGACAACCGGATTTTGGGGATTGGATTAATATGACTTGGTTTCATAATATAAATTGTTGTTGGATTGTCATTTACTTCGACACTTTGTTAGATATTGGGTTTTAGGCTGACTTGTCTTGGTGGGATAAGACGAGTGCCTTCACACCCATTTTATGGTCATGACATTGATCTCTTATAGAAATTGTATTCTGAAATTGATCACTCCCATTGATTAAGTCATTTTCAAGAAACTTTTTATTTCTTGATTCCACTATCCTAGTATTGTTAGATAGACCTTTCGGCATATCCTTTAGACCCTTCAGCATATCCAATAAAAAATATCCACTAATGGTCCTAATTTTCTTTTCTTGTAGGTTGTAAATTCTAACTTCAGAAGGGCATCACCATACGCGTATATGTGCCGAACTAGGTTTTCAACCATTGAGTAACTCAAAAAAGCGTCTTTGGAACAGCCTTGGTTGGAACTTTGTTTAATATATACACTACTGTCTTAAGAGATTCAATCCACAAGGACTTTAGGTAGCTTAGAGTTACTTAACATACTACGCACCATGTACAATAATGTTCGGTTTCTTCTTTCTAGTACACCATTCTGATCCGGAGAACTAGCCATCTTCGCAAATGGACCTTGTTCTTATGCATCTTCTGTATATCTACAATAATACTCATCACCTCTATAAGTTCTCATAATCTTAATTTTTTTACACATTATTTCTCTAATTTAGCCTTGAAAACTTTAAAGACTTCTAATGAATCACTTTTATTGTGAAGCATGTAGAGATTCATATAACGTGAGTAATCATCTATAAAAGTGATAAAGTATTTATTACCATTGCGTCCATGTCTGACAACATATATCTGAATGTATGATTTCTAATACGGTTGAACTCCTCATGGCACCTTGATTTGACTTATTGGTTGCTTGCCTTTAATGTAGTCCGTACAAATATCAATATCAGTAAAATTTAAATTTCTAAGTACTCCATCATTTACTAATATCTTAATTCTATCAATGGAGATATGTCCCAAACTCCTATGCCATAAGATAGAGGAATCTTCATTTATAACACATCTTTTCGTGCCACTTTGTACATGCTTAACAGTATGAGTGGAATCATTTTGTAAATTAACAGAGGAATGACCATTAGAAAATGTACCATATCCAATAAGTTTAGATTTATAAAATAGTTTGAAATCACCTTCTAGAAAGAAGAAATATCGCAAAGCTACAAGTCTTGATACTAAAATCGCATGTCTCAATAGCTTTCACATGCGACTGCATCTTGTTTCCTGAATAGATGCTTTGCTTAGCTCCCACTGGCTTTCGCAGGTTTCTTAAAACCTGCAAGGAATTTGTAATATTGATGTTTTGAAAGCAAATCCAATCCACGACGTTTTCTGATTACATGATCATATCATATTCGATAACAAACAAGAGATACATACTACTTTTAATTAACAACCCATTGTTTGAAACTTGACATAATCCTGACTTGTGTGCCCTTTCTTTTCTTTTCTACAGAACGACCTTGCTTTCTTTATGTCAGTTCTAGTTGTGACTTTTCCTTTTAGACCTCTTGTTAGATTATTGGTCTTTCTTTCCTTGAGTAGTCATGAATTCCACTTTCCTCCTTGTTTCCATCAGTAGTAGGTGGACCTTCCTCTTCACACACATGAGCCATGAATTAATAATAGACCATTTTGATCTTTATATTGTTAATGAGAGATCTTAACGGGAGCATACTGTGCACGAGATTATTTAGTATATAGTGCTCCGAAAATTTTCTTAAAAAAATCTTTTCTCAATTTGACGTCACCGTTAAGTCCCACGCATTTTCATAATATGCTCAGCGCACATTTCTCCACTAGGAGGCCCTCATTGATGAGATTCAATTTCAAGTGCTGGCAAGTGTCTTTTTGAAGTCTCAAACTTTTCTAAATAGCCTTCAGTAATGCCTTGACATTGTTATAATGTTCGATAGAACCATGTCTCTATACCAGCGAGTTTTGGTCTTAACCAACCTAACACTCAAACAGTTAAGCGTGCCCATTGTTCATGAATTAAAAATCTCATCTTGGATTGGTTTATTTTTATTATAGGGTGGCCTCGTCTTTCCTGATAGCAGAATCAATATTCGTACACCCAAGTAGAGAATTCTATCTTCAATCTTATAGTTCTTACCATTCAATTGGGAATATCCCAAATATCAGAGGAATTTGCATGTTGCATAACTGCAAAAAATATGCGTCGTACTTAAAATAAATGTCGAGGCAGTAATATAAGTTGACTCACTGACATAAAAATTGCTAGTGGGCTAAATTTTTAAATTCAATTAGATTCATATTATGATAAGATTTAACAATTTAATAGCATGACATTTTATCTTTATCACAAAACTATTAACTCTCCTTCATCATTCCTGTGGGTAAGAATGAAAAATTTATATTTCATCTTAATTAATTAGAAACTTAATAATAAGGAAATTATAATTATGAAAATTTTTAATATTCATCTTAAGTAATTGTGAACTTCATAATAAAAATTAAGTTATCGTATCAATGCTTAATTAATTACATTCTAATGTCTGAAGTTTATTTAATGGTGATATTTAACGTTAAATTTAATTCAATTAAAGATGATGTGGAAAAACTTAAACCAAATAAAATGTTAGTCACTTGAGTTTTTATTTCTTAAGTGATCCAAAATATCATATGTATATTATTTCATTAAGATTAGTTGTCGCTAAATCTCAATCAAATAAAATTATATGAATCACTAAATATTAAATCAAATCATATACAATTTTATGTTTGAACATTATGCAACAAAACAAACCTCTCTTATTTTTATCATTAGAAACTAAATTTTCAAAAACGTCAAAAACAGATTTGAATTTTTAAGAACCATTTTGAGCGATTCTAAGAGATTTCAACATTACTCAAAGCAGAGAAAGTTCACCGCTCTGATGCAAAATGTATGATATTTACGAGGAATGCACAAAGGAAATATGAGTGATCGACAAAAATCTCTGCATCTATTGTTAGCGATATAGTCGAAGTCCCCATTCTTCTTTCTCTAAAGATCTTCTTCTAAGCACTTCAAACTCTCACTCTGATATTGTTGGATTTTTTTGAAGTAACCGTCTTGACCTTTGAACCAAACTACATATTTATTACCCGTTCTTCCATACAGAATATTAAGAGGCTTATGAAAAGTTACAATCACTAGAGTAGTAGATGTGATCCCTGTAAGTGGGATAATGGTTAACAACCATTTCCTATTAAGGTGAAATAGGTAATTAACCACTTTCCCATTTTGTGGATACCGGGTCGTTACTACCTCTTCATTTGGGATAATGGGTAGTTACTACCTTCCCATAGGATATCATGGACCCATGTAATCCACACAACATTCCACATTAACAAAAATGCCTAACATCCCAATCTCTTTTGCAATTTGATGTAAACCTTAAGAATTTTTCTTTCTGGTGAACTCAAATTTTTCCTTGCAGATTTACCCACATATCAACATCACACTTCCCCAAACACTGTTTAGGAGAAGAATTATTCCAGATATAATTATATTTTGAGCTTAAGCATATCAAATTATAACATGAAATCTTATTTTAATTGTGGAAAAGTACAAAAAATATAATTTCATTGTAAGCACAAGATCGTGTCATAACATATTTAACACAAAAATATAAATGAAGGGAAAAATAATGACGTACATTAAATTGGCCATATGCATGCAAGTATAGCACAAATTTGCATAAAGAAATAGTGTATCCCCATTATATAACCTGCAAGTACCATCTCCTCTCTCAATATACTTGTATCACTACCCTTCTTCGTTAAACAGATCAACCATTTACATTTTGCTATATAGTAGTCGCAAATACAACAAGTCAGAACATTTTTTTTTGAATATTTTTTGTGCTTGCAAATAACATAGAGAAGTAATAGTGCCTGAAGTATTTTAATGAAAAACAGTTTTTTTGATTTGAACTTGTTTAAGAGATGGGATGTAATTGCTTGAAGGTAATATGTAGCCAATCTCATTTTTGAAATTTTGATGCCTAAACTTAATGTTTTTTAATTTGGTGTAACTTAAACTTTCTATGAACTATCTTACCAACATATTCAACATACAATTTTTCTGTTAGGTAGAAAAAAATTATTCCTGATATATCTTTTGCTTGAGTAAGCACGTAAAAAAGATAAAATATTATTATTTTGCCAAAAGTATTAAAACGAATTTTTATTACAAGCCTGCGATCAAATCCAAAACATAAATATAACCAGCAAACAAAAATGAAACCACAAAAGATTAAATATTGCAATTCACGAACATACCTATTTATATTTTAAAACCTTCACGATATAACGTACACATTCATATGATTCTGAGTTGACACAAAGTGAAAACCCTACAGTAGCCCACCCAACCTAATTTGGCCTAAAGAGGGTTGGTATGCCACTACAAAAGGAACCTCAATTCCCTCCAAAAAAAATCGTTTTGTAAACTGATCAAACGTGGCAGTTGTTACCTAACAAATGTTAATTTATACTAAATTCGTTGCTAAAAAGCTCGTCGTTAAATATTACTAACTGAATTTAATTTATTGGTAAACTCACAAACAAAAAATCATTTGGTAAACACCCAAAGATATTACAAAATTTTTAAATATGACCTTAAAATTTCCATTGGTAAATTTACGGACTAATTTTTGGTTGGTATATCGTTAGTACCTTTCTTAATGAATTGAAAAGGAGTTAGTAAAATTATTTTCTTCACTTTTCAGTTCATACATTGGTAATTGGTTGGTAATTTTAGTAACAAAAAATTTATGTTTGTAATTTTCCACTAAACTTTAAATACTTTTTTTTTTATTTTTTTTTGTTTTCCATCCGGTGTTCGGTACCCACGTTTGAGCCCGACTAAATCTGGATTCACGTCGAATAGTCCCACATTGGGTGGTAAAGCACTTCCTAACAAAGATGATTATGTAAAAAACGGGAATCGAAACTGAGACCTCATGGTTAAAAATGCAGGAGTACTTACCACTACACCACAACCCTTGTTTGTAATAAGTTTTAAATACTTAAGTATGATTATTTATTTTTTTAATAAATTTACTTATTGATTGTTAGTTTATTGATAATATATCATTCAAGTTCAATGTTAGAATAATAATTGATTGACAATATGTTCAAAATATCTTTAGCTGAATGATTATTCAATGGTAAAATAATTGTTAATTTATTGCATTTAAAAATCTCAAGAAAACGAATATAAATACGAAAATATTAATCAATTTTATAAATCAAATTTTAATGAAAAAATGCAAAATCTATTATAAAATGTTAAATTAATCTCAGTATGACACATATTATTATTTCAAAAAATTTAATTTGAGCACATTTACCAAAAATATTGACCAAGTCTAATTTTGGCCAAAAGTTAAAACGTCTAACAACAAAAATTGAAAAAGTAAGTCTCAAAACGTGACACAACATCTTGTTAGATATAAAAATGATCTTTCGAAGTTAATCGAACTGACAAAATTTTCAGCAGAGCACGTTTACAATAATACTAAGGAAAATCAATTTTTTGTCAAATATTAAAAGTTAAATCACCTAACGGTACAAAAGGAATATGAAAAACCTCAATATCCAAACCAGCCGAAGTGAAAAATGACCTTCCATAGCTAACCACGCCGACAAATATCAAAATTGAGTATGTTTCCAAAAAAAAATTTATCTAAATCAAATTTTAGCCAAAGGTTAAAAGTTGAAACGCTTAACGACACAAACTGAAAATAGTCTCAAATCCCCAACCGACAATCCTATGAGATCAAAACAAAACTTATATGGCTAACTGCGATAAAAAAATTTCAATTTGAGCTCGATTACAAAAAATATTGACTAAAGTAAAATTTTGGCGGAAACATAATAGATAAAATATCTTATGACATAAACTCAAAACGGAAGCCTAAAAATCTAAATCCTCTATAATATTACATCAAATATTACTTTTTGCATCTAACTGTTCTTATCTTGGTATGTTATCAAATATATTTACCAAAGTTAAATTTTTGTCAAAATTTATTTGTTTAAAACACCTAACGGCACAAAGTTAAAATGAAAAACTCAAAACTCAAACCAACCATCCTGCTAGATAAACGTTTAGACTTAATTACGCATATCCGAATTCTTCTCATCTGAGCCATTCAAAAAATATTGACCAAAGTCAAATTTTTGTCCTAAACATAAATTTAAAAAAACACATAACGGCAACCAACAAAATTAGAGCCTCAAACATGACCCACCTTGCCCATTAGATAAAAAACGACCTTTTTCCCAAGCTACTGACAACTAACGGAGTTCCCTAATATGAGCACGTTTACCAAAAAATATTAAATAAAGTCAAATTTTGTTAAAAATTAAAAAAACGCCTAATGACACAAACTAAATATGAAAGCCTCAACAATAGACATGATTACCAAAAGTTAATGTCCATTGGATAATATACCACGAATAAAATATAATTAAGTAATATAATTACCTACCATTAAATTTTATCAGAGTTTTGTAATAGTAACTAGTCAACTAATAAACATTAATATGTAATATAAACCAACTAATTTAATTTGTGAATCACTTGTACCCATGATATTGCCACTAATTTATGATGGTAGTAATTTACTACCTACCATCTTTATTCGTCGGTAAATTTTCTAACTAAGTTGGTATTGGTTGACAGGTTACCAACAAATTAAATTTCGTTACTAAGTTACCAACACATTTATATTGGTTGGTTAAAGTTAGCAACACAATTTATCATCGGTAAATGTTTGTGTTAGTACTTCAATTCTTAATATGTTCATAAATTAAAATTTTTTTTTCCATATTACCCAACCGATATATATCTTCTTTAGTAATATTACCAACAAAAGGTGCTCGTAGTAAATATTTCTGTTGGTAATCCATTGACAGAAACGTTGCTAAATTTGCGCCATTTTTTTCTTTTTTCTTTTTTTCCCCCGCGTATTAAAAATTAAAATAATTAGTTAGTAATATTTATATTGGTAATCTATTAGAATTTCGTTATTATGTTTTAAAATATTATTAGGTTAGAAATATGTGGATAATTTGTTCGTAGATTACTAACCAACTTAAGTTGTTAGTAAAATCCATTGGCAATTAAAGGTTTTTTTGTAGTGAGCCCCATATAACCTACATGTAATCATCTTCTCTATTCAACATACTTGTATCACGTAACTCTTCTTCGTTAAACATATTAACCGTTGACTTTAATTTTCCTATTATCCGCAAACACAACAAAGCCCAGAATTTTTTTTGAATATTTTTTGTGCTTGCAATTAACAGAGAAAGTAATAGTGGCTGCAGATAGGTTTAATGAAGAAGAGTTTCTTGGTTTAAGTGTGTTTAAGATATGACCTAATTCTTGTAGTTTATATGTACCAATCTCGTTTGTCACCTTTTGGTGCTAAACTTGGATTTTTTTACTTCTGGTGTTGAAAACTCAAAAGTTTTCATGAAAATTACCCCAACTTACACTCACCTTGTTTCAGGTAGAAAAGCTATCCGATATATCTCTATATCTGGAGTAAGCAATGTCCCAAATAAATGAAATCCTTTTTCTTTTGGCAAAGTACAAAAAACAAAATTTCCATTGTAAGCCCACGATCCGACTCAAACAACATAAATTTAACACAAACATATAAATGAAGGCACAAATAATGAAATAATTTTAATTGATCGAATTACTCTATTTTGTTAATGACCCTTCAGTTAAACCCTAGTATAGTGCCACATTTTCCCTAAAGAGGATTAGTGTAGCCTATAATATATAACCTGGAAGTAATCATCTCCTCTACTCTAATTCTCGCCATATTTGTATCACGTGACTCTTCTTCTTCTTCGTTAACAATATCGATCCTTGACTTTTACTTTTGCCTATTCTTCGCCAACAAAATAAAGCCCATAAACTTGTGAATATTTTTTTGTACATGCAAATACAACGAGAAGTAATATTGGTGGAAGGTAATTTTTAATGAAAAAGAATTGTTTTAGTAACGTATTTTAAGAGAGAGCTTTTTCCATTGATGTGTATATGCACAAATCTTTGTATTGGCAATTTTGATGCAGCATTAGGATCTCCTTTACTCTGCAGTGAACTCAAACTTTATGGACAATGTTTGCAGCAACATTTCAAACCATTTATATACACTTAATTACACTTATCCTTGTTGAAAGTAAAAAACCCTACTTCTGATATATCTTATGAATTGAGTATCATATGTCAATATCGATTAAATCTACATTCTTTTGAAAAGTACAAAAATATATTCCATTATAAGCACAGATTGAGTCACACAACAAACATAAATATAACACAAACATCAATGAAAACACAATATAATAAAATAATTTAATAGACAATATACTTTTTTATGTTTAGAACCTTCACGATAATAAGTAAACTTCACAATATGATTTTAAGTTCAACGAAAAGGTAAAACCCTAAGTATAGCACGAAACTTTTCCTAAAGAGAATTGGTGTAGCCCCATCTAACCACACAAGCATTAATCATATCCCTGTATTCTTCACATACTTGTAGTACGCACCTACTCTTCTTTCTTCGTCAAAAACAACTAAATCGTTGAGACTCTTTACTTTTTTCCGTTATTCGCAAACATAACAAAGCCCACAAATTTTGAATATTTTTGTGATTGCCAATAACAGATAGAACAGATAGAGAAGAATAGTGACTAAGATATGTTTACTGAAAAAGAGTTGCCTGATATTACTTCTCGGGAGTTAAATTTCCATCTCGGCTTGTCAATTTTGATGCTAAACTTAGGATTTCACTTCTGGTTAACGCCAAATTTTGTTCTATTATGTAACCCACCTTACACTTTACCTTGTCGTGGCAAAAACTATTCCTGATATTCATATGCTTGAGTAAGCATTCAAAATAAATGCAAAAATCGTATTTTTCTTTGTGGGCAAGTACAAATAAAATTTCATTCTACAAGCAGCGCATCGATCACAACATGACTTATCATCAAACATACAATTAAGGCCAAAAATGAAATAATTAATGGTAACGAATACTACTCATTTATGTTAAAAACCGTTCCTTAAAAAATCGTATATTAGCACCAAATTTGCCTAAGTGTTGCCTCATATATAACCGCAATTAATCATCTCCTCTGTTCAATTCAATGTATCACTAAAAAAATCTTATCGTGTAAGCATATCTCAAACCCTTAACTTTACTTTTCTTCCTATTTTGCGCAAACACAACAAAGTTTCCAGAAATCTTTTGATATTTTTGTGCTTGCAAATACAAGAAAATGTAATAGTGGTAAAGATATGGTTTACTTATTTATAGAAGAGTTGCCTGATGTAAGTGTGTTTAAGAGGAGACTGATTGCTTCGAGTTCATATGTACCATATCGCCTTTTGGCAATTTTTGTGCGTAACTTAGGTTTTACTTATATTGAACGGAAACTTAAATGTTAATAGTTGTGACATATTACATTCACACTTACCTTGTTTAGGAGGTAGAAAAAACTTTCTTGAGTAGCATGTCAAAATGAGATGAAATCTTATTTTCTTGGAAAGTACCAAAATAAAATTCATTATAAGCCACAAGATCGAATTAACCATATACATTTGCACAAACAATACATGATGCACAAAAAAAAAGTCACAAATATTTAAATTGACACATATATCATTTATGTTAAAAACCTTCACGATAATCATAGGTACACACATATATATTATTTGAGTTCACCTAAAGTAAGAAACCCTACTATAGAACCAAATTTGCCTAAAGAAATTGGTGTAGTCATAAAGAACCTGCAAGGAATCATATCTTCTATTCAAACATACTTTGTATCACGTAAATCTTCTTCGTTAAATATATCAACTTTGACTTTCTTTTCCCTGTTATTCTCCATACAATAAAGCCCCTTAAATTATTTGAATTCATTTTTTGTACTTTCAATACAGAGAGAAAGTATAGTGGCTGAAGAGTATGTGTAATGATAAAGGTTCCGATGTAAGTGTGTCCTTAAGAATGAGATTCCTTGGAGGTTATATGTACGACTCGTTTTGGAAATTTTGATGCTAGACTTGGCTTTTTGACTTTTGGGGGGATTCAAAATATTTGGATAATCTTATGCTTAGAAGTTAACCACCCAAAAATATAACAATTTCAACTAGTACAGTTCTAAAGCCTTTCGAAGAGGCTTTGAGTGTGGTAGAGTTTAAAACTGCATAAAAATAATTCCCAGTACTTTTAAGGATTGTTTTAGGGTCTAATAATTCACAGTACGCCACCCCATAGGACCACTCAAGAGGTCCTTGAGGGGGGACCCCCAATAGTCGCCAAAGCTGCAATTTTTTGGTGACCACTGATGGCCATCTATTGACCATAGTGACGCCACGTCACGTAGTTAAGGTGTGTGATCATGTCTGCTGCAAGAAAATTTAGAGTTGTAGACCTCAACTACACAGGTGAGCCACGCCCAGTAGGTCAACTCCACTGTCCGTTTGTGGAGGGGTGCAGTCCTTCTAGATTTGGGTTGAGTTTATTTTAAGTTAGTTTGTTTTGAAATTGTTGGTAATTAATTTGTGGGTTACGGAAGGTCAGTGAGATTAATTAATTTAGCAACGTATATAATATTAATAAGATCCCGAAACTAAGACCTTAACTCCATTCATCTAAGACCCCCCCCAAAGTACGCTCTCTCTCTCTCTCTCCTAAAAAGATATCTCTCTCTTCGGTCCTCTCCTGACTCTCTCTCTCTCCCTCTGGAAGATGAAGAAAAATAAGAAGAGAAGGGAAGAGGGCAACAGCTAAGTCGAATGTTTCTCCATGGATTCAATATTTATATAGGGATTTGAAGCAAGGTTTGTTAGATTGTTCATCTATGGTTCTTAACCCCCATAGTAGATACCCATTCATTTTCCCCAATGTATGAAATCCAGTCTAGCTAGGGTTGTGCTCACATTGTGATAGAGTTTTTTATATCCAAACTGTGAATCTACATATTATGATTGTATTAGAATATTTAGATTTCTGTGAGTTTCTACAGTAAATAAATCCTAATCTAAATTAATGAATGTGTGTTGGTTGGGTTTAATTATGCCATTATAGTGATTGAAAGGTTCAAGGTAATCTTCCTAAACAAAGTGTATATAGTAATTGATAAAAGTTAGGATCATATAACATTAATAAAATAGAGTTGATTAATATAAGGATCTTGAACTTGTAACGATTAAAATAAACCTCTATGGATAAATATGCCTAGAATCACTTTAGTATAGAATAATGTGATTGATAACTTGTAATTTAGACATGAATGAAGTAACGCTTGAAAGTAGGACTTGTAGCAGCAATGTACGATTTGGGAGTAAATCATATGAATTGATCTGTGGTCTATTTTATTACCTTTTATATGCTTCGGCGTGAAATGCTCTAGGATAATCCAAGATTCTCTCACATAGATGACTCCAGTTTGCTTAATAAACGTAAAATGAAATTAAGGCTTATTAGTCTAGAATAATCTTGAAATTTTTGTACTATTTCCTTCGTTAATTTTTCTGGCTTATGAAGTAAAGGATAAGGTGTTGATAGGATGGAGAATTTATACTCTCTTGATGGATAGATATAATTTGGAATTGGTCTAATTACGCATTTCATTGTAGGATGAGAGAAGTAGTCTGGTACCGCCTATGTGGGTTGAGATTTATAACTGTCCTAATGGGTGAGGTGAACTAGCATCATGAAAGCTTCCTTCTTATAAGCATTCTTTAGTTTGGTGGCCAAGACATGTCATTGGTATTCTTGTTAGGTTTAGAATCATACTCTCCTAATTGTATATTAGGTTGAGGATCCATACGCTCTTAAAGGTTAGCTTGACTTTGCCTTGTAAAGAAGCATTTAAGGGTAGCTTAGTTAGGTTAGTCCAATGGTAGATTGGGATTGAGTTTCCCACTCTATTATGGTAGATAAGGAGTGAGGATCCATACTCTCTCGAGGGTAGGTTGAATTTGCATTGAAGATGCACTTCAGGGATAACTTGAGTTAGGTCAGTCATGGTTAGCTGGGATTGAGGTTTCATACTCTCCTAAGGGTAACTTAAGGATTGAAATTCGTATTCGCTTAGGATATCGTTGCTTTGTATCATAACATACTTGTATTATAGCATTACTTATGTTGGGTCTAATACTATTTCAACTGTAGCGTTGATCGAGCACTTGTAACGTTTCCTCTCCCTAGAGTAGCTTGGACTTTTCCATATTAAGTGTGTCTTCAAAGTGATTAGTTTAGGCATAATATAGTTCTGTTAGCTATGTGAGTACATGGTCTAGCCTATTTAGGGAAAATGCATAATTACCACCCCGACCCCACCTAATGCCCTAATCAAAGACACACTGTAGGTACTATACGTTAATGTCTTACTACCCCCCCCTGAACTTATTTTATAAATAATTTTTACACGCTTTTCGGTCTACGTGGCATTAGTTTAATAAAAAATATCACAATGCGTTTGGGCTGCATAATAGAGGTCACATATGCCAAAAAGGTAGAAAAATTATTTAAACCATAAGTTCAAGGGTAATAAGTGATCTTAGTATAGTATCCTGTCTCTGTATTAGCAGATTCGGGAGGGATTTGTGTGCTCGAGATTTCAAGTTTAATTGCACGATTGATTTGTCAAATGACTCCCCCGGCCCATCATTATTAGAAACTTTATGGTTAACTAGGAAATTAAAATTCTACTGCAAGTCCTTTTCGTCTTACTAAATTATCAAAAACAATCCATTGCAGACCGTTCAAAGAATTTTGGTTGTAGGGATTTCTCCCAAACAAATTCATAGGTTCATATTTTTAAGAGAAATATCTCAGTAAGGTCGGAGAAAAGACTTTGTCATGTGAAACACTTTAATTTCTCCTACATTTTCTTTATCACAAATATGCGGCGCACAAAAGTAGATTTGTTTTGGGGGCACTAGTTCGTTCAATAATTATGTCATTGAGAGTTGCGATGGTTTACTTCGATCTGTACATACTGTATGTTAGTTGTGACATATAATTTGTTGTGTTTTTAAGGGTGTGTTAATCGAAACTGTAAGGTTTGGACGTCTCCGAGGATGTTGGACTCTGCGGATAAAGAGAGAGCTGGTTGACGTGTGGATTAACGTAGTTTTGAGAGACTTTTCTTAAGGGGTTGTGACTGGTTTGATAGAGCAGACAGGGGGTTTCGTGTTTAGTTATTCCAAGTGTTGGTGACGGTGTGTCTGGGGTGTGAAGAGGGGTTTTGTGAATGTCTGAAGTAAATTGTGTGCAAGAGTTGTAGACGTACATTTGAACCACTCGTTGTCGTAGTAATAGAGTAGGGGTTTTCTCTCATTTTTCTACCCTCAAAAGTTCTTCCCCTTCTCCTGCATACATTTTAGTAAAAACGAAATTGATTATTATATGTTGATGTGGTAGCAAAACAGTTGGCTAATTTTTCTGTAGAAGTTGCATTTCACCGTCTTGATTTCATATGACAAAATTTCCCAGAAGGGCGGTCTAGTCATAGCGATGCCTTCTCGGGTACAGCAAGTTAGCATTAACGCGCGGGACATGTACCAGATGGAGGTAAGGAAAGTCACGCTCTGGATAAGGGTGAACACTGACTGGGGCTACGGAATGGGTTAAGTGGTGCAGGCACTGGAATCGATCTGATCCGGCCGGGTGCTGATAGGTACACAGGATAGAAAGTAGATTCAAACGATTCAACTCTGATCCACGGAGCCAGGCACTAGAAGGGGAACACATTGAGGCATGGAGGGACTCAAAAATCCACAAAAGGAAGGGACATTCTGTAAAGGCATTATGAGGGCGACTGGTGAGGTGTGCGGGGAATATGATCCTCCGTCCACAGGACTATGGTTGTAAGATCAAAGGGAGGACACAGGAAAGACGGCCATCTGCCACAAAGGTAGGGAGTGGGCGGGTCAAAGTGTGTGTCAAGGTGAAGAAAGGCGTATCGAATGATGAGGTGATAGGGAGGAAAGGTGTGGGCTGGCAGAATATGTGAGACTGAACTGTGGGGAGATGTCTGACAGTGTACTTAAAATGGACAGGTTGACTGAACTACAACTCTAGGGGAGGGTGCATAAATCTTTCTCTTTTCATTGATGTTTATACGGGTGGAATATATGGAGAGAGAATATCTACTGATTGGGAAGGCGTCGGAAGGTCGTCGCATATTGTTGTGGATAAATTTTATATTGAGAATAGAACAAAGTCAGAGTTGTTAAGTGGTGTGCTAAGTCAAATCGCATCGGGCATAAGGGTGATTGGGTATCGCGCAACAGGGCAGACCGCCGATTTGTTGTGTTGATTATGAAATCGTGAAGACGAATTAGCTCGTAAATTAAAGGGGTATGTGATGGGCTAAAATCAGGGACACGAGATGATAGTTTGTGTGCGTGGATGTACCTTGGTGTGCGGGCTCATCCTCTATTGGAAGACTCGTTCATATCTCAGTGTGGAGGAGGACCATACTACAAGTCATCACGTACAGTGGTGTGGACAAACACCTCGAGCAAGGAGGAATGTGCACTATATGGGCGAAGGTAAGATGGATGATCATTGGAGTGTGTGAGGTAATGTGGATAGGTCTTGGGGTCAGTGGGTCTATGGTGGGGATAGCACTAAGACATCGGGAAAATAAATGTTCTATACGTGTAGGGAGGGGGGGGGGAGATGGGAGTGCGGGGTGGGCAAGGGGGATTCTATCATTTGATAATTGAAGCCATTTATTTGTTGAGTCTTGGACAAATATAGATGGAGTTTACAGAGATGAACTCACTTTGACAAAAAAAAAGGGCATTTGAATGGAACGAGCCTTGTGAGGGAAAGAGTAGTGAGTTGGCCAGAAGGGTAACTCAATGTTAGATGCTCACTTCAGCCCGGTGCTTACTCTAGCCTAGTGGGTGAGGACACGCTATTACAACCACAGGGTTAAGATGATGTGTGAAAACTGGCGGATTTGGTTGTGTTCTCATTCATGAAGCGTTGTAGTTGGAAAGCCTATGGCTTTCCAACAGTTCAAGGTTCAGAAGAAGAATTATCCCACTCATGAAAAGAGTTCCACTGTGGGGGTGGTTTGATTGAAGCTGTGTACTGGCATTATCTGTATGGAGGTACACGTTGATGTTTTCCAGACCATAATTGTCTCAGTACATTTTCATCACAACAAAGGGAGTTGAATCTAAGGTTATGCAGAGTTGGAGCTGTTGAAGGATTTGACTAAAATGACTACCTCCATGTAGCCTAATTTTTTGGCTGATTCTGTTGAGCAGGATGTCAACAAGGGAGTAACATGACTGTTCAGGGGGGGGGGGGTGAACGCGAATAAAGATGTTAAGAGGTACAACAGCTCTGGACATGACTGGGTGTGCGGTTGGTTGACTCTACTAGATGGGGTGTTTCAGTTAATCCTAGTTCTAAATCATCCCTTATATTTGAATTCAAAAAGGGTCAGCATCTTGATCCTGTGTTCATGGATCTAAAGGACTCAGTTTTGTTAAAAATGAATGAGTCTTTCTCTTTGGGAGATGATTACATACTTAGATACCAGTACAGGTTGTGTGTACCAGATTTAGATGATTTACTAACTAGAATTGTGGCATAGGCCCATGGTTCTATATATTCCATACATCCAACTTCGACCAAAATGTATCATGATCTTAAGCAGATTTATTGGTGGGATGGCATGATAAAGGATATTATAGAGTATGTGGCTAAGTGTCCTAATTGTCAATAGGTTAAGGCAAAGCATCTTAAGTCTGGTGGTGTGACTCAGATTATTGAGGTTCCGACTTGGAAGTGGGACGCCATTAATGTGGACTTTATGTTGGTCCTTCCGGAGGACTATGATCCGCATGGCTCCATATGTGTTATTGCGGACAGATTGACTAAAGTCACCCCACTTTGTCCTGTGAAAGTCTACTTACAAGGCCGAGGATTATGCGAGACTCTACATTGATATATTGTGGATGGCATGGGATTCCTTGTGCTATCTTTTAGATAGGGGAGCACAATTTACTTCACATTTCCTGGAGATATTTCCGGGGGGGGAGTGGGGGGGAACAAATCTTTTTCAACTGCCGGTGATAACTTAGCACTTCCTTTCACAAATCCTCAAACAAAAAGGAATGCAGAGGCATCCATTCATCATTGAGTGACCTGTTGATAGTGTGTTTGATTGACTTTAGAGAGGTAACTATGATGACCATCTGCCTTTGAATAGAGGTCTCGTATAATATGTTTCACTCTCCCTTGGGATTTGCGGCTGTTTGAGGCGTGTCTGGTAGGAGTGTAGATCTTCAGTGTGTGGTTCGAGTTGGAGAGTCATTCCATTTTGTTGGGTCCATAGATCATTCATTAGGCATTGGAGAAACTTAGAGTCCATTAGGGACAGTTGGCTACTGGCTTACAGCCGACAGGAATCATATCTGATCATGGACAAGTGGCTACAAAGCTTACAGCCACAGAATCATTCCATACAATTAAATCGCCCTTAGAATTTAATGTTGGTTACCGGTAATTAAGATGTCTCCTATTAAAGTGGTGATGAGATTTTGTTTAAAAATGGTAGCTAAGTCCGAGGTATGTTGGGCCATATGAGATCCTAATCATGTGGGTGATGTGACCTATGATTGCATTGGGCCTCTGCAGATCTAGCTTCTGTTCATCCAGTCTTTCATGTCTCTATTTGAAGAAGTTCCTAGGTATCTAGCATCATCTACCTGTTGAAGCTTTGGGGGTTGGTAAAGACTTGTCCTATGAGGAGGAACCTGTTAAGAATTAGACAGACAGGTCAAGTGACCTGAGGAACCATGAGATTTCCCAGTGAGGTATGTGGAAAATCATCTTGTTGAGGTGCACGTGGGGGAGGCTGCGGCAGACACTGCGATTTGCTACCTCATATTTTCATTCTTAAGGTTAGACTCCACTCTTAAGCCTCTTTTCCTTATCTCTTCATATTTTGTTTGCTATTGGCTGACTGTGCATATAGATTAAGTTTGGATCTGATTGGCAATTACGATGTGTATGGTAGTGCCTTCCGGGTACGAATGTTCCTAAAGGGGGGGGGGGTGATATAATTGTACATCCTAAAAGATCTAATAATAGTACTTAAGGTGATTTAATTATTATTTAAAATCTGAAATTTTAATGGCATAGACATGGTCCTTTCATGAATTAATTAAAATAAAAAATGTAGATTTGTATTAATTTAAAATTGGAAATCTATTGTGACTAAGAGTCTTGAATTAATACCTATAACCGATGTTTTAACACTCTCTTAATCAAACGTTTATCACCTCTCCTACGTAAAAAAAGAAACCTCTCTGTTCTCACTGCCACGAATAACGTGAAGACCAGAATTTGTAATCAAGTTTCGTCACATACAACCCTGAAGAATCCTATGAATTTTAAGAAAAACAATTAACCAAAACGTTAAGGCAGGAGAAGAATTTTGGGAACGCTTCACGTTTGATCAAGCAAAGTTAAAGGTGGGTTTCAACTCTGGTCCCTTTCTAACGAACCCTTAGGGTTCACGTTGTCATCCAAACTAGGATTGTTTTTCCCTTTTCATGTTCCCTGTCACTGCGCCATGATGCTTAGGTGTTATGTTTGTTGGTATAGGTTAGGGACACTGTGTGTGTGACGCTTTCGTTTCGAGTATGGTGTTCATGAGAATGTCCTTATTTTTTTTTGTTTTACAAAAAAATAATGAATGTAGACATAAAGTGATGTTTGCAGTTTGCTACTGATAGTTTGGAGTATAATTTGCTATGACAATATGGAATCACTTGTATTTTATGTGTATGTAGATGTTTCTAGACGTGATATTCACATGGCTGAAATACTAATAACTCTAGCTAAAACAAATCATCAAATCATCCATCTAAACTTTTCTTAAGAACCATAACGAATATATAAGAAACATATGATAAATTAACCCGTAAAATGATGCACCAAATTGCGGAGTAATTTTCCAGAATGCGGAGATAAGTTGTAGATCAATTCTAGAAATTTCAAACAATAATAAAAAAATAAAAATAGGTGAGGTCTGCAGGGATCGAACCTAGGACCTCACCAAAGTATGCCTTAATAAATAAATAAAAAAGTGTGCCAGGGAGGCTCGAACTGGGGGCTGGGGCCAGCGAATTTTGCTAGAAAAAAAAATGGGGCGGGGGGGGAGGGGGGTTCGAACCCTTGGCCTCTGTATTGAGCAAGAAAAAGAAAGGAAATTGAGTATGGGGAGGATCGAACACGCGACCTGGGGGAAGGAGAAGTAGGAGGAAATTAATTCGGAAAATAAATGGGAGGCGTGGGATTCGAACCCACGAGCTCTAGCTACGTGTGAAAGGAAGTGAAAATAGGGAAAAGGAGACGCGAGGCGTGGGAATCGATCCCACGACCTCAAGGCTGAAGGATGGGCGAAATTAATTAAGAAAAGAACAGATGCTGTGGGGATTCGATCCCACAACCTCACTATTGCTCGCCCATTTAAATAAATTAAATATAGAGGGGCTGTGGGGTTCGAACCCACCACCTCACAGCCTCCTCGGCGAAAATAAAAAAATTAAAAATGATAATATATAAGGGTTTGTGGGATTTCGAACCCACAACCTCCATATTGTAGCGAATTTATTTCTAAAAATCAAAGGGGTTGTGGGGGCTCGAACCCCATACCTTTCGGTTAACTATGAGTAAAATTAAAATAGAAAATTAACACTATCAGGTAAGTGTTTGGAGATTTATTTAGATTTCTAATTAAAATAGAATGTAATTCTTCATTTTAAAGTTTTTGCAAGCTTGATAAATTTAGAAGTCTAAGTAAATAGAAAAATTAATTTCTTTCATGATCAATGTTGATATTTAATTTATGAATTCTAATAAATTAGAAAATTAATTCTTTCATGTACTATTGAACTTTGGAATTTAGAATTCTATTATAATAGAAAATTAATTCTTTCATGTAAATTGACTTTAATTTAGAGTCTAATTAAAATAGAAAAATTAATTCTTTGCATGTAAATGGTGAATTTAATTAGAATTCTAATTAAATAAAAATTAATTCTTTTCATGTAAATGTCGAGATTTTATTTAGAATTCTAATTAAAATCGAAAATTTAAAATCCTTTCAATGTAAATGTTGATATTTAATTTAGATTCTAATTATATATAAATCATTATTTCATGTAAATGTTAAGATTTAATTTAGAATTCTAATGTTATGAATATTAGAAATAAAATCAATGAAAAATATAAATGAGATCCAAGTGATTCAAAATTTGGGTTCCGTACCCAAACCTCCATATTGATACATAAGTCACACGTGAGTAAAATATTCAAGAATAATACCATATACTTAGATAAAAAATCAATATCTTGGCATATATACAAGATAATAAGTCATGAAATACATAATCTTAGAAAAGTATCAATCACGTAGCGAACTATGAATGAAGTCCAATGGCTTGTATGTATAGACACATAAGTCTAACATAAGTTCAAAAATTAAGTGAATCTAAGATGTACGTAATGAAATGATGAACCTTAGGAAGGTTAAGTATGAGTGTAAGATACACTAAATGACCAAGTGCATTGACATATGATGAGATGAACTATGAAATGAAGAAATGAACATTCACATAATAAGAGGTGAGTAACTATGAAAAACAAAGGTGCTATTAATGAAGAATGTGGTGATAATCATGATGTGCGGATAATGTATACGATGAGAGCAATCTCAAATGAGCCTACGTAAATGTTACCAATACGTACTCACGAATGAGAGTGTAAGATAATGAAGAGACAAGTCTCCACGAACACTTTCTAATTAAAATATTGATTTTAAAACACTTAATACTAATGATGAGATGAGAAATCATCTAATGAGATATGTTGTCCTCATACTAGAAACCAACTTCCATGACGTATGATTTGAATGTAATGGAACTTTATATTGAGCACCGATAGGCTAGCTATGAGCAGTGATGCCTTCTATCGGGAAGGGCAAAGGTTCACGTAACTCTTACGAGATAAGAGTGTTCGTCTTGTCGGGTATGGGTCTCCATACATCTCCTAGTCTTTGAACCTATACTTCCAATATAGGTATCTGGCGGGGTTAAATTCCCATATACGGTCGAATGTTATTGAGTCATTTTGGTCGGTTATTCAACCTCTTTTTGGTGTGGGGGAGACACGGGATTTTATGATTCTCACATAATCTTTGTCGGTTAAAGTTAAAGTTCCCAATGAATGAAGGAGAACAACCTCAAATTAATCATATAAAGAAACGAATGATACTGAAAGTGTTAGGATACTATAATCAAGAAGGGAGCTAGATTCAGCTAATGACATTAGGTTATTCCTGATCATTGCACAGCAAACCCGATGAAAGTCTTAAACTACATCGTAGGTATAGATGGTATTCACACTGGCCTATGAATGAACTGAAATGAAGTACGTATGAATGAATGAAGAACACTCTGTGAATGCTAAAGAAGGCTCCCTAGTTGAGGTCCCATATATTGAGCCCTCGTTTTGGAAAGTCATAAGGTCAAGTCCATCATAACAAGGTCTCATGGCATATGAATGAATAATATGAAAGAAGCTATGTGTTATATGTTGTGTGCTCTGATATGTGCTATATGAAGATGTTATATGTTGTGTGCAATACGATAATTATAATGATGCATGTCACTCTCATGGCATAACTTTCCCAATCTCAATTTGCCAAGTCCACTGACTTGACATTCAAAAATCATGTCGTTAGGAAAGAGCTATTCTTTCTCATATATGTCCCTGATGTGTGCCTGCATATACCCATACTTAGTACAAGTGTGTACTAATTCCATACAAACATCTACTTTATGATGGAGGCACAGGTAGGCGGTAGAGCTACAGGTTCTTTGTTGCAGCTATCTGAATGTCAGCATTCATCCGGAGTTTGGTAGGTGCTCATGCTTTCGAGGATGCTACTCTTTTACATTCTAGCGTAGTTTTAGAGTTGAGCTAGTGGTGCATGTTCCACTAGCGTTTCTTTCCCGTTTTGGTGCAGACATTGTATTGGTGCTATTTTGGCCATTATACAGTTAATACTTAATGAGTTATTTCTATCAGTTGCTTATCTCTTTAATGTTAAATGGTTGATGAAGAACGATTAAGAAATGTTTAAGGATGTTTAGCAAGAATGTTGAAAGAATCAAAAGTTTCAAATTTTCCGCTAAAATTAACCTATGTAAAGTAAGGATGACGTAAGTAGGCTTCTTTGCGAGCTCTGAGAGGTCAACGACGCGGGTCTCCTCTGGGGTCTAGATTTAGGTCGTGAGAGGACCTTACTTCAATGGACTATTTTCGATAAAAACTCGACTTTAAGAACAAAATATACATAACTAAGTAAACACAACTCAACAAATAACCTTATAAAAATTAGAAAAAATGACAGAGTTAGGTACCAGCAAAGCTGGAAATAGAAGAAGGTAAGGGGCGATGTAATACTTTTATAAATCTGGATGGTGTCGTAAATTTGGGCTTTTTTCAAAGGGAAATTTTTCAAAAGAACGAGAATAATTCTTCAATAAAAATATATATTTTGATGATCAATTTGTGAGCACCTTATAGAAAGAATTTGAAAACATGAAAAAGGGATCGAGCCGTGAATGGTGGTGGGGGGGATAGAGACGTGAAAGGTGAAGAAGAATGTTTAATGGGTATCATAATCTATGAGTTTAAAATTTGGTCTACTATAGAATTGTTTTCATAAATAAACTTAAAATTAAATGTTGAAATTTGAATACATATTATTTTCTAAAATATTGTCATTTTGACATTTTGAATAAAAAATTTAAAAGTGTTGTTATTTTGACTAAATATGTTAGATATTATGATTTAATTGCTAATTTTCCCTAAATTACAATAAATATAATTTAAAATTGTAATATTGGGCCCCTATTTAAAATGGGTTGAAGCAATAAATATTTTTCCCTTCCCAAAAAAACATCTCATGGTATCATATCATATATTATTATAAGTGGGATGCTCCAACCTTAAAAGTTGAATTACCATTTTACCCCTCCATTTAATTAAATAAATTAATTTACCTTTTAAATACTAATATTTAATTAAATAATGATAGAATATGAAGTCCAACAACTACACTTTAATTTTTTAGTTATGACATTATAATTATAATTAATTAGGTTGAATTAAATTAGAGTAGAAAACAATAATGTATGAAACTCTTCAAATTTTGTGATTCTTTGAATTTTGAAATTAACATAAATTTAACTATCATGAAACAATGACGCATAAAACTCTTCAAATTTTGTGATTCTTTGAATTTTGAAACTAAAATATATTTATCTATCATGAGTCAATGTGCACCATTAAAAAAATTTTGTAGGTAAAAAGACAATCAAATATCACTATAAATACATGTTAATTGCTTCCTAGGTCATCACATTCTTTTCATTTCTATCATTTACTATTATCTTTTCTTTTTCTTGCATTTATAATATGAATAGAAGTCGTTAAGAAGATAACTGAGGAGAAAAACAATTAACTTCATTCTGAAAATAAAAGAGAAGTTTTCTTACAATATAGTTCAATTGTTAAACTTAACAGTAAAAGATATGACCTATATATTTCTTTAGATGTTTTTTATGTTAGATTATGATATATGTTTTTCTTTTTTATTTTGGAGTTATAGTATGGTTGTCAAAAATGGATTGGTGTGCAACCCATATTTTTATGTATTATTTTGCAGTGCTATAAAAAGAAAAATTCTTTATTTTCGTGTTCTTATACTTTTAAGTGTTATTTAATTGACAAAATTTCTATTAATACATGATGAGTTTTATAATACTTGAATAGTTTATGCAAAATATGCTTTTGTTTAAATAGAAGTAATTTAAATAAATATATGATAGTGATATTAGAGGAGTAATATTAGAGGAAATAATAAAGATTATATATATATATTCGTGATATTCACGTGCAAAGCACGTGTCGAGAACTAGTTACATCTATAAATACCAACCTAAAGACTTTTATCCCCCAAATTATAGTCCTTCACCCATAGAAAACATCGAAAAGATCTCTGCTCTATCCATCAGTTCACGTTCTTCATACAAATAAAAAACATCGAAAAAGTATGTCTTCATCCCTCAAATTCATAGACGCTCTAGATAGATTCATAAGAAATTAGTATCGTCACTCTTCCATTTCAATCAGATATTTTATAAGTTGATTGTCAGTTCAATTGTTACATCCTGCTTGCTTGTCATTAAATTCATCTACATAAAAAAAAATTCAGTGATCAAAATCAAGAAATTGAGCACGTTACTTCTTGTCTGGTACATCCACATTTTTTTATTCCTTTTTCAGGTGTGTTTTGAGATAATTTTTTGTTTTTGTGATTTATTTAAGATTTTTTTGTTTTGCGTAATTTTTCCCTATTCAAAAAAGTTCTTCTCTATTTTTAAATAAAGTAATAGATTAGAGTCTGTAATTCCCATATGATTCTAACTAAATGTGCAATCTAAAATCTACAGTCATCTATTAAATTTTAGCTTAGCAAAAAATTGATACTTGTTGGTCAATGAACCAATTACAACAAATTAAAATTATAGAATTGCTAGATTTCTTTAAAATAAATTACAACTATATGCTTCTTTCTTTATTTTAGGAATATTTTTTATGCATAACATTTCAACCGTGGTATTAGGCCACTGTCTAAGAAAAAATATGCTCAAGGCCAATTGAAAATGGTGAATCACGTTCTACCAAAAAAAACTATATGATAAATCACATTATTGTAAGACTTTCTTTGCCTATACTAGATGCTAATTCAACTTTATACAAAAGAAATAATTGATTTGAATTTTGTGCATACCAAATTGAATCAAAGGAAATATAATCTTCTCTATATTTTGTGACACAACCAACACTAACATATTTCTCCTAATTGATTTATTCTTTTTCTATGTTTTCATATATAAAATTATTCTTGATCTTTAAAAAAATATGTTTTTGAATTTTTATTGTGCTTATGTATAATAGATAGAAAGTAACACTGGCAGAACATATGTTCATTGAAGGAAAGTTGTGCGATATAATAGTGTTTAAGAGAGGAAAAAATTACATGGAGGTTATATGTTGATGCACCAATCTCCTTTTGACAATTTTAGTGCTAAACATAGGATTTTCACTTCTGGTGATGTCACGCCCCAAGCTACCCCCGAGACGCGGACACGAAATCTAGTACCACAAGTAATTCCAAGCTAACCCTGCTGGCATGATCATGAGCATACTGAAGATAATAAACTGTTGCGAAAGCTAAATCATACTTAAAATTAAAAGATGGGGAATACCCATATTCAATAACTAAGATATTTGTAAACAAGGACTTTAATACAAAAGAAATATTAACTCAATACTAAGCTGAATCTAACTATGTCTTAATGCTAAACTCTAAACCCTAAACCCTGAGCCCTAAATCTTAAACCTTAAACCCTAAACCCTAACCTACATCACGAGAACCTAAACCATGAGAAGATGTAGCGCATGTATGCGTCAGTACTTGAAAGGTACTGAGCATGTAAAATAGAGTAAAGCTAAAATAAAACATAACTGAACAAGTACAAAAACAAGTATAATAATCTGAACTTGATGTGCTAATTTCTGAGCTAACTGGATGCAATGACCAAATGCTGAAACTGAATATACTAATAAATTGTCAATGAAGAGAGTCTTACTGAACTGTGAGGTCTACTAATAACCGATAATAAAACCAAATGAGCTAAATGTGGAGTCCGATGTATACGCCCTATCGTGAGGACTCAATATACCCTTCCAAAGGTATAAAGGCATGTTAGCGTGATCATTTAACTTATTGCCCACAGAGGAGAATTACAACCCACTCGGCTAGTAGTTCTAGGATTATTGGGTACGCTAAACCCTAGTCCAACTCGGTATTATGCTACTCTCAATGAATTCTATAAATTAACTAATTATAATTGATGTTTTGTAAATACTGGATATCTTGAAACTCAACATAGAAACTGAAAATGCAACAATTAATATGGTAATTATGCATTTTCAACTGAGGCATGTATATCTGAAGTTCTTAAACATATGACCGAGCATGTGTAATTTAAGAACTAAATAAATACAAAGCTAGGGTTCTGAAATTCATTCGATAATCTGAGTAATAACATGATAATATGATTTGGAACATATATTTAATAAATTCATGAAATTATATCACACTTCTAGAAACCCTAGGTTTAATCATGATAAGAGAATCAAGAACTGACTGAAACTAAGGACCCAATGGGTGAAAGGAACCCACTAGTGAAATCGCACATACCTGGTGATGGAATCCAAGGAAAAATACTTAAGTTTCGGGGTTAGAACTACAACAGCTTGTGGCTTTCTTGAACTAGGGTTCTTGAGCTTTCATCTTCTCTCTTGCTTCTATGTTTCTATATTTTGATTTAATGATTTGACTTGGATATGTTTTAATTATGATTCTAGGCTTAAACTGACTAAAATCTGATCATTTAGGGTAAAAACGACATAACTTACGGTTTAAACAGAGTGGGAAAGGTCAAAAAGACCCCTGGGAAGGTTGCTATCGGGCCTCACGACGTCCAAGACTGACGATCCGTCGTGTGCCCAACGTCCCATCGTCGGGTCCGTCGTGGGGGCCTGTTTGGCAGGCCTTTACTAAAATGGGCATAACTTTTTACTTGGAGGTCTGATATTAGAAAGGTTGGTGTTTATGGAAAGATAATTCAATTATCTATCTGTGAATAGGTTATGGGAGACCTAAATTATTTTGTGCTAAGAGTTATGATCATTTTAAGTTGACCCAACTGCATTTCCCCTTAACTGGCTGCAAATTTTCCACCTACGGACCGTAGGTCCACTTTAGAACCATGCTGGTCATCCATATCTCTTGTCAGAGAGTAGTTGAAGGGAGTATTGATCAATGGTCACGGACTACGGACCGTCATTTGACCTACGGATCGTATGTTTGTCCATCGTCCAAGACATAATAAATTTTTCTAGGATGAAATTTTTTGGAGTTTTCGATCCCATCGACGGTTATGCAGGACGAACCGTGGTTCAGGCTACATTCTGTCGATGCCATCGTTCGTAGATCCTGCAAATTTTTCTGAAAAACTATTTTTTGGTTTGTTGGTCCTCGAATGAAGACTAAACTAGCTGAAATTGAGGGAGAGAGATGCAAACCCCACTACTAGACACTAAAAACTGACTGAATTGAGTTCTGAGTACATACAATTATGCTAAAAATGAAAGTACAAACTGAGGGAACATGATTCTAAAACTGAATTTACGCATGAATGATTGTAAAACTGAAGAGAAACTATTATCTCAAGATGGAGTGGAATCGGAAGGAAAAGGTAAGGATACTTTGTTTTCGTGGCTGCTTCTACTTCCCAAGTAGCTCCCTCTACTGACTGTCTCCTCCACAAAACCTTCACTGAAGCGACTTCTTTGTTTCTCAACTCTCTAACCTGACGGTCAAGAATCTCAACTTCTACATCCTCATAAGAAAGACTATCTTTTACCGCCACACTCTCTAATGGCACTATAGATGCTGGGTCACCTATGCACTTCTTCAAGAGTGAGATATGGAAGACCGGATACACTGCTGCTAATTTTTCTGCAAACTCTAAATCATATTCCACCTTTCCAATCCTTTTCAAGATCTTTTTATGTCCTACATATCTAGGACTAGGCTTCCCTTTTTTTCAAAATCTCATCACCCCTTTCATAGGAGAGACTTTCAAAAAAACGTAATCATCAACTTGGAACTGTAGTTCCCTTCGCCTTACATCTGCAAATAATTTTTGACGACTTTGGGTTGTTTTAGGTCTATCTCTAATGAGTTGCACTTTCTCCATAGCATAAAGAAATGAATCTGGCCTTATCAAAGATGTTTTACCTACTTCAAACCAACCACCAGGAGAGCTACATCTACGCCTATATGAAGCCTCATAAAGGGCCACCTGAATGCTAGAATTGTAGCTATTATTGTAGCCAAACTCAATAAGAGGAAGGTGATCACCCCAACTACCTTTGAAACCGATAACACAAGCTCTTAACATATCCTCTAAGGTATGAATGGTACGCCTTGCTTGCCCATCCATTTGTGGATTAAATGTTGTACCAAGGTTAACTTGAGTACCAAGACCTTGTTGAAATGGTTTCCAGAAATGAGAGGTAAACTGAGGACCTGTATCTGAGATGATAGACAAAGGAACCCCATGGAACCTCACAATTTCAGTAAGGTAAATCTTGGCATAGTCTTCTACTGAATATGTAGTTTTGACCGCCAAAAAGCGAGAATACTTAGTCATCGTATCAACTATCACCCAAATTGAGTCATGCTGTCTGTGAGTACGAGGTAACCCTGTGATGAAATCCATATTGATCACATCCCATTTCAAAGTAGGAATATCGATCTCTTGAGTCATACCTCCTGGTTTCTGATGTTCTACCTTGACTTGCTGGCAGCTGGGGCACTTACTCACAAAGTCTGCTATATCCCTCTTCATGCCATTCCACCAATAAACTTCCCGTAGATCGCGGTACATCTTAGTGGCACCTTGATGAATAGAATACCTGGAGTTATGAGCTTCTTTAAGAATATGCTACCTCAACTCTCCCACATCAGGAACACACAATCTACCTTGGTAGTGAAGTACACCATCTCCCCTTTGGGAGAAAACATCCACTCACTAATTGTTGACTGCACCCTTTCGTTCAAGCAAGATCGGATCACTCTCTTGTTTTTCCTTAACCTCCACTACCAAAGAAGTTTTCTCCATTATGAACTATTACACCGTTGTATGATATGCTGATAAGATGAACTCCCTAGCGAGCAAGCCTGTGAACATCCTTCACTAGCTCCTTTCTTTTTTCCTCAACATGGGCTACACTACCAATAGATAATATACTAAGAGAATCGGCCACTACATTCGCCTTTCCAGGATGATAATGCACATTCAATCATAATCCTTAAGGAACTTCAGCCATCTCCTCTGGCGAAGATTCAACTTTTTCTGGGTGAACACATAGTGAAGGCTCTTATGATCGGTGAACACATATACATGAACACCATAGAAGTAGTGTCTCCATATCTTGAGTGCAAACACCACTACTGCAAGATCAAGGTCATGAGTTGGATAGTTCTTATCATGCACCTTAAGCTTTCTAGAGGCATAAGATATAACCTTATCTCTTTGCATCAACACACAAAAAAGGCCAACTCTGAATGCATCGCAATAGATAACATAACCATATGAAACCTCTGGTAGAGTCAAGACAAGAGCTGTAGTCAATCTAGTTTTCAATTCTATGAAGCTTTTCTCGCAATCATCTGATCATAGGAACTTGACCATCTTCTGAGTCAACCTAGTCAGTGGTGAGGCTATAGATGAAAATCCATGCTCAAACCTTCTGTAATAACCTGCTAGACCTAAGAAACTTCTGATATCTGTAGCAGAGGTAGGTCTAGGACATTGTTTCACTGCTTCTACCTTTTGTGATTCTACGCGGATCCCTTCGCTCAATATAATGTGACTAAGGAAAGCAACGGATTGCAATCAAAACCTACATTTATTAAACTTAGCGAATAAATGGCGATCTTTGAGAGTCTGCAGAACAACTCCCCTATGACTTTCATGTTTTTTCTTCACTCCAAGAGTAAATGAAGATATCATCAATTAAGACGATAATGAACAAGTCTAAGTACTGTTTGAACAATCTGTTCATCAAATCCATGAAAGATGCAGGAGCATTGGCTAGTACAAAATACATAACTACACATCATAATGAACATACCGAGTTCAAGGCTGTTTTTGGAATGGTCACTATCTCTTACTCAAGCTATTATAACCCGATCTTAGGTTTATCTTTGAGAAATGACTAGCATCCCCAAGTTGGTCAAATAAGTCATCAATCCTAGGGATGGGATAATTATTCTTTATTGTGACCTTGTCCAATTATTTATAGTCAATGAACATTCTTAAAGAACTATCATTCCTCTTTACGAACAATACTAGTGCACCCCGTGGTGAAATACTAGGTTTGATGAAACCCTTATCAAGAAGATCTTTAAACTGGTCATTCAATTCCTTGAGCTCTTCTGGAGCCATTCTTTAAGGAGGAATATAAATAGGCTGGGTATCTTGAAGAAGTTCGATTCCAAAGTCAATTTCCCTTTCAGAAGGGACTCTGGAAAGATCATCTAGAAATACTTCTGGAAATTCACAGACTACTGGAACATACTCTAGAGATGAGGTTTCAAGGCTAGAATGCTTAACCCGAACTAGATGATACAGATATACCTTAGATATCATCTTTCTGACCTTAAGGTAAGAAATAAATCGATCCATAGGTAATTTCTACGATCCTAGTTCTACGATCGACTGAGGCATAACATGAGTGTAACCAATCTAAGCCTAGAATGACATTGAAGTCTACCATTTCTAAATCTACTAGATCTGCTGAGATGACTTTCTGAGATACTATGACAGGGTAATTTCTATATACCCGTCTAGTTGTAACTGGGTCGCTGACTGGAGTAGAGACCGACAAAGGTTCTGAGAGAGTTTTTTGGACTAACACGGAATTGAACTAATATACTGAGTTACAAAATACAAAGTCATGTCCGTTGTCTTTTCCTACTGGGGTGAAACCTCTGTGACTCCCATCTTTGATTTTGTAGGATGCAAATCTTCACCTAATCCTTCAGCTACCAGTTACTGACATCACATACACCAAATATTTTCTTAACTTATCAATGAACTTATGGTGGGTCCTTAACCACTTGCGATCCTAAAACGTAGGAGGCGGATTCACCTAACAAATCACAAACTCTGGCTGACCACTAACGTTCATTTCTATAAGTAGGAAATAGAACCTGCTGAATTGTTCTGGTTTGGTCAATACTCTTAGTCAAAAGCTGAATTGGCTTTCTGAATTTTCAGCATTTGAACTTCCTTACTAGTACCGAGAGGAACTGTGTTAGCAACTTGAATTACTCATTCCCATGCCTAAGCTCTACAGAAGGCCTGTTTTAAGCGGCTCAACTCAAGTTAGAATTGAATTAGATCATACCTTACCACGATAGAGTAACAGAAGGTGAAGTTTTTTTCCTAACGCCTTCATAATCTCCCTCATCTTAGATGTGGTGCACTTCACACCTATGAAAAGGACTCTACTTATTGCGGATTTTTAAGACATCATGGCTCTGAGAACCAAGTGCTCTGTAACAATGTTTGTTACTCGTTGTGGCCCGAGGGGAACCCCTGAGACCGGACACGAACCTAGTTACACAAGTGATCCCAGAGGAACTGTGCTGGCATCATCAATGAGCATCTAAATATAATATGTGTTGCGGAAGCTAATCATATTAAAATGAAAAATGGGGAATACCCATATTCTATACTGAGAATTTTGAAAACAATGAGTTTTAATAATAAAAGAAATCTTACTGAATACTAAGTTTGACTCTACTAATCTGCAATACCTCTCACACTAAGACTATAAAATACTGCGACACCCCACTAAATCTAGGGCAAAAACTAAAACTAAATGAATAAAGACTAAAATGAAACTCATGCTGTTGTCCTTGGATAATGAGGGGACTCACCACTGAATCGTCTTAACTGGAGATTGGCAAACTATCAATGCGCGATCTGGATTCCTGAGAAACCTTAACCACCTCATGAGAAATGTAGCGCACCTATGCGTCAGCACTTGACAGTTACTGATGAGGCATGTAGCGCTAGAGTAAAGTGTTGTAAATAACACCTAACTAAGAACCCAAAACAAATAATAATCTGAATGTGATGTCTGTTTCTGAGCTAACTATCCGATGGGCAATGACCAATTTATAAATGCTTAAACTGAATGCTGCAATAATTTGCTAAATGGTCTCCAGAGATTCTGACTGAACTATGGGAGCTATTGATAAAACCATAATAAACCACATGAGATAATGTGGAGTCTAATTATACGCCCAATTGAGAGGAACCCCAAAACTCTAAATACCCTGCCAACGGAATTAAGGCATGCTGACGTGATCACTAAAACTGATTGCCCACAGGGGACTTACAACTTACTAGGCTCGTATTTTGGTACTATTGGTATGCTAAACTCTCGTCCGAACTCGGTATTATGCTACTTCCCATGAATTCTTAAAATTAACTATTATATCTGAATTTTTGTAAATACTGGATACTCAAGAATGTACATGCAAATGGAGAATGCAAATTAATTTCTGGTATTTATGGCATTTATAACTGAGGCATCATATTGAAGTGTCTAAAATATAGGAACTAGCATTTTTAATTCGAGAACTAAATAAAATACAAAGCTAGGGTTTCTGAAATTCATGGCAATAATCTGAGTAATAACATGTAATATTTATTTGGAACATATATTTTTAAGAATTCATGAAGTTATTCAAAGTTCTAGAACCCTAGGTTTAATAATGATAAAGTCAAGAACTGACTAAAACTAAGGACCCATGGTGAAAAACCCATAGCAAATCCCCAAATGTGGTGTGAATCACGAAAAATACTTGGGTCTCGTGGCTAGAACTGCTAGAGCTTGTGGCATTCTTGAACTAGGGTTCTTGAGCTTTCTTCCTCCTCTCGGCTTCTACTTTCTAAGTTTTGACTTTCCCTTCTCCGCTCTTGCTTCTCTTTTCTAAGTTTTTGATTTAAATATTTGACTGTATATGTGTTAATTATGTTTCTAGTGAAACTGAGCAATCTGATCATTTGGTTGCAAAACGACGTAACGTAGGGTTTAAAAAAACGTTTGAAAAGGTCAAAAAGACCCAGGGGAAGTTTGTTGTCGGGCCTCACCCAAAAACGGCCAGCACTAACGGTCCGTCGTTCACCCGACGCCCTGTCGTTGTGGATCCCGTCTGAGGGCCTAGTTCGACAGGAAGTGGCGTCTGAGAGAGAAGGGCATGGTTAGGAGGTAGGGGGGCCTGGGGGGGGGGGGGGGGATGGGGGGGCGTGATGGAGAAGGGGGGAAGAAGATGCGGGGGAGGGGGGAGGTGAGGGAATGGTTTTGGATGCGGAGGGGGAAGGGGGGATGTGGGTTGGGGTGAATCGGATAGAAGGTGGGATCGGGGGTGGATTAAGGGCGGGTGGGGGTGGGCGGGTAGTGTAGATAGAGTAAGGAGCTGCCTCGGAGGGGGGGAGGGGGGTTGGGAGGGGTGATAAGGAGTAGGGGTGGTTGGTAATGGGTTGGGAGTGTGTATGTTAGTGGGGGGGCGTTTGGTATTAGTGGGAGAGGGTGTGGGAGGGAGTGGTTTTGGGTATGGATGGGGTTAGGGGGGTTGTAGATATCAATGATGGGGGGATTTTTGGATGTGTGGTGTAGAGTGTGAGGGGTAAGTAGGAGTCGAGTAGGGGGAGGGGTGTGAAATGGTGGGTGGGGGGGGGCGGATCAGGTGAGGGGGTGTGGGGTGGGTGGGTGGTGGTTGTGGAGGTGGTGTGTGTGGGGAGGGGTCGGGGTAGGAGGAGGGTAGCCTTTCCGTGCCCCGTGCTGTTTGATGCGGCTTAGGCTCTTTTTACTCGAGGTATGAGTTTAGCAATTTTGGTGGCTAAATGAAAGATAAGTCATTATCTATCTGTTGGTTTTGTCGTGGGGGAGACCTAATTTATTTTGTGCTAACATCGTTTTAATGATCATTTTAAAGTTGACCCAACTGCATTTCTCCTTAACTACTGTAAATTTTCACTACGGGGAAAAAAAACCGGAGGTCACCTACTAACCATGTTGGGTCCAGCCATATCTCTTGTAGAGAGTGTTGAAAGGGAGAATTATTTTTGAGCGTCACGGCTACGGACCGTCGTTTGACCTACGAACCGTAAGTCCGTCTATCGTCCAAACACGTTTAATCAATTTTGCTGTTTGAAACTTTGGATTTCTGATCCCATCCACGCTTGTGCAGGACGGACGTGGGGATTCCTACTACGTCCCGTTGATGCCACTGTTGGTACACCTGCATGCAAATTTTTCTGAAAACTAATTTTTGGTATGTTTGTACGGGGTGTTACAGGTAACTCTAAATTCCTGAATATCTACCAAACCTTCCACGCCCTACCCTTATGTCGTTGGATCTCTAGGCTAATTAACAAATATCACATATAAAAATCAGTTTTTTAGGAAAGTACATAACAAAATTCCCATCGTAAGAACAAGATTGAATCAACACATGCATTTAACACAAACACATATTTGAAGGCCATAGAAGAAAATGAACCTTAAATTGACGACATATAATCCTGTTTGTTAAGCACCTTCAGGGTAGTTAGGTTAACAGTCACATACACTTTTGGAGTTGTTGGCCAAAACGAAAATCCTAAATGTAGTACCAAATTTTTCCTTAAAGGATTGGTGCAGTTACACATAAATTGTCAAGTATCGTATCCTCAGTCAAATGCACTAATATTGCATAACTCTTCTTCACTGAACATATAATATTTCTGACATTACTTTCTCTTTGTTTATTTGCAAACACAGACATCAGCCCAAATATTTTTAAATAAAGATCAAATCTTTTTTTCATAACGGGAACAATAAAAAAAGTAAAAGGGATTGATGACTAAGTGGGGAGGTTGTTGTATGATTAATAGAAGATGTTATATTGTTTTCCGTTTCAATTTACTATGTGACAGATCATAGTTTTAACAAGAGCAAAATATTTATTGGTGCAATTTTAAAGATTAACTTTCTAATATTTTAATGTAAACTTAGAGTTAAAAAAATTACCAAATACTACTATAAATTTTACAATTTAAATATTTTTAAACAAAGTCTGATCAAAGAAGTATCATTTATGTAATCAAACCTCAATAACTATTTTGAACATTGCTTGTATTTTCCAATTTTTCCCTTTATTATATTGCATTGATGGAATTTGTGGTAATGGGGAGGCGTGGTTGTTTCTAAGGTGTACAGTTGAGATTTTTAGCTTTTTCATTTGACTTGAACCAATAATTTTTAAAGTTAATTATGACCTTGATCAACATCTATTACTGTTGAGCTTCTTTTGTACCATAATTTTGTCTGTGTCACAACTCTGAAATGCGATTTTTATGTATGTAGGACCTTGATTTGAGACATGAGGGGTTTTGATGTATTTTGAGTAGTTGATTGGAAATTTGGAAAGTTAGAAGTTGAAAGAATTGATTTTGATCTATTTGCAAAAGACCGCCGCTGCAGTGGGGAGCTGCGAGATAGAATTTGAATTTCAATTGTTTGATCTGTTTTATTGCTACTTTAGTGAGAGCTATATCCTAAAAAAACCTTTCCAGGTTATATTTTGAGAGAAAAGAGCTCAAGTGAGGTGAGAGGAAAGACTTTCCATGGAAAACAACTACATTTCTCCCTTCAAATTCATCTTCAATAATATACTTCGCGATAAAAGTGAGACTGCATGGGCACTTGGGAATAAACATTGCATTCAGGTATGCTTGATTTATCTTTATGGATGTATATACTTGGTTAGTGCCATATATTTACATCATATATTTGATGGAGATAACTGATTAAGCATAAGGGCAGGATGTTCTGGTGGTTTAGCTTTAGAATTTTGTATTTCTCATAGAGTGAATATGTGTGTAATGCATGTGATAATATATATAAATAAATTTCAGAATAACTATAACTGATATTTGATTTGGAATTATGATTAGTGTCGGTAATGTGCACTTGTAATTTATTATGTGCTTACAATTTTGTTTTGAGATATATCTGAATAGTACTAAACATATTAGGATATGCTGAATTGATGAGAGTGGCATGCCCGGAGCCTACACCCTGGACGTGGACGACACCCAATGACCATTGCTTGTCTTGAGCGAACCCTTGGCCTGTGTTACTTAACTCAACGGAAGATTAACTTAACTCAATCATTAAATAAGAACATTCTTATACTTAATACATAATTGTCTGGCCAAAATGACACTTAATATTCTCATAGAAAAGCATCTGAAATTTAAAGAAGAGACTCAACTTACCATCTAAATGTTTATAAGGACTCTAAACATACTATGATTAATGTTGGGATAGACCACACAACATTCTGAAAATTAAATATTGGAAAGCATAAAAAGTATCTTCCGGAATTCAAGGAGGCTCACCACTGACTATGAATGCTCAAACTGGATCAACGATGCGCTGGAAGCTGATCCTGGTTACCTGTGTCTGCATCATAAAACAGCACAGGCCAACTGACATCAGTATATTGATTGTACGAGTATGCGAGTTTGAACTAAACAACTACTTAAGCTTCATGGGAATAATATGAACTTACCTTTCCTCTAATCAACTCAACAAATACTCTACTCAATGTGTGTGTGTGTGTGTGTGTGTGTGTGTATATAGCAATTTAAAACAGATGTTATACACATGATGTTTGCAAAACAGCAAGGCAACTTTGTTCATAAACGAAAATTCAATAAGCAACCTCAACTTTACTTATATATGAAAGTGATATAGTTTTGTGGGAGTTTTTCTCGACAACCACCATTTTGAGCCTAAGTGGTGATAAAATGTCTTACAGAGCAGCAATAACTATCCTATATTTTGTCGTCGCATAGAACATCCACAATATAGTGTGTCCACTGGCTAAAGTCACGTGATCATCTAAAAATATGATCTGTTAATACCCATGATGACTACATGGTTTACATGGATACCTGAGTTAATATGAACTCTCATCCACACGTCGATGCTCAATACTTCTCCCAAAATATACTTTAGCTCATGCTTTTAAAATAACCTCTTTCCTGTGGGTTGAGATAATTCGCTCAACCCTTTTTTAGCTTTTAAAATCTATCTTGGAACAATGCTCCCTTTTCTTGTTCAAATTCGTTTGGGAAAATATTAGTTTCCTCTCAACTTAAATGTAAAAACATTTATAAACTTCCTAGAAAATACTTAGTTCAATTATACCTTTTGAGAAATGAACTAGACTCTCTTGCCTATTTGCTTAACTTGAAAACTTTTGAGCTTAATCAACTCTTTAGGGAATACTTAGTTCCCTTATACATCTTTGAAGGAAATAAATTAAACTTTACTCTTTATTTAATTCAAAACTTCTGACTTGCAACGAAGTTAATACATTTAGACAAGATCGTGAAAAGTGAGAAACATTACTTAGCGTACTCTTAGTTTAACCTTACTCTAACTCCTTGACTTTGATCTTAAATTTCCTTTAAATGGGTTCAAGGACTCCCCAGTCAATTGAGTGCTTTGATGATGGCCCTCGGTATTTAGAAATCTTTGAGTAATTAACTTATGGAAAGATAGATAATTAATGTACTTGGAAGGGACTTAGGACTTCTTAAAAGGGTAAATTGCAAATCAGAAGAAAAAAAAAAGAAAAACATCGGGTAAGGCGTACTAATGGCGCCCCCCGCTAGCCTTAGTTGGCTGAGGCCTGATTCTAGCGCACTCATGGAGGGCCACACTAGGCCTTGATTAACTGAGGTCAATTTCTGGCGCACTGTAGACGCGCCGCGCCAGCCCCTTCCCAAGTTCATCTGACGAATTTTTCAACTCGTTTTTCATCTCATAACTATCCAAACCTTCCTATTTCTTTCACCAGATGACTGGGACTATTTGTACTATCAATAACTATTGAATTTAACTCAAAATAACTAAGAGAAATAAGAATCTAACCAACAATAACAGCCACAATCAAATCAACAAGAAACCAAATGGGTGTGTGTGTGAATTAGCCGAAAACGAATGATCCCACATACTTGAATACGATTACTCCTGGCGAATTCTACAAGAATCTCTTGGTGTTCTTGGCAAAATCCTGCTCTTTCTCCCCTCGTTTTATTCTCTTCTATTTTTTTCTTTTTTCCCAAACCAACGAGGCGGGGGACATAAAAAAGCTTTGCTAATCTGAACTAAAACTTAGTTTTACCCCATAGACCCTTAAAACGAATAGTATGCATTAGTAGGTTTGACAAGACTACATACCGTACTAAAATCTGGATTGGACTTTCCTTAGTCCAACAACTCAACTTCCTAAAGGTATATCTCCCTCATACAATATCAAAAATGAGCAAATTTGGCGCCGTTGGAAATATTTTCCACAGGATTCCTATCTATTAAAAGAACTGCCCCTAAATTCTCTTAATCTAGAAGTTATGAACATTTGAGAATGACCAAAACTGACTTTTTAAAATTGGGAAATTTTCTAGATTTTTCCTATTCTTTCCAAAAATAAGTATTCTTGGTTTCTTCGTTTAATCCTACCTATTTCGGATTACGGGATGTTACAGAGAGCATCATTAAAGATTATGATGATAAGTGGATCGATCTGATGTGAGTTAAAAAAAAAAGGGGGATGAACAGTTATGTGTAGGAAATTAAATACACATCAATACGGACAATGGATAGGATACCACGTTAATAAGTAACATAAAATGAAGGGTCTTTTGGAGCTAATTCACTAGATGGGTTAAGATTAAAAATCATTTAGGACGTGTTTTTAAAGGGTAAGCACATGATCAAATCACCAACATATAAATATAAACACACAAACATTAAATAATGGCACAAAACATAAAAACTATATTGATGAATATATTCTATTTAAAGTTAAAAACCCATCACCTACTCTAGCATCAAATTTTCCTAAATAGGATGGGTGTGTTTTAGACCCATATAATCTTAAACTAATCATCTCCTCTATTAACCATTACTTGATCCACAAAATTCTTCTTTGTTAAACATATCAAACTATGACTTACTTCTATGGTATAGCAAGCAAAACAAAGCCCCTATAAACTTTTGAATTATTTTTGTGATTGTACAATGAGAGAAAGAATTGTGGATGAAGTATGTTTAGTGAAGAAGAGGTTGAATGATCGAAGTGTGTTAGAGATGAATGAATGCTTGGTGGAGGTTTAAGTAAATCTCGTTTTGGCAATCTAAATGCTAAACTTAGGTTTTATTTCGTCTGGTGAACTCAAAATTATGTGATGAATGTTACCCAACACATTCAAAATTAAATTACCTTGTTTAGGAGAAAACAATACTATATATCCTATCAGGTTGAGTAAGCATGTAAAAAATAGATAATTCATATTTTTGTTGAGAAGTACAAAACTGAAATTCCAGTATAAGCACACAATCGAATCAACAACATAAATTTAACACAAACATATAAATGAAAGGCACAAAAAATGAAATAATCTAAATTGACGAGTATACTATATTTATGTTTAAAACCATCACGATGATCAAGTAAACATTCAAATATGATTTTGAGTTTACAAAAAATAAAAACCCTACGTTGAGCATCAAATTGTCCTAAAGAAGATTTGTGTAGCCGCATATAATATGCACATAATTATACCCTCTATTAAACATACTTGTATCGTATCTCTTATTCATCAAACATATAGAATATGACATTACTTTTTTAATTATTCGCAAACACAACAAAGCCCTAGATACTTTTTTGAATTTTTTTGGTGCTTGCTCTGCTATAGTGTGAAGGTAATGTTGTGGAGTATGTTGAGTGACAGAAGAGTGCCTGATCTACGTGTGTTAAGAAGAAGATTGATTGCTGGAGGTTCATGTACCAATCTGCGTTTTGGCAATCAGATTCAATGCTAATATTAGGGTTATTACTTATTAGTGAACTCAAAAGTATGTTGAATGTGTACCCAACACATTCAACATTACATTTACCTTGTTTAGGGAGAAAACAATCCTATATATTCTATGGTCGAGTAAGAATGTCAAAAATAGATAAATCATATTTTTTTTGAGAAGTACAAAAATGAAATTCCAGTATAAGCACACAATCGAATCAACAACATAAATTTAAAACAAACATATAAATTAAAGGCACAAAAAATGAAATAATTTGAATTTACGAGTATACTATATTTATGTTTAAAACCTTCACGATAATCAAATAAATATTCAAATATGATTTTGAGTTTACACAAATAAAAAACTTACGGTGAGCATCAAATTTCCCTAAGACGATTTGGTTAAGCCCCATCTATAGGCAAATAATCATATCCTATTCAAACTATTGTATCGATCGCTTATTCACAAACATTCAAATATGGACATTACTTTTTCAGTTATTCGCAAACACAACAAGCCTATATAACTTTTTGAATTTTTTTGTGCTTGCAATAGTGAACGTAAGTGTGGCTGAGGATGGTGAGTGAAGAAGAAGAGTTGCCGGATCTAGTGTGTTTAAGAGACGACTATGATTCTTGAGGTTTCAATGTTACCACATCTCGTTTTTGGGCAATCTCAATGCTAATCTTGGGTTTCATTTTGGTAGAACTCACAAAATTTATGTGAAGTTTACCCAACACATTCAACCTTTACCGTTCCCGTTGTAGGGACAAATACTATCCTCCATTATCCATGGTGAGTAAGCCTGTCAAAAATTGATTAAATCATATTTTCTTTTGAGAAGTACAAAAATGAAATTCCACTATGAGCACACAATCTAAGCACACAATCAAATCAACAACATAAATTTAACTCAAACCTATAAATGAAAGGCAAAAAAAATGAAATAATTTAAATTTACGAGTATACTATATTTATGTTTAAAACCTTCACGATAATCAGTCAAACATTCACATAAGATTTTGAGTTCACCAAAAGAAAAAACCCTACGTTTAGCATCAAATTTGACGAAACAGGATTGGTGTAGCCCCATATAACATGCACATAATCATCTCCTCTATTCAACATACGTGTATCATAGCTCTTCTTCGTTAAACATATCAAACATTAAATTTAGTTGTTATTCACAAACAGAAAAAAGCCTCAGATACTTTTTTGAATATTTTTGTGTTTGCATGTAACAGAGAGAAAGTAATAGTGAGTGAAGCTATGTTTGATGAAGAAGAGCTGTCTGATATAAGTGTGTTTAAGAGATGATACGATTGCTGGGAGGTTATATGTATACCAATCTTGTTTTGTCAATTTTAATGTCAAACTGAGGCTTTTTCCTTCTGGGAACTCAAAAGTTTCTGTGAATATTTACCCAAAATCTTCAACGATACATTTACCTTGTTTAGGGAGAAAATTGTCCTATATATCCTATGGTTGGGTAAGCATGTCAAAAATAGATCAAATCATCTTTTTTGAAAGGTAAACACAATTGAATAAGCAACCTAAATTTAGCACAAACATATAAATGAAGGCACAAAAGATGAAATAATTTGAATTGATGAATATACTCTATTATGTTTAAAACCTTCACGATAATCAGGTAAACATTAACATATGATTTTAAGTTCACCAAAATTAAAAACCCTACATTGAGCATCAAAATTTCCTAAAGTGGATTGGTGTATCCCCATATAACCTGCATGTAATCATCTCCTCTATTCAACATACTTGTGTAGCGTAGCTTTTCTTTGTTAAACCTATTCATTGTTGACATTACTTTTCCTGTTATTCACAAACACAATGAAGCCCTAAATACTTTTTTGAATATCTCGTGCTTGCAAATAACAGAGAGAAAGTAATAGTGACTGAAGATATGTTTGATGAAGAAGAGTTGCCATATATAAGTGTCTTTAAGATATGAGATGATTGCTTAGAGGTTATATGCATACCAATCTCGCTTTTTCAATTTTAATGCTAAACGTAGGGTTTTTACTTCTGGTGAACTCAAAAGTTTATGTGAATATTTACCCAATATATTCAACATTACACTAAACTTGTATAGGTAGAAAAACTAATCTTGACATATCCTATGATTGAGTAAGCATGTCAAAAATAAATGAAATCTTATTTTCTTTTGAAAATTACAAAACTAAAACTCCATATATGCACACAATCGAATAAACAACATAAATATAACACAAACATGAAGGCACAAAAAATAAAATAATTTAAATTGACGAATATACTCTGTTTTTGTTTAAAACCTTCACGATAATCAGGTAAATTTTCACATATGATTTTGAGTCCACCAAAAGTAAAAACCTAACATTGAGCATCAAATTTTCCTAAAGTGGATTGGTTGACCCCCATGTTACCAACACTTAATTATTTCCTCTATTCAATATACTTGTATCATGTAGCTCTTCTCTGTTAAACATATCAATGGTTGACTTTTCCTATTATTCGCAAACAAAACAAAGTCCTAGATACTTTTTCAATATTTTTTTGTTCTTGCAAATAATAGAGAGAAAGTAATGGTGACAAAAGATATGATTGATGAAAGAAGAGTTTCCTAATGCAAGTGTGTTTAAGAGATGAGATATATGCTTGGAGGTTATATGTAGAATCTCGTTTTGTCGATTTTTGTGCTAAAATTAGAGTTTTTACTTCTGGGAACTTAAAATTTTTTGTTAATATTTACCCAACATATTCAACATTACACTTACCTTGTTTAGGTAGAAAAACTATTCCTGATATATCTTATCCTTGAATAAACATGTCAAAAATAGATGAAATCTTATTTTCTTTTGTAAAGTACAAAAATGAAATTCCATTATAAGCACACAATCGAATAAACAACATAAATTTAACACAAACATATAAATGAAGGCACAAAATATGAAATAATTTAAATTGATGAATATACTCTATTTATGTTTAAAACCTTCACGATAATCAGGTAAAGGTTCACATATGATTTTGAGTTCATGGAATAAAAAAACCCTTAGTAGAGCACCAAATTTACCTAAAGAGGATTGGTTTAGCCCCATATATGATGCACATAATAATCTCCTCTATTTAAGAAACTTAAATCACGTAGCTCTTCTTCGTTAAACATATCAATCGTTGACTATATTGTTCTTGTTATTCACAAACACAACAAAGACCTAATTGCTTTTTTGAATATTTTTTGTGCTTGCAAATAATAGAGAGAATGTAATAGTGACTGAAGATATGTTTGATGAACAAAAGTTGCCTGATGTAAGTGTGTTTAAGAGATGAAATTATTGCTTGGAAGTTATATGTACCAAACTTGTTTTGTTAATTTTAATGCTAAACTTAGGGTTTTTAATTTTGATGTACTCAAAACTTTTTTGAGAATATTTACCCAACATTACACTTACCTTGTTTAGGTAGAAAAACTGTTCGTGATACATCCTATTTTTGAGTAGGAATTTCAAAAATAAATGAATCTTATTTTCTTTTTGAAAGTACTAAATTAAAATTCCATTGTAAGCATAGGATCGAATCAACAACATAAATTTAACAAAAACATATAATGTAGGCACAAAAAATGAAATAATTTATATTGACAAATATACTCTATTTATGTGAAAAACCTTCATTTGAAAACCCTAAGTACAACTCAAAATTTTCCTAAAGAGGATTCGTATAGCCCCATATTACCAAGTAACCATTTCCTCTATTCAACATACATGTATTACGTAACTCTTCTTCATAAAAAAATATCAACTATTGACTTTACTTTTTCTTTTATTCACGAAAACAACAAAGCCCCTTAAGTTTGAATTTTTTTGTGTTTGCAAATAAAAGAGAGAAAGTAATAGTGGTTGAAGAGATGTTTAATGAAGAAGATTTTCTGATGTAAGTGTGTTTAAAAGATGAGATGATTACTTTAAGGTTATTCGTACCAATCTCGTTTTGTCAATTTTGATATTAAACATACGATTTTATTTCTTGTGAACTCAAAATTTGTGTGAATATTTATCCATCATTACACTTACCTTATTTATGTAGAAAAACTATTCCTAAGAAATCTTATGCTTGAGTAAGCATGTCGACAATAAATGAGATATTATTTTCTTTTAGAACGTATAACAATATAATTTCATTGTAAGCACAAGATCGCATCTCCAACAATAAATTTAACACAAACATATAAATGAAGGCAGAAAAAATTAAAATAACTTATATTGGAGAATATACTTTATTAATGTTAAAACTCTTGGAATTAGTGCATCAATGTTTTGTCTTCCGAAATTGTCTCTTCGTTTTTCAAGAAGTCTCTTCAGAATTTTGTAGTACATGTATCTAGTAAATTGTAATACATGTATTTAGTTCTTTGTGCATAACTTTTTTTTTCTATTTTGAGTAGTATAAATAGTGATGTAGTTGATGATAATAATTTTCTCAAGTGGCCTTATGTTGCCTATAATAAACTTGAGCATTCTTTAAAGATACTATTTTCCTTCAATATTTCCTACTAATTGGTAGCAGTGCAGGTTTTCATTCTAAATCTGGGTTAGGTGAAGAAAAAAATATGGCAACTAAAACAAATGAAGGTGCTGATTCTTCAATTGTTCATATTCCTTTTTTTGACAGAATTGATTTTGAATACTGGAGGATAAGAATGAGAACACATTTTAAAGCTCAAGGTTTGTGGACTATTTTTGCAAATGGCTTTGAAGATACATATAAAGATGATGATCTTACAGCATTAGAGATGAAAATGAGAGTCTCAAGAGCATATTTTGCAAAAATTGTTACTTGTGAGATTGCAAAGGAATCTTGGGATTCTCTGGAAATAGAGGTGTATGGTGACAAAAAGGCACACAGTATAAATCTTTTAATTCTTAGAAGAGAGTTTCAAAATTTGAAGATGATAGAATCCAAAAAAATTGATAAATATTGCACAAGAGTCATGAATATTATTAATGAAATGAGAAATCATGGTGATACAATTTCTGACCAACAAGATGTGGAAAAAATTCTAAGTAGTGGCACACAAAAGTATGAGTACATTGTTGCTATCACTGAGGAGACGAAATATCTTTCGAAGATTTCCATCAAATAGCTAGTTGGATCATTTCATGCACATGAGAAGCGAAGATTTTTCGTGAAGATCAACCCAAAGAGACGACTTTTCAGTCTAAACAAATGAGAATTCTCAAAATTTCTCAAAAAATCAACAGAAGAAGAATTACAAGCCAAAAAAGAAGCAGGATCATGATGGTTTTCCAAGATTGTTGAAGAAAAATGTGAGAAAAACTCTAGTCTTTTTTGTAAAGTTTGCAAAAAGTCTAATCGTACTGCAGAAAAATGTTGTCACAAATGCTAGCCGTAATGTAACTTTTGTAAAATGTTTGGCCACATTGAAAAGTATTGTTGGCACAAGAAACGGGAGCAAGCAAATTTTAGGAAGAAAGGGAAGAAAACCTTTTCTTTGATTTTAAATCTGATGCTTCAACAAAAAGCAATGAATGGTATGTTGATAATGGTTGTAGTTATCACATGACTGGAGATGAAAAGGCTTTCTTCTCAATTAATAATAGCATCACTACTAAAGTGAGAGTGGAGAATGGACCTAGTCGATGATGCAAAAGATAATTGTACCATTTCAATCAACATGAAAGGAATCGATTTGCAAATTCATTATGCTCTTTATTTTCCTAACTTGGATGAAAATTTACTTATTGTTGGTCAACTCATGGAAAATGGTTATTCTCTTGTGTTTATAGATAACTGTTGTAGGATTTATGATAAAGATTATTTCTATACTTTCTCTCTTGAAGATATTGCAGGAATTGAGAGGATAAAAAGATAGAGAATATTGCTATCATATCTTCAAATCAAGAAGAGGATGAGAAAGATGAAAATGTCTCTCAAGGGGGAGAAAATCCCAGATTCAGATGATGAAGAACCGCCTCCAAGAGGAACAGAAATGTTAAGTATCATTTATCAAAGATGTAACTTTGTCGGTGTTGAGCCAGAATATTATGAAGAACTAATATAGCATGATGTTTGGAAGAAAGACATACAGAAAGTCGGATGATTGAAAAAAATAATGCTTAGGAGCTTGTGGCTATACCCAAAGAAAGAGATGTTGTAAGTCTAAAATGAATTTACAAAATCAAACTCACCCAGGAAGGAGATATTCATAAGCACAAAGCAAGGTTGGTGGCTTGAGGCTTCAAGCAAAAATGATGTATTGATTTTTATGTAACTTTCTCTCTAGTTGCTCGTCTTGAGACAATTAGAACTGTAATTGTTGTTGCTTCACAAAAGAAATGGAAGATATTTCAACTTGATGTTAAATCTGCATTTGTGAATGGAAAACTTGATGGAGAGATGTATGTAGAGAAATATCAAGGATTTTGTGTTCAAGGGGGAGAAGAGAAGGTATACATGCTAAAAAAATCTATTTGCGAGCAGAAGAAAGCTCCACGAGCAGGGTATAATGTAATTGATACATACTTTTTGAAAAATAATTTTCAGAGAAGTAAAAGTGAAGCTACTTTTTATGTTAAGAAAGAACATGACACCATTATTATTGTTTGTCTCTATGTGGATGATCTGCTTTTCACAAGAAATGATGTAAAGATGATGCAAAATTTCAAGCAAGATATGATGCAAGCATATGAAATCAGTAATCTTGGGATGCTAAATTATTTCTTGGGCATCAAAGTTCTCAAGTGACAGAAGGAATTTTCATTTCTCAAAAGAAGTATACTAAAAGTATTCTTCGAAAATTTAAAATGATGGATCGCAGGTCTGTGGCCATACCATTAGAAGCAAATGAGAAGTTTAGAAAGCATGGAGAAAAGAAAGATAATAGCTCCCTTTATAGGAGCTTTATTGGAAGTTTGCTATATCTTTGTTCAACAAGGCCAGATATTATGTTTGCTGCTAGTTTATTATCCAGATTCATGCAAGAACCAAGCCAAGTGCACTTTGGAGTTGAAAAGGATGTTCTACGCTACATGCAAGGAACAATGGATTATGGGATAATGTATAAATTTGGTGGAGATTTGAACTTAATTGGTTACTCTGATAGTGATTGGGATGGAAGTATAGATGACATGAAGAGTACATCTGGTTATGATTTCTTATTTCGATCAAGTATTTGTTCTTGGTTATCAAAAAATCAAAGTGTTGTTGCTCAATACACTGCAAAGTATAATATCTTTCAGTATCCAACGCTACTTCTCAAGCTATTGTGCCTAGGAGAATATTTGAAGACATTGGTGAAAAACAAAAAAGAGGGACTGTTCTGTATTATGATGACAAATCAGCAATTGAATTGCCAAGAATCCAGTCAGCCATGAATGACCAAAGCATATTTCAAGCAAATATCATTTTATCCGAGAAGCACAAGAAAAGGGTGAAATACAGTTGCATTATTCTCAGACAGGAGAACAACTTGATGACATCTTCACCAAAGCACTTCCTAGAGAAAAAAATTGCTATCTTTGAGAACGCATTGGAGTTATCAAGCAAATGCATTAAGGGGGAGTGTTTGAATTAATGCATCAACGTTTAGTCTTCCGAAATTGTCTTTTAGTTTTTAAAGAAGTCTCCTTAGAATTTCGTAGTACATTTATTTATTAAATTGTGATACACGTACTTAGTTATTTTTGCAAGACTTTTTGTTTTCTATTTTGAGTAGTATCAATAGTGATGCAGTTGATGATTGTAATCATCTCAAGTGGTCTTAAGTAGCCTATAATAATCTTGAACATTCTCTAAAAATACTATTTTCATTCCATATTTCCTACAGAAACCGTCACCTAAAAAACCTAAGTATTAGCAACAAATTTTCCTAAAAAGGATTGGTGTAGCCCAATGTAACCTACAAGTAACCATATCCTCTATTTGGCATACTTGTATTACTTAAATCTTCTTCGTTAAACATATCAACTATTGACTTTGCCTTTTCTATTATTCCCAAAAAACCATAGAGACCCATAAATATTTTGAATATTTTTTGTGCTCTGAAATAACAAAGAGAAAGTAATACTGGCTGAATATATGTTTAATGAAGACGAGTTTCCAATGTTAGTGTGTTTCAGAGGAGAGATGATTATTCAAGACAACTAAACTTCTAGACCTTTGATAAAACATCTCGAGTCTTGTAGCTTCCATGTTTTATGTGTTGGGGAGTGATGAGAATTAGTGATGGATTGAATTGTTCATATCGATAAATCCTATGATAAAAAAGGGGAATGCTAAATGAGTAACGATGTTAAATTGATGTGTATGATGCTGTGAATTGTTCAATTGGTGATATTGATGTATTATTAATAAAATATGATGATTTATTAATCATATTTAACATTAAGTAACTTTAATTAACTAAGAATAAGCTAAGAAACCAAGAATAATAATTTTTTGGGAATAAGTAGAAATATCTTAAAAATTTCAAGCTTTCAAAAGTGAGTTTTGGCAACTTCCATACAGCCATAACTTCCAGCTAAGGAGAAGTTTAGACGAGGTATTCATATAGTTTGAAAAACCTTGGGAAGATCTTTCCAATGCCTCCGAGTTTTTATAAACCCGATGTTGTATGAGGGATATATGTCTTTCGGAAATTGTGTTGTTGAGCCGAGGAAAATCAAATTCGGAATTTCATAAGGGCAAAGTTGTATTTTCACTATGGTATTTCTTAAATTCATTTTAATGGTTTTTTAGGGATAAAAACCAAGTCCCAATTCACTTTAATAAAAATTAAGAACGCTAAGGGCTTGGAAGAAAAGAGAAAAGAAGAGGAATATCAAGAATTGTCCAAAAACGCCAAGATTGTTGTGTTGATTTAATCAGGGGTGAACCCTACGGAGGTATGTGAGAGCATTCTCTGTTGGTTCCTTTCACCCACACCCAATTTGTTTCAATTTATCGAGTTAGAGCATATGTAATGTTGAATAATTGAGTTCTTGTGGAAAAATTGTGAAATTCTTGTTGGTAGAAATGTAGTTCATGTCTAGTAGTTTGATTCATGTTTTTGGACTATTTTTAGGTCTAATATATTGGGTATTGAGTATATTAATGATTCTAAGTGTTTGGGAAAATATCGATTGAAGTTTAGGAGGTTTAGAGATGAAAACGAATAAGAAAAGTCAAAAATCCCGTCTGACAACCCCTAGGGTGCCGCACCTACTAGAGCCCCTCTGGAAAGGCTCTGTCTGACAGGCCCTGGCGCACCATGCAAGTAAGAGCGCCTCGGAACCGAGTCTGTCCGTCATTCTCTGGCGTCTGCGCTTCTCCGAGCGCCAATGTCACCTGGAGACCCCGTTCTTTCCCTATCGTTCCATACTAGTTCCTAAGTGATGAATCTATCATTGATAGTTTATTCAAACACTCGAAAGTACATCTAAACATCATAAAATCATCAATAAACATGTGATCATGATCCTTCAATTCATAATCCAATTCAAGCAATGTTAGAATTAAGTTTAAGAAAGTTAAAAAGTCAAGTCCTAATCTATGAATTGAGTTAAAGTAAAGCTTTTCAATTTTCTTAGAGTCTTACTTAAATATTTTTAACTTTGTTTTGAGGCTCAAGTTTTAGTTAAGGAAAAGAGTGAAGGTTTACTTTATTTCTCAAAAAGGTAAAAGGAAAAAGTTCCCTAGGAAGTTTATGAATGGCTTTACATTTAAGTCAAGAAGAAACTTAGAGTTCCAAAAGAGTTTTTGAATAAAAGGGGAATATTTATTACAAGAGGAGCTTTTTAAAGCTAAAAGAGTTGAGAAAATAATATCAACTAAGAGGAAAGAGGTTCTTTTAAAGGCATGAGCTAAAGTATATTTTGGGAGTAGTATTGAGCACCGATGTGGAGATGAGAGTTCATATCACTCAAGTCCCTATGTAATCATGTAGTCATCATGAGTATTAACATGTCATACTTTTTAGATGATCACGTAAGTTTAGAAAGTGGATCGACTAGGTTGAGGATGTTCTATGTGACGACAAAGTATAGGATAGTTCTGGCAGCGTGGACGAAACGTTGTATCACCACTTAGGCTCAAAATGGTTGTTAGTTAGAGAAACTCACATAAAAATTATATTACTTTCATATATAATTAAAGTTGAGTTTATTATTATTTTATCATTAATGAATTAAGAGTTTATACTAGTATATCAGCGATATGTGTGTGTGTCTGTGTATATATATATATATATATATATTGCCTATGTCTTTGTTGCTTTACATTGAGTTTTTATCTTGTGAGTCAAGCAAAGTCAAGGTATGCTCATCCTTAATCGATTTTAAGCTTAATAGATGTGTTTAACATTCTAACTTGCATACTCGTACATTCAATGTACAAATGTCTGTTGGCCTGCATCATTGTATGATGCAAATGCAAGTAACCAGGATTAGCACACAGCATTTTGTTGATCCAGTTCAAGCTCCAAAGTTAGTGGTGAGCCTCGTTGAATTATGGAGAACTTCCTTTCATTTGCTTTATTAGTTTAGTTCTTTTGGATGTTGTGGGGTCTGACCCAACATCCATCTCAGTCAATTTAGAGGCTTCATAGACAATGTAGTAGTTTAATTCTCTTTTCTTTACTTTATGTTTTAGAGACTTTAATTGTGGAACACAATGATGATATAATAATTATATGTTGAGGTGAAACTCCACTTAGTCATTATTTGCTTTCTGATGTGACTTCGAAACTATTTGAACATAGATTGATCAACATGATACTTAATTAAGGCTGATCTGTACTTGTTGTGGTATTGTTAATGAATTATGTGCTATTTCAAATTGTGAACCGATAGATTAGGCTGATTTCTGTGCCAGTTGTAGTTTGTTGGATGAAATTTCAATGGCCAAAAAATTTAATTGAAGCATTAGATTCTTTTATAAAGACTTAATGAAAAATAACATAATATTTGGTGGTAAAGTTCTTTTTAGTGGAAATTTCGGAAAAACTCTTCATATTTTCAGTAGTGGTAAAAAATAAAATCTTATCTATGAAATCTTACTATGCTTCAAAATTAAGCCTTATCTTGAAAAACTAAAATAATCAAAAAACATGTGCGGAAAGTATGATCTTGTTTTCTATGAATATTTAATGCAATTTGGTACTAATTGTGCGAAAACAAATGATAAAGTAAAAAATCACTATTCTCAATTCTTTAATTATTCCATTCACTAACGAACCAAAATCTTTGCACCATTTATTTAAAATTGCTTATCTAAATTTGTGTATATATAATTTAAATACTTCAATCGTTAGTTCTTGCATCATCTTAACAACAAAAAATGACTTCATCTATGAGATTAAAAATATGCTAATAAATCAAAATTTGAGACCTCAAAAAATTTATCAAGCTTTTGAAGAGATAATTGATCCGAAATATCAAAGTTAATATGAAAATTTTATGCACAATTTAAATCCTGCAGGTCTACCTTCTTATAGATTGATGTTAAAAAAAAATTGTCCAAAACTTTAATTACATAACTTCAATCCTTATGATGGTTTATGTGATGGAACACATTTAATATGTAATAATTTCAAAAGTCATGCCATTAGTGTTACAATAACCAATGGAAATTTTAAAAATAAACATGTGTTTATTTCACGCGTTCCCCTACTAACATTACAAGATGAAAGATTATCTCTTCAATTCAAAAGAACACAAGTTTTTATACAACCATGTTATGTCATTACTATAAATAAAGCACAAGGTCGAATATGAAAATTGACATAATGTATAAATTGTTGACACAAAAGATATAGAAAGATATTACAATAAGAAGAAAATCAGAGAGAAAGTTGAGTATTTCTTATTTCTCAGAAAACTAGCATACAAGATTTTAAATAGCACTTGTAAAACAACAAACTAAGAGAGAACATAGGGAACTATCCCATGACCTTCTAGACTAACTACAACTAAATTAAGACTTCTAATGTTAATAAACTGAATACGTAAAAGGCTCCTAAAAAATATTAACAATAACTTAGTTGACACTTGTGAAATTATATAGACGATATGCTTTGGATTGAAGACTATAGCTAACGAAAATACATTTTCCAGATATTTCATCAAGCTTCGAATGAAAATTAACTAAAGCATATGATATTCAAAAATTCTTAAGTGGCTTACCTGTGGCTTCTTACCATTCCAAGCTTCAGGAAATGTCGTGTTCCAAACAACTTTTGTTGGAGAGAATTTTTAGAAGACAAACCGCGGTTGTAACAGCTTCTCCCCAAAAGTAATTTGGTAGGCCCTTTTCTTTCAGTTAGCTTCTAGCCATTTAATAAACAATGATTGCAACAGATTCTCCCAAAAGTAATCTGGTAGACCCTTTGCTTTAATATAGCTTCTCTCCATTTCCACTACCGTCCGGTTCTTTCGTTCGGCCAAACTATTATGATCCGATGTGTATGGTGCTATAAGTTCCCTGAGAATTCCATTCTCATCAAAAAATAAATAGAATTCTTTAGACAAGAATTCACTACCTCTATCAATACAGGGTGATTTTATCTTCTTGTCACTTTGGTTCTCTATAATGCTTTAAATTTTTTGAAATTCTCAGAGCTTTCTGATTAGAATGTAAAGAATTAAACCCAACTAAGATGGTTGTAATCATGAGTAAACATAAAAAATACCGACTTCCACAGAGGGATTCCATTTTTATTGGCCCACACAAGTTACCATGCACAAGTTCATGACAAGTTGTAGCTCTCTATGATTTTCCTACCGAAAATGATTTCTTGGCTTGCTTCCCATAAATACATCCTTCACACAAGTAAAGTTCATTGATTTTTGGCAAACCAATAAACATATATTTTTTAACCAAAAGTTTCAACCCATTAACATTTATATGTCCATAATATAAGGGCCACAGATTAGTCACATCCTTATTTCTTATCTTTAGTATCACATGCTTGATCATCAAACAAAATTGATTATCCACTAGTCATCAATTGACCTACACTTGACAGGCTGTGAGACAAATTAGAACATATTGCACGTAATATAAAAGTTTCACATTACCTTGGACAATTTTAATCTCAAAAATACATTTCCCTTCAACGTGCACTTGTTTTTCATCTCCTAGTCGCACCTCAGTTTTATGTAACTCATCAAGATCTATAAATAGGGACTTCAAATTTGACATGTGAATGGAGCATCCGCTATCAATGAACCACACAAAATTATAACTTTTAGTTAGTGGGGAAAGAGTCATAAATAAATTATTTATTCTTGCACATTTTGAGTGAAACTGGCTTCCTTCTGCTCGTCTTTCTACTTCGTCAGACAATCAACTTCATTATGGATAAATTTCTTGCGGCATCGACATAGAATTGTGCTTTTGTATTGACGTAATTCACCTAACTTGTTTCTACCTCTGCCACCACCATGACCTAGTCTACATGAAAAGAGCTTTCTAGTATCTTTTTCGATGTTCTCTCAGGTTGTTTGCATTTCCATCTAATATTCCAGTTTCAACTACATCCCACAATTCTTAAAACTTGAAAATAGACTTCATCTCAAGACTCCAAAATTGATAATTCTCCCCTCTGAAAATTTGAATCATGGGCTACTACGATACTGTTGTGTCATTCCCTGCCACGGGAATTTTTTGCTGTCTTCAAGAAAGATCTCACAATATTTCACTATTTTTTTCTCTTACTCTACTAATATCCCTAATTGATAACAAGATGGATTCTAACTTGGATTTAAGTTCTGATAACAAAATTATTGGTACAAGAGATAAATAAATATAATACAATAAGAAGAAAAGCGTAGAGAAACTTGAGTATTTATTATTTCTCTGAAAATTAGTGTACTAGATTTTAATAGCACTTGAAAAACAACAAACAAAGAGAGAAGTAGGGCACTATCTGATGACCTACTAATTGACTAACTGTAATTAAATTAAGACTCCTACTCCTAATAAATTGCATGCGTAAAAGGCTCCTAAAAATACATACAATAACTTAGTGACTTTTTAATTAGTCAAATAGCATAAACATGACCTTAACTTGGTATCAGCCGACAACAATGACCTTTAAACTTTGTGTGTGCACAAGTAGGCACTTAAACTGTTATAAAATTAAACAAATACATACATTAATCCTATATGACACGCTACATGATAATTTTGTGTTCTATGTGATGTCATACGTGTATTATGTTATGTAGGATATGTGTGTGTACTTGTTCAATTATATGCAAGTTAAGTGTCTACTTGTGCACACTCATAGTTGGAGGACATTGTTGTTGTCGAAGCCAAGTTAATTGTCATGTTTATGTATTATATCATTAGAATTTGTTAGCATTTATCTACGGAAAGTTTCTCATGATCGACCAATTATATGTTGTTTTATCTTAGAGCTAAAAATTCTAATGGCAACAAACTATTAATCATACCAATAAATGTTCAGGACAAAGACGACCCTACTACAAAAAATATAGTTTATGACAAAATCATTTAAAAAAAAAGCTTTTTCATAATATCTAGGTATATTACAAACACAATTTTAGAATTCTCTAACTTTTAAAAATTTTAATTGTTTCTTCTTACCATCATTACAAATACGTAGTATCATGTTCCTGTGCATGTTTTTAAATAGTTCTAGGCACATGCTCTATTATGATTTGTATTAAAATCATTATTATTTTTCTCTAACATCACTATTATGTATTATTTAAATTAGTTCTCTTTTAAAAAAAAACATATTTTGCATAAAATATTCAAGTACTTTCAAACTCATCATGTATTTGTAGAAGTTTTTGTCAATTAAATAGTAGTTAAAAGTATAATAACACATAATTTTTTTTTCATAAAATACAAAATAATACATAAATACATAAAAATATGGATTGCATAATCAATCCATTTGGGACAACTATACCTTAACTCCAAAATGAAAAAGAAAAACTTCAAAATCATAATCTAACATAAAAAAAGATCTAAAGGAATATATGTGTCATATCTTATACTATTAAGTTTAACGGTTGAACTATATTGTAAGAAAGTTTCTCTTTTAATTTCAGAATGAAGAAATTTGTTCTTCTCCCCAATTAGCTGATAGAAAACAAAAAAGAGTGTGATGACGTAGGAAGCAATTAATTGATATTTATAGTGATATTTGTCTTTTTAGCTACAAAAATTCTCTAATGGGACACTTGAATCATGATAGGTAAATTTATTTTAGTTTCAAAAATCAATGAATCACAAAATTTGAAGAGTTTCATACATTATTTTTTTATATTAAATAAACTTCTGTTAATTTAAAAATTCGAAGATTTTCATACATTATTGTTTTCAAATCTAATTTAATTTGACCTAATTAATTATAATTATAATTACAATGTCATAACTAAAAAATTAAACGGTAGTTGTTGGAATTCATATTCTACCAGTATATAATAAAATATTAATATTTAAAAATAAATTAATTTATTTGATTTAGTAGAGGCAAAATCGTAATCCAACTTTGAAGGTTGGAGCTTCCCACTTGTAATAGTATATGATTATTGCAGGTTAGCCCCATATGGCACATAGACTTATTATTCTTAACTTTGTCACTCCTAAATCACAAGATTGGATATGCAAAATGTAAGTTATAGACAAGTATCCACCCTAAGATATCAAACGTACCAAATATTAGTAGCACACGTTAAGGAATCGACATACAAATATGTACTGTGTTCAACAGATTTGCTTAAAAATCAATACTGAACCAATTGACAAATGCATCCCCCCTTCCTATAGAATCTATTTCCTCTTCCTAATAGATTGGTTCTCACACCTTTTGATGCTTTTGACCAACAAGTCAAAGACACAGAATTTGGCAATTGGAAGTCTCTGTCGCCTATATTTGTAGAATAGCATTCAACTTATTAATGAAAATCTCTATATGCATGAAAATTTTCTTGCACTACTGATTAACACCGCCCATCAAAATACTAGACTCATTTCAAAATAAAACGATTTATAGCAAGTGCAATATAAATAAAAACTGTCTAAGAACATGTTTGAACTCTGTATGTATGCAAACATACAATTAACTCTTAAATGTATGTAAAAATACAAATAAACTGTGTATATAAAATAAAATGACTTTTGTGGGAGTTTCTCTATCCGACAACCATAACATAAGAGAGATTGTAATGATACAACGATCTACCTCAGGTTGCCAGTGCTTTCTATACCAGAACAGAGGTATAAGACCTACACTGTCACAGTGAAAAGGGTTCAGCCAAAAAGTACGAACCTTTTGTACCCGTGGTGGCTACATGTTTTAAAAGATCTTTCTTTTGTGAATTGAGATTTGTGCTCAAAACATAGCTTAAATCTTAGTTTCCGTGCATGCTTCATTTCAGGAATCTATAACTCTTTTATTACAACTATCCCGGAGGCTCTTTGAAAATCCCAACTTCCGTTCTTATTTAAATGTGAAATCATTTATTTTAAACCTCTTTGGAAGTACAAATTTCGCATATACTTCTTTGAAGAAAGAACTTCAACATCATTCTTTACTAAACTCAACTCTTAAGTCTTTTAAAAAAAGTTAAAACATTTCTAAAAACTCTTGAAAACTTTTAAGAACTTTGCTTTGACTTGCTACTTAACTTCTAGACTTGATTCTTTGATCTTAACTTTCCTTAAATTGAAATATGGATTCAATTTTCATGATCTCATGCTTATGGATGATTTCATGATGCTTAGATATAACTTATAGTGTTGGAATTAACGAAGAAACATATGTACATCTCTTAAAAACTAGTACGAAAAGGTGGGGAAAGAATGAGGAGAACTAGCTGTAACATTCCAAAAAATTACATGTCTAGTGAAGAAACTAATAGGTCTTTAAGAATGCATATTGGTGGTACCTACGCATCCAAATGCACAATATTGAGAAATATTGGGCATTGTACAGAAAATTGGCTAAGGGGTATTAGCCAATTTCTATATAATACCAAAAAAAGTAAATTATTGGGCATATTAGAAAATATTGGCTTTGAGAGTATTAGCCAATTTTCTAACATTAATGAGCTTCCTTAAGAAATGTGTCTACAATGAAGAACCTAATCTAAAAACATATATTTTATAGTATTTGCACACAAAGTACTAGACATTCAAGTGTCAAGCCTAGAACCATAGCACATGATCATTTAAAATGACCATTTAGATTAAACAATGCCCAAGGATATAGTGAGGATCCTTGGGACAATAAGTTAACATTATCAAATGAACCATAAATAATAGTTAGTTAGTAAAAATCAACAAACACATGTGCAAGAACATGTGCAAGACATGTGAAGAAGCTGTCAAAGGAGGGGACCACCCTAACCGAATTCGGTTAGGGTATTTAGGGGGGAAAATGTGCACAAAGGACCACTTCGTATGGGGAATAACCTCCTTACCAAGTATAGACTCTAACCTATTGCCCTAAATAACTAAATAACCTAGGACTAACCGAATTGGACCCATTAGTCCACCCGACAACAAGGACAAAAACCGGGTTAACACTAACCTAGTACTAGTTAAAGAGACAACCTAGTACCTAACCTAGGGTGGTCCAAAAGGTCAGTTATGGTCCTAACAACTTAGGGGTACTTTAGTAATTCCCCTAGTTTACCTAATTAATTAATTTGAGAAAATTAATTATTTAATTTAAAAGGGCTAAAACCGAAAATAAAAAGGAAATTTTCAGATTACGGTTAAGACAAGGGACAATATAGTACCAAACCTAGGATGGTTCAAAGAGTTAGTTAAGATCCTAACTACTTAAGCGTACTTTAGTAATTATACTAGACTACTTAATTAATTAATTTAGCAACTTACTTAATAAATTCAAAAGGGTAAAACCGAAATCACAAAATAATATCCAGATTTCGGTTAAAACAAGAAAAAGACAACCTAGTACCTAACCTAGGATGATTCAAAGGATTAGTTTATGATTTTAACAACATAATGGTACTTTAGTAATTACCCCTGGTCAGTTAATTAATTAAATTATCCATTTAATTAATTAAATTAAAGGGGTCAAACGAAAATTCTTACACTAACCTAGTACAACTCACGAAATATCCTAGTACTCAACCCAGGATGGCCCAAAAGGGTTAATTTTGGTTCCAATGACTTGAGGGTACTTTAGTACTTACCATAGGTACCTAAATTAATTAAATTAAGGATTTAATTGGTTAATATAACATCAAAATCTTGACCAAAACCATAGTCAACACCAATTTCCAGATTTGACTAAGTGTTATATTTTCCTATGTTTAGTAAACTTAGGAGGGTTTTTTAGAAATTAGTTAATTATTTTATATACTTAACTTACTAAACCCTAAGTGTAATAAGTCAAGTTCATTCCCTAAAACTAAACACCACGTTCAAACTCAATCAAATACACGACTAAAACCAGAAAACAAGCGTGAGAAAAACAGTGAACAAAACACCAGAAAAAAATTTCTTAGATGATTTCAAGTTTCTACGAGGTTTATATATTCAAGTGTTTCGTTCAAGTGGTATGCCTAGTCAAGTTTTACTTAAGGTATGATTTTTCCTCTCATGTAATTCTTTTCTCCAAAAGCTTTCCAAACGTTTCAAAAACTCATGCTTTCCGAATCTAGTTTTGTTTCCCAATGATATTGTTGAACTCCATCTCCCTAATTATTCTTGTTTTGTTCTTTAAGTATATAGAATGAATCTTGAACATATTTTTTGGTATGTGGTTTCTTCAGATTTTATAAGTCTTGATTTATAATGAATGAATGAGGTCTATAGATTGGATTCGGATGATTGAGTGATTAGGCTAACACAGATAAACGAAATGAAAATAATGCTTAGTTTTGTTGTCGAGAAAGATGAGATTGTTATGAGTTGTTTATCAGTTAGTCTACTGTTATAGTATGTTCACTGATGTAATTTATAAGTTACTTTAATGTAATTACCACCTATTGTCAAAAGTTTGATTTATCCAAAAATTGGGCTAGCAAACTAATGTCCAAATATATCTCCGCAAAATCTGTGCAAGTTATACTAAAAAAGTGATATCAATGTCTACAATCAATGAACGTCATCACATAGGTAGTCCAATTCAATGGGACAATCCCAACATACCCTATCTTCCACACGAACTTGTGAACGTATAAAGCATTGAATAAGTAGTTATAACTTTCATATCAATTCAAAGCTATTTCATGAATCTATAACACCAAAATAACATCAAAGCTTGGCCAAACCAAGCATTCAATTGTCCTTGTAAGTTAATCAAAGATTAAAAGTTCAAGTGTAGTGAAAGTTTCACGTAACCCTCATGAGACGAGACTCTCTGGCATGCCGGGTATGGGTCTCTTTATATCTCCTATTCTTCCAAACTATACTGCCAAATATAGGGATCTGGCGGGGTTCAATTCCCACGTATGCTCACATGTCTTGGGTCACTTTGGCCGGTGATTCCACCTCTTGTTGGTGTGAAGTAGACACTGGATTTCATGATGTTCACATGATCTATATAAGTTAAGGTTGGAGTTCCTCAATGTATGAAATATAATGAAATGAACAGTATGGGAGGTGTTTGTGCAACACAATTAGGAGGTGAAATAAGATTTAAGTAATGACATTAGGTCATTCTTGGTTATTTCACTTCATGATCCCGATGATATTCTTAAACTTTATCCTAGGTACATCTGGTGTCTACATCAGCCTACGAATGAATGAAATGAATGATGTGAAGTACGAATAACAAGACGCAGATCTGTGTTTGCCTAAAGACATGCCTCCATGTTTGGAGGTCCCATATTATTGGTCCTCAATTGGATGTTTTATGCTAACACAACTCTCCAAAGTCTCATGTATATTAAATGTATAATATATAAAACATGAAAGTAATGAAATCAATGGCATGATCAATGGAATTTCTATGAAAGGTATATAATAGTGTAAGAATGACTCCTATAAGTAGGAAAACATCCTTAGTCTTGGATTACTTACAACTCGATTCATTATGGTGATGGACTACAGAATCATTGCACTTATAATTAAACATAGGACCAAGAAGTTATTGAACTACAACAAGAACAGGAAGACACAAACTAAAAATAATCTAAGGTACAAAGGGAGCTTCTTCATAACGATCAAAATCTCAAATCTACGCCCGAGTTGTTTTTAATATAATTGGATGATACTAATGTTTTGTAATAATGTAAATAATGGAGTTGTTTGATTTTGAATGCATTAAAACCAGCATATTCATACCACTCTTTCACATCTAACGCTTCTAGGGAAGTCTAGTCCTAAGGCTTCCAAAAACAACATATTGTTTTAGGGAAGAACTTTCTTTGATCATGCATATTCCTTATGTGTCTGTGTGAATACACCCATCCTTAGTAGTAATAGAGGTGTACACCTCGTTACCATTACTATTTTTATAGGTGCATGTCCCAGAGGAAGAGGTTGACGACACTTGCAGCGGTTTGGATTCAAGCGTTTCTCCAAACCTTGGCAGTCCATGATTTCCTAGGATGCTACAGATTTAGTCTAGCCTTAGTTTTAGACATAGCTATTGGATGTTGTCTCTACCGTTTCTTTTGCACCTTCATTTCGAAGCTTTGTAATAAGTCCATATTTTGCAAACTATTTATGATATATTCATCTTCAGTTTCAAATTTATTCTTTATGTTAGATGGTTGTTCTCTTATATTGAGCTTAACATATGATGTATCCAATTAATAATTATATGAAGTCTATGTATGCTTCATACATATAAAAAGTTTTAAATTTTCCGCAAATTTAACTAGATGAATGTGATGAATGCAAGATGAGGCTTGTCTGCGACCTCTGAGAGGTCAACGACGCCGATTGCTATCCTGATTCCAGAATCTGGGTCGTGACACTAGCGTCCGTAGAGATCTGAGACGTGTGGGGTACCAACCGTCAAATTAGAGAGAGCTAGGTTGGGGCGCTCTGGCTGGCGCGGTGACCCAAGGCCCTACGGACAGAGATTGGTCTGTGGGGCTTTAAGACGCGCGACGACCCGACCCCCTTCGTTTTTCATCTCCAAACCCTCTAAAATTCCATGTTTCTTTCCCCAAATACTTAGGATTATTATTAATACTAATATACAATAGACTCAACCCGAAATTACACTTGAAAACATCAATCAAATCAACAAGAGACTTCAACAATAAGCCCATCAAGAACTCAACGAATTTTCAAAAATGTCTTCAAGAACTCACTTTCATAGCATTCGACAAATTAAATTTGCTTAATTGAAGCACGATTGGCGCGTGGGTTAAGTAATCTAACAATATGTGATCTCACATACTTTTTTAGGATCACCACCGACGAATTCAACCCCAAAGAGCTTACTGTTCCGTTCAGGTCGATTCTTGTTTCTCATCCTCTTAGCTCTTATTCTTCTCTCTTCCTCCAAGCCCTAGCGTGATTCTATTGTTAACTAAACTGAACAAATGTCTAGTTTAACATAATTGAATTCAATAAAAAAGGAATAAATTTAATTAAGGAACATACAACTTTTCCCTTCCCAAATAAAGATTGGTGCTTCCTTAATTTCACCAACAAGCCCAACTTCTAAAGGGTATAACTCACTCATCCAAACTTCAAATTGCGCAAACTTGGAGGTGTTGAAAGATTATTCTAGGGCTTTTCAAACCATATCTTGGAAATAACCCTATTTATCATGAGTTAGGAGTTATGATGGTTTGAAATTTATCAAAAAATAACCTTTTAACTTAAAATTTCCATATTTTCTTTTTCTTTCCTATAATCAGTATTTTCAGATTTCAAAGTCTTTTCTAGTTCATTCTAATTGTGATATGTCACATATAATTTTTGCATTATGAAAGTACAAAGATCAAAATAAAGGATTCTGGACTCATTTTTATGAAATATACTTGAACATTAAAATATTAAAATTGAGTCTAACCTAAATAACTCAAATGCTCAACAAGGACTTGGGACATAAAGGACAAAATAATTATGTAAATAGACATATCTTTTGTAGGTGAAAATATTACTTGAATTTAGATTAGATTTTGTATCATATTCTTCAAATTAAACTTACCGAAAATAGTGATAACTCATACAAAAAATATTAAGAAGAGCTGAATGAAAAGGAAGAAAAAAGAAAAACATCAAAAGGATGAAAACTTTGTCCAAGCCGAGATCATATCATCTAAACAAAAATGATCAATACAGATTTTCAGGGAGACACACAAGAAAAAGACATAGCATCAAAGGGAATAACACATGAAAATAATCTACTCACGAGAAACAAATCATTCGACCAAAAAATTTTCCATATTTTGAAATAACATACTCAAAAAGTTTTTGAACACTTCAATCAACGTCCAATTCATTAAGTACCATAATATACACTGATAAAATGTAAGTGAAAATAGATTGACAACATAAAAACAAAACATATGACTGCAAAGTTATTTGCTCTTAGAATATTTTCTGAAAAACACAAAATGTTATCCTTGGAAGTAAAGAAATGATGTTGTTGAGGAAGAAATTAGAGATTTGTAAGAGATTTTTTATCGTACCTTCAACAATTCTAGTAGAAAAAATTGCTTAAATATTCAATTAACGTTTGTTATTTAATTGGTATAATGCAAAAGTACCCCCTCAATCGATGCCGAAATCTCAAAGACACACTTATACTATATTAAGATCCTATTACCCCCTTGAACTTATTTTATTAAGAATTTTCTACCCTTTTTGGGCCTACGTGACACTATTTTGTGGGCCTAATGTTGCTTGACTTTTTTTTTAAAGCTAGTGTCACGTAGGACGAAAAGGGATACAAAATTACTTATAAAATAAGTTCAGGGGGTAATAGGACCTTATTATAGTATAAGTGTGTCTCTGGGATTTCGAGCAGAAGTTGAGGGGTATTTGTGCATTTTCCTTTTTTTAATTTGTATAAACAAATAATTATAACAATAATTTTTTCAGAATTAAAAAACAATCTAGCCATGTATCTAAAATCACAATAAAAAATTATGCTTAAAAATTTTTACTTTTTAAAAACATATCAAGATTCTATAACATTACAATGAAATAGAATGAAAAATCTAGTCCACTGAATGCACAATAATCTCTTGAGAAATTATTCCCCGCTGGTATCCGAGATTTAATGAGTATAAACCCTCAGGATAGAAAAATTATATTTACCAGTGGTATTGTCACAAAAAACAATGGAAATTTGTTAGTCATTTAACAAGGAGAAAAGTACACAATAATTTAAGTGTCTAGAAGAAGAAAGTTCAAATTTTTATGTTTTAAAACGAGAGGAAATTCCTTCATTTATAGACAACAAAAGGTGTGTGAATAATGATTATCGTTCTTAATCGAAATGTCATAACTCTTTTGAAAAAGTACAACCCTTTAAAAAGGTCACAATTTTTTATAAATCGCAATTTTTCATAAAAGTCGCAACTCTTCATAAAATTCACAACGTTTTCATAAAAGTCATAACAATTCATAAAATTCACAATTTTTCATGAAAGGATGCTAGTTTTGGAAATATGATAAATTAAAAGGCAATTTTTGTTTGTGGTGGCGTCACGTAGGCAGGTCTTATAACAACACATTAACATGGAAGATTATGGGAAAAGTTAGAGGGTGTGAACATTATATTCATTATGATCTATGTAGTGAAGTATTAGCTATATATCATAGAGAATATTCGGGAACATCCGTATTAACATTCATAAAAAAAAAATCAAATGTTGTTGCTTTTAATGTACAAAATAGGGACATCAAGTCCATATTACTATTCTTGGATCTAGAAAATGGTGATATAATGTCTTAATGTGTTACTGCACATAAATGTCATTTTTACACGCTAGAACGTTTCCAATCTGCCATGTTTTGTAATGTGCTGGTAATTTTGATTTTGATATTTTTTGCTTCACTCAGACTGCCTCCTTTTGTCAATGAAATGTATTCAGCTTAGACTCGACTAATAGTAATCACATAACTCAAAAATGGAAGATGTGAGTAGATGAAAATATATAAGAGGAAGCAAGGAGAATGAATACTGGTTCATTGTGCCGTCTCTTTTATTGAAAATGTCCAACAAAATATACAGGTGAATAGGTATGTTCGTTTCCTCGCCAAATAAAGAAAAATAGTGTGGTGCTTTCTTGAGTTAAATACACTGGTCTTTTATACACATACAATGATATTAGATATTGACTTAATTTTTTTTCCTTTTTCATTATCATTTTTCTTGAAGTCTTAAGTTTTTATTTCTTGTGTAACTACAGATCTAGCATTTCGATATGTAATAGAAATCTTTTGTTTACAACTTCAAGATACTGGATAATATCTATACTCTTTAACAGGAACAAGATTATGATTTATACATCTTATCATTTAACAGAATGTGATTTATAACATCCTTATCATTTAACAAGATGATGATTATAACATCTTATCATTTATCCCTTCAAGGAATCCTCTTTATATGATTTTTGTACTTATCCTTATTCTGACAACAAGTGTTACTACTTGAATGTTTTTCGGAAATAAAATGATTTCAACTGACGATATAAAATTTTATAATAATAAATAACCAGATTATTGGTGTAGTATGATTAATTTAAAAATACTAGTCTTGCAACATGCGTTGCACTTTTATTTTAAACTACTTATATAAATTTTGTACTAAAACCAATAAATTGTAGATGGTTTTCATATATTATTGGATTTGCTATATTTCTAAATTAAAAAAATTAATCATACTACAAAGTAAACATACCTTTAAATTCAATAAGCTTATATGTTAGTACAAATCTTTCAAACGATACATATATGACGCGCAACATGAATGTGGTTAGAATTACAAAAAAAAATTTGACTCAACCAAATAAGTATTTAAAGTAAAAAAGAGGGGGGGGGTGGATACGAAGTTCCCCTGAACGGAAAATGATGGAAACGGGGAACTCATGAAATTGTGAAAAACATTGCTATCAAATACAACAAAGTCTATCAATAAAATAGTAGAAAGAACTTTATGTCTCCGGACATGTAAAGGTAGTAGAAAAAAAAACAGTTATTATAAGATCAATTTATTTATTTTTTTAAGGAAAAAATAAAAAATGAACAACTTTAATTGTTGGCAATATGTAACCAGAGAAAATTAATGTAAATGTGTCATTCAAATAGTCCTCGTTTTTGTTTTTGGAGAGACATTGACCCAGAGCTGGTCAAATCCTCTTTAAAATGTAATTAACTAATTATGGGACAAAATAAACATTTTCAAAATATTTTAATCTTTTATAATATAAAAAAAAACACTTTTATAATTCAAACGAAATCATTTAAAAGAAACAAAATCTTTTCATCTTCCTTCCTCTGTTCTCACTCTTTTTTTCTTCCTCCCTTGGGGGATTTTTCATCTTTTTTGTTAGAAATTCGGAAATCTGTCGTTACTCTTCCTGTGCAGTTGTTACTCTTCCTCACTAGTCCTCCATTACTCTCTCATCTTTCTGAACTGTATTCGTGTTCGACTGGAAATGTGTAAGTTATTTTCTTGAAATACATTATAATTTTCAAAGTTTTTTTCTTGGATTAATATACAATAAAATGTTCTTTAGTTGTTAAAAATGAATAATCGACTTTATGATGTGGATTATTTATCATTTTTAAAGAAAATCAACCAACTCAAAAAATCCTTATTTTGAGGAAATGTATATATGATGTTATCATTCAGTGAGAAGTCTTTTTTTTTTGGTTTTTTTTAGGCCGTTTTGTTTGATTGAGTTGTAGAAATATAGTGTTGTTCATCAGCGTCCAAAATATATTTGCATATGTTTCCGCATTTTAGTGATATATTGGTTCATATTGGTGTCATATAAGATGCAAATGTTGCAATTCACCTGTACCAATGCCCACATATGAAAAAAAATTTTGCATCTTTTAACTATAGAATTTATGTTGCGGGCACAGCAGGTACATATGTGACAACATAAATTATTTTATCGCAACAGTCTATCCATTGGTTTGCAACATACTGTTGATTATTATTTTATAATGAATTGTAAATCCAATATTTTTTATCTACCTTTGTAGATGAAATGATACAAGAAGCTTCATCCATGGACAACAACTTAATCTTCTACCGAAAAGCTCTGTTTGTCTATGCAAACATGTTAGCAGGGCAACATGAATTATTTTACCAGTCTTGTAAAAAACTCACTGACATTTTAAGAAAATGTCTTATAATATTGATGGTGCCAAGATCCAAGAAGACTTCACACACAGCCTTTGAATGTAAGGAGTTTGAAAAAATCTATTTCCTCAAACACTTTTCTATGATTATTGAGAATAAAGAACCAGGCACGACGTTAAAGTTGTAGAAGAAAAGCGTACGCATTAAAAGACGAACAAGAAAAACATACAAATGAGGTAATGGAGAAGACTTCCCAGGATTATCTCCTGGGCAACGAAGGCAAATGAATAGACGTCGCATGAGAAGAAGCCACACCAGGAGTAAGGAGAACGTACTAAGGATCCCTGCACAGTCAACTTCATCATAAGTCCACGTAGCTAGACTAAAACATGCGTAAGATAAGAAGAAGTCTTAAGGAGATGGAGAAGCAGAAGGAGAAGGTATAGCAGAAAGAAAAAGCGAAAGCAAAAAAGAAAGGGAAGAAAGTCGAAGTTGTCAGTTGTGATGTGACAATATCCATTTGAAGGTTTTAACATTGACGCCGAGTGTCCAACTGAACTAATGTCATCCTTCTCGCAATGGATAAACGAGGGTCTTTACAAGCATCATGCAAAAAATTAAGTAAAATAAGGTCGTTTCCAATAAATAATGATATATAATTATTACAGCATTGCAGAAGAAACAACGAGGATCACTATTTTGTCAATTTCTCAAAACTTGAATTTGACCAACTTGATTTAGTAGATGCATTTCTAATGAATAAGGTCTTGTTCTACGTAATGTGACAACCCAATAGGTGCTGGAATAATGAGGTAAATCCATGCCCAATTTTGTATATATTGTTTAGTACATGAATATATACAATTAAATTGATACACTTGTTTCATCTATGTGTGTAGTATGTGGAAGTCATATTTTACTATTTGCGTAAGATGTCGAAGAATTAGACTCATTCTAAATATCAATATACCACCACTAGTTAAAATATAAATTGATAATTCTAGTGAATATGAGGATAAAATAATTTACATAATGAAAGGGTATGCTATATCTTTTGGAATGTCTTTGCACTTGACGGATGATGTTTATGTCCCTGTAAATTGTAACGCGGAATTCCATTCGGTCTTCGTAGTCGTTGGATTGAAGAAACAGTGCATAAAAGTGTATGATTCCATGTCCTGAAGTAGGTGTAATAGAAAAATATCCTTCGAGATTCAAAAGATGGCTTCAATGTTGCCAAAGTAACCGTTGTGTTTAGTGATTTTGAGCAAAATGAGCGAACCAACTGGTTCAGTTTCTAAAATGTTTACCAAGGAAGAAAAAATCAACCCATCCGAAGTCAGTCATGTACCGGTATTCCAAGCAAGAAGCCGTAGTCTATAATTTCAAAATATTATTTTGTCTTATGAGACTATCTAAAATGTGATGTTATTATATTTTCCTGATTGATGATAAACATTCAGAGATTGTGGAATTTTTGTTCTGCTACGTCTGAGTATTTTGAGTGATGGATTACAAATACCATCATCTGGAATTACGTAGACACCCTTCGCTTGAGATATTCTTCACGTCCTATGGATTATGGGATGTAAAGGCTCGGCCATGGTTATTTTAGTAAAATGCGACCTAGAGGATCGTAAGAACTAAAAAAAGGTAAGATCAATGAAATTGTGTGTTTACAAACCATTGATTAAGATAGTGGTTATGTTTAAATATGTTTTTTATGATTATTGATTATGTTTGAACAAATTTCAATTATGATGGAAAGAATCAATATATATGTGGTAACAAGGGGAAATTAAATTACCTTTAGCACAAGATAGTATATGCTCTCAAGATAGTATTTTTGTAGTAATAGAACACGACAAAATTATTGTGGAACAATCGTATATATGTAGCAACATATAGTATATAAGTTAAAACATATGTCCACAACATTTTCCTAAATTAAAATAAACGGCTTTAATTTTCATTTTCCTCTCCCCTCTCTCCTCCTCTTCCTCTCTTCTATGAAATGTGGTCCATTTCGTTATGCCAAGATTTATTTATTTATACAATACTTAATTTCATTTTCTCCTCTTTTCACTTTGCCAGTACAATACACTTTCCGCTCTTTTCTATTCTTCTCTCTCATCCTCTTTCCAATCATCTTCTAATCTTCTACACAAAGGCGGTGTTTTGTTGTCCCTCATATTTCTACTTTAAAAATCGTTGATATATTCTTATTAAGTATTTTTAATTAGGGTTTGAAAAGCATTTGTTTTGCTTAGCGCCCTTATTGCCCTATTTTGAGCTTGTTGTTTGTAGATCATTTTGGGGCTTTAAATTTTTTAATTTTGTATTTGGAGAATCAAATATATTGATCCGGTCAAAGAAAACTTCATATTATACACAAGTCTACCAAACAAAGATCCAAAAGAAGGCTGGGGCTAAAATTGCTAGGAAGAGGAATGAAATACTACAATTTTAGAAAATCTTACAACTGAAGCAGTTTCTTTCTTCTTCTCGAGCAGAACAAGATTTTGTCAAAAGTGAATATGAACAAAGACAAGTAGTGGAGCAAGAAGATAGGAAACAAGATGAAGATGAGGAACAGGGAAAAATAAATTAAATTAAGAAAATGCAAGAAAAATCAGAAGTAGAGTTTGTGGCAATAACAAGAATAAATAATGAAGTTCATGAAGAAGAACAAGAAATTCATAGATTCCAATCTATGTGATGAGATAGAGGGGGAAAAATGTAAAATCATCAATACAGCAAGACACTGGAGAGGTTCCCGTTAATGACATAAGCTTCAGCTTGTGGTCTAATACATAGGTAGGTGTTGTGTGAGCGGACCGTATTGGAAAAAAAGAATAGATATATCAAACGTCCATGAAAAAGGGGGACTATACAGAACACCTTCGGCTACTCAACCATACGGAGCGTGGCCCCCAGTTTCTTGTAAATAACGGTGGACATCGCATTCACTATTCTCTGAACTGGTCTTAATCATCAAATGTGCAAATGTACCGAAACATGGTTATAAGTTTATCTTAGTTTAATATAAATACAGAAGATACTATATCTTCCCTGGTCAATTTTCTTGTGATTAAGTAAATACCCAAAAAGTGCGATGCACGTATAGCAACGATTTGTAACAATGGCCACATCTAGGGTATGTATGGCGCCTTTTTGTAACATGTGAAGTTTGTAATATGTTCGAAAGAAGATCAAACAACAGTAAGGAATGCTGTGACAGGATATGGTGGATTAAAATATGGGAGAATTGAGTTATCAATGGGTGGGGCACAAAGAGGTTGTTCTGTTGAGTCACTAAATAGAGTATTTATCGCATAATAGTTCAACAGAGCTTATATGGCATACCAATAGCCTGTTTACGCCAATCCTACGAAATGACATTATATAAGAATACTGGATGAAGGCCGACGTAGACAAAGTAAAGTTACTTTGAAAGATAAGGTATTCAGAAGGCAGGATGACAACAAACCTCACAGTGTGCCACCATGCAGGTAGATAGCAGAAGCTTGAGTGGTCCGCTTGTGCGGCAAGGGCAGGAGTGATATGTAAACTGGTCTGACATATACAAGTTTAGGTGTTGGAAGAACGGGATCAATTCACCAATAACAGAAGTAGTCACGATGTGCTTACTTGTTTACACATCTATATGGCGTTTTGGTCTGACACATGGTTCCGAGGAAACAACAGTACTTATAAATTATGTGTCGTTTCTGTATAAGGAAGTTGAAGCTGTTCAAGAGCTACTCATGTGGGGTCATATACAGCATTTCATGTAACTGTCGACTGACATGTGTTGAGCCCTAGGATGAAAGAACGAGGTCAATCATAATACTTTTGGGTGTTCCGATGGTGCGTTGTTCCATGGTGTAAAGCTGACATGTTTTTTTATACGATCTTATTTTGATAATAGTATAATAAGGTAAATAGATTCAACATGTGAGTATGGTGACGATAGATATTTCCAAAATTGTCGATACAGGCCGAGTCACCTATATGCTGTCAGTTCCTTAGTGTTGTGAAACCCATCTGGGGGGGTGGGGGGGGGAGTGTATATATGTGCACTAGATGAGAGACATCATAACGGCGTGAAAAAGGACACATGCATGAGATGTGGTTGAAGTGGCTAAAGACACAGTAACTACAAGTCGACAAAAGGCCTATTCCAGATCTATGTATAACCCTCTTTAAGAAAATGCAATAATTGAGTGATTGGGTATATGTCGGCAGCCGTTTATTGCGATATTTGTGGTCACAGCTGTGCTACAGATAGAAGTCATGTGTGTGTATCACCATTAGTTGTGTGTGGTCACATGGTTGGCCAGGCACATGACGTCTTCACACGTATGCAAAATATTAGTGACACGTACATAGTCTCAAAGATAATTAAATCTTGTAAGCCAACAGGGGGTGGTATAATACTTCGCTATGCTTGAACTCCATTTGTAGAAGTTTATTAATGGTTGTGCATGTCATGGATTAGCCCAATAAGAGGAATGGCAAATGTCATCCTCTAAACTCTAGGTGTTCTGGCAATACATTTTGAGTCCCTCGGGGGCTTGTGTGGGGGGATAGAGGTTTAAGAATGATGTGGCTGGAGTCAGACAACCCTCAAAAGAGAGAGAGGTCCGTAATAAGTCGGATAATTGTGTTCTTAGGGACGTGGGAACATGTCATCAATGACTTTTTTTAGTTGGTGTATGGTGTTGGTGTGTTGGTGTGGTGGGCGCTGCTAGCGGTCCGTTATGAGGGTTGCGCTAGCTAGTAAAAAAGAGGGAAAGCACCCAAAAAGGAGCGAGTCGATGTTAGGAAACACACGACGGGCTACCATCTTGTATACGTCTGTCATTGTCGACTAATGACGTCAGAAGTCGTAGAAGTCTAATGCGATTAATCAATAGCATGAACGATTCTCAATCACGTACGCTCATACAAAAATTCAGCTGTACGCATATTCTAAGGAGATTAACAACAGATACAAATAGTTGATGTGAATAGAAGGTTGATGAGGCATCAATGTCATAACACTAACATGATGCCGAGCTATAAGGTCGACCTTATACTCCACGGAGGCCAAGCTGAAAACTCATTGCCAAGGGTAGAGGCAAAATTTGAAAAGGAGCTGTGTGGAGAATGTCCAAGCCTTAATGGATAAGTGACGGATTAATAGAAAGTTGAATATTTGATAGGGGCTTCCCTCTTTGCGAAAAAAGTCGAAATGTTGAAGGTGACGAGTGCAGGAGATTCAATGGAATACGACATATTGTTTTACTGGTCAGATTGTCAGGATATGAACAAGTCGTAACAGTATGGTGGTAAGACCTGGTTTAATCCTATTTCTTAGATATTCCAGTGCCTACTCTTCCTAACTGAATTATATTATTTTTTTATTCAGTATTTGATGAAATTCTTAACCTCATGCTTCGAGGCATGGAAAAATACCCGGAAATACTATGATCCCATAATAAAATCCTTGTCTCACTTCTACACGACTTCTACATTTACAGTCTAATCAAAGGCGATGAGGCAACAATCGTGGGTGGTAAAAGCATGAGTCAGCTCTAGGGAATTTGTATGGGATGATATATGAGTGATTATTACGGATTAGGCTAACTCCTGGAGGCAGGATTGGATTGATGCACAAAGGATTTTTGATATTCAGGAACATGTCGGGTACCCATTTCATGTACTGTCGAGATTCTCTTGCACAGGGGATTGATCAATGTTTATGACTACATCCTGATGGTTACGCAACATGACAAGACTTTCACACTCTTACAACTTGACTTCGAGTTGCTGCCTAAATTGTTGAAGCTGAGTGGAATAATGAATGATTTGTAAAGAGAAGTTACTCACTCAACTAAGGGAATTTAACGGTCGAATAGAACCTATGGTACAAAATGCAAGTGGATAAGTGTGCGGATCATATTCCATTGCATTCATTGAGCATTTGATTAATTGGACAGAATTGCATCCACCCAGTTCATTGTTATGTGACAATCTAATTGAATGGATGCAATATGTTTGGCCTTATGAGATAATATCTCAAAGCTTAAATCCCTGACATTATGTTTGTAATTAAAGATAATGTTTAAATTATCAATCATGTTTTTTTATTTTATCTTAAAGACAATGTTTATTTTATCAATTTGTCTGTCACAAAATGTTGCAACAGATGATAATATGTAGCAATATTTGAGCCATATGTTTCTACAGATAATTATATGTAGCAACATTTTATTCATATTTTGCTACAGCTGATACGTATATCGCAATATTCGTCCTCCCCCCCCCAGCCCCCCCTCACCCCCACCCAACCCCGCCACCACAGTACCCCTGCCCGAAAAAAAGAGAAGAAGCCGAGCCCCCTCCCGGGCCCCCCCCCCGCGTTTTTCATCTTATTTTTCCCAAGGATTATATTTAGTCACCATTTGATTCATATGTTGTCTACAATGATTAATCGTTAGCAAGATTTGATTCATATGTTTCTAAAGATGATTTTTTGTAGAAACATTTGAGTCATATATTTTCTAAAGCTAAAGCGTATATCGCAACATTCATTTTTCACGACATGTGGCATATGTTGCTACAGATTATTTGCCTGTAGCAACATTTGTTGCATTTGTTGCTACAGATGATTATATTAAGCAACATTTGAGTCATATATTGCTACATATAATTTTACATAGAAACAATTGAGTCATATGTTGCTACAGATGATTTTATGTAGCAACATTTGAGTCATATGTTGCTACAACTGATGCGTATATATCACAACATTCGTCTGTTATGACATGTGGCATATGTTGCTACAGATGATTTTACTGTAGCAATATTGTTGCATTTGTTGCTACAGATGATTATATATAGCAACATTTGAGTCATATGTTGCTACAGATGATTTTATGTAGCAACATTTGAGTCATATGTTGCTACATATGATTTTAATCGAACATTTGAGCGTCCAAAATTTGGGCATATGTTTGCGTGAAATGTTCTACTGTAGCACCATTTGTGGCATAGGTTTGTCCACTGATGATTATATGTAGCAACATGTGAGTCTCATATGTGCTATAGATTATTATATTTTTTCAACATTTGAGTCTATGTTGCTAGAAATGATGCGGATATCACAACATTCATCCGTCACGACTACATAATATTGTTTTGTTTGATTAGCAGTGCAAAACGACGTCTATTTAATTTCCACAACTATAAATTGTATTGGTTGTCACAACTACATAATAATTTTTGTCTCCTCTCAAAATTCTTCATTGGAATGCTTAAAAATACAAGAAAAAAAACAAAGAACGACCAACATATCTTCCAATGATACAACATTGGTCTTCTTGCTTCTCTTTCATCCCCCAATCATTAACTTCTTTTGATATGACTTTCATCAAAGTTTTCCAACTCCTTTGTTCACCAACGTATAATACGAACTTGGATCGTAATCACATCTTCACATCCCTCCATTTAAAAGTTCCTAAATTCTCCTAAAATACAACCACAAAGAATAAATTTTAATTTAAAAAATAAAGATATCTGAAATCTCCAAATATTTTAGAAATAAAGATACATACACGATATCGTGAACAAGACCAAAATCTATGACCTGGATTGTCTTTTGACTATAAAATTTGCATTAAAAAAGTAGATTTTTCATGTTTGCAATACATTTTAACATTAAACATAGTATCATTTTCATCATCACAAATTTGACTTAGTATAGCATTTGACATCATACCGTGGGAGTATCGAAATTTTTTTTAACCAAAGGCCAACAAAATATAGAACACTGTGACTGGAGAGTGAGTGACAGAAAATCAAATAAGATAATTACATTTACTGTGAAGAGACAGGTCCAATAGAATATACGACATCCTGGGAAAGAGAGAGAGAGAGAGTGAAAAAAGGAGCCAAAATTGAAGCTGCAAAGATGAAAATTTTTAAAATCCTATTCTTATAATGAAAATGAAAACGCATTTTAAGAATGTGTTAGGCCTATTTTACTTTTTGTTAAAAAGAATGGGTTTTGCCTATCATTGGGCTACTTTTAAAAAAGGACGATTTGTTATAATTATATGTCGCAATAGTTTCATCATATCATGCGACATTAACAACAAAAACAACGTATGTTGCTACAGATGAAAAATCAAGGACACGCTAACAGACGATTTGATCGATTTAGGGAACGGAAAATTGAAATTTGAACCAAATTTTAGTGATTTTATACATAAATAATCAATAATAATAATAAGGTATAACATTTGGAACAACGATTTAGAAGGGTATCAAATATCTATCATATGGATTTACTAGGACAATGCATGATGAACTACTGAGATGATTGTCTTTATAACTATAATTGCTATAATCCAATGGAGAGTGTTGTCTACGACCATAATTTGTTACTTAGACATGTTGTAGGACTATATATTGGTGTTACATATCGAATTACATGACAATTTAATTGAATTAAACCCCAAAAGACCGATTTGTTATAATTATATGTTGAACAGTTACATTATATGTTGTAACTTTAACAACAGAAAAAGTATATGTCGCTACAGATGGAAAATCAAGGAGACACTAATAGAAGATTTGATTGGTTTAGAAAAGGAAAAAGGGAAATTTGAACCAAAATGTAGTGATTTAGAGCATAAATAATCAATAATAATAAAGTATAACATTTGGAACAACAATTTAGAAGGGTATTTTATAACTATAATATGGATTAACTAGGACAATGCGTGATGAACAAGTGAGATGATTGTCTTTATAAATATAATTGCTATAATCCAATGGAGAGTGTTGTCTATGATCATAATTTGTTACGTAGACATGTTGTAGGACTATATATTGGTATTACATATCGAATTATGTGACAATTTAATTGAATTAAGCCCCAAAAGACCAATTTGTGATAATTATATGTCGCAATAGTTTCATTATATGTTGCGACTTTAAAAATGGAAACTACATATGTTGCTCCAGATTAAAAATCAAGGAGACACTAATAGATGATTTGATCAATTTGGGAATTAACAATGGAATGGAACCTATTTTAGTGATGTTAACATAAATATTCCATAATAAGAAGGTATAATATTTGAACAACGATTTAAGAAGGGTCTTAATACTATCATATCGATTTACAGGAACAATGCTGATGAACAGTGATAAGATGCCTTTAAAAATATAATGCTAAATCCAATAGAGAGTGTTGTCTACGACATAATATCTAATAGCACACTCCCATGTAATCATTAGTTCAAACTATATTGTGAAGATGATTATTATGTAGAATATTTGAGTCATATGTTGCTACAGCTATCCGCCTTTAGCACATTGTAGTCATATGTTGCCATTCTAATATTATAAGGCACTCTCACACTAATTAATTATTAAAAGTATATTGTTGCTACTATTTTAAAAAATAATGTGTAACATTTGAATCATATGTTGCTACAAATGATTATATGTAGCAACATTCGTCAGTCACAACATGTGGCATATGTTGCTACAGCTGATTCGTCTGTAGAAACACTTGTTGCGTATGTTGTCACATCTAATATATCTAAAATCACTCTCCCACGTAATCATTATTTAAAAGAATATGTTGCTACAGATGATTATATTTAGCAACATTTGAGTCATATGTTGCTACAAATGATTATATGTAGCAACATTCGTCCGTCACAACATGTGGCATATGTTGCTACAGTTGATTCATCTATAGCAACACTTGTTGCGTATGTTACCACATCTAATATTTCTTAAATAATTCTCCAACGGTGTCATTATTTAAAGGTATATGGTGCTACTGATGTTTATATGTGGCAACATTTGAGTCATATGTTGCTACAGATAATTACCTGTAGCAATATTCGTCCGTCCCAACCTGTAGCATATGTTGCTACAGTTGATTCGTCTGTAGAAACATTTATTGCATATGCTTCCACATCTAATATATCTATAATCACACTCTCACGTAATCATTATTTCAAAGTATATGTTACTACAGATTATTATATGTAGCAACATTTGAGCTGAATGTTGCTACAACTGTTGCGTATATCGCAACATGTCATTCGTCACACTATTTTGTGTCATATGTTGCTCCCCAAAAAAAAAAAAAAAAAGAAAATGATTTATGTAGAAACATTTGAAGTCAATGTTTGCTACATATAACATCTGTGGCAACCTATACAGTTAAAATAAGGATTACTTTGCGTGTGCGTTTTATAGGCTATTAGTGTACAACATTGCAAAAAATATTGCTAGAGGCGAATCAACAAAATGTGTCTATGTCGGTACAGATGATCGCCTATAGAACATTTTGTTTCATATGTTTGTTTTTGTCACATTAGACTCCATTAGCATCATTTTGACATGTGTTGACACAGAAACAAAGAAGAGCAACTAATACGCATTGGAGCATTTCTAAATAGATTTTATAATAGAGATCATCCTCAAATAAGAAAGAACATTTAATAAAATTCACAACACAACGCTTAAACCTTCTTATGGGGCATTTCGATTTGGCATGTTTTTTTTTTGGCCAAAGTCCTAATACGGATGACTTATTTTTTCTTGTTGGAATGATACCACTCCACACCGTTCTCGTATATGTCCTTCTTCGAGTTTACTGGATCAACATATGGACGAGGTATTTATCCTCTGTATGATATGCAATCGCAACCAAGAAGCTTAAGTTGGCACTGTTGAATTTTGTGACATTATGTCATTATGTATTTTTCCACTGAATAATCTGGAGAGGAGTACGGTAACTCTGATTTCCAAAATCAGCACCATTTTGGTATCGAGAATCGTTGCCATGGCATGTGGACAAGGTATTTTTTGGTCCAATAAAAATTCTCAGTACATTTCTTTTTTGTGGATCCATGGTAGGCAACACTCCATGAACAGTGACACTGAACTTGTAGTTAGCGATTTGATGGGCAAAACTTGTTCCGCACTTGAATATACTCTGATATGTCTTTTTCAATTTAAGGAACAAATCTATTTGCGGAGTGCACAGTTCCATTTCCGTCTGGTGAAATACAATGCAAAATCCCTGTTTCTTTCATCAAATAGAGCAACCATGGGAAACTTTCTCTTCAACATCGAAAATCGCTTCCCCGAATCGCAATGGTGATGGCCATATGTTACATCTACACAACAACAGATACAAAAATCAAACAAAACACATAAAGTAACATAAACTCAATTTGAGAATGGTACCTCTTTCCCGGCAAAATGTCCTACTCCATGTGTGAAATCATACGTTCAAGAGCTTCAACAATTGTTTACCAAATCTCTTATTGGATTGAAATGTTTATTGAACTCACATGTATCGTACGCCTTTGCTGCTTTATAAAAATGGGACACTACGTTTGAATTGTGAAAGTTATTTCAAATATTTTCTTCAAAGTGTCTCATGCAACAACCATAATGAGATGCAGGGTAGATTCTCGAAACCATCTTTTGAATATTGTGATGCCTATTAGAGATAATGCACAACTTATCAGTATCATCTACAAAGCTTCTCATATTTTGAAAAAAATATTCATATGAGGCATCACATTCCTTGTCCACGACACAGAAAGCTACTGGAAATATATGATTCTTTGCATCTTGTGCCACCGCCGAAAGCAGAACTACTCCATACTTTCTCCTTAGAAATGTGTATTAGTTTTCTCATTTCTTGAAAACCAATTATGCAATCAACATATGATACAAAGAAGTACTGGAACCTCTCATTTTCATCGAGTGACAATGCCGTCATCCACGCAACTTCAAGCATATGCAAGTATGCATTAAGCACAACGTACCTGTGCTCATATGTTCCCCTAACATTAAACTCTGCTCCATGCCCTTATAAATCTTCCAATAGCTTACACCCCAATTTTGTGTGGAGTTGATTTTACATGTCTCTTGTTGATGGGTCTTTACCATTGGGAAACCAATTTTCAAAGTACTTACCTGTGACTTTTGCCATGGCGTAGGGATTATGGTTTGTAAGATGCTCTAAACCACACGTATGGTACTTTTCATAGATTCTAATGTCAAACCTGTCAGTACTTGTAAATTTCACAACCCTCAGCCACCGACACAAATCCGAATGTTAACTTTAAAGAAAACACAGTTCCAAGATTATCACCTTTTTCAGGTGGTGGCAATGGAGGGGGGGAAGCCTTGGGCGGGGGTTGGGGGGTGTTTCTTCTATTTCCTTACCCTCCCCTTGTTCGCCATCCTTTCCCCTTCCTTCTTTTTCCTTTCCTTTCCTTCCCTTCTATAACTTTGTTGCATCATCCTCCAACCTTATTCACACTGCATTCATGAGACTACCCATGGATTGTTGCTCCACTGATAGGTGTGGAAGAAAATTGCTCTCAAGTCCGCCTCTTCAGCGTGAGCGAACCTACAACCTGCTCCTCCACCTTCACCTTCACTTTCACCTATTCCCCTGTTCATCTCAGGTTTTATTCAGGTCCCCCCGATGAAATTAGTCCTTAAACATATTTGTTGGCTACCCTCTTCTATTATTCTGATCCTCCTCGTTAGGAATTTCTTCCACGGACCTCATATCATGGGCGGTTTCTCTGCTCCTCCCAATAACAGCAAACTAGATTGACAGTTTTCTAATAGGTAAAAACTTATCATTATGAAAAAAATGTGGAATAACTCATAACAAGATCTTGGTTTTTACATTGTATCCACTGTTGGCACGACTAATAAATCATCATACAATGTTTCTTTCGACATACATCCCTACTGACTTACTCCTCGTTTTTTACTATCCTCCCAAAGCCATCTGTATCGATTCTCTTCTCGATCCATTCACAACTATATCTATCCCTACAATACTGACATTGTACCGATACATTATTTTAAAACCCAATATTAATTATTTATAATATTATATATCTCACTATGGTTTTTTCTGTGCAAATGTAACACATTGTTGCTACACTAGGATTGTTCTGTTTGTACAAGACAAATCACATGTGGCAACTTTTTATTGTTATATTTAATGTGAACACTTGTGATTTCCTTTGTTAGATCTAAGTCCATATGTTTCCCCTTATGGTTTTTCTTGTGGCGAAATTACACATTGCTGCTAAATGATTGTTCTGTTGTTTACAGACAATCACATGTATCAACAGTTTATGTGATATAATATGGTGCCACCTATGGGTTTTTATTTACGAATTGTTTTTGTAAGTCGTAGTTGCTTACATATTATTGTTTATGGTTGGATGGAATACATTTATGTTCTACATATGACTTTAATATGTTTAATATCTCTGTTGCAACATGATAACAAAATGTTTGAAACGCGAATGCAAATTATTCAAAGAAATTACAGGCGCCCTAGATCAGATGATATGGAATTTATTTCAATAAGTATTAAATTTTACATCCAGAAACAATGGTGTTCGCCCATCGCTTATAAGTAATTTCAATTAAAACAAAATGAAGTTGTTCTTTGATTACAGATTTGTAATCTGATTCAACCACTAGTACCCAAGACCCATAATGTGCGAAAAGAAGAACAAGAATAAGAGATTAAGGAGCGGTACAAAGGAAGCAATTGAACAAACACATACGAGAGCAAATAACAAGAATATTAACGACGAAAAAAAAACGAAGGAAGGAATTAAAAAGTACGAATATTGACTGCTAGATGCTGGGGAAAATCTTTATTTCCCCTTTTGGCTCAATATTTCCCACCATATTGTTAAATAGGTTTTGATTTATTCAATTTACTTTTACCTCCTTATTTCAGTACGACAAAAGGGTGTAAAATTAGTTATTGTAAAATTACCATTTTACCCTTCATTTAATTCAGTGGACCAAATTGTCAACTTATAAACATGATGCGACTCCACAATCTTATATTATCATCCATAATTGTCACCTACACCCAATACTTTAGACTATGTCACATTCAATTTATTTGAAACCTTAATTCACCTTTTTCAAAAATCCCTCTGAAAGAAAGAGGCCTAGCTTTAATGAAGAATTTTTCTGTTACAAAAAAACTAAATAAAAACTCTGTTTTTAATAAGATTTCCACCATCATATTCATTATTTGCGAAACATTGAATATCTCCCAAAAGATTTTTTTTATCACTACTAATTTATTTTAGTAAACACCTAATAGTAGTCCCTTGTAAAGTGAACAAAAATTATCACTAATGGAGAAGTAATAAATACCATGAGATCAATAAGCCCAGAATAAGAAGGTACATGAAATTGTTGGAAATCATAATTAGTAATAACTAAAAGGGATTTAATGTCATAAGCAGAAAATAATTACTAGCTTGAATCTTTAATTTACTATATGATATAAAATAATAATAGCAATATAATATACATTTAATTATATTAATGGTATTATTGGAGTACTTGGTACTTTAAGGGCTATTTTGATATTTCCGAATTTCCCCTTTTTTTCTCCACTTTAAAAATATATGATTTTTAGATGGAGATACTGTTAATGAACTAAATATAAATGTTATAATTTTCTTTAACATATCTATCAATATTTCAATTTATCCATTGAAACACAATAATTTTTGCATATAATAGATATCTAATATTATTAAGAAAATTTTTAAGTTTATTTGAATATAAGAGTATATCTTGTACATGTTCTACGCCAATATTAATAGATAAATCTAAATAAGGAAATCTATTAATTATACTCTAGACACAACCTTCTTTAATATAAATAGAGAGACATAATCAAACTTAAATGGAATAAGAAGAGAATACATTAGCAAGTACATTTAAAACTACTATAAAACACTTATAAATAGTTCATCACGATATCACTCAGTATTTTGTTATATTCCAACACATGATAAAAGATTATTTCATTTCAAACATTCTTTACCATTATCTATAATAATCATAATGTCTCGTCTGAATACAACAATAATTTATTTCCCTTAACACTTCCACAAAGATTGATGACACCTTTTCTTCGCAGTCTATGACTATGACCGAAAATAAATAAACATAAAGTGAAGACAGAGATGAAATACAATAAATGATAAATGGATATTAATAATTGACATTACAATTTTGTAAGAAGATTAGATCTGAGTTTTTAAGTTAATTTTCATTTCTACGTGGCATTAAATAGGAAAATCGTAGATGTTGGAGTGAACAGAAAAAAATAAACAGGTTATCACCAGTTTCCTACTTATTATTAATCTTTATTATTTTACCTTTAATTCATTGAACCATATAATTAAGAGTCCCTTTTTGTCTTCTTGATACTAACTGTTTTATAACAATTTAATATTATTCACTATCAATATAAATAAATTGAATGAACAATTTGATAAATTTGATATTGGGCTTAAGTAATAACGCTCAAAGATACATTTAATATTTAATTAACTAATAAATTTAACTAGTTAATCAATTTAATTTATAAAAGGAAAATGGGTAATTCAATTTCTCACTTAGTTCCCACTTTAATGAATAATATGATTGGAGCAAAGTGAACAAACATATACGTCTAACGTGTAGATGTTCAACTATTTGTTTTTGCTTGACAGATGTTTTTTTGAAATTTCCCCATTTAGAACAATCATAATTTAATTTTTAAATTTAATTAAAGTAGAATGTCTCATATAGGAACAATAAAATTTCAACTTTATTATATGTACGTGAAGGAATATATTTGATAAAACTATTAAGTTATTAGGTGTTTTTTTAAAATCACAACCTGATTGAGAAAGTTCCATTTTAAATTACAATTTCATTAGAGACCAACTTAGTGAATACTCAATTTAACGCCTGTTAGTTATATGTTCTAGCAGTAACTTATAACACTAATATTTTTATAGAAACTTAAACACAACGCATAAAACCAACATACAATAACTGTAATATAATGAAAAAGAAAGGAAAAGATGACCATTGAATGCAGATTGTCCTTTTGGAATATTTCCCTCTAGTACTCGAGGATTAATGAATAAGTCCTGTCATGATAGAACGCTTCTATTAAGAGTGTGTTGAAAACAAAAACATATTAATTGCATTAGAAAAAATTCAGACAATTTTGTTGTTTAAAATGTATGAATCCACCTATTTACATAAAACAAGGAAATAGTGGGTCAAACCAATATTTATTGTACTTTATGGAGAGGTCACAACTCTATTGGACTAGTTATAACCTTTAGAAAGCGCACATCCTTTCATAAAAGTCACAAATTTTCATAAAAGTCGCATCTCTTCATTAAAGTCACAACATTTCATAAAAGTCAAAATTTCATTAAAGTCACGTATTTTCATGAAAAAGAAGGTTATTTTCATAAATAAATACATTTTAAAGATTCTAGCTTGTAATGGCGCCACGTTGACGGGCCTAGAATTCTGTTTTATATAAATATATGATATGATTATTAATGTATAGGAGTGATTAAGTGAGGAAAAATGTTATTTCTATAAATGGTAAATATTTTCTCAATATAATATATTTATGTAAGTTTTCTATTCAAAATTATTATATTGGGCTTATGTACGGGCCTTTCATTATCTAGTATTTAAAGAGAGATGAAAGAATAAATATTTTTTCCCTTCCTTAAAAAAAATCTCACACTATTACATCCATCAATACTAATCTAAAAAGACTTTTATTCCCCAAATTATAGTCCTTCACCCACATAGGAAAAATCGAAAGATCTCTTTTATACATCAGTTCATGTTCTTCATACACATAGACCACGTCGAAAATGTAAGCCTTTATCCCTCAAATTCATAGATGCTCTAGATAGATTCATAAGAAATTAATGGTGTCTCTTTTCTATTTCAATTGTATATTCTAATAGTTGATTTTCAGTTCAAATGATACATCGTGCTTGTTTGTCATCAGATTCATCCGCAGAAAGCAAATTTTGGAGTGGTAAAAATCAAGAAATCGAGCATGTTACTTCTTGTCTGGTACATTTGCTTTCTTTTTTTTGGTGTGTTTTGAGATTATTTATTTCTAATTTATTTAAAATTTCTGTGTGTTGCATAATTTCTCTTGTCAAAAAGTGATGTTTTATTTTATATTTGGAATAAAATCTATAGTAGACTTTGTAATTCCCGTATAATTCTAATTTAATGTACAACAAAGATCTTTAATCAGTCTATTATTTTGCAAAAAAAATGATATTTGATGGTGCAATGAACCAAAATACAACGGATTAAAATAATAGAATTGGTAGATTCTTTATAATATAATCAACTACGATGCTTCTTTCTTCTTTTAGGACTATTTTTTAATGCATAACATTTCCCAACCGTAATAAGAGGTTAGTATCTAAGAAAAAGTACTTGCTCAAGCAATTGAAAATGAAATCACTCTCTACCAACAACTAATGATTAATCACATTTATTGTGGACTTTGTTTGCCTATTTAGATGCTAATTCCAGAATTTACAATAAACCCTCTAAAACTTATATAGGTGGGACAAGAAAATTTTTATATTTTATAGAGATTATTATTTGATCGATAAATTAATATTTATTAATTTAAAGAATTACTTGAGATTGACGAAGGTTAATTTTGATTATAGTCAAAATTAATTTACTACCAATTGTATGACATATTATTAAGTGTCAATAAGAAATATTATACATAAAGTGCAATAAATACCTCACATCATTTGTATCTAACTAATTCAACCTTGTGGTTTGTCATAGATAAGATCTTCAAGATGTATACACTATATATTATCGTAGGAATTAGAATGCTATGAATGGGAAAAATTGATATAGCAAAGATCCCAATTTTTTTTTAAATTTGGATCTATTAATTTTGTGCATCCATGTTAAGACACAAATGTTCAGCAAGCTAAGAGACAGTAGGCAAATTAGTTTCGACTTGTAAAATTCCATTCGAGGGTGCAATCCAGAGAATTTGAATGAAACTACTTGTAACACGTCATTTATAACTTGGGTCATGATTAATATCTCGAGTTATAATAAAAATGGATGGCACTAACATGTTGGATTATTCGGGCTTCAGCTATGGAAATCACATTGATAGTTCATAGCTTTAGAAGAAATTTTGGATAACAATCGAAAAAACCACTGTTGATGATATATTCTACATTTGGAACCAAATATGCATAAGGAACAGTTATCACCTCTAAACTCTTCACAAAATTAATGGTTCAAATCGAAAAGACAACACCGGTCTCGTGATATAATAAGAAAAAGGTCGAAGATGACTTTCAACAAATTCAATTGTTTTTTTTTAAAATAAAATAACACTAAGAGATATCTTTTACTGAATTGTCTTCATATATATATATTTTGTACTTTTAAAAATTATTAATTTTGATATTAGATGGATAATATATTTATATAATATCTTTTGAAAAATATATTATCTATTTGAAATTGGTGATTTTTTATATTGTCCAAAGCAGGACCGAGAAAAATGTATTTTAGAGAGATTATTCATTTATTGCGTATTATTTTATATAGTTTTTATTGGACATAAAAACTAATTATTTGAACTTTTGGTACCTTTCTAAATCCAGTAGCATACTAATTGAATAAAAGGAAATATAATTCTTCTCTATATTGGGTCACACAACAACAAAACTTCCATTCTTTTATTCCCGCCTCCTCCTCCCCCTCCTATCCAAATATGCTTGATATTTAATATACAATGTTTTTTGTGAATATTTGTTATGCTTGCATAACGGAGAGAAATTCATACTGACAGAAGGATATGTTAGTGAAAGAAGATTGCATGATATTAATGTGGTTGAAGATGATAACTTCGTGGTTATGTGTACCATGTAAGACATTTATAGATGAGACGCAACAGAAATATCGAGTGATCCACATACCTCCAGCCTTATTAGGATATAGTCAGAGTGTACTATTTCTTCTTATTTCTTCAAAGATCTTCTAGCACTGCAAATCCTCACACTCCTTCGATGGTATAAGTTTTTAGAATAATTTCTAGAGACCTTTGAACCAAATGACATTATATCGTTCTTCCACCAAGAAACGTTAAGAGGTTATGGGAGTACCAACCACTGAATTAGTAGCATATTGGTTTCCATGTTGTGGGGTAATAGGTGTTAACGATTATCCCATAGTGGGTAATGTTAGTTACTACCTTTCCCATTAAGTGGATCATGGGTGAGTGTAACTACTTTCCCATTAGTGTGATCATGGGTCCATGAATTGTAACCATGGACCCATTAAGACAGACCATATCTACCATTAACAAAACGCTAACATATCCTACCTTGTAGTATATTTCTATAACATTTGAAATATAATCAAGAATATGGAGGAGTTTTTCTGTTGCAGTTAGTATTATCTCCTGTATCATAATGCACTCATATCCGGGTCTAAACTATAGCCCATATAATTAATGAATAACCTCAATAATTTAGTCAAGCTCAATACTTTAGCGACATTTCTGAAAATAAAACTGAATGGTGCACACAGCTACTATCTTTAATATGCATTCTTACAACAAAATTTACATAGTGTGAATATCCCATGTTACTACATGATGCTTAAATTTTTGTGGTGGCATGCCTTTAGTAAAAGGATCAACTAACATTACTTTAGTGCTAATGTGTTCAATGATCACTTTATTGTCTTTAATACGTTCTCTTAAGGCTAGATATTTTAATTTGATATGCTTTCTTCGACTACCGCTTTTATTATTCTTAGCCATAAAGATAACAACTGAATTGTCACAATATAACCTTAATAGATTAAATATAGAGTCAAAAATTCTATGTACAGGAATAAAACTCTTTAAACATACACCATGTGAGGTAGCCTCGGAAAAAGAAATGAACTCAGCCTCCTTAGTGAAAGTAGTAACTAGAGTCTGTTTGGCACTTCTCCAAGATATAGTTTCCCCGTCTAACATAAATATGTATCCTGAAGTTGATTTCTGTGAATCAACACATCCAGCAAAGTCTGAATCAGAGTAGCCAATGACTTCCAAGTAATCTGGTCGTTTGTACATAAGCATGTAGTATTTTTTTCCTTGAAGATATCTTAAGACTTTCTTTGCAGATTTCCAGTGGTCAAGACCTGGATTACTCTGATATCTTCCTAACATTCCAACAATAAATGATATGTCAGGTCTTGTACAAACCTGAGAATACATCAAGCTTCTGACAGTAAGAGCGTAAGGAATGTCCTTCATTAATTCCGTCTCAAGATAGTTCTTTGGGCACTGATGCAAGTTGAACTTGTCACCCTTCACGATAGGAGATACACTTGGTGAACAATCTTTCTTTCGGAACCTCTCTAAAATTTTATTGATATGGGATTCTTGAGATAAACGTACTTACCTTGATGTCTATCTCGATGAATCTTAATACCAATAACATAAGAATCTTTACCCATAACTTTCATATCAGAACTTTTAGATAGAAATTGTTTTACCGCATGTATCATTCCTTATCATTGTGATGCATAATATATACTCCACTATCTACTAGAAATTTTTTTTAATCCGACAAACACCCATTGATCTTATTGTACTCATCATTTATCATAATGTTCTCAACGAAGTTGATGAAGAGATAACATTATGAAATTCAAATACCATTGACGGGAATTTGTTTTAGTCCACATATGGCTTTTCTTCACTTGGCATACTAGGTGCTCACTATTTCTAGAGAGATCCTTCCAGTTGTTTCATATAAACCTCGTATCTCGCTCACCAATTGAGAAATGCGGTTTTCATATCCATTTGTTGCAACTTTTAGTCCAAGTGTTGCTACTAAAGCCAATATTATGTGCAAGGAATCCTTTTTAGACAAATAAGAATATCTGTATAATCAATCCTTTCCTTTTGAGTGATCATTTAGCAAACGTCCTTGCTTTATATCTTTCTATGTTACCTGATGAAGTCCTTTTTAGTCTGAAACCCCCCACATGGTTTTTAACACCACTATGCAATCGACAGATCCTAAACCTCGTTACTTTTCATAGTTCATCTCTTGTTTCTTGGAATGTACCACAATTCAGACTCTATAAAATTAATGGCTTGTGGAAAAATATTCAGGATCATGTTTAAGACTTGAATGTCATATAAGAAAGCAAAACTAAATTTTCTTGCACAATATACAACAAGTCACTAGGACTTTCAGATCTTCTCACTTTCCACACATGTTCTTTTTTTGGATTATGTTTTTCAACCGGTTGTCAATAAATTTCAAGAATTTACTTTAACCACTTGATCTATTGCATGTTTTCAGTAGCTGTGGAATCCATGAATGGTTGCTCAACACCCAATGAAAAACTTGAGGGGTATTTGTACCACATCACTTTTTTAAGTTGAAGGGAAGGTTTATCTCTTATATAAATTGTTTTGTAATTGATCATTCCCATTATTAAGTCTTTTGAAAGAAATTTTCATTTCTTGATTCCACAATCACTAATGACCTAGGATCCCAGTTTCGTTTTCTTGGGGGTTTGTAAATTCTATCTTCAGAAGGGCGTCCATACGCTTATATGTGCCAACTAGCTTCCCCCCTTTGAGTAACTCAAAAAAGCGTCTGTGGACAACCTTTGTTGGGGGAACTCAGTTAATATCCACTCTATTGTGGGCTTAAGAGATTTAGTCCACAAGTAGTTAGGTAGCTTAGAGTTACTTAAAATACTACGCACCATGTCCAATAATGTTAGGTTTCTTCTTTTTGCTACACCATTTTGTTCCGGAGAACTAGCCATAGCGTATTGGGCGACAATCGCATTTGTTGAAGAAACTTTGAAAATTTCTCTTGTGCTTTTCCATCTTCTGTATATCTACCATAATACTCACCACCTCTATCAGTTCCAATAATCTTAAATTTTTTACGCATTGTTTCTCTACTTTAGGCTTGAAAACTTTAAAGACTTTTAATGCTTTGCTCTTATTATGAAGCATGTAGAGATACATATAACGTGAGTAATCATCTATAAAGTGATAAAGTATATCTCACCATATGCGTCCATGTATAGAAAAAATATATCTGAATGTATGATTTCTAATACGGTTGAACTCCTCGTGGCACCTTTCTTTGACTTGTTGGTCTCTTTGCCTTTAATGTAGTCCGTACAAGTATCAATATCAGTAAAATTTAATTACCTTTAAAAAGGTTTTACGCCCATAATTTTACTAATATCTAATCATCAATGGAGATATGTCCCAATCTCCTATGCCATAAGATAGAGAAATCTTCATTTATAACATATCTTTTACTGCTAGTTTATACATGCATAACAGTATGAGTGGAATCATTTTGTAAATTAACAGAGAAAAGACCATTACACAGTGTACCATATCCAATTAATATATATTTATAAATATTTTGGGATCACCTTATAAAAAGAAGGAATATCCCAAAGTTACAAGTCTTGATACAAAAATTAAATTCCTCAAAAAATTATGATCATAAAAAGTGTTTTCCAACTCTAAAATAGTACCACTAATAAGAACTAAATTGAATGTCTCAATAGCTTTCACATGCGACTGCTCTTGTTTCCAGAATAGTTTCTTCGCTTAGCTCCCACTAGCTTCCGCAGGTTTCCTAAAATCCTGAAAGGAATTCGTAATATTGACTGTAAAAGCAGAATCAATCCACCACATGTTATGATTAACATCAATAATATTAGCTTCTTAACAAACAAGACATATATAAGTACCTTTTCTAACAAGCCATTGTTGAAACTTTACATAATCCTGTCTTATGTGCCCCTTCTTTCTACAGAAGCAACAATTGGCTTCCTTTTTTATGTTAGTTTCAAGTGCTGAGTTCCTTTAGACATTTTTGTTAGCTTGATTGGTATTCTTTCCTTGAGTAGTCATGAATGCACTTTCTCCTTTTTCCATCCGTAGTCGACCTTCCTCTTGAACACACATGACCATGAGTTCATTAATAGACCATTTATCTTTATGTGTGTTATAAGAGATCTAAAGGGGACCATACTGTGCAGGTAGAGTATTCAGGATATAGTGCACCAATAAAGTTTCTTCAAGAATCTTTAGTTGATCCGCTAAGTCTCGCATTTTCATAATGTGCTCGCGCACATTTCTCACACTAAGGAGCCTCATTGATGAGAATTTCATAATTAAGGTGTTGGCAAGTGTTTTATTTGAAGTCTCAAACTTTTCATAAATAGCCTTCAGTAATGCCTTGGCATTGTTATGTTGTTCGATAGAACCATGAATACAAGCAGAGATTTTGGTCTTAATAAACATCACACTCAAACGGTTAGAGTGTTCCCATTGTTCATGAAGAAAAATCTCAGCTTGAGTTTTGATTTCATTAATACATAGCTAATCTTTGTTCATAGCATAATCAATATTCATACACCCTAAGTGAAGGAGAATTTTATCCTTCCAAATCTTATAGTTCTCACCATTCAATTGGGAATATCACAAATATCAGAGAAATTGACATGTTGCATAACTCCAAAAACTATGCGTACATACATAAAATAAATTTGAGGCAAGTAATACAAAGTTGAATCTACTGACATAAAAATTTCCAGTGGGCTAAATTTTTAATTCAATTAGATTTATATTTATGATAAAATTTTCAATTTAAAAGCATGATATTTTATCTTTATCACAAAACTATTAAACTCTCATTCATAATTCCTGTGGGTAATTATGAAAAATATTTAATATTTCATCTTAATTAATTATGAAACTTAATAATAAAGAAATTAAGTTATCGTATCATGCATAATTAATTACAATTGTAATGTCTAAAAATTTATTTATGTGATACTTAACTTTAAAGTTTTATTCGATTAATGATGATGTGGATAAACTTTTATCATATAAAATCTAGATCACTTAGAGTTTTATTTCTTTAAGTGATCCAAAATATAATATGTAATATCATTTCATTAAGATTGTTGTGGCTAAATCTCAATCAAATAAAATTATATGAATCACTAAATATTAACTCAAAATCGTATACAAGATTTACTGTTTAACATTATGCAACAAAACAACAATCTCTTTGATTTTGTATTATTAGAAAATATTTTCTAAAAATTTCAAAACAAGATCTGAATTTTTAAGAACCATTTTGAGCGATTCTAGAGAATTTCAACAATTAACAAAGCAGAGAAAATTCAACTGCTCTAATGCCAAATATATGATATTTACGGAGGAATGACACAAAATAAATATAGAGTGGTCGACATACCTGCATCCATTGTTAGCGATATAGTCGGAGTCCGCAATTCTTCTTTTCTCTAAAGATCTTCTAAGCACTCAAAACCTCATTCTTAGATGGTATAGAGTTTTTAGAAGTAATGTGTTTGCACCTTTGAACCACATGACATATTTATAACCGTTCTTCCATAAAGAATGGTTAAGAGGTTATGGAAAGTTACCAATCACTAGAGTAGTAGGATAGTGAATCATGTAGTGGGATAATGGTTAACAACCATTATCCCATTAGTAGAATAATGGGTAATTAACCACTTTCCCATTAGTGGGATAATGGGTAGTTCACTACCTTCTCATTAATGGGATAATGGGTAGTTAAGTACCTTCCCATTAGTGGATAATAGGTCCATGAAGTGAAATAATGGTCCCATGTAATACTGACCATATCATCATCAACAAAAATGCTAACATCCCAATATATTTTATTTAATTTTGATGTTTAACTTAAGATTTTTACTTCTGGTGAACTCAAACTTTCTGTGAAGATTTACCCGACATATTCAACATCACACTTACCTTGTTTGGGTAGAAGAATTATTCCAGATATATTATATTCTTGAGTAAGCATATCAAACATAAATGAAATCTTATATTATTTTTGAAAGAAAAAAATAGATTTCATTGTAAGTACAAGAGCAAGTCAATAACATAATTTAACACAAAAATATAAATGAAGGAACACAAAATGACGTAAATTAAATTGGTGAATATGCATGCAACTGTAGCACCAAATTTGCATAAAGAGGATTAGTGTAGCCCCATATATATAACCTGCAAGTAATTTATCTCTTCTCTACAATATACTTGTATCACGTACCTCTTCTTCGTTAAACAGATCAACCATTTACTTTAATTTTCCTATATATTATTTGCAAACAAAACAAAGTCAGAAATTTTTTTTGAATATTTTTTAATCTTGCAAATAGCATAGAAAAAGTAATAGTGTTTGAAGGTATGTTTAATGAAGAAGAGTTTTCTGATGTATCTTTGTTTAAGATATGGGATGATTGCTTGAAGTTAATATGTACCAATCTCGTTTTGGTTATATTGATGCTAAACATAGGGTTTTTACTTTTGGTGAACTCAAAACTTTGTGTGAATATTTACCAAACATATTCAATGTTACAGTTTTCTTGTTAGGTAGAAAAGACTATTTCTTATATATCTTATTCTTAAGTAAGCATGTCAAAAATAGATAAAATATTATTATCTTGTGAAAATTATAAAAAAAATTATTACAAGTAAGCGATCAAATCAACAACATAAAATTGACATAAACATATAAATGAAACCACAAAAGATGAAATAATTTTAATTCACGAACATACTCTATTTATGTTTAAAACCTTCATGTTAATCACATAAACATTCAGATATGATTCCTGAGGTGACCAACAGTGAAAAACCCTTAGGATAGTACCAACATTTTCCTGAAAAGGGAGTGGTATAGCCCCATTAAACCTGCACGTAATCATCTTCTCTATAAAGATACTTGTATCCGTAATCTTCTTCGTTATTAAACATATCAATCGTTGACTATTTCATTTTCCTATTAAAGGCAACCACAACAAAGGGCCCAGAACTTTTTTGAATATATTTTTTCTGCAGTTAAAAAGAGAAAGTAATAGTTGCTGAAAGATAGATATTTCACGAATAAGGAGGTTTCTGATTGTAAAGTGTCGTTTAAGATATGACCCATGAACGGCTTGGAGTATATGTTACCAATCTAGTTTTGTCTATTTGATGATAAACTTGGAAATTTTTACTGCTGGTGAACTCAAAATTTGCAGTGAAAAATTTTTTACCCAACATTAATCTCACTTTGTTAAGGTAGAAAAAAAACTATCCGATATATCCTATGCTTGAGTAGCATGTCAAAATAAATGAAAATCCTATTTTCCTGGGTAGTACAAAAAAACCAAATTACCATTATAAACCCACCAGATCGAATCAACAACATATATAACACAAACAATAATGAATCACAAAGAATTGAAATAAATTTTAATTGCGAATATACTCTTATTATGTTAATAAATTCATTTTAAACCCTAAATTATAGCGCCAAATTGCCTAAAGAGGATTGGTGTAGCCCCATCTATAAACCCTAGAAGTAATCAATCTCCTCCTATTCGACATACTTGTATCACGGATCTTCTTCATTAAAAAATATCGATCATTGACTTACTTTTCCTATTATTCGACAAAAGATAAAAAGCCCCATAACTTGTGAATTATTTTTTGTGCCTTAGCAAATAACAAGAGAAAGTAATATTGGCGGAAGGTAATTAATGAAAAAGAATTGTTTGATGTAAACGTATTAAGAGATGAGTTGTTTTCCTTTGAGTATTATGCACAGGAAATCTTGTATTGGAATATTGATGCAAAACTTATGTGAATCTTTATTTCAGGTGAACTCAAAAACTTTATGTGAAAATTTTGCACAACTATTCAACATTACACTGATCGTTTTAAGTGGAAAAAAACTTCTGATATATCTTATGCTGAGTAAGAATGCCAAATATGATTAACTCCTTTCTTTTGAAAAGTACAAAAAATAAATTCTATTATAAGAACTAGTTTGTATTTGAATCACACAACATAATTTAACACAACATTTAAATGAAGACACAAAATATGAATTAATTTACTGATGAATTTACTTATTAGGTTAGAACCTACGTTAATCAGTAGGCACTACCCATTGATTTTTAGTTCACGAAAAGTAAAACCCTATATATAGCACCAAATTTGCCTAAAGAGGATTGGTGTAGCCCCATATAACCTGCATGTAATTATCTCTTATATTCAACATACTTGTATCACGTAACTCTTCTTCGTTAAGCAGATAAACCGTTGACTTTACTTTTCCAGTTATTCACAAACATAACAGAGCCCCGAAATTTTTTGAATATTTTTTTGCTTGCAAATAACAGATAGAGAAAGCAATAGTGACTAAAGATATGCATAAATGAAGAAGAGTTGCTAAAGATATGCATTATGAAGAAGAGTTGCCTGATAATATATATATATATATATATATATATATATATATATATAGATATATATTATAGATGTATATAGTATTATTATATGTATATATATATATATATTGTATATATATATATATAGATGTATTATATAGATATAAGTTGATTCAATGAGAGATGATTGCTCAGGGATAAATGTACCAATCTCGTTTTATGTCAATTTTGATGCTTAAACTTAGGATTTTAACTTATGGTGAACTCAAAATTTGTGTGAATATTTACCCAACATTACACTTACCATGTCTTGGTAAAATACTATTCCTGATATATCCTATGCTTGGGTAAGCATGTCAGAAATAAATCAAAATCGTATTTTCTTTTGGGAAGTACAAAAATAAAATTTCATTCTAAGAACGCGATCGATTCAACAACATAGATTTATCACAAACATATCAATGAATGAACAAAAAATGAAATAATTTAAATGGACACGAATAACTCTATTTTATTGTTTAAAACCTTCACTTAAAAACCCTAATATTAGCACAAAATTTGCCCAGGTGTGCCTCATATACAACCTGAAGTATCATCTCCTATAGTCCATTGTATCATAAAACTTCTTCTTAGTTTAAGCATATTACCTTTGACTTACTTTTCATTTTTCGCAAACACAACAAAGACCCATAAATCTTTTGATATTTTGTGCTTGCAAAATAACAGAGAAAAGTAAACAGGGTTGAAGTAATTTTATAAAGGGGAGGTTGCTTGAAGAGTAAGTGTGTTTAAGAGATTGGCTTATGATGCTTGGAAGGTTATATGTTTACCCAATATCGCTTTGCCATTTTTATGATAAACTTGGGTTTTACTTATGGTGAATCAAAAACTTTATGTGAATATCTTGACCAACTTATTCAACAGTACCACTTACCTTGTTTTAGGTAGACAAAAATGCTTGAGTAAGCATGTCAAAATTATATGAAATATTATTTTCTTTTGGTAAGATAAAAATAAAAATTCCATTATAAGAAGATGATTGAATTAACAACATATATTTACCATAGACATATAAATTAAGGCACAAAAGTAATAAGTTAAATTTACTAATATACTCTACCATTTCTAACTCTAAAAGATCTGTTGAGGTGACTTTCTGAGAGACTATGATAAGACAATTTTTGGATACCCATCTAGTTATAACTAGGTCACCGACTGGAGTAGAGACTAAGAAAGGGTCTGAGAGAGTTTCTAGACAAACACTGAGTTGAATTGCTATGTAAGGAGTTACAAAGAAAAGAATAGCCCCATGGATATAAGAATGCATAAGCATCAAGTCAAATACTCGTAATGTACTAGTGACTACATCAAGAGAACCTTCATGATACTTGTGAGGCTGAAGAGCATACAACCTGCTATGGCTCTGTCCACCACCTTTACTAGATGAGTTACTCTGCTTAGTCGGGCAACCTGTTGGTGCTGCTGAAATTGAAGACTAAGCTCTACCTTTACTGCCTCCTTGACCCTGTCTAGAAGGAAAATCCCTCAACCTGTGACCAGACTGAACACGCCCAAAAGATCCTTCCTTTCTTATGAGGCACTCACCTGGGTGGTTCTTACTACACAGAGGACAAGTGGGATAAGTGTTAGTGCCTGAAACACTTCCATGAGACTTAGAGACTGGTGCCCTAACCTTCTGATCATACTTGTTCTTGGAGTATGGAACACTAGTTGATGAAGGGTCTAAGGTTGAAAATTCTGCTGACTCTGCGAGCGATTTCCAACACCAATTTCTTCTGAGAGAAGTCATAGTTCCTAGTCCTAGCTTTCTTAATGTCCCTGGACTGTTCCCTAAGCTTATCAGCCTCAACCTTCTAAGCATGATTCATAAGCCTAGAGATGTTTATATCTCCCAGTATCATAGCGTGTCAGCACTCAATTTTCAGAAAATTTGACACTCCATAAAAGAAATTATTTATCTGAGCCCTAGGGTCAGCAACCATGTGAGTACTAAACCTGGAAATTTGGTAAAACTTGAGTTCATATTCTTAGACGGTCGTGTTTCCCTGCCTTATGTTCATGAATTCTTGAGCCTTTGCTTCCCTCAACTCTATTGGGAAAAATCTGTCCAAAAAGGTCTCACTAAAGCAATCTCAAGTAATAGGAGCTGCATATGTACCTCTATTTTCCTTCAACTGAATGTACCAGATATGAGCAACATCTTTCAAATGGTATGATGCCAACTCAACCCGATCATTTCCATTGACCTGCATCACTTCAAAGATCTTCTTGATCACATCCAAGACATTTTGGGATCCTTACTAGTCTGCGATCCTAAGAAATTAGGAAGATTCATCCTAAAAAAGTCACGGACCCTAGTTGCTATTGATCCACCATTTGCATTCACTTGAGCTTGAACCCGTTGATTTTTCTAGGTTGCCACACTCTGAGCCAACATCTGAATAGGTTCCGAAATTCAGAATTGGAGACTTCCTGCTCTGGGACTAGAGGAGCTGCATTTGCACACCTAGTGTTAGCTCTACAATGAGGCATGATCTGAAACATAAAACGTCCTGTAAGAATGGAATTAGATCATACCTTACGCATGATAAGAGTAATAAAAAAGTGAAGTTTTTCTTATACACTTCATAGCCTCCCTCTCATTAGATGTGGTGCACTTCACATCCATGAAAATGACTCTACTTAGTGCGACTTTTCAGACATCCTAGGACACTTAAACCTAGTGCTCAGATTAAAAGTATGTCACGCCCCAAGCTACCCCCGAGAAACAGATACGAGACCTCGGACAACGAGTGATCCCAAGCTAACATTGCTGGCATGATCATGGGAATACTAAATATAATAAACTGATGGTGAAGCTAAATCATAATTTAGAATGAAAAGATGGGGTATGCTAAAACTGAGATATATGAAAATTGATGAGTTTAATACAAAGAAGTTATTAACTCAATACTAAGCTGAAACTAACTATGTCTGAACATCGCCTCTAACTAACTAGAAATAATGGACAGGCCCGAACTAAGTTTAGCAAAAACTAAAACTAATGGGCTAAAATACTAGAAATAACAGATGAATATTGTCCTCGGAGAATGAGGACTCACCACTGATTCAGCTGAAGTGAAGATCGAAAAATGATCTAAGCGTAATCTGAATGCTGAGATCCTTAATCTATATCACGAGAAGATGTAACGCACATATGCATCAGTACTTGAAAAATATTGAGCCTGTACGATAGAATAAAGCTAAAACAATACATAACTGAACAAACACAAAAGCAAGTATAGTATTCTAAAGATGATATACTCAATTCTGAACTAACTAGATGCAATAAAAAATTTTTAACATGCTCACACTTAATACTAACTGAACTATAAATAAGGTCGTTGCAATAAAGTCTGACTGAACTGTAGGATCTACTAATAATCGATAAATAAAATCACATGAGCTAAATGTGGAGTCCGATCTATACGCCCCATCAAGAGGACCCAATATACCCTGTCAGAGTTATAAATTGCATACTGGCATGATCACTAAACTGATGGCCACTAAGAGGACTTACAACCTACTTGGCTAGTAGTTCTTGGACTATTTGGGTACGCTGAACCCTAGTCCAACTTGGTATTATGCTACTTTCAATGAATAAAGTTATTAAGTCATTATGAATGACTTTCTATAAATACTAGCTCAAAACTGAACATGCAAATTGAGAATGCAACAATTAATCTAATAATTATGCATTAAACTGAGGCATGTATATCTAAAGTAACAGAAATATATGACCTAGCATGTGTAACTCAATAACTAAATATATACATAACTAGCTAGGCAACTGAAATTCATGCGATAATCGAAGTATTAACATGGTAATCTTATTTGGAAAATATAACTAACCAATTCATTATATTTTGTTAAAGTTCTAGAAATCCTAGGTCTAATCATAATAAGGTAATCAAGAATCTAACTGAAAATTAGGGACCCTATAGGGTGAAAGTAAACCTTAGGGAAATCCGGCATACCTGATGATGAAATCCACATAGAAATCATTATTTTGTGGCTGGAACTGGTTGAACCTCGTTGTGTTCTTGAACTAGGGTTCTTGATCTTGTTATTTTTCAGATAATAAAGCAATATAATTATTTCAAAAGAAAGACTGAAACTATTAAAAAATCAATAAAAATGGCTTAAATTATTATAATATTTTGACATTTTGGGTTATGCGGCCATCAGATCAAACTCGCACCGAATTCTTAAGTGAATAATCAGGTAATAGTCAGCGGACCTTACTTCAATAGACTATTTTCAATAAAAACTCGACTCCAAGAACAAAATATACATAACTCAGCAAACACAACTCAAAAATTTAACTTAGAACAATCGGAAAAAGTGACAGAGTTAGGTACTAGCAAAGCTGGCGATGGAAGAAGGTAAAGGACGACAAAGGCTTTTCTGCATCTGGATGGCAGCGAAAATTTGGGTTTTTTTCATTAAAAAATTCTTTCAATTAAGTATATATTTGATGAACAGTCTGTAGCACCTTGACGAAAAGAATCTGAAAAGCGTGGGAAAAAAGGATAGAACTTGGAATGGTTGTGGGTAGAAACGTGAAAGGTGAAGTAGGAAGGTTAATAGGTATTATAACTGATTGTTTTTTAAAATTTGGTCGGAATATAGAATTGTTTCCTAAATTAAAATTACTTTTAAATGTTAAAAATGTGAATACATATTATTTCTAAAATATTGTCATGTTGACTTTAATTAAATTATTTTAAATGTATTATTTGTTTACTAAAATATTTTAGTTATTATGGACTTATTGTTAATTTTCCTAAATTACAATAAATATAATTTAAAATTGTAATATTGGGCCCGTATAACTGGCACTTTCTTTATCTATATTTTATAAGGGTGGGATGAAGCAATAAATTATTTTTCCCTTCCCTAAAAAACTTCACACTTTTAATCTATTAAATTACTAACCTAAAGACCTTTTATCCCCCAAATATAGTCCTTCACCAACATATAAAACATCAAAAATAATCTCTCCTTCTATCCTCAATTCATGTTTTTCAACACATCGAAAACATTCAAATGTATGTCTTTATCCTCAAATCCATGAGATGCTATAGATAGATTCAACTCTTCTATTTTCAATGGATATTTCTAATAGTTGATTTTCAGTTCAAATGATACATCTTATTTGCTTGTCATCAGATTCATCTAGAGAAAGCAAATTTATTTTTTGAGGTGATCAAAATCAAGAAATTGAGGCCCGTTAGTTTTGTCTTGGTACATCCCACGTTGCTTCTTCTTTTTCAGGTGTCTTTTGAGATAATAATTTTTTTTGGGATTTATTTAAGATTTCTGTGTGTTGTATAATTTTTCCTTTGTCAAAAATGATGGGTTCTTCGATATTTGAAATAAATAATGATTAGACTCATGTAATTTCTCATATAATTCTAAATAAATGGGCAATCTAAAATTCTAATAGTCGTCTACTGAATTTTAGTTTAGCAAAAAAGGATACTTGTGGTCAATGAAACCAATTACAACATACTAAAAATTATAGAATTGCTAGATTCTTTAAAAGATAAAACAACATATGTTCGTTATTCTTTTGTTATGCATAACATTTTCAACCGTTAGTATTATGTCAGATGTTCTAAAGAAAAATGTGTCAAGGTCACAATGAAAATGATGAATGATGAATCACGTTTCTACCAAAAAAACTATATGATAAATCACATTATTGTAAGACTTTCTTCCGCCATATATTAGATTCTAATAAAATTTATATAAAGAAATAATTAATTGGACTTTTGAGCATTTACCAAATTGGAATTAAAAGGAGGATACATTAATCTTCTCTATATGTTGGGAAACAAACCAACACTCACATATTGTCTAATTGATTTTCTTCTTCTTCTATGTTTTCGTATATAAAATATGCTTGATCTTTAAGAAAAATTATTTTTGAATCTTTATTGTGCTTATGAATGATAGAAAAAAAATAACACCGACAGAAGATATGTTCAATGAAGGAAAGTTGTGCAATATAATAGTGTTTAACAGAGGAGAAGATTACTTGGAGGTTATATGTTTATGCACCAATCTCCTTTTTATAATTTTAGTGCTAAGAATAGGTTTTTCACTTCTGGAGATTATAAAATTTCCTATGAATTTCTACCAAAAATATCCAGCCTTTCCCTTATCTCGTTTAGATATATAGTCTTGAGTAAGCATATCACAAATAGATATATCATGTTTTGTTTTGGAAAGTACAGAAACATTATTTTATTGGAAGCAAAAGGTTGAATCAACAACATGCATTTAACACTAACACATTTATGAAGGCACAATGAAGAAAATAGCTTAAATTGACTAATATGCTCTATGTTTGTTAAGCACCTTCAGGGTAGTTAATTTAACATTCACAGACGATTTTCAGTTCACATGCAAAAAGTAAAAATTTGAACAGTAGTACAAAATTTTCCTTAAGGGATTGGTGCATCTACATGTAACTTGTAAGTAATCATAACGTCATTCAATACACTTATATTACTTAATTCTTCTTCGATGAACATATCAGAAGTTGACATTACTTTCTCTTTGTTATTGCAAACTCAACAAAGCCCCTCCCCAAAAATAATTGTTAAAATAACGATCAAACTTTTAATATAAGAAAAACAAAAAAGAAGAGAACACGGGATAAAAGAAGACAAAGTGGGGAAGTGCTTAGTGTATGATTAATAGAGAGATGATTGGTTTTTTTCATTTCTATTTAATAGTGACCGAAATTCAAGTTGAACAAGAGTCAAAATTATTTATTGAAGAAGTTAAAGAATAATTTAAAAATATTTAATCTAGATTTATTGATTTACTAGAAATACCCAAATATATTATAAAATTTAAAAAGTCAAAAAAAATTTTAAAGGAAGTGACGATTAAAAAAGATCAAACATTTATGTAACAAACCTCATAGCTATTGAAAACATTGTTTGTTTTTACGATTACCTCCTCTTATTATAATTAATTACTAGTATTTGTTGGGTACGGGGATGCGTGGTTTTGTTCTAAAGTGTTCGGTTGAGATATGAAGCTTTTTCACTAGAAAGTTTCAAAAGTGTGGTAAATATTACGTTTATTTAACATCCATAAAAGGTGAGCTTCTACCCATTAATTTTGTGTGTGATCACAACTCTGAAAACTTTGATTTTATGTTTTAAAAAAAAACCGGGGGTGTTTTAGGACCTTTGAGGTGAAGACATGACGGGTTTTGATATATGTTGAGTAGTTTATTGGAATTTTGAAAAGTTAGAAGTTAAAAGAATTAATATTTATCTGTTTGCAAGGGACTTCCGCTGCAGTGGGGAGCTGTGAGGTAGAATTTGAATATTAATTGTTTGATCTGTTTTATTACTACTTTAGTGAAAGCAATATTCTAATAAAAAAATTCCAGGTCATATTTTGAGATAAGAGAGATCAAGTGAGGTGGGAGGAAAGAGTTTCCATGGAAACAAACTCCATTTCTCCCCTCACATTCATCTTTAAAAATATGGTTCGCGACAAAATCGAGACTGCATGGGCATTACGGAAGAAACATGACATTGAGTATGGCTAGATTTTTTTGGTATGTAATAGTTACTAGGACAATAATTTAACATATAGAATTGATACAGACAAACCTGATAAGCATCCGGGCATCATGGTGTCTGGTTGGTGACCTTTAGAGTTATGTTTGTACGGACCTGTTAGCGTTTTGAGACAGCAGATTTTATTTCTGGAAAAAACTGGCAGAGGCAACGGAATGCCACGAAGGAACGTCATGGTCACCGACGGACGTCGTGGATGGAGGTCTCGTCCCATGACACTTAGAAAATTGAAAATTGGGTACTGAAAATAGCGCACCTCATTATGAAACGCCACGACGACATGGCCAGGACGGACCGTCGCAAGGCTCGACGGGGCCCGTCACAGACCATTCACTTAAAATCAAGCTCTGAACCCTTGCGACGGACAGCAGGACGGAAGTCCAGGCACGACGGCGTCACGGGCTCTGCGTAGTTCCCAGGCGGGGTCGGATTTCTGAGTAATAATTTAACGGGCGTTTTGTACCATTTATTGCTTGAATTATAAAGTTTAGAGGGTTAATGTAATAAGGCTAAGTACTTGGGGGATAAAAGGAGGTAACTTAAGTTAATTAGTGGGTTATTATGCCATTCTGTTATTCCAAGGATATACTAATTAGGGTGGTTTAAAAGAAAAAGAGGGTTGAATAAAGAAAATAGAACGAACAAAGAGAAGAGAGAAGGAAAAGAGAAACGAGGAACCACGAAACGATAGAGAGAGGGTTGAACGAGGAGGGAACACAAACGTTGGGAATTTGCTGCTGGATCCTGGACGAATCTTCGGTGGAGTAGGTTATGGTCTTTTACCCCACTATTCATAGTAAGTATTAAAACTCTTAATAGACGAATGATATGTGTTGGGTAGTTTATAGAGTCTTCTTTATGCTTAATGTGTGTAGCATGATGTGATTTTAATATATGGATTATGATGAAACAAGCATGATGAAAAGATATTGGAATCCAAAACTCTGCCCCGTGATAAAACCATCTCTTGTTAATGATGATGCCTTGATATAAATAAAAGAAGGGCTTGATGAATAAAGTGATGAGATGATGAGCCTTGATATAAAAAAGTCTTGATGAATTAATAGAATTAGTGGGACGGGTGGTTCACGAAACCGACAGTAGATGTAGGGGATCGGAGGTGTCACGTACCGACACATAGAATTAGTGGGCGGGTGTCACGAAAACCGACACGTAGATGTAGGGGATCGGGAGTGTCACGTACAGACACATTGAAGTAGGGGATCGGAGTGTCAGTTCCGACACTAAGCAGTAGGGGAATCAGAGTGTCACGAAGCCGGAGACCGTAAGATGTGTAGGGGATCAGAGTGCAGTACCGACACAAGCGGAATAAAGATAATGATCTTGAAAGATGATTAATCTATCAATCTAAAGAACATGTATTCCCAAACGAGTATGGTAGGGAGCTTGAGTCTCACAGATATGTTCGGTGATGCTATAAATGAGTTTTGTACTTGTTGCTATCACATGTTCAGAATATTAGTTGATTTTATGATTTATCTTGAGATCTATGGGCTTTCTATTTTGAGTTGGCCGATGATTGATACCTACTCAGTACTTGTGGTTGTCTGACCCCTACTTTTATGTTTTCTTCTTGGTTATTGGTGGAGTGCAGCAAACGTGCCGTTCGTTCTTCAACTCAACCCGCAATTAGCCAGTCTTCGTCACACGGATCTTCAGGGGTGAGCTAATGTTCTAGCTTGGACTGGGTCTCCTTCATCATGTCTGATGCCTTGGATGAAGTTCCGGCATAGGGACTAGCATTTGTTATTTTTAGCTTTTAGAATATCTTAGTTTAGTAATTTGATTCATAGCTGTTATTGTGGTGATGACTTCCCAAATTTTGGGGATTAGAATAGGTTGAATTTTAGAGAAAGTTATTGAATTGGTTTTATTAATGAGTTTAAGTCTTCCGCATACGTTCTGTTGTTATTACATCGAAATGTTAAGGTTTAGATGGTGTTTCGCTCTAAAAGGAGGGTAGTGTGGGTGCAGTCGTGATCCAATTGGGGTGCTGTGACAAACTGGTATCAGAGGCATTAGGTTCGTTGGTCTCATACACACAAGAACAGGTCTAGTAGAGTCTTAAGAATGGTAGTTAGGAGGAAGCCTTACTTTTTTCTTTGAGAGGCTATAACGAACTTCAGGAAAATTCCATTCCTTTCTTTCTTTCTTTCGTGCTATTACTTGGGCCAATTGGTATCTAGTGAACAAATTCTGGTATTCTGGCCATCTCACTCTATTTTCTCAGATGGTTAGAACTAGAGCAAACGACTGCGCAACACCAACATCGGCAATCACAAGAAGCGTCTGAGACAGCCAATGGGGTGAGGCTCCGAGGAAGAATAGCGTCAAGAGGCCGGTAGAGGTCGTGGAGGACGTCCTCTAGAGGAAGGGACGAGCACCTAGCCCATCTGAGTAGGGCGGTGACTCTCCCACCAACTGAGGCAGTAGTAGAGACGGGTGAGGAAGGGGGAGATGAATGAACGAGTGCAAATTGAGGAATTGCCACCCCAACCTACCACCAGCGATGATCAATCAGGTTCTCGCGTCTCTTAGTGGGTTTGTTGCCTTAGTCAGGCAAACCCAATGTTTTCTGCACCAAACACCTCCGGTTTCAGAGGTTACAACTGCAGCTACATGGCTCCCCGCATGGATGCCTCATTGAGACATTCAGGCCGGGTTTCCACGTATGACTTACGGGGCCTATAATGACAAATGATCAGCTGAACTTTTCAGTTAGAAGTCTTGTGAAATGAAACCGCCAGTCTACAAGGTGCCGAATTGAGGGAGTGCCTATGATTTTCTGGTGACGTCATGAGCTAGCTACTACACAAGATTGGGTATGAGAAACGGGTTGGTGTTGAGTTCGTGAGTTATCAGTTTCAAGGACGCCAAAAAATGTGGTGGCGGGTCCATGTTGCAGTGTAAAACCAACAGAGGCCACCACCTATGACTTGGGCATCATTTTCTAGCTGTTTTTTATGGCGAGAAGTAATACAATGTTACTTTGAAGGGATAGGAAAAGGGATGAGTTTTTGAGCCTGAGGCAAGGTAGGATGTCTGTTAAGCATATGAGGCTAAGTTTCGTGCCCATCACAGATTGCCACCCAACTTTGTTTCAGTCCACAAGAGGGATTCGCCGTTTTGTGAGGGTTGAGATCAGAGTTGCGAATTTCAGCTTTACAGGTAGCGGCCACAGCGAAATCTTTCAAGACGGTAGTAGACTTCGAGTAGAGGTGGAAGGAGTGAAGCCATATGAATCACCATGGCATCGCATCAAAAGAGGTTTCGAAAGGGGGGTGAGTTTAAATGGTTCTTACTCTAGAGGATTAGGGTTCCGGAGGTACTCAGTTCGGACCCATTCAGGTCTTCACTACAGACGTAGTTGGGGGTCCACCTCAAAAACCGGTCAACATTTCTCTGAGAGGACCTATGGCCGACTCCAGAGAATGTTATGTATGTGGGGGAGGACTGTACATTATTAGGAGGATTGTTTTCCCAAACAGAGTATAGACCACCAATAGCTAGAGGTTAGATGTGGTCATGGTTAGTAGAGGCCGTCATTCTAGAGGAGCGTGGTGGTCGAGTAATGGTGGGTACACCAAAACGGCAGGGGTGATGTGGCAAACTGGAGCACTACATCACAAACATGGGTAGGGGCAACGGACAAACAAACGAAAGGGCCCATTGTTAGATTTCCTTGAGAGATCGGAGGCGGAGGACATCTGATGTTGTCATCACAGATAATCTTCTGGTGGTGATTCATGGCTTCTATATTGTTGATCTGGATCCACATTTTCTATGATCTTCCTAATTGTAATGGTCTAAATTTACATTGTGAATTACTTGATATGCCTATTCGTGTTTCACTCCGGGGGTGAGTCGGTGGTAGTTGGAAAAGGTATATAGGTCTGTTTGGTGAACTTTGTGGGGAAGCAAAACCACTATGTAGATTTGGTTATCTTTAGAATGGGTTGTTGATTTTGATGTAATTCTGGGTAGATTGGCTTCTCCGCAATTTTGTGATCTGGATTGTAATGCTAAACGGTAACGTTAGCCAAGCTGGGGACAGATCGTTAGGTGCGGAGGTGACTACACTTCCGATCGGTGCGTTATCGTCTCCTTTCTTCGTGCTAAGAAACATGTTTAGTAAAGGGTGTTTAGCTTTCTTGGCACTCTCAAGGATGACACTACCCAAGTGTCTTCGATTGGTCGGTTTAGTGGTCCGTGAGTTTCTGGATGTGTTCCCTGCCAGATCTTCTGGTATGCCACCAGATAGGGATATTGATTCTGTATTGATCTTTTGAAAACGGGGTACTAGCCCCATTTCTAATACCCCCTATAGAATGGCTCCCGCGGAGTAAGGAGTTACAAAGCCCCAACTTCAAGAGTTGTTGAGCAAAGCTTCGTTAGACCAAGTGCATCTCCTTGGGGGGCTCCGGTTTTGTTTGTGAAAGCCGAAAGGATGGGAGTTTTCGGGATGTGCATAGCCTCCCGGCCGTTTTGAACAAGGTAAAAATAAAGAAATAAAGTATCCTCTTCCTCGCATTGATGACTTGTTCGATTTCAGTTACAAAGGTGCTTGTGTCTTCTCTAAGATGGACTTGAGATCCGTTTTCATCAATTGAAAATACGGGCAACAGAGTGTGACAAAAGACGCTTTAGAACCAGGTATGGGCATTACGAATTTGTTAGTGATGTTCTTTTGGTATTATGATGCACCTGCAGGGTTCATGAGTTTGAGGAACGGGATTTTTAAGCCATATCTGGGACTCTTTGTGATCGTATTTATGATGATATACTGAATACTCCAGAGGTAAGAAGCAAAATGAGGAGCATTTGAGAATTGGGTTGGAAAATGTTGAGGGAGAAAAAAGCTTTATGCCAAGTTCTCTAAGGTAGTTTTGGCGAGAATTCAGTATTCCTTCTTGGGGCCACGTGGTTTCTAAGGATGGAGTGATGGTGGATCCTTCTAAGATAAGTAGTGAAGAATTGGGTAAGACCTACTGAGTGTCAGAAAATAAGAAGCGTTGTGGGTTTTTTAGCAAGTTATTACCGCGATTGTCAAGGGATTTCTCATTCTATTGCTTACAAAACTGAGCGAACTTGGACTAAGCCAAAATGTTTTCCTTGTATGGTCGGGATGATTGTGAGGAAAGCTTTCAGAAGCTCAAGACTCTGTTTGAATACTGCCACCAATTCTCACTTGCCAGTGGGGAAGTAAGAATTTTCATTGGTCTATGTGATGCATCCTACGGGTTTGGGTGCTGGGTGATGCTAATGCCAAAGAGAAGAATGTGATTGCTTATGCTGCAAAGACAATTTAAAAGTGCATAACGTAACATCCAACTCATGATTTGGAATTGGCGCGGTAGTGTTTGCATTGAAGCAATGGAGACCATATTATATGGGCGTTAAAGGGTGAGGTCGATACGGATCATCGTAGCCTACAGTATGTCTTTACTCAGAAAGGATTTGAACTTGAGGCCGAGGAGATGGATGGAAACTACTGAAGGACTACGGACCTCACTATTTTGTCTCATACGGGGAGGGAAATGTTGTTGTAGCGGAGCATGTAAGTAGAACAGAGGGACGCATGGGAAGTCTAGACTCACTTGCAAAGCTTCTAGACGCACATTGGCTAGGAAGTTCAAGATTCTGGAAAAGACCTTATGAGATTAGAAGAGTTTTAGAATTAAATGAGAGGGAGGATTTTAAGCTTGTGTGGAGGCAAGATCTTTCCTTTCTTTGAACAAGTTCAAGGGGAAACAGTTTGATTGATGAGAAAATAAGCCGGACTTGGATATGTGTGTTGCAAGGAGAAGCTTTAAAGAAGCGAAAATCGCTTGAGGAAGGTGTTTTGAGAATTAAGGGAAGGGTATGTGTACCCCGTGTTGAGGATTTGATCCCACTATTCTTACTGAAGGCTCATGTTCCGGATATTCTATACATCCTAGGGGCAACCAGATGTACCGTGACCTAAGGCAACACTTTTGGTGGAGTAGAATGAAGCGCGACATTGTTGAGTTTGTTGCCCAAATGTCAAATGTCAACAAGTAAAGTATGAACACCAGAGGCCGGAGGAACACTTCAGAGAATGCCCATTCCTGAATGGAGTGGGGGAGAGAATTGCAATGGACTTTCGTGGTTGGTCTTCCAAAGCATTGGGTAAAAAGTTTGATTCCATTTGGGTGATTGTGGATAGGTTAACTAGTCCTGCTATCTTCATTCCGGTCAAGGGAATTACAATGCAGAGGAAAGTTAGCCAAAACTTGTACATTCTCAGAGATGTTCGTTGCATTGGGGTTCAACTATCCTCATATCAGATAGAGGTACGCAGTTAGTTTACTCTAAGTTTGGAAAACATTGCCATGCGGATTGGGGTACTAGGTTGGACCTAGTTTACCCGTTCCATCTCAGACCGCGTGGTCGTCTGAGCGAAACGATTCAAGTGTTGGAGGATAGCGTCGGCGGGTGTGATAGAATTGGTGGTAATTGGGATAACTTCTTACCTTAGCGGAGTAGTTTCTAACTACAATAATAGCTACCACTCGAGTATTGACTGGCTCCATTTGAAGCACTGTATGGTAGGAGATGTAGGTCCTATGGCTGGTTTGATGCAAATTCGAGGTTAGACCCTTGGGGTATGGACCTTTTGAGGGACTCGTTAGAAAAGGTGAAACCATTCAAGAAAAGATTTTAGCGGCTCAAAGTAGGCAAAAGGCAGAGTATGCAGATCGAAGGTTTAGAGAATCGGAGTTCATGGAAGGTTGAGCAGTCTGCTGAAAGTTTCCGCCCATGAAGGGTGTTTGCTGTGATGCGATTTGGTTAAAAGAGGTAAGCTTAGTCCAAGGTAGATTGGTCCTTTTTGAAGTACTATAAGCGAGTAGGGGAGGGTGGCTTATGGTTAGGAATTGCATCCCGGCTTTCGAGAGTACATCCGGTATTCCAGGGTCGATGTTGAAAAGGATTACAATGGGGAGGAAACTACAGTATCCGTTTGGGATTCAGTTTGCTTGATGAGGAAATTTGTTCTTATGAGGAAAGAGCCTGTTGCTATTTTAGATAGAGAAGTTCGCAAGTTGAGGTCAAGGAGATTGCATCCATCCAAGGTGCATGGAAGAATCGACCGCCGGTTTTTGAAGAGCTATACCGGTTGGAGAAGCAGTACTTGGGAGAACGAGCGGGCAGATATGCAAGAAAAAGATACCCACATCTGTTACAGACTCAGGTACTTCCTTTCACTCTTGTTTTTCTCTCGTGATCGTTCGAGGACAAACGATGGGTAAATTGATAATCGATTGTAACGACCGGATTAGTGTTTTGAGCAGCGATTTTATTTCTGGAAAACTGGCAGAGGCAACGGAGCCACGACGGAACTCATGGTCACGAAGGACCGGCGTGGAGGTTCGTTCCCATGCACTTAGAAATTCTGAAATTGTGGGTACTGAAATCGACGCTCTGAATGCCACGACCCAAAATGGCAGGACGGCCGTCGCAAGGCTCGCCGGCACCCCGTCACCAGACCATTCACTTAAAATCAAGTCCTGACCCTTAGCGACGACAGCAGGACGGACCGTCGCAGGCACGACAGGCCAGTCACAGGCTGCGTAAGTCCCAGGCGGGGTAGGATTTCTGATAATTTAATTTAAGGGGCGTTTTTGTACTATTCTCCTCTTTATATTAAAGGTTGATAGGGTTAAGGTTAATAGTCTAATTACTTGGGGGATAAAAGACGTAACTTAATTTAATTAGTGGGTTATTATGGTAATTAGTGGGTTATTATTGCCATTCTTTCTTCCTTTTTATCCTAAGTATATACTAATTAGGGTAAAAGAAAGGAGGGTTTGAATAAAGAAAATAGAATGAACAAAGAGAAGGAAAAGAGAAAACGAGAGAGGAGAGGTCGAACGACGACGGGGAACACCACAAGCTTGGGGAATTTGCTTGCTGGTGGATCACGAATCTTCGGGTGGTGGAGGTAGGGTTATGGTTTCTTTTACACTATTCGTTAGGTAACTCTAATAGCAAATGATATTGTTGGGTAGTATATGAGTCTTTCTTTATGCTTAAATTGTGCTGATTCATGGTTGTGATTTATATATATGATTATGAGAAACAAGCATGATGACGCTATTGAATCCCAAATCTGATTAAAAAACCTAATCTCTTGTTAATGATGATTGCCTGATATATAAAGAAGGCGTGATGAAATAAAGTGATGAGATTGATGATGCCTTGATCTAAAAGAAGTCTTGATGAATTAATAGAATTAGGGGGACGGGTGTCACGAAACCTGGCACGTAGATGTAGGGGATGGAGTGTAGTGTCACGTAACCGACACATAGGAATTAGGGGGACGGGTGTCACGAACGACACGTTTTGATATAGGGGATCGGAGTGTTCACGTCCCGAACACATTTGAAGTAGGGGATCGGAGTGTCCACGTTCTGACACATAGCAGTGGGGATCGGAGTGTCACGGAGCCGACAAGTAGATGAGGGATCGGAGTGTCACGTACCGACACAAGAGGAATAAAGATAATGAATCTTGAAAGATGATATATAATCAATCTAAAGAACATGTATTCCACACGAGTATGGTATGGAGGTTAGTCCTCACAGATATGTTCGGTATGAGTGATGCTTAAAGATGTTTGTACTTGTTGCATATCAAATGTTAAGATTTAGTTGATTTATGATGTTATCTGAGATATATTGACTTTCTATTTTGAGTTGGCCGGAGAACCTACTCAGTACGTTGGTTGGACGACCCCCTATTTATGTTTTCTCTTGTTTATTTGTGGAGTGCAGAAAGTGCCGTCGTCTTCAAACTCAACCGCATTCTAGCCAGTCTTCGTCACAACCGGATCGTCAGGGTGACTACTGCGTCTAGCTTGGACGGGTCTCTTCCTAATGTCTTGTTGCCTGAAGTTCCAGGCATGACTAGCTTGTCCCTATTTTAGCTTTTTAGAATACTCTTAGTTTTAGTAAAGTTTATCATAGATGTTCCTTGTGGTGATGATTCAAGATTTTTGGGGATAATAATAGATGTTGAATGTTAGAAGTCTAGTGATTGAATGGTTTTATTAATGATTTAAGATTCCGCATTACTTTCTGTGTTAATTACATCGGAAAGTAAGGTTTAGATTGGTTGGTTCGCTCAAATAGGAGGGTGAAGTGTGGTGCCAGTCGCTATACGATTTGGGTCGTGAATATGTATATCTCATAGAGTAAATATGTGAGTACTGCACGTGATGATAATATAAAAGAAAGGATCAAAAACATATGGCCGCACGTAACAGAAGGAGAGAGGATAGCCAAAATTGTATTGAGGCCCGCAAGCAGCAAGAGAAAACAACAAGAGCCGTTCTTCCATAAATACAATTTCAAAAAATAAACTAATATAAATGATTTGATTGGAATACAATGGTGTCTGTAATGTGCACTTGTAAACTATTATGTGCTTATCGTTTTGTTATGAGAGATAGGGCTAATAGTTACTAAATATATTCGGATATGTTGAAGTGATGAGGAGGACATAAACTAGTATTGATGAAAAGTGGCTCGAAGTCTACTGTGAGTTTAAGAATGATTACATTATGTGTATTGAATTAAAATACAACATCAATTACTTTATGGATCGGATACAACGTCAGTGCGTAACAGGGAAAATGTAGGATATTCTGCAGGTATGACTAGATTAATAAGATTAAAGATCATTTTTTAAATGTTTAAAGGTGTAAGTTGACATCAATCACAAACCATAATGTAAGACCAAATAATGAAATGAAGGCACAAAAAGAAATAACTTTAAATTGATAAATATATTCCCCAATTAAGTTAAAAATGGTCACTAAAAACCCTAAATATAGCATCAAATTGCTTAAAGAGGGACTAGTGTAAGCCATATAATCTGCCAAGTAATTCATTTCTCCATAAATGTTTTGAATATTGTTGTGCTTGCAATAGAGGGATGAAAGTGGGCGAAGTATGTTTAATGAAGAATAGCCGCCTGATGTAAGTGTGGATAAGAGATAAGATGATGCTTGGAGAGTTAGTATGTTACCAATATTGTTTTTACCCAATCTCAATGCTAAACATAAGGTTTACTTTTGGTGAACTAAAAATTCTCGTGAATGTTTACCCAAACACATTCAACATTACATTTACCTTGTTTAGGTAGAAAAATAGTGAATTATATCCTATGGTTGAGTAAGGATTGTCAAAAAATAGATCAAATCTTATTTTCTTTTGAAATTTCACAAAAATTAAATTTCACATTATATAAAAAAATAATCAAATCAACAACAAAATTAAACACAAAATCATATAAATGAAGACACAAAAAAAGGAATAATTTTAAACTAACGGCTATACCATATATATAGTTTAAAACCTTACGAAATCAAGTACATCAACTATGATTTTGAGTTTTTCCAAAAGAAAAACCCTATGTAGATATCAACTTGCCTCCTTAAGAGGAGAGTGCATGAACGTAATATCCAAATCATGATTGGATGGCCGGTATTGTTAGTGTTTGGCATTGAAGCAATGGAGGACCATTTATGGGGTTAAGTGTGAGGTCGATACGTGATCATCGTAGGCCTACAGTATGTCTTTATCAGAAAGATTGAACTTGAGACGAGGGATGTAATGGAAACTAATGAAGGACTACGACATCACTATTATGATCATCGGGGGAAGTGCGATGTTTTGGGAGCGGGAATCGTTTAAGTAGAAAGGCTTTGGGAGCTGGGAAGTCTGCTCACTTGCACAGCTTCTAGGACGCCCATGGCTTAGAGAAGTTTCGGATCTGGCTAACGCACCTTATGAGATTAGAAGTAAAAGAAGGGAAGGAGATCATTATTAGTCTGTGTGGAGGGAAAGATCTCCTTTCTTGCACAAGTTCAAGTGGGCAAAACAGTTGATGATGAGAAACTAAGCCGAATCGGGATTATGTGTTGCCAAGGAGGAAGCTAAAGAGCGAACATCGAGAGGAAGGTGTTTTGAGAATATAAGGGATAAGGGTATGTGTACCCGTGTTGATGATTTGATCCACACTATTCTTACTGATGATCATAGTTCCGGATATTCCTATACATCCTGTGGGGCAACCAAGATGTACCGTGACCTAATGGCCAACACTTTTGGTGGGAGTAGGAATGAAGCGCGACATTGTGTGAGTTTGGTTGCACAAATGTCCAATATTGTCAAACACAGTGAAAAAGACTCCCCCTACATGCAACACCAGGAGGCCCGAGGGGTACACTTCAGAGAATGCCCATTCTGAATGGAAGTGGGAGAGAGAGGAATTTGCAATGGACTCTTCGTGCGTTGGTCTTCCAAAGACATGGGGTAAGTTGTGATTCCATTTGATCGGTGATTTGTGGATAGGTACTAGTCACGCCTGCTCACGCTAGTCTGTATTACTTCCCAATTCCGGTCAAGGGACAACAAATGCAATAATGCAGAGAGAGTTTAGCCAGAAACTTGACATCTCAGAGAGGATGTTCGGTTGGCGATGGGGTTTCAACATCAATCATATATCAGATAGAGGTACGCAGTTCTCTTATTGTTCAGTTTGTGGCAAACCATGCAGGGGAATTGGGTACAGGTGGACTTAGTACAGCGTTCCTCTCAGACCGGTGGCAGTTCCTGATGCGAACGATTAAGGGTTGGAGGATATGCTTGCCGGATATGAATCCGTGTGTTGACAATTAGATTTGGTGGTCTTGGTCATTGGGATAACTTCTTCCTTAGACGGCGTAGGTTCTAATTACATAAATAGCTATCACTCGAGTATTGACAGGGCTCCATTTGAAGCATGTATGGGTGGAGGAGATGTGGTCCTATTGGATGTTTGATGCATTCGAGGTTAGACCTGTGGTACTGACTCTTTGAGGGACTCGTAAGAAACAGGTGAAATCCATTCAAGAAAAGATTTAGCGGCTCAAGTAGGCACAAAAGCAGAGCAGATCGAAGGTTAGAGAATCTGGAGTCATGGAAGGTGAGCAAGTGCTTGCTGAAAGTTTCGCCCAGAAGGCGATTTGTGTTATGTGATGCGATTATTTGGTAAACGAAAAAGAGTATTGGTAAGCTTGTAGTCCAAGGTTAGATTGTCCCTTTGAAATACTTTAACGAGAGAGGGGAGGTGGCTTAGAGTTAGGCTGCCTCACGGGCTTTCCGGAGTACCCCGGTATTCCACTGGGTGCGAATTTGAAAAGATACAATGGTGGATGGAAAACTACCATTATCCGTGGGAGAGATTCAGTTTTGCCTGATGAGAATTTGTCTTAGAGGACGGAGCCTTGTTGCCGTATTTTAGATAGAGACAGTTCGCAAGTTGAGGTCAACGGGATGATTGCATCCATCAAGGTGGCCAAGTGGAAGAACGACCGTTTTGAGAAGAAGCTACTTGGGACGAACGAGGCAGAATGCAAAAGATACCCAATCTGTTTTACAGGACTCAGGTGTACTTCCTTCACTCTGTGGTTTCTTCTCGTGATCGTTCGAGATGACAAACGATGGGAAATTGATATCTATTGTAAACGAACTGTTTGTTTTGAGCAGCAGATTTTATTTCTGGGAAAAAATGCGGCAGAGAAACGATGCCACGACGGAACGTGCATGGTCACGGACGGGACCGTCGTGGAGGTTCTCGCGCCAGACACTTAGAAATTCCTGAAATTGGGAGGTACTGAAACTCGACTCTCTGAAGCCACGACAAAATGGCAGGACGGACCGTCGCGAGGCTCGAACGGCCCGTCACGACCATTCACTAAAAAATCAAAGTCTCTGACCATTGCGACCGACAGCAAGGACGGGACCGTCGCAGGCACGAAAGCCCGTCACAGGCTGCAGTTAGTCGCCAGGCGGGGGTCGGATTTTGATAAGTTAATTTAAGGGGCTTTGTACTATTTCCGTCTTTAATGATAAAGTTAAGGGGTAATGTTTAATAAGTCTAATTACTTGGGGGATAAAAGACGTAACCTTAATTTGAATTAGTGGGTTATATTGCCATTTTTTATCCTAATATATACTAATTGGTAAAGGAAAGAGGGTTTGCAATAAAGAAAAAATAGATAGAACAAAGAGGAAGGAGAAGAGAAACGATAGAGAGAGGGGTCGAGACTGAGAGGGAACACACCACAAGCTTGGGAATTTGCTGCTGGCTCACGAATCTTGGTGGAGGTAGGTTATGGTTTTTTTTACCCTATTCGTGTGTATAAGTAAACTCTAATAGAAATGATATGGGCATCATGGGCGAGCTTGTGTTATGGAGAAAGGAGATGCCCGGTAATTGAGGGATAGGAAAAGATGAGTTTTTGAGCCTAGAGCAAGGTGGATTTCTGTTAATGCACTAATGAGGCTAAGGTCGTCCCAGCCAGATCGGCCAGCCCACCCAACTTTGTTTTCAGTCCACAAGAGCGGATGTCGCCGTTTGGTGAAGGGGTTGAGATCAGAGTTGCGAATTTCAGCTTTACAGGTAGCGTCCACAGCGGAAATCTTGTCAGAGGTAGTAGACTTCGTAGTAGAGGTGGAAGGAGGGGAAGCCATATGAATTCACCATGCATTCGACATCAAAGAGTTTCGAAAGGGGGGGTGAGTTGAATGGTTCTTACTCATAGAGGATAGGGTTCCGGAGGTTACTCAGTTCGACCATTCGCTTCACTAGTAACATACTGTAGTTGGGGGTCCACCTCAAACCGGTCAACATTTCTCCTGAGAGACCTATGCCGACTCCAGAGATGGTATGTATGTGGGGAGACTGTACATATTAGGAGGATTGTCCCCCCAAACAGAGTATAGACCCCCTCAAAGCTAGAGGTAGAATTTGGTCATGGTAGAGGCGGTCATTCTAGAGGACGTGTGTGTCCGAGGTAAGGGTGGTCAACCAAAACGTCCGGTGTGAATGGGCAAACTGGAGCCCTACATCACAACCTGGTAGGGGGCACCGGACAAACAAACGAAGAGGGCCCATTGTTATTCTTTCCTTGAGAGATCGGAGGCGGAGACATCTGATGTTGTCATCACAGATAATCTTCTGGGTTTGTGTTGCAGGCTTTCTATATTGTTGTGATCTGGATCCACATTTTCTTATGTATCTTCCCAATTTGCCTATGGTTCGAAATGTTAACATTGGTGGAATTACTTGATATGCCTATTCGGTTTTTCTAACTACTTCTTCCAGTGGTTGAGTCGGTGGTAGTTGAAAAGGTATATAGGTCTTGTTGAACTTTGTGGGGAGGCAACACTTATGTAGATGGTTATCTTGAAATGGTTATTTTTGATGTAATTCTGGGTATGAGCTTGGCTTCTTCTTCTCCGCAATTTGTGGGGGATCTTGGATTGTAGCTAAACGGTAACGTTAGCCAAGCCCTGGGGACAGATCCGTGTAGTGTGGGAGGGTGACGACACTTCCATCCCGGTGCGTTCGCTCCTGTCTTTTCTTCTTCGTGCTAGAAAATGGTTTGTAAATGGTTTTAGCTTCTGGCACATCTCAAGGATGACACTACTTACCCAAGTGTCTTCATTGAGTCGGTTTCGTGGCCGTGATTTCTGGATGTGTTCCCTTCAGAATCTTCCTGTATGCCACCCAGATGGGATATTGACTCTGTATTGATCTTGACCGGGTACTCCGCCGCCATTTCATACCCCCTTATAGGAATGGCTCCCGCGGAGTAAGAGGAGTTAAAAAGCCCAACTTTCAAATGTTGTTGACAAGCAGGCGTCGTTAGACTCAAGTGCATCTCCTTGGGGTGCTCCGGTTTTTGTTTGTGAGAAGAAGGATGGGAGTTTTTCCGATGTGCATGACTACCCGTCAGTGACAAGGTTACCCATAAAGAAGCAGTATCCTCTCCTCGCATTGATGACTTGTTCGATCAGTTACAAGGTGCTTGTGTCTTCCTAATATTGGACTTGAGATCCGTTATCATCAATTGAAAATACGGCACAGATGTTCCAAGACTGCTGTTTAGAACCAGGTAAATGGGCATTACGAATTTGTAGTGATGTCTTTTGTCTTATATGCCCCTGCAGGGTTTCATTAAGTTTGATGACCCGGGATTTTTAGCCATATCCCTGGACCGCTTTGTGATGCGTATTTTTGCTTATATACTGCTATACTCCAATAGTAAGAAGGCAACATGAGGAGCAGTTGATAATTGTGTTGGAAATGGGAGGGAGTAAAAAAGGGCTTTATGCCAAGTTCTCTAAGTGTGAGTATTTGGCTAGATTCAGTTATCCTTCTTGGAGGCACGTGTTTTCTAAAGTATGGAGTGATTGTGGATCCTTCTAAGATCGAAGTAGTGAAGAATTGGGTAAGACCTACTGATGTGTCAGAAATAAGAAGCTTTGTTGGTTTGCAAGTGTATTACCGTCGATTTTTTCAAGGGATTTCTCTTCTATTGCTTCCTCCACTGACGACTGACTAAGCAAAATGTTCCATGTTGTATGGTCGGATGAGTGGAGGAAAGCTTTCAGAAGCTTCAAGACTCCTGTTGACTACTTCAACCAATTCTCACCTTGCCAGTGGAAGGTAAGACTGTTCTTGTCTATGTATGCATCCTATTCGGGTGGGTGGCGGTGCTAATTCAGAGAAGAATGTGATTGCTGATGCCTTCCAAGACAATTAAAGTGCATTAACGGTAACTATCCAACTCAGGTTTGGAAGGGCCAGCGGTAAGTGTTTGCAATTGAAGCAATGGAGACACTATTTATATTGGGGTTAGTGTGAGGTCGATACGATCACATCGTACCACAGTATTTCTTTTTACTCAGAACGATTTGAACTTGAGACTAGGATATGGTGGAACTACTGAAGGACTACGACTCACTATTTTGTTATCATCCGGGGAGGCGAATGTTGTAGCTGATTAGCCTTAAGTAGAAAGGCGGAAGCATGGGACGTTCTAGCTCACGTTTCAAGCTTCTTCTAGACGCCCATCTGGTCTAGAGAAGTTCAAGATTCCTGCTACCGACCTTATGAGATTAGAAGTAAATGAGAAGGAGGATTTTTTCAGCAGCTTGTGGAGGCAAGATCTTCTCTTTCTTGACAAGTTCAAGGGGAACAGTTTGATGATTAGAACATAAGCCGATTCGGGATATGGTGTTGCAAGGAGAAGCAAAGAAGCGAAAATCATGAGGAAGGTGTTTTGAGATTAAGGGAAGGTATGTGTACCCCCCGGGTTGATTTTGATCCACACTATTCATTTTTTTTCCTTACTTACGCTCCATATTTCCGGATATTCTATACAAATCCTGGGTCAACCAAGATGTACCTGTGACCTAATGCAACACTTTTGGTGGAGTAATAAAATAAGCGCGACATTGTTGAGTTTGTTGCCAAATTTCCAAATTGTCAACAAGTAACGATGAACAACACAGAGCCTCCTATGAACACTTCTAGAATCCCATTCCTGAATTGAAGTGGAGAGAATGCATGGCCTTGTGGTTGGTCTTCCAAAGACATTGGGTAGTTGTTTGATTCCATTTGGGTTATTGTGATTGGGTTAACTAATTCTGCTGCTCATCTTTCTTCATCCGGTCAGGTCTATACATGCCGAGAATTTAGCCAAACTTTCCTCTCAGAGATGTTCGGTCCATTGCATTGGGTTCAACTTACCATCATATCAGTAGAGGTACGCGAGTTTAATTCAAGTTTTGGAAAACATGGCTGCGGATTGTGTCTAGGTTTGGACCTTAGTAACCCGCGTTCCATCGTCAGACCGGTGGTCATCCTGAGCGAACTCTTCAAGTGAGGGGTTGGAGTATATGCTTCGCTGCGTGGTGATTCGATTTGTTGGTCATTGGGATAACTGCTTACCCTACGGAGTTCTAATACAATATAGCTAGCACCGAGTATTACATGGCTCCATTTGAAGCACTTATGTTAGGAGATGTAGGTCCCCTATTGGCGTTTGATGCATCGGTTAGACCTTGGGGTACTGACCTTTTGAGGGACTCGTTAGAAACGGGTGAATCCATTCAGAAAAGATTTTAAAGCGGCTCAAAGTAGGCAAAGCAGTATGCGATCGAAAGGGTTAGAAGACTCGGAGTTCAATGGAAAGGTGAGCATTCTTGCTAAAGTTTCTCGCATGAAGGGTGTGATGCGATTGTTAAAAGAAGGGTAGCTAGTCCAAGGTGATTGTCCCTTGGAACTACTTAAGCAGTAGGGGAGGTTGCTTTTGAGTGAGCCTTGGTTAGCTCCAGGGCTTTTTGCCGGCGTACATCCGGTATTCTCCATGTGTCGAATGTTTAAAAGATACCATGGGGATGGAATACATTATCCGTTGGGATTTCAGTTTTTCTTGCCATGAGACTTGTGTCTTATTAGAAGAGCCTGTTGCTTATTTAGATCGGAAAGTTCGCAAGTTTAGGTCAAGGGAGATTTGCATCCATCAAGGTGAAATGGAAGATCGACCGGTTGAAGAGCTAACTTGGGAGAACGAGGCAGATATGGCCCGAGAAGATACCCACATCTGTTTACAGACTCAGGTACTTCCTTTCACTCTTGTTTTTTCTTCTCGTGATCGTATCAGGACAAACTATGGGTAAAAAATTGATTCTATTGTAACGACCTGTTTTAGTTTTTTGAGCACAGATTTTTTTTATTCTTCTGCAGAAACTGGCAGAGGCACGGAATGCCACGACGGACCGGCATGGTCACGACGGACCCTTCGTGGAAGGTCTCGTCCCTGACACTTAGAAATTCCTGAAAGTTGTGTACTTGAAAATCGACCTCTGAATGCCACGACAAACTGGCAAGACGGAAACCGTCGCAGGCTCGACGGCCGTCACAGACCATTCACGTAAATAAATCAAGTCTGACCCTTGCGACCGCAGCAGGACCGGACCCGTCGCAGGCACGACAGCCCGTCACCGGCTGCGTATCCCCCAGGCTGGGTCGATTTCTGATTAATTAATTAAGGGGCGTTTTGTCTATTTTCCTCCGTTCTTTAATTATAAGTTAAGGGTTAATGTTAATAAGTCTAATTACTTGGGGGATAAAAGACGTAACCTTAATTTAATTAGTGGGTTATTATATGCCATCTTTATCCTAATTTATATACTTTAGTAAAAGAAAGAGGGTTTTGAATAAAGAATAGATGAGCAAATAGAAGGAAAGAGAAACGATAGAGAGAGGGGTCGAACGATAGGGAACACACAAATCTTGGAATTTGCTTGCTTGATCACTAATCTTCAACGTGGAGGTAGGTTGGTTTCTTTTCCACTAGGCGTAGTAAACTCCTGATAGCAATGATATGTGTTGTGGTTGGTAGTATTATAGAGTCTCTTTATTTCTTAATTGTGTGTATCATGATTTGATTTTTTATATGATATAATGATTATGATGACACAAGCATGTAATGCTATTGAATCCCAAATCTTGATAAAAACCTAAATCGCCTTGTTAATGATGATGCCTTGATATAAAATAGGCTGATTACTAAAGTGATGAATGATTATTCTGATATAAAAGAATCTTTGATGAATTAATAGAATTGTGGGACGGGTTCCCGAACCGGCAACGTAGATGTAGGGATTCGGATTGTCACTTACCGACACATAGAATTAGTGGGACGGTGTGTCCGAACCGACACGTAGATATAGGGGGGATCGGAGTGTCCCGTACGACACTTGAAGGGTAGGGGATCGAGTGCACGTTCTGACACATAGCATAGGAGGATCGGGAGTGGTCACGACGAGCCGACACGTAGATGTGAGTGACGGGTTCCACGTACCGACACAAGAGGAAATAAGATACTGAATCTTTGAAAGAGAATAATCTACTCACTCTAAAGAACAATGTATTCCAAACGAGTATGGTATGGAGCTTGAGTCTCACAGAGTATGTTCGGTGATGCTATAACATGATGTTGTACTTGTTGCTATCACATGTTAAATATTAGTTGATTTTATGATGTTATCTGAGATAATATTGCTCCTAGTTTGATTTGGACGATGATACTACTCAGTAACTTATGGTTGTACTGACCCCCTACTTTTTGTTTCTTCTTGTTTATTTGTGAGTGCAGCAAACTTGCCGTCGTCTCAACTCAACCGCAATTCTAGCCAGTCTTCGTCACACCGGATCTTCATGGTGAGCTAATTGCGGCTAGCTTGGACTGGTCTCCCTTCCTCATGTCCTTTTTGCCTTGAAGTTCCGGCATAGCCTAGCTTTTGTTATTTTAGAGCTTTTTAGAATACTCTTATTTTTAGTAATTTTTTCTAAGATTTTCTTGTGTGATGACTTTCCAGATTTTGGGATAATAATAGAATGTTGAATTTTAGAAGTTCTTGAATTGGTTTTTATTAATGAGTTTAATGTCTTCCGCATTAGTACTTTCTGTTGTTTAGGACATCGAATGTTCAGGTTTAGATTTGGTTGGTTCGCTTCACATAGGAGGGGTAAGTATTGTGGGTGCGCATTCGCTATCCGATTTGGGTCGTGCCATATGTATATTCTCATATAGTAATATGTGTAGTACTGTCACGTGATGAAATGATAAAAGAAAGGACAAAACATCATGGGGCCGCAACGTAAAGAATAGAGAGGATAGCAAAATTGTATTGAGGCTGCCGCAGCAAGAACCAACAATAGCAACGTCTTCCCATAAATAAATTTCAAAATAACTAATATAAATGAATTTGATTTGGAATTACAATTGGTGTCTGTAATGTGCACTTGTAATATATTATGTGCTTATCGTTTTGTTATGAGAGATAGCGGAATAGTACTAAATATATTAGGATATGTTGAATTGATGAGAGGACATTAACTATTATGATGAAAAGTGGCTCGAGTCTACTGTGAGTTTAAGAATGATTACTTATGTGTATGAAATTAAATACAACATCAATACTGTTATGGATCGGATACAACGTCAGTGCGTAACAGAAAAATGTAGGATCTTCTGCAGGTCATGACTAGATTAATAAGATTAAAGATCATTTCTTACATGTTTAAAGATGTAAGTGCACATTCAAATCACCAACATAAATTTAAGACAAATATATAAATGAAGGCACAAAAATGAAATAACTTAAATTGATAAATATATTCAATTAAGTTAAAAATGTTCACTTAAAAACCCTAAATATAGCATCAAATTTGCTTAAAGAGGACTAGTGTAGCCCATATAATCTGCAAGTAATCATTTCTCCATAAATGTTTTGAATACTTTTTGTGCTTGCAATAGAGAATGTAATAGTGGCTGAAGTATGTTTAATGAAGAATAGCCGCCTGATGTAAGTGTGTATAAGAGATAAGATGATTGCTTGGAGGTTATATGTACCAATATTGTTTTTACAATCTCAATGCTAAACATAAGGTTTTTACTTTTGGTGAACTCAAAAAATTCTGTGAATGTTTACCCAACACATTCAACATTACATTTACCTTGTTTAGGTAGAAAACTAGTGCTATATATCCTATGGTTGAGTAAGATTGTCAAAAATAGATCAAATCTTATTTTCTTTTGAAATTTCACAAAAATTAAATTCCATTATAAAAACATAATCAAATCAACAACACAACTTAAACACAATCATATAAATGAAGACACAAAAAAAGGAATAATTTAAACTAACGAGTATACCATATATATGTTTAAAACCTTCACGACAATCAAGTAAACATTCACCTATGATTTTGAGTTTTCCAAAAGTAAAAACCCTATGTAGAGTATCAAATTGCCTAAAGAGGATTGGTGTAGCCCCATATAACATGCACATAATCATCTCCTCTATTAAACATACTTGTATCGTAGCTCCTCTTCGTTTTAGCATATCAAGCGTTGATTTTACTTTTCCTGTTATTTACAAACTCAACAAAGCCCTAGATACATATTTGAATATTTTTGTGCTTGCAAATAACAGAGAGAAAGTAATAGTGCCTGAAGATATGTTTGATGAAGAAGAGTTGTCTAATATAAGTAGTTTTAAGGTATGAGATGATTGCTTGGAGGTTATATGTATACCAATCTTGTTTTATCAATTTTTTTTTTAATTAAACGACCCTTGAAGTGGGTCAGGGGCTAAGCAACACCCCCAGGCCTTAACATTGATATAATAAAAGAATACATGGAGGGGGACATATAACCTTACCTCCTTCCTTAGATGGTTAATTGATTTACCTACTAAGGTATATCAACTAACCCTTTACAAGTGTAGTAATCTAAAACAAAGACCTAAAAAGGACTCCTCACAAACTACTAGTTTATAAACAAGCATGAGTAAGGGAGACTCTCCCTTTTACAATAAAATTGGAAATCTATTCTATATTATCATAAAACAGATCAAACATTACTAAGACTAGACTCCAAATACATAAAAAGTTATGGAGGATATTTAATTCTCTTTAATTTCCTTCTTCTGAACTGTTGCATGCCCATTTTCTCCAAGATGAAACTTCCTTTAATTGCACCCTTTAATTGTTGAGAAGAGTAGAATTGTTGTATTATATCCATCTTGTGACTCCCTTTTGCCAATAAGTCAGCCGTGCCATTAGCTTCTCTATAAATATGTTGACAATGAAAATATTCCATCTTTTTGCATAGTTCTTGAAGCTGTTGAATAGTTTGTTGACTTCTCCATGGTATAGAAATTGTATTGGTTATCCATTTGCTAAGCAATTCTGAATCGACTTCCAATATAAGCTTCTTGAATCCATGTTGATAACACCATTGTACTCGATGAAGAGCAGCATGAATCTCTGCAAAATTGTTAGTACCAAAGCCAAATGGAATAGAGAAAGCATATATCAGATTACCTAGTTGATCTCTAAGAATGCCTCCCCCTCCTATGTGACCTGTATTATGAATGGCACTGCCATCAGTGTTGAGTTTGTATATACCTGTTGGAGGTCTTTGCCAACTAACCATGGTTACTTGAAGATGCTGTTGGCATAGATCAACAATTTTAGTCAGTCGATCCCAACTAGTCTACCAAGGTATGCTAGGAAAGACAGATTTTGTGCTCTGCATAATATCTTTGAAAATAGCTATTTCCACGCTTTGAATACTTGATTGTTTGTTTCCATATTTAACTGAGGGTCTGTTTTTCCACAAGTTCCAACAAATAATGTTAGGTAATATATGTAAAATTAATTTATGTACCTCATTATAAGTAGGCAGTCTTCTCCAGTTTAGTAAAAGGCTTCTGAGAGTAGTGCTATCTGTGCTAATTCCAACTCTTTTTGTATGAATCTTCCAAATGAATTTAGCAAAGCTACCAGTGATAAGGATGTGATTAATGTCATCTTTTCCTTTCTTATAACAGCAATAACAATCAGCCTCCTCTTTACCAAATTTCAGCAGATTCTCATTAGTAGGTAATTTGCTCCTCAATGCTCTGCAAATAAAGAAAGAGATTTTGAAAGGAACATTTTTATGCCAAACACACTTATTGATAGGATCAGGCTCTTTTTTCTTCCTAATAATCTCCCAAGCTGAAGATATAGTAAAAAGACCCTTATCCTCAGGCATCCAATAAACAGAATCCAGCCTTCCATCAATTACTTGTAATTTGACTTTAAGAATCAATGGTATTAACAGTGGAGGCACATGTTGCCTTATAACACTTTCATTACAGGATCCACCATCAATAAAATCTTTCACCTGAATATTGTTTAGACTAGACACATGATCACAATGATTTGCTAAAGCTCCATCTTCAAGCCAATTATCCCACAAAAAACTGCTATTGCCAGAGTTAATTTTCCATGTGATATTCCTTTCCACTTCATCTCTATTTCTAGTAAAATACCTCCAAACCAAAGAATCCCCTGTATTATATTTCTTTGCCATTATATTTGATCTTTGACAATATTTGGCCCTTAAGAAATAACTCCACAATGATTTCTTGGTTCTAAACTCCCACCATTGCTTATATTGGAAAGTAGTACAAACATCTTCTAAAGATCTAACTCCAATGCCACCTTCATTAACTGGATATGACAGAGTTTCCCATGATGCCCAGTGATAACTTTTCATATCTTTATCACTACCCCAGAAGAAATCAGTAATGACTCTTTTAATATATTTAAGAGTAGTCTTATGAGGAGATACAACAGCCAAAATGTGAATAGGAATGGCCTGCAATACATGCTTATTAAGAGTAGCTTTACCCCCAAAGTTCAAAATCTTGGTTTGCCATCCTGCAATCTTATTGATAATCTTTTCCACCATTTCTGAATAATAGATAATCCTTTGACCCCCAATGTATAAAGGACTACCTAAGTACATAATAGGACTAATCTTCCTTGTAAAACCAATTTCCTGGTTTATGATATCAATAATTACTTGGTTAGTATTATCAGTAACCATGAAAAAACTTTTGCCCTTATTTAGGTGTTGATCAAACACCTTCTCATAGTCTGCTATAGTTTCCATAATCAATTGAGGGGAATTTCTGTTAGTAGAGGTGAAAATAATGATATCATCAACAAAACTTAGATGATTAATCTGTGGCCCTCTTTTTTCCATATGAAAACCTGTGTAAAGATGATTTGTATAGAGCATATTTAGTTGTCTAGACAGAACCTTAGCACCTAAAATAAATAGGGCTGGGGATAAAGGGTCTCCTTGTTTAAGTCCTCTAGTAGAATGAAAGAATCCATGTCTTTTGCCATTGATGACTATGGAATACTAATTATTACTCATAATTCTCCATACTCTATGAATGAACAATTCACCAAATCCTAGCTTTCTCAAAACTAAACAAGTATATGACCAAGAAACTCTATCATAGGCTTTAACCATATCCAATTTGATAACCACATTACTACCTTCCTTTGGTAATTTGATGCCATGGATAATTTCTTGTGCCAGCATTATATTTTCTTAAATAATCCTTCCTTTGACAAAACCAGATTGATTCTCAAAAATAATTGTAGGTAATATTGGAGCCAACCTAGTGCTCATGATCTTGGATATGATCTTGTTTGTGAAGTTACTTAGGCTGACATGTCTAAAATCCTTTAACTTGTTAGGATGATCCACTTTAGGAATCAATACCAAACAAGCATGGGTCATATATATAGGCATATCATTCCCATTAAAGAAATAATTAACTGCAGCCACGAGATCATATTTGATAATATCAAAACAGGCTTGAAAAAATCTTCCCTCAAAACCATCTGGACCAGGAGCTGAGTTTGGATTCGTTTGCATAACGACTTTTCTCAATTCCTCCATTGTAGGCATCTGTTCTAAATCCTTATTTTGTTCATCAGAAATCATGTTAGTGAGACTCTGTAGTTTATCCTCATTGATTCTCTCATTGTTACCAGAAAACATTTTTCCATAATAATCACAGGCTTCTCTAGCTATATTCTCCTCCCCTTGTATCCATTCACCATCCTCAGTCACAATTTTATTAATAAACATTCTTTTCCTTCTACCTCTCATAATAGCATGGAAATATTTTGAATTGGTATCTCCTTCTTTCAACCAATGAATCTGAGATTTTTGTTGAAGGATATCACACTCCAACTTCATATACCTTATATATTGAGCATTGACAGCCTGCAGTCTTTCTCTTTTTTCCTGAGTATTGTCTTGAAGAATGTTCTACTAAGCATCCTTTACCATCTCTTCAAAATGCTTAGTTTTGATAAAAACATCTCCATATTCATCCTTGGACCAATTCCTTAAAGCAGTAGTTAATCTCTTCATCTTAGTATGTAAAATCATCATAGGATTTCCTACCACAGTCTTATTCCAGCAATTTTCAACAAGTTGATAAAAGGAATCATTTTCTGTCCAACAGTTTAGAAACTTAAAATATTTAATGACTTCTTCCTTTCTATCATTCAATTCCACCAATAAGGGGCAATGATCTGAACCCACTGCAGGAAGGTGAGTGATATTAGTATGGGGCATCTTTTCTAACCATTTGTCATTAGCCAAACCCCTATCTAATCTTTTCCAAATCCTAGCAGCATTCTTTCTATGGTTACACCAAGTGAAAGGCTGGCCATTATACCCCATATAAACAAGACCACAATATTCCATAATGCTAATAAACTCAAGACTTTTGCTTATATTATACTCTCTACCTCCAAGTTTTTATTGAGTGGAATATATCACATTAAAATCTCCAATAATGCACCAAGGCTGATCAGTGTCAGACCAATGAATTAGCCTATCCCAAAGAGGCCTCCTTAGATGTTCTTTACACTTAGCATACACATAGATAATATAAAATGGATCAGTGCTATCCTCATGATAAGCTTCCAATGTAACCAATTGTTGATTCATATCAACCACCTTACACTTCATTTCAGAATTCCAAAAAATCCAGATTTTGTTATATGAATTGTTATAACAGTAATCCATCTGCAATTTCATTCTATAAGAAACCAACTGAGAAAGATTAGCAAAAGGTTCAAGAATGGCTATCATAGACAGCTTATGAATTTTCTTTAAATTAATTAACCTTTCCAAAGCACCAAAAGTGTTGATGCTTCTAGCATTCCAACAAATAAAATTAAACATTAAACACCTCTACTCCTAGCTCCAGTATTAGGTTTACTAATACTAGCAGATTTATTTTGTTTGGAAAGTTTCCAACCCCTTGGAGATAACCCCTGCTTCCCAGTTACCTCTCTTACTTCCTCAACATTAGTATTAGGAAGCATAGGGTCTTGTTGATAATGTTTAGAACTTACTTCTTCCCCTGGACCAGTTCCTTCTTCTACAGATTGAGTATCTACATCATACTCATCCTCAGAATCATGAACATCATACTCATCAAAAGGGGCCTCATTATTCTTTTGGCCAGTATCAATTAGATTTGTTTTTTGTTTGTTATTTTTAGTAATAGTTTTATTGGTTTTATCAGGGGGTTTTGTATCCTCCCTTATAAGAAAACCCCTGCTCATCAACTTTCTCTTTACCTTTACTTAATCTAACATCTTTAGATCTAATCATCCCCTGACAATCACCAGCCTCACCTCCAACAGCTACACCAGCAGAAACATTCTCAATATTTAAGGGAGTAGGAGTAGGAAGAGTGGATTCAATACCTGCAATATTATCATTACCGTGCTGATCAGCACTATGACTAATTATTTTTACCTAATCTGGCCTCCTTTGTTGATCACTTCTATCCTCTCTATTCAAATTGCTTCCATCTGCATAATTTTGTCTTGTATTCTTTTGATGCACATTGCTTATAGTATTATTATCCTGTTGCCTTTGTTCTTTAATTTGTTCCATCTGATCCTCACCTTCTTCATCAACATAGGTAGTATCCTGCTCATCAAGATCAATGTAGGTATTCTTAGTAGAAATAGAAACCATACCTGGCTGAATTTGCTGTTGTTGACCTTGCCTGTCAGCACTAAATTTAACATGTTGGCTATTATTCTTTCTTCTCTGAACTTGCCAATCTTCTTGGTGCATCAGTTGTTTTTATCAATTTTGATGTTAAACTTAGGGGTTTTACTTCTGGGGAACTCAAAAGTTTTTGTGAATATTTACCCAGTATATTCAACATTACTCTTACCTTGTCTAGGTAGAAAAACTATTCCTTACATATGCTATGATTGATTGAGCATGTCCAAATTAGATGCAATCTTATTTTCTTTTGAAAAGTACAACATTGAAATTCCATTATATGCACACAATCATATAAATGAAGGCATAAAAATAAAATAATTAAATTGCCAAATATACTCTACTTATGTTTAAAACATTCACGATAATCAGGTAAACGTTCACATATCCACCAAAAGTAAACATCCTAAGATGAGCATCAAATTTGCCTAATGTGGATTGGTGTAGCCTCGTATACCTTCCATGTATTCATCTCCTCTATTCAACATACTTGTATCGGTACTTTTTCGTTAAACATATCAATCATTAGCTTTACTTTTCCTGTTATTCGCAAACACAACAAAGCCCTAAATACTTTTTTGAGTATTTTTTGTGCTTGCAAATAACAGAGATAAAGTAATAGTGACTGACGATAAATTTGATGAAGAAGAGTTGTCTCATATAAATGTGTTTAAGAGATGAGATGATTTCTTGGAAGTTATATGTATATTAATATCGTTATGTAAATTTTATTGCTAAACTTAGGGTTTTTACTATTTGTGAACTTAAAAGTTTCTGTGAATATTTAAAAAATATAATCAACATTACACATACCTTGTGTAGGTCGAAAAACTATTCGTGATACATCCTATGATTGAGCAAGCATGTCAAAAATAGATGAAATATTATTTTCTTTTGAAATGTATAAAAATAAAATTTCATTATGTGCACACAATCGAATAAACAACATTAATTTAACACAAACATATAAATGAAGGCAGAAGAAATGAAATAATTTAAATTGACGAATATACTCTACTTATGTTTAAAACCTTCATGATGATCAGGTAAATTTTCACATAAAAGTAAAAATACTAAGTGGAGCATCAAATTTTCCGAAAAAGGATAGGTGTAGACCCATATAACCTGCATGTAATAATCTCCTCTATTCAACATACTTGTATCGCGTAGCTCTTCTTCGTTAAACATATCATTCATTGGCTTTATTTGTCATGTTATATTCTCAAACACAACAAAGCCCAAATTTTTTTTTGAGTAATTTTTTGTGCTTGCAAACAGCAGTGATAATATTATAGTGACTGAAGACATGTAATGAAGAAGAGATGCATAATATAAGTGTGTTTAAGAGATGAGACGTTGGCTTGGAAGGTATATGTATACCAATCTCGTTTTTGTAAATTTTAATGCTAAAGGTTTTTACTTATGGTGAACTCAAAAGTTTCTGTGAATATTTACCAAATATATTCAATCTAATACTTACCTTGTCTAGGTAGAAAAACTATTCCTGATACATCATATGATTGAGTAAGAATGTCAAAAATAGATGAAATATTATTTTCTTTTGAAAGGTATAATAATTAAATTCCATTATATGCACACAATCAAATAAAAAACATAAATTTAACACAAACATATAAATGAAGGCACAAAAATAAATAATTTAAATTAACGAATATAATCAACTTATGTTTAAAACCTTCACGATAATCAGGTAAACATTCACTTTTGATTTTGAGTTCACCGAATCTAAGAACTCTAAGTACAGCACCAAATTTTCCTAAAGAGGATTGTTGTAGCCCCATATATGTTGCACGTAATCATCTCCTCTATTTAACATACTTCTATCACATGGCTCTTCTTCGTTAAACACAACTATTGTTGACTTTACTTTTCCAGTTATTCTTAAACACAACGAAGCCCTAATTGCTTCTTTGAATATTTTTTGTGCTTGCAAATAACAAAGAGAAAGTAATAGTGACTGAAGATATGTTTGATGAAGAAGAGTTGTCTGATTTATGTGTGTTTAAGAGATGAGATGATTGCTTGGAAGTTATATGTACCATTCTCGTTTTATCAATTTAAATGCTAAAAATAGGGTTTTTACCTTTGACGAACTCAAAACATTTTTTATATATATTTACCCAACAATACACTTACCTTGTTTAGGTAGAAAAACTAATTGTGATATATCCTATTCTTAATTAGGCATGTCAAAAATAAATTAAATCTTATTTTCTATTGGAAAGTACAAAAATAAAATTTCATTTTAAGCACATGATCGAATCAACAACATAAATTTAACAGAAACATATAAATGTAGGACCAAAAAATGAAATATTTCTATTGACGAATATACTATATTTATGTTAAAAATCATCATTAAAAAACCCTAAGTACAAGTCCAAATTTTCCTTAATAGGATTGGTGTAGCACCATATTACCAAGTAATCATTTCTCTATTAAACATACTTGTATTACGTTACTCTTCTTCGTTTAAAATATCAATTATTGAATTTACTTTTCTATTATTCGCAAACACAACAAAGCCCCAGAAGCTTTTTAATTTTTTTGTGCTTGCAAATGACAGAGAGAAAGAATTTTAAGGGCCAAAACAATTGATTGAAGCATTAGATATTCTTTTAAAAGACTTCATAAAAAAACATAATATTTTGTTATAAAGTTGTTTTTAGTGGAAATTTTAGACAAATCCTTCAAATTTTCTGTAGTGGTAAAAAAGAAAATCTTTTTAGTGAAATCTTACTATGCTTAAAAATTTAGCCTTATCTTGAAAAATTAAAATTATCAAAAAAACATGCGCGGAAAGTTTGGTCCTGTTTTATGTGAATATTTAATGTCATTTGGTAATAATAGTGCGAAAACAAAACATAAAGTAAAAAATCACTATTCCCAATTCTTTAATTATTCCATTCACTAATGAACAAGAATCTTTGCACCATTTATTCAATGTTTTTTTAATCCAAATTTGTGTGTATATCATTCAAGTATTTCAATTGTTAGTACTTGCATCATCTTACCAACAAAAAATGACTTCGTCTATGAGATTAAAAATAGGCTAATAACTCAATATTTGACACCTCCAAAAATTTATCAAGCTCTTGATGAGATAATTGATCCAAAAGATCAAAGTGGATATGAAAAATTTATGCACATTTTAAATCCTGCATGTTTACCTCCTTATATATTAACGTTACAAAACAAATTGTCCATAACTGCAATCACACAACTTCAATCCTTATGGTGGTTTCTGTAATGGAACACATTTAATATGTAATAATTTCAAAAGTCATCACATTAGTGTCATATTATCCAATGGAGATTTTAAAAACAAACATGTGTTTATTTCAGGCATTTCCCCACTAACATTTACAAAATGAAAGATTGTCTCTTCAGTTCAAAAGAACACAATTTTTATACGACCATGTTATGTCATGACTATAAATAAAACACAAGGTCAAATATGAAAATTGACATAATCTATAAATTGTTGGCACAAGAAATAAAAAAAAAATACAATAAGAAGAAAATCAGATATAAAGTTGAGTATTTCTTATTTTTGAGAAAATTAGTGTCAAAGATTTTAAATAGCACTTGTAAAACAACAAACTAAGAGAGAAAATAGGGCACTATCCCTTTGACCTTCTAATTGACTAACTGCAACTAAATTAAGACTTTTAATGCTAATAAATTGAATACGTAAAAGGCTCCTAAAAAATATTAACAATAACTTAGTAAGTCAAATAATACTTTCCCTTGATTCCAAATCACTTACTCTTCAACTGCGACATGAAAATTCATCCTTAGCCGAAGGAAGAGACTTCCTAAATATATCCACTGCTTGCTCGTTTGTGCCACAGAATTTCAGCACTATTCTTTCATCAGCTACCAATGTCCGGTTGAAGTTATATTACACATCAATGTTCTAGATTCTCACATGAAAAGGGGAATTATTTACTATAGAAATTGCTGGTATTCTAACAAAAAAAATCTCAATAGACTTATTTTGCTTATAACTAAAATCTGCAAGTAGTTTGCGGAGTCATAAAGCATTTTATGTTGTTAAACTTGTTGTTGTTTACTCCGCCTCAAACGTTGACATAGCTACTATCTCCAGCTTTTTTGAACTTCATGTCACTGCTCTAGAACCAAAGCTGAAACAACTAGAGGAAGTGATTTTCGATCGTCCAAACAGGATTCATAATCACTATCTAAATGTTGCTTTGTCGGACTCTGTAAAAATCTAGACACAACACTAACAGAAAAAGCAATGTCGGGAATAGTGTGCTTAAATAATTTATGACACCAACTAGATTTTTGAACAATCTCGGATTTGATTTCTCAGTTTCATCTACATGCTGCAACTTCTCATTTATATTCATAAATGTATATGTTCATCATATGAAATTTTTCCAAAAGATCCTCTGTATATTTCTTTTGGGAAATAAAAATGTCATCTGTATCCTTGATTACTTACTTATTTAAGTACAATGTGGGAGAATTTTCACTTCTTTTGAATCCACTATCTCTTGAAAGAATGAATCAATTTTATTGTACCACGCATGCGGAACTTGCTTTAGACCATAAAGAGATTTTCTTAGCTTGTAGAGTTTGTTCTCATTTCCATTAATAAGACAACCCTGATATTGTGAAACATAAACCTCTTATTCTAGATCACCATTCAAAAAGCGGATTTCACATCAAATTGACAAACGGGTAAACACAATTGCACACCAAAGCTAAAACAACTCTCACTGTTTCAAATCGTGCAGCAGGAGAAAAATTTTCTTCAAAATCTATACCTTGTTGTTGTGAATATCTTTTTTGCCACGAGATGAGCTATATGCTTTTGAATGCTCCCATCTTCACTTTACTAATTTGTTCAAAATGCCCTCTTGAGACTTATCACGTTCCTTTCTTCATGTGAATCAACTAACTCCCACGTAGAATTTCTTTTAATTGCATACCTATCTTCTACCATAGAATTCTTCCATTCAGAATTTTTTTTGTCGTTTCTTCATAACAAACAAGATCCGGAACAATCAAAGAAAATTGCCAAGATGCATTTACATTGTTAGAATATCTGGGATTTCGTTTCTTTTCTCTTGTTGATCGTCTTAGTCAAATTTGCTCATCAGAAGACTAGTCAACTGTTGCAGCTGTTGTTGGTCACTAGGCAAGTTTCCAGGAGTAGGATCTGCTGGTGCAGGTTCTTTATCAGTGGATACAATTTTATCTCAAATTCCTTGAAGTAAAGTTCCAAAAGTCATCCTCAATTAATACAACATTTCTACTTATGATCACTTTGAAACTTATGAAATTATATAGACGATGTGCTTTGGATTGAAGACTATAGCTAGCGAAAGTACATTATTCAAATATTTCATCAAGCTTCGAATGAAAATTAACCAACACATATGATATTAAAAAATTCTTAAGTGGCTTGCCCGTGGCTTCTTATCATTTCAAGCTTCAAGACGTGTCGTGTTCCAAACAACTTTTAATGGAGAGATTGTTTAGAAGATAAATAGTTGTTGCAACAGCTTCTCCCCAAAAGTAATGTGGTAGGCCCTTTGCTTTCAACGAGCTTCTATCCATTTAATAAATAGCGATTGCAAAAGCTTTTCCCCAAAAGTAATGTGGTAGACCTTTTTCATTAAGATAGCTTCTCACCATTTCCACTACTGTTCGGTTCTTTAGTTCGGCCGCACTATTCTGATCTGGTGTGTATGGTGCTATATGTTCCGTGAGAATTCCATTCTCATCTCAAAATACATAAAATTCTTTAGACAAGAATTCACTAGATCTATCAATACAGGGTGATTTTATCTTGTTGCCACTTTGATTCTCTTCTAATGCTTTAAATTTTGTTAAATTCTCAAAGGTTTCTGATTTGAATGTAAAGAAACAAACCCAGTTAAAATGGTTGTAATCATCAGTACATATAAAAAAAATACCGACTTCCACCGAGGAATTCCATTATCATTGCCCCACACAAGTTAGCATGCACAAGTTCATTACAAATTGTAGTCCACCATGATTTTCCTACGGGAAATGATTTCCTGACTTGCTTCCCATAAATACATCCTTTACACAAGTAAAGTTCCTTAATTTTCGGAAAACTAATAAATATATAATTTTTTAATTAAAAGTTTAAACCAATTAACATTTAAATGACCATAACGTAAGTGTAGTCTCATTCATTCCTTGGACAACTAAGGCAATATTTTCAACACTTGAAATATCAAGGGGAAACATTTTCTTTTTGTCAAAGATACATCAGCTATGGTGCGTCCTTATTTCTTATGTTTAGTATCAGATGCTTGATCATCAAACACAAATTTATTATCCAGTAGTTATCAACTGGCCAACACTTAACAACTTGTGAGCCAAAGTGGGAACATATGGCATGTCAAATAAAATTTTCACAATACCTTGGACAGTTTTAATCTCAATATTACATTTCCCTTCAACGTGAACTTGTTTTCAATCTCCTAGTCGCACCTCACTTTTCTGTAACTCATCAAGATCTTTAAATAGGGACTTCGAACTTGACATGTGAATGGAGCATCCTCTATCAATGAACCACAGAACATTAGCACCTTTAGTTAGTGTATACGAGTCATAAATAAATTATTTTGTTCTTCTACATTTTCAGTGAAATTGGATTCCTTCTGCTCGTCTTTCTACTTCGTCCAACAATCAACTTCGTTATGGATATTGACGTGATTCACCAACCTAGTTTATACCTCTTCCACCACCACGAACTTGTCCACGAATATTGCCTCTACCATGTCCGCGACCTGTCCAGTTTTTTGTTTTTGCCTTGTAAGAGAACTCACTCTTTACCAGGAATGCTTTCTCTTGAACTTTCTCATGGGGCCTATTAAGCCTATCTTCATGAGCAATGCTTTCTCTTGAACTTTCTTATGGGGCCTATTAAATCTATCTTCATGAGCTATCAAGAAACTCATTAATTCATCAAAAGAATAAGCAATAGGTCCTTAGATTCCTCAATTATAGTAACAACATGCTCAACTTTAGTTGTTCTCAATACTTTAGACACAACCATTTTACTATCAATGTTTTCACCATAGGACCTTATCCTATTAAAAATAGTAGATGTTATAGACAAATAATCTTGCACAGATTCATTTTCATTCATCAACAATAGTTTAAAATCACGCCGGAGAGTTTGTAATTTGACAATAATTACCTTGTCATCACTAAAGTATTTTTGTTCCATAATCTTTCATGTCTGTTTAGAGATCTCCGTTGTTGATATGCGAGGAAGAATATCATCATAAAGAGCTTGTTGGATCATCAAAAGAGCTTTCAAGTATCTTTTATGACGTTTTCTCAGTTGGTTTGCGTTCCCATCTAAAATTCCAATTTCAACTACATCCCACAGTTATTGAAACATGAAAAGAGACTTCATCTCAAGACTCCAAAATTGATAATTCTTCCCTCTGGAAATTGGAATCATGGGCTACTACGATGCTGCTGGGTCTTTCCCTTGCATGGGACTTTTTTGCTTTCTTCAAAACACATCTCACAATTTCATTATGTTTTGTTTTTACTTTACCAATATCCCTGATTGATGACAAGATGGATTCTAACTTTGATTTAAGCTCTAATAACAGAATTGTTGGCACAAGAGATAAATAAAGATAATACAATAAGAATAAAACATAGAGAAACTTGAGTACTTCTTATTTTTCTAAAAACTAGTGTACTAGATTTTTAATAGCACTTGAAAACCAACAAACTAAGAGAGAAAATAGGTCTCTACGTGATGACCTGCTAATTCACTAACTACAGTTAAATTAATACTCCTAATCCTAATAAACTGCATACTTAAAAGGCTCCTAAAAATACTGACAATAACTTAGTGACTTTTGAATTAGTCAAATAGCATAAACATGGCCTTAACTTGATGTCAGTCAACAACTATGACCTTTAACTTTGTGTGTGTACAAGTAGATACCTAAATTGCTATAAAATAAATAAATAGACACATTCATCCTACATGACACGATACATAATAATTTTGTGTTCTATGTGATGTCATACGTGTATTATATCATGTAAGATATTTGTGTGTGCTTTTTAGATTTTATACAAGTTTAGGTGTCTACTTGTGCACAGTCAAAGTAGGAGGGCATTGTTATTCGTCGAAGACAAGTTAACTGTTATGTTTGTCACGACCGATTCTACACCCTGGATGAGGACGACACTCAACGACCATTCTTGGTCCCCAAGCGAACCCTCATCCTGGATGACTACAAGCGGAAGACTAACACAAGCATACAAAAGCTTAAAACTGGAATAGAAATCAATAAACTCAGCTTTACAATGCTTTAACTCAAATAAACAACTTTGAAAAAAACAATGAATTCTACTAGCTATAAAATAGGAAACTTTAGTCTTTAAAACAGTTAATAAAAATAAATGGTTAATAAAGACTCCTCAACTATACTACCTATCTATGAAGCATCTAAATGACAATGATGAAAGTCGGGACAAGATCCACGACCTCCCGACTAAACTCAAAAGAATATGAGATCCTCCGGAAGCAAGGAGATTCACTATAGCTAACTCGAACTCTCAGATATATCAACGAAGCTCCTCTTGATGATCCTGTATACATGTGTCTACATCATGAGAAGATGCAGACCAATTAGCTTTGTACATGGAATGTACGAGCATGTAAGGGGAAATTTAAGGCATAACATATGCTTGATACTTGAATAAAAAGGAAACATACTTACCTCATTTAAACTCAACCCAAAGCAAGAATAAGAGATTCAACTCAAAGATTACATATTCAACTCAAAGATTATATACTCAACTTCAAATATATGATATTTGACTCACTAAAGAACAGACAAACTTGAGATACTCAACTCATTATACTTAACTTAACTAACTTCAATATAAAGCAGTTTAAAACAAGTGCAATATAAAAAAAAGTTGTTTAAAAAACATGACATTAACTCAAGATAATGATATCATAAAAACATATCATGCTCCCTCTGAAAGTCTACTTGTGGAATGCATAAATGAAGTCTTATACCTTCATTCATACTAAGCAGAAACACTTGAGGATTCATGTAATTAATATTGTGGGTGTCTCGTTTACCGACAACCATCACTATGAGCCTAAGTGTTGTAACAACGTCTTGCCCGCGCTACTAGAACTGTCCTGTACTTTGTCAGCACATGGAAAATCTTCAACCTAGTAGATTCACTGGCTGAACTTACGTGATCATCTAAAAATTATTAACCGTTAAAACCCATAATGATTACATAGTTTACATGGAGACTTGAGTTAATATGAACTCTTATCCCCACATCGGTGCTCAATACTACTCCCAAAATATACTTTACCTCATACTTATAGAATAACCTCTTTCCTCTGGGTTGAGCTAATTTGCTCAACCCTTTTTACCTTTAAAAGCCCCTCTTTGAGTCAATGTTCCCTTTTCTTGTTCAAAATACTTTTAAAACTCTTAGTTTCCTCTTAACCTAAATATGAAAACATTTATAAAGTCTTAGGGAATAATTAGTTCCCTTATATTACATTTAAGATCTTCAACTCTTTACTCTTTACTTGACTTGAACTTTAAGTCTTTAATTCAAATTGAAAATTTTTGTGAAATACTTTAGAAAACTTGATTACTTTACTTTATCTTGCTTCTTAACTTCTATATGGATTAAAGGATCATGATAGAGTGTTTATGGATGATTTTATGATTTTCAACTTGTAGGGTTCATACAGTATTATGACCATGAACTACTCAACTCAAGGACTCAAAGGCACTTCTTATATCAGGATTGTTTAACTCATAGAGTTCATGTGAAATTATAGGCATGAACTAATCAATCTGAAGATCTAATAGATACATGGAACTAATGAGTGAAACTTTTTTCATTCTCTTACATACTTCCTCCAATATTATGTCAAATAATTAGTTGGTCTCGAAAGATTCATAACTGTACTCGAAAGCTTTCTTGGACTCTACTCTTAACTCTCTCTTGAATGTGAATTATGAATTCAAGAGTTATTGTTCATGATATGAAGGATATAGGTGATATTATATCCTCATGATTACATTCTCCTCACTTCATGTTCACTTACTTGAGTCTTGAAATAAGTTACTAGAAGTTGTAGAAGACTCCTCAGAAGAATTCGAATGGACTTTCTCAAAAGGTTTGGAAGAACTCTCAAAACTTGATCTTGACTTTATCTTGAATTTTAATTACTGTTTGAAGGTTATGATTCATGTTACGAATGAATTGTTAGTGTTTAGAAGTATATTAGAGTGTTTAGAATCAAAAGGAGTGAAGATACACTTTAAATGAGCTCAAACAGAGCAATCGGGGGCAAACTTGATGGGCAGGTGACCTTGGGGCTATGAGTGGCGCGGGGCACTAACCCCTGTATTAAAGAGAAGGGTTTTGGCCGTTTAGGTAGGCCGCCGCGCCAGACCCCCACCCATAAATTCTGCCGAATGTCGTTGCTCGTTTTCTCACCCTAACTCGCCTAAAATCGAACGGTTTCTTCCCCAATCACTTGGATTCGATTAAATTACGTAATTAAAATCTAATTTACTGAAAAGAACACTCAAATTACTTTATTTAAGAATTCATCAACAACACAACATAACAAGATTTAGAATGTACCTCAAGAACACCTATCAAGAACTCATCAAGAATTCTAATCTTTAAACTTTAAGAATAAAATTTTGCTGAAAAATAACATGATTGGCGTGTGGGTGAACTAAACCAACACTATGGAAGCTTACATACCTCTTAGAGATAAAACCCATGGCAAAATTTTGCAACAAGATGCAAGAATCTCAATGAACGCTTGATCTTCTCCTCATTTTCCCTCTTTTCTCTTCTTGCCTCTGCTTGAATCTCAACTAAAACCCTAAGCGTAATTTTAGGATTATTAAACTGAATGTAAAAAGATTATAACCCTAAAATATGACTAAAAAGGAATTAAATATGATTGGGTAACGAAAAGACCAAAATACCCCTCACTATTTTTGGCTGACTTTCTTTAACTAGACAACTTCAAAAGGTCATATCTTACTCATCTGAAATTGACATTTAGAAAACTTTACGTCGTTACAAAGATAATTCAAAAATATTTCCTATGTTTCTTGTATCACACCTAACATGTCCTTTGCTAGGAGTTAGGTCTTTTGAAGTTGACCCAAAACTCATACTTAACTTAACTATCCAAATTTTAGTTTTTTTTTATTTCTAATTTTATTCTTTTTGGAACTTTAGGTGCTAAATCTTGTGAACTGACCTTAATACTTAAGAAATTTTAATTCCTTGATAAAATATTATTAACTATGATGAATGGTTCGAGTCTTAGTTCAAAAAAATATCTGGGGGGTTACAATGTTTATGTACGATGGCATTAGAATTTGTTGGCATTTATTTATGGAAACCTACATCTTCTCGTGGCCAATTATATGTTGATTTATCTTGAGCTAAATAATCTAAAGGCGTCAAACTATTAAGATACCAATAAATGTTCAGGACAACGACGACCCTACTACATAAAATATATATTATGACAAAATCATATAAAAACCTTTTTCATAATATCAAGATATGTTAATAACAAAATTTTAGCATTCTCTATCTTCTTAAATTTTAAATTTTGTTCTTCTTACCATCACTACTAATACATAGCATCATGTTCATGTGTATTTTTTAAATTATTATATGTTAGCCCCATATGGCACATAGACTTATTCTTAACTTTGTCACTCCTAAATAACAAGATTGGATATGCAAAAAGTAAGTTATAGAAAAGTATGTGCCCTAAGTTACCAAAAATAAAGTCAAGAAATATCAAATGCTTCTCTTACAGGATGAAGAGGTTATTCCTCTTTTACAAAATAAGTAGAGTATTACGTGACATTTATACTTTGAAAATCTTTAAAATATTACTGCACTTGCTACCAAATGTTTCATCTTTCTGTTTTAATTGTATGATGTTTCTCTTAGAAGATGAGTCATTTAGTGAGTTTTTGTTTTCTCTGTAGATTTTGACTTTTTCAAAATATTTTTGGTCATGATCTGTACATTCAGAAGAATGTACTAAATTATAACTTTTACATTATAGAAAATAATTCTTCTTACGTCTCATAAATAGGAAAATCAAATTCAGACAGCCATGTAGAATGGTGATATATCACATTATGTAAAATATTTTCTGCCCTTTCAAACGTACCTAATATAATAGCGCACATTGAAGAATAGGAACACAAATATGTTACTCTATTCAACAGATTCGTTTGAAAATCTATACTGAATCAATTGTCAAAGTCAACCCCGCATCCCCTATAGAATATATTTCCTCCTCCTAACAGATTGGTTCTCACACCTTTTGATACTTTTGGCAACAAGTAAAAGTCTTAGAATTCGGTAATTGGAAGTCTCCATCACCTATATTTGTAGAATAGCGTTCAACTTATTAATGAAAATCTTCTTGCACCAGTAATTAACACCGCCCCTCAAAGTTACGCGGCCAACAGAAAGAGAATACAATAATTTATCATCATTGATATGCATTAAGTCCATACTTTTCCTCTTAACTAAAACATCGTATAATATTTCACAACTGTGATGAATGCATTGTTTGTGGAATTTCATGTCTTCTTTTATACTCCCTCTGTCCCATTTTATGTGAGATAGTTTGACTTGATACGAAGTTTAAAGAAAAAAGGAAGACTTTTGAAACTTGTGGTCCAAAATGAATAATAGAAATTTATGTGACTGTAAATCATTTCATTAAGGGTTTAAATAGAAAATTTATTGTTCAATTATTATTACTTAAAATAGAAAGTTTGTTTTTTTTTAGACTAACTAAAAAGAAAATTAAGTCAAATAAATTAGAACAGTACGGTAATATTGTATTTGTCACGCCCCGAGCTACTCCCGAGACACTGACACGGAACCTAGGACCACAAGTGATACTAAGCTAACCTTGATGGAATGATCATGAGCATACTAAAAATAATAAACTTATGCAGAAGCTAAATCATAATTAAATCTTAAAAGATGGGGAATACCCATATTCTTTAACTAAGATAAATGAAATCAATAAGTTTAATAAAAAAAGTTATGAACTCAATACTAAGCTGAAACTAACTATGTCTAAAATAAGCCTCTAAATTGGAATAAAAATACTGGTACAAGTCTCAGCTAAATCTAGCAAAAACTAAAACTAAATATCTGAATAATGAAATGAAACTCATGACTGTTGTCCTTGGAGAATGAGGAGTGTCCTTGGAGAATTAGGACACACCACTGAATTTGCTGAACTTGATATCAGAAATTGATCTATGCGTGATCTGGATGCTGAGAACCTGAACCTACATCACGAGAAGATGTAGCACACGTATGCGTCAGTACTTGAAAGGTACTGAACATGTAGGATAGAGTAAAGCTGAAATAAAATACAACTGAACAAGCATAAAAGCAAATAAAATAATCTGACATGATAAACTGAATTTTGAGCTGACTAGATGCAACGGAATACTGAATATATTAATAAATGGTCAATGCAGAGAGTCTGACTTAACTATGGGAGCTACTAATAACTTATAATAAAACCACATAAGCTAAATGTGGAGTCCGATGTATATGCCCCATCGAGAGGACCCAATATACGCCGCCAAAGGTATAAAGGCATGTTGGTGTGATCACTAAACTGATTGTCCACAGAGGGGACTTACAACGTACTTGGATAGTAGTTCTAGGAATATTGGCTACCCTAAACCCTAGTCTAACTCGATATTATGCTACTCTCATGAAATCTATAAATTTACAGATTATGTCTAAGTTTCTGTAAATACTGGATAGCTCGAAACTTAACATGTAAACTGAGAATGCAACAATTAATATGGTAATTATGCATTTATAACTGAGGCATATATATCTGAAGTGTCTGAAATATTTTACCTAGCATGTGTAGTTCAAGAATTAAAGAAATACAAAGCTAGGGTTCTGAAACTCATGAGATAATCTGAATAATAACATGATAATTTGATTTGGAACACGTATTTAATAAATTCTTGAAGTTCTATCAAAGTTCTAGAAACCCTAGGTTTAATCATGATAACAGAATCAAGAATCTGACTAAAAATTTGGGACCCAATGGCTGGAAGGAACCCACTAGTGAAATTCCATATAGCTGGTGATGTAATTCATGGAGAAACTTTTAATTTTGGGGCTGGAACTGCTGGAAAGTTGCTTCGTTCTTGAACTAGGGTTTGTGAGGTTTTTCTCCTTTCTTGCTTCTTAGTTTCTTACTTTTGATATAATTATGTGACTTAGTTATGTTTTAATTATATTTCTAGGCTTAAACTGACTAAAATATGATGATTTAGGGTAAAAATGACGTAACTTAGGGTTTAAACAAAGTGGGAAAGGTCCAAAAGACCCCTGTGGAAAGTTGCTATTGGACCAAACGATGGCTAGGACTGAGGGTATGTCGTCTGACCGACGCCCCATCGTTGGGTCAGTTGACAAGGCCTGTTCAACAGGCTTTTACTAAAGTGGGCATAACATTTTACTTGAAGGTATGATTTTAGTATGATCGGTGGCTATGGAAAGATAATTCAATTATCTATATGTGCGTAGGTCATGGGAAACCTAATTCATTTTGTGCTAAGAGTTATGAACATTTGAAGTTGACCCAACTTCATTTCCCCTAAACTGTCTGCAAATTTTCCACCTACGGACCTTGCTAGTCAACCGTGTCTCTTGTCAGAGACTAGGTGAAGGGAATATTGATCGATGGTCATGGACTACGAACCGTCGTCTGACCTACGGACCGTAAGTCCATCTGTCGTCTAAGACTTAACCATTTTTTTTGGGCTAAAATTTTTTTGGGTGTTTCTGATCCCATCATCGGTTGTACAGGACGGACCGTGGGTCATGCTACGGTCTGTCGATGCCACTGTTGGTTGCACCTGTAAATTTTTTTGTAATGATGGTTTTTTGTCTATTTTGGCTACGGGGCGTTAAAATATTTCTTTCTTTATCTCATCCCCTTGTTCACTCTTCCTTTATTGTACATCCCCTTCTCCATATCGAGGAAGTCGTGATGATGAAGTAGTGTAGGAAATAATAAAAGATGTTCTTCCTAGTAATCATGTAGGAGTAAAACGCTTCTTTTAAGTCCTTAAATATATCATTTTTATCTACTTTTACCAACTTACGTATTTAGTATCACAACAATGTTATTTATGCAGGGAAACAATGCTCTCTTTTATTTATCTTGTACTTTAATTAGGGGTGGAGATTTCAGTCCATAGAAGCGAAATAAAACCATTTTGTCCAAATTAAATTGAATGCATCACTCATATTTTCTTTTCTTTTCTTATATGGGTTAATATAATCTTCAACCTATTTAAGCTCATACAAACTGCTGATTTCTGATGATTTTTAACATTCTGGGTTATGCAGCTAGTAGATCAAACTCGCCCCAAATTCTTAAGTGAATCACCAGATAATAGTCCGCAGACCTTACTTCAATGGACTATTCTCGATAAAAAGTCGATACATGAACAAAATATACATGACTAAGCAAAAACAATTCAACAAATTACCTTGGAAAAATCAGAAAAAATTGCAGAGTTAGGTACCAGCAAAGCTGGCGATGGAAGAAGGTATAGGGCGATGTAAGGCTTTTATAGATCTAAATGGTGGCGTAAATTTGGGCTTTTTTAATAGTAAATTTTTTCAAAACAAGGAGAAAATTTCTTCAATTAAAATATATATTTTGACGATCAATTTGTGAGCACCTTCAAGAAAGAATCTGAAAATGTGAAAAAGGGATGGAACAGTGAATGGTGGGGCGTATAAACAAGAAAGGTGAAGAAGAAAGGTTAATGGTAGTCATAATCGATTGCTTTATAATTCGGTCTACTATAGAATTGTTTTAATAAACAAAATTAATTTTAAATGTTAAAATCTGAATACATCTTATTTCTAAAATATTGTCATCTTGACATTTTAAATAAAATATTCTAAACTGTTGTTATTTTAACTAAATATATTAGGTATTATGACTTAATTGTTAATTCCCCTAAATTACAATAAATATAATTTAAAATTATAATATTGGGCATGCACACTGGCCTTTCATTTTCTTGTATTTAAAGAGGGATGAAGCAATAAACATTTTTTCCCTTCCCTAAAGAACATCTCATATTATTATATCTATAAATACTAACCTAAACACATATATCCCCCAAATTATTGTCCTTCACCCACATAGAAAATATCGAAAAGATATCCCCTCTATCCATCAGTTCACGTTCTTCATACCCATAGAAAATATCAAAAAGGTATGTCTTCATCCCTCATATGCATAGATGCTCTAGATAGATTCATAACAAATTAATAGTGTCTCTCTTCTATTTCAGTTGGACATTCTAATAGTTGATTTTCAGTTCAAATGATACATCCTACTTGCTTGTTATATGATTCATCTACAGAAAGCAAATTTTTGAGTGATCAAAATCAAGAAATTGCGCACGTTACTTCCTGTCTGGTACATCCACATTTTTTTCTTCTTTTTATGGTGTGTTTGGAGATAAATTTTTTTTGGTGATTTATTTAAGATTTCTGTCTGTTGTGTAATTTTTCCCTCCTCAAAAAATTGATCGGTCTCTTCTCTATTTTGAAATAAAATAATAGATTAGACTCTGTATTTTCCATATAATTCTAAGTAAATGTGCAATCTAAAATCTATAGTCATCTATTGAATTTTAGCTTAGCAAAAAATTGATACTTGATGGTCAATGAACCAATTACAATGCATTAAAATTATAGAATTGCTAGATTTTGTTTAAAATATAATACAACTATATGCTTCTTTCTTCTTTTTTCTGGTCTATTTTTGATGCATAACATTTAAACCATGGTATGAGGTTAGTGTTCTAGGAAAAAATATGCTCAGGCCAATTGAAAATGATGAATCACCTTTTACCAAAAAAAAAACTATATGATCAATAACATTATTGTAAGACTTTCTTTGCTTATACTAAATGCTAGTTCAAAATTTATAAAAAAAAAATAATTAATTTGACTTTTATGCATACCAAATTGAATCAAAGGAAACATAATCTTCTCTATATTTTGTGACACAACCAAAACTCACATATTTCTCCTAATTGATCTCTTCTTCTTCTATGTTTTTGTATATAAAAATATGTTTGATCTTCAAAAAAATATTTTTTTGAATCTTTATTGTGCTTATGAATAATAGAGAGAAAGTAACACTGGCAGAAGATATGTTCAATGAAGGAATGTTGTGCGATGTAATATTGTTTAAGAGAGGAGAAGATTACTTGGAGGTTATATGTTGATGCACTAATCTCCTTCTGAAAATTTTAGTGCTAAACATTAGATTTTCATATCTGGTGAACTCAAAATTTCCTATGAATCTCTACCCAACATATCCAGCCTTACCCTTATGTCGTTTCGATATCTAAGCTTGAGTAAGCATATCACAAATAGATAAATCATTTTTTCTTTTGCAAATTACAGAAACAAAATTCGATTGTAAGCACAAGATTGAATTACCAACATGCATTTAACACAAATACACATATGAAGGCACAAAGAATTTTTTTTAAAAAATTGACGAATATATTCCATGTTTGTTAAGCACCTTCAGCTTAGTTAGGTTAAATTCACAGACGATTTTGAGTTTGTCAAAAGTAAAAATCCTAAATGTAGTACCAAATTTGCGTTAAGGGATTGGTGCAGCTACAATAAATTGCATGTAATCATATCCTCATTCAATGCACTTATATTACATAACTCTTCTTCGCTAAATATATCAAATGTTGACATTATTTTCTCTTTGTTATTTGCAAACACAACAAAGCCCCTAAATAATTTTAAATAAAGATCAAATCTTTTTCATATAGGAAAACAATAAAAAGAAGAACAAGGGATCAAATAAGACTAAATGGAGAGCGCTAGTTGTATGATTAATAAAGCGATGGTTATATTTTTTTTCATTTCTATTTACAATGTGACCGAATTCATAGTTGTACAAGAGTCAGAATTATTTATTCTGGTTCACTTTTTTAGAATAATTTCAACTATTTTAATCTAAATTTATAGATTTAGAAATTAATAAATATTATTATTAACTTAAAAATTCAAAATATTTTAAAATAAGTATGATCAAAGAAATCATCATTTATGTAACAAACCTCATAGCTATTTTGAAACATTGCTTGTTTTACTATTTTACCCCTTCTTATAATTGTTTTATGGTATTTGTCGTAAGGGGATGTGTGGTTTAGTTGCTAAGTTGATAATTATGTAAGCTTCTTTCATTCTGAATATTTCAAAAGATTAAATGATTGACTTTGATCAACATCCGTAAAAGTTGAGGTTGTACCATAATTTTGTTTGCTTGTGTCACAACTCTGAAATGTGATTGAGACATGAGGGGTTTTCATATATTTTTCATTAATTGATTAGAAATTTAAAAAGTTAGAAGTTAAAAGAATTGATTTTGATCTATTAGCAAAGGACTGTCGCTGTAGTAGGGAGCTGCGAGGTAGAACTTGAATTTCAATTATTTGATTTGTTTTAATACTACTTTAGTTAGAGCTATATCCTTAAAAAAACATTTTCAGGTCATCTTTTTAGAGAAAAGATTTCAAGTGAGGTGGGAGGAAAGACTTTCCATGAAAAACAACTCCATTTCTCCCCTCAGATTCATCTTCAAAAATATGGTTCGCGACAAAAGTGAGACTGCATGGGCACTAGGAATGAAACATGACATTGAGGTATGCTATAATTTATCTTAATGTATGTATATAGTTTGTTAGTGCCATATATTTACATTATAGAATTGATAGAGTCAACCTGATTAAGCATAAGGGCACGGTGTTCTGGTGGTTGACCTTAAGAATTATGTATTTATCATAGAGTTAATATGTGTATACTGCATGTGATGATAAATATAAATAAATTTCATAATAACTAATATAAATGATATTTGATTTGGAATTATTATTGGTTTTTGTAATGTACACTTGTAATTTATTATGTGCTTATCGTTTCTTTTTGAGAGATAAATGAATAGTACTAAACACATTAGGATATGTTGAATTGATGAGAGCACATTAACTATTACGATGATAATGGGCTCGAGTATGATGTGAGTTTAAGGATGAACGATTATATGTATGAAATTAAATACCACATAAGTACGATAATGGATGGGATACCACGTCGGTACGTTAACATAAACATGCAGGGTCTTCTACAGGTCATGACTAGATAGGTAAGAATAAAAACCGTTTAGTACTTGTTTAAAGATGTAAGCACACAATTGAATCACCAACAAAAATTTAACACAAACATAGAAATGAAGGATAAAAAAATAAAATAACTTATATTGATGAATATATTCTAACCTTCACCAAAAAGCCTAATATAGCATCAAATTTGCATAAAATGGATTGGTGTAGCCCCATATAATCTGCAAGTAATCATCTTTTCTATTCAACATATTTGTATCAAGTAACTCTTCTTCGTTCAACAAATCAACCACTGACTTTACATTTCCTGTTATTTGCAAACACAACAAAGTCCCATAAACTTTTTGAATATATTTTGTCTTTGCAACAGAGAAAGTAAATAGTGGATTAAGTATGTTTAATGAGGAAGAGTTACATGATGTAAATGTTTTTAAGAGATGAGATGATTGCTTGGAGGTTATATGTACCAATCTGGTTTTTGCAATCTCAATGCTAAACATAGGGTTTTTACTTCTGGTGTACTTAAAAAAAAACTATGAATATTTACCCAACACATCCAACATTACATTTACCTTGTTTAGGTAGAAACTAGTCCTATATATCCTATGGTTGAGTAAGCATGTAAAAAATAGATAAAATCTCATTTTCTATTGAAAAGTACATAAATGAATTTCTATTATAAACAAACAATTGAATCAACAACATATGTTTAACACAATCAAATAAATGAAGGCACAAAAAATGAAATAATTTAAATTGATGAGTATACTATATTTATGTTTAAAACCTTCAAAATAATCAGGTAAACATTCACATATGATTTTCAGTAAAAACCCTAAGTAGAGCATCAAATTGCCTAAAGAGGATTGAAGTAACCCCATATAACATGCACATAATCATCTCCTCTATTCAACATACTTGTATCATAGCTCTTTTTCGTTAAACATATCAATCGTTGACTTTACTTTTCCTATTATTCGCAAACACAACAAAGCCCTAGATACTTATTTGAATATTCTTTGTGCTTGCAAATACTAGAAAGAAAGTAATAGTGACTGAAGATATATTTGATGAAGAAGAGTTGCCTTATATAAGTGTGTTTAAGAGATTAGATGATTGCTTGGAGGTTATATGTGTACTAATCTCATTTTTTCAATTTTATTGCTTAACTTAGGGTTTTTACTTCTAGGGAACTCAAAATATTTTTTGAATATTTACCCTACATATTCAACATTACACTTACCTTGTAAAATTAGAAAAAATATTCCTTATATATCATATGATTGAGTAAGCATGTCAAAAATAGATGATATCTTATATTCTTTTGATAAGTACAAAAGTGATATTCCATTATATACACACAATCGAATAAACAAAATAAATTTAACACAAACATATGAATGAAGCACAAAAAAAAAGAAATAATTTATATTGACAAATATTCTCTATTTATGTTTTAAACCTTCATGATTATCATATAAACGTTCACATATGATTTTGAGTCCACCATGATAGAAAAAATAAAATCTAGAATTATATTTGTAAGATAAAAAAAGATATAGAAGAGAAAGGAAATATTATTGAAGGAGTATTTTTTTGACTAAATGACATAAAGAGCTTTCAATACAATTCTTTATATGCTAAAACAACTTGAAGCTAAAAATTAGGAACTAGAATCCTAAATCTTGAAAGCTTTCCACGTTTAAATTACTTCCTAAAGACTAGGACAAACATAACATACATGCATTTTATTTCTAACAGAACTTTAATTACTAAACTGAATTTTTAAAAAACTAACACCCTCCCATAAACTGAAAGCTGTCAAGCTTCAGTTTAACTGTAGCTTCTTGAACTCATCCATTGTATTCACTCCCATCAACTTCCTCAACTTTTTGAAATGGAGAAACCTGAGAGGTTTAGTAAATATGTCTGCCAATTGGACTTCACTTCGGCAGTATTGCATCTCTATTGTCCCTTCATTATTGAGATCTTACACGAAATAATACTTCACATCAATGTGTTTGTTTGTTCCATGTAAAACAGGATTTTTTGACAGCTTAATGGCAGAATTATTGTCGCAGAAAATTGTAGTTGCTCTTTCTTGTTTGAATTGTAGTTCTTCCAGAATTCTCCTTAACCAAACAGCTTGACAAGCACAACCTGTAGCAGCAACAAATTCCTCTTCAGTAGTCCATAACGTGACAATTTTTGCTTTCTTGAAGACCATGAAACAGCAGCCTGAAGTGCTCTTTCTATTGTCTTGATCTCCTGCATAATCGCTATCAGCAAAACCAACAAATCCAATTTTTCACCTTTTGTTATAGAACAAACCAAAATATTTAGTTCCTTGTAAGTAGCAAAGGATTCTCTTGGCAGCTAGCAAGTGAATTTCTGTCGGACTCTCCATATACCTTCTTATATGAGTTACTTCATACATTATGTCAGGCCTTGTAGAAGTAAGATACATCAAACTACCTACAATTTGCCTAGAGTGTGTTGTCTACCATATCTTCTCTTATTATAACTTTGTTTATCTTCGAAACAAACTCAATCGGAGTGTCGACGGGATTGCAATTCTTCATCTTAAATTGATCTAAAATTTCCTGCATATATTTCTTTTGTGAAACAAATATCCCATCAACTGATTGCATGCACTACTTCTAAACCAAGAAAATAATGCATCTTGCCAAGATCAGACATCTCAAATTCATTCATCATAGATCTGTTAAAATCAGAAAACATGATACCATCATTCCCAGTAAATATAATATCATCAACATATAAACACACTATGAGCATTTTTACAAGTTCTCCAATTTTTTTAGAAAAGAGAGTGTTCATACGGACATTTCTGGAAACCAAATTTTAGAAAGTAAGCCTCAATACTACTATACCAAGCTCGCGGAACTTGTTTTAGTCCATAAAGAGTCTTTTTAAACTTGTATACCTTATGCTTATTTCCAACATTTAGGAAATCTGAGTTGACATCCAATTAAAAGATAGGCCACAAATTTTGTGCCGCCATGACAATTATCATTCTGATTGTGTCATGGCTTGAACTGGAGCAAATAATTCTGTGTAGTCCACACCATGTTCTTGCTTGTATCCCTAAGCCACTAATCGCGCCTTATACTTGTCTATTTCACCATTTTCGTTGAGTTCGTCTTATAGACCCACTTGACTCCTATGGTTTTGTTCCCCATCGGATGATTTGTTAACTCCCAGGTGTTCTTTGTTTCAATAGTATCAATAGATATCGTCCATTTCCCCTCTTTGACGGTACTCTCATAAATTGTAGGAGCACAATCTGCAAACAATCCAGAGTTTGAAACATCTTCATGAACATTAATTCCTCTTACCTCATACTTAATCATCCACGCGGGATTTCTGCGAGCACGACGAAGAAGCTGATTTGTTGCAACATTTTCTTCCAAAACTGATGTTGAAGTTACATCAGCTGCTTCAGTAGAAATTTCGGGTTTTGCAGCTGCTTCTTCAACTTCATTTTTAATTAAGAATGGAGTAGATTGATGTATATTCCAATCCCAAGTGTTCTCCTCATAAAACTCTACATCTCTGCTGGTCACAACCTTCTTTGTCAATGGATTGAATAGCTTGTATGACTTGGATGCCTCGCTAACACAAAGAAAAACACATTTCTTACCTCTATTATCAAGCTTCTTTCTTTTGGCCTATGGAACATGTTCATAAGCAATGGAACCAAAGACTTTAAAGTGATTAACTGCCGGTTTTCTTCCACTCCGAGCCTCCTCAGGTGCCATATCTCGAAGAGCAAAAGTGGGACTTCTGTTCAAGATGTGAATGCTCCAATTTACTATTTTCGGCCAAAATACCTTTGGAACTCTTCCTTGAGACAGCAAGCTACGAACCATATTGAGAATGGTTCTATTCTTGCTGTGGTGTATAGGATGTTGTGATCTCTTTTCGAATGCCATGAGTCTCATAGAAAACATCAAATACCTTAGATAAATATTCTCCTCCGCGATCTATCCGAATGTTTTTAATTGTCCTTCAAGTCTCATTCTCCACACGAGCTTTGAACCTTTTAAATATATTAAAAGCCTCCGACTTTTCTTGAAGAATATACACCCAAGTCTACCAGGAATAATCATCAGTAAAGGTAATAAAATACCTTTTTCCTCCATTCGAGAATGGTGTTATTGTCCCACAAATATCTGAGTATACCAGCCCCGATACCTCTTTGGCTCTCCAAGACTTACTTTTGGGAAACTGAGAACGATGTTGTTTGCTAACAACACATTCTTCACAAACTTGAGAGGGAACAACAATTTCAGGTATCCCCGTCACCATACTCTTCCTTTGAAGGATATTCAACCCACCAAAGTTCAAGTGACCATATCGAAATGCCATAACCCTGAAGGGTTTTTCGCCATAGATCAAAGATTGAACATTTTCAATCTTTAAATCGAACAACGGGTTTTGACTCAATTTCACAATAGCAATAATTCCTTTGGAAGAATCAGAAATTTCACATGTATCATTCCTTAAGATAATCACATATCCCTTTTCTAACAGTTGACAGGCACTTAACAAATTGCTTTTCAAAGAAGGAACATAGAACAACACATTAGATATGATTTCGACACACCCATTTTTTCTTCTAATCTTGATATTACCCTTTACCATCACATTCACTGTTGAAATATCACCAAAACTAACTGTCGACCGGAAGTTTTCATTCAAATTAGTAAAAGAACACTTTCTTCCAGTCATGTGGTTACTGCAGCCAATATCCACATACCAAATCGTTTGCTCTTTAGGCTTGTTTTCATCATGAACCTCCATTAACAAAGTTTCTCCTTCTTTATTCTCAACAAAAATTGTTTTTTATTCCATGTCATTAGGCAGCCTTGTACGACATTCATAACGATAATGACCAAATTTATGGAAACATAACATTCTTTCTTGGATTTGTTAAAATTCTCCCTTTACCTTTGTCGTAGTCATCATTAGCTCTAAAATTTCCATTGCCATATTTGTTGCCTCCATCTTTATTGCCTCATATCCTCTCCCTCTCCCTATACCTGTACCTATTCCTCTACAATTGGAAGAAATAAAATTAGAGGCCTTCAAGGCTTACTCATCAGAAGTTGAATTTTGATTCATCTTCTGCTCGTGCACCAACAAAGAGCTTTGCAATTCGTCAAGCGACAACTCATATATATCTTTGGACTCCTAAATGGAGCAAACAACATTATCATATTTCAGCGTCAAAGAGCATTATATTTTTTAAACAATTGTGATATCATTCATATTTTCTCCATGGAATCGCATTTTTTTGCTAATCTTCATTATTCTAGCGCAGTTACTCATTACAGACTCTCCTTCCTTTATCTGCAAGGTCTGAAAATCCCTTCTTGAGGCTTGAAGTTGTGCACACTTTAATCTAGCAGTGCCTTGATATTTCTTTTTCATGGAGTCCCATATATCTTTAGAAGTTTCTTTGCACAGAATAGTTTCTAAGATATGGCGTTTGATAGAATGAAAAAGGTAATTTTTTGTCTTCAAGTCTTTCAACTTTCTTTCTTTAAACTCCGTTGTTTGAGCATTCATTCATAAAGGTTTCACCTTCGGTCGGAGCACTGATACCAACCTCCACAATTGGCCAATACTACTTTGACCTTAACAAATTTTCCATCAACATGCTCCAATTGTAATAGTGACAATCAAAACGCGGAATAGTTGCTTGCACGTAATGGCTATCTCAAGCCATTAACTTACTGTATATTTCTCTTTTTTTTTTTATAATCTAACCTGGGGCTGACACCATTGATAGAAAAATAGAATCTATAAGTATATCTGTAGGTTAAAAAACGATATAGAAAAGAAAGGAAATATTAGTGAAGGAGTTGTTTTTAGACTGCATGACTTAAAGAGATGCCAATACAATTCTTTATATGCTAAAACAACTTGAAGACAAAAATTAGGAACTACAATCCTAAAACTTGAAAGCTGCCCACGCATAATTTACTTCCTAAAGACTAGGACAAACATAACATATGTGAATTTTATTTCTAACAGAATGTTAATTACTAAAATGAATTTTAAAAAACTAACACACCAAAAGTAAAAACCCTCTGTTGATCACCAAATGTGCCTAAAGTCAATTGGTGTATCCCCATATAATTGGACACGTAATTATCTCCTCTATTCAACATACTTGTATCACGTACCTCTTCTTCGTTAAACATATTAGTCGTTTACTTTACTTTTCCAGTCATTCATAAACACAACAAATCCCTAGATAATTAGTAGAATATTTTTGTGCTTGCAAATAACAGAGAGAAAGTAATAGTGACTGAAGATATGTTTGATGAAAAAGAGTTGCCTAATTAAATGTTTTTAAGAGATTAGATGATTGCTTGGAGGTTATATGTATGAGCATCTCGTTTTGTCAATATTAATGCTAAACTTAGGGTTTTTACTTCTGCGGAACTCAAAATATTTTGTGAGTATTTACCCAAAATATTCAACATTACACTTGTTTAGTTAGAAAACTATTCCTGATATACCCTATGATTGAGTAAGCATGTCAAAAATAGATGAAATCCTATTTTCTTTTGAAATGTACAAAAATGAAAATCCATTATAACCACACAATTGAATCAACAACATAAATTTACACAAACATATAAATGAAGGCACAAAAAATGAAATAATCTATATTGAAGAATATACTCTATTTATGTTCAAAACCTTCATGATAATCAGGTAAACGTTAACATATGATTTTGAGTTCACTAAAAGTAAAAAATCCTAAATAGAGCATCAAATTTTCCTAAAGAGAGTTGGTATAGCCCCACATAACCTCCATGTAATCATATCCTTTATTAAACATACCTGTATCGCGTAGCTCTTATTTGTTAAACATATCAAACGTTGACTTTACTTTTCCTGTTATTTTCAAACACAACAAAGCCCTAGGTACTTTTTTGAGTATGTTTTGTGCTTGCGAATGATGGAGAGTAAGTAATAGTGATTGAAGATATATTTGATGAAGAAGAGTTGTCTGATATAAGTATGTTTAAGAGATGAGATGATTGATTGGAGGCTATATTATACCAATAGGGGGAGAGGGTAAAAGGTTGACAGGGGAGAATTTCTCTTCGCCCCTCCATCCTTTCGCCCCCCTCTCACTATAGCCCTCCTCCCCCTCGTCCCCTCGCCCCGGTTGCTCCCCCTTTCTATTCGCTATACCCATCGTCTCCTCGTTTCCACTTTTACATCTCCTCACTCTTCGTGCTCCTTCCACCCCTCCTTCTCTCGATAATTCAACCCCTTCCGCCCCACGACCATCAATTCACTCCTTAACCCTGCATTCACTGACCTTTATTCTCTTTCCCGAGGTGATCTGATAATTATCCTCACCAAAATATCCAACGACTTTATCATGCCTCTTAACCTCCTTTATTCGACGTCCGCGACTCTCCCCTTCCTACTTTTCCCCCCTTTTCGTCTTACCCCATGTCCTTCCTTCTCTCTCTTCGTTTTGCACTAGCTCTCTAATATTGTACTTCGTTACCTCCAGACCTTCTCCCCCCCTTTTCGCCTTCTTCCCCATCCGTTCTCCCCAGCGCCTTCCACTATGGAACATGCTTCCCCTTCCTAATTCGTTTACAACTTAACTTAGGAATTTTACTTCTGGTGAACACAACACTTTCTGTGAGTGTTTACGTGAATATTTACCCAATATATTCAACATTACACTTACCTTGTCTTGGTAGAAAAAGTATTCCTTACATATCATATGATTGATTAATCATGTCAAAAAAAGATGAAATCTTATTTTCTTTTGAAAAATACAAAAATGAAGTTCCATTATATGCAAACAATCGAATAAACAACATAAAATTAACTCAAACATATAAACGAAGGAACAAAATAAGAAATAATTTATATTGACAAATATACTTTATTTATGTTTTAAACCTTCACGATAATCATGTAAACGTTCACATATAATTTTTAGTCCACCAAAAGTAAATCCCTATGTTGAACACCAATTGTGCATAAAGTGGTGTAGCCCCATAAAACCGGTACTAAATTACCTCCTCTATTCAACATACTTGTATCACGTAGCTCTTCTTCGTTAAGCATATCAATCGTTGGCTTTAAATTTTATCTTATTCCCAAACACAACAAAGCCCTATATACTTTTTGAATATTTTTGTCCTTGAAAATAACGGAGAGAAGTTAATGGTGACTGAAGATATGTTTGATGAAGAAGAGTTTCTTAAGGTATGTGTGTTTAAGAGATGAGATAATTTCTTCGAGGTTATATGTACCAATCTCGTTTTGTCCATTTTAATGCTAAACTTAGGGTTTTTACTTCTGATAACTTAAAGATTTTTGTTAATATTTACCCTACACATTCAACATTACACTTCCTTGTTTAGGTAGAAAAAAAAAACTATTATGATATTATCCAAGCTTGAATAAATAAGCATGTCAAAAATTAGATTGAAATCTTATTTTCTTTTGAAAAGTAAATAAATGAAATTTAATGTCTAATACAGGGATCGAGAAAACAAACATTAAAATTTAAAAAAAAAACATATAAATAAAGGCATAAAAATGAAATAATTTATATTGAAGAGTATACTCTATTTATGTTTAAAACCTTCATGATAATCAGGTAAACATTGAGATATGATTTTGATTTCACCAAAAGTTTTTGCCTAAAGAGAATTGGTATAGCCCCATATAACCTCCATGTAATCATCTCCTCTATTTAACACACTTGTATCACGTAGCTCTTATTCTTCAAAATAATCAAATCGTTGGATTTTTACATTTCTGTTGACGTAAAACACAACCAAATCCCTAATTGCTTTTTTAAAATATTTTTTCTGGCTTGAAAAATAACAAAGAGAAACAGTAAAGTGACTGAGATAGTTTAATGAAAGAAAAGTTGTCCTGAATTTCAGTTGTGTGGTTAAGAGAGAGATGATTGCTTGGAAGTTATATGCTACAATCTCGTTTATGTTATAATTTAATGCTAAACTTTAGTGTTTTTACTTATGATGGACTCACAAACTTTTCGTTAATATTTACCAAACTCACCACTACCATATTTAGGTTGAAAAACCCTCTTAGTGTGTTTACCTTGTGTGTTATATCCTATTTAATGAGTGGCATGTCTAAAAATAAATGAAACGTTATTTTGTTTTGGAAAGTATAAAAATAGAATTCCATTTGAAGCAGATGACCAAATCAACAACATAAATTTAACACAAACATATAAATTAAGGCACAAAAAAAGAAATAATTTATATCGACGAAGATATTGTATTTATTTTTAAAACCTTCAAACCCTAAGAACAACTCCAAATTTCCTAAAGTCGATTGGTGTAGCCCCAATTAAAAAAAGAATAATTTTGTATAAACATACTTATATACATAACTCTTCTTCGTGAAAACACCACTAAACTTTGGACTTTACTTTTTATATATTCACAAACACAACAAAAGCCAGAATATTTTTGAATTTTTTTGTTGTTTGCAAAATTACAAAGAAGAGAAAGTAAGTTAGTGGTGAAGAAAGATATGTAATGAAGAAGATTTCCTGATTGATGTATGTAAGTCGTTATAGGAAGAGATGAGATGATCGCTTGGAGGTTGTTTTATCAATATCTTTGTCAATTTTGATTTAAAACTTACGGTTTTACTTCGGGTGAACTCAAAATTTGTGTGAATATTTATCCATTATTACACTTACCATATTTTGATAGAATCTTATGCTTGAGTAAGCATGTCGAAAATAAATGAAATCTTCTTTTCTTTTGGAATGTATAAAAAATAAATTTTCATTGTAAGCACACAATTGAATCAACGAGATAAATATAACACAAACATATAAATGAAGGCACAAAATTGAAATAACTTGAATTTATGAATATACTTTATTTATGTTAAAAACCTATACTAAAAACCCTAAGTATTAGCACCAAATTTGCCTAAAGAGGATTGGTGTAGCCCAATATAACCTTCAAGTAATCATATCCTCTATTCAACATGCTTGTATCACATAAGTCTTCTTCGTTAAACATATGAACTATTGACTTTACTTTTTTTGTTGTTCGTAAACACAACAAAGCCCAAAAAATATTTTGAATATTTTTTGTGCTCGCAAATAACAATAGGAAAGTAAGAGTGGCTAAATATATGTTTAATGAAGAAGAGTTTCATGATGTTAGTGTGTTTAAGAGATGAGATGACTGTTTAAGGCAAGTAAACTTCTAGAACATTCATAAATGTGTAGAATATTGTAGCTTCATGTTTGTATGTGTTGGGGATTAATGAGAATTAGTGATGGATTTAATTGTTCATATCGATTAGACCTACGATAAAAAAAAGGAATGCTAAATAACTAACGATGGTAAATTGATGTGTGCGATGTTGCGAATGGTATGAGTGTGATATTGATGTGTATAATGAAATAACATGATTGAGAGTTATGGACAGTGATCATCTCATTTATGGTGAGCTGGCATATTTGCATGGATCAAAAACATTGTTGTAAAAGAGCGATCTATAGTAATTCTTGCGAGGTTTCTTCCAGTGATGTCAATGACAAATGATTTCGACTAGTGATAGTGATGTTGATGTTTCTTTTGGAGAGTAATATTGATGTCAAGGTTTATTTTAGCAAGTGAGATTGATGTCGAGGTTTATTCAGATTGAAACATGGACCTTGTGCATCCCCCATGAATTCGTGTATGAGATTGAGCGGATATCATGTATTATATGACACACGTGCACCAGTTAATATGAAATTGCACATCATTGCATCGCACTTCATTAATTATGTTTTCTTTACTTATGTTTTTGAGACTCTTATTGTGGAACACAATGATGATCTCTATTATCTATGAGGCGGACGCCAGTTACATAGGTGGCTCGCGATGTGGGACTGGGGAAACTATGGAACATAGATAATGAGCATGATATTAATTAGGCTTATTGAATTGTTGAGGATTGTGTTGAACGATGTGCTACTTGAAATTGTGAATCGATAGATTTAGGTGATTAGTGCACGTTTTGTAGTTGTGAGATGAAATTTATGCCAAAAAAAAATAATTGAAGCAGTAGATTATTCTTGTTAAAATGTTAATGGAAAAAATATTTGTGTGTGAAAACGTTGTTTTTTTAAGTGGAAAATTTTAGAAAAAACTCTTCCTATTTTCTATAGGGGTTACAAAAAGAAAGAAAATCTATCCGTGGAAATCTTACTGATTGCCTTTCAAAATTGGATTCCTTTATCTTAAAAAATTAAATTATACCAAAAAAAATGCGCAGAAAGTTTGGTCCTTTTTTTTTTTTGTGAATATTTAATGCGATTTTGTATTATAGTGCGAAAACAATGAAATAAAGTAAAAAGTCCGATTTCCCAATTCTTTCATAATTCTTCAATTCACTAGAGAACAAGATCTTTGCACATTCTTCAAGTTAGTGCTACCGAATTGAATTGTGTGTATATCATTCCAATTCTTAAAATATGGTTCTTGCATCATCTATTAACAACAAAAAAATAATGACTCCGTCGATGAGAGTAAAAATTGCCTAATAACTCAATAGTTGGCATCATCTATCTTCAAAAATTTATTAAGCTATTGATGAGATAATTGATCCGATATAGTAGATCAATAGCAAAATATGAAAAATTTTTTATGCACAATTTAAGAATTCCTGAAGTTTTACATCCTTATAGATTGATGTTAAATAAAAATTGTTGAACTGCAATTAATAACTTCAATCCATTATGATTAGTTTATGTCATGGAAAGACTTAATATGTAATAATTCAAAAGTCATAGCATTAGGGTCACAAATCCAAATGGAAATTTTAGAAAACAAAGACGCAATGAAACATAAGATGATAACTAAGAAGAAAAAAGAGTGAACTGAGTAATTTATTATTCTCAGAAGAAAAACTAATGTACACGATTTTAAATAGCACTTGTTGTAAAACAACAAACCAACGAGAGGAGAAAAATAGGGGTTGGTACTTATCCCATGGACCTGTAATTGACTAACTAAACCTAAATAGGACTCCTAAAGCTAATAAACTGAATACGTAAAAGGCTCCTAAAAAATAATAACAATAACTTAGTCAGTCAAATAAAGCACAAGGTCAAATATGAAAACTGAAATAATGTATAAATTGTTGTCACAAGAGATGAACAAAGATGATACAATAAGAAGAAAATAAGAGTGAAACTTGAGTATTTATTATTTCTCAGAAAACTAATGTACACGATTTTAAATAGCACTTGTAAAACAACAAACCAAGAGAGAAAATAGTGTACTATCCCATGACCTGCTAATTGACTAACTAAACCTAAATAGGACTCCTAAAGCTAATAAACTGAATACGTAAAAGGCTCCTAAAAAATAATAACAATAACTTAGTCAGTCAAATTACACTTCCCCTTGATTTAAAAACATACTCTTCAACTGCTACCTGAAAATTCATGCTTAGCCCAAGGAAGAGATTTCCTAAATATATCCGCTGCTTGCTTGTTTGTGCCGCAGAATTTCAGCACTATTCTGCCACAATTACCAATATCCAGTTGAAGTTATATTGCACATCAATGTTCTTGATTCTCCCATGAAAAGAGGAATTCTTTGCCATAGCAATTGCTGATTTTCTATCAAAAAAAATCTCAGTAGACTTATTTTGCTCATAACTAAAATCTGCAAGTAGTTTGTGGAATCATAAAGCTTGTCGTGTTGTTAAACTAGTTGTATACTCAGGCCTCAAACATTGATAAAGCTATTATTTTATTTTTCTTTAAACTTCATGTCACGGCTCTAGAATAAAGCTATGTGAAACAAACTATAAGAGATGATTTTTCGATCGTCCAATTAGCCGAATAATCACTATCTAAAATATTGCGTTGTCAGACTTCTGCAAAAATCTTGGGGCACAACACTAACGAAAACGGCAATGTTTTGGTTATAGTGTGCGCTAGCTAGATAATTTAAAGCACAAACTAGTTGTAACGACCTGGTAGTCATTTTGGAGCAGTAGAGGTTAAGAGTGAGAGGGGAAGTTGATTGTAAGGAAAATATCTGGGTAGACTGATACAAAGACGGGACCGTTCATGGCACTTCACGAGGTAACGTCGAGGGTTCTTTGTTCTCGTTCCAAAACACTTAGAATTCTGAAAAAAATTGGGTTATTGGAACAAATCTCCTGATTCGCGACGACATGGCAAGGACGCGACCGTCGTAGGCACGACGGACCCCGTCACAGCGGTCTTACTAAAAAATTGAGTCTGAACACTCTATGTTGACGACTGAGCAGGACGGACCGTCGCAGCCACGAAGGCCCGTCAAAGACTGTGCAACCCTAACTGGGTCGCATTTCTGTTAAAAGCTTTAAGGGGCAATTTGTGGACTATTCCTTCTAATAAATTATAAGTTAGTGGGTTGATGTAAAAATTCAATAATTGGGGTTAAAGGAGATAACCTTGAATTAATTGTGGGTTCTTTTACTATCTTTTTATATACTTAATTATATGGTAATTAGGGGAAAAGAAAAAAGAGGATGAAAAAGAAAAATCAGGGAAATAGGAAAGGAAAAAGAGAAGAGGGAGGAGAAACGAACGAACGAGAGAGGGGAGAGAAAGAGAAACGAACGAAGAAGAAAGCAAAGCATGGAAAAAAGTAAAGTAGGATTTTTTGAATTCAATTCTTCGGTGGAGGTAGGTTCGGTTATGTATTCCGTAGTAAAACTCTTAATAGAGAATGAATGTGTTGGGTAGTCTTGTAAAGTCTTCGATATGCTTAATTGGGTGCTTGCTGACGTTGATTGTAGATATAATTGTTTATAAAATAAGTCAGTGATGAGGATTTGTTTTTGTTGAATCTTAAAACCTTAAAAACTTCTTTGTTAAGATGATTGCCTTGGTATAAAAAGAGGCTTGATGAACTAAAATAAGGAGGTTAATGATGGATTGTCCCGAAACCAACACATTAGAATTAGGGGATCGGGTTGTCACGAAACTCGACACATAGAATTAGGGATCGGTTTTTGTTGTTTGTGCTTCCACGAACCCGACACATATAATTAGGGAGATGGATCGGAGGGTGTCACGAACCGACCACATAGAATTAGGGATCGGGTTTGTCCCAAACCGACCACATAGAATTAGGGGATCGGGTGTCACGAATCGACACATTAGAAATTAGGGGGATCGGGGGTTGTCATGAAACCGACACAAGAATTAGGGGAGCGTTGGGGTTGTCACGAACCGAGACATAGATTAGGGGATCGGGGTCAGAAACCGACACAGAGAATTAGGGGGGATGGGTTGGTCACAACACGAAACATAGCATTAGGGGATCGGAGTGTCACGTTCCGACACAAGCGGAATCTGCCTTCCCTAAAATAAAGAGAATGAATCTTGGAATTATGTTAATCATACTGAACTTAAATGGAACTTATTTTCCAAATGAGTCTGGTATGGAGAGGCTTGAGTCCTCAGGGTGTTGTAACTTGGCGTTATTATCATGATCCTTGTATGTTGTTGCCACATGTTGGTATTGTTTGATTTATGCTAATATTCGATATATATGCTTCATATTTTGAGTTGGCCGATGATATATCTCAGTACTCGGTTTTTACTGACCCCTACTTGTATTGTTCTCTTTGTATTTGTGGGTGCAGCAAACGTTACCATCGTCTTCAACTCAAACCGCCAACTCTAGCCAATCTTCATCACGTCAGATTTAAGGGTAGCTTTGTTTTGCTTGGACTGGATCTTCTTATACAAGTCTTGATGCCTTGAAGTTCTGGCAGACTAGATGGTTCTGTTGTTGTATCTTCGTAGATACTCTTAGATTGTAGTAATTTGAAATAGATTGTTCTTGTGATGCTTTGACTTCCAGATTTTTGGGATGGATAATGATAAGTGTGAGTTTTAAAAGTTAATTATTGATTGCGTAAGAGTTTTAAGGTCGTCCGCATTTTTTGTTGTTATGGTTGAAATGTTGGGGGTTAGATTGGTTTGGTTCGCTTCACATAGGGGGGTTGGTAAGTGTGGGTGTTTGCCAGTGACGGATCGTTTTGGGTTGTGGGACAAACTGAGTATCAGTGCATTAGGTTCGTTTGGTCTCATCATACAGAACGAAAGTCTAGTAGCGTCTTGAGGAACGGGGTAGGGGGAGTAGGGGGGAGGGACGCCTGTAATTTTCTTTGAGAGGATCAAAAAGACTTTAGGAAAATTTCATTCTTTCTTTCTTTTGTGCTATTACTTGAGGTCCAATGGTATCTAGGTGATAAAAATTGTATCTGACCATCTTCACTCTATTTCGCAAATGGTTAGAAAACTAGAGCCACAACTGCGGCCAACGGCCAAACCCGGCAAGACACAGATGCGTCTGAAGCCAGCCACTGAGGCTATGCTATAGCTCGACAGAGAGGAGTAGGAACAAGAGGACGTGTAGAGGGTGGGGGGGGGGGGTGGTGGGTCGAGGATTTTGGTTGGAGAGGACGTTCCTCTGAGGAATGAGGGACAGCAAATGGCCCATCTGAGACTGGGCGGGGCGATAACTAAAAAGGTGTTTTACTAAGGAAAGTATGAAGAGAGGGTAAGAAAGGGGGAATGAACAAGTGCAGACTAGGAATGAGGAATTACCACCCCAAACCTACCCCCCAGAGTGAGTTAATCGTTCTTGACTTATCTTAGCGGGCTGATATGATCAGGGCAGGACACCTCCAGTGTATTCTACAACAGCACCTCAGGTCCGGGAGTTACAACATTGCAGCTGTGTGGCTCCCGCTCATGGATGACTCATTGTAAATAGGTACGTTCCCGATTGAAATACAAGGGCATAATGACACCGTTTATCAGGCGATGAACTTTCAGTAAGGTCATAAAATTGAAAGCTCCAATATTCAGGGTGCTGAATTGAGGATGGCCTATGATTTTCTGGGGATTGTCATGACTACTACACAAAAATGGGCAACTCTGGGGTGGGAAAGGGGACAGGCCTGGTTTTATTTTACCTGGCCAAACCAAAGGACGTCCCCTCTGCTCTTCCGGGAAAAGGCGCTTCCTTTTTTCGGGGACCTGTTCCGCAAACTCCTTATCCACTATTTCGCTTTAGAAGGGACGGTTTGGATGACCTTTGTCAATCTTTTTCTACTAGGTAATCTAGTATCTTATGCATGAAGATAATCAATTCGGTCGTTTGTGGTGATCGGACTTATAGGATTTCTGACCACATTCTCCATAGGGCCCTCTATCTCTTCTTCTAAGAGCTCTGTTATGGAAGAAGGTAACCGAGAGAAGAAGGTATTTATCAGCAACAAATGGTTTATTACGGGACAGCTCATGTGTCATATCGATTCTATTATGAGCTCTGCATTCTAGCATTGGGTAGACCTCATACACATAACTGTCCTAGCTCTACCATATCTTTTGTTTCATTTCTTCTGAACAATCACAAACACTTTTGTGATTATGGATCTTACCAGAAAGTCAATGAGTAATCTCAGCATTATGTGTATTCCTGGANTGGCATGGCTAGTGTCTGTTGTTTAATCTTCTAGTACTCTAGATTTAGTAGTGAGATAGATGTTCTTGTGATGATGATTCCAGATTTTTGGGAAATGATAAGTTTTGAGTTTAAAGTTAATTATTGATTTCGTTACTTAAGGAGTTTAGGCTCCGCATTTTATTCTGTGTTATGGTTGAATGTTGGGGTAAGATTGGTTGGTTCGCTCACATAGGGGGGTAAGGTGGGTGCCAAGTGACGGATCGTTTTGGGTTGTGACCAAACTTGGTATCAGTGCCATTGGTTCGTGGTCTATCATACAAGAACGAGTCTAGTAGAGTATGAGGAACGGTTAGGGGGGCGCCTTTACTTTCTTGAGAGGCTCAAGACTTTAGGGGAAAATTTAATTCTTTCTTTTCTTTTGTGCTATTATTGGGTCCCAATTGGAGTTCTAGGTGAACCAAATGGTTCTGACCATCTTCACTCTATTTCGCAAATGGTTGTAGAAGTAGCGCAAACAAAACTGCGCCAACGCAAACACCGCAAGACAAGATGTATGAGCCCAGCCACTGAGGCTCTAGCTCGAAGAGGGTAGTGACAAGAGGCCGTGGTAGAGTCGCGGACGGGACGTCCCTTAGCGGGAAGAGGACAAGCAACTGGCCCCATCTAGTGACTAGGGCGGTTGACTCCTCCACCGACTAAGAAGATTAAGAGAGGGTAAGACAAGGGGAGAATGAACAAGTACAGAATGAGGAATTACCACCCCAACCTACCCCAGAGATGATTAACAGGGTTCTTGCTTATCTTAGCGGGTTATCTGAATCAGGGGCCAGAACACGCCTCCAGTGTTTTATACACCAGCACCTCAGGTTCCGGGAGTACAACATTGCAGCTGTTGGGTCCCGAATGGATGCCTTCATTGTAAATAGGTACGTTGCCTCGATTGAATACAGGGCTCTATAATGACAAGTGATCAGCATGAAACTTTCAGGTAAGTTCATAAAATTTGAAACTCCAATATTCAAGGGTTCTGAATCGAGGATGCCTATGATTTCTGGTTTGATTGTCATGAGCTACTACACAAAATGGGAATCGTAGAACGATTTGGCGTTGGTTTGAACCTATGTTTCAGGAAATGCCAAAAATGTGGAGGCAATCGCCATGTCAGTGAAGTCAACCCAGTATAAAGCACCCACCTATGACTTGGGATCATTCTCTCGTTCTGTTATGGAGAAGTATATACCCAGGACTTTGAGGATAGGCGGAGAGTAATTTCTGAGCTTAGAGGCAGGCAGGATGTCGGTTTATGATTATGAGGCTAAGTTTGTGCATTATCTAGGTATGCCACCCAGCTTTTGCTTCTAGTCCTTAGAGGAGCGGATTCGCCGTTTCGTGAAGGGTTGAGGTTTAGGATGTGTGGATTTGCGCCGTACAGTAGCTGCTGCAAGCAAAATCCTTTAGGAGGTGGTAGATTCGTGATAGAAGTGGAGGGAGTGAGCCAGGAAGACTTCACCAGATCGAAGCTAAGATGTTTCTTAAGGAGGTGATTTTAATGGTCGACCTAGAGGGCAGAGTTCAGGCGGGTATCCAGGCCCGCCCTATTCAATCTTCACTACAGACTGTAGCTGGGGGTCCACCGCAGGAACGGTCAACACTTCTCTGAGTTTGAGGTTATCCCAAACTCAGTCGTTCTCACAAAGAACCTCTTCTTGATCCAAGAGCTTGTCGGATAAGGACGTGGACTGGGACATATTAGAGGAAATTGTCCAAAACAGGAGTTACCAGGACCCCAAATTAATAAGAGGTGAGGTGGTATGCAAGAGGTTGTTATTCGGGAGAAGTGGTGGCCGAGGTAAAGATGTTGGTCATCAAAAGGGCCGGGGTGAGGGAAACTGGAAATACTTTAAGCGGCAACATGGTTAGGGGCAAGGGGACAGACCTGTAATAGGCCCCTTGTTATGCTTCCCGGGAGATCTGATAGCCGGAGAAAGCTGACGTGTTATTCACAGGTAATTTTTGGTTTGTGATTGCATGTCTTTGTTCTTATTTGATCATGGATCCACCATTTTCATATGTAATCATTCCCTCATTTTGCATGGTCTTAATTACATTGTGAATTTGCTTGGACAGGGGGCCTATTCGTGTTTATACTACGGTGGGTGAGTATGTGATGAGTTGAGGAAGGTGTATAGGTCTTGTCGTGTGATTTTATGGGAGCAATACTATGTAGACCGGGTTATCTTGGAAATGGTTGACTTTCGATGTAATTCTGGGTATCGACTTTGGCTTGCTCAAACTCGCAATCTTAGATGTAATGCCTTAAACTGAACGTGGCCAAGCCTGGGACAGATCCGTTAGCGTGGGAGGGTGACTACACTTCCACTCCAGTTTGTATCATCTCCTTCATTCGTGCTAAGAGAATGGTTAGCAAGGTTGTTTAGCTGTCTTGGCACACCCAAGGATGATATACCCAAGTACCTTTCAATTGAGTCGGTTTCGATAGACTGTGAGTTCTGGACGTGTTTACTGCAGGCCTTCCTTGGTCTGCCACGGATGGGATATTGAATTTTGCATTGATTTGGAAGGACGGGCACTCGCCCCATTTCCATACCACCTTATAGGATGGCTCCGCTGAGTAAGAGAGGTTAAAGGCCAACTTCAAGTGTTGTTAAGCAAAGGCTTTATTAAGGACCACTGCATCACCTGGGGCTCCTGTTTTGTTTGTGAAGAAGATTGATGGATGTTTTTTGGAAGTGCATTGACTACAGACAACCTGGAAAGGTAACTGTTACGAACAAGTCTCCTCTTCCTCGCATCGATGATTGTTCAATCCGTACCAGGTCTTTGTACCTTCTTAAAAAAATCGATTTTGAGGTCTGGCTATCATCAATTTAAAATACGGGCAACGGATGTGCCCAAGACGAATTTTCGGAGACCAGGTATGGGCATTATGAGTTTTTAATAATGGTCTTTTGGGCTTACGAAAGCCCCTGCTGGCTTTCATGAGGTTTGATGACGGGAGTTTTAAGCCATATCTGGATCTATTCCTCAGTTGTATTCATGATGACCTACTGGTATACTGAAGAGGCAAGAAAGAACATGAGGAGCACTTGAGAATGGCATGGAAATGTTGATGGAGAAAAACGCTTTATGCTAAATCTCTAAGTGTGTGTTTTTGCCTATGCTTCAGTGTCCGTTCTTGGGCATGTGGTTTCTAAGGATGGAGTGATGGTGGATCCTGTCCAAGATTGAATCAGTGAAGAATTTGGTAAGACCTAACAGTTTACAGATGAGGTAAGGGAGCTTCGTTGGTTTACTAGCTACTACCGTCGGATTAGTCAAGGATTTTCTTCCATGATTCCCAACTGAGCAAAACGTGACTAAGAGAGTTGTTCAATTGTGATGCGTCGGCCGAGTGTGTAGAAGCTTTAAGAAAACTCAAGATTTTGTAGACTACTACACCAATTCTAACCTGCCAGTGTGAAGGGGAAAAAATTCGTTTGTTTATTGTGATGCATCCTATTCTGGTTTGGGGGCAGTGCTAATGCAAGAGAAGAAGGGAATTGCTTATGTTTCGAGGAAATTAAATGTCGCCATGAACGTATTACCGACCCAGGATTTGGAGTTAGCAGAGTAGTGTTTGCAAAAGCAATGGAGACATATCTATATGGGGTTAAGTTGAAGTAATACGGATCATCCGTAGTTTACCGTATGTCTGTACTCAGAAAAAGATTGTAATTGAGACAGAGATGGATGGAACTACTGAAGGAACTATGATATTCATATCTTGTATCTTATCCGGGAAAGGTGAAATGTGGCTGTGGCAGAAGATGCCCTTAAGTAGAAGGGCAAGACATGGGGAGCCAAGCCCACTTACAAGTTTCTAAGACGCCCATTGGCTCTAGAGAGGTTTAGAACTTGGCTAATGACGTTCATGAGGCTAGAAGTAAATGAGAAGGGAGGATTTGGACTGTTGGAGGCAAGATCGTTTCTGATAAGATTAAAAGGAAAGCGTTTTACCGATGAGAAACTGATCGGATCTCGAGATAGGTGCTGCGGGAGAGGCTAAAGAAGCAAAAAATCTATGAGGAAGGTGTGTGAGAATGAGGGAAGGGGTATGTGTACCCGCGTCGGATGATTTGAGTCACACTAGTCTTCGGAGGCTCTAGTTCAAGGTTACTATACATCCTGGTGCACCCAAGATGTATCGTGACCTAAAAGCAACATTTTGTGTGGAGAGGATGATGAAGCGTGACATTGTTGACTTTGTTGCTCCAAGGCCCGAATTGTCAGCAAGGAAAAGTATGAAACACCAGCCCCCCCCCCCCCCCCCCCCCCCCCCCTTCCCCTGAGGCCTGGAGGGGAACTTCAGGAATGCCCATTCCTGACTGGAAGGGGAGAGAATTGCAAATGGACTTCGTGGTTGTTCTTGCAAAGACAATGGGTAAATATGAATCCCATGTGGGTAATTGGTCGACAAATTAAATAAGTATGCTCATTTCAGTCCCGGTCAAAGGCTGACTGATAATGCAGAGGTTGAGCCAAACTTTACCCTCAGAAAATTGTTCGAATTGCATGGAGTTCCAATATTCCATCATATCAGGACAGAGGTACGCAGTTTACTCTAAGTTTTGGAAAACATTGCACGTGAATGGTACTAGGGTTGATCTTAGTAGTGCATTCACCCTAGACTGATGGGTCAGTCTGAGCGAACGATTCAGGTTTTAGAGGAGATGATTCGTGCTGTGTTGATAGAGTTGGTGGTCATTGGGATAATTCTTACCCTTAGCAGAGTTCTCATACCACAAAAAACGATCACTCAAACTATGATATGGCCCCATTGAGGCCTGTAGGGAGACGATTGTATGTCTCCATCGGGTGGTGTGATGGCATTGAGGTTAGACCTTGGAGGTACTGGACCTTTGAGGGGAACGTTAGATAAAAGTGAAATGCATTCAAGACAAGCTTTTAGAGGATCAAAGTTAGACAGAAAGAATTGAGGATCGAAAGGTTAGAGACTTGGAGTTTATGGAGGCGTGTTTTAACAAGGGTCTTATTGAAGTTTCACCAATGAAAGGGGTGAGCAGTTTGGTAAGCGACTGGTGTGGTAAGCTTAGTCCGAGGGTATAATTGTCCATTTAATTCTGCAGCGCTGTTTGGGGGAGGTTAGCGTTATGAATTAGCCTTGCCCCCAGGACTATCAAGAGTTGCACCGGATTTCATTGGTCTATTGTGAAAAGTACCATGGGGATGGAAAAACGACATTCATTCGTTGGGATTAGTTCTTCTTGATGAGAATGTGTTTTTATGAGGAGGAGCGTGTGCTATCTTAGATAGGGAAGTCCGGGGCCCCCAAAAAAAAGGGGGGGGGGGGGGTTGAGGTCAAGGAGATTGCATAGGCAAAGTTCAATGGAAAATCGGGCCAGTGGAAGAGTCCACTTTGGGAGAAGGAGGCTGATATGCAAGAACAGACCCCACCATTTACAGATTCAGGTACTCCTTTTCGACCTTGTTTTTCTTTCTGTGATCGTTGGGGGACGAACGATGGTCAATTGGTATCTATGGTAACGAACATTTTAGTCTTTTTGAGCAGTAGAGTTTATTGATGGTAATAACGGCTGGGTGGACGGTCCCAGACGGACCGTCATGGGCACGACGGACCGTCGAGGGGTTCGTTCCAAAACCACTTAGAATCTGAAAAAATGGGTAAGAGAAAACAAACTCTCTGGGGAACTTCACGGGGACCGACATGGCAGGACGGCCATCGCAGGCGATGGCCCGTCACAAACTCGTACCCTTGACTGGGTCGGATTTCTGCTTAAACGCTTTAAGGACATTTTGGACATTCATGCTGATAAGATAAAGGTTAGGGGTTGATGTTATTAATTCAATTACTTGGGGGTTTTAAAAGACGATAACCGTAAATTAATTCGTGGGTACTTTTACTAACTTTTTATAATTATTATATTGGTAATTAGGGTAAAAGAAAAAGAGTTTTGAATAAGGAAAAAATCAGGAAAAAGAGAAGAGGGGAGAACAAAGAAGAGAGAGGGAGATACGAAGAAGAAAGAAAAGCATTGGAAAAGTAATATTTCTTGACTTCAATTCCGTCCGTGGAGTAGGTATGGTTTATGATATTCCGAGTAAACTCTTATAGCGATGATATGTGTGGGTAGTATTTGGTAAAATCTTCTATATGCTAATGTGTGCTTTGCATGAGTGATTGTATATATAATTGTGATAAAAGCAAGCATGATGAGGTTGTTGAATACTTAAACCTTAAAACTCTTTGTTAATGATGATGCCTTGGTATAAAAAGAAGGCTATGATGACAAAGCAGAGGTTAATGGTCGGGTGTCACGAAAACCGACACATGAATTAGGGGGATCGGGTGTCAAGAACCGACAATAGAATTAGGGGATCGGGTGATGGTTGCAACGAAACCGACACATATATTTAGGGGATCGGGTGGCCACGAAACCGACACATAGAATTAGGGGATTGGGTGTCACGAATCGACACATAGAATTAGGTGTCGGGTGTCACAAACAGACACATAGAATTAGGGGAAGGTGTCACGAACCCGACACATAGAATTGGGGATAGGTTTTGTACGAAACCGACATTTACAACTAGGGATCGGGTGATCACGAACCGACACAAGAATAAGGGGATCGGGGTGTCACGGAACCGACACATAGGAATAGGGGATCGGGTGGGTGTCACGAACTGACACATAGAATTAGGGGATCGCAGAGTGTCACGTTTACGATAACAAGAGGAATAAAGAGAATGAATCTAATTAGTTAATATCCTAAAAATTAATGAAACTATTTCCAAATGAGTATGGTATGGAGCTTGAGTCCTCATGGTGTATTGGCGTTATTATCAATGATCCTTGTACTTGTTGTTGCATCCTATTGAGTAGTGAGTTGATTTGCCATATTATTCGTATATTATGCGTCTATTTTGAGTTGGCCGATGTATATCTACCTCAGTACTCGTGTTTTGTCTGACCCCTAATTGTATGTTTCGTCTTTGTTATTTGTGGAGGCAGCAAACGTACCGTCGTCTTCAATTCAACCGCAACTCTAGACAGTCTTCATCAAGTAAGGATTCAGTTGTGAGCTTATTGTCTAGCTTGGACCTAGATCTTATTCTTTCACGTCTTGAGGATGAAGTTTGAAGTTCTGGCCATGGATAGTGTTCAGTTATTTGCTCTAGTACTCAGATTAGTAATTTGGGATAGATGTTCTTGTGAATGATGAATTCAGATTTTTGGGGGATAATTGATAAGTTTTGAGTTTTAAAAGTTAATGATTCGTTAATGCGTTTAAGTCTCCGCATTTTACTATTAATGTTGCTATGGTCGAAATGTTTGGGGTTTCTATTGCGTTGGTTCGCTCACATAGGGGGATAAGTGTGGTTGCAGTCACGGGCTCGTTTTGGGTGTGACAATTAGACTTCTCTAAAAAACCAATCTCAGATGTTGATTTCTTAGTTCATCTACATGGGGAACTTCTCATTGAATTACAGTTGTAGTCTGTTCATCATATGATATTTTTCCAAAATATCCTTTGCATATTTATTTTGAGAAATAAAAATTTCATCTTTATCCTGAATTACTTGCTTCATTAAGTACAATTTGAGAATATTTTCACCTCTCGTGAATCCACTACCTTAAAGAATGAATCAATTTTATTGTACCAAGCACGCGGAACTTGTTTTAGCCGATAAAGAGATTTTCTTAGCTTGTAGACATTTTTCTCATTGCCATTAATAAGACAGCCCTGAGGTTGTTATAAACCTCTTCTTCTTGATCCCCATTCAAAAAAGCGGGTTTCACATTAAATTGATACACAACCAAACACAATTGCACACCAAGGCTAAGACAACTGTCATTGTTTCAAATCGTTCAGCAGGAGAAACAGTTTCTTCAGAATCTATACCTTGTTGTCGTGAATATTCTTTTGCCACAAGATGAGCTTTATGCTTTTTAATGCTCCCATCTGCATTGCACTAATTTGTTCAAAATACCCACCTGAGCCTTATCACGTCCCTTTTTTTCAGATGAATCAACTAACTCCCACGTAGAATTTCTTTCAATTGCTTGCATATCTTCTACCATAGCATTCTTCAATTAAATTTTTTTTTTCATTTCTTCATAAGAAATAGGATCTGAAACAAGCAAAGAAAATTTACAAGAATCATTTGCATTGGTAGAATATTTGTGATTTGGTTTCTTTTGTCTTGTTGATCGTCTTAGTGGAATTGGCTCATAAGAAAATTTGTCAAGTGTTGCATCTTTTGTTGGTGCACTAGGAACATTTCTAGGAGTAGGATCTACTACTGCAGGTTCTTCCTCAGTAAATACAATTTGATCTCAAATTCCTTGAATTTAAGTTCCAAAATGCATCCTCAATTATTACAACATTTCTACTTATGCCCACTTTGATACTTATGAAATTATAGCGATGATATGTATTGTATTGAAGACTATAGATAAAGAAAATACATTTTTCAGACATTTCATCATGATTCTAATGAAAATTAACCAAAGCATTTGCTAATCAAAAATTCTTAAGTGGCTTACCCATGGCTTCTTTCCATTCAAAGCTTCAAGAGATGTCGTGTTCCATAAAACTTTTGTTGGAGAGATTGTTTAGAAGATAAACATCGGTTGAAACAACTTCTCCCCAAAATTAATCTGGTAATCCTTTTGCTTTCAGCAAGCTTCTAGCCATTTAATAAACAGTAATTGCATCAGCTTTCCCCAAAAGTAATCTGGTAGACCCTTTGCTTTTAGATAGCTTCTCACCACTTCCACTACCGTCTGGTTCTTTTGTTCTGCCACACTAAATTGATCCGGTGTGTATATTGTTGTAAGTTCCCTGAGAATTCCATTCTTATCACAAAATAAATTAAATAGTTTAGACAAGAATTCACTACCTCTATCGATACAAGGTGATTTTGTTCTTGCCACTTTGATTCTCTCCTAATGCTTTAAATTTCATGAAATTATCAAAGGTTTTTTATTTGAATTTTCAAGAAATAATTTCAGCTAAAACAGTTATAATCATCAGTAAATATAAAAAATACCATACCGAGGGATTCCATTTTCATTGGCCCACACCAGTTATCATGCACAAGTTCATGAAAAGTTGTAGCCCTCCATGATTTCATGGCTTGCTTCCTATAAATACATCCTTCACACATGTAAAGTTCATTTATTTTTTGCAAGATAATAAACATATATTATTTTAATCAAAAGTTTCTACCCATTAACATTTAAATGCACATAATGTAATTGCCACATATTAGTCTCCTTTCCTTTGACAACTAAGACAATATTTTCAACAGTTGAAATATCAAGGGGAAACATGTTCTTTTAATCATAGATACATGTGCTATGGTGCATCCTAATTTTTTATATTTAGTATCACATTTTTAATCATCTAACACAACTGATTATCTACTAGTCATGAATTGACCAACACCTAACAGCTTGTGAGCCAAAGTGGGAACATATTGTAGGTCATATAAAAGTTTCACATTACCTTAGTTTTAATCTCAACAACACATTTCCCTTCAACATGCATTTATTTGTCATCTTCTAGTCATACTTCACTTTTCTGTAACTCATCAAGATCTCTAAATAGGGACTTCAAACATGACATGTGAATAGAGCATCTGCTACGAAATGAACCACACAGCATTCACACTTTCAGTTAGTGGGGAATGAGTCATAAATAAATCACTTTCTTCTTCCACATTTAGAGTGAAATTAGCTTCCTTTTGCTCGTCTTTCTACTTCATCGAACCATCAAATTCTTCATTGTTATATTTCTTGCAGCGTCAATATAAAGTTGTGCTTTTGTATTTATGTGATTCACCAACCTAGTTTCTACCTATGCCACCACCATGAACTCGTCCACGAATATTACTTCATCCATGTTCTCTACCTGTTGAGTTTTTTTGTTTTTACCTTGTAACGGAACTCACTCTTTACCTGAAATGCTTTCTCTTGAACTTTTTCATAGGACCTATTTAGCCTATCTTCATGATCTATCAAGAATCTCATTAATTCATCAAAAGAATAAGTAATAGGTCCTTAGATTCCTACATTGCAGTAACAACATGCTCAAATATGGTGGTTCTCAATACTTTAGACGCAACCATTTTACTATCAATGTTTCACCATAAGAGCTTATCCTATTAACAATAGCAGATGTTACAGAAAAATAATCTTGCACAGATTCATTATCATTCACCAACAATGTTTCAAAATCATATTGGAGATTTTTTAATTTGATAATAATTACCTTGTCATCACCATGGTATTCTTGTTCCAGGATCTCTCATGCCCGTTTAAAGGTCTTCGTTGTTGATATGCCAGGAAAAATATCATCAAAAAGATCTGGCTGGATCATGAAAAGAGCTTTCGAATATCTTTTTCGATGTTTTCTCAGTTGGTTTGCATTCACTTCCGGAATTCAAGTTTCAGCTACATCCCACAGTTTTTTGAGCCTTAAAAAGAGATTTCATCTCAATACTCTAAAATTAATAATTCTCCCATCTGGATATTGGAATCATGGGCTACTACGATGCTGCTATTTCGTTCCCTATCATGGAATTTTTTTGCTTTCTTCAAAAAAGATCTAACAATATTTCACTATTCGTTTTATCTTACTTTACCAATATCCCTGATTGATAAAAAGATGGATTATAACATAGATTTAAGCTCTGATACCAAAAATATTGGCACAAGAGACAAATTAAGATAATGTTATAAGAAGAAAAGCATAGAGAAACTTAAGTATTTCTTATTTCTCTGAAAACCAGTGTGTTAGATTTTAAATACCACTTGAAAAACAACAACTAAGAGAGAAAATAGGGCACTATCTGATTACCTGCTAATTGACTAACTGCAATTAAATTAAGACTCCCAATCCTAATAGCATACATAAAAGGCACCTAAAAATACTGATTATAACTTAAGATCTTTTGAATCAGTCAGATAACATAAACATGACCTTAACTTGGTGCTAGCCGACAATTATGACCTTTAACTTCGTGTGTGCACTAGTAGAAACTTTAGACACAGTCATCCTACATGACACACTACATGAAAAATTTGTGTTCTATGTGACGTCATATGTGTATTGTGTCATGTAGAGTATGTGTGTGTACTTGTTCAATTTTATACAAATTTAAGTGTTCTACTGTGCGTTATCAAAGTGGAGCGGACATTGTTGTTGATCGAAGCAAAGTTAATGTGTCATGTTTATGTATAAGGTCTGAGAATTTGTTCGCATTATTAACGCGAAAGCTTATGTTTTCTCATGGAATTATAGGTTGCTTCTAACTCGAGCTAAAAAATCTAAAAACAAAAAAAAAAAGCGTCAAATATTAATCATTATGGAAAATATCAAGACAACACGGCGAATCCTATTACATAAACTATTAGTTTATGAAAAAATCAATATAACAAATTTTTTCATAATATCTAGGTATGTTAAAGACACAATTGTAGCATTCTTTATCTTTTTAAATTTTAAATGTTATTTTCTTACCATCACTACTAATAGATAGTATCATGTTCATGTGCATTTTTATAATTATTGCAGGTTAGACCCATATGGCACACAGACTTATTCTTAACTTTGTTACTCCTAAATCACAAGATTGGATATGAAAAATGTAAGCTATAGACAAGTATCCTCCCTAAGACACCAAAAATAAAGTCAAGAAATATCAAAATGCTTCTCTTAAAGGATGAAGAGGTTATTCTCCCTTTTACAAAATAAGTAGAGTATCATGTGACTTTTACACTTCACAAATCTTTATATATATTACTGCACTTGCTACCAAATGTTTCACTTCACTGTTTTAATTGTATGATGTTTCTCTTAGAAAATGAAATAGTCATTTAATGAGTTTTTGCTTTCTCGGTAAATTTTGTCTTTTTCAAAATATTTTTGGTTTATGATCTGTACATTAAGAAGCATTTACTAAATTATAAATATTATAATATAGAAATAATACTTCTTACGGCTTAACGACAGAATAATCAAATTTAGGCAACCATGTAGAATGTTGATATAACACATTATGTAAAATAATTTATGCCCTTTCAAAAGTACCTAATATTAGTAGCACAAATTAAAGAATCGGCATACGAATAAGTTACTATGTTCAAGAGATTCATTTAAAAATCGATACTGAACCAATTGACAAAGGAATGCCCCCTTCCGCAGAAAATTTATTGCCCTCCTCTAATAGATGGTTCACATTTTGATGTTTTGGGCTAAAAGGCAAAACTAATAATTCGGTCATTGGAAGTTCCAATCACAATATTTGTAAAATAGCGTTCAACTTCTTAATGAAAATTTTCTTGCACTACTTATTAACACCGCCCCTCAAAGTTACGCGACCAATAGAAAGAAGATACATTAATTTATCGTCGTGGATTCGTATTAAGTCCATACTTTCCCACTTAATTAATACTTCGTATAATATTTCACGACTATGATGAATGTATTGTTTGTGAAACTTCATGTCTTTTTTCATACTCCCTCTGTCTCATTTTATGTGAGGTAGTTACACTAGACACGAAGTTTTAAGAAAAAAAAAGAAAACTTTTAAAATTTGTGGTCCAAAATGAATGACAGAAATTTATCTGAATGTATATCATTTCATTAAGGGTAAAATAGACAATTTATAGTTCAATTATTACTTAATATAGAAAGTTGTCATTCTTTTTTGGACTAACTAAAAAAGAAAAATAAGTCACATAAATTAGAAAGTACCATCTAATATTGTATTTCTTTCTTTTTATCATCTCCTTGTTCACTCTTTCTTTATTGTACTCCCCTTTCACCATATCGAGGAGTCATGATGTTGAACAAGTGTAGAAACTAATAAAAGATGTTCTTGCTATTACTCATGTAGGAGTAAAAAGCTTCTTTTAAGTCCTTAAATATATAATTTTTATCTACTTTAACCAACTAACATTTTTAATATCACAAAAATGCTATTTATGCTAGGGAAACAATCCTCTCTTTTATTTATCTTGTACCTTAAATAGGGTGGTAATATCAGCCCATGTAAGTGAAATGAAACCAGTTTGTCCATATTAAATTAAATGGATCACTCATATTTTCTTTTTTTTTCTTAAATGGGCAAATATATTCTTCAACCTATTTAATCTCGTACAAATATAGATAAAATGTGCGAACATGAGAATCCATATCTAACCCATATAAGTGAAATAATTTTTCTTTTATTTTTGGAAAACAAAAAAAAATAGGATTCGGTTGGTGGAAGGTGGGGGGCGGTGTCACACCCTGAGCTACCCCCGAGACGCGGACACGGAACCTAGGACCACAAGTGATCCCAAGCTAACCCTGTTGGCATGATTCATGAAGCATATTAAAGCGATAAAGTGTTGCGGAAGCGAAATCATACTTAAAATGAAAAGATGGGGAATACCCATATTCTATAACTGAGATATTTTAGAAAAATAAGTTTAATACAAAAGAAATATTAACTCAATACTAAGATTAATGTAACTATGTCTGAAAATAGCCTCTAAACTAGACTAGAAATACTGGGACAAGCCCCAGCTAAATCTAGCAAAAATTGAAACTAAATAACTAATGACTGAAATAATACTCATGATTGTTTTCCTCAAAGAATGAGAGCTCACCATTGTATCTGCTGAATTGGAGATCGGGAAATCGATCTATGTATGATCTGGATCCTGAGAACCTGAAGCTACATCACAAGAAGATGTAGCACACGTATGAGTCAGTGCTTGAAAGGTATTGAGCATGTAGGATAGAGTAAAGCTGAAATAAAACATAACTGAACAAGCACAAAAACAATTATAATAATCTGAACGTGATGTGTTGATTTCTGAGCTAACTGGATGCAATTATTCACCTAAACATGTGTGGAAATTGAATACTCGATATACTTATAAATGGGCATGCGAGAGTCTGAAGTGTTCACTGTGGGAAGCTACTAAAGAACCGTAATAAAACCACATAAGCTAAATTGTGAGTTGAGTAATACGGCCCATCGAGAGGACCAATATCCCTGGCCAAAGGTAAAAAGGCATGCGGTGTGATCACTAATGATTGCCCACAGAGGAGGACTTAAAAACATACTGGTATAGTTCATGGACGATGGATACGCTTAAAACCATAGTCCAACTCGGTATATTTACTACTCCCAATGACTTTTGTAAATAACTAATTATGTCTGAGTTTCTGTAAAGACTGGATAGCTCGAAACTAACCATGCCAAACTGAGGAATGCCAAACAATTAATCTCTGTAATTATGCATTTATAACGGAGGCAGTATGTCTGAAGTGTATGGACTGAAAGATATGACCTAACATGTGAAAATTCAAGAACTAAATAAATAACAAGCTACGCTCTGAAATTCATGCGCTAATCTGATAATAACATGATAATCTTATTTGCAAACTAGATGTCTAAATTCTTGAAGTTTTCTATCCAAGTTATAGAACCCCTCGGTTAATCATGGTAAGAGAATAAAAAACTTACTGAAAACTAAGGACCCCAATGGGTTGAAAGGAAACCTACTAGTAAATCCCACCATACCTGGTGATGAACCACGTTAAAAAAATACTTATGTTGGGGACGGACCTGCCTGGAGCTTGTGGCTTTCTTGAACTAGGGTTCTTGTCTTTCTACTCCTCTCTTGCTTTTAATTTTCTCTGTTTTAATTCAATGATTTGACTTGGATATGTGTTAATTATTTTTCTAGGCTTATACTGACTAAAATCTGATGATTTAGGGTCAAAACGACGTAACTAACGGTTTAAACGGAGTGGTTAAGGTCAAAAAGACCCTGGAAAGGTTGTTGCCGGGCCTCACGACGGCCAGGACTGATGGTCCAACGTGCGCCCGACGCCTCGTCGTTGGGTTCGTCGTGAGGTCTTGTTCGATAGGCCTTTACTAAAATGGCATAACTTTTACTTGGAGGTCTTATTTTAGCAAGGTTGGTGGCTATGGAAAGATACTTCAATTATCTATTTGTGGGTAGGTCGTGGGAGACCTAATTCATTTTGTGATAAGATTTGTGATCATTTTAAATTGACCCAAATGCATTTCTCCTTAATTGAATGAAAATTTTCCACCTACAATCAGACCTACGGACCGTAGATCCACCTACGAACAATGCTGGTCATCAATAGCTCTTCTCAGAGAGTGGTTGAAGGGAGTCTTGATCGACGGTCACAGACTACGAACCGTCGTTTGACCTACGAACAGTAAGTTCGTCCGTCGTCCAAGACTTGACCAATTTTTTTATGCTTCAATTTTTTGGGAGTTTCTGATACCGTCGACGGTTGTGCAGGACAGACCGTTGTTCAGGCTACGGTCCGTCGATGCTAGCGTTGATAGAACCTGCAGATTTTTCTGAAAAACTTATTTTTGGTCTGTTTTGGCTATGGGGTGTTACAATCTCTATCAAATAAAATTATATGAATAACTAAATATTAACTCAAAATCATATACAATATTAATTGTTGAACATTATGCTACAAAACAACAATCTCTTTGCTTTTTCTTATTAGAAAATGTTTTCATAAAATTTCAAAATAATATCTGAATTTTTAAGAACCATTGTGAGTGATGTTAGAAAATTCCAACAATTAACAAAGCATAGAAAATTCAACCGTTATGATGACAAATGTAAGATATTCACAGAGGAATGACCCAAAGAGAATATAGAAGGATTAACATACCTCCATCCATGGTTAGCCGATATAGTCGGAGTCCCACAATTCTTTTTTTCCAAAGATTTCTTCTATGCTTCAAAAACCTCACTCTTAGATGGTATGGAGTTCTTTAGAAAATAATATGCTTGCACCTTTGAACCAACTGACATATTATAACCGTGCTCCATCAAGAAACAATTTAGAGTTATGGAAAGTACCAACCATTAGAGTAGTAGGATAGTGATCCACTGTAGGGGGATAATGGTGATAACATGCGTTAGGGATGAATGGGTAATTAACCACTTTCCCATTAGTGGGATAATTGATAGTTAACCATTATCCCATTAGTGGGATAATGGGTAATTAACCACTTTCTCATTAGTGGGATAATGTATAGTTAACTACCTTCTCATTAATGGGATATTGGGTAGTTAACTACCTTCCCATTAGTGGGATAATGGACCCATGTAATAAAGACCATATACGTATTTAAAAAAATGCTAACATACCAATTTCTTTTTTGCAATTTTGATGTTAAACTTAAGATTTTTAGTTCTGGTGAACTCAAATTTTCTGTGAAGATTTACCCGACATATTAAACATCACACTTACCTTGTTTAGGTAGAAGAATTATTTCCAGATATATTATATCATTGAATAATCATATCAAGCATAAATGAAATCTTAGTTTATTTTGGAAAGTACAAAAATAGATTTCATTGTAAGGAAAATTGATCGAGTCAATTAACCATACTTTTACACAAAAACTATAAACGAAGGACAAAAACTGACGTAATTTAATATTGGCGAATATGCGTGGAAGCTATATAAGCAAAATTTGCATAAAGGAGATTAGTGTAGCCCCATATATAAACCTGCAAGCTAACATATCTCTCTTCAGTATTGCTTGTATCAGTACCTTCGCAAACACAACAAAGTCAGAAAAACTTTTTGATAATTTTTGGTTGCAAAAACATAGAGAAAGTTAAGTAAACTGAAGGTATGATTAATGAGGAAGAGTTGTCTGATGTAACTTTGTTTAAGAGATGGATAACTGCTGAAGGACAAAATTACTTACCAACTCATTTGGAATTACTCTGGCTAAATTAGGGATTACTTTACTTGTTGGTGAAACTCCAAAAACATTTGAATATTTACCAAACATATTCAACATTACATTTTTCTTGTTAGGTAGAAAAGACTATTCGTGATATATCTTATGGTTTCGTAAGCATGTCAAAAATAGATAAAATATTATTATCATGTGAAAGTATAAAAATAAAATTTCATTACAAGCACGCGATCGAATCAACAACATAAATTTAACACAAACATATAAATGAAACCACAAAAGACGAAATAATTTTTATTGATGAACATACTCTATTTATGTTTAAACCTTCACAATAATCACGTAAACATTCATATCTGATTCTGAGTTGACAAAAATTGAAAACCCTTAGTATAGCACGAAATTCTCCTAAAGAAGATTGGTATAGCCCCATATAACCTGCACGTAATCATCTTCTCTATTAAAGATACTTGTTTAACGTTACCCTTCTTCGTTCAATGTATAAACTGTTGGCTTCACTTTTCCCATTATCCGCTAACACAACAAAGCCCAGAATTTTTTTAAACTTTTTCTGTCCTGCAATTAACAGAGAAATCAATCGTGACTGAAGATATGTTTAATGAAGAAGAGTTTCCTGATGTAAGTGTGTTTAAGATATGACATAATTGTTTGGAGGTTATATGTACCAAACTTGTTTTGTCAATTTTGATGCTAAACTTTGGATTTTTACATCTGGCGAACTCAAAAATTTTCAGTGAAAATTTACCCAACATTAAACTCACCTTGTTGAGGGAGAAATACTATCCTGATATATCCTATGCTTGAGTAAGCATGTCAAAAATAAATGAAATCCTCTTTTCTTTTGGATAGTACAAAAATAAAATTCCATTGTAGGCACCCAATCGAATCAACAACATAAACTTAACACAAACATATAAATGAAGGCACAAATAATGAAATAATTTTAATTGAGAAATGTACTCTATTTAGGTTAAAACATTAAAGCCCTAAGATAGCGCCCCCCCCCCCCCCCCCCCAAATTTGCCTAAAGAGGATTGGTGTAGCCCCAGTCAGATCCTGGAGTAATCATTTCCTCTATTCGACATTTTTACTGTATCATAGATCTTCTACGTTAAACATATCAAATCATGACTCACTTTCCGGGATTATTCACAAAAAAATAAAGCACATAAACTTGTGAATATTGGTTTTGGATAGCAAATATCAAAGGTAAAGTAATAGTAGCGGAAGGTATTTTTAATGAAAAAGAATTGTTTGACGCAAACGTATTTAAAAGATGAGCTGTTCTCTTCGATGTTATATGCACCAATCTCATATTGGAAATTTTGATGCTTAACTTAGGATCTTTACTTCAGGTGAACTCAAAACATTATGTGGAAATTTACCCAACATATTCAACATTACACTTATTTTGTCTAATTATAAAAACTATTTCTGATATATCTTATGCTTGAGTAAGCATGTCAAATATAGATTAGATCTTATTTTCTTTTGAAAGGTACAAAATAAAAATTCCATTATAAACACACGATTGAGTCAACAAAATAAATTTAACACAAACATTTAAATGAAGACACATAATATGAAATAATTCAAATTGACGAATTTACTTTATTTATGTTAAAAACCTTTACGATACTCAGTTACAAATTCACATATGATTTTTAGTTCACGAAAAGTAAAACCCTAAATATAGAACCAAATTTGCTTAAAGAGGATTAATGTAGCCCCATGTAACCTGCATGTAATCATCTCCTATATTTAACATACTTGTCTCATGTAACTCTTCTTCGTTAAGTAGAGAAAAACCGTTTGACTTTATTCTCTTATTCCCGCCCCCCCCCCCCCCCCAACTAACGAAGCCCCTTTTTTTCCAATATTTTTGCGCTGGCAAATAAACAGAAGAGAAAGCAATAGGGACTAAAGAGATGGATAATGAGAAGGAGGTTCGCTGATATATATAGATATATAATATAATAGTATATATATATATATATATTATATATATATAATATATATATATATATATAATATATATAAGTGTATTTACGCGATGAGGCTGATTTGCTCGGAGATAAAATACCAATCTCATTATGGTCAAATCCTATGCTTGAGTAAGCATGTAGGAAATAAATCAAAATTGTATTTCCTTTTGGGAGGTACAAAAATAAAATTTCATTCTAAGAACGCGATTGATTCAACAACATAGATTTATCACAAACATATAAATGAAGGCACAAAAATGATATAACTTAAATGGACGAATATACTCTATTTATGTTTAAAACCTTCACTTAAAAGCCCTAAGTATTAGCATAAAATTTGCCTAGGTGTAGCCTCATATATAACTTGCAAGTAATCATCTCCTCTATTCAATTGTATCACGAAACTCTTCTTCATTAAGCATATCTACCATTGACTTTAATTTCCCTATTTTTCGCAAACACAACAAAGCCCCAGATATCTTTATAATATTTTTTGTGCTTGCAAATAATAGAGAAAAAGTAATAGTGAATGAAGATATTTTTAATAAAGAAGAGTTGTTTGACGTAAGTGTGTTTAAGAGATGATATGATTGCTTGGAGGTCATATGTACCAATCTCACTTTGGCAATTTTTCAGCTAAACTTAGGGTTTTTACTTATGGTGAACTCAAAACATTATGTGAATATTTGACCAACATATTTAATATTACACTTCTTGTTTAGGTATAAAATCTTTGCTTGAGTAAGCATGTCAAAATTATATGAAATGTTATTTTCTTTTGGTAAGTACAAACATAAAATTCAATTATAAGAACATGATCGAATTAAGAACAATACATTTACCACAAATATATAAATGAACAAAAAAAAATTATTTAAATTGACAAATATACTCTACTATTTCTAACTCTAAAAAATCGGCAATGGTGACATTCTGATAGACTGTGATATGGCAATTTTTGTATACCCGTCTAGTTATAATTATGTCACCGATTGGAGTAGAGATTGAGAAAGGGTCTGAGAGAGTTTCTGGACCAATAGTGAATTGGATTGCTATGTAAGGAGTTACAAAGAAAAGAATAGCCTCATGGATCTAACAATGCATAAACATCATGGTCAAAGACTCGTAACATACGAGTGACTACATCAGGAGAACCTTCCTGATACTGGCGAGGCTGAAAAGCATACAACCTGTTATGGCGCTGACCACCACCTGTACCAGATAAGTTACTCTTTTGAGTCGGGCAACCTGCTGGTTCTGCTGAAGTTTAAAACTGAGCTCTATCATTACTGCCTCCTTGACCATGTCTAAAAGGACAATCCCTCAACCTCTGACCAGACTGACCGTAGCCAAAAGATCCTTCATTTCCTACGAGGAACTTGCCTGGGTAGTTCTTACTACACTTAAGACAAGTGCGGTAAGTCTTGGTGCCTTAAACACTTCCATGAGACTTAGAGCCTGGTGCCCTAAACTTCTGATCATACTTGGTCTTGGAGGATAAAACACTAGCTGATAAAGGGGCTGGGGTTGAAAATTTTGATGACTCTGCAAGCGATTTCCGAACCCCTATTTCTTTTGAGAGTATTCATAGTTCCTAGTCCTACATTTATTATTCTGCATGGCCTGTTCCCTAAGCTTATAAACCCTCAACCTGCTAAGCATGAGTTATAAGACCAAAGATGTTTATATCTCCAAGTAACATAGCGTTTCTGCACTTAGTTTTTACCAAACTATGACACTCCATACAAGAAATTATTCATCTGAGCCCTGGAGTCAGAAACAATGTGAGGAGCATACCTGGAAAATTGGTTAAACATAAGTCATTCTCTTAGACTGTCATGCTTCCCTGCCTTAATTCATGAATTCCAGACCCTTTTCTTTTCTCAACTCTATTGGGAAAACTTGAAAAAAGGGTCTCAGTAAAGCATTCCCAAGTAATAGGAGTTGCATATGTACCTCTATTTTCCTTCCACTAAGTGTACCAGATATGAGCAACAACATTCCACTGGTATGATACCAACTCAACTCGATCATTTCCAGTGACCTGCATCACCTCACAGATCTTGGTCTCATCCAAGAAATTCTAGGGATCCTCACTAGTATGCTATCTTAAGAACTCGGGTGAATTCATCCTAACAAAGTCACTAACCCTAACCGATATTGATCCATTATTTGCATTAACCTGATCTTGAACTTGTTGACTTTTCTAGTTGGCCACACTCTAAGCCAACATCTTAATGGGTTCCTTAATTCAGCACTGGAGACTTCCTGATTTGGGATTGGAGGAGCTGCATTTGCACTCCTAGCGTTATCTCTACGAGAAGGCATGATCTGAAACATAAAACGTCGAGTTAGAATGAAATTAGATCATACCTTACGCATGATAAGAATAACAAAAAAGTGTAGTTTTTTCTTATAGACTTCATAGCCTCGCTCTCATTAGATGTGGTGCACTCGCACCCATGAAAAGGACTATACTTAGTGCGGCGTTCAGAGTCCTATAAGAGCACTTAAACCTAGGCTATGATAAAAGTTTGTACACACCCCGAAATAACCCCATGAGCACACGATCCGGGACCTAGGACCAAGAGTGATCCCAAGCTAACGTTGCAGGAATGATCATGAGCATACTAAAGATAATAAACTGAGGCATAAGCTAAATCATAATTTAGAATGAAAAGATGGGGCATGCTAAAACTAAGATATATGAAATTTGATCAGTTTAATACAAAGAAGAAAATAACTCAATACTAAGCTGAAACTAACTATGTCTAAAAAATAGCCTCTAACTGACTAGAAATGTTGGACAGGCCCCAACTAAGTGTAGCAAGAACTAAAACTAAAGGACTAAAATACTATAAATAAATCATGAATATTGTCCTCGGAGAATGGGGACTCACCACTAATTTTGCTGAACTGGAGATCAGAAAAAGATCTAAGCGTGATTTGAATGCTGAGAACCTAAATCTATATAAAGAAGAGTCTGTGGCACGTATGTATGCATACTGCAAGGTTAATGAGCCTTGTAGAATAGAATAAACTTAAAAAATACATAACAAAACAAACACAAAAGCAAGTATAATATTCTGAACATGATATACTCAATTTTGAACTAACTAGATGCAATAATCAAATTTATAACACGCTGAGACTGAATACTAATTGAACTATAAATATGGTCGATGCAATAAAGTGTGAGTGAATTGTAGGAGCTACTATTAATCGATAATAAAACCACATGCTAAATGTGGAGTCCGATATATACACCCCATCGAGAGGACCCAATATACCCTGTCATAGGTATAAATGCATGCTGGCGTGATTACTAAACTGATGCCCACGGAGAGGAATTACAAACTACTTCACTAGTAGTTCTTGGACTATTTGGGTACGCTGAACCCTAGTCAAAGTTTTTATTCTGCTACTCTCAATGAATTAAGTGATTAAGACATTATGACTGACATTCTATAAATACTAGATAGCTCAAAACTGAACATCCAAACTGAGAATGCAACAATTTATTTGATTATTATGCATTAATAACTAACACATGTATATCTAAAGTAATTGAAATATCTGACCTTGCATCTATAACTAAATAACAAAATAAATACATAAGTAGCTAGGGTTTTGAAATTCATGCGATAATTGAAGTATTAACATGCTAATTTGATTTATAACGTATAACTAACTAATTCATGATATATGTTAAAGTTCTAGAAACCGTAGGTCTAATCATAATAAGGTAATCAAGAATTTGACTTAAAACTAGGGACCTAATGGGTGAAAGGAAACCATTAGTGAAATCCCACATACCTGGTGATGAAATCCACAGAGAAAACATTTTTTTGGGGCTTGAACTGGTGAAGCTTGTTGTGTTCTTGAACTAGGGTTCTTTACCTTTTTCTCCTCTCTTTCTTCTAATTTTCTAGGTTTTGATTTATGATTTTGACTTATGTAAGTTCTTGTTATGTTTCTAGGCTTAAACTGACTAAAATCTGCTGATTTATTTCCTAAACGACGCACCTTAGGGGTTAAACAAACTAGGAAAAGACCAAAATACGCCTGAACTAATTATTGTTGGACAAATCGACGAAATGGAGTGTCAATTGATGGTCTATCATTTGGGTCCGTCGTTTGGGTTTGCTCGTAATTCCTTCACTAAAATGGCCAAAACATTCTACTCGGAGGTTGGTTTTTAATAAACTCAGTGGATATGGAAAGATAATTTAATTATTTATCATTAAATAGGTCGTGGAGCGCCTAATTCATTTTGTTCTAAAATTTATGACCATTTCAAGTTAACCCTATCAGCAATTCCCCCTAACTAAGTACTAAGCATCACCTATGCTCAGACCTATGGACCATAGATCAAACGATTGGTTGTGCTGAGTAACTTGAGTCTCAATCCACGGACACACACCACAAACCATAGTCTGACTTACGAACTGTAGATTTGTCTGTGGATCGACACCTAGTCGATTTGTAGGCTGAGTTTTTGGGAGAGCTTCAGTGGAATACAATGGATGCACAGTACGGTTTTTAGATCAGACTATGATCCATCGATGGTAACCGTCAATTGCACCTGAAGATTTCTAAAAAGCTGATTTATAGTATTTTTTAGATACGGGGTGTTACACAAGACTCTTTAACGACTACATTGTGGATGTTACTATATTAGATGAAACAAACTTATATTTATAGAGTCCTAAAACCTTTTCTTACAAGAAAAGGACTATCTACGCTAAAACATTTTTCTAAAAGGAAAGAATAAACCAAGTATAAAGGAATATTATATTTTCCTTTCAAAATAAGTAAAAAAATTTATGGTAATGTTTTGTCTTTTCTTTAAGGAAAAATAAATCTTAAATTATGATAAGAAAATAAGGGCAAAACCCAAGTAGCTTGTTGAGTACCGTGTGGTTTTGGTACTCCCTCCTTGCTTCTATAAATTTTTTTAGGTTACAAGCCCAGATCTTTGGATACCTTCTATTCTCTTCATTTCTGAGGCTTTTTTTGGAGATTTATGAGGTAGTTGTCTTTCATCTCAGCGGACCTTTTTACTATTGTTTATTATTATGCTTTTACTTGAAAGACAACATCATACTAGACTTGTGCATATTATTTTATCCTAGAATTTACCTTAGCTGCTTGTGCACGTGACAACCAGGTTTTGAGGATTGAATTAAGTTTACTAGTTATTCGTATTAGTATTTATTATTGGACTTTTGTTTATTTTTGCACTTTATCAAAATGATTGGGTTTAAGCTGACTTGTCTTGGTGGGATAAAACGAGTGTCATCACATCCTTTTTTAGTTGTGACAATATTGAATACAACAATATATGAATACAAAAGTGATATGAAAATACAAAGTTATAAACACAAAGTGAGATTGAATATAAAGTTAAGAATACAAAATAAATACTTTCTTCATTTGAAATACATAATGACTTTGAAAGGTAAAATACAAACTAAACAATCATGAAATATATGTTGAATACAACAACATACGAATACAAAAGTGAGATGAAAGTACAAACTTATAAATACAAAGTGAGATTGAATATGAAGTTCTGAATACAAAAGATCATGAAATACTCTATTCATTTGAAGTCCAAAGTAACTATGAAAGGTAAAGTATACAAAGAAAATACAAAACTTGTTGGTATGAAATTAGGTTAAATACAAAATAAAAGAGAAATACAAACTTGTTCACGTCGAAATTGAGATTGACATACTGAAATAATGCACAATAAAATACAAAATTGTTAGCATACACTAGTATGAATACAAATTAAGAAGAAAATACAAACATGTTAGTAAACTAATTGAGATTGCAATACAAGATTAAAATTAAAAAATGTAAAACTTTTTTATATATAGATGAAATGAACAAAAAAATAAATTGTTAATTGAGACATTGTAGACAAACATATGTTTCCCCAAAATTTAAAGCCATAAAAAAAACAAATGTATTGAAAATAAAAAAAAATAAACATATGAATGAATTTGTAGATTCAAACATTATGAAATATTAAAACAAAATCAGAAAAAAATTGAAAAAAATATTGTTTAATCGACTAGAGATTTAAAAACAAACATATTAGATGAATATGTAAATAAACTTGCATAAGGATAAAAATTTGACGAATAAAATACTTACAACAATAAAAATAAGTATGAATATAATTTTAAAAAATTTACTTCTCATGGCAATTCCAAGATAGTAATAGCAAAGATTCTTCTCAAGGTTTTAGAATATGAGAATATTATTTTCAGATAATAAAGCAATATAATTCTTTCAAAAGAAAGACTCAAACTGCTAAAAAATCAACAAAAATGACTTAATTTCTGATATATTTTTTTCAAGTTTTTGGTTAGTGGCTATCAGATCAATGTCGCCACGAATTCTTAAGTGAATCATCATGTAATAGTTAGAAGATCTTACTTCAATAGACTATTTTCCCTAAAAACTCCAAGAGAAAAATATACATAACTAAGCAAACACAACTCAAAAAATTAACTCAGAAGAATCGTAAAAAATGACAGAGTAAGGTACCAGCAAAGCTGGCGATGGAAGAAGGTTACGGATGACGAAGGCTTTTATGGATCTGGATGGCCGAGTAAATTTGGGCTTTTTTCAAAGGGCAATTTTTAAAAACAACAAGAAAATTTCTTCAAATAAAGTATATATTTTGATGAGCAACATGTGAGCACCTTGAAGAAAGAATCTGAAAATGTGAAAAAGGGATAGAATCGTGAATGGTGGGGGTAGAAACACGAAAGGTGAAGTAGGAAGGTTAATAGGTATTCATAACCGATTGGTTTAAAAAATTTTCCAATATAGAATTGTTTTTATGAATAAAATTAATTTTAAATGCTAAAATCTGAATACATATTATTTCTAAAACATTCTCATTTTGATATTTTAATTAAATATTTTAAAGTGTTGTTATTTTTACTAAATATGTTAGGTATTATGACTTGATTGTTAATTTACCCTAAATTACAAAAAAAATAATCTAAATTTGTAATATTGGGCCTGGACTTTATCTAGTATTTAAGGAGGGATGAAGCAATAAATATTTTTTCCATTCCCTAAAAAACATCTCAAATTATTACATCTATAAATGCCAACCTAAAGACTTTTATCCCCCAAATTATAGTCCTTCATCCACATATAAAACATCGAAAATATCTCTCCGCTATCCATCAGTTCATGTTCTTCATACACATAGAAAACATCAAAAATGTATGTCTTTATCCCTCAAATTCATAGATGCTCTAGATAGATTCATAAGAAATTAATAGTGTCTCTCTTCTATTTCAATTGGATATTCTAATAGTTGATTTTCAGTTCAAATGATACATCTTGGTTGCTTGTCATCAGATTCACCTATAGAAAGCAAATTTTTGAGTGATCAAAATCAAGAAATCGAGCATGTTACTTCTTGTCTGCTACATCCCCAATTTTTCTTTTTTTTTTTCAGGTGTTTTTTGAGATAATAATATTTTTTTGTGTTATATTTAAGATTTCTGTGTATTATATGGTTTTTCCCTTATAAAAAATTGATTGGGTTCTTCTCTGTTTTGAAATAAATTAATAGATTAGACTTTGTAATTCCCATATAATTCTAACTAAATGGGCAATCAAAAATCTATAGTCATTTACTGAATTTTAGTTTTAAAAAAAATTGATACTTAATGGTTAATGAACCAATTACAACATATTAAAATTATAGAATTGCTAGATTTCTTTAAAATATAAAACAACTATATGTTCTTTCATCTTCTTTTAGGACTATTTATGATGCATCACCTTTCAACCGTAGTATTAGGTCAGTGTCTAACAATAAATATGCTCAAGGCGAATTCAAAATGATTAATCACGCTCTACCAAAAAAATATATGATAAATCACATTATTGTAAGACTTTCTTAGCCTATACTAGATGCTAATTTGTATTTATACAAAAGAAATAATTAATTTGACTTTTGTGCATACCAAATTTAATCAAAAGAAACGTAATCTTCTCTATATTTTGTGACACAACCACCACTCAAATATTTTTCCTAATTGATCTCATCTTCTTCGATGTTTTCGTATATAAAAATATGCTTTATCTTTAAAAAAAATGAATATTTATTGTGCTTATGAATAATAGAGAAAAAGTAACACTAGCAGAATATATGTTCAATTAAGGAAAGTTGTGCAATATAATAGTGTTTCAGAGAGGAGAAGATTACTTGGAGGTTATATATTGATGCACCAATCTCCTTTTGACAATTTTTTAGTGCTAGATATAGGATTTTCACTTCTGGTGAACTCAAAATTTCCTATGAATGTCGACCCAAAATATTTAGCCTTACCCTTATGTCGTTTAGATATCTAGGCTTGAGTAACATATGCAATAGATAAATCAATGTTTCCAGGTCTAAGAAGAGTAAAAGCAAGTAGAGAGGCGGAGAACAGTTAAGAACAAAATAAAGATTGACAGATTGCTAAGAGATTAATTGATAGGACGGAAAAGGAAAGAATGGGCGAGGAGGCCTGAGGTAATCCGGGAAAAGATGAGCAAAAACAAACGGCGATTGAGAGCGGAAATAAAAGGAGAGTAGGCCAAACGGGTCAGAGAAACGAAGCGGGGAGGGAGAAAAAAATGGTGAAAGAGAAAGGGGAAGGGGGAAGAGAACACTGAAAGAGACTAGGAAAAAGATGAGGAGAGGCCGAAGCGTATAGGAAGTGAGTGAGTAAAAAATGAGGGGACGCCCGCAACGGAAACATACAGGGAAAAGAGGAAGCAAGGAAGATTTGAAGACAAGAGGAGTAAAGAAGGGGAGCAGTAAGCGGTGTACTTGATTGGGAGGCGGGAGATCATAGGTAAAAGGAGTAATGGGGAATGAGAGAGAGGGGCGAGAGTAACAAAACGGTGGAAATCGAGGTGTGAAGCGGGGAAAGGAGAGAGAAAGAAGGGAAATCTAAGGGCGGAACCTGGATAAGGAGGGGGGGAGCAAAGTGGTGGAAGCATATTTCGAGAACGAGAACCCAGGAGCAAAGGGGGAAAAGGGGAGGTGGAGGGAAGACGCGGGACAGCAGGAAAGGAGCGGAAATGAAAACAGATGGAGTATAAAGAAGGCACGAAGAAGAGGGTAAAGTGGGAAACGATTGTGAAGAGGGGAGGAAAGAAATGGAAAATAAGCGGCAAGGAGGAGCAGGAAATGAGAGGACCAGGAGCGACGGTCAAAGAAGTCACTGAAAAAGAGAATGAGCGGGACGCAGAATCGAGAAGGAAGCAAAATAGATAGGGCGTGATAAGTAAGGAAGGGAAAAACACGGGAGGACGAAGTAGAAAAAGGGGTGGAAAAGGGAGGGAGGAGAAAGCAACGTCGGAAAGGGGAGGAGAAGGGGAAAGGAGGGTGCGGAGGAGGAAAGCGGGAACGAACTGAATAAAATGGGACAGGTAGGGGACGAAATAAGAGGGAAGGGAGGGAGGATAACGTACAGGGGGAGACACGGAGGAAGGCTCAAAAAAAGGAAAGAAAGAAACAGGGAGCGGAGAAACAGGGGGGAGGCTAGTGGGGCACATAACTAGTGAAGTAAACCAGGTCATTAAAGAGGCAGGGGAGGGAAAGAGAAAGGACAACGGGCTGAGGAATCGCCGGCGAGGGGGGAAGATGAGAGAAGGGTGGGGAAGTGTAGGGAAAGAACGGGGGGGGTGCCAAAAAACGGAAGAGGTCATTCTTTTGGAAAGTACATAACCAAAATTCCATGTAAAGACCAATATTTAATCAACCAACCCGCATTTAACACTAACACATAGTATAAGGCACAAAAAAGAAATAACTTTAAATTTGACTAATATACTCCATGTTTGTTAAGAACCTTCAGGTTGTTGGCTAACATCAAAACGATTTTGAGCTCCCATTCCAAAAAGTAACAATCCGAATGTAGTTATCAAATTTGCCTCAAGGGGGAATTGGTGCCGTCTACATGTCAACTGCAATAATCAAATATCCTCATTCAATACACTTAGATTAGCATAATTCTTCTTCGCGAACATATCAAATGTTGACATTCTTTCTCTTGTTCTTTTTTGCAAAGAAAGTTTTATATTACTTTCCCTCTTTGTTTATTTGCAAACACAGAAGCCCCAAAATAATTTTAAATAAAGATCAAATCTTTTTAATATAAGAAAACAATAAAAATAAGAGCAAGGGATCGAATAAGACTAAGTTGGGAGTGTTAGTTGTATGATTAATAGAGAGATAATTATATTTTTTTCGTTTCAATTTACTATGTGACCAAATTCATTGTTGTACAAGAGTAAAAATTATTGTTTCTGCTGCAAGTGTTAAGAATAATTTCAAATATTGTAATCTAGATTTATAGATTCAGTAGAAATTACCAAATATTATTATAATTTAAAAATTCAAAATATTTTAAAAGAAGTATGATCAAAGAGATCATCATTACGTAACAAACCTCATAGCTATTTTGAAACATTGCTTGTTTTTACTATTTTACCTCTTCTTATAATTACTTAATGGTATTTGTGGTACGGGGATGCGTGGTTTGGTTTCAAAGGTGTTCGATTGAGAATTATTTAAGATTTTTCACTTTGAAAGTATCAAAAGTTTAAATGATTGACTTTGATTAACATTCGTAAGAGTTGAGCTTTTACCATAATTTTGTGTGCGTCACAACTCTGAAACGTGATTTTATGTACGTAGGACCTTTGATTAGAGACATGAGGGGTTTTGATATATGTTGAGTAGTTGATTGGAAATTTGAAAAGTTATAAGATAAAAGAATTGATTTTGATGTGTTTGCAAAGGACTGCCACTGCAAGGGGGAGCTGCGAGGTAGAATTTGAATTTCAATTGTTTAATTTGTTTTATTACTACTTTAGTGAGAGCTATATTATAAAAGAAACATATCCTGGTCATATTTTGAGAGAAAAGAGATCAAAAGAGGTGGGAGGAAAGAGAGACTGCAAGGGCACTAGGGAAGAAATTTGACATTGAGGTATGCTATGATTTATCTTTATGTATGTATATACTTAGTTAATACCATATATTTACATTATAGAATTGATAGACACAGTTTGATTAAGCATACGGGCATGGTGTTTTGGTGGTTGACCTTTACAATTATGTATTTCTCATAGAGTGAATATGTGGCTATTGCACGTGATGATAATTATAAATAAATTTCAGAATAACTAATATAAATGATATTTGATTTGGAATTACGATTGGTGTCTGTAATGTGCACTTTTAATTTATTATGTGCTTATCGATTTGTTTTGAGAGTTTAACTAAATAAAGAGTCTAAACATATAGGATATGTTTGATTGATGAGAGCACATTACTTTATGAGATAAGTTGCTCGAGTCGATGTAGTTTAAGGAATGAACATTTATGTGTAATGAAATTTAAATACCACATCAATACGGTTTGGATCGATATTAACGTCAGTAATGGTAAGATAACATTAGTGTCCTTCTGCAGGTCATGACTAGATGGGTAAGATTAAAAATTGTTTCTTACATGTCTAAAGTTTTAAGAACACAATCGAATCACCAACATAAATTTAACACAAACATATAAATGAAGGAGCCAAAAATGAAATAACTAATATTGATGAATATATTAAATTAAGTTAAAAACCTTCACTAAAAAAACCCTAAATATAGCATCAAATTTGCCTAAAGAGGATTGATGTAGCCCATATAATCCGCAAGTAGTCATCTCTTCTATTCAATATTCTTGTATCACGTAGATCTTCTTCGTTAAACATATCAATCATTGACTTTACTTTTCCTTTTATTCGCACACACAACAAAGCCCCACAAACTTTTTGAATGTTTTTTGTTCTTGCAATAGAGAAAGTAATAGTGGCTGAAGTATGGTTAATGAAGAGGAGTTGCCTGATGTAAGTGTGTTTAAGAGATGAGATGATTTCTTGGAGGTTATATGTACTAATACAGTTTAGGCAATCTCAATGCTAAACATAGAGTTTGTACTTCTAGTGAACTCAAAAATTTCTGTGAATGTTTACTCAACACATTCAACATTACATTTACCTTGTTTAGATAGACAACTAGTCCTATATATCGTAAGGTTGAGTAAGCATTTCAAAAATAGATAAAATCTAATTTTCTTTTGAACAGTACGAAAATGAAATTTTACTATAAGCACACGATCAAATCAACAACATAACTTTAACACAATCATATAAATGAAGACACAAAAAATGAAATAATTTAAATTGACGACTATACTATATTCATGTTTAAAACCTTCACGACAATCAGGTAAACCTTCACATATGATTTTGAGTTTTCCAAAAGTAAAAACCCTAAGTAGAGTATCAAATTTCCTAAAGAGGATTGGTGTAGCCCCATATAACATACACATAATCATATCCTCTATTCAACATACTTGTATCGTAGCTCATCTTCGTTAAACATATCAATCGTTGATTTTACTTTTCCTGTTACTCGCAAATACAATAAAGCCCTAGAGACTTATTTGAATATTTTTTGTGCTTGCAAATAACAAAGAGAAAGTAATAGTGACTGAAGATATGTTCGATGAAGAAGAGTTGCCTGATATAAGTGTGTTTAATAGATGATATGATTGCTTGGAGGTTATATCTATACCAATCTCAATATGTCAATTTAAATGCTAAACTTACGGCTTTTACTTCTGGGAAGTCAAAAAATTTTGTGAATATTTACCCAATATATTCAACATTACACTTACCTTGTCGAGGTAGAAAAACTATTCAGTATATATGCTATCATTGATTAAGCATGTCCAAATTAGATTAAAAAAAAAATTCTTTTGAAAAGTACAAACTTGATTATATGCACACAATCGAATAAACAACATAAATTTAACACAAACATATAAATGAAGGCATAGAAAATAAAATAATTTAAATTGAGAAATGTACTCTACTTATGTTTAAACACTTCACGATAAGCAGGTAAACATTCACATATCCACCAAAAGTAAAAATCCTAAGTTGAGCATTAAATTTGCCTAAAGAGGATTTGTGTAGCCCCATATAACCTGCATGTAACTATCTCCTCTATTCAACATAATTATATCGTGTAGCTCTTCTTCGTTAAACATATCAATCATTGGCTTTACTTTTCCTGTTATTCACAAACACAACAAAGTGCTAAATACTTTTTTGAGTACTTTTTGTGCTTGCAAATAACCGAGATAAAGTAATAGTGATTGAAGATATATTTGATGAAGAGCAGTTGTCTAATATAATTATGTTTAAGAGATGAGATGAAACTTAGGTTTTTACTTTTGGTGAACTCAAAAGTAGTTGTGAAAACTTACCAAATATATTCAACATTACACTTACCTTGTCTAGGTAGAGAAAATATTACTGATACATCTGTAACAACCTGTTTGGTCGTTCTGAGCAGTAGATTTTATTTCTGGAAAAACATGCTAAGTCGACGGATCCCACGACGAACCGTCATGGGCACGACGGACCGTCGTGGGGGTCTCGTTCCAAAAACTTATAATTCTGAAATTTTTGGGGAACTGAAATCGACTCTCTAACTTCGTAACGGAATGGCAGGACTGACCGTCTGGGCCACGACGGACCGTCACACATCTTCCACAGAAATTAACTCTCTGAACTTGCAACGACCTGCAGGACGGACTCACAGCCATGACGGACCGTCACAGGTTTTGCGTAACCCCAAGCTGAGTCGGATTTCTTTAAATGTTTAAGGGACGTTTTTTGACTATTCCTGCTATAATTAATAAATTTAGTGGGTTAATGTTTATAATTTTAATTACTTGGGGGTTAAAGGATAACCCTGGATTAAATTAGTGGTTACTTTTTACCATCCTTTCATACTTAATTATATGCTAATTAGGGTAAAAGAAAGAGGGTGGAATAAGAAAAATAGAAAGAACAAAGGAGAGGGAAAGAGAATCGCTCGCGAGAGGAGAACGAAGAGGAAACAAAGCTTTATGAAATGCTTGCTTGTCCAATTCTTCGGTGGAGGTAGGTTTATGGTATTTATGTATTTTCGTAGAAACTCTTAATAGCATGAAATATGTATTGGGTAGTGTTTGTTAACCCTTCTATATGATTAATTATGTGTTTTGCATGTTGTTATGATAAAATTAAAAACTTTTGTGATGAAATAAGCATGATGAACTATTGAATCCAAAATCTTGAAAAAAAAAAAAAAAAATAGCTTGTTAAATGATGTATGCATTGGTATAAAGAAGGCTTGATGAACTACAAGTAATGAGAATGGTGATGCCCTTATTATAAAAAAGGCTTGATGAAGTAACGTAATAAGATTGATGATGCCTTGTATAAAGAAGGATTGATTGAATTAACGGAGGAGATTAATTGGCTCGGGTGTCACGAACCACACGTAGAAGTAGGTGATCGGGTTTGTCCACGAACCGACACCGTAGAATTAGGTGGAATCGGGTGTCACGACCGACACGTAGATTTCGGGGATCGGGTTTCATGCACCGACACGTAGATTTTAGGGATCTGGTGTCCCGAAACGACACGTAAATTAGTGGACGGGTGTCACGAACTGACACGTAGAATTAGGTTGATCGGGTGTCACGAAAACACACGTAGCATTAGTGGGATCGGGTGTCCCCCACGAACCACACGTAGAATTAGGGGATCGGGTGTCACGAACCGACACGTAGAATTAGGGGATTCGGGTGTCCACGAACCGACACTTAGATGATGGGATCGGGTTTCACGAACCGACACATAGCTTAGGGGATCGGGTGTCACGAACGAACGTAAGAATTAGTGGATCGGGTGTCACAACCACATGTATATTTAGGGGATTGGGTGTCACGAAAACGACACTTAGAACAGGGGATCGGAGTTTCACGTTTCCGACACATAATAGTAGGGGAGAGGAGTGTCATCGTGCCGACACAAGAGGAATAAGATAATGAATCTTGAAATTATGGTAAATAAAATTCGAATGATAAAACCTATTTCCTCAAATGAGTATGATATGAGGCTTGAGTCCTCATAGTGTACTTGACGTTATTTATCAAAGATTCTGGGGTACGTGATGATTGCTACAGATTGAGTATTGTAGTTGATTTATGATATTAGTGATATATACTATTTTTCTATTTTGAGTTGGCCGATGATATCTACTCAGTACCCGTGTTTTGTACGGACCCCTACTTGTATTTTCTTTTTGTTAAATTGTGGATGTGGCAGCCAAACGTGCCGTCGTCCTTCAATCACCGCAACTCTAGCCCGTCTTCATTACACCGAATTTCAGTGGAGCGAACCCTTCTAGCTTGGACTGGATCTTCTTTTTCATGTCTTGATTCCTTGAAGTTCCGGCATGGACTAACTTTTTATTTATCCTAGCTTTTTAGATACTCTTAGAATTAGTAATTTGAGAATAGATGTTCTTGTGATGATGACTTCCAGATTTTGGGGATATTAATTGATAAATTTTAGAAGTTGTTAATTGATTTCGTTAATGAGTTTTAATTCTTCCGCATTATTTTCTGTTATTATGTCAAAATGTTGGGGTTAGATTGGTTGGTTCGCTCACATTGGAGGTTAAGTGTGGGTACCAGTCGCGGCCCGATTTGGGTCGTGACAACATCTTATGATTGAGTAAGCATGTCAAAAATAGATGTAAATATTATTTTCTTTAGAAATGTATAAAAATTAAATTCCATTATATGCACATTATGGAATAAACAACATAAATTTAACACAAACATATAAAGGAAGGCACAAAAAATGAGATAATTTAAATTGATAAATATATTCTACGTATGTTTAAAACCTTCAAAATAATCAAGTAAACGTTCACATATCCACCAAAAGTAAAATTTTATAAGTTGAGCTTCAAATTTGCCTAAAGGGGATTTGAGTAGCCCCATATAACCTGAATGTAATCATCTCCTCTATTCAACATACTTGTATCATGTAGCTCTTCTTCGTTAAGCATATCAATCATTGGCATTACTTTTCCTGTTATTTGCAAACACAACAAAGCCCTAAATACTTTTTTAAGTATTTTTTGTGCTTGCAAACAATAGAGATAAAGTAATAGTGATTGAAGATATATTTGATGAATAAGAGTTGCTTTATATAAGTTTGTTTAAGAGATGAGATGAATGCTTGGAAGTTATATGTATACCAATCTCATTTTGTAAATTTTAATACAAAACTTAGTGTTTTAACTTTTAGTGAACTCAAAAGTTTATGTGAATATTTACCAAATATATTCAACATTACACTTACCTTGTCTAGGTAGAAAAACTATTCCTGATACATCCTATGATTCAGTAAGCTTGTCAAAAATAGAAGAAATATTATTTTCTGTTGAAATGTATAAAAACTAAATTCCATTATATGCACATAATCGAATAAACAACATAAATTTAACACAATCATATAAATGAAGGCACTAAAAATGAAATAATTCAAATTGACGAATATACTCAACTTATGTTAAAACCTTCACGATAATTAGGTAAACTTTTACATATGATTTTGAGTTCAACGAATCTAAAAACTCTATATCACCAAATGTTCCTTAAGAGGATTAGTGTAGCCCCATATATGTTGTAATCATCTCATCTATTTAACATACTTCTATTACATGGCTCTTCTTCGTTAAACATATCAATTTTTGACTTTACTTTTTCAGTTATTCTTAAACACAACAAAGCCCTAATTGCTTTTTTCAATATTTTTTGTGCTAGCAAATAACATAGAGAAAGTTATAGTGACTAAAAAGAGTTGTCTAATTTATGTGTTTTTAAGAGATGAGATTATTGCTTGGAAGTTATATGTATCGATCTCATTTTGTCAATTTTAATGCGAAACTTAGGATTTTTACCTTTGATGAAATCAAAACATTTTTAAAAACTATTTAACCAACATTACACTTACCATTTTTATGTAGAAAAACTATTTGTGATATATTCTATCTTGAGTAGGCATATCAAAAATAAATTAAATATTATTTTCTTTTGGAAAGTACAAAAAAAGAATTTCATTGTAAGAACATGATCAAATCAACAACATAAATTTAACACAAACATATAAATGTATGCCCAAAAAATGAAATAATTTATATTGACGAATATACTCTATTTATGTTGAAAATCTTCATTTAAAAACCGTATGTACAACTCCAATTTTTCATAAAGAGGATTGATGTAGCCCCATATTACCAAGTAATCATTTTCTCTATTCAACATACTTGTATTACATAACTCTTCTTCGTTAAAAATATCAACTATTGACTTTAGTTTTCTATTATTCACAAACACAACAAAGCCCCAGAAGTTTTTGAATTTTTTTGTGCTTGCAAATAACAGAGAGAAAGTAATAGTGGTTTAAGATATGTTTAATTAAGAAGATTTTTCATATGAAAGTGTGTTTAAGAGATGAGATGATTTATTGGAGGTTATTTGAGCCGATCTTGTTTTGTCAATTTTGATGTTAAACTTACAGTTTTACTTCTGGTGAACTCAATATTTGTGTGAATATTTATCCAACATTACACTTGCCTTATTTAGGTAGAAAAATATTCCTAAGAAATCTTATGCTTGAGTAAGCATGTCGAAAATAAATGAAATCTTATTTTCTTTTGGAAAGTATAAAAATAAAATTTCATTGTAAGCACACGATCGAATCAACAACATAAATTTAACACAAACACATAAATGAAGGAACAAAAATCAAGAAAGGGTAAGGAACCCTCCTTTGCCTGGCGCCTCTCCTTTACTTTCTGTTCCCCCCCTTCCCCTCCCCCCCCATGCGTCTTCCCCCCCCTTATTCCCCGCGGCTTTCTGTCGCCCCCTCTCCCTTTCCCTTCTCCTCATCCTCTCCTATCCCCCTCCTTCTCTACCCGTCCCTTTTTCTTCGTTCCCCCTCTCCCCTCTTTCCTTTCCTTTTTTCTGGGGTCTTCCCCCCACCCCCCCCCCCCCCGCCCCCTCTTTTCCCTCTGTTTTTTTGCTTTCCCATACATATAGAAGTATAGTGGCTGAATAATATTGTTTTAATGAAGAAGAGTTGCCCTGATGTTAGTTTTGTGTAAGCGATGAGATGATTGTTTAAGGCAAGTAAACTTCTAGACCTTTGATAAAACGTGTAGAATCTTGTAGCTTCCTTTTTATATGTTTTGGGGGTTAATAAGAATTAGTGATGGATTGAAGTGTTCATATAGATTAATCCTATGATTAAAAAAAGGAATGATAAATAAGTAACGATGGTAAATGGATGTGTGTGATATTATGAATTGGTTCGAGTGGTGATGTTGATGTGTTATTGATGCAATAAAATGATTGAGTAGTTATGGAAGTGTTATCTTCTCATTATTGTGTGAGCAGGCCTATTTTCTTTGATTTAAAACATTGTGAAGAGATCTATTGTGATTCTGGCGAGGTTTGATCTGGTGATGTCAATGAGATATTATTTTGACGAGTGATAGTGATGTTGAGATTTCTTCTGGAGAGTGACATGGATGTTGAGGTCTCTTCAAGCAGTAATATGGACGAAATTCAATGTATATCATGTATCATAAGAGACACATGCATCAATCAATATGAAATTGCACATCATTGCATCACACTTCTTTAATTATGTTATCTTTACTTGATGTTTTTGAGACTCTTAATTGTGGAAAACAATGATGATATACCAATGATATGTTGAGGTGCACCTCCAGTTACTCATTATGTGCTTTGTGATGTTGACTGGAAACTATTTGGACATAGATTGATGAACATGATACTTAATTAAGGGTGATCTATAATTGTTGAGGTATTGTTGTTGAACTATGTGCTAGTTGAAATTGTAAATTGATAGATTAGGCTTATCTCTGTCGAGGCTGTAGTTTGTGGGATGAAATTTCAAGGGACAAAAAAATTGATTGAAGCATTAGACATTCTTTTAAAAGACTTCTTAAAAAAAATACACAATATTTGGTCATAAAGTTGTTTTTAGTGGAAATTTTAGACAAACTCTTCCAATTTAATGTAGTGGTAAAAAATAAAATATTTTTTTGGGAAATCTTACTATGCTTAAAATTTTTGTCTTATCTTGAAAAATTAAAATTATCAAAACAACATGCACGGAAAGTTTGATCCGGTTTTGTGTGAATATCTAATGTCATTTGGTATTAATAGTGTGAAAACAAAAGACAAAGTAAAAGATTACTATTCCCAATTCTTTAATTATTCCATTCACTAACGAACAATAATCTTTGCACCCTTATTAAATGTTTCTTATCTAAATTTGTGTGTATATCATTCAAGTAATTCAATCGTTAGTTCTTGCATCATCTTAACAACAAAAAATGACATCGTCTATGAGATTAAAAACATGCTAATAACTCAATATTTTGACAACTCTAAAAATTTATCAAGCTTTTGATGAGATAATTGATCCAAAAGATCAAAGTGAATATCAAGTTTTTATGCACATTTTAAATCCCGCAGGTTTACCTCCTTATAGATTAATGTTACAAAAAAATTGTCCAGAACTGCAATCACACAACTTCAATCCTTATGGTGGTTTATTTAATTGAACACATTTAATATGTAATAATTTCAAAAGTCATCTCATTAGTGTAACAATATCCAATGGAGATTTTTAAAATAAACATGTGTTTATTTCACGCGTTCCCCTAATAATATTACAAGATGAAAGATTGTCTTTCAGTTCGAAAGAACACAATTTTTACACGACCATGTTATGTCATGACTATAAATAAAACACGAGGTCAAATCTGAAAACTAATATAATGCACAAATTGTTGGCACAAGAGATAAACAAAGATAATACAAGATAAAATTCAGTATTTCTTATTTCTCTGAAAATTAACGTACATGATTTTAAATAGCACTTGTAAAACAACAAACTAAGAGAGAAATTAGGACACTGTCCCATGACCTTCTTCGACGAACTGCAACTAAATTAAGACTTCTAATGCTAATAAACTGAATACGTAAAAGGCTCCTAAAAATATTAACAATAACTTAGTAAGTCAAATAACGCTTTCCCTTGATTCCAAATCACATGCACTTCAACTGCAACCTGAAAATTCATGCTTAGCCAAACGAAGAGACTTCCTAAATATATGTACTGCTTGCTTGTTTGTGACACAGAATTTTAGCACTATTCTTTCATCAGCTACCAATGTCCGGTTGGATTTATATTGCACATCTAGATTCTCCCATGAAAAGAGGAATTCTATGCCATAGCAATTGCTGATTTTGTATAAAAAAAAAATCTCAATAGTTTTATTTTGCTCATAACTAAAATCTGCAAGTAGTTTGTGGAGTCATAAAGCTTGACATGCTGTTAAACTTTTTGTTATATACTCCGCCTCAGAAGTTGACAGAGCTACTACCTCCTGCTTTTTAAAACTTCATGTCACTGCCCTAGAACCAAAGCTGAAACAACTAGAGGAAATGATTTTCGATTGTCCAAACAGCTTGCATAATCACTATCTAAATGTTGCTTTTTCGGACTCTATAAAAATATGGACACAACACTAGCAGAAAAAGCAATGTCGGGTATAGTGTGCTTAAATAATTTAAGACACCAACTAGACTTCTGCACAATCTCGAATTTGATTTCTCAGTTTCATCTACATGCTGCAACTTCTCATTTATATTCATAGGTGTAGTTGTTCATCATATGAAATTTTTCCAAAAGATCCTTTATATATTACTTTTGAGAAATAAAAATTTCATCTGTATTCTGGATATCTTACTTCTTTAAGTACAATGTGGGAGAATTTTCACTTCTTGTGAATCCACTATCTTGAAAGAATAAGTCAATTTTGTTGTACCACGCACGCGGAACTTGCTTTAGCCCATAAAGAGATTTTCTTAGCTTGTAGACTTTGTTCTCATTTCTATTAATAAGACAGCCCTGATATTGTGAAACATAAACTTTTTCTTCTAGATCACCATTCAAAAAGTGGATTTTACTTCAAATTGATACATGGGTAAACACAATTGCGCACCAAAGCTAAAACAACTCTCACTGTTTCAAATCGTGCAGCATGAGAAAATTTTTCTTCAAAATATATAACTTGTTGTTGTGTCACGACCCAAAATGATTCGTGAGTGGCACCCACACTTAACTCCTTAGGTGGGCGAACCAATACATCTAAACCCCAACATATACCAATAGTTCAACTATTAATAATATAAATAATGTGGACGCTCCAAAAGATACTAAGCATCCAATTTAAATAAGTTTCTAAAACTTAATACTTATCATCCCAAAATCTGATAGTCATCACGTCAAGGACATCTAATCTCCAATAATAAGTCTAAGAATATCGAATACACTAAAATAAATAATAAATGCCGATGTGTCTGAAAGTATAGGCTTTATGTCATGACCAACAGAATCCGAATCCAACACGAGCTTGCACGGAATAGCTTTTTCACCATGGAACTTGATTGTGGAAGGCTGCTAAACTGAGGAATCATAGTCTTAGTACATCGCTGCTTTCAAAAACGAAAACAATGAAGAAAACAAGTAGGGCCTCAGTATGAAGACAACATATACTGGAGTAGATCATCGGTCCAACCCAAATAGTAACTAATATACAAGATTAATAGTACTTGCCTCAACTATAGCACTTACATGTGAAATAAGCCGCAAACGACATGAACAGTGTCAATAACAATAAAGTAAGCACGTATTAAGTCAACGGTATCAAGATCACATTAGGACTCATGCCTCCAAACCAAACCATTTTGGAAGTTGAGTTCTTTGAGATTGAGTATCTTCAATTAATTCAACATATTTTTCATTTAATATTATCGTGTCGAACATGACACTCCGATCGAAGAATACCGTGTCGGAATGTGACACTTCGATTCAAAAATAATGTGTTGGAACGTGACACTCTGATCCAAGAATACTGTATCAGAACGTGACACTCCGATCCAATAATACAATGTCGGAATTTGACACTCTAATCCAATAATATCATTAGTTTATCATTTAGTATCACCACTTCTCCATTCGTTAATAATATTTCATCGAGCGTCTTATTCGACATCACTTTGATAGCGATGGTTTAAGATTATACATTCCCACGGTCCTCGCGATTTCAGCCATTACAAAAACACACGATTTTTTAAGCCACACAATCACACAAGCAAGTAATAGAAAGCTCACAATATCATTCAATGCAATATCATTCACTATTAAGTGTTTTACTATCAAATAGCATAAACCATAACCTATCTCCACCTAAAAACCGAAGTCAAACCACTACTTCTCCATGCCTTTCCTTTCCTTATTGCCCCGAACCCTCCAATATATCAAGTATATATATACATAAGGTATAATTACAAGACCAAAACCACTCCGATTATTCTGTGTCTAGCCTATACCATCAATTCACCTAATTCTATAAATCATTTCTAAAGTTTAAACTTAAGTGTAAGTTTTATTTCATCTCATTAGCCATAAATTTGATGTAAATTATATATAGTACTACACCTATATTAATTACCTATCTCAATATATCGATGTAATTCATATAAATACTACCCTTATATTTAATTACCTATCTCAATCTATCAAAATACTAGTTTAATATATAAATAACAACATTTGCACGTTTTAAAAGTTTAAGCCACTGGTTAAGGAACCAGTGGCAGCGAACACTTCAACAATATACCACCCTTTTATATTCCAATTCTTAATGTCCACTAACCACTATCTTAAATTATTAATTTCCTTAGTTTCACCTAAAATTCCATCCAATCAGTAAATTAAATTCATCTACAAGGTCAACATGCACTCTAATGATAATGATATAATAATATATGTAATAATAGTGAATTATCAAAGTTAAAGCCAATGCTAGTGACGCTACTTCTAAATTAAGAATATCAATTCCAATGTCGAGGAAAACTGCTCACGTATACATAATATAATATAAATAATACACTTCATAATTAATCCCATATTCTTCCTCACTTTCTTATCCTAAAAAAAATTCAACTAGCAGTTAATACCTAACGCCTATAACCATTCAAACTAAAAAAAATATTAATACAATTATTATTGCTACAGACGAATTGGGCGGACGATTTTCACTGACGCCGCCCCTCCAATATTCTTTACGACCCTCCTGCGATTACCCATATCCAAGTAACGATTTTTGATTACCTGATGAGATATTGCTTCTTGGACTGCTTGCCTGTAGGTTTTCAAACCCTAACCCTTTTCCCCTTTTTTCAGAATTTTTCCCTCTATTATTATATGACTATATAATAGTGGTGAAAGTTGACCCACTTATTTTATTTGTTTTTTTACATTAGCTTTCTTTAAAACCACCAACTAAATATTATTAAAATCCCACCCCTATTTTCATAATATATTATGAATAGTTCAAAACACCCTTTAAATCTATCGGAAAGTATTTCTCCATAAAAAGTTCTAGTGCTCAAAACGACCAAAAATGGTCTTACAAATGATGCCACATTTTACCCATCGTTCTTTCTCTACCGATCAATGAAAGCTCTAGGCGAGAAAGAGTACCTGAATCTTAAAAGATGTTGGAATATCTTTTGTACAAATTCTTGCATGCATATCAGCCTCACTCTCTTATTGGACTCCTTCAACTGGTCGATTCTTCCACTAACCTTGATAGAAAGCAATCTCTTTTGATCTTCAATTTGGGTGCGGACCTTCCATCTAGAATAAAAATAGGCTCCTCCTAATAATACAGATTTCTCATCAAGAAGAATGAATTCCAACAATAATATAATTTCCATCACCATTTTGGGGTATTTTTTTTCCAGAATAGACCATGAAATACCCGGTGCACTCCTGACAAGCCTGGAGGCAAATGCCCCATTCATAGGTCGACCTCCCCCATAGCTCTTCAGAACTTAAATGACCGATAGTATACCCTCGACAAGCTTACCTCGCCTACCAAACCTCATTACAACCCCTTCATGGGTGAAATCTCAACAAGCTTTGTTTTCACCTTCCATGAAAATTCAAGTCCCTAACTTTTGATCTGCATATTTCCTTCCTGCCCTACTCTGAGCTGCTCAAAAATTTTCTTGAATAAATTTCACTTTTCTCTATGATTTCCCTCAGAATCAGACGCCAAGGTCTAACCGCAAATGGCATCAAACTAACCAATGGGAGCCTCATCTTCCTCCCGTACCATGTCTCAAATGGGCCTATCAATACCTTGAGGATAGTTATTGTTGTACGAAAACTCTGCTACAGATCAAAATTATCCTATCCCAATGGTCCACACAATTCTATCTCATCATGCACGAGCATAATCCTCCAACATCTGAATCGTTTAGCTCAGACTGACCATCAGTCTAGGTGAATGAATTACTAAATCAAGCTATACCACCCACCTAATTCGCATGTAATGTTCCGCTGAAACATCGAAGTAAATTGCGTACCTCTATCTGATCTGCTGGAAAGTTGAACTCCCGCAAGCGACACATTACTGAATATAGAGTTTGGGGGGGGGAGGGGGGGGGGGGGGGGGAGGGGTCTAACTCTTTGCATTGTAAGTCATCTTGACCGGAATGAAGTTAGCCGACTTAGTTAACCTTTCAAACAAAATTACTCAAATAAGAACATACTTACCAATGTCTTGGGAAGACCACTAACGAATTCCTTGCAATCTTTCCCACTTCCATTTAGGAATGGGCATTCTATTGAAGTGGTCCCTCCAGCCTCTAGTGTTCAATTTTACCGACCTGCTGGATATTCAGCATTGTGCAACAAATCAACAATGTCACGCTTTCATTCTACTCCACCAAAAAAATGGTTGTTTTAGATCCATACATCTTTGTTGTAAACCAAGATGTATGGAATCCTCGAACTATGAGCATCTATAAGAAAGTGTTGATTCAATCATCAACACGAAGGCCCACATACTACTTCCCTTAATTCTCAAGAAGGACGCCTTCCTCCATCATTCCTGCCTCTTTAGCCTCTCCTTTGCAATACCCTATCTTGTAATTCAAGCTCAGCTTCTCATTAGCAAACTGTTTTCCCTTAATTTTTGTCCAAGAAATGAAGATCTTTGCCTCCATATAGGCAAAAATCCTCACTTTCTCTAGTACTTTCATTCAGCCTCATAAAGTCATTAGCCAGAGTCGAACCTCTCTAGCTAATGACGTCTAAAACCTGTAAGTGGGCTAAACTACCCATCTCCCTGCTTTTCTCTTCAGGCATCTGCCATAGCATTAGCTTTTCTAGGGTGATATAAATAGTACGATTCATAATCTTTTCAATAATTCATCCACCTACTCGTCCTCCAATTTAAATCCTTTTAAGTAAAGACATATTGTAACTAGTACGATAATCTGTGTTAAATTTCACACTTGACCCATCATAATAAGTCTTTATTGCTCTAATTGGCCAATACAAATGCAGCCAACCTCCAAATAATTGGGGTCGGATTGTTACGCTTCATGCACTTTTAAGAATTGCCTCGAACAAAGCAATTACAGTTCCCTCCTGGCATCAGCACTGCACCCACACCAAAATAAGATGCATCACAATAAACAAGAAAATTCTTACTTTTCCCACTGGCAAGTAAGAATTGGTGCAGTAGTCAACAGGTCTTTAGTTTTTCTGAAGCTTTATTCCCATTCTACCGACCATACAAATGGAACATCTTTCGTAGTCAAATTTGTTCAGCTGGGAGAAGCAATAGACGAAAAATCCCGTGATAACGCCACGGTAAGTTAGCTAGCTAAACCAACAAGCGCCTTACCTCTGAAACCTTAGAGGTATTACCCAACTCTATCACTGCTTCAATCTAAGAAGACCCCCTCACTCCATCCTTTAGAAACACGTTGCCCCAAGAAGGACATTGGAATCGGTACCAAAACTCACACTTGGAGAATTTGACCTAAGTCTTCTCCCTCAACAACGCCAGTACTACTCTCAAATGCTCCTCATGTTCTTGTCCCTTTCCTGCTATTTGATATATCGTATATCATCAATAAAAATAAATACCAAGAATTCCAGATAATGGCTTAAAAATTCCCGGTCATCAGGCTTATAAAGCAGCTGGGGCATTTCGTAAGACCAAAGAACCATTACTAAGAATTCCGAATGCCCATACCTGGTTTCGAAAAGCAGTATTTTGGCCACATCTGTTTGCCTATATTTTCAATTGATATAACCGATCTCAAATCATTTAGAGAGACCACAAGACCATTTAACTGATCAAACAAATCATCAATGCGATGGAATGAGATAATTGTTCCTAATAGTTACCTTATCACTGCCTGTGTCTATGCACATCCGAAACTTCACATCGTCTTCTTCACAAATAAAACAGGAGCACCTCAGGTATGCACTTGTCTAATAAAATCGTTACCTAACACTCCTGAGTGAGCCTTTACTTCCCTTAACTCCGCTGGAGCCAATTCTCCTAAGGGGGAATTAAAATGGGGCGTACCCGCTCCATTCAAGTACAAAAATCAATATCCCTAATCTGTGCATACAAGGAAGGTCCCCCCTCTGAAACACATCCGAAACTCACGGACTATCGCAACCAGACTCAATCGAACGACTTTGGAAGTATCATCCCTATATGTGCCAAGAAAGTTAAACACCCTTACAACCAGCATCTTACACGAGATAGAGATAATACGAACTCGAGTGGAATATAGTCACCCTCCCACACTAGCGGATCTGATCCCAGTGCTTGGCCAATTTGACAGTTTTAAGCATTACAATCTAAGATTGGCAAAATTTGAGAAAGCCATCAATACCCCGCATCACATCAAACTCACCATCTCTAGAATAATCAATCTACATAGTATTGCTCTCCACAAAAGTCACAAGCAAGACCTATACACCTTTTCAACTATCACAGACTCACCCACAGAGTAGAGACACGAATAGGCAGTCCAAGCAATCAAACAATATAATCAAGACCAGTAGCAAATGCGGAAGATACATATGAAAATGTGGATCCGGATCAAATAATACAGACGCCATGTAATCACAGACAAAAACGTACCTGTGGATACAACATCAGAGTACTCTGCTTCAGACCTCTCGGTGGGAAAGCATACAATGGGCCGTATCACCTGTCTGTCCATTGCCCCTACAAGTTGTGCTGCCGTAGTTTCCAACTTGCCCCCACCCCGACTGAATTTGGTGACAACCACTACCTTGACCACCACGTCCTCCAGAATGGCGGCCTCATAACCATGACCACCTCTCACACTCTACCTACTGGGGGTTCTGTAACTTTATTTTGGAAATATTTCCTAATTTCAGCCTCTCCACATCCATAACAACTTTCTAGAGTCAGCATAGGTCCCTCTGTGACATGATGAAGTCTGGTATCACCTCCAAACTCAGAAAAGTCTTACTGGTCTCGATGTACCCCCAGCTAAGCCTGCAGTGAAGACTGTACTAGTACGGACTTGGGTAACCTCCTGACTCTCACTGCCCTTGGTAAGAAACCACTAAACTCCACCTCCCTTAGAACTTCTGTAAATTCGACTCCATGGTAAAGTCGTCTGGCTTTCACCTCCCTCTACCTCTAAATCACAAATCACCACTTATTTGAAAGGATTTCGCGGCAAGCAGCTACCTATAAGGCTGGGATCTGTAAATCTGACCTCAATCCTTTCACAAAGGCGGCGATTCCCGCTCTTGTGGACTGGAGCAAAGCTGAGTTGCAATACCTAGATAGTGCCCGAAATTTGGCCTCATAAGCAGCAACAGAACATCCTTCCTTGCTCTAGGCTCAGGAATTCATCTCTCCTCTTAATCCCTCAAATTCCGGGGTATATACTTCTCCATACATCTCTTATCGACGGTGAGCTTAGGGAAAATGATGCCCAAGTCATTGGTGTTGCCTGTGCTGGTTGACACTCACCTACGTAACCGCCATAACCGTGCCTTTTTTGGCATCCCCTGAAACTGATTAGGTCACAAAATCAACACCAAATCGGTCTACTATGTCCGTATTTTAATGTAGCAGCTCCAATGACAATCAACAAGAAAATCTAGGCCATCTTCCAGAGTCCAACACCCTTGAAAGACTGGAGGTTTCAACTTATAAGAATTTATGAAAAGTTCAGTTGATCACCAGCCCACGCTGTCAGGATAGACCCTGTAGTCAATCGAGAAAAACGTGGCTACTTCTAATGATGCATCCATAGCGTGAGCCACATCATCTACATGTTGTACTCCCTGAACCGAGGTGCTGGTGTAGAAAACACTGGAGTTGTAATGATGGCCCTGATCAGATACCCCAATCAATCTCTTCTGGGGTAGGCTGGTGTACTTCCTTATCCCTGAACCTTCTCCATTTTCCCCTATCCTCCAACACCCTCTATCACTACACACCCTCATCAGTCGATGGAGGAGTCACTGCTCTTTCCTAGCTGACCAGGTGTTTGTCCTCTGCCTCTATTGGGAATCCTCCTTCGACCTCTACCACCCAGCCTCTTGCCACGCTCCTCCCGAGTTAACCAAACGCCCTATGGTTGTGCTCAGGCAAAGGAGAGCAAATATAGAAGACTCCCCATTTCCTTTTTGCCGTGTTGGGTGTTGGCACAGTTGTTGTCTATTTCTAGCCATCTGCAAAATAGATTGAAATATCAGATATCCAATTTGTATCACTAGAGACCGCAATTGGATCCAAGTCATAAGCACCTAAAGAAAGACAGAAGGGGAGTTTTTTTCCCAAATCCCTATAGCCTTCTCCGAAGAACGTAAAGGCTCCTCATACCATTCCTCAATACTCTACTAGACTTGTCCTTGTGTGATTAACCAACAAACCTAAGTCGCTGATACCAAGTTTGTCACGACCCAAATGCAATTTCGTGAGTGGCACCCACCTAACTCCTTAGGTGGGCCGAACCAACACAATCTAAACCCCAACATATACCAATAGTTCAAACTATTAATAATATAAATACGTGGAAGCTCCAAAGAATACTAAGCAATCCAATTTAAATTAAATAACGTTTTCTAAAACTTAATACCTAATACTTATCATTCCAAAATCTGATAGTCATCACGCAAGGCACATCTAATCCTCCATACATAGTCTAAGATATCGAATACACTAAAATAAAAAATAAAATGGTATTTGTCCGAAACGTATAGGACATCAATGTCATTACCAAGAGAATCCAAACCGAGCTTGACGGATAGCTCACCATGGAACTGATATGTGGAAAGCTGTGATTGAAACTGAGGGAAATCAGAAGTCATAAGTCAGCAAGTCGCTGCATTTCATAAAAGGAAACAACGAAGAAACAAGAGGTCTCCGTACGAAGGCAACAGGTACTGATTAGGTATCATCGTTCAACCAATAATAGATTAACTATAATACATAGATAATAGTATGGAGAACTATAGCACTTAACATGTGTATAAGCAACAAAAAAACATGAACCAAGTGGTCACTTACCACTAAGTAAAGCACCTATTAAGTCAACGTTAATCAAGATCACTTTTAAGGACTCATTCCTCCAACCAAACCATTTTGGGAGTTGAGTTGATTTGAGATTGAGTATCTTCCATTAATTCAACATATTTTCCTTTAATATTATCGTGTCGGAACATGACAACTCTGATCCAGGACTACGAGTCGGACTTGACACTTTTGATCCAAGATAGCTGTGTCTGAATGTGACACTCCGATCCAAGAATATACCGTGTCGGAACGTACACGTACACTCCCGATCCAATAATACCGTTGTCATATTTGACACTCCGATCCAATCATACTTAGTTTAATCATTTAGTTAATCAACCAACGTACTCCTTCGTTAATACTATTTTCATTCATCGAGCTTTCTTTATTAAGACATCACTTTGTAGAGATGTTTAGATTTATCATTCCCGGTCCTGGTAATTTTCAGACCATTAAAAAACATACGACCAAGCCACACAATAACACATCAAGTACATAGAAAATTTCACAATATCATTCAATGCTATCATTCACTATTAAGAGTTTACTATCAAATAGCATAATTACCATAACTACCCTCCACCCGAAGAACCCAGTCAAGCAACTACTTCTCCAATGCCTTTTCCTTTCCTTTTGCCTCCGAACCCTTCCAATATATCAAGTTATTAACAGAGGTGTAAGTTTACCAATACCATAAACCCCGATGATTTGTTTCCTAGCCTATACCATCCAATTCACCTATTCTTCATTATTCCCTAAAGTTTTTAACCTTAAGGTAATTCTATTTCACATCATTCGCATATTTTGATGTAATTCATATAATATACTACACCTTATTTAATTACCTATTCATATATAAAATATAGTTTATAATATAATAACAACATGCAATTTTAGAAAGTTAAAGCCGAACCAGTGGCAAGCGAACACTTCACAATATACACCTGTTTATATTCCAATTCTTCAATGTCCCATTTAACCCCTAGTCTTAAATTATTATTTCCTTAGTTCACCCTAAAATTCCCCATCCAATCAGTAAATTAAATTTCATCTACAAGGTCCAACATGCACTCTACTGATAATGATATCATATAATATATATAATAGTGAAATGATCAAAGTATAACGCCATTGCTATTGACGCTACTTCTAATTAAGAATATCAATTCCAATGTGGAGGAAAACTGCTCACGTATACATAATATAATATATATAATACACTTCATAATTAATCCGATATTCTTCCTCACTTTCTTATCCAAAACAGATTCAAATAGGCAGTAATACCTATTGCCTATAACCATTCAAACTAAAAAAAAGAATTTAATACAATTATTATTACTTGAAAGATTGGAGGACGATTTCACCTGATGCCGCCCTCCAATATTCCTTTACGACCATGCGATATACCCAATATTCAAGTAAAATTTTGATTACCTGATGAGATAATTGCTTCTTGACATGCTGTCAGTTAAGGTTTTTTTCACCGCTAAAACCCTTAATTTCCTTTCCATTTCCCCCCCTTTTCAGAATATTTTTCTCCTAATTTATATAAATGACTTATTATAAGAGTGGTGAAAGTGGATCCACTATTTATTTTTTACTATACCTTCCTTTGACCACAAACTAAGAAATTATTAAAATTACCCAACTAATTTCATAATTAAATTAATGAATAGTTCCAAAACACCCATGTACGTTCTAATCGGAAGTCTTTTTTCCTAACATAACAAGTCTAGTTTCTCAAAACGACAAAAAATGGTCGTTACATGTTGTCAATATCCTTTTTGCCACAAGACGAGCTATATGCTTTTGAATGCTCCCGTCTTCACTACACTAATTTGTTCAAAATACCCTCTTGAGCCTTATCACGTTCCTTTCTTTATGTGATTCAACGAGCTCCCACGTAGAATTTCTTTCAATTGCATACCTATACTCTACCATAGTATTATTTCATTCTGAATTAATTTTGTCGTTTCTTTATAAAAAAGAATCTTGAACAATCAAAGAAAATTGCCAAGAAGCATTTATGTTGTTAGAGTATGTGGGATATGGTTTATTTTCTCTTGTTTATCGTCTTAGTCGAATCGGCTCATTAGAAAACTCGTCAATTGTTGCAGCTGCTCCTGATCACTAGGCAAATTTCTAGGAGAAGGATCTGGTGCTGAAGGTTCTTCATCAGTAAATACAATTTGATCTCAAATTCCTTGAATTAAAGTTCAAACAGTCATCCTCAATTAATACAACATTTCTACTTATGATCAGTTTTACACTTATGAAATTAAATAGACTATATGCTTTGGATTGAAAACTATACCTAACAAAAGTACATTATTCAAATATTTCATCAAGCTATGAATGAAAATTAACCAACACATATGCTATTCAAAAATTCTTAAGTGCTTACCCTAGTCCTTCTTATCATCCAAGCTTCAAGACGTGTGTGTCCAACAACATTTTGGAGAGATTGTTTTAGAAAGATAACAGTGGTGCAACCTTCTCCCCAAAAGTAATCTGGTATGCCCTTTGCTTTCAGTCACGAGCTTCTTAGCCATTGACTAAATAGCGATTGGCAGCAGCTTTCTCCTAAAATTAATATGGTAGAAGAACCCTCTTTTCCTTAAGATAGCTTCTCACCATTTCCACACTATCCGGTTTATTTAGTTCGGCCACACTAATTACCACTATCAATCAAAAAAAAAAAACCGTGCTGTGTATGGATGGTATAAGTTCCACAACTTCAGAGAATTCTAATTCTCATCTCAAAATACATAAATTTTCCAATAATATAAACACAGGAATTCAGCACTCCTCTATCAGTACAAGGTCCCAAACGACATCATAATAATTTCCTACTATCTTGCCCTTTAATTCTCGCTAACAATGCTTTCAAACATATTCCTAGAAATTCACAAGTTTTCTATTCTTATTTGAAATTTGAAAATAAACCCAGCTAAAAATGATTGTAACCATCAATACACCATAAACTATGACTTTCCATAAATGGAGCAAGTCTTCCCTTTTCATTGTGCCCACACAATTAGCAATGCACCAGTTCATGAACAAGTTAATCCCGTCCAGATTTTCCTACAGGAAGGGATTTTCCTGCTTGCTTACCATTATACTGGCTGTACAGTCGACAAAAAAAATAAACACCACAACAAATACATCCTTCAACCAAGTCAAGTTCCTTAATTTTTTGGCAACCAACAAACGATTATTTTTAAAAACCAAAATTTCAAACCCATTTAAACGTTTAAAATGACCATACACAACAAAAAAAGAACGTAAGCTTTATCTCATTCTTTGCTCTGACAACTAATACAATAGTTTCCAACACTTGAAAATTATCACTGGACACATTTTCTTTTAGTCAAGATACTTGATATGGTGTGGGTCCTAATTTCTTATGGTTAGAGTAAATCACATTCTTGATCATCAAATCCACTTGTTTATCCACTAGTTAATCAATTGGCCAACACTTAAACAGCTTGTGAAGCCAACAATGGAAAGAACAATTGTCAACATGTCCATTAAAATTTTCACATTACCCTAAAAACTTGACAGTTTTAATCCTCAATATGAACAGTTCCCTTCAACGTGAACTTGTTTGCCATATCCTAGTCGCACCTCACTTTTCTGTAACTCATCAAGATCTCTAAATTGGGACTTCGAACTTGACATGTGAATGGAGCATCCACTATCAATGAACCACACAACATTAGCACATTAAGTTAGTGTGCATGAATCATAAATAAATTATTTTCTTCTGCTCGTCTTTCAACTTCGTCCAACAATCAACTTCATTATGGCTAAATTTCTTGCAGTGTCGACATAAAATTGTTCTTTTGTATTGACCCGATTCACCAACCTAGTTTCTACCACTGCCACAGCCATGACCTCGTTCACGAATATTGCCTCTTCCGTGTCCTCGACCTGTCGCGTTTTTTGTTTTTGCCTTCTAAGAGAACTTACTCTTTACCTGGAATGCTTTTTCTTAAACATTCTCATGGGGCCTATTTACCCTATCTTCATGAGCTATCAAGAACTCATTAATTTATCAAAAGAATGAGTGATAGGTTCTTAGATTCCTCAACTGTAGTAACAACATGCTCAACTTTAGTGGTTCTCAGTACTTAAGACACAACCATTTTACTAATAATGTTTTCACCAGAGGAACTTATCCTATTAACAATAATAGATGCTATAGACAAATAATCTTGCTCATATTCATTTTCATTCATCAAAAATATTTCAAAATCACGTCGGAGAGTTTGTAATTTGACAATAATTACCTTGTCATCAATAAAGTATTCTTGTTCCAGGATCTCTGTTGTTGATATGCGAGAAAAAATATCATCATAAAGAGCTTGCTGGATCATGAAAAGATCTTTCAAGTATCTTTTTTGATGTTCTCTTAGTTGGTTTGCATTCCCATCCGAAATTCCAGTTTCAACTACATCCCCAGTTCTTGAAACATGAAAAGAGACTTCATCTCAAGGCTCCGAAATTGATAATTCTTCCCTCTGTAAATTCGAATCACGCTCTACTACAATGTTACTGGGTCGTTCCCTTGAATGGGAACTTTTTACTTTCTTCAAAAAAGATATCAAAATTTCACTTTGTTTTGTTTTTTACTTTACAAATATCCCTGGTTGATAAAAAGATGTATTCTAACATGGATTTAAGATCTGATACAAAAATTGTTGGCACAAGAGATAAATAAAGATAATACAATAAGAAGAAAACATAGATAAACTTGAGTATTTCTTATTTTTCTGAAAACTAGTGTACTAGATTTTAAATAGCACTTGAAAAACAACAAACTAAGAGAGAAAATAGGGCACCATCTGATGACCTGCTAATTCACTAACTACATTAAATTAAAATTCCTAATATAAATAAAACTGGCATTACATAGAGGCTCTAAAAATTACGGACCAATAAATTAGTGACTTTTGAATAAGTCAAATGTAAAACATGCCTTAACTGGGGTCAGAAGGGACAACTGTGATCTTTACTTTGTGTGTGCCTTACATTAGGCATTTAAATGTTAATAAAATTAAACAAAAGAACACATTCATCCTACATGAAAGGCTATATGATAATTTGTTGTTCCATGCGGACGTCACACGTATATTATTGTCATGTAGGATGTCTAGGTTGAGTGTTTGTTCGATTTTATACACGTTTCTAATGTCTATGTTGCAACGCCAAAGTTGGAGGGACAATTGTATGTCTAAAGCACAAGTTTAAGTGTCATGTTCTGTCAACGACCCAGAGAGTACATCCTGGACGGGGGACGACCTCAATGACCATTGTTGGGTCCCCAAGCGAACCATCATCCTGGTGGGATACAAGCGGGCACAGACTAAACTTAAACATACAAAAAGCTTAAATAAGAATTTCAAGAAACTCAACTTTAAAAATGCTTTAACTTCATAAAAACAACTTGGAATAAAAATAATGAATTCAACTATCATAAAATAGGCAGTTTTAGTCTTTGAAAAACCTATTAAAAACTAATGGTTATACAGATCCTTAACTATAACTGGACTATCTATGAAGGCCTTCTTTAAATAACAATGATTGTGAACGTCGGGACCAGACCTACTACCTCGTGACTAAAACTGAAAAGAAAATGAAATCCTTGGAAAAATGGAGGCTAACTCCTTTTTCCCGTTTTCTTGTTTTTTCCCTATTTGGATTATCCCGACCTATTTCGTCCAATTACCTTTCATAGGCTTAACTCAATCTTAGATGTATCACCGAAGATCCTCTGTGATCATGTTACATGTGTCTACACATGAGAAGATGCAGGACCAATTAGCTTAGTAAAGTGGAATGTAAGAGCATGTAAGGGGAATTTAAGCATAACATAAGCTTGAACCGGAAGAAAAAGGAAACATTGATCTTTACCCTCTTTTTAAACTCAAACTCAAGAAAAAGAATTAAGATATTCAACTCAAAAGATTACATTATCAAATCAATGATTAGATATTCCCCCCCCCCCCCCCCCCCCCCACTTCAAAGATATGATACTTGGAATCACGTAAAGGCATAGACAAAAACTCGAGATACACTCAACTCGAAACATACTCAATTCGTGATTGAACTTATTGACTAATTTCAATAGAAAGTATTGTAAACAAGGGCAATATAAAGGAAAAGTTGTAAAAAACAGGACGTTAACTGAAACCCTTGAGGATTCATGTAATTAATATTGTGGGAGTATCTTTCACCGACAACCACCCTGGAGACTAAGTGGGGTATAAGCGTCTTGCCCACGCTGTGCCAGGACTATACTTTGACTTTTGACCGGCAATGGTCACATCCTCACACTAGTAGGATTCAACTGGCTGAACTTACGTGATCATCTAAGAAGTATGATCCATTAATACTTATAATGGCTACATGGTTTATATGGAGACTTGAGTTAATATGAACTCTTATCCCCACATAGGTGCTTAATACTACTCCTAAAATATAATTTTCCTCATGCTTTTAAAATAACCTCTTTCCTCTGGGTTGAGATAATTTGCTCAACCCTTTTAGCTTTAAAAACACCTCTTGGAGTCAATTTTCCCTTTTCTTTGTTCAAAACTCTTTTAAAACTCTTATTATCCTCTTAACTTAAATGTGAAAATATGAATAAAGACTTAGGGAATAATTAGTTCCATTATATTACTTTAAATATCTTCAACTCTTTACTCTTTTCTTGACTTGAACTTTAAGTCTTTAAAGCACAGTGAATTTTTTTGTGAAAGACTTTAGAAATCTTTATTACTTTACTTTGACTTACTTCTTAACTTCTAGACTTGAGTCTTAACTTTCCTTGAATTGAGGTATGGATTCAAGGATCATGATCTTATTTTGTACCTTAATTATGGGTGGAAAATTTAGCCTATATAAGTGAAATGAAACCATTTTGTCCATATTAAATTAAATGGATCACTCATAGTTTCTTTTCTTTTCTTAAATGGGTTAATATAACCTAATTAAGATCATACAACATGGATAAAATGGTTTGCAAAAAATAGGGGTCGGTTGGTAGAAGGTGGGTGCTGGAGAATAGGGGGTAAATTTTTATTTTTTTTTAATAAACATATTATTTTTTTTGTTTTTGGAAAACAAAAAAAATAGGGGTCGGTTGGAGGAAGGAGGGGGTGCCCGGGGGTTGAGGTATTATTTTTATTTTTAATTTGAAAAAAAAAAACATTTCTCTTGGACAAAAAAATTAGGGATAAGGTTGATGAAAGTTGGGGGGTGGAGGGTGCCGGTGGAGAGGGGTAAATTTTTTTATGAAAAAAAAAACAAATTTACTAAAATGGATTAGAACCATTTTGCCCAAACAGTATTTGACCAAATCTATATTTGCCCATATTATATTTGGATTGATTGTAATGTAAACTATGTTTTCTCAATTTATATTCAATTCATCCAAATGTGATCCAATCCAAACAATTGTCACCCCTAATCTTAACTACATGGGTATCTGAAACATGCACAAGCATGAATTAGAGGGAAACTTTGTAGAGATTAAACTCTAACGCATGAAAAGAGAGTGAAAGAAGTGATGAAATTCCTAGATGTTTCAGCATCCTAGTTATAGATGTGATGCGCTTCACACCTATAACGAGGACTCTAGAAACACAAATTCATAGACTCCCTAGGACTATTGAACAATAAGTTCTGATACCAAGTTTGTCCTGCACCGAACTTACACCCTGGGTGTGGCTGATACTCGATGATCATTGTTGGACTAGAGCAAACCCTGGGTATAGCTCATTCAACTCAAAGGAACACAATAATCATAAACTTAAGTGAACTAAAGAAAATGTAAATATCGAGAATGTTTTTCATACTAAAACATTCAAACTTGGCGAAAACTGGCAACCCAAGTCTTTAGGAATAGGGGAGTAATACTCAAAAACGCAAAGGCCTAATATCTGACTGTCAATCTATGAAGCCTCTAAAGCTGAGATGGATGTTGGGACATACCCAACAACATCCTGATGACTAAACTAGAAAGCAAGTAATAGAGTCCTCTAGAATGTAAGGAGGCTCACTACTGACTCCGGAGTACTAAACTGCATAAACGGTGCACTAGATGCCGATTCTCGCTACTTGTGTCTACATCATGATACGATACAGGTCAACAGGTATCAGTTAATTGAATGTACGAGTATGCAAGTTAAAATTCTAAACAACATAGGCTTGATAGGTAAATCTGAAGAACTTACCTGGCTCAATAAATATATTAGACTTATTTCAATATAAAGCAATTTTAAACAACTTCAATATAAATAAAAATTGTTTAAGAACATGTGGTAAACTCTGTGTGTATGCAAAGATACAAATAACACTTAGATGTATGTAAAAATACAAATAAAATGTGTATATAAATACAATGACTTCAGTCGGAGTTTCACTAACGACAACCATCACATAAGAGTTATAGTGATGATACAACGATATACCTTCACGCTATGAGCGCATTTTATACCCGGCCAAAGGTGTAAGACCTTAACTGCCTAATGGATCCAGTATTTTACTTTGAAATGAGTTCATCTAAGAAGTATGAACCTTTTGTACACACGGTTGCTACATGGTTTTATGGAGATATGAGTTATCTGAACTCAAGCTCGTCCTCAAATCGATGCTCAATATTACTCCCAAATGTATTGGCTCTTACGTTTTAAAAAGTTCTTCTGCTGTGAATTGAATTTAGTGCTTAAAACATAGCTCAATGGCTATCTTGGAAATCTTAGTTTCCCTACTTGCTTCATTTTAGGAAGCTATAACTCTTTTATTAAAATTAGCCCTAGGGCTCTTCAAAATCCCAACTTCCTTCTGTTTAAACAGTTTAAAACCCATTTCTTTTAACCGATTTGGGACTAAGAGTTCCATATTCATTCTTTGAAGAAAGAAAACTTCAAACTTTACTCTTGATTGAACTTAAACTTTTAAGTCATAAAAAAATTAAAACACTACTAAAATCTCTTGAAAACTTTTAAGAGTTTCGCTTTGAGTTTCTCCTGAACTTCTAGACTTGAGTCTTTTGTCTTAACTTCCCTTGAATTGGATTATGGATTCAAGTTTCATGATCTCATATTTTTGGCTAATTTCATGATGTTTATACGTACCTTTGAGTGTTGTAATCAACTAAGAAACATAGGTACATTGCTTAAAAACTAGTACGAAAAGGTAGGGAAAGAATGGGAAGAACTGGCATCCCTGGCACTCTGAGATGCGTGAGGTGCAAACCCTGAAATTACAGAGAGCATATGGGACGCTCTGACTGGCGCGTGCCCCAAGGCTCTACGAACAAAGATTGGTCTGTGGGACTTTGAGAGGCGCGACGCCCCAACCTCCTTAGTTTTTCATCTGTAAAACCTCTAAAATTCTATGGTTCTTGGCCCCAAACGCTTAGGATCATTGGTAATAGAAATATACAATATATTAAACCTGAATTTACACCCGAAAGATGAATCAAATCAACAAGAGACTTCAACAACACAACCATCAAGAACTCAATGAATTTTTAATAATGTTCAAGAACTCACTTTCTTACAATTCAAACAACTTAAATTTCCCTATTTAAATATATCATAAGTAATTACTAAAATAAAAAAAATTAAAGGTAGAATGTCTCATATAGGAAAATATTTCAACTTATTATATATACACAAAAGGGAAACTATTACATAAAACTATTAAGTTTATTTGTTTTTTTTTTAAAATCAACATACCAGAGTGATGAAGTTCAATTTGAAATTACAATTTCAATAGAGAAAAGTTGTGTGAATACTCAATTAACATGTATTATTTAATATATACTAATAATTACTTATAACAATAATTTTGTAAAAACATAAACAACAAAATATAAAACAAACATATCGGGGATCTGTAGTATAATGAAAAGAAGGAAAAAACATTGCGTCAATTGAGCAGACAGTGTCCCTTCAAGGAAAATTATCTCCTCTGTACCTCAAGGTTTAAATGAAAAATGCTCTCATGATTTAGAAAAAAAACGATTCTATTTTATAGTAGTGTTGAAACCCCCCCCCCCAAAAAATAATATTCTATGTGCATTAAGAAGAAATTCAGGAATTTTTGTTGCTTTAAAATGAGATAAGATCCCTCTATTTATAGAAAAAAAAGGATAGTGTAAACAAATATTTATCGTATCTTATGGGGAACGTCACAACTCTTTGAAAAAGTTATAACCCTTCAGAAAGGGCACATTCTTTTATAAAAGTCACAATTTTTTATAAAAATCACAACTCTTCATAACAATCGCTATTTTTCATAAAAGTCACAATTTCATAAAACTCACAATTTTTCATAATAGTCACGTATTTTAATGGAAAAAAAGGTTATTTTTCAGAAATAAATAAAGTTTAAAGAAAATTCTAGATTGTGGTGGCTCCACATAAGCGGGCGTAGGATTCTCTTTTACATATAAATATGTGGTTATAAACGTATTAGGAATGATTAAGTGAAGAGAAATATTATTTATATATATGGTAAAGATGTATCAGTTATAATATATTATGTAAGTTTTCTATTTAAAAATTATAATATTTCAGGCGCATATACGTACTCATTTATCTAGTACTAAAGAGAGTGAACAAAAATATTATGTTCCCGTTCCCTAAAAAAACATATTAAATTTTACACCTATATATACTAACTATAAAGACTGTTATCCCCCAAAATTATAGTCCTTCACCCACATATTAGTAAAGATCAAAAAATATTTAAGATTCTGTGTGTTGCATATGTTTTTCTCTTGTAAAAAAAACATTGATTGGTCTTCTATATTTTGGAATAAAATATAGATTAGACTTTGTAATTTCTCATATATACTAATTTACTGGGCAAGTGAAAAATCTTTTAATTGATATTTGAATTTTCGTTTAGCAAAAAAATTTTATATTTGATGTCATGAACAAATTCAAGGGATTAAAATTAAAGAATGCTAGATTTCTTTAAAGGCATTAATAATAAAATATGCCATTAACGTGGCTTCGAATCAAAACAATATATGCCCTTTAATTTTTAGTGTGCACAAATAGAACACTTAAACTTGTATTAAAAATTGAACAAATAGACACACTAACATCCTACATGCATCCTACATGTCATTTTTGTACTATTTGGTGTCTTAGCGTTGTATTTTGCAATGTGGACTCATGGGGTTATTGTGAAAGTTTGGACAGTTTGTTTACCGGTCTATTTTGTGGATTATGAATGTTAGAGATCAAAGTAAAATTTGAAGCCCAATTTTAGGGTCCAATATATTGTATTATGCCTTCTTTAAAAGATAACACAACATTGTTTCTTTACTGCTTTTAGGATTTTTTTATGCATAATTAATTTGTGATAGTCGGGCTATTAGGATTGGCCCGTTAGGAATAATGATCATCTGGTTACTTACGAAAATATAGATGAGCATCATCACAAAATGTTTAATGTTATCTTCATTTGTTCTCTGGAGGAATATTGGTTATTAAATGTCGGTTGTTAGGCTATTTTAAACTAGGTAATTGTTGTTTTTGGTCAAACTTTGATACTTTCATGGCTTGAATTTGACTAGTTGTGTGAATGGAAAGGTTTTGAATAAAGTGTGAGGTTCAGTCCCTCCTATTGGGTTTTTAAAATTCCTTCCCTTGGAAAAATTATTTTTTTTTTAGATTTTTTTAGAATCGTTGTATACTTTGGTACAAGTGGCTAATATTGGTATATTTGAGTGTCGTGTTTAGTTTCTATATAAGATTCCCGTTGAATGTTTTTTTTACGTAATGTGTCTCTCTTTCAGTTACAAGCTATATTACGAATTGTTGAGCACATTGTATCGCCCAACCGCCTGCTCCCACTTAAAGAAAAACCAGTTCCAATATGAGCCAGTTTAAGAATTGCAGGATAAAAACTTGTATTTTACAGCAAACCAAAAAACTAGTTAAAAAGGTTTGTGTCAAAGACAAAAGGCATGCTGGTTAAATGTTGACTTACTAAAAGTACTTAACAATAAAAACTTTGTACTTTTGGTGCCTAGTGGGAATGATTTATTATAAATCGATGTTATAGTATTGTTTTTCTGTGTAATGTGTGACTAAGTGGGAATGAAAGTATGTAAAAGTTTCTGCCTTTTAGCCATTTTCCTGTTCGAACCCCCTTCTTGCTTCTACAAGTGTCTCTGGTTATTTGCTCTATCACTAAAACTATTTTTCGAAAAAGGTTTTGGAGTTGATTTGTTCATTTGTGAGTTGAGTTATAAGATCGGAATGTGGTTTACATATCTCTAATATGATTTTCCTTCGTAGTCAAAAAACGTTATACCCGGTTACTTACAAAAGTGACAGGATGATTATTTCGTTCTGGATCATACTAAGTTTGAAAGTGTGCTATCCAGGTGACTGAAACAAAAACTTTTATGTGGATTGCCTTTAAAAATTATTAAACCAATAAGTATTGGTCCATCACTGTCATAGAATCATCTCACAGGTAAGAACTAGGAGTTCCCTCAGATTCAACTTATTTAAAATTTTCTTATAGAGTAAGCTGAAAACATGGTACACACACCATTCAACTGTTCCAATTCTTCAAACTTCGTTCACCGATAAATATAAACATTCCAAACTTATAAAAAAATCCTCCCCATATCCTTCAAACACAAGGAAGTTGAATGTTTCTCTAGTAACAACCGGGATGAACCAAATCCAGGTCTAAACGTTCGAGATTATTGTCTGAGCCTGTATTATTTTAGATGTGTTTTTGGGATGATTTGTTCCTTCACTTGGTTGATGAAACAAGATAATTACAATGTTTTTTTCATATAGTTTATATTAGTTGTCCTATTTTTCCAATCTGGTTCTGCACCATTGCTAGTTGAGGGTTTCTTAACAAAACACCTTTTTATTAAGATTCTTTGCAAAGACAGTTACAAGAGTTATTCGATTTACATACATTATGGTTTTTTAAATCAAAACATTTTATTGATGTGTTACTTGTCTTTTGTGCTAAAGAGATTGTTGGTCCTTGCACTGTGATTGTTCGTGTTTGTTTGTATGAATTCTTCAGCATGAGCGTAAATTGAGATTGCTCCTTGTTAGCCCTGCTTTCAATATCAATGCATGGATACTTTGGACGAAGTTTGCCTGTCATCCTTTGATTTTTCTTTATGCACCCAGTTTATTGAGTAGAGGAATGCCAAAGATTTTCATTTGTCTTCAACATGTTCTCTCATAATCTTTTATTTTTGTGGACTTTTATAGGGGAGAAGTAAACCAGGGATGATTAAAGCAAGTGTTGCAAGAAAACCAAAACTACTTTGATTAATTGATGAACATGTAGAAAAACTATGCTTTATCTAGACTTTTGCTTATAACACCTTGAACTTTGTGAGGATACAATATGTTGATTTAGTTTATATTAGTATGGAACATGTGCAAACTATTGAAAATTCATTTTGGTATATGTATTTTTACCTTATGCATATTGTGATTACTAGGATATTTTGTTGAATGATACATGTTGATTTGCATGGTATATATAATAGTTCAGTTTTTATGTGATTTGATTAAGAGATTTTTTTCTGAATTGGGGTTGTTGAATATATATATATATGCTCAGGAAACCTGATCTATTGCAACAGGTTGGGAAAAACATTACATTTATAGAGATTGGTTGCAATTGAAAATCAAAATGTTGCAATATCAATTCAAATTGTTGCCATAATATATAAAAAAAATAGTTTCCATAAGAACAATCTATTGCGACATACTCTATCGCAACGGTTGCTAACAGTTCCCACAACCCCCTAGTGCAACAATTGTAAATTGTTACCAACTCGTAAATATTATAGGCCTATAGATACACGAAAAACGGTGCATGCAATAAGGGTTCTATACAAACGATTTTAGGAACCGTGAGATTATTGGTTTGCATAGAGCTATGGTTAACCGCGAGTAGATGAAATGGTTCGCAAAAACCGTCGCGTTCTGTACACTCTGGCAAAGGTTTATGTAATGTTAAAGTTGTGGGAGTCTGATTAATATTTGATTGTTACTGTCATATATTACCAAAAATACTCTGAATTATTAATATATAGACTCCACAGTCGTTTTGAAGTGTACTCCGGGGTGTCCCAAAAATATTGGTTTCTCTCTTTCTATATATAAATCTCTCATCTCTTTATCTTGAAAAAGTTCTTTTGTTCTTCATCATCAAGTGGGTGTGTTGGGATTCAATCATAACAACTCGTATTATCAGAGAGCTAAAAGGGAGATTTTTCAAACACGATCACTGAAGATTGGATAGTTTTGAAGCTTGGAAATCGAGAAGTTTGATGCATCCGATTCAGTTTCTGAAGATGCAGTAGCGAAGATTATCTTGTTAACCGAAAGATCCTCACCGAACCATGATCAGGTGAAGCCGGATCCAGGACAGAGGAGAAGAAGGGGAAGCTCAGGGATAGTCAGGCTCTAGGGTTGATCCGGTTGACTTTCTCAAGAAATGTGGTGTTCAACATTCGTGAAGGAAGAAAGACTACGTCTGATCTGTTGAAGGCACTGTCAAAAACATGTATTAAAAAACCATCGGCGATGAACAAGGTATTATTCCATGTGTACATTGTTCAATTTAACAGATGCTGATAAGGGATCTGTTTCTGATATTATAAATGAGTTTATATGAGTGTTAGTCAACTCAATTAGGTGGATATTAATTTCAAAGATGAAAATTAAGGCAGTTGATTTTGATATTATCTCGCTCGAGTCTTGGGATACTGTTGGGTTGCTGCGTATTAACAGTTCCGTGGATCTGAGAAACGAGCACTTTTCCCCAGCTCCATCAGTCCTTGTTCTCACTTTCATTGTGATGCCCTTTTTTGTCCCTATTGTTCTCTTAGTTCCACTCCTCCCTTCTCTGAGCCTTCCTCCCTTTCTCATAGTCCTACATCGGCTGCTTTCCCCCCTTCTTCCATTTTGATCATCTCGTTATAGCCTACTTATTTTTGTCCTCTTTGCTCTGTGGAGGAAGAAGGGAGGGCGGGACGGGGACTCCCGCCTCCCGCCCTAGCTTATGTTCTGTTAGTTTCTGTCTTTGTACGCCCACATCCTACCCCCCCGTCTTATTTTTGCCGTACTCACAGCATTGTCCGGTCTTGGCATCCGTGTCTTCTTTTTCATCTTCCCAACCTTCTCCTCCTCCCCCTTTTGACATTTTTCATTTGTCTTCCTGCTTTTGCTGTTTATTCCCTTCTTTTTAATGTTACACTTTTTGATTTTTCCCTCTTCCCCCCCTGCTCTGCTCCGTGCACATTCCCTGGTTTCCCTGCTAACCTTTTTCTTCGTGGTCTGTTTCTTACCCTCTCCCCTATCTTGCGGTGCTTTTTTGTTTTTTTACTTTCTTCTTCGCCCCCTGGTTTCTTCCCCATCTTCTACTCTTCTTCTTTTGCTAATTTCCGTTTCATGCTTCCCTTCTTGCCTACCTTCGTCCGTCGGCGTGCTATCTAACACTTCTTCCCTCTTCCTGCTTCCCGCTCTCATCCCTCTTTCCCTGCAGCCGATGCGTTGGAGCTTGTGCTCTCCACTCCTCCTGCTTCCTTTCTGGTCCTTCTTCCCATTCTCACCTTTTACTATGCTCCTTTCCTATTCTGCCCCTCTTTTCTTGGCGCTTTTTCTTTTTTTTTCTTGTTTCTTTTTTATCTTTGAAGCTTCATCCCTCTTATAGATTCTTTTTTTTTCCTACCTTCTTCGATCTTTTTCTTACCTCCCCCTTTTTTCTCTCCAGCCTTTCGTGTACATCGTCGTCCTCAGCTTATGCGCGCCATCCCGTTCTCCGTTTTTATTCCCGTTCTGTCAGCTCCTTTCCAGTTTCTTTCAGTCACTGCTTTTTTATGACCTGCCTCTTTTATTCCTCATTCGGCCCATCTCCATTCCTATCTATTTCCTCTGCCTTTCCGCCCATTCCACTCAGCTCCTGCCTTTTGACATCGTGCTTCACCCTGTTGGGAAGGAGAGAAAGTGAGGTGGGAAACCTTACCTTTTCCTCGCCGCCCTGGACCCTTTTTTGTGTTTAAATGAGAAGTTCGTCCGTCTCTGTAGAGACTCAACGAGCAGTGCTCTCAGCGTGACACTGTCCCGAAAGGGGAGAAGTAAGATGAAAAGCCAAAAATTCAACATGGGCTCAAAATCAAAGAATCGAGGAAAATCTATCATCTGCCAACCGGTAGTCCCCTGTTTCCTTTTTTCCGTCTTTTTACTACTAACTGGTCCCTTGCAATCGCTCCACCCGATCCGTCTCTTTTCCCCCCGCCCATCTCAAATACCCTGCTTTCGTCTTTCCATCTCCGCTATCCCCGTTTCGTTTGTTATCCCCCGTTTTACTTCTTGCCCCTCTCCTTCCTTTTCCGTGTGGTTTCCATAGAGCCTTTCTTTTTTTCCTCCACTCTTCGTCTCTATGTACTTTTTCGTACACTCTTTACATTTACTCCTTGCAATCCCTATGCCTTATTTTCCCTACCCCACTGTCCTTCCTCTTTTCTTTGCTTTCCCTTTTTTTTATTGACACCCCACATGCTTTTGTTTTCTCCCGGGCGTTCATCGTTTTCCTGGTCCGGCTCTACCCCTCTCCTTCTTCGTCCTTCCTGCTCTTCCCCGAACAACATCAATTACGTGACTTATTGGAACCGTGGATAAATAAAAAGGCACTTTTCGGACGGAGCTGTACAAAGCCAGGAAGAAATAGAGAATTAGAAATTCTTTAGGTCTGACAATGATTTTCTGTAAATTCAGCAGAGGGACATTTGGGGATTGCTCTAATCCTTATGTGTAACAGCCCGGTTTGAATCATGATTTTTGTATTCTGGTGCATTTTTCCATTCGTATCCAGCAAGGAGTTTCTTCAAAAATTTAAATCAGAAATTTGGGAAAGGTGTATCTGTGACAATAAAGTTAGAGATTGAAGAAAAGGGGGATGGGTGCATAAAGACCACTGCGAGAAAAACACTGGACATTGGAGGATGTCAGATATATACCATGGGCTCAAACAAAATATGATTCTTTGTTGGTTAGTTGGATAGAACGAGATATGCAGCAGGGAAGTTTGGGAAAAGGTTCGTGGGGAAGATTGTGAAAAGGTGATGATCGGTAGTAGCTCTGGCACCAAATTTAGAACCTTTAACCCACTGCAGGGTGTATTCACATGCCGTTGTTGCTGAAGGGTGCTTCTGGTTCTTGTTGTGTGGCACACAAAGACTTGGACACATGAGTTATAAGCCAATGAAGTGGCTGGTTGCAAAATGAGCATTAGAGAGTTGAGTCTTTTGATAGGGATCATTGCGAGAGTTTGTTATCGCAGAAAAAGAGTCCCAGGCTCCACAAAGACCCTACAGGAGCCAAAGAAAGTGCGGTTGGAATGGTCTATACAGATGTTTGGGCACCATCTCCAGTAATTCATCCAATTGGAGGATCCACAGATTCTATGTTACCTTATTGATGATTTTTCAGCGGAGGTATGGGTTAACTTCTTAAGCATAAGTCAGATGTCGTTTGCAAATTTCGAGAAGTGGGGGAAAGCTGAGTTGAGAATCCAGACTGCTTTGAAAGTCAAATTCCCTAAGGGTCTTATAATGGAGAACAGTATAACAATATTCAGGAGTCAAGGCTTCTATGCAGCTGAGGGGAATCAGATTGATGGCAAAAAGTTCGTTGGTAAGGCAAGGCAAAATGGTTATTGCAAAGAGAAATGACACAGAAACATTGAATGAGCGTGAAGGAGTATAAGGATACACATGTGGGGATGGCCCAAAACATTTTGGGCAGATGTTGTGAGCACAACTGCATTACTGATCAAACAGGGGACCATCAGTTCCTTTAGGGTTTCAAGATTCTAGAGAAGTGTGGACAGGGAAAAGAACTCAATACTCAAACTTAAGGACTTTGACACTGCTTATGTTCATGGTGATCGGGGAAAAAGAGAGACAAACATTATTCCAAGGTTGTGAAGTGTACTCGTAGGATATGATTTCTGATTTGTTGGTACATGTTTGAGATGGACAGAACAGAAAGATCCTGAGAAAACAATTGTGATGTGACATTCGATGAGTCTTAACCGGTATTATAAGGATAGAGAGCAGAAGGTTAGAGATAACCAAAGCAGTGGGAGTTGAGGTTGGTTGGAGAAGAGTAGAAGAGGAACATACAGAGAGTCAAACGCAGATTGACTCAACACAATCCTACGAGAATCTGAAAAGTGGAGCAAGTTCCACCTGAGTATGTGTTACGGAGATCTTCCAGGAAACCACAGGGCACCAGATATGTATTAACCTTCATTACACTATCTATTTGGTAGATGAGGGGGAACCAGAGGTCTTTGTGATAGGTCTACAGTTGGGAGGATTCGAGTTATCAAGGGGTAAAGCCATGGATGATGAAATGAGGTCACTCGAGAAGAACGACACATGGGTGTTGACTGAGTTATCTGCAGGGGAAGAGAGATTTGCTGAACAAGTGGGTGTTTCAGAATCAAGGACTGAAACCAGATGCAAAAGAAGGTTAAAGGCTCATTAGTGATTAAAGGATATCAAAAGGAAAGGATTGTTATGAGATGAAGGTATTTGGTCTTCTTTGTTGTGAAGTTAACCTCTTATTCGAAGTCTGTGAGTATTGTTGCATCGAAGAATGATACTAGAGAAAAATGGGATGTAAAACAAATTTTTTACATTGAGATTCTAGACAAAAGTGATCTAATGCACCAAACGAAAGGAATTTTTTGTTCCCACGCAAGGGAAACACAATGTGTTGCAAGGCTCACTAGCGAGCTTGTATGGGACCAAAACAAGCACCAAGGCAGGTCAGGTAGTTACAAGAAGTTGACTATTTTATGACCAAGAGTGGATTTGCAAAAAGCTGAAAAAGGATCCGTGTGTTACTTCATGAAATACACAGATTCATATGTCTTTCTACTCTTGTATGTGGATGATTGTTGATTGCAGGTTCTAGTATAAGGGAGATTAACAATCTGAAGACAAGGTTGTCTGCAGTATTTGAGATGAAAGATTTGGGTCTAGCGAAGAAGATTTTGGGGATGAAGATTTCTCGGGATAGATATGTTGGCACTTTAAATCTATCTCAGGAGTTGTACATTGAGAAGGATTAGAGCAGATTCGGGGTTAATGATGCTAAACCCATGACTAATCCTGTGGCAAATCACTTTAAATTTCCAAAGGAGCAATCACCCAAGACAGCTGAGGAGTGTGATCATATGGCACTTGTTCCATATGCTTCAGTAGTTGGGAGTTTGATCTATTCTATGGTCTGCACTAGACTTGAAATAACACATGCAGTGGGAGTTGTTATAGAGGTTACTGGGCGAACCCGGGGAAAGGAGCCTTGGAAGCTGTTGTGAAGTGGCTTCTGGATATCTGAGAGGTACATCCAGACTTCCACTTTGTTTGGTCGAAAGGCAAGGTGACTCTAAAGGGTTTTGTGGAGCTTAACTTGGTGGGATGTGGACTCGAAGCAAGGAGAACATCCGAGTAAATTACACAATAGGTTGAGGAAAACAACAGTGAGTTGGATTGTCCAGGCTCAAAAGTGTGTTTTCTTTCATCTAATGAAGCTGAGTCTGGTGGGCAAAGTTGAAAGATGGGAAATAGATGACCCCGCTATGGCATGGCAGATTATCTGGAGGAAATTGGGAAAGAAGCAGAGCTTAGAAGATTCTTTACTAGATAGCTAGAGTGCCATACAGTGGTGAAAAAAATCCAGTATATCATTCGAAGACAAAGCACATCAGAATGTTGGTACTATTTCACTCGCAGGAAGTGGAGGATGGTGATATGTGTTGCTTGGAGGAAGATAGAGGGGTGCAAAGAAAACCCGACAGACATGTTGACGAAATGTGTTGTTGATTTTGGGAAACTAGGGTTATGCAAAACTCGGTTGGTCTTCTGTAGGTTGTGCTCTATATGTTGTGCGGTTTTGGCTGCAGTAAAGATAGTTGATGATGAAGAGATTTGTTTTGAGAATTTATAGTTTTGGGGAGTGAATCAGCTCCAAGTGGGAGAATTGTTAGGTTTGTGAAGCCTGATCAAATTTGATGTACTGAATTAAGTCTCCAAATTTTAGGTTGTTGTATTATTTATATTCTCGTAATCAAAAACGCTATGGGAATTATTAATATATTATACCCGCGTGAATTACTCACGGAGTGTTACCACGAAATATTGCTTTCTCTAGTTATCTCTCTAGATCTCTCATCTCGTTCTCTTTGAAATTTCTTTGGTTCTTTAATCATCAAGTGTGTGTGTGTGGATTGATACTAACAAGGTCCCTATTGCAAACACATATTAAATTTTGTCTAAACATACCTAGAGCTTACAAAAAAGATTTTTTATTAGAATTTTCTTAAAGTATATTTTATGTAGCGGGTCGTCATTGTCTGAAAAATGTTTTGTAGGATTAATGTTTGACCGACCTTAGATTTTTAGCTCGATTATAAAGGACAAAAACATTATTTGCCATCAAAAAAATAGGTTTCCGAAAAAATCATGCAAACAAATTTAAATGAAAATAAACATAAACATGACACTTAACTTGGCTTCGACGAACAAACAATGCCCTCCACTTTGGAGTGTGACACATAGACACTTAAACTTGTATAAAAATAGAACAAAGTACACACACATAGCTATAGACATAATGCACGTTATTGATATCACATAGAATAGAAAATTGTCATAAAGTGTGTCATGTATGAGAAATGCATCTATTTGTTTAATTTTATACGTGTTTAAGTGCTTACTTATTCAAACACAGAGTTAAAGTCATAGTTGTCAACAGACACCAAGTTAAGGTCATGTTTATGTTATTTGACTAATTGAAAAATCACTAAGTTATTGTTAGTATTTTTAGGGAAATGCACAAGTACCCCCCTCAACCTATGTCCGAAATCGCAGAGACACACTTATACTATACTAAGATCCTATTACGCTCCTGAACTTATATTATAAGTAATTTTCTACCCCTTTTCGACCTACGTGGCAAAAGCTTGAAAAAAAGAGAACCAGCGTTGGGCACTCAAGATAGTGCCACGTAGGCCAAAAAAGCGGTAACAAAAAATTGTCAATAAAAAGGAATTTCAGGGGGGTAATCGGACCTTAATAAGTTATAAAGTGTATCTCTGAGATTTTGGACATCGATGAGGGGGGTAGTGTGCATTATTACCGGACTTTTAGGAGCCTATACGTATGCCGTTCAATAGATTACGAGCCTTTAATGAAATGCAGTTAATAAATTAGCAGGTCATAGTAGTGGCCCCATTTTCTTCTTAGTCTTGTTGTTTTCTCAAAGTGCTATATAAAATCAGTATACTAATTTTTAGAGAAAAAAGAAATACTCAAATTTCTCTATGCTTTTCTTCTCATTATATTATATTTCTTTATCTACTGTGCCAACAACTTTTGTACCATAGCTTAAATCCATGTTAGAATCCATCTTTTTGTCAATAAGGGATATTGGTAAAGTAAGAGAAAAAAATAGTGAAATATTGTGAGTTCTTTTTTGAACAAAGCAAAAAAATCCCAAGGCAGGGAACGACACAAAAACATTGTAGTAGCCCGAGGGGAGGATTATCAATTTTGGAGTTTTGAGATGAAGTCTCTTTTCAAGTTTCAAGAACTGTGGGATATAGTTGAAACTGGAATTCCGTAAGGGAATGCAAACCAACTGAGAGAACATCTAAAAACATACGCGAAACCTCTTTTCATGATTCAGCAAACTCATTATGACGATATTTTTCCTCGCATATCAACACCGGAGACCTCTAAACAACCAAAGGAGATCCTGGAACAAGAATAGTTTAGTGATAACTAGGTAATTATTGTCAAATTACAAAATCTCCTACGTGATTTTGACACATTGTTGATGAATGTAAAGGAATCTGTGCAAGATTATTTGTCTATAACATCTGCTTTTGTTAATAGGATAAGGTCATATGGTGAAAAAAGCGATAGTAAAATTGTTGTGTCTAAAGTATTGAGAACCACAAAATTTGACCATGTTGTTACTGCAATTGAGGAATCGAAGAAACTATTATTATTCTGATGAATAATAGAGTTTCTTGATAGCTCATGAAAATAGGCTAAATAGATCCCATGAGAAAGTTCAAGAGAAACCATTCCAGGTAAAAGGATGTGAGTTTCTTATAAGGGAAAAAACAAAAATACTCGAAATAGGTAGAGGGGGACATGGCTAGAGGAAATTTATCAATGGAAGAGGTCATGGTAAGGTGGGTAGCGGTACAAAACTAGGTAGGTGAATTCAACATCAATGCAGAAAAAGCACAATTCTATGTCGACGCTTTAAGAATGTAGCCAGAAGAAGTTTGATTGTTGGAACGACAGTAAGTATGAAAGACGGAGTAGAACGAGCCAATGCACTTCCCAAAATGGGGACGACGAAGTAATTTATTATGAGCATCCCCACTAACTGAAAGTGCCTTAATGATGTGGTGGTTACTTGATTAGAAGATACTATATTAATGTCAAAGTTTGAAGTCCCTATTCAGAGTCTTGATGAGGTTACAAAAAAATGGATGCGGACTGGAGATGACAAAAACAAAAAAAGTGTACGTTGAAGGGAAATGTATTGTTGATATTAAAACTGTCCAACGGTAATGGGAAACCTTTTATGTGACGTGCAAATTGTTCACACTTTTGCTACAACTTGTAAGTGGTTGTCCATGATGAATAGTGGTACTCAGTTATTTTCATGATAAAGCATGTGATACTAAAAATAAGAAATTAGGGACACCTATATGTAAACACTGAGTATCCAAACAGACCTGGAAATCAATTCTTTCAAAAATTTGTGTAGGTGCAAACGACGGTCCCTATCATGGGAGCGTAGTATGATCTGTTCGACGTAATGTGCATCCATCGTTTTGCAAACTGAAAGCTCTCCCCAAAACCATCCATGAAAATCGATGAAGTCTCAAACAGAACAGACCTACGGTTTGTGACGTCAGGACTACGTCCGTTGGGTCTATGTCCGGTCGATGAGACTCAAATTTATCCAACCTTGGAATGAAATCGGATAACCAAAAACACAGGTTCGTTATTGTTCTATGGTCTGTTGGTCTGATCATAGGTGAGTTCATAAGGATAGTTAGTGGTTTCTTCATACGGTAACTTTAATGATCATACTTTGTTATCACCAAAAATATGAAATTAAGTGTCCCATGACATATGATATGATAGATAATTTAATTTTCTTTCCATAGACACCGAGTTTGCTAAAATCCGACCTCTGAGTAAATTGTTATCCCAATTTAAGTGAAGACCTATCGAGTAGAACCAAATGACAGACCGTCAATTAAACGATGGCCCGTCAGTCAACGTCATTGATTGGTCTGACAACAATTTTTTCAAGGTTCTTCGGTCTTTCCTAGTTCATTTAACCCCTAAGATACGTCATTTAAGACCTAAATCATGAGATTTTAGTCATTTTAAGCCTAGAAACGTAACAAGAACATACCTAGGTAAAAATAATAAATCAAAACTTAGAAAATTAGAAGCAAGAGACGTGAAAAAGGTTAAGAAACCTAGTTCAATAATACAACAAAGTTCCCTCCGTTCCAGCCCCAAAATCTAAAGATTTCTCGTGGATTTCATTACCAAGTATATGGAATTCAAAATGGGTTACTTTTACCATTGGGGACCCTAGTTTCAATCAGATTCTTGATCCCTTATCATTGATTAGCATAGGGTTTTCGTCTAGAACTTCAACAAAATATGATGAATTACGTAGTTATATGTTTCAAAATAAGATTGCAAGGTGATTACTGCAGATTATCATATGAATTTCAGAATCCTAACTATGTATTTTCTTTAGTTCTTGAATTACACATGGAAGGTCACATGTTTCAGTTATTCAGTTATACATGCATTAGTTATTTATGGATCATTATCATATTAATGTTGCATTCTTTGTTTGCGTGTTCAGTTTTGAGTTATCCAGTATTTACATAATTCAGTCACAATATGTTAACCACTTAATTCATTGGGAGTAGCATAATACCTAGTTGGACTATGTTAAACATACCCAAATAGTCCCGGAACTGCTAGTCAAGTAGGTTTTAGTCCCCTCTATGGGAATCAGTTTAGTGATCACGCCACCATATCTTTATACCTCTAACAGTGTATGTTGGGTCCCCTCGATGAGGCGTATACATCAGACTCCACATTTAGTTCATATGGTTTTATTATCGGTTATTAGTAGCTCCCATAGTTCATTTAGTCTCTATTGCATTGAACATACTTACAGTTTAGTTAGTATTCAGTCTCAGCATGTTATAAATTTGTTCATTGGATCAAGTTAACTCAGAATTCAATAAATTATGTCAAGAACATTATACTTGCTTTTGTGCTTGTTCAATTGTTTTATGTAAAAACTTTACTCTATCATGATGCTCAGTACCTTTCAAGTATGACGTATTACGTGCGCTGCATTTCTCTGATGTAGATTCAGATTCTTTCAACATTCCAGAAGCATTGATGACATCGAATCATGATATCCAGTTCAACAGAATAAGGGTGAAGTCTTATTCTCCAAGGAACAATAGTCATGAGTGTTCAGGATTTTCGTCCTTTGGCTTAAAGTTGTTTTAGGACTTATGTGGGGATTTTCCCAGCCATTTTTAGTCAGTTAAGAGCCTATTTTCAGGGACATAGTTAGTTCAACTTAGTATCGAAGTTAATAACTTTTTTGTTTAAAACTCATTAGTTTTAGCATATGAGTTTCCCATGATTGTCATCTTTATTATGATATAGCTTCTGCATGAGTTTATGATCTGTAGTTATGGTTCAAGATCATTCTAGAAGGGTTAGAGGGGATCAACTGTGGTCGTAGGTCCCGAGTTCCGCGTTATCTCGGGGATAGCTCGGGTGTGAGGTGGGGTGACACCATATCTCACGTTATTCTATGACTAAAAATAAAATGTTCCTTTAGATATTTCAAGTGTTGAAAATATTGCCTTAGTTGTCAAATGAAAGAATGAAGACTAATAGGTGGTATTTACATTATAAGCATTTAAGTTAATGGGTTGAAACTTTGGTTTAAAAAAATATATGTTTATTGTTTTCCAAAAACAATGAACTTTACTGTGTGATGAAGGATGGATTTATGGGAAGCAAGCAAGAAATTCCGGTAGAAAAAATATGGAGGGCGAGAAACTTGTCATGAAACTTGTGCATTCTAATGTCACATAACTGGTGAGCACCCCTGGAGTAGATGATTATATTGTGGTTTTCACGGTATTTGAATGACTTTTTACTTAAAGTTAGTGTCGTCCAACAAGCCTTTTTGTATTAATTTTTTGGTAAGTTTCTCTTTATTGCAGGGAAAGGAAGGAAATTTGTCTTAAAAATGAATGGCGAGGTTTTTGGAGCAAAAAAGTAGAAAAAATTACAACACCACGGGAGCTTGTGACGGGGTTGTCGTTGACGGGGTGACGGTTCATAAGTGGGCATGTAGTGCAGCTGCTGAAGGAAGATGGGGAAGTGTGACCAGTTGTGGGGTAAGAAATACGTGATGGACCTTCGTAGCCATGGAATGTACGTCCTGGCAGGTTCGTGATGAAGATCAGGAAGTGTTAGGGAGAAAGTAGTCCAGTACTCAAATTCAAGAGTTCAAGTGCTATAGGATAAGGATACCCCCGACGGACGTTCTGCTGTGGAATATCCGTAAAACCGATGTCGAGGGTAATTAATGAAGAGAAAAGCAGAAGAAAATTGATAAGATGGGACGGGACAGAGTCCATGACGTCCCATCGTGGACAATGACGATCCGTCGCGAGGTCCGGCGGACCCCCAGCCGCACCCATTTTGACAGGATTTTCCAGCAAATAGAGTCTTTATTAATTAGGTTTGTATTTTTTTATTAATAGTTCTTTAAAACCTGTTTTGAGTTAGATCTTGGTTTATTTGAGCTTCTTGTGTGGATTAGACTTGTGATTATTATTACCACTTTTTGAGAATTTTTAGTCTTCTATAATTTCAGTAATTGGTTGTTGGTGATTTTGTGATTTTAATCAAGTGAAACTTCTTGATTTTATCTTCTCGTTGAAGTAAAGTACATGAAGTTCTGAGATAACATAACTTGAATTATTGTATTATGATATGGGTAACAAAACTCCAATAAACTAGGGTTGTGGGAACCATAGGGCGAATAATGAGGGTTACAATTAAAACTTAACTAACAGAACAATTCCTAGAATGGTATCTTGCATGGATTATAATTCTTTCAATTAGAAGGATTTTTAACAGATGGTCCAACGTTTAGAACTCGCCTTAATGCTACTTGCACGGAACCAAGGAGGTCGATAATAGAAAAAGAATGATCAACATAGATTTTAGTGTAGACTATCTAAATAAGATCGTAGTGATCGTTACGAGGTAATAACGTTGTTCCAAATAGCAAAAATGATGATGCTTAATATAAGGTCAAGGTAAGGGTAGTATTAGCCACACATGTAGCTGGACCAAGGTGCAGAGTGAAATTTTCTATATTGCCGGACAGGGATTTAGAAATACATAAATTTATCACTTTGCATGCAAAAGATTACTAGGAAAGAAAGAATTGTTATAGTTAGAAGTATTCAAGTAGAAACCTGTGGGGGAAAGTGGGTAAACCTAGTTACTTATTAACTGATTAAGCTCCAACATTTGAAATTGTTAGTTGTCTCGTAATTTAGATAGTTATTTGTATTCATTTAGATGTTTATAAAAACCCCCTTTAGTATCTTGTCTTTCCAAAAAAAATAATGGACTAAATAGTCATAAGAATGATTGAAGTTAAGTATGACTATTTTCCTCGTGGGAACGAAAAATTGTTTCCCCAACCTCATTAGTTGGGTTCTTTACTTAATACGACAACTTTACTTTTATTTTGAGAATTAAGTTGAGCGTATCAAAAATTTGGGCGCCACTACCGGGGAAAGTAGCTTTTAAATACTTAAAAAAATATTACTATATTTTAGTCTATATTTTTAATTGGTATATTTGTTTTGATTTCTTGCAGAACCATCTTCTTGTATTCTAAAAGACGGAGAGGAAAGAGAACCCTTGTTTTTCCCCACGATCATGAATTAGAGCGTACATACGCAACTTAAATCAAACTTAGGAATTAATTCATGATGATCCAAAACCTGGGGGGGGGGGGGGAACATCCCAGCTCCGGTTGAGTTCATGGTCAGTTGTTACCCGATGCTCCGGGTTGAAAAACCAACAGAGGGGACAAAATCCCGCTCCCACGGGCCCCAGAAACTTTAGAGGATATGACCAATATAGAGACTCCGACGGGCCTTTGTCTTCTTGCCCCCTCTACTATCAGGGACACCACTTTGTGGTAACTAGTAGTAGCCGATGCAAATGCTCACTGCCAGAGTTTTGTTTTCACGGTTACCTTCTGAGGATCCACATGTCCATTTATAGCTAGGTAAGGTAAGTGTGTAAAAAAGCTGTGACGGGAGGCCTGTGAAATAAACTTGGTGTAATAGGCTAAAAGTTTGTTCCGATCTCAATGACGGAGAGGCTGCTATTTGGTTTCACTGATCTCCCTTAAACAAATTTTCCACTTGAAACAAACTAAGGGACGTTTTTCTTAGCAACTCTACTACCGGTCTCCAAGAAAACTAAACATAAAAAATTAGAGTAAACAACTTTGTCGGCACTACCAGGAGAGTCAGTTAGTAGTTTGTGAGAGAAGTTCACCTCCTTTTTGGAAGCGTCCCCCAAATCACCGCATAGATGATGAGCACTAAAGGAAAAAAACTTCTATTGGGACAGATCGAAAATAATAAAGCGGTGTTGGATGCTATAGCGGGTGGTTCTTATGGGGAGTGTCCTTATGTTGAGATTGCTGAAAAGTTAGAGAAAATCTCACAGAATAATAAGGCTTGGAGTACTAGAAAGTCAGATACTGGGAGAAATACCTTCGCAGTGCAATCAACTCAGAACCCAGCCACAGATGAGATTCGTGAAGAGATGGCTTAGATGAGAACTGAGCTTGAGTTGGTATTAAAACCTACCACTAGGGTGCAGAAAAGATAAAGGAAGTTAACTACTTGTCTAAACCACCACCACCAAATGATTAATGCTATTATGCGGAGGATTCCTATGTAGAAAATTAGCAGACGGGGGGTTTTCGACCGAGTGCCCAAGGCTCAAATCAGGATAATGGCGCCAAGGTCAAGGGAACCAAGGTCGGATCTATGGTAACTATAAAAGTGAGGGTCATTATATCCGAGATGGAAACTACAATCGCGACAAGAACTTCCACAGGGGTAACTACGGTAATAGAAATGATGGGAATGTGACCTATGTCCCTCCTCAAAATCGTGAAGTTACTCGTAGGGATGGTGTAGATAGTATGGCGCGAGTTGGGAATATGTTGCACAAAATGATGAGGAGGTTCGATGCTAATGATGAGCACATTAAAGAGTTAAGGAGTGATTTAGCGGGTATTGGGCAGAAAGTCGATACACATGAAATACCAATAAAGCAGATCGAGTCGCAAATGGCCCAATTATCTGCGATTGTGAACACACTGCAACCGGGCACTTTTCCTAGAAACACTGTCCAAAATCCAAAAAATGATGAACACGGTATGAAAATCACTACTCGGGGTGGTAAGCAAACCATGACCCACCTATGCCATCTGATGAGAAAAAGGTTACAAAAGATACTGAAATGGTAGAGGTTAATGGTAAATTAGAAGACAACACTGGAAAAGATACTGAAGTGCCTAAAAAGGTAACTCTCATGCCTAGGCCACCACCCTCATTCCCTCAAAGATTAGTAAAAAATACCAAGGATGGTAAACATCAGCGTTTTATAAACCATGTTGAAGAAACTTTCTATCAATGTCCCTTTGGTAAAAGCTTTAGAACAAATGCTCGGTTATGCCAAATTTATGAAAGATCTGGTTACAAAGAAAAAATCGGTCACTTTCAAGGATGATGATAGAATGCAAAATTTTAGTGCTATTGCTACAAGACCTCTCATACAAAAGAAAGAAGATCCAGGTGCGTTCAGTATTCCTTGTACAGTCGGGTCATTACATTTTGTGAAAGCATTATGTGATCTGGGAGAAAGCATAAATATCATGGCCCTCTCGATTTAGAATAAGTTGGGTTTGGGTAACCCAAATCCCACTGTGATGCGACTACTAAAGGCTGATCGAATAGTTAAAAGGCCTATAGGGATACTCCACGATGTGCTAGTAAAAGTGGATTCGTTCATATTTATGGCATATTTTGTTATTCTTGATTGTGAAGTCGATTTTGAAGTGCCTATTATTCTTGGAAGACCACTCCTTGCTACAGGTAGAGCCTTAGTTGATATGGAAAAAGGGGCAAATGAAATTTCGGTTGAACAATGAAGAAGCGACCTTCAATATTTCTAGATCCATGAGGCAGAGTGGTGAGCTCCAACCGACATCTGCTATATCCTACAAAGAAAAGATGAAGAAGGATAAACTTAAAAACTCAAAAAACGAGAGTTTATGGTTGGGGATTTTGTTGTGCTTTTTAGGACAGTTCTATGTTGTGTTGCGCTTACGGCAAAGCTCAAGTCCAAAATGGACTATGGCACTTAACTTGAGTTGGCCCAAAAGTATTCCCTCATGGAGAAGTTGAGTTAGAAACCAAGGAGGCAGTGCGGTTTAAAGTGAATGGAGAACGAATAAAATTCTATTTTGGGCATGCTGCATCGGTGAATGAAGTAATAGAGGCATACCATCTTAATAAAGGCTGAGTAATCAAGTGTCCTCAATTCTTTTGCGATGTTAAATTAGGCGTTTGTTGGGAGGCAACCTAATACTTATAGTTTTTCTTTTTAGTAATGGTAGCATTTTCTATGAATGGGTTATAAATTTGCAGGAACATCACCATAAAATTCTACAGAAAATAACTCTGCTGCAGTCACTAACGGATACATCGATGGCCCGTCACCAGTGAGACGGACCGTCGCATGAATCCTCGTGCGAGGTACGTCTTTCTATTAATTTCAAAACTAGGGCACACGCAACGGAACCAATGAAGGACCGTCATAACTAAGATGGACCTTCGTAGGGGACTCGTCGCATCATTAATGAAGCGTAACCGACCCGACGCGGCTGGGGTTTTTAAAAATTCTTTACATTTAAAAACCCACCCCCTTCATGTCACTCATTTCCTTCCCTCTTCCTCCCATTCCCTCCCTTGGTGCAAACTGTACAAGGTCCTATCCTTTCGTTCGTTCAACCATAATTTGCCCCAAATTCCCACAATTTCTAAAATTCCACTCCTACTAGTCGGAGTCTGTTGTTGTGGTTCTTACTTGATGCACCAAATACCTGCCTAGCTGGTTTTTTCTCAAATTCTCATTTATGTGTCCTGATTTCTACCATTGCATTGCATTGTATTTATCAATTTAGTATAGCCTCTATTTCTTATGATGGGTTCATTCTTTATACAATGCTGTCTGACCTAGGTTGAGAATCTTCAAATTCTTGTTTAAAACTCTATACATAGGGTGGCTTAGCATTTTCTAGTTTAATAGGTATTTGGGTTAGACAAATTGTAGGTTAAAAACTAACCAATTCTATTTGGGTCATAGGGGGATGAATGGGGATCCCCGTGTTCTGTCCACTGAATGATAGAACGAGACCCCGTTGAAGGATTGTCGTACAAGCGAAGGACGTCATTGGGCCGTCCCAACATCCACTAACCACCCCACTGTTAATTTCTCCAAGTGTCCACCAATGGACACTGCGACGGACCGTCGTTCCCACGACGGTCCATCCTGCACAACCGTTCTGGTTGTCAGAGACCCTGTCGCTAATGGTCTCTCACCTTTTCTAAGTGTCTTCCACGGACACATGAGATGGACCGTCATACCTTCAACGGTCTGTCCTGCATAACCGTCATGACTGTCAGAGACCCTATTCCTAAGGGTCTCTCACTTTTTCTAAGTGTCATCCAATGGACATCTACGACAGACCGTCATACCCTCGACAGTCCATCCTACATAACCGTTATGCCGGTCAGAGACCCCTCTCCTAAGGATCTCCATACTTTTTTCAAGTTATCCTAGGACGGGAGGAAACCTAGATGGATTCACTCATTACACTCGCTAGTCCATCCTGCCTTAACCGTCATGACGGTCAAAGACCCCTGCTCATAATGGTCTTCCATTTACTTTTCTAGGGTCCAACGATGGACATCGACGCCGGGACCGTCATAATCACAATGGTTCATCCTGCCTATCTGTCATTTCCGTGTCAGAGGACTTCCTTTGGGGGTCTTCACATTAAACATGGTTTAAGTAATACATTACGGACCCCATGACGTCCGTCGTTAATGACGAACGAGCCATTCCACCTGGTCCGTTTCGTGTTTCACTTGTTACTAGTAGCAATGTATTACATCTTAACTCTTTATTTTTTTGTGTCGTTTTGCTTTCTTGTTTGATCCCTCTAGTACTTATAATGATTCTTTAGAGGTACTATCTATTATGGCACCAAAATAAGATCGAGTCAACACACGTGGGCGATCGAAGATTGTCGTCCCTGTCTGTAGGCCTGGTCATTGGCTCTGATGTGAAGCGTGACCCGAGTACGGCCCCGACGCCTTTCACACCCCATCCCGAGATGCACGTGCTTCCACAGCCACCAACCAGGAAAGGTGGCGTCGGTTAGTCAATGCCTCCAGTTATGAGGAGGCGCACCACTAACTGGCACACCTTCTGGGCAGCTACGACATGACAGAAGGAGATTTGGCTCCATAAGAGTTTTGTGGTAGGAGGGAAGCCTCAGAGATGGTGAGTCCTGTACCCGCCACCGCTACACAGGTGTCTTGTCTATGAGGCGGAAAGGTGCAGAATCCAACCAGGCTCACCGACTCGTGTCTATCACGCCGGTGCCAACCAGGCCCAACCGGTGGTTGTGTGTGTGTCGGGAAGGTCAGTTCAAGTATATTCAGCTTGCAACAGTTTCTGAATGACAAAGGAGTTAGGTTATGACAGGACCTTTGAAGGGAAGTCTCCCAACTAGTGCCAGAAAATCCACAATCTCTTCACTAGACATCGACTGGCGTGGACAACTGAGTTTGTGGTCCGTTATAGTGCAGAAGTGGTACGAAGAGTTCTACGACTCTGACCGTGGCTACTTTTCATATCAACAGATTTAAGGCGGGTGCTCCCGCCAAATAGGCCCCCATGAAGAAGGTTCGAGTATGTGGCATTCAGGTGATAGCTCCCAGCCTGCTCCGTGGTGGTATTTAGACGGCTGAGGGATGGTGATGCAAACCGGGAAACCTCCACCGCCGAGTTTTGGACTACTGGTGGCAAATTTCCAACGAAGTAAAGTCCTGCGTGAGCCATCGCAGAGAAAGACCACCAAGAGGTGGATGTCCTTGCACTTGTCTGTTGATGGAGAGGGTGCTGACTGGGTGACCGAGCCAAAGGGATCCATTAAGAAGGATAAAGTGACCTTCACGGCGAAGTTTTTATGGTTGATTGTCCGCCACTTCCTTTCCCCCACAGCCGCTGATAATATAGTCACATGAGATCGTGCAGTAATGATGGCGGCAATGATAGCCGGGTTTGAAGTAGACTTTGCGTGGATTCTACAGGCGGTCATGCACGAGAGGGATTTTAAGGTCTCAACTACTTACTCTTTCCCGTGCATGATATTTTCTCAATGTAGGTCCGTAAGTCTGCCTTTATTGCACGTTGATTAGCTCAAGACCCTGCTGGGCACTTTTGATATCAGCCTCATCAGGGATGAGGATAATTAGTTGGCTCCACGCAGAGGGCCCCGTACAGAGTTGCCTTCACTTTGTGACAATCTGGATGATATGGTAGCACAGGCTCGCTTGGCTATGCAGGCGGCTTCCACTGACACTACCCCAGTCAAATCTATCCCGGGTAGTAGCACTGCACCGAGCTGCTCGCACTCAGCCTATTTTCCCGCTCTGGTCCCGGTTGCTAGGGTCCAGAAATAGAGGCACAGATTGCTACACTTCTGCATCACATCCAGCCTTGGATGCAGAGGTCTATTTTCTAAGGCCGAGAGGCTTGGGCAGGAGAGGGAGAAGTGGTCCCAAATATAGGAGTCAGAAAGATCCACTGAGGTTCATCAATGCTTGGACGCTTTTGACTTACGGGTGTTAGCCCAGAAAAACCCTCAGGTGGATGTGTCGACCCTTCAGGCTGCGGTTGACGGTCTTTGCGCAGACATCGACATGATCTTAGAGGCTAGGGTGCCTTAATTTTAAGCCTCTTCTGCAAAGCCTGCTGAAGACACAATGATGGCAGCCTTATTCACCCCTTCCAATATTCCACCACCTCCCCCTTGGGAGCATGCCAAGAGGCGTAGTGGTAGAGATGAGGATGAGGCTCGAGCTTGGAAGAATGAGCTCCGTGAGATGGAGGCTGCGAGGAGAGCCTCGCTTGCTGATGAGTTGGCGCGTCAGATGAGGGCAATAGAGTAAGTTGTTGAGGCACTAGCTCCAGAAATGTGGAGATAGAGAGAAGCACTGCTTATAGTGTTGTTGATGCTGAGGACACTACTGAAGGTGTCCAGATTTAAGAGGTAATGGGTTCCGGGGAACCGGAACCACCAGGTATTTTGCGCCCCAGGTTTGCTTCACCTACCACTCTTGTATTTTAATTATTTTTATGTATTAGGGACAATTGCATGTATTTTTGTTGGGGGTGGGGTAAATGGAAAGTGAGTGCTAGGGTAATGTCTAAGTAGACCCAATTCACTATCCTTTTTGGTGATTTTGCGTTTTGCCATGTTCTTTTTCCCAAGAGATGGTTATTTTTTCGGTTGAACCGACATGTGCTATATCTTGTGAACATAGTTAATTCTAAATCATGATGGCTAAAATGATATCCTGATGAATGAATGTAAAATGATGCATGGACAGGCATAGTAATTGATAAATGTGTGGCTCTAAGAAATTGGACATAGAGGTACAACAATAATGACCTAAGTCTGAAATCGAACTAGGTGTCTGATAAGTGGTTGAGTAACGAGATGTCAGTGAGTGTGAGGAGTTTGAATAGTCCGCTAATTTGTAATGAGATAGAACTTGCTTGTTAGTCCGCTAAACAGCAGGTTGAGGTTGAATAGAAAACTTAGTATAGGATCATAGGCCATTGTTCAATAGAGCCAATTTTAGCCAAAATAAAAGAAAACCAAATGAAATTAATCTTGTTTGATCCAAATTGATTTGAGCTTAAACGGGGGGAGACGTTTATTTTTTCACCCTAAACCTGATCCTTTTCTGTGCACCTCAGCGTTATGCCAAAAAAAATATGTGAGGGTGGATTTAGAAAGTACATAACCAAAATTTATGGCCCAAACCCAACATGGGCGTGGTATTGTGTACTTTGAATCAATGGCAAAAGCATGAGTTGTAGGGGTGGCTATTATGCGGCAATTTCTCTGGAAATGGTTGAAAGAAAAAAGAGAGAGATAAGAACAAAAGTTAAAGTGGACTCAAGAATAAGTTGATTAGAAGATAATATATAATATATATAATAATATATTATTATATAAAAAATACAGAAATACAAGAAAGAATAGACGAGAGTCACTTAGACCACATGATGAAGAAAGAAAAATAGCAAGGGAAGAATATGAGCAAACTGGCGAAACGAACGAAATTTAAATGATAAAAAAGTGGTATGTTAGCCGATATATCGAGGAGGAAAAAGGTCACTAAAGGTATACCTAAATATCCCTACCTGACCTGAGCCTATGTTACGAGCTAAAAAAGTCCTATCTTGATCCTAAGAGTTGTACAGAGAATTAATAGCAGTAAAATAAGGGAAAGCTTAAGGCACACAATATGTAGAATGAGTGTGAATTTGTTCTGAGAGGTGAGTGTTAAAAAGAATCCTATACTAAAACTGGAAATCATTGTTTGAACAAAATGAGGATATGTCTTGAAAGTAAGGACACTAGTTGCAAATTCAGCAGAAATCTTATCACCTCGGTGAAAAGTGAAGAGGATACGGTGTTAGTGCAGATGGTGGTCTGTGTCATTGTCTGATTCCACATTAATTCAAAGCCTAATAGTGATTAGCATGCATAAATATGATGAGACGATCGGGATTGATAGGCCAAGAGTGAGTGCGAAAATAAAACATGGATGACTAGTGTACAATCGATTTTGTATTGAGTCAGGGCGTCGTTGAAGAAAAACAATGAATTTATGTGAGAGTGTTGATATATCGTGGTGGTCACGTATGTAAGCTTTTCCTTAAGTTAGGTTTCCAAAAAGGCCTTGTTGTATAATTTTTATGTAAGGTTCTCGTATTTGCGGAAAATCTGTCTAAAAGATGAATGCATAGGGTTTTTGAGCAAGAAATACAGAAAAAGTACACCGACGCGCTTGTGACGGCGTCTTACATGTGAAGGTCCGTAGGTGCATCGTAAAGCAGATGCCTGAAGGAAGACGGGGGTGGAAGTGTGGGACTTTTGCCAAGTGTAGGGTTACGGAATGGTGACGGGACAGTCATAGCCATGACGGTCGTCCTGTGGTTAGTCATGAAGATCAGAGAATTAGTCTCCCGACCCAAATTCCAAGAGTTCAAGTGTTATGGACGGAAAACCCGACGGGACCGTTGTGGACTGTTTTGTGACAATCCGCATCCCTGCCGTCGATGGTAATGAAAGAGAGCAACCAGAAGAAATTGCATAAGTAACAGAGACCATGAGGCCAGTCGTGGCCATGGACGATCCGTCACGAGGTCGTCGACACAGCCGCGTTTGACGATTTCCAACAATAGAGTCCTTATTTAATTAGGGTTATTTTTTATAAATAGTTTGAAAAAAACCTCGTTTTTGGGGTTGAACTCTGGTTATTTGAGCTTCTTTTGTGATTAGAACTTTGTGATTATTAATTACAACTTTTGGAGAATCAATTAGTCTTCATTAATTTCAGTAATTGATTGTGTGATTTTGTTGATCTTAATCAAGTTGAAAACTTCTGGATATTAGTCTTTCTCAATTGAAGGTTAGTGCATGATGAATTCTATTTAACATAGTGAATATTGTGAGTATAACTTGGGGAACTACACCCATAACTAGGGTGTGGGGAACTATAGGCGAATAATGAGGTGTAAACTTAACTAATATAACAATCTAGAATTAGAATAGTGTCTTGCATGTATGCTAATTCTTACACTTAGAGTCTTTTAACGGATAGCCAACGTTAGAACTCGCATTAATTGCTTTCTGACAGAACAAGGAGTAGATTAATAGGAAAAGAATTATCAACAAGATAGGCAAAACTATCTAATACGCTAGTATTAATTGATACGAGGTTTTGTAATAACTTAGTCAAATATCGAAATGATGCTTAATATGAGGTAACGTAAGGGTTAGTATAGGGAGACAACGTAGCCGGGACCAGTTGCCGGAGGTAAAAATTTCTAGTACGGACAAGGATTTTAAGAAATACATAACTTATCACTTTGCAGCAAGACACTAGGGGAATAGTTTATAAAATTATCAGTTAGAAACATGTGGGGAACATGTAAACCCTAGTTACTTTTTATTCATTGATTTTTTAAACTCACAACATTGAAATGTTAGTTGCTCCTTTAATTTAGATAGTGATTTTCGTTTAGAGGAAAAAAACCCTTTTATGGTCTTTGCTTTCGAAAGACATTAATTGACCTAAAAGCTTAGTAAAATAGATTGAAGTTAAGTCTGAAATTATATCATCGTGGAAAGATCCAACCTTCATTATTCGGTTTTACTTGATACGACCGCTTTACTTCTTATTTGATAAGTAAGTTTGAGCGTATTAGTAACTAGCGTAGTCGTCCTCTTTGAGGACTAAGAATAGCCTCTTAGATTACATCATTACATTCATAGGTTAAAAATGCAGAAATTTAAACTTTTCCTTAACTTCTACATTGAGGTTTAGATAAACCTCTACATACACATGATATATATATCGACTATACATAGACTCTTAGTATAGGAAGATTACATAGTCTTCTACTTTTATTGCACACACACACATATATATAAGATACAATATTGTCTTAAAACGGATGTCTCATAGAATAACCATCTAAATCAGAGTATAACAATTGGGCATAACTCATACATCAATGATAGAAGCCACATAGGCTATTACAACAAACGTCTCTAATGAAAAGGAAAGAACATAGAAGCCTCAAAACTAAAACAACATTAGTGGCTTGATAATGGCATTGTCCTTGAAAAGTGAGGACCTACCGAAACACTTGGAAAATTTCCAAGTAGTCTTCAATGGCCTTCAACTAATCTCAATGCCAGAGATCCTACAATGGTAGTAAAGTAAACATAAACATGGGGTTAGTAGGACATGGAATAAGTATGAATATCATACACATAAACAAGAAAATCATGCTAAAGAGGATATTTTTTCAAAACATGCTAATTTACTTTGAAAAACTTTATGCACATCCAAGAACCCATATAAACAAATTAACATATGCCTCTTAAGTAAAGGTCATATACAATACAAGACCAATATCATCAAATATAGACAAGTCGATACATATAAGAGTTCATAATACCATAAGATAATCAAGATCCTTACCTTAACCCATCATTTAGCCTACAAGTGCAATGATCAAGTAAAGCCCCACAACTTTACTAAATCAAGTAAACCATGTAAAGGACCATAAGTAAAGCCTAACTTCACATAACATAGCATCAAGAGTAATCATCATCATATTTAGCAATATAGACCAATAGCATGTCCATAAATGAAACTAACAACATATAGAATCATTAACATGTAAAGTAATCATATTCATAGCATATACATTATAAGACCACATGAACAACCTCATAAGGATCCCCTCAAGTTAAACTAGTGCAAGGCATAGTAGTGTGCCATACTCTTACCTAGGCTAAGTGAAACCTCTCAAGTCACCCTAGTTAGTGTATAGTCCATTACTTCATTTTAATTTCAGGAACACTTGCCTTAACCGACATAGACCACAAGAGCTAAGTGTGGAATTCGGTGTTGTAAAATCATACACCGATGGAAGGTGGTTTACCGTCCAAAGTAGTACAAACATAGCATCTAGGTGGATCCACTAGCTAGTATTCTTATGGTGGAAATATAGTTTATGGAGCTTGGGGGCTGTCATGGAAACATCACTTGATGACCTTTTTGGACTATGAGGCTATCCACCCCGTGATGACTATGGTTAAGCCTACCTTCCCTCCTTGGGAAGGCGTCACCCCTCATCTTCTAGATCACTCGGTGTTAAGCTAGATTCCCTTTTGAAATGTCTTTCTTTATAAATCATAAGCTTAGTTTAGGTCATAGATTCTAATACCTTGTATAGTCATTGTCATTAGATCATTAGGAATATAATTGAATGAGAATACCCTTTTATGGAAACCCTCATAGGTGAGATTAGCATAACATCATCTTCATGTCATAATAAGGCACATGGGTACTTCATAACAAACCTTATATAATTTCATCTTAAACATAATCTCACAATCACATTGTCAAGACATTTTCATTCAAAATCATTCCAACACCTACTTAGGCTAATCACAAGTCATGCTTCAATTAAACTACATCATCTGTCACAAGCCATCATAATTTAAGTAAATGTTAGGATCATAAAGACTTGTTCAATCTCCTTCAATAGCCATAATAATGGTCTTACCATCAAACAACCAATAACATCCAACAATAGGTGTAGTAACATCAATCAATAGTAATTAACACAAGAATTAGGTCAATTGCACCATCACTATCAAATTAACATCAATTCATAACTTAGGGTTAGGAGAAGTAGGATTCATCATGAATTAATCAAGAATTAGATCCAATATAAATCATACATTACCATAGGCAGTCCATTAATGGATTCGAAAAGATAAAATAAGTCTAATGATCAATTCATACTTCAATTCCCACCAATATATAATCAAGACCCAAGATTTGGGGAATTCGGGAAAGGAACATGATCTACATGAAATTCGATCAATGAATTAACCAATAATTATATCTAATTAGTCATAAGTAATCACAAATAATTAATATAAATCATCAATTTGAAGTTTAGAAGAAAACTCATTAGAAATGGAAAACCCTTGGAATTGGGTGTATTTTAAATCAACTTTAAGAGGACCTGGTGGGGAAAGGAATCCTAAGAGTGAAGAACTCATAGGTTAATCAAGATTAATCCATGAAATTGAAGTCAAACCCTGGAGAAATTGGTCTTCTTCTTCAAACTTTCTTCTTCCTTCAATAGATGATAAATAGAGAGAGAAAGTAGAGAGAGGTGAGAGCTTTTAGGTTTTGATTTAGGGATTTGATTTAGGTGAGTAAATATGAGGGAAAACTGATAGAAAATCAATATATAGAACCCCCATGATATACCCAAAAGACCCCTCACTTAAGTTGACCCTTTAATGAAGTCAAACTTCAAATCCAAATTTCAGATTTTTGTCGAGGAACAAGTCCGCGACGAGGAGATGTATCCGGCATGATTTTCTAAATTAATTTTTCAATACAGTGAAGTCCTCTACCTTCCCTCAATGCAAACTTGATTTTTGACCAAAAGCCACCCAAGTCTGCGATGCGGACTTCCTCCCTCTATGTGTATTTTGGTTGCTGCCTAGGCAGCTTGCCAAGCCAAGTTTGGGGTCCCTTCGTTGACCCCTAGGGCTACCCTTGGGGGGTAGTACCTGGAATTTTTTACTCTATTTACTAGTTTTACCTATTTAAAGTCATTTTAAAAGTTTTAAACCTCATACGACACCTCTAAAGCTTCCTGAAAACTAAGGACGTTTCACTAGTTAAATTAAACTAGCTTCTGGATGTCATGGACGTTTCTTTGACATGTTGACTCTAAAAAAATTTGGATGACTTATAAAATTTATTTAAGGTCTTAAAACAGTATCTAAACCCCTAAAAAGTTGTGTTAGGCTCTAGGTTAGGTCTTGGACTTTCCGAGTGGTACAACTAACTTGTGTGGGACAATGAAAATAGAATCCCTCGGTGGAAGTCGGTATTTTTTTATGTTTACTGATGATTACAACCGTTTTAGATAGGATTATTTCTTGAAATTTAAATAAGATACCTTTGAGAAATTCAAGAAATGTAAAGCATCAACGACGAATCAAAATGGCAAGAAGATAAAATCACTCTGTATCGATAGAGGTAGCGATTTCTTGTCTAAAGAAGTTAATGTATTTTGTGATGAGAATGATATTCTCTGCAGGGAACTTACACTATCATACAGACCGGATCAGAATAGTGTGGCCGAACGAAAGAACCGGACGGTAGTGGAAATGGTTAGAAGCTAACTGAAAGCAAAGGGTTCTGGTGTTGAAGCCAAATGCCGCCTACCATATGTACTTTTGGGGGAGAATTGTTGCCACAATTGATTTTATCTTCTAAACATTCTCCTCCACAAAGTTGGTTCGGCGGCAACCCGACACGTCTAAAGCTTAGAATGGTAGAATCCCCGTATAAGCCACTTCCTTGATTTTTGTTAATAGCATATGCCTTTAATTAATTTTCGTTCAAACTTGAATGAACTATTAGGTAAATGTATTTTGTTAGCTGCTGTGTCTTCATCCAAGTATAGCGCTCTCTATAATTTCATAAGAGTCCAAATGTGATCATAAGTAGACATGTTTGTAGTTTAATTGAGTATGCCTTTTTGAAACTTAATTCCCGAATCTTGAGGTTCAAATTGTAATCTATTGATGAAGAACTGCAATGCATGATCCTAGCTCGTGGAAAACTTGCCTAGTGCACCAACAACACCTGCAAAAATCACTTGACGTAGTCTTCTGATGAGCCACTTTCACTAAACGATCAACAAGAGAACAAGAAACCAAATCCAGATCGAACCATGTAAATTTTTCTTGTCCACTGCCTTTGCTTGTTCAGATGACGGTTTGCTTATGAAGAAACGGCAAAAAATCATAACGGAAGAATAAATAGGGTAGAAATTAGTGCCGTGCGAATTGGAGCATCAAAAGAGAAACGCACATCTCGTGGCTAAAATGACATTCACAAACAACAAGGTAGAGATTTTGAAGAACTGTTTTCTTCCCTGCTTTGCACGATTTGAAACAGTGATAGTTGTTTAATCTTTGGGTGCGCAGTTGTGTTTGCCCCTGTATCAGTTGATGTGAAATCCTTTTTTTTTTTTTGAATGTGATCTAGAGAAGAGTTTAATTTTTCAAACCTAGGGGTTGTCTTACTGAAATGGCCATCTAGAACAAAGTCTATAACAGGTGAAGAAAATCCTTTATGGTCTAAAGCAAGTTTCGGTGCGTTGTACAAAACAAACTGCTTCCATTCTTTCATGATATGGATTCAACGAGAAGTGAAAATGTTACCACATTGTACTTAAATAAGCAAGTAATCTAGGATAAAATGAAATTTTTATTTCTCAAAAGAACGATCAAAGGATCTTTTAGAAAATTTTCATATGATGAATAACTACAACCTATCAATTTAATGAGAAGCATCAGCATGCTGATGAAACTGAGAAATCAAATTCTGAGATTGTTCTAAGTCTAGTTGGTGTCTTAATTATGTAACGCACACTATAACCGGACATTGCTTTTTCTGTTAGTGTTGTTTCCAATATTATTGCAATAGGTCCAACGAAGCAACATTAGATAGTGATTATGCGGTTGTTGGACGATCGAAAAATCACTTCTACAAGTTTTTAACAGAACTCCACAACTACTTGCAGATTTAGTTTTGAGCAAAATAAGACTAAGCTGAGATTTTGTTTTGATCGAAATCAAGAAATTGTTTATGGCAAAGAAATCCTCTTTTTTATGGTAGAATCAAGAACACTGTGTGCAATATAACCTTCACCGGATATGGTGGCTGATGGAAAGAAATAGTGCTGAAATTCTTCTGGCATCGTATATATTTAGGAAGTCTCTTCCTTGGGCTAAACATGAATTTTCAAGTTGCAGTTGAAGATTGTGAATTTTTTGAAATAAATGGAAATGTTAATCCATCACTAAGTTATTGGTAATAATTTTTAGGACCTTTTACGTCACTAACATACAATCACTACAACAAAATGTAATCTATAGCTACTAATTTAATGTAATGAATTCAAAAATTGTACTATTACTAGTAATATCAACAAATTTTGAATTTCATAGCTAGCATAAATTTGTAAATTTCTAGCCATACTAATCAATTGACCAACCGTAATTCTTCATTTTTACTAGGCTTGTTAATCTGATTGTGGCATATAATTATCTAAATATCTACAATTTTTTGTGCAAATAAAATTTTTATAGGTGCTCCTTGTTTTTTTGCTAAGCAATAAAAAGTTATATTGTAGTAATATTATACCTTTTAGCACAATAAATTATTTGAAACAAATATTTCAGCAAATAAATATTTTTTTTTTTTTTCTTCAGTTTATAAGAATTGTGACAATTGTTAAATGATACTACCCTAAATCTTTTCTATAGTACAAGTTTATAGCTGAATTATTAATGTTTTGTCGTCGGGTTAAAAAAGTATTATAGCAATAGTAACCGTTTAGCCTGATAACTTATTTGAAGAAACAAACATATTGTGCTAAATTATTTTTTTTTTGCTTCAAGGTATACAAAGATGTGGCAAATAACTAATTAGTAATAGCCACATAATTTTTGCTATAACATATTTTTTGTGCAGCTAATTATTACTTTAAAGTCATGTTGTGAAAATTTACTGTAGCAATAGTAACATCGACGCATGTAATTATCTGAAACAAATATAATATTATATATATATAATATCTATATATATATATATATATGCTAATTTTTGCCATTTAGATAAAATTTATATCATAGCAATAGTAATCTAGAGTAAAAATAAATCCATTTTAAATAAAATATAAGATTGAATAATAATTCTTACTAATATTGTTATAACTTAGTTGGCTTAGTAAACTAAATTTAGTATTAATCATTATGAAATGATAGTCACAGATTTATTGTTGAAAAAAAAACTCATTAGCTACTCATTTTTTAATCAATCCCGAATTAAGTTTTTTTTTTGACAGCAAATAAATAACCCTTTTAGTCACATTGATAATTTTTTTTCAACAAATTAAAATTTAATTCTATAATATTATTACTAATATAATACAATAAAATAAGTTGTAACAAATTTGTATAGTAATATGAATATTCATGAGAATTATGTATGTATACTGTAGTGTTTCTTGACATATTTTCCATTACACTTTGATAAATATATTGGCTTGTCCTAATATTTTTTGTCACATGTAAATATAAAATTAAAAATTCATTCAACACTAATATTCAATTTTGAGATAAGTGGTGAAGATTAAATTAAAGAAATATCGCTTTGTTATAAAATTACATAATAGAGGATACACATACCCTTCTATAATATCTTTAATGTCATTGTATCTTTTTGAATAAACAATATACTTCGTCATTTGCGAATAGGATAGCTAGTGGTGTTGTTAATTTTTTCTATTCAAATTCAAATGTATAAGGATTTTGTTGTAAAATAGAAATAAATAGGATATTATCGATAATTAACTTTGACAATTACAGTCAAACCTCAAATCAAATATAATTATTAATCCAAGTTTTGTCTTGATCGTACTTTGAATTACTTATCATTGACTCCCTGCCCTAATCTATCAAAATAATACAGTCTATTTTAGTACAATTCATTACAAGTTTTATCATATAGAATTTTGAATGAAATTCCTTATTTTTCCTTTAATATAAAACAATAAAACTACAAAAAGTGTAATGATTAAGATTCTATGTTTCTTTTCTCCTAACTTTAAAAATTGGGTGTTGTTTTTTTAATTTAGTGTAAATTTCCCTTTTTTAAACAACACAATTTAAAATACTAAGGGGCAAAATTTTTAACAATGATAATTAGATTTTATAATTATTATTATTTATTATTATTGCTGTTGTTGTATATATATATATACATATATACTAATATCATATATATATTATATAATATATATATATATATATATTAATATATATATATATATTACATTTTATGTGTTGAATGTTATTAAATTATTTAATATCCCTGTAGTTTTCATAATTTTTTATAATAACTTTACGTGGACTTTTACGACCCCCTTTAAAGAATATATACAACTTTTGTGGATTCGAAGAAAAACATATTTACAATGAATCACAAATGGAATCACATGCCATTTAATGTTATGATATTTAATGTTTCATGGAAAAGCATAAAATTGATACATTGTTAACATGATAAAATATTAATTCATTATACATCTAAAAAATAATAAGGAAAAATATGTAAGACTAATGTGAACTATTTGATGTTTTATGAAAAAATATAATCTTAACTTTTATTTTTTTCGCGCCAAAGTGAGGATCTATACATAGTTTTTGTAGAGAAATAGCAAAAGAAGAATAAATTGGGGGAACCCTTCGCTACCCCTGCCTCCAAGATCGTTAACTAAGAATCTGTAAGATTCAACTAAGATAAGAGGAAGCTGAAGGAGAATGAATATTTTGACTAAGAAAACTTTGATATATTCGGAAACGATTTGATTTTAGTGATTACAAGGACGATGTCACCCCTATTTATATTATTATCTGGATGCTTCCTTATATTTATATTCTATAAAGATCTACAATAAAATGTAAGATACCCTATCTTCTACAATATATAACAAATCTAGATTATTCTATACTTTACTCTAAGTATCTAATTCATCGAGGATTTTTTTCTTCAAGTATAAATATCAAGATATTTTTTATTTCCTAATCTACCAATTCCAAGAAAGTTCGAATATATCTAAGAATGGTTTTTATAGTATACCTCCAAAAATCATCTTTTAATTTTCACACTCCCCTTAAAGTGATTTTTTGGAAACTATCCCACACACTGTTTGTAGACGAACTTCACCCCGAGTTTTGCGTGTCATGTCTCAAATTCGTCCGAAGAACCTCTTGGTTCTTCAAATTGATGAATATTCTTCATTAGCAATTTGACCACTGAAAATTTTGTACCTTATAAGTTCACAGACTCCCCCTTTTTCTTAACTTCATCTATCAATTATTATCCCGCAAAACACTGATCAATTTCCTGTAGAAGTATCACAGACCTACATAGGGTCACTGTCATTTCCATCTATCATCTCCTCGATAGATTTGTTGGCATCTTTAGAACTTTCAACACTTCAAAAATCATATCCTTTATTCCTTGAGAGTCCATATCAATTTTCCTTCCTCATTTGATCTTTACGTTCTTCTCCATCTTGCTCTCACACAAAATTACTCGAGTCATTCTTGGCTCTTAGATATTGCAGATGTTGACCAATCCTGCTTGTCCGCTTCAATACTTCTACCTGAATACTTTCACTCATAAAGGTCGCCCTAACAACATTAGTTTCAATTTTATGTTCGATACCTTCTTCTTGGATTTCTTCAATAGAAGCTTTCATATCACCATTTGGAATATCTTCAACAAATTATTGCTTTGTGCCGACAACATCAACTTCTTGCTTCTCCAACAGATCGAATATATAAAATCCTCGATCCATTCTCTTTTAAGATTGATGGAAATCGACATCTATTCCTCGAGCCTCAGCCGCTAAACATTGTCCCCACTCTTCTATTTTTCAGCAACTTTTTGAGTCATATTACTCTCTTTGGCTCGGCAATATCTTTTTGTGTCTTATGTTTCTACATCGATAACATCTAAGAGGCTTCTTGTCATAATAGTTAGAAGACTCTTCATTCTTTTCAGTATCACCTAAGGATCGAGAGTGATTTTCCTTTGAAGTTTCTGTTGTTAGCTTGAAGAGCATCTCCTTCTCCATCTTTGACAAACACACTAGCCAACTGCATGGCTAGTAATTCTTGCAACGACAATAAATTTTCAAATTCCTCCAAGGATGGTTGTTGATCCCATCCTTAAATCGACGTCACAAATTGAATATATTAGGGCTTCAACCCACGAATGACAATTATTCTTATTCGTGCTTCAGAAATAGCCTCTTCCGAATTCAACAAAGATATCTCGGAACATGAGTTCTTGATCTTCAAAAAGTACTCGGAGATACAAAACTTACCTTGAGTAGTATTAGCTAATTCATTCTCCAATATCTGCAGCCGAGCTTCTTTCTTTTTGTTGAACAAGAAATCGGCGGTGCTTCATATCTCGTGAGCTGATTTACACTTTATAATGGGACGAAATAATCGGCTACTAGATTGTCCTCTTCAGATGAACTTTCCGCCTTCCTCGCATTAACCTGCTTCAACTTCCTTGTATGCACGTTTTTTTTCGCTGTTCCAGCCGCAGGAGGACTTGTTTCCATTCCCTTAACAACATTCCCCCAATTCCTTCCACAGGTATGATCTAACATGTCTTACATACCTGTAATTGGACTGATTCAACACCTCCATCCAAGTCCATTAATACGGCCGCTAACATCGTATGATAAACCTAATTTGGAATCTCCCTCTAACCCGATCTTTAAAATACCACCCAAAAACGAACTATGGTTAGGGCTCTGATACCATGGTGAGAATAAGCAGAAGACAGAGTCTAATTGGGAAATCCTTGCTAGCCCCAAGATCGTTCTACTAAGATGGAAGATTCAACTAATGAAGAGGAAGCTAGAACGGAGAAGGATAACATTTAGATTATAAACACGGTGATATCGGAGAAGAGTATTTGATTTAGGTTGATTACAAAATGACTCGGTCATAACCGATTTATACTAGTATATGGTAGCTTCTATAAGTTATTCTAGACGGATCACAAAAAAAATCTCTATACCCTATCTTGATATCTAACAAAATTAGATTATTCTATACTTTACTCTAAGTATCTAATTATCTAGATTTTTTCCTTCAAAGTATAAATATCAAAGATACTTATTCTACCCAATTCAAGAAATTCTAATAACTTTAAGATGTTTTGTACCTCCAAAAATCATCTTTTATATTTTGTCACAATTTTACCCTTAATATTAATTTAAGGACTAAATGTGGTTAATTATTTGTTTAAATCTTCCCTTCCCATTTTTCCCCAAAAGCACAACCCCTATCCTTCAGCACTAGCTGATAAATTGTTCTTTTTCCTCGCTTTAACTAAACTCTGTATTTTTGCTTTGTCTCTCTTTCAATCAACTACACTTGAATATATCGGGTAAGTAAATTTCTTTTTTTTGGATCTGATTATTTTCGTCCTACATCTCGAAATCTTTTAATTTTGTGCGATTGGACTATATGCGACATAGAGAATGGGTTGAATCTTTTCCTAAACAAGTTTTATTATGAGTCTACTGATTGTTTTTGATTCCATAGTAGTTTATCATTAATTGAAGATGAATGTCTAGACCGAGGAAGTGGTTTTAGGCTCAAATAGCAAGTGCAATTTCCCTAAGTTGGAGTCTTGAAGTATCACACCAAGTTCCGTTGTAAAATTCGTATTTAAGAGCCCTTTGGAGTTATTTAAGATATTGCAAGGCCTAAGAATATGGTATTTTAAGTTGTTTATTTGATTGACCGTTGGAGAAAATGGATTTTGACTCCTTCAAGAAAAACCACCAAGTCTTCACCGCGTAGTTGCAATTGAATATTAAATATAGGTGTCAACATATTGTAGACAATAAAATTCGAGTCGGAAATAATTTCAAGAACGGAAATCTATAGCAACAATCGATTTTATAGTTCAAATGCGAGTGTTACAGTCTCTATAATCCTCTAATCGCCTTTTACAAATATAAATTCAAGGGCTTTTAAAGCTTGTTCTTGAATTCTAATTGATGAACTTGAACTTGAATCTTGATCTTGACTTTTATTTGAACTCAGGTGCTTCGAGCCTTGTATCTGTGATCGTTCATTGAACTTGAATGAATTGAATTCTTAAAAAAACTTGTACTCTTTGTAGAGAATTAAAATGGCGTTTGGTACCCACATAGTTTTCCTAGCTCTTGGTTTCGAATTGCTGTCTCCTTTTCTGAATTATGAGGACCCCTATTTGATATATTTTTAGATAGAGAGTTGCGATTGGAATAGGATTTCCATTCAAGCCAATCAGATTAAGTAAATGGCATTTGGGCTTTATGGACTGGCCTTGTCATCTTTGACAACATGTCCATCGATTCTATTGGTTTGACTTATTTGACCATTTGGCATGCTACATCATCGGCATACACGGACACGTGCGCCAAGGAATGGTCTCTAGAATGAGATGAGATGGGTTTAAAACAAGATGGGTTTCAATTCCAATGTAGCCCAAATCAATTATTTGACTGTTAATTAACTCCAAATTTATTGGAACTTAAAATATTTAACTCAATTATATCAATCCACAGATATTTTTTGATCAATATTCTTAATGAATTCAAATATAATACCGAATCATTCTTATAAATTTTATTAATATTTTTAATGATTCCAAATGCCCCCTGCTTCAAGTCTTTGTCGAGATATTTTATCTTTTAGGACTAGGCGGAAGCATTAATTGGTTCAACTAAATTCACCTTAGTTAAAAAAAATGAATTATAATTGAATTAACAATGTAATCCCTACTCAATTTCATAATTCATGATATACTGTTTTATTGCCCACGCCAAGAAAATTGAATTGAATAGGATTGTAATCCTACTCAATTTCATATACAATATTATGTTTTTGTCCACACCAAAAATAATTTGTAATGGAAACTTAGGATAAAGATTCTATCGCCAACCACATCACATCTATAAATAGATACAATTGTCTCCAGAATTTTTTATCTTTAATTACAGATTGTGAGCCAACGACGAAAAAGGGCATACTCAAGAAGGTAATTTTCCTTCTTTTTTTTTTTATTTCGGTCACTTTTTTGACAGCCGGACATGTTCATCGTAGAAATTTCATATCTCATTGTAACAAATCAAAATCATGAACCGTTTAATTTTTTAGAACTAGACTTTTTAGAATCTACGACATACCCGAAATTAAAAATTTAATAACTTCAGATCTTTTTCTAATGGTGTGATTTTTTGAAGTTTTAGCTCTAGATTCTGTCATGCTAAAATTCGGCACTTTTTTTTTTTTACAAGCCTACATTTCTCATAGAAAATGCAAGATCTCATGGGTAAAAAAAAAAATCGAAATCATTAACCGTCGATGTTCCATGAAACGAGACTTTTAGATCTAATACAAATACATACCCTAAATGCAAAATTTTAATACCTCGAGAATCTTTTTCGGTAAACAAAAGATTTTTTGAAGTTAGTCCTAGATTCTGTCATGCTACAATTCGTCACTTTTTTTTTACAGCCTGACATGTTCGTCTTAGAAAATTCAATATCTCATTGTAAAAAATTGAATCATAAACCGTTTGATTTTTAGAAAACTAAGACTTTTAAGTTACGACATACCCGAAATTCAAAATTTTAATACCTTCAGAATCTTTTTAGAAAGATGATTTTTTTGAAGTTTTAGCTCTAAAATTCTGTCTGCCATGCTAAAATTTTTCAGATTTGTGTACTTACTAAAAATCTCGTTCTTTCTTGGACGTTGGGACACAGAAGCGAAATCAACCATCCACTGGTAATGTCGCTAATCGATACATACAGGTAAACAACACAATCCAAGCTCATATTTAAATAAAATAAACCTTTCGAGTCTCAAAACAATCTTTACAGGTTAACATCTCTCCTTCACTTGTATTTCCACTTTTTTTTTTTTGTATAGGTGTTAAAAGGAATTAACCACGTTGATGCTTTACTAGAATACCGACTAATGATCCCCGCCTTGAAAATAACCTCCGGTTACGAGGTCCCCGATGCTTTACCAACTTGAAAGCTTTTACTAGAATAGAATACCTCTAACGCTCCCGCCTTGAATATAACCTCAGGTTGTACACAGGGTCCCATGCTTAACATGGAAGCTTTACTAAATACCGTAGTATACGCTCCCCCCCGTCTCCCCCCGCCTTGAAGATAACCTCCAAGGTGTTACAAGGTCCCGAATGCTTACCCAACTTGAAAAGTTTTTAAATTGATACATGTACGCTCCCCACCTTTGAAGATAACCTCCAAGGTGTTACATGTCCCCGATGCTTAACCATGAAGCTTATACTAAAATCCCGTGTAACAGCTCCCCTCCCCGCCTTCGAAGATAACCTCAAGTGTTCCAGGTCCCGGAATGACCCTTAACCATGAAGCTTACTAAAATACCGGTGTAACTCTCCTCAGCCTTGAAGATAACCTCAGGTGTTACACAGGTCCCGAACGCTTGACCAACTTAAAGCTTTAATAAGATACCATTAACGCTCCACGCTCTCCCCCCCCCCCCCCCCTCCCGCCTTTAAGATAACTGCAATGTGTGTTAAGGCCACTGACTGTTTGACCAGAAGCCTTTTATAGAAATATATACCCTTGTAACGATCCCTTCTTGGAAGATAACCTCTCAGGTGTTTACAAGGTCCCCGAATGCTTAATAATAAAAAACCAATTGATACAGGATAAAACTCCGTGAAAAGACCAGTTTTAAGGTGCAAAGGGACAACTATTTTTCACCTTAAGCATGGAATTTAAAAGATCCTTTTAAAGATAAATCCGTCCGGAACTCTATCTTAAGGTGTCAAAGGGACAAGTTTGTCCGCACCTCAAGGCATAGAAATTTAAAGATTCATTGAGGACACGTAAGCTGAACCAACTTAAGCTTAATAATGATCTGTGTACCGCTTCCCCTTTGAAAATAATCTCAAGTGTTACAGCAAGGTTCCTAATGTTTAACCAACTTGAAACTTGTAATAGGATACCGTGTAAACGCTCCCGGCCTTGAAGATAAACCAAGGTGTTACAAGGTTCCCTGAATGTTTGACCAACTTTGAAAGCTTTAATAGGAATTGTGTCAACGCTCCCCCCCCTGTGAAAATAATCGCGAGCGTGTTACCGGTTTCCGAATGTTTAAAACCAACTTGAAGCTTTAATAGGATACCGTTGTAACGCTCCCCGCCTTGAAGATAAACTCACGGTGTTACAAGTTTCCGAATGCTAACACTGAAGCTTTAATAAGGATATACCGTGTAAACTCGTCCCCACCTTGAAAATAACTCAAGGTGGTTACAATGTCTCGGACTGTTTAATTATTCGCCTTCCTAACAACCACCTCTTTTTTTCGGTTTTTAATCTTCTGCGTGCATTATTATAAATAAACGTTAACACTTTATTCTATTTCTTTATTTTCTCCCCCCCTGTCAGTTTTGAACAATGGTTTCTTCAGGAATTATACTTTGTCCATCTTGTAAACTCGACATATCTCATTGGTGGATCCAGAGGGTAGTACGATGGCGACTAAGTTTTTGTCCAGGAATCTTTTGTTTGTTCGTTATGTTGATGCCATGGCCCATTGAGAAACAAACACACTTTATTGAAAAAGTTGGACATCTATACGATCATAAATCTAACAAAACCTCTAAAGTATGGGTATCCTTGAGAACAATTCCTCATCGTAATAAAGTTTGCGAGACCCTTTCAAATTTAAGCTCGCCGGCTGATGCTCAATAGAACTACGTTGGGAGACAAATTTGGTTGAAGGTGACTATCGTTGCATTCCTGGGTACTGGGAATGGACAGAAATAATGTCTTAAGCAAAAATGGGCAACACCTAAACATGCTTTGTATTCGTGATGCTTGATATTGGCTTCGCTTTTACCTAAGGGGGGGGGTGGGGGTGGTGATGACTGAACGTCCAATTATTATACAAGCCTTTTTTGAGGCTTGGGGGGCCCCTCAAACAAATACATTACTTACCTCTGCTGGGAAACATCCATATCTCTTTGGGAACTTTGGCATATTCTTGGTGTTTTGCCGATTAACGGATACCCTTACGAAGGAAGTGATACCAAACCTCTCCACTGAACTTACATGATTTAATATCAGAAGGGAAGATTTCTTCCTTGAACCTGTGAATACTATGTTGGCGCCTTTCATCACCTTGAGATGAAATCATGTAATCTGGAATCTCTTTTGAATGAAATTGGAATAAAATTTTTGGTGCATAAAGATCTCAAATAATGAGCTAGCTCCCCCAATAAAAAAGAGAAGAAATCTCGACGTCGGTCGTCTCCTCTAATCCTACCGACGAAATACCTACCGAGATAAATACATGGTCAAGGTACGTCAAGAGAGGTATTTTCCTAAGCTTGGAGTAAACATCAAAAATATGACTACTTATCCTACACTGACGGCCTTTCTTTGTTATGTTGGTTATTGTGACCTTTGTACTTTCCGTCTGAAAGAAGGCATTTTCATTCGAACCTGAGAAAACTTTCAAGATAGCGAGCGTTACAGGGCTAGCGGTAAAGGGTTAGCCCTTGCCGGTTCCAATTTTCCAGCACTATATCATGGCTTAAATAAAATTTCAAATTCTTCCACAGTTGGCTAACCATGTACAGTTTGTTTTCCCATTCACTATGTCAAACCCTATGGTTTGGCTTGCTTATATCTCAAAACACACTATCCCTACTAGGGAACCTTCTCTACCACGAATGGTGGTAATTCTGGAAAGGTGCTGCAAAGTATGTTGACAAGAAGGAGCAAGAAAGCTTTTTTCATCGGGGGGAGAACATTGTTTGTGGAATGCAACCATGCTTTTGTAGGCCCACCCAACTATATTATCCTTGAGGCATGAAACTCATCAGAGTGTGGATAAAGCTATTTTATAGCATCTCGTTTAATTATCTTCCATTGATGAGGGGAGGTTTCCCTTTGTTATTGAGACATATAGTCCGCACGCTTTTAGTTCGCCATTTGGTTCTCACGATATCCTGGCTATTTTAGAAAATATTTTCGTTGTTTGAGTCCCTTGATGAGGGCCTTAGATACTGGCGCATTTTGTATCACGTGTGACTATGTACTAAAGAGACATTTCCTCCGGCGGGTAACTCCGCACAGAAGCTTTATACCACCCGATATTCATCTTGGTGGGAGAAAGTCCTCTAGGGATGTTTCTTGAGGATAATTTGGATGTTTATGGTGGAAAAATCTGGGTCAGAATTTGTACCCTTCTAGTAAGACAAGTCAAGATATCGAGAAACAACTTTCAAAGTCCAAGACACCACTTGCCCCCCCAACCTCAAAGTAAGAAGCTTACTTTTCTAAGGCATCTAAGAAAGAACTGGTTCATACTCCTCCGATAAAGAGAATGCCCCAATTTCTTTTTTCTAAGTAAACGGTCCCTTCAAGAACCAAGCAAACTAGCCAGGATCGATGTTGGAAGAGGCAAAGAGTTTTGAACTATCTGGGGCTGGAAATGTAGAAGTCCAAAGTGGTCGAGAGTCCTCTCTAGAACTTGACCACTTCAAGTAACCAAGTATATATCTATATATATATATATATATTTATTTATTTATTATTTATACTTTATTTATTTTTAAAAATAAATAAATAAAAGAAAATAAAATGACTCTTGCTAACCTGCCCCTTTTGTTTGTAGTTAATGCTGATGGACATTTACAGAGGGCCACCGCGTGAAAGGCCACAGTTTAGCGAAGAGGTCTACCCCGTCGCTTATTGATGACCCAAGGCAAAATCAATTTCAAAATCAAAGAGAAAGCTCAGAGTCATTGTCTAACTTTCCGTGGCCAACTTTAAAAGGGTTGATCCTAAATCAAATGAGCTTTCTCCCTTTCCCGAGTTCTTCCCCAGATTAATTGTTACTATGTCCTCTTCGAACGAAGAGTGTGGTGTTCCAATCACAAAAGGACAGTACTCTTGGGTCTTTGGTAAGAGATCTGTAGGAAATTTATCCAGAACTCTCTCTAAACATATTCCTCTTTACAGATGATATTTATGAGATTTTCAAGGAGATGAGTGAGATGAATTTATAGATCTTTCAAATCACACCATAAAAGCTTGGTAGATTCTCTTTTTGATCATGCTACTTCATATGAATCAGAACACTCTAATTTGTTGACAAGCACATGAAGATAGGAAGAGGGAATTGCTTTCCAATGCCAAAGAGCGTCTCGAATTATTCAAAGTAGAGGAAGTGAGAAGGTAAAACATGTCTCTTCTAACAAGAAATCGCTAAGAAGGTTAAGCGGAAGCTAGCAACTTTCAAGGAGAGCGAGGGGTTTGAAGTGTTTTTGAAGCTCTAAGGAAAGAATGTCCAAGAGATTCAGCCAAGATTTTAGCTACGGAAGATGAGATATTCTCGTATGGAATATGAGTTTTTATTAACGCCTGAAGATTCAATTCGCATGGAACAGAAAAGAGAATGCTTGGAGGCTAGTCCGTCAATATTTGAACCAACTACATTTACGCTTAGATTTAGACGCTTTTTTTTTTCATTTTATTTTATTTTACTTTTTGAACTTTTGATTGGCGTTAATCTCTTGTTGCAAGATTTATCAATTCAAAGTCATGTCGCGCATTTTCCCATGTCGATACGCATGAATATCACCACCCAGTTTCCGCATCGTTATTAGTTTGCCACATTAAAAACTTGACTTCCTGAAATTTGTGGAATCCGATGCTTCCCTCGTAATAAGTCTTAAACCTTTAACTTTGTACAATAGTAAAAAAATTAAAGGTTTTTACTACTCCTTCCATAGACCCATCATACTTTCGTACAATCTAAAATTTTGATGAGGACAAAAGACTAATATACATATCGCTTTTGGACTTTTCTTTGCAATTTAAGTAGGAACTTTTTTTTGACACTCATGCAACTGAACTTGCAATATTGTTCTAAGCTCCTCGTAAACCGTCATAAAGAGGATCAAGTCACAACGTAAGTTTTGCTGGGGGATTTGAGTGATTTTTATTTATTTATTTTTGTTAGGCCGTACCCAGCTTTATACTCTTGCGGTCCAGGAGTACATGCAGTTTAGGCTCGTACCATTAAGGATTCATCATCTTCGCTTCAATGGTAATCTCTTAGAATTTGGCATTAATAGGACCGATCCTTAACCATCAGCATCAACAAGCTTGGTATCGCACCATTTGAATATGGCTCTTGTATACGACATATGGTCCATCCCCTTGGTAGTAATTTGGCCCCCAGACTGTGCGAAGTAATAATGTGGTCTTCTTCCGCAGAAACTTGATCTCCAACTTGAAAGCACCTCAATGCGAACCTTTCTTTTTAAAAGCACGAGATGACGAGCTTGATACATTCAAGTTTTGTTGGGCTTCCTAACTCGTTTCATCAGTTGCTTCTAACTCAACAAGACGCAGTCGAGCATTTTCTTCCTCGTGAGCCCTTCTGAAATAGCAATTCTTAAGGAGGGTATTTGACGCTCGAGTGGGGACCTGCTTCACACTCCAAAAGCAAGTGATATGGGTGTTGCTTGAGTTGGTGTGCGATATGTTGTTTCTTATGCCCACAAAGCTTTCTTCCATTCTTTCATGCCAATCCCGTTTGGATTTGGAGCAACTTTCTTGAGCAGGTTGCAATAGATGTTTATTACATGCTTCACAAGATTATTTTGGCGGCAGCATGGTACATAAAAGATCTATACGCTGCTTAAATCGCAAGATCACAAATCTTGTTTCATTACACTTGTATCAAATGGTTTGCCATTGTCTGTTATTAATTTCGAGGGATGCCAAAGCGATAGATAATATTTACTACTCCGGAGAAAATTTTTGCAACATTCTCTTTTTTCACCCTTTTAGAGCGACAACTTTCAGCCATTTTGAAAGTAATCAGTTTCAGCCAAGATGTACAAGTGGTCCACCAGAAAATTTCGTTATGGTCCTACAAATATCCAGTCCCCACACGGCGTCAAATGGACCAAGATCGATGGTTGGGTGTCACTACTTACTATCGGGTGGCCTTATGATGAAATTCGCTGAAATGGACAAGCTCACATTTTCTAAGCATAATATGAGCAATCTTTCACCATGGTTTGCCGTATACCCCATCCTTTTAGTGAAAAATGAAGTTTTTTCCAGATTGATGATCCACATACTCCTGATGTGCTTCTGCAGAGCTTTGATCCTTCTTTCTTTCCCCACCCATCGAAAAATAACCCTCAAAAATAATCTTCTATATGAGGTATCCATTGTAGTAAAAGGAAACGGGTGCCAACGACGACGTATGTCCGTTTCATCTCTTGGATTTTCTGGATAGTACCCCATACATACAGGTAGTCAATGATGGAGGTTTGTCATCCAATCTTCCTCGCACTAACCGATTTTTTTTCCCAATGGCGATGATTATAGCAAGAGTATTTTTTCAATATAATTCTTTCCTCATTTGACCGGTGGTACTATCCCTTTTTGACAGACAGTTACTTTGGCGTTGGTCATGAAGGGTTAGCGTTGAAGCAGAGTAGCCAGCATCAGCTTTTCTTTCGTCTGTCGACGCACATGTTGAAGGGTTTAACAATCCAAGCCATCTTATCAGTTTTTTCGAGCATGAATCAGTATAAGGTCGGCAATTCAGGCTTTTTTTACCTCATAACTTCCTAAGAGTGATTACACCAATTGAGAGTCACCAAAGACCTGTAAATGTAATTGTTTCATGTCAACGGCCATTTCCAGTCCCGAGTATCAATCATGCTTGATATTCAGCGACATTATTGGAGCAACATTGTTTCTAGAGTACAAAGAGACTGTAGCATCTCCTTTCTTTTGTAGTGATGAACCACCACACCACCACCCCAGCTGCCTCCGCCGCGATGTGCAGCCACGTCAAAGTACATTTCCAAGAGGTTGGAACTTCAATTAACATCGCATCTTCATCAGGAACTCATCATTTAACACTCCCAATCATTTGGTATAGGATGGTCTGCTAAGAAATCCGGGTAGTGCGTGTCCTTCACGATCTTTTGAGGGATGTAAAACATCTTAAATTTTTGAATTGGAGTACCATCTTGCTGTCGGTCACTAAGGACATGTTTTTGACATAACAAACTTATGGGATTTTGCTTAAAAATAAAGCGGACAACATGAGCTTTGAAAATAATTCTTCATCTTTTGAATTGAGAAGACCAGTTTCCAATCATAACTTTTCAATTGTCGAATAATTTAGCTCATTTGGCTTCATCGTTCGACTTAGTATAAGAGCATTTTCTTTGCCTTCACTATTCTCTTGAGCTAACAGTGCTCCTACAGACCTTTCTTGGTGCTGAAAAAATGTATAGTCATCAATGGTTTCCAGGTATAGGGGCTGCTAAACCGGATGTTTCGCTAGATAATAGATTTTGATACTTGTTAAGGCTTCGCTACATTTTTGGTCCCAAGTCAAAGGAGCACCTTCTTCATGAGATGACGGAATGGCTGACAATCTTCCCTGCCAATATTGAGATGAACCTTCTCAGTAGGCTAAACTTCCTTGGGGACTTTTTAACTCATGGATATGTCAAGGTTCAGGCATCTTGATATGCATCGACTTTGCTTGATCCATTTTCATCCCTCCGATGTCTCACAACTAAAACCAAGAACTTGCGGAATACCTCCGAAGGCCACATTTCCAATGGATTCATCGCTTAATGGATACTTTCGGGTAACTCAGACACATCCTTAAGTCTTTCAAATTGATCACACCCCTGCCCACCCCCCAGCCCCCCCCCTTTTCCTCACTTCAACAACCATCACAACCGTAACATTCAACATTTTTATTGGAGCAAGTCGTCAAAGATATTTGCATATCCCTTTGAATAATTGCAGCCCCCATTCTTTAAACCAATGGCATCACTTTTTGAGCAAGAAATAGACCTCATTTGCGGGCGAAATGTATGAGTCTTCATCTTTAGTGACATACGGATTTTGATTATATCCAGAAAGAACCATCCATGAACGGCATTGCCTCATAACCAGTGGTGGCAAAATCATCTAACTCTGGAATGGGAAGAGGAAACGCATCTAAGGCATGCATTAATTGCAGATCTCTAAGTCAACGCAAACCGAATTTGACCATTCTTCTTCCTCACTGGAACAATACTTGAAAAATCCATGTAGGATATTTGATCCTCATAACGAATAAAGCCCTGCTCCATGAGTTTGTTAACTTCATTTTCTTCAACGGAATCAAGTCTGGGTCAAAAGACGTCTTGAGCTTGTTATAACCTGGACGAGAACCATTTTTGACTGCCAATTGATGGCACCGCTACTCCTAGGATTAATCCAGGCTTCCTTTGAACTCCAAGCGAATACCTCCTTACATCTCTCGACTCACTCTATATCTTTGAGTATATTCATGTAAGTGACTTCTCATCAATTTTCTAGAAACGCACTGCAGTAAGTTGGCTTCGGGATCTTCTCAGTGCCAGGTTAACTTCCTTCAAGGATCTATTGTGATCTTACTCTCTACTCCGTTCTCAAGTTCTTGATGGAGCATCTTTACATCTTCCCTCATCCACAGGAATCATTGTCATTGACTGATATATGACAAACACGAGAAATCTCTTCTAACCCTCCACATCTTCTTTGAGGCACAGAATCGCACTCATTTTGGGATGTAAACATGATTGATGACCCACTTCTTCATCTTCCTCCTCGCGCTCTTGGTGTAAACCACAATATGACTTTCCTTGAGTTTCCTCTTTACAGGAAACCATAAGTTCCACTGTCGCCGTCATCCTAGAAGGAATCAAACTTCTGAAATCCTTTCGAAGCAATGTGAATCAGGCGTTGTAACTTTTAAATAACTTCTCGGTTCTTGTTTATTCTTCTTTCAGAGGACCATAACCTCTTTCAACACAGAAATTCTTGTTGTCGCTTCCACCAAGTCTATCACAGACAGAATGGCTTTTTATTAGGGAGCAAATTGACAGCCTCTTCAAAGTTATTATATTAACTGGCCTTCCTCCATGGAAATGCGAATTGGCGGCGTTGGTTATAACCGAGGGCCCTTCACGCGCTTTCTAGTTGTTAACTTCTGATGGAGTTTACCCTAGCGCTGATGGCTCGCTAACAGGTTGTATCCTGCCTTCACAAATAACTTGTAGGCTTTGGGATCAAAACCTTCGCTTAATTGCGCTTTGTAGGAGAGCCCCTAATCTAGCACTTGATCTTGAGCGACTGACTCTCCTCCTGGCACAACTTGACAGACAGTTTTATTGCATCAATCCGTCTGATAGAATAGTTTAGCCCTCGTAATGCATTTTTCTTCAGGTTAAATGGTTATCTTTTTCGTTTCTTCGCTTTCGGAACAGCAAACTAGAAGTCTCTTCTTTTTTTTGAAGACCGATCTTCCCTTCAGTAAGGATGGGACACAAGAATCTTAGTGTCAATTTTTCCACCTTTTCGATAGCTTCATCATTCTTTTGCAACGATATTATCAATCTTGATTGATTTGACATCATTGGATTTGACCCCTTTTACAACAACATGACTTCTCCATAGAATTTCGCTCATCGTAAGTGTGTCTCCACTTCAGTGAAAGGAGTATCTCTGCAACTTATCTTTCTTTAATCCACCTTCAGAATTTTCAAACATTGATAGTAAGAAGATAAGACCATTCTATTCTCATGTACCCCAAGCCTACCAAGTAATATATGTTGGATTGTCTTTGCGCCACTCACATGCATCTGCGCTTGATTGCAAATTCTCCCATGTGGATCTCTATTTAATAGAGCCTATGGCCCCTCTGCCCGCCCCTTGATTAATCCTTGTATCACAGACACTTTCACTAAGTTCCCCAGTCTGATGCCAAGTTTTCCCGTTCATTGTGGGGATAGGCAAATGTTGACGATCCAGTCTCTTCATCCTATTAATATTCTATTTATTTTCTTCTCCTAGCACATGGCCCCTAAGATACAAAGAAGATTGTTGATAGTGCTTCACCAAATACCGGAAGATCGTTAGCTGTAAATGTGATTTTAGTATCACATACTGTGCTTCTTGGAAAGAAAGTTCAATAGATTTTTCAGAAGATGAAAGATACATCATTTCTGAATTTCCCTTGTTTCTTTTTCTTCTTCCCCAGGAGACCATTTTGGTAGGATGCACTCGTTGTTTCCGTCGTTTACAGTAGGAGACACCTTAATTGTTTGTTCTTTATCCACATGAAACATGATACCCTCGACATTGCCTGAGTAAGACTTTGTGTTGAACGATCTTGCAATATTCCTCTAGAGTCAGCAAGACGTCGAGGTTTTTGTATTGATGCAACTTCAACCTTTGCCTTTTGGGGCGTTTGATTGATTTTTGTTTCTCCTCTGATTTCTTCACTATTTTTTCCCTCTAACCGGTTGCTCAGATAATTCTGTCGTAAGCTTGACTTGTTGTGGTCCTTCGCCTATTACCAGAATCCAACCCTCATCACCATCTATTTCAACTTCCTGGTCGACTGCTCTTCTGCATGCTTTTCAGAGATATATATTGTTGGACCGGATCCATGTGACCCAAATGTGATAGAGGTATGGTTAAACTAGCCTTCTCATCATCAGGATAATTTTATTTTTCGCTTGCCCAATCGCCTCACTCTAATCCTTAAAGACAAACATTGTTTCAAGAGATGACTCAACAAGTATATTGATACTTGCCATAAATGGGTCATCAGTTTTTCTCCTAGCTTCAATCGGTTCTTCATCTCTGGCAGTAATTATCTTTAACTCAGCATTCATCAAAAACTTTCAGAAACGTCAGAATCAATAGGGATACTTTTTCCCTTTCAATCTCCCTTAGGTCGACTTTTGATTGAACGTGATTGGAAAGTCGTTCTCTCACATTTTTGGTTTTAACGCCCTCATTCGTGTGACTTTGCGGGTGATACCTTTACCCTCATGGAATTCTTTGTTTGTCATTCTCTGGGCAGAAACTTGCTCCATCTCTTTGGGTTCCTGCTTATCCTTCCTTTGCAGGATCATGGACAATAGCCATTCTTTTCCGACAGATGACCTGCCACTCATATCGTGAGAGCGAGGTACTAAATCCCCGCAATGATTTTTGGTTGTTTATTCCTTGCAAGATGTAAAGAAGCCTCCTATAGTGCATTCCCTTGATACGACATTTCGATTGCAAGAAGGCTTCACTAATCATGTCCGTTGCAATTAGGGCTCGCGGTTTCCGCCATCGATTTATGAATGTATGACAGTTTTCATCCTTTCCTTTGGCGAGTATTCGTGAGTTCCTACCATGCTCACCGTGCGCCCTTGGCTAGAAATCGATGGGGAACTCATGTTCTAGTTTTGTCCCAACTTCAATTAGAGTTTGGTTTTGAATCCGTGTACCAATCAAGGCATTGCTTCTTTTAGAGAGCGACAAACTGTTTGACAAGAAATAGTCCTCCATATGCTCAGCATTATCTACATATCTCCACAAAGTGCGCGAGATGTTGTTTCGGATTTCCGTTTCCCTCAATTGTTGAAATTTGGGGGAGGTTGATAACCAGCAGGCTTTTTGAAGTTATCAATCCTAGCAGTGTATGGGCTTAGCATACAATATGAGAAGACTTGGTAGGACCTTCATACTTATCTTTGACATAGTGCCTTCATAACTCTTTCAAGAGATCGAGTGGGATCATCCTTTAGAAGAACTGGCATGTTCTTTAACAACGGGGCTTTTTTTAGCATGATCTTCGCTGTCATTGGAACGTAAGTGCCTTTTCAGGTGCATTGGCTCGCATCTCAATCTAAAGTCCTCTCTATCCCTGTCCCTCAACTTGTCAATTCGCGATTCTTGGTGTGGGTCATGCTTTCGTCAATCCTCAACCCAACTTCGTCAGATTTGCGAGTTGTTCCTCAGTGAGAGGAACAGCATCACCATCGTTTGCATTATCCTCGGAGATGCCCAGGAGAGTACATGGGTTGGTCCGAGTAAGTTTAATTTGCAATGGACTCACGTTACCGCGATATACGTGGAGATGATTCATAAGTTGAATCAACAGTTGCTCCCCTTGTGGGTAGAGTCTTGGAACCAGATGCTCAAGTAGATTCCAATGTCTTCTTTTTGGATCTTTTCAGCAACACCTACTTCCTCCTTTTAAGAGCATTTTGTGGAGGAACTTGCTCCTCTATGGAGTCGAAACCCAAAAATTATGTAGTTTGACGCATACGACACTTGAAGGAGTTTCTTGTCCTAGTTAAAGCCTTGCTTCTCGTAACAACTCCAAAACTTCCAAGGTAACACCAGGATGTCTTCAACTAAGGTAGAGAACTTGGAGCTAGTGACCCTAGACGGCCGGTTGATCCGAGAGTTGTTGTTCATCAGCGGAAGTCATCTTGATATTCCTTTAATGGTTGAAAAGTTGAATGAGAGGTAGAGATTGTCCCCACTGGGCGTGCCAGAATTTGTAGCCAATACAATTTCCGCGGCGAGAAAATAATAATCAAGAACGGAAAATTAAGCACCAATCGTTTTATATTTATTTCAAATTCGAGTGTTACAATCCCCTATAATTTCCCTGAATTTGCCTTTCAAATAACAATTCAAGGGCTTTAAAGCTTGTTCTTGAATCTATGATGAACTTGAACTTGAACTTTATCTTGACTTGACTTTTATTCTTTTTTGAACTCAGGCTTCGAGTTTGTTCTTGAATCGATGGTCCTTGATCTTGATCGGTCTTGAATTTGAATGATTGAATTCTTACAAAACTTGTTAGCTTTGTAGAGAATTAAATGGCGTTTGTACCACAGAGTTTTCTCCTAGCTTCTTTGTTTTATGGAAATTTCTTGTCTCCTTTCCTGAATTCTGGAGGCCCTATTTATACTTTTTAAATAGAGTAGTTTGCGATTGGAATAGGCTTCCATCAGCCAATCAGAATTAAGTACCTGGCATTTGGGCTTTATGGAGCCGGGCCTTTGTCATCTTTGACACATGTCAATGATTCAATTGGCGTTGTCCTTATTTGCTTGGCACTGGTCCACATCAATCTGCCACGTGGCGCCAATGATGGGCTCTAGATGAGATGAGATTTGGGGTTTTAACAAATTGGGTTCATCCACTATAGCCCAAATCAATTAATTAGACCTTATAATTAATTCCACAATTAGGGGGGGGACCTTAAATATTTTAACTCATTATTACCATTCCCACAACTTATTTATTTGGATTTAATATTTTAATGAATTCAATAATAATCGAATCATTTATTAAAAATTTTAATAGTTAATAACTTTTGAAGATTTTTTTTTTTCAACACCTATAGCATAAAAAATTGTTCTACAAACCTGAAAGAGAATGGCTCGTAAATAGTGACACTCCATATGTTTTATCTAATACTAGTGATTGTTTAGTTAAGCGCAATGTTTAGATGAACTCTTTGATTTTCAAGAGAAACTCCTAAAATGATAACCTGTTCCATGAAATCTGTTTAATTATACGTATATTTATTAAAGATGGTATTACTGTAAGTTCAGTAGCAATTATGCAAAGTATAGAAATTAGAGCTTAGTTAGAACAAAGTAAGTTATAAGCTAGTGTTACCCCAACAAAAATGAGTCTTCTCTTTCCTTGTATAACCTTTAAATAATCTTGTTAGTTAGAATGAATGGAAAGGTTTTTTCATATTGTGAAGAGAAAGAATCATGTTTTCTCTTCCTTTTCTGCTTCCTTTGAAAATCGGGCCAATCACAGATTCTTCCTTCTTCATAGTTAACTGGTAATCAAATGCCCCGGCACTATAACAGGCCTGCACCTTGTTCAAATAACTGGTGTAATCATCTACATAAGCAACAGTGACATCCATAGGCAACATGTGATAACGAGTGCCTGAAAATTAATCCATAATTAATCCTCTTTTTCTTTAAACAAACCCATTGACAATTCCTGGTGTATTCAAAGGTTCAATTCATTGACTGTATCTGCTAACTACTCAATATGGAGTCTAGCATTAACGATTTCTAATATGCGGCGTTAAAATAAGTTAGAGGGTTTAATCGATGGTTCATGTATAAGGGAGGCATGGTCCCAATCTTGTGACTCTGTGGAAACGATGAAATCGCAATTTGTATTATCATGGATCATGAATTGTGTTTCAAAGAATTACTTGGAGGTATTGTTTATTCCAACAAATGCGGCATCTGTATGGAAAATCAGCTGAACGATATGATCAATTGATTGCTCTCGTATTTTCCCAACGACACAGGAATTGCTCTATTAGTAAAGGTACTAGTTCACTTTTTCACCAAATTCTCTCGATTACGGTGAGCCTGTGGTAGAAGTATGATAGTCCATAACTAGCTGTTTCCAATTTGTGAGTGTCACCTGTAATTAGAGCAATTTGTGAAATTTCGTACACATCCGAAGTTACTTTAGTTTCTTATGTGTTCCCTGATGACTCCTGAACAAGCTAGGACAACATATATTGATGATGGTACCTCTACCTTCAGTGAGCAAAACATATTCAACTCTTAATTGAGAGAGAAGTCGAGAACCTTTCTCAAATCCCCCCCCTCCATTGTGCTAATTTGTTCCTGACTAAATGCCATATGCAATTCACTCCTGGAAACCGTACTAATGCTATGGTAACCTAGATCAGAGGCTTACAACATTCTGCTATGATCCAAATGCATATTATGTGATTAATGTAAAGAACAATTTCATACAAAAAGCATTTGCTATTCACAGCTTCATGTTTTCCTCCCCGGATTTGAAAGAAAAGAAGAATGAATCCTAACATTACATATTAGGGGAGGGAGTCTAATATGATTGATGCATGGAAGAGGAAAATTTAATATGACAGGAGGCAAAATATTCTAGCTCAACACTTGAGCGTTGATGGTGATATAAAGATGTTTACAGACGGTGTTAATTCAAGAAATCAGGGATATGGAAAGGATCTATAAACACTGAACATGTTGAATAGCAAAAGGCATGACTATGGTTGCATGAACATATAATCAAATCTTACACTTGCTTGGACAGACTACTATGCAACAGAAAATCTGAAGGAGCATTTACATCACATTATATTCAAAGTAGCCCAGCTAATTGCTCTTCAAGCAGGTGCCTCAGCAGGGTAATGAAGATGCTCTCACTGTAGTTCAACCAATACTCATTGGATAATACCCTGGTGCAACACATCATCTGACTCTTAACTCATGATATTTCTTACTACATAAACAATCCACTTCCTATTACTTAACCTAAAATGTTCAGTTACCCAATGGTGAAACAATCAATTACACCTCTAGGTTCCTGTAAATATAACTCCTCAAAACACCAAACACACTAGAAATGTTCTCCTTTATATTCCCGAATTTTTAATTAATTACTTATCAGTATTCCACAAATTACTAAGGAATCTTTAATGTGTTTGTGTGCTTCTTTCCCTAATTTTGTTACTCTCCAGGACCTCTCCAATGGAGGTGAAGGTATTGGTAGAGAACATGATGGTCTTTATATTCTTCCTACAACTCCTCCTCTCCTATCAACACAAATGCAAAATGTTCTCACATTTAGCTCATGGAGACACTCATTCACGTTTAACTAGCTGTTATTGTGGCATAAGGCTAGGACACACTTCTTCCACGGTTCCTGGCTCTCTATTTAGCTCTTTCACCAAGAACTAAGATCTTCATAAATGTACTCATTTCCCCCTGGCAAAACACATCGATTACCATTTCCAAATATACTACTGTTTTTCTACTTCCTCCTTTTCAGCTACTTCATATGGATGTTGGTCCCTTTACACCCCTACAATTGATGACATAAATTCTTATTACTATAGTTAATGATTGTACCGACTGTTATGGTTTTGTTTTTAATAAGAAGAAGAGGATGTTTGTGTTGTTTTCTGAAAACTTCTTCCTTCGTGCTAAACACAGTTCAATGCTGTCGTTAAAAATGGTCGAAACTGACAATGGATCTTGAGTTTGTAAATGCCTGAATGTCAGACAACTATGTCACAAGCTTAGGTAGCATTCATCAGAGAAATTGCTACATAACCTTCCTCGTCAAAATGGTAATTGCAGAGAGAAAACACAAAGATATTCTTGAAGTGGCTAGAGCAATGAGATTTCAGGCAATATTCCCTATCGTTTTGGGGTCCATTGCATACTTAATCTCCTTACATAATAATTTGTGCCTACTAATTGGGGGGGGATGTTACATGGTAAATCTCCTCATGAAGTATTTCAAAAACTACACCCCTCTACAACATTTGAGAGTTTTAAGGTTGTCCGTGGTTTTTGCAAAGAATATGTATATACATGATAAAGTTTTCAACCAAGAAGTTTATCGTTGTTCTATGGAATGTAGGACTCCACATTTCCATTTGCCAGTTTCCCTTCTTCCACTGAATGGCACTTGTTGCTCTTCTGTCATGCGCCATTGGATCATCAAAGGTTGTTAGGGGTGGGGTGGGGGTCGCCACTGTTAGGTGTTTTTAAGTCTATTGAACTGCTTCAGAATGTCTAATGCTAGTCTCAATCTTCTGAGGTTAAAGGCGATCACAGAGGACAAAGCTCCTTTATCGAATGCAAATTATGTTGCTTTTGCTATCTCATTCCTCGCAGACCTCTATATTCTATATTGGACAATATCTTGGCTATAATCTCTTTCTTAGTCCCTATCATGCTTTTTCTGTTCTTCTTTTGGTCATGACGTTGACCGGTTACCTTTGAAAAAGCATGCAAAGGATCCAGATGGTTAAAGCCAGGCAGGCTGAAACTGCTAAGCCTTGAAACTCATCAGACTTGGAAAGTACGTCCATTACCTCCACCCAAAAAGGCTATTGTTGTAAGTGGATTTTTTTCAAAATAAAATATCAAGCTTCAGGTGTGTTGAAAGATTCCAAAGCTTGAATTTAGTGCAAAGGGTTTTACCAAAAGAGGGACTGGATTAATAAAGAACTTTTTCCCCTGTTGTTAAGATGGTTCAGTCCAGAAGTGTGTTGACTTTAGTTTTTGTTGTTTTTGAGAACTTGCATATTCATCAGATGAAATGTGTCAAATGCTTTTCCTTCAAGTGACTTATTTGATGAAGTCTATATGATACTGCTACGCAAGGCTTTCAGCTTCCTGAGGGATTTATTGTTGGGGGAGAACCAACTGTTGAGGGTCACTAAATCCCTCCTTGGTTTGAAGCACGCCCCCTAGGACAGTGGAATGTTAAGCTTATAGCGCACTCATCAGACAGGAATTTACTCAGAGTCATGCAGATTATTCAGCTATTTATTAGAAAACAAAAACATCTTTGGTTGTACTTCCTAGTAATATGTTGAGATATGAGGATTACAGGTAATGACTTTAGTCCTATTCAACAAACCATGAAAGTTTTGCAGACCCTTTTCATGAATGAACTACCTAGGAGAACTCAGGTAATTTCCCTAGAATTGATTTTGCTAGATCAACAAGAAATGTGTCATCCTCACAGAAAATACTTCTTGAAAATCATTCTGAAGCTGGACTTGAGGCTGCTAACTCATCTTCTACACCTCTATCCTTATATACAGTTCAATACAAAGGAGTATTCATGAAATAAATGGGACAGGAAAGGACGATAAATTACTGGAGGATCCAACATTAATATAGAAGATTAGTTGGGAAATTGTTGTATCTAATGTTACCATGCAGACATATGCTTTTGCGCTACACACAACTCTGAGTCAGTTTTCTTCATCAACCTAAGCCTCACATCTCAATGCTCGCACTTAAGGTGGTCAAATATGTAAAGGCAGCAGGACTAGGTGTAACTATTTCCAACTAAATAACAAACAGTTAAGGTCTACTGTGATTCAAATTGGTGGAGCTTGTTACACACCAGAAATCTGTTACGGATTCATAGTTTAAGCTGTACAGATTTACTAATATAATGGAAATCAAAGCAACAAGGACTATCCATCTAGAGCTCAGCTGGAAGCTGAGACAGACGCATGGCGTGCCTGTAGCTTAGTATTGTTGGATACAACACTATTCAAGGAACTAGAGCTGATGTAGTCAACCTCCAGCTCTCATTTAAAAAGTGAAAGAAGGTCAGCTATACAAATTGCTGCCAATCTAGTATTACATGAACGAACTAAGCATATTAATTTGGGGGAATTCATTTCATAAGAGAGAAAATCAGAATGTCCTAATTCAGACTGAATATCGCATACCACAGAGCAGGAGCTGATATACTAACTAAAGGTCTTGCAAGTTACAATAATGAGTATTTTATTATCCAGAGTTTGGAGTATTTAATCTGTTCACTCCTACAACTTGAGGGGAGTATTAAAAATGTAATGACAGTAAGTTGAGGATCATTATGTAAATAATAGAAATTAGAGGATTAGTTAGAAATAAGTAGTTTAAAGAGTTACAAAGATCTTCTTGCTCGTTGTCCTGTATAAATATTAACTATCCTTGAATAGCTCTATACGAATGGAAAAGTTCATCTTGTGGAATGAAAAGAATCATTGTTCTTCTTCTCTTACACATCTGCACATCACGATTCCTCCTTCCTTCTTCGTAGTTAACAAATATTTACTTTGCTTAAAATAAAGTGCCATCTAAGTTGCACGAAATCTCCTTCGATGTTCGGCATCCCGTGTCAAATTCTCTAACAATACACTAAATTTTTTGAAGAATCGACGTACCATCATTTAATTACCTTTTTTGAAATACGAGTACCTAGAGTACCCTTTATTTTGTTTTTATTAAAAGTATGCATCACAAAATTCAAATGGTACACCAATGAAATTATAATTCAGAACACTGTTGAAACAAGTTTAGAAGCCTTAAAAATTAGTTTTTTACAAGATAATATTGTCTCTATGGCAGAACACCGCTAGCGTTTATACTACAGTTCAGTGTAAAATATTTTGGAGGCTCTCTATATAGACCACACACCTTGTGGCAGTGGATCTTCTGACCAATTTGTAAGAAACTACTACAACTTTTTTTCCTGTTTATAACTTATAGTTTAGTCTGCTTGCAATTATGCAGATCCCAGTTTCTAAATTGTGTTTGTTAGCGAGTGTAGTGAAACTTACAAGATAATAAAATTTCAAGATTACACATTGAAAATAAAATGAAGAAATTAATCTCTCATGCTGAGGCGCGGATATCTCGCATCTCTTTAAGGAGATTCAGACACCTGCCATAGCAATGGTGTTTCCCTGTTCCATCAGTAGTCCCCCCTCTTTGACTTGTCCCCCTTCAGATACAACAACCTTCCAAGTATAACTCAACAACTCTGGACAAGAGTTGAGTCCAAAGCTCACAAAAGAACACACCTCCTTCAACTAATAAACTCATCTTTTAGACTAACTCTTTTCAATACTCTTTCACACTCTTTGTTTTTTCTTGTGAAATGTGTGTCTCTAAACAAATTAGCTACATGCTATTTAGTCTACACGATTCTCCTCGCAATTGACATTGAAGATAATGTAAGGTAGTAATAGTGAAGATAATAGCTTTAGGAGTTTCATAGGTTACAATGGGAATTACATACGTTACAATGAGAGTTACATAGGTTACAATGGGGAAGTTACATAGGTACATATGTACGAGAGTAAAGTGGAGGACTAAGAATTAACATACATTGATGGATAACCAATGCCTAGATGGATGAAGTGAATTCATCCTTCCAATGTTCATTCTTATAACTCTAAAATAAAGCCATTTAATATGGTTAATTATTAATATTAAAATGCAAATAACCTATACCATCCCCCCCTCATTTTAAATTTAGATACGAGTAAAGTGTAATCAGTTGAATGGAAGACTACTATGCAATAATGAAGGTGTGTCTCTGCTTTTAACCTCCACTTATGGAACATTACCTTTTACTTCCAGAGTCCTATGGTCTCAGACTTGAACTATAACTTCTTAAGGGAAATAAAATTCACTGCTCACGCGAACATAATAATCACGGTGTTGACATGAGCTTTTACAGCCAGCACGTTCTGGTCATTTGGCTAATCTTCTCGGTTCATGACTGGCATTTGAGAAGAAGCCTCGTTCTCATAGGAAACGAACCTATCTTTTTCACCCATCACATAGGTACATCTGTCGAGAGTGCGGCCTGTAAGATTAACACTCCAACCATACAGGCTAAAGATAGTCATTAAGAGTTTTATCAACTCAACCTCAAACAAACTACAGGAAAGAAATGCACTCAACATCATAGGGAGGGAAACAATAGTGCATTTTTCCACACAAGTCATCATATGATTAGTTTTTTCCTTTGAACTGTTCTAGGATTCATCCCCAGTGTTGCTTTTTCCTCATATATGACTCAAGAAATTTGTGGCCTTCAATCCCATCCCCTCGATGTGCTCCAACCTGTTTCTCTTGTTAATGCCTTTGTAAGAGTGACTGCAAGATTATCACAGATTTGACCATATCAATATAATGGTACCATTTGTCAAATACGATGTACATTACTGGTGTTTCCCCCTTATAGGCTCTGGATTTAACCGTTGTAATAATGGTTTTGACTCTACATTGCAGCAGTGTTATCACAAATGAATTACAATAGGAGGACTTGAATTTTTCAAATAAGGAATTTGAAAAAATAAATCTCTTAACCATTTGCTTCCTCACTAGCTGACGCTAAAGCAATTAGCTTCATCGTTCCAATGGTAGAGGTTAGCAATTATAGTTTTGTGCTTTTTTGATACCAACAAACCAGCACCACCCACCTAAGGTAAATACCTAACCATTTGGGTAGACAGGAATCACTACAAAGTGTTTTCCCAATCTGCATCACAAAACTTCAGTACAACAGATATTTTTATTAGAACAAACCAAATTTTTCGTTCCATTTAAATATCTTATAACTCTTGTTATAGCATGTCAATGTTCACTACCTGGCTTGGCTTGTAACCTTCCAAGTACTCTTACTGCAATGCAATATAGTCTATGTGACAGATCATCACATATCTCAAATTTATCTAGATAATACTAGCATATTCCTTTTGTAATTATTACACCTCATTTTCACTTTCCAACAGGAAAAGTGAACACATGAAGCAAAAGTTAGCAACATGCTTGAAATCATGGAAGTTTATTTTTTTTCTAAATGTTCTCACCATACTAATGTGACTGGTCACGAAAATCCCTCACATTTTCTTGTTATTTTTATTCCAACAATAAAATTGGCTCACCCAAGATCTTTCATCATCAGAATGTCTTCTAATCAACATTTTTAGCTTCTCCAATACATTCATACATTCGAGCCAAGATCACCACTCATCAACAGATATGCAAATAATCAACATGAGAATTATTCCAAGGACTTCATGATATATGCACTGATCACACTCCATTTGTTCTAAACCATTTTCAATATGCAGGAAATCAAATTTCATATCATTGCTTTGGTACCTGTTTTTCAATGTCAATATAGTTATTTAGTAAGTACTATCATACTTTGCTTATCTTGGCCTGCTTTCAAAAAACCCCACGCGGGTTGGTCATATAATTTCTTCATTTAGTCTCCATTTAGAAAGCAGTTTTTTTTTACTCATTTTGATGATTGGGCCAAATCAAAAATTGCAGTCCATAGCAACTAAACGTCTAATGATGTAATTCTTCTTACCGTGAGAAAAGTATCAAAAAATTCCTAGGCCTTCTAGTTTTTTGAAACATTTTGCAATAGCCTAACCTTGTATTTATCAATAGAACCATCCGGTGTTTAAATTTACTTATCACCCATTTGCCAACCAATTGGGTTTTACAACCGGTGGTAAATCAACTAACTTCCAAGTTTATAGATATTAGAGATTCCATTTCATCATTTACAGTCTCTATTCAAAAATAGAATCAATGTGAAAGATAATACTTCTTTCATGATAGAGGGTCATTTAACCTTAACCACATAAAAATCAGGACCAATCATCTTTTCTACTCTAGCTCTTTTACATCTTCTTTTACCTCGAAAATCAACACTTTTCTTTATTTTCAAGTTGAAGTAGAAGAACTAGGTAGTGAGACAAAATCTTTTGTTCAATCCTTTGACCCCTCACTATTTTTAAGTATCAAAAGGAATTTTTATTTTCATGAACTAGCATCACCAGATTCGATTACAATATTATCTTCATGATTAAAAAATCTATGGTTGTACTATTTGAAGCATAACCAAGACCAGCACAAGTACTAACTTTCGTACCCAACTTTGTCAATCCTGGATCCATTAGCCCTCACAAAGGCTAGACGACCCTAACTCTTAGATAGCCAAACTTGGCTTGTAACCTTTCCACATCAAATGTGTCAATTTAGACTTTTTAATGAGGCCACAGATTCAACACTAATAGCCTTAAGATAGGCACCCCAAAATTTACAGGTGCTGTGATCAATAAGCATGGCGTTAGTCAATTCAACCAAGTTCTATTTTTCCCTTTCTTCTACTCCATTAGACGAAGGAGAGTCAGGAGGAGTAGTTTCAATGCGTTTTATTCCAATGAGCTACACAAAAGAATAAACTCATTTTATCATATTCACGACCTCTATCACTTCTAATTCTTTTTTATTGTTCTTCAAACTGATTTTCAACCTCTTGAGATATGGTTTTTGAAATTTTCAAAAGCTCACTTTTATTTTTCAATCAAGTCATTAATATGTAAACTTAGCAAAAATCATCAATGACAGTGATAAAATTTCGATTACCTCTTAACGACTTAGAATTTCCACCTCAGTCACAAATATCAGTATGAACTAATTCTAACAATCAGTTTTTCTTTCAACTTGAAAAATGAGGCCGTTTTTTAGTGCTCTTGGGCTTTATTACACAGACTCACAGGAGACTGTTAAAATTCTTTTTTAACACATTGGAGTTAACCCCTAAATCTACTCCATGATTTCACATAACGTCATTAATATGATACAAAAGAGCATGCCAAAATTATTAGAAGAAAGCATATACATAATAGTAGTTTTTTATTATTGCAAACATTGCAACTTAAAACATTCCCATCCCATGCATATCCCTTCACCACAAAAATACCTTTCTTCACTATTACATATTGATCCTCAGATTCAATAATCTGTTTAAAACCTGCTTTATTAAGAAGAAAACTATACCTCAAATTTTTTTCTCATAGGAGTATAAGTACATCTGTTCAATAGTTAATATCCTTCCAGAAGTAAAACAGCAATCACATCTCCCTTTCCCAAGCCGCTTGAGTAGTGTGAGATCACAAGCATGATGTTTTGGGGTTCCACAAATGAGTATATTTTTTTAACCTGTCTTTGTCCATACAGACATGACGGCTTGCACTAGAATCATTCCCCACATTCAAATCAACATTCTCACCATTTACATTTCGGTAATCACCGCCACAAATGTTCTTCAGGTACGTTTTGCTAAGGGGTTAGGACCAACAATTTTTTGGGATCGCAATCGAGTAATATTCCCACGCTTGCCACAAAAAACAAACAAAAAGCCAGGCCCTTTCTTGACTTGTGATTTTCAACCATTATTTTCTTGGGACCCGGCTCTAACCATTATTTTTCGTGATTTTTTCTTCTTAGCTTTAAATAGTTTATTTTGTGAGTTTCATCACGAGTAGCATTATTCGAAGTATTCAATTTTGGCCATCGGACTAAGAATGGTATTCCTCTTCTGGTTGTAAAAGTAGCATCTTCTTTGACTCTGTCTTCTCTCTTCCTTCGGATTTCATTATCAGGTTTCAAGATAGGTTTCATTTTGTTTGTGGGTGGCTAATTTTTTTTAAACTTCCAAGAGGTGATTTTAGCTCTAATTACAAAAAAATAAGGTTTATCTCCAATTTTAACCTCTTTCGGTCCTAAGCTTCTCAAAATCATGATGAATCTTTGGGAGCTTGATCTACCAATAATTTGTAGTCCCATTTGGACGAAAAAATCTACTACTGCATATTTTTTTCGCTCCAGAGTCTTCTGTATCATACTTACCTGCAATGTGCCTCAATTTCTTTGCACTAGTGTAAGTTTCTATCATTATAAGCATAAAATTATCAGTGACCATACGAAAGATCATACCGACAACTTATAGGAAATCACCATCGTACTTTCCACTTTCTCTAGATCAGAAATAGTTTTCGATCATCATTCTAGTGGGGATTCTTCTTTAGTTGGAATTTCTTCTTAGTTAATCCATAAGTAAATATTTAGAAAGACTTAAGTAGAAAGACTTTATTACCCTTCCATCTTTTGAATGGCTTACCCTGAACCCGAAATGGCTTGTGGTTAATAAGATCTCCCCATCTTGACATCCGCGGTTTTTTTCAATTGAAGCCATCTTGAATCTCCTTCAATTGGTTAGTGAAAAAACTTACAAGATAAATAAAATTGCCCAGATTACAATTGATAAATAAAATGAAGAAATTAATCTTTTTCTGCTGAGGCAGACGGATATCTTCGCTCGTCTTTAAGGAGATTCAAGCCCCACTTCCAACAAATATTTTTCACCTTTCCAGCAGTAGTCCCTCTTTGACTTGTCCCCTCCCGATACACAACCTCAAGTATACCGTAACAACTCTGGCCAAGACTTTTGTCCAAAGCTCAAAAAAAGAACACCTCCTTCCACTAATATGAACGCGCTTTTAGACTAACTCTTTCCACTCTTTTTTCCTTGTGAATGTGTGCCTCTAAAACCAATGAAGACTTACCACCCATTGATATACTAACAGAAGTCTTCCCATAGATAGATGGAAGATATGGATTAGTAATATTAAGATCTAGCCTTCGGAGTGGTTTTTTTGTTTTTCCTAGGTACAATGGAGTCTTACTAGGTACAATGAGAGTTACATAGGTTCAATGGGAGTTACATAGGTTACAATGAGAGTTACATAGGTTACATGGGAGTTACATAGGTTTACAAAGAGAACTGGAGGAATTAGAATGAATACCATTGATGGATACCCATGCGAATGGATGATTTTGAAGTCATCCATCCCAATGATCTTCTTAATAACTCCAAATAAAGCAATTTAATATGTTAATATTAATATTAAAATGCTAATACCTAACAGAGAGGCTGCTAACTACAATCTCTAGGTTTATGAAATTTTTAGATTACAAGATATTTTTTATTAGTGTTTGATGTTGGGAACACTGAAACTAGTCCATTGTCCATCGATAACTTTCTACACTCGATCTCCCTTTCAAGTGTTAATTTCTTATAAAAGTTTTCTTTAAATTTTTCAAATTCTTTGCGCGAATTTTTTATTTATTTCCTGAAAATCCCTGTTTTATGTTTTATCTTCTCAAGTATCCATCGTTGTGCCTAGAGCCAATTTCTTTTGTTCATCACTGGCAGAACTTTTTGTCTCATTTTTATTTTCGTTGTAAACTAAAACAATATCTGCCACTATTGACACTTCTATGGATGTTTTGCTTAGAATTGGTCTAAATTAAAATATTTACTGAAAGAGATTTACAATGTGAAAGATAACTGTGTTTTATTTTTCTTATCAGTTTATTATACTTCAAACTCATTGATTGGCAATGTGTACCCTTTCTTTTTCATAATCAACAGCTTTTACAGTACACATATCTTGTCTAGACCTTCTAATAGACTATCCTAGAAATTAGAATTCTAGTAGTTATTCTCCTCTTGGCAGAGTGTACTTTTGGTATCTCTAGGTGCAATGTAATGGAAGCTTTGTACAGCCGATATGCAGGCACATAATTGGTACAGCCTACCGAAAGGAAAATATTTTATAATAGCACCTTGCTATTCACCTAAGTATCTTTGAGTTCCCTAACTAGGTGGAATTTTCAGGCTTTGCCACAAAATATAGAGTTATCGAACCAGGTTCTGATTCCCCTTTTTCGCGCTTCCACATCATAGACACATCGATCTAGGACTGCAGAGACAACTCAAATATTTTTGTAAGGTTGGGGCCATTCCCTCTAGACACGATATAGACATAGATCAGCCACAAGTTTGAGACTTTTCTGTGGGATTGACTTAACAGAACCCTCCTTTTGTAGGCTACCTCTTTTTGTGTATTGTAGTTAAATGAATTGGTCAGACGTGATGCTTTGATCTGTCATCACTCTTTGAAAGATACTTATGTACATTTCATAGGTTAGCCATGGTGTTCAGTGTTTCTTGGCTATGCTTTCTTTGCACCCTTATTTCACTTGAATTGATGCTCTTATGTTGAGCGTCTTTTTACCTTCATGAGGTAGTGATAAAGTCCGCTAATACTTTGCACTCTCCAAACTCCACTTAGTGTAATTTCACTAGGTATCTTTTTTCTATCACGAGGAAAAAAGATTGAAAAGCTCCTCCTTGTATTGAATTTTATATATTAACAAATAATTTAGTTTTTTAAATGAATACTTTATTGTATCACTTTCTTATTTGTTTTTTTTATGTTATTGTAGCTTATGGAGGAGTGGCAAAATCAAAATTTATGGGGACACGAATTATTTTTTTCTCTCTTGGGTAGATTGATAAAGTTGAGTACAATTATGTTTCACTATGTTGAACGATATTGCTAAAATTTTATTAATTTTTTCCTCTAATATGTTGCATTTAATGCAGAATTTAAGATATTCTAATACAATTGTCTTTATAATGGATGTCAAAAATGAATTCTCTACTAATTATGAATTATTGTGGCCGAAAAGGTTTGTGGCAACATTTTCAATAAGTAATGCCACACAAATAATAACATTTTCATTTCCATAGCAAATGGAGAAAATGTCTTGCTACGATTTATATCTTGTGAAAAATATCACGTAATTTTAGCCATGAAATTTAGATGTTGCTCAACATATACTCTTATAATTGTCTTTATCAAGAACATGGCTAAAACAATTCATTTTTTGTAGCAAATGTAGAATTTTTTTAGCTATAGTATTGAATATTTCATGGTTGAATATGGATTCTTAGCTATCGTATGGAAATATTTGTGTCAAATATTTTAATTTATCGCTATGGATTTTTTAATTTGTAACTAGATGTGAGTAATATTGCCACAAGAATAAATTATACAAAGAGCCATAAAATTTGAATTTGCGTGGCAAATAAAATAATATATTTTGTTACAACAGAACAAATTGTGGCTATGAAAAGAGCTACAAAAGTTATCTGTTGTGGCACAAGAATAATATATCTGTTATTAGTATATATTTGGTGGCAAAACACTGTTTATTGTTGTCGCTACAACACAATTTATTTTGTAGAAGTAAGTATAAATTCTTAGCCACAGAGAATGTAAAGTATGTAGCTAACTATTAGCCACGCTACATCTTCGTACAAATGCTATGGAAAAAAATAATGTAGCTTAAGTGTTTAGCTCATATTAAGCTAGACAAATTCATAATTGCAGTTCTGGACAATTTTTTTGTAACATTTATCTATAAGGAGGTAAACCTGCAGGATTTAAACTGTGCATAAGATATTCATATTTACTTTGATCTTTCGGATCAATTATCTCATCACTAGCTTGATCAATTTTTGGAGGTGTCAAATATTGAGTTATTAGCATATTTTTTTTATCTCATAGACGAAGTTATTTTTTGTTATTAAGATGATGCAAGAACTAACGATTGAAGTATTTGAATGATATACACACAAATTTAGATAAGCAACTTTGAATAATAGTGCAAAGATTCTTGTTCGTTAGTGAATGGAATAATTAAAGAATTAGAATAGTGATTTTTTACTTTATTATTTATTTTAACACTATTAATACGAAATCACATTTAATATTCACAGAAAACGGGATCAAACTTTCCGCGCATATTTTTTTGATAATTTTAATTTTTCAAGATAAGGCTAAATTTTGAAGCATATTAAGATTTCACGGGTAAGATTTTCTTTTTTACCACTACAGAAAATACGAAGAGTTTGTCTAAAATTATCACTAAAAACAACTTTATCACCAAATATTATGTTTTTTTTTTATTAAGTCTTTTAAAAGAATATCTAATGCTTCAATTAATTTTTTTGGCCATTGAAATTTCATCCCACAAACTACAACCTGCACAGTAATCAGCCTAATCTATTAATTCACAATTTCAAGTAGCACATAGTTCAACAACAATACCTTAACAATTACAGATCAGCCTTACATAATGATCATGTTTATCAATCTATGTTCAAATAGTTTCAGTTCCATATCATAAAACACATAATGAGTAACTGGAGTCGCACCTCAACATATAATTAGTATATCATCGTTATGTTCCACAATAAAGATTCTCAAAAACATAAAGTAAAGAAAATATAATTAATGAACTGCGGTGCAATGATGTACAATTTCATATTGACTATGCATGTGTGTCTTATGATACATGATATCCGCTGAATCTCATATATGAATTCATGGGGGATGCACAAGGTCCATGTTACCGCCTGAAGAAACCTCAACATCAATCTCACTTTCTAGAAGAAACCTTGACATCAATGTCACTCTCCAAAAGAAACCTCAACATCATTATCACTCGTGGAAATCATTTCTCATTGACATCACCGAGACAAACCTTGCTAGAATCACAATAGATCTCGTCACAACGTTTTAAGCCAATGCAAATAGGCCCCGCTCACGCAATAATGAGAATATAGCACTTCCATAACTACTCAATCATGTTATTTCATCAATAACACATCAATATCACCACTCAAATCATTCACAACATCACACACATCAATTTACCATCGTTACTTATTTAGCATTCCTTTTTTTAATCATAGGATTAATCGATATGAACAATTCAATACATCACTAATTCTCATTAATCTCCAACACATACATCAAAGAAGCTACAAGATTATATGCGTTTTATCAAAGGTCTAAAAGTTTACTTAAAAAATCTCGCATCTCTTAAACACACTAACATCAGGCAATACTCTTTTTCATTAAACATATATTCGACCACTATTACTTTGTCTTTGTTATTTGCAGTACAAAAAAAATATTCAAAAATATTTATAGGGCTTTTTTGTGTTTGCGAATAACAGAAAAAGTAAAGTCAATAGTTGATATGTTTAACGAAGAAGAGTTATGTCATACAAGTATGTTGAATAGAGGATATGATTACTTGTTGGTTATATTGGGCTACACTAGTCCTCTTTAGGCAAATTTGGTGCTAATACTTAGGGTTTTTAAGTGAAGTTTTCTAACATAAATAAAGTATATTAGTAAACTCAAATTATTTCAATTTTGTTCCTTCATTTATATTTTTGTGTTAAATTTATGTTGTTGATTCGATCCTTGCTTATAATGAAATTTTAGTTTTCTACGTTCCAAAGAAAATAAAGTTTCTTTATTTCGACATGCTTAATCAAGAATCAGATATCTAGAATGAGTTTTCTACCAAAAAAAAAGCTAAGTGTAATGTTGAAATGTTGGGTAAACTATTAACAAAAAGTTGTAAGTTCCTAGAAGTAAAAACCCTCAGTTTAGCTTTAAAATTGACAAATGAGATCGAGTTACATATAACCTCCAGCAATTATCTCATCTCTAAACAACTTACTTTAGAAAAAATATTCTTCATCAAACATTATTCTCAGTCACCATTACTGTAAAGACCCGTTTAGTAGTTTCGAGCAGTAGAATGTTTTTGTTAATAACTGACTGTGTCGACGATCACACGACGGACCGTATTGTCACGACGGAGTTGAGGGTCTTCGTGCCAAAACAATTAAAACTCTGATATTGGTGCGGGGAATCAACTCTCTGAACAGCACGGACCGTCGTTAGACACGACGGCGTCACGAGCATCTTCGCTAAAACGACTCTCTGAACTCGTGACGAACCCGCAGGAAGGGACCGCCGCAGGCACGACGGGCGTCACAACTGCGTAACCTTGACTGGGTCGGTCGGAGTTGTTAAAGTTTTTTTAAAAGGGTTTTGGAATATTTATGACAAACTGTATGAAATTAGTGGGTAGTTTATAACTATTTACTTGGGGGTTAAAGGAGTTAACACTTAAAATAAATAATGGGTTACTTTATCATCTTTGATACTGAAATTTATGTAATGAGGTTTAAAAAGAAAAGAGAAAGGGAGACGACGAGGAGAGAAGAGGAGAAAGAAGAGGAAAAGCAAAGGCATGGGAAGTAGTTGTTTGATCACGATTATCGGTGGAGGAGTTATGGTTTTATGTATTTGAGAGTAAACTTAAATAGCGATGATAGTATTGGGTGGTATTGTAAAGTCTTTATAGCTTAATTGTGTTGTTGAATGTTGTATTCTGTAAATGGGATGGATGATAATGATGATAAATGTGGAAATCTTAAAAACCTTAAATTCACTCTATTAACGATGATGCCTGATATAAAAGAAGGCGTGAGAACTAAATTAATGAGGTTAATGGATCAGGTTGTCACGAACGACAAGTAGTATTAGGGGGACGGTGCACGAACCGAACATCGATTAGGGATCGGGTGTCACTAACCGACACGTAGTATTTAGGGGATCGGGTTGTCACGAAAAACGGACCCGTAGTATTAGGGGCGATCGGAGAGTGTCACGTTCTTCTTGACACCAAAGAGGAATAAAGAGAATGGAATCTGGATGGAAGTATGTAAATGTAATTAAATAAGGAACCTATTTCCCAATATGAGTATGGTGTTGAGGGCTTTGAGTCCTGAGGGAGTGTATGCGTATTGTTGTCAAATGATTCTTTGTATTGCTTGTTGCTACTAGTTAAGTGTTTGTAGTGGATTTTATATTATAGCATATATTTGCTTTCTATTTTGAGTTGGTCTATGATATCTACTCCGTACTGTTCCTTGTACTGACCCCGACTTGTATTTCTTCTTTTTGTTAATGTAGAGTGCAAGCAAACGTACCACCAACTTCGGGGGACTAGTCCGCAACTCTCAGCCAGTCTTAAGCATATCGGGAATTCAGGGTGAGCTAATTTCCTAGCTCGACTGGTTCTCTCCTTCGGTATTCTTGATGTCTGAAAGTTCGGACATGGCCATCTGCTTATTTACTTTAGCTCTTCCATACTCTTAGAGTTAGAAATTTGAGGATAGATGTTTCTTGGATGTGATGACCTCCAGATTTTGGGGGATAGTAATGATAAACTTTAGAGTTATAATTGATTGCGTTAATGAGTTTTAAGTCTTCCGCATTATAATTTTGTTCATTATGAGTGAAATGTTGGGGTTTAGATTGTTGGTTCGATCACATAGAGAATAAGTGTGGGGTGTCCTCGCGGCTCATTTTGGGTCGTCGACAAACTGGTCATCAGAAGCATTAGGTTCGTTGGTCTCATCACCACAAGAGAGTAAGTAGATAGTATGAGGAACGGTAGGGAGAACCCTTACTTTTCGTTAGAGAGGCTATAGGACTTAGAAAATTTCCTTCTTTCTTTCTTTCGTTCTATTGACTTGGATTCCAATTGGTATCTGGGTTGGATACAAATTGGTTATCTGACCATCTTCCCTCATTTCGAGATGGTTAGAACTAGAGCAACACTGCACCAACACCAACCACCGGCAAGACAGGGGGGCGTCTGGCCAGCCACAGGGACTGTAGCTCGAAGAGAGGCAGGGGAAGAGGCCGTGGTAGAGCGTCGCGGGAGTAGAGGACGTCCTCTAGAGGAGAGACAAGCACTTGGACCCAGGCTAGTACGTAGGGATGTTGTGACTCCTCCACCGACTGAGGAAGCTAGTAGAGAGGTGAGGAAGGAGCAGACTGAGAGTGCAGAAGATGAAAAGTACCACCCCACCCTTCCCCAGAGGTGATTAACCAGGTTTCTTGCTTTCTTAGGGGTTATTGATCAAGGGCTAGACACCCAGTATTTTTTGCACCACCACCTCAGGTTTCCGGGAAGACAACATGCAGCGTTGTGGGATCCCTTGCATGGATGCCTCATGGAAATAGGCACGTTTCCTCGGGTGACAAAGGGCCTATAATGACAAGTGATCAGCATGAATTTTTTACAAGTTCTTGAAGTTGAAAACCTCCCAGTCTTTAAGGGTTTGCTGGAATCTGAGGATGGGGTATGATTGCATGGTTGATTTTCAGGCGCTGCTACATACGAGGGAACATAGTAGAAACGGTCCAGCGTTGAGTTTGTGACTATCAGTTTCAAGGAAATGCCAAAGGTCGGGTGGCAGCATCGGATGTGAGTGTCAACCAGCACAGGAACCACCTATGACTTGGGCATCATTCTCTAGCCCATTTAGGGAATAGTAATAACCCGGACTTTGAGGGATTGGAGGAGAGATGAGTTCCTGAGGCCTAGAGCAAGGCCGGATGTCGGTTACTGCTATGAGGCTAAGTTGCGTGCATTTTCCAGATATGCCACAAGATTAGATTTCTTCAGTCCACAAGAAGGCATTCGCCGTTGTGAAGGGATTGAGGTCAGATTTGCCAGATTCGGGCCTTACAGGAGCTGTTGCAGCAACATCCTTTTAGGAGTGGTGGAGATTTTATGATAGAAATGAGGGGGTGAAGCCAGACAAACTTCACCATGGCCATCGACAATCTAAGAAGTTCGTATAAGGAGGCGAATTTAGTGGTTCGTAACAAGCGGGCAAGAGTTTAGAGGTAAACCCAAGCCGACCTATAGTCGTCACTGCAGGCTGTAGCTGGGGGTCCACGCGGACCGCGTCAGCATTTCTCATGAGTTGGAGGTTATCCTAGACTTCGTCGTTCTCACAGAGGCCTATGCGGGACTCCAGAGAGTGTGACAGATGTGCAGAGAATGGACATATTAGGAGTTTTGTCCAAAATAGAGTTACAGAACACCATATAATTAGGGTAAGAGTGTATGGGACAGGTCGCCATTATGTAGGAAGGATCGTGTCAAGGTAATGGTGTTCAACCAAATCAGACGACGTGGCAGACCACTTGGAAGCACTGCCAGCACAACATGGAGAAACAGGACAGGGCAACAGACAGACGCTAAGACAGGGATAGTGCCATTTGTTATGCTTTCCCCCGGGAGGTCCGAAGCAGAGAATCTGATTGTAGTGTATCACAGGTAATCGTTGGTTTGTGATTGCATGGCTTACGTATCTATGATCCCTGGATCCCACATTTCATAGTATATTCCTCATTTGCTAGGGTCTGATTTACATGTGATTTGCTTGACATTCCTTCGCGGGTATCTACCTCCTGTGGGTAGGTCGGTGATAGTTGAGAAGGTTTTTAGGTCTTGTCTTTGACTTTTGTGGGGAGCGAGCGGTATCATGTAGACTTGCTTATCCTAGAAAATGGTTGATTTCGAGTAATTTTGGGTATGACTTGGGCTTTCTCCAAATTTTGCAACTAGATTTGTAATGCTTAAAAGTGACATGGCCAAGCCGGGGACAGATCCGCTAGGGGGAGGGTGACTACACTTCCACCCCGTTCGTATTATTCCCGTTCTTCGTGCTAAAGAGAATGGTTAGTAAGGGTTTGTTTAGCTTCTTGGCACACCTAGGACGAAAACTTCCCAAGTACCCCTCGATTGACTCTGTCTCGATAGTCCGCCCGAGTTTCTGGATGTGTTCTTGCAGACCTTCTGGTGGCCACCGGATAGAGATATCATTGTATTGATCTGGAGCCGGATATACCGTCCCATTTCCATACCCCTTAATAGAATGGCTCCAGCTCTGGTTACGGGGTTAAAGCCTCAACTTCAAGGGAGTTGTTAGGTAATGGTTTTTTATAGACCAAGTGCATCACCTTGGGGTTGTTCCTGTGTGTGTTTGTGAAGAAGAAGGATGAAGTCTTTCGGATTTTGCATAGCATCCATACACTGAATAAGGTAACTATTAAGAAACAAGTATCCTCTTCCTCGCATTGATGATTTGTTCGATCAGTTACAAGGTGCTTGTACTCTCAAAAATCGATTTGAGATCTGGTTATCATCAATTGCAAAATACGGTGCAACGGACGTGCCAAAGACTTCCTTTTCAGACCAGGTATGGGCGATTCTGAGTCTCTAGTAATGTCTTTGGCGTCGACGATTGCCCCTGCTGCTTTCATGAGTTGATGAATGGAAAATTTTAAGCCATATCTGGATCTCTTTGTCATCGTATTCATTGATGATATACGGGTATATCAAAGAGCAGGAAAAGAACATGAGGAGAACTTGAGATTGTATTGGGAAAGGTGAGGGAGAAAAATCTTTATGCTTTAAATTCTCCAAGTGTGAGTTTATGCTAGATTCCAGTTGTCCTTCTTGGGGCACGTAGTTCTAAGGATGGAGTAGTGATGGTGGATACTCCCAAGGATTTGGTGAAAGACAGTGAAGAATTGGGTAAGAGCACGTGAAGGATTGGGATAGTAAGGATCTACTAATGTTACAGGGTAAGGAGCTTTATTGCGTTTAGCTAGCTACTACCTTGATTTTGTCAAGGGATTTTCATTCATTTGCTGCCCAACGACCAAATTTGACTAAGCAGAAGTTAGCAGAGTGTTCATTGTATGGCGGATAACCACCCAATCCCACGAATGTGAAGAAAGGTTTTTCAGAAACACTCAAGACCTTGTTGACTAATGCATCAATTCTCACCTTCCTTGCCAGTGGAAGGGGAAGGAGAACTCATTGTTATGTATGTGAGACCTCCTATTCTGGTTTGGGTTTTTGCATGCAGTGTAGAGTTTGCGAAGTGCTAATGTAGGAGAGGAATGTTTAATGGCTTAGGGCTTCGAGGCAACTAAGGTGAGAGTTGAACGTAACTATCCGGACCCATTGTTTGGAGTGGCTGCAGTACGTTGCTGCATTATTATTTATTTAAAGCAATGGAGGACATTATCTATCTGGGGTTTTTTTTAATGTGAAAAAAAAAGTCTATACAGATCATCGCAGTGCGTTTACAGGATGTTCTTTAATCAGAAAGATGAATTTGAGACAGGAGGAGGTGGAGGGATGGACACTACGAGGACTATGATATTACTACTGTACCACCCAAGAGGAAGGAAGGAAAAGCGAAGTTATGTGGCAATGCTTTTAAGTTACGAAGGCAGGAGCATGGGAAAGTCTAGCTCACTTGAGAGGTTCTAGACGCTTCATTGGCTAGAGAGGTTTAGACTCTGGCTAATGACATTCCATTATGAGTTGGAAGTACTGGAGAAGGGAGGATTTTTGGCCTGTTGGACGGCAAGATCTGCCTTCTTGCAAGATTAAGGGGAAGAATTTACTGAGGAGAAGAGAAATTGATCTGGCGGTTCGGATCTATGGTATTGCGAGGAGAGAGGCTCTAATAATAAAGAAGCAAAAATTGATGAGGAAGGCGTTTGAGGAATTAAAGGAAGGGTAGTATGTGTTGCACCCGCTCGTCGTATTGATTGATCTCACCTATTTTGGCAGACAGAGGCTCATAGTTCAAGGATTCCAGACATCATGGTGTGCAAGGAAAAACCCCCAAGCCTTGTATCGTGTTGAATAAAGCAACATTTTTTGGTTGGAGTAGGTGACAAGCGCTACATTGTTGAGTTTGTTGATCAATGCCCGAAGTGTCAGCAGGGTAAAGTACGAAACACCAGAGGCCCTGGAGGGACACTTCAGAGAATACCCATTCCCGAATGGAAAAGTGGCTAAGGGGAGAGAATTGCAATAGACTTCGTGGTTGCGCTTCCAAAAATATTAAGTAAGGCATCGACTCCATTTGGGTGGTAATTCGTTGACAGTTATAACTAGTCTGCACTCATTTTCATTCCTGGTCAAGGTGACTTACAATGCAAAAGAAGTTAGCCAAACTTTATATCTCAGAAATTGTTGCGATTGCATGGGAGTTCCACTTTCCATCAATATCAGATAGAGGGTACGCCAGTGTTGACTTCTAAGTTTTGGGAATTTGGAAAGGAAAACAACATTGAATGCTTAATATGGTACTAGGTTGATCTTAGTACTGCATTTCACCTCAGATCGATGGTCAATCTGACCGACCGCAACGATTCAGGTTTGGGAGGATAGCTTCGTGCAGGGCTGATAGAATTTGCGTGGTCATGGGCTCACTTTTACCATTCGCAGGTTCTCATACAATAATAGCTATCACCTCAACTATCGGTATGGGACCCATTTTGAGGGCCACTGTATGGGAGGAGATTGCTAGGTAACAAAGGGGTTGGTTTTGGTGTGAGGAAAATTGGAATGCAGTGGACGGACAATGGGCCTGAACCACGGAGCCGGTAAGATCTTTTGAGAGGGAGAGTTAGATTAAAGTGAAATTCATTCAGGAAAAGCTTCTAGCCGTAGACGACGAAAGAAAGAATAATGCAGATCGAAGGTTAAGGGATTGGATTTTTATGGAGGGTGAAGAAAGTATTGCCTCTGAAGGTTTCACCCATGAAAGGGGTGACGGTAGGTGATGCGGTTTGGTAAGCGAGTGGGGCAACGGTACGGTAGGTAGCTTAGTCCCAATGTATATTGGTCACATTTGAAGTCTGAAGCGTGTTGTGGGGGATCGGGGGTGGCCTTATGAATTGGCATTGCCTCCAGGACTGTCCGGAGTGCACCCGGTGGTATGTCTGTGTCTATGATGAAAAGGATATAGGGATTGAAAACTACATTATTCGTTGGATTCAGTTCTTCTTGATGAGAGAATTTGGTCTTATGGGGAGGCGCAACAACGGGAACAAAGCGCGGGCTCGCCCGAAATGATGAAGGATGTCCCCCGAACCGGGACGAGAACCAGGATGCCAGACCGAGGTCCGAGGGCGAGAAGACGGGTAGCACCACCCTGGATGAGGGAACAAGGCGGACTATCACGATGCCCCTCCGGAGAGTTCGGCCAGGAGCGGACAGACCGGGAGGATGGGGAGACCGCCCCCGTGACAAACTCGGGGAAAAGAGCTTTACCCCCTCGACAGAGAACGACAACCGCGAAGACCGCCCCCGTGACGCCCTAAACTAATCCGCTACCGCCGTCAACCATACCACAATAAGCACCGGAGACCCGGGGCGAACTACCCGCGGAAGACCCCCCCAGCTCAAAGGCCCTGAATGCCCCAAATCCCCCCCACAAGACACACCTCCCCTACGCAACAGCACAGAACATCCCCCCCCAGCCCACGGAGCGCCAGCACCACTTCCCCCCCCGCCCACGCGACATTCTGAACAGCCCGAGAACATCCCAAAAAAGAGAGAAACCAACCAATCTTTTCTCACCACACCAACCGCAACGCCCAACTCCCAGAACCCTGCACCCATCCCCTTCCCCCCCACCTTTGCAACCCCACTCCCCCACCGCAACCACCCCCCTACCGCCCCCCACCCATCCCCATAATACCGTACCCCCCCCAATCCTACCCTCAACCCCAACATTTCACTGTTTCCGCCCCCACTGACCAGCTACTCCAACCCGCGCACCCGCGCAACAAATCACCCGCTTCTCCACAACACCTCCCGCGAACACCAAGACCCCCGAAAAACCCCTTCCCAACGCCAGCCCTCGTCCCCTCACACCTCCGCCAGAACCAACCGGACAAACACAAGCCGCCCCAGGATCTTTCCCCACCCCCCACCCACCCCACCCCATCCACCAGCCCCTAGCGCGGGGGGGCCCCCCCGCCCAAGACCCACACACCACCAAGAAACCGAAAAACAGACGAGACACCTCAACCCGACCCATCCCCCCGGAGCCCCCAACAAGCAACCCAAACGTCACACTCTACTCCTACCTCACCGCCCCCCCACCCCCCACCCATCAACCCCCACCCTGAAAGCAACAAAACCCAACTTCAACCCCACCCACATCACCCGCCATTTCAAACGCAGAAACCCCGCAACCTACCGTGGCACCACAAATCCAACCGGCACCCCCAGTTCCATCTAACCTCCCACTGACTCCCATCCCGCCCCGATCCCCAGCCCCCAACCCAAACCCTACCAATTTACCCCGCCATCCACGCACCTCCCTCGAACGTCGTCCTTCAAGACCAATCCCAACCCCCCCCCCCACATGACGATAACTAACACCACTTCACGCACACCCTTAACCCGATACGACCCCCCCACGTCATTTACCCACCCTACCGACCTCCGCGACTAAGAGAGACATTAACCCTTACCAGGACCCAGAAGGAACCACATCCACGTGACCCCCCCGCTCTCGCCACACCCGTACCCAAGCGACAACCCACACTCCCCGCCAATGAAGACCACTTACTGGTGACCGAGAAGCCACACAAACGCCCCCTCCAGACAAGCAACCCTGCCACCTCCCCCAATCCTCCCACCCCCCAACGTGTGCAGAGGCACCACGTCAATGCCACCAAACAGGCAACGTGAGAATACGCACCTCACACCCACAACACCCCGTCCGTCTCGGGCATCCCCCACACCCCCCCTCACTTCCCAAACGCCGCCCTCCACTCCCCGCCACCCTACCACCCGCCACGACAACCCCCCCAGACAAGCTCGCACCTCAAGTCACCCCCTATCCATAGAGGAATGCGCAGTAACCCGAAAGAGACGACAAGACCTACACACCCCTGACCGCAGACCCGGAACACCAAACCCCCACCCCCCGGAAGCCCCACCCACGCCACTCCCCCACATAACCTCCTATCAAGCCGACAACCAAGTCCCACCAACCCGACGAAAACCCCACAACCACCAAAATCACTCTCCCATTCGCCCCCACCGCAGCCACGAGAAGGGAGACGTGAGCCCCCCCACTCCCATTCAGCACCCACAACTCTCCCACCCAAGCGGCACCAACACAACCACCTCCCCACCGCCCACAACGACATCCCCAGCCTGCCCTCAAGCCTGAGCACCAGGCCGAAAGAACCCCACCCCCCCCCCACCCCCGCCCCCCCAAACACCGGTCACACACACCCACGCGCCTCGCACACCAACACTATCGGTACTCCTGATACGCAAATATCCGCCTCAACACCCCGACACTAACACCGCCCCCAGCACACCTGGAACACCCCTACTCCCACCCCCAACTATCCCTGAATCCTGCGCCCCCACTTGAACGCCAACCCCCTCGCCCCACAAGCGAACCATGCCCCCCCACCCACCTCCCCCCTAGATAACAGCCCCCCCTGCTAACCGACCCCAAACTTACCCCCCCCGAGAGAACACCCCCCCAGTGACCCAGACGCCACACGACCCTACGCCACCAAGCCGTGCTCGACTCCACGCGAGACGCTCCGCGCCCCAGTCACTCCCCGCCTACCCTTTTCCGACTCACCCTAGGTCCCCTGCTGCAGACAGAGAGGAGCACCAAACCCCGCCACTGCACCCATCCGGAACAAGCAAGGCCCTGTACTCATCACGAGCCCCAACAGGACGACGAACGCACCGAGACCCCCTCGCCGCCGAACTCGCGAGACGCGCCAATAACACCGAAAAACTCACCCTAGAGCCACCAACCCCCACAACATTACATCCTCATCAACAAACCTATATCGCCAAACCCTAGCTCCAACCACGGAATTAGAACATCACGCTAGGCGAGTAATACAAAAATAACGAGCCCTGAGATCTATTCCAAATTCGCTGCCAAGGCCACCCAGGTAGAGACTCTCCCCCCTTTCCCCCAAAGACGCACTTCGGAGCGACCAGACGAGACTCTCAACCCTACCATCCCCAGCCTTCAACGAGCTCACAACCTCCCCCCCCAAAAGACCCTGGGACGTCACCCCCACCAGGGACATGGAGACCACCAGGACTAACCGCGCCCGACAGACAGCGACGGCACCGCCCAAACGGAGCAAGTGTCAGGAAAAAACAGTCCCCCCCCCCAGCTACTGCAAGGAACGGGGGGAGACGATAGCACCAAACAACCGTCAACCCCCCCCCGACCAATCCAGAAGCAACGAAGCACAGCCTCCCACACCAGTAAATCACCCCTGACCTCGCAGCAAAGGAGGAGTATGAGACCACCCACCCCACCATAGGCCGAGAACCCAAAACCACCTAGCGCCGAAGACCAACCCACTCGACAGCCAAGCCCACAAACTCAACTCAAGTCCACATGACAGGCAAACCACACCACCACCCCCACAGAGAACCCTCTTCCCCCTGCAACAGCGCACCACCCACACACTCACATACCCCAACGCCGCTTCCCGAAAACCCCCCCCCCCCCCGCGCCTTACCGAGCAATCACCCACACCCTCAACACCAAAGCAAAACCGAAGACAACACCGTCCTATCTAATCGGGCACCACAACTCCATTACCCGAGAAGCCCACCCGGAGGAAACGCTCCACCACCCGAGAACCCACCCGAGACCGACGAACTAATACATAACCCACACCCGGGACAGGAAATTCACTTCCCCCAACTTGCGCCCCACCCGAACAAGTACGAACAGCGCCTCAACACATTCCCACCGAAATCCTTACGCAAGAGTAAACCACGAGAATTAGCTCCCCCCCTATCACCACGATACGTTCCCGCCCCAGGATCGCAGGCCGCCGCACAGCACACCCCCACCCAAGAGGAGAAAGAAAAACATCACATCACCAAAACGACGCCGCCGCCCACTACCCCTTCACCTCCGAACCACCCCAGAACCCAACACCACCGCACGCAATTCACCAAAAATCCCCGAGACCACCTAAGACCCACCGCGCCACCACCCGACGCCCCCCCTCGGAAGCCACTCTCCTCCAACCCACCTCCGCCCACGACAACCCGTCCCCCACCCCAACCCCCCCACAACCACCACCCCTATACCGAGACCACCCTTCCATGAGCCAAGTCACCACGCCAACAAGGAACATCGCAGGTGCCCCCCGAGAAACACACCTCCGACCCCCCCCACACATCGGGCAAAACCCTACCCGAATGCTACCCCACCCACCCACATGAACTCGCCCAGACCATGGCGCTAGACGATCCCTCGGAAACGAGAACCAAGCGCCTGATTCGTAACCCCCCCACGATCCAAAAGATCACACCATTACAAGTCAGAAACCCCCCAATCTAGCTAGGCACCGGGGTACCCCACCCCCATGACGTCGCAACCTCCCCCCGCCGCACAGAGAATAATCTCTGCGAAGAGACCACCCCCCAAGAACAACCCACATCCCAAATCGCCCGAAACCCGCGTAGAACCTCACCCGACCGAGCACAAAACGAGGACACGAGCACGAAGGAAAAAGGACGAAAAGAACTCACAGCCCGCCCACACCCACCCTGACCGAGACCAGACCCTGCGCAGGGGGGAGGAGAGAGGGGAAGGAGGGGGGACGCGGAGTCTCAGACACCGAGGAGGCAGAAAAACCCACCCCCCCAAACACTGAACAACCCAACAATCCGCAACACACTCCCAGGAGAAACAACTCACCTGGGGCCACGAATAAAATCGAGAAGCAGAGAACGAACCACATGTTCATGCCACCATAACGAAGGCAAAGAATGAAGCGTCCTACCCCAACACCCTCCACGCTCCATTCGATTCGGAGCAAGGGCGGAGGAAATGCCCGATACAATCTACCCTTAACCAACCTTCCCACGAGCACCAGCAGAACATACAGTCCCCCCCCCACTCCTCGAAGCACACACCCCCACACCACCCCTCTTTTCAGAAGAACCACCCTAAAACGCCTCCGAATACAGGGCCGCAACCCACTCACTGGCCCCCCCGAAACAGTCACACGACCACACCCACCCCAATCTCCCGCGCGGCGCGGCGAAACACCAAGGTCTCAACAACCCCCCCCTTCCCGCACGGCTAAATTCACCGCTCGCAGAAAAAAACCCAAGATGCACCCCCCACCCACCATCGTTCTCCAGAGGCCCACCAATCGCCCCGCATCACCCCCGCCTACCCCAAAAAAGAGAAATACACAAGCCAACACCGCACAGACTCTCCACAACACGCTATTTCGCCACCCACCCCCGAGCAACGCCGCCAACACCCCCTAGATTAAAGCGCACCTTTCCACCGAGAAATTATCAGACACACTCTCCCCCGGCCTCCCACGAGAAACTCCACAGAAAAAAAGGGAGACGCCCAACACGCTGCCCCCACCTCGCGGGAGACGCCGCGGAGAACACATCCAGCAGCAACCTACACCTCCCCTACCGTGCAGACCCACTGTTCACGACGACACCCTACGCGGGCACGAGAACGGAAGACGAAGCGGATCGCACACTTCGGACGCATACCGAGTAGAAGCCGACCTATGGGGAGATATGGGAGGAGAAAGTAGAGATGGTGTCGGTTGAGCCGAGAAAGAATCGAGAGAAGGAGGGGGAGCAAGAGAACGGGAGAAAGAAGGAGACCCGACGAATTGGGAGAAGCCGCAAGTTGAGATCAAGGGGAGCTTGACCCCATCAAAGGTTAAAATGGAAGAATCGGCCACGTTGAAGAAGTGAAGAGTCCACTTGGGAAGAGTCCCACTGGGGAGAAGGAGAGGCTGAGAGCCAAGAAGATATCCACACCTTTTTGCAGATTCAGGTACTCTTTCTCGCCCTTGTTGCCTTCTTGTGATCGTTCGAGAAAGAAAGATGGGGAATATTTGGTATCTATGTAACGACTGTTTAGTTGTTTCGAGCAAGTTAGAATTAGAGTAGAATTGTTTTTGTTGAAATAGCTTGACTGTAGTTGGTGTTTCGCGGGATCACACGACGGTACCATCAGGTCACGACGGGACCGTTTCGAGGGTCTTACGTGCCAAAACACTTAAACTCGGATATTTGGGTGGTACGGGGAATTCGGGAATCAAATCTTGAACTTCGCGACAGAAGAAGAGCAAGCACGCCGCCAGTTAGAAAGACACGACGGGACCGTCACGAGATCCTCGCTAAAATCGACTCTCAGAATCTGTGACGACCCTGCCGGACAAACTGCGTAGGCACGACGGGCCGTCACAAAACTGCGTACCTGACTGGGTCGGATTCTTGGATTTCTGCCTAAAGTTTTTAAATTTAAAAGGGGTTGTGTTGTGTTTGGCCTATTTATGATAAACTTATGAAATTAGTGGGTAAGTTTAACTACTTATTACTTGGGCGTTAAAGGAGTTACCTTAAAAATAAATAATGAGTCTTTTAATCTTTGATACTTGAATATATGATTAATAGGGTAAAAAGAAAAGAGAAAGGGAGAAGAGAACGACTGAGGACGGAGAAGAGAGAAGAAACGAAAAGGAAAAGCAAAGGCATGGGAAGTAGCTTGTTTGATTCACGATTATGCGTGGGAGGTAGGTTGTGGTAGGTTAGGGTGATGATTTTTTTTGTAGTAACTCTAAAAGCGATTAATATGGTGGGTGGTATTGTAAAGTCTTCTATTTGCTTAATTGTGTTGTTGATGTTGTGATATGTAAATGGTGATGATGATAATGATGATACGTGGGAATATTAAAACTTAAATCACTTTATAACAATGATGCCCTGATATAAACGAAAGCTTGATGAACTAAAGAATGAGGGTAATGGATCAGGGGTAAGAACAACAGTAGATATTAGGGGAATCGGGTGTAACGAACCGACACATAGTATTAGGGATTTTCGGGCTGTCACGAACCGACACGTAGTATTAGGGGGATCGGGTTGTCACGAACCGACACGTAGTAGTATTAGGGTGATCGGAGGACGCCGCATAGTGTCCACATTCCGACACAAGGAATAAAGAGAATACATATGGAATATGTAAGGTAATCTAAATTCAAAGAACAAATTTCCAAAACTGAGTCTGTGTGAGGATTGAGTCCTCATGGGGGTGTATGGCATTGTTGTCAATGATTATGTACTTGTTGTGCTAAAAAGTTTAAGTTGTTTGTAGTGGATTTGATATTCAGTATTCGATATATCTGCTTTCTATTTTGAGTTGACCGATGATAATCTACTCAGTACTTGTGACTTGTGCTGGACCCCTACTCGTTTTGGGTCGTGACAAGGTACTTTACTCTGTTATTTACAAGCCACAAAAATATTCAAAAAAGTACTAGGGCTTTGTTTGTTGCCAGATAACTGGAAAAGTAAAGTCAAGGATGAGATACTTAACAAATAAGATCTACGTGACACAAGTATGCTAACTAGAGGAGACGATTACGTGCAGATATATGGGCTACACCAGGCACTTTAGGGCAAATTTGTGACTCCAACTCCCACACAATCTTATGCCCACGACTCACGGCCACTCCCCTCCCACCCCCCCCACCCCCCACCCCCCTCCCACGACATTCACTCGAAGCCAACAATCCGTCCCCCACCCCCCACAACACCCACCTCCCCACCAACCACCCCCTACAAATCCTTTTATTCCCAACTCAGCACCCCTACAAACCCTATCACTCCCACACCACCCTATCCAACACCGCCCTACCCACCAACCAACCATCCTCCACTCCATCCCCACCTTGCATCCCCACACGCCCCCCAATCCCTCTCCCCACCCCCTCCGATTCCATCCCCCCCCACCCCACGAATTCTGACAACACCACCTCATCGCACCCCAACGAACCAACCCCCAACTTGGTCCTATCTTACCCCCAAACAGCCCCCTCCCTATCCATCCCCCTACCGAAACAACCACACAACCCATTCACACACCCCCCCACCCCCCCCCCTAACGAAAATCCACCCGTCACCCCCCCCCTCCTAAAAAAAACGAAAACTCCCCAACCTCAAACGACCAAACATACCAACCAACATGTTCCCCACCCACACGCTCTCCACACCACCCCCATCTCACCCCCACCATCCAACCCGTCCTTCCCTCCCACAGACTGGCCACACAACTCCACAACCCAACTGGAGGACGCATCCATTACCCCGGCGACCCAAAAAAGACCCCACCCCGAAAACACCACCCCCCCCCGCCAACCCACTCCGCTAACCGCCCCGCGCACCCCTCCAAACACCATCCCCCGTACCACGCCTTTCCATTCCCCCTAATTCTACACAAAAAACCCCACCCCCTCCCCCAAACCCCTAACACCTATACCCTAACCCAACTTTCCCCCTCCCCAAGCCCCCTCACTTATCTTACTCCCCGCCCACCACCCGCTCCCACCCACCCCTTATCCCCCCCCCCCCTTCGGCCCTCCCTAACCGTCGGGTTTTTACTTTTGGTGGACTCCAAAAATCATATGTGAATGTGACCCTTATTATCGTGAAAGTTATTAAACATCAATAGAGTATATGACGTAACTTAAATTATTTCAATTTTTGTGTCTTTAATTATATGTTTTGAAACAAATTTTCTGTTTGTATCAATTGTGTGCATTAGAAGGAACTTCCTATTTTGTACTTTCAAAGAAAATAAGATTAATCGATTGTGGACATGTTGACACCAATTTTTGACCCGCCATCGGTGGTTTAATAAATTAATTATCGAGCTGTCTAATTTCCAAATAATTAAAAGTAATTATTATATTAAATTTTAGATAATATATATGTTACATAGTTGTGAGATATAAGTTGGTATCATCTAGTGTATTCAAGCCCATTTACCCTTTCAGCCCCCAACAATTAACTCCCAGCGCACACATCCTCTACCAAACCCCAATTAATTCCCATCAGCCACTCTATTCCCAATTTCGGCCAACACCTCTCTAATACCGCAACCTAACAACTCATTACGTAACACCCATCCGACCCCAAACCCCCCCAAACACAACCCGACCCGCTTCCCCTTTGTTCTTCCCCTTCCCCTCTCACGCTTTTCCCAGGAACAAACAAGCAAAATTCCCAGAAAACGCAGAAAAAAAAAGAAAAAAAAACCAGAACCCCCCCCTAAGACGCTCCGCGTCTCCCCCACGCTCTCCTCCTCTCTCGCCAGCACCCCCACGCGTCTCGTCTCCCTCACGCCCACAGTTGCGTCTCTCCCCACGCTCCCTCCTCTCTCTCTTCTCGTCTCCCATAGCGCGTGGATGGGAAGAATCCGCGACACCCCCTGCAACAGACCTCTGAGCCTTGCGAAGTCCTTTATCCGTACGACTTGCCAGTGCAAAAACGCCACGGATTCCGTCCTTGCGAGGAGGATTCAACCACGCAAGGGCAAAAGGCGACGATGGAATAAGCTCGTCCCTCCACCCAGCTCGCATGCCGTTGGGAATATTGGCATCATAAGTGCATATTCCTTTCAGAGGCGGATGAATTCAAATTTCCAAAATCAACCAGCCCTCGAATCGAAACCCTAAATTCTCTTTCTATTAAAACCCCCATCTTTAGATTGAGGGGGGTTGGACATTTTTGGGAATTTTGACTGGCAATTTTGGTTGGCAATTCTTGGTTTGAAAAAATTTCAGAGAGAAAATTTTTGGTTAGAAAAAATTTTGGGAGGGGAAAAAATCGTTCGAAGAAATTTTGGAGGTTGACATTATTGACAGGAAAACTACGGATTTTGTTTCACTCTTCGCGTGTATTTCAACGACAGCGTCGCACATCGGATATCTCGGAAGCTCTCTGTTTCACGTGTCGAATCGTTCCTTAACTCGTTCAAAGAATCGTCGCAACGTGGTTCGCGTGTGGAAGTTCGTTTTGCTCCTCTCGGCTATCGAGTTCGATGCCAGGAAAGAAGGTGACGACCTTCGCTCATAGCTCATTTAAATCTCAAATGTTAGCTTGAAATGATGTTAGCTGTGTTATTGTTTCTTCTTACTTCTTGCCGTCTCTCGTACATTCTGAAGTGGCTTTACTGTTTGATGTACCCTTGTATCGCGTTGACTGATTGTTCTTGCGATTTATTTGATAGTGTCTTTGTATGATGTATACGTGTGACGATTCCTCGGTTTAAAGTTGTGATATCGAGTAGGACTGTGTGGGTGTTGTGTTGAAAAGTTTAGCATTGATTTATTCCAATTCCGTGCAAGGGTGGTGGCATCAATACTTTGGTTCGAAGTTGCCTGTTTTGTTAAGGTGAAGTCCGAGAGTATAGCTGTCTTGCTCCATGTTTAATTAGTATATGGATGGTAATTTTTTGTTTCGTTATTCATTGTGTTTTGCTTCCCTCGTCATGGCTTTGACCTATTGGACTAAGTCGGAGCCTGTTCTGTTTTTGAATTTGATAGAGTGATGCTGCTCGCCGCATCGACGGAATAATTTTTTTTTTTCCCCACCGTTTTCGGGGGGGGACGGACTGGGAGGGAAATTTAGTTTAGTTTGGTTCATGTTTGTAATATACGCTGATAGTTTAATATTTTGAGCCCTGTCATGTGAAAACATGTTGTTATGACTAATCTTGTTGGAATGAGAATAGTGAGTGGTATTGTTTTGACCCATGTATTGTATCACCATGTTAATAATTTTGACTTTTAATCAATAGTGATGAATTGTTAAACACCCGCTGTGAGTTTCAAAAAATGTTTGAACCCGTAGGTTTAATTTAAATTCGAATAGCAGGTATGCATTCTTTTTCGTTCCTCTTCTTTCCGCGGTACGGGTTTGTAGTCGATAGTTATATTTGTTAGAATCGTTAGTGTTAAAAAGCTCTAATTAATTGGCATGTGATAACTTGTTATTTCCCTGTGATATTTCCCTGCAAGTCTACTTGAGTCATGTGAGGTCTACTTCTTAGTTATTCACTTGTTACATTCACTCTGAGGGTATACGTAAAACGAATTAATCCAAGGTGAAGATGAGATGTAGCATGGTTTTTGCCTCTATATTTCTAGTTCACTCTCGGAGGGCTTTCTTCTTATTTCAGTTGAGTAATTTTTATTTCGATCAAAATCCTGGTATGTTGATGTTTGCTACGGACAGTGTGCACCTTTTAGTAGTGGATCATTGATATCTTTGTTGTATAACGTTATCGCCAAAAATTCACAATAGGTCACAGTGTGATATATATAATTGAGTGGTCATAAAGATAAATAACGATAGATTTTTGTATATTCTTTGCTTCTGTTAGGTGAGATTCTGCTCAGTTTCATACTGTCTTTATTATTTATTTATTTATTTATGTCTTGCATGTGAAATACCTTCTCGAGTCCATTTTAGGGCTCTATCTTTTTCTACGCATTCGGAAGAGTCGTAAGGCTCGAACTCTCTTTATTCGAGTCAAGCCATCCGGATAGACCATGCAAGCAAATGCCTGAAGATTGAAGAACTTGAAGAAGGCGGGATTATTAAAGAGGACGGGAGGATTCGTTTTTTCTTCTCGCCTTTGCGTGGTCTCTCCAACCTGCTTTACCCTATCATTCCGTGTTTAATTGCCCCACGGCTGTTGTTTTTATTCTTCTTTTCTTCTCCAATCCGTTATTAGTTGTAGTCATTTCGGCATAAGCCCTGTCCTTTTTATTTCTCTCGTGATTATTTTGTAGTGTAGATTAGGACAGGTCAACAAAATGGGCCAAACACCAAAAAGCAGGTGGGTTCAAGTTTCGGTCAAGCGACAGAACCCAAAAATTGGACCCGAATCTCTCCCTTCTCCCTCTCATCTCTATCTCTTTGCTACTTGCGTCTTCTTTGTTTGAATGTCGTTAGTTTAGGGTTAGAATAACTCCAAACCCCGTCGAAACGTCTTTCAATTTTATCAATCTTAAAAGTTAAAACTAAATCTAAAGCGATAGACGTTTCAAATTCACTAGTTTGCTTAGAGTTAAAGTTTAAGAGGTTTAACTTTAAATGGAATCTTAAAACAACAACATTTTGTAAGCTTATTTATTGCAAAAAAAAAAATTAAACGAAAAAATAGTCAATAAGTTAATCAGTGGAAAACGTAAGTTAGGGAGTTAGTGTATTAGCTAAGTGCTGTCCCAACTTCCTAAGACACTATAAGAATCCCGAACCCCCTTAACATTGTCCAGACAAATTTTTGTTTAAGTTGTTTTTGAAATACGTTTTCTTGAGTTTTCTTAAAAATTAAGTGGCGGACTCCGAAAAAGTCAAAATACTTTTAAAATAAAACAAACTCCTTTTCGAAATCAACTTTTTTCAATGTTGAAACAGAATGGCGACTCCGCTGGGAGTATTTGGAGGATTCCAACCTTAAGACTAAACCGATTGACTACTTGACCATATGTTTAAATTATTAAGTACTGAGTTTTCGAAAAAAATGCATTTTATGGCCGAACTTCCGGCCAAACGGAAATAGTTTGCATTAGGAACGGAAGTACGCGGATTACCGCGGACTTCTCTCAGATATAACCCAAGAAATCATTGGAGTATCGAACAAATAGTCGGAATGCGGTCATCCGGCGTTGTTCGATACGCTCCACCCCGATGTTTGTCCGAACTTCGGGTAACCGTCTATTGAAAACAACATAGAAAGCCTAAGGTTTAGAGCGAAACCAAATCCCGAATAGCGCATTTGCCTACAGATGACCCAATCAATTCCGTTGGCGTGTGGGCCCATTAGAAAATCACCTTGAGTCCAAAAACGGACACGGCCTACATGGACGTTCATACTTATTGGTTTAAATTTGAAGGATTATACGGTGTTCGAGAAATTTTCAAATGACGTTATACATCTCACAAATCGCTAGGCCCACCCTTGGCAGAAAAGGGTCACATATCCGTTTAGAACGCGCAATATTTGTTAGTAAAACTGCGTTATGTGGAATATGTTTTTTTTATTTGGAGCTATTCTAGCTCATTTTGTATATTTTAGGAACCCATAAGCTAAATATCGGTCAATATCAAAAGTGCGTCCAAATATTCTTCGAGTCTTAGTTTTCCTTAAAAAAAAAAAAAAAAAAAAAACTACTCTATTATCTGAAAACGGATTCAGTATTCAATCAAAAAAATTTTGAGAAAATTTGTATCTTTTCCAATTCTTACAGGGAAATTAGAGTTATATTTCAATCAAAATCGGAGTCGGTAATGAAAGAACCATCAACTTTGACATCGAAGGCCAAGTCGATATTTATATCACTCAAATCCCAAAGTCGAGTAGACAAATTCCTGTCTATTTAATCATTTCTCTATATGGTGGCCAGTTATCTCCGAGTAAGCAACTCTTATGTGGTTTATACCTATTGTGATATCTGGTATATTTACCACCTCCAGGCACCTAATATATTGGCTTTTTGGAGTCTTTTCCTTGACAGGTATTTAACCTGATCGTGTGGGAAGTTGGTTTATCATCCGAGGTGCTAAGGCCGCCAAAAAAGACTCTTCCCCGATAAAATTCACAAAAAAAAAAACAAGAAAAAAAAAAAAACGATGACAGCAATGGGGTGGTAACAATGTGAGATGACTTGAATGATGCCGTCGTGCTCCAACCCGCCGCCGCTGATAAAAATGAATAATTATGCAGTTGATGCCAACAGATTTGCGAAATGAGGGTCGAAAAGAAAAAGAATGCCAGATTTGTCTACATCCAATTTCATTCCTTCAACCTTTTCCAAAAAAGGGGGGGAGATGGAAACCTCCACTACACTTCCTCCGCCAATGACAAAACGGTTCAGAAACCTTCTCTACCTAACCCCAAATCTACGTCATGCCACCACGTCGGTCAAGCACCAATCATCCTCACAATACCATCGTCAAATCCTCCAACCAAAATACGAAAATGCTCAAACATTCCCCCATCTTCAAAACCAAATGCCCTCCTCAAAATCTCCCCCAAAATTATCAAGCACTCAAAATATACGGATCCTTCCGTTGTTCACCCATACCTCAAAAGACTACTTTCCAAATTCCCAATTCCAAATGAACATTATGCCAACTGTTACGAGCTTGAGCTAAAGGAACAGGAGATGATGAGTGGAGGTCAAAAGAAAGGTAGGTCAAGGTGAAATGAAAGAAGAGATCAGGAAAAGCATGAAGGCGTTGCATTGTATTTCCAAAGTCGATGGATTGAGCTCTAAGGATTTATGCATCCATCTGGATCTCGACCTCCGGAAGGGGTCAAAGTGGCCAAAGTTGTCAACCTTTAATGGAAGGGAAGAATTCCTCTAGCATATCTGAAAGTTTATTGTGATCAACTCGGGGAGGTTGGCAAAAATGAAGCATTATTGATGTGTCTCTTCAGCCGAAGTCTTATAAGTGGGGAAGCTTTGGAGTGGCTTACACCCAAGAGCTGAAACAATGGAAAAAGTTGGAAGGCACTTCGCAAAGGATTCACGGAAAGATTTGGACACACATAAAAATGGCCCCAGATAGCTACTACTTGAGAAAGATTCAAACAAAAGTGTACAAGAAATTATCGAGAGACGTCTCGTGGAGACAAGGGGGAGGATTCTGCAGGTTCAAACTCCCTGTCCGACGTGAGATTACTGAAATGGTTCATTTCGTACTCAAGAGCCTGAGTACTATGAAAGTATGGTGTGTATGATGCGGACAACAGTTGTCGAGATTGTCAAAGAGGAGAAAGCTTTGGAGTGGTTTCAAGGGACTGGAAAGCTCACCAAATTTATCGCATCGCGATTCTAGTGGAAAACTCGGACCAGAATTAATGATATGGATAAAGCAAAAGGAAGAAAAGCGTGAGGATGGTAGGAAGATGCATCACGGCTTACTCATATGGAGATCAGGCTTCTCAAAGGAAATACCAAAATCATAATCAGGAAAAATTTCATCGCCCCAAATCAGAAAGGCTCCTAAAGTATTACCCCATTAAGGGAATCTCAAATCAACTTTATGGACAAAGGTTGAAAGCAATGGGTATCGCTCCATCCTATAGAAAGGAAGACCAGCCAATCCTTTGGGGAAACATTTTACAGAGCTGACCACAGATGTGCTTATCATTCAGGAGCCGTTGGACACGACACGGAGGATTGTTCAACTCTGATGAAGCACAAGATACAAAACATGATCAACAACAAAATTGATCAATATTGAGGTAAACACTGGATGGGTGACATAATGCGCTCAAGAGTGCGTACAAGTCAATTCCGAATGAGTCATTTGAGAGATTCGTTCGAGAAGAAGAATGCCCAACATTGGCCAAATTTTGCATATGAAGTTGTTTATCTGTATTTGAAAATGTACGCACAATTCTTATTTGAAATCGTTCGACCTGATTCTCAAGAATGAATACGTAGGCGGCCATGTCGGCCCTCGGTCTTTCATTATCAAAACTTCCTATTTGGTTAATCCTTGAGAGGGAAACTGCTTTTGCTGATTCCCTGGCCTCAACGGATAGTAGGACGCACAACGGCTCGGTCATATAACCAGTAAGATGTTCATTTCTCTTAATAGGGAGGAAACTGGGACAGAATTTTGATAGGATCCAGAAATTCATTGGAAGTTGGATGCTTTTAACAGTAAAACAAAAGACCAAATGCGCGGAGTGAGCCTTGGATAGATCTCAAAATTAAGACAATCTAGTTTCAACTGGGACATAATTTTTGGAGAGGATCTCAAAATTCCCCAAATTTCATTTCTTAGTATTGAGGTAAATTGGACCAAATGTGAGGAGGAGCTCAAAATTCCCAGAGATGACAACTCAGAGTAACAGAGCAAGTTATGAGAGTTCTTATATATTGTAGACCGAGGACAAATTTTGAGGAGGGTCCTCAAAAATTCCATAAAGGGTCACATAAAGGACAAGCGGAGCATTAGGTCAACTGGCACGGAGAAGCAGGAGACAAGACCAAACACAGATCAGTCCTTCAAACTAAGAATTTGTTTGGATGCAGGAAACATTGAATCACAAAAAGGGGCATATATAAAGTGTCAAGATGACAAAAAGCGACCATTGCACCCATTGCGGGATATCTTTAACAAAACCTAGAAAATCGTATCCATATCATGGTATCTCTATTCCTATATTGCTTCGCGGTGATTTAAAAACAAGTTTTCTTTTCATCGTGCCGGAATATTAAGGACGAACAGTGAAGATTCTTGAAAGTGCAAGGGCAAGGTGCGAGAGGACGCTAGTTATGAGTCATGATCAAATATTACAGTTGGACTCATCATAGCCTAATCTGGATAAGCCAAACGACTCAATCTAGTTCCTCAAATTACTTCGATTCTTTACTTCCATCATCGATACTAACGTTTGGTGTCGACTTTGCAGGTGATAGTATTGATAAAGTCGTTATTAAAGCGACATAAATTTTGGAGACGACAAAGTGACACTGACTTAGAAGATGTTGCAAGGGAATTTGCCGAGTCATCACATCAGAAAGATGAGGTGACCAATACCTCCGTGACAGTCAAAAATTATCGAATTGTTTCAAGTTTTCGATTAAATGATAAACTGACTGCAACAAACTCAAATTCTACGAGTTGTAAAGGAAGAAGAGAGAGTGTCGTTATGTTCGTGTGAATGAATAGTAATTCCCGCGATAAATTCTTTCTTTGAAGAACAGACTCCTAGGCGCGACAGTGCAAATAAACGTCAATTAGTTTTTGAATGTTTGTCGCGAGTAGTTTCGGCGTACTTTGTTTCTTGAAATTGTCAGAGATCATAATTCTTATGTGTGGGTATCCCACCCATAAGTGGATTATGTGTTTTGTTGGCCAATCAAAGACTCCTTATATGAATTTGGTCTCGGCCGATCCACCCCACAAGTGGTTCGTATATATATGCTTTGCCATTTCAGGTTTCTATTTTTGAATCAGATGGATATTATCGAGAATCCACCTCGTACAGTTGGAATTATCGAGCATCACCTCGTTAAAGTTTGGAAATTACGAGCATCCACATCAGTTACAGTGGAAATTATTCAGAGCTCACCTCGTTACAGTTTATCGAGCCATCCACCTCGGTTTTTTTTTTTTCACAAAGTTGGAATATATCGAGCATCACCTCGTACGTTGGAATATTATGAGCACCACCTCGTTACAGTGGATATTATCGAGCATCAACCTCGTTACAGTTGGAATATTATCGAGCATCAACTCGTTATTTCGTTGGAATAGTACCGAGCATCCACTGTTACAGTTGGAATATTATCGAGGCCACCACCGTCAGTTGGAATATATCGAGCAATCACACTCGTTACAGTTGGAGAATATATCGAGCATCCATCCTCGTTACAGTTGGAATATTATCGAGCAGTGTCCAACTCGTTACAGTTGGATATTTTATCGAAGCTCCACCTCGTACAGTTGGAATATTATAGATCATCACCTCGTTATAGTTGGAATGTTTGTTATCGAGAATCACCTGTTACAGTTGGAATATTATCGAGATCCACCTAGTTGACAGTTGTGATTAATTATTGAGCTAATAGCTCGTTACCGAGAACTCCAAAGAGGAGAACACTATCCCAAAATCAGTAATTTTACTGAGAACAGGAAGCATTTTATATGTTAGTCTGGAAAACTTAGGAATGTGGTTGTTTTATTTCAAGCAACTCCAAAAATATGAATTACAAAGAGTGTCAGCCAGAGATTCAAGGTGAATCAAACAGGGAATCTAGCGCATAGATTTACTGATTTCCGTAAGGACGTATTTGCTTACATTTATCAAGATAATTATTGTCAATCAAGTACAATGCATTACCCCAGAAGAGATATTAATTATGGTTATCGATAAATCGATATATTATCTGAGGTCGTCTTGCCGTTACATCAACACAGACGATGATATATATCCATCATAGCGAAAAATCATTGCATCGCGGAAAGTAATGAATGGCGGGAAAGTAATGCATCGCGGAGGAAATCATGCATCGCGAGTTATTAATGATGCATGACGAGAAAATTAATTGCCTCGTCAAAAGTATGCATCGCGAGAAGACTTCATAACCTCGCTGAAATTTATACATTTCTCGACGAGAAGAATTATACCTCGCTGGAATTTTATAACAGAGCTGAGCAAGAAGAGAAGAATTTATGACCTCCGGATTCGTGCATGCGGCACTTCATTGAGATCTGCAGAAGTTCATATACGGTTGAAGAATCAGCCATCGCGGAAATCATGCATCGCGATTCGTTAATTATGCACGACGAGGAGATTTCATGCCTCATTTGTTCAAGTTAGCATTGCGAGAAGATTATTACTCGCGCATTTACGTATCGCGGCAAGATATCATGCCCCGCAGAGGACATACACGGATTGAAGAAGAGCCAATATTTATCCATCGGCCTCGGCATGAATTTATTTCTGATTGTGACAAAATGCAAATATCAAGGAAGAGCATCGAAGATAGCACAAAAGAGGACTTAATATCGCATCAACATTATTTATCATTTCAACATCAAGTATAGAATACATTGAAGATATTCTGGAAAGCACAAGCCTAAGCTTATTGCTGGAAGTAGACCGATCGGTCGACGTCGAATATGAGGAGAACAATGAAGGGTGTGACCGGTAAAAAAGACCTGTCTCCCATCCTAATTGCATTTTTTAACTGGACGATTTTTATCTCTGTCTTTGTCGAGAGCATCCAAAGGGATGAATTCTCAAAAAAACACAGGTGCGGACGACATCCAAAAGGATTGCAGCACAACGGGAACTTGTTTTAGCAGCGAACTGGGACACAGTCAAAGAGGAATGTCAAACTCTTGAGGACCGCGAGAGGAGGACGCGACTTCCACCACGATCAACCAACCTCTCGAGCATGCGGGTTTTTCCATTAGGTCTGTTAGTTTCAGTCTCGCACCCGGAAGTTTTTCTTATCGGAAGCCAGTTCAATTCTGAGTGACATGCGCCAAACTTTGGAAATGAGTCGGTTGTAAGTTCTTACCTAGGATATGAGAGCTCCACATTCATGGCTAAGAGGTTACAAGCTCCTTTCATACTCGTTAATTTGTCATTTGTCCAAAAACCAAAGGTATCTAGCATAATAGAATTCCTTTTTCAATCGATTGAGTCGAACCGACACACAGCCTGATTCCGAGTTTAAGGATATGTGAGGGCGGAGTAAGGTTTTAAAAACTCGGGCTGTATTCCAATATCCGTTTCTCGAATTATATTCGCGAGCATTTAGAGAAGGTTATAAATCCGGGTCGAGTGGCTTTTGATTCTTCCAAAACAAGCGGTTAAATCAAAGAACTTGATAGAACTACAAGTGGCTCTGAATTCTCATTAGCTGAGATATGTAGGAAACCCGTTGCAGGGTTCGGCCCATAATTCCTAACCCTTGTCGAACGCTTCCTTAGAAATGAATGGGGTTGGTCAAAATTGGTTCTTCTCGGTCATTTATTTTCCTTGAGTTGCTTGCATCACCCAAGTAGTAAAATGAGAGGGACAGTTGTTGACACCCATTTTGACCAGAAGCGGTCTATAAATTAAATATCGAGGCTTCCTAAATTTTCCAAATAATTTAGATGTAATTACGTTTTATAAATTTATATAATATCTATGTACATAGTTGTGTATATAGTTGGTAGATCCTATGTGTATATATTCAAGCCCATTTGAAACGTTTCAGCCCCCACCTAACTCCCAGGCCGACTCCTATACCAACCCAATTAATTCCCACAGCCCCTATTCCAAATTTTCAAGCCCAAAACCGCTCAATCCAACCCAACTCATAACTGTAACACCCATCCGGACCCAAACCAAAAACAACCCGACCCGCTTCCCCTTGTTCTTCCCCTTCCCCTCTCACGCTTTTCCCAGGAACAAACAAGCCAAATTCCCAGAAAATGCAGAAAAAAAAGAAAAAAAAAACAGAACCCCCCCCTAAGACGCCCCGCGTCTCCCCCACGCTCTCCTCCTCTCTCGCCAGCACCCCCACGCGTCTCGTCTCCCTCACGCCCACAGTTGCATCTCTCCCCACGCTCCCTCCTCTCTCTCTTCTCGTCTCCCATCACGCGTGGATGGGATGAATCCGCGACACCCCCTGCAACAGACCTCTGCAGCCTCTGCGACGTCTCCTCTTTCGTACGACTTGCAGTGCAAAACGACACGGATCCGTCCTTGCGATGCGGATTCAAGACACGCAAGGGCAAAGGGACGATGGAATAATCTCGTCCCTCCACCTCAGCTCAATTCCGTTGGGAATCTTGGCATCAAAGTGGCATATTCCTTCAGATGCGGATGAATTCAAATTTCAAAATTCGAAACCCCGCCCTCGAATCGAAACCCTAAATTCTCTTTCTATTTAAACCCCCTCCTCTCAGATTGGGGGTTGGACATTTTTGGGAATTTTGACTGGAATTTTGGTTGGCAAATTCTTGGTTGAAAAACTTTCAGAGAGAAAATTTTTGGTTAGAAATTTTGGGAGGGAAAAATCGTTCGAAGAATTGTGGAGGTTGAAAATTATTGACAGGAAAACGACGGATTTTGTTTCACTCCGCGCGTGATTTGAACGGGACAGCCATCGCACACGGGAATCTCGATAGTCTCTTGTTTCCATGTGTCGAATCATTCTCCACATCGTTCACAGAATTGTCGCAACCGTGGTGTTCGCGTCTCTGTGGAATGTGAAGTTCATTTGCTCCGCTCGTCTCTCCGAGTTTTCGCTTGCACAGGAAGGGAAGAGGTGACGACTTCGCTCATTGCATTACTCTCATTGTTCATTGAAATTGTGAATGGGTTTAGATGTGTTTTTGTTTCTTATTGTACTGCTTGCGTCAATTGAGTACATTCTGAAGGGGCTTTAGTTGATGACTCCCCCCCCCCCCCTCTCGTATTCGCGTTGAAACGATTGTTACTGGCGATTATTTGATAGTGTCTTGTATGATTATACGTTTGACGATTCCTTCGGTGTAACGTTGTAGATCGAGTCGGAATGTCGTGGGTGTTGTGTGTGAAGGTAGCATTGATTTATTCCATTCATGCCAAGGGTGGTGTGGAATCAATACTCTTTGGTTCGAGTCTGCCTGTTTGTTATGTGAAGTCCGAGAGTATGATCGTCTTGCTCCATGTAATTTCGTCTATGGCTGGTCATTTTTTGTTAGATTCATTGTGTTTTGCTTCCCTTCGTCAGGTCTTCGACTTATTGGATGTCGGAGCCTGTTATGTTTCTGAAGTTGATAGGATTGATGCTGCTCGCCGCCTCGCGGAATAATTCAAACGTCGACGAATTGGGAGGGGAATTTTGTTTAGTTTTGGTTTGTAATATAAGATGGTAGTTTAAAATTTTTTAGCCCTCGTCGTTGTGAAAAACATGTTGTTATGACTAAGCTGTTTGGAATGAAGATAGTGAGTGTGTATGGTGTGAACCATTATTTTATACCCCATGTTAATCATTTTGACTCTCTCTTTAATAACTAGTGTGCATCTGTTAAACCCCGCTGAGTTTCAAAAAATGTCTTGAACCGTAGGGATTACCATTTAAAATCGAAATCGCATGTATGAATTCTTTTTCATCCTCTTCTTTCCGCGGTACTTTTTCGTATGATAGTCTATTTGTTAAGAATGCTGTTAGTGTTAAAAACTTTAATTAATGGCATGATACTTGTAGTTCCGTGTGTATTTACTGCAGGTCTACTTGGTCATGTGATGTCTACCTTTAGTATTCCTTGTTACATGTCCATCTGTGAGGGTATAGTAAACTACGAATTAAACAAAGGTTTGAAAGATTGAAAGATGAAACTGTCTCCATGGGCCCTATAGTTTCTAGTTCACTCTCGATTGTTTTTTTTTTTTGCTGTTTCTTCTTATTCATTTGGTTAAATTTTATTTGGGTATCAAACATCTTTGTTATGTTGATGTTGCTACGTTAAAGGTGCACCTTTTAGTAGTGGTTCATTGCATATCTTGTGGATATAGTCTATTCGCAAAAATTAACCCAATAGTCACAGTGATATATAAATTGCGTTGGTCATTTAAATGATTAAATAAGATAGATTTTTGGATATTCTTTGCTTCTTTGTTAGGTGAGATTCTGCTCGTTTTCATATTGTCTTTATGAATTGATTATTATTTATTTTTTGCATGTGAAATACTTTCGAGTCCATTTGTGGGGCTATATCTTTCTCTACGCATCGGAGAGTCGTATAAAGGCTCGAAACTCTTTATTCGACGTCTAGTCAAATAGGATAGACATGCCAAGCAAATGCCTGAAGATGAAGAACCCTTGAAGAAGGCGCGATTAGAAGATTTATTATTCGGTATTATGTCTGTATCCTTTCGGGCATAAGACCTTGTCCTTTTTATTTCTCTGTGATATTGTGTATGGTAGATTAGGACAGGTACAAACATGGGCAAACACCCAAAAGAAGGTGGTTCAAAGTTCGGTCACAGGCGAACAGAAACGAAAACTTGGACCCGAACTCTCCCTCTCCTCTCTCTCTCTATCTCTTTTGCTACTGCTTACATTTTTGTTTGAATGTCTTTGTTTAGGTTAGAATAACTCCAAACACGTCGAAACGTTTTCCAATTTATCAATCTTAAAACTTAAAACTAATCTAAAGCGGATAGGACGTTTCAAATTCACAGTTATGCTTAGAGTTAAATTTTAAAGGGTTTAACTTAAATGGAATTTTTAAAACAACAACAGTTTGTAAGCTTATTTATGCAAACAAAAAAAATAAAAAAAATAAAAAAAAAAGAAAAAACAAATAAAAAAATTAACGAAATAGTCAATAAGTTAAGCGTTGGAAAAACGTACGTTAGCGGAGTGTCGTAGGCGCTTTTTTACACCTGCCTAAGACACTAATAAGAATCCCGAACCCCCGTCAACATTTTCAAGACAAAATTTTTCTGTTTAAGTTATGTTTGGAAATAAGTTTCTTGATTTTCTTAAAAATTAAGTGGCGACTCCTAAAAAGTCAAAAATACTTTTAAAATAAAACAAACTCCTTTTCGAAATCACTTTTTTCGATGAAACAGACATGCTTACTTAATCATAGCATATATAAGGAATAGTTTTTCGACCTAGAAAAGGGAAGTGTAGTGTTGAATAAATTGGTAAACATTCAGAGAAACTTTTGAGTTCACTACAAGTAAAAACCCTAATTTTAGCATTATAATTGACAAAACGAGATTGGTATACATATCACCTCTAAGAGTTCATCTCATCTCTTAAACACACTTATATAAGGCAACTCTTCATCAAACATATCTTCAGTCACTAGTACTTTCTCTCTATTATTTATAAGCAACAAAAAAATTTGAAAAAAAGTATTTAGGTTTTTGTTTTGTTTGCAAATAAAATGAAAAGTAAAGTCAAACGGATGATAGTTAACGAAGAAGAGAGACGCGAGTACAAGTATGGTTAAATAGAGGAGATGATTACATCAGGTTATATGAGGCTAACACAAATGCCTTCTTTAGGAAAATTTGATTCTCTACTTAGGGTTTTTACTTTTGGTGAACTCCAAATCATATGTGAAAACATTACCTGATTATCATGATGTTGCAACATAAATAGAGTATTCGTCAATATTAATTATTCCAATTTTCGTTGCATTCATTTATATATTTGTGTTAAATTTATGTTGTTGATGCGATGTGTTGCGTATAATGAATTCTTTTTGTACTTTTCAAAAGAAAAGTTAAGATTCATCTATTTTTACATGCTTACTCAATCTAGGCTATATCAGGCATAGTTTTTCTACCTAAAAAAGGTAAGTGTAATGTTGAATATGTTGGGTCAAATTTCACAAATAGTTTTGAGTTTTTCCAAGGAAAGGAAATATCGCTAAGGGTAGTATTAAAAAAGTGACAAAACTTTAACTTGTGAGGGGGTTTTGCCGATGGAGATAGGGAGAAGAGAACAGCGAAGAGCAAGAAGGGGGCAGCGAGGGTCAACACATAGAGCAGCAGAACATCGCGGGCTGCAGCAAATCACCATTAGGTCGCCCTCTATTCTCCCGCGAATTTAATTCTGTAATGTAGCATGAACGAAGTCGTCGGGGGCCGTCCTTGCCGATTCCTGTCTCCTTTTTTCTCCCCGAGGTGAACGCCGGTCGGTCCCCTCCCCCTCAAAGATAATTTTACCCCTCGCCCCGTAAAACGCCCAAGGCGGCCTAAAAGCCAACACCCGTCTCTGTTTTTTGTTCTAGCTTCGGATTAACGATGAGTTTACAGGAGTGGGTTTGTCACTCTCTTGCCTATTTACCCCCCTTGTCTTTTCCCTTCTTTCTTGTATCCTCCCTTTCTACTGTTGGACGCTTAACCTGCGAAGTTCATCTATAAGTCTATTTTTCCCAATGCCAAACCGGGTTGTTAGGAGGACAACATCCCCAGGCTGGAAATCCCGTCCTTCGGAGGAACAGATCTTATACTGGCCGGACATTCCCCATCGCTGGCTTTTATCCAAGCAGTGCTTACGTTTTGGTTCACGGCTATACTGACCTGGATTGGTCCGAGCGCTCGCTGGCGTTCTTTTTTGCAAGTGAGGTAATTCGTGGGAAAGAGCTTCTATGAGAACAGTATGTTGAATATAGAGGATGAGGGATTATATGCATTTTTTTTGGGCTACACCAATCCTTTTAGGAATTTGATGCTCTACTTAATGTTTGATTTTATTGAACTCAAAATCATATGTGGCATGTATCATGAAGATTTTAAAAATAAATATATTATATCAATTTTAAATATTCAATTTTTTGCTTGCCATTTATATGTTTGTGATTAAGTTTATGTTGTTGATTTTATTGTGTGGCTACATGAAAATGCATTTTTTACTTTTTAAAAGGAAAATACGATTTTAATCTATCTTGACATGCTTACTCAACCTTGGATATAAGACTAGTTTTGCACCTAAACAAGATAAGTGCAATGGTGAATATGTTGGATAAACATTACGGGACTTGTGAGTTCACAAGAAGTAAAAACTCTAAGTTTAGCATTGAGATTATCAAAACGAGATTGGTACATATAACCTCCAAGAAATCAACTAATCTCTTAAGCACACTTACACCAGACAACTCTTTTTCATTAAACATACTTCAGCCACTATTACTTTCTCTATTGCAAGAACAATAAATATTCAAAAAGTTTTGGGGCTTTGTTGTGTTTACGCATAACAAGGAAACTAAAGTCAATGATTGATAAGTTTAACAAAAAAGAGTTACTTGATACAAGTATGTTTAATAAAGGAGATGATTACTTGCAGATTATATGGGTACGCCAATCCCTTTAGGAAAATTATATTGCCTATATAGAGGGTTTTAAATGAGGCTGTAACTTAAATAAATATATTCATCATATAAGGTTATTCCTTATTTTGTCCTTCATTTAAAGTTTGTATTAAATTTGATGTTGTGATTCGATCATGTGCTTACATACTTATATACGTAATAAACGATTTTTAATTCTCACCCATCAGTCATTCACCAGCAGAAGGACCATACATGGTTATGTTGTGACTGACGTGGCTATACGATATAATAGTATGATCGATGTGCGTACATTTAATCATACATAAAAGTCATCCTTAAAACTCACATCCGACTCAGCATTATGCATCATAATTGTTAGTTGCTTCATTAATTCACATATCCTTAATATGTTTACTACTATTAATATATCTCTCAAAACAAACGATACGCACATAATAAATTACGAGTGCACATTAAAGACACCAACTCATAATTCCAAATCAAATATAATTTATATTAATTATTCTGAAATTTATTTATATTTATATCAATGCAATACACACATATTCACTCTATGAGAAATTACACTAATTCTAGAGGTCAACCACCCGAAACATTTGTGCCCGCGAGCCTATCAGGTTTTTCTCTATCCAATAATAATTAAAATATATGGCACTAACCAAGGTATTAACATTACATAAATATAAATATGCATCCCAATGTCACGTTTCTTCCTAATGCCAATGTAGTCTCGCTGTGTCACGAACATATTTATGAGATGAATCGAGGGGAGAAAGAACAAAAGAAAACTGGATTGTTTTACATGGAAAGCTTTCCTCCCACCTCACTTGAGTTCTTTTTCTCTCTAAAAATATGACCCTAAAATGGTTATTTGGATATAGCTCAACTAAAGTAGTTAATAAAACAGATCAAACAATTGAAATTTTAATTCTACCTCGTGGCTCGCTACTGCAGCAACAGTCCTTTGCAAACAGATCAAAATCAATTCTTTTAACTTCTAACTTTCCAAATTTCCTATCAACTACTCAAAGTATATTAAAATCCCTCATGTATCAAATCAAAGTTCCTACATACATAAAATCACGTTTCAGAGCTGTGGCACATGCAGACAAAATTATGGTACAAGCTCAACTTTTACGGATGTTGATCAAAGTCAATCATTTAAACTTTTGAAACATTCAGAATGAAAGAAGCTTACATAATTATCAACCGAACACCTTAGAAAATAAATTACACATCCTGTTACGACGAATACCATAAACAATTATAAGAAGGAGTAAAATAGTAAAATAAGCAATGTTTCAAAACAGTTGAGGTTTGTTACATAAAAGATGATTTCTTTGATCATACTTCTTTTAAAATATTTTGAATTTTTAAATTTATAATAATATTTGGTAATTTCTAAATCTACAAATTTAGTTAAAGATATTTGAAATTATTCTTAAAACGTGAACCAGAATAAATAATTTTTACTCTTGTACAACTATGAATTCGGTAACATCGTAAATGGAAATGAAAAAATATAACATTCTCTCTATTAATAATACAACTAGCACTCTCCACTTAGTCTTATTTGATCCGTTGTTCTTCGTTTTATTTTTTTCTTATATGAAAAAGATTTGATCTTTATTTAAAATTACTTTTGGGGCTTTGTTGTGTTTGCAAATAACAAAGAAAAAGTAATGTCATCATTTGATATGTTCAGCGAGAAAAGTTATGTAATCTAAGTGCATTGAATGAGGATATGATTACTTGCAAGTAATATATAGATGCACCGGTCCCTTAAGGCAAATTTGGTACTACATTTAGGATTTTTACTTTTGGCAAACTCAAAATCGTCTGTTAATGTTAACCTAACTACCCTAGAGGTGCTTAACAAACATGGAGTATATTCGTCAATTTAAGTTATTTATTTCTTTGTGCCTTCATATGTGTGTTTTTGTTAAATGCATGTTGTTGAATCAATCTTGTGCTTACAATGGAATTCTGTTTCTGTAATTTCCAAAAGAAAACATGATTTATCTATTTGTGATATGATTAATCAAGCCTAGATATCTAAATGACATAAGAGTAAGGCTGGATATATTGGGTAGATATTCATAGGAAATTTTAAGTTCACCAGAAATGAAAATCTAATGTTTAGCACTAAAATTTTCAAAAGGAGATTGGTGCATCAACATATAACCTCCAAGCAATTTTCTCCTCTCTTAAACACTATTATATCGCACAACTTTCCTTCATTGAACATATCTTCTGCCAGTGCTACTTTCTCTCTATTATTCATAAGCACAATAAAGATTAAAAAATATATATTTTTTTAAAGATCAAGCATATTTTTATATACAAAAGAACAAAAGAAGAAGAGATCAATTAGGAGAAATATGTGAGTGTTGGTTGTGTCACAAAATATAGAGAAGATAATGTTTCCTTTGATTCAATTTGGTATGCATAAAAGTCAAATTAATTATTTCTTTTGTATAAATTATAATTAGCATCTATTTTAGGCAAAAAAAGTCTTACAAAAATGTGATTTATCATATAGTTTTTTTTGGTTGAACGTGATTCATCATTTTCAATAGGCCTTGAGCATATTTTTTCTTAGACTAACCTCATACCATGGTTGAAATGTTATGCATCAAAAATAGTCCTAGAAAAAGAAGAAAGAATCATATAGTAGTATTATATTTTAGAGAAATCTAGAAATCTATAATTTTTATCCGTTGTAATTGATTCATTGACCAACAAGTATCAATTTTTTGCTAAGCTGAAATTCCATAGATGACTATTGATTTTATATTGCACATTTAGTTAGAATTAAATGGAAATTACAGAGTCTAATCTATTATTTTGTTTCAAAATAGAGAAGTGCCCAATCAACTTTTGACTAGGAAAAAGTATGCAACACACAGAAATCTTAATAAATCACCAAAACAAATTATCTAAAAACACACCTGAAAAAAGAAGAAAAATATGTGGATGTACCAAACAAGAAGTAACGTGCTCAATTTCATGATTTTGATCACTCAAAAATTGGCTTATTGTAGATCAATCTGATGACAAACAAGCAGGATCTATCATTTGAACTGAAAATCAACTATTAGAATATCCAATTGAAATAGAAGATAGACAATATTAATTTCTTATGAATCTATCTAGAGCATATATGAATTTGAGGGATGAAGACTGATATTTTGTGGTTTCACGGTATTTTAATGCTTTTTCCTTAAGTTTAGTGTGTGTCCAAAAGCCTTTTTTTTATTAATTTTTATGTAAGTTTCTCCTTATTTGCAGAAAATCTGTCCAAAGATGAATGCGGATGTTTTTGAGCGACAAATGCAGAAGAGACCACCTACGGAGCCTACGACGGTCCGTCGAGCTTGTGACGGTTCGTAGGTGGCATCATAGTGAAGCTGCTGAAGGAAGATGGGGAAGTCTGACCTAGTGTGGGATTACGGAAGTCCATGATGGATCGTCATAGCCACGACTGTCCGTCTTAATGATCATAGAGTAATCCTAGTACCCAAATTCCAAGAAGTTAATGTATTATGAAGCAGAGACCCTCGACGGACCTTCGTTCTTGGAACGGTCCATCATCCCTGTTCATCGAAGGTAATGAAGAAAGCAGCATAAGAATTAGTGAAGTATGGAACGACGGAGGCCATGAAGGCCCGTCAAGACCACTACGGTCAGTCACGAGGTCTGTCAACCCAGAGGCGTTTTGACAGATTTTCAATAATTAGGATCCTTCTTTTATTATGTTTTTGTTTTTAATATAAATAGTTCAAAAAACCTCGTTTGCAGGGTTAGAATCTTTGATAGTATACTTTTTGATAATTAGACTTTTGGAGAGTTGGACTTTTTATATCGGAGTTTCTCTTGTTCCAGTATTGAAGATTAATTTTAGTAATTGAAAACACTTTTCTGGAATTGATTTTTTGTGCTTTTGTTGATAACTCAAGTGAATTTTAGGATTTTAATTCTTTCTGCATTAAAATTAAGTGCAGAATGCTTATATTAATATAGAATGAGTGTATTATGACTTGGGTACTAAACTCCATAACTAGGTGTGGGAATCGTGGGTGAATAATGAAGTAAAAATCTATCCCTAAAATAGGGCAAAAACAATTGTTTTCCCTGAATCGTGTCTTTGCATGTATTGATAATCTTTCGTTAGAGTCTTTTTAAATCAAAAACGGATGGCCAACTGATTAGAACTCGCCTTAATGCTACTTGCCTGGCAAAGGAGGTATATTATAGGAAAAGAATTATCACATTGAATTATGTGTACAACTAAAATTCTAATAGGGTAAGTGTTCGATTGGTAAGGATAAATAACCTCAGTCGAAATATCTAATACAACGCTTATATGAGGTAAGGTAAAGATTAGTATAGATACACATACGCCGGAACCGGGTGTGCGTAGTGCAATGTTTCATTATGCCGGAAAAGAATTTAGAAGAGATACATAACTTTATCACTTTTACCATGCAAAATCTAGGAAAGAATTGGTTATAGTTAGAATTATCAAGTTAGGAACCTGTGGGAATCACTTCAGCCCTAGTTCCTTATGTACTAATTGAATAATCATCCAAGATTTGAATATTTTAGTTTGTTTACTTTAATTTGTTTAATTTGTTTAATTAATTTTAGAAATTAAGAAACCCCCCTTTATTGTCCTTTTGTTTTCCTAGGAAAATAATTTGACTAAAATAATAGTAATAATAGAATAAAGTTACAGTATGAACTTTTTCCTCGTGGAACGATCCAACCCTCAGTTAGTTTCGGTGTATTTACTTGATACGAAACCGTTGGTTAAGTTGTTATTTGAAGAGTACGTTTGAGCTTATCAAATTATTTGGGCCGCGCCGGTGACAGTACTTTAAATTAACTTAGCTTATTCTAAAAGTTTAGTCATATGATTTCTTCTTTTCTTAAATTTTACTTTTCTATTGTTTTTGATTCCTTGGCAGAAATATCTTCCTTGGTATGCCAAATACACTGATAATGAGAGAACTCTTGTTTTTAACCTACGATCACAAAATTAGGTCGGTACACTAACTCAATACGATTTGAAACTTGGGTATTAACGATGATCATCCAAACCAAAACTTCCCATCTTCCGGGTTTGATTTTCCATGGTGATCATTTACCTAACCCCTATTATCCTATGAAAATCAACAAAGGGGACAATCCGCCCACTCCCTCCAATAAATACTACGATGTTATGATAATATTGCAGATTCTGATGGGCCACATTGTCCTTTGTTGCCCCACTCTACCACAGTCCACCTTTGTTGGTTAACGAGTAGTCTGATGCAAATGCTCACTACTAAGAGGTTTTGTTTTCAGGGCTACATTCTAAGGACCCACTGTCCATCAAGAAATGATGATCTAGGGTCGGGCAAATTTGGTAGAAGCTGTGTAGGGAGTGCCTGTGGATTTTGGATGGATGTAACCAGGGCGAAGATTAACTTTCCTCTCTCACTGAGCGGTTAAGGCTGCCTAAATTGGTTCATGTGAAGATTCCCTTATAACTCAATTTGCACTTTGAACCAACCAAAGGGGCGTTTTCCTTAAACAACTTAATACCCCGTTCTCCAAAAACGAAATACATAGACATAGTGAACACTTTGTGGCATTACCACGAGAGTCATTAGCTTCTTGGGATAGATTTCCCTCATTTTTTTTAGAAGAGTCCCCAATCACTTCATAGATACTGAGTCCCTGTTAAAAAACTACTTCTATCAGGGATGAAGATGATAATAATAATGCGGTTTTTTGGATACTACACTGGTGGGGTTCTAATGGGGAATTTCCTTATTCCGAGATCGGACAAAAAGTTTAGAGAAAATCTCCCGTTAATAATAAGCTTGGAGTACTAGGAAGTTAGATATTGGAAGAAAATATACCTTCCTTTTGGCAATCCACTCACAACCCAGCAAACACCGATAGATTCGTGTAAGAGATGGCTAAGATGAATACTGAGCCTGGTTGGTATTAAAACATGTCATTGGGGGTGCAAAAAAAGTTAATGGTGCAGTTTAACTACTTGTTCTAAAAAGCCAACCCAAATGATGAATGTTATTCATGGAAGGATTCATGTGCGGTAAATGATTAGAACGGGGGTTTTCCTACCGAGTGCCCGAAGGCTAAAATCAGGCAATTAAATCGCCAAGGAAGATGTCGGGATCTATGGTAACTATAACTGTAAGGTTCATCATGTCCGATATGTGAACTTACAACCGCGACAACAACTTAAACAGGTTTAACTATGGCCAGAAATGGATAGGAATGGTCCCTGATGTTCCTCATCAAAAATCGCTAAAGTTACTCCTACGTATGGTGTGAGGGTAGTATGGCACGAGTTGACAGATCGGTTGCACAAAATGATGAGGGGATGTGTTCGACTGCATGATGAGCAATTGAAGAGTTAGGAGTATTTAGCGGGTACTGGAAAAAGTTGATACATCTTCAATCTCGATTAATCAACTTGAGTTGCAAATGGCTCATTATCTGCGAACTGTGAACAAACGAACAAACCCGGCCTCTTGCCTATCAACCACTTGTCGCAAAATCCTGAAAAAATGATGGACACTGTATGGCAATCACTACTCACTCGTGTGGTAATGAGTAAACGGTGAGAAAACGATATTATAAAGTGGTAGAAGGTTATTGGTGAATGTAGAAGATAACACGGAAAAGCTTGCTGAGTGCCAAAAAGGTAACTCCCATGCCTAGAAACCCCCCCCCCCCCCCCCTTTCCTCAAATACTTATGAAAAGAAAGCCCGAGGAATGGTAAATATCGCGTTTAAACCAATGTTTGACAGCAACAACTTTCTATCTATCATGTCCCCTTTGGTAAAAAGCTCTAGACAAATGTCCCGATTATTCTTTTATGAGAGATCTGGTTATAAAGAAAAGATCGATAACTTTTTGATGATGATGATAAAATGCAGCATTGTAGTGCCTATTGCTCACAAGATCTCTGGTACAAAAGAAGAAGGATCCAGGTGCGTTCACTATTCCTTGTCCAATCATGTTATATATTTGTGCGAAAGCATTATAGTTATATGGGGGAAGCAATAAATCTCATGCCCTCTCGATTTACAAGAATTGGGTTCTTGGGTGATCCCAAGCCCCCTGCGATTCGGCTACTGATGGCCGATCGAACATAAAAAGGCTAATAGGGATCTCTTTTCCTTTCCATGATGTTGCCTTTTTTGAGTAACAAGTGGAGCGAGATTTATTGTTATTCTTGTTGTGAAGTTGATTTTGAATGCCCCCCATTATTGTTTGGGTTACCCAACTATTCCCTCATGGTGTAGTTGAGTTCAAACTAAGGAGGGTGTGCGGTTCAAGGTGAATGGACAACGCATAAAAATCTATTTCGGGCATGCTGAATAAGAAAATGAAGTAATCGAGGCATACCATCTTGATGAAGTCTGACTAATCAATGGTCTTCAGTCGTGCCGCAACGTTAACTGAGGTTCTGGTTGGGAGGCAACCCAATACGTATAGTTTTCTTTATAATAATGGTAGCATTTTATGCAAATGGATTTTAAATTTGCAGGCACATTACCAGTGAATTCTGCAGAAAATCACTCTGCAACATTCACTGACGGATATAATGACGGATCGTTATGCCTGCGATGGACCGTCGCATGAATCCGTCGTGCCAGGTAGGTTTTTCATTTATTTTTCAAAATTAGGGCACCCATGACGGAACCGCTGACGGACCGTCGCATATGCAAAGGACTGTCGTCGGGGTCTCATTGCGTCATTAACAAGCAACCTGATCTGACCAGGCTGGAAAATTTTAAAATTTTTCAACCATTAAACTCCCCCCCGCCCCCCATTATTTGAACCATTTTTTCCTATTCATCTCCCATTTGCCTCCCTTTCCAACTTCTTAATCTTAACTTCTCCACCTATCTTTTGTATCACCTAAATCACATATCAATTCCCAAAACTTTCTTTACTACAGGTCGGATACTGCGCTGTGGTTCTGTTCTTGATATCCAAGTGACTCACTTTCTTTTCTTGTTTTTCTTTTTTCTCCTTTCTCCTCCTTCTCAAGTATGTGGTCCTCTGATCCTCTTAACCCATTTCATCATTTTTTATTTTCAATTACTACAGCTATTTATTTTTTGGTGGGTATTTGTTCTTGATAAATTTTGTCTGAACCTAGGTTCATTTCCTTTTCCGCATTTGCCCGTGTTAAAACTCTGAAATTTGTGCTTTAGCATTGCTAGTTCTTGCAAGGTACTTGCGTGAGAACATGTATGTTAACATTAAGGTGTCCCCATTTGGTCACAATAGGATGAATTGTGGCAAATCCTGAGATATATCACTGAATGACAAAACGGAGACGCCCCGATGACCGGAACCTTCGTACCCATTGACAGACCCGTCATAGGGTCTGATTCCAACACCCCCACTATTCATGTTTCTCTACGTGTCCACCAACATACACGATGCGACGGACCCACTTCCCCAACGACGTTTCGTCTTGCACAACAATCATGGTTGTCAGATACCCTTGTCTTACGGGTCTAAACTTTTTTCTAAGTTGTTCCTCTGACGGACAATCAAAAGACCGGACCATCATTATCCCCGAAATGTCCGTCCTGGAACAACCCGGTCAGGTTGTCATAGACCCGTGTCCTAAGGGGTCTCCCATTTTTTTTTAAGTGCCCCACTAACGGCTCTAACGATGGAGCGTCGTACCCTCGACCGCCCTTCCTGCACAACCGTCAATGACGGTCAGAGGCCCTATTCCCTAAGGTTCTCCAACTTTTTCTAAGTGTCCTCTGAAAGGACCCGTCATTGCCATAACGGACCTTCCTGCACACCAGTCATGACGGTCAGAGACACTTGTTCCTAAGAGTCTCCAATTTTTTTCTAAGTGTTCCACTAACGAACCTCTAGACGAACTCGTCCCTCACGGTCCGTTCGGCCCACCGCCCATGAATTGTATAGAAGAAAAGAAGTGACACCCCCTCTTCTAAGGGTTCTTCATATTTTTCTCTCAGTTTCCCCACGAGGAAATTGGACGACGACTTCATTATCATTGACTGATCCGCTTGCTTATCTGTCATAACTATCAGAGACTTTTCCCTCCTTCAGGGTCCCCCATAAACATAATTGAAGTAATACTGCGGACCCAATACGGTCCATCTTACTCACGACGAGGCCATTACCGGTTGGGGGGGTCGTGTTCATTGTTACTACAGAAATCTCAACTACCATCTTTTCTCTTATGTTTATTTGTGTCTTTTTTTTTCTTGTCTTGTTTGCTCTCCCCTCTCTAGTACTGATATGAATTCTTTACAGGTACTATAATTCTAAATGTAACCAAAACAAGAACGATTTAACGCTACGTGGGCGTAAAATCCTGTCACCCCCCACCCCTCCCGTCTTCCCGTTGGTTATTGCTCTAAGGATGAGCATAGATCCTCTATTACGGTGCCCCTGAGGACTGCCACTTCCAGCATCAGTAGCTGCACGTGCAGCCAGAAGCTACATACGTAACGGGGCCCAAACAAGTTGGGCGTCTGGCGTAGTCACTGCCTCCCGTCGATGAGGAGTGCACACTGACCGGGCAACACCTATGGTCAGCTACAACGAGAAGAATGAGCGTCATCGGTTCATTCACGAGTTTTCGTGGTCGAAAAAAGACTTCTGTTCTGCAAGAAGTCCATCACCCTTACCATGGCTTGCCACAGGTCGGCCTCTGTCTTTATGAGTGCTAACGTCATCCTGATTGCATGCACTCCACACTTCACCCATTGGTGCTCCTCAACCCTGATTTGCCCGACCCAGCCCACTGTTGTGTGTTGGCACAATAAATCCATAAGTTGTCCATTTTTTAGACGGTTTCTAAATGATAAAATGTGTCATGACACGGACCCTTACACTTAAGAGGCCGGTCCTTACCGGGAAGTCTCTCCCCACCATTGTTGCCAAGATATTCATAAAGTAATCTTCACCAAGCATCGGCTAGAGTGGACCTCCGTTCTTTGGGCCCACAGTGATGATTGGCCGATAGTTTTAATACGCCTCGGATGTGGCTACTCTCCGATGACGATCGATAGGCGGGCTTCCCCCGCAAAGCAACGCCCCCATGAGCATTTAAGTATGCGTCTAAGGTCGACATCTCCCTACCATCCATTTCGTCCGACCAGTCATCTGTACGGCGAGGTGTTGTACCGCCCATAGCGACCCCTCTAGAAACGCCGTTCCTGACAGTTGCATTGTCAAAAATTGTTACAGATGGCCTTATTACATGATCCATCGGCTGAGAAGAGACCCAAGAAAGGTGGATACCTTTGCACTTATCTATTGATCGAAGGTGGTGCCGCTATGGGTAACGGATCCAAAGGGATCCATTATGAAGTCTAATTGACTTCACGCTAGTTACAATTCAATGGTTGAAATATAATGTCCGCCACTTCCCCTTGTTAACCCTCGGACGGATATATGATACATGGGATCCGCGCAAGGATTCTGATGGACCGGCACAATGATAGCCTGTTTTAGGTGGACTTCAGCTTGTCTTCTAACAGGAGGTCATGCTGAGAGGGCTTTAAAAGGTCAACACTACTTTACTTAACCCCTTTTTCTCTTCGGTGCCATGATTATGTTTCCTTATGCAAGGTCCGCTGGGCACTGTTTATATCGTCCTCATCATGTATGGTCCAATGAGGTTCCTCCTGAAATGGCCCGTCCAGAGGTGCGCGCCCTCCGCTTGGTTGAAATCTTGCTTTACATGCCGTAAGCGCATGATCCACCGTGCCTATGCATTACTGCTTTCGAAACCCTTGACACTCTAACCTCCGGTTCCGAGTTATCCCGGGTAGTAAGCACTGCCCTAGCTCCTCTCGCTCAGCCCCCTTCTAACGCTCTAGTGCCGCTTGCCTAGGGTAACAGAAACTAGAGGCTCAATGGGCCACACTTGTGCATCACAAATTCCTTTGGATGCAAGCGTCCTATTGTTGAGCGGTGGCAGAGCGGGTTTGCAGCTTCCCATCAGATCATAGAACACAAGAGCGAAAATATCGCTGAGGGTTTCATCGCGCTTATACGCTTATTGAAGTTGCGGGTGCTAACCCGGCAGCCCCTCCGGTGGTACGTGTTGACCCTTCAGGCTACATTGGGAGAGTTTGGCGAGCATTATTGATATGAATCCTAGAAAGGATTAGGGTGCTTGAGTCTGGAAGCGCTTCTGCGACCCGATGAGGACACAGTGTTTTGCGGCCTTTTAATTAATTCGCCACTTATGAGTTCCACCACCTTTCCCTCCGAGACATGAAAAGAGGTGGTAAGGGTGTCGAGGTAGATGAGGCTAGACCAAGGCAGAAGGATCTCCGTAGATGGTGAGGCGTTCGAGGATAACTCTTATTGCTGCTGAGGGAGGCAATCAGATCAGGCTATAGAGTCATTCTCCTCTTGGGCAAAGATCAATCTCCAGGATTTGGCTACAACGGGAGGCCAATTACTGATAGTGTTTTTGGTTATGAAGGGACACTACTACTGAGGAGGTCCGACTACATAGGTAGTGGGTTCTGGGGAACCGGACTCCTCAGCTTGAGGATGCCGGCACTTTTGCGCCCCAGGTTTGCCTTCCCTACCACACCTCATATTTCAGTTTTTTTATGCATGGGGACAATTGGGGCCATATATAAATATTTGTCGAGGGTGGGGTAAATGAAATGAGATGCTAGGGTGGAATGTGCTGAGTAGCCCAATTCAACAATCCTCTGCTTTGGTTTTCTTACCTGTGTTCTTCTTTTCCACAAGAATGTTTATTTTTATTGTTCAAACCAGCATGTCAATATCTTGTGAACAAGTATCACTATCCTAACATGGATGGGGGGGGTAAAATTAAAAAAATGAATATCCTGAATGTAATAGAACAATTATGCATTGTTTAGCACAGTAATTGATAAATGGTGTGGGATCTAAGCATGACTATAGATACACACTGCTTGACCCTAGGTCTAAGACCGAACTATGGTTGTTCCCTGTATTCTGTAGAGTAATGTATGTCAAAGGTAGTGTGAGGAAAAATTTGAATATTCCTACTAATTGTGTACTAAGCTCGAACTTGCCTAGGTTAGTCCGTGCAAAAGTAAACCTATAATTTGAACACTTAATGGAAATGATCATAGGCCCTTGATTCATATAGCCAATTTTATAGCCCCCTAAATAAAATAAAAAAATGAAATGAAATTAATCCCATCCTTTGGATCCGAAATGATTGGTGCTTAAATAACCGTTTCTTTTTCACCCCACGAATCTTTTATCTTCTAGGAATATGTTTGGCCCTGTCTCATCCCTTGGAATGTGCACCTCAGCTTAGGCCAAAAAGCATAAGTTGAGGGATGATACTGCATGTCACAACCTTTACTTGGCCCTGACCCAACTTTGGGTATTGTGTCTTTGACTCAGGCAAGTTTGAGTTAGGGTGACTATTATAAGGAATGCCTCTGGATGTGAGGTTTGACCGACAAAAAGAGAAAGAACAAAAGATAAAGTGAATCAGAAACTAGATGAAAGAAAATTGAAATAAAAACATATAATAAATACAGCAAGACACAGATAAAAGAGTACACTTACACAAATGAGAAAAAGGGAAAATAGCAAGGGTGAAAGAAATATTATAAAATTGAGCGAAACAAAATCATAAAAACTGGTACATTAGCCGATATGTCAGGAGGGAAATAAGTCAACTAAAGTAAGCTAAATACCCCTACCTGAACCCTGAGAGTACGTTACAAGATATAAGAAAAATCCTATCGTGATCCCTAGAGACGTTTTGTCTGACAACTTAAAGTAGTGAAACTAAGGGCAAGCTTATTGACATATTATGAATGAGTTTTGTGAATTTGTTCTTAGAGTTGAGTGTTGAAAAGTAAATCCTATAGAATCAAACTGAAATCATTATATCAAAAATGAGGTTGTTTTGAGTGAAGAGGACACTAGTTGCAATAATCGGAAATATTACCACACTCGGGTGGAGAATTGAAGATGATAGGTGTCATTTGCGTTGTGACAGTGTGTGTCATGTCTGGTTCCACATAATTCAATCCTAATAGTGATAACATGCATAAACATGATGAGACTGATCGGGATTGATAGCCAAATGATTGCGAAAGCTAATATATGGATACTATTGTACAAACATTTTGTATTTAGCCATAGTGCGTCGCTTGAGGACAAACAACGAATTTTAGTTGAGGGTGTTGATATACCGTGGTTTCACGGTATTATTACGCTTTTTCCTTAAGTTTAGTGTGTGTAGAAAAGCCTTTTAATATTGATTTTTATGTAAGTTTCTCCTTATTTGCAGGAAATTTGTCCAAAGATAAACACGGAAGTTTTTGAGCGAGAAATACAGAAGAGACAACCTACGGAGCTTATGACGGTCCTGTCGGCTTATGTATTGAACGGTCCCCATAGGGGGGGGGGCATCGTAGTGAAGCTGCTGAAGGAGATGGGGAGTCTGACATAGTGTGGGTTACGGACGTCCATGACGGACCTCAATAGGCAACGACGGTCCGTCCTCTGGGTTTCATCATTATGAATAGAGAGTACAGTCCCCAGTACCCAAATTCATGAATTTAAAGTATTATGGAACTGAGACCCTCGAGTGAACCTTCGTGTCTTGAACGTTTTCCGTCATACATGTTCCCTTCGAGTGTAATAAAAAAAGCACATAGGATTTGGGGAATTAATGGGAAGATGGATTCCAAGGCGGCCCGTCCGTGCCACGACGGTCCCGTCAACGAAGTCTGTCGACCCAACCGCTTTTGTGACATATTTTCAGTAATTAAGTCCTTCTTTTTTAGTTTTGTTTTTATTATAAATATAGTTTCGAATCCCACCTCGTTTGTGGGGTTAGACTCTTTGATATAGAACTTTTTGATAGTTAGACTTTTGTAGAGTTGGACTTTTTGATAATCTTTAGTCTTCTGTTGTTTTGAAGTATTCAAGAATAATTTTAAGTAATTGATACACTTTTTCTTTATCGATTTTTGTTAGTTGTTGTTTAATTAATCAAGTTAATTTCATGGATTTATTCTTTCCTCATTAAAGTAGTGCAATGAATTCTTATAATAAATATATGGAATAGTGGTGATTAGACTAAATGGTACTAAACTCCAATAACTCGGATTGTGGGGAACCATGGGTAAATAATAACATAGATGTGTGGGGGTGGGTGGGGGCCACTAGTCGAACTAAAATAGTAAATTCTAGAATAAGTTTCTTGCATGTATTAATAATTCTTTTCGTTTTGACGTCTTCTTAACGGATGACCTACATTAGAACTCAAATCACCTTAAACAACATGGGTACTTGCCGGATGAAGGAGGTAATAATAGGAAAAGAATATCAACAAGATTTAAAGTACACACTATCATAGGCTAGTTGGTCCGATTGGTACGAGATAATAACTTAGTCAAATATCGAACACATTCTTATATTAGGTAAAGGTATTGTTAGTAAGCACACACATAGCCAGACCAAGGTGGGCGGAGTGAAATTTCCTAGATGCCGTATAAAGGATTTAAGATATCATAATTTTATCACTTTTTTACATGCAAAATCAAAGAGAAGAATTGTTATAGTTCGAATTAATCAAGTTGGAACCTTTGGGGGGAACACTTAAGCCCTAGTTACTTTTATTATTGATTAAGCTCCAGATTGAATCTTTAGTTTGTTTTACATTACTTTAGTTATTAGTTTCATTTCATTAATTTAAAGTAATTCAAATCCGCCCCTTTTTTTTCTTTTTTGTTTTCTAGTAAATAATTAACTAAATACTAGTATAATAGAATAAAGTTAAGACTAACTATTGTCCTGCATGGGAACGATCCCGACCATCATTGTTGATTCTTTAAACTTGATACGACCCCCTTTACTTATATTTTGCGAAGGTAAGTTGAGTGGAGGATCAAAGAATACTTTTTTCGATGTTTTCTATGGGTATGAAGAATGTGACTGATGGATAGAGGGGAGATCCTTTTTTTGATGTTTCCTATGTGTGTGAAGTACGCATAAGTTTGGGGGATAAAAAGTCTTTAGATTAGTATTTATAGATTTAATATGTGAGATGGTTTTTTTTTTGGTTGAAGGGAAAAAATATTTATTGCTTCATCCTCTTTAAATACTCAGATAATGAGGGCTCGTATGCAAGGCCCATCTTACAATTTTAAAAAATTATATTTATTGTAATTTAGGGGGATTAGCAATTAAGTCATAATACATACAATATTCGTCAAAATAAACACTTTAAAATATTTTATTTCACATGTCAGATGACAAATTTTAATTTAATAAATTAATTCCAAGATTTTAGACATTTAAAATTAAATTATTTTGAAAACCATTCTTTTAGTAGACAAAATAATAAATAAATCGATTATGCCTTACCATTAACCTTTTCTTCTTCACCTTTTCACGTTTCTATTCCCCACCATTCACGTTCCATCCCCTTTTAACATATTTCAATTCTTTCTGAAGGTGCTTAAAAAATTGTTTCATCAAATATATATTTTTGTAATGAAAAACAATTTCCTCGTTGTAATCGGATACTTTTCCTTTGAAAAAGCCCAAAATTACGGCCACCATTCAGATAACTAAAAAAACCTTACGTTGCCCCCTTCTCTTTCTTCTTCCATTGCCGGCTTTTTGTGTGGACCTTACACTTGCCATTGTTTTCTGATTTTTCCAAGGTAAATTGTTGAGGTTGTTTTTGCTTATTATGTATAATTTTTGTTCTTGAGTGGTAGTTTTTAATGGAGAATAGTCCCTTGCAGTAAGGTCCCCGGACTTATCCCTGGTGATTTTCCATAAGAACATTGGGGCCGAGTATGACTAATGCCCGCATACCCAAATGTTAAAAACTCATCACAAATGAACGCCATTTTTGGTTTGATATTTTTAAGCCGTTTGAGTCTTTCTTACCACGAAAGAATACAAATTTCTCCTATCATTCGAAATGATATTCCTCATATCCTACACCTTGAGCAGAATCCTCTGCAATACTATTTGAGAATTGCCAAGAGAACTATTCATTGTTTTAAAATTAATGCTTACTTTTTAGTTATTGTTGTAAGAATATTATTTGTCCCAATATTTTTAATTCTCATGCAATTTGTTACATATTCATCAAATATTATCATGTCTTTCGATTTTTAGAGTCGATGAAAAAAAACATTCAATTTTTTTCTGATTTCGTTTTGATATTTCAGATTTGTTAGTAATCTAACCAAATTCATTAATATGTTTATTTTGTTTTGATTTTTAATATATTTCTATTTTTTAGCGCTTCTAATTTTTGGAAAACATATGTCCCTTTCTATATGTCTGAATCAACATTTTTTATTTGTGTATTCATTTCCATCTATATATTAAAAAAAATTATTACATGTTTTACTATTTTTAACATTGTATTTCAATCTTTCAATCTCAATTAAGTAACCAACATGTTTGTATTTCCTTTCCTTCTTATTCCTTCTTTAATATGTATTCTCCTATCCTCCTATGCTCACATTTGTTGTTTATTGACCAATATCACACCATTCTTTCTGTATTTCAATGTCATTTCTATGTGACAAGTTTTGTAATTTCTCTTATATTTTTGGTCTTCAACCTAATTGTATAAACCAACAAGTTTTTGTTATTTTATGGTCTACTTTACCTTACTTAGGTTTTTTACTTTGTACTGCAAAGTTTAAAAGAGTAAATTTTCGTTTGTATTTACGACTTATATTCAATCTCACCTTGTATTTTCATCTCCTTGTTTGTATTCATATATTGTTATATCCAACATATAACATGGTCGTTTTAGTTTGTATTTTACCTTGAAAGTCATTTTGTTAGTTCAAATGGAAAGAAAGTGTTTTCTTTTGAATTCCCACTTTATATTCATCTCACTTTTTGTTTAAATACATTTGGTATTTGTTATCCAACTTTTGTATTCATATATTGTTGTATTAATATTTTGACAACCCAAAATGATTTTGTGACCACTGTGTCTTATCATCAATCTTCACCAAGACAAGTCATCTTACACCCAACATTGATAAAGTGCGGAAATCACTAAAAGTCCAATTAACAAATACATAAATACTGAAAATAAGTCAAACTTTAATAATTCACTCCCCAAAACCATGGTTGTCAAACGTGCCAACATCTAATGTAAATTCTAGAATGGAATATATACACAATCCAGAGATGTTGTCTTTTCAAGTAAAAAAACAAAAATCATAAACATGATAAATTAAGGTCCGCTGATATCACAAACAACTACCTACGGGCTCTAACAAATCTCCATCAAAAAGCCTCGAAAAAGGAAGATAATAGAAGGTATCACAAAGATCTGCCTGTAACTACAAAAATTTAAGAGAGCAAGGGGGTGAGTAACCAAACAAATGGTACCCAACAAGCTATTTAGGGTTTTTGCCCTGAGTTTCTTACCATAAGTTTAAGATTTATTTTTTCTTAATGAAAAACCAACATTACCATAAATATATTTTTTCTTTATTCTTTTTTTGAAAGAAAATATCATATTGGTTTTAATACTTGTTTATTTCTTTTTCTTAAGAAAAGGATTTGGTTGGCGTAGCTAGTTCTTTTCTAAATCGAAGAAGTTTAGGACTCGATACAATTAAGCTTATTGTTTTTTTTCAAATACAATTAACTTACAATGAGTCGTTGAGAGTCCTTGTTATGGGGAGATTCATTCTCTATAAACTTCCAATGTTTTTCCTTTATATTAGTTTGAGAAAATAATATTGTTGATTTTCATTAACGTTTTTGGTTACTATTTATCAACTGTATAATTTGCAATTATAACTTCCGTATGACATGTTAATCACCTTTTCCTACCCCCACAAGTGTATCATAGCACCATTGTATGACAGTTTTCCCATGAATTTGAAGAAAGAATTCAAGCGGTTTTTCAAATCAATTTGGAACTAATTTTAATGATCAAGAAGAGTTTTGTGCAAGTGACATGTGCAAAAGAAGTGTTCACCACATTTTTCCAACATTTCTGTTTGCTGTAATTTTTTAGAATAAAAATTAAAATATTTTTGACCCTAATATTTTAAACTTATATTTCTAACCATGGAAAGCACAATGGAATGAAGATTAATTTGTGAAAACAAGCTTATCATTCAATGAAGAAGACATAAAAGTCTTGTCACCAAAACCAGCAAAATGTGAGATTTGTTAGGAATTTTTGCCCGTGTTTTTCTTAGCATATTTAAATTTATTTTCCTTAAGTAAGCAAACATTAGCATAAATGTGTTTACTAATACTTTTCCTGAAAGGAAAATATAATATTCGTTTATATTTTGGTTTTATATTCATTCTTTTAGACCATTTTTTTATTACCTATTGTTTTTCTAGTTACAAAAAAAGGTTTTAAGACTCTATAATAATTTTGTTTCTTCTACACAAATAACAATAACAATTAACAATGTAGTTTTTAAGAAGTCTTGTTGATGGGTAGATCCATTCTCTGTAAAGTTTCAATGTTTTTCTTTATATTATTTTGTGATATAATATATTTTAATTTTTTAAGCATAACACTTTACTGTTTATCTATTTTATCAACCATATAATGTTCAAATTATACGCTTTAATGCATGCTTGGCCAATCACACCTACCCGCTCATAACTAATACAAAAAATCTCTAAACAGAAATACGGGGTTACAAAAATTAGGTTGAATCTAAGCCACTTGTTACCAAAACCAATGGGCAACGATAACATGAGTCCAAATTTTGTAACTAACAGAACGCAAATTAGTAGTAACCTTCCTCTTCATTGTCCATTTATTACCTGCGTCAATCATTGATGACAATTTTCCTACCAACAATCCATCAACGTTGAAACAGTTTTGTCCAAGTCAGTGATTTCACAATACCATCACCCACAAAATAATCCGTTAGTTCCTCTAAATATCAATTCTTTTGATTTGTTTAATGATTAATCCTAAAAATGTCACTCACTCGCATTGCCAATCCATTATTTTACTAATGTCCTCATGATAAAGAATTTAAGATATAGATAAAACAATACTCTGCACCTATCATACCTAACATTTTAAGGGGCAATTCATTACTCCTTCCTTTCTAATTATAATATTAATATTATACATATATTGCAACAATCATCTTAACATACAGAATTGAAGTTTGTCTCCAAATGTTACGTCAAGCGATTTCATAAGTCTTTCGTTTCATTCGTTCTGTTTATTCTCCCATTTTCTTCTTGTTTTTTAGACTTTAATTATTTTTTTTTCTAAATTAATTATTTATTAATAGACAAAATACCATATATTATTTTGATACATGTCCCTAATGGTATAGTGTCTAAACAATAATCACTTTAAAAAAACCACTAACTATCGATAACATTTAAATCTATAATTACCATCAATTAATTAACTTCAAGTTAAACAAATTAGTTCAAAATTGCAAAAAGACATACCAGGTCAGTACAAACATATATTCATGATCAATTAGTTGCATAAACTTAAGGGAATCAAATCATCATATGCATCCAAATAGAAAAACAGCTACTAAACATCGCTATAACATCATAATTAGGTACAAAATATCTGGAAAAAACTATAAATGTGGGCCCAATACTATAAAAGGTTTCAATCACTGATTCAATCAGAAAAAAAAACAACACTCTTTTTACCTCGACATAGACGAATACTTATCCACAAATAAATACAAAGTTGAAAAATACCTTAATGTTTTTCGATGTGTTTCACTAAATACTACAAATATTTATTGTCGTTAATTTTAAAAATTCGTTTAAAAAATATGTCAATTCGACGTGAAAATTCTTTGAAAGTTATCAAATGTTGGGTGCGCAAGCAAACTAAATTATTGTAATTTTTTTTATGTTCATAAAAAGAAAGAAAACAACGCTCGACAAATGATGGCTATATATTTATGCTCTTTTCATCAAAACGTAACTAATTCTGTAATTTAATCATCGCTTTTAACTTTTGTTTTTTTGATTTTTTTTGTTTCCATGAAATTTTCTCTGTTCTGGTTATTAATTATTTGTATTCATTCAAAATATTCAAAAATAACAATAGTACCTAATTAATTCCCTTAACAAACTAATATATGACATTTTTTCACAAATAAATGGAACTATTGCTAAAGATTTCCACTCAAATCTAAACTATTGTTATGTAAAATTTTCTTTTTAACTAATTCCTGAAAATAAAAACAATTTTTATTATTTTTAACTAACACGGAAAGAAAAATCATATAAAAGTCACAATGGTAATAATCTATTTATTTTATTTTTATAACATTTAAGAAAAAACTTCTAATTTGTTTAAGTTGTGCTAATTACCATCAAAATATTAATTATATGTTTGAATACTTGTATTAACACCATACAAATACAAACTATTGAATTGGATACTTGAAAGCGGTGGTGGAGCTAGAATTTTATTAAAGTGGTGTCAAAATATTAAGAAATAAAATCGCGTAGAAGCCAAGGAGTGCCAATATATAATATATATACATAAAAAATAATATTTTTGTTCTAGCTACGCAACGTAATTTTTCGACGAAGGGTTGTCGCTCGACACCCCTTAAGTATATGTGGCTCCGCCACTGCCTGAAAGTTACTCAAGGGGAAAGTATCTTCTACCTCCAATAGTAAGGTTGCAAGCTCAAATTACGAAAAGATCCCAAGGAAAGAGTTAATTTTTTAAAAATATATAATATTTAATTGTATTTTTTAAAGTTGCATGTGATAATTTTATAAGAGATAGTTCAATAAAATTAAAAGCATCATATTAACACTAGATGGACAAAGCCCGTGCTAAACATGGACTCAACATTTATATTTTCGATCTTAATAAATTTTAATATATTTTTCACAGTTATATAGTAATGAAGGATCGTTGTACAAAGTGGAAGGAGGAATGGAAGTGTAAGTTGTAACACATGGAGAAACATAAATGTTAAAATTGTTTAGCTTATGTATATCTTAACAAACATGATCAATTCTAGAAGTTCTCAATTTATATTTAAAATACTTGATGTGTACTTCAAGTTACACCTTAGTAGCATGGATTCTTCAATTTGAAATGGCTCACTCAAGTCGAATTCTTCAAAAATACACTATTTTTACAAATTATGTACCAGTTAACATTTCCATTGAAATTTTTAAAGAATTCAAACGAGATAATTTTACACTAAAGAGAATCATTTAGGCATTTTGAATATCAATACAAAATAACAATAAGTATATATGTGTATGTATGTATGTGTTTATATATATATATATACACACACACACGCACACCAATCCATCCAAAATCTCTGAAGCTCTGTAGTTGACCGTTTTTTATTTCCTCGAAATACATATCTATCTCAATTATATTATGTTTTAAAGGTCCAATGGAACTAGAAAAGAGACATATGACAATACAACTCTAAACATGATATCATAATCCTCTTGGTTAAGTAGTTTACAAGAAAAACATATTTTACTATAACCTGCATAATGCGAAGACAAGTAGGGTGAGCCTTTCAAATCAAATTTCGCTCATATATAAGAAGATCAAACTTTTGAGCAAATATATAGACTTCAAAGGTTCTCTAGACCATGTATAAATTAGTATTACAGTTATTTATTTCACATACTTTCAATCATATATAATGAAAATTTTAGACTTCAATATATCAAGCAATTGCTTTTCTTCTTGGAGGAAAGAAATTTATGAAACAATGAGGCAAAACTATGAGAATGATATAATTGAACATGATAGTCAAACATCACTAACAAAATTCATTAACAATGATTATCATATGTATCAACATGGGTAGAACATATCACTTTCATTTGTATGTATGAAGTAGTCATAATCATCAATAATATGCTTGTATATATATCTCTGATAGTACAATACTTTTTAACTACAATATGAGAAAAATATGAATATATTACTTGGGACAAAATACTCAAGTTCATTGATACTATTCATCCAACGCTTTGGTGAACCAAGTCTCGATGCAATAGCCATCTCGAATATAGCTCCTGCAGTAGCACCATCAACTCCCTTACGCCTTTTTCTTCGACCTATATCAGTAGGCTAAAGCTAATGAAATGTAAAATTCGAATAGTTGTAAAGTATCTATTAAGATCAACTAATATCATGTGGTTAAAGCTTTGGTTATTTCTGGTAAACTAACACAAACTACATATTATTTACATTGTTAATATGGAACATTAAGGCAATGAAAGACCTGGAATAATTAATATACTATCTTTGCTAGTTTATTTCCCTAGCAACATACTTGTATATTGTCATTTGCAACAATACTACAATACTTGTATATGGCCCAGGACTTTTATTCTTGTCAAGGTTGTATACTGCCCACTTCACACCCTTTGCATTAAATTCTGCACTAGTCCCAACTGTTGGAAACTTGTTAATTTAACCCCATTGTTGACAAAACTTTTGAAAGCTTTTATCCTCTAAGTAGCCTTCCTGCATAATAACTTGGTAGTAGTCAACCATTACTTGAGCTATTATATCTTGATCTGTTTACACTATTCCATGTTTATCCTGTATTTTAATTATAGCCTGCTGTAACCTTTTATGCTTGATCACAGAGAAAAAGTATTTTGTGTTATCATTGTTTGGATTGACGTATTTCCTTTTTCTTCTAGAAAAAAAAAAGTTTAGGACTCTATAAATAGAGGAATATTCCTTCTAACTTAATCTCAGTCTACGATGTCAAATCTTAAATGTATTTGAAGAGTTTTGGTTAGGGGGAGAAATTGTGGGTCACAAGCTTGGATACGTTATCACTTTGTAAACCTCCCATGGATTAAGAGTGGAATTTAGTTGTGGTTTGTCTCCCTCTATACTTTTATACTCACTATTTTAGTATGTTGCTCATCTCACTTTTGTGGACGTAATCTATTGTACCCAAACATGTTAAATCTCTTGGTCTTTTGTAATATTTCTCGTTTTCTTCTTACTCGTGGTCTATTTGGGGTTTCTTTGCTATCTCTTCCGAATTTACCCTGCTTCTTTCATCCTAACATGGTATCAGAGCGCAGATGTATTGATACAGTCAGGTTCCGTGGTGTCGATACTCGATTATTAGAACTAGAAGTTTGAAAGGTTTCATCTTGAAAGACAGTGGTGTTTATAGCCCAACCCTCTTTTGACAGGAGTGAAGATTTTGTTGGAGATATTTATATTAGAATTTCTCTGTGTTTGAGACATAAATTTTGCAAAGGAATTATGGAAGGAAGCAAGTTGTTCAGATTAAGTGAATAAGGTGGACAAAATTGTATTTTGGTAGAAAATTCAGGCCAAAGGGGATATTTGTTGGGTTTTAATTTGGCCCTGATTTCTTACCATAAATAATTTTTCCTTTTAGGAACAAGGTTTTGGATTGAATAATCATTTTTCTCTAGTTGTAAAACATATAGGCCTCTATAAATAGGGATGTTCCTTCTAACTTAATTAAGCATCACAATGTAGTCGTAAAGGACTTTGAGTGTTTTTTTCGTTAGGGGGAGAATTTATGGTCACAAGATTGATATGTTACCCTGTAATGAACCGGTCCTCACGCATTCTCCCAGTGAATGGTTGAGAATGTTTCTCTCTGTATTTGTACTATCATATTTATAGTGATGTGCTCATCTCCTTTGTGGACGTAGGTCGATTGATCGAACCACGTTAATGTTTGTCTCTTTTGGTATATTCTCGTTGTCTTCTCCACTTGTTGATCTTTCAAGGGTTTCTTTGGCAGCTTCCAGTTACAAACCCTACTTATTTTGGTTCTACAGTGATAATCAGAGCCATATGCAAGGAGAAATCAGGTTTAGGGGTTTGACATTAATCTATGATTTAACCAGGGTAGAAAGGAGTGTTCACCATTGAACGTGTATGTTCTAGTCGCAACCTTTTTGACAAGGAATGAAAGATTTGAGTGGAGAAATGGTTTCAGAAGGTACGCCTGCGTTAAGACTAATTGTTGCTAGAATTCTGGAGAGGAGAAAACAAGTTGTTGAAGTTCAGTAGAAGGAGGACAAATTTATTTTTTGTCAGAAATTCAGGCCCAAGGGGGAATTTGGCTTGGGTTTTATTTTCCCTAAATTTTCATACCATAAATCCCTTTTTTTCCTTTTAGAAAGGTTTTGGATTGACTATCCTTTTTCTGTAGGAAAAAGTTTAGATCTAGTAATAGAGGAAGGTTCCTTCTAACTTAATCAACATTCATAATGTAGACTTAGGATTTGAGGAGTTTTTGTTAGAGGAGAAATTGTCGTCACAAATTGATACGTTATTCACTGTGTAAACCTCCCATGTAATCTGAGTGAATTTGGGGTGAGGTTGTTTCCCTCTGTATTTGTACAGCTCTCATCTTTATAGTATTGCTCATATCCTTTGTGGACCGTCGATCCGATTGACTGAACCACGTTAAATGTCTTTCTTTTGTATATTTCTCGTGTATCGTCTTACTTGTGGCTTTTGGAGGTTGCTTTTCTATCTTCCTCATTTAGCACCTGCTTATTTCTGGTCCTAACAATCGATCTCCAAAGTCTCAGCCACATAGCCTTGAATCATTGCCTGAGGAAACACCTCCACTCGATATGTAGCTCTTCTAAAAAATTAGCTTAAGATCCTTTTTGCCATAGATTTTTCAAATAATATTTGGGTGAAAATTTGGCAAATAGTATTTTTTCATACAATTTGTCATTATTTTGACAAATCTTTTTGGTAAATACCCAAATTTCTCAAATCTGGAATTTTGTTTTCTAATAGTTTTGGGTCCCAATCGCTTAATTAGGGAGATTTTGAAAAATAGAAATTTTATTACAACCTTACTTTTACTTTTCACCACAATACACTCTAATTAGTGTGTGCATTTTTTACTCTTGAACTCCAATGTTTGACCTGAAATATTCGCTTAATATGAAACTGATTATCAATGGTTGTTGCTGACCTGATGATTCTTTATTTTTCTCGTTTATTAAATTGCATCGGTCTAACTCATCTCTTTTGTTTCTAAAACAGTTAAATATCGTTTTCTCACATATCAACCCAAATTTTTACTCACATAAGATTTGCCACAACACAATATTTCGAGATCTAGTTGACAAATGCTACTTATCCTTCCCTTCTCCAATTATTTCAAATTGTGATCCCTTGGTCCCCTTCTGTAAAGCTATTTTATACTTTTTTTCAAAAGCTTTCCGTATCTTCCTCTCCTCCTATCAATACTGTTAGATACTACTATACTCAACTAGTTGACTTTGCTTCAATATCTGTCTTCATTTACTCAGTTGATACATCATATGACCACGTATCTGTTGTTTTCATACCTCTTCAACTTTTCTAAAGGTGGTTGGTGATACCAAGTGTTCACTACTAAATACTTTCCTTCCTTATCTTGGTATTGATTTGCTTGATCCTCACTGGGCAGTGATCCTTGATTCCTTCAAAAGAAACATTTTGTGTATGACAACATGTCCATCCCTAAAAGACAGAGTTATTAATAAACACCCAGTCTCTATCATTCCAAATGGTGTATTTACTCCTTTCTTCCATTTTCCGGATACCTCCAGGAAGCTAAACTGCCTCACACAGTCTTTGAAATCAGCACCTCTCCATATAATATTGTGTTTATTTTCCTTTTATTTCTTCCATTTCCTTCAAAACTAAATTAAAGTCCCCAATTTATAACCAAGGCCAATTGACATCCTCCAGTTGTGTCTTTTATATATCTCCACAAGTCTCGTCTACCTCCTCTTGTGTTGAATTCCTACACCATACTCAACCAAATAACATTTTCTAACTAGTATATGTCTAACTTCACATTTAATAGCTTGTTTTTGTCATCATTTTGAGATTCACTTAGAAGAATTCAGATCCTCCAAGTCATTCCTTCCTCCCATGTAATGAAGGGGGCCCCCCTCAAAATGTTGGTTACATAATTTCCATCCACAAACATATTTTGTGCTATCTTTCATTCTGTCTGTCACTTTTTATTTAATTTTCTAATAACGCTGTCAATCCAGTGACACATTATTCCAAAGGCGTTAGCTCTTCTTTTTCTTATTCGGCTATTAAGCCCCTCACGTTCAGACAACAAATTATAATCATTCCCCCTTTTGTCCTTATTTGAAGTCTAGCCTGTTGTTATGTATTGGATAGTTTTGAACTAGAGTCTATCCTTCCTTGGCTTTTGTTTATGGACCGGTGTTAAATCCATCCAATTTTCTTCCCCAATTTAGAGTGTCATGTTTTGTTTCCCTTATGTATTCCTTTGTGCTGAGACCTTCCTTTCATCTCCCCTTTTTGTGAGTCTTGGACTTCCTGCCCCTCTTCTTCACATTTGTTCCTTCTTCTTTATTAACATTCCCCTTCATTATGCGCGTACTTTTGCAGTGTATACACAAGGAAGGCTTCAACCCATAACAACACTCCTTTTGGTCAATCAATGTTACCTTTTTTCACTTCTGACCATGTTTCCACATCTATCCTAGTTCAATAGCGGCCTTGCAATTTACCCAAACATTAGGTAGTTGTAAGTTTCATCTCTGGTGAACTCCATTTCTGTTGTCCAACTTAACACTAAATGGCTTTATTATCAAATTATAGAATCCCCTTATATGAACTTTATTTTTCCCTTCCGATTTTTCTTAATCAAACTGACCCAACACTATCCTTCTTCACTCATATCTTATTCATCGCCATGGTTTCCCCCACTGTCTTTGTAATGTTCCCCTCCTCACTGAGAAAAGGGATGAGCCCAGTACTAGCACACACCATTACAATTTCCTCCAATAATCAATTAAACGAGCTAATATCTTCATCCCAATCTGCACAATGTGTGCCTCAACCTTGCTTCATATCATAGTCCACTTAGACCCCTGCATTTTATCATCTTCATATCAAAATTATCCCACACTCGACGTCGTAGATTCTCCTCTCCAGTAATTCCACCTTTCAATCCATGAAATAAAGTGTTCATCTTGTAGAGTTTTTGTTCTCAGTAACTGTTCATTGGTACGGCGACTTCTCCTTCCTTAAATTTTTTCCCCTGCATCATATTTTTCTTCTCCCCTTGCATTGATCCCGCTATTTTTTCCTGCCCCTCTTGGCGTTTTTCAACCCCCAATGGAGATTATAGATTCCAGCACCTTCACATTCCCTAGTTTCATCTCTTTTGTTTGTTTTTGCCTCAATGTCCGTTATATGTTGTGTTGTTCCTTTTCTTTTTGTGTATTCCGTGGTTCGTGCTTGCTTACCATTATCCACAATGCTAGTTGTATCCGAGCTCGCTTTCCCATGGACATTGCAGGGTTAAGCTAATTTGCACCTAGAGCGCATCGTGACCCTAGATCCTTTTGGAATTTTTGAATGAATAAAGATTGTTATGTCAAATTATTAAGAAATTATTTCAACAATGAAATATAAGGTTAATTCAATTTTGTTCTGTAAGAAAGTATCAAGAGGAGGGAAGAATTTGAATGCTGAAAAATTAGAGAAAACTCTGATTTATAGCCAACAAAGGTAAATGTGCGACTCTTTGAAATAAGACAACCGTTCGAAACCTTACAATCAAAAAAACAACATCCCTATGGAAAAGGCACAACCTTTCAAACGTCACAACGGTTAAGAAAGACATAATGTTTTATCATGGTGCACAACCTTTCGTCGAGTCAAACCCTTCAGGGAGTCAACAACCATCCGTTTTTCTATTCACGACTTTAAAAAACCAACAAATATTGTCCTACTAACCAAGTCTCATGCATAAAGTAAACCCATGCATCTCTCAAGAAAAATTATTGCCGAGTGCCCAACCCAATCTCACTTTTGTTGCTGCGAAGCAATATTTTTGTCAAAGATAATGTAGGAGAAATTAAGTTGTTTTCCATGGGAAAAAGTCTTTTCTCCTACCTTACTTGAGATCTTTCTCTTACAATATGAAACCCTAATTTTTTTTGGGATACAAATCCCTAACAACAAAACTATTTGACCTGTCTGCATGGATTTTTTTTTATAATTTCGTAAGCACGAAATAGGACTTGTATTCAAAATTTTATTTTCTAGCTACACCTAAAATTTCAAATAATGATTGAAAGAGTTATTCACAAATTATCGGCTACTAACTTGAAATTCAGAGCAACACACAATACCTCCCACCTCTGCTAATCTTATAAAAAACGAACTTATATTATACGAAGATCCTATTACCCAACCACCCCTGAACCTTATTTTATAAATAATTTTTCTTTCCTACCCCCTGTTGGGCAGACGTGACACTATATTGGTGGGGGCCCAACGTGTTATTGCTTATTTTTTTTAACTAATCCACGGAGGTCAAAATGAGTAGAAAATTATTTTATAAATACGTTCACAGGGTATCTTACCTTAATATAGTATAAGGCTGGGCAACGGAATGGGATTTACCACCGGTATCGTTCCGGTTCATCCCGGTTCGGTTGGCTACATGACGGAATGGACCTTCTCACTTGCCACGGTACGGAACGGAATTGAGGTTTGGTACCTCGGTAATATAACCGGTTCCGTTCGATCCGTCAGGTTTCCTATTAATAAATCTATTATGTATTTATACATTATAGATTTTAATTAAATAATAACATACACTCACATACTACCACCTATTAGTAATTGCATTCGGACTTACTTGAAACAAACCTTCCTAGAATGGTTCGTAAAACTATGCACTCTACTAATGTTTGTAATGTAAAATTGTAATTTTACTACAAATTTAAATAATAAATTTATATTTCTAATTATTCTATATTATTTTATTTAATTTTTTAAAATTAAAATTTAATTTATTTAATTTACAGTAGTTATAAATATAACTTATAATCATAACATTTAAATAATAAGTAATTACGTATAATTTTCATTCAAAGATCTAGGAATCTTGAAATGTCATTAGACTTAATTGCAAACTAAATAAGTCAAAAAAAAAAAAAAATTTCAAAATATGTTTAAAATACTTTAAGTAAAAAATATACTATAAATTTATATACTTAAAAAATAAAAATATTCAATAATTTCCGTAATTCAACAAAAAATCATTTTTTAAAATAACTAGATGTGTCACCTGTCGTTTAAATTGCATCCCATTCCCGTCCAGCCATTCCGGTTCGTTCCTATTTCATCATCCCGAATATAGTTGGATTAGACGAACCGAGTATCCGTTTTGGTATTCCAGTTCAGTCATCCCGGTCACCATTCAACGAACCGGTCAACTCGCTTGTTCCGTACGGTACCGGGTTTTGTTTCTAATTTGATGGTCCCTTCCGATCCATTTTCCAGTCCTTAGTATAGTATAAATATGTCCTTGGAATTTTCGGGCATAAGTTGGGGTGATACACTTATGGCTTTTCTCTTTCCCCTTATAGGCTTAAGACGTGTTATCATTTTGCTAACATAACTATATTATGCTAAACTAACCACTTTGGAAACCACTAACATGCAAGTCCAAGCTACTACTCTAGAAAGGTACAATTAACTCTATCCTACTCCCTTAAAATGGCTTATACCAACTAAGTCATGCTTTTTCTTAAAAGGATATGATGAAACACATGCAATCTCATCGCTAAGAGACTATGATTTCAACCTAAGTTTATCCTTAGGGAGCAGTATAGAACCTAAACCCCAGCTAGAATGACCTGAACTAACTAACTTATTACCCTGAAGTGCATCTTCAACGCAAATTCAAGCTACCTTGACGCGAGTATGGATCCTCATCTTATCTACCATTAGTAGAGTATGAGAACTCACTCCCCATTACCATGACTAAGCGAACTCAAGAATACCCTTTAAAGTGTTTCATCTTACAAGGCAAAGTCAAGCTACCTTTAGGAGTAGTAATAGATCCCTCAATCCTAGTTCCATTAGGAAGTATGAGTCCTCAAACCTACGCTCTATAAAATTGTCTTGGAAAATAAGTAACGCTTCAGCAAAGGAATCTTATGTGCTAGTTCACTGTGCTACCAGATGGGAGACTATAATCCTCAAACCCTAGGTATCATGACTACTTCTAAATCATCCTACATGAAATGCATAGACCCTGCCAAATCACGATATCACTCAGGAGAGTATAGACTCATCCTAATCTACAACCTTAATCCTTATACAGTTAAGCCAAGAATCTACGTGACCGTAACATATGGGTTTTTTCCCAAAACAACCCCTTTTTTGATATATTCTAAACTAACAAGCCTGATTCATTTTAGTAATTAAGCCACTATAAGTCTTCTATGTAAGAGAATCTTGGATATCCTATATTTCACGCCTAATAATGTAGAGATAATCATAGACCCACAAGATCACATCATACTGACTTTACTCCCAAAGCCCTGACATTGATGGCTCAAGTTCCCTACTTTCACAAGGCGTTACTTCATTCATGTTCTAGCATTGACAAGCTTATTCATTCACATATTTACTACTAGTCATTTCTAGGCATATTTATCATAGAGTTCCATTTAATCTTACAAGTCAAGATCCTTCCATTCATCAACTCTATTTATTAATGTTTATGGGGATAATGCAGAAGTACACCACCCCTCAACCATGGTCCCAAAACTTTTAGAGACAACCTTATACTAACACGCTCCTATTAACACCCCTAAACTTATTTCATTAATATATTCTACCTCCTAATCTAACCCCCCCTTTTTGACTTACGTCGCACTAATCTTTTGGGCCCAACAGTGGTTGAACTTTTTGCTTTCAAACTAGTGCAACTTAGCCTAAAAGGGGTAAAAATACTTTATAAAATATGTTCAGGGTGGTAAATGGAACCTTAGTACTGTCTAGTTGTGTCTCGTGATTTCGGGCATAGGTTTAGGGGGTACTTGGGCAATTTTTTCCCATGTTTATATTATCCTAAACTTTTGATCATTACAATATATGAAATGACTGACTTAGGAAGATTACCTTTGAACCTCAAAAGTTCACCTCTAATGGCATAAACCCACAACATCACTTCATTAATTTAGATTGATTTACTGTATAAATCACATTAATAACATAACATCATCAATAATTTCTAAACCATCATAATATGTATTAATTCCTATTGGGAAAAAGCACACGTACCCCCCCCTCACCTATCCCTAAATCCCAGAGACACCTTATACATACTAAGGTCCTATTACCCCCTGAACTTATTTTATAAGGTAATTTTCTACCCCTTTTAGCTTACGTGGCACTAGTATTGAAAAAAAGTCAACCTCATTGGCCCACAAATAGTGCCCGTAGGCTAAAAAGGGGTAAATTATTAATAAAATAGTTCAGGGGTTAAATAGGACCTTAGTATAGTATAAGTGTGTCTCTGAGATTTTTGGCATAGTTGAGGGGTACTTGGGCATTATCCCTTAACTAGTTTGGAATCATACCTAAACTCTAACCCACAATGCAAGCCAACCCTAGCTCAGATCTGGTTTTCTTACAATTGGGGTGAAAATTTAATGGGGATCTACAAGGAGGTAATAAACACATAGATGAACAGCTCACAACCTTTATTCAAATCCCTATGAAATCTTGAAGCCATGGGAAAACTCGACTTAGTTGTTTCCCCTGGCCTCTTCTTGTTTTTTCTCTTCTTCTTCTTGCTTGCTAAGAGAGAGAGAGAGAGAGGAGAGAAGAGAGTTTCTTTCCTTGAGAGTATTTGGGGGTCTTAGAGAAAAACCAAACAAAAAAGAATGAGTTAATGACTTTGTTTAGGATCTTTTAAGAATATATAGGTTGTAAATTAACTAACTCACTGACCTGCGTTAACCCCTAATTAATTACTAATCAATTTCCAAAAAACTAACTTAAAATTATACTAACCAAAACTAGCAGGACCTATGCCCCTCCACCCACGGACTGTGGGTTGACCTACAGAGCGTGGCTCACCTATGTATTTGAGGTCTGCAACTCTAAATTTTCTTGTCACTGAAGCCATTTATCACGATCCCAACCTACGTGACGTGGGTCACCTATGGCCAATAGATGGCATCCGTAGGTCACCAAAAATTGCAGTTTTGGCGACTTCTTTTGGGGACCCCCTCAAGGACCCCTTGAGTGGTCTTGTGGGGGTCGTACCATGAATATTAGCCCCAAAAACATTCCTTCAAATTACGGGAATTATTTTTATGAGTTTTTAAACCTCATACCACATTCCAAACCTCTTACGAAAGGATTTAGAACTCACTAGATGAACTTGCTGTTTTTTTGGGTGTTACACTTTATCAAGCATATATATAAAAAATAGTTTTGAATTTACCAAAAGTAAAAACCCTAAGTTTAGCATCAAAATTTCCAAACAAGATTGTTACATTTAACCTCCAAGAAATCATCAATCTCTTAAGACACTTACATCGGAAACTCTTCTTCATTAAACCTATCTTCATCCGTATTACTTTCTCTCTGTTATGTGGCAAGCACACAAAAAAGTATTCAAATAATTTCAGGGGCTTTGTCGTATTTGTGGAATAACAGGAAAGTAAATTCAATGGTTGATATATTTACGAGAAGAGTTATGTGTACATAATGTCGAATAGAGGAGATGATTACGTGCATGTTTATTCGGCTACACCAATCCTCTTAGGCGAATTTGGTGGCTATACGTAGGGTTGCCTACTTTAATGACAGCAAAATATAATATGTGATGTATAGCCTAATTATCGTGAAGGTTTTTAACATAAATAGATATATTTGGTAATTTAAAATAGATGTTTTTTTGTGCCTTCATCGTAGATGTTTGTGGCAAATGTAATTCGATTGTTCACTTCAGATTTTTGTTTTTTTGTAATTTCCAAAGAAAATAATATTTCATCTAATTTAGAATGCTTTACTCAAGAATTTTTTCGCACCTAAACAAGGTAATGTAATGTAAATATTTTCGTCAACTATTCACATAAAGTTTGAGTTCACCATAGTAAAAAACCCTAAGTTTCCGCATACAATTGCCAAAACAGATATTACATATAACCTGCAGCAATCATATCATCTCTTAAAACAACTTACATCAAGAAACTCTTCTTTATAACATATCTTCAACCACTATTACTTTCTCTCGAGTATTTGCAAGCACAAAATATATTTTAAAAAATATTTCGGATACTTTGTGTGTTTCAAAAATGGAAAAGTAAATTCAATCGTAATATGTCTAATGATGAAGAGTTTAGTGATACAATTATGTTGATAGAGGAGATGATTACTTGCAGGTTATACATAAGGCTACACAACCTCTTTGGAAAATTTAGAGCTAGTACGTTAAGGCTTTTGTAAGTGAAGGTTTTAAACGATAAATAGAGTATATTTGTCCATTTAAAATTATTTCATTTTTGTGCCTCATTTATATGTTTGTGTTAAAATTCTATGTTGTTGATTCGATTGTTTGCGTAGAATGAATTTTTTTTGTACTTTCCCACAAGAAAATAAGATTTTGATTTAATTCCTACATGCTACTCAAGCATAGGATATACGAAATATTTTTTTAAACCAAAACAAGGTAAGTGTAATGCTGTGTAAATATTCACCGACAAATTTTGAGTTGTCCCAGAAGTAAAACCCTAATTTTAGCATCAAAATTGACAAAAGGAGAGTGTTATATTTAACTCCACCAATCATATCATCTCTTCAGTACACTTATATTAGAAAACGCTTCTTCAAAACTACTTCATCAGCCACTATTACTTTCTCGCTTCTGTTATTTGCAAGCACAAAAAATATTCCACAAAATTCTAGGGCTTTCTATGTTTGCAAATAAAGGAAAAGTACTGTCACGGTTGATATGTTTTTAACGAAAAGAGTGACATGATACACGTTGTTAAATATAGGAGATGATTACGTGCAGGTTAGATGGCTACACCAATCCCGTCTTCTTGGAATAATTGGTGCTATACTAATGGTTTTTACTTTTCGTGAACTCAAATTATATGTGAACATACCTAATTATCGTGAGGTTTTTAAACATAAATAGATTAAATGCGTCAATTTAATTATTTCATATATTGTGGTCTTCTTTAATGTTTGGTTAAATTTATGTTGTTGATTCGATCTGTGCTATAATTTATTTTGTTTTTAACTTTTTTTCAAAAGAAAATCAGATTTAACTAATTTTTTTTTCTATTTTTGTCTGCTTACTCAACAGAGGATATATCACGAATAGTGTTTCTTAAATTAAACAAGGTAGTGTAATGGTTGAATATGTTGGGTATCTTTTTCACAAAAGTTTTGAGTCAACCAAAAGTAAAGATCCGTAGTTTATCATAAAATTGCCATATCAAGGATGGTATACACATACCTCAATAATCATCCTCATCTCTTAAACACTTTTACATCATTATTCTTCTTCATTAAACATATCTTCAGGCCTATTACTTCCTCTCTGTTATTTCCTAGAAAAAAAATATTCACTAACTTAATGGGGGAGTTATTTGTTTTGGTATAATAGGAATAAAGTCAATGATTGATATGTTTTAAAACTGAAGATTCAGCTGAAAAAATGTATGTGAATAGAGCAGATGATTTCTTTTGCACGTTAAATATGGGGCTACACCAATCCTTTTTCAGTCAAATTGGTGCTATACTATACTTCAGGTTTTAAACATAAATTAGAGTTAACAAATTGTCAATTAAAATTAATTTCATTATTTTGTGCCTTCATTTACAGGTTTGTGTTAATTTATGTTGTTGATTTGCTCATGAGCTCAATGAAATTTTATTTTGTACGTTCCAAAAAAAATAGGATTATTATTTATTTTTGACATAATAACTCACGCAGGATATATCTGGATAGTTTTTCCTACGAACATGGTAAGTTATTGTTGGGGGTAAATTTTCGAACTGAAAATTTTGAGTTCACCACAAGTAAAAATCCTAAGTTTAGCAATCAAACTTGACAAAGGAGATTTGTAAAATATGACCAACCAAGCAACATGTCATATATTAAACACACATACATCGGAACTCTCTTCATAAACATATCTCAACCACTTCTTACTCTGTTATTTGTCAGCACAAATAATATTCAAAATATTTCTGGCCTTTGTTGCGTTTGTGAATAACATTATGACGCCCAGTATCCAAAAGAGTACAAAAAAATGAAGATTTCAGAAGTTGTAGGTGCCAGCGACGTAGCAAACTATTGACCGTCATTCGACTTACGTTCAGTCAATCAACTCCGGCGATGGGCCAGCTAACTCTCAGTTCCAAGTCACAAAAGATGGTCGACTAGTGCGAACCGTGAGTCAACTTAAGGTTCGTCAGTCGACTTCGTCAATTAATCAACTTACTTACAATTCTCAGTCTCAAACGACGATCGACTAGTACGAACCGTCAATTGACTTACGGTCTGTCAGTTGACTCTATTGATTCCCCAACAACTCTTGGTCACAAACGACGGTCGAACTATACGGTCCGTCAGTTGATTTTGTCGATTGGACTGCTGACCTTCAAATCTCAGCCACAAATGACGGTCTATCAGTACGAACCATCAGTCGACTTACGATCCATCAGTCGACTCCGAGAGCTTTTAAGTCAGTGGTCTTTTGGTCTTTTTCAACCTCATTCACACCCTAAGATACGTCATTTTGACCCTAAATCATCATATTTTAGTCAGTTTAAGACTAGAAACATAAGTAAAACTTACCTAAGTCAAATTATTAAATCAAAACATAGAAAATTAGAAGCCAGAACGGAGAAAAATGTCAAGAGCCCTAGGCAGAACCCCGTAAGTTCCATCAGTTCAGCCCCAAACGCTAAATATTTCCACATGAATTTAATCACGCATGCATGTGGAATTTCACTAGTGGTCAACTTTCAACCAACCCATAGGGTTCCCTAGTTTTCATTCAGATTTTGAATCTCATATCACATGTTAGAACCTACAGTTTCTAAAACTTCAACAAACTTCAGATTTATTAGTTATATGTTCCAACTCAGATGTTATCATGTATTAACTCAGATTATTTCATGAATTTCAGAACCCAGCTAAGCTCTGTATTTCTCAGTTCTTATTACACATGCAAGGTCATATTTTTAGTTACTTCAAATATACATTCCTCATTATCAATGCATATTACCAGATTAATTGGTTTGAATTCTAAGTTTGCATGTTATATTTAATATCCCTATTTAAAGAACTCATCATAACAGTTTAGCTACCTAATTATTGGGAGTAGCATAATACCCGAGTTGGACTAGGGTCAACATACCATTAGTCCCAGAACTACTGCCAAGTACGGTGTAAGTCCCCATGTGAGCATCAGTTTAGTGATCACGCACGCATTGCCTTTATACCTCTGGCGGTTATGGGTCTTGGGTCCCCTCACGGAACTTCTACCTCGACTCCACATTTATCTCACGTGGTTTTATTATCGGTTATTAGTAGCTCTCAAAGTTCATTAAGACTCTATTGCGTTGGACATTTATCAGTGTATTCAATTTTCAGTTCCAGCATGTTATAAATTGGTAATTGCATTCAGTTACCTCAACATTCATTATGTCATGTGCAGACTATTATAATTGCTTTTGTGCTTATTCAATTATGTTTTATTTTCGCTTTAATCTATCCTACATGCTCAGTAACTTCAATTACTAAACGCGACATCGTAAGAACGCGTCTTCTCATGATATAGAGTTCAGGTTCTCAGCTCCAGATAACGCATAAATTATTGCCCGATCTATCTCCATTCACCATCATTTCAGTGGTGAGTTCCCTGCATTCGTCTGTGACAAATTCATGAGTTTCTTTTTAGTATGTAGTCTTTTAGTTTGAATTTTTTTTCTAGACTTAGTCTGGGTCCTATCCCAACGTTCTAGTCAGTTTAGAGGCTATTTTTAGACATAGTTTAGTTCATACCTTGTGTTGAGTTAATAGTTTTCTTTCTAATTAAACTGATCAGTGTTCATTTTCTAATTTATAGATATATATATACCATCCCGTTCATCTTAAAAAATTATGATTTAACTTCGCATTATCAGTTTATTATCTTTAGTAATACTATTGATCATCCATTATTAGGGTTTAACTTAGGATCACTTGTGGTCATGGTTCTGTGTCCGCGTGTTGGCGATAGCTTGGGGCAACTGACAAATTGGTATCAAAAGCCCTAGGTTTTTAAGTGTCCTAGGATGGTCCGAAAGGCTGCCCTAAGTAGATCCTTTAATGGGTGTTAGTGTCAACATCTCTAATGAGAGGGAGGCTATGAAGTGTTTTAGAAAACTTCACTTTCTGATAATTCTTACCCCGTGCGTTGGTATGATCTGCTTTATCTACAATTGTTATCCTCTTAGATTTTCCTCCTTGTATATCTCGGCATAGAATTCTAATGCACGCAATGCTAAGGTAGTTCCTCTAGTAGCAGATAAGAAAGTTCTAATGCATATTTTCAGAACATTTATTCAGCTCTTGTCTCAAAGTATGAAAACCTGGAACAATCAGAATGTTCGATTGCCAACTAATAGAAATAGTCGATTAGTGGAGCTAGTTTTCGATATTTTTTTAGGGAGAATCCACCTGAATTTAGTGTACAAAGTCGTATGAGGACCCACAGAAGTTTATTGATGAGGTCAAGAAAATATTTAGAGTGATGCAAGTAATTTGTACCGATAGAGTGAAATTGGCATTCAACAAACTTAACGATGTGACTCATATATGGTTCACTCAGCGTAAAGACAATAGAGACTACATTTTCTTTTGAAACTCAATATAGCAATTAACTTCAGTATTAATCCTGAACATCTCTCAGGATCTTACTCAGTCTTTACTCGAGTTGGTGACCCATTTATAGCTACATGGGTATACAGAAATTGTCCTGTCAGAGTCTCTCAAAAAGTCACCTCAGCAGATCTTGTAGAGTTAGAAATGGTAGACTTCAATTCCATTCTCGGCATGGACTGGCTACATTCCTATTATGCCTCAGTCGATTTTATAAGTAGGATTGTTTGTTTTCAGTTTCCGAATGAACCAATCTTAGAATTGAAGGGTAGTAACTTGACTCCTAATGGTCGATTCATTTCTTATCTTAAGTCCACAAAGATGATCTCTAAGGGTTATCTCTATCATCTAGTTTGGGTTAAGGATTATAGATATGAAACCCCAACTCTTGAGTCATTTCTACTAGTCTGTGAGTTTCCAGAAGTATTTCTAGAAGATATTCCCAAAGTCCATTCCGAAAGAGAAATCAACTTTGGAATTGATATTCTTCCATATACGCAGCCTATTTCTATTCCTCCTTTAGAATGGCTCCATCAGAACTTAGGGAATTGAAAGAGCAATTGAAAGACCTTCTAGATAAGGGCTTCATCAGACCTAGTATTTCACCATGTGGTGCACCAGTGTTGTTCGTAAAAAAGAAAAATGTTGTCTCAAATGTGCATTTACTAATGACGTTAAAATGTACTATCACGAATAATTATCACATCCCCAGGATTGTTGACTTGTTTGACCAACTTAAGGGTGCTATTTCAGTTCTCAAAGATATACCTTAGATCAATGTTATCATAGGCCTTAGAGTCAGGATAGTGAAGTTTCGAAAACAACTTTATTTAAAACTCGAATATGTTCAATTATGATTTCTTAGTTAGACCGTTTTGGAACGAACCAAATGCTCGGGAAACTTTTCAACGGATTTGATCACCAGAGTGTTCAGCCGGTTACTTGGAATTGTTCGTTATTACGCCTTATTGATGATACTCCTCATTTACTCTAGGAATGAGGAAGTATGCGCGTCATTGAGAATTTTTTTAACAGACTCTCAAATCGTCCCCCCAATTAAACTAAGCTTAGAAAATGTGAGTTCTAGTTGCAATATGTTTTTTTCCTTGGTCAAATTGTATCTAGCGAAGGGATCTGAGGGATTCAGAGAAGATATAAGAAGTAAAACAATGTCCTAGACCTAACTTTGCTATGGATATCAAAAGTTTATTAGGTCTAGCGGGTTACTATAGAAGTTTTGTTGAAAGATTCTCATCCATAGACTCACCATTGACTAGGTTAACACAGAAGATGGTCAAGTTTCAATGGTCATATGATTGGAGAAAAGCTTTGCAGAATTGATAACTACATTAACTATAACTCCTGTCTTGATTCTACCAGAGGGTTCAGATGGTTATGTTATTTACTATGATGCATCCAGAGTTGGCCTAGGTTATGTGTTAATGCAGCGATATAAGGTTATAGATTATGCTTCTAGACAACTTAAGGTGAATGATAAGAACTATCAAACTCATGACCTTAAGATTGCAGCAGTGGTGTTTGCACTCCATCTTCGGAGACACTACTTGTATGGTGTTCACGTAGATGTGTTCACTGACCATAAGAGCCTTCAGTATGTGTTAACCTAGAAAGAGTTACTATTTCCAGAGAGATGTCTTTAAGTTCCTTAGGATTATCTATATGAATGTGAGTTTACCTCCTGTAAGAAAAATGTACTATTATTTACTCTTATTAGTTAATCAATGGGTAGTGTAGCCCATGTTGAGGAAGAAAGTAGGAGCTAGTGACGGATTTTCACGGCTGCTCTCGGAGTTCGCCTTATGATCATGTCCACGACAATGGTGTAACATGTTCACATGGGGAAAATCCTTCTTTGGTAGTAGAGGTTACGGAAAAATCCGACAGTGATCCATCTTTCTTAAACTTAAGGTGCAGTCCACAATGAGAAAGTGGAGGTTTTCTCAAGGGGAGATTGATTTTACTTATCGCTATCAGAGTAAATTGGTTGTTCTTGATTTGGCTGAGTTGAGAAGCATATTCTTTCAGAACCCACTACTCTAGTTTCTATTACCTCAAGTTAACACTAAGATTTACGTGATCTAGCGGGAATTCTATTTGTGAATTCAAGAAGAGGGGATATAGCAGACTTTTTTGAGTAAGTTCCCCCCTCAATTGCCAGCAATTAAGGTAGAAACATCTGAACACAGGTTGTATGACCCGGAATCGTATTCTTACTTTTAGTGGATGTGATCATATGGATTTCATCCAGGGTACCGTCATACTCGCAACGACATGACTCAATTTGGGTGATAGTTATAGGGTGGACTAAGCCTTCTCGTTATTTGGCGGTCATACTACAATTCGACATAGGGACTATGCCAAGCTTTACCTACCTTACTTACAATTCTGGACGTTGCAATGGGTTCCTTTGTCTATCGTCTCGGATAGAGTGCCTTAGTTTACCTCTAATTTCTGACGTTCATTTCGAAAAGGTCTTGGGTACTTAAGTTACCTTATACAAAATTTCATCCATAGACATGGCAGGCAGAAGCGTACATTCTCAGACCTTAGAGGATAGTTGAGACCCTTGTGTGGTCAATTTCAAAGGTAGTTGGGATGAATCACCTGTCTCTTAATTGAGTTTTTCCTGCAATGATAGCTCCCATTCCATCATTCAGATGGCCCCTTAGGGCTTCATATGGCGAGATGTAGATCCTCCTGTTGGTTGGTTTTGAGTAGGTGACACAAACTTTGATAGGTTCGATTTAGTATTCCTTTATGCACTGAGAAGTGCAATCATTAAGAGAGACCTTACACAAAAGCCCAAGTCGTCATAATCTTACCCAAAAGTAGGTAAAGGAACTAAAGACGGTTTCAAGTGATGATTGGGTTTTTCTGAAAGTATCACCTATGAAAGGAGTGATAAGATTTTAAAACTCAGTCCTAGATATGTAGGCCATTACATGATCTTGAAAAGGGTTCGCAATATGGCGTATGAGTTAGAGTTGCCAGTAGAACTACCTGCAGTGCATCCAGTCTTCCACATCTCGCTCTTGAAGAAGTGTGTGGGTGATCCCACCTCTATAGTTCCATTAGAAATTGTAAGCGGTGAAATATAGTCTTTCTTATGAGGATGTACTAGTTGAGATTCTTGACCATCAGGTTAGTAGGTTGAGAAACAAAGAAGTCGCTTCAGTCAAGGTTTTGTGGAGGAGTCAGTCTGTATAGGGGGCTACTTGGGAAACAAAAGCAGTCATGAAAGTGAAGTAGCCTCACCTCTTTCCTTCCGATTCTAATCCAGCTTAAGGTAATAGATCCTCTTCAGTGTTTCAGTAATTCTTGTATGAATTCAGCCTTAGAATCTTATTCCCTCAGTTTCTACAGGCATTTTCAGCGTATTTGCATGTTCTTGGAACTCAATTTAGTCAGAAACTTAGTCCTCAGTATTTACTAGTAGGGATTGCATCTCTCTCCTCTCTCCCTTTATTTACATAGTTTTTCGAGTCTCAATTTGAGATGAATGGTCCCAAGAGGGAAATATTGTAACACCCCGTAGCCAAAAAATACAAAAAAAGTGCAGATTTTCAAAGATGTAGGTGCCAGTGACTTGCCGAACTACGGACTGTCAGTCGACTTAATGGTCCGTCAGTCGACTTTGTCTATGGGAACACCTGATCTCAGGGTCTTTTGGTGTTTTCCCACTTTTATTTAAACCCTCAGAATAACGTTATTTTTATTAACCCTAAATCCTCATATTTTAGTTACAATTAAGCCTAAAACATAACTAAAACTTACCTAAGTCAAAATCATAAATCAAAACATAGAAAATTAGAAGCAAGAATGGAAAAAAGGTCAACAACCCTACTTCAAGAAGTAACAAGGTGTCCATCAATTCCAGCCCCGAAATCTCAAATATTTCTCCATGAATTTCATCACCCAGGTATGTGGACTTCACTAGTGGGTTTTGTTCACCCAGTTGGGTCCCTAATTTTAGTCAGATTCTTGATTACCCCCAGTCATATTTAGAGTCCTAAGGTTTTCTAGACTCCAACAGAACTTCATGAATTTATTAGTTATATTTCCAAATCATATTATCATGTTTTACTCAATTATTACATGATTTTCAGAACGCTAGCTAGGTAAATTTCTGTTTCTTTTAATTCTTGAATTACACGCATGCTGGTCACTATCATATCAGTTAATTTCAGATATACAAGCCTCAAAGCTTGTAATGCATATTTACCGGGAGATTAATTGTTGCGTTCTTCTCAGTTTGCATGTTTCGCTTTTGGAGCTATCCAGTATTTCCAGAAACTCAGTCTAATTAATTAATTTATAATTCCAATAAGGGAGTAGCATAATAACCGAGTTGTACTAGGTTTAACCGTACCAATTATCCCAGAACGACTGGGCCAAGTGGTTGTAAGTCCCCCTAATGTGGAAATCATTTGAGTGATCATCATCGCCAGCATGCCTTTAAATAAAATTCCGGGAAGGTCTATTGGGTCCTCCTAATTTGGCGTAATAGCGTTAAACATCGGACTCCACATTTAGCTTCATGTGATTTTACGTTATTAGTATCTCCCACAGGATTTCAGTCAGACTATATTGAGCTTGACCATTTATGTTATGTTTTTATGTGTATACTTTTCAATATTCATCAGTTCCCTCATGTTATAAATTGGTCATTGTATTCAGTTTACCTCCCCCCCCAGGCATTCCAGTAATATCAATTCAGAATATTATAACTTGACTTTTAATGCTTGTTAAGTTCTGTTTTATTTTAGCTTTCACTCTAATCCTCATCCTCAGTACCCTTCAAGTATCTAATGTTCACTTAAAAACCCATCTTCCGTGATGTAGCGTTCAGGTTCTCTGCCTATCCAGATCAGGCATAGATTTCGATTTGCCAATCTCCCAGCTTCAAGACATATTCAATCGGTAGAGGTCAATCTGCTCCTAGGACAATAGTCATAAGGTCTTCTATTCTTTTCAACTAGTTATGCCTTTACAGTATAAGTTTTTCTCGATGGTAGGTTGGGGCCTATCTCACAATTTCTAGTCGTTTAGAGAACCTATTTTAAGACGTATTAGGTTAACTTAGTGTTAAGTTAAACGTTTCTTCTTTGTATTAAACTATCATTATTTTTGGATTTATCTCAGTTATAAATATGGGTATTCACTCATCCCTTTTAGTTTCAAATATAATATAAGCTTCTGCGTTCTTTTTATTTTTTTTTATGCTCATATAGCATGATAGTAGGGTTAAGCTTAGGATCAGTTGTGGTCCTAGGCACTCCATATCCGCGTCTTGGTTGTAGCTTCACATGGCGTGGACAATAATGAATATTAAGTCTAACCGGTTCCATGTGTTTAACAGAGAGTTTGCATGGTCACAGTATTTTTTGAATAGAGAAGATGAGTTGTGCAGGTTATATGGGGTTACCTAATCCTTTTAAAGTCAAATTTTGTAGTTATACTACGGGTTTTCACTTTTGGTGCACTCACATCATATGTGAATGTTTACCTGATTATCAATGAAGGTTCTAAACATAACAGAGAATGTCCGGCAATTTAAATTATTTCATTTAATTAATGTTTGTGTTAAATTGAATATGGTTTGTTGATTTCGATCATGTGCTTGATCTGGAATTTTATTTTTATACTTTTCATCAAGTAAGAAGATTTTATCTATTTTTGACATGGTTACTCAAGTCATAAGAACATATATAACGAATGTCTTTTTGAATAAACAAGGTAACGTGTAATTGAATTGTTTGGGTAAATATTACGTGAAGTTTTGAGTTCACCAAAGTAAACCCCTAAGTTGAGTCAATCAAAATTTCCGAACGAGATTGGTAGATATAACCTGTAAAACAAATCATCCTCATCTCTTGAAACACGAGTACATCAACCACTCTTCTTCATTAACCTAACTTCAACTTCTATTAATTCCTTCTCTCTTGTTCTTTGCAAGTATAAAAAATATTCAAAAATTTTCTGAACTCTTATTGTGTTTGCAAATAGATAAGGGAAAAGTAAAGTAAATTGGTTTATATGTTTACACGAAGAAAGGTAAACGTTGGATATACAGTATATTGACAGAAGAAGATGATTACTTGCCGGTTTCGTGGGGCTAACACCAATCCTCATTCTATATGCAAAATTGTGGTGCTATAAGCGTTGCAGGTACTAAGGTTCGCCAATTTAATTTACTTGTCTTTTTTGTGTCTTCACATTTATAATGTTTGGGGTGTTACATTATGTTGTTTGACTCGATTTTTGCTTACGACTTCTTACATGGAATCTATTTTTTGTACTTTTTCCAAAATAGAATAAGATTTCATTATGTTTTGGCCGGCTTCCTAAGCATCATAATACATATCCAAATAATTCTCTTCCTAAACAAGTAAGGTGATTGTTGCCCTCTGTCATGTAAATATTCACAGAAAATTTGAGTTCACCACATAAGAAAAGAAGTAAAAATCTTAAGTAACATCAAAATTACCAAAGGAGTTGGGTAACATATAACCTCAAAGTAATCATCTTCTACAAACACTTATATGATGCAACTCTTCTCACTAAACTATCTTCTGCCCCTTGACTTTCGACTTTCTCTCTGTAATTTTGCAATCACACAAATATTCAAAAGTATTTATAAGAAATATCAAGCAATGTTATAGGAGGAGGAGGGGGAGAAAAGGAGGAGAATCAGAAGAAATAAAGCATGAATGGGTGTACTTGTTATTGTGTGACCAAATATATACTAAGATTATGTTTCCGCTTTTGGATCCACGCATGACTATCTAATCGATCTAGAAATGTACAAAGTCAAATAAATTAGTTTATTGTAAAATTTTCAATTAGCGTCTATATAGGCAAAAAAAGGTCTTACATAATGACATTTATCTTAACGAGTTTTTGTACAGAATGCTAGTTTTGCATTTGTCACTTGGTCCTTTGGAGAATATTTTATTATAGATCACATAAAAAAATCCATAGCCAACGCACAAAAGTTACGAGAAGGAAATATGCGTGGCACCAGGAAATTGTTAGGCGACATACTTGGTGACACTTCTAGGTATTTTGCAATTCATGGTCTTTCAGATCCATCAAGTCAGCGAGGTACTGACCTTATGTTGAACTAACCAAAAGTTACTAAACCTCGTAAGGACACATCAGCGTAGATACCACAAAATTGTCTCACAATTCGCCTGTAGAACAACTTTCTCAATCACAGCAATAGGCCAGCCCTTTAGTGCTATCTATTTATCGTGTTCAACTGTGAAAAATCACTAACAATTAAGAGCCACAATATGTTCACAATTTATGAGTCACACAAATGAAGATATGTTGGCATATAAAGCGAGGTAAAGACTCAACATTCTGCAGGAAAAGCTATAATAAAGATGGAGGAATAATAAGTGAAAGAAAAAATATAAACAGACATACCTTAATGATTTTTTCTAGAAGATGGAAGATTCAACTGTTGCATAGTCTTCAAAAGTGATTTTAGATTCCTTTTTTCTTTAAAATATGCTACAAGCCTACAAAAATCATAAAAATTAAGGAAATCATGGGTTTATGTTGGTCATTCGCAGGTTTAAGCTTTAAAAGAACAGAAACAAAATAAAGTGCTAATAACACAGTGTAACAAAATCTAAATCAAGTGTTAGTAACATGGTGGAAAACAGTGATAGGTCATAAGCTTCAACAAATTATGAAGGTTATGCCTGCAACAATACTATGGTAATTTGGAGTAGAAGAAATATCATTAGACATGGGGAAACATGACATATAACAGCGTTGTGTATCAGGTTACTCTAAATGTATGGCAATTTGTAATGAAATTTTTTCCAAGTTTGAGACATTTCCTCACAAACTGATAACACATGGTATAATTCTTAGAGGATTACAAGACACGGATTTATAAGAGGATCATTGGAAGCCCCCAAATGCAAATAACATCAAGGGTAACACAGATGGTGCAAGTAAAGGTAGTCAAGGCAAAAGTTATTATGCTTATTGCCCAAGAGATCAAGAATGTAACTTATCTATGCACAATAACAAGAGATATCTAAATAATATACTACTAGCAAAATGAGAGATACCCTTGAATATTACAGTTATTGTGGAAGACACTCTAGCTCTCATGAAAGATGCGACAATTAACATTGAGCACATATAAAGGGAAGGACTTCATTAGCTTACTATCTAGCTAGTTATGCATTTTTTTAGGTTGAAGGATGACAACAATATCATACACTTCTAGAGTTACCATCACAAGTGAGGAATTTTCACAATTTGGACAAACAGGAAATACCAAATTTTAGAATCAAGAGAAAGATAACAAGGTGAATAATTATTTTATATTTCATATGCAGATACAAGTCCATTTCAAGAAGAAATCAACGAAGGATCAACAATAGAAAAGTCACAACACAGTCTACATGTTATTATAACAGGAAATAGACCTATAATAATGTCAAACAATAATACATTTTACAATTTAATGGAGCAAAAAGATGAGGTACATCAATAATTAGAAAAAAATTATTAAAGGAGAAAAGAGGAAAATAAGAAGTATGATGATGATATCCAATAAATTATCCACACATGAAACTTCATAACAACTTATATACATCGATAAACCAGAAAGAATCCAATTGAGAAATGCTAAAAAGGGGAGCATTTACCAGTTACATCCATGGCTATAGCTCAAGCGACCATTGCAGACTCGGCCGGAGGCAGAAAGTGCTGGCCGGCGTAGATGGTGCAATGCTCTAGATGGTGATGATTGGCTGAAACAATCACTTTTCGAACCAATAGAAAAATTTAATTTATTCCATTTTCATGTTTATTTATCTCTTGTTTTTTGTTTCTTTAACATAAATCTTTAACAATAACGAAAGTAAACTTTTGACAATCGACTCAAGTGAGAGGTGAAATCAATTATACAACGGTATTCATACCTGATTGAATAACTCATGGACAAGAAATACAACATCAATGTCAAGTTAACTATGGTTAAGAGCAGTTAATTTCACCATAACTCCAACAAAACATTAAACCCACAATAGCTACAACTTAATGAAAAGAAAAAACCACAATCATAGAATACAGCAAATACACTAATCACACCCAATGATTAAATACAAAAGAAGATATTCAAGAAGAAAACCTCAAAATCTCAAACTTGTAATTTTTCCAGCTATAACGTCAAAGTTCGAAGAACAGACTCTCAAACCATTGAAGAAGAAAAGATCCATTTCCTTAGATTTTACAAGAAAACATACAACCTCCATTTCATTAGATCTCACAAGAGGTTTGAAGAGAGAAATGGGTTTAGATCCGATGAAATTTAGGTTTGCCCTAAAATGACAGATATGAAGAACTTACCATAAAATTAATATCCCTGAAAAGCTCAACAACTTTTGTCTTCCATCGATCTAAATTGTTTTCTACTTCATATAAGCTCCACAAATAGATGAAAAAATAGGTCAAAGAGAAGAAGATGACAACTTTTGTATTCTGTTTGTCGAAGAAAGAAGATATTAGTGTTGTTTGCCTCGTTTGTATGTTTATCTGATAAAGATAAAAGGAAATCGTATTTACATAAGTAATTTTTTTTTTAAATAGTATGAAATGTTTTTGGCAGGTTTAGCCAAAATAAGAGTGGGAAACTATGGAGGAATTCAATAACCGTTCCAATAGAAAAATATTCACATTAAATGTTGGCATAGATACCTTTATGGCAATGATTACCTTAACCGTCACAATATGTAGATCTATTCCATCAATTTTCACACAATGGCAACGTATTTATTACTAGTCGTAGCAATAATAACCAATCCTTTTGGCAACGGCTCAAACCGTTGCAATAGACCCTCTATAATAACGGTTTCTTAAGTGTTGCTAAAATCCGTTGCCGTAGGCCTAATTTCTAGTAGTGAGCATTGTCTATATTTTTAAATTTTAAATGTTATTCTTCTTTCCATCACTAAATACATAGTATCATGTTCATGTGCATTTTTAAAGTTATTGCAGGTTAGCCCCATATGGCACATGGACTTATTCTTAACTTTGTCACTCCTAAAATACAAGATTGGATATGCAAAATGTAGGCTATAGACAAGTATCCGCCCTAATATACCAAAATAAAGTCAAGAAATATAAAACACTTGTCTTACAGGATGAAGAGGTTATTCTCCCTTTTACAAAATAAGTAGAGTATTATGTGACTTTTACACTTAAAAAAACCTTTATATATATTTCTGCACTTGCTACAAAATATTTCACCTCTCTGTTTTTAATTGTATGATGTTTCTCTTAAAAGATGAAATAGTCATTTAGTTAGTTTTTGCTTTCTCTGTAGATTCTGCCTTTTTCAAAATATTTTTGGGTATGATCTATACAAACAGAAGCATTTACTAAATTATAACTTTTATATCATATCGATCAAATAATTCTTCTTGCGGCTCAACGACAGGAAAATCAAATTCAGGCAACCATGTAGAATGCTTATATAACACATTATGTATATTTTAAGCCCTTACAAATGTACCTGATATCAGTAGCACACATTATAAATCGACATACGAATATGTTACTCTATTCAATAGATTCGTTTGAAAATCGATGCTGAACCAATTGACAAAAGGCATCTCCCCTTCCCCAAAGAATTTATTGCCTCCTCCTAATACATCTGTTCTACACACCTTTTGATCCTTTTGTCCAAAAAGTCAAAGGCTCAGATTTGGCAATTGAAAGTCTCCATCACCTATATTTGTAGAATAGCGTTCATATTATTAATGAAAATCTCCATGTGGATGAAAATTTTCTTGCTATACTGATTAACACCACCCCTCAAAGTTACGTGACCAACAGAAAGAGAATACAATAATGTATCATCATGGATACGCATTAAGTCCATACTTTCCCTCTTAACTAATACTTCCTATAATATTTCATGACTATGATGAATGCATTATTTGTGGAATTTCATGTCTTTTTATACTCCCTCTGTCATATTTTATGTGAGGTAGTTTGATTCGAGAGGAATTTTTAAGAAAAAAGGAAGACTCTATCATTCTTTTTTGGATTATAGAAATTTATGTAACTTTAATCATATCATTAACAGTAAAATAGAGAATTTATAGTTTCAATCATTTATACTGATAGAATGTTCTCATTTTTTGGGGAAGGCCAACAAAGAAAAGAGTGAAATAAATTAGAAAAAACACCGTTAGAATTGTTATTTCTTTCTTAGTTTAATCTCCTTGTGCACTCTTCTTGGTTGTACTCCATTTCTTCATATCGAGGAAAGTCTATTATGAGAAGTAATGAGAAAGTTCAATAAAGATGACTTTCTATTACCGGTTGTAGGAGTAAAAAAAGCTTCGTTTAAGTCCTTAAAATATATCAATTTTATCTGCTTTTACACTGACATTTTGATTAAAAAAACATGTATTATGCAGGGAGAAGAGAAACAATGATCTTTTTATTTATCTTGTACCTTAACTAGGGGGACAATTTCAGCTCATTAATAAATGGAAAACGATTTTGTCAAATAAATTAAAGGATCACTTCATATTTCTTTTCTTTTTTAAATGGTTAATATAGTCTTCCAAACCTTTTAAGCTCGGACAAATATAGATAAAAAGTGCTAACATGAGAATTCTATTCAAACCAAAAAAAGTAAAATGTGATAATATATATATATATATATATATATATATATATATATAATATATATATATATGATTATTTGTTTTTGAACAAACAAAAAAATGAGGGATCGATGGTTGAACCGGTGGGGCGTGGGGGGACGGGATAATTTTTTATTTTTTTCCCAAAACATATCTATTATTTTTTTGAAAAAAAAAGATGTGGGGTAGGTTGGTGGAAGGTGCGACCTCTTCTCCAACCGGGGGGGGCAGGGGCCGGGGGGGGGGGCATTGTTCTTGTGTGATGGGTTTTAATTTTTCTTTTTTTTAAAAAAAAAAAAAACACTTTTTTGTTAATGCAAACAAAAAAATTAGGGGTCGGTTAGCAGGACAGGAAGGCTAGTATGGTTTCGTCTTTCACTTTATTCGGTCATCCACTAGAGTTCATTAGGGATGCGGGGGACGCGGGGAGGGGCGTAATTTTTTTTTATTTGGTTTTCGTTGACGAAAAATTTAGGGATAAGTGGGGGAGGGGTAAATTTTTTTTTTTTGAAAAAAAAGTTTATTTAAATAGGTTAGAACCATTTTCCCAAAAACCAATATTGACCAAATTTATATTTCATATTTATATTTGGATTGTTGGAATGTGAACATTTTTCCAAATTATATTTCAACCAATCCTAATTGATCCATTCCAACGATTTGTAACCCCTTAATAAAATAACTATCATTGTTACGAAACCATGTGCAGCACAATTAGAGGTACAACTTTAAAGATGAAAACTGTAACGCACATAAAAAAAAAGAAGTGAAAGAAGTGGGAATTTGCTAGATGTTTGCAGTATAGATTGGGACACGATTCACACCGATAATTAACAAGGATTAACAAACACAAATACGTAGATCCCTGAACTCTTTAATTTAAGCTGTGTACCAAGTTTGTCATGCCCATGAAGCCTACACCCCGGCTCGTGGACGAACTCGATGGACTATTGTGCCTCGAGAGAAAACCCCTTGGCCTAGCTCACTTAACGAATGGAAGGAACATAATCATAAACTTCACTGCACTGAAGAAAGAAATGTTAAATACTGAGAATGTGTTTTAAATACTGAAAAGTTCAACTTGGCCAAAAATTGGCAAACAAGAGTGTCGTTATCCAATACGGAATACATACTTAGAGTCAAAGGGATCTAAAAAATTATGATTGTAATTTCTGAAGCCTCTAAAATTTAGCTGGTGGTAGGGAAAAAACCACCAAAACATCCTAATAAAACTAAATTAGAAAAAGTAAGTAAACGAGTCCTCTAGAGTATACGAGGTTCACCCCTAACTCTAGAGTGCCCAACTGAATATAAACGAGCTGCCGCTGGATGTCGATTTCCCATACTTGCGTATGAATCATTTTATGATGAAGGTCAACTGGTATCAGTTACTTTAATTATACGAGTATGGCAAGATGGACGCTAAAACGACATAGGTTGTGAAGGTAAATATAAGAACTTACCTTGCTTCAACTCAACTATATTGGAACTCACGTTAATATTAAACAATTTAAAGAAGTGCATACAAATAAATGTTTGAGAACATGTTGTAAGGCATTGTGTGTATGCAAAGATACAATTACTCTTAGATGTATGTAAAAATACAAAAAAAAACTGTGCTATAACATACAAGACTTGTATGAGGAGTTCTGTAAACGAACAACCATCAACATAAGAGATATAGTGATGTTACAACGATCTACCTCACGCTGCCACGCATTCCAATACCCGGCCAAAGGCATTAAGACGGAATCCCATAGTGGATCCACTTTAGTGTATGTGATGAAAGGGTCATCTAAAAAGTATGAACCTTTTTGTACCTATGTGGGCTACATTGTTTTAGGATAGTGAGTTATCTGAACTCATGCTGCGTTCACAATTGATGCCTCAAAGTACTCCAAAAAAAGTACTACTCATTAATTTTTAAAGTTACTCTTTTGTGAATGGATTATTATGAATATTTAGCTCAAAGTCTATCTTGGAAATTTAGTTCCCTACTATTGTCATTAAGGAAGATTAACTCGTTTCTTTACGAATTATAAGTCCGAAGGCTCTTGAAAATCCCAGCTTCCTTTCTTGTTAAATGTGAAAACCATTTATTTTAAACCTCTTTGGGAGTACAGAGTTCCCATATACTATATTGAAGAAAGAACTTCAACTTTAGTCTTTATTGAATTCAACTCTTAAGTCATAAAAAAGTCAAAACCTTGCTAAAATTCTTGAAAACATTTAAGAACTTTGCTTTGACTTGCTCCTTAACTTCTAAATTTGACTCTTTGATCCTAACATTTCTTGAATTGGATTATGGATTCAAGTTTCATGACCTCACATTTATGGATGATTTCATGATGTTTAGATGTACCTTAGAATGTTGGAATCAACTAAGAAAAATAGTTACATCAGTTAAATACTACTACGAAAAGGTAGGGAAAGAATGAGGAGCATTGGTGTCCCTGGCGCTCCGAGATGCGTAAGGAGCCAATCTTCAAATTACAGAGATATAGGTGGAGCGCTCTGACTGGCGCGGCACCCCAGACCCTACGAATAGATATTTGTCTGTGGGGCTTTGAGAGACATGTCCTAACCCCTTTCGTTTTTCATATCTAAACCCTCTAAAATTCCATGATTCTTTCCCCAAACACTTCTGATCATTATTAATACCAATATACAATAGATTCAACCCAAAATTAGACCCACTACTAGAAATTTTATCTATTTCCACGAATATTTGGCAACACTTATACAACTGACTCAACAGATTATCTGTTGCAACAATTATGATTTTTGCAATATATCATTGGATCTAATAGAACAATAATTAAAATTAACCACAGCATCATTCTAATAATTGTCGCTACAGAGTGTCTAAGGCTTCATAATTAAGAACCGTTGCACTTAAGGACTCTGTGGCAATGGTTATTATAGTGAAAAAAAGTTATTTTCAGCCAACCCGCGAATTTTATTTCCAAAATAATATATTTTCTCCACCTACTTTAGATAAAGCATATAATTTATGAGCGGTAAACACATTTAAAGTATTCTTCTCCAGAAAGGTTTTGGTAAACTCTAGCAAGTACCTCCCGTAATGATGAGCTGCAGCTAATGGCAACCTTCAAATCGTGTTTTTTCGACAAGTTTGGTCTTCTTCTTCAGAGTGTGGTATCGTCAGCTTCTTTCCAGCCTCGGTACTATTCAAAGTGTAGTGTCTTATTCTCAACGTAATCTTGTTCAACCGCAAGTTTTTGTATATAAGGGTAAACTATTTTAAGTCTCTATCTACTCCATTCTAAGGACTCTTTTTCTTAATGGTAATGGATATACTTTCTGACAAATGAAACTCCACTGAAGGATTCTCAAGAGCCTCTAAGAATAAAAAAAATGGTTTGTTGAAATTTATGTTATTTTTTCTAATTTAGGTCTGTGATTATGTTTGTATTGCAGAGTGGTGGATGATATTATAAACTCTCGCGAATTCATAAGAAGTTGTTTCAATTTTATTAGTCAATATGTGATTGTATTTTTTTTGTTTAGAATGCTTAAGTATTTTTATTTGCAGTTTGAGTGAACTAAAAAGTATTATGAACTAATTTTCAAACTTGTCCAAACATAATGTAAAGAGATGTTATAGGTCTTTGAATGAGGACCAAAATCCCCGGTTTTTTGAAAGTCTATAGTTGTTTGTTTTGAACTTTAATCTTCATATCAGTATTGATTGTAGGGAAAATGTACAAGTACCTCCTCAGACTATATTCAAAAACTCAGCGATACATTTATATAATATTAAGCTCCTATTACCCTTACAACTTATGTAAATAATTTTTACCCCTTTTAGCGTCTACGTGACACTATAAGCTAATGCCAACGGTATAGTATCATTATTGCAACAGTAAACTGCACTGTTTTGTTGTTATCAAATTTAAGAAGTGACCCAAAAACCTGAATCAAATAAACAAGCGAACCTTTTAACAACACAACCATCAAGAACTAATGAATTTACAACAATGTTCTTCAAAGAACTCACTTTGTTAGCATTACACTTAATTCGCGGAATTCAAAAAAGATTGGCGTGTGGGTTAAGTAAACAAACAAGATGGATCTTGTCATGACTTTTTAGGATTATCGCCCGATGAATTCGATAGCGCAAAGCTTGAGACTTCTTGGCGACTCTTGATTGTGTCTCCATCTTTTCTCATTTTCCTCTTTTCCAAGCCCTGGCGTGATTATATTTTCAAACTGAACAAAGGTCTGTTTACCAAAATTAAATTCCTAAAACCGAAATCATTTAATTAGTAGAAAAAGACAATTTTTGCCCTTTTCAAATCCGCAGGGCTTTCCTTCCTAATTCGACAACCCAACTTTGGAAAGGTATAACTTACTCATCCGAACTCGAAATCGCAAAGTTAACTTATCCTAAGTTAGGAGGATCATCGTTTGAAATGTTACCAGAAATACTTGTAACCTACTTAAAATTTCCATATTTTCTTATTCCTTCAAAAAAAAATATTTCAGATTTTAAACCTTTTCTAGTTCTTTCTATTGTGAGATGTTTCCATTGATTTTTTTCATTATGAAACGACTTAAAGAAATATTTTTTGAATATTCAAATATTTAAAACGAGGTCTAATCTAGAAACTCAACGCTGCTCAACAATGATTTGGGCTAAAGGACAAAATTTTTGTTAAGAGACATATCTTGTTATTAGGTGCAAACTATTACTTGTAATTAGAGTAGGTTTGTTTTATATTCTTACAATTAAAGCTTACCGAAAATTGGTCATAACTCACACCAAAAATATTTAAAAGAGTGAATGCGGAAAAGGAGGAAAAAAAAAAAAAGATAAACATCAAAAGGACGCCCACCAAACACTTTGTCCACGTGGATCATATACATAAAAAATGCAAAAAAAATGTCAAACAATTTTAAGGAGAGGAGAAACAAAAACAGCAAGAAAAGTATATATTAAAGGGAATAAACTACGAGATGTCCATTGATGATAACAAATCATTCTGATAAAAAAAGTTCTCGTGTTTTACAATAACGTACATCAAAAAAATTACTATCACTTCAATCCATTTCCAATTCTTTAATTACTCATAATCCACCCATAACATTAAGTGAAAATCGATAACATAAAAATAAAAAAATATGGACATGCAAAGTTATTTACTCTTAGAGGATTTTCTAAAGAACACAAAAGTCATCATGTATTAAGGAATGATATGGTTGATGAAGAAATTAGAAATTTGTAAGGGATCTTTTATGTACCTTCAACACTGTCCGGTGAGGAAAACTTGCTTCTAAATATAATTAACGTTTTGTTCTATATTTGATAAACAAATATCATAACAATAAATTTTAGAAACATAAAAAAAATAAAAAAATCTAAAGCATGTTATAAACAATAACAATAGTAATGTAGGCAAAATTATACCCGTGAAAAGAACTATCAAGATCTTAACAACAATGAAATAGCCCCACCACTGGGAAAAAAAATCTAGTCCACTGAATACACAATATCCTCTATGATGAAAATTTTCACCTCTATTATCCGAGATTTAAAGGATATAACCTATCAGGGATAGAATATTATATTTACAATGTTATGTACAAAAAACAATGGAATAAGTGAGTCATTTAACAGGAGAAAAATTCACAGATACTTTAAACTTGTCCATAAGAAAAAGTTCAAATTTTTTGTTGTTTTAAAATGAGAGGAGGAAATTCCTCTATTTATAGACAACAAAGGTAGTGTGAATAAATTATTTATTGTTGTCTTATCATTAAATGTCCAAAACTACTTCGAATAAGTAAACTCTTCAAAAAGGTTCACACTTTTCATAAGGAGTCACAACTTTTCATAAAAAGTTACAAATTTTATAAAATGCGCAACTTTTTCGTAAAAGGTCAAAACTTTCAAAATTCACAAATTTCCATGAAAAGGAGGATAGTTTTGGAAATAAATAAAAGTGGACATGGGGAGGGAAATCTTGATTTGGGGGGTAAGCCACGTAGGTGGGGTCCTATAACATCGCATTACACATGGAAAAATTACCGGGAAAATTAGGGGTCGTGAAACATTATATTCATTATGATGTATGTAGTGAAGGATTAGAGATACATCGTAGAGAAAAAATTCGGGGACATACCATATTAATATTTCATAACCAAAACCAATTGTTGTTGCTTTTGATGCCAAACTATAGGGACATTTGCCATATGCTTTTTCTTGATCTAAAAAATGGTTGAAATAATTTATTAAATGTCTTACTGCATAGAATGTTATTGTGAGACACTAGAATGTTACCAATCTCCATGTTTTGTAATGCGGTTGGAAATTGGTTTTTGCTTCAACTCAGACGGCCTCTTTTTATCAATGAAATGGTTTAAACTTAGAGCGACAAATTGTAATCACATAAAATCAACAGTGGAAAATTATCAGGGAGTAGGGATGACAAAAAAAAATAAGTACGGAATCCTATGTGTGAAAAAGAGCAGGCAGAAGGAGATGAAAACGGTTCATTGCCTTCACTTCTATGACATTGTTCAAAAAAATACACAGTGGTCGAATGGTGGGAAGTTATGTTTTCTCGCCAAATCAAGGAAAAAGTGTTCTTTCTTGAGTGTAAATTGGGTCTCTTATTTATAAACATACATGAAATTAGATGTTGATTAATTTTTTTCCCTTTTCTATTATCATTTTTCTTGAAAGTTTTAATGTTTTTTTTTCTCTAACTCGAGAAATATAGCCATTCGATACTAGTAATGAATCTTTGTTTACAAATTTAAGATAGTGAGCATTATATTACTACTCCTTAACAGATGATATATTATCAAACATCTTATCGTTATTGTTTCAAATCCAATCATCTTAAATAAAAATTTTATAGTTTTATCCTTTTGCTGCCAAAAGTGTTACTACTTGATTATTTTTGGGGAATAACTGATAATCAACCGACGGTATTAAAATTTTTAATAAATATAATAATCGTTGTGAAGGATGGTTAAATTTTTTAAAGATTGACAAAGGGAACAAACATTTTAATTCCAACTGTAGGAATGTTCAACTATATTTTTGCTTGACATATATTATTTTAAATTTCTCCATTTAAGTATATCATAAATAATTAGTAAAAATAAAAAAAGTAAAGTTAGAATATCCAATAGGACAATAATACAACTTATTATATATGCGAAAGGGAAAATTATTACATAAAACTATTAAGTTTATTGGGTGTTTTTTTTAAAATCAACATACCATGAGTGATGAAGTTAGTCAATTTGAAATTATAATTTCGTAGAGGAAAACTGTGTGAATACTCAGTCACGCGTATTATTTAATAGTACTAAAAAATTACATATTATAACAAACTTTTGTAGAAACATAAACAATAAAATAAAAACAAAACAGATCAGGATCTGTATATAATGAAAAAGAAAAAGGAAGCCAATTGAATGCAGAGTGTCCCTTTAAGCATATTATTCTCCTCTAGTACTTGAGGTTTAAATGAATAAATCCTTTCATGTTAGAACGACGCTATTCAATAGTGTGTTGAAACAAAAATAATATTTAATTATACATAAAAAGAAATTCAGAATTTTTGTCGCTTTAAAATGAGATAAAATCCCTTTATTTATAGAAAACAAAGAATAGTGTGAACAAATATGTACCTTATGGTTAAGGTCATAACTCTTTGAAAAAGTTATAACCCATCAGAAAGGGCACATCCTTTCATAAAAGTCAATTTTTTTAGAAAACTCGCAACTTTTCATAAAAGTCACAGTTTCATAAAAGTCACAACTTTTCATAAAATTCACGTATTTTCATGATAAATAAGGTTATTTTCAGAAATAAATAGATTTTAATTAAAATTCTAGCTTGTGGTGGTGCCATGTAGGAGGACCTAGGATTCTCTTTTATATAAATATATGATATGATTATAAATGTATAGGAGTGATTAAGTGAAGAAAAATGTTATTCTATAAATGGTAAATATTTTCTGAATATAATATATTTATGTAAGTTTTCTATTTAAATTTAGGATAAATGACTGAAATCTCACCTTTAAATTCTCTTTTTACCATTATCCTCTATTAGTTTATAAATTCTCAAAATTCCTCATTCACGCATCAGATTAATGTATCGGTGCATCAAATTAATGTATCTCGCGCATCAAATTAATGTATCTAGCACATCAAATTAATATATCATGTATAAAATGTATATAAGATTAGTGTATGATGTACAAGATGTAATCTATCTTAGTTAACGATTAATGTATCTCGCACCTCAAATTAATGTATCAGCGTTGATATTATTGTATTAGTTTGAAAGATTTTTACAATTATAAACTTATAAGGGACAAATGATTATTTTGTCTTAAAAAGTATGTGATTATTGTCCTTTTCCCTTACAATTATAATACTGGGCTCATATACGGGCCATTCATTATCTAGTATTTAAAGAGGGACGAAACAATAAATATTTTTTCTCTTCCCTAAAAAACATCTCACATTTCTACATCCATAAATACTAACCTATAATGACTTTTATCCCCAAATTATAGTCCTTCATTACATAGGAAACATCGAAAAGATCTCTCTTCTATCCATCAATTCATGTTCTTCATACACATAGAACACATCGAAAAGCTACGTCTTTATCTCTCAATTACATAGATGCTCTAGATAGATTTATAAGAAATTAATAGTGTCTCTGTTCTATTTCAATTGGACATTATAATAGTTGATTTCAGTTCAAATGATACATCATGCTTGCTTGTAATCAGATTGATCTGCATAAAGAAAATTGTTGAGCGATCAAAATCAAGTAATTGAGCATGTTACTTCTCGTCTGGTACATTCACTTTTTTTTTCAGGTGTGTTTTGAAATAAATTTTTTTGGTGATTTATTTATGATTTTTGTGTGTTGCATAATTTTTCTCTTTTCAAAAAATTGATTGGGTTCTTCTCTATTTTAAAATAAAATAATACATTAGACAGTGTAATTTTCATATAAATATAATTTAATAGGCACTGTAAAATCTTTAGTCAGCTACTAAATTTAGTTTAGAAAAAAATTGATATTTGATGGTCAATGAACAAATTACAACGGATTAAAATTATAGAATTACAACATTTCATTAAAAGATAACACAACTATATGCTTCTTTCTTCTTTTAGGACTATTTTTTATGCATAACATTTCAGCGTGGTATTAGGTCAGTGTCTAAGAAAAAATATGCTCAAGGATAATGGAAAATGAAAAATCACGTTCTACCAAAAACAATATGATAAATCACATAATCATAAGACTTTCTTTGCCTATATTAGATGCTAATTCAAATTTACATAAAAAACTAATTAATTTTACTTTTGTACATTTCTAAATCAAGTAGCATACTAAATTAAATAAAAGGAAACTGTAACACCCCGTATCCAAAATAGACCAAAAATTAATTTTTCAGAATAATCTGCAGGTGCTACTAACGGTGGCATCGACGGACCGTAGCCTAAACCACGGTCTGTCCTGCACAACTGTCGATGGGATCAAAAACTCCCAAAAATTTCAGCCTAGAAAAATTGGTTAAATCTTCGACGACAGACAGAATTACGGTCCATAGGTCAAACGACGGTCCATAGTCCATGACCGTCGATCAAGACTCCCTCCAACCACTCTCTGAAAGAGCTATGGATGACCAGTATGGTTTGTAGATGGACCTACAGTCTGTAGGTGTAATATTACCAGCCAGTTAAGGGGAGATGATAATGGGTCAAATTAAAATAATCATAACTATTAGCACAAAATGAATTAGGTTTCCCATGACCAACTCACAGATATATAATTGAATTATCTTTCAATAGCCACATACCTTGCTAAAATTGAACCTTCGAGGAAAATGTTATGCCCATTTTAGAAAAGGCCTGTTGAACAGGCCCTCGTGACGGACCCAACGACGAGGCGTCGGGAGCATAACGGACCGTTAGTCCTGGCCATCGTGAGGCCCAGCAGCAACCTCCCCAAGGGTCTTTTTGACCTTTCCCACTCCGTTTAAACCCTAAGTTATGTCGTTTGGACCCTACATCATCATATTTTAGTCAGTTTAAGCCTAGAAACATAATTAAAACATATCCAAGTCAAACCATTAAATCAAAACTTATAAAATTAGAAACAAGAGAAGAGAAAAAATCTCAAGAACTCTAGTTCAAGAACACCACCAGCTACAGCAGTTCCAGCCACAAAACTAAAGTATTTTTCCATGAATTTCATCACCGGGTATGTGGGATTTCACTAGTGGGTTCCTTTCACCCAGTGGGTCCTTAGTTCCAATCAGTTCTTGATTCTCTTATCATGATTAAACCTAGGGTTTCTAACTTAATGAATTTATTAAATATATGTTACAAATCGGATTATCCGTTTATTACTCAGATTATCGCATGAATTTGAAAACCCTAGATTTGCATTTCGTTAGTTCTTGAAGTACACATGCTAGGTCATATATTTCAGACACTTCAGATATACATGCCTCATTTATAAATGCATAATTACCAGATTAATTGTTACATTCTCAGTTTGCATGTTCATTTTTGAGCTATCCAGTATTTACAAAAATTCAAATATAATCACTTAATTTACAGAATTCATTGGAAGTAGGATAATACCGAGTTGGACTAGGGTTTAGCGTACCCAATAGTCCAGGAACTACTAGCCGAGTTAGTTGTAAGTCCCCTCTGTGGGCAATCAGTTTAGTGATCACGTCACCATGCCTTTATACTTTTGGCTAGGTATATTGGGTCCTCTCGATGGGGCGTAAACATCGGACTTCACAATTAGCTCATGTGGTTTTATTATCGGTTATTAGTAGCTCCCACAGTTTAGTCAGACTCTGTGCATTGACCATTTATCAGTATATTCAGTATGCAGTTTCAGCATGTTATAAATTGGTCATTGCATCCACTTAGCTCAGAAATCAGCACGTCACATTCAGATTATTATACTTGTTTTTGTGCTTGTTCAGTTATTCTTTATTTCACCTTTACTCTATACTACATGCTCAGTACCTTTTAAGTACTGACGCATACGTGTGCTACATATTCTCGTGATATAAGTTCAGGTTCTCCGCATCCAGATAAACACATAGATCGTTTTCCTGATCTTCAGTTCAGCAGATTCAGTGGTGAGTCCTCATTCTCCGAGGAAAATAGTCATGAGTTTCATTTCAGTCTTTTGTCATTTAGTTTCAGTCTTTGCTAGATTTAGTTGGGGCTTGTCCCAGTATTTCTAGTCTAGTTTAGAAGCTATTTTTAGACATAGTTAGATTCAGCTTAGTATTGAGTTAATATTTATTTTGTACTAAACTCATTGTTTTCAAATATCATAGTTATAGAATATAGGTATTCCCCATATTTTCATTTTAAGTATGATTTAGCTTCCGCAACAGTTTATTATCTTTAGTATGCTCATGATCATGTCAGCAGGGTTATCTTAGGATCACTTGTGGTTCCTAGGTTCCGTGTTCGCGTCTCGGGGGTAGCTCGGGGCATGACAAAACATTATATCTAAGCACTAGGTTCAAGAGTCTTAGGATGTCTAAAAAATCCGCACTAAGTAGAGTCCTTTTCATGGGTGTGAAGTGCACTACATCTAATCAAAGGGAGGCTATGAAGTGTTTTAGGAAAAACATCACCTTCTTGTTACTCTTATCGTGTGTAAGGTATGATCTAATTCCATTCTAACTCGACGTTAAGCGCTTAAGGTCATGCATTCTCGTAGATCTGAGGCATGGAATGGTAATGCACGTAATGCTAACACAGTTCCTCTAATACCAAATAAGGAAGTTAAAATGAAGAATTTTAGAAAGCCAATTCAGCTTTTGGTCAAGAGTATGATCAACCAGAACAATCAGCAGGTTCTAGTTCCTACTAATAGAATTGATTGATCAATGGAAGCCAGAGTTTGTGATTTTGTTAGGATGATTCTGCTGATGTTTTTAGGGTCGCAAGTTGGTAAAGACCCATAGAAGTTCATGTATGAGGTCAAGAAAATATTTGGTGTGATGTCAGTAACTGGTAGTGACATGTGAAATTGTCATCCTACAAACTCAAGGATGTGACTTGCATATGGTTCACTCACTATAAAGACAACAGAGATGACTTTGTCTTTTGTAGCTTCTTATATAGCAGTCCAATTCAATGTCAGTCCAGAAACTCTCTCAGAACCCTTCTCAGTATCTACTCTAGTCGGTGACCCAGTTATAGCTAGACGATTATACATAAATTGCCTTATCACAGTCTCTGAGAAAGTCACCTCAGCAGATCTAGTAGAGTTAGAAATGGTAGACTTCGATGTCATTCTAGGAATGGATTGGTACACTCATGTTATGCCTCAGTCGATTGTAGAACTAGGATTGTTCGTTTTCAGTTTCCAGACGAACCAATATTTGAATGGAAGGGAAGTAGCCTAGCGCCTATGGGTTGATTTGTTTCTTACCTTAAGGATAGAAAGATGATATCTAAGGGGTATCTCTATCATCTAGTTCGGGTTAAGGATTCCAGCCTTGAAACCCCATCTCTTGAGTCAGTTCCAACAGTCTGTGAATTTCAAGAAGTATTTCCAAAAGATATTCTCAGGGTTCCTCCTGAAAGGGAAATCGACTTCGGAATTGATCTCCTTCCAGATACCCATCCTATTTCTATTCCTCCTTACAGAATGGCTCCAGCGAAGCTTAAGGAATTGAAAGAGCAGTTGAAAGACCTTCTAGATTAGGGTTTAATTAGAGTTAGTATTTCACCGTGGGGTGCACTAGTATTCTTCATAAAGAAGAAAGATGGTTGTCTCAGAATGTGCATTGACTATAGATAGTTCAACAAGGTCACAATCAAGAATAAGTATCCCATCCCCAATATTGATGACCTATTTGACGAACTTCACGGTGCTAGTCATTTCTCAAAGATCGGGTTATCATCAACTCAGAGTCAGAGATAGTGACATTCCAAAAACAGCCTTCAAAACTCAGTATGGTCATTATGAATTTGTAGTTATGTCATTTGGACTAACCAATGCTCCTGGAACTTTCATGGATTTGATGAACAGAGTGTTCAAACAGTACTTATACTTGTTCGTTATCATCTCCATTGATGATATCCTCATTTACGCTGGGAGTGAGGAAGAACATGCAAGTCATTTGAGAGTTGTTCTACAGACTCTCAAAGTTCGTAAGTTATTCACTGAGTTTAGTAAATGTGGGTTTTGGTTGCAAGCTGTTGCTTTCCTTGGTCACATTGTATCTAGCGAAGGGATCCGTCGTAGATTCACAAAAGATAGAAGCAGTGAAACAATGGCCCAGACCTACCTCTGCTACAGATATCAGAAGTTTCTTAGGCCTAGCAGGTTATTACAGAATGTTCGTGGAATGATTTTCATCCATAACCTCGCCATTGACTAGGTTGACTCAGAAGATGGTCAAGTTCCAATGTTCAGATGATTGTGAGAAAAGCTTCGCAGAATTGAAAACTAGATTGACTACAGATCTTGTCTTGACTCGACCACAGGGTTCAGATGGTTATGCGATCTATTGCAATGCATCCATAGTTGGACTTGGTTGTGTGTTGTTACAAATAGATAATGTTATATCTTATGCCTCTAGAAATCTTAAGGTGCATGAGAAGAACTATGCAACTCATGACCTCGAGCTTGCAGCAGTGGTGTTTGCATTGAAGATATGGATACACTTCTTGTATGGTGTTCATGTAGATGTGTTCACTGATCATAAGATCCTTCAGTATGTATTCACCCATAAAGAGTTTAATCTTCGCCAAAGGAGATGGCTTGAGTTCCTTAAGGAATATGATATGAGTGTTCATTATCATCTTGGAAAGGCGAATGCAGTGGTCGATGCTCTTAGTAGATTATCTATGGGTAGTGTAGGCCATGTTGAGGGAAAAAAGAAAGAAGCTAGTGAAGGATGTTCACAGGCTTGCTCGCTTCAGAGTTCGCCTTATAAGCATATCAGACAGCGGTATAACAGTTAAGAATTGGGCAGAATCGTCTTTGGTAGTGGAGGTTAAGGAAAAGCGGGAGAGTAATCCGATCTTGCTTGAACTAAAGGGTGCAGTCAACAATCATAGAGTGGAGGTTTTCTCCCAACGGGGATATGGTGTACTTCGCTACCAAGGTAGATTGTGTGTTCCTGATGTGGGAGAGTTGAGGCAGCATATTCTTGCAGAAGCTCATAACTCCAGGTATTTTATTCATTCAGGTGCCACTAAGATGTACCATGATCTGCAGGAAGTCTATTGGTGCAATGGCATGAAGAGTGATATAGCAGACTTTGTGAATAAGTGCCCCAATTGCCAGCAAGTCAAGGTAGAACATTAGAAACCAAGTGGTATGGCTCAAGAGATCGATATTCCTTCTTAGAAGTGGGATGTGATCAATATGGATTTCATCACAGGGATCACCTCTTACTCGCAGACAACATGACTCAATTTGGATGATAGTTGATAGGATGACTAATTCTTCTCGGTTTTTTGTGGTGAAGACTACATATTTGGTAGAGGACTATGCAAAGCTTTACCTTACTGAAATTGTGAGGTTGCATGGGGTTCCTTTGTCTATCATCTAAGATAAAGGTCCTCAGTTAACCTCTCATTTCTTGAAGTCATTTAAGAAAGGTCTTGGTACTCAAGTTAACCTTAGTACAACATTTCATCCACAGACAGATGGGCTGGCAGAGCGTACCATTCACACATTAGAGGATATGTTGAGAGCTTGTGTGATCGATTTCAAAGGTAGTTTGGATGATAACCTTGCTCTTATTGAGTGTGCCTACAATAATAGCTACCATTCCAGCATTCAGGTGGCCCCTTATGAGGCTTTATATGGGCGTAGATGTAGATCCCTAGTTGGTTGGTTTGGAGTAGGTGAAGCAGCTTTGATAGGGATAGATTTAGTCCTTTATAGTATGGACAAAATGTATCTCATTATAGATAGACTTAAGATAGCCTAAAGTCATCAGAAATTTTACCCAAATGTAAGGAGAAGGGAACTAGAGTTCCAAGTTGATGATTAGATTTGGGAAGAAAGGGAAGCTCAGTCCTAGATATGTAGGCCCTTACAAGATCTTGAAAAGTATTGGCAAGGTGGCTTATGAGTTAGAGTTGCCAGCAAAATTAGCAGCAGTGCATCCGGTCTTCCACATCTCACTCTTGAAGAAGTACGTGAGTGACCCAGCCTCTATAGTTCCATTAGAGAGTGTGGCGGTGAAAGATTTTCTTTCTTATGAGGATGTACCAGTTGAGATTCTTGGCCGTCAGGTTAGAAGGTTGAGAAACAAAGGAGTCGCTTTAGTCAAGGTTATATGGAGGAGTTAGTCCGCAGAGGAAGCTACTTGGGAAGCAGAAGCAGCTATGAAAGCCAAGTATCCCTACCTTTTTTTCTTAGGATTCAACTCCAGCTTGAGGTAATAGTTCCTCTTTAGTTTCACACTCATTCATGCGTAAATTTAGTTTTAGAATCATGTTCTCTCAGTTTGTACTTCCATTTTTAGCGTAATTGCATGTACTTAGAACTCAATTCAGTCAGAACTCTGTTCTCAGTGTTTAGTAGTTGGGAGATAATGTAACACCCTATAGCCAAAATAGACCAAAAATTAGTTTATAAGAAAAATCTCCAGGTGTTACCAACGGTGGCATCGACGGACCGTATCCTGAACCACGGTCCGTCCTGCACAACCATCGATGGGATCAGAAACTCCAAAAAATTTCAGCTTGGAAAAATTGGTTAAGTCTTGGAGGACGGACGGAGTTAAGGTCCGCAGGTCAAACGAAGGTCTGTAGTCCGTGACCGTCGATCAAGACTCCCTTCAACCACTCTATGACAAGATCTATGGATGACCAGCATGGTTCGTAGGTGGAAAATTTGCAGCTAGTTAAGGGGAAATACAGTTCGGTCAACTTAAATGATCATAACTCTTAGCACAAAATGAACTAGGTCTCCCATTACCTACCCATAGATAGATAATTGAATTATCTTTCCATATCCACAAACCATGCTAAAATCAGACCTCTGAGTAAACTTTTATTCCCATTTTAGTAAAGGCCTGTCTAACAGGCCCTCACGACAGACCCAATGACGGGGTGTCGGGAGCAAGATGGACCGTCAGTCCTGGCCGTCGTCATGCCCGATAGCAACCTTCCCAGTGGTATTTTTTTTACCTTTACCACTCCGTTTAAAACCTATGTTACGTCTATTTGACCCTAAATGATTATATTTTAGTTAGTTTAAGCCTATAAACATAATTAAAACATATCCAAGTAAAATCATTAAATCAAAACTTAGAAAATAGAAGCAAGAGAGGAAAAAAAGCTCAAGAACCCTAGTTCAAGAACGCCACAAGATCCAGCAGTTCCAGTCCTGAAACTTAAGTATTTTTGTGTGGATTTCATCACCAGGTATATGGGATTTCACTAGTAGGTTCCTTTCACCCATTGGGTCCTTATTTTCAGTCAGTTCTTGATTCTATTATCATGATTAAACCTAGGGTTTCTAGAACACATGAATTTATTAAATATATGTTCCAAATCAGATTATCATGTTATTACTCAGATTATCTCATGAATTTCAGAATCCTAGCTTTGTATTTCTTAAGTTCTTGAATTACACATGCTTGGTCATATATTTCAGACACTTATGATATACATGCCTTAGTTATAAATGCATAATTACGATATTAATTGTTACATTTTCAGTTTACATGTTCAGTTTCGAGCTATCCAATATTTACAGAAATTCAGATATAATCAGTTAACATACAACATTTATTGGGAGTAGCATAATATCGAGTTGCACTAGGGTTTAGCGTACCCAATAGTCCCTAAACTACTAGCACAGTAAGTTGTAAGTCCCCTCTTTGGCAATCAGTTTAGTGATCACGTCAAGATGCCTTTATACCTTTGGCATGGTATATTGGGTCCTCTCGATGGGGCGTATACATCGGACTCCACATTTAGCTCTTGTGTTTTTATTATTGGTTATTAGTAGATCCCACAGTTCAGTCAGACTCTATGCATTGACCATTTATCAGTATATTCAGTATTCAATTTCAGCATGTTATAAATTGGTCATTGCATCCAATTAGCTCAGAAATCAGAACATCACGTTCAGATTATTGTACTTCTTTTTGTGCTTGTTCATTTATGTTTTATTTTAGCTTTACTCTATCCTACATGCTCAGTACCTTTCAAGTGTTGACCCATGCGTGCGATACATCTTGTCGTGATGTAGGTTCAGGTTGTCAGCATCTAGATTACACATAGATCAATTTCCCGATATCTAGTTCAGCAGATTCAATGGTGAGTCCTCATTCTCCGAGGACAACAGACATGAGTTTCATTTCAGTCTTTAGTCATTTAATTTCAATTTTTGCTAGATTTAGCTGGGGCTTGTCCCAGTATTTCTAGTCTAGTTTAGAGGCTATATTCAGACATAGTTAGATTAACCTTAGTATTGAGTTAATATTTCTTTTGTATTAAACTCATTGTTTTGAAATATCTCAGTTATAGAATATGGGTATTCCCCATCTTTTCATTTTAAGTATGATTTTGCTTCTGCAACAGTTTATTATCTTTAGTATGCTGATGATCATGCCAGCAGGGTTAGCTTGGTATCACTTGTGGTCCTAGGTTCCGTGTCTGCATCTCGGGGGTAGCTCGGGGCGTGATAGAAATATAATCTTCTCTATTGTTCACACAAACAACACTTCCATGTTTATTCTCCTCCTCCTACTACTACTATAACAATATGCTTGATATTTATATAAAATATTTTTTGGAATATTTGTTGTCCTTGCAAATAACGGAGAATAAGTCCTAGTGGCGGAAGATATGTTTAGTTATGAAGAGTTGCATGATATAAGTGTGTAGAAGATGATTACTTCGAGGTTATATCTACCAGTCTCCTTTTGGCAATTTTTATGTTAAACTTAAGATTTTTACTTATGGTGAAGTCAAATTTTTAGTGAAGATTTACCCGACATATTCATCATCACAATTACCTTGTTTAGGTAGTATATATATTCCTGATATATTTTATGCTTTAGTAAGCTTGTCAAACATAAACAAATCTTATTTTATTTTGGGAAGTACACAAATAGATATCATTGTAAGAACACGACCAAAGCAACAACACAATTTAACATAAACATAGCACCAAATTTGCATAAAGAAGATTGGTGTAGCCCCATATAACCTGCAAGTAATCATCTCCTCTCTTCAATATACTTGTATCATATACCTCTTTTTCGTTAAGCATAATAACCATTTACTTTACTTTTCCTATACATCGCAAACACAAAAAAGTCAGAAAAACTTTTTGAATAATTTTTGTGCTTGCAAACAACAGAGAGAAAGTAATAGTTGCCGAAGGATTGTTTAATGAAGAAGAATTGTCTGATGTAACTTTGTTTTAGTGATAGGATGCTTGATTGCAGGTTATATATACTCTTTTTGGATATTTTTATGCTAAACTTAGGATTTTTACTTCTGGTGAACTCTAAACTTTCTGTGAAAATTTATTCCTCAATAAACTTACCTTGTTAAGGTAGAAAAACTATCCCTGATAATCCTATGCTTAAAAGAAAGCATGTCAAAAATAAATGAAATCCTATTTTCTTTTGGAAAGCATGAATATAAAATTCCATTGTAAGCACATGATCGAATAAACAACATAAATTTAACATAAACATATAAATGAAGGCAAAAATAATGAAATAATTTTAATTGACGAGTATACTCTATTTATGTTAAAAATCTTCACTAAAACCTTAAGTATATCCACAAATTTGCCTAAAGAGGACTGGTGTAACCCCATATATAACTTGGAAGTAATCATCTTCTGTATTCAACATACTTGCATCACGTGACTTTTCTTCTTAAACATATCAACCATTGACTTTACTTTTCCTATTATTCGCAAACAAAATAAAGCCCCATAAACTTTGTGAATATTATTTGTGCTAGCAAATAACATAGAGAAACTAATGGTGGCGGAAGGCATGTTTAATGAAGAAGAATTGTCTGATGTTAATGTGTTTAAGAGATGAGATGAGTTTTTTTTTAGGTTATATGTACAAATCATGTATTGGCAATTTTGATGCTAAATTTAGGATCTTTACTTCTGGTGAATTCAACACTTTATGTGAAATTTACCCAACATATTCAACATTACACTTACCTTGTTTAAGTAGAAAAACTATTCCTGATATATCCAATGCTTAAGTAAGCATGTAAAAAATAGATTAAATCTTATTTTCTTTTGAAAAGTACAAAAATAAAATTCCATTATAAGCATACGATCAATTCAACAACATACATTTAACACAAACATTTAAATGAAGGCACAAAATATGAAATAATTTAAATTGACGAATTTACTCTATTTATGTCTAAAACCTTCAAGATAATTAGGTCAACATTCACATATGGATTTGATTTCACGAAAAGTAAAAACCCTAAGTATATCCCCAAATTTTCCTAAAGAGGATTGGTGTAGCCCAATATAGCCTGCACGTAATCATCTCATCTATTTAACATACTTGTATCACGTAACTCTTCTTCGTTAAACATAGCAACAGTTGACTTTACTTTTCTGGTTATTCGCAAACATAACAAAGCCCCATTAATTTTTAGAATATTTTTTTTGCTTGCAAATAATAGAGAGAAAGTAATAGATGTTGAAGATATGTTTAATGAAGAAGAGTTGCCTGATATAAGTGTATTTAAGAGATAAAATTATTGCTTGGAGTTGAATGTACCAATCTCTTTTTGTGAATTTTGATGCTAAACTTAGGGTTTTTACTTCTGGTGAACTCAAAATTTGTGTGAATATTTACCCAACATTACACTTACCTTGTTTTGGTAAAAAAAACTATTATTGATATATCCTATGCTTGAGTAAGTATGTCAGAAATAAATAAAAATCTTATTTTCTTATGGGAAGTACAAAAATAAAGTTTCATTGTAAGCATACGATCGAATCAACAACATAGATTTAACACAAATATATAAATGAGGACACGAAACATGAACTAATTTAAATGAACGAATATACTCTATTTATGTTTAAAACCTTCACATAAAAACCATAAGTATTAGCACCAAATTTGCCTAAAAAGGATTGGTGTAGCCTCATATGTAACCTGCACGTAATCATATCCTCTATTCAAAATAATTGTATCACTAAACTCTTCTTCGTTAAACATATCTACCATTGACTTTACTTTTCCTATTTTTCGCAAACACAACAAAGCCCCAGAAATCTTTTAAATATTTTTTGTGCTTGCAAATAACAGATAGAAAGTAATAGTGGTTGAAGATATGTTTAATAAAGAAGAGTTGCCTAATGTAAGTGTGTTTAAGAGATGATATGATTGCTTGGAGGTTATATGTACTAACCTCGCTTGGGCAATTTTTATGTTATACTTAGGGTTTTTACTTATGGTGAACTCATAATTTTATGTGAAAATTTGATCAACATTACACTCACCTTGTTTAGGTAGAAAAACTTTGCTTGAGTAAGAATGTAAAAATTAGATGAAATCTTTTTTTTCTTTTGGAAGGTACAAAAATAAAATTTCATTATATGCACACGGTCGAATTAACAATATATATTTACGACAAACATATAAATGAAGGCAGAAAAAACAAATAAATTAAACTGACAAATATACTCTATAAATGTTAAAACCTTCACGATAATCAGTTAAACATTCACGTATATATGGAGTTAACCTAAAGTAAAAACCCTAAGTATAGCACCAAATTTTCCTAAAGAGGATTGGTGTAGCCTAATATATCCCGCAAGTAATCATCTCCTCCATTCGACATACTTGTATCACGTAACTCTTCTTCGTTACATATATCCACCGTTGACTTTACTTTTCCTGTTATTCGCAAATACAACAAAGCCCCTAAAATTATTTGAATATTTTTTGTGTTTTGAAAATAACAGAGAGAAACTTATACTGGCAGAAGATATGTTTAATGAAGAAGAGTTTCCAATGTAAGTGTGTTAAAGAGATGAGATGATTGCTCGGAGGTTATATGTACCAATCTCGTTTTGGAAATTTTGATGCTAAACTAAGGGTTTTTACTTTTGGTGAACTCAAAACTATTTTGGATATATTCTATGCTTGAGCAAGTGTAACACCCTGTAAAAATAGCAAGTTTAACTATTGAGTTCTAGAGCTTTTCATAAGATATTTTGTGTTTTGTATGAGGTTTAAAAATCATACAAATAATTCCCGTACATGGAAGGAATGTTTTACGGTTTTTCTTCATGGTGCGACCCCCAGAGGACCACCCAAGGGGTCCTTGAGGGGGGGATCCCAAAAACAATTGCCAAAGCTGCAATTTTTTGTGACCTACGTATGCCATCTACTGGCCATAGGTTGACCCATGTCCCGTAGGTTGGGTTAATGGTTCAATGGCTGCAGCGACAAGCAAATTTTGTGCTGCAGACCTCAACTACACAGGTGAGCCACTCTCAGTTGCTCAACCCACGGTTCGGTTAGTTTAGTTTTACGTTAGGCGTTAGAAATAGATTAGTTAATTAATTAGGGGTTAAGGCAAGTCAGTTAGTTATTTAATTTATAATTTATATAAGCTTAATTAGACCCTAAACGAAGTCATTAACTCATTCATCTAAGACCCCAAATACTCTCAAGAAACTATCTCTCGCTCGCTCTGTATAAGCATGAAAAAAAAGAATAAGATAAGAGAAGAGGGAAACACCTAGGTCGAGTTTTATCCATGCATGGATTTAATATTTATTTAGGGGTTTGAAGCAAGGTTTGTTTAGGTTATTTATCTATGGGTTCTTCCCCCATACATCCCCCTTTATTTTTTCCCAATTCTAGCTAGGGTTGTGCTTGCATTGTGGGTAGAGTTTAGGTATGATTCTAAACTAGTGCTTAATACATAATTATGATTTTATTAGAAATTATTGATGATATTATGATAAATTCATGTTATTTCTAGGGTATCTTAGGATTAAGGATCCATACTCTCCTAAAGGTAGCTTGACTTTGCATTGTAAGATGCACTTCGAGGGTATCTTGATTTAGGTTAGTCATTGTATCTTGGGATTGAGTTCTCATACTCTCCTAATGGTATCTTAGGATTGAGGATACATACTCTCGTAAGGGATGCACTTCAAGGGTAGCTTGAGTTAATTCAGTCATGGTAGCTTGGGTTTGAGGTCTCATTCTCTCCTAAGGATAACTTAGGATTGAGATTCATACTCTCTTAAGGATAGTTTACATTTTTATCATAGTATACTTGTAGGGTAGCATGACTTAGTTGGTCTAGGATAGAGCACTTGTACCTTTCCAAGAGTAGCTTGGACTTGCATGTTAGTGTGTCTTCCAAGGTGGTTACTTTAGCATAATATAGTTATGCTAGCAATATGATAATCTGGTCTAGTGTATTAATGGGTTATTCCTTGGTAGCCTAGAATTGGGAGATAGAATTGATTCATGTGTTCTGACTTGCCTAGTACTACATAGAGAATTACCGTAGTTGAGTAGAGGCAAATAGTTAAAGGTGATTAGTCCCCCACTAGTGAACATTCATGATAGCCAAAAGGAGTACTTATTGTGGGTATTAGTATGGGATGCTATCCATATATGACACAAGTATGACTTAAGGCTAGGTATGAAGGCTTCTCACACATAGTATAGACTCGACTTGGGTTGTTGCTATAGTTCCTTACCAAGATATGATTGACTTAATATGATAGTTACGTGTCAATATGATATAGGTCTAAAATGAAACTTATGAATATTAAGAATGAATAGAGTGACTTCAAGGATATGCTTAGTGTGTGGTAGGATGACATGCCATACATGCATTGTACAAGCGTGCCTTGAGATTATTTATAATAATGGTACCCTTATGACATGAACCTAAGTCTTGACTATGAATATGGACTATGCCCAAGAATGACCAAAGAGAGGTACTTAGTTTTGATGGTAGTATGAGATGCCATCATGGCAATGCACAAGAATACTTGGAGGTGGCTTGTGAAATAGTTATCTTGTAATATTGAAGAGTTAAGGTTGATGTATGTAATTATAAAAGTCTAAGTTAATACCATTCCACAAACATGATGTGTCTCCTATTCTTATTTACTATGTCTTATATTGACTTATGTTTATATAATGCTTATGTTGGAGATTATGCTATAACTATGATAATTATGCTTATGAACATGTATTATCTCTTATGTTGACTAACCATTTGAGATGCTCTTATGATGTTGTGCTAGATTTCATAGAAGGATGGATTGAATAAGACAAAGAGGAGAATGTTGATTGTATGATGAGATAGCGAGGTGATTATATTTGTTTTGTTTCAATTTACTATGTGACCGGATTCATAGTCCCACAAAAGTTTTTAATAACTAATTTCAAATATTTTTATATAAACTTATAGATTTAGAAATTATTTAAAACTACTTTAAATTTGAACTACAAAATAGTTTTTAGAAAATATGATCAAAGAAATCACAATTTATATAACAAACCTCAAAGATATTTTGAAAATATTGCTTGTTTTACTCCTTTCAATAATTGTTTCATAGTATTTGTGGTCTACTGGGCTGGTGGTTCAATTTCTAATGTATTTGGTTGAGAATTATGTAAGACTTTTCATTCTTATAGTTTTGGAGTTGATATGATTGGCTTTGATCGACATAGAAGTTGAGCTCGTACCAAAATTTTGCCACGTGTCATTAACTCTTAAACAAGATTTTTAAGTAACTAGGACCTTTGTTTTGGGACTATAGGCTTTTTCGTGTATTTAGAACAGTTGGTTGGAAATAAGTTAAAAGTTAAAGAGTTAATTTTGGTCAACATCTAGCTATTCAAGGGGACCTTGTTTAAGTTTTTGATATTTCCAATAATTTCAAATATCGTTTTCAAGTTAGTAGCATAATTGATTTGTGAAATGAATCATTCCATCATTATTAGAAATTTTATGATGTAACTAGGAAAATTAAAATTCTGAATATAAGTCCTATTTCGTCCTTACTAAATTATCAAAACAGGTAAAATGGTTTTGTTGTAGGGATGTCTCCCAAAAAAAATTATAAGTCATATTTGAAGAGAAAAGATTTCATGGTAGGAGGAAAGACTTTACATGGAAAACAATTTTATTTCTCCTATATTTATCTTTTTAAAAAATATGCTTCGCAGCAAAAGTGAGATTGTTTCGACACTTAGGCAGAAATTTGGCATTGAGATATGCTATGGTTTACTTTTATGTACAGACTTTGTTAGTGACATATATTTTTTGATTTTTTAAAGGTGTGAATATAAAGTGAAGGGCTTTGACTCTCCTGAAGGGTTGTGACTCTTTCGAAAGGTTGTGACCTTTATAAAAAGTTGCAACTTTTCTTAAGGGTTGTGACCGTTGGAATGATTTGTCTTTTTCAAAGGGTTGTGACCTTATGGAAAGGTTTTTTATTTTCAAAAAGTTTCTACATTACCCTTTGTTGGATTTAAATAGAGAGGTTTTCTCTCATTTTTCTGCATCAAATTCTTCCCTCCTCTTGAATACATTTCTTATAAAACAAAATTGAATAACATATATTTGATGTTGAACATAATTTTCTTACAATTTTGAATTAACAATATTCATTCATTCAAAAATTCCCACAGGGTCTAGGTCACGATGCTCTCTAGGTGCAAATTAGCTTAACATGCACCATGCATGGGAAAGCTAGCTCGGGTACCAACTCAGAAGGTGATAATGGCATAGGAAGCACGGACTAAGGGGATAACACAATAGAAAAGGAAAGGAACACAAAAAACTAAGAAATTGAGGCGACAACAACAAAGGAAGATAGAACTAGGGAATGTGAAAGTGCGGGGAATGATTCATCTCCACTGGGGATAGAAACGCAAGAGAGGAAGAAAATAGAGGGATCAAGTGCAAGGGGAAGAAATATGATGCAAGGGAAAACTATTGAGGAACGAGAATGTACGAGTACCAATGGAACTGTGACTGGAACAACAACTCTATGAGGAGATAAATCTTCTATTTCATGGGTTGATGAGGTGGAATTAATGAAGGAGGAGAAATCTAGGGAATCAATGTGGGATAATTTTGATATATGAGAAGATAAAAAATGCATGGTTTAAGTTGGACTATGATATGGTGTGGCAACCGTTTTTAAGATTGGATTGGAAGATATTAGCTCGTAAATTGAGTATTGGAGAAATGTAGTGGTGTTCTATGTACTGGGCTCATCCTCTTTTCTCAGTGATGAGCGGATGCATACAAAGACAATGGGGGAAACATTGCATGAATAAGATATCGATGTTGAAGAATGGAATAGTGTTGGTCAATTTGATACAGAAATCGAAAAAATAAAGTCATACAAGGGGGATTCTATCATTTTGATAATAAGCCATTTATTGTTAAAGCTTGGACAACAGGCATGGAGTTCACAAGAGATGAACTTACAGTATCTATATTGGTAAAACTACATGGACTTGATTTTAAATATTGGAGTTCAAAAGGACAAAGTAAAATTGATTGTCCAGTGGGACAACCCTTGATGGTGGACCAACACACTGAGAAGAAAGTTGGGTTAAACTTTGCAAGGCCACTGATTGAGGTAGAGATGGATGTGGAAACATGTTTCAGAAATGAAAAAAGGTAAATTGATTGAACAAAGAGTGTTGTATGCTAGAAGCCTTCCTTTCGTATACACTGCAAAAAGTACGGGCACAAAGAAGGGGAATGTTAGAAGAAGATTGATACAAATGTGAAGAAGAGGAAAACAAGCCCAAGGAGGAAGACTCACAGTTCAAACTCTCCAATGACAACACCTAGTGCTTTCAAGTGTTAAGAGAGGATGTGAAATAACAACAGACTCAGACTTCAAATAATGTACAAAGGAGGGAAACTAACATTTCTATCATTGGGAATGGATAATAATCTATGTCTAAATGTGAGGGGGCTCAATAGCCCAAATAAGCAAAATGATATGAAACGCCTTCGGAATAATCAGTCAACTGGATTTATGGGGTTATTAGAAAATACATACAAACTGACAGAATAGAAAGGACAACACAAAATATGTTTTGTGGATGAAAGTATGTAACAAATTTGGAGACTCATTCCATGGGAGGATATGGATTACTTGGAGACCTAATTTATTCTAAGTGAAGCTCAAAAGTATGAAAAAAAAAGCTATTACATGTGAGGTTAGACTTATAACTAGTTAAAAATTGTTCTTGTCGAGTATGGTGTACGCATTCAACACAAGAGGAGGTTGAAGAGACTTGTGGAGATATCTAAAACACATAAGTGGGGGATGTCAATTGCCCTACATAATTAGGGACTTTAATTCAGTTTTGAAGGAATATGATAGAATAAAAGGAAACACAATATTATATGGAGAGGTTGCTGATTTCAAGGACTGTATTGAGCATTGTAACTTCATGGAGGTACTGAAAAATGGAAGTAAATACATTCGGAATGATAGAGGGGTTATAGAGATAAACTCAGAAATTGACTGGGTGTTTATTAATAGACTATGGCTAGATAACATGTCGTCATACAAAACAATGTTTCTGTCAGAAGGAATCAGTGATCACTGCCCAGTAAGAATCAAGCAAATCAATTCCAAGATAAAAGGAAGGAATATATTTAAGTGTTGGAAAACTTGGTCTCACCAACCGCATTTTAAAGAAAGATTGAAAAGGTATGGAAACAACAGATAAGTGGTCATATAATGTATCAAGTAGTGAGTAAACTAAAGATATTGAAGCAATGTCTGAACTAGAAATAGGATTTATACCTACACATTTTAAAAACTATCAAAACAATATCATCACTTTCATCAACAAGCATGTCATCATTTTCATATTCATCGAATATTTCATCACTGCTTTGCTGTTCACGTAAAAAATTATACAACACACCACAAACACTAATATAGAGGTAGTTTTTGTGAAAAGTAAAAGTTTGGCGTAAAATTTTTAGTTTCAAAATATCCTAAATAATGAAATTTGATCCAAATACTAGAAAAAACTACTCCCTATGTCCTATTTTATGTTGCACCATTTTCTGTTTGGCCAGTTCCAAAAAGAATGTTTCATTTCCTTATATGGTAAATATTTAAAGGTACAATTACTCTTTTACCCTTGTTGGTCCCACTTAATCTTAAATATAGTACTCAATACATTTACGAAGAGAGAGAAAAGTGAGTCTACTTTTCAAAAGGGCTACTTGATAAATATTTCAAAGTATTCACTATTTCTTAAACTTTGTGCCCGATCAAATGATGTCACTTTAAATGGGACGGATGGAGTAGTATATGGGAATTGGGATATTTACCAAAAATATCTTACAAATAATGACAAATTGTATGATCAAACACTATTTGCCAAATTTTCACCCAAATATTATTTGAAAAATCTATGGTCAAACGGATCCTAAATATAAATTTTTTAAGAAGAGCTCATATCTGGTGGAGGTGTTTCCTCAGAAAAGGAGCAAGGCTATGTGGCTGAGACTTTGGAGATGATAACACCAAATACTTTTTCTCTGTGATCAAGCATAAAAGCTTACAGCAGGCTACAATTCAATTACAGGATAAACATGGAATAGTGCAAACAGATCCAGTTATAATAGCTCAAGTAATGGTTGACTACAACCAAGTTATTATGCAGGAAGGCTACTAAGAGGATAAAAACTTTCAAAAGTTTTCTCAACAATGGGGTTAAATTAAAAAGTTTCCAACAGTTGGGACTAGTGCAGGAATTTAAAGCAAAGGATGTGAAGTGGGCAGTATACAACATTGACAAGAATAAAAGTCCTGGACCATATTATATTGGGGTATTGTTGAAAATGACAATATACAAGTATGTTGTTAGAGAAATAAACTAGCAACGGTAGTATGTTAATTATTCCAGGTCTTTCATTGCCTTAACATTCCATATTACAAAGTAAATAATATGTACATTGTGTTAGTTTACCAGAAATAACCATAGCTTTAACCACATGATATTAGTTGATCTTAATAGATACTTTACAACTATTCGAATTTGACATTTCATTTGCTTTAGCCTACTGATACAGGTCGAAGAAAAAGGCGTACGGGAGTTAGTTTCATGAAGTTGTACATTATTTTGCTTTCCACTAATCTATATATTTTTTTTCTGTGGCAAATGCAGACTATGACAATATTTATGCCCTCCCCACCCGTAACAACCTTTTTGGAATTTTATCCTTAAGATAAAAATGTTATTTCCATAGGAATGGACGACTCCTGCGTCCAGATATATAATGTTCGAGTTAACGAGGTTGAGTTATTTAGACGTTTTTTACCGTATAAAATCCACATTTGACTCCCTCGTCCTTCAATAGTGTCTCGGGAAGAGTTGACTTTTTGACTATCTGAAAAAGGCCATGACTCCAGTGAGCAAAAAATTATTCAATCTGGGAGCTCACCTACTGATACAGGTCGAAGAAAATGGCATAAGGGAGTTGTTGGTGCTACTGCAGGAGCTATATTTGAGATGGCTATTGCATCAAGACTTGGTTTACCAGAGCGTTGGATGAATAGTATCAATGACTTTGAGTATTTTGTCCCAAGTAATATATTCACATTTTTTATTCATATTCTAGTTAAAAAGTATTGTACTATCAAAGATGTATATACAAGCGTATTATTGATGATTATGACTACTTCATACATACAAATAAAAGTGATATTTTCTATCATATTGACATAAGCTAATTATTGTTACTGAAGTTTCTTAGTGATGTTTGACTATCAAGTTCAATAATATCATTCCTCATAGTTTTTCCCTCGTTGTTTCCAAATTTACTTTCCCCTCCAAGAAAAAATTAACTACTTGATATGCTGAATCTAACTTTTCATCTATACAGACTGAAAGTGAAGTGAACAAATAATCTAAAACTATTTATAAATGGTTAGAAAACCTTTGAGGTCTATAGTATTTGCTCAAAAGTTTGATCTTCTTATTATGAGCCGAAATTTGATTTGAAAGGCTCACCTTACTTATTTCCGCATTATGTGGTTCTAGCAAATGTGTTTGTGCTTGGTAAACTACTTGACCAGAGGATTATGACTCATGTTTTGGAGACTTTTATTGTCATATCTCATCTTTCTTAGTTCCACTGGACCTCTAAAACTGTATATTACTTACTTGATAGATTGTATGTTTCGAGGAATAGACAACGGTCAAACTACACATAGCTTTAAAGATTTTTGATGGACTTTCTTTTTGTAATTGATTTAAAAATGCCTAATGGTTTTTCTTTTTGGTGTAAATTTAGTTTTTTGGTTCTTTAAAAAATATCAATTGAATGTTAACCAGGTCATTTTAGATTTGACAAAAATAGTGTATTGTTGAAGAATCCGACTTGATTTGGAGCCATCTGAATGAAGATCCTTAGCTTAGAAGGTGGTAACTTGAATGTACAGATTACTTTACTTTTACATATATATTGCGCACATCTTCTTGAATCTAACCATGTTTGTATGATTATACATACCCCTAAATACTTTTAAAACGTTTATGTTTCTCTCCTGTATTCACAACTTACACTTCCATTCCCCTCCTCTTTTCTTTTGCTACCGCGACCCTTCATTACTATAATAACCGGAAAAATAATCTAAAAATTTATCGTCGAAATATAAATATTGGTCCATGTTTAGCATGAGCTTTGTCGCATCAGTGGCCGAGCAAATGATACTTGTAAATTTTATTACTATCTCTTATAAAATAATCACATGCAGTTTTTAGCAATTAACCATTCAATATAATATATTTTAAATAATTAACTCTTTTCTTGGGATCTTTTCGTCACTTGAATCTTGCGCCCCTTACTATTGGGAGGTAGAAGATTCTTACCCCTTGATCAACTTTCAGGTACCCAATTCAAATATTTTATTTGGTAGAGTGAATTAAGTTACAAGTTATTTCAAACGTAAAGTTAATATTTTTTGAGGTAATTAGCGCAACTTATGCAAATTAGAAAGTTTTTTTTTTAATGTTTATAAATAAATAAAAGATTATTACATGGTGACCTCTTATATGATTTTCTTTCGCTATTAGTTAAAATAATAAAATTATTTTATTTCAAGAAGTAGTTCAGCACGGAAGGGAAGGTGGCGAGTCCGAAGAAAAACAACAATAGGAGAAACAGAATCTGGCGCGGAGAAATAACGAGAGGGTAACAGTAAAGGAAGAAAATGGGAGGTAGAAGGAAGAAGAGGAGAAAGCGGGAAAAGTGTAGGGCTCAGGTGGAAAGGAGAATCAGTTGAGGAAGCAGGTGGAGGGGTAGAGGGATAAGGAAAAGAGGACCTAGCGGAGAAGGGAACTCGGCGAAAAAAGGAAAAGTGAGGGTAGAGTTGGGGAAGAAGACAAGTGAGTGAGTGAGGTAGGGCACGTAGAACGGGATGGGACAGCCCAGCGGAGATGAGCAAGAAATGGGGAGTGAAAAAAGAAGACCGAAGGAAAATACCCAAGCCTAACACATTTTAACTCACTACTATTTTATAATTGTTCATACTGTTACTCCTTGACTTACCACATCATTTACAATTCTTTATAAAAAATTTCACTTGCTTTTTCCTTTTCTGTTCCGGGCCTTCCTTCTGTCTTTTATTTCTTTTGCACTTCTTTTTCCCCCCCCCCCTACCCCTCCTTCATCCCCTCGCCGCCTCATGTGGGACCCACAAAAACAAATTCCACAAAAGGTAAAAGAGCTGGTTAATACAGATTCAGTATACATTTTGCACCACGAGCATAAATGTATAGCCTCTTTTGGTGGAGCGTTTTCTTTTCTTGCTTTCTTCATACGAACCAATCAAAAACAAAAGTACAATATTTTAGTTTTGTTTTCGACCATTCCTCTGAATCACTTTCAAGCTAGTCTTCCAGTTAGATAGAACATATTTTTTGAATGGACGTTTTCGTCTAAATTGACAACATAAATTTTATATCCGCATTTATTGAACAATTCGAAAACTGATGTATTTTTTCAGTTTTTTCATTTATTTGGGTGAGATATTTGTGTATGTTCAAGTAACAAGAGTGTTTTTTTTTTTCTGATGAATCATGAAACCTTTATATGTATTCGACATTTATGTTTTTTCCGAAGTTTTACATTCAAATTATGAGGTATATGAAGTTTTAGTACCTGTTTTTCAGTTTGAATGCCATACAATGATTTGTAATCCCTTAAGTTTTGCAATACTAATCTATCATGAACTATCTGTTTTGTAAAATGAACTCAGTTTGTCCATTTTTTTTGAAAATTTAACATATCGTTTCAACTTGCTTTAATTCATTGATTTTTTTTGTTTTTGGGGGTATTGTCGATCAACTTGAATTTAATCGATAGTTCGTGGGTTCATCATTTATGTTAAGACCCCTACATTAGGGAGATGTACTAAAAATAAGTTAGTGTATTTTTTTCATGACCCACAAACTGGGGTGATGCCCCTCGTATTATTCCCACCAGACAATCAGCCTAAAATCCATTTCTAACAAATGCGAAGTAAATGACAATCCAACAACAATTTCTATTATGAACCAGTTCATATTAATTCCAATCCCCAAAAAAAACATGGTCACGTGCACGCCCATCCAATGTACGAGCGTAGAATTGAAATAAAAATAAGAAGTCTAACAATGAAGTGTCTTTCAAGTAAACACAAAGTCTAAACTGGAGTAGGGAAAGTTCGCTGCAGATGAACAAGCAACTACCTCACAACCCTCCCAAAAACGCCTCCACAGATGCATCGAAAACGAAAAGACTGACGGTATCACGAAGATCCGGGCTCGTAACCTACAAAATTTTGTAGATGCAAGGGGTGAGTACCAACCACGCGGTACCCACAAACAAAACCACCTCTAAACAAAGTAAGTGAACATGGTGGTACTCTTACGCCTACTCTCAACCTCCAAGCCTAACAGTTTACCAACACACAACTCAATAACCACACTCTGAATCAGTTACACATTCTAATAACAACTCTATTCACGAGTCACAAGCTTCCAGAAAACAATTCACATACTTCCAAACACGTGTTCAAGTTCATCAATCTAAATGTGCAAATGGCCATGAGATACAATGTCATATCGTGATGCTGTCTTTTTTAACGATATTCCACCCTCTGTCTCTCAGTCCGGGACCCAGGGACATATCTGTCCCTAGCCTCTGTCGCGGCGCACGACACGACCCTTGAAATATTAACCTTCCGCGGCGCGCGACTAACGTCCTCGAAATCTAATATCCCATCCGGCGCGCGATACGACACCCTCGAAATGGGTACATCCTCTTACCACATATCATTCTCATACAATGCAAATGACAGCTATTACAATGAGGATAACCATTTTGATAACCAAGCGCAATTTACAAACAAAGAATACAACACCACCAATAAGAAAACAAGTCTCTAAGAAGTATTCTCAACATTACACAAGGATACAACGAATTTATACCTTAACAAGGGTTTTTAGGGAATCCACTTGCCTTAGTCACTCGAATAATCAGTCTTGGACTTGAGCCTCCCCTTTTCGTTCAACTTCCGAATCTATGCACAACCTATTCAGATATATTTCACTAAAAATTTCGGTACTAACAATACCCATTTATTTATTTGTGTTTAACCCCTGACCTAAAAATTCACCAAATTTATAAGCATGTTTGTAATTCTTTATGTCATTAAAATTTCCTCTATCCTTATTTTTTTTCAAGTTTCAGCCCTAAGATTAAATTTCTATATTTCTTTACACTATCATAATTCGAAGAAAATTCAGCACACCATACATAAATATTTTAATTACTCATGCCTACCTATAAAAATTAGATTAACCGTCAAAAATTAAAATTTGCACTACTATTTAATTGGACTAGTGCTATAAACCCCTATTATTATATTTTTTGTTCTTATCTGTTTAACAATTTTTTAGTTTTTTATTTTTTTTTCTTTGCCAATCGAATTGTCTCATTATGGCCATGATGGGCTCATTATGAGACCAATCATTGGCTCATTATGGCCATGCAAATATATCCCACATTCTTTCTTCCCTCTTAGTTTCTTCCCAGAAACATTACCGTCCAGTTAGCCACACAAATAATTATTACTACTAATTTTCAACTCAATAAATTTAGCACTTAATTTATTGGTTTTATTACAATTTCCATTGTTCTCTAATGCAACTAATAATAGCCTTCAGATGGGGCCTTCAACTATCCACCCTTTACGGCGGCTCAAATTTGCCCTAAAAAGGTGCGCTTAATTTCTCAATAAAACCCAGAGCATAATTCATATCCATATCCCATTTATATCACACATATTCAAAATTTAAAATACTTACGTCAAGTACCATGGATTGGTTACCTAAAGATCAAGAAAACCCTCTATGCGTAGTCCTTAGGTGGTTTCTGCCTCCCCTTTTTTTATCAATTAATCGTTTATTTAAAAACACCAATACACTAACTATTCTTTTTAATCATGACCCTACTAGTATAGGAATCTTAAAATAAAGATTAACTTTAGTCCAAAACTATCTTTAGTTCCATTACTATACTCAATCATAAATAAATTACGCAAGTTATACGAAATCATTCCAAATTTACAAAAAATTACCTGCCGCGGGTCATTACAATATCCACCTCTAAATCATGTTCGTCCTCATCATGAAGTGAAAGAAAGTTCTGATGCTTCAAAAAGCGAGGGGTATCTAACACATGTCAGACTCTGTCTCCCAAGTTGCCCTCTCCCAACCGCTCTTTGCTTCCATTGCACCTTCACTGAAGTCAACTCCTTGGTCCTAACTTTCGTAACCTTCCTACCCAAAATAGCTATAGGCTCTCTCAATGTCCAAGTCTTGACCCAACTCCAACAGAATCAGTGAAAGACACGATGAGATTCGTCGGACTATACATCCGAAGCATCTGGCCATGAAAAACAGGATGTGCTGCTGACAAATAGGTGGCCAGGACAACTTATCATAGGACACCTCTCCCAACTCGGCTTAAAATCTCCAAAGGGCTCATGAATCTGTCCTAAGATTGCCCTTCTTTCCGAACCCAACACCCCCCTTAATTGGGTTATACTCCACAGCCAAAAATGATCACACCCTCCAAAACCACGAGGCTCTAACTCTCCGTCCCCTGCATCCTCTCTGTCGACTAGGAGTTTCATAAAGCTATACTGAATAATACGGACTTGTTCATAGCATCTCTCAGCAAGTCGGTATCCAAAGAGTCTATCTCCCCGATAAAACAAAAACCAATCGAGACCTCACCGCTTCCATACAACGCATCAAAAGGGGCCATCGGTCTAGAGTGATAACTGTTTATAAGCAAACTCCACTAATGGTAAATGTTGATCCCATCTAGCCCAAAATCTGTCAAGCAACAACCAACGCTCGAAGCCATATCTTCCTAATACCTGAATGGTCCGCTCAGATTGAGACATCTGTTTGAGGGTGAATTCACAGTACCTCATACAAGAATCTAAAATTAGTACCCAACCCTGTTTTAATGCCTTCCAAAATGAGAAGTAAATATGAACCTCGATCTTGATAGATAGAATAGAACTCCATGTTAGAACAATGTGACTTATATATAGAGCTCGGCTAAACTTTTTCTGCCGTATACTTCACCCGAAACCGGACTGAAATTGGATGACTTGGGTCATCCTATCAACAACACCCAAATAGAGTCCTAACACCCCTGTGGTAGTAAAACCCCAACAAAGTCCCTAGTAATCCTCATTCCCACCTTCCAAGTAGAATAAGCATCCTTTGAGATACCCCCCAGGCCGCTGGTACTCACCACTTGACCTGCTGGCAAGTCAAACAACCTCAAAACACGTGTCTGTATATCTCCTCTTCTCTCTTCATCCCACACCACCAGTAAGCTGATTCAGTCATGATACATCTTCGCCGCTCCCGGATGGATTGAATTATCGAGAACAATTGGCCCCTCCAAGGATCAATCTAATTCACATCTCCTGTCTTGGGCCACACAAATTCCTGCCTCTGATCCTCCTCAGACAACCATCATAATCAAGGACAAACCCTTTACTTTCCCTCCTCAATACTTTGTCTCGAATGATATCATAATTTTTCTCAATCAACGGTGTGCACGAATCTGCCTCGATCAGAGAAGATCGAGCTGAATAAAAGCAATCATCCCATCACTCTCCTCTGAGATCTGCAATCGGACACGACTGTTAGCTAAAACATTAAACATCTCTAGCCAATGGTCTCTCCTCAAAACACTAAGAGATGCAAGACTCCCCATGCTATGGTCTTCCTACTCAAAGCAGTCGGCCACAACATTGGCCTTCCCGGATGATAACAGAATGGTCAACAGCAAGTCCTTCTTTTCAGCACACTCAGCCAACCCAACTCAGTTGCCTCCCGGTCAAATCCCTCTGCTAAATACATACTGAAGACTCCCGATGATCTGAAGATCTCACAAGGCCACTCCACAATAATGCGCCATAAACTTAATAAACAAAACAATACCATACGCCGCCGCGAAACTCCAGATCATGAGTAGGGTAGTTCTTCTCCTGGGACTTCATTTTCCTAGAGCATAAGCAATAACTTTCCCCTGCTGCATCAACACACCACCCAATCCAACTCCTGACGCCAATCACCATCACAATAAGTCTAACACCTTCCGCAGGTAGAGTCAACACAGGAGCAGAAGTCAACAAAGTCTTGGCTTGTGAAAGCTCCTCCTAACACCTCATCAGACACGGAAAACCAACATCCCTGTCGAGTCATTCTAGTCAATGGAGCTGCAATAGTAGAGAACTCTGAACAAATCGTCGATAAAATCCCGCCGGCTAATCCCCAAACTCCTAATCTCCCAAGTAGGTGAAGTTAGTCGCGTCCAGCCTCTAACTCCCTCAATCTATGGCCGGATCTACTCTAATACCCTCCTTAGACCCCACGTGTTCCTAAGAATGCCACCAGAAGTAGCCATAACTCACACTTTGAAACTTGGCATACCACTGCTCTTCTCTAACCTAACTCTGAATTAAACATCTCAGTGTCGGACATTGTCCTCCTTAGTCTTGGAGTAAACAAAGATTCCATCCATGAAACATCCACAAAGACAATCAGGTATGGTCGAAACATACCCCATTCATCAACTCCTGAATGCTGCAAAGGGGCATTATCAAAATCAAAGGACATCACTAGGAACTCATTGCCCCCCCCCCCCCAATACTGAGTCCGAAAGAGCTGTCTTAGGGATATCTCTAATGCCCTATTTCATTGATGATACCCGACTTAAAATCAATCTTCAGAAGAACAATGTGGCTCCTGTAACTTATCAAATAAGTCCATCATACCGGAGAGGATCACACTGGATTCTGCAACTGTTTATCTTGGTTCCACTGTCTGTAATTCACTAGCAAATTCTCATAGTCCCATCCTTCTTCTTCACAACATACCGGTGCACACCCCAAGGGACACCTAGGGCTAATCAAACCCTTACTCAATAATCCTGCAACTGATCCTTAATTCTTTCAACTCTGGCTGAGCCATACAGTATGAGGGATAGAAAAATAGGATTAGTTCCCCCCGGCTACAATTCATAGCGAAATCGATATCCCTATCGAGAGGAACACTTGGAAGATCATAAGGGAAATACATCGGTAAACTATCCTGAACCACGGAAAAACAGAGTGCAAAATGGGGGTGGTTCACGCTAGTATCCCGCCTAAAAGCTAAGTAATACAAACACCGCCCCTTCTCCACCATAGCTGAGCACGAATAAAAGAGATGACCTTGCTAAATCAGAACCACTAACACTCTTTTCCACTCACCCTCAGAACACCAGCCATTGCTAAAGTCACAGGCTAGCATTATATCAAGGACAACAATATAAGGAGAAAGGCCCAATCCATACATTTGCAACCCAATAGACTCACGTCAACTATCCCCAGAATAATTAAGTCTACCCAAGTGTCAATACCCAGCTAAAAAACAAGCACAGGATCTATAGACTCGATCCAACCACTAGGGCTTACCCACGCATGTAGACACCGACGAATGGTACAAAATCATGCTCTCCATATCATAATACTCAACTTAGTAGCCAAAAATATTAGACACTCAGAAAATGTATACCCCTTGCAAAAATAACAGACGAGGTCGATGGCATACTTGATGATACCTGTAATAATAACATCAGAGGTCTCCACCCAGGTCTCCCCGGAAAGCATTGCAGTGGCCCCTCCTCGTCACCTCCAAGCTTGGTGGTACCCTCTACCACCCCCACGGGGTCTGCTGAGCTGCCCCATACTAGAAACTCTAATCACCCCTCTACCTGGCTAACTCTGCACCCCTCGACCAAGGTGGTGGCTTGGAGGTCCTAGAACTGGAATGAAAGAACGGCGAGGCCATCACGACCCATTTAGAAGTACACATGCCAGCATTAGGTGATGGGGATCTCCACAATAAAACAAATCTCTGACCTTGAAACTTCTGTGTATACCCTAAAAACCCACTATAATTGCCTCGCCCTGTACGTCGCTGTTGTGAAACATACGAACCCTAACCCGGGCTATAAGAACCCCTAGATGTCTGTCCACCCTCAAATGTTGGCATAGATGCATGAATAGGTCCCCGCTGCTGAAAAGAACCAATCACTCTCTGTGATCCCCTACCTCCAGATGAGGCACCATGAAAATGACCTGATATACGGGCTCTTTTAGGGTCCCCAAACTCTTCTCTTTCCATCAATTCAGCCTCTTTGGCGGCGCTCACAATGAACTGGAAAGAAGCCCCATCCCTAGATGCCCGAAACACAGTTGACCTAATAGAGAAAGTCAATTCCCCTCCCCATCTGCTCGTCCTCTCCTCTCCCTCATTTGGATAATGTCCAACGCATTCCTAGACAACTGGAAAAAAAAAACGCGCATCCTACTTTAACTGATAAACCTCCTGTCTCAGACTCTCAAACCTCAAGCGACTCTCCCCTCATGCTCCAGGGATAAAAACATCTTGGAATGCACTCGCAACACGCCCAAGTCCACTGGAGGAGATCCAACTTGCAAAACCCCAAACCCCCACGAGTTAGTCCTCCACCATTTCTCTCTCTATCCGACAAAGCTTAGTGCAACATACCGAACCCCGTGTGATTCTAGGCTAATCCAACCACCTCTACTAATTCTTTCTCGCAGGTAGTTAGAAACCATGAGTGTTCCTCGCTCTACCCCCCCTGAACTGGAGGTGGGTCCATTTTTCGAATCTCTCATACCTACTCTGTCTCATGCCTCTGTCAGAACAACCCTCGATGCCCTTGACGCCACCCAACGCGGTGCAACATCATTCCTAACTGCGGGATCTACTGGTTTTTCCACACCTCATCCTGAACCACGGACTGGAGCTAGGGAGTGTTGCTGGCTCTAAGGTTCTGAGCCCTCTCTCCTAGTCGAGAGTCATGTGCGTGGTAGTTCGCCCCCCACCACTGAGAAAATCCTCAGCACACTAACACCCTCAATAGTGTATCCTGAAGGCAAAGGTGTGACTACGGATCTGGAGGCTGGTCCTCATTTGCCGATCATTCTGAGGTTCTTAGAGACCCACTGTAGCACGACCTCTCACTGGTGCTGTCCACGTCCACGACCTCTTGCTATTATCGTAATACTATTACGCACCTTCTAGCCTCGATACTACCCCTACTCTAGAGCCTGGGGCCTCAACAACTGCCTCGGGAATGGCCTCCCCTCTACCATTAGTAACATTAGTTTCTAGATCCTCGTCATGTGTCAAAGAGTATACCACAACTCAGTACTAAAGAAGGTGACATGCACGATGAGCAGAATGACAAAAATAATTCCTAGTGAACCCCTCGTATCCTCTCACAGATAGTACAGACGTCTCCGTAATGATCCTTGAGACTCTACGTAACTCGGTTTGTATACCGTGAACCTGTGAACTAGTTCTCTGATACCCATGTTTTCACGACCCAAAATGGTTGTGATGGCCACTACGTTCTTATCCACAAGACAAGTCCAGTCTAAAATCCATTATCTAACAAGTTCTGACGTAAATGACAATCCAACAACAATTTCTATTATGAAACAGTCATATTAATTCACGCCTCAAACGAGATTGTCACGTGGCACAAGCCTCTATGTAAAATATTTAGAATGAAATAAAAATAGAATCTAAAATGAAGTTGTCCTTTCAGTAAAACAAGTAATAACTAAGTAGGAAAGTTCGCTGAGATGACGAGCACTACCTTCAACACCCTCCACAAGATGCCTCTAAAACTAAAAGATGACGGATCGACGATGATCCCGGGCTCGTACCTACAAAATATGTAAAGCAAGAGTTGAGTAGCCAAACCACGCGTACCGCCCAACAAGAAAACTCTACACACAAGTTAATGAACCAATGCGGGTACTCCTTATGGCCCTATCTAAAACTCCATGCTCACCCTAACATTTACCAACCACATTTACAAAACAACTCATCACCAACCTCTTCAGTTTCACATTCTCAATAACACTCACGATTAAACAGCACCCGCTTCACCGAGACAACAATCAAATATCAGCAAACCGTGTTTTCAAGTTCATCAATAATAAAATTGCAAATGCCATGAGATCAATATCATATATCGTGATTCATGTCTTTCTTAACGATACCCCCCGCTGTCTCTCATTACGGGACCCATGGGGGACATATCTGTCTCTGCATCGGTCGCGCCGCACGCACGACCCTCGATAATAGTAACCTTGAAGGCACACCTACATGCCTTCCTCGAATATAATATCCATTCGCAGGCGCGTCGATAAACGGGAACCCCTCCGAAATGTAACAAGTCTCCTCTCACTACATCTATGTCCTCAGATACAATGGCAAATGAACTCTCAATGAAATGAGGAGATAACCTTTTTTGATAACACAGCGCAATTTACACAGGAATCACACCACACTAACAACAAGTTTTCAAGTCATTCTCAACACTACACAGGGAAATACACCGAATTTCATACACTTAACAAGGGTTTAGAAAGCTACTTGCCTTAGTCAATTGAATAATCAGTCTGGGACTTTTAGTCTTTCCTTCGCTTTTTCGTTGAACTTCCGTATTCGCTTCAACCTATTCAAGTATCTATATCACTATCAGATTTCGGTACTAACATACCCCCATTTATTTATTTGTGTTTAACCTTGACCTAAAAATTCCAGAATTTGAAATCAGTTTGTATTCTTTATGGAAATAAAATTTCCTCGATCATAATTTTTTTTTCACAAGTTTCACGCCTAGTATTAAATTTCTATGTTTCATTTCCACTATCAATATTCGAATGACTTCAGACAACCCATACATATAATATTTATTACCCTGTCCGACCTATGAAAATTAGATCACAGTAAAACTTAAAATTTGAACTTACTAATTTAATTGGAATCGTGCTAATGAACCCTTGTATTATACTTTTTTGTTCTTCCGTTAAACAAAAAAATTTTTGAGCCAATGATTGGCATCAATTGGCTCATTATGACCAAATCATTGTCTCATTATGACCAAATTCAAATATTCCCCCATTCTTTCTCTCTTAGGTTTCCTCCCATAAACCTTAACGTCCAGTTAGCCACAAAAATATTAGTATTCTAATTTTGCACTAATAATTTTAGCACCTTAATTTATTGTTTATACAATTTCATTAGTTCTCTAATTCAACTAATAATACCTTCATATTGCGTTCAACTATCCCAAATTCTATTAGACGGCTGGCTCAAATTGTCACCTAAAAGGTGTCCTTACTTTCCTCAATAAACTCCAGATCTTAAATTCATATCATATCCCATTGATCACACATAATTTCAAATTAAAAATAATTACGTCAATAGTACCATGGATTGTACCTGAAGATTCAAAGAAACCTCTCGTGTGCTCGCTTAGTCGGTTTCCTGCCTTCCCCTTATGTTTATCAATTAATAGTTTATTAAAAACTGACAAATACACTAACTCTTCTTTATACTGACCCTATCTAAGTATAGGAGCTTAAATAAAGATCACTTTCCAAAACGATCTATTAATTCCATCATTTATAATTTATCATCATATAAATTAACTCAAGTTATACGAATAATTTTAAATTTCCAAAAATACAACCCCACGAGTCATTACAATTTTTGTCAGTTTTATAAAAAATTAATTCGAAAAGAAAGAGTCAGAAACATAGAAGAAAATAGAGATACAGAAGCGACATCGAACGAACACTCACTACGAAATTGCTTTAAGTACCTTTTTGGTGAACTTCAATTCCTTTCTGTTTAAGATGAATATATATATATATATATATATATATATATATATATCTATATATATATATAAATCTATATATATATAGTAAACTATATCTTTAAGGTAGGAAGAATAATGATCTTTCCCTTTATTTAAGTATGAATAGGTGCAAGTATGTGTTTTTGTGTACCCTAATTCTTTAGCAATTGATGACTATATTAAAATAATGATTTTCACACATTGACCTTCTTAGGATTAATCATTAACAATTAGGGAAATCATTTTTGGAGGAAATAAAGTACTCCGTCTGTCCCTATTTAGTTGTCCACATTAGAAGTGACACATATATTAAGGCACCAATTATTATCATAGGTTAGTTACAATTTAACCCTTAACTTAAAAGATTACGAAACTCCCATAGTATAATAAATGTATTTTTTTGGTCCAAAAATCGTGCATTACAACTTAGTAGTACTAGAAATTTTCTAAAATTAAATAAGGGTCATTTCAGGAAAAACATAATTGTCGTTTCGTGATTGTTAAAATAAACAAGTAAATAAGGACAGATATAAAAGGAAATATGGACAAGTAAATAGGGACAAAAGGTGTATTATTTTGTGGGTATTGTATTGTGACTCAATGAATTGGCAAATTGTTCAACGTGATGGATTTTTGTACGAAAATTGTCATTCAATCATTGGCTAATCACATTGAGAATTATTGATGTAAGGTAATAAATGACAATAAGAGGAAGGTTACTAATAATTACGTTCTGTAAGCTACAAATTTGGATCATGTCATCATTGCCACTGGTTTTTGTAGCCAGTGGCTTCGATTCAATAATTTTTGTAACCCGTATTTATTTAGAGGTTTGCTTGTGTTCGTTATGAACGGTGATTACCGCGTCACGCTGAAGCGTATAATTTGCAAATTATATGGTTGATAAATCAGATAACAAAAACTTATAATAAAAAATAAATTATTATTTTATCAAAACTAATATAAAGAAAACATTGAAACTTTAGATAAAATAAATCTCCCAATAAAAAAAAAATCTTAAACGACTACATTGTGGATTTTACTATATTAGAAAAAACAAATCTATTTTATAGAGTCCAAAAATCTCTTCTAACTAGAAAAGGACTAGCTACGCCAAAACCTTTTTCTTAAAGGAAAGAATAAACAAATATAAAACAATATTGTTGTAACACCCCATAGCCAAAAAAAAACAAAAATTTATTGTTTCAAAAATCCTGCCAGTGTACTCACGTTGGCATCGATGGAACAGTAACCTAAACCTGGTCCGTCCTCAGCACACCGTCGATGGGATCCATGAAACTTTCACCTCAAAAATTTTACCATATAAAGTTGAGTGATCGTCTTGGATGAACGGATGGACTTAACGGTCACGCAGGTCAAACGACGTTCCTAGTCCATAGACGGTCGATCAAGACTCCCCTTCAACCACTCTCTCAAAAGATCTTGTGATGACCAGCATGGTCGTTTAACGTGAAAACAATTGCAGGCCAGTTCAAGGGCACCAATCGCAATTGGCCTCAACTAAAATGCATCATAATTCTTAGCACAAAAAATGAATTAGGTCGCCCATTCTTTACCAACATTCAAATACTATTGACTATTATCTTCATAGCCCCACCTTGTTAAAATCAGACCTCCGAGTAAAAAGTTATGCCCATTTTAGTAAAGTCCTAGCAAACAGGCCCTCATGACGGAACCAACGACAGGGCGTCGAGCGCACGGCGGAGTGTTAGTCCTGGACCGACACCAACCTTCCCAAGGTTTTTTTTAACTTTCCCACTCCGTTTAAACCCTATTACGTCGTTTTGATCCTAAATCATCATATTTTAGTTAGTTTAAAGCTCGTAAAACACTCACACACATAAACTATATTCCAAGTCAAAATTGTTAAATTAAAAAAACTTTGACAATGTGAGAAGCAGAGAGGAACAAAAAGCTTAAGAACCCTAGTTCACAAGAACGCCACAAGAGCTCAAGCACTTCTAAGCCTCGAAACATAAGTCTTTTTCGTGGAAAACAGCACCAGGTATGTGGGATTGTCCACTTAGGGGGGTCCGTTCACCCATGGGGGCTTAGTTTCATCAGTTCTTGATTCTCTTATCAGGATTAAACCTAGGTTGTCTTCTAGAACGTTTGATATAAACTTTCATGAAGTTATTAAATATATGGGTCCAATCATATTACCAGTGTTTTGCTCAAGATTATCAAATCCATGTCAAATCCCTATTTTTGTACTTCTTAGTTCTTGTTACCATGCTGGTCATATATATTTCAGACATCGACAACATTCTTCAGATATACATCCTCAGTTATAAATGCATAATGACCAGAGTAAGTTTGTTGGTTTTACATTACATTCTTCTCAATTTGGCATGTTCAGTTTGTTTGAGCTATCCAGTCGTGTATAGAATTAATATATAATTAGTTTATTTACATAAATTCATTGGGAGTTACGCAGAACACCGAGTTGGACTAGGGTTAGCATACCCCAAAAGTCACCCGCAGAACTAACTATCTACTACAAAGTAGTTGTACTCCCCCTTGTGGCAAATCATTTTACGGAATCATGCATCATGTATCCTTTTATACGCTTTGGCATGGTATATTGGGGTTTCCCTCGATTGGGGTAGGCGTATACATCAACTCCACATTTAGTCTCATATGGTTTTATTATCGGTATTGTAGCTCCCATCAGTTTAGTCACACTCTCTACATTGACTATTTATCAGTATATAGCAGTATCGTTTCAGCATGTTTTAGATTGGTCAATGCCCAATTAGCACATAAATCAGTCATATCACACGTTCAGAATTATTATACTTTCTTTTTGTCTTTGTTCAGTTATGTTTTTCTTCCTAGTCCTCTCTATCTACATTCTTAGTACCCTTTCAAGTACTGAGCAATACGGCGCTACATTCTCTCTTGATGTAGGTTCAGGTTTTCAGCATCCATATCAATCATATGGATTTCTGGAATCTCCAGTTCTAAGTCCAATTCAGTGGGTGATCCTGCAATTCTACATTGAGGACTACGTCATGCATTCTTCATTTCAGTCTTTAGTCATTTGGTTTTCATTTTTTGCTAGATTTAGCTAAGCTTGTCCCAGTAGTTTTGATTCAGTTTAGAGGCTTTTTCAGACATAGTAAAGATTAACCTTAGTATTGAGTTAATATTTCTTTTCTATTAAACTCATTGTTTTCAAATATCTCAGTTATAGAATATGGGTATTCCCATCTTTTAATTTTATGTACGATTTAGCTTCCACAATTTATTATCATTAGTATGTCATGATCATGCCAACATGGTTAGCTTGGGATCAATTGTGGTCCTAGGTTCTGTGTCCGCGTCTCAGGGATAGCTCGGGGCGTGAAAATTATATTTTCCTTTCAAAAAAAGTAAAAATATTTATGGTAATGTTTTGTCTTTTTATTAAGGAAAAAATCTTAAATTATGGTAAGAAATTTAGGGCTAAACCTCAATAGCTTGTTGGTACCGTGTAGTTTGATACTCACCCCTTGCTTCTCTAAATTTTTGTAGGTTATGAGGCCAAATATTTGTGATACCTTCTATTCTCTTCATTTCGATGCTTGTTGTGACAATTTAGAGGTAGTATTGTTTGTCATCTCAGTCGACCTTTTTACTCTACCTGTTTATGATTTTGTTTACTTGAAAGACAACATCATTCTAGACTTTATGTATTCTATTTCATCTAGAATTTACCTTAGATGTTGTCCACGTGACAACCAAGTTTTGAAGGATTTCTTAAGTTGAACCTGTTTATTCGTATTAGTATTTGTTATTGGACTTTTTGTTTATTTTTCCTCCTTTTTATCTAAATGATTGGGTTTAATTGACTTGGTTGGCGGGATAAGAACAAGTGTCATCACATCCATTTTTTGGGTTGTCAAATATGAATACAAATGAAATTAAAATACAACGTTTATAACACAAGTGAGTTTGAATATAAAGTTTGGTGAATACAAAGAATCTTCTTCATTTGAAATATCAAAGTTACTTTAAAGGTAAAATACAAACTAAAAAGATCATGAATTATATGTGGTATACAACAATATATGAATATAAAAAGTGACATGAAAATACACAGTTATAAATACAAAATGAGATGGAATATAAGGTTGTGAATACAAAAGAAATACTCTCTTCATTGAAGTAAAAAGTACATTTGAAAGGTAAATTATACACATAAATAACAAAGCTGTTGGTGATACAATTAGGTGATATACAAAATATAAGAGAATACAAACTTTGTTCACATATAACTGAGATTGAAATACAGAATGATGCTCAATAAAATACAAAATTGTTAGCATAGCGTTAGGATGATACAAATTAGGGAAGGAATACAAACATTTTGGTATACTAATTGAGATTTTGGAAATACAATGTAAACATAAAAAATGTTTACACTTTTTTAATGTATGGATGGAGGAATACCAAATAAACGATTGTTCAAAACATTGTAATAGACATATGGTGCCCCTAAATTTTAAGCCCTAAAAAATATAATGTTTAAAAATCAAACAAATAAACATATGAAGAATTGTAGATTTCTAACAAAAGTCTTAAATATTAAACGAATCAGAAAAAAAATTAATTTTTTTGGTTTAATCGACAAAAATCTGAAATACATAAATCTCTTGATATGTAACACACTAGCTGAGAATAAAAACTTGACGAATACAGTACTTACAACAATACACAAAAGTTGAATTTAATTTAAAAATGTACTTCTCATGAAATTCTCAAATAGTAAGAGCAAAAGCCCTGCTCAAGGTTGTAAGATATGAGAATATAATTTGTTGTATATAAGCAATATGATTTTTTCGAAATAAAGACTCAAACTGCAAAAAAAAAAATCGAGTCAAACATGGGCTTACTTTCTGAAGATTTTTCACATATTTGGGTTATGCGGCTATTAGAAGATTCAAACATCGCCCCAAATTCTTAAGTGAATCATCAAGGTAAATATTCAGCAGACCTTACTTCAATGGCTATTTTCATAAACTCAACTCCAAAACAACTTATACATAACTAAGGCAACACAACTCAACAAATAACCTAGAAAATCAGAATAATGAATAGTATATACCAGCAAAGCTGGCGATGGAAGAAGGTAAGGGGCGATGTATATGCCTATTATAGATCTCGATGGCTTCTGAAATTTTAGAGTTTTATTTTTCAAAGAGAACAATGTTTTCAAAACATTAACGGAAAATTTCTTCAATTAAAATATATATTTTGATGATCAATTTGTGACACCTTCAAGATGAATTTGAAAACTGTGAAAAAGGTGCATCGAACTGATTGGTCGGTGGTGGGGGCGGAATAGCAACATTAAGAGTGGAAAAAGAAAGGTTAAAATGGGATCATTAATCGATTAGTCAAAATTTGGTCTACTATAGATTTGTTTTCATAAATAAAATTCATTTTAACATAATGACATCTGACATAATACCTTTTCTAAAATTTTATCATTTTTAACATTTTAAAATAAAATTTTAAAAGTGGTTGTATTTTTACTAAATAATGTTGATTTTAATGATTTAATTGATAATTTGCCTTTCTCCTAAATATACAATAATATAATTTAAAAATTGTAATATTTGGCCCGCATACAGGCCTTTCATTATCGAGTTATTTTAAAAATCGTTGAAGGCAATAAATACTTTTTCCCTTCCCTAAAAACATCTCACGTTTCATATCGATATATTATTTAAGTGGGAAGCTCAAACCTTAACAGATTAATTTATCATTTTGCCCCTTCACTTAATAAATAATTGATTTAGCTTTTAAATACTAATATTTTATTACATAATGATAGATATGAAGTCAACAACTACACTTTATTTTTTCGTGATGACATTATAATTATAATTAATAGGTTAATTAATTTAGAGCTAGAAAACAATAATGTAGGAAACTCTCGCGAATTTTGGAGTTTCTATTTTAATTTTGAAATTAACTAATAAATTTAACTAGCCTGAAACAATAAATGTTGAAACTCTTCAAAATTTTTTGATTCTTGAATTTTGAACACTAAAAGGACTTTATCTATCATGAGTCAATGTGCACACATTACACATTTTTGTATTAGGTGAACAAGACATCAACATATTACTATGAAATACATAGTCTAATTGCCTCCTAGTCATCACATTCTCTTCTTTTCTCTCATCTACCATCCTCTTTTCTTTTTCTCTCTTACTTGATGATATGAATACAGGCGTTAGAACTAACTAGGAGAACGAACAAATAGCTTCATTCTGAAAAGAAAAGAGAAATTTTCCTTAATATAGTTTCAACTGTTAACTTTATACAATAATGATATGACTTACATACCCTTTAGATCGTTTTTTTAGTTAGATTATGATTTAATGTTTTCTTTTTCATTTGGGAGTTACATATGGTTGTCCAAATGGATTGTTTGTGCAACACTCATTTTTATGTCTAGTATTATTTGCAGTGTATAAAAAGAGAAATTCTTTATTTCGTGTTATTATAATTTTAAGTGTTTATTTAATTGAAACAAATTTCTGTAATACATTGAATAGTTTGATAATACCCGAAATGTATGCAAAATATGTTTTTGTTTAAATGTGAAGTACTTAAATAAATATATAATGCCTGCTGTCAAGGGAAATTAATGAATTCTGTGTATCTCTATATATATATATATATATCTACATATATATATATAATATTATATATAATATCTCTATATTTCGTATATTCACCGCTGCAAAGCACGTTCAATAACTAGTTACAATCTATATATACTACGCTAAAGACTTTTATCCAAATTATATCCTTCACCCCCATAGAAAAACATCGAAAAAATGTTGTGCTCTATCCACCATTCACGTTCTCATACACTATAAACATCGAAAAGTAGTCTTCATCCCTCAAATTCATAGATTCTCTAGATAGATTCCTAAGAAATTATATCGTCTCTCTTCTATTTCCAATTCGATTCAAAATAGTTTATTTCAGTTCAAATGTTACATCCTTCTTGCTTTTCAGTAAATTCACAAGTTTTTTGTTTTGTTTAGTTTTTTAAAGATTTCTGTGTTTTTGCATAATTTTTTCCCCTGTCAAATAAATTTGTTTGTGTTCGTCTCTATTTTGAAATAAAATACTAGATGAGATATGTATTTCCCTATAATTCTAACTAATGTGGCATCTAAAATCTATAGTCATCTATGAATTTTACATTAGCCAAAAATTGATACTTTTGGTCAATGAAACCAATTACACGAATTAAAATTAGGAATTGCTAGCTTTCTTTAAAAAATATAAAACACTGTAGGCTTTCTTCTTCTTTTTAGGCTATTTTTTTGATCCATAACATTTTCAACCTTGGTATTAGGTCAATGTCTAAAAAAATCGGCCCACGGCCATTGAAAATGATACTCATGTTTCTACCGAAAAAAAACCCCGATATATAAATCACTATTGTACGACTTTCTTTCGCTATACTACTCTAATTCAAATGATACAAAGAATATAAATTTGACTTTTGTTCATACCTAATTGAATCAAGGAAACAAATCTTCTCTATCATTTTATGACACACCGGACAACCATCACTTACTTCTCCTAATGATTTCTTCTTCCTCTATGTTTCTTCTATATCAAAAAATCATGCTTTATCTTTTAAAAAAATATGTTTTTGAATTTTTATTGTCTTAGAATAATAGAGAGAAGTAACATTGCAACAGGATAATGCTTCACACGAAGGAAATTGTGGCGATACAAAAGTGTTTTAAGTGAGGGAGAAAATTACTGGAGTTATATGTTGATGTACCAAATCTCCTTTTGAAATTTTAGTGCTTAACATAGGTTTTCAACTTCTGTGAACTCTAAATTTACTCCTATGAAATCTCTACCCAACATATCCAACCTAAACCCTTATGTCGTTTAGATATCTAGGCCTCAGTACATCCTATCATATATAGAAAAATCAGGTTTGCTTTAGGAAAGTAGCATGTAACAAAAATTCCCATTGTAGCACAAGATTTATCACCAACATGGCATTTAACACAAACACACTATATGAAGGCAACAAAGAAGAAAATACTTAAATTGCTTACGAATTATAACTCCATGGTTGTTAGACCTTCTCGGTAGTTGGTTCACTTTCCTCAATGATTTTTTGAGTTACCCAACAAGTAACACTATCCTAAATGTAGTACCAAATTGCCTTAAGGGATTGGTGCAGTTACTATAACTTGCAAGTATCATATCTCATTCAATGGCATTGTATACAATAACCTTCTTCCGGCTTGCCAACATGTATCAAATGTATGAATTAATTTGGCAAACACAATAAAGCCTCAAACATACTTTAATAAAGATAAAATATTTTTTATATAATGAAACAATCAAAAGAAGAAAAAGGATTGAATAAGATAATGGGACTTTCTAGTTGTATGATTGACCGAGAGAATGTTGTGATTATTTTATTGTTTCAAATTACTATGATTCCATTTTCATAGTTGTACAATAGTATAATTCATTTCTTTTGTTGCAGGTTAGAATAACTTCTAATTATTTTAACGGAAATTTATAGATTTAGAATTATACAATATTTACTCAATACATTTTAAAATTCAAAAATATTTACAAAAGAAGTATGATCAAAGAAATATATCAGGGGTGTATGTATAAAACCTCATAACTATTTTGAAACATTGCTTGTTTTACTACTGTACCCCTTCTTATCTTGCTTTTATGGTATTTGTGGTAAGGGGATCGTGGTTTGATTTCTAAGGTGTTCAGTTGAGAATTATGTAAGCTTTTCTCCATTTTGAAAGTTCAAATGATTGACTTTGAATCACATCCCCGTAAAATCAGTTGAGCTTCTTTGGGTTACGCCCTAATTTTTGTCTGTGTCACAAACCCTTTAAACATGATTTTTATGTATGTAGGACTTCAATTGAGACCTTTGATGGGTTTAGGTGTATTTGAGTAGTTGATTGTAAATTTTGAAAGTTTATGAAGTTACAAGAATTGATTTTGATCTGTTTGCAAAGGACTGCCTCGCTAGTGGGGAGCTGTCGAGTAGATTTGAATTTTCAGTTGTTTATTCTGTGATTTATATACTACTTTAGGCGATGCTATATCCTTAAAAAAACATTTCCAGGTCATATTTTAGAGGAAAGAGCTCAAATGAGGTGAAGGAAAGATTCCATGGAAACAACTCACATTTCGCCCATCACATTCATCTTGAAAATATATTTCTGCGTGACAAAAGCGAGACTGCATGAGTCACTAGGAAGAAACTGGGCATTGAGGTATGCTTGATTATCTTTATGGATGTAATACTTGGTTTGTTTTCCATATCTTTTATCTCTTATAGAGTTGATCGAGACAACTGTTAAAGCATATGGGCCGGTGTTCTGGTGGCTTACATTTACAGAATCATTTATTTCTCATAGATGTGAATATGTTGCAATGCATGTGATTATAAGTATAAATAAATTTCAGAATAACTAAGATGATATTTGATATGGAATTACCGCATTGGGTCGCGTAATGTGGGCAACTTGTAAATTTATTATGTTCTTATTGTTTTGTTTTGAATATATCTGATAGTACTACACAAGATTAGGATCTTGTTGAATGGATGAGAGTTTCAACGCTTGGAGCACTACACCCTGGCATCGTGGACGACAACACATGCCATTTACTGGTCGGGAGCGAACCCTTGGCCTGTGTTACTTAACGCATGTGTAAGATTAACTTAACTGAATCAATAATAATAAGAACACGCTTAAACAGTAGTAAAACAGAATTGTTCACGCATAAGGACACTAAAAATTCGCTATATAAAGCATCTGCAATTTAAAAAAGAGACTCAACTGACCATCTGAATGTTTATAAAGACTCTAAACATACTATGATGAATGTTGGTATAGACCCCAGAACATTCTGAAAATTAAAGATTGGAAATCATAAAAAGTATCCTACGGAATTTAAGGAGGCTCACCACTAACTCTGACATGCTTAAACTCGATCAACGATGTGGTGCAAGCTGATCTTGGTTACCTGTGTCTGCATCATAAGAGGATGCAAGCCAACTGACATCAATATATTGAATGTACGAGTATGCTAGTTGGAATGCTAAACAACAACTTAAGCTTGATGGGAATCATATGAACTTACCTTGCCTCTGCTCAACTCAAGAAATACTCTACTCAGTAGAAATTTAAAACAGATGTTATATACATGATGTTTGCAAAACAGTAACGCAACTTTGTTCATAAACGAAAATGCAATAAGCAAGCTCAACTTTAGTTATATATGAAAGTGATATAGTTCAGTGGGAGTTTCTCTAACCGACAACCACCATTTTGAGCCTAAGTGGTGATACAACATCTCGCCCAAGCTGCAAGAAATGTCCTATATTTTTTCGTTGCATAGAACATCCTCAACCTAGTGGATCCACTGGATAAAGTTACGTGATCATCTAAAACTTATGATCCGTTAATACCCATGATGGATACATGGTTTACATGGATACTTGAGTTAATATGAACTATCATCCCCACGTCGGTGCTCAATACTATTCCCAAAATATGCTTTAGCTCATGCTTTTAAAATAACCTGTTTCCTCTGGGTTGATATAATTCATTCAACGCTTTTAGGTTTAAAAAGATCTCTTGGAACAATGTTCCCTTATCTTGTTCAAATTCTTTTGCGAAAATATTAGTTTCATCTCAACTTAAATTTAAAATAATTTATAAACTTCCTAGAAAATACTTAGTTCAGTTATACCTTTTGAGAAATTAACTCGACTCTTGACTCTTTGCTTACCATCAAAACTTTTGATATTAATCAGCTCTCTAGGGAATACTTAGTTCCCTTATACTTCCTTGAAGGAAAGACATCAACCTTTACTCTTTATTCAATTCAAAACTTGAGACTTTAAACGAAGTTAATACATTTAGACAAGACTCTTGAAAGCTTTAAGAAATTTTACTTTAACTTATTTCATAGTTTTAGACTTCACTTCTTAACTTCCTTAACTTTGATCTTTACTATGATTGAATGTATTCAAGGTTCAATTTGAGTTCTTTGATGATTTGTAGGTATTTAGAAATTATTTGAAATAATTAGAATAATATAAAGATATTAATGTACTGTGGAAGGACTTAAAAGGGCTAAATTACAAAATCTGGAAGAAAAACATCGGGTTGGGCGTACTGGTGGTGCCCCCGGTAGCCTTAGTTGGCTGAGGCCTGATTCTGGCACTCATGGCGGGCCGCGCCAGGCCTTGGTTGACTGCGGCCAATTTCTAGTGCGCTGCGCCTGCCCCTTCTCAAGTTCATCTGACGAATTTTTCAACTCGTTTTTCATCTTATAACTCTTCAAATCTTCCTATAAATTTCACCAGTCGACTGGGACTATTGGTTCTATCAATACTATTGAATTCTACTCAAAATAACTAGAGAAATAAGAATCTAACCAAAAATAGCAGTCAACAATCAAATCAACAAGAAACTAAAACTTTCCTCCAAGAACTTAACTTCTAACATGAAACCAATTCATAAATTCGCTGAATTGTAACAAATGTGTGTGTGTGTGTGAATTAGACCAACACGAGAGATCCCACATACCTTAATAGGGATCAGCCCCGACGAATTCCACAAGAATCTCTTGGTATTCTTGGAAAAATCTTGCCCTTTCTCCCCTCGTCTTATTCTCTTATCTTTTCTCCTAAACAATGAGCGTAAGAATCCTTTTTCTAATTAGACCCTTATAACGAATTATGAATTAGTAATTGAAAAGACAATTTTACCCTTACTAAATTTTGTATTGGACTTTCCTTAGTCCAACAACTCAACTTCCTAAAGACATATCTCCCACATACGATATCGAAAAGGACAAAACTCGGCGCTGTTGGAAAGATTTTCCAAGGGATTTTCATCTAAATCCTCTTGATCTAGAAGTTATGACAATTTAAAAATGATCAAAACTCACTTTTAAAAATTAGGAAATTTTCCAGATCTTTTCTATTCTTTCCAAAAATAAGTATTCTTGGTTTCTTCGTTTAATCCTAGCTATTTCGGATTACGGGATGTTACAGAGAGAACATTAACTATTATGAGAATAAATGGATTGATTCTGATGTAAGTTTAAGGATGAACAATAATGTGTATGAAATTAAATACCACATCAATACGATTATGGATCGGATACCAGGTTAGTACGAAACATAAACATGTAGGGTTTTCTGCAGGTCATGACTAGATGGGTAAGATTAAAAATCCTTTAGTACGTATTTAAAGATGTAAGAACACGATCAAATCACCAACATAAATTTAAAACAAACATATAAATGAAGTTACAAAAAATTAAATAACTTATATTGATGAATATATTTTATTTAAGTTAAAAACCATCACTTAACACCCCAAAGCTAGCATCAAATTTTCCTAAATAGGATTGGTGTAGCCCTATATAATCTTAAAGTAAGAATCTCCTCTATTAACCATACTTGTATCACATAATTCTTCTTCGTTAAACATATCAACTATTATCTTTACTTTTCCTGTTATTCGCAAGCAAAATAAAGCCCCATAAACTTTTTGAATATCTTTTGTGCTTGCAATAGAGAGAGTAATTGTGGCTGAATTATGTTAAGTGAAGAAGAGTTGCCTGATATAAGTGTGTTTAAGAGATGATATGATTGCTTGGAGGTTAAATATACCAATCTCGTTTTGGCAATCTCAATGCTAAACTTAGGGTTTTACTTCTGGTGCACTCAAAAATTTTGTGAATGTTTACCCAACACATTCAACATTACATTTACCTTATTTAGGGATAAAACTATCCTATATATCATTTGGTTGAGTAAGCATGTAAAAAATAGATAAAATCATATTTTCTTTTGAGAATTACAAAACTGAAATCCCATTATAAGCACACAATCGAATCAACAACATAAATTTAACACAATCATATAAAAGAAAGGCACAAAAAAACAAATAAGTTAATTATACTATATTTGTGTTTAAGACCTTCGCGATAATCAAGTAGTCATTCAAATATGATTTTGAGTTCACAAAAAGTAAAAATCCTACGTTGAGCATCAAATTTTCCTAAAGAGTATTGGTGTAGCCCCATATAATATGCACATAAGCATCTCCTCTATTCAACATACTTGTATCGTATATCTTCTTCATAAACATATCAAATGTTGAGTTTACTTTTTCTGTTATTCGCAAACACAACAATGCCCTAGATACTTTTTTTGATTATTTTTTGTGCTTGCAAGTAACAAAGAAAAAGTAATAGTGATTGAAACTATGTTTGATGAAGAAGAGTTTCCTGATATAAGTGTGTTTAAGAGATGATAGGATTGCTTGGAGGTTATATGTATCTATCTAATTATGGCAATCTCAATGCCAAACTTGGGATTTTACTTCTGGTGAACTCAAAAATTTCTGTGAATGTTTACCAACACATTCAACATTACATTTACCTTGTTTAGGGAGAAAACTATCCTATATATCCTATGGTTGTGCAAGCATTTCAAAAATAGATAAAATCATATTTTCTTTTTAAAAATACAAAAGTGAAATTCTATTATAAGCACACAAACGAATTAACAACATAAATTTAACACAAACATATAAATGAAGGCACAAAAATGAAATAATTTAAATTGACGAATATTCTCTATTATGTTTAAAACCTTCGCGATAATCAGGTAAACGTTCACATATGATTTTGAGTCCACCAAAATTAAAAACCCTACGTTGAGCATCAAAATTGCCTAAAGAGGATTGGTGTAGCACCATATAACCTGCATGTAATCATCTCCTCTATTCAACATACTTGTATAGTGTATATCTTCTTCGTTACACATATAAATCATTGACATTACTTTTTCTGTTATTTGCAAACACAATGAAGCCCTAAATACTATTTTGAAAATTTTTGTGCTTGCAAATAACAGAGAGAAAGTAATAGTGTCTGCAGATATGTTTGATGAAGAAGAGTTTCCTGATATAAGTGTCTTTAAGGTATGAGATGATTTCTTGGAGGATATATGTATATCAATCTCGTTTTTTCAATTTTAATGCTAAACGTAGGGTTTTTACTTCTGGTAAACTCAAAAGTTTATGTGAATATTTACCCAATATATTCAACATTACACTTACCTTGTCTAGGTAGAAAAACTATTCATGATATATCCTATGATTGAGTAAGCATGTCAAAAATAAATGAAATCTTATTTTCTTTTGAAAATTACAAAAATAAAATTCCATATATGCACACCATAGAATAGACAACATAAAGATAAGACAAACATATAAATGAAGGCACAAAAAATAAAATAATTTAAATTGATGAATATACTTTATTTATGTTTAAAACCTTCACGATAATCAGGTAAACATTCATATATGATTTTGAGTCCACCAAAGGTAAAAACCTAATGTGGAGCACCAAATTTTCCTAAAGTGGATTGGTTAAGCCCCATATTACTGACACTTAATTATTTCCTCTATTCAACATACTTGTATCCGTAGCTCTTCTTTGTTAAACATACTAATGGTTGACTTTACTTTTCTTGTTATTTGGAAACACAACAAAGTCCTAGATACTTTTTGAATATTTTTTTGTGCTTGCAAATAATAGAGAGAAAGTAATGGTGACCAAAGATATGTTTGATGAAGAAGAGTTTCCTAATGTGACTGTGTTTAAGATATAAGATAATTGCTGACCCACATCAACAATAGACATAAGGAATTTCTTGGGTTTGCCTGGCTATTATAGGAGATATGTTGAAGGATTCTCATGTATCTCTTCTCCTTTGACAAACTTAACTCAGAAAACAGTCAAGTTTGAATGGGTTGAAGCTTGTGACAAAAGCTTTCTAGAGTTAAAAAAGAGACTCACTACCGCTTCAGTTTTGACCTTACCAGAGGGTACTCAAGGTTTTGTCGATTGTGATGCATCAAGAGTTCGCTTGGGATATGTATTGATGCAGAACAACAAGGTTATAGCATATGCCTATAGACAGCTGAAGGTTCATGAGAAGAATTACCCAACCCATGACTTAGAATTGGCTGCAGTAGTGTTTGGTTTGAAGATATGATGTAACTATTTTTATGGTGGTCATGTTGATATATTCACTGATCACAAGATCCTCTAATATGTGTTCACCCAGAAAGAGCTCAATATCAAACAGAGAAGGTGGTTGAAATTACTCAAAGACTATAACATGAGTATTCTATACCACCAAGGTAAGACTAATATGGTTGATAATTCCTTAAGATGCTTATCCATGGGAATTACTTCCCATGTCGAAGAAGGGAAGAGAGATTTAGATAAAGATGTGCAAAACATACACATATGGGAGTTAGACTTATGGATTCCATAGAATGAGGCATAGTGGTGGCCAATAGGGCTAAGTCGTCCTTAGTGTCAGAGGTGAAACAGAAGCAAGACCAAGACCCTATTTTGCTTTATTTGAAGGCAAGTGTCCATAAGTAGATGGTTTTGGCTTTTGAACAAGGGTGAGATGGTGTTCTGAAGTATCAAGGAAAAATTATGTGTACCTAACGTCCATAGACTCCATGAAAGGATCTTGGAGGAGGTTCATAGCTCCAGATATTCTATTCATCCAGTTTGTACAAAGATGTACTGCGACTTGAGAGAGGTTTATTGGTGGGAAGGCATGAAGAAAGATATTGCAGACTTCGTAGCCAACAACTCAAATTATGAGCAAGTGAATGTGGAGCACCAAAGGACAGAACGTTTTGCTCATGCCATACAACTTCGGGAGTAGAAGTGGGAGATGATTAATATAGACTTCATCATAGGCTTGCTAATATGTCGAAGGTAACATGATTCTACTTGGGTGATTGTCCATAGAATGATAAAGTCAACCCAGTTCTTGCCGGTAAATAATATCTATTCGTAGAGGATTATCCAAAGTTGTACCTTTAAGAAGGGGTGAGAATTAATAGAGTCCCGGTCTCCATTATTTCGTATAGAGGTGCACAATTTACTGCTCCGTTCTGGAAATCTTTCCAGAAAAGTTTGGTTTCAAAGGTGAACTTAAGCACTACTTTTCATCCTTAGACAGATGAAAGAGTAGAGTGTACTATCTTGACCTTAGAAGATATGTTGAGATCTTGTGTGATCGACTTAAAGGGGAATTAGTATGATCACATACCTCTCATTCAATTCTTTTATAAAAACAGTTACCATTTGAGCATTCAAATGGATCCTTAAGAAGCTCTTTATGGGAGAAGATGCAGATCTCTTATCGGGTGGATCGGAGTTAGTGAAGCAGGGTTATGAGGACCAGATCTAGTTCAACAATCTATGGAGAAGATGAAAGTGATTCAAGAAAGATTGAAGACGGCACACAGTTGCCAAAAGTCCTACACATATGTTAGGAGAAGACCATTAGAGTTTGAGGTAGACGATTGGGTGTATCTTAAGGTTTCACCCATGAAGGGTGTTATGAGGTTTGGTAAGAAGGGAAAACTTAGTCCTTGATATAGTGGACTTTACAAAATCTTAAAAAGAGTGGGCAATGTGGCTTATGAGTGAGAGATACCCCAAGAGTTATCAGCGGTTCATCCAGTATTCCATATTTCTAAGTTGAAAAAGTGATTGGGTGATACTTCATTGATTTTACCAACTGAGTGTTAATATAAAATATAACTTGTCTTATAAAGAAGTTTCAGTTCAAATTTTGGATAATCAAGTTCGCAAGCTGAGGACAAAAGAAGTTGGTTCAGTCAAGGTTTTTTGGATGAACCAATTCATTGAAGAAGCAACTTGGGAAGCTGAGGAGGATATGAAGAAGAGATATCTCATCTCTTTGAATACGGGGAGAATGCAGATCAAGGTATTAAATTCTTTTCTTAGCTCTTTATATGACTATTTGTAAGCATGTTATTACTTGCTTTTGTGGTTGAGTGCTGGAATGATGTTAGTACCAATAACTTAGTGAAAGAATTCTCATTCGAGGACGAATGTTACCAAGGGGGAGATATTGTAACATCTTGTAACTTTAATTAACTAATAATATGCTAAGAAACCAAGAATAATCAAATTTAGGAATAAGTAGGGAACTTTGGAAAATTTCCAGCTTTATAAACTAAGTTTTTGCCACTTTCAAATGGACATTACTCCAAGATCATGAGAAGTTTAGATGAGTTCTTTATATTGTTGGAAAGCCCTTGGGAATATCTTTCCAACGCTGCCAAGTATGCGAAAATCCAATGTCGTATACAAGAGATATGCCTTTCTAAAGTTGAGTTGTTGAGCAAAGGAAAATCCAATACGGATTTTAGTAAGGACAAACTTGTCTTTTCATTCTAGTATATCCTAATTCGTTTTAAGGGTTATTTAGGGGTAAAAACCAAGTTCTAATTCAGTTCAGTCAAAATATTAAGAAACGCTAGGGTTTGAGAGAAAAGAGAAAAGAAATCAAAGCTCAAGAATTGTCCAAGAACTGCCGAAGATCATTCTAGATTTGTTCGGGGTTGATCCTAATCGATGTATGTCAGAGACTCGTTTGATGTTGGGTCCTTCCCCCCACCCATTATTTTTTGATTCAGAAATTTAAAGTATCTGGAATGTTGAATATGTTGAGCTCTTGACCTAAAAATCATAAATTCTTGTTATTCAATTGTAGTTCATGTATAGTAGTTTTGATTGCATGTTTTCTGACTTTTTTGGGTCGAATGTATTGGTATTGAGTATATTAATAATTCTAATTTTTTAATTTACGGGGAAGATACATGCAGTTAAGTGTTTAGAGATGAAAAGACGATATAAAAGTCAAATCCAGTCTGACAAACCGTAGTGCGCCTCGCCTTCAAGAGCCCTTCATGGATAGGCTCTATCGATAGGCCGTGGCTCGCTTCGCAAGTGCCGAGCACCTTAGACAAGATTCTGTCCTTCAGATCTGGCATTCCGTGCCTCTCACAGAGCACCAAGGTCACCTGAACTCCCCTACCCGTTCGTCTCCCTATCTTTTCGTATAGTTCCTAATGATGTATCTTCATTCCTATTGATTCAAACACTCGCAGTACATATACAATATCAGAAATCATCAATAAAGCATGTGTTCATCGAGCCTTAAATTTATAAGACGCTAGGGTTTGAGAGCAAATATGAAAAGAAGATAACGATCAAGATTGTCCAAGACTGCCAAAGATCATTCTATGATTTCTTCGGGGGTAATCCTAATCGAATGTATGTCAGATCGTTTGATGTTGTGTCCTTTCACACTCACACCCGATTTGTTTTGATTAGAATATTTAAAGTATATGGAAGGTTAAAATATGGTGAGCTCTTGAGACTAAAAAATCATTAATAATTCTTGTTAGTTCAATTGTAGTTCATGTATAGTAGTTTTGATTCATGTTTTCGGACTTTTTTGGGTCTAATGTATTGGGTATTGAGTATATTAATGATTCTAAGTTTTTACCGGAAGATACATGCAAGTTTAAGAGGTTTAGAGATGAAAAACAGAGATGAAAAGTCAAAATCCAGTCTGACAACCCTAGGGCGCCGCGCCTGCAAGAGCCCTTCAGGATAGGCTCTATCTGATAGGCCGTGGCGCGCTTCGCAAGCCGGAGCACCTTAGACAAGAGTCTGTCCTTCAGGATCTGGCATTCCGTTCCTCTCAGAGCACCTAGGTCACCTGGAACCCCGTTCTTTCCCTATCTTTTCGTACTAGTACCTAAGTGATGTATCTATCATTCCTAGTTGATTCAAACACTCGAAAGTACAGATAAATATCATAAAATCATCAATAAACATGTGCTCATGATCCTTAAATTATAATCAAATTCAAGCAAAGTTAGAATTAACATTAATAAATTACGACCGTCAGTCCAAAGTTTTGAAGTGAGTTTTAAAGTAAATCTTTCAATGTTCTTAGCAGTCTTATCTTAACGTTTTTATATATCTTTTTGAGGCTCATTGAGTAAGGAAAAGTGAAGTTGAATTTATTTCAAAACGGAAAAGGGCCTACATAAATAAACCCTTGAAACTATTAAAATGGTACAAATTACCCCCCATCCACCTATACGTCCTAATAAAACCCTTGGCTGTCTACCTTGGGTCCTATATTCGCCTTTAATTTTTTAATGGACGGTCATCTGTTTAAAATCCAATTAATAAATTCATTAATTACATGGCAATTGGGTCTATTGGCCAATTTTAAATGACCTAGAATTAATTTAATAACCCACCCCTTTCCCAAAGTAGACCTCCCCAAATTCCTTACCCATCTTGCCCATCTACCCTCTTATTCCCTCCCGTTTCGATCTGCCTTGAAAGATTACACAATTTGCAGATGCATCCCTTGCCGAATGGTCCTGCTTTCACATAACAAAATGTGAGGTCATCACCCCAATACTCAGATGTCTGCTTCCAAACTGTAAGATATGTGAAGAACTTCTGGTGCCACACATAGTTATGGCGCTTCCCACAATCGTTAAGTTCAGAATCTCTGCAAAACCCCAAATGGTAGGTCGAATAATATTAGGCTTTGTGGGTCTAATCAAACCTGGGTCCTTTGAAATATGCACACCAACAGAAACTTCCTCAATTAACCACAAGGAGTTAAAGATTGGGTAGCTAACCAACTGTAGCTGTGGCCCATAAACAACGTTTTTGTTAAATCAACTAATACCATTGCCCATGACTTTTTTGTTTAATAAGAAATAACCATTGGCCGATGTCTTGTTTTGGGTTCTCTCTCTGTTTATAGGGTGGAGGATTAAGCACCAGAAGCCAAGTGTGTTCTTTAGATTTTTCACACTTCTACTCCATACGACACCATGATACAGAAGAAGGATTGTTTTCTTCTAGCTCATCATTTACTGCTGTCTTATACCAAATTCTTTCGATACAAATCAGGAGGGAGCAGACAATACTAGCAAATTTGTTGTAATCTTTCAGTTCAGGAAGATCCAAACGTGATTATTGTATGTGGGCAGTGGGTTAATTGAATTTTGGGGCGGGTCTATTTGGGAATGGGTGATGTTTTTAAATAATTTAGTTATTTAAAAATCTGGGCCAATAGAAATTGGCCAGGGGGAGAGGCGTCAATTAATTAATTTATATTATTGGATTTAAAAAGTGACTTTTAAAATACAGGGTAATATAGGATCTAAAGGTAGACAGCAAGGGTATTTTAGGACTAATCGAGTGGATTTGGGGTATTGTTGTACATTTTTATATTCAATGCATTTTTAGGCCTTTTGTTCCGTTTCTAAAAAGGTATACGGAAAAAGTTCCCTAGGAAGTTTATGAATGTGTTTTACATTCAATTCAAGAGGAAACTTAGAGTTTCAAAAGTGGTTTTTGAATAAAATGGGATATTGATTTCCAAGGGGATTTTTAATGCTAAAGAGAGTTGACCAAATAATATCAACTAAGATTACAGAGGATATTTTTTAACAGTATGAGCCTAATCACTTTGGGAGTAGTTTGTGAATGAGAACTTCCGTTAACTCCAAGTCCTGATGTAACTATTAGTCATCATTGGTGTATAACGTTTTCATACATTTTTTAGATGATCACTAAGTTTAGACAGTGATCCACTAGGTTGAGGATTTTTCATGTGTATATAAAGTATAGGACGTTCTGGCACCGTGGACAGATGTTTGAATCCACACACTTATCTCAAAAAATGGTTGTCGGTTAGAGAAGTCACATCAAAATTATATTACTTCATATAAAGTAATTGAGTTTATTATTACTTTATATTTAATGAGTTAAGTGTATATATCACTATACATTATATATATAGATATATATAGTATATATATATATAATATATTACCCCTATGTCGGGATTTTGTTGCTTTCCATTGAGTTGTTATCTTGTGAGTCTAGCAAAGTCAAGGTACGGTTCATCCTTAATCAATTTCAAGCTTACAGATGTGTTTGACATTCTAAACTTGCCTACTAAGTACATTCAATGACTAATGTCAGTTGACATGCATCATCGTAGATGCAAATACAGGGTACTCAAGGATTAGCACCAACTTTTTTGTTGACCTAGTGTTCGGAGCTTCCATGAGTCAGTGGTTAGCCTTCTTGTTTCTGGAGGACTTTTCCTTTCAGTGTTTTATTAGTTTTAGTCCTTAGGATGTTGTTGGGGTCCTGACCCACAACAGCCATCTCAGTCACTTAGAGGCTTCATATACATAGAAGTAGTTCAATTGGAGTCTCTCTTGGGGGGGGGGGGGGGGGGTGGGATTTTTTTTTTTTGGGGGGGGGGAGGGTTGGTTTAAAAAAAAGTAAAATAATCTTATACTTAGTATTTTAAACATTACAGCTCGCCTGAGACTTAATGGTCATTTTATCCTAGAAAGTTATTAAGTTATATGATGAGAATGACTTAAAATTCTTTATCTGAGATATCCCGTAGTAGTCTTCCGCTTAGTTAGTCAGCTAGCGCCAAGGGTTCCTTTAGGGGCCAATATGGTCTTCGAGTTTTGGCCACGTCCACGTATATACTCCAGGCTGGACATTATAGAGGTGTTTATAATTTCTCATCATTGTTGTGATAAGGCCTATTTTCATTGGTTTAAAACATTATGCCCCGATCTATTGTTGGTCTGGGGGTTTTTCTCGTGATGTCAATGAGAAACAAGTATTTCGACCAGTGTGTTATGGTCGAGATTTGTTTTGGAGAGTGACATTGATGTCGAGGTTTCATCTAGGCAATGATATTGATTTCGAGGTTACGTCAGGCGAAAACCTAAACCCTGTGGCCCTCCCCATGATTCATGTATGAATATTCAGCGGATATCATAGTATCTTAAGATACACATGTGTTAGTCAATCTAATTGCACATCATTGGCAACTGCACCTTCAATTAATTATGTTTTTCTTTACTTTAATGTTTTATTTGAGACTGTAATTTTGGCAAAACAATTATGATATAATAATATAAATGTTGATGTGCAACTCCTGTTACTTATTATGTGCTTTGTGATGTGGGACTCGAAACTAATTTGAACATAGATGGATCAACATGATTTAAGGATGTCTGTAATTGTTGGGTATTGGTTATAACTAGTGTGGCTCACTTGAAATTGTGAACTAATAGATTAGGCTCATTTCTGTGCCGGTTGTCGTTTGTGACGATGAATTTCAATGGCGAAAAATATTAATTGAAGCATTTAGATATTCCCTTTAAACTATCTTAATGACAAATATATATCTGGTGATAAAGTTGTTTTTAGTGGATATTTCGGACAAATCTTCATATTTCTGTAGTGGAAAAATAAATTCCTTTACGGTGAAATCTTACGATGCTTCAAGAATTTAGGCCTTATCTTGAATTTAAAATTAATTAAAAAAAACATGGTGCGGAAAAAGTATGATCTTGTTTTTTGTGAATAATTTAATGCAATTTTGAACTAATTTTGCAAAACCAAAAGATCAAGTAATAAATCACTAGTCTCACTACTATAATTATTCCATTCGCTATGAACAAATCATTGCAAGCACACATTTATTCAAATTGCTTTATCTAAATTTTGTGCGCATATCATTCAATACGTCAATTGTTAGTTTTTGCATCATCTTACCAACAAAAATAGACTTTCGTCTAGGAGGATAAAAAATATGCTAATACGCACTCAAATTTTGACACTCAAAAATTTATCAAGATCAAGCTTTTGATGATATTCTTGATCCGAAAGATCAAAAGCTAATATGAAAATTTTATTCCCAATTTAATCATGCAGGTTTATACCCTCCTTATAGATTGATGTTGAAAAAATTGCCCAAACCTTTGTCACTTACAAAACATCACTCCTTATTATGGTTTATTGTGATGTAACACATTAATAGGTAATAATTTCCAAAGTCATGCCATTAGTGTCAGCAATGAATCCAATGGAATTTAAAAACAAAAATGTGTTTATTCACAATGCATTCCCCACCTAACATTACAAGATGAAAGATTGTCTCTTCTTCAAACGAACACAAGTTTTTTATACGACCATGTTAATGTCTTACGTAAATACAGCGTCAAGGTTCGAATATAAAATTGACATAAATGCATTAATTGTTGACACAAAAGATAAACAAAGTTAATACAATAAGCGGAAAATCATAAAGAAACTTGAGTATTTCTTATTTCTCAGAAATTTAGCGGACCAGATTTTAAATAGCAGTTGTGAAACAAAAAACTAAGAGAGAAAATCAGGCATTATCACATTACCTGCTATTGACTAACTGCAACTAAATTAAGACTTCTAATGCTAATAAATCTGCATTTCTGAATCCTCAAATATGATGGCTCCTTCAGGGGCCTCTGGCTCAGGATCAGGTGAGGCGCGGGACGTCGCTTCCCTGGGCTTCGGAATTAGCAATTTTATTGCATGATACGTAAAGGCTCCTAAAAATATTAACATACTTAGTCAGATAAATCACACTTGCCTTGATTCAAAATCACATACTCTTTACCTGCGACCCTGTAGATCATGCTTAAGCCTAAGAAGAGACTTCCTACGATATAATCCGTTGTGCTTTATCGTTTTTCCGCAGAGTTCTGCACTATGTTTCATCACTCCAATGTCCGGTTGAATTATATTGCACATCCCAGGTTTCTTGATTCTCCCTTAAACAGGAATCTTTTCCATAGGCAATTGCTTATTTTTATAAAAAAAAATCTCAGTAGGACTTATGTTGCTATAACTAAAATCGTGAAGTAGTTTTACCGGAGTGATACAAGCTTGTCGTGTTGTTAAACTTTTTTTGTATACTTGGCCTCAAACGTTGACAAAGATATTGTCTCCTGCTTATTTGAACTTCATGTCACTGCTCTAGAACCAAAGCTAAAGTTATTTTTCGATCGTCAAAATAGTCCGCATAATAACTATCTAACTATTGCTTCGTTGGACTCGGCAAAAATCTAGACCCAACACTAACATAAAAAGCAATGTCCGGTATAGTGTGCGTAGATAATTTAAGACACAAACTAGACTATTTGATTTCTCAGTTTCATCTACATGCTGCAACTTCTCATTAATATTCATAGGTGTAGTTGTTCATAATATGATTTTTTTCCAAAAGATCCTTTGCCTATATCTTTTGAGAAATAAAAATATCATCTTTATACTGGATTACTTGCTTCTTTAAGTACAATGTGGGAACATTTTAACTTCTCGTGAATCCACTATCCCGAAAGAATGAATCAATTTTGTTGTACCACGCACGTGGAACTTGCTTTAGCCCGTAAAGAGATTTTCTTAGCTTGTAGGCTTTGTTCTCATTGCCATTAATAAGACAGATCTGGGGTTGTGAAACGTATACCTCTTCTTCTAGATCACCATTCGATAAAGTGGATTTCACATCATATTGATACACCAGCAAACACAATTGTGCACCAAAGCTAAAACAACTCTCACTGTTTCAAATCGTGCAACATGATAAAAAGTTTTTTCAAAATCTATACTTAGTTGTTGTGAATATCCTTTTGTCACGAGACGAGCTTTTGCTTTTGAATGCTCCCATCTTCACTGCACTAATTTGTTGAAAATATCCACTTGATCCTTATCACGTTCCTTTCTTCAGGTGAATCAACTAACTCGCACGTAGAATTTCTTTCAATTGTTTGCATATCTTTTACCGTAGCATTCTTCAATTCAGTTTATTTGTTGTTTCTTTATAACAAATAGGATCTAAAACAAGCAAAGCATATTAACAAGAAGTTTTTACATTGTAAAAATATCTGGGATTTGGTTTCTTTTCTCTTGTTGATCGTCTTAGTGGAATTGGCTCATTAGAAGAGTCGTTAAGTGCTGCAGCTGTTGTTGATCACTAGGCAAGTTTCCAAAAGTAGAATCTGCTGCTTCATGTTCTTCATCAGTAGATACAATTTGATCTCAAATTCCTTGAATTAAAGTTCCGAAAGGCATCCTCAATTATACAACGTTTCTACTTATGATCACTTTGAAACTTATGATATTAAATAGACGATGTGCTTTGGATTGAAGTCTATAGATACCGAAAATTACATTTTCCAGATATTTCATCAAGCTTCAAATGAAAATTAACCAAAGAATATGCTATTCAAAAATTCTTAAGTGGCTTACCCGTGGCTTCTTACCATTCTAAGCTTCAGACATGTCATGATCCAAACAAATTTTGTTGGAGAGATTGTATAGAATATAAACAGCGATTGCAACAGCTTCTCCCCAAAAGTAATCTGGTAGGCCCTTTTCTTTCAGCGAGCTTCTAGCCATTTAATAAACAGTGATCGCAACAGGTTCTCCCAAAAGTAATCTAGTAAACCCTTTGCTTTATGATAGCTTTGTTGGGTTATGGGTCTTTTTTCCCTTCCTATGTGGATAAATAAAAGCCCAATTTGGACTTTTCTTCCGCTTTTATCCTGTCAGGCATTCTTTGTTAGTGCCTTGTCTTTCCCAACAAGTTTCTCACCATTTCCACTACCATCCGGTTCTTTCGTTTTGCCACACTATTTTGATCCGGTGTGTATGGTGCTTTAAGTTCCCTGAGAATTCCATTCTCATCACAAAATACATAAAATTCTATAGACAAGAACTGATAATCTATCGAAATGTTATTTGATTTCTGCCACTTTGATTCTCTGTTAATGCTTTTTAAATTTTGGAAATTCTCAGAGGTTTCTGATTTGGAATGTAAGAATTAAATCCAACTAAACGGTGTAATTCATCAGTAAACATATAAAAAATAATGAATTCCACTGAGGGACTTCCATTTTTATGTCACACAAGTTAAGCATTCCAAGTATCGTGCCAAGTTGTTAGCCCTCATATTCCTACTGAAATGAGTATCTGGGCTTCTGCCCATAAATACATCCTCCACACAAGTAAAGTGCATTGTTGATTTTTGTAGAAAAAGAAACAATATTTTAACCAAAAAGTTTCAAACCCATTTACATTTTAAATGACCATAACATAAGTGCCACAGATTAGTATAATCTTTCCTTGACAAACTAAGCAATATTTTCAACACTGATGATACTATTCCCAAGGGGAATTTCTTTTATGTGTGTTACTTGTTAGTTTATGTGCATAGATACATAGGCAATTATAGTGCGTCCCTGATTTCTATCTTAGTATCACATGCTTGATCATCAACCACAACTGATTATACACTAGTCACAATTAACCAACACTGATAGAGTTGGAGCAAAACTTGAACATATTGCACGTCATAGAAAAAGTTTACATTACCTTAGGAACATTTGATCTCAACAAATACATCCATTCTACGTGCACTGTTTGTTCATACTTAGTCGCACTCAGTTTTCTGTAACTCATCGGATCTATAAGATTAGGGACTTCAAAACTTAACAGTTGTGAATGGAAGCATCCACTATAATGAACCACAAAATATAACACTTTTCGTTGTGGGGAAAAGTCATAAATAAATGTTTCTCTTCCACATTTTGAGTGGAAATTGGTTCCTTCTGCTCGTCTTTCTATTTTCGTCCAAAATCAACTTCTTATGGATAATTTTGCAGAATCAGCGTGAACATATAATTGTGCTTTTTGTAACGTGATTCACCAACCTCTAGTTTCTACCTCTACCACCACCATGACCTCGTCACGAATTGCATCTGCCGGGGTATATTAATCTACCGTCGAGTTTTTGTTTTGCTTTGTAAGAAAACCACTCTTACCTGAATGCTTTCTCTATTGCTCCTGGGCCTATTTCTCCTGTCTTCATGAGCTATCAAAAAAAAAACTATAAATTATCAAAAGATTAAGTAAAAGATCCCTAGATTCCTCAATGCCGTAACAACATACTCAAATTTGGTGGTGCGTTCGCCCATACGTTAGACACAACATTTTACTATCAGTGTTTTCACAATAGGACTTATTCAGTAAAAATTAAGACAAAATTAGTTCTTGCACAAATAGTTTTCATTTACCAACAAGTTTCAAAATCACGTGGAGATTTTGTAATTTTGATAAAAATTACCTGTCATCACTAAAGTATTCTTATCCAGGATTCTCCCATGCTGTGTTTTTAGGGGTTCGCTGTTGACACATGATATGAAAAAATCTCATCATACGAGTTTTGATGGATCATGAAAAGAGATTTCGGTAGCATTTTTGATTTTCTCATCACTTCTAGTTCTGCATTTCCATCAAAAATTACGGTTTCAACTCAGCCAACAGTTCTTGAAACTTGAAAAGAGACTTCATTCAAGACTCCAAAATGATAATTTCCTCAATTCTGAAAATTTTAATCTTGGGCTACTAACGATTTGCCTGTGCATTCCGTACCACGGGAATTTTTTGCATCTGATAACCAAGATGTGCATTTACTTGGATTTAATCTTGATAACAAAAATTGTACGCACAAGAGATAATTTAAAGAAATATAATAAAAAGAAAGATGAGAAAATGAGTATTTCTTATTCTCTGAAAACTAGTGCACTAATTTAAATAGCACTTGAACAAAACAACACAAAGAGAGAAATAGGGAACTATCTGCTGACGCTACAAATGACTAACTGCAATTAAATTAAGACTACGACTCCTAATTAAATGCATGCGTAAAGGCTCCTAAAAATACTGACAAATAAGCTTAGTGAATTTTGAATTAGGCAAAATCTTTAAACATGGCCTGCTTAACTGGGGTGAGGAGAAACATTCACCTTAAATTTGTGTGTGCACAAGTAGCCACTTTATTAAATGTTATAAAATTAAACCAAAGAGACACATTCATCCTACGATGACACGCGACATATAATTTTATGTTCTATGTGATGTATACGTGTATTATGTCAGTAGGATATGTGTGTATGTACTGTTCAATTTTATACAAGTTAAGTGTTACTTGTGCACACTGAAGTTGGAGGACATTGTGTTCGTCGAAGCCAGATAATTTCATGTTTATGTATTATCTCATTAGAATTTTTTGACATTATTTCGGAACCTACTTTTCTCAATCACCAAATTATAAATATGAGGTAAAAAATCTAAAGCCAATCAAAACTATTAATCATACCAATAAATGTTCAGGACAAAGACGACACTACTACGTAAATATAGTTATGACAAATCCTATACAGAACTTTTCATAATATCTAGGTATGATTTACAAACACATTGTAGCATTCTCTATTTTAAATTTTAAATTTTTCTTCTACCAATTCACTATAAATTATAGACATGTTCATGTGCCATGTTTTTAAATAGTTCTAGACACAGCTCTTTATGAGTTATATTAAAATCAATTATTCCATCTAACACACTATTAGCATTTATAAAAAAAATATATATTTTGCATAAACTATTTCACGTAGTATCAAACTCATCATGTTTTAGGTCATGTTTTGTCAATTAAATAGCACTTAAAAGCTATAATAACACCTAAAACAAAAGAAAATTCCATAAAATTGAAAATTAATACCTAATTACATAAGATAGGATTGCACACTCAATCCATTTTGGACAACTAAACCTAATCAAAATGAAAAAAAAAAATTTAACTCATAATCTTCATAAAACAATATCTAAAGGAATATATGTGTCTATATTATTACTATTAGTTAAGGGTGAAACTAGATGTAAGAAAATTTCTCTAATTTTAGAATGAAGCTATTTGTTCTCTCCCCAGTTAGCTGTTTTAGAAACATGTATTAAATACAGACTCTAGGAAGAAGAAAAGCAGAATAGTAAGATATAGAACAAGAAAAGAATGTGGAACGTAGGAAGCAATTAACTTATTATAGTGATATTTTTCTTTTCCCCTACAAAAATTTTCTAAATGGGGACACTTGAATCATGATAGGAAATTTATTTAGTTCAAAATTGCAAAGAATCAGAGAAATTATGACGAGGTTTATACATTAATTTTTCATATTAAATTAAATTTCCGTTAATTTAAAAATTCAAGAGTTTTATAAAATTATTGTTTCTACTCCAATTTAATTTAAACCTAATTAATATAATTATAATTAGATGTACAAACAAAAAATTAAATGTAGTTTTGGACTTCATATTCTACCAATATTAATTAAAATTAGTGTATTTAAAAATAAATTAATTTATTCGATTTAGGTATAGGACAAAATGGTCATCAACTTTTGAAGTTGAGCTCCACTTATAATAGATCTGATTATTGCAGGTTCGCCCATATGGCACCATAGACTTATTGTTAACTTTGTCACTCTAAATCAAACGATTGGATATGAAATGTAAGCTATGACAAGTATCACCATAAGATACAAGAATACCTAATATCAGTAGCAACACGTGAAGAGCAGAATCGACATACAAATATGTTTACTTAATATTCAACAGATTTATTTTAAAAAATCGGATATGGAACAAATTGACCAATGTCATCCCTCTTCCCTAGAATCTGATGCCTCCTCCTAATATATTAGTTCTAACAACAGTTTGATGCTTGACCAAACAAGTCAAAGGGGCTAAGGAATTAGGTAATTGGAAGTCTTCATTCATATATTGTAGAATAGGTTAACTTAGTATGTAAAGCTCTAGGTGCGAATGAAAGTTTTTTGCGACTATGATTAACACACTTCCGCTTACAAGATACGGATAATTTCAAAATTAACGTGATTTATAGAAAGTGCAATTAAATAAAAAAACTATCTAAGAACTGCTTAAAATTTGTGTATATGCAAAGATCAATTAACTCATAAATGGAGTCATTATAAATAAACAGTTTGTATATAAAATACAATGACTTCTTCGTGAGTTTCTCTACAAAAAACCATAAACTAAGAGATATAGTGGATGATATAAAGAGTTTTTTACCCAAGCTACTGCCAGTGCATTGTATACTCGACCAAAGGTATAAGACCGAATGCTTAATGGAGTCTACTAGTCTAGTGTGAAAAAGGGTTCATCTAAAATCTAAGAACAGTTTGTACCCATGGTGGCTAAGATCGGGTTTATAAGAACGTGTGAGTACTAAAACGTTATGGTGTCCCCAATTGAAGCTCAGTTATTACTCCAAAAATTATACTCGCTCTTATGTTGTAAAAGATCTTTCTGTGAATGAGATTTATTGCCTCAAACTTAGCTAAAACTCTAGGTTCGTGCGATCTTCATTTCAGGCGTATAACTCTTTTTATTACAAAGCCCGAAGTCTCTTTGAAATGCTCAGCTGTCCGATCTTATTCTTAAATGTGAAAACATTTTTTTAAACCCATTTGGAGTACAATGGTGTACACTAGTACGCTAGAAGAAAGGACCTGTCAAACGTTTCTGTTACTGAAGTGATCAAGCTGTTAAGTCGTATAAAAAAAATTATAAACATTGCTAAAAACTCATATGAAAACTTTTTTAAGAAACTTTGCGTTGACTTACTCCATTAACTTCTAGGACGTGACTATGTGATCTTAACAAATCCTTGAATTAATTATGGATTCATAGTACGTGTCATGATCTAGCTTATGGATGATTTCTGTTGTTAGAATGTAACTTAGCTGCCGTTAATAAACTAGAAAATATAGATACATGGCTTACAAAAACTGAGTACAAACGGTGGAGAAAGAATGAGGAGAACTAGAGTTCCCACCTGGCACTCTGAGATGGTGGAAAGACAACCGTCAAATTAGAGAGAGTGAAATAGGTTGGGGCGCTCTGGTGTGGCGCTGGTGACCCAAGGCCCTTACGGATAGAAATCGGTTGGATTTGGTGGGGCATGGTTAAGTGACCTGGTCGCAAATTCGTACGGCCATAAAACACTACCCCCCGTAACACCCCTTAATATTGTTATCTCAGTACGAAGACCCACTTAAATTCCATGGTTCTTTCACCAAAACATTAGGATCTTAGTAATACAGAATTCTAGACTAATAGAGTTAGACCGAAATTCCACCCGAAAACATGAATATAAATCATACAGAGAGGACAGTTCAACGACACATAAATACCATCAATGAAATCGATGAATTGTTAACAATGTCTTGCATGAGGAATGTCTACTTCTTGTCATCAACAATATCCTAAATTCGCTGCAATTTTGAAGCAAGATTGGCATGTTGGCTGTGGAAGTTATCATAACAGATATGTGATTGTCACATACTACTTTTTAGGGATCACCACCAACGTAGATTCAAGCGCAAAGGCTTGAGTTGAGTGTTCTTGTGCGGTCTTGATTTCCTCTTCTTATAGCTCTTTTTTCTGTCTCGTCTCCAAGCCCTAGCGACTTCTATTTTTTTAAACTGAACATAAATTTATAGTTTTACACCTAATATTATTTCACTAAAAAACGAATCATTTAATTAGGTAGGAAGATTAAAATTTTTCCGTTCCCGAAATCAAGATAAATGCGCTTTCCTTAAGCTCCAAAGCCCAACTTTGACAATTATAACTCCTCATCCAAAAGTGTCAAAGATTGTCGCAAATTGGAGGGTGTTGAAGATTATTTCTGAAGGGAATTCAAACCATATCTGGAAATAACCAGAACTTATCATGACTTGTTAGGAGTTATGATCGTTTGAATTTACCAATAAAAATCACTTTTTAACTATAAAATTTCCATATTTCTTATTCTTCCAATGATCAGTAGTAGTTTCAGATACTGCAACTCTTTCTCGTTTTTGATTTACTTGGGAGGATGGTACATATATTTTCTTGCATATGAATGGTACAAGTAGAGCTCATATAAAGCATTGTTAGACTCTATTTAATAGAAATATAATTTGTTGAGCCTACTTGAAATTGGCCCTTAATTTTCTGTCAATTGTGTCATTTTCTTTTTTTGTATGTTGGGCCCATAGCCTGTTAGGGCGTTAGTTATAACTGATATATGAGACGCTTACTATGACAAACCCAATTTTTGACATTCTGTTTTTGCCTCTCCATATAAAATGCTCCCTCTCTTCCGGGGACGTAGCCACTGATTGGTGAACCACGAAATCTTGTGGTCCTTGTTTTTCGCGTGTTATATTTTCCGTATTATCTCAATTCCGCATCAACAAATGGTATCGGCCTCTCGGTAAACGGTGTTATTGGAGAACGAGATGTCGGCTTTGAACGTGAAAATCAGACCAATACACAGGGAGGGAACAGTGTTCAGTTTATGGCAGATCACGATGCGGCTTTGTATTGAACGACAAGTGCTTCTGGGCGCCGTTGGCTCGCAAGACTAAGAAACCGCCGTCGGTTACTCCAGAGATGCGATTCTGGAAGAAAGGGCGCACTCGACGTCAGGGCTGTGTCTCGCGGAGACGTCATCATCGGAGGTCTACGGATGAGAGGAACTGCCTGCTTGGTACTGTGGGTTAGAAGCTGGAGCGTTATACATGACCCAAATATCTCTAACCAATAAGCTGCTTCTCGGATACAACGTCATTCGTGTTTCGAATGGCTGAAGGTACAAACGCAGGGAACACTTAGAGCAATTGAATTACTGTGTTATTAGAATTGCGTAAAATATCGATGTGAGTCTGGATGCAGATGCCTGCCATTGATGTCTGTTAGTATCTCCCCAATTGTCGTTTGAGAGTTTGTTTCAATCGTTCATTATGGGAAAGATACTGTGTCACTGGACAGAAGTCAGTACGCCCTTCATAGCACGAGCGAAGTACGGAATAGGCTAACGGCACAAGTACAAGGACATACAGCCTTCCGGTATGTTCCCAGTAGCGGATAAAGGGAAAGCGAAAATCGGCGGAAAGAAAATAAGCGGGATGTCGAAGGGTGCAAAGCCGGGGATGGATGATGTTTGTAATTACTGCAAGGAGTAAGGGCATTTGACATTGATTGACCGAAGAGGGAAGAAGCAATCGGAAAACAAAACAATCAGTGTCTCTGCTGTTGCGGAGAAGACACCAAAATTCTGAAGAAGCTATTGCCCTCGTTGCGGGTCTGAGTATCATCATCATTCGATGATGTGGCGGTACTCGACTGACCTGGGCAATTACCTATCAAAGCTGGTCCTAGGAGAAGATGTGGTACATGATGATGGCAGTAGACGGAAGGGATAAGCATTCTCGATGGCCAAAGTTTGTCTGACAAGGTGGTTGGGACAGGCTCGATTCAAGATAAGGACACAGGACGGTAGCTGTTGCACATGAACAGAGGTCAGGCACGTTCAATTGATGACGAAAATCTATATCTCTCAGCTTTTGGACAGCAAGGGATTCAAGCTGGTCGGGAATCGGAAAAAAAGATGGAGTCTTGCGGGTCTGGAAGGTTCAAATCTGATTCGAAAGGTGTCATGCGTGGTACTTTGTATTCTAAAGGTTCCACGGTTACGGTTAGCCCATGGTTGCATCGTCAGAAATTTTCACCAGCAGGATAGACTAAGTTTATGGCACATGAGATTGGTTCTATGGGTGAAAGAGGGGTGCAAATTCTGTCAACAGGGAGGATTTTCTTGCTGGTCATAAGGTTTAAGAGCTAGAGTTTTGTGAACATTGTGTTTTGGAGAATACATCGCCAACAAGTTCCAAAAGGCGCATTATAGAATCAAAAGGCACACTAGTTATATCCATTGCTGATTGCTGAGGTCCCATGCCAGTTGTGAGTCTTTGGGATAGGCTGCAGGACTGCAGATGGTTTTTTGTGTCCTAATTATGATGATATCAAGGATGACTGGGGTTGTACATGATGAAGAATAAAACGTGAAGCTTTCCAGAGTTCAAGGAGGTGGAAAATTTTGATGGAAAATAAACAGGGAGAGGGAAGAAGATCAGAGGTTTGCGACTGCAATAATGGGCTGGGAATTCTGTTTGTCTGACTTGATCAATTTCTTGTAAGATGAAGGGATTGTCGACTGTACAGTCAGAGAAATACACACAGCAGAACGGGGTGATGCCTGAGCGGACTGAATAAAAAACTTCTGGCAGAGAGCAAGGTGCATAGCTCTAGTATCGCTGTTGGGACTAGAATAAAGATTTTTTCTTTGAAGATTCTGGGGCAGAAAAGCGGTTAGTACAAAGTTGCTCTGATTAGTTAACGGGGTACCACAGTACAGGATACAGTGCAGAAACCGATGAAGATAGTGTGGTCAGGAAAACGCTGAGACGTGGTGGGATGGGGGGGGGGGCTGGACAGCGATGGCTGATTTTCAAATCACTGATAAGCTTTTGGTTGTACGCTTACTATCACGTCAGTGCAGGTCAGTTAGAACCGAAGAGCTAAAAAGGGAGTATGTGCGGATACGGAGATGGAGAGTGAAAGGTTTCCGAATCGTGGTCTCCAGCCGAAAAAGAGGGTTATTATGAGCAGGAAACGTTTGTCTTTGATGAAAGTTTATGCTTAGTAGAACCCTTGTGAAAGCCACAACTACGCAGAAACTGGGAGATCTGATAACCAGGTGGCGTTTCAAGTCATTAGAACGGAGCCGATTTGAAAGAAACCTGAAGAGGAGATCAAGAGCCACAGACAGAAACTGATATTCCAGATCTATGCCATCAAATATCCATCAGGGCGTAAGAGTATAGATCAAGACGGCCAAGGATGGGTTGGAGTTCAGGCCACCTACGAGGTATGGTTTTGAGGACATGGTTGGGTTTTAGCACTGAGGTTGCTGAAGAGGTAGAACATCTGAGCCGGTCATACCTTACAAGAGAGACAATAAGTTCATGATTTCTGGAAAATGGTTTTTGCCGCTAGGGGAGATGGATGGAGCCGGAGTCCCTACACAGAATCAGTACAGGATCTGGTATACAGCCTGCGGGGAGATAGAACAGAGAAGAAAGAATACTTGCAAAAGGGTTTCAAGGAGAAGAGCGGGATATCACCAGCAGAAGGATACGCAAGGTTATAAGCCAGGGTTGTTGCAGAGTTGCAACAAAGATGAGGGAGTAGAGAAATGAGAATCTTCTCACCAGTGCGTCAGACAAACTCCATCGAAGGTTCATACGAGATAGTTACACATCCGAACGGGAGCATTGAAAACAACTTGATGTGAATGAACAGCGTTTCTACATGGAGAGATTGGAGGAAGATGAGTAGCCCTTGATTCAGCGCGGATAGGGCTTTCAGTTCCAGGGAAGGAAAATCACATCTGCAAGTTGAAAGAAGTCCTTATATGGACGTAAGCCGAGTCTCCAAGGCTAGTGGAAAAAAGGTTTGACAGACGTATATGGTGAAGTTGGGCTATACGCGGAAGCTCATATGATTGTGGGTCTACGGACATAGGCTCAAGGATGATTCATTCATTATTGTGTGCTTTATGTAGCTGATATGTTGATAGCCTGCCACAGGAAGAAGTATGACATTCAGAAGCTGAAGGGTTTACTTAGTGTGAGTTTGAGATGAAGGATCTGGGAGCGCTCGGGTTCGAGAGTTTTAGGGATGGAGATATAGAACGACACGACGAGTAGAAGGAAACTTTTTTTGTCAAGAGAGAGTTACAATTCAGAAGGGTCTGGCGACGGTTTGGGCAGATGAGTGTCTTCATCTAAGCCCATTGATTACCCACCAGTGCTGCCAAGTGATGAATTCTACACTGCCGATGTTCGCTCCAAGTCGAAGAGAGAGAAGAGAGTATTGTCTGACGAGTCACTATTATGCAAGTGCCGTTAGGAAGTTTGAATGTATGTTGGTGCATTAAGGCCACGAGTTTAGACCGCAGAGATCAGTGTATGTACAGTGAGCAGATTCAGGAGAAACAATATACCAGGTGAAGTAGTGGATCGGAGAACATTGAGCAGGCTGTGAGAGGGATTTTCGGTACCTTAGAGGTCATCTGAAGTTGGTCTATTTATGGAGTGAGTACTCAAGTGTATGTACTGGTATTCTGAGATTCTGACTAGCTGCGAGATGTGGACACACGAGATCATGACTGGCTCTGGTTTACCCCTTGGAGGATCTGTCGCTAGTTGGAAGTGCAACTTTGGCAACCTACAGTTGACTTCGGTGTCTACTACGGAAGCGAGCACAGGTAGTAGTTTAGTAATGGCTTGACAGGAGGCTGTGCAAAGAAAGGGATTTGGTTGAAAAGGGTGGTAGTTGATCTTGTCTGCATCATGATATTCAGGATACGGTGTTGTATTGTGGAGCATGTATGATGCGCAATTATCAGCTCAAGGTTATCAAGGTCATATGAGCGAGCTAGATATATACGTGATGTTATCATTTTCTGCGACTTGCTAAGAGAGATCAGGTGAAGTAAAGTTAGGAACTGTTGATCAATCCTGACTTGATATATGTTCACAACTAGCCGGTTTCCACAGAGCAAGTTTCAAAACTGGTATTGGCACTTGCTCAACATCAGAAGCTGTTAATTGCCCTTGCGGGCGCAAAATGGGCAGATTCATTGAGGAAGAGGGGGTAGGCCGGCACTATCATAGGTAGCGTCTGAAGAATTCTGTTGGAGACTATCAAGTTCAAGGTGGGAGATTTGTTGATTTTTGAATGCTGAAGTTGGACCCGTTAATTTTATGTCATCAATATGTATGGTTGGCCCAAGAGCATAGTATATGCGTCTGAGAATTGTTTGGATGCGGAGAATGAAGTTCGAAGGTGGATATGATTTGTTGATGACCTTGAATTTGGGGCACACCTTAATTTTCTGTCAATTCTGTATGTTGGTGGGCCAAGAATGTTATGGCGTGCTTAGCCTAGTAATATAGACGCTTATGACAAACCCTTATTTTTGTAGTCGTTTTTGAATCTCCATAATTAAACCTGCTCCCCTATTCCATGGAACGTAGCCAATTTATGGTGAACAAACGTAAATCTGTTCCTGTATTGGTTTTCCGTTTTATATTTTCTCGTATTATCTCAAATTCCCGCACAATGTTTACTTGAATATTGTAAAATATCAAAAATGAGTCTAACTAAATAGCTAAAAGCTCCACTAAATGACTTGTGCCATAAGGCAAAATAATTTGTTAATAGACATATCTTTTTTAGGGGGCCATATACTGTGACGAGAGTAGGTTTGTATGTATATTCTTCAATTAAACTTGTGTGAATAATAGCATACTCACACGCCCAAAAACATTATGAAGAGATGAATGAAAAGGATAATAAAAAAGGAAAAAATTATCAAGGACGGCAACTTTGTCCTAAGTGAGATCATTATGACTATAGTAAAACAAATAATAAAGATCCAATACTTGTAATTTTAGGAGAAAAACAAAATGTGCAAGAAAAAAGAAACAGCTGCAGTACAAGGGAATAAAATGTGAGATAATTATTCACGATAACAACTGATTTGACCAAAAAGTATATCATGTTTTGAATAAACATACATCAAAAACCTTCTTAACACGTCAATACATACTTCCACTTCTAAGTACTTCATAATATCCACCGGTAATTAAATTAAGTGAAAAATACTTATAAACAACATAAAAAACAAACAAAAATATGGACTTGCCAAAGTTATTTACTCTAGAAATTTCTGAAGGAAGAAAAGAACACAAAATGTTATTCTGGAAGTAAGTGCTGAAAATATGTGCTGTGAGTGAAGAAGTATTACGAGATTTGTAGCAAGAGATTTTTTATCGTTCAATTTCAACAATTCCTGGAGAAAAAAACATGCTTAAATACAATTAACTGGTTGTTTTTGTATGTATTGTTAATGTGCTTTAACTGCAAACGTACCCCCTCAACATATGCCCGAAATCTGAGATAAATTACTACTTATTATATTCTTGTGGCCCAACGCTAGTGTGGTTTTTTTCAAGCTAGGTAAACATAGGCCGAAAAAGGGGTAGAAAATTATGAGAGAAAGTTCAGGGGGTAATAGGAACCTTGCAGTATAGTACAAGTCTGTGCAAATCGTCTCTGTATTCGGGGCAGGCATAGGTGAGGGGGTATGTGTGCATTTTCCTTTATTTAATGTTGTATAAACAAATTACTTTAACAATAATTTTCAGAAACATACCAAAAAAAACAGTAAAATCTTAAAGCAATGTACTAAAAATAACACATTAATCTATTCTAGGTTAAATTTTACTTGTCAAAAACGTATCAAGATATATAAAAATACATATGCAAATTAGAATGGAAAAAATCTAGTCCATGAATGGCCATGCCTTTGAGGAACAATAGTCCCGCTAGGATCCGAGGTGATTTAAGGAATATACCACTCAGTGATAGAGAACCACGCTGCATAATTTACCAGGGGTATTGTCAAAAAACAAGGAATAACGTCACCGGAGTCATTATAAACAGGAGAAAGCAACAATAATTTAAGTGTCCAGAAGACAAAGTTTAAATTTTTTGTCTGTTTTAAAATGAGGAAAAGAAATGCCTTTATTTATAGCAACCAAAAGATAGTGTACAATTAATGTATTGATGTCTTATCAGAACTTGTACTTGATGCGACAAAAAATCTTTGAAAAAGTACCTGCTGCGAAGACGGTCAACAACCTTTAATAGGAAGTCATAACTTTATAAAGTCACAGAATAAAACTCTACTTACTTTATACAACTACAATGAATTTACAGATGGACTGATCTCTAATTCTATTTCCTTTTTCAATTGTCATTTTAATGTCAGTCTTAAGTTTTTATTTCTTGATTTGAAGACTAAAATCTTGGATTTCAAGATTAATAGTAATGAATCATTTTGATTAAAATGCAACGATAGTGAGATATAATATCTACTCAGTTACAAGATGATAGTTATACCTCTTATAGTTTATCCTTACGAATCAATCATCTGAAATATGATTGTAATTTGATCCTGAGTGCTTCCAAAGAAGTGTTACTGCGTGACAATCTTTGGGAAAACAACTGATCATCAAACCGAATGATTATATAAAGTATATATGAATAAACATCAATTGGTGTAGAGTATGATATATTTAGAATTTAAACTAGTCTTTAAACGTGTGTATTGAACGTTTATTTTAGAATACTTAATATAAATTCTGTTTACGACAACAAATAAAGTTGAGCATGGTTTATATTAATAATTGGATTTTATATAGTTGGCATAACAGTGTAAAAATTACACATATATAAAAAGTAAATATGTGTAATTCATAAGCTAATGTTGTTTAAATATTTCAAAGCACATTACATATACAAGGAATTGAAAACCTGAATGTGGTTAGAAATGTACCAATGACTTTTTAGACTAAAATAAGAGTATTTAAAAAGTAAGGAAAATAGGGGGGGGGTGGGGATTATAGACGGATGGGTTAAGAACACCTGAACTAAAAATGACTGGGTGAAACGGGAACTCATGGAAAATGAACATTTTATGCAAAATAAATATAGTACATAAAGAACATTATTTAGTACGGCATTTTAGGGGTAGTAAAAAAAATCAATTGATGATGAAGATGCAATTTAATATAATTTTCTCAAAGGAAAAAAGGAAAAATTTGAATACTATTGTAACCGGACGAACACAATTTAGGGAAAATGGTCGTTAATAAGCCTGTATTTTGTTTTGGTGCCCATATATGACCAGAGAATTGGGTCAAACCTCTTGTAAAGAAGTAATTACCTAAATATGGGACCAAATTAATATTTCGAAACTTTCTTATCTTTATAAAATACAAAAGAAACAGACTTTAATGTAATTCAAATCTCAGAACGTCATTAAAGTAAAGAACTATTTTTGAAACGACCTCCTGTTTTAGTCGATTGTTGAGCAGTAAGATTTATTCTAGACAAAAACTGATGTAAGTCGAAGGCTCCACGACGAGCCGTATGGGCACGACGAGGACCGTCGTTGGGGGCGGTCTCTTTCCAAAAACACTAGAATTCTGAATTGGAATGGGTAGCTTAAATCGACTCTCTGAACTTCTGCGACGAAGTTGGCCAGAGGACGCGTCACAGTGCGCGCTGTGACGGTGAGCGTTCACAGACCCTTCGGTAAAAATCTATTCCCTGAAACTCTGTGACGGAAGGAAACAGCAGCAGGGAGGACCGTCGCAGGCGACGGCCACGTCACAGGACGTTGAATCGACAGGCTCGGGTAGTGATTTCAATTAAATGTTATTAGGGGCGTTTGTTTTGGATATTCCTGCTTATAATCTAAAGTTTACTCGGAGTTGATGAATTTTGAATATTATAATCCAAGTCGTGGGGTTTAAAGGAGATACCTTAAATTATTTTAGTGGGTTACTTTTAGCATCTTTTACTAATTATATGGTAAATTAGGGTGTAATTAAACAGAAAGAGTTGATATACTGATATTAAAATCCGATAAGTAAAAGAAATGCAAGGCGACGACGATCTGTAGTTCAAGGGAGAGTAGGAACAAAATGAAGCTTATTGGGAATTTGCTTGGGATCCTTGATGATTTTTGCATCACAATCTTCGGGGTGGAGGTAAGGTTTAGTTAGGTTATGGTTTATATTGCTATTCGTAGTAAACTCTTAATAACGAATGCTATGTCTTGTGAGTAGTGTTGTAAACCCTTCTATATGCTTAATTGTTGATGCTCGCTATGTTGAATGTGATTATATAAGTGTGATGAATAAGCATGATGAGAGCTATAGAATCTCTTAATCAAGTAAATTATCTCTAGACTAATGATGATGCCTGGGATAGAAGAGGCTGATGAACTTAATAGTAATGAGATTGATGATGCAGCTTGTATAAGAAAAGGCTGATGAACTAAAGTAATGAGCTTGATGAATGACGTGGATTATAAGAGAAGGCTAGATGAATCATTCATAGAATGAGATTAGTGGAGCGGGGGTTTTGTCAGAACCGACACGTAAGAATTAGGGATCGGGGGTCACGAAACGACACGTAGAATAGATTAGGGGGATCGTAACCACAACCGCCCCTCCTCCCATCCCCCCCAGTGCACTCACCTCCGTCGCCGCGAACCATCCGACCCCCGATTACCCCACGCCCCCGTTGAGTTTTTTGCACACGGATCGCGTCTGATAGACGCGTTAATTGAAGGGTGACGGCCAGAGCACCTTCTCCCACGTTTCGTAATACTATGTTGATACCAAAAAAGGACGGGCTATCTAAGAACCGTGCACGTAGAATTTAGGGTGATCGGGTATGTCCGAATCGACAAGATAGAGATTAGGCGGATCGGGTGTCACGAACACGGATACGTTAGTATTAGGGAGAGTTGGGGATGCGATGTCACGACCCGAAATCGATTGATTTGTAGTTAGGGGAGCTGTTGAGTGTCACGTTCCGACACAAGAGAAAAAATGAGAAATGAATCTTGAAATATGTGTAATTACTCAAGGCTTAATGAACTATAGATTCCCAAATGAGTATGGTAGGCGGTTGCGTACCTCATTGATGTGGAGTGCCCTGTAAAATTGTGACACGAAGGGTTAATAGGTTAAATGCCGCATGTGAGCTATGTAGTTGATTTTATGAGATATTGATTATCGATATTGTTTTTCTATTGTTGATGTTGTTCCGATGATCATCACTGCGGTACTGGTGTATTTGTACATGTCCCTATAACTATTTATAGTATTTCTATTATTGTTCAGTGATGGAGTGTCAGCAACGTACGAGCTCGCTTCAACCCAACCTGACTACTAGCCAGTCTTCATCACACCAGATTTCAGGTGACTAATATTCTAGCTTGGACTGGATGCTTCATCTTAATCGTCATGATGCCTGGAATGATCTGTCATAGTACCTAGCTCATATATTGGTTATGTTAAGCTTTCTTAGAATACTCTTTTAGCTTCGTAATTTGAGGATATATGTCTTGTGCTGATGACTTCCAGATTTGGGGGTAATGATAAGTTGGTTTTAGAAGTGATTATTGATTTTGATTAATGAGTTTAAGTCTACATTCACGCAATTACATTGTTTTCTATTTCATTCATGTTGAAATTGTAGGGATTACTTGGTTGGATTCGCTGCCACATAGGAGGATAAATGTGGGGTGCACTCACGGCTCGATTGGGTCGTGATCAAAAGTTGGTATCAGAGCTAGGGTTCGTTGCGTTCATCACACAAGAACGAGGTTTAGTGAGAGTCTTAAGGCACGAGGGGACGCCTGTACTTTTCTCTTTAAGATAGGCTAGTAAGAATTTAGGAATTAGAATAATATTCCAAGTTCTCTTCTTTCTTTCTTTTCGTGCTATGTACTTGGATCTAATTGGTATCTAGGTGATTACAAATTGTGCTATTGACCATATTCAACTCTATTTCGCCGATGGTTGTTAGAACTAGTATCTACAGAATATAACGCAGTCCATACACCAAAACACAGGAATGAAGAGGAAGAGTGTCTGAGCCAGCAACAATGGGGATGTTGTAGCTCGAGAGGCAGATAGGGAAGAGGCCGTGGAAGAGGTGGTAGGAGGACGTCCTCATAGGGAGTAGTGAACAAGCAACCTAGGCCCATCTCTAGGGATGGTACTTAGGGCATGGTGGTGGGGGTGGGTGACTCCATCAACCGACTGAGGATGGGTGGGAAGAGAGGGTGAGGAAGGGGGAGAATGAACAAGTACAGAATGAGGGAAATTGCCACCAAACATACCCCAGCGATGGTAAAAGACGGTTCGTGCTTATCTTAGCGGGTTATCTGACAGGGCCAGACACGCTCCAGTGTTTCAATGCACCGCACTCAGGTTCCGGAGGTATAAGGTACAACATGCAGCTAATGTGGCTCCTATCGCATGGATTGGCCTCATGGGAAATAGGCACGTTTCCTCGTAGAATACAAGGCCGTATAATGAAAAATGTCAGCATGAACTTTAGCATGTAAGTCTTGACTGAAATTGAAACCTCAAAGTCCTGAGAAGGGGCGGGCTGGACTTTACGAGGATACATGTTATGTTTTTCGGGCGAATCTGAGGATTGCCTATGATTGATCTGGTTTGACGGTCATGAGCTATCTAGTAACAAGATGGGTATATAGTTAGATAGAACGGTTTGGTGTGGAGTTTGGGACTTATCAGTTTCAAGGAAACGCCCAAAAATGTCCGGTCGGCGGGGTCACATGTTGAGTGTCAACCAACAGAGGGCAAACCACTATGACTTGGGTATCATTCTTAGCTTGTTATGTGAGAAGTATATCCCCGGAGCCTTGAGGAGAGGAAAAGAGATGAGTTTCTTGAGACTAGAGCAAGGCCAGGATGTCGGTTTCTGCCTATGGAGGCTCTAGTTTCGGGCCACTTCCAGGTATGCCACCCAAATTTGTTTCAGTGCCACTAAGAGCCGTTAATTCGCAGTTTTGATTTTGTGAGGGGTTGAGTCAGAATTGGGAATTTCAGCCTTCATGTAAGCGATGCTACGCAAAAATCCTTTCATGAAGTGGTGAGACTTCGTGATAGAGGTGGAAGGAGTTGAAGTCCATAACGATGATCTTCACCATGGCAGTCAAAATCTAAAAAGGTTTCGAAGGGAGGTGGAGTTAAATGGTCTGTTATTATAGAGGACTAGGAGTGCAGGAGGTTATCAGTGACCAAATCCAGTCTTCACTACAGATGTAGTTGGAGGTCCACCTCAGACCACCGGTCAACACTCTTCTAAGAGACTCTAGTGCTGATCTCAAGAGAAGTGTTATGGATGTGTGGGGGAGACGGTATGAGACCGGAATATTAGAGAGGTATATTGCCAAAAACCGGTAGTTATAGACCCCCAATAGCTATGAGGATAGACGGTGGCTAGGTAGAGGCTGTTGTTATCTGGAGGACGTTTGGTGGCCGAGGTGATGGTCGGTCACCAAAACGGACGGGGGTGGGTGACGGGAAAATCGGAGGCCACTACAGCACAACATGGTGTAGGTAGCAAGGGCAGTAGACAGGTTGATTAGGGGTGCGCCAATTGTACGTTATCCTGGGCCGGTACAGAAGAGGAGACATCAGATGCTGTGATCACAGGTTGGAGTAATGATTTTGGTTTGTGTTGATATGGGCTTCTGTATTGTTTGATCCTGGTGGATCCAAGATGTCTACTTATGTATCTTCTCCTCATTTGACTAATGATCAATCTTACATTGATGAATTGTATTGACATGCCTTTCGTGTTTCTACTCCGGGGTGTTGGTCAATGATAGTTGAAAAGGTATATAGGTCTTGTCTGTAGTGACTTTTAGGGGATTAATGCAACACTTCATGTTAGGGGACTTAGTTTATCTTAGAATATGGTTACTATCGATGGAATTAGGGAGGTTATGAATTGGCTTTCTCCAAAATTCGGCAAGATCTTATAGTGGATTGCCCAATGCTCCAAAAAACTGCTGGACATTGGCCAAGCATGGGACAGATGAGACTCGTGAGTGTGGTAGGGGACTACACTTCCATCAGTTCCGGAATATGACATCCACTCCTTTCTTTGTGCTAAGAGCAATGGTAGGTAAAGGGCTGTTTATCTTTCTTGGCAACCTCAGAGATGGATACACCCACAGTACTTTTCAATTGAGGAAGTTTCCGTGGCTCCGCGAGTTTTGATGTGTTTTCCTGCAGGACCTTCTGGTATGGCCACCGGATAGAAGATATGAATTCGGCATCGATCTTGAACCGGGTACCGCCCCATTTCTATACCCCCTTATAGAATGGGCTCCCGGAGTTAAGGGAGTTAAGAAAGGCCCAAACTTCAAGCGTTGTGAGCAAAGGGCTTCATTAGACCCAAGTGCATCCCCTTCGGGTGCTCCTGTTTTGTTGTTTGTTTTGTGAGAGAAAATGGATTAGCTTTCGGATGTGCTATAGACTACAGACAAATGAATATGGTAACGGGTAAGAGCACGTATTCCTCATTACCTACGGACATTAATGATTGTTCTGATCGTTGACTAAGGGCTTGAACACCTTTCATCAAAATAGACTTGATGATCTGGTTATCATCATGGAAAAATCGGGTAGCAGAGTGCCAAGAATACTTTCGGACAAGGTATGAGCATTTGAGTTCTTAGTAATGTCTTTTGGGCTTACGATTGCCCTGCGCTTTCATGAGCTTGCGATGCTAGGATTTTAAGCCATATTGGAGTCTCTTTGCGGTTTTTTTCTTTTTCATGTGTATTCATTGATTGACGATACTTGTATACTACAAGAGCAAGAAAATAAACATGGGGCGCACTTGAGAATTTGTGTTGAAATGTTGAGGGTAGATAAAAGGTGTGTTATCCAAATTCTCTATAGTGTGAGTTTTTGCGAATGACAAGTGTTCAGTTCTTGAGGGTCACGTTATTTCTAAGGATGGTTGGTGATGGTGGATCCTTCTAAGATTGAGACATGTGCTAGAATTGGGGTATAGAAGTCTAATATGTGTCATGAAGGTAAGTAAGGGTCTCGTAGGTTTAGCGTAGCATTACTTACCGTCCGTAATTGTCATAGAGGTGTTTTCTACTTCCTATTGCTATTCATTCAAGCTTTGATATAAACAAAATGCTATCCATTTGTATGGTAGGAACGAATGTGAGGAAAGAAAAATAATTCAGAATACTCAAAAGACCTTGTTGACATACACATATCCTTACCAGTGCCAGTTGGAAGGGAACGAATTTCATTGTCTAATGTGAGTTTGTCATCCTATTCGGGTTGGGGCAGTGCTAATGGCAAGGAGAAAAGGTAATTGAGTATGCTTCACGGCAAGTAAAGGTGCATGAAATGAAACGTAACTATCCGACCCACGATTTTGAATTGGCTTTTGCAGTAGTGTTGATTAAATCAATGGATAGGCACCTATCTATATGGAGTTAAGTGTGGATAGTCTACAAGGATCATCGTTAAGGCCTACATTATTGTGCTTTACGAGAGGGATTGAAATTTGAGACAGAGGGAGGGATGGGAACTATATGATAGGATTATGAGTTAATTATCTTGTATCACCACGGAAAGGATAATGTTAGTAGCGCAGTACGCTTAAGTAGAAAAGCGGGAGGGAGCATGGGAAGTCTAGCCCACTTGCGAGGGTTTCTAGCACGCCCATTGGCTATTATAGCAGTGTTCAGACTCTGGGGCTAAACGACTTTATGACACGTAGAAGTAAATGAGAAGGGAGGATTTTTGGCCAGTGTGGAGTGTGCAGAGATTTCTTCTTCTTGACATAAGATCAATGGGAGAAACAGAGTTTGATGATGAGAAAACTAGCCGTATATTCTGGTATAGGTATTATGGTGTGCCAGGAGGGAGAGGCTAAAGAAGCAATAAATGGATGAGGAAGGTGTAGCAATTTTTGTGAGGATTAAGGAAGGGTAGGAGGGGCCCCGTGTTGATGATCCTCTGATGTGTATAACTCATCATATAAAAGTTAGGCTCATAAGTTCGGGATATTCTATACATCCTGGGCAACCAAGACTGTACCGGGAACCTAAAGCAAAACTTTTTGGTGTGACTAGATGATGAAGTGAGACATTGTTGATTTTGTTGCCAAATGTCCAAATTGTCAGCAAGTAAAATATGAACACGAGAGAGGCGCCGTGTAGTGAAAGGGAACATTAGATGAATGCCCATTTCCTCATATGGATAAGTGTGGAGATTAATTGGAAATGGACTTCGTATGGTTACTCGTTGGTCTTCAAAGACATTGGGGAAGTTTGACTTTCTATTTGGGGTCTGTGGACAAAATTAACAAGTTTGCTCAGTTTCATTCCGATCAAGGGACTTATTAGATGCACTTTTTCCCAGAGAAGTATATGCCAGGCCTACCATCTCACATAGAAATTGTGTCGATTGATGGAGTTAGCACTTTCCATATATAAGATCGAAAGTGTACGTAGTTTACTTCTAAGTTTTGGAAGAAAATTGCATGCTGATTAATTCGGATAACTAGGTTGTTGAGACCGTTAGATAATGCATTTCAACCCTAGACCGATGGCAGTCAATCCATGCAGAACAATTCAGGGTGTGGAAGATATGCTCGTGCATGTGTGATCGAATTTGGGGGGCCATTGGGATATCTTTTTAACCTTAGCGCGTTTTCATAACAATATATAGCTATCACTTCAAGTATTAGTATTGATATGGCTCATTTCGAAGCATTTTGTTATGAGAGGAGATTGTAGGTCTCCCATGGTTGGTTCGAATGCATTTGAGGTTAGGACCTTGGGGTATGATCTTTTGAGGGTTCATTAGAGAAGTGAAATCTATTAAGAAAGCTTTTATGCGGCTCAAAGCAGGCAAAAGGAATATGCAGCTTGAAAGGTGATAGAGACTTGGAGTTTATGGAGGGGTGAGCAGTCTTGCTGGAAGGTTTCGCCCATGTAAACGGGGTGAGGCGGTTTGGGAAAGAGTTATAGCAAGCCCAAGGTAATTAGACATTTGACTCGTACTTCAGAAGTATGAGGAGGGGTGGGTGGGCTTATGAATAAGCGATGGCCCCCAGGACTGTCAGGAGTGCATCCGGGATTTAAGATTGGTAGTTGAAAGATACCCATGGGGAGGGAAGAACTACATTATACGTTGGGATTCGGTATCTTCTTGTATGAGAATTTGTTTTATGAGGAGGGCCTGTTCCATTCGAAGATAGAGAAATTCGCAAGTTGAGATTCAAGAGATCAATGAAGAGTCACCATTCAAAGTCAATGGAAGAATCGACCCATTGTGAACAGTCCACTTGGGAGAAGGAGGAAATTATGACGAGAAAGATACCAACTCCTGGTTTACAGATTTCAAGGTGCATCTTTTCGCAAGTTGTTTTCTCTGATGACGTTCTGGGGATACGACTGATTCGATGGAGTGTTAAATTGGTATCTATAATATGTAACGGGATTCCTGTTTAGTTCGACTTGTGAGCAGCAGATGCATTTTTGGAAAAAAATGCGGCTAAGTATGACGGATCCCACGAACGAGCGGCTATGGGGGCCACCACGACGGAGCGTCGTGGGTGGGTTCTCGTCCACAAAACACTTAGAATTCTGAAATTTGTTATCTGAAATCGAATCTCTAAACGTCGTCCTGACGATTGAAAGTGGCATGGACGAGACAGTCACAGGCGTGGACGGGCCGTCACGGACCCTTGTTATAAAAATAATTTCTGAACCTGTGACGGAAGCATCAGGACGGACCGTTGACAGAGCCCGACGTGCCCGTCACAGACTGCGTAATCTCAGGCTTGGTGTCGGATTTTGTTAAATGTTTTAAGGGGCGTTTGTTTGGGACTATCATCTGCTTATAATTATAAAGTTATGGATTGAATATAATGATCCCCAATTCTTGAGAGTTAAAGGACTGATAACCATTAAATGAAATTAGTAGGGTTACTTTTGTATCTTTCATACTTAATGTATATGTTATATAGGTAAAAGAAAGAGGGTTTGAATAAGAAAAACAGGAAATAAGAACAGAGAAGGAGAAATAGGAGAACGATCGATCAAAGAGAGATCGAAAAAACGAGCTTTGGGGAAATTGCTGCTTGATCATAATCTCGGTGGCGGTAGGTTATGGTTTATGCTTTGTAGTAAACTCTTAATAGCAATATGTTTGGGAGTGTGTGTTATACACCTTTATTGATTATTGTATGCTCACATGATGTGAGATATAAATGTGTTATGAAGAGATGATGAGGCTATTGAACTCTATCCTAAAATGTACCTTGTTTAATGATGATGCCTCGGATAAGAAGATGGCTTGCTGAACTAAAAGTATGAGATTGTAAATGATGCCTAGGGAGTAAGAAAAGGCTTGATGAACATAAAGTAATGAGAAATTGATGATGCCTTGGTATATAAGAGAGAGCTTGAGCATTCATAATGAGAGAGGGGATGCGGGTGTCACAACCGCCAGTCTGTAGAATTAGGGGATACGGGATTCACGAACCGACATGAGATTAGGGGATAGAAAGGATGTACGAAACCGCACACGTAGAATGAGGGAGAGGGGGTGCAGGTAGGTAAACGTCCATTATGTTTGTCATCGAATCGACACGAGGAATTAGTGGGATAGGGCTTTAATTGTCAGAACTGACACAGTAGTATTAGGGATAGTTGTCACGAAACCGTACACGTTCAGTATTAGGGGATCGGAGTGTCACGTTCCGACAAAAGAGTAATAAAAGAGAAGAAATCTTGAAATATGTATGTTTGGTACATGGAACTATGTACAATTTTTAAAGTGACTGCAATTGTTTCCACTATGTGTGAAGTAGGTGGAGTGTGTATTGTTACGATTGCGTAAGAAGTTTGAAGCAGCAGATTCATTCTGATATCAATATAGCACCACTAGTTGTTTTTCAAAACATATATTTGACATTCAAGGAGAGTATGAGGAATAAAATCATTGACATAATGAAAGGGTAAAGCGTTAACTTCTGGGAATGCCTTGGCCTGAAGGATGATGGTTATGTGCCTGTAAAATAGAATGAAGCATTCCATAGGTCTATGGCAGTCATACTGGATTGAACGGACGGCTGCATATAAAAGTGTATGATTCCATGTCCTCAAAATAGGTGACTAATAGAAAAATATCCTCCGTAGATCAAAAGATAAGATTGCTACATTGTTGCAAATTACATTGATTTAAGTGGATTTTTGAGCAATTGAGGCGAACCAACTGGTTCAGTTTCTTCTATGATCCCACGAGAAATAAAAAATCTTCACCGAATCGAAGTCAGTCGTACTGGTATTGCCCAACAAGAAACCAGTCGTCTATATGTATATATTATGATTTTGGTCTTACGACTACGACAATGTGATGTTATTAAATTATTCTCATGATGATTTACTCATGCAGGCGATTGTGGGAATTTTTTGTTGACTGCATACGGCTAAGTATTTTAAGTGATGGACAACAAGTCATATCCTGTGGAATTAGGTGCGTAGACACCCTTCACTTGAGATATACTTCACTCCCATGGAATTATGGAATTGTAATATGTTAGTGATATGAAGACCTAGAGCTGCGTACAACTAAAAAAAGGCTAAGATCAATGAAAATGTTGTGTTTACAACCACTGATTAGATATGTGGTTATGTATTAAAATGTTTTTTTTGATTATTTCGATTTTATTTAAACAAATGTTAATTATGATGGAAAGGATAAAAATTATATGTGGCAACACAACGAATCATCTATAGAAACAGATAGTATATGTGTCGATACATATGTAATTTTTGTAGTAATAAACACGACAAAATCATATGTTGCAATAGATCGTATATATGTAGCAACCTATAGTATATATGTGGCAATATATGTCCCAGTTTGGTTTGTTCTAATTAAAAAATTAAATGACTTTAATTTTCATAAAACCTCCCCCTCTCTCTCCTCCTCTCCACTATCTTCTATAAATGTGTCGTTCCGTATTCCAAGATTATTTATACTAATAATTAATTTTAGTTTTCTCCTCTCCCTTTGACAGTATAGTACACTTCTCCTTCTCTTCTTCTCTTCCTTCTTTCACAGATCATCTACTACAACAAAGGCGGTGTTGTGTTTTCCTCATAATTTCTACTTTATCGTTGATATATATCTTATCAGGTAATATTTAATTAGGGTTTGAAATGCATTTGCTTACTTATCTCCTTATTGCCCAGTTTTGACTTGTGGTTGTAGCTCATTTTGGGGCTTTTAAATATTTTATTTTTGTGATTGTAGATACATATATAATGGCTCCTGTCAAAAGAAAACTTGATAATGACACATCTGACCAAACAAAGATCTAGAAGAAGGCTAGGTCTAAAATTGCTAGGAAGAGGAACGAAAGTACTACACTTTAGGAAAATCTGGCAACTGAAGCAATTTCTTCTTCTCAAGCATAAGTAGAATTTTGTCAAAAGGAATATGAACAAATACAAGTAGTGGGGGAAGAAGATGGAAAACAAGAAGATGTTGAGGAACAAGGGAAAATAAATGAAGTTCAGGAAAATAAATTAGTAGTTGTGGCACAACAAGAAAAAATAAATAAAGTTCATGAAACAGAATAAGAACTTCATCAAGAGTTCAATGCTAGTGGTGATAATGAGATTAAAATCATCAATGCAGACACTTTCCCTGTGCATCTGCAACCTGTTGCTAATGGTGACAGTATTATTAGGTCAGTCCTGAGAAGACCTTTCGTCGAATTCAGGGATATCCTCATGAGAAAGCAATTGAAAGATTTTTTTAGAAATAGTTGTTTTGGTCTTTTTCTTGATTTACCCATTGATCCACTTCCACGTTTTCAAATGACCATCGTGTATGAATTTCTGAAAAGAAGGTTCATTTTTGAAAATCCCAATCAGAAGGATGAGATTCAAAATAATTATTGTGGTATGCCAGTTTTCTTTGGCATAAGAGAGTTTGCCATAGTTACAGAGCTAAAATGTCATCCTTTTTTTTGAGACCACCCTAAATACATTGTTAAAACAGAACCACGAAGAAAGAACGTAGTTAAAGAAGTAGCAGAAGCAGGATAATAGTCACTGCCAACTGAGGAGCAGGACTTGATTTCCCTTGTTGGCAAAAGCTTTAAAAATTCTGACTTATTAAGTTTGTTGGAAAGGGTGGATATACCATGGAATCACAAGGAGTCATTGTGATTACTTTGGATTACACATAATATACTTTTGCCCAAGGATCCGAGCAACAACATAATTTTAAAGTATGTCAATTTCTGTCAGGATATTGAAGTTTTCAAGAACTACCCGTGGGGTCATGAGAGCTTTCATCTAACTGTCGACTAAATGTTTAGGCCTTTAGGAGAAAAGACCCGTAACTTGTTTGGGTTTCCATGGGCTTTCATGCTAAAGATGAAAGTTTTTAATCTTTTTATATTATATTAAGTAATTATTCAACATTTGATTATTGATAGTTTTTTTTCCTTTTTTACAGGCATGGGCATTTTAAGTCATTCCTTATTTGACCCATCAAGTAATAGTAGAAGAAGAGAGATCATCCCAAGGATGATGATATGGTTGATGGCAAGAACAAAAATTACCAAAGAAGGGCATATTCCAGATCTTCTTAACAGTCATTTTGATGCAGTAAGTTATTATTAGTATATTACAGGCATATGTTGCAACATTTGTGTCACATGTTTCTACATATGATTCATCTGTTGCTACATGTGACACAAATCTTGCTCTAGACGAATCATGTGTTGCGACATGTGCCATAAATATTGCTATAGATGATTAATCTATTGTGACATGTGCCACAAATGTTGCTACAGACGAGTCATGTGTTGCAACATGTGGCACATGTTTCTATAGCTGATTCGTTTGTAGCAACATTTGTGTCACATGTAGCAACAGATGAATCATCTATAGAATCATTTCTGTCACATGTCGCAACACATGATTCGTCTGTAGCAACATTTGTGTCAAATATAGAAACAGACGAATCATCTATAGTAACATGTGACACATGTTGCTACAAATGATTAATTTGTAGCAACATTTGTGACACATATCGCAATAGAAAATTCATCTGTAGCAACATGGTAATTCTTACTAATGACTCATTTTTTACAATTTTAGGTTGTGCATCCATGGATTACCTCACTAGAAGAGGAATTGCAAATGCCATATCTAATAACTCTAGGGTTGGTTGAAATAATTTTTGATCCTGTTATGGATAGAGTTAAAATGGTTTTGGCTGGAGAAACAACCAACAAAAGAGAGAGAGTTCCTAATGAAGTTGTTAATGAATCAGTTGTTTAATATGGTGGTACTGCTAATGATGGTGCTGGTGTTGGTGTTGTGCTGCTGATGGTGTTGGTGTTGGTTTTGCAGATGGTGCTGGTGCACGAAAACACGAATGGGCTACCTCTTATAGACGATGTTGTGGCTTTTTCTGTGAGAACTGTAAGAAACATGATGAAGATTGTATCATGTATCTTCAAAAATTGAGTGAAACTGTTAATGAACTAAAAAACAAGAGGGTTGTGAAGGGCATTGTATCAAAGAATGTGCGACATGCATATACTCCAATGGCTAAGCGGAGAAAAGAATCATTTTCCAAGGCAATGGAAAATTTGAAGAGGAAGATGTTTGGAGAAATTCGAAGGGCCGTAATGGAGGAAGTGACGGAGTATAAAAATTTTAATATTTATAGGCGTCCCTCTGTAGCTGAAAAAGTCGAAGTGTTGAAGGTGACGAGTGCAAAGGTATTCTAATGGAATACGGCATACACAATTTTACAAGTCAAGATTTCAGGACCATGACAAGACTAAAAGTTTGGTGGGAAGACTGGGTAATCCTACTTTTTATATTATTAACTATTTCTTATATCTTTTCAGTGACAACTCTTCCAAACTATTTAATATTATTTTTTATTTAAGTAGATTAATGAAATCCTTAACCTGATGCGTCCTAGGTTTTTGAAATACCCAGAATACTAAGATCCCAGAGATAGAATCATGGATCTCAACTTCTATACGAACTTCCTACATAGATATAATCAAATGAACGATGAGGCAACATTCCTTGGTGGTAAAAGCATGAGTCAGTTATTAGATGACTTTGTATGGGATGATGATATTATTGACTATGTCAGGGGTATTAGGCCAACTCCTGGAGGCATGGATTGGATTGATGCAAAAAGGATTTTGACAGTCATGAACACGTCGGGAACCCATTTCATGACTCTCAAGATTATCTTGCATAGGATATTGATCAATGTTTATGTCTGCAACCTGATTGTTACAGAATATGACCAGTCTTTCACACTCATACAACATGTCTTCGAGTTGTTGCCTAAATTGTTGAAGCAGAGTGAAATAATGAATCATTTTTTATAGAAGTATCTCACTCAACCATGAAAATTTAAAGGTCGAATAGAACCTATGGTACAAAATATAAGTGGATCGGCGTGCGGATCATATTTCATTGCATTCATTGGGAATTTGATTAGTCGAACAAAATTGCATCAACCTAGGTCACTGTTATGTTACAATCTAATTGAACAGATGCAATATGTTTGGCCATATGGATAATATCTCAGAGCTTAAATCCTTGACATTATGTTTGTAATTAAAGACAATGTTTAATTTATCAATTATGTTGTTTTCTTTTATGTTAAAGACAATGTAATTAGAGACAATGTTTATTTTATCAGTTTGTCTGTCACAACATGTTGCTACAGATGATAATATTTAGCAACATTTGATCCATATGTTGTTACAGATTATTATATGTAGTAACATTTTAGTCATACGTTGCTACAGCTGATGCTTATATCACAACATTCGTCTGTCACAACATGTGGCATATGTTGCGACAGATGATTATATGTAGCAACATTTGAGTAATATGTTACTACAGATGATTATATGTAGCAACATTTAAGTCATATGTTTCTATAGATGATTTTGTGTAGCAACATTTTAGTCATATATTTCTACAGATGATTTTTTATAGCAACATTTGAGTCATATGTTGCTACAACTGATGCATATATCGCAACATTCGTCTATCACGACATGTGGCATATGTTGCCACATATGATTCACCTGTAGCAACATTTGTTGCATTTGCTGCTACAGATGATTATATATAGCAACATTTGAGTCAGTTACTACAGATAATCTTATATAGCAACATTTCAGTCATATGTTTCTACGGATGATTTTATGTAGCAATATTTGAGTCATATGTTGCTATAGCTGATACGTATATCACAACATTTGTCCGTCACGATATGTGGCATATGTTGCTATAGATGATTCGCCTATTAGAAACATTTGTTGCATTTGTTGCTACAGATGAATATATATAGCAACATTTGAGTCATATGTTGCTACAGATGATTTTATGTAGCAACATTTGAGTCATATGTTGCTATAGATGATTTTATGTAGCAACACTTGAGCATCACAACATGTGGCATATGTTGTTTAAGATGATTCTCCTATAGCAACATTTGTGGCATATGTTGTCACTGATGATTATATGTAGCAATATGTGAGTCATATGTTGCTACAGATGATTATTTGTAGTAACGTTTGAGTCATATTTTGCTACAGATGATTCGTATATCGCAAAATTCATCCGTCACGACTACATAATTATTTGTTGTTTGATCAAGAGTGCAAAACTACGCATATGTTGTCATATCTAATATATCTAAAATCACCCTCCCATGTAATAATTATTTAAAATTATATGTTGCTACAGATGATTATATGTATCAACATTTGAGTCATATGTTGCTACATATGATTATATGTAAGCATCATTCATATGTCACAACGTGTGGCATATTTTGCTACAGCTGATTCATCTGTAGCAACACTTGTTGCATATGTTGCCACAACTAATATATCTAAAAGCACTCTCCCACGTAATCATTATTTAAAAGTATATGGTTCTACAGATGATTATATGTAGCAACATTTAAGTCATATGTTGCTATTGATGATTATATGTAGCAACATTCGTCCGTCACAACATGTGGCATATGTTGCTACACCTGATTCATCTGTTGCAACATTTATTACATAGGTTGCCACATCTAATATATCTAAAAGCACACTCCCACGTAATCATTATTTAAAAGTATATGTTACTACATATGATTATATGTAGCAACATTTGAGTCAAATGTTGCTAAATGTTGCTACGGCTGATGCATATATTGCAACATTCGTCCTTCACAACATTGGACTAATATGTTGCTACTGATGATTATATGTAGCAACATTTGAGTCATATGTTGCTACATATAATAATTTGTGGCAACATATACTTTTAAATAATGATTACGTTGGAGGGTGGTTTTAGAAATATTAGATATGACAACATAGGCGACAAATGTTTCTACAGGAGAATCACAACATGTGGCATATGTTGCTACAGATGATTCGTCTGTAGCAAAATTTGTTGCATATGTTGCCACATCTAGCATATCCTGTAGCAACGTTTTACATGTGTTGACACAAAAACAAAGAAGAGCAACAAATCACGCATTGGGCATTTCTAAATAAGATTATATAATAGAGATCATCCTTAATTAAGAAAGAACATTTATTAAAATTCAACAACACAACGCTTAACACTTATTATGGGGCATTTCGATTCGGGCATGTAGTTTATTTGTGGCCAAAGTCCGTACATACTGAACACTTATATTTTCTTGTAGGAAATGATTCACCAACTCCACGTCGTCTCTTATATGTCCTTGTTCCGGGATTACTGGGATCAACATATATAGGAGGTATTTCTCTCTATATGATATCCAAAGGGTATCCAAATTCATCAGTTTGCACCGGGTGAATTTCCTAACAATATGTCATTGTGCATTTTGCCACTGATTTATATGGAGAGGAGTACATGTAAATCTTATTTCAAAAATCAGCACCATGTTGGGATCGAATCGCTGCCATGGCATGTGGACAATGTATTTTGTCCAAATCCAAAATTCTACGAGTACAAGTTCTTCTTTATGGATCCACAGTAGCAACATCTCCATGATGTGTTATACTTAAATTGTAGTTAGCGATTTGATGGACCAACAACTTGTTGCCCACATTAATGTACTCTAATATATCTTTTTCAATTGAAGGAACAAATCTATTATCGGAGTGCACCAAATCCATACGCCTCAGGTGAAATAACAAGAAAATCTCCTATTTATTTAATCAAATAGAGCGACAATGGGAAATTCTCTTTCAACATCAAACATAGCATTCACCGATTCCGCAATGTTTGACGTCATAATGTTATATCTACACAACAACAGATAAAACTCAAACAAAACACATAAAGTAATAATAAACTCAATTGACATGGTACCTATTTCAAGGGCAAAATGTTCTACTCCATGTGTGAAATCCAATACGTTCATGAGTTTCAGCGGCCTTTGGTACCAAATCTCTTATTTGATTGAAATGGTCATTGAACTCACATGTATCGTACGCCTTTGCTGCTTTATAAAAATGGGACACTACCTTTAAATTGTGAAAGTTATTTTGAATATTTTCCCCAAGGTGTCTCATGTAACAACCATAATGAGATGTAGGGTAGATTCTCGAAACCATCTTTCGAATACTTGGATTCCTATCAGAGATAGTGCACATATCATCAGTATCATCTACAAAGCTTCTCATATTTTGAAAAAAAATATTCATATGAGGCATCGCATTCCTTGTCCACGACACAGAAAGCCACTTGAAATATATGATTAACGGCATCTTGTGCAATTTCCGATAGCAGAACTCCTCCATACTTTCTCCTTAGAAATATTCCATCAACGGCTATTACTTTTCTCATTTCTTGATAAACAATTATCCAAGCAGCATATGATATAAAGAAGTATTGGAAACTTTCATTTTAACTCGCGCGACAATTGTCGTCTTGATTCGGATTCACAACTTCGAGCATTAACCGATATGGCATTAAGCACTGCGTACCCGTGCTAGTGTGTTCCCCTAAAATAGACTTAGGCATACTTCATGCCCTTTGATAATCTTCCAATAGCTGATCTTACAACCCAATTCTGGCGGGAGGTTATTTGACATGTCTCTTTGTGGATAGCTTTACCCATTGGGAAAGCTATTTCAAAGTACTTACTATGAATTTTTCGGTGTGGCGTTGGGATTTGGGCTTGATAGATGTAATGAACCACAAGTATGTACTTTTTCAAAGATTCTAATGGAACAAACCTTATACCTTGTAATACTTGTATATTTCACAGCCCTTCAGACACAAATTGCAATCCGAATATTAAATTTAAAGAAAACACGTGGGACGAGAATTGATCACCTTTTTAAGATCTTAAAATCTTTTGTTCAAGAAGCCCCAATTTTAATGGTATTGGCCAGTTCTTTCTTGTTTCTTGAAGGTCATCGCTTATAAAATCCTGTTTCATCATTCTCTAACATTATCAGAATGTGAAGTTTGAGAACCACATGGATGTTGCTCCAACTGTAGGAAATTGGGGAAAAACCTTCTCTCAAGGTCGGCCCTTCAGGTAAAGATTACCTACACTTTCACATTCCGCTTCACCTTCACCTTCAACTATTCCAATTTCAGACATCATCAGGATTATCATGTCCGTTTGAGGTGAAATTCATCATTAAACAGAATATTTCTTGTTGGTACCTCTATTATTATTATGATCTTCCTCGATAGATTTTTTTTCCGTACTACATTAACATGGGTGGTTCTCGCTTCTCCCAAATAAACAACAAACTGATGATCAGTTATCTAAAGGTAAACAACCTTCTCATCATGAAAAAATTGGGGCATATAATTCATAATCAGTCTTGGTGGTTACAATTATATCCAGACTTTGGCATGAACTCTAAACTTGAAAGACAATCATAATACAGCAAAAGATTTCTTTTCAACATACATCCCTACTTAACCAGCTCTCGTTTTTACTATCCTCCCAACGCCATAGAATGATTTTTCTTCTCGAACCATTAACCTACGACAAAAAAAATTGACCCCTACAAAATAATGGAAATTGAAGCTGCATAAATTAATAAAAACCCAAAATTGTATTATTTTATAAATATGTATAACATACGGTTTTTCTATTGCGAAATGTAAAACCTCTGTTTCTAAATATGATAGTAGTTTGTTGTTACAGACAAATCACATTGGGCAAACTTTTGTATGTATATCTAATGTTTGTAACTGTGATTTTTTGCTTTTTTTGTTGCAAAAATAACTCAATGTTGCACATATGGTTTTTCTATTACGAAATTTTAACAACTATGTGCAAAACATATGATTATTCTGTTGTTACAACAACTACAGTGAGCAACATTTTTATGTTATATCATATGGTCCCACATATGGCTTTTCCGCTTGCAACAGGTTTGTAAATGTAGTCATTATGTTGCACATATTATTGTCATGTTGCGAGATTGGATAAATTTTTTTTGCACATATGACTTTAATTTGATTAACTCTAATGTTGCATATATATAAAAAAATTTTGAAACGCGATATGCAAAATGATTCAAAAATAAATTGAGGACCCATATCAGATAATAATAAATTGATTTCAAATGAACTATTAAATTTTACATACAAGAAACGTATGATGTAACCATCGTATGAAGTAAGTAATTTCAATTGAAACAAAATAAATTTTGTCCACAGAATATAGATTAGGGTAAAGTGATTAACCACTAGCACCCAAGACACCACCATGTGCGAAAAGAAGAACAAGAACAAGAAGGATGACGATAGTCGGGAACAAAGGGCAAGCAATCCCCCGCACGCTCCTTCCCTCCTACTTTTTTTTATTGAACAAGCGCGAAAGACAAAGAGCAGAATAACCAGAGGGAAGGACGAACAAGAAGAAGAAAATAGAGGACGAAATACCACGACTGCTGCGAGGCCATGGGGAAAATCTTCATTTCCCCTTTTCGTCGGATATTCCAACAAATATTGCGTTAAATTAGGTTGTGGTTTTATGTAAATTTACACTTTTACCCCGTTGGATGCCCACAAAAGTTGGGGTCAATTAGTTATTGGTGAAATTACCATTTTACCCTTCATTTAATTCAGTGGACCAAAAATGTTGCAAAATATATAAAAGTGAGGCAGCTCCCTAATCCCTTAATCATTAATCACATAATTGTCACCTACACCTAATACTTAAGACATTATGTCACACCCATTATTTTTGAAACCTTAATGTCAGTTTTTTTTATAAAAAAAAAACATCCGAAAAGAAAGAAAGGTACTTTAATGAAAATTGGTTTTAAAAAAACTAAAAATAAATTTTTCTTTCAAAATCTTTAAACACATCATATTCATTATTACAAAAACAGATGATATGCTCACAAAAAAGATATTTTTTATTTGTAATAATTTATTTTAAGTAAACACCTGATAGAAAGTCAAATTGGAAAGTGTTTTTTAAAGTGAAAAACAAATTTATCACTATCGAAATGGTAATAATACAATGCAATCATTTAATCCCATAAATAAAGAAAGTATTTGAAAGTATTGCCAATATGTAATTAGTAATAATATAAAGGGATTTAATGTCCTAAGCAAGAACTAATATTAGCTGGAATCCTTAAATTTACTATATGATAATCAAAAAAATAAACAATAGAAATTAATATAATTAATATATATTAATGGTATTAGTTATAGTAATTGTACATGTATAGGCTATTTTGATATTCAAATTTCACCTTTTTTTCTCCATTTTAAAAACTATATGATATTTAAAGTAGCTAATGTAATGAACTAAATATAAAGCATGCATTTAGTCATTCAAACTATTTGTCAAATATTTCAAAAATTATCAATGTAAAACCAAATACTTTGGCATATAATATAGATATCTAATATCATTAAGATCAATTTTATTTTCAATTGCAAATAAGAAGATAATAGTAACATGTTCTACACAAAATATTAATTATATAAAATATAAAATAAGTAACAATCTATTAATTCAATCTAGACACCAAACTGCATTATATAAATAGAGAACAAAATTAAATAAATTAAAAAGTGAAATAGAAGAGGAGGGAAGAACCATATCAATGAACATTTAAAACTGTAATATAAAAAATCACTTATAAATAGTCCTCACTATAATCACTCATATTTTTATTATAATTCTACAACGTGATAAAAAAATATTATGTCTTTTAAAACATTCTTTACATGATTATCCAGCAATAATTCATCAGTCTTCGGATCCGAATACAACAATATGTTATTGCCCTTTTGATTCTTCACAAGAGATTGATGACAAATTTCTTCTGCAGTCTAACTATGACCAAAAAGGGAAAATTAAAAATGAGGAAGAAAAGATTAGATACCAAAAATGAGAAGGGCGGAGATTAATAATGACATTTAACGTATTTTGGCAAGAGATCACATATGAGTTTTGTAAGTAACATTTCATTTCTAGGTGTCTTAAATAGGAAAATCTAAGATGACAGGATGATGAAAAGGAAAAAAATTAGAACAGACCTATCATAATTTCCGACTACTAATTATATAACCTTTAGTCTTTACATTTAATTCATTGACAATATAATAAAGAGGTCTTTTTGGTGTCTTCTTGATTATAATTGTTTATACTAATGAATATTAATCACTCTCAATATAAATTAAATTGTCATGAAGAATTGATAAATTTGATATTGACTTAATGGATAAACTATCAATGGATACAAATAAATATTTAAAATTACTAATTAATTTTAAATCATTAACAAATTTAATTAGTTTACAAGGGCCACAATGGTAATTCAATTCTCACTTTAGAGGCTCCCATCTTATAATAAGATATGGATTGAGCAAAGTGAACAAAATTATAATCTAACGGGTCGCATGCTCAACGTGTTATTGTTTGCTTCTGACATATATGTTTAAATTTCCCCAGTTTAAACATATCATAATCATTATTGTTAACATAGAAAAATTAAAGGTCTACCATGTCTCATATAGGACAATAATATCAACTATTATTATCTACATGAAAGGGAAACTATTACATTAAAACTAGTAAGTTTATTGGAGTTTTTAAAAAAAAAATCAACATACTAGAGTGATGAAGTCAATTTGAAATGACAATGTATTAGAGAAACTTTATGTGAATACTCAATAACGCTTGTTATTTTAATATGTTCTATCAAGTACTTGTATAACAATAATTTGTAGAAACATAAACAACAAAATGTAAAACAACATAACAGGATCTGTTAATATATAATGAAAAAGAATGGAAAAGAATTGATCCAATTGATGCAGAGGTCCCTTTAGGAAATTATTCTCCTCTAGTAAGTACCGAGGTTTCTTAAATGAACAAGTCCTCTCATGATAGATTGATTCTATTCAGTATATGTGAAACAAAAAACAATATTTAATTGTGCATATGATGAAGAAATTCATAATTTTTGTTACTTTAAAAATGAGAATTATCATCCTATTTTATTATATAAAACAAAGGATTTAGTGCAAACAAAATATGTGTCTTTGTTTGTGTTACCTTATGGGGAATGTCACAATCTTGGAATAGTTTAGAACCTTCAGAAAGATGCACCATCCTTTCATAAAAGTTCACAAATTTTTCATTATAGTTGAACTCTTGCATAATAGTCACACATTTCATTAAAAGTTAAACCTTCATAAAAGTCACATATTTTCATGTAAAAAGGTTATTTTACATAAATTAAATAATTTTAAAGAAAAATTCTAGTTTTTAATGCGCCCAACATATGGCGGGTCCATGTTCATATAAATATTTGATATGATTATAAAGGGTATAGGAGTGTATTTAAGTGAAGAAAAAAAAATGGAAATAATATTTTTATAAATGGGAAATGAAGATTTCTCAAATATAATAATTTATGTAAGTTTGCAATTAAAATGTAGTAATATTGGGCTTATTATACATGTCTTTCTTATCTAGTATTTAAAGAGAGATTTGTGAATACAATAGATATTTTTCTTTCCCTAAAACAACATCTCACAGTAGACGTCCATCAATACAACTATATAAAGACTTTTATAACCAAACTATAGTCCTTCACACACACAGAAGAAAAAATCAAAAAAGATTGTCTTCCTATACATCAAGTCGTGTTATTCATCAAATTGGAAACACATAAAAAAATGTACTCATTTCGCCCGCAATAAGATGCTTTCGGAGATAGATTTAATAAGAAATTAATAGCGTTCTTTTCCTATTTTCAATTGGATATTCTAATAGTTGATTTTCAGTTCAAAATAAAAAACATCCATGCTTGTTTTTCATCGATTCATCCGTATTTTTAAAGAAATTTTTGAGTAATAAAAAATCAAGAAAAGTAAAATCGAGATTATTTATGTGTAAATTTATTTTTAGATTTTTTGGTGGTGATACAGTTTTTATCTTGTCAAAAAAGTTGAGCGTGTTCTCTATTATGTTAGGAATCAAAAATTATATTTAGATTGGAATTCCCGTATAATTCAAATTTAACGGGAAAACAAAGATCTTTAATCAGTTACTGAATTTTAGTTAGCAAAAAACTGATACTTAGATGTTCAGTGAAAAAATTACAACGGATTAAAATAATAGAATTGGTTGAATTCTTTAAAAGATAACACAACTATATGCTTCTTTCTTCTTTTAGGAGTATTTTTGATGCATAACATTTCAACCGTAATATTAGGTCAGTATCTAAAAAAAAATATGCTCAAGGACAATTTAATATGAAAAATCATTCTCTACCAAAAACTAAATGATAAATCACATTATTGTAAGACTTTCTTTGCCTAAATTAGATGCTAATTCAAACTTACAGTAAAACCTATATAAATTAATAAAGGTGGGACCAGAAAATTTTATTATTTTATAGAGATATTATTTAATCGATAAATTAATATTTATTAATTGAAAGTATGACTTGAGATTTGATGAAGATTAATTTTTATTATATCAAAATTATTGTATCTAAATAATTCACATAAAATAATATTATACATAAAGTACAACGAATACATCAAAATCATTGTATCTAACTAATTTCAACCTTGCGATGTTGTCATAATAAGAGCTTTCAAGATGTATTACAAACATATATTATCGTAGGAATTAGAAGGCTATGAAGTGGGAAAAACTGATCTAGCAAAGATCAATATTTTGATGCTATCAATTTTACAATCCTTGTTTAGACAACAAATGTTCAGCAAGCTAAGAGACAGTAGCAAATTATTTTCGACTTGTAAAATTAATTCGGGGGATGCAATCTATAGAATTTGAATGAACCTACTTGCGAAAATGTCATTTATGAACATGAAGGTCATGGTTAATCACGATTAACATAATAAAATGGATGACAATTATATATTGAATTATCCGTGTGAAAGTGATACACATTGAGAGGTCCATAGAATAGAAGAAATTTTGGATACAATAAAAAAAAGCTATGTTGAAGATGATATTATACAGTTGGAACCATATATGCATAAGGAAACACTTATCGCCTCTAGAACTCTTCACAATTTTATGGTGCAAATCGAAAATAGAACACTGGAGCTCGTGGATTCAATAAAAAAGTTAGATATGAGTTTCAACTAAATTTAAAATTTTAAAAAAAAAAGTAAAAACAGAATATAATAGAATATATTTTACTAAATTGTCTTCATATATATAGATATATATTTGTACTTTTAAAATAATTATTACTTTATGATATTAATGGGACCATACATTTATATAAAATCTCTTGAAAATATATTATCTTATTGAAATTGGTGATTTTTTTTAATGGCCCAAGTCAGGACCAGTGGAAAATATTATTTTAGAGAAGTTATTAATTTATTGAGTATTTTTTTAGAGGTTTTACTGCACATAAAAACTAATCAATTTGAGTTTTGTACGTTTCTAAATCCAGTAGCATTCTAAATTTAATAAAAGGAAACATAATCTTCTCTATATTTTGTCACACAAACAACACTTCCATGTTTATTCTTCTTCTTATTCTCCTCCCCCTCCTATACCAATATGCTTTATATTTATATAAAATGTTTTTTGAATATTTCTTGAGCTTGCAAATAACGGAGAGAAAGTCATAGTGGCAGAACATATGTCTAGTGAAGAAGATTTGCATGATATAAGTGTGTAAAACATGCTTAATTTGAGGTTATATGTACCATGTAAGACATTTATTGAGGAATGACACAGCAGAAATATAGAGTACTCGACATACCTCCAGCCATTGTTCGTATATAATCGGAGTTTACCATTCTTCTTTTTTTCAAAGATCTTCTAAGCACTCAAATCCTCACACCCTTAGATGGTATGTAGTTTTTAGAAGTAATGTTCTTAGAGACCTTTGAACCAAATGACATTTATAACCATTCTTGCATCAAGAACAGTTAAGAGGTTATGGGATCTTACCAATCACTAGAGTAGTAGGATAGTGGATCCATGAAGTGGGATAATAGGTAGTTAACCATTATCCCATTAGTGGGATAATGTATAGTTAACTACCTTCCCATTCATGGGATAATGGCTAGTTAATTACCTTCCCATTAGTGGGATAATGGGTCCATGAAGTGGGATAATAGACCCATGTAATACATACAATATCAGCATTAACAAAAATGCTAACATTCTCCCACTTTGTCCGTATATTCTAATCTAATTATTGAAATATAATACACGAATCATGGCAATACTTTCTGTTGCAGTTAGTAGTATCTTCCATGTATCATAATGCACTATATCTCAAAACTATAGCCCATATAATTAATCAATAAACTCAATATTTATTCAAGGTCCATACTTTAGAGACATTTCTGAAAATAAAACTGAACGTGCACAGAGCTAACGAGAAATATCTTTAAACATACATTGTTACAACAAAATTTTACATAGTGGGACTAAGTCCCATTGTGACTACATGATTCTTATATTTTTGTTGTGGCATGCCTTTAGTTAAAGGATTAGCTAACATTACTTTAATGCTAACGTGTTCAATGACCATTTTCTTGTCTTTAACACATTCTCTTATGGGTAGATATATGATGTTGATATGCTTTCTTCGACTACCACTTTTATTATTTTTAGCCATAAAGACAACAACTGAATTCTCACAATATAACTTGAGTGGCTTAAACATATAGTCGACAATTCGAAGTCTAGATTTAAAAATCTTTAACCATACACCATGTGAGGTAGACTCAAAACAAGAAATGAACTCAGCCTCCATAGTGAAAGTAGTAACTAGAGTCTGTTTGGCACTTCTCCAAGATATCGTTCCACCGGCTAACATAAATATGTATCCTTAAGTTGATTTTCGTGAATTAACACAGCCAGCAAAGTCTGAATCAAAGTAGCCAATGACTTCCAAGTAATCTGATCATTTGTACCTAAGCATGTAGTCTTTTGTTCCTTGAAGATATCATAAGACTTTCTTCGCAGCTTTGCAGTGGTCAAGACCTGGATTACTCTGATATCTTCCTAACATTCCAACAACAAATGATATGTCAGGTCTTGTACAAACCTGAGAATACATCAAGCTTCCGACAGTAGAAGCGTAAGGAATATCCTTCATTTGTTCCCTCTCAAGATCGTTCTTTGAGCACTGATTGAAGTTGAACTTGTCACCCTTAACGAAAGTAGATACACTTGGTGAATAATCTTTCATTCGGAACCTCTATAAAATTTTATTGATATAGGATTCTTGATATAAACCTACGGTACCTTGATTTCTATCTCGATGAATCTTAATACCAATAATGTAAGATGCATCACCCATAACTTTCATATCAGAACTTTTAGAGAGAAACTACTTCACCTCATGTATCATTCCCTTATCATTGGCTGCAAGTAAGATATCATCCACATATAGAACTATGAAACAAATTTTACTCCCACTGATCTTATGATATACACATTGATCCATAATGTTCTCAACGAAGTTGAATGAAGATATAAAATTATGAAATTTAAAAATACCATCGACGGGAAGATTGTTTTAGTCCACATATGGATTTCATCAACTTGGATGCTAAGTGTTCACCATTACTAGAGAATAATCCTTCAGGTTGTTTCATATAAACCTCTTCCTCTCAATCACCATTGAGGAATGCGGTTTTCACATCCATTTGTTGCAACTCTAAGTCGAAGTGTGCTACTAAACCCAATATTATGCGCAAGGAATCCTTCTTAGAAACAGGAGAATATATATTTGTATAATCAATTCCTTCTTTTTGATTGAACCATTTAGCAACGAGTCTTGCTTTATATCTTTCTATGTTGCCTGATGAGTCCTTTTTAGTCTTGGAAACCCCCAAATGGTTTTCACACCACTAGGCAAATCGACAAGATCCTAGACCTCATTACTTTTAAAAGAATTCATCTCTTCTTTCATGGCATTGTACCACAATACAGACTCTTTAAAATTCATGGCTTATGAAAAAGATTTAGGATCATTTTCAACTTGAATGTCAGATTCTTGCAAATATACAAAAAAAAAAAAACAAAGTCATAGGAATTGCTAGATCTTTTCAATGTCACAAAACATTTTCGTGTGGATTATGTTGTTCAACTGGTTGTTCAATAATTTCAAGAAGAAAAAAAAAAAAATTGAACAACTGATCAATATGACATTGTTTCAGCAACTTGTGGAATCTTATGAGTTGGTTGCTCAACACCAATGCACTTGCGGGTATTATTACAATAAATCAATTTTCAATTGAAGTGGAAGGTGATCCTTATTAGAAATTATATTCTGAAATTGATGGGTCCTTTGTCTAAGTCATTTTCAAGAAATGGTGTATCTGATTCCACAATCCTAGATTGGTAGATAGACCTTTCAGTATATCCTTTAGACCTTTCGACATATCCTATAAAAAATATCACTTAATGGTCCTAGGATCCATTTTCTTTTCTTGGGGTGTAACTTCTAACTTGAAAAAGGCATCACCATACGGGATATGTACAAAAACAGGGTTCCAACCTTTGAGTAACTCAAAAAGAGTCTTGGAACAGCCTTGGTTGGAACTCGGTGTAATATAACACTACTGGCTGGAGAGATTCAATCCACAACGGAATAGGTAGCTTAGAGTTACTTACATACTACGCACCACGTACAATAATGTTCGATTTCTTCTTTTACTACAACCATTCTGAATCCAGCGAACCAGCCATAGTGTATTGGGCACCAATCGATTTTGTTGAAGAAACTTCGCAAATGGACCTTCTGCTTGGCCATACTTAGTATATCTACAAATATCATCACTTTTTAGTTCTCATAATCTTAATTTTTTTACGATTGTTTCTCTAATTCGCCTTGAAAACTTCTTTTTTTCCCTTCTACAGGACTTCTAATGATTCGCTCTTATTATGAAGCATGTAGAGATACATATAGCATGAGTAATCATCTATAAAAGTGATAAAGTATTTCTTATCATATGCGTCCATGTCTAGACAACATATATCTGAATGTATGATTTCTAATACGGTTGAACTCCTCATGGCACATTTCTTTGACTTATTGGTCTATTTGACTTTAATATAGTCCGTACAAGTATCAATAAAAGTAAAATTTATATTACGAAGTACTCCATCATTTGCTAATATCTTAAATCAATCAATGGAGATATGTCCCAATCTCTTATGCCATAAGATAGAGGAATCTTCAATAATAACACATCTTTTCGGACAGTTTGACCATGGCATAACAGTATGAGTGGAATCCTTTCGTAAATTAAACCGAGGAAAGACATTAGAAAATGCTACCAAATCAAATAAGGGCTTAGATGTATAAAATAGTTGGGAATCACCTTGTATAGAGAAGAAAATCCCAAGCTACAAACTTGATAATGAATTAAATTCCCCTCGAACAATTAGAAAAAAAAAGTCTTTTCCAAACTCTAAAATAAAAACACTACTACGAACTAAATTGCATGTCTCAAAGCGTTCACATGCGACTTGCCTCTTTTTCAAGATAGATGCTCCGTCAGCTTCACTGGGTTCCGCAGGTTCTTATATCCTTGCAGGAAATTTGTAATATGATTGTTGAAGCAGATCATCCCACTACGTGTTATGATTAAATGAATCATATCAAGTGATAACAAACAAGAGATACATAACTACCCTTTATTAACAAGCATTGTTGAAGTTGACAATACTCCTGCCTGATGTGCCCTCTTGTTTCTACAGAAGCGACACTTGTCATTCCTTTTTTATGTTAATTCAAGTTGTGACTTATCTTAGGACATCTTGTTAGATTGATGGTCTTCTTGCTGAGTAGGCATGAATGCATTTTCTCCTGTTTCCCTCGGTCGTCGACCATCCTCTGAACACACATGAGCCATAACTTCATTAATAGACCATTATTCTTTATGTTGTTATAAGAGATGAAAGGGACATATGTGGCAGGTAGAGTATGTGGCATAGTGCACAAGAAAAATTTCGTCAAGAATCCTTAGTTGATCTGCTAAGTTCGAATTTTCATAATGTGCTATGCACATTTCTCACATAGTGAGCCCGATTGATGAGAATTTCATTTTTAAGGTGTGGTACGGTGTTTATTTGAAGTCTCAAACTTTATAAATCTCTTCAGTAAGCCCTTGATTTGTTATTTTGTTTTTTGTTGTTCGATAGAAACCATGAATACCAGCAGAGATTTTGTTTTAATGAAAACATAACACTTCACAGGTTAGAGATTCCAGTGTTTATGAGAAAAACCTCCATCTGGAGTGTTGATTTCATTAATAGGTGGCTCGTCTTTCTTGTTAGCAAATCATGTGATCCACCAAGTGAAGGAGAATTAATCCTTCAAATCTATAGTTCTCACCCATTCAATGTGAATATCACAAAGATTAAGAGAAATTTGCATATTGCATAACTGCAATAAATATCACGTATATACTTAAAATAAAATTTGAGGCATAAAAATATAAAGTGAATATATGACATAAAAATTGCCAGGGGGCTAAATTTTTAATTCCATTAGAATTCATGTTCTGATAAAGTATGAATTTAATAGAATGATCTTCTTACCTTTATCACAAATGTATTAAACTCTTATTCATAATTATGTGGTAAAGTACAAAAATATGTAATATTTTATCTTAATTAAATTATGAAATTAATAATAAAGAAATTAAGGAATTATATCATGAATAATTAATTACAAAAATTCTGAGTCTAAAATTTTATTTATGTGAGTCTCTTAAACTTTAAAATTGTATTCAATTAAAGATATGTGGATAACTTTATTCAATAAATCTAGATCACTAATAGTTTTATTTCTTGAAGTATACAAAATGTAATATGGAATTTCCTTTCATTATTGTGTGGCTAAATCTCAAAAATAAAATTATATGGAATCACTAAATATTTAACTGAAATCATATACAAAGATGTATTGTGGAACATTAGCAACAAAAACCAACAATATTCGTTGCTTTTATTAGTAGAAAATGTTTTCAGAAAATTCCAAACAGATCTGAATTTTAAGAACCATTTTGAGCGATCTACAGAATTTCAACAATAATAAAGACAAAAACATTCAATGGCTCTGATGAGGGCAAATGATGAAATTTATGGAGGAATGACCCAAGGAAATATAAGTGATCGACATACCTGTATCCATTGTTAGCTTATAGTTGGAGTCCAAATCTCTTTACTCAAAAGATCTTTCTAAGCACTCAACCTATGTTTTAATGGTATGGAGTTTTAGAAGTAATGTTCTTGCAACTTTGGACCAATGATATATTATACCTTCTTCAATGAAGAACAATTAAGAGGTTATGGAAAGTTACAAACACGAGAGAGTAGGATAGTGAATCCATTAACGGATATGGTAAACAACCATAGCCATTAGTGGGTAATGGGTATTAACAAACTTTCCAATGAGTGGGATAAGGGTAGTTAAATACCTTCTCAGTAAGGGATAATGGGTAGTAACTACCATCCCATAGGTGGGAAAAATGGTTATGAAGTGGGATAATGGACCCATGTAATACAAGCATACAGCAGAAAACCAAAATGTTAAAACATCCCAAATTCCTTTTTTTTGCAATTTTGATGTTAAATTAGTTTACGTTCGGGTTGAACTCAAATTGGTCTTTGAAGGATCACCCGACATATGTTCCACAGCACCTTACCTTGTTTAGGTAGAAGAATTATTCCAGATATATTATATGCTTGAGTAACATATCCCAAGATAAATGATAGTATATTTATTTGCGAAAGTACAAAAAAAGGATTTCATTGTAACACAACATCGTGTCCAATAACATATTTTAAACAAAAATATAAATGACGACCAAACAAGACGTAATTAAATTTGCGAATATGCATGCAAGTATAGCACAAAAATTTGCTACAGAGGATTAGTGTAGCCCATATATATAACATGCAAGTAACCATCTCCTCTCTTCAACTACTTGGATCACGTACATCTTCGCGTTAAAAGATCAAACCATTACGTAGTTTCTATGTATTATTCGGCAAACAAACCAAATCAGAAAAACTTGACTATTGTTTGAGCTTGCAAATCTCATAGAGAAAGTCATGTGACTAAAGATAGGTTAAGAAAGAAGAGTTTTCTGCGTTACTTTGTTTAAGGAGATGGGATGATTGTTGGAAGGTAATATGTACCAAATCTATGTTTACGAAATTTCGATGCAAAACTTAAGGTTTTTACTTTTGGTGAACTCAAAACATGATGAATATTTACCAAAATTATTCACATACACTTTTCTTGGTAGGTAGAAAAGATTATTCCTGAAGTATCCGTATGCTTGAGTAAGCATGTAAAAAATAGATAAAATATTATTATTTTTTGAAAAGTATAAAAAATAAATTTCATTACAAGCACGAATCAATTCAACTACATAAATTAACACAAAACATAGAAATGAAACCAACAAAAGATGGAAATCATTTAAATTCCGAAAATAATCTATTATGTTTAAATCTTCAACGAAATCAGTAAACATTCATATATGAATTCGGAGTTGACCAAAAATGAAAGCCCTTAGTGTAGCACCGAATTTTTCTAAAAGAGATCGATATAGCCCACTACAAAAGGAACCTCAATGACAAAACAAAAATAATTGGTAAACTGATCGAATCGTGGGGCAAATTGAGTTACCAACCAAATGTTAATGTATACTATCCGCGCTAAAAAGGTGTCGTAAAATTCCAACTGAATTTAATTTTTGTTAAACGTACTAACCAAAATCATTGGGTAAAACCAAAGATGTTGTACAAAAATTTTAAATCTGACCTTAAAATTTCCATTGGTAAATTTACCGACTAATTTTTTGTTGGTATATCAGTAGTACCTTTCCTAACGAATTGAAAAGGAGTTACTAAATTATTTTCTTCACTTTTCAATTCATACATTGGTATTTGGTTGGTAATTTTAGTAACAAAAAATTTGTGTTGGTAATTTCCCAATAAACTTTAAATACTTTTTTTGAATTTTTTTTGATTTCCTTCCGGTGTTCGGTACTGTAACGACCTGTTAGTCGTTTTGATCACTAGAGTTTATTTCTAGTAATAACTGTCTGGGTCGACGGATCCCACGACGGACCGTCATGGGCACGACGGACCGTCGAGGGTGTCTCGTTCCAAAACACTTAGAATTCTAAAAAATAAGGTACTGAGAACAACTCTCTGAACTTCGCGACGGAAGAGCAGGACGGACCGTCGTAGGCATGACGGACCGTCACGAGGTCTTAAATAAAAATTGAGTCTCTGAACTCTGTGACGACTCAGCAGGACGGACCGTTGCAGGCACGATGGCCCGTCACAGACTGCGTAACCCTGACTGGGTCGAATTTCTGTTAAAAGTTTTAAGGGGCGTTTTGGACTATTCCTGCTTATAATTATAAAGCTAGGGGTTTAATTTTAATAATTTAATTACTTGGGGATTAAAGGAGATAACCTTGGAATAAGTAATGGGTTACTTTAGCATCTTTTATACTTATTTATATGGTAACTAGGGTAAAAGAAAAAGAGTTTGAATAAGGAAAAATAGAAAGAACAGAGAGAAGAAGGGAGAAACGAGCGAGAGAAAGAGAAGAACGAAGAGGAAAGCAAAGCATTGGAGAAGTAGATTGCGTGATCACGATTCTTCGGGTGATGTAGGTTATGGTTTATGCTATTTCATAGTAAACTCTTAATAGCGAATGATATGTATTGGGTAGTATTGTGAAGTCTTCTATATGCTTAATTGTGTGCTTGCATGATGCGATTATTTAATTGTGATGAATTAGCATGATGAGACTGTTGAATCTTAAACCTTAAAACCTCTCTATTAATGATGATTCCTGTGTATGAAAGAAGGCTTGATGAACTAAAAGAATGAGGTTAATGGATCGGGTGTCACGAACCGACACGTAGTACTAGGGGATCGGGTGTCACGAACCGACACATAAAATTAGGGGATCGGGTGTCACGAACCGACACATTGTATTAGTAGATCGGGTGTCACGAATCGACACATAGTATTAGGGGATCGGGTTTCATGAACTGACACATAGTATTAGGGGATCAGGTGTCACGAACCGACACTTAGTATTAGTGGATCGGGTGTCACGAACCGACACATAGTATTAGGGGATCGGCTGTCACGAATCGACACGTAATATTAGGGGATCGGAGTGTCACGTTCCGACACAAGAGGAATAAAAAGAAGAATCTCGAATTATCTTAATATACTCAAACTTAAAGAACCTTTTCCCAAATGAGTATGGTGTGGAGGCTTGAGTCCTCATAGGTCTGCTTGGTGTTGTTGTTAATGGTTCTTGTACTTGTTGTTGCCACCTGTTGAGTATTGTAGTGGATTTTATGATATTATTTGATGTATATTGCTTTCTATTTTGAGTTGGGCGATGATACCTACTCAATACTTGTGCCTTGTACTGACCCCTACTTGTAATTTTCTTCTTTGTTATTTGTGGAGTGCAGCAAACGTGCCATCGATTTCGACTCAACCGCAACTCTAGCCAGACATTAGCAAAATCAGATTTCAGGGTGAGCTATTGTTCCTAGCTCGGACTGGATTCTTTCCTTCACGTCTTGATGTCTTGAAGTTCGGACACGGACCATCTTTTTTACTTATTTTAGCTTCTTAGATACTCTTAGATTTTGTAATTTGAGGATAAATGTTCTTGTGATGATGACTTCCAGGTTTTGGGGATAGTAATTGATAAACTTTTGAAGCTATTTAATTGATTTCGTTAATGAGTTTTAAGTCTTCCGAATTATTTTCTGTTTATTATGGTTGAAATGTTTGGGTTTAGATTGGTTGGTTCTCTCACATAGTAGGATAAGTGTTGGTGCCACTCGTGATTCGTTTTGGGTCGTGACAAACTTGGTATCAGAGCATTAGGTTCGTTGGTCTCATCATACAAGAACGAGTCTAGTAGAGTCTTGGGGAACGGTAGGGGGAGACGCTTATACTTTTCTTGAGAAGCTACAAGCACTTTAGGAAAATCCATTATTTCTTTCTTACGGTGCTTTTACTTGGGTCCCCCCAAATTTTTTGGATATTAGTGATACAAATTGGTATCAGGACCATCTTCCTCATTCGCAGATGGTTAGAAATAGGCAACGACTGCCAACACCACACCGGCAAGCAAGATTGCGTGCTGAACCATCCACTGGGCTGTTGTGGTTGTTTGTAGCTCAAGAGGAGTAGTGGAAGAGGGCGCTGCCCGGACCTATCTATACTAGGCGGTGACTCCTCCCCGATTGAGGAAGTCAGTTAGTAAGACGATGGTGAGGCAGGGGAGAATGAACAAGTGAAGGATGAGGATTGAGGAATTACACCACACAACCTTACCCCAGAGATGATTAACCAGTTCTTGCTATCTTAGTGGGGTATGATCAGGGCCAAACAACATCAGTGTTTTCTGCACAAGCGCCTCAGGTTTGGGAGTACAACATGCAGCTGTTTGGCTCCCCGCCATGGATGCCTCATGGAAATAGCACGGTTCCTCGGTTAACACAGGGCCTATAAATGACAAGTGTCAGCAGGAAATTTTAATAGGTTCTTGAAATGAAACTCCGTCTTCAAGGGTTGCTGAATCTGAGAGCCTATGATTTTTGGTTATGTTTTCATGAGTTACTCACAAAATGGGCATAGTTAGAACGATTAGGCGTTCGAGTTGGTGACTATGACATTTCAGGGGAACGCCAAAATGTTGGTGGCGATCGTAGTTGAGTGTCAACCAGCACAAGCACCACTATGACTTGCGGCCTATATCTAGCTTGTTTATGGAGAAGTATATACCCGGGACCCTTTGAAAGATAGGAGGGGATGAGTTCTGAGCCTAGAGACAGGCAGGATGCGGTCACTGCTTATGAGGATAATTAGTGCCTTCAGGTTGCCACCCAGCTTTGATTCAGTCACAAGAGCGATTCTAGTTTAGTGAAAGGGTTGAGGTCAGACTGTGGATTTCAGCCTTACTAACGGTGCTGATGTAGCAAATTTCCTTTCAGGAGTGGTTAGATTTTGTGATAGAAGGGCAGGGAGTGAAGCCAAACGACTTCACCATGGCATGACATCTAAGAGGTTTCGTAAAGGAGGTGAGTATGAGTTTAATGGTTCTTACTCTAGATGGGCAGAGTTCAGGAGTTATCCAGACCGCCCTATTCAGTATTCTACAGCCTTGAGCTGGGGGTCTAAGCGACCACGGTCAAACGTTCTCTGAGTTTGGAGGTTTATCCCCAGCTCGCGTTCTATATAAGACCTCTGCTTGAATCCAGAGATGGTTATGGATGTGGAGATAGAACAGAAACTGGACATATAGGAGAAATTTTGTCCAAAACAGAGTTACAGACCCCCAATAATCAGAGGTAGAGGTGGTTGGTTTGTTGTGGGTATGAAGGGCCGTTATTAGGTGGGAGGACCTGTGGTGGCAGGTAATGGTGGTCCATCAAACGGCCGGTGAGGGAAAAACAGAACTACTGCAGCCCACATGGTAGGGGCAACGGATAGGGACGGTGTGATGTGAGGGGTGATAGGGCCCATTGTTGATGCTTTCCCTGGGAGGTCTGAAGCGGAGAATCTGGTTGTTATCACGGTATCTTTTTGTTTGTGGATTGCATGGCTTATGTATTATTTTGATCTGGTGGATCCACATTTTGTATGTATCTTCCTCATTGCTAATGGTCTAATTTACATGTTAATGCTTGACATGCCTATCGTGTTATCTACTCGGTGGTGAAAAGACTTGAGTCTGTGATAGGTTAAAAGGAGTGTATAGGTCTTGTCTTGATGACTTTTATGGGAGCAGCAATCTCATGTAGACTTTGTTATTTAGAAAGGGTTGATTTCGATGTAATTGTTGGTATGACTTTGCTTTCTCCAAACTTCGCCAATCTTAGATTGCAATGCCAAAAAGTGTGACATTGGCAAGCCTTGGGACAGATCGTTAGTGGGGAGGGTGACTTACACTGCACTCAAGTTCGTATAATATCCTTCCTCGTGCAAGAGGAATTGGTTAGAAAAGGGTTATTGTTTAGCTTTCTTGGCACCACCTCAGGGATTGATATACCCCAAGTTACTTCAATTGAGTCGGTTTCAATAGTCCGTGAGTTTCTGGATTGTTTTCCTGCAAGACCTTCATGGTAGCCAACGGATAGGGATATCGACTTTTGGCATGTCTGGAGCCAGGTACTGCTCCCATTTCCATACCCCCTTATAGGATGGCCTCCTGCTGAGTTATGAGAGTTAAAGGCCCCAATTGCAAAGAGTTGTTAAGCAAAGGCTTATAGACCAAGTGCATCCCCTTTGCGGGTTCTCCAGTTCTGTTTGTGAAGCAGAAGGGATGATGTTTTTTGATGTGCATTGACTACAGACAATGAATAAGGTAACTGTTTAAGAACAAGTATCCTCTCCTCGCATTGATGATTTGTTCGATCGTGACAACGGTGCTTGATGTTTACCTTCTCAAAAATTGATTTGAGATAGGTTATCAATCAATTAAAAAATACAGGCAACAGGATTGTGCCAAAGACTGCTTTTCGGACCAGGATGGGCAATTTTAATGAGTTCCTAGAAGTTCTTTTGGGCTCACGAATGCCCCTGCAGCTTTATGAGCTTGATGAATGAATTGGGATTTTTAAGCCATATCTGGATCTCGTCGGTCATTGTATTCATTGATGACATATGGTATACTTGAAGAGCAAGAAAGAAAATGAGGAGCACGCGAATGGTATTTGGAATTTGAGGGGAGAAAGAGCTTATGCAATTCTCTAAGTGTGAGTTTTGGCTAGATCAGTTGTCCTTCTTGGGGCACGTTAAGTTTAGTTTCTAAGGACGGAAGTGAAGTGATGGTGGATTTTCCAAGATTGAAGCAGGAAGAATTGGATAAGACCTAATAAGTTAAGAGGTAAAGCGAGCTTGTTGGTTTTAGCTAGCTACTACCGTCGATTTGTTAAGGATTTTCTCAGTGCTTTCCCAATTAAACAAACTGATAAGAACGAGTGTTCCATTTGTATGGTCGGAAAGAGTGTCAAGAAAAGCTTTTGCAGCTCCAAAGTAGGATAGAATAAGATGCAGATCGACAGGCTTATTAGACTTGGAGTTTTTGGGGGGTGAACAAGTCTTACTGAAGGTTTTCACCCATGAAAGGGGTTGATGCGGTTGGTAAGCGAGGTTAAGCTTAGTTTAGGTAATTGAGTCCATTTGAAGTTCCGAAGAGCGTGCGGGGGGGGGGGGGGGTGGTATATTGGGTAGCCTCTGAATTCGCTTGCCCCAGACGTCAGGAGTGACACCGTTTTAATAATTTCTAGTTCGAAAAAAGATTACCATGGGGATGGGAAAAACATCATTCGTTGGGATCAGTTCTTCTTGATGAGAATTTATCTCATGAGGAGGAGCATGTTGCTATCTTAGGATAGGGAGGGTCTCAAGTGAGGTCAAGGGAAAGATTGCATTTGTCAAGTTTTTGTTTGTTTTTTTTTCCAAAATGGTGAATGGGCAGTGAAGAGTCACTGGGAGAAGAAGGGCTGATATGAAAAGAAAAATACCCACACTGTTTACAGATTCAGTACTCCTTTTCGCCCTTGTTTTTTTCTTGTGATATTCGGGGAGAACGTGGGTAAATTGGTATCTATTGTAACGCACCTATTAGCGTTTTTGATAGTGAGTTTATTTCTGGTAATAATGTCTGGGTGAGGATCCCACGACAGACGTCACGGTTCACGACGGACGTCGAGGGTTTGTGTCTCTTTCCAAAACACTCTTAGGATGCTGAAAAATGGAAGTACTTAGGCACAACGGGACCGTCACAGGGTCTTCTTAAATAAAATTGAGTTATGAAACTCTGTGAGACTCGCAGGAAGGACCGTCGAGGTAAGACGGCCCGTCACAGACTGGTAACCCTGATGGGTCGGGATCTTGTTATAAGTTTTTTAAGGGGCATTTTGGACTCACCTGCTTTATTAATGATAAAGCTAGGGTTTTGTAATGTTAATTAATCATTACTTGGGGGTTAAGGAGATAACCTTGTAATAAGTAATGGGGTACGTTAGCATCTTTATGATTAATTATATGGTAACTAGGGTAAAAAGAAAAGAGTTTGAATCGGAAAAATAGGAAGAACAGAGAGAAGAAGGGGGAGAAACGAGCGAGAGAAAGAGAAGAACGAAGAGGAAAAGCCAAAAGCATCTGGAGAAGTAAAGATTGATGATCACTAATCTTCGGTGGAGGTAGGTTATGGTTTATGTATTTATAAGTAAACTCTTATAGCGACTGAGATGTATTGGGTTCTAGTACTGTAAAACCTTTAGAAGCTTAATGGTGTGCTTGCATTGATATGATTATGTAATTGGATGAATTAGCATGAGAAGCTCTGGGTGAATACCCTCTAAACCTAAAACCTCTCTATTAAATGATGTGCCCCCTTGGTATTAAACGCAGGCTTGATAAACTAAAAAGAATGGGTTGGTAATGGATCGGGTTGTCACGGAAACCGAAACGATACTAGGGATCGGGTCACGAAACCGACACGTAGTACAGGGGTCGGGTGTCACAAACCGACACATATAATTAGGGATCGGGTGTCACGAACCGACACGTAGTATTAGTGATCGGTGTCACGAAACCAAAACATAGTATTATCGGGATCGGTGTCACGAACCGACACATTCGCATTAGGGGGGATCGGGTGTCACGAACCGACAAAATGAGTATTAGTGGACTCGGGTTTGTCACGAAACCGACACATAGTATAGGGAGATCGGGTGTAAAAAAACCGAACACGTAATTTAGGGGATCGGGAGTGTCACGTTCTGACAAAGAGGAATAAAGGAGAATGAATCTCGAATTATCTAATATACTCAAACTTAAGAACCTTTCCCAATGAGTATGGTCTGTGGAGGAATTGAGTCCACATAGGTGTGCTTGTGTTGTTGCCATGGTTCTTGTTACTTGTGTTGAAACCTCGCCTGTTGGTATTGTAGTTGATTTTTTATGATCTTATTTGATGTATATTGCTTTGTATATTTTGAGTTGGCCGAGAACCTACTCAGTACTTGTGCCTTGTACTGACCCCTACTTGTAATTTTCGTCTTTGTTATTTGTGGAGTGCCCAGCAAAACGTTGCTCGATTCGACTCAACCGCAAACTCTTGACAGACATTAGTAAATCAGATTTCAGGGTGAGCTATGTTCCTGCTCGGACTGAATTCTTTCCTTACGTCTTGAGTATTGAGTTCGTTACAAGAACCATCTCCTTTTTATTTATGTTAGACTTCTTAGATACTCTTAGATTAGTAATTTGAGGATAGGATGTTCTTGGTTGATGATGACTTCCAGGTTTTGGGGATAGGAATTGATAAACTTTAGAAGCTATTTAATTTGATTCGTAATGAGTTTTAAGGTCTTCCGCCATTATTTTTCTGTTTATATGGTTTGAATGGAAATGTTGGGGTTTAGATTTGTTGGTTCGCTCAATAGTAGGATAAGTCGTGGGTGCCACTCGCGGCGAGTTTGGGATCGTGACAGGTCCCCAGGTGGGGGCACGACTAAATCAGGATCACGTCGAAAAGTCCCACATGGGTGGTAAAGCACTACGCTAACAAAAAGAGATACATATACCGGGAATCGACCGGAGGACCTCATGGTCAAAAAATGCAGAAGTAATACACTACACCACATCCCTTGTTTGTAATAATTTTAAATACTAAGTATGATTATTATTTTTCTAATACATTTACTGATAATTCGTTTGTTTATTAAATTATTCATGCAAGTTCATGTTAGATAATAATTAATTGACATTATGTTCAAAAGAGTTAGCTGAATGATTATTCTTAGTAAAATAGTTGTCATATCTATTGCATTTAAAAATATAAGAACACGAATATAAATACGAAAATTTTAGTCAATTTTATAAATTCAATAGTTGAAGAAACAATGCACAATTCTATGATAACAGTAAATTAATCTCAATATGACACATATTATTATTTCCAAAAAAATGAATTTGAGCACAGTTACCAAAAAATATGACCAAGTCTATTTAGCCAAAAGTTTAAAACGCCTCTAACAACCAAATTGAAAAATGGAAGTCTCAAACCTGACACCAAACCATCTTGGTAGATATAAAAATGATCTTCCGAGCAATAGTAGAACAAACAAAATTGCTCATGAGAGGCACGTTTACAAAATACTAAGGAAAATTAACTTTTTTTTGTCTAATGTTAAAAGTTAAATCAAAACGTACAAAATGAATATGAAAACACCTCAAAATTCCCCAAACCATCCGAAGTGACAACTGACCTTCATAGCTAACCACGCCGAACAAAATTCAAAATTGAGCATGTTTCCCAAACAAATTGACTACATAAAATTTAGCGAAAAGTTAACAAGTTAAAACGCTTAACGAAACAAACTGAACTAAGTCCCGATCCCAAACCACAATAATGAGATCAAAACTAAACTTATTAAGGCTAACTGCGATAAACCAAACTTTTAATTTGAGCACGATTACAAAAAATTATTGACTAAAGTGAAATGTTGAGGAAACTAATCGCTAAAATCTTCACGACATAACTCAAAACGGAAAAGCCTCAAAATCCCAAACCCTCTATCTTATTACATCAAAAATTTACTTTTTGCCATCTAAACTGTCTTATCTTGGATGTTATCAAATATACCAAAGTAAGTTTTTGCCAAAATTATTGTTTTTAAAACACCTAACGGCACAAAGTAAAAATGAATGGATCAATACTCAAACCAATCATTCTGCTAGATAAACTTGTAGAGTTAATTACGCTAACGAAATTCTCATCTGAGCACATTCAGAAAAATATTGACCAAAGTCAAATTTTGTCCTAAACATAAAATTTAAAACACCTAACAGCACAAACAAAAGTTAAAGCCTCAAAACATGAAACAACCTTCCCATTAGATAAAAAAAATACCTTTCAAAGCTACTGACACTAACATTAGTTCGCTATATGAAACGTTACCAAAAAATATTAAATAAATTCAAATTTTTGTTAAAGTTTTAAAACGCCTAATGACACAAACTAAATATGGAAGCCTAACATTAGACGATGATTTCCCAAAAAATGTAAATCAATTGATGATTTACCAGATAAAATTCTAACCTTATATTAAGTATAATACCATTTAAATTTTACAGAGTTGGTATAGTTACTATTCAACTAAACATTAAATATGTTCTTAAAAAAAAAAAAAAAAATATTACCAAACTAATAATTAATTTATTGGTCAAATTTACCAATGGATATTTCCAACTGATTAATGATGTTAGTAATTTATAACGACAATCTTTATTCGTCGGCCAAATTCTAACTAATTGATATTGGTTGACAAGTTTACCAACAAATTAGATTTCGTTACTAATTACCAACACATTATATTTGGTTGGTAAATTTAGAAACACAATCTTATCGTTGGTAAAGTTTTGGTTAGTAATTCATGGTACTATGTTAATAAAATTCATGAACATTTTTTTGTCAATTTACCAACTGATATATATTAGTTTGTATATTACCAAAAAAAAGGATGTGCGTTGTAATATTCTTATTGGTAATATATGATAGAACGAGTTGCTAAATTGCTATTTTTCCCGCCGGATCAAACCAATAAAATACTACTTAGTTAATATTTATGTTGCCGTAATCTGTTAGAATTTTGTGGTATGTTAAAATATTATTCGTTAAAAATATGTTGTAATTTTCGTATAGACTGTAAACCAACTTAAGTTGTTAGTAAAATCTATTGGCAATTTGAAGTTTTTTATAGCGATCCCCATATAACTTGCACGTAATCTTCTTCTCTATTCAAGATACTTCTATCACGTAACTCTTCTTCATTAAACATATTAACCGTTGACTTTACCTTTTCTTTTATCCGCAAACACAACAAAGCACTGAATTTATTTGAATATTTTTTGTGCTTGCAATTAACAGAGAAAGTAATAGTCGCTGAAGATATGTTTAATGAAGAAGAGTTTCTGGTTTAAGTTGTTTTAAATATGACATAATTTCTGGGAGGTATATGTACCCAATCTGGTTTGTCAATTTTAATGCTAATCTGAGGATTTTGACTGTTCGGTGACTCCAAAATTCAGTGAAGATTCCCCAATTATTAAACTCACCTTGTTCAGGAAGAAAAAAATACCTGATATATTTTCTTTGTTTTTTTTTTTTCCTTATGCTTGAGTAAGAGGTCCAAAAAATGAAATCCTATTTTCCTTGGAAGTACAAAAAACAAATTCCATTGTAAGCAAACGATCGATTCAACACAACCATAATTTACACAAAAATATAATGAAGGCACAAATAATGAAATAATTTTAATGACGATATACTCTTTTATGTAAAAACCTCATTCAAAAACCCTAAGGATAGCGCAAATTGCCTAAGAGGATGGTGTTAGCCCATACACACATAGAAGTATCATCTCTCTATTCGACATAGTTGTTTCATGTGACTCTTCTTCGTTAAAAAATATTGATCATTGACTTTGCTTTTTATTTTAATTCGCCAACAAAATAAAGCCCCAATAAACTTTCGCGAATATTTTTTTTGTTGAAGCAAATAACAAAGAGAGAGTAATCGTGGCAGAATGTAATTTTAAGAAAAAAATTTTTTATGTAAACGTATTTAGAGATGAGTTGTTTTCTTTGATTTATATGCCACAATTTGTATTGGCAATTTTATGCAATAACTTAGGATCTGTACTTCAGGGAAACTCCAAACTTTATGTGATAATTTTGCCACTAAACATTAAAATACACTTATCTTGTTGAAGTAGAAAACAACTACTTCTGATTATATCTTGCTTTAGTAAGAATGTCCCAAATATAGATTAGTAAATCTCATTTTCTTTTGAAAAGTACAAAAAATAAATTTCCATATAAGAAAACGATTGAAATAACAACATGAATTTAACACAACATTTAATGAAGACCAAATGTGAAATAATTAAAATTGACGAATATACTTTATTTATGTTTAGAACCTCAGGATAATCAGGTAAATAATATGAATTTTGATTACACGAAAAGTAAAAACCCTAAACCGTTGACTTTACTTTTCCTGTTATTCGCAAACATAACAAAGCCCCAAAATTTTTTGAATATTTTTATGATTGCAAATAACAGATAGAGAAAGTACTAGTGACTAAAGAAATTTTATTGAAGAAGAGTTGGCTGATATATATATATATATATATAAGTGTATTTAAGAGATGAGATGATTGCTCGGAGTTAAATATACCAATATCGTTTTGTCCATTTTGATGCTAAACTTAGGATTTTAACTTCTAGTGAACTCAAAATTTGTGCTGATATTTAACCATATTACACTTACTTGCTTGGTAAAAACTATTACTGAAGTACCTATGCTTGCGTAAGCATGTCAAAACATAAATCAAAAGTCATATTTCTTGTGGGAAAGTACAAAAAAAACATTTCATTCTAAGAATGCGATCGCTAATCAACAAACATAGATTTATCACAAACATATAAATGAAGGCCAAAAAAAACTGAAATAATTTAACATGACGAACTATAATCTATTTATGTTTTTTAAACCTTTCACTTAAAAACCTAAGTTATAGCACCAAATTTGCTTAGGTGTAGCCTCATATATAACTTCCAATCAATCATATCCTCTATTCAATGTATCACTAAATTCACTTCGTTAAGACATATCTAACCATAATGGTACTTTTCCTATTTTTCGCAAACACAACAAAGCCCTAGAAATCTTTTGAATATTTTTTGTGCTTGAAAATAACAGAGAAAATGTATTAGTCGTTGAAGATATATTTAATAAAGAATAGTTGCCTGATGTAAGTGTGTTTAAGAGATGATATGATTGGTTGGAGTTTATATGTACCAATCGCATTTAGGCAATTTTTGTGCGAAACATAGGATTTTTATTTATGGTGAACTCAAAAAATTATGTGAATAGTTGACTAACATATTTAACATTACACTTACCTTGTTTAGGTAGAAAAACATTCCTTGAGTAAGCATGTCAAAATTATATGAAATCTTATTTTCTTTTGGAAAGTACCAAAATAAAATTCCATTGTAAGCACACGATCGAATTAACAATATACATTTGCCACAAATAAATACATGAAGGCACAAATACCAAATAATTTAAATTGAAAAATATATAGTATGTTAAACAACCTTCCGAAATCAGGTAAACATCAAATATATGTGATTTTGAGTTCACCTAAAGTAGAAAACCTAGCAGATAGCACCAAAGTTGCCTAAAGAGGATTGGTGTAGCCTAAATAACCTCGCAAGGTTTCATATCTTATTACAACATATTGTATCAAGTAAATTCTTCATAAATATATCAACCTTGACTTTTACTTTTCTGTTATTCGCAAATACAAAAAATCCCCTTAAAATTATTGCAGATTTTTTGTGCTTGCAAATAAAGAGAGGAAAGTAAGAGAAAGTTAATAGTGGCTGAAGATATGTTTTAATGAAGAAGAGCTTTATGATGTAGTAAGTGTGCTGAAGAGATGAGATGACGCTCTTGGAAGAGGATATGTAAAATACGTTTTGGAATTTTGATTGCGAAACTTGGGCCTTATACTTTGGGGGTTCAAAACTATTTTGATATATGTGATGCTTGAGACAACAACCCAAAAATATAGCAGTTCAACTAGTTAAGTTCTAAGCCTTCCGTAAGAGTTTGGAGTGTGGTAGGAGTTTAAAATCATAAAAAAAATAATGTCCGTACTATGAAGGAATGGTTTAGGGTCTAATCTTCAGGAACGACCCCCATGGACCCACTCAAGGGTTCCTTGAGGGGGGGGGGACAACAAAAACAGTCGCCAAGCTGCATTTGTGGTGACCTACCGGGATGCCATCTATTGGCCAAGGTGACCCACGTCACGTAGGTTAGGGTCGTGAGTCAATGGTTCAGAGTGATAAGAAAATTTGAGTTGTAGACCTCAACTACCACAGGTGAGCCACGCTTCAGGAGGTCACACCCATGGTCCGGTGGGTGGAGGGCGTAGGTACTGCTAGTTGGGTTAGTATAATTTAAGGTTATTGTTGACAAATTTGAGTAGTAATTAATAGGGTGAAGGCCAGGTTAATGAGTTAGTGAATTTACAACCATATAATCTTAATAATATCATTAAAATATGTCGATTAACTCATTAATCTAAGACCCCAAAACTCTCAAGAAACTCTATCTCTCTCTCTCTCTGGAAACAAGAAGAAAAAGAGAAGAGAAGGGAAGGGCAACACCTTTAGTCGATTTTTCACCATGGATTCAAATTTATATAGGGATTTGCAATTTGAAGAAAGGTTTGTTTAGGCTTGTTGCTAGGGGTTATTAACCCCCATAGATACACCCTTAATTTTCCCCAATTATAAGAAATCAGTTCTACCTAGGGTGGTGCTTGCAATTGTAGGTAGAGTTTAGGTAGGATTCCCCACACTAGTGAATAATACATAATGATGATTGTATTAGAAAAATATTTATGATATTTTATGATTTCATGTTATTTGCTACAGTAAACTCCTAATCTAAATTACAAGAATGTGAGTGTGTGGGTTCTATGCCATTGAGGTGTGAATTTGAAGGGTCAAAGGTATCTTCCTAAATTAAAAGTCGCGATTAGTAATGATTCAGTTGGATCTATAGCATTAATAAAAGATTTGATAGAAATATGAAGGATCTGACTTGTAAAGATGAAACGAACCTTGAAACGAACCTCTATGAGAAATATTGCCTAGAATCACTTCGAAGTAAAATAATGTACTTGAATAAGCTTTGTAATTTAAACGGAATGAAGAACGCTTGACAGTAGGGCGGACCTTGTAGCCATATTGTTAGGGATTGGGGAAGTAAAGTCAATATGATGTGATCTGTGGTCGATTGATATTTATATATAATTAGGCGTCAAATGATAGGATATCAAGATTTATCACATAGAAGGACTCTAGGTTGGTGTGTTGTTTGTACTAAACCTAAATCAATCAAGGCTTGGTAGTATAGATATATGAAGGGGTGTGACCTATGTTCATGTCATGTATAATCATTAGGCTTAGAAGATAAGGATAAGGTGTTAGATTAGGAGGGAGAAATATCTTGTCCTAAGGGATAGCTTGATTGGCATGTCTAATCATTTCATTGTAGGATGAGCGAAGTAGTCATGGTACCCTAGGGTTGAGGTTTAACTTCCTATGGTAGCCGGGAACTAGTATCATTCAGATGCCTTCTTGATAGCATTACTAGTTTCGCCAAGACAATTTCATGGTAGCTTTTAGGTTTGAAGGACTCATAATATACTAATGTATCTTAGGTTTGCGGACTCATACTCTCCTCATGGCAGCTAGGTTGAGGCTCCATAATCTCTATGGTAAGCTTAGTTTTGAGGACCTATACTCTCTTAATGGTTCTTTAGTGAGGACTCATACTCTCAAATGGTAGCTTAGGTTTTGGGGGAGGATCCATACTATCTTAAAGGCAGCTGACTGCTTGTATGATGCACTTCAAGGGTAGCTTGAGTTTGGTTAGTCATGGTAACTTGGGGTTTATTCCTCATACTGTACTAATTGTAGATAGGATTGAGGATCCGTACTCTCCTAAGTGTAGCTTGAATTTGCATTGGAAGATGCACTTCAAGGATAATTTCGGTTAGGTCTGTCATGGTATCTTGGGATTGATTCCTGATAATATCCTAAGGGTAAATTAGGATTAAAATTCATAGTCTCTTAAGTATAGCTTGCATTTGTATCATAATATACTTGTAATGATAGCATGACTTAGTTGGTCGAAGACTATTTCACAGTAGCTATGGGATAGAGAAACTTTGTACACTTCCATAGCATTAGCTTGGACTTGAATATTAGATGTGTCTTCCAGTGATTAGTTTAGCATAATATAGTTCATGTATAATTGATAAAACATGGCTAGCCTATTTAAGGGGAAAATGCATAAGATACCACGCCCTTGAGTACCTATGCCCGAAATTCATCAAGACCACTTATACTATACTAAGGTCCCTACAACCCCCCTTGAACTTATTTTATAAAATTAATTCTACCCTTTCGGGACTACCCCCCCGTGGGCCACTAGTTGAAGAAAAAATGTCAACCGCGCTTGGGTTCACAATATAAGTGTCACATATGCCAAAAGTGGTAGGGTAGGAAACTTATTATAAAAATAAGTCGGGGTTTTAAGATCTTGTATTAGTATAATCGCATCCTGAGATTAGCAGAGCTTGCGGGATGTTATTGTGTGTCTCTGAGATTTCACGTTTAGGTGCACGATTGATTTGTCGAATGACTCCTTCCATCATTATTTAGAAAAACTTATGGGTTGTAACTAGGAGAAAAATCAAAAATTCTGAATACAAGTCCTATTTCGTCCTTACTAAAATTATCAAAAAACATCATGAAGAAACCTAACGGTTTTGGTTGTAGGTGTCTCCCAAAATAATTATAAGGTCATATGTGATGAGAAAATATCTCAGTAAGGTAGGAGAAAAACCTCATATGCGAATACAAATTTCATTTCTCTACATTTATTCTGTGTTTAAAAATACTTCGAACAAAAGTGCGATTGTTTGGGCACTTCGGCAATCATTTGTCATTAAGATATGCTCTTTTACTTTTATGTACAGACTTGGGTTAGTATGAAATATTGTTTGTTTTTTAAAGTTGTGATAGAAATAAAGGGTTGTGGACTCTCTCCTTGAACAAATTTTAACTCTGATAAAGGTGTTGTGACTTAATAAAGAGTTGTGTCTTTTAACGGTGTGACAGTTGGAAAGTTAGGATTTTTCCAAAGGGTTTGGACTCTGGAAAGGTTTTCTTATTTTCAAAGAGTTGCGACATTTACCCTTTGTTAACTATAAATAGAGAGGTTTTCTCTCAATTTTCTGCATCAAAATTTTTCCATCCTCTTGCATACATTTCTTACAAAACAAAATTGATTAATATATATTTGATGTTCAAAATAATTTTCATAGAAGATTGAATTAACAATCTTTATTCATTCAAGAATTCCCAAAGGGTCTACGTTACGATGCTCTCTAGGTGCAAGTTAGATTAACCTACGACATCCATGGGAAAGCGAGCTCGGGTACCAACCTAGAATGTGACAATGGCACAAGAAGCACGAACCAAGTTTATAACACAATCGAAAAAAAAAGTAACACAGACAGCTAAAGAAATTGAGGCAACAAAAACAAAGGAGGAAGATAAAAAATAGGGGAAAATTGAAGTGCAGGAAATGATTGCATCTCACTGGGGGTTAGAAACGCAAGAAAAGAAAAGCAGAAAATAGAGGATCAAGTGCAAGGGGAAGAAAGATTGATGCAGGGGGAAAACAAATTTTTGAGGAGGAGAATGTACGAGTACCAATGGAAGTGAAAGTCTAAACATTTCATATACATGACGGACGTATGTGAAACAAATAACTCCAAAACTAATTTATAAAATGGTCTAGACAAACCATTGAGGTCTATATATTGACTCAAAGTTTGATCTTTTATCTATGCCGAAATTTGAATTTGAAAAGGCTCACCTCATTATTTTCGCATTTTTTTTTTTTTTGTTAGGATATGTAAAANTTTAGAAGAAGATAGATCATCCACAAGGATGATGAGGATGGTTGAGGGAAAAGAATCAAAAAACTACCAAAGGAGAAGGGAATATTCCAAATCTTTTTAATCCTCTTTTGATGCAATAAGTTATTGATTGTTATAGTAAAGGCATATGTTGCTACATTTCCGTCATATGTTGTACAAGATGAAAAATCAAGGCGACACTAATAGAAGATTCGATCGATTCGGAAAGGAAAATGAAAAGTTTGGATGGAAACAAATTTAGTGATTTAGAAACATAAGACTCCAGAATAATAAGGTATCATATCTTTGAACAAACGATTAGATTGGGGTCTTATATAAAACTATCATATGGATTTACTGGAACACAGCCTGATGCCCCTCGGAGCTGCTTGTGTTTCTTAATATAGAATGGGTATCATCCAATTGGACGATTGTTTTACCACCCTACTTTTGTTACTAGACTTGTGTGTCGCGCTATATCTTGTGTTACCTACGAATTACGTGACGACATTTATATCTTTGCGATTCCGCCCCCAGAAAGATCAGCTTGTTCTTCCTATATGGATTTCAATCCGTTTCCCTTTTCTCACTGTCGCCGACCTTTCACTGGTTACCCACAGCACACACCCTCAATGATTGTTGACTCCGGATATTGACACTCCCGTGTTCCAGATGACTCGACGCTAGTCGTTGATTTGCGCTCCTACTGTGAGCTTAGGTCTATACCACGCCCACCATGGGGACTCAGTCGGACCTTGGTTTTCTTTGCGTGTTCTGCAACCCGTTCGCCCCCTACATGTGCTGCGCCTGTGCAGCGTTCGGCTGTTTAGGATTCCTATTAAACACTCATCAGATCGTAGCCAGTAGCTCACGGGTTCGCTTGTCATCCCCAGCTTGGGACGCCCCGCTCTGTTTGCATGCCGTGGCGGCGCCGCGTCTCCGTAGGCCACCCACCCAGCTGTTAGCGTATGTTGTTTCTGTTGTATAGACGATGTTCGCTCGCTGAAGATCCGATGACCGCATATTATCCCCGGGGGCCGGCACGGAGAGTTCTTCAACATCTGTGACGTCTCTAGGTTACCTTACGACCGTTGGCCAGCATCACACGTCGCAGTACGTTTCTCTTTTCGACACTAACTCCCTGCATTCTCTTATCCTACTGTTTCAGATTTCACACCAACGCAATAACCCCACGCCGTGAGGTTCACCAGGATTCTTTGTCCGATCGCTTTTCTCGTGCTGGCTATCTGGGTACACACGTTTGGTAGGCTCCAGGCAACACGCCACCACCTGACTCGAACCAGGCTTTATTAGGTGTGGAAGAGATTTGCACTACTGTGCGCGGGTGTACACTGATTTCGGAAGTTGTATCTACTCACCTCATTCGCGATACATAAAACCAACATCCTGCACGACCTAGGAATGACGTCTCCTCGCTTAGACATTGACCGTTCGTCCAGTGTTCGATTTGTGCCCTATCGTAGTATATAATCACCCTGAGGGCTGCTGAGAGTGCTCGCCACCTACCCATCTGCTGGGCATTCTTGTCCGTGTTGGGGTTGCGTTCCGACTTTGCACTGCGTGTCCCAAGGCAAATTCGGGGGTCGTTGTCTATCTTCCATTTCTTGCTAGAACTTATCGTCTTCTTTATGTCAGGGTCTGTCCACCCACTACTTTCGATTACCGAATGCCCCCCGTGTGTTCCGACCAGCCAATCACAGGGATCCTACCCTGCGTGTGTCCCGCCATTCTACCTTGTGTCGCACTATTACAGTATTCATTGTAGTATGTGTGTGATGTGCTTGTATCTCCGGCAAATGCTTGTGTCCCCGTGACTAACCAGCCCACCTTCAGCTTCTCAGCCTTTCTCGTTAGTAGGCCCTTCACCGGCCGCTGTCTTTCAAAGCGTGCAAGATTGTCCCTCGGGACAAGCCACATTGTGGGACTACCCTCCTCGCACTGACCTGGTCAGACAGCTCTAAACGGCTGGGATGTGCACCCACCTTGTAGTCTGCTGCTGTTTGTCTCTTTTAAGTCAACATTCAATGCTCTCATGTTGACAGTTTGTATCCCCTTGGCTTTGCTGAGAGTGGTACGTCACTCCCCTATCGTATCACAAACCACCGCTGTAGGAGACACGATTCATCACACATCCAACGGCCCCAGCACTCACATTCAGCGCACTGCTACAGCATCGAAGATTATCCGCACAGAAATAAACCTCTGTGCGTTCGAGCCCCTGTTCGCCGCTACGCCGCGCTCCTTCGGTAGCTACTGAACGCTTCTTCCTCTGCGCCCTTCGGGTGACCTGCCTCGAGGGCCCTCTCCTCTCCTGTATAGTCAGGCTATGAGCCACTATGTCAATGCATACACACGTAGTATACACGCACCGCTTGGTAGACGTTTATGAGAGGCAACTCTGCTTCGGGAGTCCCAGGTCTTGTGTCCCCCCCGTGGTATAAGGTCGCTCTTGCTGCTAGGGGCCCGTGTGTAGCGAGTGATGAAGGCGGGCTGATGCCACACAACACTTTGCGAGGTCTACTTCCACGCAGTTCGCGGATTGATACCTCTCTTCATGAGTGCTGATACCTCGCTCGCGGCCACCGTGCCCGCACTCCCCAAGTCAGCTTTGTTTGTATGCACCTTGGGTTTCTCTGCGTAAGCTGTCTACTATCCATATTATATTCATGGAAAGAGAGTTGATTCTCGTTAAATTGTAGGTTCAACTTTTTGGAAAAGCTAAACTATTGTAACCTTATGAAATACAGAAACGTTCATTACAAACTTCATTAAGGAACCAAGAACCATAATTTACTTAACTAAATCTTCTAGAGAGTAGGAAAACAACCCTTTTCAATGATTGCAATTACTAGTTCAGTGTGGGTGGGATTCGAACGTGTTAACTAGGATGAAAACCATTTTTGAGGAATGAAGAAAGAAGAGAGAAGTAGAGGAACACAACTTTGACTATCTCCCTTCTTGGTGTCTTATAAGGCCCAACTATTGGGAAAGAAATATTGCAAGGACATGACGTTTCAACAGCGTGAACTGAAGATGAGTCGAATTATTAAACACAAGGCTATTATTTAAATAGCACCACTTCCCATGTAAATCATTTTATTTTAAAACTCTAGTTCCTGCCGTCCGCACATCCTTTCCCCACACGAATTGTTGGTCGTCCTCTGATGCAGGCCCGATAGCCGGAATGTATAGAACAGGTATTTTACACGCCCTGCTTAAGGCGGCCCGGGAACAATATTCTACCCCTAGCCCTTCTTAGGCATGGGATTGAAGTGTAGTAGTGTATAACCCTGACACAAAGGAAACTGCTCGGTCCAGCCAGGACGCCCCCTCCCCCACTCATATCTGAGCTTGTTTCCCCCCCCCCCCCCCCCCCCCATTAGCGACTCTCGTAGTCTCTTTTCCCTGTCTTTTTTGCATCCCCCTCATCTTCTTTCGTCCCTCCCGTCCCCTTCTTCCTCTTTTCCTCTCTTCTTCATTCGTTCTGGCTATTACCTTTCAGTTCCTCACTCCCCCCCCCTTCTCTTCGTCCCCTTTCTATCCTTTTTCGTTTTCTACTGCCGTGCCAATCTCCTTCTCTATTCCCTCTCTTCGCTCACTTCCATTCCGCCACATATATTGGGAAAAATGATTATATGTAGCAACATTTGAGTTTCAAATGTTGCTACAGCTGATCCGCCTGTAGCAACATTTTGTTGATTGTTGCCAGTTCTACATATATGTAAACACTCTCTCACTAATTAGTATTTAAACGTATATGTTGCTACCAAAGATTCTAGGTAGAAAACATTTGAGTCATAAGTCTTTACGATATTTATATGGTTAGCAGCATTCCGTCAGTCAAAACATATGGCATATGTTGCTACAACTGATTCGGTCTGTAGGAAACACCTTGTTTAATAATTGGCAAATCTATATATCTGAAAGCAATCTCCCAGATACTGATTGATTTAAAAGTAATGTTGCCTACAGATGATTATATGTAGCAACATTGAGTCATAGGTTGCTTCCATATGATTATAGTAGCAACATTCGTTTGTCACAACATGTGGCATTAGTTGCAACAATTGATTGTCTTACTACAAACACTGTTGCATTATGTTGCCACATCTAATATATTAAAAAGCACTCTCCAACGTAATATTAATTTAAAGGTATCCGTTATACTAATGTTTACATGTAGCCAACATTTGAGTATATTTTGTAAGAATAATTATATTGTAGCAAACCATTCGGCCGTCACAACCATGTGGCATTGTGTGCTCTAGTGATTCGTATGTAGTAAATTTATTGCATTATGTTGCCATATCTAATATATCTAAAAGGCACACTTCAACATAAATCCAGTATTTAAAAGTGGTATGTATACAGGATTATTTATATGTAGACAAAATCATTTGAAACGCCGAAGGTTGCTACAACTGAGCGTATTATCGCAACATTTATCTGTCACCAATATGTTGAGTCTAGTTGCTACAGATGATTATAAGTAGAAACATTTTGAGTCATATCTTGCTACATATATATTTGTGGCCAAAAAAAACATAGACTTTTAAAATAATGATTAAGTTCGAGTGTGCTTTTAGATATATTAGATGTGAAACATATACAAAAATGTTGCTAGAGGCGGAAACCCCAAACATGTGGGCATATGTCGCTAAAGATGATTCGCCTGTTTGTAGATAAGAAACATTTGTTGCATATTGTTACCACTTTAGTGACATCCTTGTAGAAACATTTGACATGTGTTGACACAGAAACAAAGAAGGAAACTAATCAAGCATTGGGGAATTTCTAAATAAGATATATTAAATAGAGATTCATCCTCAAATAAGAAATAACAGTTATTTAAAAATTCAACAAAAAACGATCTAACACTTTCTTATGGGGCATTTAGATTGGGCATGGTAGTTTTTTTTTTGGCCAAAGTCCCTACCTATGAACACTTATATTTTTTGTTGGAAATGATTCACCAACTCCACGCCATTCGTTGATGTCCTTCGTCCAAGTGTATCTTGGGATCAACATACGGAGGAGGGTATTCTCTCTGAATGATATGCAAATGGAACCAACCCAAGAATCTTCAGTTGGCCTCGGGTGGAATTCGGACATTATGTCGTTATGTATTTTCAACTGAAGAATATGGAGAGGATGTGTACAGGTAAATCGATTTCCAAACTCAAACCCATGTTGGGATCGAATCGTTGCCATGGCATTGTGGGACAAGGTATTTTGTCCACATCAAAAATAGCAACATCTCCTGACAACTGACACTGAATTGTAGTTGAGTTTGGATGGGCCAAACACAACTGTTGCCAACATTATTATTACTCGATATGTCTTTTTTAATGAAGAAAACAAACTATTTCCAGAGTGCACAGTTCCATTGCCTCTGTGTATTAATGCCAACCTCTGTTATTTTAATCAAAATAGGCAACAATGGGAAATTCTCTTCAACTCAAACACAACATTCACGGAATCCTCAAGTTTGATGTATAATGTTATATCTAACAACCACAGATAAAAAACAAACAAAACAACATAAATAAAAATCAAACTCATATGAGATGGTACCTATTTCCCGGGCAAAATGTGCACTTCATGTGTGGAAATCCAAATACGTCAGGAGCATTCAGCGGCCTTGTACCAAAGTTATTATGTGATTGACATCGTTATTGAACTCACATGTATTGTAAGCCTTTGCTGCTTTATAAAAATGGACACTAACCTTTGAAATTGTGAAAGTTATTTTCAAAATATTTTCCCCATGGTGTCTCATGAAAACAACCATAATGAGATGCACGGTTAGCTTATCGAAAACCATCCTTCGAATTACTTGGATGCCTATCATAGATAATGCACCAACTCATCAGTATCATCTACAAAGCTTCTCATAGTTTGAAAAAAAATATTCATATGATGGCATCAATCCTTGTCCTTGACCAGGAAAAGCTACTGGAAATATATGAAATTCTCAGCATTTGTGCCACCGCCGATAAGGAGAACTACTCCCATATTGTCCTTAGAAAGGTGCCATCAACATCTATTAGTTTATCATTTCTTGAAAACCAATTATTCAAAAGCAACATATAATACAAAGAACGTACTGGAACCTTCTCATTTTCATCAGCGAAATTGTCATCTTGCTTCTGGAGTCGCAAACTTAAAGAAACTTAAAGGAATATACCGATATGCATAAAGCCACTACGACCGTGCTCATATGTTCACCATCTACATTATCGTTAGCATGCTCCACATGCCCTTATACATCTTCTGATAGCTTACAACCTAATTTTGTGGGAGTTGATTTCTGTGGAGTGATTTGACATGGTTCTTGTGGATGGGTCTTTACCATTGGAAACCGATTTCAAAGTACTTACTTAGACTTTTTTCCAGACGTGGGGTTTAGTCTTTGTAATGATATAAACCACAAGCATAGTAATTTTCATAGATTCTAATGGCAAACTGTCACTACTTGTAACATTTCACCAGCCTCAGCCACCAATTGCAATCCGGATGTTGAAAAAAAATTTTAAAGGTAAACACATTACGAAGATTTGATCACTTTTTGATCAGTCTAAAATCCTTTTTTCAAAGCAAACAATTTTACGAATGATTGGCCAATACTTGCTTGTTCTGGAATTGTTCATTTACCATATAAAATTATGTTTCATCATCTATAAAATTTTTCACATGTGAATTTGAGAAATCCACATGGATTGGTGCTCCCAACGTAGGAGGGGAGTAAATTTTCTCTCAAGAGGGCCCAACCCTTCAGCTTGAGGCATCACTACAACTTCACCTATTCCAATTTCATATCTGGTTTATTCATGTCGACAGGAGGATAATTCTCATAAACAGATTTTGTGGTTATACCTGTTTTGTTAACATTATTTTGATCCTCCTCGTTAGGAATTTTCTTCACGGGTATACTATTAACCATGGGTGGTTCTCTGCTCCTCCCAAAATAAAAAGAAACTAGATTGATCAGTTTATCTAAAAGGGTAAAACCTTTCTTTTTTTTAATTAAAAAATGTGGAATGTAACTCATAACAAGATCTTGGTTACAATATATCCACAATTTTGCATGACTAAATTGAAATAAATCATCAACAAAATGTTCTTTCGAATAACATCTACTGAAACCAGCATCTAATTATTACTTTTATTTCCCAAACGCTATTGAATCGTTTGTTCTTTCCTCGATCCATTCACCCAAAACAATTCAATCCCAACAAATAATTACATTGGTATCTGTTTTGTAAATTAATTAAAAAACCCAAATAGTTAATTCTGTATAATTAATTATATGTCGCCCACCCAACCCCCCAGTCCCCTTTATGGTTTTTTGTTGCAAAATGTATGCATATGCATTCACTACCAATGATTGTTCTGTTGTTACAGCCCCACAAATCACAAGTGGCAACTTTTTTATGTTTTCTACGATCTACTGTTGCAACTTGTGGATTTTCTTGTGTGCGGATATATAACTCATATGTTCCACATATGAGTTTTTTGTTGTGAAATGTAAAACATATGTGTACATATGATGTTCTGGTTTACAGTAAAATCACATGAGCAACATTTTTATGTTAGATTCATATGGTGCCACATATAGCTTTTCAGTTACGAAATGTTTATAAGATCAGATGTTGCTACATATCATTGTTATGTTGCGATCGGAAATAACATCTTTTTATGGCTACTATGACTTTAATGATGTTATATAGTCTACTGTTGCAAAACATATATTGAAATGTTTGAAACGCGAATACAAATTATTCAAAAAAACTTGCAGGCCAAGATCAGATGATAATGAATGATTTCAAATAACTATTAAATTTTACATATCAGAAAACAAGGGTGTCGACCAATCGCTATGAATTAGTTTCAATTAAAAAAAAAGAAATTTGGTCCACTAATTACAGATTATGTAATATGATTCAACCACTAGCACCCAAGACACCATAATGTGCGAACAAGAAGAAAATGAATAAATAAGAAGATGAAAGAGAGCGGGAACAAGGAAAGAAAGCTTGAACAAACAAAGACGAGATCAGCATAAACAAGAAGAAGAAGAAGAAGAAGAAGAAGAGAGATAAAGAGAAGAAGAAGAGAAGAAAAGGATGAGTACGACTGCTGGTGGGGGGAAAAATCTATTATTTCCCCTTTTGGCTCGATATTTCCCACCAATATTGGTTTAAATTAGGTTTGATTTATTCAATTTACCCTTTTACCCCTCTTTTATTCCCACAAAAAGTTGGTTTAAGACTTTATTGTAAAATTTATCATTTTACCCTTCATTAATTCAGTGGACCACTATGTCAACTTATAAACATGCAGAGCGATATCCACAATCTACACCCAGATAGTTTAAGACCTAGTCACAACCCAATTTATTTTTGAAAACCTTACTGTCCTCTTTTTAAAAAAATCCCTCGCAAAGAAAGAAGGCACTAGTTAATGAAGAATTGCTCTTTAAAAAAAACTGTGAAAATAAAAATTCTTCTTTTAATAGATTTACAACACATCATATTCATTATTTGAAAAACAGTTGATATGCTCCACAAAAGAATTTTTTTATCTCTACTAATTTATTTTAATAGTAAAACACCTAATAGGAAGTCAATTGATAAAGTGACCAAACAATTATCACTATGAAAAAGTAATAAGAACAATTAGATCAATAAGCCCATAATAAAGAAGGTAACATTGAAATTGTTTGCAATAATAATTAGGAATAACTAAAGGGATTTAAATGTCATAAACAAGAAACTAATTACTTAGCTTGAATCTTAAATTTACTATATGATAATAAAATAACAATAGCAATATAATATAATTTAATATATATTAATGGTATTATTGTAGTTATGTACTTTATAGAACTATTTTGATATTCGAATTTCACCTCTTTTCTCCACTTTTAAAAAATATATGTATTTAAGAGGATTAATGTTAATGAACTAAAATATAAATGCATGAATAGTTATTCAACATATCTGTCAAAATATTTTAAAATTATCTATGTAAAACACAAACAATTTGGAATAATAAGATATTAAATTCATTAAGACAATTTTGAATTTCATTTGAAAAATAAGAAGTATAATATTGTACAAGTTCTACACCAATATTATTATATAAAATCTAAATAAGGAAAATCTCATAATTATAATTCTAAACAAAAACTTCTTTATATAAAATAGACAACATAATTTACTAAAATGAATAAGAGGAGACATACATTATCAAAGAACAAACTACTATAAAATCACATATAAATAGTCATCATCGATAATTCACTCATATCGATTTTAGTTATATAGTCAGTACAACGTGATAAAAAAAAAGATTATTTCCTTTCAACAACATTCGTATATAAATAATCATCATATCATTCATAATGTTTGAGCGATCCTAGACCACAATAATGTTATTTCCTAACAATTCCACAAGGATTGATGCCAAATTTTCTTCTGCCTAGTTATGGGACGTATGACCAGAAAAGAAATAAAAAAGAAGAAGAAAAGAGATGATCTATACCAAAAACTTAGAAATGGATATTAACTAATTGACATTAATATATTTTGTAGAAGATGCAGATATGATGTTTTGTAAGCTTAATTTTCATTATAGGCTGGCTTTACATTACATAGAGCAACAATCTTTAGATGAGGGGGCGATGAAAAGAAAAAACTAATAAAACAGACCTATCAGTTTGCATACGTAATATGAATTCTTAGTCTTTCTACCTTTAATCATGAACCAATATAATTAAGAGTCATTTTTGTCTTCTTGATATAATCTATTTAGAAACAATTTAAAGTATTATTCACTATCCAATATAAACGAAAATGTCAATGAAAGAATTGATTAATTTGACAATTGACTAGCTGGTAAACTTCAAAGCATACACACCATGCCTAGTATTTAAATTAACTATAAATAAATAGTTAATCAAAGTAATTATTAGTACAAGGGCACATGGTAATCAATTGTCACTTGAGATCTTCCCCACTGTAATATAAATGATTGAGCAAGGGAACAAACATTAGAATCTAACGTGTAGAATGCTTCAACTGATTGTTTGCTTGACAATACATTTTCTTACCAATTTCAACATTTAAAAATATCATAATTAATTATTAAAATAAAAAATTAAGGTATTAATGTCTTCATTATAGGACAATAATTCAACTTATTATCTATACGTTAAAGGGAAAATATTGATAAAACATTAAGTTTTTCTTTTGGGTTGTTTTTTTTAAAATCAACATACTAGATGATGAAGTTCCAATTTGGAAAATTACAATTTCATTATGAGAAAAATTTGTGTGAATACTCAAATTAACGCGTGTTATTTCAGATGTTTACAAGTACTTCCTATAAAACAATAATATTATTAAAACATTACAAAAACGTATAAAACCAAAACATTATAGGATCGTAATATAATGAAAAAAGAAAGCAAAAGAGTGAGCCAATAGCACTGCAAATTGTCCCTTTAAGGAAAATTATGTCTCTCTAGTACTCGAGGTTTAAAATGAATAAAGTCCTCTCATGATAGAACGATTCTATTAAGGAGTGTGTTGATGACCCAAAACAATATTTTAATGTTGCATAAGAAGAAATTCGAATAGTTCGGTTCCTTAAAATGAGATAAATTCCCCTATTATATAAAACAAAGGATAGTTCAACAAATATTTATCTGTACTTTATGGAGAACGGTCACACTCTTTTGGAATAGTAATAAACCCTTCAGAAAGCGCCACATCCTTTCATAAAGTCACAAATTTTAATAAACGTCGCAAAACTTCAAAAAGTCAGAACTTTTCATAAAAGTCAAAATTTCATAAAATTAACATATTTTATGAAAAAGGAAGGTTTGATGTTTATAAATTAAATAAATTTTAAGAAAAATTCTAGCGTATAATGGCGCACGTAAACGGGCCTCCTGGTAGGATTCTCTTGTTTAAATTAAATATATAATATGATTATAAATTGTATAGGAGTGTATTAAGTGAGGAAAAAATGTTATTTGTATAAATGGTAAATATTTCTCAGTATAATATTATTTAGTAAGTTTTCATTTAAAAATTATTATATATTAGGCTTATATCGGGCCTTCATATATGTACTTCTAAAGCACGGGAATGAAAGACAAGTAAATATTTTCCCTCTCTAAAAAAAAATCTGACATATTACATCCATAATAACCTAAAAAGACTTTTAATCCCCCAAAATTATATTCGTAAACCCACATAGAAAAAAAATTGAAAATATCTCTTTCTACATTAAATTCATGTTCTCATAGACCATAAAAAACACATAGAAAATGTATTACGCCTTTATCCCTCAAATTCATAGAGCTCTAGCATAGATTCATAAAGAAACTTAATAGTGTCTTCTTCTATTTTCAATTGTATTTCTTTCATAGTTGATTTTTAGTTCACAATAATACATCATGCTTGGTTTGTAATCAGATTCCCGCATAAAGCAAATTTTTGAGTGGTAATAATCAAGAAATCGAGCATGTATTTTGTCTGGTACATCTGCGTTTTGTATTTATTTTTTTTTGGTGTGTTTGAGATTATTTTTGCTAATTTCATTTAAGATTTCTGTGTGTTGATTAATTTTTATCTTGTCAAAAAATGATTGATCTGTTCGTCTATATTTTGGAATAATAAAATATATATTAGACTTTGTAATTCCCGTATAATTTCTAATTTAATGGGAAGAAAACAAAGATCTGTTATCAGCTAGTGAATTTGAGTTTAGGAAACAAAAAAAATTGATATTTGATGGCAATGAAACAAAACTTACAGCGGATTTTCAAAAATCAATATATAATTGGTAGTAGAACTCTTTAAAGATAAACAAACTATAGATTCTTTTCTTCTTTTAGGACTATTTTTACGGCATAATATTTCAACCCGTACTATTAGGTCAGTATCTAGAAGAATATGCTCAAGGACCAATTTGAAAATTTACAAAATCACGCTATACCGAAAACTTAAATGCTGAATGCACATTATTGTAAGAATTTCTTTGCCTATATTTAGATGCTAATCAAAATTTACAGAAAAACATCTATAAATTAATATAGGTGGGACCATTGGAAATTTATTATTTTATTAGAATATATATGATTGAAAGATTAAATTTTTATTAATTTAAATAATGACTTGACGATTGATTGAAGGTTTAATTTTGGACTATATCAAAATTATTGTGTTTACTAATTATGTTTACATATTTATTAATTAACATAAGAAATATTATTACAAAAGTACAACAACATACATCAGAATCATTGTAGTATAACTAATTTCAAACATTGTGATGGTCCTAATAAGATCTTTCAAGATGCTATTTATAATCATATATTTATGTAGGAACTAGAAGGCGATAAAGTGGGAAAAAACTGCTCTAGCAAAGATCAATATTTGGATGTTATAAATTTTGCAATCCCTGTTTAGACACACAAATGTTCAGAAGCCTATAGAGACAGTAGCAAATTATTTTCGGACTTGTAAAATTCCATTCGGGAATGTAATCCAGAGAATTGGAATGAACCTAATGTGAAAATGTCTTTATGACTTGAGGTGCATGGTTCATAATCTCGATTATCATAATAAATGGATGGGAATAACAGTTGGATTATCGGCTGAAAAGTTATACACATTGAGAGGTCCATAGCTTAGAAGAAATTTTGGATACAATCGAAAAAAGCACTGTTGAGAGTGATATTATTACATTTTAGAAACCCAAGATATGCATAAGAAACATTATCGCCTCTAGAACTCTTCACAATTTACAGTGCAAATCGAAAGAAACACAGAGCTCGGGATGCAATAAACAAACGTAGGATGAGTTTCAACTAATTTTTATTTAAAAATAAAAATAGAATATAATAAATAATTTTTACTAATTGTCTTCATATATATTATTGTACTTAAAGAATTATGAATTTATGATATAATGAGACCCATATATTTTGTATTAAAATCTTTGAAAAGTATTATCTTATTGAAATTGGTTTTTTTTATTGGCCAATAGCAGGGACCAGAGGAAAATTATTTAAGAGAGATTAATAGTTACTGAGTGTTATTTTCTAGAGGTTTTACTGTACATAAAAACTAATTAATTTGACTTTTGTACATTTCTAAAGCAAGTAGCATACTAATTGAATAAAAGGGAAACATAATATTCTCTATATTTGGTCCCACACCAAACAACATTTCCTGTTTATTAGTCTTCTCATCCTCCTCCCCTCGTTATAACAATTTATAATTGATATTTTTATAAATTTTTTTTGACATATTTGTTGTGCTGCAAATGTAACAGAGAGAAAGTCATAGTGACAGAAGATATGTTTAGTGAAGAAGATTTGCATTGATATAAGTGTGTGAAAAATTGAAAATGATGACTTCGAGGTCTGTATCCATGTACCATGTAAGACATTTATAGAGAACATGAACACAGCAGAATATAGCGTGATTCCACCTACTCCAGCCATTGTTAGGGATATAGTCGGAGGTCTTCTACATTCTCTTTTCTTCAAGATATTCCTAAGCACCTCAAATCCTTACACTCTTAGATGGTATAAGGGGGGGGAGGGGGGTTTTTTTTTTAGAAGTTAATGTGCTTAGAGGACCTAAACCAAAATGCCATTTATAACCGTTATTCCATCAAGACGGTAAGAGTATGAGAAGTTACCTAACAACTAGAGCCGTAGGTATTGGATCCATGTAGGGAGGTTGCGGTTAATAGTACGTTAACCATATCCCATTAGTGGGATAATTGTATAGTTAACACTACCTTCCACTTAATGGAAGAATGGGTAGTGAACACCTTCCCATTAGTGGGATGATGGGCATGAATTGGAGAATGGACCCTATTAATACAGACAATATCCGCATTAAACAAAAATGCTAACCTGCTCCCACCTAGTCCGTATATTCTAATCACATTAATGAAATATAATACAAGGAATGGTGCGAGTGGTGGGAGATAGTTTATGTTGCGTTAGTAGATCTTCTATGTATCATTAATGCACTATATCTTAAACTATAGCCCATATAATAATGAATAAAAACTCAATATTTATTCGAGGGGTCCAATACTTTAGCAAACATTCTGAAAATAAACTGAATGTGCACACAAGCCTAAAACTACACCTTAAATATTCATTCTTACAACAAAATTTTCCTTAGTGGTACCTAAGTCCACATGACTACTGATCCGTATTTTTTTTATGCCTTAAGTCAAAGAAGTCAGCTACACATAAATTCAGTTGCTAATGTTTCAATGATCACTTTTTTTCTTTAACACGTTCTTAGGGCTAGTATTTGATTTTGATATGATTTCTTCGACTACACTTTTATTATTTTCAGCCATAAAAGATAACAACTGGAATGGTTCACAAATATAACATATTAATAGCTTAATTATAGAGTCGAACAATTCTAAGTCCAGAAATAAAATAAAACTCTTTAACCATACACAGTGACCGGTAAGCCTCGGAAACAAGAAATCAACTCAGCCTCCATAGGCGAAAGTAGTAACTAGAGGTCTGTTTGGCACTGCTCCCAAGATATCAGTTCCCCCGTCTAACACATAAATTTTTTTTATGTATCCTGAAGTTGATTTCCGTTAATCAACCACAGACAGGCAAAAGTTTGACATAAAAAGTAGCCAATGACTTCCAAGAAGTAATCTGATCGTTTGACTAGCCATGTAATCTTTTGTTCCATGCAGATATCTTAAGACTTCTTTGCTATTTTCGTGGTCAAGAACTGGCTTAATCTGATATCTTCCTAACATTCCAAACAACAAATGAGTGTCAGGTCTTGTACAAACACCTGAACAATAAAGTAAAGCTTCTGATAGTGTTAAGAGCTAGAGAATGTCCTTCATTTGTTCCCTCTTAAGATCGTTCTTCGGCACTGATCAAGTTGACACTGTCACCCTCATGATAAGAGAAGATACCAATTTGTGAACCAATCTTTTCATCAGGAAACCTCTCTAAAATTTTATTTGCTATAAGGATTTTGAGATAAACCACGGTACACCTTGGTTTGTCTATCAGATTGAATCTTAATACAATTAACAAGATGGCATCACCCATAACTTTCATATCAGAATTTTTACGACGATGAAATGTTCACCCTCATTTGTATCATTTCCTTATCCCTGGGAGCAAGTAGCTATCAACCAATTATAGAACAAGAAATGAAATTTTACTTCCCATTGAGTATTATGTTATATACAGTGATCCATAATGTTCTCAACGAAGTTGAATGAAGAGATCGATAACATTATGAAATTCAAACTACCCATGACGGAAGCTTGTTTTAGTCCACATTGGATTCTTCAACTTGCATGACTAAAGCGCTCACTATTACTAGAGAAGAATCCTTGAGGTGGTTTCATATAAACCTCTTCCTTTCCATCACCATGATGAAAGCGCGGTGTTTCACATCCATTCTGTTGCAACTCTAAGTCAAGTGTGCTACTAAAAAGCCAAATATGCGCCAAGGAACCTTTTTAGACACAGGAGGAGAAATACTTTGTATAATCAATTCCTTCTTCTTGAGTGATCATATAGCAATTGCGTCTTGCTTTATATTTTTGTATTGTTACCTGATGAGTCTTTTTTAGTCTTGCAAACCCCAAAGGTTTTTAACACCACTATGAAAATCGACCAAGATCCTAGACTTGTGTTTACTTTCATAGAATTCTTGTTGATGGCATTGTAACCACTATTCAGGACTCTTTAAAATTATGTGTGGTGAAAAAGATTAAGGAGCATTTTCAACTTGAATGCAGATTATTGCCCAAATATTTATACAACAAAGTCGGTAGGAATGCTAGAATCTTGTCAATGTTGACCAACATTTTCTTGTGGATATGTTGTCTCAACTGGTTGTTTCAAATAATGTTCAAGATTACTTGAACAAACTGATCTATATGCATGTTTCAGACACTTGGGGAATTCTAATTAATGGTTGTCACACCACCCAATCTGAAAAGTGAGGGGAATTAGGTACAACAATCAATTTCAGATTGAAGTGGAAGGTTGTATCTTATAGGAAATTGTAATTCTGAAAATTACACTCCCATTAATAAGTCAATTTCCAAGAAATTTTGCATTCTTGATCATAATCCTAGTATTGTTAGATGGACAGTAGAATTTGTATCCTTTAGACCTTTCGGCATATCCAATGAAATATCGACTAATGATCCTAGGATCCAGTTTCTTCTCTTGTGGGTTGTAAATTCTATCTTCAGACTGGCGTCCCCATACGCCTATATGTGCCAAACTAGGTTTCCAACCTTTGAATAACGCAAAAAAGCATCTTTGGAACAGCCTTGGCTGGAACTCGGTTTAATATACACGCTACTGTCTTAAGAGATTCAGTTCACAAGGACTTAGGTAGATTAGAGTTACTTAACATACTACGCACCATGTCCAATAATGTTCGGTTTCTTCTTCTGTACACAGTAGTCGGGAGAAACCAGCCATAGTCTATTGCGCGAATCGCATTTGTTGAAGACACTTCGCAAAGACCTTGGTGCTTTTACATCTTGTAAGATACATAATATCAACACCTTTATCATTTCATAATCTTAATTTTTTTTACACATTGTTTACTTACTTAACCTTGAAAACTTGAAAAGGACTTGTCATGATATTGCTAGTATATGAAGAATATAGAGGATACATATAACGTGAGTCATCATTATAAAGTGATAAAGGCATTTCTTACATCGGGTAATGGTCCATGTCTTAGACAAAATTATATCTGAATGTTATTGATTTCTCTAATACGGTTGACTCTCATGGCACCCTTTCTTGATTGTTAGTCTCCTTGCCTGTATGCAATCCGCTATAAGTATCAAATCACTAAAATTCAAATTACGAAAGTACTCCATCATTTACTAATATCTTAATTTCTTATCAATGGAGAATGTCCCAATCTCTATGCAATAAGATAAAGGAAATCTCATTTATAAACACATCTTTAGTGCTCGTTTGTACATGCCTAATAATATGGGAGTGGAATCATTTGTAAAAATAACAGAGAACAGACCATAGACAATGCTAACATATCCAATAAGTTTATATTTCTATAAAAGATTTGATACCTTCTAGAAAGAAGGAATATCCAAAGAGATACAAGTCTTGATACTGAAATAAATTCCTCGAAAATTTAGGATCATAAAAAGTGTTTTCAAACTCTAAAATAAAACCATAATAAGAACTAAAATTTGCATGTCTCAATAGCTTTCACATGCTTTGCTTCTTGTTTGCAGAATAGTTTTTTCGCTCAGCTCCCATCGCTTCGGCAGTTTTCTTACTCCTGAAAAGGAATTCGTTTACTATGGGATTGCCAGAAGAGATTAATCCACCATGTGTTATGATTAAACATCAATAATATTAGGCTTATAAACTAAAAGACATATACAAGTACCTTTCCTAAAAAGGCCATTGTTGAAACTTGAATAATCCTGCCTTATGTGCCCCTTGTTTTACAAAACCGAAAACACATGGCTCCATTTCTATGTAAGTTTGAAGTGGTGACTTCCTTGAGACCTCTTGTTAGCTTTATTGGTCTTTTCTTTCCTTATTAGTCATGCATGACTTCTCCTGTTTCCATCAGTAGTCGCATTCCTCTTCTAAACCAGAAATGATCATGAGTTCCATGAATCGACCATTTATCTATATGTGTTTTATAAGAGATCTAAAAAAAGGGACCATTACTATGGCAGGTAGAGTATTCAAGATATTTAATGCACCAAAAAAGTTTCTTCAAGAATCTTAGTTGAGCCCGCTAAGTCTCGCATTTTCATAAAGCGCACATTTTCTCACACTATTGTGCATCATTGTGAGAAATTTCATAATTAAGGGTGCTGGCAAGTTGTTTTATTGAAGTCTCAAACTTTCATAAATAAGGCCTTCACTAATGTCTTACATTGTTATGTTGTTTGATAGAACCCATCTATACAGCAGAGATTTTGGTCTTAATGAACATACCACTCCAAACGGTTAGAGCGTCCCATTGTTCATGAAGAAAAAATCTCCTTCTTGAGCTGTTGATTTCAGTAATAGGTGGCTCGCCTTTCCTGATAGCATAATCTATTTCATTACACCTACAGTGAAGGGAGAATTCTTATCCTCCAAATCTATAGTTCTCCCATTTCAATTCGGGAAACATCAACAAATTAGTGAAAATTGCATGTGATTAAACTACAAAACTAGGCGTCTACTTAAAGTGAAATTTGAGGCAAGAAGTAATATAAAGTTGAATCTACTGACATAAAAATGCTAGTGGGCTAAAATTTTTATTCAATTTAGATTCAAGTTTATGATAAAATTATCAATTTAATAGCATGATATTTTTCGTTATCATAAAAACTATTAAACTCTCATTCATTAATTCCTGTGGGTAATCATGAAAAGTATTTAATGTTTCATTATTAATTATTATAACTTAATAATAAAGAAATTAAATTATCGATCATGCATAATTATTACAATCTTTGAGCACCTTGAAGAAATCATCTGTAACGTGGAAAAGGGGATAGAACCCTGAATGGTGTGGGAAAATCCGTGAATTGATGAATATGGAAGTAGGACGGTTAAAGGTATTCATAACGGATGGTTTAAAAATTTGGTCCAATATTAGAATTGTTTTCATAAATTCAAATTAAATTTAAATGCTTAAAATATGAATACTATTATTTCAAAAATATTGTCATTTTGACATTTTAATTAAAATATTTTTTAACTGTTTATTATTTTTCTAAATATGTTAGGTTATGATGACTTAATCTTTAATTTTCCCTAATTAACAATAAATATAATCTAAAAATTGAATCTTGGGCCATTTACTGGCCTTTTATTATCTAGTATTTTTATGGAAGGATGTGAAGCAATAAAATATTTTTCCTTTCCCTTAAAAACTTCTCATATATTACCACCTATAAAACACTAACCTAAATACCTTTAATCCACCATATAGAGTAATCCACCCCCATATAAACATCGAAAAATATCTCTCTTATCCATCAATTCATGTTCTTTATACACATAAGGAAAAATCGAAAAATGTATGGTCTTTATCCCTCAACAATTAATCGATGCTCTAGATAGATTCATAAGAAACTAATAGGTCTCTCTCTCTTTCATTGGGATATTCCTAATACATTGATTTTCAGTTCAAATGATACATCTTGATTGCTTGCATAAGATTCACTCTAGAGAGCAAATTTTTGAGTGATCAAAATCAAAAATAAGCACGTGGCACGTTAGTTTGTCATGTACATCCACATTTTCACTTATTGTTTCAGGTGTCTTTTGAGATAATAATTTTTTTTGGTGATTTATTTAAGATTTTGGGTGGTGTATAATTTTCCTTTGTTTAAAAAATTGATTGGATTCTTCGATATTAAAAATAAAAAATAGATTAGACTCGGGTTAATTCCCATATAATTTCTAACTGATGGGCAATCTAAAACTATACTCACTACATGACATTTTAGTTAGCAAAAAATGGATACTGTTGGTCAATGAAACAATTACAACAGATTCTTTTAAAATATAGAAGTGCTAGAGTTCTTTAAATAGAAAAACAACTATAGTTTCGTTCTTCTTTTTTGAGGACTATGATGACTTGCATAACATTTCAACCGTATAGAGGTCCATCAATGTCTAAGAAAAATAAGCTCAAGGCCAATTGAATGATGAATCACGTGTCTACCAAAAACTATATGATAAATCAATTATTGTAAGACTTCTCGTATTATTATATTCTAATTCAAATTTATACAAAAAGGAAAAAATTAATTTGAACTTTGAGATACCAAATTGAATCAAAGGAAACATTAATCTTCTCTTATATTTTGTGACCAACCAATACTCACATATTGTCCTTATTGATCTCTTCTTTTCTATGTTTTCGTATATAAAATATGTTGATTTTTAAAAATATTTATTTTTAACTTTATTGGGCTTTATGAATATAGAAAAAAAGTAACACCGGAGGAGATATGTTCCAATGAAGGAAAGTGTTGCAATATATATTGTTTAAAGAGGATAAGATTACTTGGAGGTTATATGTTGATGCCACCACTCTTTTTTTGACAATGTTAGTGGTAAAAATAGGAATTTTTAATCTTCGGGTGAATTACAAAAATTCCTATGAAGTCGAACAAAAATCCAGCTTACCCTTATGTCATTTTTAGATATCAGGCTGATAAGCATATCACTAATAGATATATCATGTTTGGTTTTGAAAAGTTCAGCAAACAAAAATCCATAGTAAGCACAGATTGAATCAAAAACATGCATTGAACACTAACAGATTTATGAAGGCACCAAGGAAGAAACATAACTTCTTAAATGACTAATATTACTCAATGTTTTTTAAACACCTTCAGGGTAGTTATGTTAGGTAAATTCACGACAAGTTTGAGTTCACATGCAAAAAGTAAAAATATGAAATGTTTAGTAGTACCAAATATTCCTTAAGGGATGTGCAGCTACATCGTAAACTTGTAAGTAATCATAGCGTCATTCAATACACTTATTTATTAAATAATTCTCTTCGCGACCATATCAAATGTTGAACATTACTTCTAGTTTATTTGGCAAACACAACAAAGCCCGAAAAATTAAATTTTAAATAAAGATAAAATCTTTTTAATATAAGAAACATAACAAAGCAGAACAAGGGATTCGAATAAGGGACTAAGTGGGAGTGGAGTTGTATGATAATAGAGAGATAGATTATATTTTTTTCATTCAATTTAATATGTGACCGAATTAGTAAGTTGTACAAGAGTCAAAATTATTTATTCTACTGTGAAGTGAAAGTTTTAAAATAATTTCAAATATTTTATCAGTAATTGATTAGCAGTAGAAATAACATTATATTATTATAAATTTAAAAATCAAAATATTTTAAAAGAAGTCTGTTCAAAGAGATCAGCATTTATGAACAAACCTCATAGTGCTATTTGAAACGTTGCTGTTGTTTACTATTTACCTCTTGCGTAAATTACTAATGGTCTTTGTGGTACGGGGATGCGTGTTTTGTTCTAAGTTGTTCGGTGAGAAATTATGTAAGATTTTTCACTTTGTAAAGTTTTAAATGTTTAAATGATTGATTTGAGTAACATCCGTTATTATAGTTGAGCTTGAACCATATTGTGTGTGTGTTCACAACTCTAAACGTGATTTATGTACGTAGGACCTTTGATTTGAGAAGTGAGGGGGTTGATGTATGTTGGAGTCGTTATTGGGAAAATTTGAAAATTTAGAAGTGAAAGAATATTTGATCTGTTGCAAAGGACTGCGCTGCAGTGGGGAGCTGTTGAGGTAGGAATTTGAATTTCAATTGTTTGTCGGTTTTATTACTACTTGAGTAAGTATATTCTGGAAAAAAAATCCAGTCATATTTTCAGAGAAAAGAGCGTCAAATGTGAGGGGGGAGGGAAAGAATTCCAATGTAAAAAACTCCATTTCTCCTCTAAGATTCATCTTCAAAAAATGGTTCACGACAAAAGCGAAGATTCATGGGGAACTAGGGAAGAAGAAATTGGACATGAGGTATGCTATGGTTTATAGTTTGTAGGTCTTAACGGACTTAGTTACCATATATTTACATTATAGAATTGATACAAACAACCTGATTAAAACATACGGGAATGGTGGTCTGGTGGTTGACCTTTAGAATTATGTACATCTCATAGAGTGAAATGTGAGTATTCCAGTGCTGATAATTATAAAAGAAGGATCCAAACATCCATGGGCGGCACGCAAAAGAAGAGAGAGATAGCAAGAATTGTAATTGAGGCCGCAAACAGCAAGAAAACACAAGAGCACGTATTCCCCCATAAATAAATTTCAGAATAAACTAATATAAATGAAATTGAGTTGGAATTACGATTGGTGTTGTTAATGTGACTTGTAATTTATTATGGCTTATCATTTTGTTTTGAGAGATTCACTGAATAGTACTAAACTATTAGAATATGTTGAATTGATGAGAGCACATTAAATATTAAATGATGATACGTGGCTCGAGTTAAGTGTGAGTTAAGAAGGAACAGTTCTGATGTACGAAATTAATACCACCTACATACGGTATGGATCGGATACCACGTCAGGAGTACGTAACATTAAACATGTAGGATCTTCTGCAGTCACATGACTAGATTTGTAAGATTAAAGTCGTTTCTTACAGTTTAACATGTGAAGCGCACAATCGAATCACCAACATAAATTTAACACAAATTTATAAATGAAGACACAAAAAATGAAATAACTTATATTGATGAATTTATTCAATTAAGTTAAAAATGTTCACTTAAAAACCCTAAATATAGCATCAAATTTGTCTAAAGAGGATTAGTGTAGCCCATATAATTTGCAAGTAATAAACTTTTGTATTCAACATATTTGTATGACATAACTCTTCTTCGTTAAACATATCAAGCATTGACTTTACTTTTTCTGTTATTCCCAAACACAACAAAGCTTTGAATACTTTTTGTGCTTGCAATAGAAAAAGTAATAGTGGCTGAAGTATATTTAATGAAGAAGAGTCGCCTTATGTAAGTGTGGTTAAGAGATGAGATGATTGCTTGGAGGTTATATGTACCAATATCGTTATAACAATCTCAATGCTAAACAATTTTTTTACTTCTGGTGAACTCGAAAAATTCTGTGAATGTTTACCCAACACATTCAACATTACATTTATCTTGTTTAGGTAGAAAACTAGTCCTATATATCCTATGGTTGAGTAAGCATGTAAAAAATAGATCAAAACTTATTTTCTTTTGAAAAGTAAAAAAATGAAATTCCATTATAAGAATATAATCAGATCAATAACAGAACTTGACACAATCCTACAAATGAAGACACAAAAAAATGAAATAATTTAAAATTTTTTAAACTGACGAGTATTACTATATTTATGTTTAAAAAACCGTCACGGAAAAAAATCAGGTAAACATTCACCATGATTTGAGTTTTCTAAGTTTTTTGGGATAAAACCTAAGTAGAGTATCAAGTTACCTAAAGAGGATTGGTGTAGCCCCATATACATGCACATAATCATATCCTCTATTCAAACATTCTTGTATCGTAGCTCCTCTTCGTTTAACAGATCAATCGTTTGATTGTCTTTTCCTGTTAGTTACAACGCAACAAAGCCCTAGGACCACTTTATTTTAATATTTTTGTTCTTCAAATAAGAGAGAAAGTAATACGTGACTAAAAGATATTGTTTGAGAAGAAGAGTTGTCTGATATAAGATTTTACAGAGAAAAAGTGATTGCTTGGAGGTGTTATGTATACCAATCTAGTTTTATCAATTTTAATGTTAAATTTAGGGTTTTACTTCTGGGGAAACTCCAATTTTGGGAATATTTACCCAATATAGTCCAACATTACTATTACCATTTGTCTAAGTAGAAAAAATATTCCTTAGATATGATATGATTGATTGAGCATGTCCAAAATTTAATTAAATGAAATCTTATTCTTTTGAAAAGTACAACATTGAAATTCCATTATATGCACACAATCAAATAAACAACATAGATTTAACACAAACATATAAATTAAGGCATAAAAATGAAATAATTTAAATTGACAAATATACTCTGCTTATGTTTAAAACTTTCACGATAATTAGGTTAACATTCACATATCCACCAAAAGTAAGAATCCTAAGTTGAGCATCAAATTTGCCTAAAGAGGATTGGTGTAGCCCCATATAACTTGCATGTAATCATCTCATTTATTCAACATACTTATATCGGTAGCTCTTCTTCGTTAAACACTTCAATCATTGGATTTACTTTTCTTGTTATTCGCAAACACAACAACGCCCTAATACTTTTTTGAGTATTCTTTGTGCTTGAAAATAACAGAGATAATGTAATAGTGACTGACGAAACATTTGATAAAAAAGAGCTGTCTAATATAAGTGTGTTTAAGAGATGAGATGATTGCTTGGAAGTTATATGTATATTAATCTCGTTATGTGAATTTTAATGCTAAACTTAGGGTTTTTACTTTTGGTGAACTTAAATGTTTCTGTGAATATTTACCAAATATATTCAACATTACACTTACCATATCTAGGTCGAAATACTATTCCTGATACACCTATGATTGACTAAGCATGTCAAAAATAGATGAAATATTATTTTCTTTTGAAATGTATAAAAATAAAATTCCATTATATACGCCAATCCAAATCAATCAATCATTAATTTAACGCAAAACAATAAATGAAGGCACAAGAAATGAAGTAATATAAATTGACGAATATACTCTACTTATGTTTAAATCCTTCATGATGATAAGGTAAACTTTCACATACCCACCAAAAGTAAAAATCCTAAGTTGAGCATAAAATTTGCCTAAAAAGGATAGGTGTAGACCCACATAACCTGCATGTAATCATCTCCTCTATTCAACATACTTGTATCGCGTAGCTCTTCTTCGTTTAAACATATCAATCATGGGCTTTACTTTTCCTGTTATTCGCAAACACAACAAAGCCCTAAATACTTTTTTGAGTATTTTTTTGTGCTTCCAACGAACAGAGATAAAGTAATAGTGACTGAAGATATATTTGATAAAGAAGAGTTGCCAGATATAAGTGTGTTTAAGAGATGAGAAGATTGTTTGGAAGTTACATGTATGACAATCTCGTTTTTGTAAATTTTAATGCTAAATATAGGGTTTTTACTTTTGGTGAACTTAAAAGTTTATGTGAATATTTACCATATATATTCAACATTACACTTACCTTGTCTAGGTAGAAAAACTATTCGTGATACATCCTATGATTGAGAAAGCATGTCAAAAATAGATGAAATATTATTTTCTTTAGAAATGTATAAAATTAAATTACATTATATGTTCCAATCAAATATAAACAACATAATTTAAACAAAAAACATAAAAATGGAAGGCACAAAAATGAAATAATTAAATTGACGAATATACTTCAACTTCTTATACTTAAACCTTCAGATTAATCAGGTAAACCATCACATTTGATTTTGAGTTCATTGTGAATCTAAAAACTCTAAAGTAGAGCACCAAATTTTCATAAGAGGGATTGTTGTAGCCCAATATAGCAACTGATGTTGCAACCGAATCAGTCTCCTCTATTTAAATACTGCTAGCACATTGCTCTTCGTTCGTTAAAAATATCAATTGTTGACTTTAATTTTCCAGGTAGTATTCGTAAACAAAACGAAACCCATAATGCTGTTTTGAATATTTGTGGCACGTGCTTGCAAACAACAGAGATAAAGTAATATGATGAAGATATATTTGATGAAGCAGAGTTGCCTGATATAAGTGTTGTTTTTTTAAGAGATGAGATGATTGCTTTAATTATATGTATACCAATATCCCCCCGTTTTTGTAAAATTTTAATGCTAAAGGTTTTTACTTATGGTGGAACTCAAAAGTTTCTTGTGAATATTTTACCAAATATTCAGCATTACAACTTACCTTGTCCGGTGGTAGAAGAAAAACGATTCTATATAATCCTATGATTGAGTAAAGCATGTAAAAATAGATGAACATGTATTTTCTTTTGAAATGTATAATAATTAAATTCCATTCTATAACACACATCAAATAAACACATAAAATTAACACAAACATATAACCGAAAGGCACAAAATGGAAAAATTTAAATTTTTAATATTGACGAATATACTCAACAACTATGTTTTTTTTAAATCTTCACGATAATCAGGTAAACGTTTACATTTGATTTGAGTTCACCGAATCTAAAAACTCTAAGGGGGTTAAAGAGCAACCAAAGTTCATAAAGAGATGTTGTAGCCCCAATATATTGCACGTATCATCTCCTCTATTTAAACATACTTCTATACAACATGGCTCTTCTTCGTTAAACATATCAATTGTTGACTTTTTGACTTTAATTTTCAAGTTATTCGTACACACAACGAAGCCCTATTGCTTTTTTGAATATTTCTTGTGCTTGCAAATAAACATAGAGAAAGTAATCGGTAGAAAAACATTGTTATAATCCTATTCTTGAAGTAGACATGTCAAAAATAAATTAAATCTTATTTGTCTATTGGAAATTAACAAAAATAGAATTTCATTTAAGCACTATGATCGAATCAGGCAAACAATTAGTAACACAACATTAAAAATGTAGGCCCAAAAAATGAAATAATTTATAGACGAATATACTCTAGTTATGTTAAAAAATCTTCATTAAAACCTAAGTACCACTCCAAATTTTCCTTAATAGGATTAGTGTAGTACCATATTAAACAAGTAATCATTTGACCTATTATATGACGTAAACTCTTCTTCGTTAAAAATATAAATTATTGAATTTACTTTTCTATTATTCGCAAACACAACAAAGACAAAGAAGATGAATTTTTTTGTGCTGCAAAATGACGAGAGAAAAGAATTTCAAGGCCAAAAAAAAATTGATTGAACATTAGATATTCTTTTAAAAGACTTCATAAAAAAACATATATTTGGTTATAAAGTTGGTTTTTTAGTGGGAAATTTAGACAAACACTTCCAATTTTCTGTGGTGGTAAAAATGAAAATCTTTTTAGTGAAACTACTATGCTTAAAAATTTAGCCTTCTCTTGAAATTAAAATTATCAAAAAAACACATGGCAGAAAAGTTTGATCAGGGTTTCTTGTGAATATTTTAAGGTCATTTGGTAATAATAGTGCGAAAACAAAACAGAGTGAAAAAATCACTATTCCCAAAAAAATCACGATCCCAATCTTTAATTTTCCATTCACCTAACGAACAATGAAATTTGCACATTTTTCAAATGTTTCTTATCTGAATTTGTGTGTATATCATTAAACTACTCAGTGTTATTCTTTGCATCCTCTTAACAACAAAAAAATGACTTCGTCTATGAGATTAAAAAATAAATGCAACAAATTAATCTCAATATTTGACACCTTCTCAAAAATTTATCAAGCATTGATGAGCTAATTGATCAAATAGATTGAAGTGGATATGAAATTATGAATATTTAAATCCGCAGTTTTTTTTACCTCCTTATAGATTAATGTTCAAAAACAATGGGTCCAAAACTACAATCACACAACTTCAATCCTTATGTTGCTTTATGTATGGAAAAACAGTTTAATATGTAAAATTGCAAAAGTCATTCTCGTGCTATCATATCATGGGAGATTTTAAAAACAAAGATGTGTTTATTTCACGCATTCCCTACTACATTACAAGATGAAAGATTTCTCTTCCCTTTTCAGAAGAACACAATTTCTAACGACCCATGTTATGGAATGACTATAAATAAAACACGAGGTCAAATTGAAAATTGACATAATAAATAAATTGTTGAACAAGAGCTAAAACAAATAAATAAACAATAAGAGAAAAATCAGAAAGAAAGTTGAGTATTTCTTATTTCTCAGGAAAATAATGCTTAAAAAGATTTTAAATAGCACTTCTAAAACAACAAACAAAGAGAGGAAAATAGGGACTATCCCATGACCTGTTAATTGACTAACTGAATCTATATTCAGAAATTAATGCTAATAAATAGATACGTATAAAAAAAAAGATCCTAACAATATTCACAGTAACTTAGTAAGTCAAATATATTCTTCCCTTGAGTACAAATACATACTCTTCAACTGCAAAATTGAAAATTCATGCTTAGGCCAAGGAAGAGACTTCGTACAATTATCCACTGCTTGATGTTTGTGCCACAGAATTCAGCATTGATTCTTTCATCATATACAATGTTCGGTTTTGTATGAAGTTAATTACCACATTCAACTGCTTCTAGATTCTCCCATGAAAAGGGAATTCCCTTTTTCCATAGCAATGCTGGTATTCTAATTAAAAAAATCTCAAAAAGACTATTTTGCTCATAACTAAAATCTGCAAATGTAGTTGCGGAGTCATAAAAGCTTGTCATGATGTTCAATTGTTGTTGGTTACTGCCGCCCTTAGACGTTGATAGAGATACTATCTCCTGCTTGAAAACTTCATGGCGCCTTCTCTAGAACCAACGTTGAAACCAACTAGAGGAAGCAAATATTCGATCGTCCAAACAGCCTGCATAATTCACATCTAAATGTGCTTCGTCGGACTCTGTAAAAATCTGACACAATACTAAACAGAAAAATCAGTGTTAGGGAATAGTGTGCTTAAGATAATATTATGACACCAACTAGATTTCTGAACAATTTCGGATTTGAATTATCAGTTTCATCTACATGTTGCACACTCTCATTGATAGTCTTAGATGTAGTTGTTCATTCCTATGAAATTTTCCAAAGATCCTCTGTTATATTTCTTTGAGAAATAAAAAATGCCATTTGTATCTGGATTACTTACTTCATTTAGTTACAATGCAGGGGAGCTATTGTCACTTCTTATGAATCCACTATCTCTTGAAAGAAGAAGCAATTTTATTGTACCAGGCATGCAGGACTTGCTTATCCATAAGAGATTTTCTAGCCTGATAGACCTTGTTCTCATTTCCATTAAGAGACAACCCTGAGATTGTGAACGTAGACATCTTACTCTAGATCACCATCAAAAGTGGATTTCAACATCAAATGGACACGGGTAAACACAATTACGCACCAAAGCTAAAACATCTCGCACGGTTTCAAATCGTGAATCAGGAGACACAATTTTCTTCAAAAATCGATACCTTCTTGTGTGAATATTCCTTTTGCACGAGATGAGCTATATGCTTTTGATGCTCCCATCTGTCACACTACTAATTTGTTAAAAAATTACCTCTTAGAGGGACTTATCAAGTTCGTTCTGCAGGTGAATCAACTAACTCCACGTAGAATTTCTTCAATTGCATACCTATCTTCTACCATCGCATTCTTCCATTCAGAATTTTTTTGTCGTTCTCTAAACAAAAGGATCGGAAAAAGCAAGAAAATTGCCAAGAAGAATTTACAGTGTGAGAATATCTGGGATTGGTTTCTTTTCTCACTTGTGATTGGCTTAGTGAAAAATGGCTCATAGAAGGACTCGTCAACTATTGCCAGTTGTGTTTGTCATAGGCAAAATTTTCCAGGAGTAGGAGTGATGCTGCAGGTTCTTTATCAGTGGATACAATTTGACCTCAAATTCCGATGAATTAAAGTTCAACAGGCATCCCAATTAATACAAAATTTCTACTTATGATTCATTTGAAACTTATGAAATTATATAGACGATATGCTTTGATGAAGGATATAGATAAACGAAAGTACATTTTTCAAATATTTCATCAAGATTCTCATGAAAATTAAGCAACACATATGCTATTAAAAAATTCCTAAGTGGCTTACCTGTGGCTTCTTATAATTCAAAGCTTCAAGACGTGTCCTGTTCCAAACAACTTTTGTTGGAGAGATTGTTTAGAAGATAAACAGTGGTTGCAACAGATTCTCCCCAAATGTAATCTGGCAGGCCCTTTGCTTTCAACGATCTTCTATCCATTTAATAAATAGCGAATGCAACAACTTCTCCCCAAAAGTAATATAGTAGACCTTTTTCATTAAGATAGCTTCTCACCATTTCCACTACTGTTCGGTTATTTAGACAAGAATTCACTATCTCTATCAATACAGGGTGATTTTATCTTGTTGCCACTTTGATTCTCTTCTAATGCTTTAAATTTCTTGAATTTATCAAAGGTTTATGATTTGAAAAAGTAAATAATAAACCCAGCTGAAATGGTTTTTATCAGCCAGTACACATTAAAAAAATACCGACTTTCACCGAGGAATTCCATTTTCATTGCCCACACAAGTTTAGGAATGCACAAGTTAATGAAAAGTTGTAGCCTCCATGATTTCATAGGGAAATGATTTCCTGGCTGTTCCAGAAATAAATCCTTTAAACGAAGTAAAGTTCGCCTTAATTTTTGGGAAAACCAATTAATATTATATTTTTTAACAAAAGTTTCAACAACTATTAACAATTTAAAATGACCAAACGTAAGTGTGTAGCTATTCTTGTTGACCAACTAAGGCAATATTTTTCAAACACTGAAATATTGAAGGGAAAACTTTTCTTTTTAGTCAAAGCTAAATCGAGCTATGGGCGTCCTGATTTCTTATGTTTAGTATCACATGCTGATCATCAAACACAATTTATTATCCAAGTTATCAACTGGCCAACACATACAAGCTTGTGAGCCAAAAGTGGGAACATTGGCATGCCAATAAAAATGTCCACATACCTTGGACCAGTTTTAATCTCAATAATTACATTTCCATCACGTGCACCTGATTTGCCATCGCCTAGTCGTCCACCTCAATTTCGGTAACTCATAAAGATCTCTAAATAAAGACTTCGAACTTGACATGTGATGGAGCATCCGCTATCAATGAACTACACAACATTAGCACCTTTACTTAGTGTACACGAGTCATAAATAAATTATTTTGTTCTTCCACATTTTCAGTGAAATTGGATTCCTTCTGCTTGTCTTTCTACTTCGTCCAACAATCAACTTCGTTATGGCTAAATTTCTTGCAGCGTCGACATAGAATTGTTATTTTGTATCAACGTGATTCACCAACCTAGTTTCTACCTCTTCCACCACCATGACCTCGTCCACGAATATTGCCTCTGCCATGTCCTCGACCTGTCGAGTTTTTTGGTTTTTTCCTTGTAAGAGAACTCACTATTTGCCAGGAATGCTTTCTTTTGAACTTTCTCATGGGGCTTATTTAGCCTATATTCATGAGATATCAAGAAACTCATTAATTCATCAAAATAATAAGTAATAGGTCCTTAGATTTCTCAATTAAAGTAACAACATGCTCAACTTTAGTTTTTCTCAATACTTTAGACACAACCATTTTACTATCAATGTTTTCACCATAAGACCTTATCCTATTAACAATAGTAGATGTTATACAAAAATAATCTTGCACAGATTCATTTTCATTCATCAACAATGTTTCAAAATCACGTCGGAGAGTTTGTAATTTGACAATAATTACCTTGTCATCACTAAAGTATTCTTGTTCCAGGATCTCCCATGTCTGTTTAGAGATCTCCGTTGTTGATATGCGAGGAAAAATATCATCATAAAGAGCTTGTTGGATCATGAAAAGAGCTTTCAAGTATCTTTTTTGATGTTTTCTCACTTGGTTTGCGTTCCCATCCAGAATTCCAGTTTCAACTACATCCCACAGTTCTTGAAACTTGAAAAGAGACTTCATCTCAATACTCAAAAATTGATAATTCTTCCCTCTGGAAATTAGAATCATGGGCTAGTACGATGCTCCTGGATTGTTCCCTTGCATGGGAATTTTTTTTTTCTTCAAAAAATATCTCACAATTTCACTATGTTTTGTTTTTACTTTACCAATATCCCTGATTGATAACAAGATGGATTCTAACTTTTATTTAAGCTCTGATAAAAAAATTGTTGGCACAAGATATAAATAAAGATAATACAATAAGAATAAAACATAGAGAAACTTGAGTATTTCTTATTTTTCTGAAAACTAGTGTACTAGATTTTTAATAACACTTGAAAACAACAAACTAAGAGAGAAAATAGGGCTCTATCTGATGACTTGCTAATTAACTAACTGCAGTTAAATTAATACTCCTAATCCTAATAAACTGCATGCTTAAAAGGCTCCTAAAAATACTAACAATAACTTAGTGACTTTTGAATTAGTCAAATCGCATAAACATGGCCTTAACTTGATGTCAGCCAACAACTATGACCTTTAACTTTGTGTGTGTACAAGTAGGCAATTAAACTGTTATAAAATTAAAGAAATAGACGCATTCATCCTACATGACACGCTACATAATAATTTTGTGTTCTATGTGATGTCATACGTGTATTATATCATGTAAGATATTTGTGTGTGTTTTTCGATTTTATACAAGTATAGGTGTCTACTTTGCACACTCAAAATTGGAGGGCATTGTTATTCGTCGAAGAAAAGTGTTATGTTTGTCACGACCGAGTCTACACCCTGGACGTGGACGACACTCAATGACCATTCTTTGTCCCCCAAGCGAACCCTCATCCTGGATGACTATAAGCTGAAGACTAACTTAAGCATACAAAAGCTTAAAATTGGAATAGAAATCAATAAACTCAGCTTTACAATGCTTTAACTCAAATAAACAACTTTGAATAAAAATAATGAATTCTTCTAGCCATAAAATAGGAAACTTTAGTCTTTAAAACATTTAATTAAAATAAATGGTTGATAAAGATTCCTCAACTATACTGACTATCTATGAAGCCTCTAAATGACTGATGAAAGTCGGGACAAGATCCACGAACTCCTGACTAAACTCAAAATAATATGAGATCCTCCGGAAGCAAGTAGACTCACTATATCTAACTTGAACTCTCAGATGTATCAACGAAGCTTCTCTTGATGATCATGTATACCTGTGTCTACGTCATGAGAAGATGCAGATCAATTAGCTTAGTACGTGGAATGTACAAACATGTAAGGGGAAATCTAAGGCATAACATAAGCTTGATACTTTAATAAAAAGGAAAAATACTTACCTCTTTTCAACTCAACTCAAAGCAAGAATAAGACATTCAACTCAAACATTACATATTCAACTCAAAGATTAGATACTCAACTTCAAATATATGATATTTGACTCACTAAAGCATAGACAAACTCGAGATACTCAACTCCAAATACTCCACTCATGATACTTGACTGAACTAACTTCAATGTAAAGCAATTTAAAACAAGTGCAATATAAAGAAAAGTTGTTTAAAAAACATGATGTTAACTCAATATAATGATATTATAAAAATATATCATGCTCCCTCTGAAAGTCTACTTGTGCAATGCATAAATGAAGTCTTATACCTTCATTCATACTAAGTAGAAACCCTTGAGAATTCTTGTAATTAATATTGTGGGAGTCTCGTTTACCGACAACCACCACTATGAGCCTAAGTGCTGTTACAATGTCTTGCCCACACTGCCTGAATTGTCTTGTACTTTGTCGGCACATGGAAAATCCTCAACCTAGTTGATTCACTGGCTGAACTTACGTGATCATCTAAAAAGTATGACCCGTTAATACCCATAATGATTACATGGTTTACATGCAGACTTGAGTTAATATGAATTTTTATCCCCACATCGGTGCTCAATACTACTCCCAAAATATACTTTACCTCATGCTTTTAGAATAACCTCTTTCCTATGGGTTGAGCTAATTTTCTCAACCCTTTTTAACTTTAAAATCCCCTCTTGGAGTCAATGTTCCCTTTTCTTGTTCAAATCTCTTTTGGAACTCTTAGTTTCCTCTTAACTTAAATATGAAAACATTTATAAAGTCATAGGGAATAATTAGTTCCCTTATATTACATTAAATATCTTCAACTCTTTACTCTTTACTTGACTTGAACTTTAAGTCTAAAAAAAATTGAAAATTTTTATGAAAGACTTTAGAAAACTTTATTACTTTACTTTATCTTGCTTCTTAACTTCTACACTTGACTCTTAACTTTCCTTGAATTGAGGTATGGATTCAAGGATCGTGATATCATGTTTATGGATGATTTTATGATTTTCAACTTGTAGGGTTCATGCAGAATTATGACCATGAACTACTCAACTCAAGGACTCAAGGACACTTCTTATATCAAGATTGTTTAACTCATAGAGTTCATGTGAAATTATGGGAATGAACTAATCAATCTGAAGATCTAATAGCTACATGGAACTAATGAGTGCAACTCTTTTCATTCTCTTACATACTTCCTCCAATATTAGCTCAAATAGTTAGTTGGTCTCGAAAGATTCATAATTGTACTCGAAAGCTTACTTGAACTATACTCTTAACTCTCTCTTGAATGTGAATATGAATTCAAGAGTTATGGTTCATGATATGAAAGATATAGGTGATACTGTATCCTCATGATTACATTCTCCTCCCTTCACGCTCACTTACTTGAGTCTTGAAACAAGTTACTAGAAGTTGTAGAAGACTCTCAAAAGTATTCGAATGAACTCTCTCAAAAGGTTCGGAAGAACTCTCAAAACTTGATCTTGACATTAACTTGATTCTGAACTATTGTTTTAAGGTTATGATTCATGTTATGAATGAATTGTAAGTGTTAAGAAGTAGTTTAGAGTGTTTAGAATCAAAAGGAGTGAAGATACACTTTAACTGAGCAACCGGGGGCAAACTGGATGGGGTAGGTGACTTTGGGTCTATGGGTGCACGGTGCGCCAACCCCTGTAGTACAGAGAAAGGTTTTAGCCATTCTGGTTGGCCTCCGCGCCAGGCCCTAACCCAGAAATTCTGCCGAACGTCCTTGCTCGTTTTCTCACCCTAACTAGCCTAAAATCGAACGGTTTCTTCCCCAATCACATGGATTCAATTACATTACTTAATTGTACTCTAATCTACTGAAAAGAACTCTCAAATTACTTAATTTAAGAATTCATCAACAACACAATATAACAAGATTTAGAATGAACCTCAAGAACACCTATCAAGAACTCATCAAGAATTCTAAATTTTAAACATTAAGAATAATTTTTTTCTTAAAAATAACATGATTAGCGTGTGGGTAAAATAAACCAACACTATGGAAGTTTACATACCTCTTAGGGATAAAACCCATGGTGAAATTTTGCAACAAGATGCAAGAATCTCAATGAACGCTTGATCTTCTCCTCTTTTCCCCTCTTTTCCCTTCTTGCCTCTTCTTGAACTCTCAACTAAAACCCTAAGCGTTATTTAGGATTATTAAAGTGAATGTAAAAAGATTATAACCCTAAAATATGACTAAAAAGGAATTAAATATGATTGGGTAAGGAAAGGACCAACATATCCCTCACTATTTTTGGCTGACTTTCTTTAACTGTACAACTTCAAAAGGTCGTATCGCACTCATCTGAAATCGACATTTAGCAAACTTTACGGCGTTACAAAGATAATTCAAAATATTTCCTATGGTATATTGTATCACACCTAACACGTCCTGTGCTAGGAGTTACTTTTTGAAGTTGACCCAAACTCAAACTTAACTTCACTATCCAAATTTCAGATTTTTGTTATATCTAATTTAATTCTTTTTGAAATTCAATGTGCTAAATCTTGTGAACTGACCTTAATACTTAAGAATTTTTAATTTTCTTCGTAAAATTTTATTCATTATGATGAATGGTTCGAGTCTTAGTTTGAAAAGATATCTGGGGTGTTCCAATGTTTATGTATGATGGCATTAGAATCTGTTTGCATTTATTTATGGAAACCTACATCTTCTCATGGCAAATTATAAGTTGATTTATCTCAAGCTAAATAATCTAAAGGCGTCAAACTATTAATCATACCAATAAATGTTCAGGACAATGTCGACCCTACTACATAAAATATAGATTATGACAAAATCATATAAAAAGCTTTTTCATAATATCAGATCGTTAATAACACAATTGTAGCCTTCTCAGCTTTTTAAATTTTAAATTTTTGTTATTCGTACCGATCCTACTAATGCATAGCATCACATGTGCATGTGTATTTTTTAAATTAATAGGTACGCCCATATGGCACATAGGCTTATTCTTAACTTTGTCGCTCCTAATCACCATTGGGCTATGCCAAAATGTAAGTTGATAGAACAAGTCTCTGCCCGAAATACCACAAATAGAAGTTAAGAAATAATCATAAGCTTCTCTTACAGGAGAAAAGTTATTCGTCCTTTTACAAAAGAAGTAGAGGATCTGACTTTTACACTTTTAAAATCTTTAGTATCTACTAGCACTTTGGCTACCAAATGTTCACCTTTTTGTTTGTAATTGGTATGATGTTTCTCTAAAATATGAGTCATTTAGTGAGTTTTTGCTTTCTTCTTATATTTTTGCGCTTTTTCAAACATTTTTTGGTCATGATGTTACATTCAGAAGCAGTACTAATTATGAACTGCTCTACTATAAGAAAATAATTCTTCATACGTCTCATACAAAATCAAATTCAGACAACCAGGTAGAATGGTGATATAACACATTATGTAAAATATTTAAGCCTTTTCAAACGTACCTAATAAATAGCAAACATTAAAGAATCGGCACACAATTAGTTTTACTCTAGTCAACAGATGCTATGGAATCTATACTGAATCAATGTTACAATCACCCCCCAGCCCATAGAATCTATTGCCTCCCTCCTAACCATATTGTTCTTCAACACCTTTTTGATTGCTTTTGGCAAGTAAGTAAAAGGCTCAGATTCGGTATGTGCAGTCCTCTCACCTAGATTTGTAGGAATAGCGTTCAACTTATTAATGAAATATCGACTTCTGAAAATCTCTTGAACCACTGAGTAACATACACCGCCCCTAAAAGTTACGCGGCCACAAACAAGAATACTAATTTATCTTCATTGATTGTCAATTAGTCACCTTTCGCCCTTACCTAAATACTTCGTATAATTTTCACGCTATGATGAATGCTTGTTTGGGGGAATTTCCTGTCTTCTTTTCATTACTCCCGTCTGTCCCATTTTAATGTGAAGGTAGTTTTGACTTGATACAAAGTTTTAAAGAAAAAGAAACTTTTGAAACTTTTGGTCCAAAATAATATAGAAATTTATGTGACTGTAAATCAATTTCATAAGTTTTAAATAAAAATTTATAGTCAATTATTATTATTCCTATAATACAGAAAATTGTATTCTTTTTTGGGATAACTAAAAAGAAAATTATTTCAAATAAATTCGACACAGTAAGGTAATATGTCATTTGGCCACCCCCAAGCTACCCCCGAGACCTGACACAATAAACGAACCTATGACCACATTATCCCGAAGCTACCCCTGTTGCATGATTATAGTATAATAAAGATAATTAAACGATACGGAAGCTAAATCAAGAATTAAATCTGAAAAAGATGGGGACACCCTTTTTCTATAACTGACATAAATGAAATCATAAGTTTAATAATAAAAAAAGTTATTACGCAATACTAAGATGAAACTACCTGGTCTAAAATAAGACTCTAAATTGGACATAGAAATACTGGGAACAACCCCAGCTAACTCTAGCAAAAACATCACTAAATAACTGAACACTGGAAATGAAATTCATGACTGTTGTCCTCGGAAATGAGGACTCACCATGGCATTTACAACTGGAGATCGGAAATTGGATTTATCATTATTTGGAGGATGAAACCTAAACCCCTCACACACGAGCAGATATAGCGCACGTATGAGTCAGTACTTGAAGAAACTGATCTGTACGATAAAAAAAGCTTAAAAAAATTAAATTGAAAAAGCATCAAAGCAAATATAAAAATCCTGCATGGGAATACACTGAATTTGAGCTGACTGGATGCATTACCAATGTATAACTGTTATTGAAACTGAACACTGAATATATTTAAATACATGGTTAATGCCCGAGAATCTGACTGAACTGTGGAGGCTACTAATAACTGACTAATAAACCACATGACTTAATGTGGATCCGAATGTATACGCCGTCGAAGGACCCAATATACCGTTGCCAAGGTATAAAGAGGCATGCAGGTGTGATCAATAAACGATTGCCACAGAGGGACTTACACTCTACTTGGCTAGTAGTTTAGGACTATATGGTACGCTAAACACCTAATCTAACCAATCGGTATTAACTGCTACTGCCCTGAAATATAACATTTACTAATTTAATTATGCTAGAACTTATTGTCAGTGTTGAATAGCTCAAAACCGAACAAAATCAAACGTGAGAATTCAACAATTAATCTTGTAATTATCATTTATATCTGAGGCATGTGTAATTTCAGAACTAAAGCAATACAAGCTAGGTTCGAATTTTGAAATAATTTGAATAATACATGATAATTTTATTTGGAACATGTAATTTAATAAATCCAATGCAGTTCTATCAAGTCTAGAAACCTAGGTTTTAATCAAAGAAATAGATAAGTCTGACTAAAAACTTGGACCCACTGGGTAAAGAAACCCCTAGTGAAATCCCACATACCTGGTGATTTAAATCACGGAGAACATTTAATTTGGGGGTTGTAACTGCTGGAAATTTCCTCGTTCTTTGAACTGGGTTCTTAGCGTGTCCTCTTTGGCTGCTTCTAATTTTCTTACTTTTGATTTGATATGTGAACTTAGTAGATTTTAATTATGTTTCTAGGCTTAAACCTGACACATATGATATATTTTAGGGTAAAACATGTAACTTAGGTTTTTAAATAAAGTGAGAAAGGTCCAAAAGTACCCCCTGGAAAAATTTTTGTTTGGAGGACACCAAAAGTACCAGACTAGACAGCTCGTCGTCTGACGACGCCCATCGTTGGTCAGTCGTAGGCATGTGGTGAGCTTTTTCGCATCAGGTCTTTTACTAAAAATTGTCATAAAATCTAAACATTATTCCTTGGGAGGTATGATTTTATAAGATCGGTGTCTATGGAAAGCTAATTCTATTATCTATGGTGTGGGTCGGGCATGGGAAACCTAAGTTACTTTTGTGTCTAAGAGTATGAACATATTGAAGTTGACCCAACTACATTTCCCCTTAATTGTCTCAAATTTTCCACCTACAGACCGTGCTGGGTCAACCCTGTAGCTCTTGTCCAGAGACAGTGAAGGAATATTGATCGAGGTCATTGACTGTGAATCGTCGTCCTACCTAACGGACCCTAAGTCCATCATCGTCCAAGACAGTTATCCATTTTTTTGGGCTAAAATTTTTTTTTGTGGGAGGTTTCTGATCCCTATCGACGTGTGTGCCGGACGGACCTGTGTGTGAGTCTAACGTTCGTCGATGCCACACCATTGGGGTGCAGACCTGTAGATTTTCTTGTAAAGATGGTTTTCGGTCTTTTTTGCAAACGGGTGTTTACAATAGTTTATTTCTTTATCTCATCTCCTGCTTCACGTCTTACTTTATGTACTCCCCCTTTTCCAGTATCGAGAGTCATGATGGATGAGTATTTGTGTAGGAAGTAATAAAATCTGTTCTTGCTATTTATCATGTAGAGTAAAATTGCTTCCGTTTTAAAATCCTTACATATATCATTTTTTATGTACTTTTACAAACTTACATTTTGGGATTATCACAACAATGTTATTATGCAGGGGAACAATTCTCTCCTTTTATTATATTTATCATTGTACACTTAATTAGGGGTAGAAGTTTCAGTCCTATAGTAAAATGAACCAATTTTGTCCAATTAAATTAAATGCGATCACTCATATTTTTTCTTTCTTTCTTATTGGGGTTAAAATAATCTTCAACCTATTTAAGATAATACAAATATGGAGTAAAAGTAGGCTAACAAACAGTCAAATATATATATATATATATAATATATATATATATATATATATCTAATATATATATGTTTTGAGAACCAAAAAATTAGGGTTGCAAAAAAATTTAGGGGGGTCGGGTTTGATGGAGGTGGGGGTTGAGGAGAGGGGAACTTTTTATTTTTTTGAAAACATATTTTATTTTTTTTTGTTTTTGGAAAACGAAAAAAGATAGGGGTCGGTTGGAGAGGAGGGGGTGCCTGGGGGAGGATGTAAATATTAATTTGTTTAAAAAAAACGAAAAAAAAAAATTTTTCTTGGACGAAAATATATTTAGAGATAAGTTGGTGTAAGGTTAGGGGATGAGGGTCCCTGTCTGAGAGTGGTAATTTTTTTTAAAAAAATGAATTTATTAAATGGGTTAGAACCATTTTGCCCCATCAGTATTTGGCCAGATCATATATTTGCCCATATTTATTTGGACTGGATTAATGTAAACCAGGTTTGCTCAATTTAATTCAACCCATCCCAATATCTAATCCATCCCCCATTTGCCCCGTCCTAACCTTAACTACATGGTATCTGAAACACGCTCAGCATGAAATTAGAGGGAAACTTTGTAGAGATCAAACTGTATGATGAAAAGAGAGTGAAGAGTGAAGACAATTCTAGATGTTTGGCAGCCTCCTAATTATAGTTGTGGACGCGCTCAACACTGATAACGAGGATCTCTACAAACACAAATCCATAGTTCCCTAGACTTTGCCCTATAAACTATGCTACCAAGTTTTTCCCAAACCCTCCCCGATATTAACAAAAACCCTGGGTGTTGGCCGACAATCAATGGCCATTGCGTAACCGTGGAGCGAACCTTGGCCCTAGCTCATTAAACTCAACGGAAGACAATAATCATAAACTTAGCTAACTGAAGAAAATTTAATTTGAGAATGTTTCTAATACGAAAACATCACCATGGCCAAAACTTGCACCCAAGTTTGTAGCAGAAGGAAAATACTCAAAAACTCAAAGGACTAACATCTGACTGTCATTTATGAGACTCTAAAACTAAGATTGATGTTGGGGAAAAACCACCCACAGACATCCTACATGACGAAACTTGAAAGCAATAAAAAGAGTCCTCTGGAATGTGAGGTAGGCTCACAACTGAAAAAACTAAACAAGAAACGAAAGAAAAAAATAGAACACACTAAAACAACAACGCAAACTGGAGCAAAAAAAACACATAAAAAACACACAACGGGAAATTATCAAATAAAAGACCCCCGACCCACCCCGACGCAGTGCAACAGAAAAACCAGACAACCCCCAAGCGCACGCATGAACCAGGACGCCTTGAAACAAACACAGAAAAAAACAAATGACAAAACGAAAAAACACAGACAAAAGAAAAAAAAGGATACGACACATATCCGCAAAAACCAAAGGGAAAAAAAAACCCCAAAACACCAGAACAAAAACTTAATATAAACAAAAACTATACACCAAATAACACAAAAAAAAAAAAACTAATTAGAAATCACAACCACACTCCCGCTTCAATCCTGCCTTTCACCCCACTTCCCACCCACCACCCACCTCCCCAAACCACTCTACCACCCTACCCACAGACACACCCGCACCACCCCCCAACAAATAACCCCACACCAGCGACCCAGCGCACACGCCCCGGGGTAAAAAACATATACGCCCACCAATCCACGCGGCTCGACCAGACACAACACCACCCAACCCAAAATAACACAACAGTAAACCAAACTACACCACTAACTTACTAATAAAAACCAACAAAAATAACAAACTAAATAAACAACCACTAACACCGTATGACTGAAATAAATAAAATACAATCCAGCCAAACAACCTTTGACCCCCCCCTTCCCCCCCCCCATCGACCACCCAAAACTACTGGAAGTCTCAACTGTCATAAATGGGTGCACTGATGCCGCATTCCATTTACTGTGCTTAAACTCATGCTACTCATGCCTTCCAACATGTATTATACATTGAACGTACGAGTATCAAGTAGGGAATGCTACACAACATAACTAACTCAATATATTTGACTCATTTTCATATAAAAAATTGTAAAGAAGTTCAATATAAATAAAAAAATTAAGCACATGGGTACACTCTGTGTATGCAAATTTACAAATAAATCTTAGATGTATGTAAAAATACAAATAAACTAGTGGTATATAAAATACACTGACTTCAGTAGGATTTCTCTAACGACAACCCTCACATAAGAGGTATAGTGTGATACAACGATCTACCCTCTAAATGCTGCAGCGGCATTCTATACCCCGCCAAATTATAAGTCTTAACTGCTACTGATGCCACTAGTGTTACTGTGAAAAGGTTCATCCAGAAAGTAAGAATTTTTTGTACCCATGGTGGCTACAATGGTTTTATGGAATATGAGTTATCTAACTCATGCTCGTCCCCAATGTCGATGCTCAATATTAGCTTTCCCAAATGTACTGGCTCTTATGTTTAAATATACTTTCTTTCTGTGAATTGGATTAGTGCTCAAACAAGCCTCAATGCTACCTGGAAATCTCAGTTCAATCCCCACTTGCTTCATTTCAGGAAGCTATAACTCTTATCTAAAACTACCCGAGGCTCTTGTATTCTTAAAATCCCAACTTCCCTTTCTTGTTTGAACATATTAAACACATTTCTTTAAAAACCTCTTTGGGATTTACATGTTCCCATATAATTTTTGAAGAAAGAACTTCAACTTTAATCTTTACTAAACTTAACTCTTAAGTCTTAAAAAAAACACTGCTAAAAACTGTTGGAAACTTTTAAGAACTTCGCTTTGAGTTTCTCCTTAACTTCTAGACTTGATTCTTTGATCTTAACTTCCTTTGATTGGATCATGGATACAAGTTTCATGATCTCATTTTTAAGGATGATTTCATGATGTTTATATGTACCTTCAAGTTTTGTAATCAACTAAGAAATATAGGTATATTACTTAAAAACAAGTACGAAAAGGTGGGGAAAGAATGAGAAGAATTGGCATCCCTGGCATTCCGAGATGTGTGGGGTGCCAACACTCATATTACAGAGAGCATGTGGGACGCTCTAGCTGCCTCCCCCACCCCCACCCCCCCAATACTCTATGGACAAAGATTGGTCTGTGAGGCTTTGAGAGGCCGACGGCCCGCAATCCCCTTGTGTTTTTCATCTCTACACCCTCAAAATTCCATGGTTCTTTGCCCCAAACACTTATGATCACTATATCCAATATACACTAATTCAAATTTACATTACAAACCCGAACATGAAGCAAATCAACAGAGACTTGAACAAACAACCATCAGAAACTCAATGAATTTTCAACAATGTTCATACTCACTTTAGTAGCCATTCAAAAACAACTAAATTTTCTCCATTTCAATGTATCATAAATAATTATTAAATTAAAAAAATTAAAGGTAGAATGTCTATATTGGAAATATTTCAACTTATTATATATATACGAAAGGGAAAATATTACATAAAACTATTAAGTTTATTTGGGTGTTTTTTTTATAATCAACAAACCAGAGTGATGAAGTTCAATTTTAAATTACAATTTCAATAGAAAAAACTTGTGCGTATACTCAATTAACGCGTATTATTTAATATATACTAACAAATACTTATAACAAAAAAAAAATTTAAAACATAAGCCCACAAAATATAAACAAACATATCAGGATCATGTAATATACATCAAAGAAAGGAAACGATTGGTGAGTCAATGAATGCATGATGTTCCACTTTAAGAGTTATTATCATCTAACTCAGTTTAAAAGGAATAAATCCTCTCATTATAGAACAATCCCCTATTCTTAGTGTGTTTAACACAAAATATATATCATTGTGTCATAAGAAAAAGTCAGATTTTTTGTTGCTTTTCTCTGAAATTGAGAGTATGATAAGTCACTCTACTTGATAGGAAAACAAAGATAGTGTGAACATATATTTATTGTATCTTATGGGAACAGTCACAACTCTTTGAAAACGTTATAACCCTTTAGCAGGGCACATTCTTTCATAATCGTCACAAATTTTCTAAAAAAAATCTCAACTCCTTCAGAAAAGTCGCAACTCTGCATAAAAGGTCGCAACTCTCATAATAATCATGTATTTATTCTTTAACAGTTATTTCCAAAAAAAAATAAGTTTAAAGAAAATTCTAGCCTGTGGTGGCTGCCAGTAGCATCCCAGGATTCCTTTGATACGAATCTATGATTATAAATATATTAGGATTGATTAAAGTGAAGAAAAATGTTTATTAGATATATGGTAAATATTTTCTCAATATAAAATATTTATGTAAGTTTTCTATTTAAAATTATAATATTGGGCTCATATGGGCCTTTCATTCTCTAGTATTTAAGATAGATGAAACAATAAAAAAAAATTCCCTTCCCTAAAAAACATCTCACATTATTACATCCATAAATACTAACTATAAAGACTTTAATCACCCAAAATTATAGTCCTCACCCACATAGTAAACATCGAAAATATCTCTCCTCTATCCATTAGTTCATGTTCTTCATAAACATAGAACACATCGAAAAGGTTTGTCTTTATCCCTAAAAGTTATAGATGCTCTAGATAGATACAAAAGAAATTAATAGTGTCTCTCTTCCATTTCAATTGGACATTCAAATAGTTGTTTCAATGCAAATGAGACATCCTGCGCTTGCTTGTCATCAGCTTAATCCGCGATAAGCAATTTTTGACCGAATCAAGAATCAGACATTGAGCATGTTACTCCTTTCTGGTATGCTCCCCTTTTTTTTTATTATTTTTAGGTGTGTTTGTTAGATTATTTTTGTCTAATTTATTTAAGATTTCTTGTGTTGCATAATTTTTTCTCCTTGTAAAATAATTTATTGTGTTCTCTATAGTTTTGGGGAATAAAATAATAATTAACAATTGTATTCCCCATATAATAACTAATTTAATGGGAAATGAAAAATCTTTAATTAGCTATTGAATTTAGTTTAGCAAAAAATTGATATTTTAGGACCAATTTGTTTATGCTACATTCGCACGTAATATTTGGTAAGTATCTACGATAAATTAGGCTTAGACAATTGAAAAATATAAATCACATTCTCCTCACTACCAACTCATATGATGATCCCTTATTGTAAGACTTTTTCTTTGCCTGTATTAAGACGCTAAGGGAAATTTGCATAAAAAAAAACTAATTGATTTGACTTTGTAAATTTCTAAATCAATATGCATACTAAATTGAATCAAAGGAAACATAATTTCTCTATATTTGGTCACAACAATACTTACATGGTTATTCTTCTCTTCGCATCCTCCTCCTCCACCTATAACATATGCTTGATATTTATACAAACTACTTTTTGATATTGTTGGGCTTGCAAATACGGAGAAAGTCTAGTGCAGAAGATATGTTTAGGAACACGAAGTGCTGATATAAGTTTCTAGAAATGATTACATCGAGGGTATACATACCATCCTTTTGGCAATTTGATGTTAAACCATAAGATTTTTACTTCTGGTGAACTCACATTTTCGGTGAAGGTTACCCGACATATTAAACATCACCTCACCTGTTTAAGGTAGAAAGAATATTCTGATATAGTATATGCTTAGGTAATGCATTTCAACATAAATGAAATCTGATTTTACTTTGGAAACGACAAAAATGATTCATTGTAAGCACACAATCGAGTCAACAGCATCCTTTAAACACACCTATTAATGAAGACTACAAAAATTAGTAAATTAAATTGCGAATATACCTGCAAGTTATACAACCAAATTTGCATCACAGAGGATTGGTGTGCACCATATAACCTGAAGTAATCATCTCTCTCTTCAATATACTTGTGAATCACGGTACCTCTTGTTCGTTCAGCATATCAACCAACTAACATTAGTTTTTCTATTATTTAAACAACAATGAGGTCAAAAAAGATTGGAATATTGTTTTCTGCTAGCAAATACCAGAGAGAAAGTATACGTGGTTGAAGGATGATTTAATGAATAAGATTGCCGATATAACTGTGTTTAAGATATGGGATGATTTACTTGAAGGTTTATATCTACCATCCGGTTAGGAATTTTGATGGCGAAACGTAGGGTTTTTAACTTTTGGTAAATGCAAACTTTCTGTGAATATTTACCACAATATTTCAACATTACACTTACTTGTTTATGTAGAAAGACTATTCATGATATATCCTTGAGTGAGTAAGCCATTTAAAAAAATAGATATAATCTTATTTGTGAAAATATAAAAAGAAAATCCCTTATAGCACGCGATTGACTCAACAGTCATAATTTAACACAAACATCTTGAATGAAGGGCACAAATAAATGAAATAATTTCAATTGACGAACTTCTCTATTTATGTTTAAAACCTTCACGATATCATTTAAACACTCACATTGATTTTGAGTTTCCCAAAGTGAATAACCCTTAGTATACACCAAATTTTCTTAAAAAGATTAGTGTAGCCCCATATAACCTGCACGTAATTCGCTTCTCTACTCAACATACTTGTTATCATGTAACTCCTTTTTCTTTTTGTTAACATATCAACTATGACTTTACTTTCTTTGTCACGCCCCGGCTACCACTTAGATGCGGACACGGAACCTATGACATAGTGATCCAAATCTAACCCCTACTCGGGCAAGATCATGAATAATACTAAAAAGAATAAACTGAACTGATCTAAGTCTCAATTTAAACTGAAGGATGGGGAATACTCATATTCTATAACGAATATATAATAATGATAAGTTTAATATAAAGAAACTATTACTTAAAGATTAAGCTGAAACTAACTATGTCTGAAAATAGTCTTTTAAATTGACTAGAAAATGTTGGGACACAGCCCCACTAGGCCTAGAAAAACTAAACTAAAGACTAAATACTTGGAACAAAAAAAAAAAGAACACAGTTACTAATTATCCTCGAACGAATGATGACTCACCACTGAATTTGCTGCACTGGAGATTGGAGAAGTTGATCGGCAGTCCGTGATCTGAATGGCTAAGACTCTAAACCTACATAATAGAAGATGTATGCACGTATACATCACTCTTGAACGACTAGGCATGTAGGAGAGAGTAAAGATAAAACAAACAGAACTGAACAGCACAAAATAAGTATAATAATCTGAACAGAATATACTGAAGGTGAGGTAACTGAAGCAATGACCAATTTAGACCTGTTGAACTTAATATTGAAGATACAAATCAATGGTCATGCATTGAGTCTGAATGCTTGAGTCTACTAATAACGATAAGAAAACCACAATAGCTAAATGTGGAGTCCAGATATATGTTTTCCATTGAGATAACTCATATACCCTGCTAGAGGTTATCAAGGCATACGGGCAAATGATCACTAAATTGCTTCCCAACCACATAGGCGACTTAGACCGCCTTGGCTAAGTAGTTCTGGGCACTAATTGGGATATGGTTGAGAACCTTAAGTCCAACTCGGTATTATGCTACTACTCTAATGAATTTGTAATTAACGTGATATGAATGACTGAATTATGTTAAAATAACTAGATAGCTAAAATTGAACATGAAAACTCGAATCAACAATTAATCTATAATTATGTCACTTATATACTAAGCAATGTAAATCCTGAATAATTAACATACGGACTTAAGCATTTGTAATTCAAGATAAAAAAATACATACCTAGGATTCTGAATTTCATCGCCGCACTAAATTCTGAGTAATACATAATAATGTGATTTAGAACATATAACTAATAAATTCATGAAGTTCGGTTGAAGTATAAAAACCACTAGGCTAATCATTATACGGGATCAAGAATCTGACCCTCCGAACACTAGGGACCCAATGGGTGAAAGAACCCACTAGTGAATTTCACATACGTGGTGAGAAATTCACGGAGAAATATGTAGATTTTAGTGCTGGAATTGACAAACCTTACTGGGTTCTTGAACTAGGCTTCTTGACCTTTTTCTCCAGTCTTGCTTCTAATTTTTCTAAAGTTTGATTTAATACTTTTACTAAGTAACTTTAGTTATTTCTAGGCTTACGACTATAATCTGATGATTTAGGGTCACAACGACGTATCTTAGGATTAATAAAGTGGGGAAAGACCAAAAGACCCTAACTTAAAAGTTGTCAGGTCACTACGAAGTTCGACGATGGGATCGTAATGTCGACTGACGGTTCCGTACTGGTCGACTTTCGTTGTGATGAGAATTGAAATCTGCTGGCAATCGACGAGTCAACTCCCGACCAACTGTTGACTGTCGTTGTGACAGATAGTTTCTAGGGAATCGACCGGAGTCAACTGCCGGATCGCAAAGTTACTGACGTTCGTACTGGTCACCGTCGTTTGCGACTGAGAACCGTATAAGTTGATCATCGACGGAGTCGACTGACGGACCTAAGTCACTGATGGTCCATACTAGGCGATCGTCATTTGTGACTCTTTGGAATTGAGAGTCAGTTGGCCCATCAAACGAAGTCATTGACTGACAATAATGAAGGGCGACTGACGTCCATAGTTTGCTTCCGTCGCTGGCACCTACAACTTCTGAAATCTGCATCTTTAGTACTCTTTTTTGGAATACGGATGTTATAATTTTTCGCAAACACAGCAAAGCCCATAAATTTTGAACCTTATTTGTTCTCCACAAATAAGAAAGACAGTAATAGTTGCTGAAGATATGTTTATGAATAACATTTTCCTGATGTAACGTGTTTTTAATATATGACATGATTGCTAGAGGTTTAGATTGACTACTCTCGTTTTGTCAATGTGGGATGCAAACTAGATTTTATCTTTTGGTGACTCAAAATTTTTTCATTGAAAATTTAACCAACATAAACTTGACCATGTTCAGTGTAAAAAAAATATCCCCGAAAAGAAAAAAAAGACCCGGATATTCCTAATATTGCTTGAGTAAGCATGTCAAAAATAAATGAAATCCTATTTTCTTTGGAAAGTAACAAAAAAAAAATTTGTAAGCACACGATCAAACCAACAACATAAATTTAACCACAAACGCAATATAAATAAAGCCCAAATATGAAATAATTTTAATTTGAACGAATATCCTCGAATTGATGTTTAAAAACCTTAATTATAGCACAAATTTGACTAAAGAAAGAGGAATGGTGTAGCCTATATTGAACCTGCAAAGTAATCATCCCCTGCTCTATTCAACATCTTTATCAACATGACTCTCTGTCTTAAACATATCAATCGGTTGACATTACCTTTCCTATTATTCGCAAACAAAATAAGCCCATAAACTTGTTAATAATTTTTGTCTAGGCAAATAACATAGAGAATATAGTGGCTGAAGAAATGTTAATGACAAGAATTGTCTGATATAAAATGTTTAATAAGAGATGAGAATGATTGCTTAGGTTATATGTACCAATATTTTATGGGGCAATTTCTATGCTAAACTCTTGGATCTTTACTTTGGTACTCAAAACATTTTGTGAATATTTACACTACCATCGTAATTCAACATTATACACTTACCTTGTTTAAGTTAAAAATCGATTCCTTATATATCCTCGTTGGAGTCAGCATCTCAAAAATATATTAACTTGTTCTTTTGAAAAAGTTGTAACGACCGTTGAGTTGGTTCGGCATAAACTATTTTTTGATAAAAACTGACTGGTTCGACGGATACACGACTGGACCTTCATGGCACGACGGACCCGTGATGGGACTCTGTCGTCCCATAATTGTGTAAATTCTTCTGCTGCTCTCCTCCTTACCCCTCGACGCAGTATGACGGCCGCTCTTAGGCAGACGGTCCGTTCAAGGGACTCGTTCCAAAACACGTCACTCTGAAATCTGGGTACTGGGATCGACTCTCATGAACTTGTGACCTGACCTACGGACCAACCTCGTAATACGACGACCTTCACAAGTTTGTGTACTTCACACCTAATTTAACTCCTTTAACTCTGTGACTGCTGCGAGGACGACATCATAGATACCGACGGGCCGTCACAAGCTGCGTAAACCCGACTGGGTCCCGATTTCTGCTAAAAGTTTTTAAGGGAGGGGTGTTTTTGACTATTCATGATATAATTTATTGGAATTAGTGGGGTAAGTTAATAATTTATTTACGATGGGGTAAAGACAGATAATAAGGAATAAACTAGTGGGTTACTTTTATCATCTTTTAGAATTGATTAATATGAAATTAGGTAAAAGAAAAAGAATCTGATAAGAAAAATAAAAAGAACAAGAGGGGAGAACGAGCGAGAAGAGAGAATGAAGAGGAAAAGCAAAGTGCTTTGGGAAGCGTAATCTTCTTGATCATGGGTCTTCGGTGGAGGTAGGTTGTTTTATTTCTATGTGAATATAAACTCTAAATAGGGTCGATATGTATGGGTGGATTGTACAGTCTTCTATATGCTTATTGTGTGTTGTACCATATAACCTGGTCAAGTATCATCTTCTCTCTTCATATACTTGTATCCGTCCCTCTTTTTTTCGTTAAGCATTCAACCAACTACTGAAGTTTTTCTATTATGTGGAAAGCAACAATGAGTCAAAAAGATTTGAATTTTTTCTGCTATCAAATCACAGAGAGAAAGTCCTAGTGGTTGAGGTATTTTAATGAATAAGAGTTGCCTGATATAACTGTGGTTTAAGAGAGATGGGCTGGATTACTTGAAGGTTCTATCTACCAATCTCGTTAGAAAATTTTGATACTAAACTTAGGGTTTTTATCTTTTGGTGAAATCAAAACTTTCTGTGAATATTTCCCAAAATATTCAACCTTACCTTACTGTTAGAGAAAAGACTATTTCATGATATAAGCCGATCACATTCCGACAGCATCGATTGTATTAGGGGATCGGGGGTCACGTTCCGACATGGTAAATATTAGGGGATCGGAGTGTCCACGGTCCGACACGGTGATAACGGATCGAGTTCATGTTCCGACACGATAGTGATCAGAGAATGAATCTTGATTATGTTATGTTACTCAATTTCAAAGAACCTATTTCCCAAATGATATGGTGTAGATGCTTGAGTCCTCATAGTGTGCTTGGGTTTTTTCAAATGTTCTTATACTTTGTTGATTCTTTCACCTGTTAGTATTATTGGTTCATTTTAATTATTATTCCAGTAGATTTGCTTTCTATTCTGAAGTGGCCGGATGATACCTACTCAGTAACGTGTTCCTTGTACTGACTCCTACTGTAATTTTCTTCTGTGTTATTTGTGGGAGTGCAGCAAGCGTGCAGTCGACTTCGACTGTCCTCTAGATCTAGACAGTCCAGCTCTCAGAACTCAAGGGTGAGCTATTATTCCTAGCTCGTGCTGGATCTCTCTCACATCTTGATGTCTTGAAGTCCACATGGGACCATCTTTTACTATTTTTAAGCTTCTTAATACTCTTAGGATTTTAGAAATTCGAGGATCAGATGGTCTTGGGTGTGATGCTCTCCAGTCCAATTTGGGAATATAAGTATTTAAATTTAGAAGTTGATTTAATTGATTTCGTTATAAGTTTGGATCTTCCCGCATTAGTTTACCTTTTGAAATGTTTTACTGGTAAATGTTTGGGGCTTAGATGTCTGGTCTCCCACCTAATGAGGTAAGTGTGGGTGCCACGCGCGCGTCGTTTTGGGTCGTGTACAAACTTGGTATTAGAGCTTCAGGTTCGTTGGCCGCATCACAATACAAGAACGAGTCTAGTAAGTCTTGAGGAACGTAGGGGGAACGCCTTACTTTTCTTGAGAGCTATAGCTTCATGCAATTCCCATTCTTCATTCTTTCATCATTACTTGGATCCAATTGGTATCTCATGTGATACAAATTGGTATCTGACATCCCTTTAACTCATTTCGCAGATGGTTAGAAACTAGAGCAACAACTGTGCAAACACCATAACCGGCAAGACACATGGGGTGTCGTCTGAGCCAAACATTGGGCTGCTATCTCGAGTAGGGCAAGTGACAAGAGGTCTTGTAAGAGGGGGTCGCAGAGGACGTCCTCATATTATAAGAGGACAAACACCTTGGTCCCATCTATAGTAATCAGGTGGTGACTCCTCCACCGACTGATGAGGTAGTAGAGAGGGTTTGAGGAAGGGGAAAATGAACTGTGCAAGATGAGGAATTACCACCACCAACCACCCCCAGAAGGAATCAACCAGGTTCTTCTTAGCGTAGCGGGTTATCTGATCGGGCCGACACCTCAGTGTTTCTGGTACCAGCCCTCAGATTCCGGGAGGACAACATGCAGCTGCTGTGGCTCCCACGCATGGTGCCTCATTGGAAAGTGTCCATGTTCCTCTGATTGACTACAGGTCTATAATGACGAGTGGATCAGCATGAACTTTTTTCACTAAATCTTGAAGTTGAAAACCTCCAGTCTTTAAGGGTGCTGAATCTGAGGATGCCTATGATTTCTCAGTTGATTGTCATGAGGTGCTACATAATCTGGACAAAATTTGAAACGATTCTGGTGTTGAGTTTGTGACTATCAGTTTCAAGGGAAGTCCAACGTGGGTGGCGATCGATTTAATTGTCACTAGCACAGGACCAACCTATGACTTGGGCCCATCAATTTCTCTATTTTATTTATGTAGGAATATATACCCCCGGACTTTGCGGGATAGAGGAGGGATGACTTCCTGAGCCTAGAGCAAGGAAGGATGTCTGTTGCACGTTATGAGGCCAATTCTTGCGGCTATTCCAGGATGGCCACCCACTTTGCTTCAGTCAAGTCCACAGAGCGATGCCCGCTTTGTGAAGGATTGAGGTCAAATTTGTTCAGATCCAAACCTTACAGGTAAGCTTGCGGGGTGCAGCAAAATCTTTCAGGAAGTGGTTGAACTTTGTGATAGAGGTGGAGGGGTGATCTAGAAAACTTCACTATGGGCGTGACATCTAAAGAAGTTTTCGAACGGGAGGTGAGTTTAGTGGTTCTTACGCCAGAGGCAGAGTTTCAGGAGGGTACCCACCCGACCATTCAGTCTTCACACAAGCTGTAGCTGGGGTCCTCGCAGACCAGTCAACATTTCCTGAGTTTGGAGGTTATCCGCAACGTTCATCATTCTCACAGAGACTATGCGTGACTCCAGAGATTGTTATGGATTGGAGAACTGGACATATTAGGACGCATTTTCCAAAACAGAGTTACCGACCCCAATAATTAGAGGTAAGGTGGTATATTTGGGGCGAGGCCGCCATTCTGGAGGACGTTGTGGGGTGGCCAAGTAATGGTGGTCCCCAAATCAGCCGGGGTGGCGGGGCAAGTAAAACACCTGCAGCACAACATGGTAAGGGGCAACGGGAAACAGGTGATAGGGCCTATTGTTTTTTGGCTTGCCCCCCGGGATGTCTGAAGCAGAGACATCTGATGCTGTTATCACAGGTAATCTTTTGGTTTTGTGATTGCAATGTCTTTTCTGTATTATTAGATCCTGGATCCACCTTTTTCATATGTATCATCCTCCTTTGATACTGGTTTTGGAGTTACATTGTGATTTGCTTGACATTCCTATCCGTGTCTCTACTCTGTGGGTGAGGCTGTGATAGTTTAAAGTTTTAGGTCTTGTCTTGTGACTTTGGTGGGAGATACTCATGTATATTGGGGATTATTCAGAAATGGTTGACTTGATGTAATTCTGGGTATACTTGTCGCTTTCTCAAATGTTTGGCAATCTTCCGATTGTCATTCTCAAAACTGTGACATTGGCCAAGCCTGGGGGGGGGGGGGAAATATCTGCTAGTGTGGTGAGGGTGACTAATCCACCCCAGTTCGTATTATCTCTTTCCTTCGCGCTAATAGGATGGGTTAGTAAGGTTTTTTAGCTTTCTTTGGGCCCTTTTTTCATCTCAGGGATATACTTCGCAAAGTACCGTCGATTGAGGCGTTTCGATAGTCGTGATTTCAGGATGTATTTCTGCAGACCTCCTGGGATGGCCACCCGATAGGGATATTGATTTTGTGTAGTGATCTGGAGCCAGGGATACTCGCCCCATTGCCATACCTCCTTATAGAATGAGTCCCCAGCTCGGTTAGAGGGAGTTAAAGAGGCCCAAATCATGATGGTTAGGTTAAAGGCTTATTAGACCAATTGCATCCCTTAGGGTGCTCCTGGTTTATTTGTGAATAAGAAGGATGGAAGTTTTCCGAGCTGTGCCAATAGACTATAGGCAAACTGAATAAGGTAATCTATTAGAACACGTATCCTCTTCCTGTTCCTCGCATCGATGTTTTTTCGATCAGTTACAAGGTGTTTGTACCTTTTCCAAAAATCATTGAGATCCGGTTATCATCAATGAAATAACGGGCAGCAGATGTCCAAGACTCTTTTTCGTACCAGTTATGGGCATTATGAACTTCTGAGTAATGTCTTTTGGGCTGACGAATGCCCCTCCAATGCTTGCCTGAGCCTGATGGGAAACGGGAATTGTTAGAACTTTTAAGCCCATAGCTAGACCTCGTGTTATAACGATCGTATTTATTGATGATATACTGATCTACTCTACGACAGGACAGACCATGAGGAGCGTTTGCGAATTGTATTGGAGTTGTTAAGAGAAAAAGCTTTAATGCAAATTCTCCAAGTGTGAGTTTTCGGCTCGATCAGTGGCCTCTTGGGCAGCGGTTTCTAAGGTGGATGATGGTGGATCCATCTAAGATTGGAAGCAATGAGAGTTGGGAAGACCTACTAATGTTTACAAAGAGGTGGGAGCTTTGTGGTGTTACTAGCTCTACGCGTAGATTTGTCCAGGGATTCTCTTCTGTTGCTTCCCAACTGGAACAAATTTTACTAAGCAGAATGGTTCCATTTTGTATGTTCGAACGCATGTTGAATAACGCTCCAGAGCCTCAGACCGTGTTGACTCTCATCAATTCTTACCTTGCCACTAGAAGGTAAGAATTTCATTGTTTACCTGTATGCACTTATTCTGGTTTTGGGTCAGTGCGAATTTGAAGAGATAATGTAATTTTCTTAATGCGTCAAGGCAATTAAAATTGCATGAACCAACTATCCAACCGCATGATTTGAATTGCTGAGCAGGTGTTTGCATTAAATCAATGGAGACATTACCTATAGGGGTCAAGTGTGAAGTCTTACAGATCATGTATTTACGTAAATATCTTTACTCTCAGAACGATTTGAATTTGAGGAAGAGAGGTGGAATGGAATTACTGAAGACTATGATCTTACTAGTTGTATCACCCAAGAAAAGCTAATGTTGTGTCGCAGAATGCTTTTAAAAGTAGAAAGCAGGGAGCATGGGAAGTTTCAGCTCACTTACAGGTTTCTAGACGCCCTTGTCTAGAGAGGTTCATACTCTGGATAATGATTTTATGAGGCTGGAAATACTAAGAGAAGGGAAGATTTTGTGGCTTGGTGTGGAGCAATATCTTCTTTTCTTGACCGGATTACGGGAAAACAGTTTACATAGAAACGATCCTATTTCGAGATATGGTATTACGAGGAGGGATAAAGAGGCAATAATTGACGAGAAGGCGGTTTGAGAAATTAATAGCAGGGTAATGTGTGCCCCGTGTTGATAATGTTATTCACACTATTGTGTTACAGAGGCTCATAGTTCAAGGTAATTCTATACATCCTTGGTGCAACCAAGATGATATGGGACCTAAAGACCATTTTTAGTGGAGTAGAATAACGTGGACATTGTTGATTTTTTGGCCAATGCCCGCATTGTCACAGTAAAGTATGACACCGCACCTTCTTGAGGAACACTTTAGAAAAGGTCCCATTCCTGAATGGAAATAGAAGAATTGGCAAGGATTTCGAGGTTGGTCCTTCCAAAGACATTGGATAAGTTTGATTCTATTTGGGTTAATCATTGATAGATTAACTAAGTCTGCTCACTTCATGCCAGTCAAGTGACTTACAATGCGAAGAGTTAGCCAAACTCTAATATTATCTCAGAAATGTTTTGATGCAGGGGTTCCATTGACTTTCCATCATATCAATAGGGGTATGCATTTCCGTCTAAATTTTTGAGAACATTGGAAATGCTAATTAGGTACTAGGTTGGATCTTATACTGCATTTCAACCCTCAGACCGCTGGTCATCTGAGAGAACTTCAGTTTTGGAGGATATCTTCGTGCAGTGTGAAGAATTTGGTGGTCATTTGGTATAACTTCTTACCTTCGCAGAGTTTTTCATCACAAAATAGCTATCACACATAGTGATATGGCCCCATTTGAGGCAAAACTGTATGGGAGGAGATTAGTTCCCATTGGTTGGTTTGATGCCATTTGATGTGAGACCATGGGGTAACGATCTCTGAGGGAATCGTTAGATAAAGTAAAATTTCATCCGAGGAGCAGCGTCTAGCAGCTCAGAAGCAGGCAGAAAGAATATGCAATTCGAAAGTCGGCGACTTGGATTTTATGGAGGTGAGCCAAGTTTTTGTGAAGGTTTCACACATGAAGGGGTGATGCGGTTTGGTAGCGAGGTAAGATTAGTCCGAGTATATTGGTCCTTTGAAGCTGAAGCACTGGGGAGGTGGCTTATGTATTGGCATTGCCCTCATAGCCTCAGGAGTACACACCCGGTAATTTCATGTGGTCTATGCTGAAAAAAATACCATGGGGATGGAACTAATATTGCGTTGGGATTCAGTTCTTCTTGAAGAATTGTCTTATGAGGAGTGACCTTGTTGTCATTTTAGATAGAAAGAGGTCCGCAAGTTGAGATCCAAAGGAGATTGCAGCTATCCAGGTTCAGTGGAAGAATCATCCAGTTGAAGAGTCCACTTGGATAATGAGGCTGATATCAAGAAATATCCACATGTCTTTACAGATTCAGGTACCTTTCTCGCCCTTGCTTCTCTTCTTTGTGATCGTTCGGCGGACGAACGATGGGTACATTGGTATCTATGTAACAGACCTGTTTAGTCATTGCGAGCGTGAACGATTTTTGATAAAACTACGGGTCATGGATCACTGCGATGGACCGTCCATGGTCACGACGACCGTGATGACTCGTCATCCCATACCTGGTGTAAATTCTTCTATTCTCTCTTACTACTGCTCTCCCATTACCCTCAGACGTCAGTAGGACAGAGCCTCTACGGCACACGGTCCGTCAAGGCCTCGTTGTCCAACCACTGGGGTCCACTCTGAAATCTGGGTACTGTCGGATCGTCTCTCTGAACGTTGTGACGGACCTGCATGACGGACCGTACAGTGCGTAACTTCACTGCCATGAATTTAACCTCCTCTGAACTCTGTGACGGACCGCTTCTAGATACAACGGGGCCCGTCACAAGCGCGTAACCCCGACTGGGTCGATTTCGCTAAAAGTTTTAAAGGGTGTTTTGGGGACTATCAGATTCATAATTATGTCTTAGTGGGGTAAGTTAATATTTATTTAACTTGGGGGTTAAAGAAATATAGAGGAATAAATAGTGGGTTTACTTTTGCCATCTTTTAGAATTTATTATACTCTGATAATTAGGGTAAAGGAAGAAAAAGAATCTGGAGAAAGAAAATAAAAAGCACAGAGAGGAACGAGCGAGAAAGAGAAATAAGAGGGAAAGCAAGCTTGGGACGTGTAGCTTGCTTGTCACGATTCTTCGTGGGAGGTTAGGTATTGGGATTATTTCTAGTGATAGATAAACTCTAATCGATCAATATGTATTGGGTGTATTGTAAAGTCTCTCTATGCTTGATTTGTGTGTGTGGTGTTGTCTGAGATTGTGAAATTGTGGGTGGTCAGAATGATTAGACTGTTGAATCTCCAATCTTAAATCCTATCTATTAAGAATTAACGCCTGACATAAGATGCTGATGAACTAAAATAATGGAGATAATTGAATCGTTTGTCCCACGGTTCCGACATGGTAGTAGTAGGGGATCGCTGGTGCGACAGTTCCGACATATAGGTAGTATTAGGGGATCGGGTGTCACATTTTGACAACGATAGTATTAGGGGATAGGTTGTCCGTTCCACAACGGTAGTATTAGGGGATCGGAGTGCACGTTCCGACACGATAATGGATCGGAGTGTCACTTTCCAACGACGTAGTGGATTAAATATAATGAATCTTTGATATGGTTTAAGTACTCAAATTCAAAGAACTTTTCACAAATGATTATGGTTGTGGAGGCTTGAGTCCTCAGAGTGTGGCTTGTGTTGTTGTCAATTGGTTCTTATACTTGTTGCTTTTCACACTGTTGAGTATTGATGGTTTATTTTATATTTTTTTCAGTATATATTAGGCTGTTCTATTCTGATTTGGCCGATGATACCGACTCAGAATACGTGTTCCTTGTACTAACCCCTACTTGTAATTTTCTTCTTTGTTTATTTGTCGGAGTGCAGCAAGCGTTCCCATCAACTTCGACTCGTCCTCAGATCTAGCCATCTTCAGCATATCAATTCAAGGTGAGCTATTATTCCTACTCGTGGCTGGATTCCCCTCCTTCACATCTTGATGTCTTGAAGTTTTGGACAAGGACCATCTGTTACTATTTTTAACTTCTTAAATACTCTAATATTTAGAAATTCGAGGATAGATGTTCTTTGGTGGATTACTTCCAGATTTTGGGGGGAATAATAAGTATTTAACTTGTCGAAGTTGATTTAATTGATTTCGTTTAATAATTTTTGGATCTTCCGCATTATTTTTACATTTATAAATGTTTTACTGGTAAATATTGGGGTTTTAGATGTGTTGGTTTCGCCCACCTAAGGAGGTAAGTGTGGGTGCCACTCTCGCGACTCGTTTGGGTCTGACCAAAGTAGAAAAAACACAAGTCCATTATAGCACTACGAGCGATCACAACAATAAATTTACCAAACATTTAAATGAAGACACATATATGAAATTATTTAAATTGACGAATTTACTCTATTTACATTTAAAACCTACACGATAATCAGGTAAATGTTCACATATAATTTTGATTTCACTAAAGGTAAAACCCTAAGTAGACACCAAATATTCCAAAAGAGTGGTGGGTAGCCCCTGATAACTTTGACGTAATCATCTCCTCTATTTAACATACTTGTATCACGTAACTCTCTTCATTAAACATATCAACCGTTGGACTTACTTTCCTATTTTATTTCAAACATACCAAAGCCCTAGAATTTTTTTGGAATATTTTGTCTTGCAAATAACAGTGGAGAAAGTAATAAGAAGAGTTTTCCTGCTTAAGTGTACTTAAGAGATGATAATAATTGCTTGGAGTTAATGTTACATCTCGTTTTGTCACTTTTTGATGCTAAACTTAAGGTTTTTTATTGATGAACTCAAATTTGTGTCAATATTTACCTAACATTACACTTACCACCGTGTTTTGGTAAAAAAAATATTCCGATATATCCTAGCTTGAGTAAGCAGGTCAGAAATAATCAAAATCGTATTTTCATCTGGGACGTACAAAAATAAATTTCATTCTAACATGCGATCAATCAACAAATATATGCAACGCAAACATATAAATGAAGCACAAAAATAAATAATTTAAATGGACAATATCCTCTATTTATGTTTAAAACCTCACTTAAACCCTAAACTAGCACCAAATTCTCCTAAACAGGAAATTTGTGTACTTATATATAACTGCAAGTAATCATCTGCTCGATTCATATAATTTATCACTAGACTCGTCTTCATTAAACATATCTACGATGCTTTACGTTTTCAGTTCAATTTTTTTCAACCAAAAAAAGCGTGAGAGCATCTTTTTATATCTTTTGGTGCTTGAAAATAATATAGAGAAAGTAATAGTGGTTTTTTGAAGATATGTTTCTAAAGAAGAGGTTTGTGGTAAGTGTGTTTTTAAGATGGATATATTGCGTGGAGTTTATTATACCAATCGGTATTCTTTGGCAATTTAGTGCGAAATTTAGGGTTTTTACTTATGGTGAACTCAAAACTTTATGTGAATAGTTACTAACATATTTTAACATTACACTTACCTTGTTTTATTCAGAAAACTTTCCTTGAGTAAGGCATGTCAAGATAATGAATCTTTATTTTCTTTTGGAAATTACAAAAATAAAATTCCATTATAAGCACACAATCGACTTAACAAATACATTGCCAAACATATACATGAAGGCACAAGAAAACAAATAATTTAAATTGGGGGACAAATAACATCAATTTATGTTAACACCTTCACGATAATCAGGTAAACATATTCACATTATATGCTCTTGGTTCACCCAAAGTAGAAACCCTACGTATACCCAAATTTGCCTAACGAGGAAGTTGTGTAGCCTAATAAACCTGCAAGTAATTATATCCTCTACTCAACATATCTTGTATCACATAAATCTTCTTCGGTAAATATATCAACCGTTGACTTCACTTCTCCTGTTATTCGGCAAATACCACAATCCCCTTAAATTATTTGAATATTTGTTTTGCTTGCATATAATAGAGAGAAAGTAAATAGTGGCTGGAATAACTTTTTTTAATGCACCGGTTCCCGATGTAAGTGTGGCTTAAGAGATGAAATGACTCGCTTGCGGTTATATGTACCAATCCATCATTTTGGGAAAATTTTTTGATGCTAAACTAGGTTGTTTACTTTTGGTGAAATTCAAAACTATGTTGGATATTCCTATGCTTGAGAAAGTTTAACACCCGGAGACCCCCAAAAATACTAGCAAGTTCCACTAGTGAGTTCTAAAGCTTTTGTAGAGGTTTGGAGTGGTTTTATGAGGGTAAAAACTCAAAAAATAATTCCTCACAGTTTGAAGAATTTTTAGGTATCAATCTTCAGGTACGACCCCACAAGACCACCAAGGGGGTCCTTGAGGGGACCCCCAAAATATCGCCAAAGCGGGCACTTTGGTGACCTATGGATGCATCTATTTGCCAGAGGTGACCCTCGTCACTGTATGGTTGGGGTCGTGAATCAATGGCTGCGGTGACCAAGAAAATGTGAGTTGGTAACCTCAATTGCCAGTGACCACGCTCATAGGTCAACCCACTATCATGGTGAGGGGCGTAGTCCTGCTAGTTTTTGTAGTTTTTTATTTTAAGTTTAGTTGTTGGAAATTCCATAGTAATTAAGTAGGGGATAAGGAAAGGTCAGTGAATTATTAATTTACAACCTATAACCTGTTAATCAGATCCTAAACAACTAATTCATTAACAATCATTCATCTAAGAACCCCCAAAATATTTCAAAGAAACTCTCTTCTCTGCTCTCTCTCCTCCTTCATCTCCTCTCGCTCTCGTCTCTCTCCTCCTCTCTCTATCTCTATAGCAATAAGAAAAGAGAAGACAAGGAGAGGGCACCACCTACTCGATTTTCTCCATGGATGAATATTTATCTAGGGAATTTGAAGAAAGGTTTTTTTTTTTTTTTTTAGCTTGTTCATATATGGGTCTTACCCCCATAGATCCCCCTTAATTTTTCCCCAATGTAATAAATCCGTTATAGCTTAGGGTTGTGCAGGCATGTGTAGGTTTAGGTATGTTCCAACTAGTGCATAATACAAATTATATGTATAAGAAATTATTTTCTGATATTATGATGCATTTCATTGATTTCTACAGTAACCTAATACTAATTAATGACTATGATGTTTGTGGTTTTATATGCCAGTAAGTGATTGAAGGTTCAAAGGTAATTTTACTAAATCAAAGTCACATATAGTAATTGAGATCAAACGTTAGGATCATATAACATTAATAAATAGAGTTGATGGAATATGAAGGATCCTGACTTGTAAAAGGAAATTGAACCTCTAATGATAAATTTCCAGAATCACTTATTTTAAATAAGGGAATTGAATAAGCTTGTAATATGACATGAAGGAAGTAGCTTGAAAGTAGGACATTAGCATTAATATATGCTTTGGGAGTAAAGTGAATAGGATTGATCTGTGTCTATTGATTCATTTTTTGTATGCTTAGGCCATGAAATGCTAGGATAGTCCAGATTCTCTCTCTCACATAGAAGGACTCTATTGTTGGCTTATAACCTAAAATGAATCAAGACTTGGTAGTCTAGTATCTTGAGTTGTGACCTATGTTCCTTCATGGTATATCTTGGCTATCGTATAAGGAAATAAGGTTGTTAATTTAGGATGACACTCTATACTCTCTTGAAGAATTTCTTGATTTGGCATTGTCGTCCTAATGCATTTCATTGTAGGATGCGTTAGAAGTAGTCATGGTCCCACTAGGGTTGATGACTTTATAACTTCTCCTATGGGTACGAACTAGCATCATTAATATGCCTTTCTGAAGCATACTAGTTTGCAAGACAAATTCATGGAAGCGTTTAGGTTTAAGGACTCATACCTCTCCTAATGGTAGCTTAGGTTTGAGGATCCTACTCTCTTAAGGTAGCTTGACTTTGCATTGTAAGATGCACTTCAAGGTGTAGCTGAGTTCTGTTTATCATGGTACTTGGGATTTGAGTCCATACTCTACTGATGGTAGATAGGATTGAGGATCCATACTCGTCTAAGGGTAGTGAATTTGCATTGGAAGATGCAACTTCAGATAACTTGAGTTAGCTCAGTCTGGTAGCTTCGAATTGAAAAAGGTCTCGAAAAAAAGAATACTCTCCCAAAGATAACTTGGATTGAAATTCGTAAGCTCTTAAGGATCCAATTTCACGGTAGTTTGGATAGAAAAACTTGTACCATTCCTAGAGTAGCTTGGACTGCAACTTTAGTGTGTCGTCCAAAGTAGTTAGCTAAACCTAATATAGTTAATTAGCAATAAGATAACATGGTCTAGCCTATTTTGGTAAAATGCATAGTACACCACCACCCAACCCCTATGCCCGAATTTCACAGACCACTTATACTATACTAAGTCCTAGTCTCCCCTGAACTTATTTTATAAATTATTTTCTACCCCTTTTCGCCTAACGTGCATTAGTTTAAAAAAATTCACAACCCACGAGTTGAGCTCACAATATAGTGTCACTAGGCCAAAAGAGGTAGAAAATGATTTATAAAATATGTTCATGGGGTAATAGGAATCTTAGTATAGTATAATGTCTCTGAGATTAGTCAGAGGTTTGGGGAGTATTTGATATCGAACATATTGAAGTAGGAAATTTCACGCATGTTTTGACCATAACATTTGGGAAATATATTTCACTTTTTTAGAAAAATTTAGTTTTCTACTATTGTTTTAAAAACTAATAATAATAAAATCATCATTGCATCAACAACCATATTCATCATTTTTATTTCATCGAATGTTCCTCACTACTTTGGTGTTCATCGTAAACATTATACAAATACAATGCAAACACAAGACGGTTGTTTTGCGGAAAAGTTAAAGTTTGGTGTAAAAGTTTTATTTGTAAAATATCCCAATAATGAGGATTTGACCCAAAATACTAGAAAAAACTAGTATTGGAGAATTTGGGATATATACCAAAAATTTTGCCAAATCATGACAACTCTTGTGAAACAAACACTATTTTGTCAAATTTTCACCCAAATAATATGTGGGAAATTAATAGCTCAACGGATGTGAAGTGGGCAGAACAACATTGTGGTAAAGAGGGGGGAGAGGATGATGAAGTGTTTGCATGATGGGGGAGGGGGATGGGTGAAGGGGGGTGGGTCCGGTGGTCTGCCACGCCATAAACTGTCTGGTGACCCTCTGATGTTATGTTTGCGATTTTTTCAAAAAAGCTTGGGAGTATTGTTGGACATGATACTATACAGTATGTTGCTAGGGAAATAAACAGCAATTAAATGTTGTTATTAGAGGTCTTTCGTTGCATTAACGTTCCATAATTACAAAGTAAATAATATGTACTTTGTGTTAGTTTACCAGAAATACCCATAGCTTTTAACCCCATATATTACTACTTGATCTTAAAAATAGATACTTTAACACAACTATTCCGAATTGACTTTCTTAGCTTTAGCCTAACCGTTCCGCTCAAGCTATAAATCGGATTAGTTCATAAAGTTGTACATTAGTTTTCTTTCCACTAATCTATACATTTTTCTGTGGCAATGCAAACGATGACAATATTTATATTATGCCCCGCCCCCCCGTAACAACCTTTTGGAATTTATCCATAGATAACATGTTATTGCCGATAGAATGACGACTCCTACGTCCAGATATATAATTTTCGAGTTAAAGAGGTTGAGTAATTTAAGTACATTTTTTACCACAATAGATAAAATCCACATTTAATCTTCCCTGATCCTTCAATAGTGTCTTAGGACGTTGATTTTCCACTATCTGAATAAGGTCTGACTCCAATAGCAAAAATATTCAATCTATCAGCTACACGTACTGGATACAGGTCAACAAAAAGGCGTAGGGAGGTTGATTTCCTACTGCGGAGTAGATTCAAGATTGGTTATGCTTCAAGCTTGGTTCACCAAGCGTCAGATGAATAGTATCCTGAATTTTGAGTATTTGTCCCCGTATATATTCACATTTTTTTCATATTGTAGTAGAAAGTATTGTAACTATCAAGATGTTATATACAAGCGTATTAGTTGATTATTATGACTTAGCTTCATACTACAAATGAAGTGGATGGGTGGTTTCTAGGCTCATGGTGTGAGATGTACATAAGATGATTAAGGTGTGTTTGTTAGAAATTTCTAGTGATGTGTTACTATCAAGTTGCAATATATAATTCGCATAGTTTGCCGTCATGTGTTTCATAAATTTCATTCCTCCAAAACAAAAATAGATTGATTTGATATGCCTAAAGTCTAAAATCTTCATTATTACATAATTGAAAGTTATGGTGATAAATAACTCTCACGACTAATTTATAAGGCATGGTCGGAAAAGCTTGAGGTCTATATATGTTCTCAATAGTGGGAATCTTATTATAGTTGATCAAAATTTGATTTGAAAGGCTCACCCTACTTATTTTTGCATTGTATAGGTTAAAGTAAAATATGCTATTCTTGTAAACTACTTGACCAAGAGGATTATGATATCATGTTTGGAGTTGTATTGCCATATGTCTCTTTTCTAGTGTCATTTGACCTATAAAACTTTATATTACTGAGATAGATATGTATGTTTTGAGGAAATAAAAAAACGGTCAACTACAGACTTCAGTGATTTTGGATGGATTGGTGTGTATATATATATATATATATATATACACGTACATATATACTTACTGTTAATTTGCATTGATATTCAAAATGCCTACATGGTTTTCTTTAGATGTAAAGTTATGTTGTTTGGGATTTTTAAAAATGTGGTCAATGAAATGATTAACATCGTAACATAGTTAATTTTGTCAATTTATTGTTTTTTTGAATAATCCAAGTTGAGTGAGCATTTGAATGGAGAATGGATGCTACATTGTTACGGGAGTACACAATCAAGTATTGTACTATAGATTTAGAATCTACTAGAATCATCATGATTTTGTAAGATATACATAAGCTAGAACAGTTTGACGTTTATGTTCTCCTCCCATGTGTTCCAATTACATTCATTCAATCCTTCGATGTTGTACCGCGATCCTTCATTATAATAACTGTGACAAATATTCTTAAAAATTTATTACGATCAACAAATAATATTGGGCCCAGTAGCACGGACTTTGTCCATCTCGGGTTCACTATAATTAATTTGTAATTTTTTGAATGATCTCTTACAAATATCACATCAGCTTAAAAATAACCATTCAATATATATATTTAAAAAGAATTAACTCTTCTGGTATCATTTTCGAACTTAAGCTTGCCACCTTACTATTGGAGGTAGACCGATACTGTTTGTTCCCTCGAGCCACTTTAGGGTATCTAATTCAATAGTTTGTATTTGTATGGTGTTTAATACAAGTATTCAAACGTATAATTAAATGTTGATGGTAATTTACGCAACTTAAACAAATGAGATTTTTTAAAAAAGGTTATAAAAATACAATAAACAATTACTACAAATTTGACTCTTATATGATTGCTTTCATCTTGTAGTTACAAATAATAAAATTATTCATTTTGAAGCTTAGTTTAAAAAAAAATGTGAAAATTTAAAAATATTTCATATTTTAATAATTTTAAGATATTAATTGATGTATATTTTTATGTTGATTATTTTGAAAGAATACATAATTATAACAAAAAAAAATCATGATCAAAAAAATCACAAAAGGTAAAAGAGATGTTAAAATACAAATTAGTACTTTTGAAAAGAGCATAAATAGATAGCCATCTTTTTGTCGAGCGCTTTTTTTTTTTTGCTTTCTGTTTAATAACATTAAAGAAAATACAATAATTTAACTGTTTGTCTTACAACCATTCATTTGAGAACTTGCAATGCGTCTTCAAGTGAATATGACTATTCTTTAAAATGGAATTTTTCCAAATTGACGACAATAAATTTTGTCTCATTCAGTGAACAATTCGAAAAACCGTCAGGCATTTTTTCAAATTTTTTCATTTATTTGGGATAGATATTCATATAGTCGAGTAAAAGAGGTTGTTTTTTTTCCTATTGAATCAGTGCAACTTTAAATTCATTGGATTTATGCTTGGTTCCGGATTTTGTTCTCATTATGATTATAACGAGTTTAGTAGCTGGTTTTTTCTGTTGAATGCATCCAATGATTTGTATCCATTAAGTTTAATGTAACAATCGATCATGAACTATAGTTTGTAATGTCCGGTATCTCATTTTTGAAAATTTTGGAACTAATCGTTGTTACTTGAATTAATAATTAATTGGAAATTGTAGAAATTGAATTAAAGATCATTAGTGGGTTAAAGTGATAATTTGTTTAGACCCTCTAACCATTAGGGACATGTATTAAAAAAGTTTAGTGGATTTGTAATTTAATAAACAATTAATTTTAAATAAAACGAGTAAAAAGAAAATGGAGAATAAAAGAGCGCATCGAATGAAAAGACACGAAATCACTTCCAACTAACCTTCAATGAAACTTAATTCCTGTGTTTAAAGATGAATTGTTCATAATGAATAATATTATATTTATATTAGGTAGGAAAAAAATTATTGCCCCTTAATTTTCAGGTTATGATAGGTGCAGAGTATTGTTTTGTATACCTAAATCCTTTACCATTAATGACTATTAGTAAAATAATGATTTGAAATGAGTGACCTTTTTTAGGATTAATCATTAACAAATCAAGGAATTGAATTTTAGAGAAATAAAGTATATTTATGGGTATTGTATTTGGTGAATCACGGGATTGGCAACTGTTCACCGTGATGGATTTTTGGTAGAAAAATTGTCAGTCAATCATTGGCGAATTCACATTGCACAACGATTAACGCATGGTATAATTACACTAAGAGGAAGGGACTAATATTTACTTTCTGTACTTACACATGGTTCCATAATTTTTTGTAACTCAGTATTATGTTTTTAGAGATTTGATTCTATTGGTTTATGAACGAGTTAGCGTCGTTATGCAGATAGTTGATTTAGCAAATTTAATATGGGTTGATAAATTAGAGTAACAAAATCTTTATACTAAAACCCAAATATTATGATATCAAAACGATATAAAAGAAATATATGAAACTTTAGAGAGAATGGATCTCCCATAAACAAAACTCTTACCACTACATTGTCGGATGTTATTGTGTTTTTTCTTAGAAGATACAAACCTAGTTTTAAAAGTCTTACAAAACCTTTTCTAACTAGAAAAACATGCTACATACACCACAAACTTTTTTCAAAAGGGAAGAATAAACCAAATATAACATAATATTTATATTTTCCCTTTTAACAAAGTAAAAAATATTTATTCTAAGTTGTGTTTCCCTTTAAGGAAAATAATTTAAATTATTGTAAGAAAATCAGGCAAAACCTAATAAATCTCCCCTTGGGTTGGATTTCTTGACAAGACTTTATATGTCTTCGTCATTGCATGATGATTAATATGGCTTCGTCATGCATGATGATCCTTGTTCTTCACAAATCTCATCATTGTTGCTTGCCATGGTTAACATAAAGTTTAAAATATATTGGTTTAAAACATATTTTATATTAAATCTCTAAAAAATTAAAGCCCAGACCTTTTGAAAATGGTGTTTAGAACTTCTTTTCAACATGTTGTTTGACAACCACTCTTCTTTATCAGTAAATTGGTTGGCCAAATGATTTGAAAGACGGCTTGAATTTGTCGTTTAGCTTCATTGACTCATCGACCATTTCTCTTATAACCACTTGTTGGGTTAGGAGGGTGATTAGCGTTGTTCATGCGGAAGCTTATATTTACAATTATATGGCTTTGATATCAGATTCCAAAACCTATAATAAAAAATCAAAATCTTATTTGTTCAAACCTAATTATAAAGAAAAATATTGAAACTTTGTAGAGATGAATCTCCCCATAAAGAAACTCTTAAACGACTCATATGAATGTTATTGTATAGAAAAATAAACATTATTTATGCGTCCTAAAATCCTAAACCTCTCTTTACTAGAAAAGACTAGTTACCGACTCCAAATCCTTTTCTTAAAGAAGGAAGAATAAACAAGTACACATATTACATTTTCCTTTCAAAAAAAGTAAAATATTTATGTTAATGTGTTTGTTTTTTTTTCAATAAGGAAAAATAAATCTTATTATGGTAGAAATCAGGGCACAACCCTAATAGGGGCTTGGGTAAACCCGCCCTTTTGTTTTGGTACTCACCCCTCCCCTTGTTCTCTAAATTTTTGTATGTTACGGACGACAGATCTTTGATGATACCTTCTATTTTTCTTCATTTCTGGGCTTTTTGGTGGATATATGGAGGTATTTGTTTTGTCATCTCAGCGGACCTGATTACTCTCCTGTTTTATGATTTTGCTTTTAACTGAAGGACAAACATCATTCTCTACGTGTGTATTTTATTTCATTCAAGCATTTAACCTTAGATGTTGTGCAACGGACAATCAAGTTTTGTGAAATTGAATTAAGTTGACTGTTATTCGATTAGGTCTTTGTTATTGGACTTTTTTTTATTTCTGTCCTTTATCGAAATGAATTGGGTTTAAGCCTGACTTTTCTTGGTGGGAAGAGACAAGTATCATCACATCTATTTTTGGATTATCAAATATTGAATCAAAAATATATGAATCCAAAAGTGAGATGAAAATGCAATGTTTATACACACAAAGTGAGATTGATAAAAAGTTGTGAATACCACAGCAAATACTACGTTCTTCATTTGAAATACAAAGTGACATTGAAAGGTAAATGGCAAACTAAACGATCATAATTATATGTTGGATACAACAATATATGAATAAAAAAGTGAAAGAAAATACAAAGTACATTAAATTAAAGTTGTGAATAACAAAGAAATACTCTCTTAATTATAAGTACAAAGTACTTTGAAAGATAAGTAGACACATAATAAAACACTGGTTGTATAGCAATTAGGTTGAATACAAATAATCAGAGAGAAACAAACTTGTTCACATATAAATTGAGATTGAAATATAGAATGAATGCTCTCAGCTAAAATAACAAATTATTACATAGAGTAATGATGAATACATTAAGAGGAATACAAACATTTTGTATCTATGTGACATGAAATACAGTGTAAAAATAAAAAATAAAAACTTTTTTTATAATAGATGGAAGATACACAAATAACTGTTAATTCACACATGTAGATAGACAGTATGTTTTTCTCCAACAATAAAAACCCTTAAAAGATATAAATCTATAAAAATAAAACAAATAAACATATGAATGTAATTTTTAGATTTACAATCTGAAATATTAGACGGATCGAAAAATTGAAAAAATATGTTTAATAATCGACTAAAATTTGAAATATAGCTAATATTTAGATGATATGTAAACAAACTTGCATGGAATAAAAAATGTGAATAAAATACTTACAACCACAATAACAAAAAGTATGAGTTAATATTAAAAAATTGTGGTTCTCATATAAAAGTATTCTCAACTAGTAATTGGCAAGAGATCTGCTCAAGGTTTGTAGGATATGAGTATTAGTTTTTCGGATAATCAAGGCAATAATGATTATTTTGAAATAAAGACTCAAACTGCTATAAAAATTAAACAAAAATTGCTTAATTTCTGATGAGTTTTCACATTTCTAAGGTTATGCGTCTAGTAGATCACCTCGCCCCAATTCTAAATGATCACCTCAACAGTAATATTCAGTCCGCGGACCTTACTTCAATGGACTATTCTCATAAAAACTCGACTCCAAGAACAATATACATGCACTAAGCAAAGAAGACTCAACAAATTACCTGGAAAAATCAGAAAAAATTGCAGAGTTAGGTACCCAGCAAAGCTGGCGATGGAAGAAGGTAAAGGGCATATAAGGGCTTTTATAGATCTAAGGTGTCTTAAATTTGGGCTTTTTCAAGGGAATTTTTTCAAAACAACGAGAAAAATTTCTTCAATTAAGAATATATATTTTGATGAACAATTTGTTGAGCACCTTCAGAAAGAATTGAAAATGTGAAAAAAAGTTATGGAACCGTGAATGGTTGGGTGTAGAAACGTGACAGGTGCAGAAAGGTTCATGTAGTCATAAACTATTTGTTTTATATTTTGGTCTACTATAAAATTGTTTCAGAAATAAAATTAATTGTAATGTTAAACTCTGAATACTATTTTTCTAAAATATTGTCATCATCTCTGGGCATTTTTAAATAAAATATTCTAAACTGTTGTTATTCTTAGACTAAATTGTTACAGTATGACTTAAATTGCTAATTTCCTCTAAATTACAATAATATAATTAAAATTATATATTGGGCAATGAACACTGGCCTTTCATTATCTAGTATTGAAGAGGGATAACAATAATATTTTTTCCCTTCCCTAAAAAACATCCATATTATTATTCTATAAATACGAACCGAAAGACCGTTTAATCCCCCAAATTATAGTCCTTCACCCACTATAAAACATCGAAAAGAACTCCCCTCTATCCATCATTCACTCTTCATGACCCTAGAAAACATTGAAAAGGTAAATGGTCTTCATCCTCATATGCATAATGCTCAGATAAGATTCATAATAAATTAATAAGTGTCTCTTCTATTTCAATTGGATTTCTAATAGATTGATTTCAGTTAAAATGGATACATCCTGCCTTGCTTGTAGCATATTCCATCACAGAAAGCAAATTTTTTGAGTGATCAAAAATCAAGAAATTAGCACGTTAACTTCTTGGTGCTGGTACATCCACATTTTTTCTTCGTTTTTCAGGTGTGTTTTGAGATAATTGTTTTCGGTGATTATTTTAAGATTTTTGTGTGTTGCATAATTTTTCCCCGTCAAAAAAAATGATTTGGGCTCTTCTCTTTTTGAAATAAATCATAGATTAGCTTTGTAATTCCATATAATTTCTAACTAAAGTGAATCTAAAATCTATATATCATCTATTGATTTTAGCTTAGCAAAATGTGTGATACTGTTGTACTGAACAATTACCATTGATTAAAATTAGAATTGCTATATTTTTGGTTTAAAATATAATACAACTAGATGCTTTTTCTTCTTTTTTTAGTCTATTTTTTGGTGCATAACATGTCAACCATGGATGAGGTTTCAGTTTCTATGAAAAAATTATGCTCAAGCCCAATTGGAAAATGATGCAATCACTTCTACTATCTAAACTAGAAAAAAACAAAAAAAAATATATGATAAATCACCTATTGTAAGACTTTCTTGCTATACTAGATGCTAAATCAAATTTTTTACAAAAGAAAAAATTAATTTTGACTTTTATGCATACCAAATTGAATCAAAGTAAACATAATCTTCTCTATAGTTTGTGAAACACGACATCACATATTTCTTCTAATTGATCCTTCTTCTTCTATGTTTTCCAATATAAAAAGGATGTTTGATCTTGAAACAAAAATTATTTTTTGAATTTTTTGTGCTTATGATATAGAGATAAATAACACTGGAAGAAGATATGTTAATAAGGATAGTGCGATATAATAGTGTTAAAGAGAGGAGAAGATTACTTGGAGGTTGTATGTTGAATGCACCAATCTCCTTCTGAAAATTTTATTTTAAAAAGTGCTAAACATTAGATTTCATTTCTAGTGAACTCAAAATTTCCTATGAACCGCTACCCAACATATCCAGCCTTACCCTTATGTCATTTATATTTTAGGCTTGAGTCAGCATATAACAAATCGATAAATCATGTTTTCTTTTGGAATTACAGAAACAAAATTCATTGTAAGCACAATATGACTCAACAACATCATTTAACACCAATACACATATGAAGGCACCAATAAAAAAATAGCCGGTTAAGGGGGTTGTGCGAATGTACTCCATGTTGTTAAGGTGCAACCTTCACAGCGTAGTTTAGGTTAAATTCACAGACGATTTGTGAGTTGTCAAGTAAAAATCGTTAAATTTAGTACAATTTCCTTAGGGATTGGTGCAGCTACAATAACTTGCAATAATCTATCCTTATTCAATCACTTACATTACATAACTCTTCTTCGCTAAACATATCAATTGTTTGACATTACATTCTCTTGTTATTTGCAAACCAGAAAGCCCCAAACATATTTTTAAATAAGTCAAATATTTTTCCTATAAGAAAACAATAAAACGAGAACCAGGATAAATAAGATTAAATGGGGAGCGCTAGTTGTATGATTAATAGAGAAGATGGTTATATTATTTTTTTCAAAATTTTTTTCAATTTACAATGTGGCCGAATTCAAGTGTAGAAGAGTCTGAATATTATTTAGTCTGGTTCACATTTTAAGAATAATTTCAAATATTTTCATCTAAATTTAGAGATTAGAAATTACGCAATATTTAATTAGTAACTTTAAAAAAAATTTCAAATATTGTTAAAAGAAGTATGATAAAAGAAATATCATTTATTAACAAACCTCATAGCTATTTTGAAACTTGGTCTTGTTTTACATTAAACTCCCTTCTTATAATTGTTTTATGGTATTTATGTAGTCCGGGATGTGTGGTTTTGGTTTCTCTAAGGTTGTTTCAGTTGATAATTATGTAGCTTCTTTCATTCTGAATGTTTTTTCAAAATTTTAAATGAATTGACTTTTTCACAGTCCGTAAAAGTTGCGCTTGTCCATAATTTTGTTTGCATGTGTCACAACTTGAAACGTTATTGTATGTATGGTAGGAACCTTGGATTTAGACATGGATGTTTTGATATATTTGGTAGTTGATTGGTCAATTTGGAATGTTTCGCACGTTACAATCATTGATTTGATTCTATTTGCAAAGGACGTGTTTGCTGGGGTGTGGGGGAGGCAGTAGGGAGTTGCTAGGTAGAACTTGCAATTTCAATTATTTGATTTGTTTTAAAATCTAACTTACTTTAGTTAAGCTATCTCCTAAAAAAATGAGGAGTCGGCCAACATGGGGGATGGGGAGGGGCAGAGGGTATGGAAAAGCGGGGTTGAGGTGTGGAGGTGGGTTGTGGGGAGTATGTGTGGTGGTGAGCGCCGCTCCACGAGTAGGTGAGAGGTTGGTGGATAATGAAAGTGTCGGGGTGTAGTGTTGATGGAGGGTGTAGGAAGGATTTATGAGGGGGGGTGTCTGGGGGCGGGGTTAGGGTTAGATGGGTTGTGGTGAGATTTTGGAGGGTGTTGGTGTAAGGGGGTTTAGTGGGGGTGGGGGAAGGGGGGGGGAGGCTAATGGGTAGGAGGATAAGGCTGAAATGTTGTAGGGGTGGTGGAGGGGGTTAAGGGAGTTGTGGTTTAGCAAGTTGTGGTCATTTGTTTTGGGTTTGGTTGGTGTGAGGAGTGTAGGGGTGTGGGATGTGTGGGGTTGGGGGGGGTTGAGGGTTTCTGTGGGGGGGGGAGGGTGTGAGGGAGGTGGTTGTGGGGTCAATTTGGAGGGGGGGTTTGATAGAAGGAGCGGGGGGTGCGTTAGGATGGGGGGGACTGAAGGAGAGTGGGTAGGTTGTTTGAGGTATGGGGTGGTGATTAGGGGGGGGGGTGGTGGGGCGGCGGAGTGAGGGTGTGTTTGTTATATTTTTGGGTTATTTCGCTTCAGTGTTGTAAGGGGGGGTGGTGGGGTATGGGGTAGGGTGTGGAGGGGGGTTGGTGGTTTGGAGGGAGGGGGAGGGTGGGGGAGGGGTGGTGGTATATGGGGTGGGAGAGGGGGCCGGTAGTATGGAGGGGGGGTTATACGAGTGGGGGGGGTTTTGAGTTGGTTCGAGTTGGTGGAGGGAGTGCAGGGTTAGGGAATGCTTTGGTGGTGTTAGAGGTTGGGGTAAGGGTTGTTTGGGGGGGGTGGGGTGTGTGTTGGTGGGGTGCAAGTGGGGAGATGTGTGGGGGAGGGTGGTTTGGATGGGAGGTGGTATAGTTTGGGAGGGTGTGGTTTGAGGGGGGTGGGTGGTCGGGTGTGGGGGGGGTAGGGGAGGGAAGGGAGAGGAGAGGAGTAGGTGGTGGGGGGTGGTTGTGTTCTGAAGTATATTGGAGGTGGAGAAGGAGATCTAGGCGGATGGTTTGGTGAGGGTTGATGAGGGTGAAGGTGGATGTGGGTGGTGATGGTTGTAGGGGACATTGAGGGGGGGGGGGCAGGTATAGACTTGGTGTGGGGGTGTGCTTTGGTGGGGTGGGGGGGTGAGGGGGGTATTAGGGTTCTTGGTTGTGAGGAAGGGGGGCGTGTTTAGGGGGTCAGGGGCCCCAAAAATCACCACATTTCCAGGTCATATTGTGAGAGAAAATATCTCAAGTAAGGTGGGAGAAATACTTTCCATGAAAACAACTCCATTTCTCCCCCTCATATTCAACTATCAAAAAATTGGTCGCAGACAAAATGAGACTGGCTGGGGATTAGGGAAGAAAACTGGACATTGAGGTATGCTATTATTATCTTAATGTATGTATATCTTGGTTAGTGCCATATTTTACTTATAGAATTGATAAAGAACAACTCTGATTATGCCTAGGGCATGGTGTTCTGGTGGTTGACCTTTTAGAATTAGTATTTCCTCATAGATTGATATGTGTGTATTGCATGTGATTATACATATAAATAAATTTCATATACTAATAAAATGATATTTTGATTTGGATATATGATTGTTTTGTAATGTTCACTTGGTACTTTATTATGTTGCTTATTGTTTTTTTTTTTGGAGAGATAACTGAATAGTCTTAAAAAACACATTAGGATTGTTATGTTTGAATTGATGAGAGCACATAACTCTTATGATTATAAGTGGCTCAGTCTATGTGAGTTTTTGGATGAATGATTATATGTCTGAAATTAACATACCACATCAATACAATTATGGATCGGATACCACAGATCAGTACCATAACATAAACGTGTAGGTCTTTTCATCAAGGATCACGACTAGATAGGTAAGAATCAAGAATCGTTTAGTACGTGTTTAAAGATGTAGCACACAATCGAATCACCAACACAAATTTACACACATATAAATGGGCACAAAAATGAAGGGGAACTTATATTTATAAATATATTCTAACACCTTCAGTAAAACCCCCCCTAATTTTAGCATCAAATTGCCGAAGAGGATTGGTTAGCCCCATATAATCTGCAAGTCCACTCTTCTATTATACATTTTTGTATCAAGTAAACTCTTCTTCGTTCAAATATCACCATTGATTTACATTTCCTGTTATTCAACACAACAAAGACTCATAAAACTTTTTGAATCTTTTTTTTGTGCTTGCACCAGAGAAGTAGTAGTGGCTTAAGTATGTTTAATGACGAAGAATTACATGATGTTTTAAAAAGTGTGTTTAAAGAGATGAGATGATTGCTTTGAGGTTATATGTACCAATCTCGTTTTGGAAATCTCAATGCTAAACATTGGTTTTTACTTCTGGTGAACTTAAAAAATTTCTGTGAATATTTTACCCAACACATCACAACATTACCTTTAACCTTGTTTAGGTCGAAACTATCCTATGTAATCCTATGGTTGAGTAAGCGTATAAAAAACAGAAAAATCTTATTTTCCTTTTGATAATACACAAAATGAATTTCTATTATAAACATACAATTGAATCAACAAAATAGTTAAACACAATCAAATAATGAGGCACAAAAAAATGAAATAATTTTAAATGGATGATATACTATATTTATGTTTCAATAAAACCTTCAAAATAATCAGTAAACTTCACATATGATTTTGCTTAAAACCCTGAGTAGAGCAGCAAAATGCCTAAAGAGGAATTGATCCGCCCATTAACATGCACCTAATCATCTCCTTGCTGTTCAACATACGTGTTAATTTCGTTAAACATATCACTCGTGGACTTACTTTTCCTGTTATTTGCAAACGCAACAAGCCCAAGATACTTATTTGAATATTCTTTTGCTTGCAAATACAGAGAGAAGTATAGTGACTGAAGATATGTTTTGATGAAGAAGAGGTTTGCCTGATATAATTGTGTTTAAGAGATTAGAGATTGCTTGGGGTTATATGTATACTCATCGCATTTTGTCAATTTTTAATGCCAACTTAGGTTTTTTTTACTTTCTGGGAACTCAAATATTTTTGTGAATTTTACCCTACATATTCCACCATTACACTTACCTTTGTTGATTAGAAATATATTCCTTATATATCATATGATTGCGTAGCATGTCAAAATCGATGAAATTTTATTTTGTTTGACAACTACAAAAATGAAATTCCTTGATATAAACACAAATCGAATAAACAACTTAATATAACACAGAGCATAAAAATGAAGGCAACAAAAAAGAATATTTATTTGACAAATTAACGCTATTTTAATGTTTTAAACCTTCATATAATTCAGGTAAAAAAACGTTCACATATATTTTGATCCACCGTGATAGAAAAAAGAAAATCTCGAATATATTTATCCTTTCAAAACGATCTAGCCATATACCGACCATATTATTGCGGAGTTTTGTTTGTTGAATTACTCAGGACATAACAGAGCTGCCAATACAATTCTTTCTATGCTAACACAACTTGAAGATAAAATTAGGAAACTACTATCCTCAAACTTGAAAGTTGTCCACGTTTAAATTACTTCCTAAAGACATGACAAACATAAACTACAATGCATTTTATTTCTAACATGAACGTTAATTACTAAACTGAATTTTTTAAAAAACTAACACCCCTCCCTTAAACCCAAACTGAAAGTTGTCAAGCTTCAGTTTCACTGGCAGCTTGTTCTTGACTCATCCATTGTATTGACTCCCATCACCTTCCTCTTATTTTTGAAAGTGAGAAACCTGAGAGTTTAGTAAATATGTCTGGCCATTGGACTTCACTTCGGGCAGTACTGCATCTCTATTTTCCCTTCATTATTGAATCTCACAGGAAAACTACTTTAGATCAATTTGTTTGCTTTCTTTCCATATAAAAATCAATTTTTGACAGCTTAAGGGCCGAGATATTGTGCAAGAAAATTTGTAGTTGCTCTTCTTGTTTGAATTGTACGTTTTTCCAGAATTCCTCCTTAACCAAAATCGTTGACAAGAACAGTTTAGCAGCAACAAATTCCCGCTTAAGTAGTCGATAAAGTGGCAATTTTTTTCTTTCTCGAAGACCAATCAGAATACAGCCTGAAGTTGGCAATACATTCGATCGTCTTGATCTCCTGCATAAGCGCGATCAGCAAAACAACAAATCTGATTTTTCACACTATGTATAGACCAAACCAAAATCCTAGTTCCTTGTAAGTAGCGAGGATTCTCTGGCAGCTAGCAATGAATTTCCTGCCGGACTAATCCATATACTCTTCTATAAGACATACAACATACATGATGTAGGCCTTGTCGCAGTAAGATCATCAAACTACTACAATTTGCCTATAGAGTGTGTTGTCCTCTCTAACCATATCTCATCTTCCAACTATGTTTACGCTTCGAACAAACTACTCAACTGGAGTGTCACAGATTTGCTCAAATACTACTTATTCATCTTGAATATTGCTAAAATTTCCTTTCCTGCACATATTTCTTTTTTGAAACAAATATCCCATCAACAGATTTTATGCACTACTTCTAAACCACGAAAATTATGCATCTTGCCAATGATCAGACATCTCAAATTCCTTCATCATAGATCTCGTAAAACAGAAACCTGACACCATCATTTCCCAGTAAATATAAGATCAATCACATATAAACGACATCTATGATAATTTTTCCATGTTCTCCAATTTAAACAAAGAGAGTGTTCATATGGACATTTTCTTGAAACCATTTTTTAGAATTAAATCTCAATGCCGCATACCAAGCTCGCGGAACTTGTTTTTTAGTCCATAAATAGTCTTTTTTCAACTTGTATACCTTATCTCATCTCCAACTTTTTTTGTACCAAAAGTTGCTCGTAAATATCTCTTCCTCCAATAATCCAGTTAGGAAAGTGATTTGACATCCACTTGAAAGATAGGCCACAAGTTTGTGCCGCCATGGCAATTATCATTCCTGATTGTGTCATGCCTTGAAACTGGAGTATACTTCTGTGTAAGTCCCACCATTTTCTTGCTTGTATCCCTTAGCCACAATCGCGCCTTATACATTGTCTATTTCACCATTTTCTTTGAGTTTCGTCTTTTAGACCCACTGACATCTATGGTTTTGGTTCCGCCTTCGGAAGATTATTAACTCCCATGTGTTTTCTTTTTCTTTCATGCCTCATATCTTCCTCATTTTCCCTCTTTGACGGCAACGCCTCAAATTTGTAGGATCACAATCTGCAAACATGAAAATTGGAAACATTTTCATGAACATCAATACTCTTACAAACAACAATCATAATCAATCATTCATGCGGGCCTTCTACGACACGACGAAGAGGTGATTTTTTTTGCAGCATTTCTTCCAAAACTAATGGTGAAGTTTCATCACACTTCAGTAGAAATTTCGGGTGTTGCAACACTTTCTGTCAACTCATTTTTAATTAAATGGATAGATTGATGGAAATATTGCCAAATCCCTAGTTTCTCCTCATCACAAAGCCTCATCTCTTCTAGTCACCTTCTTGTCAGGATTGAATAGCTTGTATGCTTGGGATGCGCGTAAGACAGCCAACAAAACCCATTTCTCTCCTCACCTCTATCATCAAGCTTCTTTCTTTTGCTTCTCTGGAACATTGCATAAAGCGATGGAACCAACAACTTTGAAGTGATACTTGTCGGTTTCCTTCCACTCAAGCTCCTCCGGTCCATATCTCGCATAGAGAAGGGGACTTCTGGTTTCAAGCGTTGAATGCCTCCATTTACTGCTCCAGCAAAATTCCTTCTGAACTTTACTTAAGAAAACAAGCTCGAACCTATTAGAATGGTTCTATTCCTTTCTCTCTTCTACCACACCGTTTTGATGTGGTGAATAGGCTATTGTGAAGAACTTTTCGAATGCCATGAGTCTCACAGAAAACACAATCAAGTTCTATGAGAAATATCTCCCTCCGCGATCTTCCGAAGTTTTTAATGGTCCCTTTTTCTTTTCCAGTCTCATTCTCCACACGAGCTTTGAAGCTTTTGAATATATTAAAAGTCTCCGACTTTTCCTTGAAAATCTACAACAACCCAGTCTTCCTGGAATAATCATCAGTAAAGGTAATAAATACCTTTTGACTTACATTCGAGTTGGTGTTATTGGCCCACAAATATCTGGGTGTCAGCCCCAATGGCCTTGTTAGCTCTCAAAGACGTTACTTTTGGGGGAAACTGAGAATGATTGGTTTTTCCAACAAAACATTCCTTCACAAACTTTGCGAGGGAACAACATTTCAGGTAGCCCTTTCACCATAACGCTTACATTGAAGGATCTTCAAACCCCCAATTTCAAGTGACCATCTCAAAATCACAACCATGAAGGGTTTTTCACTTTCCATCATAGAGCAAGATTGAACATTTTTAATCGTTAAAGGGATTAACCTGTTTTGACCTCATGTCCACAATTCAATATTCCTTTGGAAGAATTAGAAATTTCACATGTATCATCCTTAAGATATCACATATCCATTTTCTAAATAACAGTTGACCCCGCACTTAACAAATTTGCTTTTGCAAAGCACGAACATAGAACAAAACCCTTAGATATGATTTTGACACACCATCCCATTTTTGTCCTTCTAATCTTGATATTACCCCTCTCTTTCCCATCACATTCACCTGTTGAAATATCACAAAACTAATTGTCGACCGAAAGTTTTCATTCAATTAGTAAAAGATGACTTACTTCCAGGCCATGTGGTTACTCTGCAGCCAGAATCACAAACCAAATAGTTTGCTCGGTTTGGGGCTTGTGTTCAGCATGAACCACCCCCTCCATTAACAAGGTTTCTCCTTTCTCCTTCTTTTATTCTCAACAAAATTTGTTTGTTTTCTTCCTTTTTATTAGGCAGCCTTGTACGACATTCAAACGATAATGCCCAAATTTATGGAAACAATAACATTTTGTCTTGTATTTGTCAAAAGCTCGCCCTTACCTTTGGCGTAGTCATCATTGGCTCTAAATTTCCATTACCCGTATTTTGTTGCCTCATCTCTATTGGCCTCATATCCTCTCCCTGTAACCCTACCGTCTACCTATTCCTCTACAATTGGAAGAAATAAAATTAGACGCCTTCAGGCTTGTCATCAAAGTGAATTTTCGATTATCATTTGCTCGTGCACCAATAAAGAGCTTTGCAAGTCGTCAAGAGCGACAAACTCATCTATATATTTGGAGAGCTCCTCAATGGATCAAACGACATATCATATTTCAGCGTCAAAGAGCCGTATATTTTTCAACAATTGTGATATCATTCATCTTCTCGCCATGGAATCACATTTTTGTTGCTAATCTCCATTATTCTAATGGCGGAGTTACCATTATAGACTCGCCTTCTCTCCTTCCAAGACTCCTCCTTCCTTCACTGAAAGGTCTTAACAATATCTTCTTCTCTTGAGTCCCCCCCCCCCCTCTGAAGTTGTGCACGTTTCACTCTAGCAGTGCCCTGATATTTCTTTTTCATTGAGTGGCGGGAAAATCTTTAGAAGTTTCTTTGCATAGAATAGTTTCTAAGTTTTGATAGACTGGAAAAGGTAACTTTTTGCTTTCAAGTCTTTTAGCTTTCTTGCTTCAAACTCCATTGTTTGAGAATTCGTAAAGGTTTCGACTTCGGCCGGAGCACTGATACCAACCTCCACAATTGGCCAATAATCCTTTGACCTTAAAAAAATTTCCATCAGCATGCTCCAATGGTAATAGTGACCATCAAACGCGGAATAGCACCTCGCACGTAATTGCTCTCTGAAGCCATTAACTTACTGTATATTTCTCTGTTTTTCTTTTTATAATCTAACCTGGCGCTAATACCATTGATAGAAAAAATATAATCTAGAAGTATATCTATAAGTTAAAACGTATAAGAGAAAGGAAATTTAGTGAAGGAGTGTTTTTAGACTGCTTGACTTAAGAGATGCCATACAATTCCTGTATTAATGCTAAAACAACGTCAACATAACAATTATGAACTACAATCCTAAAAACTGTAACTTGCCCACATATACTTACTTATTCCTAAATACTAGGACAAACATAACATATAGGCATTTTATTTCTAACAGAATGTTAAGTACTAAACTTAATTTTTACAAAAAAATAACACACCAAAAGTAAAAACCCCCTGTTGGTCACCAAATGTTCCTAAATTGGATTGGTGTAGCCCCATATAATGGAGACGTAATTATCTCCTCTATTCAACATACTTGTATCACGTATCTCTTCTTCGTTAAACATATCAATCGTTGACTTTACTTTTCCTGTTATTCATAAACACAACAAAGCCCTAGATACTTAGTTGAACATTTTTTGTGCTTGAAAATAACAGAGAGAAAGTAATAGTGACTGAAGATATGTTTGATGAAGAAGAGTTGTCTGATTAAGTGTGTTTAAGAGATTAGATGATTGCTTGGAGGTTATATGTATGCGCATCACGTTTTGTCAATTTTAATGCTAAACATACGGACTTTTGGGGAACTCAAAAAATTTTGTGAGTATTTACCCAACATATTCAACATTCCACTTGTTTAGTTAGAAAACCTATTCCAAATATACCCTATGATTGAGTAAGCATGTCAAAAATAGATGAAATCCTATTTTCTTTTGAAAAGTACAAAAATGAAATTCCATTATAAGCACACAATTGAATCAACAACATAAATTTACACAAACATATAAATGAAGGCAAAAAAAATGAAATAATTTATATTGACGAATATACTCTATTTATATTCAAAACCTTCATGATAATCAGGTCAACGTTCACATATGATTTTGAGTTCACCAAAAGTAAAAAAACCAAAGTAGAGCATCAAATTTCCTAAAGAAAACTGGTATAGCCCCATATAACCTCCATGTAATCATATCCTTTATTAAACATACCTGTATCGTGTAGATCTTATTCGTTAAACATATCAACCACTGACTTTACTTTTCCTGTTATTTGCAAACACAACAAATCCCTAGATACTTTTTTTGAATATGTTTTGTGCTTGCAAATGACAGAGAGAAAGTAATAGTGATTGAAGATATATTTGATGAAGAAGAGTTGTCTGATATAGGTGTGTTTAAGAGATGAGATGATTGATTGGAGGCTATATGTATACCAATCTCGTATTGTCAATTTTAATGTTAAACTTAGGAATTTTACTTCTAGTGAACTCAAAAGTTTATGTGAATATTTACCCAATATATTCAACATTACACTTACCTTGTCAAGGTAGAAAAATTATTCCTTACATATCATATGATTGATTAAGCATGTAGATGAAATCTTATTTTCTTTTGAAAAAATACAAAAATGAAATTCCATTATATACAAACAATCGAATAAACAACATAAATTTAACACAAACATATAAATGAAGGCACAAAATATGAAATAATTTATATTGACAAATATACTCTATTTATGTTTTAAACCTTCACGATAATCAGGTATACGTTCACATATAAATTTTTAGTCCACCAAAAGTAAAAACCCTATGTTGAGCACCAAATGTGCGTAAAGTAGATTGGTGTAGCCCCATATAACCGACACTGAATTATCTCCTCTATTCAACATACTTATATCACTTAGCTATTCTTCGTTAAGCATATTAATCGTTAGCTTTAAATTTCATGTTATTTCCAAACACAACAAAGCCCTATATTCTTTTTGAATATTTTTGTCCTTGAATATAACGGAGAGAAAGTAATGGTGACTGAAGATATGTTTGATGCAGAAGAGGTAAGTGTGTTTAAGAGATGAGATAATTTCTTGGAGGTTATATGTACCTATCTCGTTTTGTCAATTTTAATGCTATACTTAGGGTTTTTCCTTCTAGGTAACTTAAAGCTTTTTGTTAATATTTACCCAACACATTCAACATTACACTTATCTTGTTTACGTAGAAAAACTATTCCTGATATATCCTATGCTCTAATAAGCATGTCAAAAATAGATGAAATCTTATTTTCTTTTGAAAAGTACAAAAATCAAATTCCATTCTAAGCACACAATCGAATCAACAACACAAATTAACACAAAGATATATATAAAGGCATAAAAAATGAAATAATATATATTGATGAATATACTCAATTTATGTTTAAAACCTTCGTGATAATAAGGTAAACGTTCACATATGATTTTGAGTTCACCAAAAGTAAAAACCCTAAGTAGAGCACCAAATTTGCCTAAAGAGAATTGGTATAGCCCCATATAACCTCCATGTAATCATCTCCTCTATTTAACATACTTGTATCATGTAGCTCTTATTCTTCAACTATATCAATCGTTGACTGTATTTTTCCTGTTTTTCTCAAACACAACAAAGCCCTAATTGCTTTTTTGAATATTTTTTGTGCTTGAAAATAACAAAGAGAAAGTAATAGTGAATGAGATATGTTTAATGAAGAAGAGTTGTCTGATGTAAGTGTGTGGTTAAGAGATGAGATGATTGCTTGGAAGTAATATGTACCAATCTCGTTTTGTCAATTTTAATGTTAAACTTACGGTTTTTGCTTTTGATGAACTAAAAAAAAATTTGTGAATATTTACCCAACATCACACTTACCCTGTTTAGGTTGAAAAACTATTTGTGATGTATCCTATTCTTGAGTAGGCATGTTAAAAATAAATGAAACCTTATTTTCTTTTGGAAATTATAAAAAAAGAATTCCATTTTAAGCACATGACCGAATCAACAACATAAATTTAACACAAACATAAAATGAAGGCACAAAAATGAAATAATTTATATCGACGAATATACTGTATTTATGTTAAAAACCTTCAAATCCTAAGCACAACTCCAAATTTCCTAAAGGGGATTGGTGTAGCCCCATATTACAAAGTAATCATTTCCTCTATCAATATACTTATATTACATAACTTTTCTTCGTTAAAAACATCACTATTGACTTTACTTTTTCTATTATTCAAAAAAAACAACAAAGCCCCAGAATTTTTTTGAATATTTTTTGTGTTTGCAAATAACAGAGAGAAAGTAATAGTGGTCGAAGATATGTTTAATGAAGAAGATTTTCCTGATGTAAGTGTGTTTAAGAGATGAGATGATTGCTTGGAGGTTATTTTTATCAATCTCATTTTGTCAATTTTGATGTCAAACTTACGATTTTACTTCGGGTGAACTCAAAATTTGTGTGAATATTTATCCAATATTACACTTACCTTATTTAGATAGAATCTTATGCTTGAGTAAGCATGTCGAAAATAAATGAAATCTTCTTTTATTTTGGAAAGTATAAAAATAAAATTTCATTGTAAGCACACAATTGAATCAACGACATAAATTTAACACAAACATATAAATGAAGGCACAAAATTGAAATAATTTGAATTGATGAATATACTTTATTTATAATAAAAACCTATACTAAAAAATCCTAAGTATTAGCACCAAATTTACCTAAAGAGGATTGGTGTAGCCCAATATAACCTGCAAGTAATCATATCCTCTATTCAACATGCTTGTATCACATAATCTTCTTTGTTGAAAATATAAACGATTTACTTCACTTTTTCTGTTGTTCGCAAACACAACAAAGCCCAAAAAATATTTTGAATATTTTTTGTGCTTGCAAATAACAATAGGAAATTAAGAGTGGCTGAATATATGTTTAATGAAGAAGAGTTGCCTGATGTTAGTGTGTTTAAGAGATGAGATGATTGTTTAAGGCAAGTAAACTTCTAGATGTTTGATAAAACGTGTAGAATCTTATAGATTCATCTTTGTATGTGTTGGAGAGTAATAATAATTAGTGATGGATTTAATTGTTCATATCGATTAGTCCTACGATAAAAAAAAGAATGCTAAATAAGTAACAATGGTAAATTGATGTGTGTGATGTTGCGAATGGTATGAGTGGTGATATTGATGTGTTATTATTGAAATAACATGATTCAGTAGTTATGGAAGTGTTATCTTCTCATTATTGTGTGAGCAGGCCTATTTGCATTGGATCAAAACATTGTGAAGAGATCTATTGTGATTCTGGCGAGGTTTCTTCCGGTGATGTCAATGACAAATGATTTCGACTAGTGATAGTGATGTGGATGTTTCTTTTGGAAAGTAACATTGACGTCAAGGTTTATTCTAGCAAGTTAGATTGATGTCGAGGTTTCTTCAGGTTGTAACATGGACGTTGTGTATCCCCCGTGAATTCGTGCATGAGATTCAACGGATATCATGTATTATAAGACACACAGGCATCAGTCAATATGAAATTGCACATCATTGCATCGCACTTCATTAATTATGTTTTCTTTACTTATGTTTTTGAGACTCTTAATTGTGGAAAACAATGATGATATACTAATTTATTGAGGTATGACTCCAGTTACTCATTATGTGCTTCGTGATGTGGACTGGAAACTATTTGAACATAGATTAATGAGCATGATACTTAATTAAGGCTGATCTCTAATTGTTGAGGTATTGTTGTTCAACTATGTGCTACTTGAAATTGTGAACTGATAGATTAGGCTGATCTCTGTGCAGGTTGTAGTTTGTGGGATGAAATTTTAATGGCCAAAAGAATTAATCTAAGCATTAGATATTCTTTTAAAAAATTTAATGAAAAAGAAAACATAATATTTGGTGATAAAGTTGTTTTTAGTGGAAATTTTAGACAAACTCTTCCTATTTTCTATAGTTGTAGATAAGAAAATTGTATCCGTGAAATCTTACTGTGCTTTAAAATTTATTCCTTAAAATTTTCCAAAAAAACATGCGCAGAAAGTTTGGTCCTGTTTTCTGTGAATACTTAATGCGATTTTGTATTAATAGTGCGAAAACAAATGATAAAGTAAAAATTCACTATTCCAAATTCTTTAATTATTCAATTCACTAACGAACAAGAATCTTTGCACCATTTATTCAAAGTTGCTTACCTGAATTTCTGTATATATCATTCAAATACTTCAATCATTGGTTCTTGCATCATCTTAACAACAAAAAATGACTTCGTCTATGAGATTAAAAATATGCTAATAACTCAATATTTGTTACCTCCAAAAATTTATTAAGCCAATTGATGAGATAATTGATCCAGAAGATCAAAGTGAATATGAAAAGTTTATGCACAATTTAAATCCTGATGTTTTACCTCCTTATAGATTGATGTTACAAAAAAATTGTCCTGAACTGCATTTACGTAACTTCAATCCGTATGATAGTTTATGTTACAGAAAGCATTTAATATGTAATAATTTCAAAAGTCATATCATTAGTGTCACAATATCCAATGGACACTTAAAAAACAAACATGTGTTTATTTCAGGCATTCCCATACTAACATTACAAGATGAAAGATTGTCTCTTCAATTCAAAATAATACAATTTTTTATACGACCATGTTATGCCATGACTATAAATAAAGCACAAGGTCAAATATGAAAACTGAAATAATGCATAAATTGTTGGCTCAAGAGATGATACAGTAAGAAGAATATCAGAGAGAAACTTGAGTATTTCTTATTTCTCATAAAACTAACGTACAAGAATTTAAATAGCACTTGTAAAACAACAAACTAAGAGAGAAAATAGGACACTATCCCATGACCTGCTAATTGACAAACTGAACCTAAATAAGACTCCTATTGCTAATAAACTTAATACGTAAAAGGCTCCTAAAAAATACTAACAATAACTTAGTGAGTCAAATTACACTTCCCCTTGATTCGAAATCACATACTCTTCAACTGCTACCTGAAAATTCATGCTTAGCCCAAGGAAGAGATTTCCTAAATAGATCCGCTGCTTACTTGTGTGTGCCGCAGAATTTCAGCACTATTCTTCCACAATTACCAATGTCCGATTGAAGTTATATTGCACATCAATGTTCTTGATTCTCCCATGAAAAGAGGAATTCTTTGCCATAGAGATTGCTGATTTTCTATCCAAAAAAAATCTCAGTAAACTTATTTTTCTCATAACTAAATCTGCAAGTAGTTTGTGGAATCATAAAGATTGTCGTGTTGTTAAACTTGTTGTTGTATACACCGCCTCAGACGTTGACATAGATACTATCTCCTTTTTCTTTGAACTTCATGTCACTGCTCTAGAACTAAAGATGAAACAACTAGTAGAAGTGATTTTTCAATCATCCAAACAGCCTGCATAATCACTATCTAAATATTGCTTTGTCGGACTCTGCAAAGTCTGGACACAACACTAACAGAAAAAACAATGTCTGGTATAGTGTGCGTTAGATAATTTAAGACACCAGCTAGACTTCTGAACAATCTCGGATTTGATTTCTCAGTTTTATCTACATGTTGCAACTTCCCATTGATGTTCACAGGTGTAGTTGTTCATCATATGAAATTTTTTTTTTCCCGAAATGAATCCTTTGGCAATAATTTCTTTTTGAGAAAATAAAAATTTCATCTTTATCGTGTTACTTGCTTCATTAGTACAATTTGGGAGACATTTCATTTCCCTCTCGTGATCCACTACCTAAATATGACTCAATTTTGTTGTAACCACGCATGCGGAACTTGTTTTCGCCCATAAAGAGATTTTCTTAGCTGTATACATTGTTCTCATTACAGTAAGAAGAAAGCCCTGATGTTGTTATAAACTTCTTCTTTCTGATCACCATTCAAAAATGAAGTTTCACATCAATTGATACCTACAACGGCAAACACAATTGCTCACCAAAGCTAGGCACTCTCATTTTTTCAAATTGTGTCAGCAGGAGAAAAAGTTTCTTCAAATCTATACCTATGTTGTCGTGAAAGTCTTTTGGCCACAAACGAGAATGTAATGTCTTTTGTATCTCCATCTGCACTGCACTAATTGTTCAAAATACCCCCTTGATCACTATCAGCGTCCCCTTTTTTTCAAGTGAATCAACTAACTCCCACGTAGAATTTCTTTCAATTGCTTGCATATCTTCTACCATAGCATTCTTACATTCAGTTTTTTTTTGCCATTTCTACATAAGAAATAGGATCTGAATCAACCAAAGCAAATTAACAAGAAGCATTTGCATTGTTAGAATATATGGGATTTGGTTTCTTTTATCTTGTTGATCGTCTTAGTAGAATTGGCTCATCAGAAGATTCGTTAAGTGTTGCATCTATTGTTGGTGCACTAGGAACGTTTCTAGGAGTAGGATCTATTGCTTCAGGTTCTTCCTCAGTAAATACAATTTGATCTCAAATTCCTTGAATTGAAGTTCCAAAATGCATCCTCAATTAATACAACATTTCTACTTATGACAACTTTGATACTTATGAAATTTTAGAGATGATATGCATTGGATTGAACACTATAGCTAATGAAAATACATTTTTAAGATATTTTATCAACATTCTAATGAAAATTAACTAAAGCATATGCTATTAAAAAATTCTTAAGTGGCTTACCATGGATTCTTACCATTTAAAGCTTCAAGACATGTCGTGTTCCATACAACTTTTGTTGGAGAGATTGTTCAGAATATAAACATCGGTTGCAACAGCTTCTCCCCAAAATTAATCTGGTAAGCCCTTTGCTTTCAACGAGCTTCACGCCATCTAATAAACAGTGATTGTAACAGCTTCCCCCCAAAAGTAATCTGGTAGACCCTTTGCTTTCAGATAGCTTCTCACAACTTCCACTACCGTCTGGTTCTTTCGTTCTGCCACACTATTTTGATCTGGTGTGTATAGTGTTATAAGTTCCCTGAGAATTCCATTCTCATCATAAATTACATTAAATATTAGCAAATTCCTACCTCTAATCTACTGCACGGTTGATTTTGTTCTTGCCACTTTGATTCTCTCCTAATGCTTTAAATTTCTTGAAATTCTCAAAGGTTTCTAATTTGGATTTCAAAGAAATAAACCCAGATAAAACGGTTGTAATCATCAGTAAATATAAAAAATACCCCACCGACGGATTCCATTTTCATTGGCCCACACCAATTAGCATGCACAAGTTCATGACAAGTTGTAGCCCTCCATCATTTCCTGGCTTGCTTCCTATAAATACATCCTTCACACAAGTAAAGTTCATTTATTATTTTGCAGCATACTAAACATATATTTTTTTAAACCAAAGTTTCTAACCCATAACCTTTAAAATGCCCATAATGTAGTGCCAGAGATTAGTCTCTTCTTTCCTTTGACAACAATAAGACATATTTTCAAACACTTGAATATCAAGGGGAACAGTTTCTTTTAGTGCATAGATACCTGAGCTTAATGGGTGTGTCCTAATTTGTTATATTTACTATCACATTTTTATCATCATACACAACTGATTATCTACTAGTCATCAATTGACCAACACTTAACAACGTGTGAGCCAAAGTGGGAACATATTGCAGGTCATATAAAAGTTTCACATTACCTTAGACAGTTTTAATCTCAACAACACATTTCCCTTTAACGTGCACTTGTTTGTCATCTCCGAGTCACACTTCACTTTTCTGTAACTCATCAAGATCTCTAAATAGGGACTTCGAACTTGACATGTGAATGGAGCATCCGCTATCAAATGAACCACACAGCATTCACACTTTCAGTTAGTGGGGAATGAGTCATAAATAAATTACTTTCTTCTTCCACATTTTGAGTGAAATTAGCTTCCTTCTGCTCGTCTTTCTACTTCATCGAACAATCAACTTCTTTATTGTTAAATTTCTTGCAGTGTCAATATAAAATTGTGCTTTTGTATTTATGTGATTCACCAACCTAGTTTCTACCTCTGTTACAACCATGAACTCGTCCACAAATATTACTTCTGCCATGTTCTCAACCTGTCGAGTTTTTTTGCTTTTATCTTGTAAGAGAACTCACTCTTTACCTAGATTGCTTTCGTCTGACTTTCTCATGGGACCTATTTGCCTATCTCATGAAGCAATCAAGAAACGCATTAATTCATCAAAGAATAGTATAGGTCCTTAGATTCCTCAATTGGCAGTACAACATGCTCAAATTTGGTGGTTCTCAATATTTATAATAACAAACCATTTTACTACAATGTTTTTAACACCATGGAACCTTGCCTATTAACATTTAGCAGATCTTACAGAAAACTAATCTTGCACAGATTCGTTTTCATTCATCAACAATGGTTCAAATCATATTGGAGAGTATGTACTTTGATAATAATTACCCTTGTCATCCACTATTGTAAATTCCTTTTTCCCAAGCTCTCTCATATGCTCTCATGCCCCGTTTAGAGGTCTTCGCTTTTGATATGCGAGGAAAATATCATCAAAAATAGTTTGTCTGGATCCTTAAAATAGCTTTCGAATATCTTTTTCGATGGTTTCTCAGTTGGTTTGCATTCACTTCTGGAATTCGAGTTTCAACTACATCCCACAGTTTTTGAGCAATACTCCAAAATTAATAATTCTCCCCTCTGGAAATTGGAATCATGGGCTACTACGATGTTGCTGTTTTGTTCCCTGCCATGGAATTTTTTCGCTTTCTTCAAAAAAGATCTAACAATATTTCACTATTTTTTTCTCTTACTTTACCAATATTCCTATGTAAAAAGATGGATCTAACAGTGGATTGTAATCTCTGATCCATAATTGTTGGCAGAAGTCAAATAAGATAATGTCATAAGAAGAACAGCATAGAGAACCTTAAGTATTCTTATTTCTCTGAAAACTAGTGTCATTGGATTTTAAATAGGCACTTGAACAACAACAACTAAGAGGAAAATAGGGCAACTATCTGATGACCTGCTAATTGACTAAGTGCAATTAAATTAAGACTCCCAATCCTAATAGCATACGTAAAGGCACCTAAAAATAGTGATAATAACTTAATGACTTTTGAATCAGTCAGATAACATAAACATGACCTTAACTTGGTGCTAGCCGACAACTATGACCTTTAACTTTGTGTGTGCACTAGTAGAAACTTAAACTTATATAAAATATAAAAAAAAAATAGACAAATTCATCCTACATGACACAGTACATGAAAAAAATGTGTTCTATGTGACGTCATACATGTATTGTGTCATGTAGGATATGTGTGTGTACTTGTTCAATTTTATACAAAATTAAGTGTCTACTTGTGCGCACTCAAAGTTGGAGGACATTGTTGTTCTCGAAGCCAAGTTAATTGTCATGTTTATGTATTATGTCATGAGAATTTGTTTGCATTTATTTACAGAAACCTATGTTTTCTCATGGCCAATTATATGTTGCTTTATCTCGAGCTAAAAAATCTAAAGGCGTCAAACGATTAATCATACCAATAAATATTCAGGATAACGGCGATCCTACTACATAAAATATAGTTTATGACAAATCATATAAAAAGCTTTTTCGTAATATCTAGGTATATTACCTACACATTAGCATTCTTTATTTTTTTAAATTTTACATGTTATTCTTCTTAACCATCACTACTAATAATATTATCTGTCTGTGCTTTTTTATTATATTGTAGGGTTAGAACCCATATGGCCCATAACTTATTCTTAATTTGTCACTCCTAATCCAAGATTGGATCTGAAAATGTAAGTTATAGACAAGGAATCCCCCTAAGACAAACCAAAAATAACGTCAAGAAATATCAAAAATCAAATGCTTTCTCTTAAAGGATGAAGAGGTTCTTCTCCCCTCTACAAAATAGTAGAGTATTATGTGACTTTTCACTTGTACAAATCTTATTATATATTACTATTACTGGCACTGCTAACCAAATGTTTCACCTCCCTGTTTTTTGATTGTATAATGTTTCTCTTAAAAAATGAATAGTCATTTATGAATGTTGCTTTCCCTGTAAATTTGGTCCTTTCTCAAAATTTTGGTTTATGATCGGACATCATAGAGCCTTTACTAAACTATAACTATATATAAGCATAATACTTCTTACGACTTAACGACAGAAAAATCAAATTCAGACCACCATGTAGAATGTTGATATAACACATTATGTAAAATATTTTATGCCCTTTCAAAAGTACCTTATATTAGTAGCACACATTAAAGAATCGGCACATGAATAAGTTACTCTGTTCAACAGATTCATTTGAAAATCGATACTCAACCAATTGACAAAGGCATTCCCCCTTCCCCAGAGAATTTATTACCTCCTCCTAATAGATTGTTTCACACCTTTTGATGCTTTTGTCCAACAAGTCAAAGACTCCTTAAATACCCTTGAAGTATTTAAAATGGTACAAAATTACCCTTCATCCACACTATTGGCTCCAAAATTTATTTTCATCCACCTATTGGCTCCAAAAATACCCTTGTATCCACCTTTGGTTCACACTTGACCACTTTTTTTATTGTTTTTAAAATTAAACTTTCAATAATTTTCTAAAATATTGACGTTCAACTATTGGTTAAATTTAATTTATTAATATATTTAGAAACCAAAACCCACTACCCACTAATTACTAGAACTAAAATCTCACCCATTAATATCCATATAATATTCAAATCATCATCAAACACTACTAAAACCGATGACTTATAGATTTCTAATAATAACATTCAAACTGTTCGAGTCCGAAAATCGAAGCCGACCCAATTCAATTTAGGGTGAGCCGCTATAAGGAGGACACCCTCTTTCAATTTGAATAGAAATTTATGATTTAAGGTAAAGAAGTAATCCATCTCTAATTAATTCATTCCTTTTTAAAATATAATTTTATAAATATTTATTATTATTTTAACAACCTTTAATTACTTACTTTTTTACAAAAGTTACCTTATGAGTAACGTCCACTAATTGAGATGTAAAAATAATTAAGATAAACATAGTCCCAACTTTTGTAGTTTATCGGTAATTTTATTTAACACTTGAATGTAGAATAATTACTTCTACATATATTTTCGCCTCAAATTTTTAAAAACCACTCAATTGGTCGTAGCTAATCGTTGTTTGCATTAATAATGGATGTTTTATTAATTTTAGAGGGTTTTAATTAGTAATGGGGTAGTGATTGATTATAAATTTATTAATAAGTTACATTTACAATAGTTGATGTCACGTATTGAAAAAAATATTTAAATAGTTAAATTATAACCATTAATAAGTGGTCAATTTTTGACACCAGAAGGTGGAGACAAGGGTAGTTTTTGGACCACTGGTGGGTGGGAAGGGTTTTTTGGAGCCAATAGGTAGATGGACGGTAATTTTGTACCATTTCGAATACTTTAAGGGTATTTTAGGCCTTTTCCGTAAATTAAACGGATCACTCATATTTTCTTTTCTTTTCTTAAATGGGCTAATATATTCTTCAACCTATTTAATCTCATACAAATATAAATAAAATGTGCTAACATGAGAATCCATATCTAACCCATATAAGTGAAATGAATTTTTTTTTGTTTTTGGAAAACAATAGTGGAAGGTGAGGGCTTGGGGGAGCGAGTAAATTTTTTTTTGAAAAACATATATATTTTTGTTTTTGGAAAACAAAAAAAAATTAGGGGTAGGTTGGTGGAAGGTGGGGGCGGTGTCACGCCCCGAGCAACCCCCGAGACACGGACATAGAACCTAGGACCACAAGTGATCCCAAGCTAACCCTGTTGGCATGATCATAAGCATACTAAAGATAATAAACTATTGCGGAGCTAATCATCTTAAATGAAAAATTTGTGGATAACCCATATTCTTATAACCGAGATAATTGAAACACTGAGTTTACGTACACAAAAAATATACTCAATACTATGTTGAATCAACTATGGTCCAGAAATAGCCTCTAACAACTATAGTAGAAGTACTGGGAGAACCCAAGATAAATCTAGCAACAACTGAATCTACAAAGACTGAAATGAACTCAGATTGTTTGTCCTCCGGAGAATTGATGACTCACCACTCTGAATTTTGCTTGAACTTTAGATCGATAAATCGTCTATCGTGATCTGGATGTTGAGAAGCTGAACCTACATCACGAGAACCTGTAGCCTCACGTCTGAGTCAGTACTTGAATTGGTACTGACAGTAGGATAGAGTAAAGATGAAATAAAAAAATATCTAAAAAACAAGCACAAAAACAAGTAATAGTAATTGAACGTGATATTGTGATTTCTGAGCTAACTTTATTAATGACCAATTTTATAACATGCTAAAACTGAATACTGAATATCTGACAATGGTCAATGCAGCGAGTCGACGGAACTGTGGGAGCTACTAATAATCATATAAATCAACATGATATATGTGCAGTTCTGATGTATACGGCCTATCGAGAGGACACCAATATACCCTACCAATCACTAACGGATTACCCACAGAGGGGACTTACAACCTACTTGGCTAGTATTCGGGGACTATTGGTACGCTAAACCCTATTCCAACTCGCATATTATCGACTCTTGCCGAATGATTCGGTAAATTAACTGATTATGATCCTAATTTTCTGATAAATTAACTAGATCAGCTCAAAACTGAACATACAAATTGAGAAAGCAAACAATTACTCTGTAATTATGCATTATAACAACTGAGGCATGTATATCTGAAGTGTCCTGAATATATTACCTAGCAGTGTAATTCAAGGAACTAAAGAAATACAAAGCTAGGAATTCATGCTTTTCAAGTAATAATCCTGATAATCTGATTTGGAACATATATTTAAATAAATTCATGAAGTTTTCTTCAAAGTTCTAAGAAACCCTAGTTTTATCATGATAAGACAGAATCAGAACTGACTGAAACAAGACCCAATGGGTGAAAGGAACCCACTAGATAATCCAAAAATAACCGGGGGGGTGCATGACATCGGAGACGGAAAAATACTTAGTTTTGGGCTGGGAACTGCCCGACTTGTGGCGTTTCTTGACTAGGGTTCTTGAGCTTTTTTTCTCCCTCTTGCTTCAATTTCTAAGGTTTTTTTTATGATTTGACTTGGATTTTTTAATTTATGTTTCAAGGCTCAACTGACTAAAGCCTGATAATTTAGAAGGGTCAAACAACGTAACTTAGGTTAAAAAAAAACGGAGTTGGTAATGTCAAAAGACCCTGGGGTGGTTGTTGTCAAGCTCACAATGGCCGGACTGATGGTCCGTCGTGCCCGATTCCCCGTCGTATGGTCCCGTTTGTGGGCCTTTTCGACAGTACACTTTAGTAAATTGCATAATTTTTACTCGGAGGTTGATTTTAGCACACTTGGTGGTATGGAAAGATAATTCAATTATCTATCTGTGGGTGGTCATGGGAGATCTAATAATTTCTTTGGGTGCTAAGTTTATATCATTTTAATTTACCCAACTGCATTTCCCCTTAAGGGCTGAAATTTCCACCTACAACCTTCCTGGTCATCATGCTCTTGTCCAAGAGAGTGGTTTGAAGTGATTCTTGATCGATGGTCACGTACACCGACAGTAGTTTGCCTACGGACCGTAAGCCTTCCGTCGTCCCAAGACTCAACCAATTTTTCTTTCTAGCTGAAAATGAAAATTTTTGGGAGTTTATATCCCATCGACGTTGTGCATAACGTACTGTGGTTCAGGCTACGGTCTGTTGATCCACCATTGGTAGCACGCCGCAGATTTTTTCTAAAAACTATTTTTGGTCTTTTTGGGACGGGTGTTTACAATTATCTCCCCCTTGGGAAGATTCGTCCTTGAATGAAGACTAAACTAGGCTGAAATAGAGGTAAGAGAGATGCAAACCCCACCAACTGAGACACTGAGTTTTGACTGAATTGAGTTTTGGAGTCATCAATTATGCTAATATGAAAGTACGAACTGAGTGAACAGATTCTCAAAACTGAATTACGCATGAATGACTGTAAAACTAAGAGAACTATTACCATTCAAGCTGGAGTAAGAATCTGGAAGGGAAAAGGTAAGGATACTACTTTGGCTTCATGGCTTGCTTCTGCTTCCCAATAGCTCCTTCTACTAAAAACGGACTGACCCTCCTCCTCCACAAAACCTTGACTAAGCGACTTCTCATTCTTTGTTCCTCACTTTATACACCTGACGGTCAGAATCTCCCACTGGTACTCCACATAAGAAGACCTATCTTTCACACCGCCACACTCTCTAATGGAACTATAGAGGTTTTTGGTCACCCACGCACTTCCTTCAAGAGTGAGATGTGGAAGAAACGGATGGCACTACTGCTAATTTGCTCGCAACTCTAACTCAAATTGCCACCTTGTGCGCCAATCTTTTCAAGATCTTGTAGGCCTACTATCTAGGCCTCAGATTCCTTTTCTTCCAAATCTCAATCACCTTCATAGTGAGACTTCGTACCCAATCGTCAACCTGGTAACTCTAGTTCCCTTGCTCCTTACATCTACATAAGATTTCTGACGACTTGTGTTGTCTTAATCTATTCTAATGATTTGCACTGTCTCCATAGCATAAAGGACTGAATCTGCCCTATCAAAGCTGTTCACCTACTTTAACCAACCACAGGAGATCTAAACATATCGCCCATATAAAGGCTCTAAGGGTCCATCTAAATGCCCCCCTAGAATGGTAGATATATTGGTGTTGCAAACTCACTAAGAGGAAGGTGATCATCCCAAATACCTTTGAAAAATCGATCATACAAGCTATCACATATCACCTCTAAGGTATGAATGGTAACGTTCTTCATGCCCATCCTTCTGTGGATGGAAATGTTTACTAAGATTAACTTGAGTACGCAAACCTTTTTGAAAATGACTTCCAGAAAGAGGAGGTAAACTGAGACCTCTAATCTGAGATGATCGACAAAGGAACCCCCATGCAACCCTCACAATTTCATTAAGGTACAGCCTTGCATAGTCCTCTGCCGAATAAGTAGTCTTGCCATACAAAAGCTATATACTTAGTAATCCAATCAACTATCACCCCAAAATTGAGTCATGCTATCTGCGAGTACGAGGTACCCCTTGATGAAATCCATATTGATCCTATCCCAACTTCCAGTAGGAAGATCGATCTCTTGAGTCTAGCTCCTGGTTTCTTTCTGATTTTCTACCTTTGACTTGATGCCAATTGGGTCACTTACTAACAAAATCTGATCTATATCCCGCTTCATGCTATTCCACCAATAAGACTTCTCGCAGATTGCGGTACATCTTAGTGTCACCTGAATGAAAGAATACCTGGAGTTATAGGCTTCTTCTTCAAGAATATACTATACTACTACTGCCGTCAGCTCTCCCACATCGGAAACAACAATCTACTTGGTAGCGAAGTACACCATCTCCCTCTGGGGAGAAACCTCCATCTCTGCTTGTTGACTGAACCCTTTAGTCAAGCAAAATTGGAAACTTCTTGCTTTTCTTAAGATCCCACACCAAAGTACGATTCGGACAAGCCTCATTCCTGAACTGTTACACCTGTCTGAATTTGCTCATAAGGCGAACTCCCAATGATCAAGATGTGAACATCCTTCCTAGCTCCTTTCTTTTTTCCCCTCCACATGCTGCTACACTACCCATCCATAATCAGTAATAGCATCGACCACTACATTCGCCTTCCAGAGATAATGCACACTCATACAATAATCCTTAAGGGACTCAAGCCATCTCCTCTGGCGAAGATTCAACTCTTCTAGTTGAACAACATACGAAAGGCTTCTTATGATCAGTGAACACATCTTATGAACACCATAAAAGTATGTCTCAATATCTTGAGTGGCAACACCACTCTGCAAGCCGATGTCCTGAGTTGGATAGTTTCTTTCTTCTCATGCACCTTAAGCGTTCTAAAGGTATAAGATATAACCTATCTCTTGGGCATCACCCACAACAACCAATGCCAACTTTGGATGCATCACAACTAGATCACATAACCATCGGAAACCCTCTGGCGTAGAGTCAAGAATGGACTGTCGTGAATCTAGTTTCAATTCTGCGACGCTTTTCTCCACAATATCTGACCTTGAACTTGACCAGCTTTTGAGTCAACCTAGTTCAAGGGGGCTATAGTGAAAATACTTCCATGACCGTCTGTATAACCTGCTGACCTAAGAAAATTATGATATCTTATGCATAGATCGGTCTTGGGCCATTGTTCAATCATTGCTTCTATCTTTTGTGAATCTACGCGATCCTTTTGCTAGACATAATGTGACCAAGGAATCAACAGCTTGCTACCAAAAACTTGCACATTAACTAAACTTAGTGAATAATGGCGATCTTGATATTCTGCATAAAAACTCTCAATCCTTTGCATGTTCTTCCTCACTCCTAGAGTAAATGAGGATATCACAATGAAGACATAGAACAAGTCTAAGTACTGTTGAACACTCTATTCATCAAATCCAATGAAAGCAGCAGGAGCATTGGTTAGTTCAAACGACACAACTATACTACAAATTCATAAGGACCATAACCGAGTTCTCAAGGACTGTTTTTGGGATGTCAGCTATCTCTGACTCTGCGCTTTGTAACCCCGATCGGAGGTCCTATCTTTGAGAACATAACGAGCACCCGAAAGTTGTCAAACAAGTCATCAATCTGGATGAGATCTTATTCTTGATGGATATTGTTCAACTCTCTATGTCCTCACTATTCAAGAGCAACCATCTTTCTTTTACGAACCATACTGGTGCACCCCATGGTGAAATATTAGGTCTGATTTAAACCTATATAGCAGGTCTTTCACTCGTGCTCTTTCATTCCTTAAGCTCTGTCTGGAGGCCTTCTTTAAGGAGGAATTTAGAATAGGCTGGGCATCTGGAAGGAGATCATTCCAACGTTTGCTTTCCCTTTCTGGATGAACCCCGGGAAACATCTTTTTGGAACTCATCTTGAAATTCACAAACTACGGACTCTCAAGAGATGGGGTTTCAAGGATAGATCCTTAAACCTAACTAGATGATAGAGATAACACTTAGATATTATCTTTCGGGCCTTAAGGTAAGAATAATTCGACCCATAGGCTCTAGGTTACTACCCTTTCCCATTCTATATGGGTTCGTCTGTGAAACGGAAAATGAACAATCCGAGTGCTACAATCGACTGAGGCATAACATGAGTGTAACCAATCCATGCCTAGAATGACATCAAAGTCTACCATTTCTAAATCTACTAGATATGCTGAGGTTACTTTCTGAGATACTATGACAGGGCGATTTCTGTATACCCATCTAGCTATAACTGGATCACCGACTGGAGTAGAGACTGAGAAGGGTTTTGAGAGAGTTTCTGGACTAACACTAAATTGTACTGCTATACTGAGTTATAAAAGACAGAGTCATGTCTGTTGTCTTTCTGATGAGTAAACCATATGTGGGTCACTTCCTTTAGTTGGTAGGATGTCAATTTCACATGTCACTACTATTTACTTACATCACACCAAATATTTTCTTGACCTCTTGCGACCCTAAAAACATAAGCAGAATCATCCTATCAAAAATCACAAACTCTGGCTTTTTTTTTTTTTCCACTAATCATCTTGCTTTAGTGGAACTAGAAACCTGCTGATTGTTCTGTTGGTCATACTCCCCTGAGCCAAAAGCTGAATTGGCGTTCTGAAAACTCTGCATTTGCACTTTTCTTCTTATATGGTACTAATAGACTCTCTGCCGTTACCATTGCGTGCATTAGCATTTCCATGCCTAAGCTCTACAAAAGGAATAATCTTTAAGCTGCAATGTCCAAGGTTAGAAATTGAATTTCGGATCATACCTCACGCAGGATAATCGACAAAAAGAGAGAAGAAACGACGATGTAGAGTAAAAGAAAACTCAGTAGGGGGAAAGGAGTCTTCCCCCTCCCTTTCTCTTTTTTTTCTAAAACACGTTAGAGCCTCCCTAACATTGAGATGTGGGTGCACTTCAACACCCATGAAAAGACTCTCTTAGTGCGGATTTTACAGACATCTTATGACTCTTGGACCTAGTCTCTGATCCAATTTTTATCACTCCCCCGAGCTACCCCGAAACAGCGTGCATGGAACCTAGGACCACAATTTCCCAAACTAAACCCGCTGGGCATCTCATTAGAATACTAAAGATAATAAACTAACTTGTGTAAGCTAATATCATACTTAAATTAAAAGATTGGGGGATACCCATATTCTATAAGCTCAGATATTTGAAACCAATGAGGTTTAATACAAAAGAACTTTAACTCAATACTAAGTTGAATCTAACTATGTTTGAAAATATCCTCTAAACTAACTATAAATACTGGGCACAAGCCCCAGCTAAATCAGCAAAAAAACTGAAACTATACTAAATTACTAAAGACTGAATTAAAAACACTCATTACTAGTGTTCCGCAGAGAATAAGGACTCACCCTGAATCCTGCTTGACCTGGAGATTCGGAAATCAATCTATTCGTGATCTGGAATGCTCAGAACTCTGACCTACATCATTAGAAGATATAGCGCCGTATGCGTTAGGTATCTTGAAAGGTTACTGAGGCATTGTAGGATATAGAGTAAAGCTGAATAAAGAAAACTAACTGAACCAAGCACAAAAAAAGTATAATAATCATGAAACTTGATGTGGGGATTATCCTAAGCTAACTGGGATGCAATGACCAATTTATAAATGATGAAACTGAATCCTGGATATACTGATAAATGGTCAATGCGAGAGTCCTGACGGAACTGTGGGAAGCGTATAATTAACCGATAATAAAACACATGAGCTAAATGTGGAGTTCGATGTATACGCCCTATGTCGCGAGACCCCATATACCTGCCAAATCACACTAAAGACTTATTGCCCACAGAGGGGACTTACAATCTACTTGGCTAGTCTTTCTTGGACTATTGGGTACGCTAAACCTATCCAAACGTTCGATTATGCTACTCTCGATGATTTTTGGTAAATTAACGATTATATCTAAATTTTTGGTAACTACTGGATAGCTCTAAACTGAACATGCAAACTGAGAATGCAAACAATTACTCTGGTAATTATGCATTTAATAACTGAGTCATGTATATCTGAGGTGTCTGAAATTATATTCCCTAGCATTTAATTCAAGAACTAAAGAAAACTACAAGGTAAGGGTTTTTGTACATTCATGCGATATTCGAAGTAATACCATGATAATCTAATTTGGAACATCTTTTAATAAATTTCATGACGTTTATCAAAGTTCTAGTCTAAACATAGGTTTAATCATGATAAATAATCAAACTGACTCTGACTGAAACAAGGAACCCAATGGTGAAAGGAACCCACTATAAATCCCAATACTGGTATGAAATCGACGGAAAAATACTAGTTTTGGGGCTTGAACTGCTGGAGCTTGTGGCGTTCTTGACTACTAGGGTTCCTGAGCCTTTTTGCTTCTCCTCCTTTCTTGCTTCTGAATTTCTAAGTGTTTTTTTTTAATGATTGGACATTGGATATGTTTTAATTATGTTTCCAAGGCTCAAACTGACAAAATCTGATGATTTAAAGGGTCAAACAACGGTAACTTCAGGGTTAACAAAAAACGAGTGGTAAAGGTCAAAAAGAACCCTGGGGTGGTTGTTTCCAAGCCTCACAGAAAACGGCCTGACTTACGGTCCGTCGTGCGCCCGCCGATGCCCCGTCGTTGGGTCGCGTTTGAGGGCCTTCGACACGTCCTTGTACTAACAATTGGCATAAGATTTTTTACTGAATGTCTGATTTTCAGTTGTGGATATGAATTATAATTCAATTTTTATCGGTGGGTAGTCATGGAGACCTAAAAAACAATATTTTTTTTGCTAAGATTTAATGATCCATTTTAAGTTGACCCCAACTACATTTTCCTTTACCTGGCAGAAATTTTGTCCACCTAGGACCAGTATGTCCCCCTACAAAACCAGATGGTCACCATAGTCGCTTGTCGATGAGTGGTTAAAGGGTAGTCTTGATCGACTGTCACGACTAACGACCTCGTTTGACCTACGAATACTGTAAGTCCGTCCGTCGTCCCTAGACTTCACCATTTTTCTTGGCTGAAATTTTTCGATTTTCTGATCCCCATCGTGTGTGCTAAACGGAATAGTTGTTCAGTCTACAATCCGCGATGCCCACCTTTGTTAGCAACCTGTCATGATTTTTCTAAAAAACTAATTTTTGGTCTGTTTTGACTAGGAGGTGTTACAGGCGGTGCTCGGTGTGGATTTAATTTTTAAAAAAAAAATGTTTTTTTTTGTTTTTGGAAACAAAAAAAATTAGGGGTCAGTTGGAGGAAGGTGGGGGTGCCCGGGGGAGGGGGTAGATTTTTAGTTTGTTTTTTTTTTTTGAAAAAACAAAATTTTTCTTGGACAAAAAAAATTAGGGATAAGTTGGTGGAAGATTTTGCGGGTGGGGTGGTTGTGATAAGGGGTAGTTTTTTTTATTAAAAAAAAAAGAAAACAAATTTATTTAAATGGGTTTGTATCATTTTGCCCAAACAATATCTGACTAAATCTATATTTGCCCATATTATATTTGGATGGACTGTAATTTAGTAATTAAAGGAATCCCATATTGTAAGATGTCAATTACATTCTATCCCAATTGATTTACATTTTACGAAAATCCCTTAAAAAGGTAGGCCTTTGATACACAGCTACAAATCTGATACAATATAATTGATAAGGTAAACAAATTATTGTTGGGAATGAAAAGGAAAAAAACTGTAATAATGAATTATGCTAATTTAATTAGCTTAATTTAAGTGTAACTGAAACTAAACAATCCCTATCTTAATAGGTAATCTACTCAGACATTTTAAAATTCAAAATTACATTTTATACGTTGAATAACAATTTGTGAACATTCATCCATTGAGAAAAAGTGAGAAATACTTATTTTATAGAATATGAATATATCAATTTTATTGAAGCATTCAGGAATTTTGGTCAACAAAATGTAATATGAAAGTTACAAAAGTGAAGAAATCGTTGTTCAAAAATTAATACCGACATGGGTGTTAAATTATATTTAGAAGTGAAAAAAATGAGTCACGATTTGCAATATATGCATTGACACAAGTGAAAAAATTGGTGGTGGTGTCCATAACTAGGACGAAACTTGTATGTAGATGGACGAGGTGTTGACTTCAGTTGCAGAGGCATTAAAGAATTTTGCACATCATGATTGATCTTGGCACATGAAACAATAACAAAATCAACTGGGCACTCAAAGATCAACAGGAGTTCATTGATATTGTTGAGAAAGTGCACCAAAAGATTACTCTACCAAGTATTGTTATCGAGTGTCTGATGATATTGATTTGTCTGTGGGATATGTTTCTCCCACTTCATCGAAGATCCTTTCAATTTTGACTTAAAATCATTGAAAATTTTGAGATGCAAAATTCTTCTTCTAATTCATTGAAGGTCTTCTCAATTTTGATACAAAATTATCAAAAAAAATAGAAAATACATCATAAATATCTTCGCAACTTAGCATTTATTATTTATGTATGTTGTTTAAATTGATAAGTACTGTATTTATACTAGATACATTAAATAAGTAATTATTGCCCGTAAGATGTTAGATTTGAGATCGATACATAACCTTGTGATAATTGCTATGTATCATGATAATTATTATGTAATTGATACATTTAGTATAAATTCGAATTAACGTATCATATCTAAAAAAATTGTGCATGATAATATTACTATTTATTATCATTTAAATTGAGAAATATTGTATTTATACTAGATACATTGAATAAGTTGTTGTAGCTCATAAGATGTTAGATTTGAAATTGAGACATTATCATGTGGTAGTGTTAAGTTATTGATACATTTAGTTTAAATTCGAATTTGCATATCATATCTAAAAGATTAGTGCATGATACATTACTATTTATGTATCTCGTTTAAATTGATAAGTATTGCATTGTTATGGGATACATTAAACATGTAATTGTTGCTCATAAGTTGTTTGCCTTGAGATCGATACATGTAGTATAAATTAGTATTTATGAATCATGCCCATATAATCCGATGTAGCTATGTATCATAAACAAAAAATATGAGATATATCATCAAAATTTTGATTTTCTAGTCAATGCTAATAAATTAGTGTGTTGATAATTCCTATTTTATTTCTTAATTTGTTAGTGAATACTTTACTTATCAAAAGATCATTATACCTGATATTTTGTTTCGGTATCTTCAATTCGTTGTTGCTCTTTAAGATCTTGGGGGCCTTGATCTGGTTCATCATCCTAAATAGCAGCATGTAGTATAAGTCAGGATACATTAAATTAATAATGTTTCATATACAAATTTTATTTTGATGTATCAAACACATTTGATAATGTATCATATACTAAATTTTCTGATCATACTAAAGTATATATTCACTTGTTTCTGTAGTAACACAGGAATATTTTCATATGCGGGTTACAGTTCTGAAAAATTCTCTATTTCTTGTTGATTTTTGTTAGTATCATGAATATTTTCCTCTATTGGTTAGACTTCTAAAACATCCGTCATTTCTGATTCTTGATAGTATCATCAATATGTATCTGTAGTTTTAGAACAAACAATTGTTAACAAATATGTTAATGATACATTTAATTATATTCAAGAAAATATGTATGAGATATATAATGAACTATAAACACTATTAGCTATAATATATCTCTACAGACATGGATGTGATATTCAACCTCAACAACGAATATAATCATTTTTCAATCATGATGTGCATAAAATTTTTAATGGATCTGCAGCTGAAGCCAACACCTCGTATATTTGCATGCAAGTTTCGTCCTAGTAATGCATTTCTAATTTTTTTTCTATTTTTTGCACAATCTTTTCAAAATCACCCAACTATCTCGTTATGCTCATAAAATGGTTAAGGTCATGAGGAGCAGAACGAGCTTAATTGTCGTTGGCTTGGGTCGTGCATCAAACAAAAAGGCCAGAGCTACGATGCTGATAGGCAACATTGACATATCCAGGTTGATGGTTTATGTGCATTCATGTCAAAAATGGAGTAAGCTGAGAGACAGACCAAAAAAAAAAAAAAAAAAACGGAAATATAGAAAAAAAAGCAAAAAGCTAAGATTGTGAATAAGTCAGGGTAGCAGAAAGGTGGTTCGAATTGGCCACAATTTCAGAAACAAAAGGGACCTACACCTTCATTTGCTAGTTCTCCTGCACCCAAAAACAAAGGTGAGCATCATGGATAGATTTCACAGAACATCAGAGCTAGACCAGCATAGTCTGAAGGAAGTGTGGCACATAAAGGTAGTTATACTATTGCATGTGTTAAGTGTGGTAGAAGCCACCCAGGTAAATGTCGTGATGTCCTGACGGGTTGCTTTAAGTGTGGTCAGGAGGATCACTTCATGAAGGAGTGCCCTAAGAACAGTCAGAGTAGTGGAAATCCGGGCAATAGAGCCCAATCTTCATTAGTTGCTCCACCAGAAAGGGCTACACCTAGAGGAGCCACTTCTGGTACTGGCAGATGCGAAAATCATCTCTATGCAATCACTAACTGCCAAGAACAAGAGAACTTTCTACGTATTGTCACTGGTATAATCAAAGTCTTAACTTTTGGTTTTTGTGCTTTGCTAGACGAGGGAGCAAGTTCGTCTTTTGTAACTCCTTATGTTGCAAAACAGTTTGAGATTCTTCCAGAGAAACTTTGTGAACCTTTCTGCATTTTTACACCTGTTAGGGAGTCTATTCTAGTGGAAAGAGTCTATCATTATTGTCCAAATTTCCATCAATCATAAGAATACCATGGCAGATCTAGTGGAGTTAGACATGGTAGATTTTTATGTCATTATAGGTATGGAGTGGCTTCATGCATGTTATGCATCAATAGATTGTAGAACTCGATTTGTCATGTTTCAGATCCCTAATGAGCTAGTTATAGAGTGGATAAGTAGTTCAGTAGTGCCTAAGGGTCGTTTCATTTCGTACCTTAAGGAGAGGAAGTTAGTTTAAAAGGATTATATTTATCAATTAGTCAAAGTTAATGACTCAAGTGATGTGGTACCTTCCCTTTAGTCAGTTCCTCTAGTAAAAGAGTTTCCAGAAATTCTTTCCTGATGATCTACCCGAAGTCCCTCCTGAGAGAAAAATAAACTTCGGCACAGACATCATTCCAGATACTCATCTTATCTCTATTCCGCCATATAAAATGACACTTGAAGAGTTAAAAGAGTTGAAAGAACAATTGAAAGATATGTTAGATAAATGTTTCATTCGACCAAGTATCTCACCTTGGGGTGCTCCGGTCTTGTTTGTAAGGAAGAAAGATGGTTCTCTTAGGATGTATATAGACTAGTCAATTGAATAAGGTTACCATCAAGAATAAGTATCCTTTTCCTAGGATAATTGATCTTTTTGATCAACTTCTGGGTACCACCTATTTCTCGAAAATTGATCTCAGATCTGGCTATCATCAGTTGAAAGTTAGGGAATGTGACATTCCAAAGACAGCTTTTAGAACCATATATAGCCATTATGAGTTTTTGGTCATGTCTTTTGGGTTGGCAAATGCACCAGCAGCATTCATGGATCTTATGAATCTTCAAACTTTATCTAGATATGTTCAAACATGTTTTCATTAGTGACATTCTAATATATTCAAGGAATGAAGAAGATCATAGTAGTCACCTCAGGATAGTCCTTTAGACTTTAAGATAAGGAGTTTTATGTCAAGTTCTAAAATACGAGTTTTGGCTTAAGTATGTGGCATTCTTGGGCCACTTAGTTTCTGGTGATGGAATTAGAGTTGATACCCAAAAGATAAAAGTGGTTTAGAGTTGTCCTAAACCCACATATCCAACATATATTAGGAGTTTCTTGGGTTTGGCTGGTTACTATAGAAGGTCTGTTCAGGGGTTTTCATCTATCTCGTCTCGTTTGACCAAGTGGACTCAGAAAATAGTTCAGTTTCAGTGTCTGAAGCTTGTGAGAAAAGCTTTCAGGAGTTGAAGAAGGGGTTGACTACTTCCCCAGTCTTGACCTTACCAAAAAGTACTCAGTTTTGTAGTTTATTAAGATGCATCTAGAGTTGGGTTGGGCTGCGTGTTAATGCAGAACGGCAAGGTCACAACTTATGCCTCCAGACAATTGAAAATCAATGAGAAGAATTACCCAAGCCATGACTTAGAGTTGGCTGCGGTAGTATTCGCTTTGAAGATAGGTGGCACTACTTGCATGGAGTTCATGTTGATATATTCACTAATCACAAGAGCCTACAATATATGTTCACCCAGAAAGAGCTCAATCTCAGATAGAGGAGGTGGTTAGAATTACTCAAGGATTATGACATGAGTATTCTTTACTATGGTTGATGATGCTTTAAGTAGGTTATCAATGGGGAGTACCACCCATGTTGAGGAAGAAAAGAGGGAGTTAGCCAAAGATGTGCACAGACTAGCACGCTTGGGAGTCGATCTCCTTTTCGATGATGACACACAAATATTCCTTACACTGAGTTTATTCATTCATTTCACTATCATCTGTCCCAATAACAAGGATCTGAATCCTTGTTAGAATATAAGTTTGTTTAATCATCATAACTTAAAATGAGCTGCAAAACAACAGGTTATTTCCCGACTATGATACCATGTTAGAATTACACTCACAAAAATTTGATGGAAATTTCCCTGGTAGAAATGACCCGGCTTAAAGACAAAGAAAAAAGAGATAACAGAACTAAACTATTCATGGAATTGAGGATGATTGATGTATCAAACTTTAATTCATAATTGAATCAAGTATTTGTAGTTACACATAAAATGGCTCAGAATAGAACTACAAGTCTAATCCTACAACTGTAAAATGGTCTCTGAGCTGCAGCTGAACCAGTTGGCCTTTTCCAAATAAGAGTTGAGTTCCCCAATATCATGATTAATAGGGCTAGAGTCTTCTGGAAAAAAATTATTTCAAACCAATATTATAATCTTAACTGACTCAAACTTGAACTCCAGAATAATTCCCCGAGATTGAACTTTATATTTGAAACTTCGGAAAATTTTCAAGTACCTTTAGATAAATCACGTTGTAACATTTGCAACATTTTCCTAATGGAAAATTGTGTGATCTGCTGAACCTCATCCATCCTGTAATTGGAATTTCAAAAGTGTTAATTTCTTAGCTTTGGAAATCTTTTGAACCATCCAAGCAGCTTGTCCGAGATTTACAATTGAGCTGAATTCTAATTCATCAGAACTATGTATGAATCTTCAGTTAACAGAAATAATTTGAGGATTAAATGCAAAAATTAGAATGCAATTGAGAAACATTTATAGAGCTATAATTGCCAATTGAATACATCTCACGATCTCATTCAAATTATCAATTGGTGGGTTCACAGCAAAGTAAACTAGACTTGATATTTGGAAAAACATGAGAACAGAACGAATCAGAATAAAATATTAAGAATGCCCGAAGGCCATGTAGATTAAGCCAAGACAGTAACAGGGCAGCTCTCCTTTGGCATGTTACCTAAGATATACAATTGCATGCCAATAGAGAGTCTATCACTGTTTCGCTTATATATTCAAGAATATATTTTCATTCACCAACTCTCCGTTTCTTCTTCCTCTGGTTCACCAAAGCTGAGACTTCAATGCTTTTATAGGCATTCCTTCTCAGTTTAAGAGATGGTATAAACCCTTGGAGAGAACTAGCATATCCTGTGTGATTTTTGGTTCTAGTTGTGGTTTGGGGATATCTTCTTCCATTATGGGATTGCTTTTACTAGAGTAAAAAAATGTGGTAACTTTGTTATCCTTAACAGTTTGATTTTCTGAAAGCAACTCCGTTTAAAATATTTTCATCAGATGCCCTCCGGAAAAAGTTGATGTTGCATCACTTTATGCCTTTGAAGTATGTGCCTTTTGCACTCAAGGAGTGAAATACAGTTCCTTATTTTTCTGTTCTTCTTTTCTCTTTTATATTTCTAGTTACAATTTCTATTTGGTTTTGATTTTTAGGATTCCAGCGCTTTTAGAGGACATGAAATGAACGATGCTGCTTCATCAGCCTAACATAAATAAAGATCGAATAAGGTGCTTGTTGTGTTCTCTCGTAATAAAAGTTCAAAGTGTATCATCATTTGTGTCAGTTCAACACAGTCCAATTCTGACACTAATAAGAAACAAGCAACAAATTGAAAAAATATTCGTTCGAGAGATAAGCAACTACCAAACTGAACAATCAAATTACCTCACATCACTACTGCCTAAACACAATCTGGCAGACTTTCTTGTATGAAAACGCCTTTGTCCTTCTAGAATATGATATGTTTTTAATTAATTTATTATTATTTTTTGCCCATTGTTTTTCCTATACACCTCTTATTATCACGAGTTGGGAACCAAAATAAGCCACAAAAATATAAAAGTAATCAAAATAAGCCACTATTTTAGTAAATAACTAAAATAAGCTTAGTGGAAGAAAAAGTTTCACTATATCCAATAATCTAAACGTTTTCCGTTAATTTCGTAACGTTTATTTTTAATATATAACGGAACTTTTTCTTACACTTTGTAAAGTGGAGTTTTTTATTCCACTTTATAAAATGGAACTTTTTATTCCATTTTATAAAGTGGAACTTTTTATTCCACTTTATAAAGTGAAACTTTTTATTACACTTTTATAAGAAAGAATATTTTTCAGTCTGGAAGAAGAAACTTTTTCAGTGTTGTTATATTAAATTCGATGATTTGATATGTTATGAAATGAAAAAAAAATTTATTATGTGTTTATTATTTATTTTGAAATGAAAATCTATTAAGGACTATACATAGTTGATTAGCACCTACAAACATAAAGTCTTATAATTTGCTCATTTCAATCTAAAAAAAAAAATATTTCTACACGTAAAGTTTTAAAGTTTCAATTATGGGATGGACAAAATTATACATGACGGAAATACCATTTACTATAATTGTCTACCAAACAAACTGCTAATAAGCTAATATCATAAATTTATTTCATTCAATTATTAAAAAGAATGGTATAAATATTACAATTATAATTGATTATAGCCGAAAAATTACCTACTTCAGTTTATCACAAGGACGAAGTAAATTTTGGAGAGTTAATTATCATAATGAGAATCGTTGACCGACTTTTTAAGGGTTCAAATGACTATATAAATCCCAAATCAAGTCAACAATACCTTGGAATCTATGTCGGAAGGAGCCTAAGATTAGTCAAACAAGGTTCTCTCCTTTATCAGTCGATGTTCATCCCATAATTAGAAAAAATCGTTAAATAGCATTGATGGATTTCCGAATAACTCAATTCTTACTGATTTTCCTAAAATGACTCTTATCCAAAATACTCTTACCGGCGATATGATTTTGATTTAAACAAAACTATCAATGATAGGGATCGGTAATGCCAATTATTATATTTCAATTATGGTTTGTTGATTTGTATATTTATTAATTTATATGATTTATTATTCTTATTATTATATATTTGTAAGCGGGTTTACTCAGGCAAGATCGGGATATTGCGCCAAGTGATGGACAAATAATTATTTGATCAATCCTCACCACTTTGAAATGAGGGAAAATGTTTAGACAAAAATTTTCAGGTCCTCGACTACTTTTGATGCCAGATGATTTCGCTATGTCTAACACTTATTGTTTATTTGAGTAAGTTAATTGCATGAGCCAAATATTTATATACTTTTTACAGATAAGGGGACAAATACTACACAACAGATGAGCCCATTGGATATTGTGAATATCAAATGCTCGTGACCTTCCTAATTACGCTACATTCACCTAGTGATAGTGATCCTATGCTGAGGATCAGGAGATAATGTTCATTTGAGGCATCATCTATGATGATGATTTTTACTACCAATTGATTAGCAAGACCAAATGTCCAGAGTCCGTTTGTAATCATTGAAATTCATCTTGATCATCTCTGGCTAAGCAGATATCTTTGGTGATACACTGTGATGCAAACATTACACGTACGTGTGCATGAACCAGAAGAGAGTTCATGAATGATGCTACTATCGTTGAAAAAGACATGTTATTCAATTCACAGAAGTAGTGGCAAAGAGTAAGAGCAGTTCAAACATCTACGATTTGAAGACATAACAGGGAGTGCGTTGTAATTTAAATCAACAAAAAAACAAATTCATGTGGTGACTTGTTTTGCAAGCGTTTTTTGTAAGAACACAGGATGTCGATTTAGGTTTGACTTCTTTTATTGATAAAGATACTAACATATGGCAAAGTTGTAAGAACCATTTACAGAACATACATGTGATATGCGGGAACGTGCGCCGAAGGGGCATTTCAACTTGAATGTTGAGATGTGCTAACGTCCTCCATTTTTGATATAGACAGGACGTCAAATTACAATTTTATCCCAGCTGATTTTATGTAATAAGAAAATATTCTTTTTATTTGGATCATTATATTATTAGTAATTCAGGTTTTCCATCATCAAAGATGTCATAACAGTTGTTCGTAACGCATTATGACATTTCAGGTAAGTAAAGAAAAGTCTATCTGATCGTAAGCAGGGCTTTTGAAAAAGTCTATTGGTACTTGGGAGGTTTCTTTTGCCGAGTTGACGAGGTTCATGGAAGTTTTGAACACACTTCAATCCTGGGGAAACAATAGTCAATAATTGCATGTTGCTAGTATGACACATATTGGGCAGAAAATAGTCAAACGAATAACATCCACCATGTGGGAATGTGTATGAAAGATTTGTTGATATTTTTTCGGAAAAAAAAATAATAAGAAAATGTTTCAATTAAAGCTAGAAAAAAAGATGAATTTTTGTTACTTTATGACATTGCTATTTCTATTTTGTCTTATATTTACAGATATTTTGCCTCTTAATTTATTTTATTTTATTTTCATATGATTTTGGAAGTAGTGTTACTATTGAAAATTTTCTAAGAAGTATTAAAACTTAAAGTTTTCTATCAATGAATTAGATGCCTTACTAACCAAAACTAAATTAAGTTTAAGGTTGAAGTAAATCATATCAAAATCACCATTCTTAAAAGATATAAAATTTCCCTACAATTACAAGGCTGCAATCTTACCTATTTTTGCACCTAAAAGCAACAAATATGAGTGTATGTTATCGGGTTGTCTACTCCCAAAATTTGATTTTGTTTAGTGTGAGCCGCTTAAACTGTCGGGATCGGAACCATTTCAAAGTGATTTCTTTTGGAAAGCCATGAAAGAAAAAAAGGAAGAGAGTGATGAGGAGAATGGAAGGTGAAGATGAAAAGGTAACTTTTATAAAGTGGAATAAAAGTTTCACTTAGGAAGAAAAAGTTTCGGTATTACATTCAAAATAAAACGTTAGACGGTAAACGAAAAAAACGTTTTTTAGAAAATTGGATATAGTGGAACTTTTTTCTTCTTCCAATAAGATTATATTAGTTACTTACTAAAATAGTGACTTATTTTAGTTACTTTTATATTTTTGTGGCTTATTTTGGTTCCCAACTCTATTATCACATAGGGGTAGAGAAAGGGAAATGGGGTAGGGATATACAATAGGTTGTGGGAAAGGATCATATTAGCAATTGTAAAGTTCGAGTCATTAACTAACTGAACTTAAGATCTGCATTTTAGAAGTCTATGTTATTATTTGCTTCTCCAAACAATGAACGCCCTTATTCTAAATAGTGGCTTTTCTAGTTAGGCTCTTGAAGTGTCTGACTCGATGACATTATTTATCAACGATTGGAAATAGGTGGCTTTTATCAATTATTCACTACTTGACACCATTTAATTAATTTATAAGTAGGATATATATTAAGATTAACTATTTAGAAGGATATTTTGGTGATTCAACGTTCCAATTTGCAGTTCACTTTCAAATAATATTGATTTTGATACTGATACAGATATAAAATAGATGTGATGTGGGTATATGTGGCATAGGTTTGAGGGATAGACTTGCTGGAGCAAGAAACTAGGATGGTATTAATGAATATATTCTTCTGTAACATTGATCCAGACTTGGACGCTAATTGTTCAGCTTCATTATACTTGAATGTCTTAAGTCATAAGGACTGTTTTTTGTAGCATGCAAATTCGTAAATTAATATCATACCATATGTGTTGAAAGGTGCAAATAGACTTTAAACTTCCACAAATAGTTAATTAGTTTGCGTTATCGTGATAAAAATGGAAGGATATGCTGATTCTCCATGGGTTTATAATTTATGTCGTCTCTTAAACTGAGAAGGAATGACCTATATAAGCTTCGGAAGTCTGCTGGTATGATGAAACAGAAGCAGGAAAAATGAGAGGGGTAAGAAAAAATAGAGGTAGGTGAATAAAAAGATCTATCTTGATTATAAGGGAAACACTGGTAGGTTCTACTATCGATTGGCTTTGCACGTATTACAGTTAAGATAAACATGCAAACGGTAAGATGCCTAGTTATGTCTTACTTAGTGGTATGGTTATGAATGCAGTACATACTGTTGTATCCACCACTAGAAGTTCTCTATGTTGTTTTCATATTGGCATGTGGTATGTATTCACAGCCACGATATTTATCAAATGCAATATCCAAAAGGATGGTGCGGGGTTGCATGGTACTGATTTTGTGTTTTTAAAGTTAGTATAACTCCTGATTGCAAAAGTTTTTTACATGAATCTATCCAACGCTGCGGGTTAATAGTTCTTCTGGTAAAAAAACGAAAGAAATTTACGGAGCAGGGTTGCACAATATAATGTTGTGAACCAGTTTACACTCTGAGCCTAAGGGCGTATTGATCAATCGAAGTCTTTAACGATGCCGGTGATTGGTAGGGCGGAGTCAGTAAGAGTACGATATGCAGGTTTTCTTGGGATTCAAACTCAATTAGCATTTGGTAAGGGCGAGATAGAGTTGAAAGAGGGGTTAATATGCATATTGAATATAAAATTGTAGTCCTCTTTCTTCAGAGCTAAGGCTTCTTTCTAGAGACAAAACAGACGAACTATCTTTAGCATGTAAGCTCAAATATTTGATCAAGAGATGTATGCCAGCGACACCAAAAGAGTTGCATGCTGATAGAGTGTATAGCCTAATCAGGCTATCCACTATTTGTGCTTCCATGTTTAAATAGGCATTCTCTCGATTTACGAGAAGGAATAAACTCCAGAGAATCGGATTCCTGTCATTGAATTGTGTTGCATTGCTGTATATATATATTTTTCATTAGCATGCAGAAAATGTTGCTGAAAGGTGGAGAGCTGTTTCATTTTATGCATTTGTGAAGTGTGCTATTTGATTGCTTGAGGACTTGGAGTCAGACAACCTTAAAAGCATTCCTTTGTCATATTCCTTGATTTTGCTTTTCCATTTCCAGGTATGCATGTAATCTTGCTATGATATTGAATTTTTAAGATTCCAACTTCTTCCAAAGGCCTCCCATAGTTTGTTGGAGTTGCTTGTACTCGAAATGTCGTCATCTATTCCCAAAATGATAACCATATATGTCCACTTTCTCGCGCTATGCTAATATAGTTTCTATCTCTTATATATTATTATTACATGCTGATATTAAATGAATTGTGCAGGACAGTCACATTAAGCGAAAAAACTGTGTTAATGAAGCTCGAACGGTGTAGCTGCATTCTAGTATTGATTTATATAAGAATACAAATGATAACGCCATATTCTTATACTATTGTGGAAGGTAGAAAAATAATCAGGATATTCGGCCGCAATTACATATGCCACACACTTATATATGACATTCTCAAATTTTATTTAAGAAAAAAAAGGAGAACAAGACAGATATCAAGTTAAAAATTCATGACAAATAACCCACAAACCAAATGGTTTACTGGAACATAAACCTAGAATTGTCTATTAAGAAATTTTCTTGTGGCAAATGTGAACAGTTATATTTTAGTATCTATGCTAGCGAAAACATAAAAATAAAGAGTGAGGATTAACAACAATATTTAACGTGATTCAGATCAGAATACGGTTACCCAAACCCCACCCCCTCCAGCCCCACCCACCTGTTGTAACAAAACAAAAAAAAAGACATCGATTAAAAACAAAGCAAACAAAGAAACAAAAAAAAAAAAACCAGAGTAACAACTGGCTCTGTATATTAACAAAGAGAGGGGAGAGATCCCAAATACATATAGGACAACTACTCTAATAATTCTTTACTCTTCTAATGTATTTTGCTATGAATTTTAAGGATGTTTTCAACAATGAAGAATGATCATCCTAAAACTCATAGCAAAATACATTAGAAGAGTAGAGAATTAGTAGAACAATTCTCTTAGATGCATTTGGGATAGCTCCCGTGACTTTGTTAATCTACATACATTTGTTCTCTAGTGAACATAGGATCGTTCTGATTCGAACCACGTTAAATATAATTATTCTTCCTTGTTCTTTATTTTCATACTTCCACTAACATTTTTGTTTCAAAAAGGGTCTTTTTCCCTCTTTCACCCATATTGGACTTTTACTTGTCTTTCAAAGTTTCATCTTTTACCTTGCAACTCAGAGTTGCTTTATTTTCTTAATTTACTCTTCTTCTTTTTCTTTTTTTTTTTTATATTTCTTCTTATCTATATAGATTTGACAAGAATTAGGGCCCGTTTGGATGAGCTTAATAAAAGCAGCTTTAAAAAAGTACTTTGAAAGTGCTGAATTATTTTTACAATAAGCAGGTATGCGTTTGGATAAAAGTGCTGAAGTTAAAAAAAGTTGTGATGTGCTTTGGCAAATAAGGCTGATAAATAGCTTTTTAAATAAAAATTGGTCTAGAAATCCCTTAACGTTGTTTAACATAATAAAAGGTTATTAATTTATATTTTACAACAATAAATAATTATATTGCTATCATTAACGTATTCTCTCATCACAAATTCTTTATAAGAGGAATATACAACTTATTATAGATTTTTAAAGATATAATTTGTATAGATAACAAAAACGAGTTTAAGATTTATTTTTAGTTCTGCCACGGTAAAATATATTGTCTATCATTCAAATGTTTTATTATCACAAATTATTATAAGCGGATATATTTTTATTTAAGTTATACGTGCATCTATATTTTTTACATTTTATGTAATAAATATAATTTGAATTTTAATTAATCACATCGAAAGACTTAAGATTTATTTTAATTTTCATTCATTTTAGTTTAGTATTAGTAATTATGTGTTATATCAAACGTGAAAAGGGGAAAAATGGAAGAAAGAGATGTTAGGGTTTTTATGTGCGGTAATTTTGGAGATTGTATAAAATATTAAGGGCAAAAGGGTTAAAAATGTGGTGGGTGAACTTGAAAATAGCTTATAAGTCTATAAAAAAAAATACCCCTACCCCACCTTTAACTTTTGGTCTTTCTTAAAACATAAGTTTTTTTTTTTTAACTTAAAATAAGTTCTTTTTCTCTATTTTGAATATTGCAAAACAGCGAAATAAGTCAAAAACCAGTGGTAAGTCAGTTGACCAGTTTTAAGCTGAAGCCAAAAGGCCTAGTATTTTACAAGATACAAATCAAGAATGTAATCTCAATAATCTAGTTGTCTCCGCATTAAAATTTAATGACCAATATTCAAATATGAATTATTTATAACCAATATTTGAATAAATATAGTAAAACTTTCGTGACTCTAGAGGTAATACATTAAACTCAACAGCCCAAATACTTTGCCGGCAATATTTAAAAAATATAATGCCACTAAATGGCTATTTGTTGTAGTGTTGTTTCTTTTTAGGTATCCAACCTCATAACAAATAATAAACAAAGACAACATCAAGCTAGAGCACATATATAATCAGACGTATATACCACAAAATTGATCAATAAAAAGGAAATTTCACGTGATGATACACCAAAGTACGAAATAAAATAAGAATTGAAATCCAAGAATTGTTCTTGAAACATTAACATTAGCTAAAACAAACACATGGACATAGATATACACTAGTCATGAAAATAACAAGAACAGATGGATAAAAATTGAATTAAAAAGTTGAGAAAGAACCTTGATGGAGTAAACTTTCTTCACTCTGTTAATAAAAATCTCCAAGCGTTGGATTATAGTAGAAAATCACAGGTTAAACTTGAAAATGAAACAAGGTATTGACTAGAGCATGACCAAACCACTTTGCCAAACTCGACTCTACCTCCGTTTATATCTTGAGCAACCAGATTTATTGTGTTGTTTTCTTAGTTTTTGTTGAATTACAGTTGAACGACTCTTTTCATGAAATTTTAAAAATTATGTCTTTGAATTCTATGTAACGGCAAAATATCAGCTGAATTTTTTTGTTGGGCTAGCTGCGGCTGCTACTCGTTTTCTTAGAGTCCTTTTAGTTTTACACATTAGGTTTAGAGTGAATGTGATCTATTTCTCGTGTCTAATTTTCCTAATATGCCCTTACAGATTTGTAAGAAGATCAAAATAAATTGGGGGTGAGTTAGATCTTTTGATTTTTCTTTTTAAAAATAACCAAAAAATAGTATAGTATCGAGATATTAAATATAAGAAAATTAAATAACATATTTTTAGACTTTTTTATGCAAATCGAAAATAAAAGTATTATCTAAACAATGGCTATTTTTGTGGTTTTCATTTTTCTCAAGTAAAAATGACATAAGAATTAAATTTAAAATAGATATTTAAAGCTAAAAATTTGGTTGAAACTCGAGGAGGGTAAAAATCATGCATCTACAATAACAAACTTTTGTATTAATCGATAAGGTTCAACATTATAAAACTATAACTGGACATACTCAACTAGCTAAACTCAAGAGACTGAAAAGCAATTTTCTTTCTTGCTACTAATAAATTCATGTGAATGCAATTTTATGAGATTGTTGAAGCCCTTCAAGATTGAACTCTGTATCCCTTTGTTTTCTTTTAGTAGCATTTACTACTTAAATAACTAAAATCACCTTCGCGAGCAGATTGAATTCCAATTAGGGAAATAGTACAAGCTCAAGGAGATAATAGACATAACCCCTTTGGAAGTCTAAATTTAATTTTCTATGCATGGTTGTATCTAGTAGTAAACTAAAAGGACAAAGAAGTTTTTATGAATGTTTACCAATATTGATTAGGTAGATAGAGTTTTATGACGCTATTCATTGTTTCAGTGTTAGGGTTTAATGAGATATATTTAATGAGCATTGTATCACATAAATATAAGTCATCATATGACGATTCACATTAATCTTTACAAAAATTATAGTACTTTAATTTTGAAAATAATTATTGAATTAATACACACACCGAGAGAGAGACACAAACACACACACACACAAACGACATTATTAAAAATTCATAATGCGCATAACGAGTCTTAAACATCGTCTTGGTACATCTTCCAGCCTAATTTTTGATTGATGATACCCACATCTTAAATCAATATTAGAGAAAATCGTTGTACCTTGCAATTGATCAAAGAGATCATCTATTCTAGGCAAGGGGTACCGTGACTCTATTCAATTGTCAGTAGTCTATATACATCCTTATGCTACCATTCTTCTTCTTGACAAACAAAATGGGAGCACCCCATACAGAAGCTCTAGGACGGATAAATACCTTATCAAGAAGTTCTTGGATTTGAGCCTTAAGCTCTCTTAACTCTACCGGAGCCATGCGATACAGTGGAATTGAAATGGGACATGTGTTAGGCTCTAAGTCAATACAGTATATATGTCTCTATCCGTAGGTATGCCAGGAATAGACCCACTGTATGGAGCCTCAATCTCAACATCCCTAACATGAGTCAAATAAGCTAAACAACTTTGCTCTACTAGTTTACTATCCCAGATGGAGGATATAATCTTTGCATGCTTAGGATTGTTCGCTCCTTCCCACTCTAATCTTTCCCTTCTCGAAATTTCTAGAGTCACGGACATAGTATTACAATTAATCACAACATGATAGGGGGACAACCAAGTCATACCTAAGATAATACCAAAATCAGTCGTATGTAAAATTACCAAATCAACCCAAGTCTAAAATTTCATAAACAAAATAAGACATGCACGATAGACGTTGGTTACTATAACTGATTGTACGAAACAGGTAGATACCTGAATAGAGGCATTAAGGACATCACACATACTCGAATTCAAAGGAAAATCTCACAGTTACATAAGAATAAGAGGAACCCGGATCAAAAAATACATTAGTCATTCGGTCACAGACAAGAATAGTACATGTGATCACTGCATCGCATCCTTCCGCCTTATTTTACCCAGAAAAGTATAACACTTTCTTTATGATCAACATGAGCTACCTCCCTATTTGGTTGTGCATTATCTCTACCTCTGTTACCCATTCCTCTACCTCCGTGGCCTCGCTGGTTACCTCCTCTCCCACCTTGTGGACGTCCTCTACCATGATTACCATTCCTCGCCGGTACCATTGCTCGAGAAGGTTGTTGTCCGTACTCGAACGCTCACAGGTGTGAATATTCTCTCCTCATGTGTCCAATTTTCCCACAATTAAAGCAAATGTCATCACCAGATGGTCTATTGCCCGTCGCATGTGCAGTACTTTTATTATACTAAAAATTATTTTATGGAGTCCCCCAATAATTACCTGTAGAGGCAAGCATGGCGGATTTAATTGTTTTGGACGTGAGCGTTGGTCCACCGGATCCTCTAGCATAGGAGCCCTGAAATTTTTCAAATTTCTTGGCCCTCTTAGCCAATGCCTCGGCTTGACCGTCTCGCCTCACCCCCTCCACTTTTTTAACAAAACATATCACCTCATTGAAACTCTTCCCTGCAGAACTCATATGGACAGACAAAACTTGTTACTTTGCATTCAAACGTCTAACAAATAACCAGATCCTCTCCTCTTCGTATAACAACCATGTAGCCAAATGGGATAGTAATAAAACATCATTGGAACGTGGGCATATAGCTAGCCACCAGACAATTAACTTGCTCTAAGGCCATAAACTCATCCTTCCTACGATCTCCCAAAGTCCTACTGTGAAAATTTAATTTTTGACCAAAACATAAAAATTTTACATCAATTTTTATTCTTAATTATTGTTATTTCAATAGGGTTATATTTAAAATAAATAAATAACAAATATGATAAGTATAACAAATTATAGTTTCACATTATGTTTAAAATTTAATAAAGAAAGTTTGTGAATTTAATGTATTTATTTTGATTCTTCAATTTTTATCTAGTCTAAAAATAATAGTACTATGTATTATGAAAAAGTAAGAAAATAAAAAGAGTCATGAAATTTCAAATTACTTTATCTTTTTTCTAATTACCCTCAAACTCCATAACTATTTTTTCCTAAAAATCCACCCTCCGTTTTTTTTCTCCCTCATACGTTGCAACTTGCACAGATTCTTCCTCTTCCATACACACGTTTATTCTTCCTTTTTTTAAAAGAATATTTATCTTGAGTTTTATATTGTTTATTAATATTATATTTTTTGTGTGTTTTCCTTTATCTCATCCTAAAGATTCTCAATTAAATTTTAAATTAAACTCCCAGTCTCTCAGGTTACTTTTTTTTTTTACAATAGACTCACGCTCAAAGCTATTATTAAAATAAAACGCTCAGTAAAGAGAGGAAAAGATACTGACACAAAAATACAGAAAATCAGGAAAACGATAACAAAAAGCAAAGAGAAGAAAAAGTGAGTTTTCTTTTGTGAATTAAGTCTAGAGTTTGAGGTTTTGTTCGTGGTTCCAGGTTCGTGAATCTTAAAGTTAATACGTAGTTATTAACTTTGGAAATCAGTAGATCGTAACAATTGTTTTGTGGAATTAATTTTCACAAAGAGGTAATTCTAAATTTTCGCATGATTTAAGCGAAATGCTTGTACGAAAATTTAATTCCAATAATATGAAGTTCTTCGAATCGCATGTTATTATTATGCAATATCATGTAATAAGAAGCTCTTCGAATATGCATAATATTAATTGTCGGTACCAACTAAAGTTAAGACATTATCAAACATGAACAGATTCTTTTCCCAAAAGATTATTTTATAAAAAAAAATGATCAAAAAAATAAAAATAATTTTTGATTTATTGAATTATGTTCGACCTGATTCCTAAGAGGATAAGTAGGTAGCCCTTCACTGTGGTTCAGCTTGATTGCTCAATAAAACAATACTCATGTTCTTAAATACTCAAAAGGCTAAGGCATGATATTATCATTGATATTTCAAGTTTTAACTCATTATAATGTGATTTTGATATTATGACCTTCTAATCATTCTCAGAAAAGGGTCGAGTACGGCATGTTACAACAGAGAAATAAAGAACAAAGTGTCGTATGAGTGAAAACCCTCACGGGCAGTGCAAGACGATAGTAAATTGAGAGAATGAGATGAGAATGTCTTAATAGTAAAAAAAATTACAAAGGGCACCATTCACATTCCATCTTGGATGAGCACAACTAAGATAGAAATTTGGCTATAGAGTGAAAGGTACAAATATAAGTTGTGTAAGTAGTTCATGAGATACAAACGCTACAACAGTAAATTCTTGTATCTTTGTCTCTCCTGCAATATACACATAATCAAACAATACAAATAGCAATAAAAAATATGAATTTTCATGATAAAATCTAGGGCATTTTATTTTATTATTATTTGTTTTTTGTTACTTTTATGTTTCAAAAGTGTACAAAAACAAAAATAAAATAAAATATATGATAACAATAATATAAGTAAAAAATATATATAACCCCTATTATTTTTTCATGTTTTCATAAGGTACGGGTACAATAACCTCTATTTATTTTTATGTCTTCAAAGGGCACAATAACCCCTGGTTACATATGGGTCACAATAACCCCTATTTATTTTTCATGTCTTCGAGGACACTATTACCCCTGGTTGCATATAGGGCACTGAAACTCATATTTTATGCTTTCATGTTTTCACATGACACAATAACCCCTGATTACATATGGGTCACAATAACCTCTATTTTTTTTTCATGTCTTCAGAGGGCACAATGACCTTGGTTGCATATAGGGCACAATAACTCCTATTTTATTTTTTTAATTTTTTCACATGACACAATAACCCCTGGTTGCATATAGGGTATAATAACCCCTATTTTATTTTTTATGTCTTTACATAGCACAATAACCCTTATTTATTTTTCATATCTTCGCAAGACACAATAACCCCTATTTTATTTGTTACTTTTATGTACTATAAACCTTATTTTATTTTTCACGTCTTTACAGGGCACAATAAACCCTGGTTGCATATAGGGCACAATAACCCCTATTTTATTTTTCATGTCTTGACAGGACACAATAACCCAGGTTCCATATAGAACACAATAACCCCTATTTTATTTTTATGTCTTGACAGAGCATAATAACCCCTAGTTGCATATAGTGAACAATAACCCCTATTTTATATTTCATGTCTTCACAAGACATAATAAACCATGGTTGCATATAGGACACGATAGCCCTATTTTATTTTTCATGTCTTCATCGGGTATAAGAACTCGTGGTTGCATTTTGGCAGAAATCTCCCTTTTATTTTATTTTACATTTGTATTGGCTCCTTTATAAAGACTTTTATAGCTTTCATCAATAACTCACATTTTTTTTCCTAGTGCAAACTAGGGCAGAAATTTTTGTTTCATTTTTTTTTATTTTGTTTTTATAGCATACAGGTTTCTACGTAGTAGACAAATTTGAAGTTCAAGAATAAAGAATAATCTTTTCAAGAAAACTAGTATTCAATACTATCATGCAGAAGAACATCAATGGATAAAGTCAATTCATAGAGTTTCAAGTCTTAAATTCAGAGGTCCAAATCAAAGTTCGGAATCGATGTATCTACAAAAATGGGTGAAGCGATAACTGAAGATTCAAAATGAAGACTCATCACTATTGGGGTAAATAGGATTTTGTATCTTTACTTTCTCTCCTTCTGTATTTTTCCTTTCAATATAATAGCTGGAGCTACGAACCGGAACCTTGACAAAACCTCACTCCACTACCTAACTTATTTGAACCACAACTGACTCTTTATCATCAACTCAGGATAGGTAGTTTTTCAAAAGTTATGGCGCAGTCAAACCTCTTCTCTTTTACTTACTTTCACATTTTGGGATAAACGTCTCAGTCGAAAATTAGTCACATTGTTCACTTCTTTGCATGTAAATTCTTCATGTTTTCAAGCAAATATGGGCATACTGTGAACACCTAATTTTTTACCAAAGCATAAAGATTTTATATCAATTTTAATTCTTAATTATTGTTATTTCAATAGGGCTATATTTAAAAAAAATAAATAAAATATGAAAAGCACAACAAATTATAAGCTAACTTTATATTTAAAACTTAATAAATAGAGCTTGTGAATTTAATGTATTTATTTTAATTCATCAATTTTTATCTAGTCTAAAGATAATAACAATACTACATATTATGAAAAAGTAAGAAAAAAAGGAATCTTAAAATTTCAAATTACCTTGCCTTTTTTTTAATTACCCTCAAACTCCATAACTATTTTTTCCTAGAAATTTGCCCTCCGTTTAATTTTTGTTTTTTTACCCTCATATGTTGCAACTTGCACATATTTTCTTTTTCTTCCATACACACGTCTATTCTTCCTTTTCGAATGACCACATCTTAGCATATATCATTTTCAGTGCATAAATGCACTAAACCTTGGTTCCATCTCCATGAGTGCACTATGAATTATCTACACAGTACCAAAGATCTAAGTTGGATAAACAAAGCGAAAAGATCTGTCACGCCTCAAGCCTAAACCCTAGCGGGATCGACACTCGAAGATCATTGCTAGTCCTCCAGCGAACCCTTGGCTTGGCTACTTAAATCAGCGGAAGACAAAACTTAACTTAAACATGAATAAAAGATATTTAAAGGGGAGTACTTCATATCATAACATTGGCCAAAATGGTCGCATGCGATATCCACAAAATTGCTTTTAGGACACATTCGAGTCATTATGAGTTACTAGTGATGTCGTTTGGATTGACTAGCGCTCCTTCCAGTTTTCATGGTTTAATGAATAAAGTGTTTCAAAAGCACCAATGGAGATTTATCTTGGTTTTGTTTGATAATATCCTTATTCATAATAAATGTTTGGAGGATCAGGTAGCTCACTTAAGGATATATTTGCGGCTATTACAACAACATAACTTGTATGCTAGACTATCCAAATGTCAATTTGCTACAAATGTTATAGAGTACTTAGGGCGCTAGGATGTCGGAGTAAACACTTATCCAAAAAAGATCCTAGCAGTACCAACCTACAAACCTTAAGCAAATTAAGGGTTTGGTCTTACAGGTTATTACAAAAGGTCTATCCAAGGTTATGGTCAGATCAGAAAATCATTGACTGATTTATTAAAGAAGGAAGGTTTCAAATGGACGAAAGGATCAACTAAAGCATTTTTGAATTTGAAAGATGCACCAACATATGCTCCTGTGTTAGATTTTCTGGACTTCAACTTGTGTTTCACTGAGGAAATTGATGCTTTTTGTGTTTTACTGAGGAAATTGGTGCTTGTGATGTTAGTGTTGACACCCAAATTTTGACCTCTCCGATAATATTTAATTAACGAGTTTCTTAATTCTAAAATGATTTGAAACAATTAGTTCTTACAAAATTCAAATTTTTAAGTTATTTTAAAGTTTTATATTTTTAGTAATATCTAGGGCTCATAATTATGTATATAACTAGTATATTTTATGAATATTCGTCTATCGTTCTAAATAACATTTTAGTTTTTGCTCTACTAATTGGGTAAATATCTTAGTCAACTAATTTTCATATTCTTGATTTATTGATTTATATTTTGCTTTATTTAAGTATCTTAACTCTTTAAAAATTAAGAAGTTCGTTAATTAGTCGATATCAATTCGTCTTATTTGTTTTTTTAGTCAATTTTTCGAAGTTGTTTTGATTTGATTAATTCCTTAAAGTCCCAAAACAGCCCATTTTCTGGAATTTTTAAAGCCCAAATTGTTTAGCCCCTTCCCTTTATTTCTCATATACCAGCCCATTTAAAATATTTTCCAAATAGAATTCCCCAGCCCATTTTTTTATTTTGCAACCCAAAAATCAACCCAATACAACCCACAACAACAGGAAACTATACGCAATTTTCTTCTTCAGTAGCAAAGTTCCAGTCTAAGAGGCTGTTGGAACTCAGCTTAAACGCTGGTCAAACTGACTTAAAGTGTTTGATTATTTAGCTGTTTGGCAAATCAAAATAATTATTTTAAGCCAAAGTTTAAAAGTTGGGGTAGGAGGTTGTTTTTTCTTTAGCTTATAAGCTGTTTAAGTTGACCATATTTTATCTTTTGCCATTAATATTTTTATTCAATCTCTAAATTATAACATAACCCTAACATTTCTTTCTTTCATTTTTTCCTTTTCACGTTTGGCATGACAACTTCAGCACTTTTATTCAAACACATAACTGCTTATTTTAAAAATAAGTTTCAGCACTTTCAAAAGTACTTTTTTAAAGCTGCTTTTATTAAGCCCATCCAAATGGACCCTAAATCGAGCAGCTCATTCGCGCATCGTCCGTACGCAAATCGTACTTGAATCGTCCAGGTGGAGTAATCTCCGCGATTCACTCGTCTTAGGAACAAAATCGAACGGCTGCCCTCTTTTTCCCATTTGAAGGCTGCTATTTGGTACAACATACATCCAGCTTTCTTTCGTCCTTAAAGAAATTTTGAATTTTGAAGGTCGATTTTGATTTTTCCCTTCCTACCCTTTCCCCCCAAACCGAACCCTCTTTCTTCCGCTATATATGCTCGTATTTTTTTTCAGGATAAGAAAAAAGAAGAGATTACAGAAGGTTGAAGAATTCTGTGAGGAAATTTTGTTTTTTTTCAGAAAGAGATAAAAAGGGGAGTGAGCTTTTGCTTTAGAAAATCTTTTTTGGATTATTTTCGGGAATTTGGAGGTCATTGAGAGTCATAGAAGGGTTCGAGGATATCTTTTTCCTCCTTGAGTGATCCTTTGAGCGAAAATACAAAGCAATTTTTGTAGTAACATAGAAATTGGTTTTAGGAACAAGTAGTGATAACATTCGAAAAATACATTTCCGATTAGAGAGTCTCTTGGGTATTTAGCTCGGTTTCCCTCGTTTGCTGCTAGTGTGTGGGATTTGGACGTGGGGAAAAGGTCGTGTTGGAATCGTCATCTTTACTCTAGCTCATTTATGTCTCAGTTTCGCAGCATCGAAAGAAGGTAACTTTTCGTCCTCCTTAATTTTAAGTTCTAAATGGTGTGTGACTGAAGTTATTGCGATGAGTTTCTTTGGTTTTGCTTTGTTCTTCTATGTTGTGACTTCACTGGTACGTCGGAATGCGAGTCTTTGAAGCTATTTTCTTGTCATTCGAACTCTCCATTTATTTGTCGTGTTGTTTCGAAGGCCGTGGGTTTCAGGTGCGGTCCCACTGAACAAGAGTTGAATGAAATCTTGTCGATACTTGCTTCAGTAATTTCTTTGGATTTGTTGTTTCGTTTGATTATGCATATTTAGTTTGTTTCCATCTCACGCTTTTGTATCTTTGAATTTTACATTTATACAAGTTTGGTTTACCTATATGTGATACTATGTAGGCGTGAATCCATTTAAATTTAGTCTAGATCCGCACAAATGGATTTTTTTTTTGTTGCTCGAATCTGTCGGTTCTGCCTTATGAGCTCCAAAAACTACTTTTCTGTAGGGCATGCTTATGGTCATTATATGTAGGCCTAAACTTGATTTAATTTATTTTCCTGTTGGTGTCGCCTCCTCGTAATTTATTTCACTCTCCATGTGCTCTTGTTCCGTTATATGTTGAATTCATTCGCTTTTGCCAGCATGCTAAAAAATATGCTTTCCATGCTTAAGTTCACCCTGAATGAGTTGTGCATGTTTGAATGAGTCGGACTACTTTCATATAATTATTACTACAAATTTGGTCATATTGCTAATCGTTTCATTTGTTTAGTTGGGTAGATATGTTAGTTAAAAAAAAATTTCCTTTACTCCTTTGTCTTATTAAATTTTTTCACAACTTCACCATGCACCGTTTTTCACGAGATTTGACACCCAAATCTTGTGTTTCTTTTAATATTTATTTGAAATCTGTTAGGTTAATCCGAAGGTGGAAGTTCTGCATTTACTATAGCCATTTGTTTGTTTGTCTTTGCTATGGAATTTCATTTTGATACTTTGCCTTAACTTTAGCTCCTGCCAAATGCCATGCTAATATGAAAAAAAAAATGTTTTCTTGTTATCCATTACTTTTATCTTATTATTTTTGGATAAGTTAATCTTTTTCATGTTAATCTACCACCTTCCCTCAAGTTTTAGTATTATCTATGAAAAATCCTTTTTTCACAATAATGTATATTTGTCTTCTCTGCTAATATGTTTGGCTTTTTTTTTTTTTTTTATTATTATTATTTTAGTTATTAAAAGTTAATATACACCATTTATGTAATTGGAGAAAATTTACTTTTGGGATTATTTTACTATTATTTATTCTCTATGGTAAGTGTAAGATTGTTCATACGATTTTCAATTGTATGAACATAGCACTAGTCTTCTTGAAGAAGTTTTGTTTACTACTGACAATGGCATACTTGACACGATAAATTAGCGTGTTGGGTCCCGTTTATAGATCTGAATTTGTTGGTGGAGTAAGGAGCCTTCTTGGTAAATATGTAGCATGCTCTTCTATTAAAATGTCGGGGTTTATCATTTGGTCGATGGTTGTGTATCTCCTTAATTATAATATGCTCATGGGTGAACATACATGCATATAGATAATACTGTTTAGAATCGGGATATGTTTATCAATTTTGTTTTCTCTCTAATTTGGCTTACTTAGGTTTTCATTAGAATTGTGTTTGGTTTAATGTGAATTCCTTGAGCGGTTTCCATTTTAATTAAATTTCTTTTTTATTTATAAACTATCTTATTTTTTATACTTTCAAATGCTAATCTTTTCCATCATTGTGTTGAACGTAAAATCTGTCCGAGTTCGACAAGAACTCTCATCTATTCCCGCATTTCAAGAGAGCCGTGAAGGCTCAAAGTTTCTCTTTTCGAGTCAACTCGTTAAGCTGATGGACGGATTCCAAAATTTAAAAAAGTCAGAGAAGATGGATAGAAGACCCGTTTTTTTCTTTGCATGTCGTATTGTATTTATTTTGGGCGTAAGCCCTTGTCGTATTTACCTTATTGTTATTATTGTATGTTTAGTCTAGGACAGGTACAGAGGGAAATGGGTCAAAAATCCAAAACAGGTGGGTCCAAATTTTCGGTCAAGGCAGACAGGAAACTCGAATTTGGATTCAAATCTCTCTCTCTCTCTCTCTCTCTCTCTTTCTCTCTTACCTTATCATCTATGTGTTTACGTTTATTCGTAGCTAGCTTAAGGTTAAGAAAACTCTAAATCCCCGTCCAATGTCATACTGTTCTATTAACTTAAAATTGAACTAAGTCTTTAAAAATGATAAGGTTTCAAAGTTGTAAAATTAAGAGACTCACTTTCAAACAATTTTTCAATTTTTTTAAAACAAGTATTAGCCAAATAGTTAGTTGATGGAAAACCGTTTTAGACGGACTTTTTAGGTGCCTGGCACCTTCCTAAAACATTATTTTAAATCCTTGAACCCTTTAAATGTTTTCAATTAATTTTCTCTGTTAAGTTATTTGAAAACAATATTTTTCTTAAGTTTTCTTAAAATTTAAGTGATGACTCTAAAAAGTCTAAAACCCTTCGAAAAGATATTTCTCCTCTTTTCGATTAAAATAGAAATGGGGACTCTGCTAGGGACATAGGAGGATTGTACCTTAAAACTAACTCGATTTGGCTATTTCTAATAATTGATTACTTGTTTACTTTACATATATTTTTGAATTATTGCATTTCATGGCATATTTTCGCCAATTGGCAACTAGTTTGCATTAGAAAAATGAAAGTTACGCAACTTTCCACGGATTTCTTCTGAAAATACACAAAAGTTCATTTGGAAGTATCAAACAAATAGTTGGAATGCAGTCATCCGACGTTGTTTTGTAGCTTCACCCTGATGTTTGTCCAACTCGGGTAACCGTCAACTTGAAACCTATTATAGTATAGCCTAAGTTAGAGCAAAAACAAAACCAACAATAAGCATTTAGCCTAATTGTTAATTACACACAAGGTGTATATTAAGTACATTTTTAGTAGCAAAATCGCCAAAAATCAGTCGAAGGTCTTCGACCTAACGACCACATCATATATTTGACATTGAATGATGTATGGGTGAAAAACCCCACGTTGGGGGATGGGGAAAACTTAACTAAGTTTCTATTTTGTAGATATGGTCGTTTCCAAAAGTTTAATATGGTCATAGCAGCGCCGCCTCAACTCACAATGTGGTATGACAATCTTGACAGAGATCATAAAAGAATCCTCAACAAATACGTGGGTGAATTAACAGAATTGATCAACATGAACGGTTGTCCAGAACTGGTTGAAGTCCTTCAACATGAACGGTTGTCCAGAACTGGTTGAAGTCCTTACGGGATATTGGGATAGCCAAAGAATGGTGCTTTGATTAGGAACCGCCGAAATTACCCTGACTTTGGAGGAAATCAGAGACTGTATAGACACGGTAGGTATTGGGATAAAAAGGAGAGCGAGAAAACAAGAAGACATCTTTATCCCTAATAAGGCTTCCGTAGAAGATATTGCAGACTGGTTCGGGTTGGGGAAAGACTTTTCCTACTGGTGCCAGGAATCCAGTAGCATTTAGAGATCTTACAATCCGATTTAGGACATGCAAGCTTGACTCCAAATTACAACCAAGAGTTCAAGTCTCTTGAAAGCGAAAATAGAATGATTCGTCCTCTAGAATTGAGGTGTGGCGTTGATGGGGAACAATGGTTTCCTAATGGTCAAGTCTGAAGTATCAATACCAAGTTATAAACTCGTGCATACCTTGTTCAAGGATATGAAAAACCAAGGGACAAAAAATACTACCCCTATAAGCTCCGGTCATCCTGTCCGACATGTATCAAGCCTTGGGAAAATGTAAAGAGGGAGATCGATACTTCCAAGGATGCAACCTACTTCTTCAGTGGTAGATCCTCAGCCATTTAGCGAAGGGTGCTGGGACTCGGGAGCTGCACACTCTTGACAACAAGAATACCCTTAAAGATTTGAATGACCTGTCATACTGGGCAAATATGAACAATCGGAGAACAAAGGGTAGATGAGCTCAAATTTTCTCCGAACTGAGAGAAGAGGATCTCCAATAGATGCTTGATTTTTATCTCCAAAGAAGTCATCGTGAAGAGCCGCAGACAGATTGTGCTTTCTCTCCCAGGTATTCGGGGAATTCGCCTTTATGCACCCTTTCGAGTCTTGCGGTAGTTTGGGAGGAGACAAATTGTACCCAAAGAAACGTACTATGGCACCTATGTATCGCTATTGAGAGATAGAGGAACGAAAACGTCTGAATTGTTCAGAGAGGAAAAGTTGCCCAAGCGTATGATAAGGATACAATCGCCTCTGACCCGATTAATACTAGATATGACAAAAAGGGTTACAAGGTTACAAAGAAGGTTGAGAAAGGACTACAAAAAACATCTCCTCCACATCCACGCCAGTTTTTGCAGCGTAACAAATAGAAGCCAAAGCAGTGGTCGAGCTTCAAGGTTTAAGAATAGGCCCAAGAGGTGTACGCTACGTTCGTCGGAGGGACCAAGATACACTTGAGGAGGGTTTGGACTCGGAACAAAGTGGAAAGAATGAGGCGTGGTTAATGTGGATTTTGATACATGGAATCAAGGAGAAAATCGAGAGGATGCAAATATGAAAGCTGGAAGACAAAGGCCGCCTGGGTGAAGGATTCTTGCTAGTTAAGATATATGTTTACAGCAATAGTAGAAGACTCAGGGGGGCGGCGATGGAGCAGGATAATCGGGAGGCGAAAGTGGACATTGGCCATGTGTGGATGGTTTTAATAGGATGTACGTTTATTTTAGCCCATAGTGGGCCTGCCTTTATTGCACTTTCAAATGGCCCCTGTGTGAGTTGGTTTAATATTTATCCTTCTTTTCCCCTTTGTGAACATTATTATCACTAGTGAATTTGTTTTGGGGGGGGGGGGTTGTTTATGTGGTTCGTTCGTTCAAATTCACATGTAAAATCATTCAAATGGCTAGGCCACCACTGGGCACAATAGGGTTCCCTCTGTCTATTTTAGGACGCCGATATATGTGTGTTAATGCCTTGGGTTCTGTTTGTATGAATCAGGATTACGTAACCCACTCCTATCTAGAAATTTCCAAAGAATATACAGATAGAAGTTCAATATTACAAATTCCGACCAAAAATTTCCAAGTTTTAACGTTTCTCACTCAAAAAGACAGCCCATTACCACAACTGAAACATCCATTTATGAATCACGAAAGGTTAAAATCACTGTATGGACAAGTAGAGCATCAGGATGGACAATTCACTGAAGAAGAAGGCAGAGAAGATCTTGAACAGATCACTCGGGAATTCAAAAAGCCACGGAGGAAAGGGCGAAGAGTCGACATGGCTACAACAATCTTACAAAGTGCAAAAGCCGTGGACGCGGGTTGAGGATCTTGCATCAAAAGAAGGAGAAAGAAGATGTGACAGATGGAGACCACATAGGCTTGCGAAATAAGTTGGCATGCACTCAATCAAAAAGTGTAAGAAATAGAAGCCAAAGGATACAGAAGAGAGAAATAGACTGGGAGACGCCGTTGTGTTAGCTAAAAGCATGTCACTTGATGAGGAGCTGACAGTGGAAATGGAAGAATTCGCCTCCATGAGAGAAAGGATGAATGTAGTGAGGAAGAAGAACAAAGCCTTCCATAGCAACATTATTGATAAACTTCGGAAAATAGGCAAAAAATACCCCGTCAATGAGAAAGGTGATACGCTCAAACTTACTTCTCAAATAAGAAGTAAAGCGGTCATATCAAGTAAAGAACCCAAACGAATGAGGTTGGGAGCGTTCCCACGAGGAAATAGTCAGACTTACGTTAATATATTATTACTACTATTTAGTCAATATTTCTTTGGAAAGCAAAGACAATAAAAGGGGGGGGGGGGTAGTTCTAAAATGATGAAAATAAATATTAAATAAAGAAGACCAACAAACAGCTTCCAAAATGGGAAGTTTAATCAATTAATAAAAGTAAATAGGGTTTACGTGTCCCCACAGGGTTCTACACTTGATAATTCTAACTATAACAATTCCTTCCTAGTATCTTGGCATGCAAAAGTGATAAGTTATATATTTTAAATCCTTGGACGGGCCATCAGAAAATTTCACTCCGAACCCTTGGGTCCGATACTGTGTTTGCTATACTACCTATACCTGTACCTCATATTAAGCATGATATTCAAGATTTGACTAAGTGAGTTATACTTCGTACCCAATCAATACGAGCCTGTTAGACAGTAACAATAAATCTAGGTTGAGAATTCTTTTCCGATTATTACTCCTTGGTACGGGCAAGGCAAGTAGCATTAAGGCGAGTTCTACCGTTGGCCATCCGTTAAAAATTTAAAAGCCTTCTAAACGAGAAGGAATTATCAATACAGCAAGACACTATTCTAGAATTGTTATTTAGTTAAGATGTACCTCCCATTATTACCATATGGTTCCCACAACCCTAGTTATGAGTTTAGGTATCATAGTCATAATCAAATATTACAAATATGTAATATACGAATATGCAATTACTTCAATGAGAAAGAATAAAATCCCGAAGAAGAAGTTCACTTGATTAATCAAACAAAGACTCACCAACAATCAAATGATGAAAAGTATTGCAAGACTAAAGATTCTTCAAGTGTAATAATCACAAAGTCTACTAGTCCACAAAAGAAGCTTCAAAGAACCAGAGTCTACCCCAAAAACGGTGGTTCTCAAACAATTTATATAAAAAATTAAAAACTAATTAAATAAGGGACTTCTATTGGCTGGGAAATCATTTCAAAACTGACTGGGTCGAAGGTCGTCGTAGTCACAAGGGCCGTCATGGAATCCGTCGTCCCATACTTGTGCAATTCTTCTTGCTGCTCTATTCATTACCCTCGAAAGGCAGTATGACGGATTGTATAGGCACAAACAGTCTGTCGGGGTATCCGTTCCATAACACTGAAACTCTTGGAATTTGGGTACTGGATACTTCTATGATCTTCAGACGAAACCAGCAGGACGGACGTCATGGATAGACAGTCCGTCACGTTACTCCATAACCCACATTGGTAGACTTCCACACTTCCTCAGCAGCTGGCACTACATGCCCACCTACGACCGTCACGGGCACGATGGATCGTCACAGCTACATAGGGTTGTACTTTTCGCATTCTAGCTCAAAAAACCTTCGCAGGAATCTTTTAGACAGATTTCCTGCAAATAAAGAGAACTTACATAAAAAATTAATACAAAAAAGGCTTTTGGACACACTAAATTTTAAGAAAAGGCATTAAAAAAACCGTGAAATCACGGATAATAAACACCCTCACTTAAATTGCGTTGATTGTCTGAAGCGACCAGCACACTAGACGCAATACAAAACCAAACATTCTTTGTACAATCAGTATACATGTGTTATCTTTACGCAAATCATTGGCTATCAATCCCGGATGAGTTTATCATATTTATGCAGCTATCACTATTAGGCTTGAATTATGTGGAACAGACTATAAAACATGGGCTCACCATGCACTAACCCTATCATCTTCAAATTTATTCACCGACCGGTGCCTAATTTTTCGGGTATGCCACTAGTGTCCCTCACTTCAAAAACACAAAGCCTCATTTTTCACACAATGATTTCAGTTTTAGTATAAGGATTACTTTTCAACACTCACTCTCAGGAACAAATTAAAATTCATTCATACATATTGCCCATAAGCTTGCCCTTATTTCACGGCGTTAAGTTTGTATCCAACTCTAAGACACGATTAGGACTTCTTAGCTTGTAACATAGGCTCAAGGTCAGTAGGGTATATTGAGTATACTTAGTGACTTTTGCCCTTCCTGGCATATCGGATAGAACATACAACTTTTATCATTTATTTCGCCCCAGTTCTCCATAATTCTTTCCCCTTAAGTTTCCCTTCTTTCTTCATTTGTGCTAAGTGACTCTCTCTTTTCGTGCTTGGTTATTGTATTTTTTTAATTTTTTTATTTTACTTTCTTTCAACGGTTCTTGAGTAACTTAATTTTTTTTCTCTCTCTTTGTTCTTTTCAACCCCACTTTTCAGAGCATTCCTCAGAATAGACACCTCAACTTGGCCTTTTCTATGAGTCAAAGTACACATACCAAAGTTGGGTCAGGGCCCATAAAAAGGGTTGTCATTGCATTACCACCCTCAACTTATAATTTGGCATTAAGCTGAGGTGCACATGGTCCAAGGAGCGGACTAGGGCCACCACATTATTCTCAGAAAAGACAGTGGAGGGTAAAAAGAAAGGTCTAGTTTAAGCTCAAATAATTTGGATGAAAAAAGGATTAATTTTTTTTGGTTTTCTTTTATTTAGGCTAAAAGGGCCATATAGAAAAAGGGCATATGATTCTTCCTAATTGTCTATACCACTTACTTTTAGCAGACTAAAACCAGGGGCACAGTTCTAGCTTAGTACAAATAGTGGACTATTCAAATCTTCCTCAACACTCGTGAATTTCATTACTCTAACAGATTAATCAAGACCCACCTTAGTTCGAAGTTAGACTTAGGGTCATGCAGTGGTTGTACCTCTATATCATGCTTAGAGGCACACCATTATCAATTATATGCCGTCATGAATATTTCATTTATCAGGAGATCATTTAGACATAAGCTTCCGAATTAAACTATGTACAAAATATATAGACATGCCAGTTCAACAGAAAAAAAAATCAGTCTTTGGGGAAAAAGAACACCAGGCTGAGAAAACCCCAAAAGAGGATAGTGAATGGCTACTCAACTTACCCTAGCACTTCACTTTCCATTTACTCCCCCCCAAACAAAAAAACATGAAAATTAACTCCCCAATGCACTAAAAAAATTGAAATACAAGAGTGGTAGTGAAGCAAAACCTGGGGCGCAAAGCGCCGATGAATCATCAAAGTGGTGGGGTCCGGTTCCGGAACCACTACCCTATATAATCTGGACACCCTCAGTAGTGCCCTCAGCATCAAACAGCACTATCAGCATGGCTCCATAATCACCACATTTACTTGATCTAGATGGCCAATCAGCTAACTCTAATGCCCTCATCGAAGCGCCTCGTCATCCAACAACCGAGGCTATACTTGCAGGCTCCATCTCATGGCGATCCTTCTTCCGTGCGCGAGCCTCACCTCCTCTCGCACCCCGTACGCCTCTTGGCATGCTCTCGAGGGGGAGAGTGGTGGGGATCTCAGAAGTGGCGAATAAGGCCGCCATCACTAGTATTCAGCAGGATATGAAGAAGAAGGGGCCCAGAATCAGGCACCCTAGCCTCTAAGATTTCATATCGAGCCTGGTCTGCGCCGAGAGTGTCGATCACAGCCCTAAAGGGCCGACAATAACTTGAGGGGCGCTGGCCGGGCTAACACGCGCAACGCAAAAAGGACCCCAGCGCTCTAAGAACCTCATCTATCTTTAGATCTGTGTACTACCATTACCGCTCCAACACCCCGCCACCACAAAGCGCTCTTCGGCCTCAGCAATAGGACCTCTGCATCCCAAGGCTAGATGTGATGCAGAGTGTAGTCTGTGCCTCTATTTGTGACCTAGTAAGTAGTAAGCGGGACCAGCGCAGAGGAAGGAGGGAAAGGAGCTGAGAGAAGGGAGCTCGAGTAGTGCTACTACCGCGGATCGACATCGGGGCCGAGGTAGTGTCCGTGGAAGACGCCTAAATAGCGTCACGGCCTGTGCTACCGTATCAGCCAGATTGTCACCAAGTGGACGGCAATCTAGAAGGGGCCCTTCTAAGTGGAGTCAAACATTGGACTCACCCATGAGGAGGACGATATCAAACAGTGCCACGGGGGTCTTGAGCTGATTCAAACGTCCTATATAGGCACACCTCGCGGAAACTGCATCGAGAAGCAACTTCATGCACGGAAAGCGGGTAAGTAGTTGTTGACCTTAAAAGCACTCTCTGAATGACCTCCTGTAGAAGACACGCAAAGTCCATTCAAACCCGGCTCTCATGCTGCCATCATACTACCCGATCCCATGTAAACTATATTATCAGCGGATGTGGGGGAAACGGCCCTGAGTGGCGGACAATCAACCATAAACATTTGTCGTGAGGTCAGGTAGCCTTCTGAGGCTCCCTTTGGCTCGGTCACAGTCAAACACCTCTCAATCAACAAAACAGTGCAGGGCCCATCCGTCTATTGGTGGTCTCTCTCAAACAAGTATCCGAAAGGGAAGGGAATTGGCAACTTTTGACAATTTACCACAGGTTAGTCAAATTCAGGGGGTTGGAGGGGTTTCCGGTTGGCTCAACATCTCGCCGTTATAAATACCACGGGAGGCTGGCAGGCAAGGAGAGATCAAACGGAATTCCACAATAACCGACATGCTACAGGGGGCATGTTGGCGGGGGCAGACCCGCGATCAATCTGTGATCTGAGAGTAGTAGCCACGTAAAGGTAGTAGAATACTACGAACAAAATCTCACTATAACGTCCACAACGAATGCGTTGTCCACGTCTAGTGGAATGTCTGGGTGAAGAGATTGTGGACCTCTTTCATAGTCGGGAGACTTCCCATAAGGACCCGCCTATCCCAATGTAAGTGTCCGTGCATGACTCCTTTTGTCATTCAGAACTTTGGCGTTGAATAAGATTGTTATGCCATCGACACACCACGGATGGGCTGGTCGGCAATCGGGGGGTAGGTAAGAGCACGAGTCGTATCGAAGTACGAGTGAGAGAGCAGGGTGGTGGATTCCGAATTGTCAGCTCATCAGACGATGGCAAAACTGTGAAGTAGGTGGCGGGGTTGTAGAGACTCAAGGCAGATCCGGAGGCTTCCTTCCGAACACAAAACTCCTAAGGAGCCAGATGCTTCCTTTTCAAGGTAGCTGACCCATAAGGTGTGCGGTCCGTGTGCGCTTCCGCATGATATAGGAAGCAAGTGATTACGGACCGGATGCCACTCTTTATGGGTGTGGCTCTGGCCGGCACGTGGCGCTCAACTTACTTCTCCAAATAGAAGTAAAGCGGTCCTATCAAAGTAAGAACCAACTAATGAGGGTGGGATCGTTTCCACAGGAAAGAGATCAGACCTAATTCAATCTATTATCACTACTATTTAGTCCAATTATTTCTGGAAAGCAAAGACAATAAAAGGGCGGGGGGTTTACTCCGACAATGAATTAAAATTTAAATATCTATCTAAATTAAGGAGACAATAAACAACTTTAAATGTTGGAGTGTAATCATTAATAAAAGTAAATAGGGGTACATGTTCCCCTAGTTCTAACTTGAATTCTAAACTAAAACAATTCTTCCTAGTATCTTGCATGCAAAAAGTGATCAAGTATGTATTTGTAATCATTGTCCGCGGCATCTAGAAAATTTCCTCCGCCCACCTTGGGTCCGGCTAAGTGTGTTGCATCTATACTAACCCGTACTGGACCTCATATTAAGCATGATATTCAAATATTTGACTAAGTTATTAATTCGTACCAATCAATACTAGCCTGTTGAGGAAAGAGGGTATAGTACATAAAACCTCTGAAAGGGCCGCTTTGATAATCTTTCATTATCTACCTCTTGTCCGGCAAGTATCATTAAGGCGAGTTCAAACTTGGCCATTCCGTTAAAAAGACTTCTAAACGAAAGAATTATCAATTTGTAAATGCAAGACACTATTCTAGAATGTTATTTAGTTAAGATTTACCTAATTATTCCACCTTTGTTCCCACAACCCTAGTTATGGAGTTTAGTTACTCATGTCATAATCACAATATTCAAATATGTAATATAAGAATTCATGCACTTACTTCACTGAGAAAAATAAAATCAGAAGGTTCACTTGATTAATCAACAAAAACACCAACACAATCAATTATGAAATTAATTAAGACTAAAGATTTCTCCAAAGTGTAATAATCACAAATTCTAGTCCACAAAGAAGCTTCAAACAACCAAGAGTCTAACCCAAAAATGAGGTTCTCAAAACTATTTATAAAAAAAATAAAAACCTAAGTAACATAAGGACTATATTTGCTGGAAAATCTGTCCAAAAAACTCGGCTGGGTCGACGGGGACTTCTCGACGGATTCGGTTGTAGTCACAGGGCCGTAATGACCAGTCGTACCATACTTGTGACAATTTCTTGCGCTCTATTCATTACCCTCGACGGGCAGGTATGACGGATTGCATGGCACAACGATCCGTAGGGGGGGATCCGTTCCCATAACACTTGAACTTTTGGACTTGGTACTGGGATACTTCTCTGATCTTCATGACGAACAGAAGGACGGACAGTCATGGATATGACGTCCGCACGCACTCCGGGAACCCCACACTTGGTCAGACTTCCCCATCTTCCTTTAAACAGCTTGCACTATAATTCTCCTACGGACCGTCACAGGAACGAAGGACCGTCACAGCCACGACGGACCGTCACCAGATCTCGTGGGGTACTTTTTGCATTTTCTTGCTTCAAAACCTCCGCATTAATATTTAGACAGCTTTCCTGCAAAACAAAGAGAAACGTACATAAAAATTAATACAAAAAGCTTTTGGACACACTAAACTTAAGGAAAAAGCATTAAAAATACCGTGAAACCACGGTGTATCAAAAGGATCCAATAGTGGTCCCGACAACGCTCACCCTCAAGTGACTGAGGAAGACGATGACGAGGAAATCGTCTACAAGCCTCCATTCCTAGGTCGTCTGAAAGGAGAAGACTAATCCTGCAACAAGAAGGGAAATGACTAACGTGTCGTCATCATTTCATCTTTTAAAAGCTATATTGTTGCCTGTTAATTTCCTTGTAATTGTAATAAATGAATGAATGAAAATGTTTTATCTTGTACTCAAACTATGTTGGGCCTGAATTCTCCTTGTGAGATAAGTAGGCAGCCTTCCTTGGGCCGACCCCTATCTTTAAAAAATATTCATTCTCCCCTTCTTGTTACAAGGAAAATACAGGAAGACCACAGATTCAAAACACACGTTAAAGAGATATGCCAAGAGACCGTAGTTTTAGTCAACGTGATTTGCCTTCTTAGACAACATCCAAATAACAAAACAACCCCCCAAAACTCCAGATTTTTAAAAAAATGTGTTTCTGTCTCACCGTGGGTTAAGATATCATCAAACCAAGAAACTTGTGTGGTATCTTCTCTCTGTGTGATATTATGCATTTCGTACTCTGAATTGCACTGATAAATTGCTTTGAGTTGTTTTTCTTATCAGTGGGGACTTTGAAAGCTGATCTGTGTCGATCCAAAAGCTGGCAGCTCAGCTATTTCAACAGATCAAAAGGTCCCGCAAATTTCTTCATAGATAAAGCTTAGACAAAGGAAAGACCAGGTCTGGGGGATAATACGAAGAAGTGAGCTTACTGATGTTGTGGTGGCTCCAAACCACCGTAGCAAGATCAGAATGACTTGATATGCAGTGATCTGCAAAAGTGCAGAGAGGAGAGTAGAAGAAATGGCAAAGCAAGGACAGGATTGCCGATGACGTTGCTGATGAGATGTCTCTCTATCTACTTTCTCTTCACTCAATATGGATCCAGCTCAGAACCCAACCCATCTTTTTTTTTTTTTTACACCTTCTCAAAATCCGTCAGGGATAGATTGACTACTTAAATTCCCCAATATGCTTGTCCTACCAAACTCGACCTATCTTCAAAAATAACCACCCGAATGCCATCCATCATTAAAATACCCTCATCAAAACGCTCACCACCACAAAATCAAAAACAAAATGCATTTCAATCCCCAAACACCCACCCACCACTTAAATCAGAAATATCAATCCTTCAGACGTCCCACAAAATATCAAAACCACTCAAATGCTCAGAGTCAATCTGTACCTCCACCTTTACCAAAAAGAGCCACTTTCCAAAATCCGTCCTAAGAGCACGATGGCACGGTTATGAGCTGGGATATTACGAGGAAGGAAAGGAAACAGAAAAAAAGTGAGGGAAAAGGAAGAGAGGAACTGAAGGTTTTTTTTTTCTTGCTAACTATATCATTGGAAGAGATCAGAAAAGACATGAAGCGATTCAAAGGTGTCCCTTGATATCGCAGGGCCATTAGTTATGAATACTTATGTATTCATCCAAATTTGAACCTTCGTAAAGGGTTCAAAATACCGATGTTTTAAGTGTTCGGAGGAGTGATCAACCTATGGTTCATTTGAGAGCCTATTGTGACCAACTCGTGGGAGTTGGAAGGGATGAATCTTTATTGATGAGGCTCTTCAGCCGAACCCTGTGCGAAGAGGCTCTTGAATGGTTCACCTCGTATGAAACCAGACAATGGCTCACCTGGAATACATTGGCCAAAGATTTTATCGATCGATTTGCTTAAACGTAGAAGAAAATTATCCCCGATAGTCCTTCTGGAAGAAGATAAAGCAAAAAATTCAACCGAGAAGCTATCGAATACTCCTAAAGTGGAGAAAAGAAAGTGGCAAGGGTGAGGGACACCCATGTCTGACAAAAAAATTCGTTGAAGTATTTGGCAAGGTGCAAGAGCTGGTGGAATAGGGAATGGCGAATATTATGATAGATTATGTTGCTCGTTAGAGCAAAGTTTGCGAGGATAGTCAAGATTGGTGAGTGAGACTCATCAAGATGTTAAATTAAAATCAGGAAAATAGTTGTGTAGCCGCATTTCGTGGATCTAGGTGTTGGAAAAGAAGAGAGAAGAAAATTGTTATTGTTGTTTCATACGGGGGAAGGAAACTCCAGAAGATCATTAGATTCCCAAGGTCTTACCCAGTCTTCCCCAAAGTCCTACAATCTTGTGACACGAAATCTAGTCCTCCCATAAGCAGAATGACTACCTCATTATCCAAACCTCCACGCACTTCGATACCAAAGTCTCAACCTCAATTACCAGAGGCCACTATCACATCACCCAAATCATCCTCCATCCTATCAAATTCCATCTCCCTACCAGGTTGTTGCTCCCTACTGTGCTAACGTGCAGTCGAGCTACCGAGCACCCCTCATGTTAATCAAGTCAAAGCGATACCGAAATTCCTCTCCGAATTACCAAGCTCCATCGCCAAATTACCAAACAAATCCATATCCTAGAAGTCAAGCTCCCTGTCCAAATACCAGATGTTATCAACAGGTACCTCCTCCTCAACAAGGCCGTTATGACCTTAATTTGACCCAAATTCGAGAAGAAGTCGTCAAGGAACTTCACTGCACTCACTAATAGCCGAACGAAGCTATACGAGCGATTGGCTGCGGCCGAATACATCCACCTTATAAGGCCCAAACCCGTTGACATCAATTAAAAATTCTAAAGGACCGATCAGAGATGTGCTTATCATTCCAACAGTATTGGGCATGATATTGAAGATTCTATCAACCTGAACCACAAAATTCAAGATTTGATTGATCAAGAGGTAGTCTCTCTCCAACCAGCGGCACCAAATGTCAACACCAACCCATTGCCAAATCATGGGGGCGACAATGTCAATATGATCAAGACAGACGAAGAGAAGTGTGGAACGAAAATTATTACTCCTTTCGTTCACGATGATTTGAAAAGGTTATTGCTTCTTTAAGCATCAAAGAGAAGAGAGAGTTTGTTATTTTGACACCTACAAAGGTTGTTGCTTTGGTGCCATCAAAAACTTTCATCAATCCTAAGTTCGTTATTGAAACTGATGCTGCTCAAGGCATGACCAGGTCTGGAAGATGTTACACTCCTGACGAGCTTGCCCTCGGAGGTCAGAAGAAGGACCAAGCTAAAAGGCCAATAAGCGAAGGAGAAGCAGAGGAATTCTTCAGAAGAATGCAGCCAAAAGATTATTCTATCATCAAGTATTTGGAGAAGACTCCAGCTCAAATCTCCGTATGAGCCCTGCTGATGAGCTGCTCAATCCCACATGCTGGCTTTAATGAAAGCTCTTGATGATACGTATGTACCCGTGGGCAAAAGTAGTGATAATGTGGCTGCCATGATTCACCTGGCTATTTGAGAGAACCTAATCAGCTTTTGTGACGATGAGTTGCATTTTCAAGGGAGGTCACACAACAAGGCATTGCACATCACTGTGGTATGCCGCAAAAAGTTTGTCAACCACATCTTAGTAGATGATGGATCTGGTCTGAATATCTATCCTTTGTAGACGTTGAGGCAGCTAAGGTTTGACATTGGGAAATTGGAGCAAAACCAAGTCAACATGAGAGCCTTTAATAGGGTTCAGAGAGATACGTTGGGGGTAGTGAATTTGATCATTCAAATGGTCCCAATGGAATTCAGCGCACAATTTCAGCTATTGGATATCGATACGAGCTATAATCTTCTTCTGGGAAGGCCTTTTATCCATATGGTTGGAGCTGTCCCTTCTACTTTACATAAGATGATGAAGCTCGTGTGGAAGAACGAAGAGCTGGTTATTCATGGATAAGGGAGTCACTCTGGTAGACACGTGTCGATCAATGATGAGATGTCGCGAGGTACAGATTTCTACACAGTGGAGCTGGTGAATACCACCGGTGAAGACTTGGCCCCACAGACTCCTATGCCTGCCGTGTACAAGATGATACCCACTGTGATGCTGCAGAATGGTTTTGAACCAGGTTTTGGATTGGGAAGAGATTCCCAAGGAATTATTGAGCCTGTTCCGATCCTCGTCAAGGGAGACAAATATGGTTTGGGGTACGTCCCCATAAACGATGACATGAAGACGAAGAAGAAAAATGATCAAGCATTGGATAAGCCGATCCTGCATCTGTATCAATCTTTTCCAATCCGGGAGTATGCCGAGCATAAAGACCTTGGGGAAGAAATTTGTGACCTCTTCGAGGAGATTGATGTTGTTATTGAGAAAGAGGTCGAGCTAGTTGGTATTCGCGATGATGAGCCAAGAGAGATGCTACAAAACTGGACCTTTATGCCCATCCTGATCCCCCGAAATCCTTGGTAGAAAGGCACCGTTTCACGCACATTAAAATCGATGTAGTCCGGAAGAGGCCCGAGACCCACCATTTTACATTTTCTTAACCGTTTGAATTTTTGAATTTTCACTGTGATGTTTAAAGAAGGCAACATGGCCCTGTGCCATAGCCAATGTTTGCATTGTTTTCATATTTGAATGAAAGCCTCTTCTATTTTCAAACTTCATTTATTTATTCATGTGTTATACTTTACTTTCCTAACTTTCTCTGTTTATGATTTACGTAACATAGCTTTTAGACCCGCCAATGTCATGTCACGTCACGAGCTGAATGAACAAAAATAGGATTGGTAATGACGAGGTTGACTATTACGAAGAAGAAATTAGGAACCAGATTATGTCGCCGAGGAATTTTGGGAGTTTGAAAATCAGCATAAACCAAATCTAGAGGAAATGGAAACGGTAAATTTGGGGGGATCCAGAACGTGTTAAAGAAGTTAAGATCAGCACCCACCTAAATGAAGCTTAGAAAAAGGCCTAATAATTGCTTGCTGAATTGCTGAATATATTTGATATGTTCTCTTGGAAGCGGTGATGACATGCAGGGCTTGAGTCCGATGTCGTATCTCATAAGCTGCGATAACCCGGGGTTTGATTCGGTGAAGCAAAAAAAAAAACAACAAAACTTGGAAATTTCAAGTCTGAGCTGAGTTAAAGATTAAGATGAATAATCAAAGCAGATAGAGTCCCGATCGGTGGAAGAGTGACACAATATCCAAACTTGGCTGGCCAATGTTGTTCAGTCGCCAAAAAACGACGGGGAGGAAAAGCAGGAGGGGGGGAGAAGACAAGAAGGAGACGCAAGAAAGCGAGACCAAAGGGGAGGAAGGGGCCAGGGCCAAAGAGTCAAAGATAGGGGAATTTACACTCACCACCCATCACACCTATCCTTTTCCACGTTCCCGACTTCAGATGCTAACTTTCACTCACTCTCCTCGCACTCACGCGATCTTATCTTCCATCGTCCTCCTCGGACCCCTCATTGTACGCCTGCCCCACACTCCATCCTTACCAACGTCCATCCTCATACGAACAAACACCCCCCACGTACCCAACCACCCCCCCATTTCCTAACTCTTTTTCCACCCCCCCACAGACACCCAAAACCACTAGACCCCCCCCACTACCCTCCCGTCTGGCACATATCTTGCCCTCGCCACTCCATGCTTATACTCTCTTTTAATCCGCCGTCCTCGTTCAGACTCCCTTTCTGCGTTTCCCCAATTCCGTCTCCCACCCGTATCACACGCGAGGTAACATCCTCAACCGTCTCCACTCGGAGTACAATCTGGCGCTCCACATCCTCCCCCCATAACACAAACGTTTTCACTCACTGCCCAAACCGCACACGTACCCTTTATCCCCCCCCTACTCAAACATGAAAGCCCTCTCCCTACCCTAACGACCATTGTGCTAAGCATGAATGCAGTCATTTGTGGATGTTTGCAGGCTATCACCAGGATTCTGATGGATGAGCGGACGCAGAAAAGACGACTTTCATATACCTTGGGGTGTATAATCATTGATGAATGATGTCATTGGCCTCAAGAATGCTTGTGTCTGTCACCTACATGAGAGTTATGATGACCATATGTCACGACATGATTCATAAAGAATTGAATTATGTGGATGACTTCATAATCAAATCCGCGAGAGTTCGGATCCCTTGGACAACATCTAAGAAAATTATTTAATAGTTTTGCGTCGTTACAACTTTGAAGTTGAATCCCGCCAAATGCATTTTTGGGAGAGTTCCAGCCGCGGAAAATTATTGGGATTTTTTAGTAGCAGAAGGGGTATGAGCTCGACCCTTCTAAGATTAAGGCAATTCAAGAGTTACCTCCGCAGAAGAAGAGAAAAGAAGCGCAAGACTAGCTAAGACACGAGGAGTGGGAAAGGGGGCAGGTGAGAGATGTATTGAAGGAGGTTAAATACATCAAGTCGATTCATAGCTCAATCAACCGTGGATGTGTGAGCCTATTTTCAAGCTGCTGAAGAAAGACGCCCCGACAAAGTGCGACTAAGAGTTGTCCAGACTGCTGTGATGCTATCAAGAAACTCATTGTCCAATCCAGCGATATTGGAGTGTGCAGCTATTCCATGATAAGGGGAATTCTTTGTTACTATACTTGCTGTCAGAGAGTGGCATTGGATGCGTACTTGGTCAACACACAGACAGGAAAGAAGGAAAGGTTATCTATTCGGAAAGGTTATCTATATATAAGCAAGAGAGTTTCCACGCAATACGAGTTTCGTTACACTTGGACCCTTAGGGGGGGGGGTGGGTGTGGGTGCTTTTCAGGCAGCTTCTACAACAACTTTTCTTTTTAGGGGAGGTGGGGGGAGAGAACGTGTGTGCATTGACGTGGCTTGCCCAGAAGCTGAAGACATTATTGGCTTCTATATACTAACCATACCTCATTTCCAGAATGGATCCGCTGAAGTATATCTTCCAGAAGGTAGATGCGACAGGGAAAGTATAGACTAAATGGCAATGTTATTGATGTGAATTTGACAATGTGTGTGTGAATTAGAAAGCGATAAAGGCACAGGACTTTGGCTGATCATCTGAAGAAAATCCCTGTGATGAAGGTATGAACCACTTAAAATTAGTTTCCACGATTAAAAAGTGCATTGTGGGTGATGAAGATATTCTGAAAGGCGTATCCAGGTTGGAGATTATTCTTTGATGGGAGCGGAAAAACATCTCAAGGTTAAAGGTATTGGGAGCAGTCTTAATGTCAAAAGTAATCTGGTCAGCACTAAACCTGGCGTCTAATCTTCATTCAATTGCAATGAACAACATGGCCCGACTACGGAAGCTTTATTTTTGGTTTGAAATAGCATCTACTTGAAGGTCTATGAGTGTTGGTTATGGAGATCAGATCTTTTGATTATCGGTTCAAGGAGGAATAGGTGTGAGAACCCGAAGATTATACTTATGTACAGTATGTACAAAAGTTGTGCAAAAGGTTTCCCAAGATCGAGTTCAGACATACTACCAGAATACAGTATGAATTGGCCGATGTTGTTGCCACCATCGCTTCGATGATTAAACATACGGATACATATTATATTGATCCTCTGGATATAGAGTTGAAAGAACATCCAGTCCATTATTCCCATGTTGAAGCAGAACCAGATGGTTTGCCATGGTATTTCAATATAAAAAACTATTTAGAGTATCGAACTTATCCCGAAGACGCTATGTCCAACCAAAAGAAGTCTATATGTCGTATGGCTCTCAATTTCTTTCTAAGCGGAGAAATCCTATATAGGAGAACTCTAGACTTAGGTCTTCTCAAGTGTGTCGATGTTGTTGAAGCCCGAAGCTTATTGAATAGATACATGCTGAAGTTTGTGGCACGCATATGAATGGTCTCATTTTGGCAAGAAATATCCTACGAGCCAGGTATTTCTTGATGACTATGGAGAATGATTGTTGCAAGTTGTGCAAAAATGCCACAAATGCCAAGTGCACGGTGATTTGATCAGCGTGCCACCTCACGAACTTAATGTTGTGAGCTCACCTTGGCCATTTGTAGCTTGGGGTATGGATTTTATTGGTCCGATAGAGCCAACCGGTTCTAATGGACACAGATTCATTTTGGTTGCCATTGATTATTTCACCAAGTAGATGGATGCAGTTTCTTATAAGTCGGTAACCAAGAAAGTGGTGTTGATTTTGTTTCAAACAAGATGATATGAAGGTTCAGTTCGGCCCCAGTACCAGAATCCATCCTTACTAATAATGGTGAAACATTTTTTTTCTTTTCTCAATAGTCACTGATGAGAGAGATATGTGACATTTAGATTACTAACGAAAACTCAACGGCTTATCGTCCTCAGATGAATGGATCTGTAAAAGAAGCGAATAAGGAATCTCAAGAAGCACTTCTGCGGAAAATGGATTGACATCACGAGTTGGCATGAGATGTTGCCATATGCTTTATTGGGTTATCGGACGACTTTCAGAACATCGATTGGAGCAACTCCATACTTGTTGGTAAATGGAATAGAAGCAGTCATACCTTCTGAAGTCGAAATACCATCTTTGAGAATCATCCAAGAAGAAGAGTTAAGTAATAATGAATGGGTCATCAAGCGGATTGATCAACTAACTTTGATTGATGAGAAGAGAATGGTTGCCATCTATCATGGTCAGTTGTATAGACAAAGGATGATTCGTGCCTTTCACAAGAGAGTAAGAGCCAGAATGTTCGAAGTTGGTCAGTTGGTCCTTATGCGCATTTTCCCTCATCAAGCCGCATACAAAGGAAAATTTGTGCCAAAATGGGAAGACCCTACATGATTCGCAAGATATTATCCGTAGGTGCTTTGGTCTTGTCGGAGATGGATGGCACCGCATGGACGAAACCAATCAACTTGGACGCTGTCAAGAGATACGACGTGTAAAGCTTCGTTTTGTGTTTCTGTGTTTTCTTGTAATCATTCTATTTGTTATATTTGTTTTGCTTACACTTTTATCCCTTTGTAATGAACTACGTCTGCCCTGAATTCTCAAGAATGGGATACGTAGGCGGCCTTGTCGGCTTCGGTCACCCCATTTATCCCTTTTAAATATTTCTTTGCATTTGAACTACGTTCAACCTAAATTCTCAAGAATGAGATACTTAGGCGGCCTATGTGGGCCTCGGTCGGTTTCAATTTTTCTTATTTTATCAACCTTTTAGGGGGGAATTACGTTTGACCCGATTCCTGCCTCAACGGGATACATAGGTGCCACAAGGGTTCGGTCATATCGCCCGTAAGATTTCTATTCCTCTTTATTATAGAAACTGGGACAGAATTTTTGAAAGGGACTCAAAAATTCTCGAGGAGAAGATTCTTCCTCAGCAAGTCAAGATTGAAGATACTTTGAGATTTGCAACTGGGACAGAGTTTTTGAGAAGATCTTAAAAATTCCGCAATCTACTCAGTTACAGTGGAAAGATGAGCAAGACAGTTAACTGGGACAGAAATTTTTTGGATGGCCTCAAAATTTTGGCATGGGTTTATCTACAAGTCCAGAGTGACTCGAAAAACTCCCCAGTGAATAATCAGATAAACCTCCAAGCATCAGACTCAAAGAAGTTTGATAAGCCTGATATGATATGACTTGGCAGTGACCTTTTTCAGACACTATCTCTCAAAAATTTATTTCTCTTAAATTTTCCCTTTCACGTTTCATTTGTTTTGACATAAAATATTTTGTTTTATCTATCAAGAGTCGGGAGATCGGGAAATTAAACGGAGATAGCAGGACAAGGAGCAGATAATTGAAGAAATTGACACAGATCAGTTTGTTTTTAAAACTAACAATTTTTCTGTGGATGCAGGTTAATAGTATTGCTCTGAAATCAGCAAATTCTTCTGATGAAGAAGTCAAAGGAAGAGAAAACTATTCCAGAATCAATAGTTTTTCCTAGAAGCAAGAAACATTTTGTATCACATATGTCGGAGACTTGGGAATATGAATTATTTATTTCAATCAAGTCCCGACAACATGAAGTTTATAAAGAACGTCCATCTAGATTCGAAGGTGAATCAAGCAAAAATCTCAAGGAAGAATTTACTGTTTCCGCAAAGGACTTCATTTGCATCATAATGTAGGATATGATATTATGCATTACCAGGAAGGGTCAGTTATTTTATTGTCGATCAAGATGATATACTATCTGGAAGTCTTTTTGCCATTATCATTATTGAAGACGATATGATTATCCAGAGAGCACCCAAAAGATTACTAGGTTGCTTGATTGAAGCATTATCTTTACTTGGTACCAAGAATGACATCAAGAGTTAATATGCATGCATCGCGAGTCAATACTCATGCATCGCGGAAGATCATGCATCACGAGTTGATATTCATGTATCCCGAGTTAATATTCATGCATCGCGAGTCAATATTCATGCATCGCAGAAGATCATGCATCGTGAGTTGATATTCATGCATCGCGGAAGATCATGCATCACGAGTTAATATTCATGCATCGCAGAAAATCATGCATCGCGAGCTAATATTCATGCACCGCGGAAGATCATGCATCGCGAGTCAATGTCCATGCATCGCGGGAAATCATTCATCGTGAGTTAATATTCATGCATCGCAAAATACCATGCATCACGAGTTAATATCCAAGCATCGCGAGAAGATTTCATACCTCGCAGAAATTTATGGATCGCAAGAAGATTTCATACCTTGCAGAAATTTATGGATCGCGAGAAGATTTCATACCTCGCAGAAATTTATGCATCGAGAAGATTCCATACCTCGTTGAAATTTATGCATCGCGAGAGGATTTCATGCCTCGCAAAATTTTATGCATTGTGAGAAGATTTCATGCCTCACAAAAATTTATGCATCGTGGGAAGCTATTCATGCCCCGCAAGAAGTCATGCACTACCAGAAAAGTAAATTGTGCATCCCAAAAAAAATATTTATTCATCGGCATCAACTGCATTCTTTATTTTGATAAAAGTAAACATTTAGAAGAGAATTGAGGACGACATCAAGAGAAATACTAGCACACAACATCGATTTTCCTTTATGTTGACATCAAATGAAGAATACATTGAAGATTATATTGCAAGCATAAGAAATAAGCTTATTTGCTTTAGGTCAAAGCGATTTAGTTGATGCCAAATGACGAGGAGAACAATTGAGTGCCAACACGGTAAAAGACACTGTCTCCCATCTTAATTGCATTTTTTAAGCTGACGAACTTTTATCTCAGTCTTTATCGAGGTCATAAGAAAGGATGAATTCTCCAAAAACCACAGGTGCATACGACGTCAAAAGGGACGCGACACAACGTGGAATTTTTTTTAGCAGCGAACTGGGACGTAGTCCATAGAGGAGTGTCAAACTCTTAGGACGCGAGCAGAGGAGAGACTTCCACCACAATCAAACCACACCCCCTATCATAAGGCATGTGGGTTTTCTTTGGTTCTTGTCAGTTTCGGTCTCCCATCCGAAAACTTTGATCTACCGGAGATAAGTTTCCAATCTGAGTGACGATACACCAAGAGTTTTGGAAATTATGTCTGTGTAAGTTCTTAACTATGGGTGTGAAGCGCGCCACATTAATGACTAAGAGGTTACAAACCTCGTTTTTATACTCGACTTAATTTGTCACTCGTCCAGAACCAAAAGTCATCTAGCATAATAGATTTCTTTTCCACCGAGGGAGTCGAACTACAAGAAGCCTAATTCCTAAGGTTTAAGTATATGTAGGCGGTCGGCTGTATCCCAACATTCGCTCTTAAATCCTATTCCCGAGCATTTCAATCCTTTCATAATTCAGTATCGGTATGACTTTTGAATTCATTCATAATCATGAATTAAATCGAGCATATCGAACTACAAGTGACCTGAATTCTCACATAGCCTGAGATATGTAGGAAACCCATGTTCGGGGTACGGCCATAATTCCTAAAGTTCGTACCAAAGTTCCTTTGTTAAAGATGAATATGTGTTCGGTCAATATTGGATTGGTCAATTTCATTTTTCTCGAATTTCTTGCATCAATCCAAGTAAAATGAGGGACAGTTGTTAACACCCAAATTTTGACCTCCCCGATAATATTTAATTAATGAGTTTCTTAATTCTAAAATGATTTGAAACAATTAGTTCTTACAAAATTCAAATTTTTATGTTATTTTAAAGTTTTATAATTTTAGTAATATCCAGGGCTCTAATATGTATATAAACTAGCATATTTTATGATATTAGCCGATCGCCTAAATAATATTGTAGTTTTGCTCTTCATTGTGGTAATTATCTTAGTCAACTAATAATTTTCATATTCGTGATTATTGGTTTAATTTTGATTTATTAATTATCTTATATCGTTAAAATTAAGAAGCTCGTTAATTAGTCGATACCAATTCGTCTTATTTGTTTTTAGTCAATTTTTCGAAGTTGTTTTGATTTGATTATTTCCTTAAAGTCCCAAACCAGCCCATTTTCTGGAATTTTTAAAGCCCAAATCGTTCAGCCCTTTCCCTTTATTTCTCATATACCAACCCACTTAAAATATTTCCCAAATAGAATTCACCAGCCCGTTTTTTTATTTTCCAACCCAAAAATCAACCCAATACAACCGACAACAACAGGAAACTATACGCAATTTTCTTCTTCAGTAGCAAAGTTCCAGTCCAAATCGAGCGGCCCATTCGCGCATCGTCCGTATGTAAATCGTACTCGAATCGTCCTGGTGGAGTAATCTTAGTGATTCACTCGTCCTAGGGATGAAATCGAACGGCTGCCCTCGTTTTCCCGTTTGAAGGCTGCGATTTGGTACAACGTACAACCAGCTTTCTTTCGTCCTTAAAGAAATTTAGAATTTTGAAGGTCGATTTTGATTTTTTTCCTTCCTAACCTTTCCCCCCCAAACCGAACCCTATATCTTCCGCTATATATGCTCGTATTTTTTTGAAGATAATAAAAAAGAAGAGATTACAGAGGGTTGAAGAATTCTGTGAGAAAATATTTTTTTTTTCAGAAAAAGATAAAAAGGGGAGTGAGCTTTTGCTTTAGAAAATCTTTTATGGATTATTTTTCGGGAATTTGGAGGTCATTGAGAGTTATAGAAGGGTTCGAGGATATCTTTTCCTCCTTGAGTGATCCTTTGAGCGAAAATACAAAGCAATTTTTGTAGTAACATAGAAATTGGCTTTACGAACAAGTTAGTGAACATTCGAAAAATACATTCCGAATTAGAGAGTAGTCTCTTGGTATTGGCTCAGTTCCCTCGTTTGTGCCTGCTAGTGTGTGGGATTGGAACGTGAGGAAAGGGTTCGTGTTGGATCGTCATCTTTACTCTAGCTAATTTCGTCTTCAGTTCGACAGATGGAAGAAGGTAACTTTTCATCCTCCTTAATTTTAAGTTCTAAATGGTGTGTGACTGAAGTTATTGCGATGAGTAAGTCAAACTCTTAGAAGCTATTTTCTTGTCACTCGAACTCTCCATTTATTTGTCGGGTTGTTTCGAAGGCCGCAGGTTTCAGGTGTTGTCCCACTGAACATGAGTTGAATGAAATATTGTCGATACTTGCATCAGTAATTTCTTTGATTTGTTGTTTCTTTTGATTATGCATATTTAGTTTGTTTCCATCTCACGCTTTTGTATCTTTGAATTTTACATTTATTCAAGTTTGGTTTACCTATATGTGATACTATGTAGGCGTGAATCCATTTAAATTTAGATCTAGCTCCGCACAAATGGATTTTTCTTTGTTGCTCGAATCTGCCGGTTCTGCCTTATGAGCTCCAAAAACTACTTTTCTGTAGGGCATTCTTATGGTCATTATATGTAGGCCTAAACTTGATGTCATTTATTTTCTAGTTGGTGTCGCCTCCTCGTAATTTATTTCACCCTGCTTGTGCTCATGTTCCGTTACGTGTTGAATTCATTCACTTTTGCCAGCATGCTAAAAAATATGCTTTCCATGCTTAAGTTGACCCTGCATGGGTCGTGCATGTTTGAATAAGTCGGACTACTTTCATATAATTATTACTACAAATTTGGTCATATTGTTTATCGTTCCATTTGTTTAGTTGGGTAGATATGTTTGTTAACATTTTTTTTCCTTTACTCCTTTTTCTTATTAAATTTTTCACAACTTCACCATGCACCGTTTTTCACGAGATTTGGCACACAAATTGCAAGTTTCTTTTTATATATATTTGAAATCTGTTAGGTTAATCCGAAGGTGGAAGTTCTGCATTTACTATAGCCATTTGTTTGTTTGTCTTTGCTATGGAATTTCATTTTGATACTTTGCTTCTGCCAAATGTCATGTTAATATGAAAAAAAAAATGTTTTCTTGTTATCCATTACTTTTATCATATTAATATTAGATAACTTTAATCTTTTCCATGTGAATCTACCACCTTCCCTCAACTTTTAGTATTATCTATGAAAAATCCTTTTTTCACAATAATGTATGTTGTACTCTTCTGCTAAGGATGGGTTGGCTTGTTGGAATTATTATATCTTATTTTAGTTATTAAAAGTTAATATACACCATAGTCTACTAATTTGGAATAATTTATTTTGGGATTTATTTATATTATTTATTTTATATGTAAAGTGTTAAGATTTTGTTTATATGATTTTCAATTGTATGAACATAGCAGTAGTCTTCTTGAAGAAGTTTTGTTTACTACTGATAATGGCATACTTGACACCATAAATTAGCGTGTTGGGTACCGTTTATAGATCTGAATTTGATGCTGGAGTAAGGCGCCTTCTTGGTAAATATATAGCATCCTCTTCTATTAAAATGTCAGGGTTTATCGTTTGGTCGATGGTTGTGTATCTCCTTAATAATAATATGCTCATGGGTGAACATACATGCATATAGATGCTACTGTTTAGAATCGGGATATGTTTATCAATTTTGTTTTTTCTCTAATTTGGCTTTGTTAAAAGAAGTTGATGAAGATCAGTTAGTTACAATAACTAACTATATAAAAGTTAGTTAGTAGTTAAAAGTTAGTTAGTAGTTAGTTAGTAGGCCTATTTTTGTAATTTTAAATTAGTAGTTTGTTACCTCGTTTAGTGTACTGAATTAGTTAGTTAGTAGATATTTTTTTCCTTTCACAGCTTCTGATTGCTATATAAGCAATGCAAAGCTTCACATGTAAATAGAATGCTTCATAAAAGTCAATACGATGGTTCCTTCTTTTCTCTTCATCATTTTATAGCTTCCTCAAGGTTCTTCAATGGAGTAAAGAGCTTGGAAGCTCACTGTTTTTGTTCATGGTATCAGAGCAGAGTAATCTTTAGAATTAGTAGAGTTTAGATCTCTATCAATTGGTGAGAATCTGTAGCTTAAAGATCTGCAAAAATGGTGGGAATGAAGATAGATCAGAATGATCCCTTATCATTGGGATATCAGATAATTTTCAAGTATTGTGTTGATTCCAATAAGCTAATTGGATTGAAAATTTGGAGTTTGGAGTAGGTGCGGATAGGATTGCACTACTAGGGAAGAGGAAGTATGGTTTTGGAAATGGTGCTTGTACGAGAGCTTTGTTACAAAGAGAGAAGGCAATGAGCAAGTGGGGAAACTTGCAGTGCAATGGTGTTATCTCTGGCTGCTGAACCCAAGCAGTGAAGAGCTTCTTAGTGGTATCGATATGCCACTAAATTCTTTCTCAGTGTTGGAATATCAAAGGAAAGATGTAGACAGGTGAATAGAGTAAGGATCTCTCAATTTATCGAGATATCACCACTCCTCTCACATGTAGCAGATATTGTATCTCATTACCTTCTCAAAATTAAAAAACAATATGAATGAAAAATATGATAGAATAGTTCCAAATCCAGTGTAGTACTTGTCCCTACAATTGAGGAGTAGCCGTATCAATGATCATTTGGGTCGAGAACAAGACGAGATTGATTTAAATTTCCTGAGTGGCCTAAATATCATAGATGCAGACTCGAAAGACAGATATACTTAAAGGAACCGACACCATCTATGAATCAGCTTTATGCATATGATTATAGATGGATGCCGATTAGCAACAATCAAGATATAATGGATACATGCAGGTGTTGTCAAAAGCCAGTTCCAATGGTGATGAGGTAAACAGGAATCAAGGAACTGGAAAGGAATACCTGCAAAGGGAAGAAGTTGTGAGTAATTGTCATTTCCTTGGCCACACAAAGGATAATTGCACAAGTGATTAACTATCAAATGGGACTGGCACAAAGGAAGAAAAACCAGGTTATGGACAAACGGGGAATGCGAACATAAGGAAAATGGTACAAGCACAAATCAATTCAATGGATATGGAGGACAAGTTCAGGGAAAGACTGGTGGAGATGGGAAGGGATATCAGTCTGCAAAAAAATCTCTATGATCACTATGGATCATCCCAAATACTGTATAAAAATAGTCAGGTGGAAAACAATAACCTGCTAAAGGGTGACCAACATGGACAAACATTTACTGAGAAGGAGTACAAACAAATAATGGAGGAGGTCTTAAAAGAGATGTGAAGAGGATCAAAACAGGTCAATATGGGAGGTATTACAACTTTATTAATAAACAAATCACTATTATTCAAGATAGGGATGTGATTCAGGGGCAACTCAATCATATATTGCAAACAAATAGATTACGACTAGGAGACATGAATTACCAACGTCCAAAAGAATCAAGTTCATCTTCCACAGGGTGCACAAGGTACCGTTAGTTCCATATTGTGATGAAAACATCTATAATTGATATGAAAGTGTCTAAAAGTGCCGTGACGTACCGTTTTCAGGTTCATTTATTATCAGTTTCAAAGATTCAAGAGAACTAAAAAGTGGTTTTTATCATTTGATACGACCTTTTGTGTGTTTTCAGGGCTCTGCAGTGGCAGGGTGAAGGGGATTGGTAGAGAAGACGGAGGGAGGATTATACAGTTTAAGGCTAACTTTACATCTAAACAGGAAAGGATAAGGTGTGCTCAGGAAATAGTGTTGAGGAGCTACAATACAAGACAATAAATATATGGCAAGGAAGGTTAGCGGACATCCATCTCACAAGATTGAGAATTGTCAAATTAGATACAAGCAGTAAAGGTGATGAAGTATCAAACTTCATTGTCCTGTTTGTTGTCCTTTAGACGAGCAAACGTAGACTACTGTCCTAGTAGTACTACTAGAGCATCCATATGTTAGGGTTGTCATATGGATCTATGGGGACCTTATAAGACCCCTACTCTAGATAGAAAGAATCCTTCTTGACAGTAGGAGTAAAGAACTATAGTAGATTTTTATGGGTTATTGGCAGTTAAAAATTCTGAACCATTGTGGCATATCAAAAATTTCTTCTCAATGATCAACACTGTTTAATTCTCATGTCCAAAAAATTGTGAGATCTGGACCAATGGCACAGAGTTTATTAATTCACAATGTAGAGATTTATACAAATCATTGGGAAGTATTTGCACAAAGTCAGTTGTCCTCACACATCACAACAAAATGGATTGTGGTTGAAAGAAAAGCAACAGACACATCATTAATATTGCAAGAGAAATCATCTTTCAAGCTCATTACCTATCAGATTTGGGGGGGGTTAGTTGCATTAAGGTTGCAGTGTTACTTGAGAATAGATTCAATTTAATCAGCAATTTAACAAGAGTGCCTATGAGTTACTTCTTGAAAACACCTACTACTGTCTTCATCTAAGAGTTATAGGTGTCTTTGTATGCTACCAACAGTGCCTAAAAGGGATAAGGTTCAGCAAGAGGCAGCTAGTCCTGCTATCTCTTAGGGTATGCAGAATTGCAGAAAGGCTATATATTAGGGATATCCATTCCACTACGGTGTATGTGAATAGAGAGGTGATATTTCATGAAGAAGTTTTCCAGTTTGCTCAAGGGATATGCTCAACTTGATCCCTGGTGTTGTGTGTATGGTTCCACCTTTAGAAGCAGAAAATCAAAGCCGGGATGGTGAAGCTGAGATTGATAATTAAGATAATAGGGAGCGGCCAGGACACTAGCACAGTTACTATGAGATAATCAGAATGTTGAGTGAGATTGAGATTCTTCAGTAGATACAGATGGCCCTTTGAACCGAGCCAGCAGAGAAAGTTCTGTAAAAAATATGGTAATGCAATACCATCCAATGTTGACCCTCATGATATAGAAGATCTTCCAATGACAGCGGCAGAAACCTCAATAAAATCCTAGCACCTGAAAATATGTGGCCCTGGAAGGAAATTCCCTCTCAAGAGTCCGAGGAAAGGATAAGACAATTCATAGAGGTCGTTGCCAAGTTCAAATGGAGCGAGAAAAAACCATAATCAGCCCCTGTATCTCAGGGAGCACGTCGAACAGCCCAAACTCTAGTCAGGACAGCGGACTCAGTGAACAACCTCTCGGGAATAAAACCCAACGTGTAGCGATGTGAGAAGGGCGTGCTAGGGGATGAGTATATAACGTTCGGAAGGTATGGATGGACGGCGAAAATCAAGCAGGTGAGCGCTAAAGCATCAAAAAAGATACGACGAGATCCAAGGTGGGATCGCGCTGCCGATACAAGCTATGCAGCACGGATTATCCAACGCTCTTGAGGAGACAAACGAACGCAAATAGCCGGAAAACCGGGCGCGCTGCCCTGATCTTTTGTTACCAGACTGGATGAATGAAAATTGTTCTCAAGTGGATATATAAAATAAAATATAAGGCATAATGGGGAGATAGATAGGTTTAAAGAAGACTTGTGGAAAGGGATACAGGTCAGAAAGAAGGACTGGATTATCATCGGATACTTTTTCTTCCAGTTGCAAAGATGGTAAAAGTCAATGGTCATTTGCAATTAGCCGTATCAAAAGGCTGGACATGGTACCAGATGGATGTATATAATGCTTTCTACAGGGTGATTAGATGAAGATTGTCTATATGAAAATGCTTGAAGGTTTTGCAAAACCAGGTGAAAAAAAAAGTCCCGCGCAGTTTACTCGGAAGTTCTTTGTAGGGACTAAACAAGACCAAGACAGTGGAACTTGAAACTTACAAAGGTATTAATGCCAAAGGTTTAATAAGGTGCTCATGACCTACCTCATTATTCACACTAAAAAAAGGGGAGATTTGTCATGTTCTAGTTATGTAGATGATCTATGATCAAATGAAGTAACAACCATTGATACTGAAGTTAAGCATGTCTACGGATAAAGTTCAATGAAGGATATAAGTGCACTTAAGTTTTTCTGAGCATTGAAGTATTGAGTCTCCTCGGGAGGAATGGAATATTTTAAATCAAAGGACATATATATTGGAACTTATGTTATGCTGGGACTGACTGGTGTGGCTAAATCCTGCATCCACACCAATAGAGTCCAATTTGAGATTGAATGGAGTAGAGCAGGATTCAAGAAATGGCTATATAGGGGCAGATGTTGTGTTGCATGAAATTACTTCATACAAAGATGGGGTGGTATATTGGTGTAATGCTACTATCACCAGACCCGAATAAGTATGCAGTGCAAACGATCAGACCAGCTTCATTGCCTCTCCCCAAGAAATTCAATGTGGAAGCATCTACTAGAGTGATTAGATATTTGAAAGGTTAAGTTTTGGCAAGGTGTTTCGTTACATTCGAACCTACAAACATAATTATGTTGGTTATGATTCTGATTTGGGCATCTTGTCCTAAACACAAGAAGATCCTCAATCACAGAGATATGTCATTAAGTTTGGAGAGTCTTAGTTTCTTGAAATCAAAGAAACAACAAACTGTTTCAAGAAGTAGCTGAGCTGAGTACAGAAGTATGGATCAGCAGTCTCAGAAATCATGCTTCTAGGCTTGTCAAAGGAATCGGAGTGGATGTTAATTTGCCTATTACATTTCAGTGACAGCAAATCAGGCTATACAACTACAGTAATCCAGTGTTACTTGAAAAGAACCCAAACACATGAGATAGATTTGCCATTTTACCGGGATAATATCAAGTAGGTGATGAAGTTCACTTGCTTATGTACACACAGCAACAATTTGCAGAACATATTGACCAAAAGGACTAAGTCAAGCTCCACATGTGCATGTTTTAGGCAAGCACTTTGGAGGGATCAATGTTATTCACTCATCAGCTTGAGGGTTGTGTGTTTAAAAGAACGTTGATGAAGATCACTAGTTACAATAACTAACTATCACAAGTTAGTAGTATTAAAAGTTAGTTAGTTATTAGTTAAGTAGGCCTATTTTTGTAAGTTATATTAGTAGTTGGTTACCAGTGTAGTGTGATGAATTAGTAGTTAGTAGATATTTTTTCCTTTACAGCTTCTGTGCTATTATAATAAGCAACGCTTCCATGTAAATAGTATGCTTCATAAAATGAATACGATGGTTCCTTCTTTTCTCATCATCATCTTATAGCTTCCTTAAGGTATCTCAATGGAGTAAAGAGCTTGGAAGCTCACTGTTTTTGTTCAGGTTTACTTAGGTTTTCATCAGAATTGTGTTTGGTTTAATGTGAATTCCTTGAGTTGTTTCCATTTTAATTAAATTTCTTTTTTTATTTATAAACTATCTTATTTTGTATACTTTTGAATGCTAATCTTTTCCATCATTGTGTTGAATGTAAAATCTGTCCGAGTTCGACAAGAACTCTCATCTCTTCCCGAATTTCAAGAGAGCCGTGAAGGCTCAAAGTTCCTATTTTTGAGTTAACACGTTAAGCCGATGGACGGATTCCATAATTTAAAAAAGTTAGAGAAGATAGATTAGAAGACCCGTTTTATTCTTTGCATGTCGTGTTGTATTTATTTTGTTCCTAAGCCCTTGTCGTCTTTACCTTATTGTTATTATTGTATGTTTAGTCTAGACAGGTACGGAGGGAAATAGGTCAAAAACCCAAAACAGGTGGGTCCAAATTTTTGATCAAGACGGACAGGAAAATCGGATTTGGATCCAAATGTCTCTCTCTCTCTCTCTCTCTACCTTATCATCTATGTGCTTACGTTTATTCGTAGCTAGCTTAAGGTTAAAAAAACTCTAAATCCCCGTTGAATGTCATACTGTTCTATTAACTTAAAATCGAACTAAGTCTTAAAAATGATAAGGTTTCAAAGTTGTAAAATTAAGAGACTCACTTTCAAACAATTTTTCAAATTTTTAAAACAAGTATTAGCCAAATAGTTAGTTGATGGAAAACCGTTTTAGACGGATGTTTTAGGTGCCTGACACCTTCCTAAAACATTATTTTGAATCTCTGAACCCTTTAAATGTTTTCAAATAATTTTCTCTGTTAAGTTATTTGAAAACAATAGTTTTCTTAATTTTTCTTAAAATTTAAGTGGAAACTCTAAAAAGTCGAAAATCCTTCGAAAAAATATTTTTCCTCGTTTTGATTAAAACAGTTAGTATAGGAGTTGTAATTATGCACCTAGGAAAACCTATTGCCTACTTGAGCAAGGGAATTTCCCTACACCACCAATATATGTTTGTTTATGACAAAATGTTTGCGTTGGTAATGGATGTGTCTAGGTGGGGCCGATATCTCAATGGTAGGCACTTCATTATTAGAACATATCAAAAGGCCTTAAAGTTCCTGTTAGAATGAAAACTTCATACTAGTTCCCGACTGAAATGGATTACTAAGCTGAGGCAATTTGATTTTACTATTGAATACAAGAATGTAGTGGACGAACAAAAGCATTGATTGCTTGTCTAGGATCGAGGAGTATATTCACGTACATTAGGTGTGATCGCGTTGACTGCTAAACCATCATGAGCAGTTGGAATTCTGATCCGGAATTAAGAAAGTTGATCCACAAGCTGAGTATCCTGAAGGAGGACATTAAGGGGTTCTCTTTTATCAACCAGCAGTTGAGATAGAATGGTCGATTGGTTATAGGAGGTGATACCTCCCTAAGAGATCAAATCATTACGTTGCAGCATGCTTCAGTTCATGGAGGCCATTCTGGAATTGACCATATTTATAGGAGGATTACTTCTCTTTTCTACTGGAAGGGACAAAGAAGAGATGTAGAAGACTATATTAAAGGTTGCGAGATATGGCAGAAGAGTAAATATGACAAGGCTGCATATCCGACATTTGTTCTTGAATTCGTCAAAATGATTGTCAAATTCTTCCAAAGAATAAGTCTTTGCCGCATTGTAGTAAAGATAAAGGTAATCTCCATAATGATGATTTACGCGAAGATTTCCACCAAGGTGTAAAATACAATATTCATGGTCAGCATAATTGTCAACGTTCACAATGTCGTTGGCGATGCTCTTGTGTGGATTCGAAATAAAACACAATTCTGGTTCATCGACCACAATCTCCTTTAACTTCTCAAAGAAGAATGTCCAAGACACATCATTCTCTTTGTCCACCATACAAAAGGCAATTGGATATACATGATTCTACATATATTGTGCAACAACGCTCAACACCATGTCCTTGTATTTACCATGTAAATGAGTGTCATCAACTGCAATTACCTTTATCATGTGGACAAATCCCTTAATGCAATAACTGAAGGCCAAGAAATAATACATGAACCTATGGCTATCCTTGTTTACCATCATAGAATAGATAGAACCAACATTAAGTGTCTCAAACATGTAAGGAAAAAGTCGGTAAACATGAATATCCATTCTCAAATGTCCCTCGGATTATCTCCTTGGCAACCACACCTCCCTTATAACATTTCCAATAACTTGGACTAGAACGAAGAGAATTAAACATAGTCTTTTGAATCTCTTTTAACATTAGATCCTTGCCATCATTATAAATATTTACACAAAGTGAAGCAATGATATTGATTGAGAGTTTTCTATGGCTATTAATGGCATGTTTAACGCCATAACTATGCTCGCCAATATACTTATAGATACGCAATCTATCCAAACACTCATACTTTGTAGACCGAAACATCCATGTACAATTCTGAGATACACATTTCACCTTTAAATATTTAGTAAACAACTCCACAAAGTAGCAAAATCAAAGGATTTTATTGTTGCCGCTTCGACTAATAACAATTGCAACTCATTCTTTTTAGTGAAAGTTTGATTTTTATACAAATTAGTTCCATCGAGGAAGCAATGGTTGGATTATGGTCTCAATTCCTCTTTTCCCTGCATTTCTTCACAACATTCACGCTCAGAAACTACCGCATCTAGCGACTGATTTTCCACATTAATTGGATCATCATTGATATTCATTGAATGATCACTCAAACTTTCATTTGAATGATCACCCAATTTTTCATTTCAAATAGAATCATTGTCATTGGCAAATCAATTTTGTTGGTTCAATTGGAGGCCTCACATAGACGTGTATCCTAAATGTAGGCCTAGAGCTATCAATACCAATATCTAACATGTACAAGCTAACGTGCCGATCATTTTTTATGAATGTGGGATGTATTTTTTGTCATGATCCGAGCCTACACCCTGGACGTGGCCAACACTCGAAGACCACTGTCGGTCCCCATGTGAAGCCTCATCCTGGTAGACTACAAGCGGAAAACCCAATTAACCATAGAAATCTTGAAAAGTGAAATAAAGTTAATAAAACTTAACACTCTAGAAACGTGAACTTAGATGAACCAAATTTGAATAAAATAATATATCAACTAGCCTAAAATAGGAAAACTTTAGCTTTAAAAAACATTCTAATAAAATAAATAAATGATTCATCTTCTTAACTAACTGACATTATCTAGAAGCCTCTTCAGCGACAAGACCCACGACCACATAACTAAAAGAAAGTAAATGAATCCTTGGAAGCAAGGAGGGGACTCCCCATAGCTAACTCGAAATCTTGGATGTACCACTGAAGCTTCTGGTGACTGACCTAAATAGTGTGTCACTCATGAGAAGATGCAGAGGACAAATGGGCTCAGTAGTTGAAACAAAATATACAGCATTGTAAGGGGAATTCTAAAGCATAACATAAACTTGATACTTGAATAAAGGAAACACATTTACCTCCTTTTCAACTCAACTCAAATCAAAAATAAGATACTCAACTCAAGGATTAGATACTAAACTTCCACATATTATACTTGACTTAATTAAGTACAGATTAACTCAAGATACTCAACTCACATGATACTCAATTGAACTCATTTCAATATAAAGCAGTTTAAAAAAAGTGCAATATAAAGAAAAGTTGTGTATAATAAGGATACAACATAACTCTGAAATGTATATGAAAATATAATTAACTAATGTATATAGAAACACTATTACTGCTGCCGAAGTTTCTCTACCCGCAATCACCACATAATAGCTATAGTGATGATACAACGTTATTCTGTCCACGCTGCCCGGACATCCTAACCTTGTCAGGGTATAGGACATAAACTGCCTAATTGATCCACTAGTAAAATGTGAAAAGGAATCAACTAAAGAATATGAATCTTTTCTACTCATGATGGCTACATGGTTTATGGTTGTGATTTGAGATTAGTATTCAAAATTTAGCTTTAAAAAGCTCTCTTGGAAATCATAGTTACTTTTTTCTTTTACTGAAACTAGCCATAGGCTCTGTGGAAGTCTATCTTAATTTATTTTCAAAAGTTTGAAAACATTTTGTTTAAACTCTTAGGGATTACTTAGTTTCCTTATAAGTTTTGAGAATCAACTCAATTTGATCTCTTTGGCTTACTTGAAACTTTAACTCTTAGGCAATACTTAGTTCCTTATAACTTGAAGCAGAAGAACTCAACTTCCTATACTTACCTGAAACTGAGTCTTAAAAATAAAGTTTAAAAATAGATAGAATATGATTAAATCGATAATTTCTGTTTTGATGATGACAAGGAAGCACCAATAATCAGGAGCAAATGTAGCAACAAAAGAGCAAGCTCGAGTCCAAGATCGTGTGTAAAAATGGGTCAGCCAAGTAATCAAGAAAATTAGAGTATTTGTCAAAGCCAAAAAATAATAATTAAGGTATACAGTTGATAAAAATAGTCACCGTAAAATATAATTAAGGAAGGAAGTTGTATATAATAAGGATTGTTACTTTAAAGGAAATCCTGGTTTAACAATAACTTCTTACTTATTGATAAGGAGGAAGGCCAAAAAGAAACTATATAAGAGAAGAAGACGTGATGAAAAATCCACGAATTACGCAGAGAACAAGGAGAATTATTCATCAATTGCAGTCTTAAGGTTGATAGGATTGCTACGTTTATTAAAACTTCTTGAGTAAGAAGGTTTGATTGTGTAGAACTATTTGTCTTGTGTTGTTCTTATTGTGTTTACCAGTTTATTGCTACAAAGGGTGGGTCTGTTGGCTCTTTGTAGGGGTTGAGGTTAGTAAGAGGTTGTAACAAAAGGTGGGTTGGCCTTTTGGAGAGATCGATTGGAGAAAATCGAGGGAGGAGTAGAGATAAGACTTTTATATTGAGTTGATCACAAATCCTTATAGTGAAATTAATAATGAGGTTTTTCTTCATTGCGTGAGGAAGGTTTTAATTCAATTAAGTGTTGTGTCTTTACTCTTATCTTTACTTAAAGGCCACTTTACACGAACCTGGTTCGTGTTCTGGGTAAGGTTTCTTCAATTGGTATACAGAGCAGGTCTTTCGTTAAAAAGATTCACAACTTGACAAGGATCAATGGCAAGCCACCACCTTACCCCACGAGGGAGCTTCACAAAACGACCACCATGTTCAATGGCAAATATTATGGATGGTGGAAAAAAAATAGTATGATGGAACTCTTATTGGCGAAAACCCTGATCTATGGAGATAATCTGAGATGGCAAACATACCTCTGGAAAACTGCAAACTTGATGGAATCACCAAAATCCCAACAGGAAAGAAAAGAATGGAATGTTGAAGACAAGCTTGCAATTCAAAACAATGCCAAAGCCAAGGAAAATTCTGATATGTGGCATAGGACCAGCTGATCCACGAATCTCGTCATGTCAGATGCCAAGCCATATGGGAACCACTGCTAAACGCTCATGAGGAGGAAACACGCAAGTCAGAAGTCTAAAAATTGATAACTTGACAGGCAATATGAGCTGTTCAGTGATGGCGGAGGGGAGACTATTCAAAGACATGCACACCAGGTTCACCTCCATCATTAATGCGATGTTACTCTTTAGGAGACAATTAGTGTAACCCCGGAAAGGCAGTAAGGACACTCTTGAGTGTCCTTCCTGAAACTGGGAAAGCAAAGTCGGGCTAGAATGAAGGCCGCGACCTAGGACTCACTGGGAATGCATGAGTTTTAATTGGTATCTCAATCACATACGAACTTAAGAAAAACCAAGAAAAGAAACGGAAATTGGAGGGAAAAAGAACAGGAAAGGAACCTGGTTATAAAGGCTAATTGCATAAGATGTTTTGAAGATGAAAAAGAGCCCGCATAACCAAAGGTTCACTTAGAATGCTAAAGATGAGGGCAGACATGTCAAAAGAAAGCTTTTCAAAAACCATCTGAAACACTAAAGACCAGGTTTGTCACAAGTTGCCTGGGGCTCAGATACTCATCAAATTCTGTCCACTTGGCGGCCGTAGAGCAGAAAAAGGTAAACTTGGAGAAGGGGAAAGACATCAAAAAGGATAAGTTTGTCCCCTCCAAACAGAAGAATGACAACTCATAGGAGAATATGTCAATGAAAAAGGCCTTTGAGGCAATGGAAATTCATCTGTGAAGAGAGTTGAGGGTGATGATGAGACAGAAAACCGTTCCTTTGCACTAGAACAAGAAGGATAATTATGACTTTTTGCCCTGGTAGCACTGGAAACCATAGAAGAAAGGAAACCTGCAGGATCACAAGAAAAAACTATACTAGCATCATGGCGATGATCCAATTCTGAAGATGATGAAGAAGATGACAATCAAAGCAAGGTAAGTTTCATCACATCAAAGTAATATTGAATCATATTCTAAACCAAGAACTAGAGTCCTTATTGAGTACTCTTATGATGCTATCAGTCGTCAATTCTGAAAGAGAACAAGTGATGGAAAACTATGGAATCTTTAAGGAGAAGTCAATGAAATACTTGAGAAAAACCACAATCACTTTCTTCAAATAAAATAAAAGAACAGATTAAAATCTCCAGAGTTAAGTCACAAGGGCCAACAAACTTGCTAGTGAACTTCAAATAAAGCTCTCAGAAGAAAAAAAAACTTAAAATTGTTAACCATAAAATCAATAAGATTTAACAGAAAGGAATAGGTTGTTACAAGAAATCTTGATCATACCAAAAAGTACTTGAAAGAAAAGAAAGAAAATCTTTAGGATGGACCAGAGTCTTCTGAAAATTTACTTAGATCAAGAAAGCAAACCCTAGATCGAAGTATGGGTAGGTTTTAAGAAACAAAATAACGTGTGTAACACACTATTCACATGTCTAAAAAGTTTTCTGCACTCATTGTGGAAACTCAGGGTCATTAAGGCAATCAATTGTAAAGAGTTAGTTGAAGACTTTCAGAAAAAATGTTCATTCACCAAAAAAGGGAAAAAGAAAGGACTGATACGGCGAAGAACTGGTTCGAAATAAAAAATGCATCCAAAAAAGGTGTTCCTTATTTGCCTTTAGGGTAGAAGGAAATCTATTTCATACTTCTTACTCACAATAAGGGGACCAAGCTAAAATCTGGTGTTCCCAAAGAATAATCTGTGCTTACGTTTCAGGTGAAGTGAGAGGAAAAGGCCAACTTGGTACATGAAAGTGCATTCTCCAAAATGGTGCTAAACAATGGTAGAAATAGTTTGAAATCCTGTTCTCGCTCTTTGGTATTCAAGGAGGGCAGTTTATTCTTGAAAAGGATGAGAAAAAATGAAAAAAAAAGTGAAGAAAGTGGGACATGATATCAAAACATCTTTGATGATGAAAATTTAGGAAACCACTGCATAGAGCCTGGTTCACAGCTAACCAAATCATTGATGCACTATGCAAACATGAATTAATAGTTATCTATGGTCTGGAGATTGGGGGATATTAGAGAAATCGAGACAGTAAGAGTAGGCACACATTTTGGGGGACTTTGTGGTGTGACATGGTTACTCCTTTTGTTCATTGGAAGGATTATTTAAAAATTGACAAGGGTTGGTTCTTGTGTACAGCTGAGATTTCCCATTTGATCTGGGAGAATATGATGATGCAACATTCGGTCAAGGCCTTTGATCTGAAGAAAGAACTGACGAAAATTAGTCAATCAAAGCAAATGGTTGTATCGAAACAGTTGATGCATTATCAGGATTTCCTTAAGAATGGCTAGTTAGTAAAAGGAATAATCTTACCGCTTGGAGTAATATACAATGATATCCGCTAACTAACCTCGTACGTAACAGGTACACACTCACATCACATCTCAAACAATGTGAGAGAAAAGTTTGCGGATGTTATCTCTACTCTTTGCTAACACCATAAGTAAATCAAGGAGAAACACAAAAAAAAGAAAGGGGGAACCTGGTTTATCTTTAATACTCAGGTATGTACCAGCCTTTTTCAAATGCATTAATTTCCTGAGTTTGGGTCAAACATAAGCACTCTGAAACCTGGTCGATCATCAAAATTCAAAATTTCATAAAGATCACCAAGGTGAACCCTCTTTAACAATAAGCATCGTTCAATCCCAAACTGCCTAATGATAAAATCTCCGATTGAAGTCACTCATGCTTGAATTTAGGAGGAACCTTGCTTACCACCCACATCTGAACCAGGTTCAAAACTACCAAATTTGAAATTCATCCATTCCAAGTGATAACTGGTCTATCTCTGCAGGGCGGAGGAAACAAGTATCACAAAAAATAAATTGTTGCTTGCTTTCTTTCATTGTGATAAAACATCTCTTTGTGCACAAAAAAATGTGATGTAACTCTTATGGTAGTGGTACTCTTCAAAGTGTCATCAAGAAAAAAGCTTTATCAGACAAAAAAAAAAAAAAAAGGCAAGAAAATCATGGAGGAATGAACAATGTTACGGAGTAGAAGTAGAGTTGAAAAAAAAAGTGATGAGGTATCTCAGTTTCTACTTGATGAAAAGTGCACATTCTAGAAAACTGATCAGAATAAAGAAGTGGTGCACAATGTAGGAATAATGGAAAAAAAAGAGTATTCAATGGCAGTAAATCCCTTTATTCCTCACGTTAGTAATTTTTTCCCATCCTGATCCTCAATTTTTAAACTCTTTTGACTCTTTGATGTGCTTATCGTCTGTCTCCTACTATGAGATTATATGTTTTGATTAGGGCATAAATGGTACATATTGTTTAGTTCGTTTATCATTGAAATCTTAATTGTGTAGGAGTGTAAAGATGAATAATATAAAAAAAAAAAAAAAAAGAACCTCAGACTTAACTAACAATTTGGTTAGGAAAGTGTACTTGAAAGTGTTGCCCAAGTGGCGATTAGTGAAAAATGATATTTGCACTTCATTGAAATGGTATTCGAGTTCTTTGGCTTAATGGTTTTCAATGATGCCAAAGGGGGAAAATTACTAATGTGGAGAGACATATGCATAGTTTGTAATCACAAACGGGGGAAATCTTGGGCATGAGAAAACCTGAAGTTTGTAGTTTGAGTGGATGACAAAGAATTGATAGGTTTTGGAAATCTTGTTAAACTAGGAGTGTTTGATGCATTTGAAGTACCATTGGGAGAAGGAGGATTTTAAATCGTGCAGATATGTTTACTCAACAACTATTCTTGCTGATTGTTTGCATCCCATGAGTCGGAGCAGGTTGCAATGGTCTCCACGTACATCTGGTAATGTTGCTCAGTACTCAGGGAAACTTAAAGTAATGAGAAAAAATATGTGCACTCTTGAGGCAGAAAACCAAAGTTTACGGTGAACTTAAACTTCAAATGCAGAAAAAGAAATTCACAGGTTGTTGAAGGATCAGTTAGTGCAGCCAACAATTGCGAACCAATGCAAGAGGGACAGAGTTCTAAATATGATGGCTTATGCTTCAACTAAGCCTGGTAAACTTCACATTGAAAAAGATTATTTTGAACTGGTTATCTTAGTTGTTTTTTTAATACTATTATGCTCAACGGGATGGCTTATATTGTTGCTATGATATTGATTGGGTTGTTTAGCCGCTGTTGGATTCTTTTGATTTGTCAAAAGGGGGAATGAGTGGGGCAGGGACGACGGGGGCAAGCCCAGGGGAAGGTATTTGGCCTGCATCCCACAGAAATATTTGTGTGTCTTCATCCATAAAGGGGGAATATGATTAGAATATGATAGAATCGATTAATTCATGTTTTGATGCTAGACAAGAAGCACCAAAAATCGTATAGCAAATGTAGTAGCAAAAGAAGCAAGCTTGAGTCCAAGCTCGAAGTAAATTGGGTCAGCCAATAATCACAGGAAAATAGAGGTATTTGTCAAGCAAAATAATATATTAAAGGTATAAGTTGATTACAAATAAGGAAAACCTAACTATATTATTTGAATGAAGGAAGTTGTATATAAAAGAATTGGGACTTGAAAAGGGAATCCTTGTTTAACCATAACTCCTTACTTATCTGTAAGTGACTGAAGGCAAAAGGAAACGCTATAAGAAGACGACGACGCTTGATGAAAAAATCCACGACTTAACGCAGAGAAAACAAGGGAGAATTATTCATCAAATGAAGTCTTCAAGGTTGATAGGATTGCTACGTTTCAAACTTCTTGAGTAAGAAGGTTTTATTGTGTAGAACTGATTTGTCTTGTTTTTGTTTCTTAATTGTAGTTTACAGTGATTGGACAAAAGGGGGGTTTGCTTTGTAGGGTGAGTTGTTGTAAAGAGTTGTACAAAACGGGGGTTTGTCCTTTGGGAGAGATCTATTGGAGAAAAATCGGGGATAGTAGAGATAAGACTTTTGATTATTGAGTGGTAATCACAAAATCTTAAATAAGTTGACATTAAGAAAAAAACAAGTTTTCTTCTTGAGTGAGGAAGTTTTATTTTAATTCATACGTGTTTGTGTCTTACTATGTCTTTACTTAAAAAACAACGTAAACGAAACCGGGTTTCGTGTTCTGGGTAACGGTGTCTTCAAAAACATTTAAAACAGAATCTTGAATAACTTTTAAAAACTTCACTTTAACTTACTTTGAATTTAGATTGACCTGACGTCTCTTGAAGTGGAGTGTGGATAAAGGCTAATGATTCTCAGTCCATGGATTAATTTCATGGATTTTTCAACTTGGAGGGTTCATGCGGAACGTATGGGGGGAAGGGGGCTGGAACTATTCAACTCGAGAACTTAAAGGCATTCTTCTTATAGGTCATGGCAAATTATGCATGAACAATTCAACTTAAGGACTTCATAAGCTAACATGTAAGATCAATGATTAGGAATCAATATAAAAGATGTGAACTAGGAACTCAAAAACTTAAAGGCTCTAGAAACTTGAAGATCCTACTTCTCGAAGATGACAACGTACGAAGTTCATGCGAAATTGGGTATGAAACCTGAAAAAACTTGACTCAAAGATCTACATAACTACAAGACCTAATGGTATATGATTCTTCTATTATCATGTGTACTTACTCAAAGCTTAGTTCAATTAATTATGGATCTTAAAAGGACTTCACAATTGAAATTTTAAAGGCTTTCTTGAAATCTACTCTAACTCCTCTGAAATGTGAATTATGACTAAGAGTTTTGGTCATGCAAGGAGGTCTCCATAATGGAAACGTATACTTATGAATAAATTCTCTTCATACTCATACGAACTTACTTGATTTTTGAAACAAGTTACTAAAACTTGTAGAAGACTCATCAATTGGACTCAAAAAGAGTTTCTTCAAACATTTGAAAGAATCCTCAAAAACTTAACTCCCAACTATACCTTGAACGAGAATTATGAATTCAAGGTTAGGATCATGTTAGTACTGATTTTAGGTGTTTAGAAGTAGCTTAGATTAGTTAGAATCGAAAAAGTGTGAAGGTGCATTTTAAATGAACTCAAACGGATCTACGGGAGGCAAATTGGTGACAAGGCAGACAATCCTGGGGCTATGGATGGAGTGGGGCACCAACCCCTGACAGACAAAGATGGGTTTAGGGCGCTCTAGCAGGCGCGCCGTGCCAGGACCTAACCCAGAAAATTTTGTCGAGCACTTTTGCGCGTTTTCTCACCCTAAATCGCCTAAATTCGAACAGTTTCTTTTTCAATCACTTGGATCCAATTGATTAAATTAATTACATTATAATATACTGGAAACAAAATTAAAATTACTCAATTTGATCTCAAGAAATCATCAAAAAGTCCAACACAACAAGATTTAGAACGAACTTCAAGAACACCTTTCAAGAACTCTAATCTTTAAACATTAAGCATGAAAATTCGCTGAAATAAAATACATGATTAGCGTGTGGGTGAACTAGCCCATCACTATGGAAGATTACATGCCTCTTAAGGATTAGACCCATGGCGAAAGTCCTCAACTAGACTCAAGAACGTCGACGAAAGCTTTCATCCTTTCATCTTTTCTCCTCTTTTTTCTTCTTGCCTCTTCTTGAACACTCAACTAAAACTCTAAGCATATTTTAGGATTATAAAACTGAACCTAAAAGGATTATAACCTTAATATATGACTTAAAATGAATTAAATCTGACTTGATATGAAAAGGACCAAAATACCCCTCACTATTTTCGGCTAACTTTCCTTACCTGAATAGCCTAACTTCAAAAGTTCATATCTCACTCATCCGAACTCAAATTTAGCAAACTCGACGGATTTGGAAAGATAAGTCAATGATCTTTCCAATGGTATCTTGTAGACCACCTAACTCCTCCTGTACTGGATTTATGGTCGTTTGAAGTTGACCCAAAACTCATACTTTCCTTAACTCTCCAATTTTCAGATTTTTGTTATTTCCTGTTTAATTCTTTATGGAACTCAAGGTATTAAATCTAGTAAACTGACCTGAACACTTAAGAAAAATTTTATTCCTTGGCAAAATCTTACTCACTATAATGAACGGTTTGAATCTTAGGTCAAAAAATTTTCTAGGGTGTTACATTTTTCCCCTCTCATTCATTTGATAGCTAATCACCAAGTCATTTGGTGCACAAATTAACTCACCAGCCTCAATTACACTTGCAATCATATCATCATATGAACCATTGCGACGCAAAGCAATGGTCATTGTCGTCTTACTAAAAGATTTTCAATTCCAACTTTGGGAGTCTCCTCCCATACTCCCATATAATCTCCAGCAACAACAACAAATTCAGCTCATGTCATTATAGACTACAAATATCTATAATAGATTACAGTATCATTCTACGAGGTACGAAATCCGTACAAAAACGCGATTAGATGAATTTCGATTCAAAAACTAGCTCCTGCAATTGCGAAACATATTTTTAATGCTTTTAAACTACTAAAATGTATTTGTAGTGAGTTATCAAGTGACTATTATAGAAGACTTCTCAAACTTATAAAATGGCGGGAAACTAATTTTGAAGCTTGGTTTTGAAAAGAAATGGAGTAAACATGAATATGGAGTAGGAGATGATGATGATTTTACCTTGAAAATGGATATTACCGTCAGAAAACTCGCCGGAATCGACAAATCACCGGCAGCAAAAACGAGCTGCAATGTTTCGTTTGGAGACTTTCTTTTTCTAATATAAATTTTAACAATTTAGAAATAAATATATTATTTCAAATATGTTGGAAGGAGGGTTAAAATGGAGGTCTGGAAAGTTGGTGGGGTCTTTTGTATGTGTCAAATAGGATACATTGATGATGTCGTTGATAGTGGGTATACCACTAATTTTTCAAGACTTGTGCTTTAGTTTCACACTAAGTCTTAAAAGTGACTATTTTGTCAACTCACCCTTGTTACCTTTTCAGTATTTTTTTTCCTAATATATAAATAAATACTCAAGATTCTTGCTTAGCACTAGTTTATCAATAAAGTCCATACGGACAATATTTATAGGTCCCACTTATCCACAAGTCACAACGTTATATGAATGATAATACACACATTAATTCTCTTTCTGGAACAGATTTTCCATCCATCCAATTTACATAAACTCTATTCTTGCGGGGGGGAAACAATTCAACTGCTCCTCATTGATTGAATACACAACAAAAAGCACCTCCACAACAGGCACCTTTTTTGTTTGTTCCATCATAAGAAGTAACATGCATATTTGATATACAAATGCAATGACCATTAAGTACAACAACATGCACGCATATGAAAATGTTTGATAACAACTATACATAATTAATAGTTCAAGAGTCATGTTTATCAATTGAGTATGTCTCCGTTTGTACATTGTGAACGATCTACTCTGATCATCCCAAAGCATAACCTATGCAATTTTTTAAAACTATGTTAATATCTGCTTCTTAACGACTAAACTAAAATTCTTCAATTTTTTGTACTAAATTCAATTTGACATGACAGTGACCGATCACATTGGTTACCCTATAACTTTTGTCTCAAACCAAATAGCTGAAAAAATATTGCATCTTGTTATTTGTAGTTTTGATGATTTGACAAACTTAGGGACCTCATAAAGGTACCGGGCTTCTTACTTGAGTATTGCAGGTCTTACTTGGAGTATTGCAGGTTTCTTATGTTGAGTAGTATTGCAGATGAAACAAAACACAGGGACCTAGTAGAGGTACCAGGTCTCATGGATGATGAGTCAGCCGACTTGCCAGCTGGAGATGGTACAGAAAGTTAGGTGCACACTCCCGATTGGCGTCAGAAAAAAGTGGGACCTTTCCAGGGCCAATGGCAAAGAAGTTTAGGAAAAGTGACTTTCCCATCATAAAGGCACTTCCCAAAACAATTTGTGTTAGTTTTTGGCAACTTGATTAAAAACTGTTTCAAGAAACTTTGCAAAGGGCTACTACCAAGCCAAAAAGGCAGAATCATTCGAAGAACAGCAGAAGAAATCTCTGGAGTTTGTGTACCGTTTAGGAATATATTTCTCTTGTCTTGATATTGTTTATAAAACTATTCTAAACTATAAAAGGAATCAGTGGGTAGTGTTGAAATGAAAGTTAAGTTATCAAGTGGGATAGACTTAGTGGGTAGATTCACGTCTACTTAGCTTTGTTAAGCAATAGAGGACACTTAACGGTAAGATTGATAACTCTTTCTACGTTTGGTGTAATGGTTTCAATTTTTTCCTGTGAAGATAGTGGAAGACCCCAAAAAATGTGAAAGTAAGTTTCCTGTTGAGAACAGGTCGTGGTTTTACTCCCTTAGCAAGGAGGTTTCCACGTAAAATCATGTCGTTGATTTTAACTGCAGTTAACTTGTCTGGGAATTCTCTGAGTGACCTCTTTGTGTTAATGGTAATCTCTGGAGTGTGGTAGTAAGGGACCTGGTCCATTATTCTGTTAAGTGAAGGCATACATTCTAACAAGTGTATCAAGAGCAGGCACTCCCTTATTGGTTAAACACCAGGAAGTGATATTTGTTATAGAATGGCTTGCTCCACTTAATCTCGAAGGCAGGTCAGTCGTCACTCATTACCTCCGCGTTTAATGGACATTCTATTCTATAGTGGTGAAAAGTTAGCATGCAATGACTACTAATGTGAAGACAGGAGTTATGGGATATGTACTGGATGGACCGTTTATTCGCTGATGGAAAGAAGGATGGAGAGAAACCAATATTGTTCCAAGCCTAGACAGAACCGACGAAGCTGAGGGACAAAGATTTGAAAAGGGAATACAAAGCTAAAAACTCCTTCTGTAGTTGCAGATGATAGGACTGATGAGTTCAACAGAGGGTAAGCTTGTGAGTCTCGACTAAGAGAGATTGGATGTCTTGAAGACTGCTCATGAAGGAACTGAACAAGTCAAGGAAGCAAAGATGGACCATGCTTACCTTCAAGGTATGAGAACTCAAAATGAAGGAAGGAAAGAGAAAGAAAGAAACAATCCATGGACAGGTTCACAAAGTTTTGTCGTCATTAACAAATGAAGCTGCGAAGTCTTGGTTTTTTTTTGAATCCTAAAGCATGACCAAAAAGTCAGAAAAGTCTTCGAATTCTCCCAAAATCTTGGAAAAAAGCAAGGTTGATGCCATCACAGAAGCCAAAGCTTGAAGGTGATTAACTATGGATGCACTAATTGGAAATCTGAGACCACATGATATGAATCGAAATCACGATTCCTCAAAGAGGAAGTCCAAAAAGGAAAGTCTGAAGCTTGAAGTAAAAGCAGATGAAGATTCTAGCGATGGATGATTATGGATTAATCATTTATCAACAGGTTTCAAAAAAAATTGTGAAAAAGAAACAAAGTTTTTAAAAAGAGGAACCAAACGTTCCTCGAAATGCTACTCAAGGTGATACAGGCTACACGTGTGAAATCTGGCCCACCTTTATCAGAGGTGTCCTCTGCTCAAGATGAAAACAAGGAACATCAAAATCCAAGAAGTGACAAAGAGAGACAGGGGACCTTTGGTAACTCGGAAGAGAGATCGAAAAGTTGCTGCAGATTGTTGTCAAAAAGGCTATTGCTGCATTGGGGTGATCCATCAAGTGATTCAGAAACCCTGATGACTCAAAAAAGATGTGTCTATGATGGCTGTCAAGAGGAGGACAACTGTCTTTCACTGAAATGTTTTGCTCTCATGGCTCACACAGAAAATGAAGAAGAGGACAGTCAGGTACACTCTTCTTGATATGAAAAATGACTTGGATTAATTATTCTATAAAAAATTGAGAACTTTTGCACAAAAAGTCATGATTGATGCTGTAATTTGAGTTAATACTAGAAAGGACACAATGATGCTGACCTTGACAGTTTAACTGAAAACAAAGTAAAAACTTGAAGAGAAAATGGTCCAAAAGAATGGTGTGTCTAGAGTCTGCTAATTCTGACTTAAAAAAACCAGTTCAAATCAGATAAACTGAAGAAGTGAAAAGCTTAAATGGAATGTCAAATGTTACCAAGTTGAAATCAAAGAAAAAAATAAAAAATTTGAGAAAAGGCTGGGATTGTCTCTGGAGAAAGAGCAACAAAATTGGAAAAGGATTATTGTCAAACTTAAGCAAGATCTTGAAAATCTCTGAAGTGGGACAAAACCTCAAATTATTGTCAAACTGAAAACAATCAGACAATTTCAATAAGAAAGGGGCTAGGAAGTTTGAACATCACTCCTCCTTATAATCCTCATAGTAAGTATGTGTTTGTGTCTGACAATCTGCTATGTCTTCATTGTGGTAAGAATGGACATTTAAAGGGAGAGTGTGCTGGCTGGAGAAATTCCTATGAAAGACTCTCCAATTATGCTGAAAGGCAAGATTTGCCAAAAGAGAGACCTGGTCCTTCAAAGCAAGTTTCAACTCACAGATTTTCAAAGAAAAAATCTGTAAATACTCCAATGTCTTTTGTTAAAAAGCTTCAAAATCTACCCTACTGGACTAAATACAATCTGATCATTCTTGGTCGCATGGGAATCAAATTGACTGGGTTCCCACTTAGCAAGTAATAGTTGCAAGTGAGTGAGAGGAGCACAGTCAATGTTGGTATATGGGAACAGCGTGGATGCTCTAAACATATGACTTGGTGACATAAAAAATTTTTTCCTCTCACTCAAGACACTTTCGGGAGGAGGTTTGTTTGTATCTTTGTGATGGAAAGAAGGGGCTACAGTTTTGGGTGTGATTTTGTGTATGAAACAATGGGAAAGGATGATCGGCGAGGAAAATGTGATCCTAGAAGTGATGAAAAAGTGTTAAATCCCAACCAAAAAAACTCAGTGAATTGATAGACAGCATATGTTGTTCGATTTGAAGATGGAAACTTAAAAAGCAAATGGTCAAAGATGAAGATTGATGTGTTCAAGTTGTTCAATCATAGAAAATTGAAGGACAGTGAAGCTAGCAGAACAATAGTTGAAAATACTGACTTTGATGATCAAAAATCATAGTCTACCTATGAAAGAGGCTGATGAGGTTGAAAAAAAAAGTTTTTTTGGTTAATGAGGTTACCTGGACACTCAGAATCCAGCCAGGAGTACATCAAATCCCCAGAAAATGATGTCACTCCTTCCCCCCCCCCCCCCCCATGGAGAAGAAGGAACGTGCTGAATCAGATCACACAGTTCTACTCCAGTATCAGGATGGGGAAGCATAGTTCATCACATCCTCTGATAATCTTATTTTCCTTTGAACTCGGAATTCATCTAGATCAAAAAAAACAAGAATCTAGTACATTTTCACGCATGCATATCATCTTTGAGCCCAGAAATGTAAAGAAGCACTAAGTGATGCAGGATTGAATCAACTCCTATGCAGGAAGATCGTCTCAGTTTGAAAGAAGCAAGGTATGGACATGGTTCCTCGACAAGAAGGCAGAGAACGTAATAGGAAACCAGAGGGTTTCCGAAAACAAGCTTGAGATGAAAGTGGAGTGATTATCATAAATTAAACCAGGTGGGTGTGCTGCAAGGATCATGTGAGGAAGCGGTTAAAGTTGTCATGTTGATCCAAAGTGTTGTTCTTAGCTATCAGTGAACTCCCTTGAGGCTAAAATTGCAGTGCAGGATCCTATTGTGTCCCATTTAAATATCTGAACAAAAAGAACTGTTTTTGTTACCTTTTGTAGGTATACTTCAGCAAGGAACTGCTTGCAAGGAAGAAACTATAGAACATGAGGAATGAAGTTAATTGTGCTATGGTACCTGGTGCGTGTGCAGGTTAGATTGATACATTTTAACATTTGGAAAACGCAAATATGGACCGTTTGTGATAATGCCAATGTCAAAGTCAAGCGGTTACTCTGACCGTTTGATTCCCATAGGTTCTTTCTAAACGCACACAATCCACTTCAAGGACCTGGCACCTTTTCACGCCTTTTTAAAGGGCCCATTTTACTCCTTTTGAACCTTCATCTGTCTATTAACTTCTTCCTGTTCACGAAGGGTTTTAGTAAAAGCTTAAAAGGCAAATGTGGTTTCCTTCTCCTTCTTCACTGCTCATATGAAACCAGCTCCTCTTGTGAAAAAAAAAATATGCGCGGGCATTGAAGGCCGAGGCTTATCCAAAGAGCAAGCTGGCTCAACTTTTGAGACAGGGATCAGCTAAAGCACGAGGGTTGAGGAGACTATGTGAGTGAGTGGTAAAGCGGCTGAGATGCTATACTCACAGCCAGAACTGCTTACTCACAATAGTGATGGACCTGTTCTTCAGTGGTACAGCTCTGGAGAGAGGAGAATGCTGTGAGTTGAAGGCGAATATAACTGACCTGCGAAAAGGCTAAAAGAGCGTAATGAGTGTTGCCAAGCACGGACTTAACCTCTTGTAATCCAGTCCATGTAATCCTCCCCCCTCTTCCAGCCTGTTGGACAATTCCCCCCTGTGTTCAATTTTTTTTGGGTGGCTTATCACTGTGTTGATGGATTGCAGTTTGTTTACTTTAAGGTGTTAATGTTAGTTGTGGGGGCCCAATGATGGTTAACTATTCCTGTGCTGTTCTGATTTATCTTCCTGCGTGCATGCTTTTCCCTTATGATTGATTGCTCTTTAAGCTTTGATTCTTGTCAGTATTTTGTTGACATCATTGTTTACTGGCTATCTTTTTTTGATGACAAAAGGGGAATGCAACTGTAAGTAGGCTTAAGTGTATTCATGTGAGGACATACAGTAAGGGGGATATACAGTCAGGGGGAATACACTGTGAGGGGCCAATATAGCAAGGGGGGAACTATGGTTGGAGAAGATTTCAGATCATTGTTTTGTCATCATCAAAAAGGGGGAAAATGTTATTTGTATTTTGTATGATTTGAACAACACTTAGGGACCTCAGAAAGGTACTGGGGCTTATACTTGAGTATTGCAGGATCTACCTTGAGTATTGCAGGTTTCTTATTTGAGTATTGAAGATTGAAACTGAACAAACCCACGGGACCTAGTAGAGGTATCAGGCTATCATGATGATGAGTCAGTCGAATGCCAGCTGGAGATGGTACAGAAAGTAGGTGCACACTTCCCATGTGTCAGAAAAGGGTGGACCTTTCAGCCAATGGCAAAGAAGTTTAGGAAAGTGACTCTGCCCACATAAAAGGCAATTCCAAAACATTTGTAGTTAGTTTTTGCAACTTGATAAAAACTTTTCAAGAACTCTGTGCAATGCTACTACCAAGCAAAAAGCCAGGAATCATTCCTAAGAACAGCAGAAATCTCTGGAGTTTTTAGTGTAGCCGTTAGGAATATATTCTCTTGTCTATTTGTAAACTATTCTGAAACTATAAAGGAATTCAGTGGGTAGGGGTAGGGTTGAAAGTCTAAGTTATCTTAGTGGGATTAGCTTAGTGGGTAGATTCCATTCTAAGTAGGCTTGTTAAGCAAATAGAGGACTATTGCTTAACGGTAAGATTGATAACTCTTCTTACGTTTGGTGTAATCGTGGTTTCACTTTTGCTTGTGAAGATTAGTGGAAAGCGATTGAAAGTCCTTGTTGAAACAGGTCGTGGTTTTTACTCCTTAAGCAAGGAGGTTTCCACGTAAAATCATTGTGTTGATTTTAACGGCATTTAACTTCTGGGTTGGTATTCTCTGGAGTTGTGGAAGGACCTGGTCCATTATTCTGTTAAGTGAAGGCATACATTCTAACACATCTCTCGATATAAAAAAAAACCTACAAAATAATATTATTATGTTTATCGACACTGACTCTTTAGACTAAAGCACAAATTTTCAATTTCTCTCTTACAGAGCCACTAACAACTGGTTGAACAATTGCGCTAGGAGCAGCGACTTACAAAATTCAAATAAAAAAATTGTTTTCCAGAAATCACGGCACAACAACTATAAAATTATCTCTTCTAAATTATATTTAAAAAGAAAAACAATCAACACCAATAATTACCGTTGAAGCAACAAAATGATAAATGTTGGACACCATCAACAAGCCCTCTACCCGTAAACTCAAAATCTTCATTACATTCCCTATGAAAAGGAACCAAAAGATAAGACTTATCTTCCTCCTCCTCCTCGTTCTTCTCTTCATCTCCTCTTCTTCTTTCCTTTGTTGCTCAAAAGAACTGGCAATATTTTTTAGTTAATTATAACACTTGTTTAAAAAATTAACTTCAAAATAAATAATGAAGACATAATATCAACACACAATTTTTATATGCCTCATACTCAGTGGCGGATCTAGGAATTTGAGGTTATGGGTGCTTTAAAATGAAAATATAAAAAATAGTTGTGAACAATGAGGATTTGAACCTTGGGACAACACACACTAAAAAGTCTTAAGTACCCACTCTAAGAGCCATGGGGCCAAAACTAAATCATTTATTCATTTGGGTGCTCTAGTGTTATTTGTACAAATACCTATCAATTTCTTACATAAATATATATATTCCGTAACGAAGTTAATGGGTGCTCGAGCACCCGGCGGACACCAGGCGGGGTCCGCCTCTGCTCATACTACTAATTTTCAAGAAGAAACCTTCAACCTTTAGAAAAGATTCAGTTTATTGGATATATAAATATAACTTTTTTTAGCCTATTATTTTATTTCCTTAAATGATATGAATAAATAAAGTGACTTCCCTTATTTATATTTATCACTTATACAATTTGTTCATACATTCTAGACATTATTTAAACAACATATTATGTGCAATTGCTAACATGTTTATTGTATTGTCTGAACGGCTAACTATAATATTAGTTAAATAATCATTTATTTCTATTTTCACCTTTAATTTTGCAGAAAGTTTTTGCAATTAGGTGAACCTCAGTTTGCTATGCTTTTACCAATGCAGTGTCTTCAATGAAGATCCAAAAACAAAGAAAGGTCAAGACATCCGGAGAACAAAGTATGTCACAATCAATCATACTAACTCCATTCTTACTAAGTTATACTCCACAACCTAAAACACTTCTCTTTGTAACTACAGATATTTTATCAGCTACAAAGCATTAAGATGATTTACCTCCACCATCTAATTTACCTTTGTGTACAAGTGGTAAATATGTATAAAGCATACTATAAACGTGCATAAGCAATGTAATATATAAAAGTATGTGTTGGCCCGTGCGCCCACAGCCATACTGTGGAGTCCATCCCATATTATTTGGTCAACTTTTGTATTTCAATTTCTACGAGTAATTGTTAAAAAGGAATAGTGATAAGAGTTGAAAATAAAAGATTTGGTGATTAGCAAATTGATAAGATTCACAACATTTTTTGACTTTGTTATATTTACCTATATCATTAGTGATATAGACATTATGTTCTCCTTCTATAAATAGAGCATTCTTGCTCATTTGTACAACACACCAAGTTAAAGAGAAAAAACAATTTTGAGATCAAAGTGAGGTATTCCATAGACTACACAAGAAAAATAGGCTGTGAAGAAAAATAAACTGTGAGCAATATTTTAGTAAGATGGAAATCAAAATAGTGTTATTCCTTGTGATGTGTTAGGTAGTTGACTTTGAGTATGTATTCGTTGACTAATTAGGGTAAAATTTTACTTAGTGATATCAATTGCTCTGTTGGCAATTAGTTTTCCTTATTTTAGAAGGGTTTTTTAAGAATATTCTTTGTGTCATTATTTTCCCATTTATTTCCATTACTTTTACCATATATATTTTTTTACTTGTCCGGATTTTTCCAACAAATTGGTATCACAACCAAAGTTTTATGTGAGTATGCTCTGTGGTTACACCACAATCTTAACTTTCACATCAAAAAAATGTACTTTGATTTTCGATAACAATATTTTCGGGAAAAACGATATAAGCCAACACAAGTAGAATGTTTACTTTGAATAAATTTAATTATGTCATTTCGAAAGAAAAAATAGATGATTTGCTTTATGTTAAGAATTTTCACAAACCAGTATTTACCACGGTAAAGCCTGATAAAAAAAATAGATGAAGAGTGAAATCTGTTGCACAGATGGGTTTGTGGATTCATTAGGCAATGGGTCGAAGATAATGTGTTGAACCATGTTTCTGGAGAGACACATGCTCGAACCCTATTAGAGCATCTTGAAAATTTATATGCTCGGAGGACTGGCAACAACAAAATATTCTTAATAAAGCAGATGTTGAGTTTAAAATATCACCATCTGAATAATTTTTAGGGGATCATGAACCAATTATCAGCTATGGACATCAAATTTGATAGAAATTTAAGGTTTGCTTCTACTTGGTTCCCTACAAGACTCTTGGAAAACATTTAGAACTTCATTGTCAAATTTTGCACCGGATGATGTGATCTTTTTGAATTTCGTCAAGAGTAGTGTTTTGAACAAAGAAATGAGAAGAAAAACTCAAGGTTATTCTTCATCGTATGTCGTGATAACTGGCCCCAAGGGAGAAAAAAATCGTTATTCTTAGTATAGAGAACAAAATAGAATCAAATCTAGAGGTAGAATTAAGGATATTGAGTGTTATCATTGTGGTATAAAAGGGCACACAAAGAATTTTTGCAGGAAGTTAAAGAGGGCAAAAACAAAGAGCAAACTAAAAAAAATGACAATGAAAAATGTCTAGCAGCCGTCACCATCGAAAATCTAGTTACCGTCCTTAATGTGGATATGATAAATATTGCTTGTGATGAGTCAAGTTAGGTTGTGGACACTGGTGCCGCATCTCATGTGACATCAAGAAATAATTTTTTCTCTTCCTATACTCCTGGTGATTTTGTAACCTTGAGCATGGATAATGAGACTGTTTCTAGGGTGGTTGGTATTGGTACAATTTATTTGGAAACTAGTGTTGGAACTAAACTAGTTTTCAACAATGTGAAACATGCTCTTGATGTTCGTCTGTACCTGATTTTTGTTGGTACTTTAGATAATAAAGGATATGTTAGTACAATGGTGATGAAAATGGAAGCTCATTAAAGATTCCTTGGTTGTGGCTCGTTGTGGTAACAAATGTCGTGGTCTATACTGGACTACTGCATCTATGTGTGTTGATTTGGTGAATGTGGTTGAGGGTGATAACTCTTCAACGTTAGACACAAAGAGACTTGTACTATCAGAGGAAAGGAATTAATTTTTAGGCAAATAAGGAACTTATTGTCTAAATTTCAAAAGTTGTGAATAAAAAAAGTATGAGCATTACTTTGTGGTAAACAAAAATAGAGTGCTTAAGTCCTCTCGCTACTTCGAGAAAGACAGAATTGATTAAGTTGGTGCACTCTGATTTATGTGATCCAATGAAGACAAAGACATTGGGTGGTGCACTCTACTTTGTCACTTTCATTGATGATTGATCGAGAAAACTTAGGGTCTATGTCTTGTAGACTAAAGAACAAGTGTTAGGTGTCTTCAAGCAGTTTCAGGCTTCAGTTGAAAGAGAAACTGGAAAGAAACTGAAATACGGAAAGAAACTGAAATGTATTCATACTGATAATGGTGTTGAATATTGTAGACCATTTGACGAATACTGCAAGCATCAAGGTATTAGACGCCAGAAGACTCCTCTCAAGACTCTTTAGCTTAACGGTTTGGCTGAGAGGATGAACATTACCTTGATGGAAAGAGTTAGATGTTTGCTTTTTGAAGTAAAGTTGTCAAACTCATTTTTTGGTGAGGCTTTATGGATCGTTGCACATGTTATTAATCTATCTCTTGTTGTTGCTTTGCAAAATAATTTACCAAATAGTATTTGGTATGAAAAGAATGTTTCCTATGACCATTTGAGAGTATTTAGTTGGAAAGCTTTTGTACATATGCCGAAAGATGAGAGGTCAAAGTTGGAGGATAAGACAAGGCAGTGCATCTTCATTGGATATGACCTTGATAAATTTGGTTACATGTTATATGATCCAATTGAAAAGAAAATTGTGAGAAGCCATGATATTATTTTCATGGAGAATCAAACAATTGAAGATACTAACAAAGCAGAGAAGGTAGAATCTTCAAGTTTTGATGGTATAGTTCATCATGATGAAGTTTCTCACACAAATGTGCATGATGTTGTTAGGTTTGATGATCATGGTGACACCCATAATCATGTATCTAATCAACATGTTGATGTTGGTAATAACAATGATATTGTTATTGATGATCCTCTTGTTCATGAAGTTGTGGACGAATCAAATATTCTACTTAGGAGGTCTACAAGACATTGATTTCCTTTATCTCGTTATTCACCAAATGAGTATGTATTACTCACTGAAGGGGGAGAACCTAAATGCTATGAGGAGACCATGGAAGATGAGCACAAGAATCAATAGGTTGAAGCCATGCAAGACGAGATATAGTTTCTTCATGAGAACCACACTTATGAGTTAGTAAAATTTCTCAAGGGCATGAGAGCTTTGAAGAACAAGTGGGTGTTCAATGTTAAAGTTAAAGAACACAACTTGAAGCCCAGGTAAAAAGCTATATTGGTTGTTAGATTTGGTCAAAAAAAAAGGGTATTGACTTTGACGAAATATTTTCTCCTGTTGTGAAAATGTCCTCGATTCGCACAGTATTAGGTTTTGCTACTAGTCTTAATTTATAGATTGAGCAGATGGATGTGAAGATGGTTTTCCTTCAAAATGACCTAGAAGAAGAGATTTATATGGAACAACCTGAGGACTTCAAAGTATATGGTAAAGAAAATTTTGTGTGTGAACTTAGAAAGAGTCTATATGGACTAAAACAAGCTCCTAGACGGTGATAAAAGAAGTTTGAATCTTTTATAGGGGAGCAAGGCTATAATAAGACTTCTTTAGATCATTGAGTATTTGTACGAAATATTTATGACAATAATTTTGTCACCCTCTTGTTGTATGTGGAAAATACGTTGATTGTGCGTGAGAATACCTCCAAGATTGACGAGTTGAAGATAGAGTTGTGTAAGTCTTTTTCTATGAAAGACTTGGTCATGCCAAACAAATTTTGAGCATGAGAATTACTCGTCTCAGAGATGAAAGAAAGATTTACTTATCCCAGAAGAAGTACATTGAACGTGTACTAGAGCGCTTCAATATGAAGAATGTTAAGCTTGTTAGTACACCTCTTGCTGGTCATATGAAGTTGAGAAAGAAGATGTGTCCTACAGCTAGGGAAGAAAAAGAGAGCATGATCAAAGTTCCATATTCCTCCGTCGTCGGAAGCCTAATGTATGCAATGGTATGCACTAGACCTGATATTGCTCACACAGTTGGTGTTGTCAACAGATATCTCGATAATTCGGGAAAAGAGCATTGAATTCGTGAGAAAGTGGAGAGTGAATTATTTCATGTCAAAAAAATTCACACAAGTGAAAATTCTGCAGATATGCTGACCAAGACGATATCGAAAGACAAGTTTGAGTTATCCAAAGAACTTGTAGGTATGAGCTCTCTCTAAAGAAGATTGAGATACCTAATTCTAGTAAATGGAACTGGAGGGGGAGATTTGTGGAGTCCATCCCATATTTTCTGGTCAACTTTCGCTATTTAATTGCTACAAGTAAGGGTATTCATGATTTTGATAAAAATTGATCCAAATCAAAAAATCAAATCAAATCGATTCAATAACCAATTTAATTTGGATTTTGATTTGGTTTGGTTTTATATTGTTAATAACCGATAGTATTTGGCTTGGTTATGATTTTGTTCAAAATAAATCAAAGAAATAATGGAACCAAACCAACAAGTTATATCCATAAATTTTATTATTATACATATATAATATTTATATCGGATAAGGGCCTAAACTACCCTTAAAGTATTGAAAATTGTACAAAATTACCCTTCATCCACCTATTGGCTCCAAAATGCTCTTTTCATCCACCTATTGGCTCCAAAATACCCTTGTCATCCGCCTTTGGTTCAAAATTGACCATTTTTTAATTGTTTTAAAATTAAACACTTTAAATATTTTTTTCAATACTGGGGTTCAACTATTAATTATAAATTTAATTTATTAATATAATTTGTAAATCAATTCACTACCCGCTCATTACTAACTAAATCTCACTCAATTAATAATTCAATTATAATATCAAAATCGTCATAAACACTACTAAAACACGATGAAATTATAGATTACTGAAAATGACATTTAAAATTATTCGAGTCCGAATCGAAACCCCAATTAAATTTAGGTTGAGCCGCTTATTTAGGAGGACACTTTCTTTCAAAATTGAATTAGAAATTAATGATTAAAGGTAAAGAAATAATACATCCCGAATCAATTCATGCACTTTTTTTAAATATAATTTTATAAATATTTATGATTTATTTTAAAACCTTTAATATATTATTTTTTTAAAAAGTTACCTATGAAGTAGCATCACATAATTGAGACGTAAGAATAAATAAGATGAACATAGTCAGACTTTTAAGTTTATCGGTGATTTTTATGTAGCCACTTGAATGTATGATAATTTACTTTTATATTTTTTAAAAACACTCAATTGGCAGTAGCTTGCATTAATAATGTGACGGGTTCATCAATTTAGAGGAATTTAATTAGTAATGGGTGGGTAGTGGATTGATTTATAAATTACACTAATAAGTTAAATTATAACAAATAGTTGAGCGCCACTTATTTTAAAAAATATTTAAATAGTTTAAATATAAAACCGTTAAACAAGTGGTCAATTTTGAACCAAGGGGTGGATGACAAGGGTATTTTGGACCCAATAGGTGGGTGGGAAGGACATTTTGGAGCCAATAGGTGGATGAAGGGTAATTTTGTACCATTTTTAATTCTTTGAGGGTATTTTAGACACTTTTCCGTATTTATATTCATAAACAATTTTAATAAGATTTTATATTTTTGTTTCATAAAAAATTATTTATAATTTATTTATGAGAAAAAAAAGAAATTCAAGGTGAGAACATTTTTCTTATTGATTTCATGTATATGAGTGTCTATCGAAATTCTTTGTAGGAGTAAAAATGTCATTGTCTCTTCCTTAATGAATTTTGAAGTTTTATTCAGTAAATTCAATGATCCAAAGTTTTGTAATGGCATTCATTCTAGCTATTTTTTCGTTAAAATAGATTGTTGTCACTTTTTTCATGTTTTGAATGAATTGTTTCTTTTAATTTTATATATGGTTAATAACCAAATAACCGAACCAAACCAAATCAAAACCGGAAATAAACAAACTGATAAATGTCATTATATTTGATTTGGTTTTGATAATTTTAAAATCGATTAAATTGGTTTAGTTTTGATTTTCACCAATAACCGGCCCAAACTAACCGTGAACACCCTTAGCAACAAGTAATTATTAAAAAGGAATAGTGATAAGAGTTGAAAATAAAAAATTTAGTGGTTGGCAAATTGGTAAGATTTGCAACCCTTTTTTACTTTGTTATATTTACCTATGTCATTAGTGACATAGACATGATTTTCTCCTTTTATAAATAGAGCATTCTTACTCATTTGTAGAAAACACCAAGTTAGAGAGAAAAAACTATTTTGAGAGCAAAATGAGGTATTTCAGAGACGAGTGTACAAGAAAAATAGAGTGTGAGCGATATTTTAGTAAGGTGGAAACAAAAAGAGTGTTGTTCTTTTTGAATGTGTAGTAATCACTTTGAGTATTGTATTCGTGACTACACAGTGTAAAATTCCTTACTATAGTGATATTAGTTGCTCTTCTTGGCCCGTCATTTTTCTCTTATTTAGAAGGATTTTCACGTAAAATTTTTGATATCGTTATTTTCCCATTTTATTTTCATTACTTTTACCATATATATTTTTGTGTTTATCCGCATTTTCCAACACATCCACCATCGATACTTCTTAGGATAAGTTAAAATTCGAACATAAAAATCAGATTCGTTTTTTCTTCCACTGTCTTTGAGGATTCCAAATATGAATATTCAATCTCTTATATCTTGACTTGTAAAGATGGATCTTGGGCTTAACTCAACATCAAAAGGTGAGTCTCGTGAGGAGAGATTTGTTCAAGTCTATATAAAAAGAATAAATTTTCATTCCTTTTTCGATGTGGAAATTCTTAACACTTCCTCACACACTCAGACTTCATTAATTGGAGCATGGACACTACATCAGTGAACAAAGAACTGAAATGGGTCTGGATTTGATATCATGTAAAAATAGATTTTGGGTCTAATTTAACCTCAAAAATTAATTCGCAAAGAGAAATTTGTTTAAATCCATATAAGAAGATCAAATTCTCATCCTTTTCCGATTTAAAAATTCTTAACATGATACGATTGTCAATTCTTAATTTTATGTTGTCATCATACGTATATCCTCAATTTGATGCTGAAATCAATGAAATATATAAAAAGAATCCATTGAATTTAAAGCAATAAACCACATCTCAATCTTAAGTTACTAAAACTATGCCATCAAATATGTAGTTGGAATATAAAAAGTTTGTTCTAGGAAAGTAACAGTCAACAACTTCCGAGTAATTGGCCCTTCATCTAAATTGAAATTTGACTAAAACTTAAGCGACCCACGGACCTTGCAATTTTCTCCAAATGCTTAATGCAGTCAACAAAATGTCTATTCCAATTATGAGCTAACATAAATTTGTTACTTACATAGATAGAGATTTACAACCTTATGTTTGTTTATTATTTTATGGCATAACAAGTCTAGAAAAAGAATAAAGAATGATAAAAGGTTAATAGTGTTTTAATTCCCTTAATTATATGTACATCTAATTCTAGTCTTTATAAGCATATTTAATTTTTAATCACATTAATATGTACTTTTTTATACTTTTGCTTATGAATATTCACAATTTTATAGGTTCATTAACTCTTCGGTTGTTTAAGTACTCAGGGGTATAGTTATATAAAGTACAATATATGTTACTAATTATTGAGGAATAATATATTTTTAAAAATAATTCAATTATACCATACATCCCTCCAAAGAGAAGCAAAAGATTTTAACTAATTAAAAATTAAATATATTAAATAATATATCATAAAATAATTATAACAATCAAAATAAATTAAAATTTATCGATAAATAGCATATCAAAAACACTATTGCCCCAATGACAAATCTTTTTAAGACAACGAAGATAAAAGTGAGAATTAAATGCCACATATTATGTCATTGCAAAACCACCAAAAGAGTACCCGGTAGCTACTGTATTATCATTATGTATAAGAAAAACAGTAATGGATTAACTAACCATAGTGTTTTGGTACTATGCAAGCGACATGCTATGTGAAATTATAATTTAAAATTATATCATCAAATTAAATCAATATAAAGTTCGACATATAATTTAAATTTTTTCATAAACATGAAACTCTCACAAACTATTAAAAATTATTATCAAAAATTCACTTCTTATACAATATTACTAAAGAGAAAATAGTCAAATGAGTCCTCAATCTATTACCAAATTTTCAACTACACACTTATATTTTACAAGAATCCTATTACCCTTGAATTATTTAAAATCAAAAGTATTATTGCAATGACCCGAACCACAATTATTTAAGAAAAGCAAAAATTCAGGAAATTACTGAACTACTATACCGCCACAGCGGCGGCGGCACAGAGGGGTAAGGTGGAACACCAGAGGAAATAAGCGAGACAGAATGTCAATATCGCAAAATCTTATTTTCTCCTTCTTCCTAAAATACCTAATTTAGACGTAAACCACCCTAGAAACCCCCAAAAAGCTGTTCTAAGCTTGGAAAGAAAGGAGAGAGATTTCTAGCGTAAGGAGATCGATGAACTATGGATTTCCGGTCAAGATCACTGTCACAAATTTCGGAAACAAGAATCGAGTCAAAAACTCCGTGCAGCTGCTTGACGCCCAGGTAGGCTGCGTTTTATTAATTGAATGGTTATAAATATGTGTTCACTGCGTAATATAATGTAAATCAATGGTAGGATTTATGTATAGGTCTTTGTGCATTGAATAAGAGATAATTAACTCATAGAAAGAAACCTTAGACATGAGCTAGGGCTAGGTGATGATTGTGATCTCTTGTTCGTAAGTGATATTTGATATTGTTTTCTCCGATATTGTTAAATAACTATGATGACCTAGATAGAATCGTTCTACTATGTTGGGTAAACCAATTAAGTATCTCGTTGTTGAATGAACTAGAAAGAATAAGCTGAATAAAAATGTTGTGCACTTTGTAGGAATGGTTTAAGGATCGTAATATTGGAGAGAAATGAGTGTATGTGTGCAAGGGTGAGAAGGGGGGGGGGGGGGGTATTGTACATGATGGAAATACTTAGATAGATCCCACCATGGGAGAAAGGGATTAGTAGTTAGTAGCGAAAAACCTTGATGTGTGTGTCATGTGGAAAGGATTGGGTAAGATGCAAAGAAGGCAAGGGTATGTCGTGTAGGATTGATTGTTCAGGGGAATGTTGATAGTTGTGATCATGGACTCTTTTATGGGTTAGAATGGTTAGTCCATGACTAAGAACTTAGTAAGGTGGGTTGACGTAATCGGATGTAGAAGTAAGGGTGCTAGCGTAATTCTAAGGTATTCGAGAGAGGGTAAAGATGGAGAAGCGGGTGATTTTTATTGCATGATCTTTCTAATTAAAATTTTATATTATGTGGTGGTCTTGGGTTGATCGATGATGTCTACCAATACATGTGGTTTTGTACTGATACTGCTTTTGCTATGCTTTTTGGCATAGACTGAATATAGGTTGGTGATGTTCCATTAGATGAAGACGAAAAAATTCTCCAGCAACTTCTACTTTACTTCCACATGGTGGAAGTTGTGTTTTCTATTTATTATGTCTTGTTTGTACTATTAGGAGATTTGGACTAGATCTTTGTGGGTGTTAAATATTTTACAAATCTTAGCCTGAAATTGTTTAAGTTGTTATTTATTACATTTATTTTTATTTTTCTTTAATTTTTCTCATGTTTTAACTTGGGATATGAGGATTCTCCTACTTATGTGTTAGGATAGGTGTCCGCACGGGCCAGATGGGTTAGATCTTGACAATTACCTCGCAAAAAAGTCACAACCATATTTATGTTAATAAGTGAAATTCACGCATTTGATACGTGTAATTTATTATTTTCTGTTCTCATGCCTTTTTGACTGGTTATTTTACTCTTTTATTCCTTTTTTTCCTTTTATTATTTATCTTTGTGTTTTTGTTCTTCCTCTTCTAACCTCCAGTTTCATCTTATCATAGTGCCACAAGTGAAAAGGTAGAGAAGCAAAAAGAATAAAGTCGGCGAGAAATGCACGAGTTCATTAAAGCATGAGTCGCGCCCCCTCAGATATTGAAATGGTGGTGATTCTAAATCATGATGGTGAAATTTGATGACTACCACGAATGCTCTGCTAAGTTGCTAAGAAGAAAAAGAAAATAAGGAAAAAGATAAAAATGAAAAGAATATAAAAAATAAAGTTTTAATATTATTATTTTTTTAGGACTTCACTCTCTTAGAGAGAGAAAAATATACTCACTTTGCCACATAGGCATTTAGGGAGGCAATAATTTTAATTTAAATGATTTTCATATAATAGAACTCTCATAAAATAAAAGTGTATAGTTAAAAATCAGATAATCGACCGGAACCCATTTGACCATTTTCTCTATTAGCAAATGAACAAATCAAATTCCAATAGATGAATCAAAATATATTAAAGTATCGAATTATTAAGTCACAAATTGTCCCCGTTTTATAAATAAATTATTTGTGATAGCAGATTTTGAAATGCACATAATTTATATAAAAGCACTAACTAAAGAAGTTTTAACCAGATATTCCTTCGCGTAGTATAAACAATTTCTTTGCATGATGAACATACATCTCTTTTTACAAAACATAAATAATTGAGACTTTTTATAAACATAAACTTATAAATCAAGTTCTACATTTTTTTAAATAAAAAACATGATTGAAATACCAAATTATATATTAATAATACTTATTTAAAATTATATTGTAATATCACATATCAAGCTAACAAACAAAGTTTCGTTCAAGTGAAGCAATGTGAGAAAACGTACTTCGTGTAGGAAAATCTATGTGCTGCCCAAGGTATGTTGTGAGGAGGCAATGTGTGTTCACATACAACATCTATCTATAAAATAATTGCTTGTGATTAATATTCACATCACGCCAAAAAAAATTCTGTGACATACTATGAAATAAATATTATTTTGAAAATAAATCAGAAAAGGATTCGTAACTTATTGCAAAAAATATAATTTAAAACATATTTTACAATTTTTTGACCTCAAAATTTAAAATGGTTTGGAGTAACATACATTAGGTATACAAACAAAATTTTCCTATTTTATTTTTGCAAAAATAGAAAATTTTGATATGCAATATTATATGAGTAATATATAATATTATTCAAAACTAAATGGGTTATTCATACATCCATATATATAATAATTCACAATCTTATATACTACAATTATATAAAATAAAATAGAAAAACTCATGACTTCGTCTTTTTCTTGAATCTAAGCACTAAAGTTATCCAAAAACACTTCAAAAACTTCACCAAATTACTCAAATTTCTGCAGTACATGTAAAGTTATTTTTAATAGGTTTAAAATTGAATCGAAACTTATAATCGAAATTGAAAAAAGAGTCATTAGTTCATAAGTATTGGGTTATTGGCTTAGCGATTTTATAACGATTTGATTTTTTTTTTTATCGAGTTGTCGGCTCTTTAACGGTTTGAGGTTTTTTATTAGCCGGTTAACCAATAATCTGATAGTAAATTAAATAATTATATTTATGCCATTTTGTGTATAAAGTCCTTGATTTAGAATTTGGTTTCCTATTTTTATTTCCGGTTGTCTCAAACACTTAATTATTTTACAATGTAAAAATGTTTGTTTTTGAGCAAGATGTAACTTGTGAACTCATGTGCATGGTTTATTTGATTTGTCACCTTGTTTCGACGTGATTTTTTTAATTTTTTCCATCAAATCTTAACGTTTATATCGATAATGATCAAAAATCGATAAATGAATAATTGATAAGTCAATATCTTAATGGTTCAATAACGATTTAGTATCTCTACAAATCGATAGCCAATAAGCCAAGATAAACTTCAAAACCAAATCGAACCAAACCAACCGATATGCAACACTAACTTCTATACAAGACCATAAACGAAAGAAAAGAAAAGTGGAATTTTGGAATATTACATAAATTAGAAGAGGTAGAGTGACATAAAGAAGGATACATAGAGGAATATTGTTGCGTATAATGACAACCGTAGCCCACTGGAAAACAACAAAGTAGAGAAGGTCAACATTGTTAGGTAGTGGAGCCTGATTAATTTTAGGTTTTCCTATTTATTCTCTATTTTAGGTTACTATTTATTTCCCGATGTTAGGTTTTTCCTATTTCTTCTCTGTACAAAAAATACTATGATTATTATATTAAATATACCTTCACCGCCGTGGAAGGAAGTTTTATACGGGGTTTTTTACACGAAATATTGGTTTTGCTTTCTCTCTCTAGAATCTCTCATCCTCTTTCTCTTGAAAGTTCTTGTGTTCTTCATTCATCTAGTGTGTGTGCGTGAATTCGATATTATTCCTAACAACTGATCAGAGCTAAAAGATTCAACACGTCACATGGAAGATGGTGATAGTTCAAGCTTGGTGGAATCAAGAAGTTTGATGGATCACGTGGTGATTTTCAGTTTCTGTAAGAGCAGATCGGGAAGATTACTGTACCAGAAAGTTTCACGAAACCGTTGAAAGGGGGGTTGGGTTGGGAAGCGGAATCATTGACGGAGGAGAGTGGAACTCAAGGATCGCCAGGCTCTAGGGTTGATCGGTTGACTTTGTCAAGAAAACGTGGCGTTCAAATCGTGAAGGAGAAGACTACGTCCGGTCTGTTGAACGGCACTATCAAATATGTATGAAAAAACCATTCGGCTATGAATAAGGTATATTTTGATGCGTAGATTGTTCAATTTACAGAGTTGAAACTGGGATACGTTTCTGATCATATAAACGAGCTCACGATGATTGTGAGTCAACTCAATTCTGTGGATATTAATTTCGAAGATGAAAATTAAGGGTTGATTTTGATTTGTCATCTCTGCCGAAGTCTGGGGATGGATACTGTTGTTTGCTGCGATTAGCAGTTCCGGGATTGAGAAACTGAAAGTTTGATGAAATCCGTCCCGATGTTGTTCTAGCGAAAGTATTCGCAAAAGAGAAGTGGAGAGTCATCGGGCAGTGCTCTCAGCGTTGATCGAAAGGGGGAGAAAGTAAGATGAAAGGCCCAAAATCAACATGGTCGTCAAACATCAAGAATCAAGAAAAATCACGAACAGTCAACGTGACTTGTTGGAACTGTGGACGGAGGAAAAAGGGCACTTCGACGAACTGTACAAAGCAAAGAAAAAAAGAACAGAAATTTGGATGATGACAATGATTCTGTAAAATTCAGCAGAGCACTTGGGGAGCTCTTAATCCTTAGTTGTGAAACAGCCCGGTTGAATAATGGAGTTTGAATTCTGGGGCATCTTTTCCCTTCGTCCTCCACGACAAGGAGTTGTTCCAAAACTTCAAATCTGGAATTTTGGAAAAGTTATCTTGCTGACAATAAAGGCTTAGAGATTGAAGGAAAGTGGGATGTTTTCATAAAGAACACCTCCGAAAACCAGTGGAAATGGAGGATATCAGATATATTCCTGGGATCAAGAAAAACCGGATCTAGTTGGTCAGTTGGATAGCACGGGATATGCAGAGCAGAGTTTGGGAAAGGTTGTGGAAGATCTGTGAAAGGTGTTATGTAGTTAGTAGCTAGTGAGCACCAAATTTTTGGAACCTTGTTACACCACTGCAGGGTGTATAAAACATGGACGTGTTGCTGAAGGTGCCATCGGTTAATGTCTTTGTGGCACAATAGACTGGAAAATTGAGACTAAAGGAATGAAGAGCTGGTTGCAAAAGGGAGCCTTAGAGGGTCTGAAGTTGTTGATATGGGTCTTCTGCGAGAGCTTGTGTTTATGGGCAACAGAAAAGGTAAGTTTCACAAAGACTCCGAGAGACGCCAAAGAAAGTGACGCGGTTTGGGAAAATGGTCATACAGATGTTTGGGGACCATCTCCAGGACATCACTTGGAGGGATCCAGAAGTCTATGTTACCTTCATTGATGATTCAGCAGGGAGGTATGGGTTTCACTTCTGAAGCATAACAGATGTGTTTGAAACTTTCAAAGAAGTGGAAAGTGGTGTGAAGTTGAGAATCAGACCGATTTGGAAAGTCAAATGCCTAAGGCTGACAATGGAGGAGAGTATGAACAAATCAGAGTTTCAAGGCATTCGGTGACCAGCTGAGGGAATCAGATTGATGAGAACAGTTCCCGGTAAGGCAAGCAGAATGGAATTGCTTGAGAGGTATGACAAGACATTGAATGAGCGTTTGAAAGGAGTATGAGGGGATGCACTGTGGGCCTGCCCCAAAACACTTTGGGCATATGCGGTGAGCACCGATGCATACATTGATCAAACAGGGGACCATCAGTTCCTGTAGGGTTCAAGATTCAGAGGAGGTGTGGACAGGAAAAGAATTCAAGTACTCACACTTGAGGACTTTTGTTTGCCACTGCTACGTTATGTTGATCCCGAAAAGAGATGGGCACAAGCTGATGCCAAGGCTGTGAGAGTGTTACTTATAGGATATGTTTCTGATGGTTGTTACAGGGGTTTTGGGATGCAAGAAACAGAAAGATCCTGAGAATGTGACGTGACATTGATGAGTTGTCCTGTACCAAGGACAGAGAGCAGACGGTTCTAGAGATTACAAAGCAAGCGGGAGTTGAGGTTGAGTTGGAGAAGAGAACCCCAGAGATGTCAGCCGATACTCAACCAATCCTACTGAAGAATCTGGAAGTGGAGCAAGTTACACCTGAGCAGGTGTTAAGAGATCATCCGAGCCATCAGGGCACCAGATAGGTATTCACCTTCATTACATATCTGATGCTGAATGATGAGGGGGAACCAGAGTCTTTTGATGAGGCCCTACAGGAGGTGGAGGATTCGACAAGTGGGAGCAAGCCATGGATGATTGAGATGAGTCTTGAGAAGAATGACACATGGGGTGCTGACTAAGTTACCTGCAGGGAAGAGAGCTTTGCTGAACAAGGGGTGTTCAGCAATCAAGGACTGAACCAGATGGCAAAAAGAAGGTTCAAAGGATCGTTTAGTGGGTTAAAGGATATTCACAAAGGAAAGGTATTGATTATGCGGAAATATTCTCTCTGTTGTGAAGTTAACCCTCTATTCGAATTTGTGATATTTTGCATCAGAAAAATTTGCATCTAGAGCAATGGATGTTAAAAACAGCGTTTTTACATGGAGATATGGACAAAGAGATTCTATATGCAGCAACCGGAAGGATTTGTGTTCCAGGCAAGGAACACATGGTGTGCAAGCTACACCAGGAGCTTGTATGGACTAAAGCAAGCACCAAGGCAGTGGTAAAGAAGTTTGCTCTTCATGACCAAGAGAGTGGAGTCTGCAAAGATGAAAAGGATCCTTTGTGTTACTTCAAGAAATTACACTGATTCATATGTCTTTCTGACCTCTTGTAGGTGGATGATATGTTGATTTGTAGGATCTAGTATGAGAGAGATTAACAATCTGAAGACAGGTTGTATGACAGCGTTTGAGATGAAAGATTGGGTCCAGCCAAAGCAGATTTTGGGATGAAGATTTCTCGGGATTATAGACCTGCGGCACTTTAAATCTATCTCAGGAGTTGTACATTGAGAAGTGCTGAGCAGATTAAGGGTTTAATGATGTTAAAACCCAGGACTACTCCAGTGCAAATCACTTTAAAATTGGCAAAGGAGCAGATCACCCAAAGACTGCACGAGGAGCGTGATCACATGGCCTTGTTCCCTATGATTCAGCAGTTGGTAGTTAATGTATGCTATTGTCTGCACTAGGACCTTGTATAGCACAGCAGTGGGAGTAGTGTTAGCAGGTTACATGGCGAACCCTGGGAAAGAGCATGGAAGCTGTGAAGTGGCTTCTGAGATAATGAGAGGTACCATCCAGGACTTTACTTTGTTTTGGCCCAAAGGCAAGGTGACTCTACAAGTTTGTTGGATGTGATCTTGGTGGGGAATGTTGATCGAGCATGAGTACATCTGGGTACATACACATAGGTGGAACAGCAGTGAAAGTGAGTTGGATGTCAAGGCTCAAAAGTGTTGTTTCTACTTTCATTTACTGAAGCGAGTATGTGGCAATAGCTGAGCTGGGAAAGAGTTGATATGGCTGGAAGATTACTTGAGGAATTGGGCAAGAAGCAAAGCGAGAAGATTTCTTTGCTCAGATTAAGATAGCCAGAGTGTCTCAGTTGGTGAAAAAAAAACATCCAGTCTATTCATTCGAATACAAAGCAATCAGAAGGCTGATACCATTCACTCGCAGGGCAGGTGGAAGGGGATGGTGGATATGTGCTTGGAGAAGATAGAGGGTGATGCAAGAACGGGCAGAACATGGTGACGAAAGTGTTGATGTTGGGAAACTAAGGTTAGTGTAAAAACCATCTCATCGGTTGGTCTTGTAGTTGTTGCTCCCCACAGATGTTGCGGTTGCGGTAAGATGTTGCTGATGAAGAGATTTTTTGAGAATGTATTTTTGGATGACTGAGTCAGTCTCCAAGTGGGAGAATGTAGGGTAGTGGAGCCTATTAATTTTAGGTTTTCAATTTATCCTATTTTAGGCTTTTATTTATTCCAAATTTTAGGTTTTCCTATTATTGCTGTACCAAAAAATACTCTGATTTATTAATATAAATATACCCACCGCCGGGAAATAAGTTTACTTAGGGGTTTTACCACGAAATATTGGGTTTTCTCTTTCTCTCTCTAGATCTCTCGTCTCTTTCTCTTGAAAGTTCTTGTGTTCTTCATTCATCGAGTGTGTATGCGTGAATTCGATCCTAACAAACATCACTTTTCACCTTACCATTTCATTGTAACATATACACTAGTAATTAAGTTGACAGACCAAATTTTATAGAAAACTTTATTTGTCAAAAGAAAAAAGAATAAAATATCCTTCAAAAAGGAAACCGAAGAATATACTCCAATAACTGAAGTAGGAGATATAATTATATTTTAAGAAAAAAAAATATTATTAGGAAACAAAGGTAAGTGTTAGAATATGCGCATTCACTATCAGTCAACAGACCAGGTCCCTTGATAAAGCAAGAACAATGCAGAAGACTAAACAATATGAAATATACAACACAAGCAGTTTAGTGGAAACCTTCTACTCACGGAGTAAAAACCACAACCTGTGCCACAAGATTTAAAACTGTTTCACTAATCTTCTCAAGCAAAAGGGCAAACCCGGTTACAACAATGTGAGGAAAAAGTTTTAATCTCACGATAAAGTAAAATCTACCCCTATTACTTGAAGAGCCTAAGAGGATACAACACGCTCTAAGTTATCACCCTAGATAACTTAGAATTGCTAAGCGGAGGATACCACACCGCCCCACTAAACAACTAACTCTAGAGACTTAGAAATTTAACCTAAGCAACAAAACAATGTTTCCACTAAATCAGTTAACTTAAATGATTTCAGACTTTTACAAACCCAAAGCAAAATAATATCTGTATCCTTATAGAATTAGGCACAGATTTACAATGCTAAGTAAAGACACAAAGCTCTAAATACAACAAAGGATTCTTCTTTAATCTATAAGGTCCTTTTGTTGATGTGAGCATGTTCTTCCTTGGAAGATTGACCTTCTTTCAAGCTTTTGAATTTCAGAGAAAATCCAAGTTGTAATTATCAAGGTCTAAATTTGTGTTTTTGGAAGAGATAAGATATGTGACCACAAATTCGTTGAAAAACCATTCCATTGGTTTGACGGGTCTTCTGTTGAAAAGTATTGCACCACACGCATCAACTGGGTGGCCGGATCTTTTCTGACAGTTGTCCTTTTAACCTTTTACGTGCAGGTTCTTGCGGGCCCAGGTTCCCTTGCAAACTCTTTTTGAGTTCTTGAAAAGGCTTGTTGATGACTTCCTTCTTTGGATGTGAATGAATATAATATGGTGTTTGTCAGCTAAACAAAATAATCAAACTATAAAGAGTTATTATCGTGGAACAAACACCCTCCTCCTTTCTATTGGTGTAGTACAATAAACATCTCACCAACCTCAGACATGACAACTTTAAAGCTGAAACCCATTATGGATCTGATGGAAGGAAAACTTGTCTGGGACCAGGGTCCCTACATTGGTTTTCGCGTGGAGGAGATTACCAACACAACATACAATCTCAATCCGATCTTTTTTTGGTGTAGTGCACTGGCAATTTTCACCTACCACATGACATATGAAACTTTTATGACTTACCCTATTTGTACCTGGACGAGAGAGAACTATGCCAGAGGACCAGGTCCAGCATTTATGACGATCATGAAAACACCTAGAATAGAACATTTTCCCCCTTTTTGATGATAGGCACACAATATACCTCAACAGAGTTATCATTCATCTCGTCAGCATTACAATAAACAAGGATCTGGTTCCTTGTTAGATCGAAAGTTGTTAAATCATCAAAAACTTCATATCAGTGTGAGCTAACATCTAACTCAGCTTCGAAACTAATATTTTCACCCTTTTTGATGATAACATGTTATTCACAAGCTTCCCCCCTATCAAAAAGAATTCTTGGGGTAACTGGAGTTTAATAATCCACGGAAGTTTGTCAAATAATCAAATATCGGGCCAAAGCATTTTCCCACCTTTTTGATTGATGACAAAAATCTTCTTACCCTACCGACAGGACAGGTCCTCGTTCAGGTAGCAAATATATCCCCCTTCAGCATTGACCGTATCTCTTAAAGTAGCTACAATTGATTTCACCTATTCCAATGGTGACCAGTATCTTCAAGCAGTTACAAAAACCTTTGATTAATACCTTACCTAACAACGTTCCCCATTTTGACATTATAAAAAACGGTTAAAGTAGTAAACCAAGTTGAGAGAAATATAGTTCCAGTAAATTCATGGACACTTGGGCAACACTGAGCATGAGTAAAAAGGCATAAAGTAATGATACAATTCAGTTGAAACAAGACATTTTTCATCCATACACAAAAGATCAGCCATCAAAGCATTGCAAATATGATTACAAATGAAAACCAAAACAATGCCCAAAAGGAGTAATAAGGACTGGCATAGAGAGATAGGAAGAGAAGTGATGACTTAGAGGCAAAGGATTGAAAGAATAGAATTAATAGAGTATATCCCTTAACAAAAGATTTTCAGAATCATCTCTTAACATTCAGCATGTTGTGCTGCCTAACCTGTATGTTGAACTTTCAAAGCTGCCAATTTTATTATTTTTTTTGGTTTTGGCACCTGGTCCCTCTAATAGTGTTGTTTAAGAAGTTGGACTTTTAGACATCCCATTTCAGTATTCTGGTTAACACAAGCAACTGTCATAGCTTCCAACACTAGACTGAGTTTCTCATAACAAAAAGATTGGTAAAATAAACAAATCCCCAAGCAATGGCGTCGAGAGAAATAGAGTCAAACAATTGATAAACAAGAATTAGATATCGATAGAGATTATATTATATAATAGATATAATATAATAGAAAAAAAAAAAACTAAAAAAATAATATAATATAAAAAAAAAAAAAAATAAAAATATAAAAAAATATATATATTGTTTTTTTACACCTCCTCTTCAGAAAAACTTTGAGTTCTCTAATATCAACTTCACCCTTTTGAACATCTCTTTTCACTTCATTCATTTTCCATGGAGGACCAGATACTTCATACCACTCAAACATTTTCATCAGAGAATTCTACAGCAAGAATAACAGGGGTTAAAAATTTGAAGTGTGTTTGAAAAAGAAGAGGAAAAGAGAAGTTTGAAACACCCTGATATTGGGGTACTTGATTTTATGGGGGAAATAGAAAGAAAGTACTATGTTATATAAAGAAGGAGAAAATGACGGTTCATTTTGGACATCAAAGAGATATGGGACAACAGTCAGATTACCAGAATACAGACATGTGCAACCTTTCAAGGTTCTCATGCACAACTCAAACTGCAATGTTAAGAGTGTTAACCTTCGAGAAAGGACAAGGTCCCTCTCTGTAGTTTGAATATGATTGCCTAGATCTGTCCTAACCTCCCTTTTCCTTTAGCCCTTTTTCCATGTGTGTAAACCTACAAAAGGTATGAAACTGAACTTGCTAAAACATACATAACTGAAAAGCAAGGATACCTGTTTCCTTTGCGTAGTCATGAAAGAGTTGATTGCTTTAGGCAGGATCCATTCAAGAAGATTTTAGTATTTCCATCATCAGCTTGATTATTTCACCCAAATTTTTAAGAGCTTCAGGCTGTTGCTTGGCTTACAAGAGTTAATTCCATCAAGCTACACTTGTTACATTTATTGTCTTAGCTGATGAAAGATCAGTTGAATCTTGCCTTTTAATTTCCCATGAGTGAAAGATCAGTGTATAACATAATCCACTCTTGAGGTACACTTTCCATCAGCTTGATAACCAGCATAATCAACATCACCATGTGCTCCAAATCAAAAAGTCTCTTGATGGACAGAATAGAACCAGGTCCCCTTCTCTTCAAATATCTTCAGATTCTACTAGCATCCATCAAAAGTGATTTCTTTGTACATGAGCAGAGTCATTGAACCCGGTTCATCGGCATCCAGCTTCAAGTTAGTGCCCAATAAAGTATGACTTGTCCATCCACCCCTTACATTAAACCTTTTCGGCAGCTTCTTCAAACTGGTACCAGGTCCCTTTCTTTGTTCTGACAACAATTACCCTGATCACGTTGTGCTATCTTCTTCTTTTCAACTAAGTTATTGTGAGTACACACTAGTCCTAGCTTAAGACTTTAGTGAAGATTGTCAAGACACTCGATCTTCCATTTCGCTTGCAGAACATCAGATGACATTGCCCCTCTGTAACATTTTCTTGACTTGAAGTATGTTAATCAATTTGAGCAGCTCACAAATGTACTTCTCTTAACAACCAACGGTACCTTTTGAGTTTTGCTGACCTGTAGCTGTAAAAAGAATTCTCTCATCGTACTCATTTAGAATTCACTACCAATGAATGCAACAAAATTTTCACATAATAATTCAAAAGATAGCTCCAAAGATGAATTCATCGATATACAATTGAATGATCAGCAACTCCTTTCCTAGCGTATTCAAAGAGAGGGTTTTTTTTACTTACCTCAATTGAAACCATTGTTGAAGAGGAACTTAGACAACCGATCAGCTTGTTCGCGAACCGACTGTCAAAATTTGCTTTTTTCAAACTGAGCTTGATCAGCTTCTTCATTCTCACCTTCAGAATTCACAATATCAGGTTGAACTGCATCATCTTTTTTCATCAATGTCTAGAGGACCGGGTACTTCATCAGGTTCATCATCTGCATCAACTTCCTTCAGATTGATGATCATGAAGAGGAAGGTCTGCAAGCAAGCTCGACTATTTATTCCATTCTATGATTCTAAAGCAGCCCTTCCATCTCAGAGTTTTTTTTTGCTCACTTCTCAATTCTTTCTAGACTCATCAAAAATCGCAATGAACAACATATTTTTCATGCAATTTTTTTACACCGGATAAGCCTTGCTGGAGTAAGAGTATCCCAAACACACTCTTTCAATATCATAATTTTTGTCACAAAACATGTTACATTCATCACTTCACCTTGCGAAATCTCGAAAGATTAAAAGCCTGCATATTTTACCTAAAGGATGTTCTGATCTGCTTCTCCTTAATATCATCGTCACAACCTTTGTCATCTGCAAATATCATTTTATGCAAACTGGGACCAGGTCCCTAAACACAGGTTTGTGCAGCAAAGCAACACTCATGTGAACGTCTCTTGAATCATACCTCAGCATTATACCTTGAGCATTAAGTTCAGTGAGACTATCACAAGAGCAGTAAACAGAGCATCTTATAAATGCTCTTGCATCTCTTTTCTATCAAAATCATCGCCTGAGAGAGCAAGTTTCTGACATACAGTTATCTGATAAGAGCTTAAATTCATTTCATTCATCACAAATCTACACCAAGAATGTAGCATTTATTGCCATTCGCCAAAACAGACACCTCCACCTTGAAGTGCCTTGAGACAGAGGAAGTTTTGTAACTTTCATAGTCATGTGTTTTGAGCATCTGCTATTTATAAACCAAACATTGTTACTTCCTTCTTTTGCACAAGAATTACTTTTTAGACTAAGGAACCCACTTCAAACAGAGTTCCCAAGAAATGTCAAAGTTTTCCAAGAAACCTCATCATACAGGGGGCAAAAGTGTTCTTGCTAAACGATTAGCGAGACCATGTCCCTTGCGCTTGTTCAAATTACTGTCGATCTGACAAATTTATCACGAAGACCAGGTCCCCTTTCTTTCTGTTTCGTGATTATTTTCAGATTGGACAAAACTTTCACATGCCTTTTTTCTTTAGCTCTTTTTCGTTGTGTGGAATGATTTGATCGAAACTTCCTTCAAATTTTACAAAATTGGACAATATTTCTTAAGATTTCATCTCGACACATTCTACACAAAAAAACCGATTGTCAACATCAGGAACATTTAACTTATTTCTAGGATTATATGAGGATTTATCTGTCACAGTCCAACCCTTATCATTGTTGTTGTCTTGACGATCAGATCTATAAGAATCTTAGAGGAATTGTCATTTGAGAGATTTTTCCAATCCTCTTTTACACGGACACCAAGATCTCTCTCAACTCAAGTTTCTTTTAATGCAATTTTATCTTCATTTCAGCAGCAGTGTGCAGCGTATTCTCAAGTCCAAACTGCAAGTTGCTTGCCTCATTCTTTCCCTTAAAAAGTTTGTAAATTAGTTACCCCTTTCATCTTTCTTCAGTTCTAGATTTTCAGTTTATCGAACCAAGCATTGATTTTTAACTCAGTATTTGGGAAATTATGCAATTTTTTCATCTGATAGATATCTAGACTGTTGTATATGGGATCCTTCTTACTTGTCAGCTCACTTATCAAATCAAGTAATACAACTGCTAGCTTTCTCAACTTGCTAGTAGAAAAGGTATTCAACTTTTGATTGAAATAAGATAGAGTTACCTTTTCATCGGCATCTTCCTCGTCTGACTTTGCCACAAAATCATTATCTGTGTGTTCAGAATCATCTGAATCACTTGAGAATTTTTCCCAAGCAGTCATATCCCTTTTTTATTTCCCTGAAGAAGATTTCTCTTCTGCTTATCTTGGGAAGGACCTGGTCCCCCTCTTTGTCTTTATCTTGTACATTCTTGAAAAATTTCATGTGGTCCGTTTTGTGCACAGAAAAGTTTTCCATGGAGTGACCAGACAAATAACTCATTCCACACACTTCACTTGAGCTGGTAGCCTTGTCATGATTTTCTTTCTTAGGATCAGCCTCATCAACCAGATTAGTCTTCTTGTCTTTGCCCTTGAGAAGATGCTCAAATAGTGTATGCATCGTCATTACATCAGGTTCTCCTATCTCATTTCCAGTCACAAAATTATTTATCCAAGATATAGAAAGAATTTCCAGTATCTTGGAGACTTGCTTGACAATAGGAACAGGTTCTTCAAAGAACATGAGCTCATCTGTGATGTTGGAGAATCTGGTGCGCACTTCATGAATGAGTTCACCTTTATTCATGGTGAAACCTTCAAACGAGTAGTAAAGAGATCTAGCTTAGATTTCCTTATTTCCTCAGTTCCCTCATAAGTTGTTTTCAACAGATCCCAGATTTCCTTGGCTGATTCACAAGGTGGAATCAGATCGTATTCATTTATACTAAGGCCACACATTAGTAGCTTCCTTGCTTTGTGATTTTTCTGGATTAATAGTCTGTCGAGTAATTATATGTTTCTAGTTTGGGCAAGACTCTTGTGACCTTCCATCTTTAACCTCCATAGTGGCACATAGGACCGTTTACATAGAGTCCTCCCACACCTCACTGTCCTCAGCATGAGATGTCTCTCATTCGAATCTTCCATATTTATAGAGCTTACCATAAAAAAAGAGCTTGTGCGGAGACTGAGTTCTTTGCTTATCAGTAGTGACCAATTTCTCGCAAGAACTTTTCTTTGCGGGGTGTAACCCGATATAGAGAGAGCACCGGACTGATACTTTTGTTAGAATATGTGCATCAATACCAGTCAACAGAGCCAGGTGCCTTGAAAGAGAAGGAAAAGAATATAGTGCAGAATATTAAACAATAGAATAAGACAACACAAGCAGTTTCGTGGAAACCTCTTTGCTCAAGGGAGAAGTAAAAACCACGGCCTGTTGCACAGGATTTACAACCATTTTCACTAATCTTCTCAAGCAAAAGTTGAAATCCGGTTACAATCAATGTGGAGAAAAAGCTATTAATCTCAAATCAAGTAATCTACTATTACTTGAAGAGCCTAGCGGAAACAACACAGCCCACTAAGCTTTCACCCCTAGATAATATGGAATTTGCTAAGTGGATACCACACCGCCCACTAAACCATCTAACTCTACATGACTTAGAATTTGACTAAGCAGCAAAACAATGTTGCCCACTAAATCAGTTAACCTTAACTGATTTAGACTTTTACAAATCCAAAACAAATATTTGTATCTTTTATATATTAGGAACAGATTACAATGTAAGTACATAGACACAAAGCTCTAAATACAACAAAGATTCTTTTTTACTCTATCAGGTCCTTCTGTTGAGTTGAGCAGTGTTCTTCCTTGAAGATGATCTTCTATTCAAGCTTGTGAATTTTCAGAGAAAATCTAAGTTTAATTTCTCAAGTCTTAAATTTGTGTTTATTGGAAATATATAATATATTTCACCACAAATTCGTTGAAACCATCCCATTGGTTGAAGGCCTTTTGTTGGAAAGTTGTGCACCTACCGCATTAGAGGTGGCGGCTTTTCTGACAGCTGTCTTTTCACCTTTTCACGTCGCAGTCTTGTGGGGACCAGGTCCCTTGCAAACTTCTTTGTGAGTTCTTGAAAAGGCTTGCAGACTGACTTTCTTCTTTGGATGAATGAATATAATATGGTGTTTTTCATGCTAAAAATATCAAACATAAAGAATTATTATCCGTTGGACAAACACCCTCCTCCATTTTGATTGGTGTAGTACACTGACGTCTCACAAACCTCTGATGTGACAGCTTTACAACTGTAACCAATTATGTATCTGGTGGAGGAAACTCTGTCTGGGACCAGGTCCCTGCATTTGTGAGAAACTGAAACACACAATCTCGTCCGCTTTTCTTATTGTATAGGACACTGCACTTTTCACCTACCACATGATATGACAATTTTTATGACTGTAACCTATTTGTATCTGGACGAGAGAACTCTGTCAGGGACCAGATCCCCGTATTTATGAGGATCATCAAAAACCTAGAATATGACAGTAAGAAATTGTAGTTTTGTCATAAATCCTACTTTAATTAGAAGCTACTTGTAATTTCAAAAACTTTTAATGTCACTCTAATTATCACTAAAGAAAAGTGTAGACGTTATAAAGCCCTTTGCTTAAAATAGTGTGGGAGGGTCAACGGAGTAGTAGCTAATTGCAAGGCTTGACTGAAAGCAAATCTGAAGAAAACACAATGTGGAGAATGTGGATAAGTTCGAAGGCAAATATATATAATCAAAAATTGTCAACCCTATTATTGGATTTCGTATTCTTTGGTAACATGTTTACACCAACCTAAGTTGTGATACAGTGATAAGATTATTTTATTTCTAGTTAAAAAAATTCAATTTTAAGCCCTGAATATGAACAAAATCTTGTTAGGAATATAAAAATTTAAAATTTTAAACCCTAAATATGAAAGAAATTCTTATTAGAACTCTACAATACGAATTTGAAATTATTAAAATTTTAAAGTGATTTTTGAACACCGTATATACAAAACAAAAAGAATACATGTATATGTTTACACATGAATCCGCAGTCCAAGGCGTACGTCTGCCAAGTCAATCTCCTTTACAACTCACATGCTATTATTACCACATGCTGAACTGTTGTAGGTCTTAACTAGGAAGCAATATATTTAGAGAGAGACTAAATTAACTCAAGGACCTAAAATAAGACTTGATTAAAATAATTCCATTAAGTGAAGTGCAAAATACAAACTGAATAAATAAAAGGGATCGGAGAAAGTATATAGTGTGGTTTGAAGGTGACACGTCTACAATTACTATAAGTGTGTGGTAGGGGTTTTTGAATTCGAATCAAAAGCCAATATTTTGTCAAATTTGAAACATAGTTTCATATTATAAACATGAGGAGTTTTATAGAATTGTTGAATATTATATTCTTTTGTAATTTTTGTTAATGTTTTACATTTGATAGCTACCTCTACATTTGAATTTTGAGCTAATGAATTTTTTTAAAAAAATAGTTATATACCTTTATGCTATTTAAAGATCCTATAGCTGATCCTTGGGATATATATATATATATATATATATATATATAGTTGTTGACAGCTACTCCCATGATGTTGCAAGAGACATCGATCTCAAGATTATCGTTAGATTATTTCTGATTATTAACTTCAACAACTCACGTATATGTGAGTTTTTTTTTAATCAAAAACATCCTTAAATTATAGTCTTAATTTAAATTGTATTGTAAAATTATTCTTTCTAACTACAATTTAGTAAAAATAGATAACATACACTATAACTTATGTCATAAACATAGTATTGACTCTCAGTCCGTGTGGTGGAGTCGGAAATTTCATAAAGGGTGGCCAGAAATAGCATAATAAAAGTTCTTTTTAAAAAGTAGAATGCACGTGCACTGCCTCATTCCAAGGAGATGAAATTATTTGGCTACAATAACTTGTTGTGTTAAGGATGGTCAAAATATATTATTCAATCATTTTGTATATCATTTTATTTATATATACAATACTTTTTTCAACAAAAGATGACCAATTAAATATCCTGATCACATGTGGCTACGCCACTATCTCAATTCTCACCCGGACTTAACATTCACAGGAACGTGTCCCACATAATTACAAACATTAGATCAACTCATACATGATACATCACACCTATCAAGCAATCACCCAAGGGTGGGTACCAAAACACCATCTACTGTGTTTAAGATGCAATTTCGATCTACACATGAAGTATCCCATCATTTAAAAACAGATCTAGGCCCCTCAGGGACCAATATATAATAACCACAGTACAAGAAGTAAATCTGATTCGCTCAAAGAATCAATATACAAGAGAATAATAGTCAAACATGTAGCAGGCATAACATTCGAGCCAACCGTTAATATCCTTATCGGCGTAGTATCAAAGTCAATCTTTATTAATTTGTATTGGTGTGATACTCAAGTCAATCATATAGATATCTCGTAATATGTGTGGTACGAGTCAACGGTTAAAATATACCAAGCCAACCATTAGTCACACGGGCACAATCACAATCAGTAAGAAATAAAACCACAGTTAAAAATTCAAATAAAAAAAAAAGCACCTTCATTTGCGGTTGTCGACAATTTATCGTTCCACATTAAATTCTTATGTGTTTGCGGACATGCATTATACTAGATTTACTATCAACACAATTTGGAAATAACAATACTCTCGGGCAGCTCTTTCTAGACAGTTTCCAGCTAGGAACCCGATTACCCACAACCTACTTTCTCCAAGATAACACCCAACAATCATTACAAGGTCAACATTAGACTAATCAAGCTCATCATCAGCCTACGCCACAACTAGCTAACTGCCATCCATGCTAAACCATCAAGACTCTATACCCAAACATGTAACTAAATACAATTTTAACTACTCAATTAAGAATGCCTAACACGAGCTTTTGGCTTCCTGAGGGCGAATTGTAACGGATGTAGACAGAAAATCCATGGGAGGTTTTTAACCACTGAAAGGGAGAAGGGAGATTAAAAGAATGAGATTTTATCCCGCTTACCCCTCTATATTAGCTGACATAACACAAATATTCTGGTGACGAGATGACGTCAACTTGGATCAAATTTCAAATTTTAAGAATTTTGTCGTGTCACCTAATTTTTAAATAGACAATGTATATCAAGAATTTTCGTAATCCACGTGATGAAATATCTTTTCAATAGTGATAGATCATATTGTTACAATTAGTCAACATTATATGTTAATATTGTCCTCATTATTCACTACCGTCTCTAGCTATCAATATCATTTCACTACTAATTATTAGTTGCAGCCACGTACAACTATGGTTGATCTCACTAATGTCAACCCATATACCATAAGATACTAACGACAACAATCATCATTAGTCAACACCATTCCTAATCGAAACACATAATCACAAATCGTTAGTTATCATCACACCATCCTAAATTGTTATATAAAAAAATTAGATATTTTATTGATATAATATTAGATTAATTTAGTATCTTTTTTTTAAAGAAATTATATTAATTTTTTTCATAGAAAATTAATTTTAAACATTTCAGATGTTGAGAAAACAAACAACCCTATCCATTTAGTATTCAGATCTTAATCAACATCTTAATATTCTGATTAAGAACTCTAATATTAATGTGCATTCCAATATTCATATGCATGGACTTTCAGATTGAGATGTCTTTAACTTAATGAAAAATAAATAAAGCCTTGTTAGATTTAAGTGACAATTGGCAATATATATAATTTTAATGAAATTCAGAGCTAAAATTGCCACTTTTTTCCTTCGGAATAACATAAAACGTCACTCAATTTTTAGTTTGACCGAAAGGAACACTTCGCTATGTTGTCAGAGAAATGTAATTTATCAACAAAGAAATTATTTTCTATAAAAAAAAAATCTGAAACTCTATGAGAGATTTTGTAAAAAATATTTTAAAAGAAATTTCGCTGCACAAGCAGCATTTTTTCAATTAACATGTTTGGTTAAAATTTAAAATTTGTTTATTTTAAAAAGTATTTTAAAATGTGATACGTCTGCTTTTCTTTATTTTCTTATTGCGTGAGAGTAACTCATTTCTTATCCTTTGTAGGAAAATTGTGTCACTTCTTTTTTAGGAGCTGTCCTTTAGCTCTCAATTTTCTCATGAATTGGTATTATAAAGAGAAAAATATAATGGAACCTAAAAGGCTTGGTTGTAGTTTAGAGTTTTACAAAATTGGATACCCTCATACTGTTAGAATTAAGTATCTACCATGGAAATATGCAGTTAAAAACAACTAAATTGTGTTAAGAAGAAGAAAGAAGAAGAAGAGAAGAAGAAAAAGAAAGAAGGACGAAGAAGAAGAAGAAGGAGAAAACTTGATTCACACAACATCATATGTTTCTGATCGTTTACAAAGATGTGAATTGACTATTTATTACAATGGCTAATGGTAAATTAACTAACGAACAAACTTACTAAACCAACCAACCTTAACTAACTAACAAAGAAACTAACAAACTAATCTGTTATATAATAAAACTAAAACAACTTGTAAGTAACTTCTTCCATGTTCTGCAATACAACTTGTCAATTCCTCAACACCCCCCTCAAGCGAGGAGCTATGAAAATATTTTTCATTCTAGCTGAAAGAAGATAGAATGTTGACGAAAACACTAAGCCTTTGGTGAGAATGTCAGCCTTGTTGCTCTGAGTACAGAGATGATGAAGGATATAATGCCAGTGTGTAGTCTTTCGCGAATGAAATGGCAGTCAATACATGTGCTTTGACGCTCATGAAAAGACAGGATTAGAAGCTATCTGAATAGCAGATTGCTTCACAATGTATGGTAAGGAAGAGGACTTTGACATTTCAGTCCAGTAGTAAATAAGCTACAAGCCAGACAATTTGCTACAGTGGATTGCAAGGTTGCGATAGTCAGCTTCGCGAGCTACGAGAAAATGTAGATTGTGTTTTTGACTACATGATGAACCAGGTGAGAACCAAATTGATAAATAACCAGGAACTGATCGTTCGAGTTATTAGGACATGAAGCCCAATCAGCATCACAGGAATGCAGTTATTAAAGGGAATCACAATCTGAGGGAAAGAAAAAATCCCTCGCCCAGGGGAGATTTTTTAAGATATCGAACAACTCTAGTAGCAGCAACCATAGCAGATAACTTTTGGGAATGCAGTGAAATTGACTTAATGTTTGGACAGCAAACGAGATATCAGGTCTTGTATGAGTGAGATACAACAATCGACCAATAAAGTTTGATAGAGCCTGATATCAGTGTAAGTAAAGGACATCCTTAGTATCAATAGACAATCAGATCAGTAGATGTAAGCTTCTTTGTAGCTCAGGAAAGTGGTTGAATTAGTTGGCTTGGCTCCAGATAATCCCAAGTCAGCGAAAGATCCAAGACATTTTCCTCTTGGTGCATGACATACCTTATGCCTTTAGCAAATTCAATCCAAGAAAAATCTAAGCTCTCCAAGAGATCTGTGCTTTTAAAATGGGAGTGGAAATGTTTCTTGGATCCTCGAATAATCATCAGGATCATCACAGTGATTAACAAATATCAACATAGACAAGAATGAAACAATCTTTCTGCAGACTGTTTAATGATTAAAGAATAATCCAAAGATGCTGTAAAAACCAGAAGAGAGTAAAGTTGTGGTTAATTTCACATTCCATTGCCTGGAAGCCTGCTTCAGGACCATAGAGAGAGTTGGATAGTTTGCAAGCATGTTGTAGCTTTGTATTCGTCAAAAAAAAACCGGTGCATAGTCATGTAACCTTTCTCTTCCAAATCACCTTGCAAGAAAGCATGTATACATCCAATTTGATGGATGGACCATTTTCTGGTAGCAACCAAGGAATCACACCTTACAGTAAACCATTTTTAAACCACAGGGGAAATGTGTCTGATTCATCAAGGCTTCAAGTTGGCTATAACCATTAGCTACCAATCTTGCTCTGAATCTGTCAACTGTGCCATCAGCCTTTATACTTTATCTTGAATACCCAGTACAAACCAATTGCTCTTTTATCATAGGTACAAAGTCACAATCTTCCATGTGTGATTATCTTCCAAGCCTGCATGTATAACTCCATTGCCTCACCCATCTGAGGATCCTTGGCAGCCTGAGCATAAAGACTTAGGGCTCTATAGCAGCAGAAAAATTTAGCACATAAAACTCTGTTAAGTAAGAGATAAGGAACCATAGTCATAACATCACTAAGAGAATACAAACAAGTAGAATTAGAAAGTTTTTGAGGTACAACAAAATCTTTCAACCAGATTGGAGGTTCTGATGGATTTTGATGGCTCTTGATAGATTTCTATATGTCTAGGTGAAAGAAAAATATCTCAGAAAAGAATAAAGTGTGATGTTGATTGAAAGTCAGCAGAAGGCTGAGTATCAACACTAATAGAAGATGGTTAGCAGAAGAGAAACTAGAAGGATAAGAAGGTAGGAATTGATGGGGTAGGTGGGGAATTGATCAGAAGAATCAAAATGCAGGAAAAGAATCATGATCGGATGTACAGAATGAAACTATGTGGGAATCTTTTAGATAAAAATGGAAATAAATTATGGAACAAACATCTTACGATAAAGACTGTTTCTTATCCAATCTACACTTAGCTGTAGCCCTTTTGATTTAAAAACCATATCCCAAATAAGAAACATTTAAAGCTCTGTGCACAAATGTCTTGCTTAGCCATGACAGTTACATAACATAGACAGCCAATAACTTCAATGTGTGACAAAGCGGGTGGTACTCGACCATAAAGTATTTCAAATGGTGAATTATTTTCAAAAAAGTAGATGGTACTCTATTAAAGTAGATATGCAGCTGCATCAACACAACAATCCCGAATTTGGATGGGAATTGCCTTGAAATTTGATGGCTCTGGCTTGTTTCCAAGAGATGTCTATGCCTCCTTTCAACAAATCCATTTTGTTGCGGAGTATATGGACATGAACTTTGAGCAGAAGAATAACAGTGGTTTGAATAATTCACCACAAGCATTGTTAAAAAAACTCTGAACTTATTATCAGTTCTGAAATTTTCACATACCTGTTTATCAACTGAGTCAATATCATAGCAAGAAACGTTTTGGTATACTGATAAAACAATTCCCAGGGGACCCTTGACTCTGAGCAAAAAAACCCAATGTCCATCTAGAGTAATACATCCACTAGAGTAAGAAAGTAGTTAATGCCATTATAAGTAGTAATTTTGTTAGGTCCACAAACATCCAGTGGTCAATCAAAACAAAGTAGCAGATGTAGAAGACTGTGTTTGAAAGGAATTCTAGTTGCCTGGCCATAGGACTATATCACATGTGTCCTAACATGACTACTGCATGAATAGAAATGCTAGGAAGTTTCATTCAAGACTGGCATGGTACATGACCCATCTTCTATGCAAGGATCTGAGTTGGCAGAATCTGTGCAACTAAAAGAATGACTGGTAATTGAATTGTATTGACATTATGTTCTTTAACAAGTAAAGTCCATTGTTGTTATCTACCAATCATCTCACCCTCCCATTGGAAGATCCTGAAATGCCACAAAAATCAGGATAGAAAGAAATGCAACAGGTCAACTGTTTAGTCGATTTAGAAAAAGGCAGTAGATTGAACTTAAATGTTGGCACATATAGCAAATTCTTAAGACATCACCTCCTGGACTAGATGACTGTTACCAACATGTGAATATCAGTAGACTACCCCATTAGTAATTGTACTTTTCCTGTGTTTTTCCTACTACTTCAGTGCCACCAATTAACAGATGTGAGTTACCAACCATATGATGGTATGCACCTGTGTCAATAATAATTAGGATACTTCAGATGTATGAGAAGAATCATACCTGCCATGATGCACACTAGCTTATGTCCCCTTGGTGTTTAGGCAATCCCAGAACAGAGTCGTGTAGATTGTTCATGAGTGAACATAGGATATGTTTGTAATAGATGTAGCTGGTATGGTTAGTTAGTTGATTGCATTCCCTTAGTCTGTTAATACTTACCGAATGTAGATCCTTCTCTTGATTTAAATGAAGGGGATAACTATCAGCTTATAACATTTCTCTTCAAATGACCAGTGAGTGACAATGGCTACTTTATTACATTTGAAACACTTATACATAGTGTATGGGACATGGCAAAGTCACATTGCCAGTACATATTTCTTAGGCTTAGTATTTGAACCCTCTAGCAGTGAATAAAGCCGGTAGGATCCATACATCACTACATGATGTATTTTTTTATTTTCATCTGTAAAAACCATTGAATACTTGGTTAACATTTCGGAACATGAGATTTCATCAATCTGACTTCTAGCATTAGCAATATCCATCATTGAGTCCCATAAGGAACTGCAGCAACTTGGTATTGAAGATGTGTTGCATAATATTTGGACTTAGTGCAGTCACAACAAGGTGGATGGCATCAATGAATCATACTCATCCAAAGCTCCTTCAATTTAGGAGTAGTAGTTAGAAACAGATTAAAGTACCTTTGTACTAAAGAGAAAAATTGATTTTGCAATGAAAACATTGTGATGCAGTAACTTCTATCAAAACGTTCACGTAAATCTCCCACCGATATATGAGCACTAGATCAAAAAGAAATCATAATCATCTCGACTCACATTGGGCATAATCCATGATTTTACAATTGCTTACAACGTCCCATAGCAATTCATAAGCAGGTCCATAAGTACCTCTTGTTAATAGATCCATCCACAAACCAAAGCTTGTTACGAGTAAACAATGAGAGTGCCATAGCTTCAGCCAGATGAGTAGTTCTCCATTCAACAAGTGGATACAATGACATTGAGCTGGGATCATCAGAAGCATGAGACCAGAGGATTGATGGTAATCAATACCAAGCTGATCATTAGATCGATTAGAAATAATTGACAGTAGCATGTATGAGTTACGAACAGCTTAATTAGTAGTCCATCGGAAAAACAAGAACAAATTTGCAGAAGAAAAAAAACTGTAAACAAGGGAATCTCTCGATTTCCAATCAATCCGCGAAGGAAATCCCTAGATCCACTTGATTAAAGCTTTGATACCATGTTAGAATTAAGTATCTACCATGGAAATATGCAATAAAACAACTAAAATTGTGTTAGGAAGAAGAAGAAGAAGAAGAAGAGGAAGAAGAAGAAAAATCAGAGAGAAAACGTGATCACATCAACATTCATATGTTCTGATAGTTTACAAAGAATGTGAATTGACTATTTTATACTAACTGCTTAATGGTAATTAACTAACTAACAAACTTACTAACCAACCAACTTAACTAACTAACAAAGAAACTAACAAACTAATCTGTTATATAACTAACTAATAACAACTTGTAGTAAATTCTTCAATGTACTGCAATACAACTTGTCAATTTCTCAACACCCCAAAATTTAGATCAAAGGGAGGAGGATTGCCCAAGCCTTGTAAAGAGTCCACCCATATCATAATCACCGCGCGGGAATTCTTTTGTCATTCGTAAAAACCCCACCTCACGCCCCAGTGCTTAGCATCTTGGGCGTGGCAATCTTTAATTTGGGGGACCCCAAATCGGTGTGAGACGGGCCTGCTGATACCATGTTAGAATGAGTATCTTACCATGGAAAATATGCCGTAAAACAACTTAAATTGGTTTAGAAAAAGAGAAGAGAGACGAAGAAGAAGAAGAGAAAAATCAGAGAGAAACATGATCACATCAAATTATATGTTATGATAGTTTGAAAGAATGTGGATGACATTTTATATAACTGCTTAATGGTAATTAACTAACTAACAAACTTACTAACCAACCAACTTAACTAACTAACAAAGAAACTAACAAATTAATCTGTTATATAACTAACTAATAACAACTTGTAGTAAATTCTTCAATGTACTGCAATACAACTTGTCAATTCCTCAACACATACCCTTAAAATTTTAAGAGATTTTTATATCCCATATTACTTAGTTCAATCGTAATTAAATTGAGTTAACATTATAAAATTTTATACTATAGTGTTAAGAGCATGTGTTTGCAACAAATATTAAATATATAGAAAATAAATAAATCATACAAATAAAATATGAACAAACGTGATTTTATTTATCAAGATAGCGGGTACAATTGTGTTGATCCCTTGATTCTACTCTCCTAGGATTTATCCATCATTTGAGGTAGGATGATTTAGATTTGACTCCTCTGTATGAATAATCCATCAATTTGTGGAGTATTCGAGATCTTGATCTCTTTATGGAGTTTCCGAGATGCCTTTTAAGGGAATTGGAGACACTTTATATATGCTTTAAACTGAGGGTGTTAGGGTTGAGTAGCCTCCAAGAATCCTTATTTGAGTGAACCAAATTTGTAGAGTCCAACTCATTTAACGAATCTTGTAGAGTCCCACCAAAATTTCAATGTATTACAAATGCCCATGCGTTAAGGGCTTGACGGCGGGTAGACTTTGTGGAAACTCACAGACGAGGCTGAAGTAATCATTCTTTCACCTTTGCCCTTCAGATTTCAGATTTAAGAGAGATGAGAAGAGATGATAGGGTAGAGATGTCCCACTGGGCGTGCCATTTTGTTTCTGCAACCAAATTTTAAAATATGAAAATAATAAATAATACAAATGTAAAAAGATGAAGAAAACGGATGGTAGAATATTTAGCCATATTAAACACAGATTATATATTATTAATTATATAATGTAAAAATAATTGTAGATTGGGGGTATAAATATGTATTTTAGAAAAAATATATTAGTTTGTGCGATGTAAAACTAAAAGTACGATTATGTAATGCAATGTGCTATGCAGATAATTCTTCATTCAATATTATTCTGTTTTTTATTGATGTATTTGAAAAACTATTTGATTAATATGTTATTCATTCATTTTTACTTGTTCAACTCCATATATTAAAAATATTTTTTCACTCGTCACTTTTAGCATTTCAAGTAAAAAAAATTCATGTTTTATGCATAACATTAATAAGATACTTATTCACCAAATTATTTTGCAAGACCTACGACTAAACATTAATTAATATAGATAATGTAGTAAAATTTTATTGTTTATCAGGGTAAGGTCATGCACTCCTTTTAAGGAAAATTTCATACAAGGTGTAATTTGACTAATATAACTCTATTGTACCAAGAATATCAAAAGTCTACATAACTTTTCAATTGAACAGAATGAAGTAATTATTAAGGATAGAATTAAAAAAAAATAACTAACTATTTCTTAATTATTTAAATTGACAATTAATCTTGAATATAAAAAAAATATAAAATCTTGAGACAATGCAAAAATGAATATAGCTATTTGTCATTTTACAAGCTTTACTCTTAAAAGACAAAATTTATTATTCTTTTTCATTTTACACTTAGTAGGGATTGTTTCTAAAAACTAAAAGTAATTCAATATAGTATGATGACACGTAGACAAAGTGAATACTAACTGACTTATATTTTAGACAAAAATAAAAATAAAAATAAAATAATAAAAACTCCTATTAGCCAATACGCCATTTTCCAAAAGCCAATACACCATTTTCCATTCAGGTACCTTATAACTACGTCATTTTCCTATTAAATCATTAAATTATTCATAATTTGTTTTTTTAAATAAAAGTTGCTTGATTTTAATCAATTTTTCTATTGTAAATGTCTTCAGTTGTATTTGAATTGAAATGATTTTGATAGAAGAAATAAAAACGGACTGTGTGTGATCTCATTTGTTTTCTAATATATTCAAATAACTAGTAGTAAAACATAATTAGTCTCGAACATTTGCATTTTTAATTGGACTAATGAGTTTTGGAACAACATATGTATCATCTATCAATATCACTCGCAAAATATGGTTCTACATTAGCCAACAATGTTTAAAAGGAACAAAGTATGGGTGGTTCAATGATTTAATAGAAAAATAGCATAGTTGAGATATCTGAGAGGAAAAAACCCCGACAAGTTTAGAAATTTGTTTATGTATTTGGCTTAATTTTAACATTATTTAAGAGTAAAATAATAATTGTGTAATTAATGATCAAAATGAAAATCAAGAAGAATCTATTCATGTCTTTACTTTTGTTATGGAATATCCATAAGGATATTATTGTAATTTTGTTAAAAATTAAGAGTTTCATTAATTACCTTCATACAAACAATAAGAATGTTGCTTGTTTTGGAATATTTAAAAAGAAAATTTTGAACTGATTAAAATAAAAAATGGTTGCATAGTTAATATTTTATTCTAGAATACTTTTACAGGACTATTGGTAAATATTTTTAAATTATGTACATAATATGATCACTAAATGTTCTCGCTTATTAAAATATTCTTAAATGACACGTAATCAGTATTTTTTATTATTTGAAGAAAAATATCAAATTCGTGCCTAAAAAATGAACAATGTTTGATTCAAGAAATCATAATTTGATAAGTATTCATCGAAAGATTAAAAAAATATGCAATTTCCAATTCTTATATTTCTAAAATATCAAATATGATAAAGTTTTTCAATAGAGAAAATTTGACAAGGAAAAGTCAACATTCAAATTTTAATGAATATTGAAATTCAAACTAAACAAAAATGAGTAGTTAAAAAATAAAGAAGAAAAACAAAAAAGATGTCAATAGGAAAAGACTTTGTTAAGAAATATAGAGGAAGAAAAAAAAACTAATAAATAAATAAATTAGGTAAAAACAATCTGAAAAAAATTTATTGATTGTTTGTTGGGGTAAGATTTAGAGTTTTCTTTACAACATGATATTAAGAGTGTAGTAACAAAAAAAAATAATTAATGTAATTTAAACTATAACATTACGATAATTATTATTGTGTATAGAAATAAAGTTTCTTTCATGATTGTTTTTATTGTTGTGGAGTTAAAAATTATTTTTTAATAAACACTTTCAATATTTAGAATATAACATTACGATAATTGTTATTGTATATGGAAATAAAGTTATTTTCTTGATTGTTTTTATTGTTGTGAAGTTAGAAATCATTTTCTTAAGTATTTCTATTTATCGAAGACAATAATAAAATGTATCACATAATTCATTGACAAAGTCAATTACAAATACAGTATGCTTAAGATGAAGCAATAGAGATTTGAAAGACTTTAAATCGATCTTTACGATTTGCTTGAGCAATGATTAGTATTTATCATATGGAAAGCTTATGGTGCAAATATACAAAACAAAGATAATAACATTGTGGAAAATAAACACCACTTGTGAATGTATATGAAGATTGATGAACTTTTTCAAATATATTAACATTTTATATATTTCTCGCACACGAAATGTCTTAATTCGTAATCTAGCACAATTCTCTATTTCCTTATTGTATAGAACTTTTGCAATTCAATTTTTTCAATTTAGGTTGTAAACGACACATTTATGTCGTACGACCATTTGAAATAGATTATAAATTAATATATTGAAGTTGTTTACTAAAGAAAAAAAGTATAAAGTACAAAAAATCTCATTTCTTTGGAGGCTAATTATATCATATTTGGGAAGTTTCTTCAACTACAAAAATCTCAAATTTTTCATTTCTCTCGAATACGTTTCTTGATTGTCCAATACATTGCAAATGACATATTACTTAGGGGGAGGGATGTATTTGAGAGGGGCTTTGTATTATCTGAGAAAAAATAGATGTATTTGAGAGAAAATAGAAATGTATCCGAGAGAGAATTACAATATCTTAAGTTACGAATTCATAAAAAAATTTCAATAAAATATGTGAAATTACATTAAACCCGTATCACGGGTCTTGAATTATCTAGTATAAAAAGAAATGTGATCAATAATTAAAGCTAAGAATTTTTATTTTTTAAAAAGATTCACCAATATGGTTTCATTTTTCTTCTTAAAAATAAAATTTATTGGATATTAGTATCATTAACAATCAACATAATCATTCCGCATTTTCCTTTGTTAACGGTTTGTTGAAAAATGTTGCCCGTGCAGCAAATTTTTTTAAAAAATTATAAAATCGCTGATAGAGCAGTAATTTTCAAGGAATAAGGATTAAGAAAATCGCTGAGAGAGTAATTATTTTGAAAAAAATTAACAAAATTGTTGATAAAGCAACAATTTTATAGAAGAATCGTATTTCGTATAGTGAAATGTCCATTTTAGTTAAACTAAAAATTGAGTAAGAAAAAAAATGATTCTATTAGCTCCAAACTCAAATTTAATGCGCAGTGTGTTACCCTAGAATGAGATAAAATTAGGACGAAATAATATTTGGCAAAGATTTGGTTTTAACAACATTTATTCATATCGCCCTTAATTATCATGCCTTTAGGAGAATCGATGAAATTCAATGGTGTGTTTGGTTAAAAGAAATTAATTTTCTTTTAAAAATTAATCACTCAAACATGAAAAAAATTATAAAAATAATTTTTAATTGATGTTTTGTCTGTATCCAACACAACCAAGAGTTGAAATTACCTATTTATTACTATATTCGTCTTATTTTATATGTCACATTTTGAATTTTAAGAATCAAACAACTTCTTGCTATAGAGGGAGGAGTTATTACCTAGGTTCTCAACTCCCACACCACCCACCCATCCACAAACTCATGCTACATAAGTCACTCTCTATGTTAATATTTCATCTGTCTTTAAAAATTTATTCATATTTTCTTTGTTAGTTATCTCTAACTACTAATTCATTTTGACAAATCAATAAAAGATAATATTTTTTAGCTTTTTTATCCTCAATTAATTATTTTGAAAAGGTAGGGGCCAAAAAATTTAAAACAAAGAACTCTTGCACTTTTAAGTTTTTACTTTATTGATCTTCGTGATCTAGTGCGCCAAGCTGATAGGGGCTCACTGACCACGTGATTGTAGTACTATGTGCGGCAGCCAAGTAGATTTTTTTCGTTAAGTACTGCAAGGGTGCGAGGGCAGGTGGGCCAACAACAAACGGCCTTCGTCCCGCGAGACGAGCAGGAACATGGCGAACGTGACGTGAAGCGTCGAAAACCGGACAGTGGGACACAGCGACAGTGAAGAGTGTGGATTTCGAAGGGCAATAAAGAGAACGTTTTTGTTTATCATATGGGAGGTAGGAGGGCCAAACTCAACCTCCAAATCACCAGTGATTAATGTTATGAAGTTTAGGTGTGGGGAGTTAGATGTGAAGTTATTTACTTCTGGCCGGTTAGTCAGCACATTGCAAGCACCTCAAGAGGGGGTGGATCCTGTTACGGTCAACTGCCATAGATTTCCAGAAGAACAGATAATGATCGGTCTGAGGTCGACCAGCAGTCGCATATGTTAGAATCAATCGATTGACCTTACGAAGTGTGGGAGGAAACGATTATTAAAATATTATTTAAAATTTTTGGCCTCATGCCGTTAATTTGAGGCATAAAAGAAACAAATATGACCATGATGTATTAAGCAAGTTTATTATAAAATTCGAAACGACTCAAGCAACGTGTTTAAAAACACACATCGTATTAAAATTAATACATGGGATCAAGGATGTATACCACAGCCTTTTATTTTTCATGAGGCCAGAAAAGCGCATTAGAAGCAATAATGGTAAGGGCATTTGCATCAGGTTTTTTTACATGAAATCTTCAATTTTTTAAAAATAAAATTTATATTGCTATAGACTATGTAAAAAGTATTATAAGTCATAATAATTGACAATTCAATATATTTAAAAGATATATGAAAAATTTAAGATAAGAGATAGACTTGTTTGAATATCTGAATTCAAAAAAGTCACATAAATTTAGGCATAGAGCGTAGTAAAAATTGAGCTGGTCGTGTTATAATCCATACATTAGCCCATTTCAACTCAGGGCTCATTTGTTTGCACTTAATGAGGGTCTGAATCTTAATCAATTAGATTCGCCTCATTCTATGTGTTTGTTTTTTAGAACTGAATCATAATTATTCAGATTCAGTTCATTAAGTTTATTTGTGTTATTTCCATGTAAGTCTCTTAATGGTATGAATACATCTAAATGAATCAGATCTATAACACACTTTCTAACACCATTCAGACTCAAAAGTAAGACTCTTATCTTAATTCAACTATTTCACAACAACTCATAAAAGTTTCTTTTTCTTATTTAATTAATGTTATATATGCTTACCGTTATAATATTCTTTATTCTTACTAACTTAATATACGTCGTTTACTTTCATAAATTAATCAATATATTTGAATTGATACGCATTCATGATATGATATTTAGCATGGTTCCAAAAAATAAGAAAGTATTAATTATTTGATCGATAACAATAACAAATGTCCATTATAAAATAAAATATTTTCATAAATTGTATATTACTAGTGCTATATAACTATTTACATGACATTATATTATATCTTGAAAAATTTTTGAGCGCAAAAGATAGTCATATCAATGATGTTGTATTTAATGGTAACTTTTATAGATAAATCAATACCTTGTTACGATAAAAACTGTTCAAAATATATTTTCATAAAAAAAATGAGTTTTTATAACATTTCTTAATACAAGGTATTCAATTATATGAAATATTCGATATGGAAAAAAACAATTTAAATATTCAGTGTTCAGCTCAGAGACAAATGTTAATATTCAAATGTTTATTTAAATTTACCCATCTATATCTTAATGCATAATTTAATATTTAGATGTGTATTCAGTTTCAACGTCTTAATTTTAATAAAAATAAATAAGACCTTAGGTTGCTTTAGGCGAGCCAATAACCCGCTTATTTATTAACTCGACTAATTTGACCCGCCATTTGACACCTCTGCCTACCGTCATCCTTGGATACAGACAAATATGAAGTTAAAAATACTTATGAAACTAATTTATTATTTTCCTTTTAAATGAATATGTCCACATGAGCTGTTTTTTATTAATTAAAATAAAACAAATGAAAACGTTCCAGATATGAAACAATTACAATTTGATTGCATTCATGTATAGTCATTCTATGTCACATAATTACATTTCTACGATAAATATTGTGCAAAAACATTGAATTTTTTACATAATTATTTTTCACTATAAATAGTTAATAATCACATTACGTTGTTAAGTCAAAATTAACATGTGGACACATTGTTATCTAATTGTGACATTCAAAAACACTTACCAGATGGTCAATTTATAATTAGGTCAATATGCCCCCCACCCCCCCAACCCCCCACCTTTAAAAAAAAAAAGAAAAGAGATCGTCTAAATTAAAAAGGTAAAGTAATTTGGTCAACCTACACCAACAGGGGTACAATATGACTTGAGAAAAATGAAATATTAATTAGTAAGTTTTTTAGACAATATTTGATAATATTTGATTTATGATAAAAAAAAAAAACATAGTTAAAATTAAATTTAAAAATTGAAGTTGTGTTTTTCGCAGGGAATGAATCTGTTACTTGTAAACTTTAAGTATAAAAAATTTTTTTAAATTATTACTTTATCAATATTTTAAATACTGAAATTAAATATGTATGAATACTGTCGGCAGAACTAATATTTATGTAAAAAAAAAATAGGGAGTGTTTGCGACACTGAAAATCTTAAAATGAGATTTTTTAAAAAATTCTTATAAGGGAAAAGGGTCTGAATTACCCCCAACTTTGTTATTGAGAGTTGATATCCCCCTTGTTATGAAAGTGGATCATATATACCTTAATGTAAACAAATGGCTCCTATATACCTGGGTCCTCTAACGGAAATGAAAAAAAAAAATAATTAAATTTTTTTTATTATTTTTTTCTAAAAAATATTAATCCCATTTGAGTAAATTTAATCCTCGTCAAACATATTTTTTTTGACTTTTTTTTGTTTGAATGACTAATTTTAATTATTATTTTGATAATCAAATTGTATTTATGTTTCACAAATTTATTTTGTAAACTTATTGTAGATGACCAAAATTTTTTTCTTCGAATACGAAATTAAATGACAAACACACAAAAAAATAGTTTTAATTTCTTTTTCTTTAAACTAAGGAATGAAAGAAAAAAACAAAAAAGAATAAGAAATTCAACTAATATAATAAAAAGAAGTCAAAAAATAATTTATGTATGAAAAAAAATTAAAATATACCTGAAATTTGGATAGAAAAATCAATATATACCCCTAAATAATTTTTTAAAAATTAGAAGTAATAAATATAAATTTAAAACTAATCTTTTAACTTCCGTTAAATAAAGGGTATATGGAGCCATTTGTAACGGCAGGGGTATATGTGAGCCGTTTGTATAACGGTTTCAGGCCATATAGAGCCACTTTATACCAAGGGTATATCAGTCCAAATGACAAAGGTGAAGGGGTATATCGACCCTTTTCCCTCTTTATAAGCTGATTTAAAAAAAAAGTATGACTGGACTTTATATATAAAAGACAGAATGGTCTCGTGCACCCTTATACATGTATGTGTTTGTATTGTGAACTCTTCTACTTAACAATTTATCAACTAAACCCTTATATTTAATAAAATACAACATATCAAAACCCTCTAACCATTGATCAGACTTATGTGACATTAAAAGATGATTGAGTTGGCAAAAGAGTGTGACTACACGCAGATAAAGGCGAATGGACTTCATATTTAAATTTTAAAAATAATTTAAAATAAATTTTCAATTAAAAAAAAAATTAAAAACTAAAATAATAAATTAAAAAAAAGGTCTTCTTCTTCCTCGAACTCTAGCCGCCATCCCCATTTCTTCCCCATCCCCTTTTCCCTTCTTCTATACACTTATTATCTATCACCTTCATGTCTTTGTCATCACATTTCAAGTTATTATCACTTGAAAAAAGAAAGCAGCGTTGATTTTATGGTGGTGCTTGTCGGAATCTACTAACTCAAAATGGAGTAAGAGAGACACGACGCTGATCCAATTTCACCAGAACGGTAGGTGGTGGTGAGATTTATTGGTAAGACGAAGACGATGGAGAAAAGAATGCGGTCCCTGGTGGGTCGCAGGGGTCGCGTGGTGGTCTTTCGGTGTAGGGTTACTAATTTTATGGAGATCGGAGAACAATGGAAGGAAAATAGTGAGGTTTGAAATGGAAATGGAGACCTGCAGGTCTTGCCGGCAAGAAGATCGGTGGCGGGGATGACGACTTTCGCCGATGGATTTTGGTGTTACATTGAAGGGGGGTGGGGTTGTGGAGTCCCAAAATTATATAAATTTAAAATCTATTATTTTATATTTTATCTAATAAAGCTTTGTTTAATAACTTTTAAAAATAAATAATAAAGATAATTATGATATGTACTTAATTTAACTGACGTAAATTTGACATGTCGTCTATTCAAGGCTAGTGAACTAAACACATGATAAGAGGGGTTTGAAAATATTCATTTGATTTAGTTTAACAATTTACTTGATAAATGATTAAGTACAAAAATTTAATGTACAAACTTATACAAGTATAAGGTCCGGAAGACATTCAACCTATATAAAAAAAGAATCCTATGGATTTTAAAATTCTACTTTGTTTGGCCAACAAGGTAAAGTACACGTCAACTCCATGATTACCCCGCTGTAATTAGAAGCAAGAACCAATCAGCATTCTCTGTATTGCCAACTCAGATATTAACACACGTTTTAAGTAAATGGAAAATTAATTTATTTGACCTAGTATTGTTTTAATTTTTTTTTTTAAATGATATTTTTTTCTTTTTAAGTAATTCTAAAATTTCAATTTATCACATGTTTTAGAGGATAAAATGGAAGAGCAATTTTGTATTTCAATTTACATTATTTTCTTAAATTTTGTGTCAAGTTAAAATAAATCAAAAACACAAAAAAAGAGAAGAGTAATAAATGTTATAAAGTGAATTGGACGGCAACAGATTTCTTAGTTTGATATAGAAAACAAAAAGAGGGCTATGGTTACTTGTTAGTTACATATAGAAGATTTACAGGGAATAGGTGTTTATGTGTGTATATATATCCATCTATTACAAGTGGCTTTTCTAACACCGATCGATCTTTTAACAAACTCCCTAAACACACTCACTCCCCTCCCCTTCTTTTCTTCTTTGTTTGCTTGGCTCTCTCTCTCTGACTTGAGTCCACTCATTCTTCAATTCAGTCTTTGGATTTTCTCGATCTACAGGTGAATTTCTCTCCTTTTTTTTTTCTCGATTTCGAGTTTTATATGATAATTTGACAATGTGCTTGCAATTTCCCTCATCTTTTTGTTTGGTTGATAGTTTTTCCTATTAATTAACCAATCATTGTATGGAAGTTTTACTAATCCCTTGGATCTGATGCGTGAAGTGCTGATATAGGATCTCTCATTGATCTCTAGAACAATAGGATATGGATTTCTTTTGGCGTGTAGAAAACTTTGGTCAGATGGATTGAGTGCAGAATGTTCCATCTTTTTTCTCTAATTCTTAATTATGATCTGTTTATAAGCAGGAATATTGGTATCTCAAGATGAAGGCACTTATCCTTGTTGGAGGGTTCGGTACTCGGCTCAGGCCACTCACCCTCAGCGTCCCAAAGCCACTTGTCGAATTCGCTAACAAACCAATGATTTTGCATCAGGTACCTACTTTATTTATCACAATAACCAGCCTTGTTCAACTTACATATTCATCATGCTTTGGATTGTGGTTATTCCCAACTCGTTATTTTGGTTTTGCACTGGTTATCAGATGAGAGAATTTGGTGTTGTAGATATCATCAATAGTTTCAAATTGCAGTTTTAAACATCTCATTCCTCATATGTGTGTTAGGTTCTGAATTATCTGTATTGAGACTCCTCCAAACTCTGCCCTATCATCATCCAAATATAGAAGGATGAATTTAAAAAGCAGCAAAGCGTATTGACTTGTGCTATTCTTTTCTAAAGTAAAAGTTTTGTCTTCAGATCGAGGCTCTCAAGGCTGTTGGAGTAACCGAAGTTGTACTGGCTATTAACTACCAACCTGAGGTCAGTTTCTTACCCATTACAGAATTTGCAACTATTGGAGATTTTAGTACAGCGACTTACTTGTAAGGTAACACAACACAAGCGTCTTTTGGTACAGGTGATGCTGAACTTCTTGAAAGAATTTGAGGCAAGCCTTGGAATCAAGATCACCTGTTCTCAAGAAACTGAACCACTTGGCACTGCTGGTCCTCTTGCTTTGGCTAGAGATAAGCTGATAGATGACTCTGGTGAACCATTTTTTGTTCTTAACAGTGATGTTATCAGTGAATATCCATTTAAGGAGATGATTCAATTCCACAAATCCCATGGTGGTGAGGCTTCTTTGATGGTGACCAAGGTAAAGTTGTAGTTATTTATTATTCTGATGGAATTGAACTTCTTTTTGGATATTTCAACATCTCTGAGGCAATTCTGAATACGGAAGGTAAATATTCACTGGTTAATGTAGGTGGATGAGCCTTCTAAATATGGTGTTGTCGTCATGGAAGAATCCACAGGGCAAGTAGAGAGATTTGTGGAGAAGCCAAAGTTATTTGTTGGCAACAAGATCAACGCTGGATTTTACCTACTGAACCCTTCTGTCCTAGACAGAATTCAATTACGGCCAACATCTATTGAGAAAGAGGTTTTTCCGAAAATTGCAGCAGAGAAGAAACTGTATGCAATGGTGCTACCTGGATTTTGGATGGACGTTGGCCAACCAAGAGATTACATTACTGGCCTCAGACTCTATCTGGATTCTTTAAAGAAACACTCTTCACCTAAATTGGCTTCAGGACCACACATTGTCGGAAATGTCATAGTGGATGAATCTGCTAAGATCGGAGAGGGTTGTTTGATAGGACCAGATGTTGCAATTGGTTCTGGTTGTGTGATTGAGTCTGGAGTTAGACTCTCCCGTTGCACTGTGATGCGAGGAGTCCGCATCAAGAAACATGCATGCATCTCAGGTAGCATCATTGGCTGGCACTCTACTGTTGGACAATGGGCTCGTGTTGAGAACATGACCATTCTCGGAGAAGATGTTCATGTTTGTGATGAAATTTACAGCAATGGTGGTGTAGTTTTGCCCCACAAGGAGATCAAATCCAGCATATTGAAACCTGAAATCGTGATGTGAGATATATTTGTTAGCACTAGGAAAAATATAAGTTTATGTATTCAGTTTCTTCATGATGTCACGTATTCCTGTTTTGGTTGGTTTCCAGTTCTCCTCTTCTTCAAGTGTTAAAAAGTCAGTCCTGAGAATTTGAGTGATGTAAACTTTTCTTGGTGAATTTTTGTTATGTTGTGAAAGGTATGCGATATTGTAAGACTGGGAAATGTGTAATTTTTGTTATGTATAGATAAATAAAAATCCCTCTTATTTGTTTGGACTAATCATTTAATTAATGATAATACTATTTTTCAGTTCTTTTATTCTTCAATATCTCTAGGTCTCAAAGGAAAATTGCAAAGTCATACAATAACAACTACTTAATTTGAAGCAAATTAGAGTGTCTTTATTATCCTCACAATGATTAGCAGATAATTGTGGTATAAAGAGTATTATGTCCATGATGTAACTAGTCAGGTTTGTATCTAATTTAGCATGTGTCGGTGATCTTGTGATGTTGCTGAATTACGACAAGATAAGGTGTAGGTAAGATAAAACTAAAAGAGGGAGGGCCCTATTGACAGCTCTATTTTGCTGCTCCACCAACTGGCCAAAAAAAAAGAAGATAGCATCAGATTTATTCCAAATAGCACGATCCCTTAAAATTATTTGCATATTTCACTTAGATTAGACTATTTGAACTTCATTTTGTGGCACATTGTTTCTAATTCACCTCAATAGGTGCACGAGAGGTATTTGATTAGGTGTTTTCATGGAAAAAATATTTCTTTCTCCTTTCTTCCTATTTAATTTTCCATCACTTCCTCCATCACACCAGTTCATTGTCGCCACCATACATCGTTCTTCTTACTCTTTTTCCCTCTGGATACTTCAGTTCTTCTGCCTACATCGTTAATTCTTCTTTTTGTTCCATTTCCATTCATATTAAGATTGGCAGCAATGACATTGCCGCCATCATTACTGTCTTTTTCATCGTTAATTTGTAGAGGGCTTGAAGTTTGGAATTGAGAGAAGTATTGGAAATATCTTTAATTTGGCGTGAATGATTAGTTTTTTCTTCTAACTATTTGCAGGTTTAAGAACACCCCTCTACTTAAGTAAATGAACTTAAATACACCATTGATCTTCCACATGAGTGAAATATACCCCTAAATTCTCACCAAGTTTAGGGGTGTTTAAAACACTTTTGTCAACTTTTTATTAAGAGGCTTATGCTCCAACAAGAGTTTGAGACTACTTGTTATGTCATGTAGCAGATCGAGGGTGTATTTAAGTGAGTTAGCCAAGTAAAGGAATATTTTTAAGACTGTAAATAGTTCGAAAATGAAACTAATATATCACGTTAAGTTTGAGGGTGTTTTCAAAGAGAACCCTTGCCCTTAATTGATATCAAATGTGGAAGTGAACCAAAAATATGAAGTAACACCCTCTTTAAATATAAAAATACTCAATTTGGTAAAAGTATAGTACTTTTGTCAAGAAATACACAGAATCCTTCCAAGGAACTAGTCTAAAGAGTTTCTAAGAGATTACATGAATTCAAAATAATAAGACACAACTCACACCATAAAGGAAGAGGGTAGAAGTTGTCGGTGATCATCTTCGTCTTCACACGTGAAACATCACTAATTCTGCAATCAGATTATTCTAAGTGGCACAAAAAAAAATTATATCAATACAAATAGCATGTACTGTTTGACATCAGTGGTCGACCTGAATCCACCACATAACATCATGGAAATAATCAAGAAACGTGGAACTTGGAGATAGAATTATGACCTTGATCCTTAAATCACCCTACCTCCTTTTGTTGTCAACTCTACCATCTATGGCACTTCACTCTCATATTAACTCATAATCTAACCCTCTATCACATAAAGATTTTCTGAATCACTCATTCTATTAACACTAGAGTTCCTCTACTTTTCTCATTCCTGAACCCGAACTTCTACCACTTTGTTTTTGGTCTACTACTCTTCCTCAAGCTTACATGCTAACATCCTGGCTATTGACCAATTTAGTAAACCATATGCAAGACACTTACTAAACTCCGTTGACTCAAATCCCCCTTATTAGACATATCCTAGACCATTAAGACTTAAAGGCTGAATTTCATTATAATTAACTCAAAAAACACACGTTGAAGCTAAACACACGTGAAGATCTAGCTTGTCCTATTTCATTTTGAGGGTGTAACAATTACACTTTTTCAACAATCCAAATTACCAAAGACCCATAAGACATCATTTATAGGTTTACCATGTAGTTTTGATCTATGCAAAAATCATCTCAACATTTAAACACACACAAAAAAGTGGCTATAGAGGGAGAGAAGGGGAGGGAAAGATGGAGTAAATTACATTTGATAAAAAAATACATAAAGCAAAATATATGAAAAATAACTTCTTTTTTAATTAAAAAAGAAAGAGAAGAAACAAACAATCAAAGCAAAAATACTAAGAAAAAAAATGAAGAGAGAGAGATAAGAGGATGAGAAAGCAAGAATTGGGGGGGGGGGGGGGGGGGGGGCATATGCTAGAGAAAATGAAGTATAGTCGGATTATGTAATTTTTCTATAATGTAGTTATAAACAATAAATACATAGTTCATGTTTCATACTCATTTTAATTAAGATCACTTTAAAAAAAATATGTATTAAGATTCGAACCCAGTCCAATCACCTCAAAATGAAGAGATACCCAAGGTTGAAACCAGTAAACCCAATCAACTTTAGAAACATATAAAGCTTAATAAAGCTAGTGTTTGGCCATTTTTAAATATTCTTGACAAATAGTATTTGGATGAAAGTTTGGATGAAATTTCACAATGTGTTTAGCCATACTATTTGGAAAATATACTTCATTTTCTTAGAAAAATGTGATTTATACCCATAAGTTTTAAAAATTAAAAAAATTAACCATAAATTTGTATTACAAGTCAATTGGATCTTCCTTGCAACAATAACAAATAGGGTCCATGACACTAGAGTAATGTGGTAGTTTGAAGTGAGTGCAACAAACATTATTCCATACATCGTGAAGTAGACAAAGAACATGACATTGTTACCCTCAGCCAATTGTTAATCATTTTCATCAACAATCATATCATCATTTAATATTCATTGAGTATTTCATTAGTACTTTGGAATTCATATAAAAATTTATGTAACACAATGCAAACAACTACTATAGAGGGGAGTTCTGTAAAAGATAAAAGTTTGGTGTAAAGCTTTAATTTTCAAAAGATTCCAAATACTAGAAAAAATTTATATTTGGAAATTTGGGATATTTGCCAAAAGTATTTGTCAAATAATGACAAACTGTATGGACAAACATTATCTGTCAAATTTTTTTCCAAATATTATTTGGAAAATTTACGGCCAAATATATCTCCTATTCAAGCTATATACAAATATATGTATACATAATTTTTTCAAAGTTAACATATGCATGTGCGCCCTACATAAACATGTAGATTTTCCTTTACCATGCTCAACATATTTTTTTTCGTAATTAGTATCCATTACTAATATAGAAGTTTGAACAAGCATATAGTTCATGGTCAATGTAAGGTTAGGCAACGGAACAGGATGTATCGGTACTGGTCCGGTGCCATTTCAATTCGTTTCGTTTTGTCCCGATTCGATTGCCCACGGGACGGAATGGAACATCCTGAATCGCGACACGAAACAGAATTGGTACCGATTTATTTCGATTTTGGTCCTGTTCGGTCCGATTTCGGTCTGGTTCCGATTAATTATATTTATTAATTAATTTATATTATATATCTATAAATTATAATTATTTAGATTATATAAAATAGACCCAATAACCCAAACCTACCCCTCATTGTAGCCTAATTACGATTAGTATACATCAAGACTTATTTGAAAAGAACTCTTCCTAGAAGGGGGTTGCGTAAATATGCACTACTTACTAGTTGTAAAATTGAAACTACCAATTGTACTAAAAATTAAATAAATATTAAATTGATATTTTTTGAAGTGTAATTATGTTGTATCATTATTTTTATTTAATTTTTTTAAATTACAAATTTAATTTATTAAATACAAGTTAAAAAAGATAAACTTATAAAACAAGCCTATAATAAATAATAAGTACCCTCCGTCCCATTTTATGTGGCAACATTTGAACCGACATAGAGAACAAGAATTAATGAAAGACTTTGAAATGTTTACCAAATTGTCCTCAAAAAAAGAACTCATTTTTCTATCCTCATAAAAGTATTAGAAAAATTAAGTGGGACCAATAAGGGTAAAAGAGAAATTATACATTTAAAAACTTGCAATATAAGTTTTCAATGATTACCTTTTTTTTGGGACTGGACAAAAAAGAAATGTGTCAAATAAAATGGGAAGGATGATAAACTTATAAAACTTCAAAAGATTTAATTTGAAACTTAATGACTAAATTGCAAATTAATAAATAATTTTTTTACAAAAAAATATCTTTAAATAAAACTTAAGAAAAAATTACATTAAAATTAAAAACTGTTAATTAAACTTAGAAAAAATAAAAACAATATTTCATATTTAGTAATTAAAAAAAAATATTTCTTGAAATAATTAGATGTGTCATCCCATTTATCCCACGTTCCATTCCGATCCGTTCTGGTTCCATCCCAGTATATAGTGTAACGGGATGGAACCAAGTATCCATCTTTGTAATTCCTGTCCGGTTCAATCCGGTATCGATCAACGAACAGGTCAAAATCTCCCGTTTCGGTCCGTGTGATCCTTTCTGAGCAGTGCCAGTGTTAGTCAAATCTGCTAGTTATGTGTTTTGAGATGAGGTCAAATGACTGGCTTATATTCCAGTGGTTTGATTGTTTATCCCACTCATGTATTACTCTCTCTAACTAGTTAATTGTGAAATATATCTTAAATTGATCACCTCTTTTACTTGTCATCTTTGACAAATTAAAAAAAATACAATTTTATTTTATATTATATTCTTACTTTATTGATATTGAGTTAATGTTACTGAAAAGTGTAGTAAGTAAATATTTTTAGGACTCTATCAATTAATAGGATTAAATAGTGGACTCACTATAACAATATTATTTTTTAATGGAAAATTATATATAATAACAAACTATTACTTCAAACCAAATGTCATAACCACAATTTGATTTAATTGTAACACATAACAACTTCTTGTCACTCGGCTCTCTCCCTAGGTTTCTCGCTCGTCACTATCGTCAATCTCTCCCTTGCCACTCTCGTTTTTATACAAACACAAATGTATAAAATGTGTTTCTGTTTGTATAAAGTGAGAGAAAATTGTATATTTACGTATATTTTTGTTTCCCTCTCTCCTCTCTCCTAGATCTCGCTCTCCACACTCCCTGACCACGCTCGCCACTCTCACTCGTCTCTCTCACTTTATACAAACGCAAATGTACACATTGTGTTTGTGATTGTATAAAGCGAGAGAAAATTGTATATTTACATATATTTTCGTTCCACTCTCCCAAATCTCGCTCACCACTCTCATTCGTCTCTCTCACTTGATACACACGCAAATGTATACATTGCGTTTGTGTTTGTATAAAGTGAGAGAAAATTGTATATATAAATACAAATACATATATTTTCATCTTATACACTTATGAGTATACAAATACAGATCTTTCTCTGCCCAATTTTCTTTTGCCTTTTTCTCTTTCTCTTTTATACAAACTCAAATTATACAATTGATTCTTTTGTATATGTATATCGAGACAAATTATACAATTGCTTTTTATGTATAAGTATAGTGAAATATACAAATTAATAGTCATAGCAAATATAAAATTTGTTATGGAGAGTAATTATACAAACTATAGTTATAACATCCAAATATGATTTTTATGGGTGTCTAACTGTCAAGTTAAAAATTAACAAGTATGAGGGAGAGAGTAATAACTAGTTTGTTCTCACTTATATATTAGTAGACAATTATTTTAATAAATTCTAATATGAAATGAAAGTTATACTTATTTAATAACTAGATAATTCTTTGCCCGGGTTGCCTTTTTAGTTTTGACAGAATGACCATAATTTAGCTTTAAATGAAGCAAAGGATTGCACTGTACCTAGATGAATGTATAACTAACTGAAATCATAGGACAAAATTAGCAGTAGAAAGCAGGTATGACTTCAACGACTCTGCATTCTACAAACACACCGAATTCTCAGACCTTCAAATGTCATCAACAATAATAATCAGGAAAAAGCACAACTACCTCTACGCACATTCTGGACCATCTTCTGCATATGTAGTATTTGACATTCATGATCTTATTCCAATAGTAAAAGACGACTTTTGGTCTACATTACTTCTTTGTACAAGAGTGTTGTCTAGTAGTGTTATAGCATACGTATTCAAGTAGAAGGCTCAAATCTTTTCTCTAATGTGGAAGAAAGTGAACACTAAGATGGACTTAGACTTCATGTGATTCATTACTTGTTACGTCAGAATGAAAAGACTGGTTGAAGATAGTACCCTCCAAAATATTTGGTAGATTCTTCATAGTCTTTCCTGAAAAGAGAAAAAGAATTTCTTAGGATGTGTTATCTTGTTCAAGGTAGCCAAAAATTGTAAATGTATAATAACACGCAATCGAAGGTGGAAATATAGCGCCCGCAAGAGAGCACTATGAATTTGCACTTATCAGTTTTCTAAAAGTTCATTTCCTTCCCTTTTGACATTATTTGAGAGGCCTCTACTCAGAAGTAGTGGGGAGAGAAGTAGGGTCTTCCCAACACAAGTCACTCTTATTCATCTTTGGCTAAGTTAAGCGACTTTTTCTTAATACGATGTTCTAAAATTCCGTCCTATTTAGGAAGTGATGATCATACGGAGGATAGTCGTGTCAAATTTCTTGATCTGCATAAAACTCAGCTCGACATTGTCTATAATCTCTTCTATTTACCCACAAGTGTTATTTGCGTCATCCATTTGTTGTTGTTGCTTATTATGAAACTTCGTTGCAAGCAAACAATTATTTTATGGTATATTATGTTTTCTGAGAAAAATAAAAATATCCAATTTAATAAGTTTGGCCGCAAATCTCAACAGATTAATGTGTTGGAAGGAATTCTCCTTACAACATAATCCTATTAATTGCGACATCCATCTAGGTATAATATAGGGATTTACCTAACTATATACTTAAGAGACATAAACTATCCATATTCTCAATACCGACAAAACCAGAAAGGGAAAAACAAAGGACCTTTGAGTACTTTGTCGATCGAACTTGCAGCAAGCGACTTGCTTAATGCAGTAACCTCACTTTTATGTCATGCGGGCTGTAATGCTGAAACAGGTACAGATTTCGTTGTCATAATAAAATTGAAGAGCTTTCAGAAAGGAAGTTAACATATGAATGCACATATTTAGGCTTTGAACTAAGCACTACAGAGAAATATCTTAATACTTTTTACCATGCGAAAAATTATGAAGAAGAAAAATACCGGGTATATGTCATTGGACAACAAAAATTGGTATATAACATCTCACAAAATTGAGGAAGTTCAGCTCCGCTACTCAACTTAATCATTCACATTTGCAATTCAACCTCTGAAAAGATCATTTGACATAAAATACAGACTCTTGAATCATCCACATATAATATAACTCAAAGTACACAGGAACTGAGCATACATAAACAGAGCGGGAGCTATTTGGCGGCAGAAAAATACATGTTTTTTGTTGAAAGGCTCAATTTCACCAAGTTGAAAATTGAACAAATCCGAACAACCTCAGTATATAAAAAAAAATATTGGGAGCACAAATAAAGAGACAGGAAAATATCTTATGCAAGCTATTTGGCGGTAGAAAAATAGTCTCTTTCGTTGAAGGCCTCAATTTCACCAAGTTAAAGATTGAACAAATCCGAACAGTCTCTGTATATAAAGGAAAAATATTGGGAGATCAAATAAAGAGGTAGGAAAATATCTTATGCAAACTACTGCTTCAAGTTACTAACATCACCGATATATAATCTCTCGAAGGTCCAAAATGTAAGCTTTCCTTTGAATCACTTGCTATCATAATTAAACACCAACATGTAGTAAAAAAAGAGCTTTTCTTTTGCTATCAAGATCTTGCACATGATCGATATAGCTTAAATATATATGTTTATAGCAAACTGAACAATTGATTTTACCACATGGCCTAGACCAATTATTACTTCATTTATGTAACTTAAACAGCGAACCTAAGAAAGTATATGATTCACCCAATGATAGTAAACAATTTGAAGTAAAATGCAGCAATATATATGGTTCTTATGTTTTAAAAAGATATACAACATGCTTTACCGAGAACAAGTAAGAATATGTTTATGACCTAAAATTCAAACAAAAAAGTTCTCCTACCAAGTCAATCTGAGGAAAATTCAATATGCGCCTCACCTGAACTGATGATTCATCGATAGAGTGAGAGGGAAAAAAATAGTAACCAAAATATCCTGGAGAGCTACAAAAGGTTCACACTCACCCATCTGTGGAAGAAGAAATGGCCTAATCCAATGTCTCGGATAGCAGTACCAAATCGACAAATGAAAGTACACAAGTTCAAATGCCTTAAAAAGGGATAATTATTAAAAGTAATAAAAATCACCAGTTCCCACAAATCACAGTTCAATTTCATAAACAACATAGGCTCTTAATTGAGGGATATATGTGGAGAAGTTTTGATTTTTGAGATACAATAAAAGATTTATCGGCACAACTAACATCTAGAGAAGTAAAAGGAGAGTAGAGAAAACTCGAACAGAAACATATGAATTTCTGAAATTTCTAACTAACAATTATAGCAGAAAGGATACGACCACCGAATCTCGATTGAAGCGGTAGAAACTAATTGAAATCAACTTCAACCATACTATCTGATTGTCAAAGATTTAAACTACTGCCATATACAATATATAACTTGGATATAGAACAAACAAATACACAAATCAATTATTGAAGAGAAGAGATAAAATCAAAAAATTAATGCAATTACTCCAAGAAAAATTGACCAGCAAATTCATTATTACATATTATAATAATAAAGCTTACCACAGTTAGAAAAGCGATGGTAATCCTCATAGAAGCAAAAGGTGGGTATCGTTGATTGACTGAGAAATATGATGCCTCACTTCACCATTTACAGCGGTGGATGGGAAGTGATAGTCGGTAGCGTCACCGCATCAGTGGTGCATGACGATCTGGTGGAATGGATACCTATGAGCTTAAGATTTTTGAAATTTGTAATCAGAAGAGAAGGGTTTAGAAAGAGAAAATATGGGATACGTGGTGAAATGGGAAAGATGAAATTGCTTCAATAGTGAAATGTCTAAAATATCCTTAAATTGAATTGTAAAGAAAGAAAACGGACAGGTTAATCCATATTTTGTACTCACATTTCTATCAAGTAAAAAAGAAAAAAAGAAAAAATAAATACGTAACTGAATTTTTTTTTATGTCACTTCCCATTCTACCCCAAGTTGAAGTTGAAATTCCCGAAAAAAAAGTGGAGTCTCCTATTAATATAACATGTAGCGTAAACCCTAAACCCAAGCCTCCTCTTCTCCTTAAACCCTAAATTCTCTACCTCCGCGAAAATGGCTGTCACTAACATCATCAGAAGGACTGCTTCTCAAGTTGTACCCTTGGCTGCTCGGGTGATCTTTAGAACACAGAGTTACCATCATCGATCCTCTGCTCTCTTATCCACCATAGTTAACCGTAGTGCTGCTTCTAGAAACTTCTTTCGGAGCTCAGCACCGTCCACCCTTCATTTCTATTCTACCAAGAGGCCCAGTTCTGATGAATCACTCCTCAAAGTCATTCAGTCCGAAATCCAATGTGCTGAGGAATCCGACGAACAAGACGAGGTTTGATTTTCCCCAATTCTCTTTTTCATGTCGCAGATGAATTTTAATACTATTAATTAATATCGCCTAATTATGGATTCTACCACTGATTTGTTTCTGTTTTTAGGTGGATTTTATGGAAAAATTCATGCTGTTTTTAGTTTTAATCAAAAAAATATATATATGTTACTGGATTAGCAGATTTTGTACTGTTTTTTCATTGTGATTGCAGGTTGAGGAGGCTCCTGAGGGTTTCCCCTTCAAGATTGAAGATCATCCTGGACAACAAACTATTACATTGACAAGAGAATATCAAGGTGAATCTATAAATGTGGAAGTTCACATGCCTGACCTTGTTACCGGTGATGAAGATGAGAATGACAACGGTGGTGAGGATGATGACGAAGGGTCCAATCAGTCCAATATTCCTCTAGTTGTTAGGGTGTCTAAGAGAAATGGACCTGCTTTGGAGTTTGGTATCACAGCTTTTGCTGATGAGATTGCTATTGACACTTTGTCAATCAAAGATCCTAATGTTGCTGAGGATCAGATTGCTTATGAAGGACCTGATTTCACGTGAGTCTTGATGTTTAATTTAACAAATTTCTTATCTGTTTTTCATTAATTACTAATATAGAATATATATAATCATCAGGGATTTGGATGAAAACCTCCAAAAGGCTTTCCACAAGTATCTGGAGATTAGGGGTATCAAGCCCAGCACAACCAACTTCTTGCATGAGTACATGGTCAACAAGGATAGCAGAGAATACAAGATGTGGCTTAAGAATCTGAAGAAATTCATTGAGGCATAGGTTCGCATAAGTTTTGATTGATGTTTTAGTAGGGGCTAGCTACTTCGTAATGTCTGTCAATGATATCAAAATACCGTGATTTTTAGTTTTCTTTTTTTTTTTTTTTGCTATATCATTGATAAAGTTGATGTACCATGAGTCTTTGGCCAGTTAAAATAGAATGTTGGTGAATTTTATTTATACATAACAGTTAGCCCTCGCTTTTATCAGCTAGTTCTGTTTGCACTTGCAGCAGCAGGTTGTTGCTTGTTGATGAGATTGCATTTCCATTGTTATTGTCAAGTCAAATCACTATGCTCATGATTTTGCTTTCGCTTAACAATGATTTCTCAAACATGTACTGGCTTGCATATTCATTTGTGTCTAAGTGGATCCTCGATTGTGGTCTATTGCTCTTCTTGTGCTGTGATGATGATGATGCCTCTGCATCACTCTTTTGTTGAAGAGTTTTAAGGATTCCAAAGCTCTGTTTATTTGCTCCCACTTCGAGCACCCTGGAACACTTAGCGAACCATGTTTTTCAGTATGATTTACCATAAGAAAATTATATCAAATTTAAGTTTTCGCTAATGCTAAGTTGTACAATGAAGTAATGAAAGGAAGGAGAAAGTCTAGTTTTAAGCACACGTAAAAATTATGATAATCATCTAAAGAGATGAACAATATAAATTGTGCTATGTTCTAATATCATGTCTCTCAACGGTGAATTTATGATTTTATTTATGATTACATCGGTACAAGTTGATAGGACTCCCTTAGCTGCTTACATCAATAGAATACTCACTACGTAATTAGCACACTATAATGAATTACTTTTGAAACTTGACCATTGGAAATAATCTAATATTTAGAAATAATAGTCACAAAATATGAATAAACCTCCTCCAACTTGGAAGGATGTTTTTTAAATCAAAGTGAATTAGATGATCTGTAGTTCTGTACATTAAATTTCTGAAATTGGCCTAGCCAACTTTCTGTACACAACCATAACAGCACTCTTAACTGTTATTGATCAGCCATCACACACTCCTTTACTATATTAGGGTAAAATAAACCCCCAAATTCGCCCACAATTAGATAAACACACAATAACACTTCCGCACTCGCTACTCACTACACAACTGTCAGTACAAATCTCCTAAAACAGCATTGCGTACATGGCTAAAACTAAAAGAATACGTAATGACAAGACTTTTAGCTATAGTCTGGTCATAATAACTGTCGAAGCTGCTGTGTTTCCCTTCGAAGTAATTGAACCTCTTTCATCAGCTCTGCTTGGTTTTCCAGTATCAATTTCATAGCACTAGAAGTTTCCATCTGCACAATGTTTGCAAATCTAAGAGATACTGTTCCAATTGAAGAACTAGGAAAGTGCAAAGTTAACAAATGTACCTCTTGCATATGAAATTGTCTTAAGATATCTAAGTGAAGATTCCTCATATCCTCGTGAATGGATTTTTGAAGGGAAGAAAGAGTTTCTTCTTGTGTACGTTGGAACAGCTGGAGTGTAAAGGAACTTCCCTGCTGCAATTCAGGCAGTGTGGACTTTTGAGATTGCTTAATTTCACCCTGAAAAAAATCATAGGTCAAATGACAACTTTCTATTAAAAAGATAATTCTGTCATTTGGAATGATTCATCATTAAGGATCTTTCCACCAGCTCATGCTTCCAAGATTCTCTTCGAGAAACACAAGATGAAAACATCCATGATGATGACGCATAACAAATGATGCCAAAGATAGGAACAACCAAGTTTTCCTGATTCATACATTTATTGCTTGGAAAGCACCAGCTGCTGTAGCAGACGACGTGTCCGACCTAGATAACAAGCTATTCAGAAGCTCTTCCCTTGTTTCAGCTCCAGTTTTCTTAGTTTTTGGAGAACCAACAGAAAGGGTTCCATCACTGAAGGATGGTGTGGTGCTTATTCTCTCAGCATAACTGGAAAATCTTCGTGGGAGGGACACAGTTGAACCAAGAGAATCAAGAGTACCCTGCCCAGTAATGCCTTTTGTTCCAACTGAAAAGGATGTGGAACTCGCATGTTCTGAAGATCCTAGAATAGTTTCTTCATTTGGATTTTCTTTTATGCGCAAATTAGCCAAACTTAGAGTAGAACTAGTCAAAGAGCCGATACTCTGAGTTGCAGGAAAATTATCCTGTAATCCAGATAACATAGATCCTGGTGCAAGAGGACCAGATGTCGAGATTGCAAAACGGGAAGGCATATTTCCTGACTGCCGAAGATGAGATAATCTATCCGATAATCTCTCACCACCCCAAGCTTCTGGAGGAGTTATGGAGGAAGAATCATCACCACGAGAAGATGTTGGAGTGGAAGACGACTGTGCAAAAGAAGCATCCTCCTGCAGGAATATCAAAGATATGAAATACTTGTCAAGGAAAGATAACAACTCATGCATTTTAATGCTAAACCCAGTCATTGATTTCAGCTTCAGAATACTGACACCACTTTTTGAACTGACTTCACAAATTATATAGCAACCAAGAATGAAGGATTTAAGAAATTAGTTACTTCAACTAGATATCAACAGCATCATTTTGCATCCAACAACATAGGAAATTACAAACAAGTAATCATTTTTGTATATAGAAGAGCAACTCACAATTTCACCATATTTCCTGCAACCAAGGAAATAATTTGTTTTGCAAAAGAATATAAATGTAGGCACATGAACCAGACAAGATACAAACCTGTTTGGGCAAGGAACTTGATTTCCAATCAAATATGGGGCGATTCTCATTGCCACCCTCAACTGGAAGGGGAAACCTTAGAGAAGAAGGAAATAGCAAAGATGACTTCTTATCAAAATCCTTTTTGAAACCTTCCTGATCATCCCACAACTTATCAAGTGAAGGTGTAATTGGCTGAACTTCAACAAGAGGAGAAAAAACTTCCATATCATCCTTGAAGTTACGAGGAGCATGTAATCTTGCCAAAGATCCACCTTTCCATAAACTACTTCGTATGGGTGTTTCCTCGGATGGAGATAAACCTGTTGTCCCAGATGTAGATCCTGTAATGCCTGCTGGAAAAGAAAACGAGTCCACAGAACCTGAACGAACAGTGGTTCTCGAACCTGATGTTGTCATAGAAGTTGCTAGGCTTGATGACATCATAGCAGGAAGTGGGTCAGGCATCAAAATTGAATCCTCCACAGCAATGCCCAGGAGAGCCATTTCTGTAGTGCAATTGTTTTCATTGACAATTACAGGTTTTGCTCTTTGCCAGCATAGACTTGTCACAGCCTGTAAATTCATCATACTTTTCTAGTAAGAGGAAGTAAATCAGAGTAGTAAAAAAGGTACTGTCAGTACTGAGGAACAAAACTAAAGTTAACAAGCTGATAAACAAAATATATGAAGGTCAGCCAGTACATACTAAAAGATGCAGAATATCGGCACGGATTCCATTGGTAGATTTATACTGATATGTAAATAGATACAGAAACACCATGCTGTTTAATTTTGCTGAGCGATAGAGAGAGAGAGAGAGAGAGAGAGAGAGAGAATAAGAGGAAGAGCTTCTCAGACCAGCTCCCTTGCCCAAGCCAAGAGGCAACATTCATACCATCTTCCAACTCATAATCAGATTATGACATTGGTCTACTATTGATACACAAATGCCACAAAGAAACATTTAGCCAAGGAAAAAACAAGGAGTCTTAACAATGTCTTTGATTTTAGGAAATTGAGAAATGTGTTCAATTCTATCCACATTTGACCAACCAGAAATTTGGTTGGCATGCCTGACAAAGTGATGTGCCACTTTTGTACCCAATTCCTGCACCCTGAGCATATCATAGATGGTCAATAGCTCGTGGGACTACCTCCCCTTCCCTGAAGCAAATGCTGGCTATCTCTAACCTCTCAAAATCTACATGCCATATTGGAAGAACCGTGGTCACCTACTTGTCCGCCTAATCTCCTCCTCCATTCTTGTACAATTACCAATTTCATGCATATCCACCTCTATCATCACGGATGAAACAATTTAAAGACAACAAGTGGACTTAAGAATAAATGCATACCAACTCCATATGGGCTTATTATACAGTCACATATCTCCATCCTTGGCAATAAGAACTGAATCTTTTCTCTCCTTTTCATTTCCTTTCTCATGTTTTGCCAACCAAGGTAATGAAACGACATAATAGAAGTACATAGTCAAGGACAAACTGCTATTTAACACAAAACACTTTATTAAGAAAAGAAGAATTAAATACCTCAGAATTTCCATAAGCACGTAAAACAGTCAAGGGTTGTGGTTTTCCACGAACGTCATAGAATACTACCCGGCCACTACTTGTTCCAGCTGCCAGAGTGAATCCGTCATCAGTAAATGCCAGTGAAGAAAAAGGTGCCTCGTAAGGAATGCAAAATGTCGGCCTTCTTGACCCTGAGTCAAAAGTGTACAACTTCTTATCCATACCAACACTAGCAACAATCTGCAATCATAACAGTAAAACCACACCGGTAAATGATTCCATCATTTGGCAAGAGGATTGATTTACAGTTCTTCCAGTACAGGTACACAATACGTCTACCAGTTGATGAGTATAATAGAGAAAAAACCTTGTCGTTTGTTGGTGAGAAACTAATGCCAGAAGTTGGTGCAGAATGCTGCTTTAGCCAAGAAACCTGTTAAAGGTAAAAACAATTATCAGTTATCCAATAAAACGATGCACAGCAAGCAAGACAGGTACACTTGAGAAACATCAACCCAGAGTACCACTATACCAGGGTATTATAAAGATTAACATAAAATGCAGAGTAAGATACCATTGCACTTGGCAAATTTAACCATTATGGCTATGAAAGCATGCCCGAGGATGGGAAGTGGAAAGAATTGCAGAGAGGGAAGACGGAAGAATATCCACGTCTCATCTTTCAAAGAAAAAAGAGAGAAGGAAGAGTAGGAAAAAGAAGAGCATCGGGGAAGGACCATGACATGTTCTTTTCCTAGGTAGAAGGACCATGAATTGTTCTGAATGTCAGCAGGTAGGGAGGCAAAATATGTACTGAGACAGGGACTGGGAGGTTTCGAATTAACTCTCTGGAAACTTCATAACCATTATTCAGTGTTTTAAGCGTCGCATATCAAGCTCAGACTCCAACTTTGAAGTCCACAAACTATAACGTATAGTGATTCTTCATTCAGAATGTTCTATGTCATAGCCAATAGCTAGACTATATCAAATAAGTGGATGAGATCTGACTTGCAAATACAGATTGCGAGGAGAAAGAAATGAAATTCCCTATTAATCTCTAGTTATAAACCTTTTAAACAATACAGATCTAGGCACAACACAATATGTAATGAAATCAATTTTTATCATCTCAGAACACCAGAATGTCAACAAACCTTGGGGCTGCGACCAGTTGTATCCCACAGGTGGATAGATCCATCATCACCAGCTGTCACCAATAAATGCCTGCTAATCTTAGAATAATCAAGCACTCTCAAAACCTGATCTTGTGATAATCAGACAAAGAACAATGGCATCAGAAAAGAAAGCATCATTCCAAAAACCAAAAGCAAATTGCAGCTATAAGATGCTATACAGCAAAGTGGGAATTGGAAAGAATGAATTAACCTGCGCATTTGGATCCTTGAGTTCAGCAGCCTTTGCACCAGAAGCAAGGTTGTGAAGTATAAGATTCCCATTAAGACTGATAGAAGCTAAGTGCTCATCTTTACAATTGTACATTGCACCGCTAATAGTATCGGTATGACCTTTCAACCATTTGATGCAACGCTTCCGCTGCAAATCCCATATTCGTATAACTTGGCCACTGCCTCCAGAACATATGTATCGGGATGCTTTGCTGCTAAAGTTAATTGTTGAAATAGACTCCTGCAAGTGATAGAAAATGAACTACTTGTAGATAATTAATTGATTGACAGCCCACTTCACAAGTTGGGCTTCAAAAAAATGTTGACAGCCTATACCGAAGACCCATGTTAGGTAATGGGGGATGGGATAGAAAGCTAACTTTGTTCCAACCAATCTTCTTATCATCGTCACCTTTTGCCACAGGATAGCAATAGAGCACACATTTATGCAGCATCCTTCTTTCATAAACATATATGCCATAGGATAATCGAACAATCAGGATTCATTCTATGCCTGACCAAACCCTATCTTTCTCCCATTCAAACCCAGAGGCGAACAAAAAATCTCAGGCAAATGCATTCAACATAAAAAGCTGTAAAGTACGGTATTCTTTTATGATCAGTAAATATAGCAAATTATGGAATTCTTATAAGCCACTCGCAAACACGCTTTTCTAATTTAGCAAAAATGACATCGGTTTGGCTTTCTCTTAACAAAATTATTATGGTTCAAACAATGTCATGTTGATGTCTACTTTTCATTTGGTGCTTTAACACTGAGGACAGCATTTGAGAACTTACCGTACAACATCTGAAAATAGGGAAACCCCTATAGAAGAACAGTATTAGATGATACATGAGTAATCTATCATAATAATTCTTTTTATCCCCCATATATAGGTCCACTACAAATGGTTCAAAACTCGGTAGAGAATGGGCCCGCCATCTATCCTTTTAAAGTTAAACACTAGGTTTCTATCTGTTACCGGGTTCGAACCCATGACGTGCACCTAACCCAAACATCATGTGTTGATATCTTACCACTAGATCAATGCCCCAGGGCAATTTAACATGATCATTATTTGAAATTACTGTATTAGGGAAAAATAAATTTTTGAAGCTACTACTATAAATAAAAACAGCTCAAATATTTCCCCCCTTCAGCCTACCATTTTTTTTTTTTGTATTATGAGAACAACCAGAAGTATCCATGTTGCATAAAATGCTAAGTTGCCGGACTCAGATGCAGGTGTCCAATGTGGGTGCGGATCTAGAGGTCAGATCATCTATGATCCAAATTTTAAGATCAGGGATACGGATCGATGTATGGATACAACTGCGGAGACTCAGCTAAAAATAATTGTAGTATCTAAATTAGAGTTACTAAACCTAATTATGAGATATTATGTGGTGAACTTTAGAAAACTATTGATCCAAAGGAGAATCATGGCAGGATATAAAAGGAAAGGGAGTAAATATAATTTTATATATACGAGGTATTCCATCTTCTTCAATGTCACCTTATCTTTTGTTTTGAATACATAAATCATGAAACCTTTCCAGAATTTCTCCCTCTAATTGGGTCAAAATACCCGAAACCGGTTGACCAAATCACGTACGGATCCCACACCACACCAACATTGTGTCGACACTAGTGCGGCATTGAAAGTGAAGAGTCCGAGCAACTTGGATAAAATGTATATGCCAAAAGCAGCCTAGTCATGTGTACAATAGTTTCAGAGTGCTACAATGTCTCTTGTTGAAATGTGCTATTCAGTACGCTATAATATTTAAGAAATCTCTCTAATATGAGAGAACATCATTGAGGCCTGCCCAGTGCATTCTAAATGAAAAACTATCATATGAAAGCACAAATTTTCCTGTAACTTTAGCAGCAAATAGAGGTAAAAATGAAGTTGGTCCAAACTACAACATATCTTTAACCTCTCAAAATTCACCATTTTCAAAGAAATATGTGCCAAAATCCATTGAAAAAATTGGAAATTAAGGAATTATTACATTTCGATAACAGGACAACAAAGTAACTATCTTAGATTTGCAGCGAAAAAAGTAAAAAGGTAAACAAAAGTACCTCGATATTGTCAGCACTATCAGTGCCGGCCAGTGGTACAGTCCCCAAACTCTGTCCATTTTTCCTCCACAAAGTTATCTTCTTGTCATCTCCAGCGCTTGCCACCACCAAATCTGCAACACCCAAAGTTAAATCGATTTTGCAAAAAGAATGTAAATTCATGATAGAAAGGGAAAACTAACTAGTGTGATTCCACTTGACGGAATTGACTTGGAATCCAGGGGAAGGAGTATAGCTAAGAATGCAGGGATCACGGGGTTCCAAAGTGAGGTCAAAAAGCTTAACAGTGTCACCGCCAGTAGTAGCCAAAAGGGTCTTAATCGAATCTGTAGAATTCATCTATGAATAGATTCTTGGATTGTGAAATATACAGTTTACAGATTTGAATTTCAGAAGAAGGGAAAGAGAGAGAAGAGTGAAGTGGGGTGTAATTTAGGTGTTTGATTTGAAACCCTACCGGAGAGAGAAAGGGGATTGCAAATTCAAAAAAAGTGCTGGCCCAAAAAGTGGGCGCCCTCTCTCAAGTGCATCAACCAGGCTTCAGATGCAACATTTTTTTTTTTTTTTTGGCCGAAATTTTTTTAGGAAAGGTTTTTTCCATATTTAGAAATTGAGCTCGAGATCTCTTGCTTCATTCACTACATTCTATTCTTTGGAAAAGACTCAGAAATATTTTTAAACTATTCGAAATAGCTTATATATGCTCTTAAATTTTATTTCGGGCTCAAAACTACCCTTCCCATCATACTATAGGGTCAAAAGTACCCTTCTTATTAACAGAAGTTGTTAAATGCCACGTGGATGCCATATGGATGCTACATTGCATGTCAATAGGATTTCATTGCCACATAGAATAAATAGAAAGGGTGAAAAATAGCCTTAAACTATGTGAAATAGCACATATATACCTTAAACTATATTTCGTCTCAAAATTATCCTTCCCGTCAAGCTATTGGGTCAAAAATACCCTTCTTGTTAACAGAAGATGCTAAATGTCATGTGGATGCGACACTGTATAACAATAAGGTTCCACTGCCACATAAACTAAATTCCTAAATCCTAATTACTCCCCCCCCCCCTCATTTCACTATTTCCAGAAACGATATATTGGCACGTTCTCCCTCATTTCGCGGCTAGTGTTTCATATTTTTTTTCGTGACTGATTTCAAAGTGGATATTCATGCTTGTAAGTTAGTAAATATTTTTTCTTATTTTATTATGTTTATGATTCCAAAAGCATAATAATAGTTTGGATTTCACAACTTTCCCCCTAAATTCGCGCTAAGGCTTTCGTAGCTTTCTTCGGGGCTGAGTTCAAAATGGAGATTCATGCTTGTAGATAGTACATATTTTTTTTTTTCGTATTTTATTATGTTTTACGATTTCAAAGTATGATGCTAAGAGTTTACAAACTTTTTTTTCTTTCTTCAGTTCCGGTCAAGTTTCATAACTTCTTCGGAGCTAAGTTCAAAGTAGATTGTTGTGGTGTGTAAACATTAATAAAATAGAAAAAAATTTACTAACCTACAAACAAGATATCCATTTGAACCACGCGAAGAAAACTATGAACACCTAGCTGCGAAATTGAGTGATGACGGGACGTGAGAAATCGTTCGAAACGGGCTGCGTGGCAGCCAGGGGCTGCGGGGGCAGGGGCACACAGAATGAGGTGACCTTCTGGCCACAACACTGACGGTAATTAAGACTACACTGGTGGGGTATTAGTCAAGGAGGCATGGAACCCTATTACGTGCAATGTGGGCATCATGTGGCATTTAACACTTCCGCTAATAGAAGGTCACTTTTGACCCAATAGTTTTGGACGGGAAGGGTAATTTTGAGCCGAAATATAGTTAAGGGTATATATGAGCTATTTCGGATAGTTTAAGGTACCTTTTTGACCCTTTTTCCTTTTTAGTTATGTGGTATGCCAAATCATTGGTGAGGGTGGGGGTGCCATGTGGGCCTCCACATGACTTTGAACAAATTTCCGTTAATTAGAAGGGACCCAATAGTTTGACAGGAAGGGTATTTTTGAGCCAAAATATAGTTTAAGGCTATAAATGAACTATTTCAGATAGTTTAAGGGTATTTTGACTCTTTTCCGTCTATTCTTTGTTAGCACTTGATATATACTGTGATCTCACTCTCTAGTGAATGTGATTTTAAAATATCATTATTAGGATACGTGTTTTTTATATGTATTTACATTCATTAAATTGTTTTAAGAATTAAATTATATCATATTTAAAATATAAAATACTTTTTAAAAAAAGTCTATAACGATAAATTTGATCCGATTAATTTTATTAAATGATCTAAATGAGATTTTTGGTTGTTCTATTGCCTTGTTAATATTATTTACTGTAATTCAAGTGACTTATTTGGAAAAAAAATGGTTTTAATGACATTATCTAATTGTTTATCTTATCTCTTAAAATTAAGTAATGACTTATCTTTTAATATAATAGCATCAATTTTTATCTTATTTATATTACTCATGAGTATGGCCTTATGGCCAGTTCGATTAAAGAGAGAAACAAAAACTTCGCATTTTTTACAAATTGAATCACACTTGGCATAATTAATTAATATGTTCGAACACAAGTCTTATCGGCACCATCCCTCATATATCTAAACTCACCCCACCTCCCATAAATCTAAGCTCGTTTGTTGCTATGCTTAATCATTTTCACCATAAGAAGTATTGCCCTGTTAATACGTCGTCAATTACAATATGTTTTTTCAACCACCCAATCTAAATACAATCAATATGACATCAATTCAACTCTATAATCACCAGCCTAAGCGCAACTGACAAAAACAACAACTCAGGCTCTGTAACTTTCGCCCTAATGAGGTTTCACTTTATACAACAATCAGAGAGCAAATATGGAAATCTTATTAAGACTTGAAAACTTAGCTTGTTTGGCCCTATACAATGATGTGTATTTTCGGATTCTGATAAAGTCCCCCCCCGAACAAATCCTAACAACTCACTAACTATTAAAAATGAAAACTTTTTGATTCCTACTACTACTAATATGTGAATGTACAGTACTAACTACAACTTTGGATGAACAATGCACATTAAATTAACTAATAACTAACTTAAATCTTATCACCCCCCTCAAGTTGGAGGTGAGTTGCTCATAGACAACTTGTTCAATAATTTAGTATGTTTGACACCAGTTAAAGCTTTAGTGAAGACATCAGCCAACTGTGAATCTGTCGGAATGTGTTGGAGTGTGATCAGCCCTTGCCGCAACTTGTTTTTGACAAAATGACAATCTACTGCGATATGCTTGGTTCTCTCGTGAAACACTTGGTTCTTGGCAATGTGCACTGCTGCTTGATTGTCACAGAAAACATGTATAGGTAAGGAACACTTCACTGAGATTCCATCAAGTAACCTTTCCAGCCACACAATTTCACCCACTACTTGTCTCACAGCTCTGTACTCTGCTTCTGCTGAATATAATGACACTGTGGGTTGTTTCTTGAACTTCCAACTAACAGGGCTATCACCCATTAGAACTAAATAGTCACTCACGACTTTCCTGATCAGGAACAAGGGCCCCTCTGAATCACAATAAAAGCATGATGTGTGGAGTCGATTTGGTTAATATGAACACCCCTAATGTAGGATCTTGTTGAAGATATCTAAGCACATGATAGGCTGGCTTCAAATGAGGTTCTCTAGGAGATTGCATAAACTGAATGAGGTGTTGCACACTAAATGCTATATCCATCCTTGTATTGGTGAGAAAATTAAGTTTCCCCACTAACTTTCTGTAGTGAGTACGATATGATAGTGGTGTTCCTTTTGTAAGTCTCAATTTTTCATTAGAATCCAATGGTGTAACTCATAGAATTAAATTCTTTCAAGAGATCAAGAACAAATTTTCTTTGGGATAAAAGAATATCATCCTGTCTGTACAATATTTTCAGGCCAAGAAAATAATGCAGCCTGCCCAAATCCTTTATTCTGAACTGATTATGTAAGAACACCTTTAGAGAAGTTATTTCATCTATGTCAGTCCCAGTTAGAATGATATCATCAACATATACTGCAACAGAAATAAGGGAGTACCCATTCCTTCTGTAAAACAATGAATAATCACTGTTAGAATGATTATATCCTTTTGAATAGAGGTTGTTTGCTAGCTTGTCATACCACTGTTGACTTGCCTGCTTCAAACCATACAATGACTTTTTCAATTTACAGACCATATTGCTATTGTCCACTGCCAATCCTTGCGGTAATGCCATGTAAACTTCTTCATTTAAATCACCATGAAGTAAAGCATTGTTAACATCCAATTGATACATATTCCACCCTTTCTTGACTGCTAAAGAAATTAGAGTCCTGACTGTGGTCATCTTTACCACAGGTGAGAATGTCTCATTGTAATCTATTCCAGCCTGCTGAGTATACCCCTTCACCACTAGTCTAGCTTTGAACCTCTCTACACTACCATCAGCCTTGTGCTTAACCTTGTACATCCATTTACACCAATAACATTCTTTCCTTCAGGTAAATTACTAGTTCCCAAGTATCATTTGCATACACAAGGCATTAAATTCTTGTGTCATTTCCACTTGCCAGACAGGATTCAAAATAGCCTCTTCATAAGAAGAAGGTTCAATATCATGTGAAATATTATTGATCAACTGTTGACTACTAGGACCCAAGCTAGTGAAACATACATGGTCAGGGTAAGAAATAAAAGATGTGAGTGAGTGATGTGGATTATATTTTGAAGAATGCAAGTTGGGTAATGTATAAGTGTAGTATTTTAGGTAACCTGGGGTGTGTATAGGCCTAGCTGATATTCTAGGTGCAAGGGTTATAGGTGGAGTCATAGGAACTGTAAGTGCAAGAGTTTGTGTATTAGTGTTTGTAGAAACATTTAAAGGTGGAGGCATAGGATCTTCAGTATTTGTGGAAACATGGTTAGTAGTGACTTCAACTAATGTATCATCATTCAACACTTCATTATTAACAAAGACATTTGTTTTACTAGACTTGCAAGGTAATGTATCAGAAAGATTTGCAAGAGATTTTAAGACAGAACTAAAATTGGAATCAGGAGAAATAACGAAAGAAAATACAACTTCATGAAAAAAACATCTCTGGACACATGAATTCTTTTGGTATCCAAATCTAATACTTTGTAGCCTTTTGTATTAAAAGGGTATCCAATGAATACATGTGTTGTGTCACTTGGTTCAAATTTATCCTTATGAGTCTTCATGGTAGTTGAAAAACAAAGGCATCCAAAACTTCTAAGATGGGAATAGGTTGGTTTTCTTTGGTATAGTAATTCATATGGAGACTTATTTTGTAAGAGTTTTGTAGGTAGTCTGTTAATAAGATATGTGGCTGTCAAGACACATTCTCCCAGTACTTCATGGGCAATTTTGATTGGAACATAAGTGTTGTTACTGTTTCAAGGAGATATTTATGTTTTCTTTCTACTACACCATTTTGTTGTGGTGTATAAGGGCAGAATCTTTGGTGCATTATACCTTTTTTCTTGAAAGAAACTAGTTGCTTCAATACTTATATATTCCAGACCATTGTCAGATCTAATGATTTTCAATTTTGCATGGAACTGATTTTCTAAAAGGGAAATGAAGGCCTTTATGGTCTGTAAAGCATTACTTTTGCACCTTAGTAGTTGTGTCCAAGTTGACCTACTATAGTCATCCACCATAGTTAAGAAATAATGATGACCATCATGGGTAGGTGTTTGGTATGGTCCCCATAGGTTAATGTGGAGCAACTCAAATGTTGTGCTGGTAGTGGTTGTGCTTTCTAGGAAGGGCATTTTAGTTTGTCTAGCCATAGGACATATTGTGCAAGTGAAAGACTGTTTATTGGAAAAGTTCAGAGGTATGGTGGATATAGTTTTCATTTTTACAAAAGGTACATGTCCCAACCTAGCATGCCATAAGAATTCAGTGTCATGATTTTGAGTAATCAGTACTAGGAAGGGAATTAACAGCAGAACATGAAATAGGATCAATAACACAAGCTTTTTTATTGATTGTACGAAGGTATTTTACATGTTGAGATGGACATTGATATTTGTTACCAATAGAAGCTATGTTACAGTAGTTAAAAGAAGAAACAGGTTGGAATCTGGCATGAGAAACAACATTACCATCTGCAGGTGGACAATTATGGCATTTTGGACAGAAATAATATAGGCCATTCTTAGCCTTACCAAGTGCCAGATGACTCTTCAGAGAAGGGCCTTCTAGTAAACAAGAAGAGTTGTTAAAGCTGACTATTTCTTTTAGTTGAAAAGCTAAACAATGAACTAATATCAAATTGAATTTGAAACTAGGTATAAACAAAACTTTGTACAAAGTCAGTGTAGAAGTCAAACGAACATCACCAATTTCAGTCACTTTAACCTTGTATCTATTTGGTAATGTAATGAGAAAAGGATAGGGTAATGTTCTAAGGTTTATATGGGCATCTTTTGTGTAAGTCATGTGGTGTGATGCTCTTGAATCTATAATCCAAGAGCCAACAGTTAATCTTATACATTTACATGACAGATCACCTATCTCATTCATAGAATAATAGCAAGCAAGTATACCTGCTAGGTTCACTGATCCACCTCCCATGTTTTCTGAACAATCAGCTCTAACTTGCATAGTGCCAAGGAGATTGAGGAGCTGTTCATACTGACTTTTGAACAGATTCAAAGGTATTTGTCTTTTTTTATTCAGCAGCTTCTTCACAGTTACTTCTATCATCCATAGAGGCATACACATTTACTGCAGATCCTAAACTCTTTCCTCTTGGGGATTTTGAATTAGGTGGATAGCCATGAAGGTTATAGCACTTATCCTTAGTGTGTCCAATTCGTTTGCAGTACTCACAAAACAAATTGGACCTGTTCCCAATGCTGGAATTTCCCCTAAATGTGTTATTGGAACTATTAAAATTGCCTGTATTTCCTCTCTGAGAGTTGTAATTGACCTTGAAATTCTTTGATCCTTCATTCTGTTGTGGTGCTAAAGAAACATAGAGAAGTGGATTCTAAAGCCATATGATTAAGAGGATTCACTTCCCTCTGTCTTTCTTCTTGTGACAATATGGCAAATGCTTGTGCCATAGTTGGTAGAATGGTCATCATGAGAATGTTCCCACATATGACAGTATACATTTCATTCAAACCCATTAGAAAATGTATGAGTCTTCGATCCTGTTCAGCCTTATGCATTTTGATCTTCCCACCACAAGTACACACACAAGTGCATTATGAATTGACATCAAGAGTATTCACCTCCTCCCATAATTTCTTCATTTTACTGTAGTAACCAATAATATCTAGAGCACCCTGAACAAGATCATTAATCTCCTTCTGTAATTGATAGAGCTTGCAAGCATTTGTCTGATCATACCTATCCTCCAATTTATCCCAAAGTTCCTTTGCATTGTTTACGTATTGTAATCTATCTCGAAGATCTGGTGAAAGAGAATCCATAATCCATGAAGTCACCATGTCATCACACATTTCCCACTGCAAGAAAGTGGGATCTGCAGGATCTGGATTTATGACTTTCCATTGATAAAACCAATTTTGCATTTAACTAATAAAGCCCTGAGAACAGATCGTCTTCATGACCTGTATCCAGGTCCATCGAACACAGCAGGAAGTAAAGTAGAGCCTGCATTCTCTGAAGGATGCAGGTAAAATGGGCTATCCAATCGAGTTGGAATATTGGAACTGGATGCTTTAGCTGGAATGTCACCCATGGAAGAAGATGGGAATATGATCGAATTTGGAAACAGAGTAATCGATGAGCAGGAAGAAAGAAGATAGGAAGAAAAAATGAAAATCAATTGCGGAAAAATAGAAATCAATCGTAAACAGAGCTTACGATGAAAAACAAAAAGCAGGAGACGTATCCTTGCTCTGATACCATGACAAAACAGCAACTCAGGCTCTGTAACTTTCCTCCATTAATAGAGGTTTCAACTTTTACTAATAATCAGAGAGAAAAGATGGAAAATCTTATTAAGAATATGAAAACTTAGCTTGTAATCTATACAATGAATGTGTATTTATACACATTTGATAAAGTCTAACAAATCTAACAAATTCAACTAACTATGAAAAATGAGAAACTTGTGATTCCTAACTAACTAACTAATATTGTGAATGTACAATAATTAACTAACTTTGGGAATGAACAGTGAACATTAAACTAACTGATAACTAACTCAAATCTTATCAGCAAGCACTACTAATTGTCACGGCCATTACAGTGCTATTTCTACCATCACAACTATCACAGTCACCATTACTAGCCAATAACATCAACTCACTACCACATTACTAGTGAACATAAATGTTTTATAATAATTTTATTTAATTAATTAATATTTTTAAAAATGATTAATTTAATTTTAATAGTATATTTATTAATAAGTAAATTATACACACTTAGATATTGAAAAACAAACCATCTTACTCATTTAGTGTTAAATAAAGTATTTTTTTCCCTCCATATTAGTTGATCACTTTTCATTTTACACAATACTTAAGAAATCATAAATAAGATGGTCAATTTTACAAATTTATCGTTTATACATATTGATTGATATCAAGATAATTTATAAAAAAAATAACATAGGGGATATCAATAGGTATTATCGGAAGTTAATAATTAATCTTCTGATAATTTATGAAAAAGAATACTTAGATCGATTTTTTTACTCAAAAGTTTGCAAATAATGTTTAACATTATGTTTTCCACAATATAAATTTATAATAAATAAGAATATATTTTAATACGAACAATTGTTAATGAAAACTTTTCTTTGTCTATCACGAACATATAAGAAAATAAATTTATTAATCATTTTTTTATAATAATATTTAGCATAGCACTAAACATTTGTTGTAATTCTTCATTCTTATATACATCTCCTTCTTGAGAAGTGATCAAATCAACTTGATAATTCGTAATGTTCAAATTAGAATCACATTGAAATTTTTTATTTGAGTCTTTGATTTTCTCCATTTAATCTTGGGAAAAGGGTCAAATATGCCCCTAAACTTTTCAAAAAGGTCTAAATATGCCCCCTGTTTAAAGTTTGGTCCACTTATACCCTCGCCGTCCAATTATTGGTCCAAATATGCCCTTATGGGCGTTAGTTGGCCACCTCAAAATATTTAACTCATTTTACTTTTTTGTAAATGCCCAAATGGATTTTCCACGTCATTTTAATATTACAACTTGGCATTTATATTATAAAAGAGAAAGGGTCACATATGCCCCTAATAATTCGACCTATTAAAAATACTTTTATGACCCATATTTTAAATAACCTATATGACCCGTCTTTTAAATAACTTATACGACCCGTATCCGACCCAAAACCCATCCCTTTTAACCCATAACAAATCCCTAATTTCCTAAACTTCATTTTCACTGAAAGAACGTTGCGGCGCTGCTAGGGTTCTTGAAGACTTACACAAATTGCGGCGCTAGGGTTAGAAAATCTACGGGTGGAAGGTAAATTTTCTCCCTTCAGTAAATTATATATTCGATTAGGGTTACATTTTCTTGTTAGTTAGGGTTATTTAAGTAACGTCGACGGCATGTGTTGTATTTGATTCCCTTTGATTTATGTGTATCAAAATCACTTGAAATGTATTATTTGGTTTTAAAAGAATGTACTTTTATGCCTTTGTTAGCTTTAATTTGTTTCTCTTTTGGTGGTCTCGAGATGTTGTTTGTCTTTTAGGGCTTAGTTTATTATATTTTTGCAGCCTTTAATGTGTTTGGTTTGAGTGGTCTCTCTGATTTTATAGTTTTTTTTCATGTAATTTTGAAGAATGATTGATGAAGTTGAAATTGTGTTCAACTACGGGGGTAGTTGAGTCATTTCACCTCTGTTGGTTTACACTAAGAAATTGGTGCAACCTTGGCTAAATTTTGACCCTGAATTATTGAGACACAAAGATATATGTGATGAGTTTCTTCCAAGCTAGGGTTTTCTCGGGTTAAACAATTATTAGTCACTAGGCCCTCTGGAAAGTATTATATAGTAGATGGGGATGATGGAATTAGGGCCATCCTTAGACTTTTATGTGAGAAATTTAAAGTCGTCAACTTCTTTGTTGTGGAGAAGAGTGAGTTCACTGTCGTTGCCCAAAATATCACACAACATGTTGAATCATATTCTGTAGATGTTGAGGTTGGTACAGATTGTGAACATAGTCATGGTTCTGTTGATGAATGGGATCTTTCTGGGGGTGAGGAATGTGATTTAGAGTGGATGGATGCCATTAGCAATGAAAGGGAAAGAGTAGTAGGTGACAGGTTGGAAAGCTTCAAGGAATTACAAGTTGATATGACATTTAAAGACATGAAAGAAGGTAGACAGGTTCTGAATTATTATGCATTAGCTAACATAAGGGCTTTGACTATAATAAAAGGTGATACAAAGAGAACTAGGTATGACTGTGATGTGGGATGTCCCTTTTAGGTGTTTGATTTCAAAAGATGGCAAAACTGAGGGTTTAAGATAAAGACTTTCATCCATAAGCAGACATGTGAAGGAGGCCTTCTTTTTTTATGCCTAGAGCTGATGCAGTTACTTAGCTCAATACTTCAAGAAAACAAGCTTCAAAATAATCAAAGTATCAAGGTAAATAAAAGATATGAGGGAGAGCTTGAAAATGACTTAAAAATTGAATGGTGTGTCAGGCTAAACTTAAAAGGGCTAAGATGAGGGCTCTTAAGAAGTTTGGATGGCACTTTATTGATGACTACAACAAGCTGAGGCCTAGCACAAGAGCTTAAGCATCCAATCCCAGAAGTGATGTTTGATAAATATCGCTAAAAGGATGCCCCTAGTGAAGGAAAAAATAAAATTTTTAACGGATGTTAAATCTTTTTAATGCTCTTAAGAAATGCTGAAATCTAGTTTGAGGCCATTTATTGGACTGATGGTTATATTCTTAAGGTAATGTAAGGGTGTGTTGTTGGTGCTCTAGGACAAGATCTATGACAGTTTCTTATCATAGATATGGGCAATAGTGGCAAAGCAACAAGCATACCGGTGCTGGTTCATTGAGCTATTGAAGGGGTCTGTGGACCTTAAAGATGTGCAAAAATCCACAGTGATTAGGATATGCAAAGTGATGATGTTGTTTTTACTCAGTGTTCTAATTTAATTGCAATGCACAAGTTGTACTCACTTTAATTCACTTTCAGTCACAAATTTATCTACTATTTTTACACCCTCTTTAAACAATTTCAAAACAACAATGTACCAATGTTTTTATCAACTTGTACTCATTGTACTTAATGTTTTTAACACATATTAATTCTCACGTTTCATTTACATGGATTGTGATAGATGTTGTGTCAATAGTGTGGCCTGAAGAATCAACATAGGTATGGTATGAGCACACATTGACAGTAACTGGGTGCAGTAAATGGAGGACTGGTCAAATGAGGAAGCTCTATGTGATGGTGTGCTTGGAGTTCCTATTGTGGAAGAGTTCAAGGGACCAATTATATAAGTTGGCGGAGGAAACTATTCAAAAGATGGTGCAAGGAATCGGTATAAAGTATTCACCAAAGGCATGATGTACGAGATTATTTTGATACTTAGTGTAGAAACATGATGTTGATAACAACGTACTGAATCATCAATGCATGGATTATGGAGGCTAGAGACAGCCAATAATCAGATGTTAGAAGAAATAAGAGTACAAGTGATGAGATTGCTAGGGAAAAAATGAAAAAACGTTGAAGACGGGTTGGTACGTCATTTCATTTCGGAATGAATGAAGTTGTACAATTGACTACATGGTAAGTGGGAATTCAGGAGAATTTGGGCTATGAAGTGTTTGATGGAGAAGAGAAGATAGACACAGGTCAAATCTAAAAATGAAAAAAAATGCACTTGCGAATTTGGGCATTTTATCATGTATTCCTGCCCGCCATGCCATCAAAGCATTGACACACAAAAAAGTAGATCCAATAACTGAAAATACATTGTGGTATAGCAACAAGGAGGCTTACAGCTAACATATAAAAACACAAGAGCAGCCGGGTGTAAGAGGTAAGAAAGAGTTCTGAAAGGTTGATCCTCAAGGCAATGTTTGCTCTTACTTTGTGAAACAATTGGGTAGACAAAATGAAAAAATAAATAGAGAACCAAATGAAGTAAGAAAAAGAAAGGGTACTGGTCTCAGTCTCGAAAAGGCACTCAAATGACATGTAACAACTGCGGTGAATCGAACCACAATGTCAGTCTGTTACAAGGTAAGCACAATATTACATGTTTTTCATTGTTTTTCCCATGTTTTTAATGGTAAGCTAATTAATCTAAATACAAAAAAATATAGAAAAAAGTGTGCTAAAAATCTGCACATTCGAAGAAAGGAAAAGGCCAATTGTCTAACAATGAAACATGTCTGATGTTGAGTGGAACTGAAGCTAGAATTGGGGCTGAGGCTGTGTAACAAAAAAGTTTGACCATATTGATAATGTTGAAGATGAAAGAGACCCACCTCTAAGAACCCAATTGGTGATTTGTGAATCGGAGTTGAGGGCTGAGAAGTTGAAAAAGGGTTTTTCCAACTGGTGCAAGCAAAATCAGTTTTATGGAGAAATCACACTGAGTGCCTCAGTGTCCATTTAATTGCCTTATCCCGATCAAAACAACATGGAAGGGGGAAAAAAAGCTATCCCCTGTCGACATGTGCAAATGCAAGCAAAAAGAACAAGATTCAAGATGATCGAGGTTTAAGGGACAAAAATCTATTGTAGATGATGATTTATTGTATGGTATTTTAATGGGAATTTTTGTGTTAATGCTCATGGTAAACCATAGTGGTGACAAAACCATATTGCTATGCAGTATAAGTTAGGTGAAACTTTCATATGCCTCCATAGAAGACATTACAAACACCTTTTTTTTTATGTTTTGTCTGTCATTGTGAATTTACGACGTCTTTTTGAGTGTGTATCTGTATGTCATTGTGAATTAGAAATGGGTTGTCCTTATTTTGGTTTCTGTGTGAGAAGTGTATTAACTGTTGATGTGTGTGGTCACTCAATGAAATGCCTTAATGACATACATGAATAATGCTCTTGTTGATGTGTACTAATTATGTTTACGTGTATACGCTGTTGATTATTAATTCATTCCTACAAATTCTTTCTTTAATTTGATAATTACATTCATCTATTGCCTAATGATGTACATAAAACACATAGAAATAAAGCAATTATGTGACAGAACCATATAGTCAAATAAACACAATTGATGAAGTATTTCAGCAAAAACTTTTCACTTCATAGTCCATTCCCTAAGCAATACTACACGTCATGCACAATCATATATTTACCACTTCTCGGTTTCATCAAAAACACCCACACACAATTGTGCCATCACAAAAAGAAAAGCAGAAATGGTGACATCAAACTTAAACAACCATTAATCAAAAGTCTGTACAGCAAGTCATGAACTACTTACAAGTCAAGTCATGACCTACTACAATCAACACATCACACATGTTTAACGTTTTCTAAGTATGGATATAAAAAAAGTTAAAAAAATTACAAAATGCTAGAAATCCTATTTTCCTTCTACTTCATTACACAGAATGTGTATGAATGCTGCAAAAATAACACAACTTAGCTATCACAATCAATATTTGATAAAACTTTTTTTAGACTTATTGATTAACAAACTCTCATTATCGATAACAAACTCTTCACGCTTGGGAGCAGTAATTTCATTTTAGACGTTCACATTTTTTCTAAAGGTGGGTTAGATGTCAAATACTTTCAAGATCAGCCATCTCTAGTCTCCCAAAAATGGTTTTCACGAGGAAAATGATTCCTTTTTCCTTCTTTAAATTGTGGATTAAGGGGGGGGGGGATTTTGGTTTAGATTTGCAATAATAGGGATGAAGCGGATCATCAATTCATTTCCAAGAAGCACATTATAACCTGTACAATTCTGAACTTGGAAATCGAATACTCACCAAAAATATGAAAATTAACGCAACAAAAAAATTTTTTGTATGCTAAATTACATTTATGATTTGAACACTTATAAAGGCGTCTTCCACATTAATTGGAAGTGAAAAGCCGTGAAAAATCCTCGTCGTAATACCACTTGACATTTACCATCGCCAACTGAAAAACAGTCGAAGTCCCGACCGCATTTTAAAAGGAGAAGAGGAGGGGAAGTGTAAGGAAGAGGGACTGGAGCTGGGACATAGAGGCACCTTTAGTTCGAGCTCCATCCAAATGAAATTGAGGGGGGGGGAATGAGTCTCTCAACAACCCTAACTTTGAAATGAAGAATGATATGCTACCAGCTATTTGGAAAGGAAAATAGATATGGGTTTTAGAATAGCCACTTAGAATATAATGAAAAAACCCAGTGAGAAATATGGGTCATTAAAAAGTGTTTTTAATGGGTTGGATTAATTATTAGGGGCACTATGTGATCCTTTCTCTCTTTATAAATATAAATGCCAAGGTTGTAATATTAAAATTGACGGTGGAAAATTCATTTGGGCAGTTAAAAGAAAAGTACAAAATGGGTGGGAATTTCGAGGTGGCCAACACAAACGCTCATAGGGCATAATGGGCGTAATAATTGGACGGCGAGGGTTATAAATGGACCAAACTTTAAACGAGGGGGGGGGGGGGGGGGGGCCATATTTAGACCTTTTTAAAAAGTTTAGGAGCATATTTGACCCTTTTTCCTTAAATTTTTATGAAATATCTCTAATTAACTTTTCTTTGAACTTTTTGAATCTTCCGTTTTTTTAGCACCCACTTCAATTTATTTTTTAGAATCTTTTAAGTTTTGGATGATTAATTTTTACTCTTTCACTCTCTTGTTTTGGTTGATCTTTTCGATTAACTAAAATTCCGACTTTATAATTTATTTTTAGTACTTGTTTTTAAACAATTCTTACAAGTATTTTAAAATGGATGAAAGTATGAATATAAAAACAATTTAGGCTTTTAAAAAAGGCGGAATATCAATTAGAGAGGTAAAATGTAAATTTTTGAATTAGTATCTTAATTAAATAAATATATAAGTAGTTTGGAATATGCAAATCTAGTAATGTCAAGGATATAAAATGGAGAAAAGTATTACTCACTTCATTTCAAAAAGAATATTCCTATTTTATTTTTAGTTTGTTTAAAAAAGAATGATCCTTTTCTTTTTTTGGCAATATTTTAACTTTAATTTTTCACGTGGCATGTTTAAGATCACAAGATTAAAGGGTATTTTGGTACATTTGACATAACTTTAATTTAGAACCACAAGTTTAAAATTTTTTTGTTCTTTTCTTAAACTTCATTTCAAGTCAAAGTAGATTATCCTTTTTGAAACGGAGGGAGTACTTTTCTTCGTCCAATAATAGTTGTCAACAATGATAAAAATAGTTGTCCAATCATACTTGTTCAATTTAGAAAATCAAGAAATAATTTACCTTTTGTATCCATTTTACCTGAAATAAGTATTATTTATCATCTACCATATTTTTTAAAACTTTAAATTTGATAAGATCAAAGAATAATACAATAATATTATCCGTGTTATTTTGTTGTTTTTTAAAAATATACTTCCTTCGTCTTATTTTATGTGACACTATTTTCTTTTTGGTCGGTCCCAAAAAGAATACCACATTTCATAAATATTTAAAGGTATAATTCCTCTTTTACTCTTGTTGGTCTTACTGAATACTAAACATAGTATTCTGTTACATTTATAAAGAAAGAGAAAAATGAGTTAACTGTATTTTAAAGGAACTTGATAAACATCTTAAAATTTTCATTATTTTTTAAACTACTTGCACGATCAAATATTATCCATAAAATAAAATAGGACGGAGGGAGTATAAGTTAAAGAATCCATTACGAGAAAAGAACATATTTTTCTGTGGCATCCAACTTGTGAAAATTCTCATAGGAAGACATTGTTGAATGTTGAATATGAGTTGTGTGAGGCTTCAGTCACACTCCAATGGAACAGCCAGTTTGTCTTTGCCTTTCTCCTTCCCTTTCCATCACGATCAGATTCCTCCATTTCTCTTCTCCCCACTTTTCCCCCAATCCCCATCCTTCATTTTTTTTTCTCCCAAGCCAAGAATCTCTTTCCCTTTCAAAGATTCTCTGCTTTTTCTTATAACTTACCCTTTTCCAATGATGCCATTCTTCTTCTCTCTGTTCCATTACATTACCATTCTCTTTCTCTCTCACAATTTGTTCCCATGTCTTCTTCAAATGTCAATCAGTTTTCTCAGCCTTGCATATATGGTAATGTTTCAAAAGTTCCAAGATTTGATTTTTTTTGCTGTTTAACGTATCCCCTTTTGAGTATTTCCATTGAATTGCGTAAAAAGATTAGTTTTTTTTATGATGACGATATTATTGTGGGGTTTAAAGCAGGTCACTTTGTTTCTTCATACGCAGAGAGGAAGTCACGGTTTATGAAATGGCTGACTAAAATTTTCAAGGGTAATAGGGGATTGCCACGTGGACAGCAACCCCAGTTTCTAGGAGATGAGAATATGGTTTGGCGTGCTCCTGCCAGAACATTGGTATTCTTTTTACTTTTCATTAATTTTGATTCAGAGCTTTTTCTAGCAGTGTATACAATTCTGGATAAATGATCTGCAATGTGAAATGTGGTGAATGTTTCTTTCAAAATCTCTCTTTTATCACCAAGATCGATCTTGGCTTGTTAAAAAGAAAGCCACTTCTACAGTTTCAGCTGGTCTACAAAATTTGTATTATCTTTTAAAACTGAATTTGATGTCTCGTCTGATGAAATGTTTCTTAACACAATTTTAAAGTTCATCAGGATGATCACTCTAAGGCTAGTAAAGAGAAAGAGGAACTAGACCATGCGACTGCAGTCTCTTTGTCCGAAGATTTGAAAAGACCAGGTGGCAATTAAGAGATCTTCTTTCGTATTTTTCCAAGTCTATGAAATTAATATTTCCTTGTTGCTGTCCTCCAGAGATCTATATATACATTGTTCAGTTCTCTATTGACTTAGTATACCACTATATTACCAATTCCACTCTTTTGAGGTTGAGACTGACAGTTCTGTGCTTCACAGGATACAAATGCAGGACTGACAATGATGAAGATCTCGAAAGATCACTTAATCATGACCTTAGTTCGTCATCATATCCTCCATATCCTCCTCCGTATGCTCCTTCATATGCCCCTTGGGAATATAATCCCAGAAGTTATAGGTAATTGGATTTTGTTGAAATATCCTCTTTTGCTTTGTGTTTGTCTAAATTTAGCTTAATTATCTTCTACTGCATTGCAATTAATCCTGTCTTACAAAGCTCAATTAACTTTCTGTCCACTGATAATAATTAAGGGGTAAAGAGAAAGAAGTCCTGCACGGGGTCCTTTCTTTTGTAATTTTACTTGATGGAATTAAAAAAGGGATCAAAGAAAAGAAGAAAAAGTTCTTCTTCGTAGTATTTATGGATTTTTATTTCACAGAAGGTTGCCTCTAGAGTGGTAAATTCTTGGGCATCAAATTTTAGTCGTGTCACTGAGAAAATTTTCTGTGACTGTTCACTGAAAATGGAAACTGTGGCATGCTAATGCCTATTACAGATGGAACCATCCCTGTAACCTTTGGGGATAACTGGAGGATAAACGAATTCGAATTTAAGACGATTTGATGTCCGTGTATATGCACATTCAAACAAATTTTGTGTCTTCGAGTAGATTTTTTTTGGTTTTGAAGTATTGAAGGAACATCTATTACATTTTGGTAGAAACTGCTGCTTGTTCCCACTTGTCTCGGGATTAACATATACCATCACGGAGCACCTGTATTTCTTGTGTACAAGAAATCTTATTTGCACAGGTATAATTTGCAGGATATGCAATGGCTGCCATGGGGATATTGGCTCTGGCAATTACTTGGGGTGCATGGGAACTTTCTTTCATCCAGAGTGCTTTCTTTGTCGTGCCTGTGGTTACCCAATTACTGAACATGAGGTACATTCTTGTCCTTGGTCTACAACTATCTTGTGCCCTGTAACTCAAACTCTCTCCCCAAAAACGAAAATTAAATTTGTAATCTCAATTCTTGTACAGACTGAATGTTTTATATCTTTCCTCATGTTTAGCTCATTTGGTTTCTTTGTTGAATCAAGTTTTCCTTGTCAGGGAACAATACGTATCACAAATCATGCTTCAGGGAAATGACTCATCCCAAATGTGAAGTTTGCTTCCAATTTGTAAGGACATGTATCATGTAGTTGTGTTAATCTCGACTGCATCTTTAGATATAGGCTTCTCCTACATGTTCAGTTAGGAGCCATTAAATTTTTGCTCTTACTTCAGTTGAAAATGCAAAATTCTTAAGAGAGTATAGTTGTGCATGTATGCAAACAAACTAATGCATATACTGGCACATGTCTGCTGATTGTCATACATCTAAATCATCACTTGCTGTTGCAGTATCACAGATCGAGATGGAATGACAGCTTCATTAGTTCATCCATTGATGTTGTTTTGCATTTTTTCATCTTTGATACAATTTTGTTTAGTTCACCAACCTAGAGAGAACGCTTTTACAGCATGTTCTTCTGTAGATTATATTCTAAGATTTTTTTCAAATTGTTCAAACAATATTTTTGTTCTGATTAGGAACCGGCATATATTATTAGTTTTATGGTGTAGTCACCATTGCATATTTTGATGAAGCAGTTTAAGTTTTGGAAGTATATCATGAGATTTGACATATACTTGCAGACCGATGATTATTTCTAACTGTTTAATCCCTCATAGTTGATTTTATGATCTACCATTTCCTTTTCAGATCCCAACAAATGCAGCAGGCTTGATTGAGTATAGGTGCCACCCGTTTTGGTCTCAGAAATATTGTCCTTCACACGAGCATGATGTCACCAAACGATGCTGTAGTTGTGAACGTCTGGAGGTATAATTATCTGTAAAATTAAACATGTTGGATCACCTATCATTCAACTAACATGCTTGATGCTGATATTGTTCTTATATTCTTTAAGCCATGGAATGCAAGATATGTATCACTTGGGGATGGTAGAAGCTTATGCTTAGAGTGCATGGAATCTGCCATCATGGATACTGGGGATTGCCAACCACTTTACCATGCCATCAGAGACTATTATGAAGGCATGAACATGAAAATAGAACAGCAAGTTCCTATGCTTCTTGTTGAAAGACAAGCCCTTAATGAAGCCATTGAAGGGGAAAAGCATGTAAGGATGCCTTTGTATCTGTAGTTTTTTTGTTCTTTAGTCTGGGAAATTTCTGACTGGAAAATACTTTAGGGTTTCCATCATATGCCCGAAACCAGAGGTTTATGCCTATCAGAAGAGCAGACAGTCACCAGTGTAAGCTGTTCAGTCCCTTGAAATCATTTTCAGTTTCTTACTGGCTTAAAATGTTAGTATCTAGTTAACCTAGTGATGCATCACAAGCAATGGTGTCTTATTCCAGATACTCAAGAGGCCGAGAATGGGTGGTCGTGAAGTAGTGGGAATCAGAACACACCCTCAGAAGCTAACTAGAAAGTGTGAAGTTACAGCTATTCTAGTATTGTTTGGTCTACCAAGGTAACTTCTTTTTGTCTAATTCCTTTCAGTTTGTTTTATTCTAACATAACTCTTTGGCTACTCTTGGCATTTCCTACTAACAATGATATGCAATGGCATATATGTTACCCTCGTTTACCAGTTAAGATGCTCTCTAGAAAAGATTATGCGCTAGGCCTGATAGACTTGCTATATTATTCTATCTGCAGATTACTTACTGGTGCTATTCTTGCTCATGAACTGATGCATGCATGGTTACGTCTAAAAGGTAAGTTGATCCTATCCTTCTATCTACGTTGGTCTGCGATAGAATTTAGGGATGTATTATCTTCACAGAAAGAAAGATAAAAAGACAGTTAGACGTTTCATTTTCAAACTCTCAAGATGCTTGATACCAATTAATCAGATGCCAATCTAGGATGAGTTCTATGAGTTCAACTGAATCGTTGTTTCCAGCTCGAAATACATACCAAGTGCAAAAGACATTTAAATGTATAATACATAAAATAAGATCACATCCATTCTGACTCCACAAACTATTGATCCTGGATATTCACCTCTGAAGCTAATATATGTTTAAATTGATTTACTTTAGAAAAGTTACCTTTTATGAAATTTGCAGGATACCGTAATCTCAGCCTTGAGGTAGAGGAAGGAATCTGTCAAGTGCTTTCCTACATGTGGCTGGAATCAGAGGTAATGCCAGGATCCAGAGATATGCCATCAACATCAACTGCTTCATCCTCATCAATGTCGTCAACCAAGAAAGGTGTTAAGTCTGGAGTAGAGAATAAGCTGGGTGAGTTTTTCATGCACCAGATCGCCCATGATACTTCTCCAGCATATGGTGGGGGATTCAGATCTGCTAATGAAGCCGTGAATAAGTATGGTTTAAGATGTACATTGGATCACATTCGCCTGACAGGAAGTTTTCCATTATGATTCCATCATTGTTATTTTGTCAAAGGTCGCTTGTGCTGTATGGCAACCCAGAAATCATTGAGTTGAAATGCTCCCCTGAGAAAATGAGTTGATCTTGCAAAGATGGATTAACTCCTCTTATTTTTTATGGGTTTCGTCTGTGAATACTCAGTCCCAAAGATAAGATTATACTCCACAATGTGAATGAGAAGAAAATGTAACATTTATAGCATTTAACTGCAATAAAAATTGAATTTGAATGCTCCAACAGTGTTTTCCCACTTCCTACAAATATTGTTCTAAAATAAAATTATTACTTTGCAACAAGCCAGAGGATAAATTCATAAGAATCACTTTTTAATTGTCTTCTCTGCATGATGCCAATAAGATGTGGTAATTTATTGTGGAGCAGTGATCACATCGAAATACAGAAAACAATCGATTAGCTTCAGTCGATATCAGTAAATGTTATGTGACTCGAAAACTGATTGCTTGTCTAGCAAAATGTCAAAAAGCTACTAGAGAAACAAATCTTTGTATTCTCCAAATTAATCAGAATGTCAAAAAGTATACCTGTGTTTAATTACAAGATTCCTATCTGTCATTCCTCAATTCAAAACATACCCACATAACTCACACATATAAATCTACTCTTACATATTACAAGAACAAATAAAGTAGCCCCCCATTTTTTAGTTGGAACAACATGGTCTGGTATTGGAATTGCCAGAATTGTCTCCAACCTTAATAACAGTTCCTTGACCAGGAGTTGCACCAGCTTCTTGAGCTGCTAAAGCTTTTCTGCTGATTATCTGATAAATATCCAACAAAATTGTTTGAAACGCCTTCTCAACGTTTAAAGCTTCTAATGCAGAGGTTTCAAGAAATGACAACCCTTCTTTCTCAGCCAAGAGTCTTGCATCTTGATCTGGAATTGCTCGAAGATGGTTCAAATCAGACTTGTTTCCAGCCATCATGATGACAATGTTGGAGTCAGCATGGTCCCTCAGCTCGCGCAGCCATCTGTGCACATTTTCAAAAGTTTGTCTCTTGGTTATGTCATAAACCAAAAGTGCTCCCACGGCTCCTCTGTAATAAGCACTCGTTATGGCTCTGTACCTTTCTTGCCCTGCTGTGTCCCATATTTGTGCTTTTACCGTCTTTCCTTCTACCTGCACCACATCAATTCATCGTCTATTACTTATTCTGAGACAGAAAAAACGTTAGTTTAACACATTTCTGTCATGAAATGCGTGGAATTTGGAGAAACCAGAAACAAACCTGGAGGGTCCTAGTTGCAAATTCGACACCAATGGTGGATTTAGACTCCAAACAGAATTCATTTCGCGTAAATCTGGAGAGAATGTTTGATTTTCCGACACCTGAATCTCCAATCAAAACAATCTTGAATAAATAATCATATTCATGATCCACCTTGTAAGCCATTTCTACTTCCCTGTAGCTAGCAACCACATTCACCAATGAAAGAAAATACTCATCACCCTCTCAAAAAATAATGAATTTTCCAATGATAAGAAATTGCAAATCAAAACGCACTTCCTTGGCTTTGATAAGAAAGAGGAGATAAATTGTGCAAATGTAGAGAATCCAAATGAATGAATACTAATATTAATATAGCCGAAGAAACAGCAACTTGAATGGCTATAACAACTGGTGGCAGTGGCAAATGGGTGGGTTGGTTCAAATTTGGACGGGTTGAAAATGGGTCAACTTAATATGGGTAATAATTTAAACCGCTCATATTCAGTATGGGTAAAGAAGGATGGAAAAATTACTTGGACAACTGCATTTTAATAAATAATTACGAATTTTAGTGATACTTTTTATTTATTACTATTTATAGTACTGCTATGTTAAAATTGTAATATGCATTAAAAGTGAATAGCCTAACCCATCGGTAGCCACCTAAAGTTGGCATCAATTTTCACTTGGACACCTCTTGTTGGCCTTATTCATTTTAAACACCTTAAGTAGGGGAACGTCGTGTCATATTGACACGTTTTTGACAACCAGTCAAATGTATAGGATGTGTGTATTATACTCGAGCGGAGCTGTGAAGTGGGGAAAAGTAACAGATTTTAAATGAAGGATAGTAAAACAAACAACAAAAACACATACACAAACAAAACCACACACACACACACATAAACACAAAAACACAACACATGATATATATATATATAATATATATATATATATAGGATATTATATGATATATATATATACTATATATATCTAAATATATATATACTATATATATATATATATATATTATATATATATATATATTATAATGAATAAAAATCTATTTTAAAAAATATTTTTCGACTAATTTAATTGCTTTAGAATTTACCTTTCAATAAAGAAGAAAAAGGAAACAAAATAAAATCTACAACACCTTTATTTTTCTCACCCACCATTTCCACATCTCCTCCTCTAACCACTATTATTTTGATGCCTTCTTATTCAAGTTAGAAGATTATCACTATTATCATCTTTTTCTTCAAATCTATATAACTAATTTGGGCCATAAGCAAAAATCCATAATCTAACTATCATACTAGTGCCATCTCTTTAATCCTTCAAGTTATCTTCTTTTTTTTCTTCAATCACCTTCAAAGTATCCCAAATTTTTTTATCCATGATAAAATCAGATCTATTTATAAATTTACTTGAAATGGGTTCATCAAAATAGAAAAAGTTCAAAGTTTTGAGAAGTAGAAAATTAGTATTTCAAAAATTGAATCTGAAAAAATTTAACCCAAATAAAGAGAGATGAAAATAGACCAACAACATTTGAAGGATTCACTAAACTTTCCGGCAATGAAACTATGAAAAAAATTAGGTGAAAAAAATTGAAATCATGAAAAAGATATATGCTCTAGTTTTTATTTTTTGGTCCTTTCTTAAATTAGTTTTGTTGATATATATTTATTTTAATTTTTCACATCAAGAAATGAAAAAAAAAGGAGAAAGTTGAATATACAATGGTGATATGATGGAGGAACTGTGGGAAGGAGAGAGAAGGAAGAAAAAAAAAAAGGGAAAATGCACAAGTACCTCTTCAACCTATATCTGGAATCCCAGAGACACAGTTATACTACACTAGGTCCTATTACCCCTCTGAACTTATTCTATAAGTAATTTTCTACCCTTTTTCGGCCTAGTGGCACTAGCTTGGAAAAAAAAGTCAACCAGCATTGGACCCACAAGATAGTGCCATATAGGCTCAAACGGGGTAGAAAATTATTAATAAAATAAGTTCATAAGGGCAATAGGACCTAAGTATAGTCTGTGATATTTCGATCATAAGTTGAGGGGGTACTTGTGCATTAACCCAAAAAGAAATAAAAATGCTCTAAAATCATAAAATACATGTCGTCAAGAAACTAACTGGGACAAATAAATTTTTTTTTTGAAATTAAAAGAGAAGTCTTCTTAAAATACATTTCAACTGTTAATCTTAACAATATAATATATGACTTGTAGATTTATTTAGATCTTTTTTAATGTTAGATTATGATTTTAAGTTATTCTTTTTCATTTTGGAGTTAAGATATGGTAGTCCAAAAATGGACTTGGTATACAATCCATATTTTTATGTCTTATGCATTATTGTGTATTGTTATGAAAAATAATTTCTTTGTTTTTGTGTTACTTTACTTTTAAGTGATTTTTAATTGACGAAAATTCTATTAATACATGATGAGTTTAATAATACTTGAATAGTTTATGCATAATATATATTTTTCTAAATAGAAGTAATTTAAATAATTACATAATAGTGATGTTAGGGAAAAATAATAATGATTTTAATATAACTCATATATATATATATATTAGCGTGTTCGAGAACTAATAGAAAAAAAAGAACACAGAATTGATGAAGTATTAGAGGAAGTATGTGAAAAAGGAATTTTCTGACTAATTGTTGCGTTGCCTGCAGTCCTTTTATAAAATAAATATATTGCAGAAAAACTTAAGCTAAAAACTAGGAACTACTACACTAAGATTTTCTCCTAAAAACTTGACAACAACCCATATTTAAACTTTTTTCTAAAGACTAGGGACAAACATAACGATAGATATTTTATTCCAAACATAGCTTATTAAAACTGGCAGTTTTCCCAAATCTATTTCATTCTTCGGATTAATAATTCTTAATATTTCTTCCAACTGAACTTTCACATTCAGTCAGTGGCGCGCCCCATTTTTCATCAAAACGGGTTTTGTGCACAACCTAACAACTTTTTTGGGATTTGAGCTTTTGAAGAGTCGTCACCTAACGAATTAAGGTGCGTTAGGACACCTATTTAACCTAACTAAGTCTAGCTAAGATCAACGAGCCAGAGAAACGGTAAGGGTTCAAATTACCTCGAAAGGAAGGTGTAGATATCTCTCGACGCCCACAAATGTGGGTCCCAGCCATATCTCATGCAACTATGTGAGAGTTACAAGTAGCAAATAAAGTCACTTCATTTATTAGTTAATTAATTAGCATGCTCACTAAGTGATAACAAATATAAAACAATAAAGACTATTTTTAAAATTATTTTAATGAATTTAAACATGTAAGGCTAGGTGATAACATTAAATAAACAATTAAACTCATTTTTATTTAATTTAACATGCGAGACTATGTGATATGAAAAATCAAACTAATAACTCATATTATTATTTTAATTAATATTTAAACATGCAAGTCTAAGTGATAACAATGAAATATATACTAAGCAATTAATAAATAAATAAGCGAGAGAATAGAAAAGAGACAAATAAATAAGCAAACAAATTTTATTATTTTAAGCTGCTCCATAAATATAATTAAACAAACAAATAGAGGAGTAAAAGGGAGAGGAGACTCTAAGAGACTTTTTGGATCAACACTCGATTTTTCTTTTATTTTTCGATAGGCTGCCGTATAGGGACAGACAAAACCAAGGTTTGTCTTTCAAGCCTGAGTCTATGTCATCATCTCCGTAGGGACAACTATCCCTACCCCACCACCACATGCATTTCGTACCTAAAATGTGCCTAATCATCCCAATTTTATTGTCCAAGAGGCATTGAACTCTTAAAGGGTGGTTTATACAGAATAAAATATAAGACTCTCCTAGACACCAAGTCAAACAAACAAGACGATCATTTTAGCATTATAAGTCTCAATTTGACCTCTAAATTTAATTAGACATGCTTTGCAAAACAACATATAATTATATAAGGTCTTCATCGAAGTGTGTGAGCATACGAGCAAACAATTAATAAAACAACAAAAGAATTAAATAGGTAAAGTTATCACTAGACACTTTTAAAAGCACGCGGATAATTATCTAATTAATTTTTAAAGGTGACTGACAACTGTTACAAAAATGCAGATTTTAGCATTGAGTTGATTTTAAAGTGAACAGCAATTAAACATGATAGATTTTATTTTTATTTTCAAGTGTAGCAAAGGATGTGATCACACATGCACATATATATTTAAAATAGTAGTCGGATTAATTATTAAGGGAGAAAATATTATTTATAACAAAAGCTTTTATTTGTTTAGGACCGAAAATTATTTTAAGAACAATAGATTTATTACTAACGCAAAAAAAATATTTTTTGTGACAAATTTATTATTAATGCAGAAAATTATTTTTAGAATATTTATGGATTTACTATTGATGCAGAAAATTATTTTTTAAAACAGTGACATATTTATATATTGATTATTAATGCTGAAAATGTATTTTTTAAGCAGAAAAAAAATAATTATAGTGTAACAATCAGAAATCAGTTTGTGATTAATGCAGAAATATTTCTTAGGCAGCCAATTTATTAGATACAGAAAATATTTTTTAGAACAATAAAATTTTTATTATTAATGCAAAAATTTATGTAAGTGGTACGCAATTTATTAGATGCAATAAATCAATAGGAATTGTTTATTTTGAAAGTGTCAGAAAATATGCACACCGAGTTTCATTTCAATTATTTCAATTATTTATATGCTGAAAAATTTACAAGCCTATTAACATGATTTCTAGGTGATTAAAAAAAGTCAAAACATTAAAATAATTCCGATAGACATGATTTTCTAACTCCAAATATATATATATAAAAATTTAAACCTTAAGCACGCTTATTGTGCTATTTCTTGTATGCGACACATTATTGAGCTTAACACTTATTTATTTATTTATTTTTACAAATTTTATATTTCATAAGAGCCATAATTTATTAAACATGCGACTAGATAAATAACGTAAAAGACAAACACCTTGCAATAATTCACCTTATGCTAAAAGGAATTATAGAGATTTATTTACTTATTTAATACGTAATTAATTAATATTAGAATAGATGACCAACATAGAACATGCTTACAATTAGGACAACATTTGAAAGGCATAAAATCGATAAGGTCATTTTTTAATTAGATTTAGAGCAAAGAAAGATTGAAAATCAAATCACGCTCCTATAGGCATGCTTTCTAAGTACAAAGAAGTTGTGACAATATAACTAATAGCACGTAAATCCCCCTCTCCTTAGACAGTTCCCCAAATACCCCATATATATTAGAGTACTTTAGAATTATACAAATTATAACATAATCACGATAAAATGAGTTAATAAATGAGATAATATACAATATAAATATAAAACCTAAATGAATCGAAATTAATTCTATCTTCCTTCTTCTAGGAAACTCTTCTAAAGCTTGAACTTTTAAGTTCAACTCCTGTTACAAGGAACAATGTAGCAAAATCTTTAACATATATTATATGTGTGTACAGGCAGAAGGTGCATCCACACGAGTTCAAGCAAATACCGAATAACAAAATATATGAAGTCAAACCGACAGAGAGGAGAGGGCAAGAATTAAGAGTCCGAAACTCAAAGGGTACAAAATATCAACAAAAATTCCAAAATGGTAAATAAAATTTTATATTAACCAAAAAGGTAAATCGCCCCCCGGCCGGATGCCGTTGAGCGATTTACTCACCTTGAACAAGTAAAATCGCCTGTGAGGCAGCGATTTTGCCAAAAAAAAAATTTTTTAATAAAAAAAATAAGATAGTGCCCAGCAGCGATTTTAAATTTTCTTCTTCAAAATCGTTGCCATAGGCAGCCGATTGATATTATTTTTTAATTTTTTTTTTTAAAAAGGTATATCGCGCACTATCGGCAGCGATTTATAAAGAATTTTTTTAAAAAAAAAAACAAAATCGCTGCCAGGCAGACAATTTATATTTCCAAAAAAAAAATTCTAATGTAATCGTTGACATTAGCAGCGATTTATAAATTTTTTTTATAAATAGACTGCAATAAGCAATTTTTTAAATAAAAAAAAAATTAAAAATGTTAAACAGCGATTTATATATAAAAAAAAATTTAATATTTTTTAAAATTTATGTAATAACTTAGAAGAAAATATAAATGAGGGGGTAAAAAAATTAAAAATAAGGTAAAGTTAAATAAATATATTTTTTGATAAAAAAGATATGATATTGAATATAAATTTAAATAATATCCACCCCCCCCCCCCCCTTGAAATTCAATAATTAATTTTTTAATAAAAAATTAAAGCGAAAAAAGTGTTTTTAATTTTTTTTTAAAACAAATGATATACTTATAGATATATATATATTATATATATATAATATATATATATATATATTATATATAAAGTTAAAGAGGATCACATGAAAATAGTAAAATTTGTTTTTTTTATCGAAATATTGAAGAAGTTCATATGTCCAATAGTACATAAGACTTTCCATCAATAATTGGAACTTATCTCATATCCATATTACTTCAATCTTACAATCTACCAACATCTAGGTAAATACATTTGAATATTATGGGAGAGTAGCCACAAATTTCAGTCATTTGAATTGGTCTATCGCGATTTTCAACTAATAGGTAAATAAGTAATGTTTTCTTATTTCTTAAAATTATTTGCTTATAGTAATATATTTATATTATTATTTTTATAGGTCTGATCAAATTCAATGAAGTGACAGGGTTATTGTACACAAAATTGTAAATAATAATGTTATGGGTGATGAACGAGGTTGGTGAGTTGCACAATGCATGAACCCCTTCCTGAGCATGAATTAACAGACAGTGATTGTATGTAGACGGCGGAGGATGATGATTAATGTGGATAATGCACCTAATCATCGTTTGAAGATAAAGTATAATTATCATTCTACAGCGATTCCATACTTAGGATCACACTGACGAAACGCAGAAGATTTATCTAACGAGAAGATGACGGTTCCATTCGAACGACACTTGGAATTCAACAATCCTAAAAATATCCAGTAAGGTTCGATGTTGAAAACTAAATATTTTTAGTTTGTTTATTTATTAGTTATCATGTTGATTAAGTTAATTCGTAATGCAACTATGTATGTTATTGATGAATAAGATGCAAATGAAATCTGCAGGAAGAGCATATGTCTTGCTATTTAAAAAAGAATTTCTTTGTGATCAATCCAAAGTAAATAAAGTTGGCAAAGTTTTTAAGCGTCATGGAGTTAGGTGTGTGTGTGATGGGATGTGATTGCGGTTTAGAGAGATTTCACGCGGTATGTGGAGAGGGAAAAATGATTTGGACCGCATCTTGTCTTACGATAATCTATAAGGGTAGGATCTTCAATTTGATGGATAACATGATTGCCAATTCATTAATACATATGATTATGCAAAATCTGGACATAAATATTACGATGATCCGTGTGAAATATCAAAGGAAAACATCACTATTACTCTTAGTGACAGAAAAGCACAAAACGGTCGAAATGAAAAGCATTTCGAATGGTTTATGGTGATTTTTGTGAAGGTCATTTAAGGCATTACCTCGAAAATGGTTGCACTGACAATAATTCAATCCAGGCAACTATTATTGAGTGGGAGCATAATTCTACAACAAAGGCAAGGTGAACAAATTTTTAAATTTTCCTTTTTGAGGCTTTTAAACAGAGCATTGAGGTTTCAAAGTGTAGGCTTGGTCATTTCTATCGAGGCCACACATCTTTATGGTTTGTTATGGATCTCAAAGTTAATGTGGTGCGAATTGATGCGAATGAAATATTTTTCCCACTTGCCATATGCTTTAGTTGCCACAGTAGGAGTTTTGAGTCTTGGTCATGGTTTCTCAAGTTATTATGGACAACATGTGTTTGGAACGACAAGGAATTGGTCTTATTTTTCGACCGTCATCAGATCTTGAAGTGCGTTCAATCTTATGTTGGTTGAGTCCACCTAACACATATCATATAGATTTTGTGTTTCGACAATAAAAGACAAATTTTAATAAAAAATTGTAAATAGTGAATCGAAATCTAATGGGTGGGATTGCTGTACTGAGCATCAGGAGAAGAAAAAGTTAGGCACGGAGGGCAACAAATCAAAACATTGTATCCTGCAACATATGAATGGTTAAATGGAATTTCTTTGGAAAAATGGACAATGTATCAGGATGGTGTCGTAGAATGGGGGCCATGACGACAACTGTGTTGAGTCAATAATGGTTATTGAAAAAAGATCGGGGGCTTCATGTGTGACTGCCATGGTTCGAATGACGTTCAAAGATCTGTTGATCGTTGGTCGAAAAAACAATATTGCAATTGCTTTACTTCAAAGTAGTAATATGCCATGGCCTCTTGCAATAGATAAAAAATTTAATGATTATTATCACAGGCTAAGGGCACACAGCTATGATGACTTACAACCCAGTGATAGATGTTTTGAAAATTTACTTTTGCTCAGATGGTAAAGCGTTGGAAATGTCCACAAGGTTACTGCACAAAGGGAAGAAATGTTTTTGTGGAAATGGAGAAACTATCATATGCCTTGTTCCATGCCATAAAATTTTGTGGACTTCGCGGAATCGAGCCCCAAATATTATGTCAAAGTAAATTCTACAGTGCAAAATATTACAAACGAACATACAGGTGAGACATTAAGCCAGTGGGGTGAGAAATGTATTGGCACCAGCCCTTTTAATTTAATTTAATTGCAAATACTAATTATTGGCGGAAAAGTGTACGCAAGAAGAAGCCGACTAAGAATGATAGGATAAGCTCCGGCTCGCATGACTAGAAAAATGTAGTGATTTGTAAGGAGCAGGTCACACAAAGGCACAATGTCCTACTCGATTTTAATATTTTGTATATGGTTTTTAAGGTTAATGTGTGTTTATTATCTTGTTATTAATATTACTGATATATCTTTTAGATTTATTTGTTGCATGAATTTAATTTGTCTGGTGCATTTAAAATTGTACGTAAAAAATAAGGATTTTACCTAATATAAAAGTATTGTTTTGAACCTACATAAAAAGTATATGATTTGACCTATGATGAAAAAAAAAAATCCTGCAAAACTTGTCCCAAACATACAACAAATGTTGACAAACGTATGATTTCGACATTATGATATATCTTTTATATTTATTTGTGGACAATGATTTCATTGTCTTGTGCATTTTAAATATTGTACGTTAAATATCTTACCTTATTATTATATATTGATTTGAACTCTATAAAAATAATGTGATTTGACCAATATAAAAAGGATTGATTTCACCTAAACATAAAAGGTATGGATTTGACCTATTACAAAAGAAAAGAAGCCTGCAACTTGTTTCAAACATAATAAAATAAAAAAAAAGAAAGAATATCATTACTTTGTTCAAACTTGCACGAAACAACAAAAATTTAATATTTAAAAATCGAATTTAGCCTTTTAGAAATACGTGCATAAAAAAAATTATTCTTCTGAATCCGAATCTCTACATCTTCATCTCATCTTCATTTTTCATATTCATTTTCATCTTCTTTTCAAAAATCTTTTTCTATCATTTGATAGTGACTGCCCTCGTTCCAATCTAGTTGAATTTGGGTAGCTAGATGTTCTCCGACGGTGGATTGTGTCTAGTAAGAACTAAATTTTGTGAAGCCCCGCATGAACTCTTGAATCATCAAACGCAGTTACCTATAACTGTACAATAGAACATAACTATAAACATTAACATGCAAAAAAATAAAGAAAAAATTATAAAAATTTAAAAAATGGTATGAAAATAATTTATACTTAACATAAGAAAAATCAATCTTCCACCCAAATGGAGAATTTATGTATTGGAAATTCACGACATACCATGTTGAAAACCATATTTGAGAACACTAATTGTGCTGCAAACCCAGATATGGCACCCCCACTGCGGAGTTACACAAAACCCAATGGTGCTGACTAGAGAAAAATTTGGATTAGTGGTAGAGGGCCTACCGAAAATCCAAGGTGGGATAATTAAGGATCGGGAACGAGATCGATGTCGCCACATTAGTGTTAGAGGCCTGCCAGGAAAAATCAGTTGTTTACCAGTGGTCCTTCTACCTCGAGCACGAGCACCCTCTCTCGGTGTGTGTTGTCGTTGATCGGCGAGATACTGTATGGTGGTGGTCATGCGTATTGAGTGGGAGGATTGTAATCAGGATCAAGTAAATCGCGTTCCCTGAAAGGCAATATTCATTGACTCCATAAATACGAGCGACGTCGGCTGCATTTGTCTTATTTAATTAGATGGATTCATCATTTTCAATCATCGCGAGCTCGAACGATACTGCATTTCATGGACCCCTAGTCTATAATGAATAACAAATATTAATAAAAATTTTTATTAAAGGATTGAATAATAATTTAAAATTTAGGTATATACATACTACTGCCTCATGCTTCATGTTTCCATGTGTTGATACCCTTTTTGTTCATACATGTTGTGGATTTCCACTGACCATCGCGGGTATGCCTAATGTACCAACGAAAAGTTAATCTTTTTGATCACTTCCAAATGGAGGTCGAAATATACGATTTTGACGTGTTACACATAACATATTGTGTATAGTTAAATGACCAATATAGTCTTCTTGTTTTTATTTGGACGTTTATCACGCTTTTAAAAATGATATTCGAAAAATTGGGTACACGCGTCAGGAATTTATGTTGGTAAATAAATCCGAACTGTCTCACAACACGAATCAATTCATGTGCACTACGAGAAATTCCATAAATCAGTGGCACCTGTGCCCATCCAGACCACGTTGTCCTGACCGACACCACTCAGCGCAATTTTTTTGTCCATTAATATATCTATCTTGTTGTTTTTATTTTCCGAACAGGCATGCCAATAAATACATATTAAAAAATAATAAGTAAGTAATATAAAAACAAAACATTGGCAGAAAAAAAAATTTACGTTGTGAAAATGAACAATCTTCCAAAAATTTTTTTTGTACCATTGTGTATTAACAGATCTACCCAATATATCTTATTTAAAATAAAATAAAAGATTGAAAAGTATACTAAGATAATAATAATATTAAAATACTTGTCATCACGTTAGATTATCAAGTACATCCCTAATCACACCAGTACGTTCGTGCATCATTTAAGGATTTCTACGTCGCGTCCATTTCCAGTGCACAAGCGCAGTTATTGTTAAAGCCTCAAATTGATTGGTTCTTAGCGGCTTTAGCAAGGTTGACAGGGAATAATCTTTTCCATGCCAAACAAATCTACAATAAATAAATTCATTCATACTTATAATGCCCACTTAAATTTAAAGTGCATAATTACTAGTATATAAAAATATTTAATTAAAAAATATGTAGACCTGACTAAAGAGAGAATCCCACAAACTTCATTTGATTTTTTCATGACGCACGGCAGTCATAAACAAATATACAAATATGATAATGCCGCCGACCCCCATGCTGAGTTGACAGTAAATCTAATTTCTCATGTCAATCAACAAAGTCCAAATTAATCATTATTATTAGATTATCCGAAAATATTGATCCACCACATAACATAATTAATATAATCTAAATATTTGTCGAACTTTCATGTGAGTTGAGTGGTCATAATAATTGCCAAACTCGCATATACTAAATCAATTTAGATGTGAAAAAGAGAAGAAAACAAGACAGAAACAAAAGAGCGATTAATCTTACTCTCCCTCCTCCCACGCCCACCGGGTAAGTAACCAACTCTGTTTAATTGAAAAAAATATTTCTTGTTTATACCTATAATCCTAAAGAATAAGCTCCATTTAAAATTATAAGACTACATCTACTTACCATTCTTCCTGAATACATTCAATGATCTTGTAAAGTATGGTAGCCTCGACAGTTCGCATGGAAAAGTATGAGTTTCCGGGAAGCCACGTTTCAATTAAAGCCGAAATTAATCGGAGAGTCATACGCACACATCCAACATCAAAAATTCCTTTAAATTCATTTTTCAAAATATTGAAGGATGGAGAATGTAATGGATGAATTTTAAATGTATGCCAAAATCAATATACACCACAGACGCGTATATAAGCAACACTCTCTTTCGTTATGGCTACCATCCAAATTCCTTCGGAAAGAGGAAGACGGGAATGGGGAAGTACATCATGCGTAGACGGGACCAGGAGTTGGGAGGATAAAGGGGAGGGAGGCAAAGATCTCTACACAAAAAATAAAAATTAAAAGTAACATGTAAGAGAAGTAGCAACGATGGATGCTATCATCAACAAGTCATATCAAGTATCCCATTAATTAACAGAACTTAACAATAAAATAACATTTAAACTACGTATAAAGAAAAATGCTTTTAAAACTTTCGCCCCTTGCGCCTCCCAAGCATTTTCCGATGTGGCCGCTTGCCCGTAGCTTGGCGGCTTGGACGCTTGAACGCTTTGACAGTCCTCCTTTCTCGATTCACCGTCGAGTTGTCCTCTTTACCTGTGACTCTTTTCTTCCCCCCAAGGGACAAGGAAAACAAAGGGGGCGGAGATCGGAGAGATAGAGAGAGAGAGATAGAGGAGAAGAGGAGAGAGAGAGAGAGATGGAGAGAGAAAGGAGAGCAGGGGGGGGGAAAAAAAAAAGAAGAAGGGGGCGCCGGGAAGGGAGGGGGAAAAAAAGGAAGGAAGGCCAGAGAAGATCGGGGGGGGAAAGAAAAACGAGGAGGGAGGACGGCCGGAGGGGGAATCTTTTTAAAAATAATGTATATTTTATTATAAGTGAATATATAAATTTTAAAAAATATTATAATTTTTTTTATATATAAAAGCGCTTATGTTTTCATTTTTAATTTTTTTTATTAAAAAAGATGCTATGGCCCAGCGATTTAGTAAAAAAAAATTTTTTTTAAATAAATCGCTCCCGGTTGCAGCGAATTATAAAAAAAATATTTTTGATATAAATCGCTGGGGGGGGACAGCGATTTACAAAAACAAAAAATTCTTTTTATAAATCGCTTGCACTGGCCAGCGAATTTTAGAGCAATTTATGTTTTTGGTAAATCGCTGCTTACATTAGAATTTTTTTAAAAAAAATTCTTTATAAATCGAGATTTTGACAGTGCAGGCGCTATACCCTATTGAAAAAAAAAATAAAAATAATATCAATCGCTGCCATGGCCAACGATTTGCTAAAGAAGAAAAATTTTGAAATCGACGCTTGGGACGCGATTTCATTTTTTTTTAAATTTTTTTTTTTTTTTGCAAAGCGTGTGCCTCAGCCAGCGATTTTTACTCTCAGGTGAAGTAAATCGCTGCACCGACAGCGATTTTACCGTTTTGGTTAATAAAAAATTTTATATGCCGTTCTGGAATTTTTGTTAATATTTTGTACCCTTTGAGTTTCGAACTCGAAGAATTAACATGGATGTTTCCTTCTTATTCATACACATTTGATCTCATGCATAAAGTTAAATAATAACAAAAGTTAACACACGTAAATAGATCTAAGCAATTTAGTAGCTCGACAAAGAAAGCAAACAAACTCCAAGAAATGATCCAAACACAAGCAAAAAGCACTTCTTAAAAGTTCGCCGTAAAGTCCTTTCCTTTATGTAGTGAGCGGTGTACTTTAGTATTATAAGTATGCGAGCAATGAAAGAATGAGAATTGAGAGTTAATGATAAAGTAGCACTTGGGGAAAAATGATGAATATGAGCAATGAGAGAACTTGTATTAAAAAGTGAATGAATGAGTTACGAGAATTTGAGAGAAAAATGAGTGAACATCAAGTGTCTACTTATATAGCAAAGAGGGGGGAGCACATGAAGAAAATAATATTTTAAGAAATTAAATAATAAACTATATTCCTTATTTTAAAATAGAGTCAAATTAGAAAATTTTAAAAATACATCATTACCAAATATAAACAAGTAAGAATAAATTAGGAATAAAAATACCTCTTCCTTAAAGAAGAGTCAAAAATCAGATTTTTGTTTAAATTTATTTTACCAAATATCTGAGCAAATAAATATGACAAGAAAATAATTAAAGATGTCATAAATAAGCAAGTAAGAATTAATCAAGCCAACTATTAATAAAAGGAAGAATTAATTAATATTAGTATCTTAAATAAGAAAGCATGGAATCAGATTTTAAGAAAGAATAATGGTAACCAAAGAAATGAGATAAAATTTAGGAAAGAAGTAAGGTAAAAATAATTTTCTAAATAAAAAAAGGGCCGAAATCAGATTTTAAAATATATTATTATTTTACCATATAAAAATAAATAAGAAATCAATCAATTTTTCAAATAAAGAGAAATGATCGATCAATTAAAAATATTATTACCAAATATAAACAAATAAGAATAAAATTAGAAAGACAGTATCCTTTTACCAAATAATAAGACAAGAAACAATCTTATTTAACCATACTATAAATGAATAATAAATTAGTCAAGTTTTCAAAGTAGAAGAAAGATGGATCCTCAAATAAAATTATGTTTATTATTTCACAGGAACCACAAAGCGTTAAAAAAAAATACCAAGTTAATTTTATCAAATCTGCCAACAAGATATGATCTTACTATAGTTAACAACATCCACAAGGAAGTAAGATTAATTTACAACACTAGCTTCGCTTACTTAGAGGGAGTAAGTAATTCGCTAAGTCAATTCGACGAACAACAACAGAAAAATAAACATTAAATTTAGATCAAATAATGACATTTCAAACAAAGTTAAAACACATTTCGAAAGTTTAACAAATCACAAACGTCCACCAAGTACATAATTATAGAGAATTTATCCCAGATTGAGCATGAGGGTGAACGGTTCTGAGACCTATAAAAAGAAGAGCAAGAAATGAGCATAGAGTTCAACTAACTAATCATGGCTCAACTGAACGTAGAAAATACAGATTAACACATAAAATGGTAGGAGTAGAACAAGGAAATTTCCGAACAAGCACTCAACAGATAAACATTTAACAAAAAATCTAAAAATAAAGTTCATACCTGGGACAGAGCTGTATAGATCTGTCCTTATAAAAATGCTTTGTTTTCAGCTTTTGGTCGGAATGTTGGAGTAGCACTTCGCGTTGTTGTTGTTGTTGTCGGCTTCTTTCTGAAGAGTTCTCGTCGGGCTGCTGTCCACGCCGAGTTGCAGATTCTTCCGGAGCTGCTGGCCGGTGGGAAGCGCTGGTCGCTGCTGCTGGTGCCTGCCGTTTGTTGCTGGAGTCGCTGGTGTCGGAGCTGCTCCTCTCTAGGTTGCTGCTGCCTGCAAAAGAAGAAGGAAAAGAGAAGAGGGGCGAGAGGGAGAAGAGCAAAGGGAGGTGGAGAGATGAAGAGGGGAAGAGGGGTTTTTGTCGCTGGTTGTTTCTGAGCAATCGAGAGAATGGACGAGCGGAGGAGGAGGACGAGAAAGAAGAAAAGAAGCGATGGGAGGAGGAGGGCTGTGAATGCCACCAGCCAGTGGCGGGCGGAGTCCCCAGAAAAATGAAGAGGCGACGGGAGAAGAGAGAAAGGGAGGGGCGGCGGTCTGTTTTGAGAGGGGGAGAAAGAGAATGAAAAAATGTTGAGAGATCTAGGAGTCTTTTAGACGTAGACATGGGGGTTAATCAAGACCCTTGAATCAATGAAAATGTAGGCTAAGATTCAATCTTGAATTTAATTAATTAAATGGATGGATGAGATTAAAAGATGAGTCTTAAAATCAAATTAGGTTGAATATAGAATGACTAAAATTATAATAAAATCTGCTAGAATTGAAAGGAAAAGGAGGGCTATAATTGAAATAAAATTTGAATTAGAGTGGCTAGAATTGAAAGAAATTAGAATAGAATGGGTTAAGATGGAAAATGATTTGAGGAAAAAAAAATTTAGAAATTGCGATTTCATAAATATCACATATCTTAAAATATGTTTTAGATAATGGCAAACTCACTTAAAGGGTGAAAATAGTTTAAGTAAAAAAAAGGAGGGCAAAAGGGAGGACAAGTGTCGAATGTTTAATAATATTGTCAAGAAGGGGATAAGTAAACGTACTGAATAGTAACTTTCATGCACAATCTATCAAAATTCAAAATTTATTCCTACGTCCTTTCCGATGACATTCCTAAAAATGGGTATTAAAAAGGACAGAAATAAAACAAGCGGTACTCGGGGGCTTTGGCAAAAGTCAACTTTCCACAAAACCTTGAAACCAAAGATAAAGAAATTTCTTTTTGCTAAATATAGTTAACTAACTATTGGATATGAATCCTGAAAATTCCCCTAATCACTTCAACTTCTTACTTTTTTTCTTTTTTTTTTAGTAAGTTGTAAGTAACTATAAATACTTCTATAATCATCCATTGACTACTGAAATCATCCTTTCCATTTTATAAATTATATACATTGTTCTAACAAATTAATTAATGGATTCTTTCGGTAGAGCGTTACTCTACCTCCTCATACTAGCTATAGCCACAAAAGCTAGGAATATAGAAAACCATAAGAATGTAGATTTTGTTAGAACAAGAGGTGCACATTTTGTACTAAATGAATCACCTTTTCTGTTCAATGATTTCAACTCTTATTGGCTAATGCATGTTGCCGCTGAGCCAACTGAGAGATACAAAGTCTTCGAGTCTGAAAGCCTCTGCTGATAGCCTCTCTGTATGAAGGACTTGGGCTTTAGCGATGGCGGCGATGCAGCATTGCAAATTTCTTCTGGTGTCTATGATGAACGTGTATTACAGGTCATTTATTATTTCTTACCTATTTGATCGAGCTCATCTAAAAGATGGAATTGTTAGATAAAAACACATTTTTATTTGCTTAATTATGTCTGATCAACACGTCCCTCATGTTGGCCTAATTCTTCTTTCATGGACCAAGAATATGGAAACTGCAGATTTGTATGTAAAGTGAAGAAGAAGAAGAAGAAGAAGAAGAAGAGTAAAGAAAAGAATTGGTTATTCCAAAATTATTGAGTGTGGTTATTGTGATCTCATATTGATCATAGTGTAATAAGATCAACATTTTCTAATTTCAACAAACTTATAGTTATTCGAACTAACTAACTAACGAATATTGGACAGTTAGGTTACACAGTAACATGTGAAGGGAAACATATTAAGAACCAGGTTCATGTATTAGATTCTTCTTGTTGTTCTCAATTCTCAACATTCCCCTCAAGATAGGAAGTGAAAAGATGTTAGAGAACCTTCTAGCTTGGCGCTGAGGTTGCAAGTTGACCACTCTTGTAAGCCTTTAGTAAGAAGATCAGCTGGCTGATCTTGTGTCAGAATGTACTTGGTAGATACGTAGATACTAATCCTGTGTGTGATTTTCTCTGATATTAAGAGTAGACAATAAATCTCAATGTGTTTTGTTCTTTCATGACAGACCAGATGGCTGCAGTGATAACCGATTTGCGATCAGTATGTATGTTGATAGGTAGTGACCAATTGAAACTTCAATGTCAAGCTCCTCCGCATTTTTAAACTTTCTTCCGCCATATATCTAGTTTTTACAGGGTTAGAATGCTCATGTATTCAGCTTCAGCTGAGCTTTTAGAGACAGTTGTTTGTTTCTTTGACTTCCATGAGACTATAGACTCTCCATACTGAACAAAGTAACCAGTTATTGACCTTCTTGTTAGGGGGCAGGAGGAACAATCTGCATCACAATAAGCAGTGATGGTATTATTTGAGTAGTTGGACAGTAGTAGACCTTGCCCTGGTTGGTTCTTGACATATCTCACAATCCTTAATGTTGCAGTCATGTGTGACTTCTTAGGATGTTGTAGAAATTGACTTAATGTCTTAACACCATAGGAGATGTCAGGTCTTGTCATAGTTAAGTATATTAATTTGCCCAACTATCATTTGATAAGCTCCGTGATCAGTTAGTGGATCAAGTTTTGTCATCTGTGTCTCTTCATCATACTGTTTAGTAGTCAATTTTAGTTGGTGTAAATTGGAGTTCCAGCTAGATGCACTTAGATCAGTTTCAGATCTAGTGCATACTTTCTCTGATGCATTAGAATACCTTGCTTTGATCTTGCAAATTCAATTCCCAGAAAGTACCTTAACTCTCCCAAATCTTTTATCTTGAAAGCTTGCTTCAAATAATCCTTTGTTTCTTCAATTAGGTGAAAAGTACTTCCAGTGACCAGCATGTCATCCATATAAACAAGAACCAGAACCATGCATGTTATTGTCTTCTTTATAAACAAGGAGTGATCATGTTCACTTTGTTTGAACTAAAATTTGAGTAGTGCCTGAGATAGTTTAGCATTTCATTGTCTTAGGGATTGCTTTAGTCCATAGAGGGATTTATTGAGTCTACACACTTTATTCTCCCCCTGACTCTTAAATCCCTGAGGAAGATCCATATAAATTTCATAAGGTAGGTCCCCTTGTCGAAAATCATTGAATACATCTATTTGATGGATATGTCATTGCCTTTAAGTTACAATTGTTAGTACTGTTCTCACAGTCTTCATTATCACCACTGGACAGAATGTCTCCCCATAATCAATTCTTTCCTTTTGATTGTAACCCTTTGCTACTAGCATTGCCTTATACCTCTCTATTTCAACTGTGCTCTTATATTTGATCTTATAGATCCATTTGCAACCTATAGGCACCTTTCCTTTTTGAAGAGTAACTACCTCCCATGTATGATTATTTTGAAGTGCATCAATCTCAGATTTCATTGCCTCTACACACTTAAGATCAGAAACAACTTCTTTATAGCTAGAAGGTTAAGTATTTTACAGGAATCTTAGACAAATATAATTGATATGAATGATTTACATGATCATATGATAGGTATTTGTCCAAAGAATATGGGGTATGTGTAGCATGGACAGATCTTCTATTTTCTTTTTGTACCTGATTCAGAACCTGATTTATATTAGGTGCAGGATTATTGGTTTCTGCAGGGACCTCCTTAGTTGAACCCGTTCCTTGATCCTAGTCAGTAATAATCAACTGATGTGATGATTATCCATCATTTACACCACTGAATATGAACAGAGGTGTATGTTTTTTATTTTAATTTGAATGGAAGTATATCTTCCTTGAATATTTACATCTCTGTGTACAAAGAAAACATGAGAAGTTAGATCATATAGCAAGTAACCTATTTGAGTAATTGCATAGCCTAAATGAACAACTATTCTGGACCTACTCTTTAGTTTATCAGGTTCTTGTACTTTTTTAGCAAAGCACAAGCAGCGTAACACTCTAAGATGTAAAAATGTAGGTTGCTTTCTAAATAATTTTGCAAATGGGGTGTTATTATTAATAACAAAACTAGGAAGCCTATTTATAATATACACAACATCTTGAACACATAAATCCCCAAATTTAATAGGTATGTTCCCTTGAAATCTAATAGCTCTTGTAAGTTCAAGAATGTGTTTATGCTTCCTCTCAGCAATACCATTTTGTTGTGGAGTATAAGCACATGTTGTTTGATGTACAATGCCTAAAGAACTAAACATGTTTGAGCATCTACTATTCAAAAATTCTGTACTATTATCTGACCTTATGCACTTAAATAGTTTTATCAAATTGTGTTTTAACATGTACTAGAAACTGTTGAATGATAGTACTAACATCAGATTCTAGTTTCAACAAAAAAATCCATGTATATCTAGACATGTCATCTACAACAGTAAGAAAATATTTATTCCCATCATGAGTGGGGGTCTTACAAGGACACCACAGATCCATGTGAACTGATTCAAAGCATGCAGAACTTTTAGAAGTACTAAGTGTGAAAGGTATCCTTGTTTGCTTAGCAAAAGGGCAAATAGTACATTTATCAATTGTTTCAGTTATACTACTTAAATATGAAGACCACATTCTTTTTAATACTGAACTAGATACATGATTAAATCGTTTATGCCACAAATCTATGTCTAGTTTAGAAACTATTTCAGTAAGGAACAGAACAACTAGCTGCAATATGCACATCTTTTGAACTTGTATTTCCTTGTAATATGCAAAGTCCTTCATCTTCTTAACCAATCATCTTCACCCTCCCACGTGAGAGATCATGAAATATACAAAAGTTAGAGAAACAAGTAGCAGAACAATGCAGTTCCTTAGTGAGTTTAGATACTGATAAAAGATTAAATTGGAATTTTGGTACTTGAAAAACACTAGTGACTACATCATTGTTAGGTAGAACACTTGAATCAATAAACTGAACTAAGGAAACATCACCATTTGGTAAATGCATCTTCTTTGGTTTATCAACTTCGCGAATAGTGGACTTGTTTAAAGAACTCATATCAGCCACCATGTGATTAGTGGCACATGTATCAATAATCCAACAAAGAGTATAACCATTATTGACAGTAGAGTTCAAACAAGTACTCATACCTGCTTCATTACCTACTACATTAGCTGAATGAAATTTTTCTGGATCACTGTTTAGAAACTGAATCAATTGTTGATATTGACCCTTTGACAGATGACATAGTTCCAACTGATGGTTATTCACTTCATTTAAAGAATGCCCATGTTCATTTGCAGTAATTTTAACAGAGTGTCCTGTAGTTATATGCATGTGATGAACCTGTTCCTGAGATCCTGTACCTCCTTCCATTATTGCATTATATGCATTGTTAGGTTCCTTTTTTGAACATAAAATCTTGAGGATACCCTATTAACTTGTAGCACTTACATCTAGTGTGATTTTTAAGTTTTCAATAGTCACAATACATATTTCCATTCTTCTTGAACTTTTGAGTACCACCATTTCTTGAGTACATAGATAATTCATATGTTTGTTGTCCAGAACTAGGATTAGACCCTAATATTCTAGCTGAAGCCACTACTGATTTTTTACTCTCATCAGACATGATCACATAATATGCTTGATTTACTGACCGAAGTGTACTCATTAACAAAATTTCAGACCTTGCTTGTAAGTATGAATCGTTTAAGCCCATAAGAAACTGAAATAACTTGAGTTTTTGCAAATGTACTACATACTCTTTTGATCTATCACACTCACAGGAAGGAGTAGGCACCACAACCTCAAATTCTTCCCACACACCTTTTAATTTTGAGAAGTAAACTGACACAGAACTTGTTCCTTGAGCTATAGATGCGATTTCTTGATGTAAATTAAAGGCTCTTAACCCATCTATCTTGTTAAATCTTTCATACAGATCTTACCATACATTTTTAGCACACGTTGCATACATAATGCTTCCAAGAAGACCTTTCTCTACAGAATTCATAATCCAAGATAGTACAACAACAGTTACCCTCTCCCAGATCTAATCTTGGAAATTTGTCCTTTGGATATGATCCATCCACTAACCCCATTTTATTTCTTCCTAAAAGAGCTACTTTCATTGATCTATACCACATTGAATAATTCTCAGACCCAGCTAACTGAAAAGAAATAATTTGGTTTCCACTTATATCAGTGGAGTAAAGAAAGAGAGGATGATTATAATCGATTGTTGAAGTGGAATTTCCAACTCCATTTCCAGAATTTAATTCTGCATTTTGGCCAAGAACTGCTGCAACATTTGTACCATTCATCAGTGTGATTCTTTACACAATTACAACCAATCTTAGCGGAAATGTGATTGATTTATTCAACTAGGAATACTAGTTGATACAACTCTGATACCATGTAGATTTGTATGTAAAGTGAAGAAGAAGAAGATATGGAAGAAGAAGAAGAAGAGTAGAGAAAAGAATATTTGTTATTCCAAAATTATTGAGTAGTTACATTGTTGATCTCATACTTATAATAGTTGTAATATCAGATCACATTTTCTAATTCTAACAAATTTATAGTTATTTGTAACTATCTAACTAACTAATTATTGTAAGTAGGTTACACAGTAACATTGTTAGGGAACATATATAAGAAACAGGTTCATGTATTTGATTCTTCTTTGTTGTTCTCATTCAACAGAAACTATGATCAATTTGAATCAATGATGCACCATTTATCCCTTGCCTTGCCTCGCCCCGCCCCTTTAAACTTTTTTCCAGCCCTGTATCCTCCTCTGCTCTGTCTGGTTGCCATTCCTACCCGAACCTTTGACTGTTCATGCTAAAGTTAATTATGTGTCTCAAGAATTAGAGGCTTATAAGTTTCTTATTTTCTTCACCGTATGATATAGGGATTGGATTTTGTGATCTCGGAAGCAAGAAAGTATGGGATACTGTCAAAATCAGTAGACCAAGATTAAGTTATGGCATGGATTGATCTAGAAACCATTAGAGAGACGAGAAGCTTTGAAGGAGATATTTTGGGAACGGAATTGAACTGTTTCATTCAACGTGAATTGTCCTATTTATACATCAATGAATTAACATCTAATGCTAACTAACCAACTAAAATGTAGTTTATGAATTAACAGTTAAACTAGTGCTAATTAGCTAACCAACAGGCTTAGAACTACAACAATACTAAGTAACTGCCTAATTAACTTCAATACTCCCCCAAGTTGGAGGGTCAAACACATTGAACACTCCAAGCTTGCTGAGTAGATACATGTGTTGGATGCTTGTGAGTCCTTTTGTCATCAAATTAACTTGTTGTTCCTTTGTGTGTACATAGATAGGCTTAATAGTCCCTTCCTTGATTTTATCTTAAATGAAGTGACAATCAATTTCAATATGTTTCGTTCATTCATGAAAGATTGGATTTTCAGCTATTTGTATTGCAGACATGCTATCAGAACAAATATTGATTGGCATATCAATTTTCACATCAAGTTCCTCAAATAGTCCTTTCAGCCAAGTTAATTCCTCCATAGTTGCTGCAACACTTCTATATTCTGCCTCTGCCGAGCTTCTAGATACAATTTGTTGTTTCTTCGATTTCCAAGTAATAAGGGACTCCCCAAACTTGACTGCATATCCAGTGACTGAACTCCTGGTGTTTGGAAAAGCAGCCCAGTCAGAGTCACACTAACAAGTGAGTTTTTGATTGTATTCAGCTTGCAACAATATACGTTGTCCAGGTGAATTTTTTAGGTATGTAACAGTCTTCAATGCAGCTTCCCAATGAGACCTTTTTGGTCTTTGCATAAACTGACTCAATGTCTGTAAAAGCTAATGTCATGCCTGGTAATTGTGACATGTAACAGTTTTCTAATCAACTTCTGATAAACACTAGCATCACTCAACAATTCATCTCCTGTAGTGTTAGTGGCTTCATCATACTCTACTGTTGTAAGTTTTTTATTGTATTCCAAGGGAGTAATGGCTGGTTTGGATCTACTTAATCCCGTTTTAGATATAAGTTCCAACACTTACTTTCTTTGGTTCAGTAACACACCCTTCTCAGATCTCTCAGAATTTCAATACCAAGGAAGTACTTCAGCTCCCATAAAACTTTCATCTTGAACTTGTAGTTCAAAACATACTTTACCTTCTCTATCATGGTATTGTTGCTCCTAGTTATTAATAGAGCATCAATATATACTAAGACAATAACAATGTCATCTTGTTCCTTCATAATAAACAGTGAATAGTCGTGGTTACTTTGAGAGAAACCTGCATTTACTAAGCCATCTGTTAACATGATATTTCACTATGGTGAGATTTGCTTTAAACCATCTAATGACTTCAAGAATTTATACGTCCTTGTCTCTCCTTGACTTCTAAAACCTTCGGACACTTCCATATATACCTCTTCCTCAATATCACCTTGAAGGAAGACATTATATACATCCATTTGAAGTAGATTCCATCCTCTAGATGCAGCCAGAGCTATAACAGATCGTACTGTTACTATTTTTTCCACAATAGAAAATGTATCATGATAGTCTAGGCCTTCCCTTTGGCTATAACCCTTGGCTACTAGACTTGCCTTGAATCTCTCAACTTCACCATTCGATTTGTACTTGATTTTATAAATCCATTTTGACCCTACAGTGTTCTTTCCTGTTGACAATGGTACCACCTCCCAGGTTTCGTTGTCTTTTAAAGCTTATACCTCATGTTTCAGATTCTATCCATCTGGCATCATTAACAACTTCTTTGAATATCTATGGTTCCACCATCTTTGAAAAATTAGCCAAGTAACACTGATACTTAGGAGATGTCTTCTCATAAGAGATATATTGGGCAAGAGGGCAAATACTGATACTTGAGTAGTACTAGTTTCTGGACACGTGCTTTGCACCTCTGTTCTATTTAAATTTTTATAGATATGTTAGAATGACTAAAATGCTATGAAAACATATATGTGAACAACGGATAATGAATAATATAACACAAAAACTATTAATAAATCTTTAATAATATAACCAAAAAACACCAAATGAAGGGCATATTTTGATGTTCCAAATTAATTCTTTTTAAGCAAACATACTATAACTTTTGAACTTTAGTTAATAGTTAGCAAACTTTCAATAAAGTTACAGTTGACTAATTTAAGCTCAAATAAGTATTTGAACTTACGTCAATAAAAAATTCATAGAAAATTAAATTAAGAAGTCTAATTAAGAAAAAAAACACAATAAATTGAGTAAGAAAAAAATACAATGTATACATGCTTCATAAGACTTTGATCGATAATAATATAGATGGAAAAATAAATATAAAATTAGTGCATGATATCCCGAGCTTTATCGACTCCTTCTCCCATATCCTATCAAAATCAAGAGTCTTCTTTGTCTACTTTAAATATAGAATAAAAATGATAACTTGTTAAGGGTTCTGAAATGAGAAGACTGAATTTATATAGTAAGAAATGAAGGAATACCGAAAGATATCTTAAAGTTTCAGACTAAATATTTAGAAGTTATAAATATGAAGAAATGAGAGTTATGGATATCACAAGTATAAAAATTGAATAGGTAATTAGATATGATTATGAATATAAAATATTTAAAGCAAATAAAGCAAATAACGTGTCTCTCTCCAATTTGTAGATTTGCGGACTTTTAAATCATAAAATTTCTTTATTTATCCAAATAATAATACTTCATCAACATAAATTATATTATATATAAGAAGAGTTACGAAAAAAATTATGAGAAGAAGAAAAGTTGACTAATCATGTTATTGTTGTTGTTGTTGTCGTTGTTGTCGTTATCGTTGTCATTATCATTGTCGTTGTCATTATCGTTGTTGTTGTTGTTGTTGTGATAGTGGTGGTAGTGGTGGTCGTCGTCGTTGTCTCATGAACACCCTTCTTACCATCACTACAAAGTGATTTTTAATCTAGAGAAGTTTAAGGGAACTCAACATAGGGACATTAAGGTTACTAAAACTCTTACCATCTATGCACATTATCCTCACTTGGGGTAAGCCTAGTCACATCATGCCCTTAAATACCAAGGACGAGGCAAGTCAAGACCAACATATAAGGGTCATCACTTTTGGTGAAACTTTCCAACCAACCATGCCTAAGTACAATCTAAGCACTTCCTCAATTGAACATACTCAAATTCAAGCTTAAAAGACAACTAAGCACTTCAAAGTAGGTCAACCTTAATTCTCTCCTTCTATTCAAAAACTAAGGGGTACGTACCATACATTACCCTGAATAACCTTAGGGTAGCGTACTTCTAACTTCTGGAACAAAACCCTTTTTTCCCACTCTTAGAATGGGTTCATAGATGGAATCATTAACTAGTCATAAGGTTTCTCCCATTAACTAACATACTTCACAATTTCCTTACTAGGTTCAACACCCACCTTCCCTCCTTATGAGCAAGCCTATACAAATGATTTCAATCCACACAAGGAAAACTATGAAGCATTCCACATATACAAAGGTAACATTCATATTTTTCACTATTTATCATATTCTCCAAGACTTTTCAAGCATATATCATATCATGCTACCATTCTAAATAATCATAAGACATTATATCACTCCAAGGGGAACTCCATTCAACCATAATAACTACTAAGAAGCTATAACCATATCATATCATTACTTTTCAACAAAACATCTCCTTTCTCGTAGTCCACCTAGAGCTATAATGGCATCACATCAACATGTACTAACATTCACCTTCACATATACTCACTTAACCATAAATAAGGGTAAGCATTAAAACTCACCTTTTTCTCCCTCAAGCGTTGAGGCATCATCCCAATCCAAGCAATCACATCTAAAGACCACCGAAAAAGAAAATATAAGAGAGAGATTATATAGAGTTAAGTTCTATGGCACAATATGAGAATAGTGAAGAAGGGAAACTCTATCGTCCTAGAGCCTCTCGCTTATACATGTGTCACGACTCACCATCGATGAACGAGAGTCTACTAGATGTGACGATACGAGACTTTGAAACCTAAAGACAAATCACAAAATTTTATGCTCTGATACCAAGTTTGTTACGACCCGCAAGTACACCTTATATGAAAGGAGCACTCTTGAGTCGTCACACGGTGTCTTCGACTTCTCAGAGGTCTAAGACAAGTCCTTAGACATATTTTATTGCATAATCGTAAAAATAGCGAAAATTTAAAACTTTTCATAGCACATCATATGCTAGAAAATTAGAGACACGACCCTTAACAACATAAAATATAAGTCTAAGCTATTACATCAACTTAAAGAACATCTTGACATAGGCAACCCTTGAATCATAAGGGCTCCTTTACTTGAACTTGGGAGATCTATTTAAGCTCTTCACTTAGGATACATCCTCTAGCCATCAACACCTATACTTTGTGAAAAAGATGAAGAATAATGGTATTAGTACAAGAATGGGACATCATAGTTGAAGGATCGATGAGGTCATATATAGGCACAATTTGTTTTATATTTCAGTGTACTTCTTTGGCCAATTTGTAACTCAACTTACAAATTTGGAACACTAGCAAAAATTAGCTAGTGTATGATTGATTAACTTTCTGAATGTATCTTGTTATTCCAACTTGTTTAGGATTATAATTTTACTCTAAATGTTATTGGAAATAAATTTGTTGATGAATTTGATTTCTGTCTTTCTCAAGGTTAAATCCCAACTTTCAAACAGAAGGTCGTAGACCAAGTTAAAAGACACGTTTATGTACTATTGTCAATTCATAGCTCGGAATTTTAAAAGATGCATTATATATGTTCGTGAAATTGCGTCAAGAAAATATATTGGTTTAATAAACCATTCACAATCACAAAGGGGAAAAATATATGTAAAACTGATTAGAATGGATTGCTAGAAATAAACACATTTCCAGAGATCTATTTGTTGACTTACAATTCTGACATGGCTTCGACAAGGTCAGCAACTATGCTAGTTTTCTTCTGTTGTGTCTTGTTCTTCTCATACACCGAGTCACCCGCCGATGTATCCTCATTATTTTCAACATCAACTTATCAAAGTCGGTGATCATAAATTCTTCAATTAATTGCATATCATCTTCCATCAACATAATATTGATCAACTCCATTGATAATTATTCACTAAAATACACTTGTTGATCATCCAATTTTGATTGTTGAGCATAATTGATAGTTTTCAAATTCTTTTTGGATTTCCTTTTTATGGAACAAATAAGATAATCTTTGTACTCAGATTTGTTCAACTTTCTAAGAAGAGTTTCATAAAGCAAATATATTTTCATGATCCATGTTGCGGTCTAAAAGTACCGCACTTGCACGTGATTTCAGCAATATAATGTCTTGTTAAAGGAGGCAAGTATCGTACTCCCCAGAGGACTACAAACTATACTCTATTCACTTTTTTTCCAATTCCCTAATTTCAAAACAAGTGCAAGGCTAATTTTTAAAGAACTATACTAAAATTTATGCTACCTAAAGCTGACACTGTGGATTTAAATTCCTACTTGTACAATATTAATGAGAGACCAGATCTCAACTTTTATGAGGACTTATGAAAGTAGTCCCCACATCTAATAAGGTTTTTCGACATTATCTCATCGAGGCCCCACATGGTTAAATATATGATCATGGTTCTCTCAATCCTACGTAATCAGCCTACAATATTACAACTTAACTACAATCATTGAAGTGGATAGATAAATACATTGAGCATTAAGTTATCTTCCTAAATGATGGTCAAAGTAAGGTCCACGCATAGCTCTATCATCGAAATCATCAAACCTAATCTATTTGAGTCACTAACGTCTTTTTTCATGTTCTATCCTCTTATTCCTCTCTCGAGTTCAATTTGGACAATGAATTTATTTCTATGGTAGTCAATCATGAAATACAAAAAGCAAGAAAGTAAGAATGAATCATAGATAACTCTTGATAAATCCTTAATAAATTAAGCAAACTTCATTCATCCTGTAGCCACAACCCTAGAACTAGGGTATTTAGCTACTCATGATTCTCAGAACAATACGCAAAATTCTTGAAATCATTCTAAAGAATTACAAGAAAAGAAGAAATAGAATGGAATCCTAAAAAACTTCCCAGTCTCCTTCTGGATTCCTCTCATTTAAAAAATTAGAAAAAGAATCCCTATAAAATTACATTAAGGCCTTATTTATACTAAATTCTGAATCTCTAATTTAGGACCCTGCAGCGCGCGAAGCAGGGCTAGCATGAAGTGTTGTGTCTTGCGATTTATTTCTCAATTAAACTTTGGCACTCAAGCGTGCGACGCAGAACTGACACGAAGTCCTCTGTTTGGAGTTTTACTTCACTCTCAAGATTTTATTCCATTTTGCACGTAGCGAGGCTATCACGAACATGCCTTTGCTGCATTTCTCCACTTCACTTTGCTTTCTTTTAATCCTCAGGTTTCCTCGTTGCCTCTTTTTGCTCTTTTTGATGCAGGTCTCTTGCACCTCTCCTTCCTGCACAGCTAATCATGTTGGTTAGTTTGGAAATCCAGAATTTACTGAATAAGACTCTTAATACATACTTATCGACTTCAAAATAAGATCTCATGTAGGCATAAGTAGAATTATGGGCATGTAAATCTGCTCAAGATCAATCCACTTGCCATTGTTACGATCGTCATAAGCCAGACGTATCTTTCGTCCGCCACTAATAATCTCCTCATATATTTTCTTTCACTTGCAAATATTTCTACCCACAGTCTTATGAACTGATCTGCCTCTTCGCTTTGAAATTGGTGTTATAAAGTATCAATAACTACTAGTATTATCCTGTACTCCACACCCATAGTTATAAATTATCCATGATTCTTGTTTGTAAACATCAAACTCCGTAATAAATCCATCATTACACAAAGGTTCTTTAGCAATAAACCTCAAAAGGAATGTGAGCAACTCTTAATCCGTTGGACGAAACTCATCTAAATCCAACACACACATACACACGCACGCATGCGCGCGCGCGCGCGCACACACACACACACATATATATATATATATTTAAAAAGTCAGTACAACAAAAATGACCATTAGCGGTAGCGGCAATTGTCACTCTTTATATATGTCCACACACATACAGACACATACATATATATATTTTAAAAAGTCAGTACAACAAAAATGACCATTAGCGGTAGCGGCAATTTTCACTCTTTGTATATGTCCCTAAAGCCTTTAGCGACATTGGTTCTAATATCACTTAACTAATGTCTGTAAAGACGCCAGTACTCTTTATTAGTATCAATATTTTATGCCACTAAAAATTATTTTTGTCGTAGTGAGTGAAGAACGTATAGTTTTGAGAGAGGGTTTAAGATGATCAGTTTATAAAACAAAATAAAATAAAAAGAAGGTTGAATGCAATCCCTGTAAAAATTTGGCGGTATACTTTATAACTATCACTCCTTTTGCCTGGTGGCATAAACCCAGATTGTAACAAACAGGACATAGACATTCGAAACTACCGTTTTTTCAACAATAAATCAATGTATTCTATTTATTCTTTTATGGGAATAACTTTTTTGTTTTTAAAAAATCAAACAGTTTTTTCCGTTTACACAAATTAGAGGAGAATAACTATGAACAGGTAATTGATATATGCGAAAACAAATTATCAAACTCCCCATTAACAAATTACTATATACTATAAAATTAAATATACGACAAGTCATGTGAAAAGAAAATATCTTTCCTTTTCTGAGTATATTTTCTCCTTTTTATTACAATTGAAAACTTAAGTATCAAATAAGAATTTGGTGAAAGCCCCACCGGAAAACTATTTAAGGAAACAATTAAAGCATATTTTCTGTTTGACAAAATAGAAGTTTTTATATTTACCTGCTTCTCATTTCAAAGGTTTAACTTTTGAGAAAATTATGCTTTAACCAATTTAGATTGGAGAACTTATATGAATTAACATTTTTTAAAAATAATTACTGATGTTTTAGGAGTAAGCTTTTTTTTGTTTCTTAGCCATTTTATAGGCCAATATTGTGATAAATCCGTATATATATGAAAAAGTGAATTGAATGTATGCAATATATTTGAATGTATATTTTTTGAAAATTTATTGGTTTTTTTGGTTTGGAAATAAATCTTTATCACTTTATTATACTGAGTGGTATCGACAAAGTCTTGTGTCGATAGAATGCGTATTATTCCATCATTAACACTTGTGATTCTATTCTTTTCTTGTGCATATCGATTTACATGGTGTAATCCTTGTGTAGAGTGTATGTAACTTTGTTTTATTTATAGAAATGAATGTAAGAAGTGCTGGTCAGTAAAAAATAGATATAGTGCTTTTGTGCTTATCTTAATGTAAGTACCAATCTTTTATTTTATTCTGATTATTTTTAGTTACACATTTACGCGTTATCTATTATTTGTTAACTTACTCTCGATGCATATTTCTTTACAGTAAGCCATTTTTTTTTTCTTTCGTTCTGTAACTACTGTTGCAAGACGTGTGAACAGTATGTGTAGTTCCCAGTTTTTTCGTTATTAAAACTATTTCCGACGGATGACGCTTGCGTTTCTAGTCCTTTTGCGATGGTTCCCTACTAATTAGCGGCCTATTTGTTGGTATCGTATGTAGTACTCTTTCTGATCTCATGACATGTATCCCAATAGATATATCCGTACATAGGATTATAACTAGTTATTGCTTAACATATTATGTATGGACATCGCTACCAGATTTGTCTCTCTTTGCCTCCTCTCTTGCATTTGCGTCTTGCCCTCTCCGGTCGCCAATTTCTCGTTAGGACCGCTCGGTTTCGTCCCTCCTCACTCGGCTTCATACATTTTTCTCTCCCTCGTTTTTCGTGTGCCAATATCTTCGCGTCGACTTTTGCCATCTTTTAATTGTCTCAATGTACGCTTTGGTTAAATATTATACTACATTATAGTACATAATAACAGATATTTAACTCACACGCGTAACACGAGCCTGCGTTTTCTCTTTTTCTGCTCATAGCTTCAGTTAGCTTTCGACTCTGCCTTCATTTTCTGTTGGCTTTCTCTTTGTTGACGATCTTTTCTCCTTGCTTCTGCCTTCTTGGTTCTCTCCTTGCTCATTTCGATCACATCATGTCGCACTCGTAGTCCGGCCTCTCCTCCCTCTCCAGTCTCGCGTCGCGCTCTGCGCCACTCGACCTTCTTCCAGTCTTCTGCTTCCTGCTTATATACAAATATGTATGTTACTATAACAATTGTTATATCCATATCACCATTATATCACTTCTGCTGATGGGTTTGTTTCTTATTCCACTCTTTTCTCGCTCCACAAGTTCCTTTTTTTCTTCTTCCCTTCTTCCCCTCTCTCATCCTTCTCCCGCCTCTCTCCTCTCTCTTCCAGTCTCGCTCGCCTCTCTCCTCCATATAACATGTAGCAACGAATTGTTATTATCAAATTATAACTATGGATAATAATTAGGCTATTTTTAAGTGCTCATATGTGAAAGTTCCCTAATGTGCCTTAAAACTAGGAATGTCAATTGGGACTGGGCAGTCGAAAGGCGATGCTTAAAAAACTACAGTAAAACCTCATCAAATTAATATAGGTGGGACCATAAAATATATTATTTTATAGTTGATAATTTAATATATATTAATTTAAAGAGTATTTCGACATCGTAAAATCGTTTGAAGATGAAATCTCAAAGAATTTAAATGAACAAACTTGTTAAAACATCAATTCTTGAATTTGGGGTTAAGATTGATAAATTCTAATACTACAACAACATAAAATTACCAAATAAAAAAAAACTAGCATTAAAAAAAAGAAAAAGAAAAAAAAGAAAAAAAGAAGAAGTTATTTGGACACTTTAAGGAACACAAATCAGGTGGGGGGAAAAGGGAAAAAATTGTATATAATAGCAAACTAATAAATTAAATTAATTGCTATAACCATCCTTTAATTTAATTGTGTCCTATAGCAAACTGTTTGCCAGCCATCTCTCTCCCTTAACTCTCGCTCTCCACTCTTCTCTCTCGTTCCATCTCTCACTCGCTTTCTCTCACTTTTATATAAACATTAGTGTATACGATCTTGTTATCTATTTGTATAAAGATTAGGATAATTGTACTTTAAATACATATTTTTGTTCTCTCTCGGTCTTCCTCTCCTCGTCCCAAATCTCGCTCGGCCACCTCCCTCCCTAATCTCTCGCTCGTCCCCTCCCTGCCTCTCTTTGCTTATACAAACAGAAGCGAAATGTATAAAGTGTGTTTTTTTATATAAAGCGAGAGGAAATCTGTATATACAATGCAAATACATTATACTTTCGTCCTATCGCACTTATAATTATACAATAAAAATACTCCCCTGCCTAGGTTCTTTTGGTCGCCTTTCTCTCTTTCCTCGTCTTAACAAATTCAAATTGTTTATATTTTAATTCTCTCTTTCGCGTTTGTAATGTACAATTAGGTGTCCGCTCTCCGATTTCGATTAATTAATTTTTTATATTTATCCTATATATGTATAATTATAATTTATTTTGGTATTTTAAATAATAAATACTAAATACTACCGCCAACTGTAACCCTACTTACCTCAATCCTTGTTCCTCCTATTAGTTTTTACATTTTGGACTTATGTTGTGATACAATATCCCGTCCTAGAAGGTGGTTGTTATAATCCTATATGCCTCTTCATGTTACCGTTTTTCCTCCTCACCATTTCAATAATTACTTTTTCGCTGTATTTCTAATACATTTAAATAACTTAACATTGATATTTTTAATTTGTCTAATTAATTTTTAATCCAAGTCCTTATTGGTTTTGTTTCCTTTTTTAAAATACAAATTTTACTTTATTTACATTACCATTTATAATTTAACTACTAAATTATAACTCTTATAAACATTTCCCACTTCCCCTCTTTCCCTTCTTTTTCCACTCCTTCGACTTAACTTTTCAACCCTTCCTCTTAACTTTTTTTCCCCCTCCTCTCTTTCCCACTCACTTCCTTGCCCCCCTTCCCTTCTGCCTTTCCCCCCTATTCTTTTAACTTATAAAATAAAAAATATATTCATATTTTCTAGTTCAAAAAAACAATTTTTGAAATAACTATATGTTCATTCGTTCTCCCGTTCTCCCATCCCTTTCCATTCCGGTCCGTTTCGGTTCCATCCAGGTATATAGTGGGACGGGACGAACCGCGTATCCGTCCTGGTAATTCCGGTCCTGTTCATCCTGGTCACCGCCACAATGTCCACTCCCTTTTCCATTTTCGTCGTCCCGGTCCCATTTTCTTTGCTTTCTCTTTTTCGCCTTTTCGTTCCGTTTCCCATGTCTTACCCCTTCTAAACCCTACATGATAATTTTGTCCTACATGATATCGTACGTGTATTATGTCATGTAGGATACTTGTGTCTACTTGTTCAATTTTATACTAGTTTAATTGTCTACTCGTGCACATTCACAGTTGAAGGGCATAATTGTTCGTTGAAACCAAGTTAAGGATCATGTTTATATATTACGCCAATATAATAAATCAATTTAACTAATCAAAACTCCGTAAATATCTTTATGACACCTAAATAACATCAATAGAAACACCTGCCGCCGTGCGTCTGCATGTCTTCCTTTACCTAGTTTCTTCCCCGTTTAATATCCGCACCTTCACTGATGTTGCCCATCTCGTCTCTTCTCTTCGTTCCCTCGGGCTTCTCGTTTCCTTTCCTTCCTTTTCTGTTGTTCCCTTTCACCTTTTTTTTCCATTAATTATGGGACTCCCATTCATGTACTAAATACCACGTAATAAATCTTTATATGCCTTTGTATATGATTTTATCAACAACTAATTCACTCTCCAAATCACATTCCTCTTTTCTCTCCTAATTTTTGACATATGACCTTCCTTTATCTCCCCTCCATAACAACCAATTTTTTAAATTTAAGAGGTAAACGACATAATCTTTCCTCTCAATTTTTTGGGGTTGATGTTTCCCTTATTTTTTTCGTTTGTATACTTCTTGAGCTTTCATTAATTACGGAACCACTCACAACAAGAAAACTGTGAAGTAATAGGAAAGAGGGAGGTATCTTGACACAACTAGGTGTATACACTAATTTATTTTGATAATTTTATACACATTTTGGCTTACGCAGCACACTATGTGACTCCGCGTAATTGAGACATGTAAGAGATATTTAAATGTCACGTAACCCAAAAAATTGTACAAAATTACAAAGATAAAAAAAATCAAAAATAATGAGATCTTAATTTAAGTAAGATGTATCTCTCAAATTTTGATCATAGTGTCCGGATACTTATGCCCTTATCCCTCGTTCCTCTAATAGAAGATCTTTGTACTTGGTCATTCTTGGTAAACATACTTGCTTTCCTTATAGGAGTCTTTACAGAATCCTTGATGCTTGTTCCTTAAATCTTGGTCAATCTTGGTACTTGTTTCCTAAAAGCTTTGATTTAAGGCTTTTCGTCAACTCATATCTTCGTGCGAGGGTTTCTTTTTTTCTTGCAAAAGTAAATTGTCAATCATTATAGTCAAAACGCTAACACTAATGTACGCTTCCGTTCTTCCTACTATGTTTTTGAAAAATTAATCTCTATGGATCAGGTTTTCTTGCGTGATGCATCGGGACACTAAGTGATGTATTTGAAATATGGGGAATTTTCACATATAACCATTTTAAAATAGCCTAATTACTCTTCATAACTATATGTTGATTATTACAAATAGTAGCTACGTGTTATAGAGAGGAAAGAGGCGAGCGAGACTGGGAGAGAGAGGAGAGGACAAAGAGTGGGAGAAAACTGAATTGTATATGTATATTGGTTAGATAACTGTATATTATACATATGTATTTGTATATATGGCAAGAGAGATTGAGAGAGGGAGGAGCGAGGCGAGCGAGATTGGGAGAGGGAGGAGAGAAGCGAGTGAGAGAGGGAAGAAAGTAGGAGAGAGGTGAATTGTATATGTATATAAGTTAGATAATTGTATAATATACATATGCTCTTGTATATATGGCAAGCGAGATTGGGAGAGAGAGGAGACAGGCAAGAGAGATTGGGAGAGCGAGGAGAGAGGCAAGAGAGATTGGAAGAGGGAGGAGAGAGGCAAGCGAGAGAGGGAAAAAAGTGTGAGAGAGGTGAATTGTATATGTATAACGGTTAGACACTTGTATATTATACATATATATTTGTATATTCATGAGAATTATACATATACAAATGTGGCTAATTATACAAAACAAAGTTAGTCCACATGATTAATGTATAATGTTAGTCGCGAGTGGTAATTTATAGCAAACTATAGTTATGATGAATAATTAAATAGTATAAATTTGTTTAACCGCGTAATTTATATTCCTTCATTTTGTTTGAGCAATGTTGTTTGTGTCTTTCGAAGACGGCCTAAAATCATACTCCATTTAGAGTCCCATATGTGTATGATTGAATTCGTTTCACACAGCTCAAATAAATGAATATTCAAAAGTCTAAGTACTTTTTTTTTTCTCATTTTACCCTATTATTTTAAGAGGATTTTACATGTCAGAAGAATAGATAATACTGGAAAATAACCTTTAATTTATATGGATTAGATAGAATCCCAAATTAAAGTGGATTTGTCACTTGTTATTTAATTCCTTCTTTTCTATTAGGAGAGGCCAAGGTGACATTGTAGAAGCCGGCTTTTCTATGGCGAGCATTACTAATAAGTCGATTACCTTTGAGAAACATGAAGAACGAGTATAAATAGAATCCATCACGGTTTTGTGTCTCGGCATACAACAATAATAGTTTACTCACTATTGAAATTAATGGCCACTTTGTCATGGATTATGCTTTATGTCCTATCATATTCTACACTCATTTGCTTTGCATATCAAAATGGCCTAAAGGCATGTCCTTTCTCTTCTTTTTCTTATCTCTTTTGCATTATCAACTTTAAACCATCAAACATTATTAATTTTTCCGCTTCTTAATACCATTCTTGTATGGATGATCACATGCTTTTAGTTGTTACTCCCTCCATTACCTTTTACTTCTCCAGTAATTTAAATTTTGCACGTCTTTTAAAAAATAATGATTGACTTGAGTATTTTATACTGTACAATAATTCATATTAACCGAGTTTAATACTATACGATTTTGAAGAGTGATCTGAAAGATTACCAAAAAATATTTACTTTTCTCTTGATATGCTAAAAGTGACATGGAAAATGTAATTTTTGTATAGCGGACACATCAAAGTGAGTTTTTAAGTGATGAACGGTTCATTTTTAAACTGCATGACATGTTTAGTATTATTATATTTTGAAGCGTGATTTGGAGAATAAGTAAGTAATATCTAGGGTAAAATATGAGGAGGAAAAATACTTGTTTTTCTCTAAAATGACGAACAAAACAGTAAATTTTATACCGTAAACACGTAAAAATGAATTTTTAAGTGATGTAAGCGCTTTTTGCACTACATAATACCCAGCAATTTATTAAATTCATCCTCAAATACAATACAAGAAAATTTCCAACATAACTATACTATAATCACATGCATTTCTATTTATGTTTCGTGTTTAATGTATAGGAGTACATTGTGTACATGGGCGACTGTCCAAAGGATGATCTTTCTACAACATCGTCTATGCACACTAGTATTCTGCAAGAGGCTCTTGGGAGGTCAGTGCTGCTACCTACTCAAATATTTTTATGAATATAAACTCCCTTCGCCTTAGTTGATTATGTGACATAGTTTGACTTAACATCAAGTATACACATTAAAACACATATTTTCTAAATTTGTGATCATAGATGCTTATGTGATTATAATTCAACTCGTTAGGGGTAAAATGAATATTTTAAAGTTAAATATTTACAACTAATATACGAATATTTTAGAACTGATGCCCATGATTAATTCCCCCTTGGTATATATATATATATATATATCTTCCCAAATTCTTTCTATATAGTTTTGTAGGTAACTGAACTCAACATTTATCAAATTTTGGTTTCAATCAGTAATAGACGAGCTTCAGAATCATTGATGTACAGCTATAAGAGAAGCTTCAATGGCTTTGTTGCCAAACTAACCGAGGAAGAGAAGAACAGAATCACAAGTAAGTCAATACGTTATACGTGTATATAGAATAAGTGAACCTTTACTTAATTATAGTAATGAATTGCTTTCTTTATAGATAGAATCATTTGGCCTTTTTCATTGATTAACTACATTTACATGACTTGATTCATTCTAATATAATGTGTAAATGGAATTCAGACATGGATGCAGTTGTATCAGTGTTCCCAAATGGTATAAAAGAGCTCCATACAACGAGGTCATGGGATTTCGTCGGTTTACCTCAACAAGTTACAAGAAGAACAAGTGTGGAGAGTGACCTTATTATAGGAATGCTAGACACTGGAATTTGGCCAGAGTCACAAAGTTTCGATGATCAATATTTTTCTGCTCCTCCAACCAAATGGAAAGGAGCTTGTCAATCCTCACTTAACTTCACTTGCAATAAGTACGTACTATACTAACATGTCATTTTTTCAAAACTAGTGTTTTACAACAATGTAGGTAGGTAAGTTCAGTGATGCTGGACGTTATTTTCAGAAAAATCATTGGAGCAAAATACTATCGAATTAATGGAGAATTTCCTTCGGGGGATATTCAATCTCCAAGAGACACAGAAGGACATGGATCACATACAGCATCCATTAGCAGCAGGGCGCTCTGTTAGCAATGCAAGCTTGTATGGTCTTGGGTCAGGAATAGCTCGAGGAGGGGTACCTTCTGCAAGGATAGCTGTGTACAAAATATGCTGGTCTGATAGTTGCTATGATGCTGATATTCTAGTAGCGTTCGATGATGCAATTGCTGATGGAGTTGATATCATCTCACTCTCAGTAGGAGGGTCTTCACCTTATCAATACTTTGAAGATTCAATAGCCATTGGTGCTTTCCATTCAATGAAGAATGGGATCCTCACGTCGAATTCTGCAGGCAATTCCGGTCCTGATCCTCAAACAGTGACCAACTTGTCGCCTTGGTCACTCTCAGTTGCTGCTAGTACCATCGATAGGAGATTTGTTACCGATGTGCAATTAGGAAATGGTGAAGTCTATGAGGTGAGAAATCTTTCATCTACCAACCTATAATTGGTAATAAATTTATAGTCCCTTCGTCTCAGTTTGTACATGTATGCCTTGTGTTCCAGGGGGTATGCATCAACACTTTTGACCTCGAGGACCAGTATCCACTGGTTTATGGAGGAGATGTTCCAAATACTGAGGCAGGGTATAATGGATCTGAATCAAGGTATTTAAATTGAAGTAGTACCAAGTTTGAATAATTGTATTGAATATCTAAAAACATTATACATATGGAAGGTACTGTGAAGAAAATTCATTGGACAAAAGTAAGGTTAGAGGCAAAATTGTCCTCTGCGATTGGACTTACAACGGAACAATTATAGCTGGAGCTGTTGGAGCTATAACGCAAGATGATTTCAATGATGCTGCCTTTTCTTTTCCCATATCGTCTACATACTTGAGAACAAACGATGGCACCGAGGTTTACAATTACCTACATAAAACACGGTATATATATACATCTACAGATCTACTGCAAACAACAATACTCTAATTCTAATAACAAAGGCTAAATATGTACTTCTCTAAATATTTCTTCAGTAAACCAACAGGAAGAATTCTAAAAAGTAGTGAGAAGGGATCAGAATCTGCCCCTTTCGTGGTTTCCTTTTCATCAAGAGGACCCAATGCAATTACAAGCGATATTCTAAAGGTAAAATTCATTATCACACTAATATATTCTTGCCTAAGACATTGTAATATGGTATGTTTATTAATCGCGAGCATTTATTCGGTAGCCTGATTTGAGTGCACCTGGAGTGGACATACTAGCAGCTTGGTCTGAAGGTACCACAGTAACTGGTAATATACACGGAGACAACCGAGATCCCTATACATAAATATCCGGAACTCTATGGCTGTGCCTGTACTGCTACTGCTAATGCGCACTATGGTTAAATCATTCAACCCAACAATGTCTCCAACTGCCATCAAGTCTGCTCTAATGACTACGGGTAAACTCTTATGTTTCCATTCCAATTCATACGACACTCCTTCAAAATTGACAAGTTACAAAATATTTCGCACTACTAAACAATTCTGTTATATACAGCCACACCTATGAGCTCCAGTGCAAACAGTGAGGCAGAATTTGCATACGGGTCTGGTCAAATAAATCCAATAAAAGCTGCACATCCTGGTCTGGTATACGACATGGTAGAAAATGATTACGTGAAATTCTTATGTGGCCAAGGATACAGTACCAAGAATTTTCGGATTATTACAGGGGATAAGACTTCTTCTTGTAGTACTTCTCAAACTGATGCAACTGTTTGGGATCTAAACTACCCTTCTTTCACAATTTCTTCTTCAAAAAACTCAAAGATCACCCGAGTTTTTCATAGGACGGTCACCAACGTTGGAACACCAGTTTCAACTTACAGGGCAACTATTGTAGCACCTGAGAGACTCAACGTTCGAGTGGAACCAAGTCTTATAACATTCAGATCAATAGGGCAGAAGCAATTGTTTGTGGTGTCGATAACGACAGAGATAAATGACTCAATGATTTCAGGTTCTTTGTTGTGGGATGATGGTGTGCATCTAGTTAGGAGCCCTATTGTTGCTTATGCTTCTACATAAGGATATTAGCTTCTTCTTATTTCCGTTAATACTTCTTTGGATCATTCTTTTTCTGTGTAGGGATATAATACATGTATGAGTGAACTAATGAGACTCATTAAACATAATCGTCTTTCCTTTCATAATAGAATTTCTGAATCTTTGAGCACAAATACAACAACTATGAAAGGAGCTTTAATGGATTGAGTCAGTCCCACCAAGCCAGCCATCGACAATTCAGGTGCAGAGCTAGGTGAGACAAGGGGGTTCATTCGCAAAAAAATTACACATAATATTAAATCTGATTTTTAGTTATATTCATAAAAATTGTCACGACCCTCCACATATACCTGAGAACACTTGTCATCCCACCAGACCAGTCACACCTCAACCCTACGAACGAATAATCAAAAATAAATAAATAAAACTAGATAAAGCAGAAAAACTTATTCTTGTATTAAAATTCTCCAAAATCTGGTTGTCACGTGTACAAATCACTAATGCAAAAATAGAATTCGAAATCTAAATACAAGTCTCATAGCCTTTGCTTCTCAAATAAAACAACGAATAAATTAAAGGAACAAGAGGGTCCGCCGGATGACAAACAACTACCTCTCAAAATCCTTGGCAAGCCTCGAAATAAAAAGAAGAAAGAAGAGATCACATGGGTCCAGGATCAAAACTTACACAAGTGTAAAAGCAAAGAGTGAGTATCAATAACATGGTACCCAACAAGCAACCTAATAAACAACCTAATAAACAAAGAAATCTAGCTAGAATTCGACTACTCCTTTCATCTCAACCTTCTGAACCTCCTTCAATCCACATCATCCTGCACAATAATCAGCCAATTCTGTTACAATGCTACTCAATAAGCATTTTACTAGAAGCTCATATCGCTTCCAAAGTTACAAGTCAACAACCAACACGTATGTAGTCAAACTCAATGTCAAGTAGATTGATTACACGAAACAAGTACATCAATCACAAGTAGCAAGTTAGGTCACTACAAAACCGAAAAATCGCATCAATGACAAGATAAATAAGCTCTCACCGAACTATTTCCCATGACTACACAGCACTAGCCGAAACTAGGTCCATCGGCGTTATATCAAAACTTTTCGGACATTTCCTCGGCTTTATAGCACAATCACTAGCCAAATCTTTCCATAGGCGTGTAACATAAACGAGCGAAAACCGATGTCATCATTTGCTTATTAACATCGTCGACAAATCCTTGACACTATCAAAAATACATGTCTCATCACGGTGTTCAACAATCAATGCACACAAGAAATATTCCACCACACAAAGAGACAACAAGTCATGTAAATCAACTCCACATTCAAGTCATCCGGCATTTCATCAAATCAATCAAATAGGGTCACAACAAAGCAATTCAAAAGTCATTATCATCATAAAACCTTTTCATTTACCCCTTCTTTAATTAATTTGCTTATTAACATTAATCAAGTGGAGCAATAAGACCCTTCACCTCAGTCCCATTTACTCCCCAACACAGATACAATGAAGAGAACTAGACAACTCTACTAGATTACAAAGCTTAAGAGATCAGTACTTGTCTTAAATCAATCAATAGTCACTCCAAGATTTGTGTATTTTCTTTCCGAATCATTTCCAAGGCCATACTACATAACAATAAAGTATTCACAATCCCTGATCAGAAACAACAATTCCCACATCAATTATATATAGAAATGGGTCAATCAACTCAAAACTTGATTTTTGAAAGGGAGGTTTGAATCCGAAAACAATACTTGAAAATGATGTTTAAGGATTTAAGAACTTATTAGTGAGAACCAGAAAAATCGAATCACTTCAAAATCACCATTTTAGATCAAAACTCAAGTTCTTGCAAAACCTTGCCATTTTCCAAATCAAATTCAACATTATGATGTTAGAATTCATAAATAATCAAAGTGAAATGAAGAATTAGGGTTATAAAATCTTACTCAAATTATATAGCACAAAACATATTTCCAAAATCACCCCTAAGGGTTCCCAAGCTCAAAAATGAAAAATGGGGTTTAAACTCTGAAAATTACAGGTCAAAAACCACCTCTAATGTCGTTTAATCGAACCCTACGAAAACTAGGGGTCTCACTTTTACGAACCAGTCTATGCTTGAGCAAACGACCTTCGAAATTCTGGAATTTGCTTAAGCGAGCACACATTCGCTTAGGTGAAGCTTGCTTTAGCGGAAGGCCTATCTATCGTAAAAGCAAAGGGTAGAGTACTTATGCACCATGAAAATAGTTAATACTTAAAAAAATAAAAGAACCCTCGAGATTTATTCGGGATTCCATAAACAAAAATCACATATGCAAATCATATAAACTCAACGTTGCGGGCTTAATGAAACTGTCAAAACAAGAGTCTAAGATCTACCCGACCGGCCGACAACTGTAAAGACTACAAGAAACTAACTCAATGCCTAAAATGGCTAAATCAAACTCGGACCTCTCAAAATCCACCAAGACCTCTCCTAGCCTATAATAGTCCCCCAAAACCCATGGAACTCACTAAAATTTTGATTCGAGGATCCGAACCTCGAATGTTGATCAAAGTCAATCCAAAGGCTAAAATTCTACAATTTCACAACTTAAGACCTCAAATTGTCAAAAAGAATATGAAACTTGCAATTCCCATAGCTCATATTCAATATTTCGTTATTGATGGAATCAAGGAAGTTCCATTAACACTAAAAAATCCAAATGACACTGAAAAAACTATCTTAACTACTTACGCCTTTCAAATTCAAAACTTCCAATTCTCAAATTTTTAACGCAAAGTTCAAAATCAAATTTATAACTCAATCATAAAAGATCGGGTCGATATGAGGAGGGAAAAATGGTAAATTGTGTAAAGAATAGCAAAAGAAAATAAATTCGGGAAGCCTTTTGCTAGTCCAAAATCGTTAAGTAATATTAGAAGATTCAACTAAAGAAGAGGAAGCTAGATAGTTGAAAAATAATTTGGAAAGAAGAACTTTGTAATGGAAGAAGACTCTTTTAAATGCTTTGATATTTCCTTGAATACAAATGTACAAGGCCATCTCCTATTTATACTTGTCTAGGGATGGTTCTAGAAACTATTCTAAATAGATCTATAAGAAAGTTCTAGTAACTTATCTTCTAGCAACTACTCTCCAATATCTAGATATTTTCTTAAGACAACTACTCTAGAATATCTAGATATTTCTTCAAGGCAACTTCTCCAGAATATCTGGATATTTATTCAAGATAATTTCCAAGTTTCTATACTAGGACATTATTCAAAATCATATTAACTTTTTTTCACACTCCCCCTTAAAAGTGAATTGAAACTTATCACACACACCTTTTCGTTGAAAAACTCAAGTGAAGATTTTGGAAGTGGCTTGGTCAAGATATCAACAATATTCTCGTGACTTCGTACCTCCGACGTATATAAAGTTCCATCAAGAACTTTTTCTCGAATAAAATCATGTTCCACTTTGATGCGCTTAGTTCTTTCATGAAATACCAGATTGCTTGCGAGCTTGATGGCACTTTGGCTATCTCCATAGATCATAATTGGCTTTGATATAGATAGATGCCAAATCTTTAGCAAGTCTTTGGAGCTATACACATTCTTGAGCAGTAAGAGTCATTGTTTATATTCCGCATCCATAGTTGACAAAGAAACTGAGTCTAGTTTCTTGTTGCACCATGAAATCCCTGTTCCACCATAGAGAAAAATATAACATGATTTAGATCTTCTATTATCCATATCACCACCAAAATATGCATCGGTATGTTCAATTAATACAAAAATCATTCTTTCTTTTAAACAATAGGCCCATATTTGATGTTGAATTGATATACTTCATAATCCTCTTTGCAGCTTTCAAGTGCGGTTGTTTTGGTGAGTGTATAAATCTGCTATGTATCTAAGTGAAAAGGCAATGTCTTGCCTGTTAATAGTTAAATATAGGAGACTTCCTACTAGAGCTCGATAAGGGTTGGGGTCTAGTTAAATATAGGAGACTTCCTAACTAGAGCTCGATAAGGGTTGGGGTCGACAAAAGTGAGTTTTCCTGCACACCTTAGCCTCGTGCTAGTCTCCAGTGGCATAGAACACTTTTTCCTTTGTTTCACTCAAACATGTCCCACAAGCTTCTTGGCATACCCTTCTTGGGTAACAAAGACCCCTTTACTTGTGTTGTTATCTCTAAGCCAAGAAAATGATGTAATTCCCCAAACTCTTCATATCAAATCTTAGGGCATGCTCTATAAGTCATGCAACTTCATCATCATTGTTTCCTGTTATTATCATGTCATCCTCGTACAGGAGAACAACCACATGAAAATTTCCATGTTTTTTAACAATTACAACTAGGATCTGAATGCGATGTGGTATAGCCAAAAAAAATATAGATATTGAACAACTTTTTAATAACCATGTTTGTGAAGCTTGCTTGAGTCCATATAGTTTTTTTTAAAATTTGCAAACATAAACAGGATGTAAGTTAGAAACATCCCCAGTGGTTGCTTCATATAAATATTTTTGTCAAGTTCTCCATACAGAAAGCATTCTTCATGTCAAGTTTTCCATAGTTCCCAAACCTGTGAGGCTACCATGGCTATTACAACTCAAATTGAGATCATCGAAAGTTTGCCATATTTTTGAGAAAAACCTGAAGCAACCAATCTGGCTTTATATCTTTCTATGCTGCTTTCTGCTTTTATTTTTGATTTTGTAAACCCATTTGCAAATAGGTTGTACATCTCTTGGCTTTGGCACAAAGCTCCAAGTTTGATTTTTCATTAAAGCCTTTATGCAATCATCCATGGCTAGCTTCCCTCTCTTGGCTCCTTTAGCTTCTTCAAAAGATGGAGGCTCTTCATTGTCAATTGGCCCTACAAAGAATAAGACTACTTAGGGCCCGTTTGGATGGGCTTAATAAAAGCAGCTTTAAAAAAGTACTTTTGAAAGTGCTGAAACTTATTTTTAAAATAAGTAGTTATGCGTTTGGATAAAAGTGCTGAAGTTAAAAAAAAGTTGTGTGTTTTGAAATAAGTGCTGATAAACAGCTTTTTAAATCAAAATGTCCAAAATACACTTAAAAGCTATTAACATAATAAAAGTTAATATTTATATTTTACACACCATAAATAATTATATTTTTCTATCATTCACTATTTCTTTCTCATCACAAATTATTTATAAGAGGAGTATAAACTTATTATAGATTTTAAAGTATATAATATGAATAATCAAAGAACGATTTAAGATTTTATTTTAGTTTCATTCATGGTAATAATAATTGTCTATCATTCACATATTCTTTATTATCACAAATTATTTATAGAGGAATATAAATTTTTATTTAAGTTATATGTGCAACTTATTTATACATTTTAATAATATATAATTTGAATAGATCACTTGAAAAGATTTAAGATTTTTTTTATTATCATTCATTAGTAATAATAATTGTCTATCATCTATACGTGAAAAGGGAAAAATGGAAGAAAGAAATGTTAGGGTTATGTGGGTAATTTGGAGATTGTATAAAAATATTAAGGTCAAAAAGGTAAAAATGTGGTCAACTTAAAACAACTTATAAGCTAAAAAAAAACACCCCTACCCCAGCTTTTAACTTTTGGTTTAAAATAAGTTTTTTTTTAACTTAAAATAAGTTATTTTAAGTATTGCTAAACAGCTAAATAAGTCAAAAACCAGCTTTTAAGTCAGTTTGACCAGCTTTTAAGCTGAGCCAAACAGGCTCTTACTAACAAAGTTTTCATCTCTGAAGCGAGCTGTCTTAACAATAGTTTTGTTTTGGTCTTTGTGAAACCAATACATCATCTTGTTGAGTTTCACATTTTTGAGTTTCTAGGCTCCCTCTTTATCTTAACTTCCCAACAATAGTACTATATAGATATACATCTGTTATAGACAAGTTTGGAACTCCAAGGTTCAAGATTTTGGAACCCGCAACTTTAGAACTAAAGGAGCTTTTATCCATATAATCCTCCTCATTTGAGTTAGTGACTTATTGATGGTCAATTTCCCGTGAAACCTCAAAACTATGATCGGATCCGACATCAAATATCATTTCTAGCTCTTCAATAACTTTTTTAATTATTCACTTCAAACACTTTCAAATATTATGTCATCAATCGCTCCTCCTAAAGTTTGGCCTTCAAGATTAGCTTCTTCATTATTTGATTTTTTCTTCTTTATGTTCTATGAGTGTTTGATTTAAGCTAGTGATTGACCTCGATATAACAACCGACTGACCAGGGACTTCAACTTTTAATACATTTCCCTCAATGCTTTCTCCGTAAAGGTTGTCAATATCACATGTGATTTCAGTTATTGCCTGTTCAGGACCTTCTTCTTTAATTTCTTCAATAGCAACTACCATATCACCACTGGCAACATCCTAAAAATTTCTTGCTTCATGCCGAGAACAACAGTTTCTTACTTCTCCATGTGATCAACTATATTATATTCTAGATTCTCTATCCAGTCTCTTTCAAGATTGATGGAAATCATGGTATCTATTGCTCGAGCCTCAACTACTAAACACTTTTCCCACTCTTCTTCTTCTTTAGCAACTTTTTGAGCCATATTTCTCTCCTTTGTTAGACAAAATATTTTAATGTGTCCAATTTTTCCTCACCAATAACATTTTAGAGTCTTATAACTATTAGTAAACTCTCCTTCCTTTCCTAGCGGAATTGAACCACTTTGGAGTAGAGAGTGTGTCCTATATCTTACTTTTTTTCTTTTAAATTTACTACTGTTACATACAATTTCTTCCCTTTTTTGATTGAAAACCCCAACCATTTGCTTGGATAGTAGATCTTGTGATGATAACAGATTCTCAAACTCCTTTAAGGATGGTTGTTGAGCCCATCCTTGAATCGATGTAACAAATGGAATATATTTTAATTTCAAACCACGAATGACAATTCTTCTCATTCTGCTTCAGAAATAGCCTCTTCCGGATTCAACAAAGATATCTCGGAGATAGAAAGGTACTCAGAGATAAAAAGGTTACGTTGAGTGGTATTAGCCAATTCATTCTCCAATATCTGCAGCCAAAATTTATATTTCTTGTTGAAAAAGTGATCGAGGGTCCTCCATATTTTATGAGCTGAATTAAAATTTGCAATGTGATTTAATAAACTGGAGGAGATTGTCCTCTTCAGAATGCACCTTAACTTGCTTCCACTTTTTGTATATGTTACTATTTTTCGGTCCGTCAGTTGGAGGATTTTTTTAATCCCCATTAACAACATCCACAATCCTCTCCCATAAGGTATGACTTCATGTATGTCTTCCATACCTTTAATTGGACTGATTCAACAATTCCATCCCCAGTCCATTGACACGGCCGCTAAAATTCATATAGACAAATTAGTTGAATATACCACCAACCCTTTATTGAAATAACACCCACAAGCAAACCTATGATTATGGCTCTGATACGATGTAAAGAAAAGCAAAGAAATGTATAATTCGAAAAGCCTTATACTGACCAAGATCAAAGTAAGATCGAAAATTCAATTAAAAAGAGGAGAAGCTAGATAGTTAAAAAATAATTTGGAAAGAAAAACTTTGTAATGGAATGAGACTCTTTAAGTGCTTTGATTTTTCCTTGAATGCAAATGTACAAGGCATCTCCTATTTTATACTTGTCTAAGGATGGTTCTAGAAACTCTTCTAGATAGATTTAAGGTCTAGTGACACTTAAATTCCTAGCAACTATTCTAAAATATCTAGATATTTCCTTAAGAAAATTACTCTAAAATATCTAGATATTTCTTCAAAGAAAACTTCTCTAGAATATCTAGATATTTTCTTCAAGATAATTTTTCTAAATTTCTATACTAAGGACATTCTAGAGAAACTATGTTATTTCAAAAAATCTATCTTTAACTTTTTTCACAAATTCATGAAACTTTCCTAAAATGAATGACCGGGTCATTGCATTATCCACCACTAAAATCATGTTCATCCTCGAACATAAAGCAAAAAATTACCTAGTCTTTGAAAAGACGAGGATATCCAGCATGCCATATCTCACTCAGTCTCCCAATCTCGCCTCACCGGCGGAACGATGCTTCCACTTGTAATAATCCTTTTTAAATAAGGGTTAATTAATTGGTTATTACCAACACTATTATTAAGAGTATTAAAATGAAGTGGTCAAACCTATTTTTTTTCTAATTTGTCTCGCTTCAGATACAAAAAATATAGTATACGGCAGAATTTTTTTGTTTCTTTCTTTTTGGGGGAAAAGAGCAACCTAACAGAGGATTCACAAACGTTAGAGGAAGATATTATCATATTTTCAAAACAGGTATTTAGAATAACAATATGTATACATGTCATATACGGTTGAAACTATAGTAGATTTTGCACATCCATTCTTAATACCCTAATTGTGATAATTTAGTACTTGATGTTAATATCGATGGCTGAATGACGAACCATAAAATCTAAACGAAGAAGTCATCAAATATTTTACTGTTATTACTTATTAATTATGAATAACATAGTATGCGTGAAAAATCTTTATGGTGAAGTATTGAATTGGAGTGAGAGTTCTTGATAGTCCTTACGGGTAATTGAATTCAAGAATGATAATGTAAATTTTGTAAACTTATAAATTTGATTATGGGAATTGAATTATCAGTGAACGAGGTATAAGATTTGCACTAATAAAATTTATCCTGAGTTTCAGCCATTCTCTTTTAGTTACTTGAATATAAAGATACTTTATGTTTAATTGATATTATTTTATAATTTGGCGGGATACTGAATTGTTAATATCCCTTCTATATTTATTGCCTAAGTGTGAGACATTAAAATTTAGGCTTTAAGCTTAAAGGTTAGGCATATCAAGACATGACTCGACCCCCACTAGCATAGTAATATAGTTCCTCACTATTTGCATAGATTGAGACAAGTGCGGGCTGTTGTGGTTGGTGTTCTTTGCGTGTCAAGATTAGAGAACTTGTCATTAGCGAGGTAAGTGAGACTTTAAGCTTTAGTGATTGCTTTTCAAACCTTCTTTGAAAGTGTGTCTTATCTTGTCTTGGTCCATGTGTTGGAATAAGCATGTGCTAGACAATACTAAATATCTTTTATAATTTATATGTGGTGTGGTATTGGATGTCATGCTTTATTATCGTGAGATAGTTAGTAGGAGCATACTAGTTGTCGTAATATGTAAGGGACATACATATGCTACCGTAATATGCATGAGCCTTGTACATGTGTGTCATAGTATACTTTGAGGCATTACATATGCCGTCATGGACTTGTCAAACACCGATCTCCCACACTGCTGATTATGACAAGCTTTGAGTGTGGATTGAGTTTGGCACATTTAGTGTCTTTTTTTTTTTGAACATTTGTTCGGATTTGTTGATGATTATATTACAAAATATATTCTTTTGCTTATCGTATATGCTTGTTGTGTAGTTATATTTTCTAACGCTTATTCCAGGAGTATTAAAGTAGCGAGTTGATGATCTTGTTGGGTATATTTATATATATTTACTCCATACATGCATGTCAATGCAGATTACATAGGGTGATACTAGTGACTAGTGGTAGCAAATGGGCGGTTGCGTCAAATGTGGGCGGTTAAAAATGGGTAATCATTCAACCCGCCATATTTGATATGGCTAAAAATTGATTTGTTAATAAATGGGTTGGGTAACATAATTGTTTACCCATATTTTCATGAATAATAGTACTCTACTTAAAAATTCAATTGGAGAAAATATTTTAGTCTTTTTTTTAGATGAATAGGGTTGGAAATGCTTCATTTAGTTTTAATTGTATTATAAAGGGAAAATACACAAGTACCCCCCCTCACCTATTCCCGAAGTTCCAGAGACACACTTTATCATACTAAGAACCTATTACTCCCTGAACTTATTTTGTAAGTAATTTTCTACCCTTTTTCGGCCTGTGTGGCACTAGTTGAAAAATCAACCAGCGTTGGGCCCACAAGATAGTGCCACGTAGGCCGAAAAGAGGTAGAAAATTATTAATAAAATAAGTTCAAGAAGGTAATAGGACCTTAGTATAGTATAAGTGTATCTATGAGATTTCGGGCATAGGTTTATGGAGTATTTGTGCATTATCCCTATTATAAAAGTAAAAAAAAAAACTTTAAAAATATTTGGCGGGGGGGGGGTGGGGGGGGGGGGGGGGGGGGGTGGTGGGGGGGGTTTTAGCCTGGTAGGGTAGATGATGGCAGGGTTCCATGTAGGTGAAAATAAATTTGAAGTTTAAAATATTTTTAAAACAAACTTAAATTAATTATTTTTTTTTTGGGGGGGGGGGGGGGTCGAGGGTAGGTGTGAAAAAAATAAAATTTTGAAGTTCAATATATTTTTTTTAAAAAATAAACTTAAAAAATAATAATTTGGGTGGATGGGGGGTCGAGGGTTGAAATATTAATAAGGACCCATATATGAAAGTTTTGAAAAATCGCTTCTAAAACATGGCAATAGATGATTTTTTGAAAATTTAGGGGAAAATACAAAAGTACCCCTCAACTTATGCCCGAAATCCCATAGACACAGTTAAACTATACTAAGGTCCTATTACCCCCCCCCACCCCGAACTTATTTTATAAGTAATTTTTACCCCTTTTCGACCTACGTGACACTAGATTGAAAAAAAACACAACCAGCGTTGAGCCGACACGATAGTGTCGCATAGGCCGAAAAGGGGTAGAAAATTATTAATAAAATAAGTTCAGGGGGTAATAGGACCTTAGTATAGTATAAGTGTGTCTCTGAGATTTCAGGCATAGGTTGAGGGGGTACTTGTGCATTATCCCAAAATTTGGAGAAAACTTGCAATACCCATATATGACCCGTAGCTTACCCATAAAATATCCATATTTTAATGGGTAAAATATGAGTATAAGCCCAAATATTACTCGTATTTAAAATCACTCTTTCAGCTCATATTTGATAGGCTATTTGGGCGGGTTAGTGAAAAGTGGGCTTAAATTGCCAGCACTACTAGTGACTGACAAGATAGTGGAGGTATTTTAGGGTTTGCATTCACGATCTTACTGGGTTATATTCTATTGCGGATGTGAGCCACGTACACCATCCGTATAGTTTATGGAGGCTCTTTTTCAGTTTTATTTATTTATAGCTAGCTTATATCAACTTCTTTTATTCTTGGGGTTTGCATGCCTAACAGTTGAACTCATTAACTCTAATAGATGCTATGGGTCTTATTATGATGATTTGGGCTCAGAAAATTACTTATTGTTGTTTGTTTTTATAATATGATATATGATTTTGGTTGGATAATGCAATTCATAATTGACGAGTTCTTTGAGTTTCACATGTTTATCTTTGTGCTAAGTGGGTAGTAAGAGTAATTATTTGGTACTCCCAACAGGTGTGTTAACTGGGTTTTGTCAGGTCTAAGGGGTATTTCATGAGGTGATAAAGTTGGTATCAAAGCCTAGACTTTAAGTCCCAGGTTATGGAGTTATTTTGGTAGTGTCTTGTTTATCGATAAGTAGGCGCTTATACTATGACCTTGAGGTTACCACACTTAGGATTTTTTCCTCTTTTTTATTTCTTGTTAATTGTGTTGAGTTAAATCAATTATAACCTTTGAATATTATATGCAAATGCTAAGAAACTGGTTCTTCCTCTGTTGTTCGATCTAATGAATGTGGTATAGGTAGAGCTGTAAATGGTTGGCCTAACCTAACCCATCTCAACCCTAACCGGGTTAGAGAGTTACCTTTTTTATTAAAGGGCCTATAAAATAACAATCAACCCAGCCCATAGCGGGCCACAGTTAGGACAGGTTGATCCTTCAACCAAAAAAAGGGACAACATTTCCTCTTAGAAGGATACGAACGTTGAAGTCCGATGAACACGATCAATACATACATAAATTCAGAATTCACATACTTCTCAGTGAATATTTACCTAAAAAACACATAAGTCAAGATACGACATTCATAAGATTTTCCGAGCAAAAAATATTAATGATCACTATTTTCATAAACCAGATAATAAAGGAGAAGTGAAAACTAGGCAAAATCAAAAGTGAAAGAAGTCAATGACTCATACTTATAATGGAGTAATGGACTTGGGCTAACAAGAAAATTTAGTGTGCTTGTTGACACCCAATTTTGAACCGACCTTGACCATTTTGTTAGGAATACTATTCAATTAAATACGTATTTTAATTTTAGAATTTTTAGCCACTTTGCTTGAAATTATATATTTTAGTATGTTTTACTCTTATAAAATTATCGTAAATTATTAAAAATATTTTAAAGTTATTAAGAATTCCAAATATTTTAAAATTTAAATGATTTTTAATATAAAAAATATTTTAATTATGTAGTATTTTTAATGTAAATAGTAATCCTACACTTTTCCTTAAATTTTAAATTCTAGCCTATTCTATCATAATTTCTTTCAATTCTAGCCACTTCCAATTAGAGTTATTTCAATCATGCCCCTCTTTTCATTCCATTCTAGCCAATTTTATTGCAATTTTAACCATTTCACTCCCCAATTTTATTGCAATTTTAAACCATTTCACATCCACCAAATCTGATTTCTAAATGTCATTTTTTTAATCTCATTCGTCCATTTAAATAAATAAATCCTAGATCAAATACTAACCTTTTATTCTTATTAAATCAAAGGTTGCGATTAAATTCCCTTTTCTTCTGATTTCAATACACTAAAAATCAAAAAAACCTAAAACCTAAATTTTCTATTCTTCTCCCATACCCTCTCTTCCTCCTCCCCTCTCCTGCAACCCTCCAGCCACCCTCTCTCTCTTCTCCTGTTCGCTCCGGCGAGAGCAGTCCAACAGCAGCTGCCTCCCCTCCCGCTGCTCTTTCCTCCCTTCTCCTCTTCTCTCTCCCTTCTTCTTCTTTCTCCCTCTCTTTGCTCCCTCTCTCCTCCTCTCCCTCTTCTCCTCACCCTCTCTCTGACTCCCTCTTCTCTCTCCCTTTTCCGACAGCCGCCATCCCCCTCTTCTTCTCCCTCTCCCATCGTTCCTCCTCCCTCTATTCGTCTTTATCCCTTTCCGTTTCCTCCCCTCCTTCGTCCCTCTTCTCCCTTCCCGTCTCTTCTCTTTCCCTTCTTCTTTCCCTTTCTCTTCTATTTTCTGCAGCTCCAGCGAAACCAGCAGCCCAGCGAGCAGCTGCACGCAACCAGCAGCCATCGGCGACCAGGCAGTGCCGCCTGAACCCCCTCTCATTCCCGCTCCGATCTTCTCTCCTTCCTCTTTTCTCTCTTTGCAGGTACAACAACAGTTGCACCGACAAGTTTCAGACGAGCAATCAGCATCTCAAACCACCATTTGCAACAACTACAACGAGTTTCGACAAATACGAAAATGCTTTGATAAGGACAAATCGGTACAAATCTGTCCCAGGTATGATTTTTTACTTATAAGACTTAATATTTGTGCATATGGTTGTTGTTTGTGTCAATTTGGTTTTGTTGGAACCCATCGTCATTTGCATTTATTTATCGATTTGTAATAGGTGGTTTTCTTTATTCACTTCGATGCTGAATTTTTTTTAAAATGATAGTCGTCTCCTAATCAGTTTCTTGGCTTAATTAAGTATTAGAATATTTTCCTGTTTCTAAGCATAAGGGTTGTACCTCAATAACGAATTTTTTTTTGTCACCGTGCTTTAGAGTAGAGTGTTAATATTTAAGTATTTGAAAATGGTCATTCTCTTGTTAATTTGTTTTTTATTTTAATATGGTAGATTGAACAATTTGTATACGATTGGTTCTATTTATTCCTTTAATTAGTTATATAGATTTGTATGAAGTGATTGGTAATATTTTATTGTGACTTTGATTGATTTCTTACCTTAGTTAAATTTAATAATTTGGTAAAACGCTTATTTGTTTATTTTAGTAAAATCTTTGATGTTTTTAAAGTTTGGGCTCACTTTGATAAAGTTATTTTTTGTTGTTTGATAATGTTTTGTTTAAGGTAAATTTACAACAATTGATTCCTTTTCTGAAATTGACAGATTTCTCACTTAAAAAACATTTTTTTAAAAAATAATTTCATTTTTTGCCTCTTATTTATTATCTTCCTAACTTTTTTTTTCTTACTTGTTTATTTTTTGGTAGTGGTATATTTTTTTAAATTTTCTGATTTCAGCCCCTCTCTATTTAATAAGAAAAATAAATATTACTTCATATTAATTTATTCTTACTTGTTTATATTTGGTAATGAAATGTTTTAAAATTTTCTGATTTGGTCCTCTTTTAAATACGGACAAACAGTATATTTAATTGATTCCTTAAAAATATTCTTTTCCCTTTAATTTTGTCCTCCCCCTCATTGCTATATAATTTAGACCCCCTCCCTTCATTATGTTCATCAAATCATACAATTATTTACTCTCATCACAAGTTTCTCTCATCATCTTCATTCTCTCATTGTTCTCTCTTGCTACTCTACATAAAATTAAGATTTCGGTAAACATTCAAGTGCTCTTCTTCGCTACTTTGCTATTTTTTCTTTTGTTCGAGTAACGTTGGATCAACTTGATTTTTCACTTGCACATTCCTAATCTAACTTAACCGTTTTCAAACTTGAAGTTCAAGTTGAAGATAACCATGACTAAAGATTTATTTGTTTATTTGAATCTATATATATATTATTATATATCTATAATAGTATATATATCTATATATAAATATATCTTATATCTATATTATATATTATATATATATTTTTCTATTTTATTTATTCGATGTTTGTAACAATTTTGACTCTAAAGCTCTCACCTCATCATATAATTTATGGGGATCGTCTAAGGGAGGGGATTTACATGCGACTCCTTGTTCCATTGTATTTTTTTTAAAAAAAGGTTAGAAATCATGCATATAGGCTTATCTTTAACCATCTAGAATTATTGTTTGTAGGTGTTATAATCTAACCAATTTTCAATTTTCTTGACGCTTTTGTTAATAAGTCTAAAAAAAAAACTAGATTCCATTAATTTTTGAATGTTAAAATCTTCATAATAATTTAGTAGGCTGATTAGGTGTTTTAAAAAATGTTATAACTTTTAGCATTGTCTTGTCACATAGAAACCATGCCTAAGGATTAATTTGTTCATATCATTTAGATTTACAAAATCATGCATGCATGTGTTACTAAAATTAGTTAATATTTGTCCTTTTTATAAGATTTTTGCACTCATGATGCAATATGTCATTTTCTTAAAATAATAATTAGAATCATTTCATGCACTTAACAAATTACTTAGCTTTTAAAATATATTTCAAACCTTTGCATTTAATAAATTTACCACCTTAATGTTCTACTAGTTTTTTTTCCTTACTTACAAAGTTTTGCAACATAATTTTCTTAAAAGTCATTATTCAATCTTCCTTTAATACTTTGGATTGATTATGACATTATTTATTTTTTGAAATAAATTATAAGCACTATCTCCTAACCTATCGTTAGTGGGAAAGTCAAAGGAACTATGAGGTCTAGTTCCAATTTTTTTAAATTAAACCGAGGCGTCCTCGGAAGTACCCCCTACCCTTGAATTTCAAAAGGAATTATGTGTATTTATATGTAAATGTATATGTGCCTATATGCAAACTAAATCTTTTAAATCATTTTCAAAAAAATATAAACTATTGTTTTTTTTAAGACCGACCTCAAATCAAAATTGTTTCTATGGTGGAGGAGCGCTATCAACAATATCGTGGAATCATCCCTATAAAGAAACAAACATTTTTTTTAAAAAAATAAAAATTTCTACTCAAAACTTGCTCAATTTTAAAAACTTTACTTTCGCATATGTTAATTGCTTAATATTTGCAAATTTTGTTTATAACATAGTCTCATATGCTTAAATAAAAAAAACTTGATTGTTTATTTATTGCTATCACCTAGCTTTTGCATGCTCACAATTAATAAAAATAATAAAATAGTATCAATTGTTTTATATCACTTAGAAGATTAAATAACATTAATAAATGAAGTGACCTTGATTGCTAATTGTAACCCCCACATAGATTGCTGAGATACGGTCGGGACCCACACTTGTGGACCTCGAGGGATGCCTAACACTTCCCCTCGAGGTATTTGAACTCTTACCCTAATCTCTGGCTCATTGACCTTAGTTAGACTTAGTTCGGTGATAGGTGCCCTAACCGCTCTTAATTCGTTTAGTGGCGACTCATAACTCGAAATCTCAAAAGAGTTGTTAGGTCTGCACAAAACCCATTTTCTGCGAAAATGGGGCGCGACAGAATGGCGACTCTGCTGGGGGAATATTAGGTTCTTACCATTACGTCTTAATTGCTTATTTATGTGGGGTTTACTTCATTTTTGGTCATTTCATTATTTGTTAGGTGGTTACCATGTTTAGTTTATTTTGTTGCCTTATTTACTGTCTTCTCTCCATGTTCCACCCTTTCCCTTTTCCTTAATTGTTTAGTACCATGTTTCACCTCTTCCCTTTTTCCTTATTTGCTTACATGTTTAATCTCATATCTCTTTCCTTATTTGCGTGATTTTAATATTTTGATATGTTTAAATTTCTTTATTCATCCATGCTTATTTATCTATTTATTGTTTATAAACTGTCTATATGTTAGTGCTTTTCAATTTAAATGCCAAATGTTTATTGCTTTGATAATTGACATTCCGCTCATACTTCCCGCAATTGGGACCCTCTTTTTTTAAATTTTGTTCTCGTGATGTTGTGCGTTTGCACCTCTCACAATTACTCCAATCCTATTCAAATATCCATTATAGAGAGTAGGCATATGCGTGGACGTAACGGATAGTTTTACTACCGCGAAGCCACGAGCCTCTCGCATAGAATCCCTTTCATGTCCGTGTCAAGCCAACTCTTAGAATTCTAGTTAAGTCAACATGCTGCAATAGCCCTAGGTGGTTTGACCCTTGGTGTCAATCCACATAATAGTAGTACCACCCTCTCGTTTAAAGTGGCCCCAACAACCCTTAGACAAATTGCATATTTATGTGTTAACGTGATCATAATAATTAAATCAGCCAACGTTGTCAAATTGAGTTTAGAAAGTCGTTTGTTTACGTTTGTTTGCAAGTCCATGGCTCACCCTCACTTTCCCAATACGCAAATGGTGGTCAAAGTTAATCCATTTTGAAGACTTGGTGAAAGATATTCAAAAAAAAATCGAGAGTTAGAAGCAAATGAACTGTTGGAGGCGCCTCACTGCTTTGATCTCCGTAGAGTCGATCGTCACTTATCAAGGCATTGTTGAAATTCTGGACACTGAGAGGTTAGTCTTCAAATTCAAGTATTTTGAGCTAACCCCAACAATCGAAAAGTGGAGGATTCATGGGTCCACATACAAAGAGCTGGAAATGATTTTCCACACAAGCCAAGTGCAAGATCGTTTCTGAAGCAAATGGGTATGTGTCATAATCCATGTCTACTTTGTCTAAAAGAAGGTTGGATTTCTTAGAGTTCTAATATTCACGCTTTGGGGATGAGGAAGTCATCAAAACTTTCACAGAGATTATGCTTGATCTTCTGCAAAATGGGAAAGATCTCGCTTAATGCATTCCGTCGTCGCCCTATTAGGCTCATTGGTTTTTCCTAGAGAAAAAGGAAAGATCCACACCGGCTTGTGTTACGTGGTTCGTATGTTTGCTCGAGGTGGGAGACTTTGTCCCCATGATACTTGCAGAAATTTACTGAGCTTTGACTGCATGCACCAAAGCAAAGATACTCTGAGGGGTGCAACTTGTCCTGCTGCAACTTTGGGCCGTCGAACATTCTACCAAGAGGCTAATAAAGTAGACATGTTAGAGGGACTATGGGAACAAAATTATCAACCATCGCCTAAGATGACATATTTTATCTCCCCTGTGGGAACGGAGACTGGTTCCATAGCTAAAGGAGCGCTCTAGCCCTTGAAATCCCAATGGAAGTATTATTGGTTGAAGCCACGACTGCCATCATAAGAGGAAATGAACTTTACTTCATTGAGCTTATCGGTTTGAATGGGTGCAACCATACGCACCACTTCGAGTCCTTCGACATTTCGGACAGATCCAAATGATACCGTCTGCGATCCCACATGAGCCCTATGGATATGACTTTGGGTCAAATTACCGCAAGTGAACACTGTACTGCTAAGATGGAAGAATGTGATCACTATCAATGTTCAAGCAGCGACCCCTTTCTGCACCCTGAATATTACGTATTGCTTTAGAGAATGCAGAGCATAGAGATTTGAGCGAGGAGTTCTTCCTGGGTTTGGCGAGAAAAAGAGAGAAGATGGCTCGCAGTCTCCTCAACACCCGATTACATGTACCCCCGAAATGAGGAAGCAGATTGTGTTCTAACATTGGAGAACAACATAATTAAAGTTTTTTTTTATTTCTCTTTATTCCAAATGTGTTATCCCCGAGCCATTTATTTATCTCTAGTTGATTTAATAAATAGAAATTATTTCAATATTGAAAGTCGTTTTATTGTCTACTCTAAACTCCAATGGCAAAGGCTTGAATTAATTATTATGCATCCTTATGTTCGCTTAGGCCTACCTCTGGCTCAACGAGGTTCCGTGCATTTAGGGCGTTATCTCAAAACACGTTTTGGATATTATAATTTATCCTAACCCCTAAACTCTTTTATGTTGATTCTATTGTTTTTACCATACTTCATTCCTAAGGTGATCTGTCCTTCATCATCCGGGCACATACACGATCAAAAGGGACCCCCCATCTCCCTTCTACTCAAAGATCAGCTCCAAAGACAAAGGTAAAATGGTTGACGACAACAACACCAATGAAAGGGTAGAAGCTTCTGAGGGAGGACAACTTCAAATTCTGTCCCTAAAGACTGGCGCAATTTTCACGTTGGAAGAAGAGTAGCCTCACATGCGTTGATTGCCAAAGTTTGTCTATCTCTCTGGACACAATTTGAAGAAAACTAGACAATTCCTTAACCAAATAACCATCCCAATAATCCCTCATCAATATATCCCTACCTGAACCCACTCGTCCCAGTACCTTTCACCACCCCACCTCCAAATGAACCCAAGTTCCATTTCAACCACTATTACCAACACACCAAACCAACCTTCCCAGAAACACGCCCAAACGCAACATCGCCATATATGAAAGTGACAGTCCATCGAGTACGTATATGAAGGCGGGAGAGAAGGGTAAGAGGACTGTAAGTATAAGTCGGAAAGGAGGGGGGAGTAGTGGTAACGCAAGTGCAATATGTGGTGGGGGGGATATGGGGGGATAAGGTGGAAGCTGCGGGAGAGGGAAAGAGGGATGGCTGGAAGGAGGAACAGCAGAGCTATGGCGAGTAGGTGCAAAGAGTGTGGAGAAGGTAGGATTAGTGGATAGGGCCGGAGGGGAATGGGAGAAACGGGTCGAGGGGGGGGATAGAAGGTATCGGGAGTATATCGTTTTGATGGGGGTTTGGAAGGAAAAAGTGTGGTGTATGTGTGTGCCGAGAATAATGGATAAAAAATTGGTTCTTTTGATGAACGGCATGCTGGGCTCCTGAGTACGAGGATGTTTAACTGGTGGGGGGACGTTGAGGATGTGCTGTGAAAATATGACAAAATTAGATTGTATTAAAGAGGTGGGAAAGGTATATTGGCGTCGTACTACGGTGTAATGTAATAGGGAAGAGCGTAGGTTTTTTAGTTAGTGAGTAGAGTTCGAGCCGCTGGGTTGTATAGGATGCAGGTTATACGTGTGGGGAAGAGTAACGCCGAGTGTGAGGATAGTGGGGCGTGTTGGCTTTAGGAATTGATAGGTCAGGTGCTGGGGGGTAGATGGGTTGGTAGTGGGGATGATGGGTATTATTAGAGAGGATGCATGGATGGTTAGGGGGGGGAGAGCGGGAGGTAGGGGGTGCTTGACGTCGGGGCGAGGCAGGAGTCACGTTGGTATATAGGGGGATTGAATCTATATGCTATTTGTGTGATGGTTGAGAGAGGGAGTTAGGGCGAATGGTGAGGAAAGTAAAGTGGTGGTTAATAGGAGAAGAGAGAAAAAGGAGGGGGATGGGCAGGGGTGTGCGTGCCAGATAACTGGAGGATCTTTGTTTTCTAGTTGGTAATGTTCAGGTAGGGAATTTGAGGGGGAATATTTTTGGGGATGGGTGTGTTGAAGATATGGCAAACAGTAAGATGTGTAGGGATGTGAGGAAAAGAAAGGACAGGCGGGTGCCTGTGTGGTGGTATTAGTAAGGGATGGTGAGCATTGTGTACATGGAATTGGGATATGGTACAGTGTTAAAAAACGGAAATGGTTGGTAGGCGTATGTACTGGGGTATGGAGAAGGTGTGGAGCTGAGTGACGGAAAGAGCAAAGATGTTCTGACAGATGGTAAGTATTTCTGTGGTTGTGCGGGTGGGAGGCCGAAAGCCACGTGGTATAGAAAGGTGGAGACGTAGGGGGCGGGTTGGATTGTGCGTGCCGAGTGAAGGTGGGAGTGCGTGGAAGAGTAGGGAAAGGGATTCAAAGAAGAGATCATCGTTATTAGTAGGGTCGGGTGATATAAATAGGCAGGAGTGCGGTGAAGTAATGGGAATAGGCGATGAGGGGTTGAAGGGGGGATGTTGGGGAAGAAGGAAAGACGTGGGTAGGAGTTTGGAGGAGGTGAGATATGGAATTAGTTTCGGAATGTACGTAGGCCGGGGGCCCAGCGGTATGTACAGTAGAGCTGGAGGTTGGGGTTTTGGGAGTTGCTGGGCTTAAAATGGAACGTAGGGCTCTCAGACCCGGTACGGCTTGAATCGGAGAAGTGGTAATGATGATGAAAAGGATTTCAGAGCTGGGTCGAGCGATCCGGATGAGGAGGGTTTAGGATAGAGGAGCGCGGTGTGGGAAAGGGGGAAATTGACGGGTGGGGCGCATTTCAATTTCGAAGTGATGCGTCATAGGAAGCTGTGATGAGTTGAGTAAGAGAGCAGTAACGAGTTCAGCTGTGGTGGGGTAGGAATGCAGTATATAAAACGTTAGGTGGAGAGGTGGTTTGTGCAGTTGGAAAAAGGTATGAGGGGGGATAGTAAGTGGGGAGTAGGGCAGGTGGGATAGAGGCAGTACGTGATGGGGGGGCGGTATAGTCTGGTCGGTTATAGGGCGTCGGCGGTTTGAAGTATGGCTCTTAATTGCCCCCCCCCCCTTCCCTCCCCTCTCCTTTTTTTCCCCTGCCCCTCTAACCATGACGCCCTCATTAATTAGAAGAAGTCCCATAAAAAAAGACTCCTTATAAAAAAAACCTGACGAGAGATTAGACAACCTTGACCAAACAGGGTACATACACCATGTTTGAAGGAAATAAGAAGTTTATTAGATTGATCTAGAGGATCTGTGTCATGCACCCGTATAGAACTTCCCGAAGGATACAATCTTCCAAAAATTTAGATGTTCAAATGGCATTGGGGACCCAAAGCCCACCCTCGAATGTATTTGTGACAAACTTTGTAGGGGTGGGAAGAGATGAAGTATACTCCTGAAGCTTGTTTAGAGGAGTCTACTAGGGGGCCAATATCAGGTATATCGAGCAAGACTCGCGGAAATGGGTAGAATTGGTTTGAATAGGCAACTGATTTCATATATGTTTTGGTTTTAATATTAAAATGCACCTATTGGTTTACTTCCACAGATTTGAAAGAAGAAACCAGTGAACCTCAGAGAATATGCCATAAGATGGAGGTCTTAAGCGGCTAGGGGCCAAACCCCTATGGAGGAATCTCCAACTAAAGAATCTACTTCATCCTTGCCCAAGAACACAATACGATGACCGAATATGCTGGTGGCTGAAAGAGTTTGCTGAAAATCATCAAACTAGTAAGGATAGCGAAATGAATTGACGAAGGCATAAAGAATTAGACATCATCAATCTTGGAGGCGTTACAAGCAACCAACAAGGGCTCTGCAAATTCTGGTTGGTAATGACAGAAAGTCGAAAGAAAACAGGTTCTGTAAATTATTGGCGCATGGGAAACTAAGACCCCTGTGAGGCACAAGACAATAAACCCACAACCTTCCCCATACCCTCACAAGAGGCACACGACCCCATCCCCTCACATCCCTCAGGCTCCACCCCCCGTATATCTCCCTCTCCCCAACCCAATGCCATATATTACCAAAAATGCTACTTAAAACGCTCATAAACGCTCTCCTCAATATTTGCTGCCCATATCCGTCTATAATGTTTCAAACAAGCCAACACACTTCAAACTCCACCCACCCACTCAAAAACACCAATTACGAACAGCCTTCATTAAAGAATACCTAGCAAAAATCTATACCCCTTTGGCTGAACCAATAACACCACTTTAATTAAAAAGTGAACTGAAATAGGTTGGGTACGTCTCCCCGATTCCTGCATTACCCTTTGGATGTTCACGCAAAAGGGTACGACCCTAACGTCTAGCGCCTACCATTTCTGGGATGAAAGGTCACACCACCCGAAGTTGCAGAGCCCCTTAAGGATAAGGTTCAAAATGTTGAATTGATATAACAACACCCATCCAACTCAAGGATCCTACAAACACCGAAGTTTCGAATAATCCTCTCTTCCTAACCATCAAGTCAACATGGTGAAGCTGGTGTGTCTGGGATTGGGAATAATCTATCCTGGGGGCCGTCGAAACAGAAGAGCCTGTCTACCACTGCCCACACCACTAATTATTGCAAGGAGTCGCCCCACTTGAATAGAAGGTTGCGTGCAACTCCTCAGAACCACTGTGTTTCACTTGTCTATAGGGCCCATCCTCCCCCAATACAATCTGATACACAGCATGCTGTCCTTGGGATTACAACACAAGAGAAATGAATGTGGAAGAGATAGATAATGTTTCAACATGGGTCACCGACTGGAAGAATGTTACACACTTTCTGAAACTTTGGTTCCAGGGAAGCTCTATCCTAGCAAATCCCAAGCACCAGTCGTAGATCTTTGAAGATCGGTATTTGGAAAAAAGGTCAAGCTACATAATCGCCTTGTCATTGGATCTCAGCTAGTAAAACCTCATCCCAATATCATTCTAGAGTTTACTGCAATCTTCTGAAACTCATCGAACTGCCCTTCTGAATATCTTTTGGTGAAGCTTATTTCCCACTAACATTCACTCCATGAGAGAGTATCCCAAATGGTGGGCCAGGTCTTTAGGCTTAAACAAATATCTAGCTTTTCACAAAGATAGCTGCCATCGAAGAACAACTAACAATAAAGCTCTGTACATTCGGTTCAGTATCAGGATATGTGATAAACACATCATTAGTTTGATGCAGGTTTCAGTTTAAAAAAAAAATTAAAACATTTGCCCTCCTGATCACAACTAACGAGGCTAGCAGTGGATAGTGGGCAAAATTCATACATGGAAGATGACTGAGGCATTGATGGCTCTCAGAGGCCATCGGGAGATAAACCTTAGACAATGCTCATGGTCCTGTCACTTTCCTTCCCCATAGCGTTCCAAATTTTGGACATCCCTTCAATCGTAACAGAACTTATTGATTGGGTCGTCCCGGATTCATCTGGCTGGAGCGGTTCCATCTACTCTTCACCATGCCTGGAAGTTTTGATGGATTACGAAGAGGTTTGTAAGTCCATGGAGAAAAGGGGCATCCTGTATACACGATTGAAGGAAGAATAATTTGATGGTGCAATGTACCATACAGTGATGCTTGGTTGGTATATGGGGATTGCAACCTTGGTTTCAGAGCCAAAAAATCATAGATATGATGTCTGGGAACTTTTTGGGGGGCTGAATTTTGCAAGGGTGATACTTTGAACCTATACAGCCGTTCGACATTCCACCAACTTTTGGGTTTTGGGATATACTACAACTACCGAAGAATGCTCTGATCGAAAAACCACCTAGAGATGGGTACTACATCATTTAAGAAACGCCATACCGCGCTCCTTGCATTTTATCATTTCGAACCATCAGTTTCAGGGAGGCAAGTCATTGATGAGATCTCGGACGACTTGAGGGGTTATCGCTAACCAAAAGAAGGAGGGTAAAGTTGCAACGTCGGATCAACGAGAGGAGAAGGGTGGAAGCAAGAAGCAAAGATCAGCGTCAGCAACTGGACCTCGACTCCATCCAGACCTCGTCGAGCATCTAGGTACCTTGGAAGATGTTTTTATCACGTTTATTCAAATAAAAGATTTTTTAAATAAACGTTTTATTCACCATCCCCTGTATTGCTTTCAAATGAAACTTATGAAATTTTCAATTTTATCAATAAGTTCTTTTTCCCTTTTTTTGTCCTTATATTTATTGTTCGCTATTTTTTTTTTCTCAACCAACAAATTCACTATAAAAAATTCGAATCTGAGACTATCACATACAATGATGACTGCTCAACTTACATTAAATGACTTCGAAGAAGTCGAAGACAGGAGGTTCCCAGGAGTTAATCAAAGGGGTTAAGAAGTTGAGGAAAATCCAATCCAAACTTGGTAGAGATAGAAGTGCAATTTGGGAATCAGAGGCGATATAAGAAACCCTAGTAGCATCATATACAAAAGAAGACAGAAAGAGTATACAAGTTTTCTCATAAGAATCAAGATATTTTCCTCTGTCGTGTCCCTACCCGACATTGACCGGGCAATAACTACTTCAATCGTATCCATCGACTGCCCACTGATCCATATGTCCTTTTGCCGATAAAACCGAAGCTGAGAAAATACAAAGCCCGATATGGTCTGAAAATCAAAGAAGTGAAGTACAAAAGCCCTTAGATGTCGGGATACTCCAAGTGACAGAATAAACCCACTTGGCTTGCAAGTGTCGTTCCAGTGCCCAAAAAGAAAGCGGGCAAGGAGGTCCGATTTTGGCTAGATTAATCGAGATCTCATAAGCTAAAGCCCAAAATACTTTCCTTGCAACCACACATACTGATTGACCATGGTGCTAAGCACGAAAACTCAGTCATTTGTGGGACTGCTTGCCGGCTATATCAAATTGAGATTCACAAATACGACGCGAGAAACTGCCTTCATCACAATCACACGCCGTGGGCGGTCTATAACTACAAGGTTGATGCTTTTGGATAAGAATGCTGGGCTATACGTACATGATAGAAATGACTACTTTGTTTCATAAAAATGATCCATAAGGAAATCAAGTTTAATGTGGAATGATGGTCATCACAAAATCAAAGGAAGTTCAAATCATCTGGAGACTTACGAATTATATTGCCAGGCTTTACCAAGTAATAGTCTGAAAACTGAATCCGTTAATTGTGTCTTTTTGTGTGCCTGCTTAAAAACTTTAGTTTCATTGTCCATTTCTCGTTCGAGGTATAGAATTTGAACCATCAAAGAATCCAAGCCAATCGGTGAGGACCTTCCCCTCTCTCCCCCTCCAAAAAGCCGAAGGAGTTATGAGTTTCTTAGGGGCGACTTAACTACATTTGGTTCGTTCATAGCTCGTCTACTGTCATAATGTGAACCTATCTTCAAGTTGTTAAAAAAGGATGTTGCGTGAAATGGACAACGAATGTCAACAGGCATTTGACAAGATCAAAGACAATCCTCATGTTTGTTCCACCAATTCAGTTAGACCATACTTGTGTATATTTTCAGTCTTGGGGATAATGGCCTTTCAGTGCAATCTTGGGACAACACATGAAACAGGAAGGAAGGAGTCAGCAATCTCTTATAATGATCAAGAAGTTCACATCGTGCGAAGCCCATCTCTCTATTAGATCGGCTTGTTGTGCTCTAACATGGGTTGGCCCAAAAGTTACGACATTACCTCTCAATCGCTCTACTTTATCTGATTTCAATGATGAATCGCTTTGAAGTATATCTTCAAAGCCATGCCACCACAGGACTTGGCCAAAAATGGCAGATTGTTGAAGCGGTTTGACTAGTGTATGTCACGCAAAAAGTAGTGAAGGCAAAGGCATTAAGACAGACCACATGTGCAGCGAATCCCGTGGATGATGATTTACAGGCCGTTGAAGACCTACTTCCCAGATGAAGATGTTGCCTTTGTGGGGAGAGGACCTTTCTGAAGAATATTATGGATTGAGAATATTCTTTGATGGAGCTAAAAATCTGAATGATCAGGCATCGTTGTTGTTTTGATCTCACCCCGGGGCAACATTACCAGTATCAGCAAAACTCATATTTCCTTTGCTCCAATAATATGGCCGAATACGAAGCCTGCATACTATGTCTCCGATTGGCATTGACTTGGATGTACAGGAAATGGCTAATAATAGGGGATTCCAGACTATTGATCCTCAGGTTTTTGAGGTGATTGGGCAGCAAAAAATGAAAGTTTTACCCGATAATTTGGCGTTTCGTGCGATAGGGCTAATGTAAGGTTTCCAAACCATAATTTAGAGACATGTACCAAGGGTCCAAAATGATTCGCAGACGCCTTAGCCACTCTGGCCTTCTATGATTCGACACCCGATCACAATTACATCGCTCCTATTCCCACACATTCAACATACTGAACAAACCAGCTTATTGTTTCAGTTGAGGAAGAGCCCCTGATGAAAGCCCTGGTAACATGACATTAGAGGATAATTGAAGAGTGTGAATACACATAAGATGCAATCAATGTAACACAAGCGTAACAATCGCCAGGTTTGATCACCCAATTCTTTTTGAGTGGGGAAATCCCTCTATAGGAGAACTCCCGATTTGGGGCTGCAGATCGTCGAAGCAAGAGAGGTCGCATACTGGTCGAAAGAGATACTGCAAGGCACCTGTGGGCCCTCACATGAACGGTTTTTACATAGAAGAAATTCTGAGATCAGGATATTTATTGGCTAACGAGGACGACAACTGCAGTCGCACGTCCAGACAATGTCGGCATGTGTCCAGACTCATCACGCAGAGAGAGTTAGTACCTCCCAACAAAACTCCATGTCACTAGTTCACCTTGGCCGTTCGTAGTCCTGGGCGCATGGATGTCTTGGTCCAATCGAGCCAACTAGCATCCAACGGGCACAAATTCAATTCTTGTCGCAATTGATATTTCACCAAGTGGGGATTGAGGCCCACCTCCCTAAATCGTGACCAAAGAAATAGTTGTGGATTACTTTGTCAAAATAACATTATTTGTAGTTTTGGAATTCCGATTCATCATCACCGACAACGGCACCAACCTAAACAGTGATCTAATAGAATCCTGTGTGAGAGTTCATAGGTCAATCCTCTGAAACTCTACTAAGCATCTTTGCCACAGATGAACGGGGCTGTTGAGACAGTCAAACAAAAAAACATCAAAGGATTTGCGCAAGATGAATCGATAATCACAAACACTGGCAGAAAAGCTACCTTTCCGCATTGCTGGGGAGCGTACCACAATCTAACTTCCACAAGGGGCCAACACACCTTACTACTTCTTAGTATCAGCCCATGAAGCTGTGATACCCGCCAAAGTAATAGATTACCCTTCTCTAAGATCATCCAAGAAGCAAGTTGAGTGATGCGTGCTGGATACAGTCGTGCCGAGATTTGCATTAATAATGGGAAGAAGAATCAACTCCTTTTCATGGTCCAGCTCTAATCAAATAAATGTCCAGATCTTTCAACAAGAAGTCAACCCAGACATGTCTCACCGGCACTGGTTTTGAGCGGATTTTCCCAAATTCAAGCGAGTCAAAGGGTAATTTCACCAAACTGGCAAGGGTCCGTACATAGTCTCTCGAGTACTGACAGGCGGATCCCTCATACTTGCAGAAAGGATGGAGAGTTTGGGCAAAACTTCAATTCAGATTCTGTGAAAAAATAACTACATCTAGAGATTGATTCACGCTCTTTTGTAATTGGACTACGTCAGACCTGTTTCCGTATTAAGGGGATGTACTAGTGGGTGCTCCTATGGGGTTCGGTCTTATTATAATAAAACTTTCATTTCCCCCCCTTTTCTATTGATAACTGGGGCAGAATTTTTGTAGAGGATCTCAAAAATCCATCAAGATTTCTCTGCACATCTTCACACTGGGCAGAATTTTTGTAGTAAAACTCAAAAATTTTCGCCAAGTCGTCAGCTTAAACAAGATCAATTATAGCTCTACTTTTGAGTCAGACGTTGTAAATGCCTCAACCTATGTCATGGTCAAGATTTGACATTCAACTTTTACTAAAATGATAATTCAAACCTTTCAAAAGTGTTTTCCCTTTTTTAATGTAAAAAACACCTCGAAAGAGGTGTGGTGGACGACCAAGATCACGCTGCCCAAATCATGTACAATCAACCTCCCCCCTTTTAAACTAACTATTTTTCTATTTTTTCTTTGAATGTAAGAAAAATACAGGTACATATACAACCAAGGCAACTTCAATAATCACATCCCACTTTTGAGCCGCGACAAATGACCTCAACCCTATCGAACAAGGCGGATGTCCCCAAGCTACGACATACCCTCCTCATTTCAATTATGAAGTGTCACTATGCCTGAGATCTAGGTTTGCATGACTACATTTGCCCGAATCGCATTGTGCTCGAGAAATGCATCTTACATNAAATCCCGCTCCACGGTCCCCAGCCATACTACAGAGGCTATTGATCAACATAGAGATTCGATGGCCATGGTTTGCTACTTACCCACGGCCACACGTTTTTGTGGTAACTAGTAGTCTGAGCTAAATGGCTCACTGCCAGAGGGTTGTTTTCGGGCACCTTCTAAGGGATCCACACATGCCCAGATAGTAATGAGGTAAGGCAGAACAGTGGTGTGCAAAGTGGTTGTGGGGAGGCCTGAATGGATCTTAGATGTGGAGGGCCTCAGATTGTTTTCCCTCACGACGGGATGATGGCTGCCTATTTGTTTCACGGGAGCTCCCTTAACTCCATCTTTACTTGGAATTCAAATGAGGGGGAGCTCGTAGCACGCACTATCGGTATCCAAGAAACTAACCACAAGAAAGGGTGAATAAACCTTGGATCTTGCACTTACCAGGGGAGTCCAGTAGTAGTTTCCGGGGATAGATCAACCTATTCTTGAGAAGTGTTCCAAACACAGTAGAGATGTGAGTCACTGAAAGAATACGTTCTAGTCAGGGGACAAGATGATAACAACACAGCCAGTATGGGACACTATAGATGGTGGATCTTTGGAGAATGTCCTTATGCTGGAGATGCGCTGAAAATTGGAAAAAAACTCCGGATAACAAGCTTGGAGTACCTAGAAAATCTGAATACAGGGAGAAAACTTTGCCAGTGCAAGTGATCCACTCACAACCATCACAGATGATGATTCGTGAAGAATGGAGCCAAATTGAGGACTGACTCGGGTTGGGTAATCTACAACATCGCACTGGGGGGTGCAGAAGAAAAGGTTAATGCATCAACTGACTGGCCTAAAACCCCCACCTACAATAGATGGTGTTTTATATGAGGAGGATTCATATGCAGTAATAACAGAGGGGGGTTTCCACCAAGCGGCCCAAGGCTCAAAATCAGGATAATTGGCCGCCAGGGTAAGGGAACCAAGAGCGGACCATATTGGTAACTACAAGTGAGGGTCATGATTAAGAGATGGAAACTTCAATACGCGAAAACAACTTCACAGGTGGTAACTATGGTAATAGAAACGCCAGGAAGGGGACCAGTTCCTCCTCAAATGGGAAGGTATCCTGGGATTGTGGAGGGTAGAGGTCACGAGTTTTTGAGGAGATGTTGCATAAAAGATGAGGGGGTTCATGCTCGTGAGAGCACAAAAAGAGTTGGATGAAAATGATGTAGAGGGTATTGGGCAAAAAGTATAACCGTGCACTACAATAAGCCAACTTGGTTACAATTGGCGCAATATCTGCAAATGTGAACACACGCAACCGGGGCACTCTCCTAGCAAACACTGTCAATCCGAAAAATGATGGACATTGTATGACAATTACTACTGGGCGGTACCAAACCATTAATCCACTATGCATCGATAAGGAATAAGGGGTGTGACAACAGAATCTGATAAGTGGGGTAGAGTTGATGCGAATAGGGGATAACACTGCAAAGATGCCTGAATGTGCCTAAAAGTGTAACTCTATGCCGAGGCCACCCACCCCCCATTTCCTCAGAGATTTAGTGAAAAAGAACCGAGGATGGTAACTACCGGGTTGATAACAATGGTAGGACAGCAACTTCTATCAAATGTCTCCTTTGATAGAAGCTAGAACAAAATGCCGGTTCCGCCAAAATTTATGAAAGATTTGGTAGATGGTAACTGGAGGATGATGATGTAGAATGCAACATTGTAGTGCTATTGCACAGATCTATGGCCAAAAGAAAGGAAGATCCAGGTGCGTTTACTATGCCTTTACAATCGGGCATTACATTTTGCGAAAGGCAATGTGATTTGGGGGCAAGCAAAATTCTCAATGCCCCTCTCATTTACAGAACGTTGGTGTGGGTGACCAAAGCCACTGCGATGGGCTACGATGGTATAGACAGTTAAAAGACCTATAGGAGACTCCCAGGATGGTGCTAGTTATAAAGTGGAGTCATTAATTTATCCAGAAGATTCTGTTTATTCTGTCGATGGAGGTCGATTTGAAGTGCCCATTTATGCTGGGAGGCATTCCTTGTACAGGGAAGAGCATAGTAGAATGTGAAACGGGGGAAAAGGCAAACCCAGCACACTTTCGAGTTGAACAATGAGGAAGTGACCTTTAAGGTTTGGTAGGTCATTGCGGCAGAGCGGTCGATGCTCCAATCGGCGGTCGGCTAATCCTACACATTGGGTAGGCATTTTAGAAACAAAGAGAAGAAAGTCTAGGGTGTCGAAGCGTGTATTATGAGCGGCAGTTGATAATGAAACTTTGATAGCGATTGAATTGAGGAGTATGAGTTCATTAGTCGCGGCTCTGAACGAGGTGATGTTCGTTTAACGAAGAAATGTGCGCTCGATTGAAGAATGGGTCCCCCACCCGCGAAACCCTCCCTAGAGGGAAGCTCAAACGTGTTTGAATAAAGCTCTCCCATCTCATCTTAGGTATGAATTTCTAGGAAGTTGACACTTTACCGGCTAAGCAGTGCATCAGACTTGGATGACCAACCGGTTCAGAGTTGGGTGGAAGGTCCTAAAAGGTTCAAGAGAGCTTGGGGGACCATGGCGGGACATTATGGGAGCCCTCCTGGTATTGTCTCATAAATCCAACTCATGCTGCTCATAAGCCGAGATTGAGCACCAGAGGACGCTGAAATCCTCCATGCAAGGCGGTTTGTTGAAGAAGGAAAATTATCAAGTGGTTGGATGATGGGTAATCTATCCAATCGCGATGTAGTTGGGATGCGCCCTGTCAGTGTGTACCTACGAAAGGGGGAATGAATGTGGTCCAACGGAAAGATTGAACTGGTTTCCAATGAGACCGGTTACGGAGGAGGGTGTGTATTGTTGTGTATGGATTATCGTAAATGAAGGCATGGATGAAAAAGACCATTTTCCAGGCCCTTCATGGATCAAGATGTTGGATAGACCTTGCCGGAAAAGGGGTGGTATTGATTTTCTTGTGGGTATTCGGGGTAGGATAATCAGGTTCTAGGTGGCACCAGAAGATCAAGAGAAAACCACGCTTTCATTGTCCATTATGGGACTTTGGTCAGAAGAATGCCATTTGGGTTGTGAAAGCCACTGCAAACCTTTCAGAAGTATTATGGATGCACTATTTTCTGACATGGTGGAGGATACTTAGACGGTTGTGGATTTAATTTTCGGTGGTGGGTGACTGATTTATCGTGACGAGGCGTAAAACCAATTTATATGAGGTCTAGAGATGAAGGCTGCATTTGGTACTGAACTGGGGAAAAGTTCATTTCATGTGAAAAGCGGGTATTGTGGGGGTTCATCGCATTTCAGAAAGGCCCATAGAGGTTGATCGAGCTAAAGTTGAGGTCAATAGAGAGATTGCCCCCACCAATCTCTGTGAAAGGGTGTGAGAAGCTTTCTGGGCATGCAGGTGTTTACGAAGATCATCAAAGACTTTTCCAAGATGCACACACCCATTGTGCAATGCTTGGAGAAAGACTGCACTTGGTTTTGAGGCTTGTCTAGGCATCGGTTAACTAAAAGAAAATTGGATCGTGTATGCAACCCATCAGTATCGTCCCCGGATTGAGCAGTCCATTTGAGGGTAATGTGCGAGCTAGCGGGTAGATCTTGGTGTAAATGGGACAGAGGAAAAACTAATATCCTTCACACATGTACTTTGCTAGTTAAAGCCTAAATGAAGCAGAAGACACACACACTGAGAGCAGAACTCGCCTAGCGTAGTGTGTGCTTTTGAGAAATTTCGCTCCGATGTTGCGAGGTACGAGTTATAGTCATATGACATTCAGCATTGTGGATTATTTTTGATGGCGAAAAAGGATGAAACGGATGCGAAACACTTGAATTCGCTGGGTATTATGACTGCAAGAATTTTGATTTGAAGTGCTGGATAGAAATGGGACTGAAAATCAGTTGTGCTCAGTTGTCTCGTCTAGAGGATGAAGCTAGGAGGAGAGTTAGGGGACTAAGACTGACACTTGATGTACTTCCTCCGATGGAACAGATTAGGTGTTCACAAGACTGATTCCATGGTTCGAGATTTGTTCCGAACATCTGTGCAGTGAATGTGTCATCAGACTTGTCCTTCATCAAAGAAAAAAGTTTCAGTTACGTGTGAAGAAGTCTTTTGGGATGAACCATACTTGTATACAGTATTTGTGCGACGGCTTATGCGGCGTTGGTGTGCCGAATGGAATGCGTAGGTGTATTGGAGGCATGCCATCTCACCTGTTGGCAGACATCACAGTGGTATCCGAAACGCTCCAAAATAGTGTGCAATGTGGGGTTTACTATGGCCAATCTCATCAAGATGTCTCATGGTGCTAAAAGCACGTGGAAAATGTACGGATGTGGTATTTCAAAAAGCAAGAGCTCCCTCTAACCCCATCTGTGATTGAGTTATTTGTGGTGGTGTAATTGAACGTTTGGGTCTTCTGTGAGTTCCCCACCCCTCTGGGATGAGTACCATTACTAGTAGCAGTTGATTAAGTTATCTAAATGGTCGAAGCCATAGCACTCGCAAACCATGAAGTGAAGAGTGGTCACTGCATTTTTGGAAAAAGAATATATTCTCTCGTTGGGCCCCAAGGGCTATTATTATGAGGGGGGCTCCCTTCTGCAAACAGATTATTCAAAGGGTTATTGGAGAAATAGTGGGGTTCTCCGATAATGTTTGAGCCACTCCATTACCACCCTCAAACTAGCTGCAAGTGAAGTATCGAATCGAGAGATCAAACAGATTTGTCCAAAACAGTGAACGCAGTAGGACGGTGGTTCAGGGCTTGATGATGCTCTTTCGGGCTCTACCGGAACAGCATATAAGACTCCCATTGGTATTCTCCATACCAACTTGTCATATGTAAAGCGTGTCCATCTACGGTGAGTTAGAGCAATACAGCATGGGGTTGTAAAAAGTTCAAACGGGGATTGGAGCGAAGTGCAGAGCACGGTTTGTTAATGGGATTTGAATGAACTGATTGAATTTCGCCTGAAAGCCTATTAAAGTTCAGCCCCTAACAAGAAAAGATGAGAAGTAACCATGACAACACAAAGTGAAAAACGAGAGTTATCGGTGTGGGACTTGGTGCTTTCTATTCAAGTCCGATGACGCTGTGTTTCCAGGCAAACTCAAGTACCAAATGGACTGTCCCCTATACACGTTACCCAACTATTGCCCTCATGGAGCAGAGTTTGAGTTGTGGAGATCCAAGGACGGCGCGTGGGGTTCAAGGTGAATGGACAGTCGCTATAAAAATCTATCTCGGCATGCTGATCCGGCGAATGAAGTGCATCGATGCATTACCCATATTGAATGAAGTCGTGAGTAATCAGGTCGCCCATTCGTGCCGCGACATTAAATCAGGCGCTTGGGAGGCAACCCAATACTTCTCGTTTTTTTTGAATTAGCATTTTTTTTTTCTATTAATGGGTTTTAAAGTGCAGGCACTTCACCATGAAATCTGAAACACTACTTCCGCAGTAGCAACTGAGGCATCACACGACGGACCGTCAACTGTGACGGACCGTCGTAGGCATCCGTCACACCAGGTATCGTTAGTTATTTCATTTTGAATATCGGGCCAACACGACAGGAACCTATGAGGGCCCGTCACAGATGCGACGGTCCGTCGTCGGAACCGTCGCGTGATTAATGAAAAGACCAGACTGCCGGCTTTGGACCCTTTTCACAATACCCGTTGCTACCCACAACCCCCAATACACCTCCACCACCATTTATAGTCGCTTATTTCCCCTCATCTCCCCTCTCTTTTTCAACTTCCACACTCCCCTCACTGCTCATGCCCATGCCAATCCCTCATCCTTATCTATCATCTACTGTCGGTGTCGACCTTGCCAGGATCATCTCTAGTTGTCTTCTTCTCATTTCCAAGTATGTGGTTCTCTAACATTTATACTTATTTTTTATCTTGAATTTTGGTTTTGTAGTTAGTTTAGCTTGTGTTTTAGTCCTATCATTGTTTACTTTATCTGCCTCTGTCTAAACCTAGTTTCAAAAGTTTCATATGTGCCATTTTGATAACCCAAGCCAGAGGTGATTTAGCTTTGGTAGTTTTCTTAGTCCGTGGGTATAGACACATTATCCACATCACCTAACATAACCTGGTGCGGGATCGGGATACGTAGGGCACCCCAAGTCTAAGACTGCTACTCAGAATGAGAACCCCGATGACGCCCGTCTCTCACACACGGTACCGTCTAGGGTCCTCCCACAAGCCACTAGCTCCCCTGCTAACGTCGCCTGTGACGGACCTTCACAACCCACGACGGTCCTTCCTGCAGACCGTCTTAAGGTCAGAGACCCCTGTTTCTAAGGGTCTCCCAACATTTTCCTAAGTGTCCCCCCCAACATTTTCTAAGTGTCCTAGACGACGGACCTTACACGACCTGTCATACCCCGACGAGTCCTCCTGCACGAACCGTTTAAGGGTCATAGACCCCTGTTTCTAAGGGTCTCCCAACATTTTCAAGTGTCCTACGACGACTTCGTAACGACGGACCGTCATACCCACGACGGTCCGTCCTGCACGATCGTCCCTAAATGGCAAGACCTCCACTTATAAGTCTCCCAACATTTTCCTAATTGTCCTATGATGGACTCTTCCTACGGAATCGTCGTACCAGTAGACTGTCCGTCCCTGCTTGACCGCATGATGGTCAGAGATCCCCTCCTTCATGTTTCCTTATAATATTACATATACCAGTATACACGACGGATCTCAATGACGGTCCGTCATAGGCACGACGTCTTCACATTGTTCCCGTCGTGTTATCCAGTTTTCAATATTTCCAACACAACTATTTTCAAATTTGAATGTCATAATGAGTTTGCCTGTCTTGTTGGACATTACGCTGTACAAATGTGTACCTTTTGCAGTTCCTATCTCTATGGCACCAAGCAAGCCTCCTCGGCCGCGGGCGATCCAAGTCTGTTGCCCCGTCCGACGATGGATCATTCGGTTCCTGATGATGATCTACCACTGAACTATGTGCTCCCAGCACCCTCGCCTCCGCCCCTTCCCGTTCGACCTCCGTGCCACCAGAGCCACCCAAGAGGTGGCCCCCTGCGTAGTCACACTTCCTCCCGTCTGATTAGGAGCGCACACTGCCCGCACAAAACCTCCCTCTGTTTAGCCACAAACTAGGCAGGACGGCTGGCTCCGTAGGAGTATCCTGGTCCGAGGAAGCTTCAAGCATCGTGGTGAGGGTTCCTACCCGTCCCCTCCAGGCTGCAACGCGCTCGGCCTCGTCTGATGAGGCTGACAGTTCAGACTCCACAATGCGTAGCACCAGTTCAGGTCCCCACCCCACCCGCTGACCAGCCAACCGTGGTGGTCGAGGCCAGTTTTCAAGTTTACTCCGACGCAAAGTGTCTTGAACAGACAAAGGATAATGATCGCACACAGCCCCGGAGCGCGGTACTCACGGGGACGCGTCCCCACCAACGATGCCGGGATTCATACCTCTTCACCAGGATCGCTGGAGTGGACAAAAGCACGTCCATTGGACGATACAAACACAAAACGAAGCTAGGAGATGTCCCGAGAGTTTCACGCGTCCTAGTATCGACCTCTCCGATCACAGATCGACAGGCGTCTGCTTCCCGCTAAACAGGCCCCTTGGAGCAGGTCGAGTCCGGGGTGTGCAGGTCACATTTTTCCTTCCAGCCATCCCCATTTTCCTATACGGCGATAGTGTGATGGCTACTCTACTCTGACCCCTATCTCTGCCGAGTTTGCTATCGCTGGCAGATAGTGAAGGATGGACAGTTTTCCTCTACGATAGTCAACACTGAGGTAGACCACCAAAAGTTGGATGACCATCTGCACCTATCAGTCGACGAGAGGGTGGCCGATGGGTTACCCCGAGCCTAAGGTGCCATAAAAAATGGCCAACCTCACGTTCGTCGCCAATTTTCTTGTGGCTGCTTGTCTTCACTATCTCTGCACTCTCTGGCTCTCTTCAAACTTCTGTCTCTGCTTTCCCCCACATCTGCGATCACATAGTCACCTGGGCTCGCGCAAGTGCTGATGGCTTTGATGATAGCCGGCTTCGAAGTTGACCATGCATGCTGTCTTCCAGGCAGTCATGCACGAGAGGGCCTCAAAGTCCCCCACCACCACCCCTTTCGTGCATGAATCTTTTGCCCTTTTGCAGGTCCATGCAGTGTGTGCCATATGCAATTAGATCAGTTGCGAACGCCCGCCTGGTACCGTTACGGTCGGCCTCATCAAAGACAGGCCAATGGTTGGTCCCCACTGTCGATTGTTTCCCCCCCCCGTCCAATATTCCAACCACTAGCATAAAAAATTATCTTGCGGACTACTTGTGCCCATGTCCGCCATCCACACAGACAATCCATCAGACACTTGCGACCCTCCCCGTTCGAAGTCATAATCCCGTTATTAATCAAACAGCAGCCCCCCTCTACCGACACCTGGCCCGTCTTGTTCGCGTCCAAAAAACTGGAGGCCCAAGGCCTCTTCTGCATCATATCCAGCCTTGATGAGAAGTCTTTGTTGAGTCGAGCGCGTATGAATGCATATGCAGCGGTAATATGCTGAGGTTAACCAGCGCCTCGATGGCCTTTGAATTGAGAGTATGGCTCGACTCGACCAGCCCTCACCCTGTGATGTGGTCCTACTCTTCAATGCTGCGTCGGACAGTCTTCGTGCAGACATCGACACGACTCCTAGAGACGAAGATTTCGGAGTCTGGTTGATCCGCTGAGGATACTGTATTGGGCGGCCCCCCTGTTGTCCTACTACACACTGACAGACGTTTTCCCCCCGCCTCCATCGTCCCCTAGATAGATTTCCAACGAGGCGATTTTCAATCATGGGACGAGTCGCGATCCGGATAAAGAGCTCCGGAAGCGATAGCAGTCCCTCTAGGAGATCCTCACCTTCCGAGTCTGAGGCAGACACCGATCAAGATCGCAATAGCGGTTGTGCGTCCTAGTCTCCCTTACTGTATAGACAGCAGGTAGTCCCTACATGGTGCGTTGCTTGTTGAGGGCTCACTGATGTTGTCCATATTCTGAGGGACACCACTTAGGGTGGTCCATGTTGCAGATGGATGTTGGTTCTTGAAACCGGACCCACCCGCTTGTTGACCGAGCGGCGCTATCGCCCCACAGGTTTGCTTCACTTCCCTGCTACGTCTTTAGATTTTTTTTTTATTCATGGGGACAATTGCTGTTTTTTTGTTGGGGTGTGGTCAATGGAAATTGATTTTAGTGTGACGTCTGAGTAGCCCAACTCACCTATCCTCTCTTTGGGTTTTCTTTCCTGAGTTCTTTTTCCCCCACAAGAGTTTTTTTTTGTTGAACCGGCATTTATATCTTTTGTACATAGTGTAATTCTAAGCATGATGGCTAAATGTATCTCCACTGATAAACTGAAACTAACGCACTGACTAGGCATATTAACTACATTGTGTGCTCTAAGCGTGAAATAAAGTTTCCAACACACCCATTGCCTTTAACCCTAAGTCCTTTAATTCAAACTTAGGTTGTCTAATAATCTGGTATAGTTGATGCATGTTAAGTGCAGAGTGAGGAAATTTGAATAGTCTCATCTATTGGTACTGAGCTAGAACTCCCTGTTTGAGTCCTGCTAAAAGATTGCCTGTAACAAACAATTAGTAAAGGGATCATAGGCCCGTATTCAAGAAAGCCCATTTCTAACCCAAATAAAATAAAACCAAATGAAAATTATCCTTTTTGATCCCACTAATTTGAGCTAATTAGACCTTTCTTTTTCACCCAACTGATCTTTTCGGGAACAACGTGTTGGCACTGGTCCCTGCCTTGGACATTTGCACCTCAGCTATGCCAAAAGCATAAGTTGAGGGTGGCTAATGCAGTAAACAAACCTTCGTTATCTGGCCCTGACCCACCTTGGGTATTTGTACCTTTACTCATGGCAAAGAACCATGAGTTGAGGGTGGCTATACGAGAATGCCCTGGAAAAGTTGGGGTTTAAGAACAAAAGATGAACTAACAAAATTAAAGTGACTCAAAGTAGTTTAAAGAAAAGTAAAGAAAAGATAAGTATACATGAATTAAAAAAAAAAAAACAGTATAGTCACTTACACAAATGAAGAATACGAGAAATTGAGCAAAGGAAAGAGTATGAGAAACTGGGCGAGAGTAGATACAAAGGGAAGGTTTTAGAGGCCGATATGTCAAGGAGGGCAAAAAGTCACTAGCGTTTTACCTAAAATGTACCCTACCTACGCCTGAGCCTATGTTACAAGCGAAAAAAGTCCTAATCGTGAATTCCTAAGGGTTGTTTAGCGAACTTAAGGCATGAAAAATAAGGGCAAGCTTATGGCAATGGGTATATGAATGAGTGTGACTTTTTTTGCTGAGAGCAGTGTTGAAATGTAAGCCTTTATACTCAAACTGAAATCATTGTGTGAAAACTAGGTTTTGTTCTAACGAGAATAGGACATTAGTTGCAATACCAGAATGTTAGCACCTCGGGTGAAGAAATTGAAGAGTATCATTTGCTACGTGCCATGTGGTCTGTGTCATGTTTCCGAATCCGCCAAAATTCAAGCCTAAGATTGAAGCATGCATAGAGTTTGATGAGATTAATTAATCTATTGATAGCCAAATGATTGCAACGATAACTGATACATTGTACAAAGATTGTGTATGAGTCCATAGTGCGTCGCTTGAGTGAAAACCCACGACTTTAAGTGAGGGTGTTGATATCCGTGGCTTCACTGTATAATTAATCTTTTTCCCTTAAGTTTAGTGTGTCCAAAAGCCCCTTTTATGCTAATTTTTATACAAGTTTCTCTTTGTTTTGCAGAAAATCTGTCCAGAGCCAAAGCGGAGATTTTTGAGAGAGAAGCTGCTGAATGAGATGGGGAAGTCTGACAAAGTGGGAATTACGAAGCTTGTGACTGTCGTCATGTCCATGACGGTCCGTCTGCATGTTCCGTCCGTGAATTGAAGTCATGGGAGAAGTGCTCCCATAACCCAAATTCCAAGAGTTGCGTCTTTTGATGAACGAACCTCGAACGACCGTTTGCCATGACGGTCCGCGTCACACTTCGGCCGTTGAGGGGCATGAAAAGCATCAGAAGAAAATGACCAATCATTCGGAATCCGGAGTCCACGACGGTCCGTCATGACCAGACTTCCGTCGCGTGTCTCCGTTGACCCACTCCAAAGCGCGCGGTTTGGCAGATTTCCAGTAATTAGATTCTTGTTTTAATTAGGTTTTTTGTTTTTTTTCATAAATAGTTCAAAAAACCTCGTTTTTTGTAGGTTAGAGGACCCTATAGTTAGAAGAACTCTACCATATTAGAAATCATTATTATTTTTCTTGATTGATTTTTTGATTCTTTGGAGATTCTTACAAGTTAATTTTTGGGTGATTAATCAAGCAAATTTTTGGACTTACCACTCTTTCTCATTGAAGTAAGTACATGGACGGTCTTATTGAATATATTTGAATATTTGTTTATGGCAATGAGTACTAACTCCATAACTAGGTTGTGTGACCATAGGCAAATAATGCGATAAACCCTAGCTAAAATCACAATTCTAGAATAGTGTCTTGCATTTTTAAGAAGTCTTTTCGCTTAGAAGTCTTTAACGGATGATCAACTTAAACTCGCCTTAATGCTACTTGCCTGACCAAGGAGGTAGATAAGAGTAAAGAATTTTAACATAGAGTTTATAGTGTATACTATCTAATATGCTAGTAGTATTGGTACAAGGTAGTAACTTAGAGTCAATTATCGAATACGATGCTTAACATGAAGATAACGATAAGGGTTTAGACAGCCCCACACGTTAGCCGGACCATGTGCGGAGTGAGATTTTTATGTCGGACCAAGGATGTAGAAATACATAACTTATCACATTTGATGCAAAATACTATGAAAGAATTGGTTATAGTTAGAATGATCAAGTTAGGACCCTGGGGGGAACACGTAACCCTAGTTACTTGATTAATGATTAAACCAACCCAACTTTAAAAAGCTTTAAGTGTCTCTTTCAATTTTAGTTAGTCTTTTTACTTATTAGGAACTACCACCCCCCACGCCCCTATTTACATTTGTATGTTTTACGTTCTAAGGAGTTTCACCCAACACTAGTACTCACAAGTTAAATTAAGTCTAAACTATTTTCCTCGTGGAACGAATCCCAACCGGTCCTCGTTGGTATTTACTTGACGCGACCGCTTTACTTCTTATTTGAGAAGTAAGTTTGAGCGTATCAATATTATGATATACTTTGGTACACTGCTAATGTTGCTATTTGAGTGTCATGTTTATTTTATTATATATTCCCCTTGACTGTGTTTTTTTAATGTAAAGATTCTGTCTTTCATATTTTCTGTTTGGTTTCACTGTCTCTTGTTATTTTCTCTATCAGTAAACTGCTTTTTCGAATGTGTTTTTGAGATGATTTGTTCATTTGATGAAGTTGAGTCATAAGACAGGAATGTCTTTTACATATTCTCCTCCTTTGTGTCCCTCGTATTCGAAAAAAAAACTTTATACCCTGTTAATACACAAGTGTCAAATGATTTCTTTCGTCTGGAGAATACAAGAAAGTGCTTATCTTGTGACTCAAACAAAAAATGATGTGAGGACCTTTAAATGATAAACTCAATAAGTAATGGTCCATCCCTCTACTCCTATCTGCTTAAATATCAAGGCAAAACATTAAGTGCACCTTGAAAGTGTATACATGTACTAGGATTAATCTCACATTTAATAGTTAGAGTCCCCTCATATCAACTTCTTGAATATTTTCCTATAGCATAAGTTCGAACATGATACCCACCATCAATTGTTCCAATGCTTCAACATTCATTCACATAATTATATCAAACATTGGTAACTTATAAAAAATTCCTCCCTATATCCTCCAAAAGTAGAAGCAGAATGTCTAATCTAGTTGAACAATGTACAAAGTTATACCAAAAATCCCTCAGAACATAGGACTATCATGGATGAAAAAATAGAATACGATAAAACTCTAGATTGAAAAGAAAACTAGAACATATTACCGCAACGTCCTACTTCACAACTTTGTCTGAAGCAGCACAATACCAACAGGAATGACCACATCCATGTCTAAACGAGAATGAAGTTTCTGAGATGATTTGTCCAAAGCCTGGTACTTTTTAGAATGTGTTTTTGAGACGATGTGTTGCTTCATTTGATTGAAGTTTAATTTTTCACAAGGAACCAAACTCATCTTCTTCATCCCTATTTGGAAACCAGATAACTCCAATTGTTCTTTTCATTATAGTTATATTGGTTTTCCTTATTTTTCATAGTTGGTCTGCTCCATTTGCTAGTTAGATTTCTTATCAATTACCTTTCTTCTTCATATTCTTTGCAAAAACAGTTACAATAGTTATTCCATTTACATGATTCTGGTTTAAATCAAGCATTTATTGATGTGTTACTTGTCTTTTTTTACAAAGAGATTGTTGGTCCTAAAAATTCCTTTGGTTGTGCTGTTTGTTTGTGTGAATTCTTTGATAATGATAAATGGAGATTGCTCCTTACTTGCATCCAGGATTTCAGTATCAACTGTATTGATACTTGAATAAGCTTACCTTCCATTCCATTAGTTTTTATGTTTTTCTTTATGCATAGTTGATTGAGCAAATGAAATATTTGATTATTTCACTGACATAGATGTGGAGTAGATCGAGAAAAAAATTGATTGCGTAAACTTGAACTATCTTTCTTCAACATTTTCTCTCAATAATCTTTTTTTTTTGGACTTTTACAATGGGAGAAGATAACCAAGGGGATGATGAAAGAAGTGATGAAGACCTTGCTTGATTTAATTGATTGAAAGGTGTATAAAACTTTTGTTCGCTACAATATTTTGTTTATTTCTACTATATTGAAACTTGTGCAAACTTAGAAAACATGTTTTTTGGCATATATAATTACATTTAACGAGATGTGGATGACTACGATATTTTCTAAATATATATTTGAAATTGGCCTATATATAATTAGTTCCTCTTTTTACGTTATTTGATTTAGAGATTTTTTTTTATGAATTGTTGTTGATATTTATATATATAATGCTCAAGAAACCTGCATTATTGCCACATATTAGGAAAAACTTTAGATTTATATAGATGGGTGCAATAGAAATAAAAATGTTGCAATATCAATTAAAATTGTTGCCATAATATTTTCAAAGTGTTTCCATAAGAACAATCTATTGCAACATACTCTAATGCAATGGTTGCTAACAGTTACCACAACCCCTGATACAACAGTTGTAAACTGTTACAACTGTTGAATATTATAGTGCCTATAGATGGAGGGAAAACCATTGCAATAGTGGTTCCTATAGCAACGGTTTCAGGAACCGTGACATTAACTGTTGCAATAGAGCTATGGTAACACGAGCAGATGACACGATTGAAAAATCGTTGCTGTAGCTCTTTGGCAAAAGTTTTAGGTCCTATTGCAACACACATGAACTGTTGTTGTAGACCAAAATTCTAGTAGTGTGATGAAACATTATGTTGTGTACCTTGAAAGGTAAATAAGTAATTCTAAAAGATTTAATGGTTCCATTACCAGATAAGAAATTGTCTTGCCATCTCGATACAAAAGAATGCTTAAACAGTCACTAAAAGAAAGAAAAAAAACTCAAGAAATACGCCCACTACGATCATAACCTTGTGGACGTTATAGACTGAAAGTCAGCAACACGCTCTTATTATACGTTCTCAACCCAAAGAAAAGGGAATTAAATTTTTTTTTGAAAATACATTCACTTTCAATATGATTGAAGTGTTACTGTTTCAATATTAATAAATAGAAATTTTCAACTTTATGTATATTTTTCTGCTGAAATAATTTTAGTCACATCATCGAACCTATTAAATTTTTATAAATATGGTAAGATGTGTTTAATTACCTGTGGAATGGGGGGTGAGGAGATAGGTGTGGATGGTGAGTGAGTGGGCGATGGGGTTGGATTGGAAAGACGGGTGTGTTGAATGAAGGGGGACCGGAAAGGGGGTAGATGGGGTGGGACGTTATTGGTTAATAGTGGTTGGGTATATATTAATGGTAAAATGGAGTGATGAGGAGGTGTGCCATTCAGTTATAATATAATATATATATCTAATAATGTATAGAATACATCATGATTGTGAATGAACCGTATTTAATGTATCTTTATGTTAAGTATCACATATAAAAAGGAAAGATAAAAATAATATATTTTGATACATTAATTTCTGTAATTGGTACATGTTTTACAGTCATTGTAGTGGTTCGATTAAAGTATATCTTATTAACTAATAAACAAGCTTTTAATGATAAAATTGTGCGATACTTAAATTGTATAAAACTTATTTGTATCAGATACTTTTTAAACAGTATCTTATTTTGTATTGTATACCAAAACCTATAAATTCATAGCAAAAAGATAAAGAAAAATATACATATGAGATCAAATTAAAATATCTTAAAATTTAAATTCAAAATAACAAAATTTTTAGAAAAATAACCATTTATTCAAAAACCAACCTCCTAAAATTGTTAATCCTAGATCATTTTCTTAGAATGCAACAATTCTATTTTTTTGGGGGGGTTCTTCCACATTCGCTTTAAAAGATGAAGTTTTATCTTTCTTCGATTTCGTCTTCCAAATACTATCATTCTTCATTCTTTCCTACAAGCTTTTGGATCTATTTTCAGTCCAATCATCATCGTCGGAATCATAATGAGTTGATTAGATCTATTTTCATGAAAGTTTTCATCATTAAAACAAAATACAGAAGGTACCATACTAAAAAGATGAAGCAAAAATTTATGCTGTATAAACGAATATTGTCATGTACAACTCATAATTTTGTTAAGTACAAAATTTAAATCCCTGAAAACTTAAAATAAAAATTGAATGAAGAATAGTTCTACGTCCTCTTTAGATTCTTGAAATTGATGAACTTGAGAGAGAATATATTTTGGAATTAAAAAATTGATTATTGATGTAACTGTTGATATATTAAGAGTAATTTTAGGCGTAAAAGAGGAACAAACATTGGATTTGGAAGTGATATAAATAATGAAAAGGTGTCTTATATACCCCTCAACTTTGTTCATTTAGAGCTGATATAACCCTTTTTATGAAAGTGGCTCATATATACCCCTACTTGGTAACAAATGGCTCACATATTACCCCTTTTCCTCTAACGAAATGAAAAAGTATAATGTTTTAATCTAAATTTTTATATTTTTTCTTCTAAAAAATAATAATCCCATATGAGTAACTTTACTCCTTTCAAACATAGTTTTTTGACTTTTTTTTTCAATGACTAATTTATAGTTATTATTTTGATAATCAATATATTTATGTTTCTCCACTAATATTTTTGTAAACTTATTGTAGATGACCAAATTTGTCTTCTTCGAATACAAAATAAATTACACTACACACACAAAAATAGTTTAATTTTTTTTCCCTTTTAAACTAAAGGAATGAAAGAACCAACAAAATCGAATAAAACTCAAATAATTATAATATAAAAAGTCCAAAATAATTTATATATGAAAAAAATTAAAAAATACTTGAACTTTGATAAGAAGAATCATATATACCCCTAAAATATTTTAACAAAATTACAAGTAATAACTATAAATCTACAACGATTTTTTAACTTTCGTTAAATGAAGGGTATAATGTTGAGCCATTTTATAACGGCAAGGTATATGTGAGGCAGTTTGTATAACGGTAGGGCATATATGAGTCCACTTTTATTCGAAGGTATATCCAGCTCCAAACGAAGTTAGGGGTATGTCAACCCTTTTTCCTATAAATATGTTCTGAAAATGAGAACAGGAAAAGATGGATTTTTTGAATATTTTAAAAAGATAGTGAATTTTAAAAATCACGGAAAGAAAGATTGTTAGGTAGTTTTTCCAAAATATAATGTAAATCTAGAATTGTTGAATTATAAAAATATTTAAAAAGCAAATATATGAAAGTAAAAATAACTATGATTAGAACTTTGCTTCCAATTCAAGCTAAAACTTGGGCAAAATGAAGATCCGATTTAGTGATACTGATTTAGTGGTACAACTATCATTTTGTTAGCCTTTTGGTTTTTATTTTATCTTATTGTGTGTGTATTTGTATACAACATAATTTTGACTATTGATATCAATGTCTAAACTTTGTTCACTACATTTACTTTTGCTTCTCTTTAAGGACACATTTTATCTTACAAATTTTAAGTTATCTTTTAAAATATTTTACTTAATCATATCTGGTGCATGGGTAATTTTAATTTTTCGGATTTCAACATCGGGTGAGATGGGTCCTGCTCTGATAGCATGTGAAATTAGGTCTTAGTTCTAACTTACACCCCAAAAGCTAGCTCAAAGGTAGGAAAATTGTCCAAGCCTTATAAGGAGTCCACCCATCTGATTAACCACGGAACTTTTGTCATTTTTTAACATAAATAACAATTTATTTTTTAAATATACATTTATTATTAATTGGCATATTAAATATGTGCAAAGAACATATACTAAACTAGTATAAGGAAATATCTTAATATGGTAGCAGAGCAAATAAAAGGTCCGAGGCTCAAATTTCACCATCATCCAAAAAGAAAAAAGTATTCCACGAGTTTGACCAATGATAATAGCTAAGCCAAACAGTCAAAGGGCGCTATGTTACTAACAGATAAATTCCCTATAGACCGCACTTTATTTTTTCATCAATTCTTATTATTCCCTATATTTAAAAATCTTTCTAAAATCCTTCTTTTTCCTTTCAAACCCTGGTCCGATACATAAAGTTATCACTTATTTCGTTCTATTTTGACTCATTATATCACTCTCCCTCAACCTCGTCCTTCCTATTTTTTACTCACTCTATCTCTCCGATTTTCACTTCCCTCAATCTTTACTTATCCTTATTTTTTATTTGCATATTTAATTCTCTCTATTTCAGTAATATCCTCCAATTTTTTTCAAAACAACTCCAATTTTGGCTTTACAATTTTTTCAAAGAATTACCGGGATTCTCCTCCAATTTTCACCTTTCACAATATTGCCAATAAGAAAGGTTAAAAGATTATGTATTTATATTTTTTCCATGCAAAAAAAATGTTTTTTAGGAGATCCTCTTTACTGGTGAACCAACATTATGAAATGAAAAGAAGCCAATCTCTACAAATGTATCCATTGTTATCAGGTATCAGTGGTTGCTATGGTATTTCACGGTTATTCCAATTGTGAAGACTATTATCCGTACACAATATATCAAGCTTTATTCTGAGACATTTGTGAGCGAAGAAATCGAGGCAGGCCAACATCCGAGCTTTAAATCTATTGTTTTAACAAATTTTCAAAATCCCTCATTGTTTTGCGCATTACAGTAATGTAATAGCGCACAATTAATGTATCTCAACTCACACGCATCAGATTAATGTATCATTAAAAATGTAAGGTATCTTCTTACGATAAATGGTATCACAGCGCTTATTTTAGTTATGATACGTAAATTTTAATTTAACTAAATGTATCTGATACATACATTACCAAACAATATGCATCGATCTCAAACACTTCTATACATGTATTTTTTTAAAAATTTAAGTGTTTTGGTTTTCCAAATAAAATAACAGACATAAATATAATATATCAAACAACTAGTTTTTTAGTTATGATAACGTAACTTCAAATTTATATAGATGTTCTTATAAAACAATTATCAAAACATAATCCTAATCGATCATTCAAACTTCAAATCTTATGGGCAACACTTACTTTATTAAGTTCTCTATAAAAAATAATATCTATCAATTCAATCGAAAGGAGCTTCATGATCTCAACAAAAGAACATACCTACATCATAATATCTGCACATAATTTTTAGTTATGATACTGTAAATTTGGATTTAATAACTAAATGTTTTGTAACATAACAATTGTCAAATATCATGTAATTTATCTCAAACTAAATTTTAATGGGCAAACACTTTCTTTTAGTGTACCAAGTAGAAATACAACGACTTATCAATTTTAATTGAAGCCTTCATATGTATCTTTTTCAAAAATTCCCCCCCCTTTTCAAAAATTTTTTGATAATTTTTAACCAAAATTGAAAAATCTTCAATGAACTAGGGAGAAAATTTTGAAATCAAAATTTTCGTACAATTTTAATCAAAATGGAGGATCTCCATCTTGAGAAAAATTTAGAATCTCAAAATTTTCGATATCTTGAAGACTCAAATCGAAAAGATATTCGATGACCTTGAGATTTACAAAAGAAATCGTTTGTCAACAACATTACATACCATCCTTCATAACATCATCCCGCTTTTTTAAAATTTCGACAATGTTTTTTTTTATGAAACATAGAGAAACGATTAACAAGAAAAGAATTATTTTTTTTGATTTTTGGTATTGTTACACTATAATTATTTGGAATCTTGATAATATTTGATGGAATAAACGTAATTTGTGGAGCTTAATTTAATTTTCATTATTTCCCCTTAATTAGTGGTACAAATGGAGATACTCTGAGATTTTCAAATTGATATTACAGTTTTTTTCCCTTTTAAAAATAAGTGCACCAGATTCGTACATACTGTTCAATAATAAGTATTCCGAATCCTTAACTATGTATCTTAAATGTCTGACAAAATATGGTATTTTGTAATTAGAAAAATAATAGGGATAAAGGTACTGTAGATTTATACTATGGTATTTATATAAGTTATACTAATTAAAAATAGGAAAAAGAACAGATATATCCTTGAACTATCATAAATGAAACATAGATATCATAGACGGCGGGACACATAGCATCATCTCAATGACCTAAACAATTTTTTTAATTTATACTGGAAAATTATAACCCACCCAATGTTTGGACGACAGGTGACCAATGTCTCAAAAGTATAATAGAAGATATCTATACTATTTATGGTAGTCTGAAGGTATATTTATCTTTTTTCCTATTAAAACTATGTTATTTCTAACAATTTAAACTTTTGAATAAGATATGGTTTAAATAATTTGAAATTGAAAATTTTCGTAGGTATATCATTTCTCCTGCTTAGTGGATTTTCTTTTAAATATGTATGAACAAAGTATATTGGTGGAATAGAGTAACTAGTCATGAATGTTTAATCTCCTCACATTCTATACATAATTGATGTATTTTTGTTGTAGCAGGAGAGGAAATTAAAATGGGGTTAATGCAAATGGTTCCATTGTTGATGAAAGAAGAGATTAAGGAAGAGTATGAGCCAAAAGTGGTTTCATTTGGGCCTTACCACCACGGAAAGGAGAAGCTCAAGTTGGCTGAGGATTTCAAGCCCATCGCAGTTCAAATGTTCATCGAAGATGAAAGAAGTGAAGCTGATTTCATGGCTACGATTTTAGGTATGCTAGAAGTTGTTACCTAGAAGAATTCACATGTAGGTACACAGATATACAATTTTCTCAAATGATGCTTAGAGATGCATGTCTCATTTTAAATTATTTCGGACCAACGGAGACAATTAATCATCATCTAGCTATTGTTGTTTATAGAAGCATTAGACATGACATGTATTTGCTTGAAAATCAAATAACTTTCTGGATTCTCGAAATGTTGGTTGCTTGCTTAAAGATATAATACTCCTAGAGAAGAATATAGAAAAGTTATCCTTTAAAATGTTCTTCAATGACAGGAATGGAATAATTGAAGAAGTTGCTAATGAAACCAATAAGCTGGGGCAGAGTGCCCTTCACCTTATTGAAATTTTCTGAAGAGTAATTGTGACAGGTAATTTTGATTAAAAAAATATATATGATAGTTGCTTTTGCAATATCAACACCTTGCTATCGTGCTGCAGATGTGAAGATTATCATGCTGCTAGTAATCGTAAGGAAAGCAGCAGGTTTACTTGCAGTTCAGGGGTATAGCCAGATGGCAACTTCAAGGGTAATTTGTCGTACTGCAGAGCTGCAGCTGCAGTGTTTTTTGGTGAGTGTCAGAATGAACGGATCCATGATTCATTTTAAATATTGAGGTTTTTTTTATTCTAAAGTATGTTTTATAGATTCAAATGAGTATTTTGACTATCGAATATAATTAAAAAGTCAGTGGGGTATATTTAATATTAATATACTTGTGGTTAGAAAAAAGATAACAGAAATTAATGTAGCTTATTTTTACCTGTTATGAGTAATGTATAATAAGGTAGGATAATTATTTTCTTGGTGATACAACAACCGTTCCAAGACTCTGTTTTGGTGTTGTCGGCCGCTATGGACAAAGACCGCAGGAAAGAGGTAAAACTTCATCCAATTCTTTAAATTATTTATAACAATGCATAGTTTGGTGGGTATTACTTCGTGAATTTACTATTATTTAACTGTCTTGGAAAAAGTGAAAGTTTTGTAATCATTGAATTTCTCTGCCACCATATAAGTGAAAATGTCAAAATTGGGCACCTCCTGAACGGTCAGCTACTAGTTATCAGGGTTAACATAATTGTGCGTTAAGCTCTATGCTGAAGGAGAAATTGATTAAGTATAAAGTTGGATCGTAGGCATAGTGTGAATGATGCAGAGTAAGAAGAACAAGAAAGTGAGGAAAGTAATGTATGATCAATATATATATTAATATATCATATAATAGTTATATATATATATAGATATATAGGTCTGCACTGGGTCGTGACCCAATGACTTTCATTTTTTTAACATATAATAATTGTTTGTATATTACAATTATATTTTAGATATATTAAGTGTGTATAAATATTAGGTTTATCTACGGTTATATTTATTAAAGTTATGTTAATCAGACCGAATTAAGACTTTGCTTTTAGGGTGACTTTAGAAAATAATTATAAAATTAGGTGAGTTTGTGGGTCTCGGCTAGACATAAATATATGAGTGCTTATAATAAAAGTAACTAAAATAGGCATATCTACTTGTAGATTGAAAAGGTTGGAAGCACTTGAGGGAAGGGAAAAAATATTGGAGAAGTGCGTGCTTAAATCGTTTCTTCATGAGGTAGGTTATGGTTGATGGTATTGATAGTAAACTTATAGTGACGATAGGCATTCAATGATATGAACCGCTTTTCATGTACTTGATTGTGTTGATTGATGTGCTTGGTCGTGTTTGTAAGGATCTGAAAGTGGCAGACCATGGAAGTTAAATCTTAACCCATCTCTTACGAGAGTAATTCTGAATAAAGAAGCTCGATGAACTATTATTAACGAATGAAAAAAAGTGGTGATATTAAATGATAAATTAATGGATTATTGGACGGTAGTAGTCACATTCGATAGACACGGTATCTTCTTGGACAGAGGTCACGTTCCGACACGGTATTCTGGATTGGGATGTCACGTCCCACACAATCAATAATATTAAAGGTGAAATAAAGGTTGAAGTTAATGGAAGATATCAATCTCAAAGAACTTCAACTCCCAAACATGGTTGGGTTTGGAGCCATGCAGTCCTATGTGTGACTTGATACCATTGACTTAATACGTGCTTACTTTATTGTATGGAAACACTTGGTCAGTGTGAGTATTGTTATCACATGGTAAAGTTGCTATAGTTGAGTTCATATATATTCTTTGTATATCAGTAGATTTTGGGTTGAAGATGATTACTACTCAGTAAACATGTTGGCCTCGTACTGAGTCTACTTGTTTTCTTCTGTTTTCTTTTATGAAAGTGCCCCCACAAAAACGAGGGGTACCTATGACTTTGATTTCTCCTCAGCTCTAGCCAGCCTCCCGCAGATCAAGTTCAGGGTTGAGCTATCCATCAAGCTGTGGTGGGGTTCTCTCGTCATGGATTCATGGGATCCGATACTTTTCGAGACATACACATTTTAGTCTTTTATTTGATGTATTTGATATGTATGGTAGATTATATTTGGAGATAGATGTCCTGATGTGATGATTCAGGGTTTTTTTTTTTTTGTGTTGGGACATGATATAAGTAACATTGAGTTTCGCGTTATGTTGATTTGTAGTTATTTTTAAATTGGTTGGTTTCGCCCAATTATTAAGAGGTTGAAAGTGTGTGTGCCACTCAACACTGCCTTGGGTGAATAAAGCACGTACATCCAGAGTGCTCAAAACCATGAGGCATATGAGTTTTCTCCCCATGAATTAATGTCGATCATTCTGGTGATGTGTACTGTTACTTTGATGAAACGATTTGCTGCGAGACAAGGGTATTATAATCAGCCAATTAGAGAGTGAACGCACCAACAGTGGTACAACTCCCACAATGATTTGCATACGTAGGAGAGACGGGCCACTTTCGGTTCTATGTTTTTTGGACAGGATATGGTTATCCACATTTAACACAAAACAATATTTTGACAATCCCTGGAATACATTTGCTTTGGCTGGTTCTATTTTATTCATTTTCATGGATATTGTCCCACCTGCTTCTAACAAGAATGACCAATTACTCTCATCTTGATTGTATGTGGTTTCTACTAATTATTATTTTATACAAAGATAGATATAATCTTCATCTCTTTTTTTAGGTGATGTGTTTCACACCAGTTGTTGCCAGCTATCATTACTGCAGACCTAGGTGAATTAATGTTCAATGAGGATCGTTGGGTCATTAAGAATTCTAAAAAAATATTTAAGAAAAATCTTGAGTTCGTTATTTGACAAATATTTTTTCCAAAGAATTCAAATTTACAAAATATGGTCAAAAAAATTTATATTATGGTTAAAAGGTTGTGAAATCATTTGGCTAAAGACATACGGACTAAAATATGTTTTAAGTGGGATAGAGAGAGGAAGTTTATTAGTATTTGGGCAAATGAGTGGGCTGTAGAGTATTATAAAAGGAGGAGGGGTCTCTCATTTTTAACACACACTTACACACTACCTCACATACATTAATTCCTTTTATTCTCTCTTACTTTCATATGTCTTCTTAAACCATCGGTGGTATCTTTAAGTTGGCACAAACTTTCAGTTAGACACTTTAACTAGACTTTGTTCATTTTAAACACTTAATGTCAGGTCCTATTCATATGTCATTTTGACACTTTTTGCTGACATGATATGGTGAGTGTAATACAATTATAAAAAGTGCGTGAAAGATATTTTAGCCAATTTTTATTTAATTTTTCCGTCTCTTCCTATTGGGACACGATTTTCTCCTACCTTAAGGTCCTTTCAATGTGGAAAAGTGGCCAAGAGTTGATTTTAGAGTGAATAACTTCTCTATGTGAAATTAGATTGAGGCCAACATTGGTGAGAATTTATTAAAATCATGAAGTTCAAAATATGTGGTTGAAAGTCGTCAGACTTACGTTCACTAAACATTTTTTTCTTAGATTGACAGTATTGTGTGACATTGACCTCAATTACTATCACAATTTGTCATAGTAAGTGTTAGTTTTGAAGTTGAGAAAGTGACCACTTTTTTAGAGTATAATGAAATTCTCCTACTAATAAAACCAAAAAGTATTGAGATACGACGGTTGACGGAGAAGACAAAGGGGATTGGGTTTAATTTGTTAGAGAAGACGACTAGGATCGGGGTGGGTGGGTGGCAGGAGTTCTGGAAAGTAATTTTCTTTTAAAAAATAATTTAATCCTATTTAATAATTATTTGTGCAAAAATATTAGGTGTCGTTGATTCATTGGCTAATTTTTAGTTTTATTCAAAATTTATGTAAAAATTGGTTTTGTGTCAAAGACAAATGTCTAATTAGTGTTGGTAATATGACACATTATCTGACGAGTGAGTTTTAAACACTTCCCCCCACTTTACAATGTTTTGTGATGTGAAAAATAAGTGTCAAAATGACACAATATAGCCTGAACATAAGGGGCCGTCTAAAAATGAAACAAAGTTAATTAAGATGTTGAAGTGAAAAATTTGTGCCCCAATTGGTTGGGGTCAACCAGGGTTAAGCCTTTCTTTACTTCATTAGAAAGAATCTAAGCTAGAGTACACGCCTCTTCCTCTTTACATTTATTCATACACTAGTAACATGTTCGCGCTTCGCCGCTGAGCAGTAACAACTGTATTTTAAAAATATGTCTATATAAATTAGCACGTAATAAAACATGGGGCAATAGAAATGATGCTCAATCCTTAATAAAAGCTATAAATGTTTATAAGAATGTTCAAGTTATAAGATATTATTTTGTGATTTAGGTGAAAAGAACATGTATATTATTCTTGGAAAAAAATGCTTACTTAATTTGCTGCTAATTTTTTGTTTTCATGGATAAGCAAAGAAACTTAAATGAATATGTCCTCCTCATTTTTTAAAAGTATGGATGCTTACTTTTAATACGGAACTGTACTGACTTAGGGTCCGTTTGGCTGACTTATCAAAGCAGCTTTAAAAAAGACTTTTGGAAAAAGTGCTTGAAATGAAACTTATGTTCAAAAAAGAGCAGTTATGTGGTTGATAAATGCGTGAAGTGTCATGCAAACGTGCAAGGAAAAAAATGAAAGAAAGAAATGTTAGGGTTATAGTAATTTGAGAGATTGTATTAAAAATATTAAGGGCAAAAAAGATAAAAATTGTGTCACTTAAAAACAGTTATAAGCGTGAAAAAAAAAAAAAAACACCTCTACCCCAGATTTTAACCTTTTGGCTTAAAAAATAAGTTTTTTTTTAACTTAAAATAAGTATTGAATATGCCACAGCAGTAAATTAAGTCAAAAATCAAACTTTAAGTCAGTGGACCCAGCTTTGTAAGCATGAGCCAACAGCCTTCTTAGACCTTTGTAAGATATAGTGCTTCAATATAATTATTAACCAAAAAAAACAACTGTGAGGGCAGAAGCTTTACAAATGCTTATTTTTATAACAAATGTGCAAGTTTAAAATATTGAACAACAAGAAAAAAAAAAAAAGGGGGGGGGGGCCCATGTGCAATAGTAATACCAAAGAAAAAGAACGGACTAACTACTTAATCAACTATACAATATGAAACTGATAAAAAATCATAGATATACAAATCTGAAAGAGCAATCAATTATAATGATTTTCAAGAAACACGAAACGATACAAAATGGTATCATTTATTTGTTTAAATCAAAGAGGCATAATTATACAAATAAAAATAGGGCATATTTAACTCTTGAGGAGAAAACTCACTAAATGTATAATTATTTAGAGAAAATAACAATTTAATAATGACCAAAAAAGCGACGAATGGAGTAGTAAAAGAATAAGTAAGGAATTTAGTAGATAAAGAGTTTCTGCTATTGTTTGTTTGTAGTATTTAATATGAAATTATTTGGATAAAATTTTTCGTCTTCACACAAATTAAAAAAGCTTATATTTAATTCACTCAAGATAGTTCACTAAATAATACTTCAATTGATTTTAGTGTGTATTTTGTATGTTTTGTTGTGGTCATTTTATTTAATTACTGAAAAAGTTAGGAAATAAAAAAAAAATCATTTATGTTAGGACAAAAATTGTGTTAAAAATCTCGAGTTTTAAGTAATATTACATCTCCCTTATTTCAAAATAAGTTATAAAAAATGTGAGCCTTTTTTATAGTAATTATATAAGTGAATTGTTCAGTTTAAGAGAGATGTTGAAAAAGTTCTTCCATTTTTGCCATCATGTACAATTTAACTAATTGTAAAAGAAATGACTTTTATGTACAAAATATGACATAACGTCATCAAAAATAATTATTTATTGTAAAAGTTATTAGGCGCTCATTTATGAAATAGTAATGACTTAATTTTGAGTAATTTTAATAATGAAGAAATGAAAGAAAAATGGAAAGAAGTCTTAAAAAGAGAGATAAGAAAAGTAAAAAAGAAATCGAGGGAGAAATATATGTTAGTAAAACTAAAAATATAAATAGCTAAAAAGAATGTAAGTTGGAGATAGATCAACCGTAATAAAAGAACAAACGCCACCATAATTAGTATTTTCTTATAATTTCAAACAAAGATAGAGTATGTCTTGTTATAAAGTTTCAATAATAAATAAAGAAAAAACATGATGCTTCCATGACATGTTCTACGTGCAAAATCTTGAATAGTTGAGGTGCAAAATATATACTAAAAATCTAATCCATTACATTTTGGAAAAACTAAGTGTAGAGGTAATGAATAGAATAGAAAGGATTGAGGAGAATATGTCATTTAAGTAGAAAAAGTGAATAAAACAAAGGGTTTTTTGAATTTATGAGAGTTAATTAGGTGTGTAAAAACATTATAATTTTTTTAGTATTCAAACAAATTAATTAAATGAAGAGAGTAAAACTCATTTTTTCAGTTTCATAATCACCTGAAAATAAATATCAATTTTCTCTATAACGTAAGAAAATATGTTCATTTTGATTGTTATTGGTTTAAACAATTTGGGTCGTTCTGTGAAAAATGTCATTAAATTAGAAGAATTACAGTTTTTAGATGTGAATTTCCCAAAATTTACACAAGTGTAACAAGATATGAAACAAAAAACTTATATAGGGGATCTCATCTCCTTTTAGTCAATCAAAATTCACAAAGAAAAGACATGTGTGATATCATTTAAATTAGAATGAAAAAAGTGATAAGTAAAATAAAATCTGATGGAATATTCTTGATCGAGGAAAGAAATGTGTCATATAAAAATTTATATTACAGAACAGATATCGTATAAAAATATGGATTGTATATCCCAAAGACAAAGTCATCTAATGAAAATATCAAAAAGTTTTCTTTAAGCAACAAAAAATCCGGGAAGATCATGTCTCCCTGATGACAAAAAGTGTGTTTGTAATTTATAATTTTGGTTCTGAAAGGTACATATCTGATGGATAAATAACTAATGAAAAATATATAAGCCAAAAATTAGTGCATCTATATATTTGTAAATTACGCGAAATTCTACTTTCAAATTTCTCTGACCAAATCTTGAGAACTTCCACCACCGTTAAACTTTCTTCTACATTCGAGACTTGTGTCAAATTAATTTGATCGTCTTTTTGACGAATCTTACCACCACTTTAAACTTTCTTCTTCATTTGATAACTTTGTTGACATTGTAACAAGAAGAATTCTAAAAAATATATTATAATCTCGTAAAAAGTGAAAAACAAAAAAACTATATATTAAAAATATGAAGTGGAAGGAAATCGAAAGGACATGCAACAACACCATAGCTGAGTGTTATTATAGAGGAAACTAATCGAAGGAAGTTGAAGAAGACATTTATTTAATTAGAGAATTCAATAGATGGAAGGTTTTTTTTTGTAAACTTTCATGTGATTTGATATAATTATTGTAATAAATATGATTGTATTTAGTAATTTTTTAGTAAAAGGTTTGATTAATAAAAAAATATGAATGAAAAAACTCAAAAAAGGGAGAAAAAGAATAGGTTATTGAGAGGTGTCACATCACCTTGTTTATATCTAGTTTTATTATATATATATATAGATATAGATTTTTCTTTACATTATTCATACATTTGCCTTTAATTATTTATACATTGACTTTACATTTCTCATGTATTTATTGTTATATACATTTATACATTGCCTTTACTTAATTACTTGAGTAATCTTTTGCTGATTTTTTACTTTTTTCCCTAACGTTTGCTATTTTTCAAATAATATGTGCCAAATAAAAAATTAAAAAATTGTGACCTAACCCTTTTTTTAAAAAAAAAATTAGGAGTAAAATAAATTCTCACTCAACTTTAAATTCTTTCTTACTCCCTAAATGGAGTCTATATTTCTTTATAGACAATAACTTTTAATACTTTATTAGAATAATAAAAACGATTAATTATATTATAATTTTTTTCCAAAAAAAGTAAAAATATTTAGTGAAAGTTTTAAATATGCATTCAGGGCAATAAAGAAAAGTTCTTAATAACTATAGGAAAAAGATAATGGATTGCAAAAAAAAAAATTAGGGAGAATTACGTAGCTAAGTAAATTTATACTATTTGATCACTTATCATAGCTATAGTTTGCTATAATTAACACTTACGACTAACAATATACATTAATTACGTGAGCTGACTTCGAGTTTGTATAATTAGTCATGTTTGTATATATATAATTCGTCAGTATATACAAATATATATGTATAATATATAATTTTTTAACTTATATACATATTATACAGTTCATTCTCTCCAACTCTTACCCTTTCTCGCATCCCTCTCTCAATCTTGCTCGCTTCTCTCTCCCCCTACTCCCAAATTTTGCGTGCATTTACACAAATGTATATGTATAATAATGGTTATATAACAATTATATAACATATCAATTCACCTATCTCCCACTCTCTTCCCTCTCTCGCTCGCCTCTCTCTTCTCTCTCCCAGTCTCGCTCGCCTTATCCTTCCTCTCCCATTCTCTCTTGCCATATATACAAATACATATGTATAATGTACAATTGTCTAACCAATATACATATACAATTTACCTTTCTCCCAGTCTTTTCTCCCTCTCTCTCGCCTCTCTCCCCCTTCTCCCAGTCTCGCTCGTCTTTCTCCTCCATACAACATGTAGCTACAAATTATAATTATCAAATTATAACTATGGAGAGTAATTAATTACTTTTAAGTGGCTATATGTGAAAGTTTCCCAAAAATTTAAGAAGCAAATATATGGAAGTAAATAAATATGATTAGGACGTTGATTCAATCAATTAGATCTCGACCATTAATTCTAAATTATGACATGTATCTGCAATCCAAAGTAGAATTTGGGGAAAATGAAGAGACGAGAAATAGAGAGGAGTCAATCCCACTAAATCATGAAATAATAATTTCCTTTATAGACGAGTGTGTCTATATAATTGGGAAAAGAAAAAGTTTTGAACTACACAGAATCAAAAAATAAATAAATCAAGTTGACAAAGTAAATTTAAGTGGATAAGATTTGAGAGGAAATAAAATTACCTGTTATGATGTGTTAAACCGTCACTATGCAATTTTACATTTGAAGCTGACATTCATAACTATCGACCGTCTTATAATTGTGTTGATGAGAAAACCTTAGAACTTTACTATATATTTTTCTTTTATCATATTTTTTAGTATTTATTTTTGAAAAATATTTTCTCTATAATTTAGGACTCTTTAATAACTAATAGTTCTCTCAATAATGAAAGAATAATTAACTTTAAGGAAGGTCCTTAAATATAGGAGGATAAAATGTCGAACTCTTCGTTGCATTTAATGTCATAATGTGTACTAAATGTTTGAAACTTTTCACTATTTATACATGTAATTATACGTGTAACGACCATTTTCGATCGTTTTGAGCACTAGAACTTCTTATGTTAGAAAATACTCTCCGATAGATTTAAGTGGGTGTTTTAGACTATTCATAATTATAATTGTGAAATTAGTAGGATAGTTTTGATAATTTATTTAGTTGGAGGTTAAAGAAAATAATATTAAAATTAATATTAGATCACTTTCACACTTTTATAAATAGACATATAATAGTTAGGGTAAGAAATAATCTGTTGAAGAAAGAAAAAGAGGGGAAGCGGGGAACAATGGGAAAAACGAAAGAAAATATCGACAGTCTTCGGTTAGATTCTCTTAAGTTTTTCTACTTACGTGTTTTATATGTAGGTGTGAATTATTATTCATAGGTTAGTGGGGTTTTTTTTTGGGTTGTGGAGATAAAATTTGGCCAATGAATGAATAGTTTATGATCGAAAGGTTGACCGGCATTAGTGATCAATAATTAACATAAGAATTGTTAATCAATTTTGAGTTCATTATATTGAAATTGAAGTGTATTCACAGTTTGATTTCGTAACCAGGTGCTTGGAAATTCTATATTACTATATTGTTAGTAGAGAATGAAATATTCCTAAATTTTATTCGCATGCTATACTACTAAAGATTGCAAATTAGTTCAAGGATGGAGTTGGGAATTAGGTAGCAATTGGTCCTAGATGCAAATTTGATTGTATATTTGAAAGTGCTCATGTGTGGCATGGCTTAGACATTAAGGGTAAGTAGTCAAAGAGAATCACAAGATGTAGAAAAGTGAGTAAATGCATAGAGCCAGAGTTCTCATTAGATATTGTTTTTGGTTCGTTCTTTATGGAATAGCTGGTGCATATGTAGTCTGGAAGGTTTAAAGATGTGTTTTTTAGAAATGAGTTCGTAATTGTGCTTCCATCTTTACATATTATATTGTTTATCATATTATAAATAGATTTGATAAAGTTTTTCAATAGGTTATTAAATATTAGGTGATTGATGGGTATAGACTAGACACAAGAATATAATCGGAGGGGTTTTTTTGGGTTGTTAGGGTTTATGTTCTTGTTAAACTTACACCTCATGTATATATATACTGATAGAGTGGAAGGTTCAGAGGCAATAAGGAAGGAAAAGGCATTGGAGAAGAAGTGTGCTTGACTTCGATTTTTACGGTGGAGGTAGGGTATGGTGTTATGTCATGGGACTAGCTACACTTTAAATAGCGATTTGATATGTATTGAGTGATTATTGTAAAGTCTCATATGTACTTGATTGTGTTTTTGTATTTGATTGGTGGTTTGTGGTTGACCTAAAATTATAGATGTTGAATGAATTTCTAATCTTGAACCCTTATCTATAAAATGCCATGAATAAAGAAGGCTTGATGATGAAATAAAATAATGAGATAATGGGATCGGAGGGTCACGTTCGATACGGTATATGGGATCGGTAGTGGCACGTTCCGACACGATATATGGGAGCGAAGTGTCACGTTCCGACACAATAACATTAAATGAAAGGAATCTTGAAGAACTTAATATACTAATCTCAAAGAACCAATTTTCCAATTGAGTATGGTAGGGAGGAATGAGTGTTCATAGAGGTGCTTGATGTGTGTGATTGATGGCATTGTACCTATTATGGTGTTGTTGTCAATGGTCATGTGTTTGTTGTTGCCACTTGTTAATATTGTAGTTGATTTTAGTCTTATTATCATGCATAATATTTGTTTCTATTTTGAGATGGCCGATGATACCATTCACTTAGTACGTGTTTCATTGTACTGACCCCTATTGTATTTCTTCGTTTTCTTTTGTGGAGTGCAAGCAAGTGTACCATCGACGTCGACTCGACCTCAGCTTAGCCATCTCAGCATATCAGAGTTAAGGTGAGATATTAAATTCGAGCTCGTGTGAATTTCATTCACGTCTTGAGGTCTGAATTCGGACATGGCCATCTTTTTGCTTATTTTGGTTCTTAAAACTTTTAGACTGCGGCAATTTCTAAATAGAGGCCTTGATGTGAGGACTATCAGCTTTTAGGATAATAAGTATTAGACTTAGAAACTTATTAAATTGGTTACTTAATAACTTAAGTTGAAAGTATTGATTATGTTTGGGTTCAGACTTATTTGTTCGCCCACCTAAGGGGGGGTGGTGGTAAGTGTGGGGGCCACTCACGACTCATTGAAATCGTGCCAAACTGGTATCAGAGCGTTTAGGTTCGTTGTTGGTCTCATCCACAAGGAAACTCTAGTAGAGTCTTGAAGAACGGTTATGGGCGACACCTTTACTTTTCTTCGAGAGAGTATAGGACTTTAGGAAAACTCCATTCTCTCTTTCTTCGTGCTATTACTTGGATCCTAATTGGTATTTGGGATCAAAATTGGTACGACTCTCACTCTATTTCGCATGATGTTAGAACTAGAGAAAACAACCTGTGCCAACACCAACACCGGCAAGAAAGGTGCGTCTGCGCCACATTCATTGGGGCTATAAGCGAGAGGAAGGAGCAGTTACAGAGGATGTGGAGGACGCCCACTAGAGGCAGAGAACAAACACATGGTCCAGCTAGTGAAAGGGAAGCCAGTGACTCTCACCGACTGTGAGGAGTGAGAGAGGGTGAAGAAGGGCGCAACATGAGCAGGTCAAGGATAAGGAGTACCACCCCAGCCTTTACCAAGATGATTAATCAGGTGGTTCTTACTTTCTTAGGGGGTATCTGATCAGGAAAGACACCTCCCGGTTTCTGCACCGCACCTCAGGTTAAAGGAGTAAATGCAATTGTTTTGGCTCATACGCTGATGGATGCTCATAAAAGGAGGCACGTTCCCGATTGACGACAGGGTTATAATGACAGCTGATCAGCATGAACTTTATTAAAGTCTTAAAGTTGAAAACTCCAGTCTTCAAGGTTTTGAATCTGAAGATGCATATGATTTTTGGTGATTGTAATAAGCTGCTAAAAGAGTGGACATAGTTAGAACGATTCGGTGTTGAGTTTGTGACCTACCAGTTGTCAGGGGGATTGCCAAAGTGTGGCGGGGGGGGGGTCGTATATGTGGCGTGTCAACCAGCAAGGGCACCACCTAGATTGGCGTAATTTTGTAACTTATTATGGAGAGAAAGTCTATACCCCACAGACTTGAGAGATAGGAGGAGAGATGAGTTCCGGAGCCCTAGAGCAAGGAAGGGATGTTTATTGATCTTATGAGGCAAATTGCGTGCACTACCAGGTATGCCACACAGCTCTTTGCTGCAGTCCACAAAGAGTAGATTCTCCGTTTTTTGTGAAAGCATTGAGGTCGATTTGCAGATTCAAGCCTGTAACTGGTAGCGCTTCGATTTGCAGCAAAATCCTTTCAGGAAGTGTTTTGATTTTGTGATAGAGGTGTAGAGGGGGTGAAGCCAGACGACTTCACCACAAACATAGACATTTAAGAAGTTTCGTATAGAGAGGTGAGTTTCGTGGTTTCTACTCCAGAGGCAGAGTTAGGAGGTTATCCAGTATGTCCTATTCAGTTGTCATTGCAGGCTTCAGCTGGAGGTCGTCGCGACCATTCAGCCTTTTTCTGAGTTTGGAGGTATATACAGACTTTGTCATTTTCACAAAGACCTATGACTGACTCCAGGATTGTTAGGATGTGGAAGAGGCTGGACATATTAGGAAAATATGTCCAAAAAAGCGTTACAAATCCCCGTAGTGAGAGGTAGAGGTGTGGCCATGTAGAGGCCCCCATTCGTGGAGACGTGGTGCCCAAGTAATGGTGGTCACCAGGTCAGTCGGAGGTGGCGGTTGGGCTTGGGGGTGGCAGGCAAGTTCGAACTACTGCAGGCGCTGGTAGATAGGGGGCATGACAGACAGGGGATAGGGCCACCATTTGTTATGCTTTCCACGGGAGGTGGTTGAAGCAGAGACATCTGATGTTGTTGTATCACATGGTACTATTTTCGTCTGTGATTGCATGGCTTCTGTATGTTGATCCTGGGATCAAATTTTCATAGAGTCTTCCTCATTTGCTACTGGTCTTAATTTATCTTGTGATTTGATTGAATGGACTATCGCTGTATAGACTTCCGCCGGGGTGGAGTCTGTGACAGGTGAGAAAAGTGTGATAGGTCTTGCCTTGTGAACTTTGTGGGGAGCAAGACTTTTTTGTAGATTGATGTATCAGAGATGGTTGATTTTGATTGTGTAATTCTCGGATATGGAGTGGCTTTCTCCAAGATTTGAATCTTATAGTGTAATGCTAAACTGTGAAGTGGCCAATCCTGGACAGATCGCTAGTGTGGAGGGTGACTATATTCCACTCCAGTTCGATATCTCTTGTCTTCATGGCTAAGAGGAGGTGTAGTCAGGTTTGTTTGCTTTCTTGAGCCACATCTCAGGGATTGATATTCCAAAGTATCCTGCGATTGAGTTTGTTTCGATAGTCCGGAGTTTCTGGATGTGTTTCCTGCAGGAACCTTCCTGGTATGCCAACGGATAGGGAATTGATTTTTGATAATCTGGGCCGGGACTCGCCCCATTTTCCATTCCTCGCCTTTTTCTTCCTATGATGTTCGACGGACGAAACCATGGTGTAAATTGGTATCTATTGTAACGACCATTTCGGTCGTTTTGAGCACTAGAACTTTTATGTTATAAATACTTTTAGATAGATTTAAGTGGGTGCTTTAGATATTCTAAATAAATTGTGAAATTAGTGGGGTAGTTTTAATATTTATTTAGTTGGAGGTGTAAAAAAATAATATTAAAATTAATATTAGATCACTTTCACAATTTATAAAGAGCCATTAATAGTAGGTAAGAAATAATATGTAGAAGAAAGAAAAAAGAGGGGAAAGCGGGGAACAACACGGGAAAAACGAACGAAAAGAAAAATACCGACAGTATTCGGTTAGATTCTCTTTAAGTTTTATACTTACGTGTTTATATGTAGGTTGTGAATTATTCTTCATAGGTTAGTGGGGATTTTTTCGTGGTTGTTGGAGAATTAAAATTTGGCCACTGAATGAATAGTTATGATCGGAAAGGTTGACCGGCATTAGGTGATCAATAATACAAAGAATGTTAATCAATTTTGAGTTCATATATTAAAATTGAAGTGTATTCACAGTTTGATTCGTACAGGTGCTTGAAATTCTATATTACTAAGTGTTAGTGAGAGAATGAAAATGTTCCTAAAATTTATTCGCATGCGATTACTACTAAAGATTGCAAATTAGTTCAAGGATGGAGTTGGAATTGGGTAGCAAATTCCTAAGATTGAAATTGAATGTAATTGAAAGATTGCTCATGTGTAGCATGGCTTATACTGTAATGCGTTAAGTATCAAAGAGAATCAAAGATGGTTAGAAGTGATTACATGATAGTAGCCGAGTTCTAATATTAGATATGTTTTCGTTCGTTTCTGTTTGGAATATGAATGGTGCATAGCGATTCTGGAAGTTTAAAGATTTTTTGTTTTTAGAAAAATGATTTGTAACTAGGCTTCCATCTTTTACAGATTATTTTTGTATTCTCAGATTATAAATAAGATTTTGATAAATCAGATGCTAGGTTATTAAATATTAGTGACTGATGGGGTAATAGGCTTAGACACAGAATTATCGGTAGAGTGTTTATGTCTTGTTTAAACTTAACCTCATGTATAGAGTATACTGATACATTGGAGGGTCGGAAGGCAATAAGGAAGGAAAGAATTGAGAAGTATAGTTGGCTATGGACTTTCGGTTTTTCGGTTGGGAGGTAGGTTATGGTTTATTTCTATGTGATAGATAAAACTCTAAATGAGCGATTGATATGTATTGAGTGGATATTGTAAAGTCTCATATGTACTTGATTGGTGTTGGTTGTAGGTTGATTGTGTGGTGTGTGGTTGACCTTAAAATTATGAGACTGTTGAATTCTAATCTTGAACCTATCATAAAATGAAACCTGAAATAAGAGTCTTGATTGAAATTAAATAAGAGATAATAGATCGGAGTGTCCGTTCTTAATACGGGATATGGGATCGGAGGTCACGTCCGACACATATATGGGATCGAAGTGTCACGTTCCAACACAATAACATTAAAGAAAAGGAATCTTGAAGTAACTTAATATATTAAATCTCAAAGACCAATTTCCAAATGAGGGATGGGTGTGGAGCATGTGAGTCTGAATAGAGGGCTTGATGTTGTGATTGATGGTTTTTTGTACCTATTATAGTGTGTTGTTCATGGTGCATGGGTGTTGCCTTGCCACCTGTTAAGTATTGTGTTGATTTTTATTATTAGTCATTATATATGTGGTTTCCATTTTGAGTTGGCCGATGATACCTACGTAGTACGTGTTCTTGTTGACCCCTACTTGGATTTCTCTTGTTCTTTTGTGGAGTGAGCAAGTGTACCACGACTTTGACTCGCCCTCAGCTCAGCCAATCTCCAGCATATCAGAGTTAGTGGTGAGCTAGTAATGCTAGCCCTTGCGGGGATGTCTCTCATTTCACGTCTTGAATGTCTTCGAAATTTAGACATGGGACATCCTTTTTGCTTATTTTGGTTGCTTAAACACTTTAGACGTGGGTAATTGAATAGATGGCCTTGATGTGTGACTATCAGATTTGGGATAATAAGTAGTAGACTTTAGAAATTATTTTAAATGGGTACTCAATAACTTTTGGAAAGCTTCCGCATTATTGTTGCTAATTTATGTAGTGGAATTATTGATATATGTTGGGGTTAGACTTATTGGTCGCCTCCTACCTAAGCAGGTAACGTGTGGTGATGTCACTCACGAACTCATTTTTTTGGGGTGGCCAATACACCATATCTATGCGATATATATATGTATATATATAGTACTTGTCCGATCATTTTTACTTGTCATTTTTTTTAAAAAAAAAAAATTAATTATATCATTGTTACTTGTCACTTTTAATCAATCAAGTAAAGACCCAATTTATATATATTTCTTTTTGTAGTGTACCCTACAGCATTTTAAATATGCTTTTTTAAATCGTTTTTCAAAACTTAATACTACACATCATAATCAATAATTATTTTCTTAATAATTTAGTCAAAGTCTGACGGCTAAAAGTGAGCTGAGGAGTATTATGTTATGTGCTATATAAATGGCATACATCATTTTTACAGACCAACTTTAGTGATCACTCTAAGAATTAATCATCTAAAATTTGATTTTACTAGCTTTGTGGAACAACTGTTACTTATATTTAATACTAGAGGGGTATGGCCCGTGCCGAACACGGGCCCAATATTTGATATTCTAAAGTAATTTTTGTTTTGCAGTCATTTGATGTAAAGTTGTCAAAAAGAAAACATGAAGACATAACTACTTTAATGTAAAAGTAGGTCGCATAAGTACTTAACTTACACGGGAGAATGTCTTCCCAAGTAATATAGGCATTGCATATATTCAAAACAAAACTACACCAATAATGGCTAATAAATTTGAACTTAGACAATAAAGTTCAAGACAAACAGTACATTGTTTCATCTGTTTACACAAAAGGAAGAAAACGCCAAATGAAAGCAGCCCTGCAGGATCAAATTCACCTTCTACTCGCAAAAATCAGCTTTTGATCTAGTAACGATTGGATCTTCCCTATGGATGAAACATGAAGAAAAATTGTGTATGCAATAAAACCTATAAAAGCTAATGTGGGGAGAGGAACATAGTGATAAAAATTAATTCGTAATAACGTGATAAATAAGTCATATATCATAAGACAAATAACAAACCATTAAGAAAATCTTGCAAAAGCAAGCTACAAGAAACAATCAAACACAAATTACAAAATCTTAAAAGATCACATAGCATATATCATGCTATTAACTTTTGCTTTCATCTTCATCTCATAACCATTTATGTGCTATAAGTTCCTCATAGCATATATCATGCTATTAACTTTTGCTTTCATCTTCATCTCATAACCATTTATGTGCTATAAGTTCCTTCTCAATCATGACGAATAAACTGCACAAACATAATAAACTTTGTATGTTCTATACAAAAAAAAAAGAATAAGCAACAAATAAAAACAAGGTAAAACAATCTTCTCATATTAGAAGTATACTCATGTTCTCTTAGGGACCTTTAGAGGAGCTCAATTAACACAGAAAATCAGTTAGCAGTCATTATTAATATACAAACTACAATTCGACAATTCTTTTTCCACAGAAAATGTGTTACAAGGACACAAAATTTAAAAGGTGCAAAAAATAATTTGGAATGTACTTGAAAGACTTAGAAGTACAACTTACATTTATTTTTGAATAATATTCTCTCTTCTCCAACAGACAACATGAAAGTTAAGTGAAGTTGTGCAGTCGAAGTCTCATTCAGTCAATTTGAAAATTTTACCGAGCTTTTTCCTTCTTCTTCAACCCAGTAAAGCTATGCATTCTTTTCTATGTCCTGATTAGTCTGTCAACTGTAGATTTACAAATATCTTCTCATCAAGAAATATTTCACATAAAAATAAATCAATCGAAGAAGGAAGATTAATGAACATTACAACCTCATCCTCCAAGGACAAAACTTTGTAGAAAGAACGGTTACCACCCCAGTCAAGCAGGGATTGTATTTTGTTTTTAGGGAAAAGGTTCTGATGATATACACCCTCAACTTTATCATTTGGAGTGATATACCCCTCGTTATAAAAGTGGCTCATATATGCCCTACCGTTATTACAAACGGCTCACCTATACCCCTGCCGGTTACAAAATGGCTCACATATACCCTTCCATTTGAACGGAAGAGTTACAAGTTAAAAAAATTAGTTTTAAATTTAGATTATTCTTCTAATTTTTTTTAAAAAATTATTTAGGGGTATAGATGATCTTCTAGCAAAGTCAAGGGGATATTTAATTTTTTTCATACTACATAAATTATTTTTTTTGATCTTTTATTAAATTATTGAATATTTCTATTCTTATTTTGTTTTTTCTTTCATTTCTTAGTTTAAGAATAAAAAATTAAATATTTTTGTTGGGGTGCATTGTAATTTAATTCGTATTCGAAGAAAAAAATTGGTCATCTACAATAAGTTTTACAAGAATATCAGTGAAACCATAATAAATTTGATTCTCAAAATAATAATTATAAATAGTCATTTAAACAAAAAAAAAAGTTAAAAAAAAAATATGTTTGACGAGAGGATATTAAATTTACTCATAGAGATTATATTTTTTAGAAAAAAATACAAAAATTTAGATATAATTATATTTTTGTCATTTTCCGTTTAGAGAACGAAAAAGGCTATAGTGAGCATTTGTTTACAAGTAGGGGGTGGTATATATGAGCCACTTTCATAACAAGGGGATATCGCTATAAATGACACAGTTGTGAGGGGTTTATATCAGACCTCTTTCCTTGTTTTATAAATCAAAAAGCCACAATATACTGTAATGTGTCAGCAAAAACACAATTCTTGAACCAACACATGAATGACACAAGCATACTTGTTCAGTTTCTTCAACTGTGAATGAATATCTTCTTTATCCATCAACCTCATATTTCTAGGTGTGCTTCATAATAGTCTCTTTCTTGGACTTGTTTCCGCTCCTGCAGAAACAGGGGGGTTTTTAAATACCCTAATTGACAAACCAGCTCAATTAATATGAGGACAACACGCCATGAAGTCAGACATGGACTAACTACCACCATTGAAGGTGTTCCAATTATAATGATTGTCTCACATGTTTTTCTCTTATGGAGTCTTACAATTCAGCAGTAATATATCAAGATCAATATTTAACACCAATGTGGCAGTATGATGGGAATCTTCATTAGCTTTTATTTATGATGGGTAAAATCCATGTTGCTTGGACTCTTCAAAAATGTTATTGGGTGTGTGTCTGATCCTTCAAAAATAGTACATTCTTGGAGGATCCAACAAAGATGCAACAATATTTTTGGAGAGTGCAAGACTTTTCTTAAAGTAGATTTAAACAGAAAATTCAGTAAATCTGACCACATACATATGAAAAATGGGGAAGCATCACACTCTAGTAGCTGACTATGTAAATACGGATTAAAGGAATGAGAATCAATTATCCCAGAGGAGAAAGTTGGGGCTTCTGTAAATGATAGTTACTGCATTGAGAAAAATAAAGGAAGGCTTAAGCAGAAAAAGTTATCACTCAACGTTTGCAGCTTCAGGGATCAACCAAGCCCTAAAGAGGATTTGAAAATCGATAGTTTCATATCATTCGATGAGAACTTAGCAAAGGTATACTACAGCTTTAACTTTAATCCATTTTTCCGTGAGACGGGCCAAATGTGGAAGTGGTAAGCATCCAAGGCATAATGTGTTGAAACAACCATAAGGGATTGCAGTCATAGTATTGGTATTTCATTTCAAGAAGTGCGGCAAGCATTTACGGTAGTGTCATGTCTGTTCTTTTTCCTTCTTGTCTCAAGTTAGGCTTCTCCGTCAAGTTCCCATTTTTCATTGTTATGGGCATTGTAATGTTTGTGGAAACATACAATGTGTACAGTATTGACTATTTATCTAATTTCTTACCTAGTTCCATTTTCCTTGTTTGGGGGCATTGTAATGTTTGTGAAAATTAAAAATTGTATACACTTTTTATCTATTTAATTTTATACCTATATTGTTACTGTGCAATAAAGATACCACAATAGTACTTTTGTTCTAGCAGAAGACAGGAAATAAGATGGAGAGACAATTGAGAATTTTCAGACAGCTTCCTGCGTACTCAAGTCATGTGTGAAATGGCCATGCGTTGCTTTGACCTTGTTCTAAAGATACCTAAAATAATCAGGGATGGCCAATAAGAACTATGAAAACCAACTTTACTCCTCATATGATATTAGTTCATTGACCATCCAAATACACATGTCCACATAGCTACGTCCTACTTTATTATTTTAGGGTCTCACTTTGAGTGAGAATTTGGGTTGATGAATGAATCAAATTAATCTTCTACACATTTGTGTATATGACAGAATGCAGGCGTAGTTAACATAGGTTTCACATCCCACCAACTACTTTTGAATAGGTACTTAACTTAATAATAATACGAACAACACAACACAAAGAGAAATCTTATAGAACACAAAATTCATATATAAAATAAACATCACCAGTGGACCTGCCAACTTTTAAGAGACTGCAGCTGTTGTATAAAGTCAAAACTGCATATTACATGATGGGATAATTCTTGTAGTATCCTATGAAATAGGTAAAAATATCAACACTGCATCTTAAAAGATATTTAACAATCTACATAAATTAATATTGCAGTGTAAAATATATAGAATATGCATGTGGTTGACCCTGGCATATGTACACCACCATAATAGCTAAAACACAAGAGCGGCTCAAGCATATTAGTGGCGAAGCAAAAATCAAATGGGGCCTTAAACTTGAATTGTTAAGAACTTTTATATAATTGATTTTTTCTGAATGTTACTGAGAGTTATAATCAATTCTTATTTTAAAATTTCATGATGTGTAGTACTCCAAATATGTCAATTTTCTTCTAATAATTCCTTCATTTTCATGAAAAGTTTACTTTTTCTACAAATAATATTCAATATTTGTTAAAAAAATAATAACTTATAACCTATTACTATTTAAAATGAGGCCTCTTCAAATTTGGGGGCCTAAGGCACGTGTCTTTTTTTAAAACTGTCGAGCCACCCCTGCTAAGACAATTCACAGAAGAATATGATGTAAACACTTGCTCGATATTTACTTATCAAATTTCACGTGCTATTTAGATTTGTTTAAACTTTCAAGAAGCTTAATGTTGTTATTCCTATTCCTTTCTCTGTCGAATAATCATTTTACACAATCTTCTTTTGTTTCCAGACCCTCTTAGAATGAATTGCAACATATTTAAAAACATACTTGAACTGAAAAAAGTGTTCCTTAACAAATTCACAAGAACTGTGTTGGTACTTTACATGTTTTCACGCAGACAGAACAAAACAGAACTGTAGCAGAAACTGATACCTTGCATTAGCAATATGATAATTCAAATCTTCAATGGTAGTTGACCTAAACTGTTCCAAATACATTTTCAAGTCATAAAATGGAAAGAAAGAGAGAAAATTGGACTAACGTAGGCAATGATGTGGATTATTGTTGAAGCTTGTTCCAGAAAAGTTGGGAACTTTGAATAATTTCGTGGTACTCATTTTCCGGTGAGAGAGGCTCTATTGGATAGCCTTGCCAAATGCCAATGCAACTGCTAGTTGCTAAAAATTTCCAGAAAAATAAAAAGACAAAAAAAGAAAATGCCTACAACTCTTCGACCAAGACTAATTTGGAGGAAGAAATGCATCAATTTTACAGAGAAAAGAGAGAGATAAAAAAAGAGTGAAAACCAGTTGTTTCTTACGTGTCTGTCAAAAAAAGAAAACTTGGAGGTCATTGACCTAAAATACATACACGTGGGCATTGAACTCAAAATAGGCCCAAATTTATTGTACACATTTTGCTACTTTTAGTACAACTGTATATAGCAGTGTTCGTACCCCTCAAGTGCCACTTCTAATAAAGAGAGATATAAATAATATAAAAAGGGACAAAAATGAAAAGAATTATTTGATGGTTTAAGAGGACATACCATGAAGACTAAAATGAATAAATTTCTATAATAGAACAAATTACGTACGAGTGTAGTAGTGCTTGGGATGCTCTTTTGTTGGATGCTTGATAATAGTTCAACAATATGTAGCCATATTTAAAGGGCTACTAAGTATGGAATATTTTAAGCCTTTCTTCCATAGTAGAGAATAAATGTTAAAGTTACAATTGGATGCTTCAAAAGAAATAAAGATATATTTTAGGGTAACTTTCACATATAGCAAATAAAAAATTCATATTTGTATGCTATAGCAAAGTTTGCATAATTGCGCTCCATAGCAACAAAAACGTATAATTCGCGTATATACATAAGAGTTGGTAGCGTGAAGCAAATTGTATAAAATGAGGTATTAAAAAAGGAAAGAGAAAGAGCACTTACAAGGATATTACAATTGAAACCGAATTTATAAAACGAGAAAGAGGAGAAATTAGATACAATTTGGAAAATTATATAAAACGAGAAAGAGAAGAAAGACAAAAGAAACTGGGCAGGGAGATGTTCATTGTATAATTATAAGTGTTATAGACGAAAATATAGTACGTGCATGTGTTATAAACAATTTTCTCATACTTTATACAACATAATTGCAGATTAATTTTATAACAATTTTCTTCTATTGATAAGTGAGAAAGGTGAGTTGTGGCGAGCGAGATTTGGTAGAGTGGCGAGCGAGATAGGACGAGGGGAGAGGGGGAACAAAAATATATGTATTATACAATTTTCCTGCTTTATACAATTAGAAACAATTTTTTATTATCACTGTTTTATCTAAAAAAGTGAGGAAGGGAGAGGGATGAGAGATTAGGAGAGTGGCAGACGCGATATTTGGGAGAGCAGGCGCCCTGGAATTTTTCAAACGTTTGATATGAGCCCACAATTAAATCAAACCCTAGCTACTCCATATTTTAGGTTATTTAATTGGCTATTATTACAAGTGTCCCTATATTTTACCTATCCTCTAAGTATAGTATTTCATTAACTAGCTAAGACAAATTAAATCCCGGCCCATCGTAATATTTAGATGAGAAAAATTTTCAAATAGCAAATGTATTGGATTTAATAAGATTTTATAGGTATAATTTTTTATAATTATGTTTCAAAATTATAATTATGTTTGCTATGGAGGTTTTGGTTTGTATATTTCTGCCCGTTTTTACATTTCAGTTGCAAATAATGTATTTATATATTTAGAATTTTTCAGAACTCCGTGTTTGTATATTTCGTTTGCCAATATAACAAAACATGTAATTGATTATTAATTTTCATAAACACAATATACAACAACAATAAAAATAACAACCACACGCATTTAGGACTTATATATCAAACTTATAACATATTCTTCTTTAAAAATAAATATTATAGCATATTATTATCAAGTTAAGCATATCAATAAATTAATTAAAAAATATATTTAGTTAAAATAATTTGAAGTAATTATTTAAATTAATAACTAAATTAATATGTTAAATGTTTTTTTTAATATTTCAATACCTTTTTAAAAACAAACTCTTAAATATTTACAGGTTAATATTAAAGTTACCTTTTACAGTTTTTAAAATAAATAGTTAATTATTATCAATTAAATTCAAATTTTAATGTTACCTTTTTAAAAACAAAATCTACTTATTATGGATTTGATTTTAAGTAAATTCCTACTTTACCGTTGCCCAATAACTACCCACCCCCAGTACACCATATTACCGATCACCATCACATTCTTCCCCAAAACGCCTAAATCCTATTCTTCCCCAAAATCGTCCCAAATACTAATCTTCCCCAAAAATCATTCATCATCTTATTTAGAAATTTTATTTCACTCATCATCTTCCCCAGAAACCTTAGATCGTCTGATTCATCCTCATTCCGTCTGATTCATCCACATTTTCACATCACAGATTGATTTCAAAAAACACCATATTCATAATTTTTTTTACTTTTCTGTTAAGTTCATAAAAATGTCGAGGAAAGGGTTCAAAAAAAAAAAAAAAAAAAAAAAAAAAAAAAAGAGCAAAAAAAAAAAAAAAAAAAAAAAAAAAAAAAAAAATTCTTTTTTCTTTTTTGCCCGAAAAAAAAAAAAAAGTGGACACATCAGTAAAAGAGAAATTGGTTGAGGCACCACCGCTTCATACAATCCGATGGACTCATTGCAACTTAATCGCACCACCTAATTTTGGACACAAACAACCACAAAAATCAATCAAAAAACAGGCCTACAAGTTCGGTAAATCGAAAACTGATAAAAAAATAAAAGATGCAAAAGAAAGAGGAAAAAAAAAAGGAAAGGAAAAGAAATTCAAGCATCGTCAGAATCAGATCCCGATTGTGTGAAAAGTAAGAAAAAAAGTCAAAATGGTATTGAAATTGGTAGCACTAGGTCGACAAGAACTTCCTTAAAGAAGGATTCAGAGATTACAAGCACAAAGAAACCCAAAAAGATGGTACAAGGTCAGAGTAAAAAAGAACCTCTTTGGTTACAATTTTGGTTTTAAAGAATCTAATATTGTAGTGAATTACAAGTGTTATATGCGACACCACTGTTTAAGTATGATTAAAAGAAATATTAATTGTATTATCATTGCTGAATTATATTTTGCATTGGAGTTTGATTTTAATGTATGAATTGTATTGACTATTATTTAGCATGGCAGTGTATATGTGATTTTTTATATGAAATTATATATTGTATGAAAGATGTATGAACTGATGTATTCATTTTGTATGATTTGTGTATGAAATATTGTATGAACTAATGTATTCATTTTTAATATAACAGTGTATCCATGACTTTTTATGAAATTATATATTAAGTTAAAAGTACTAATTTAGTTTTATCAAATTTTATAGGAGAAGAAGGTACAAACACATTTGTCTTCATGTATCAACATGAATGCGTTTGCTGATCTATTGACCTTCCTCGATCAAGACAAGTTTCAACAATTCTTAAAGGAAATACTTTTTGGATTTTTATGATTTACACAACATTAAACAATGTCAGTTATTACGCCATATTTTTCTGCTTGAAACAGAAAATGACAGAGATGACATGTTTGTCATAAACGTAAATGGTACAGAGTTAAGGTTTAGATTAAAAGAATTCGTAGCTGTAACCGGTCTGAAATATGGATCCCTCTGGTCCAAATAGGATTTTTGCAGAAAATTTCGGGATATGGACAAAGTACCCAAGTCAAATTTTTATCACAAGTTTAGATTAGAAATTTTTTGGGAAGAGGATGACCGTTTAAAAATTGGAATTCTGTATTTTATTTCTTCATTCATTACTGCTTCAGCCAATGGGTTATAAAAGATGTTTCAAACAGGCATGACAGGCATAAATGTATATAAATAAATTTATTTTATTTAAATTCACGATTTCAAAAATTATGCAATTTTCTTTTTGTAATATTCACAGGAAAATATCATATTCAAAGGCTAAAAATACATTTCATCCTCAAATGGACTTTGGCGTCGTCAAAATCACAGAAAATATTTTTTTATATATAATGAGTCAACCGGGCAGACCTTGGAAGGATGGAATAAGACTTAATTTGATTAAATAATGAATAATTATTGTACAACACTTGAATAAATTTTATACTGTAAATTTGTATTTGTTAGAATCCATGTTAATTGAGGTATGCATTGTTTTAATTTTACATAGTATGAATTGTGTATGCATTGACGTATGTATTGAAATATTAACATACATAATCTTGTAAAATGATTTATACATATATTTCATCAATATAATATGATATATGTATGCACTGATGTATTTTACTGAAATTCTTACGAAACATGTATATATTTTTATTTGTTTGATTATGTGTGAATTGGATATGAAATATGTATATACCTTTCTTATATATAATTTGTGTACGCAATATTGATTGTATTTTATTTATGTTTTTTTGTTTGTAACAACATATTAATACAATTATGTATTATCTTCGAAAGAACACAAAATACTCCCAGACAGTAACTTCATACAGTACTGTTGACTGTTGATTTATGACATGGATTGATAATATTGAGAAACAATGGAGACAGTCAGATTGCGACATTAGATGCATCGCCCCCGATCACAATGTAGGACAATGCATTAGAAGATTTAAGTTGCTTACTAACATTGCTGGGGATAGGGTCAGCGAGAAATTCCATTGGTTGCTTGTTGTATTCCGAATCAAACATAGATATCTACATGTATATGATTCGATGACTGGAGGATCTGTTCACACCGTTAAAGTGCAAGAAGCTGTTGATAAACTTGCAACCATGATTCCATTAATTCTGGCGAGCACATGGTTTTATGGCAAAAGACTTGATTTGTATGAGAACAATCTCCTAGAATATCAACACAAGTCTCAATCCAAACCTCTCAATGTCAAGCATGTGACAAATGCTCCTCAACAAGAAGACAGTTTCAAGTATGTATAGTTGTTATACTATATTCATTTCATTTAAAATTATATCATTATACAGTTATTACGTTTTTTTTAATTTCACATTATTTACAACGATTGTGATCTATACACATCTATTTTTGTTGAATATATCAGCAATCGTATTTTTAACGTGTCTGATAGTGATATCGATTCAGCATATCATCGTCAGATGTATGCCACATTATTATGGCATTATGCAAAATCAAAGAATGAAGAGGGAACAATAAGCGAAATAGAAGTTACGGGTACAGTTGCCAGCAAGTATGGTGGACCTCGAACGCCAAAAGAACAAGTTATGGACACCACCGATTATCCTATACCAAGACCCCGTAATAGAAAGTAAAAAATTTCATTGCACCCTTTATATTAATTTGAATGACATGTTTTTTTGAACTATTAAACTTTTTATGTTACTTTTCAATGTTTTATTATTAATATGAATTACACATTGTTTTATATGAAGTATATATGTTACCATTATTTTGACGAACTAATAGATTTATAAACATAAACTTGTATGAATTATGTATGTCATATATTAATCATTGAAAAATAACATAACATCTATTTATGCATATTGTATTAAATATATTTAACTACATATGTCATAACATATTATGTTGAACTTTGTATGAATTATGTGATACATCTATTAATCAGTGTAAATAATGTAATATTAGTAACATATTTATGAAATAATATTAACTTTAACCCATCATATGTGGGGATTAACTTTTGTATATAAGGTAGTATCCTTAAATGATTCAATACTTATTAATTTGTAGACTTTTGTTATTTCGAATGCCAACTAATGCAATATTTATGAACACTTGTTATATTAATGAAATGTCATATTGTACTTTGATATATAGAAACAGAAACAACATGGTATTATATGAACTTGTCTTATGACAAGTATGGTTTTAAAATGTATATTTATATCTTTATTAAATTGTGTATGACTTTTGGGGGTATAAATTTTCACATTCAGTATGCAATTTTTGACTTTTTGTATGAATGCTCTATGAACCTTGTATACTGTATTTCACATTTTAAAAAAATTGTGTTTTTAACTGCTAAGTTGTATTTGACAAGTTTTTTACAAAATCAAAATTTATAATGTCAAGATAAAACGCACTCAATAAAATACAAGTGTGTACTATACCTTCGAAACACATAAAAACGATGTACAGTAAGAAATCATTGTTTTTTTTGCACAACTAATTTGAACATGTTTTTCTATAAGTCACAACTTGATGAACATCTACTGCAGGTGATTTTTTGTCCCTCTTGAATTTGTCATACCACAAACCCTACCCCAGAGCTGTTTCAAATTTTGATCTTTTCGTTGATAAAGTAAGGCTTAGACTATTTTTATATTTATTTTTACCTCGTTTCATGCAATGTTAGGCTCTGAAATATAAACTTTGGTATTCCTATGTACTCTTTGCCAATGGATAGGCTCAATAGGAATGGATAAGCCTCCTCTGAAATTCTTCATGCTTTAAAAAGTAGACAAAAATCTGCTTCATGCAACTTTCTGTATATGAGACTGCAATTACATGACCACCTGGCTGTATCTGCCTACTGTGTGAAATCTCCCTCACATCGTTGTTTTCAATTTACTATGTATATCCTTTGCTCCTTCGGTATACAATGCAAATAACAGTGGAAAGGTATCACACCTAATTAAAGTTTAAAAACGTGATATTGTTTAATATACATGTCACTAAATATTGGTAATTAAAATACAATTATTTATTATCATACAGTAAAACACATACCCTATTTGCAACACAAAGCACTACTTTTTCTATAGATAAGATCATATTTTTTTGTCAATCAGTTATTGTCTATCATCCTCCTCAGTGCTTGTGAACCACTCTGAATTGTTATCCCATAAATTCAGAACTGAAATTCTGGTACCTCCTTGCTAACGCTATTAACATTATTCAATTACTGCGATGTTTGAAGTCAGGTTCATTGCGCTTACATTCGATAAGCTCTTGACCATTTCTATAATCAATTATCAAACAAGTAATGATCGTATGCAACGTATCTATCTGGTTATTCTTCTCCTACTCGTCTCAACGTGTTGTTATTGGATAGCTTTTGCCATAAAAAAAATAAAATCTTTCAAATCTTCAGTATTTCTATTGAAATTCTTCAACACATGACTGACAGTGTTTTATAATGCAGGCATAATTGTTCGGTTTAGGATATACAGTAGCAGTCCTTTTCATATGCTTTCGTTCGATCCGTATAACACACAAGGCACGTGTTTCGTCTAACTCCATACTCTGTTCCCTTAAACTGTTCAAAGATTCAAGTCCATGAAGCACTCATTTTTTGAATCCACTATCGCATACGCCACGAAAGTATCTGACCTGAGTTCATTTTCTAAAAAAATATCACAAAACTTAAGAAATACAATTTATAAACAATTTTTTTTTTTTCTTATTTAGGCCGATATCGGAAAATAATAGGACAAAAAATACCTCCCGGTCCATGTTCTGACGTTAACATTGTACCACCATTGAACCTTTTATTCCGCCCTATCAAACTAACACAATTGACCTACATACTCCCCACCACCTCTAATAACAAGCTTCTAATCAATAATGCGTATAAGAATTTTCACCTTCTTTCATTTTTTTCAAATAGATCCTGGATATGTGTGCTCCGACATATATCGATAACCTAAAATTTTTACAATTATATAATGCACAGTTTACACAAACATCATATGTATAATTAATGGGAGCTGCTACGCTCAAAACTCCTTCTCAAATAAGAAGTTAAAGACAGCGGTCGCGTCAAGTAAAGTAACCGTCAAACTCCTGATGTGGGATCGGTGCCCGCGAGAAAATAGTCTAAGACTTAACTTTACCTTTTTTATTACTATTGTCGGCTTGATAACTTCCTTGAAAGTACAAACATAAAAATGTAAAAGGGGGTTTTGTTTTCCTATAAGTAAAAGACTAACTAAATTGAAGAGACACTTAACAGTTTTGACAGTTGGGGTTTTATCACTTATCAAAGTAATAGGGCTTACGTTTTCCCCATCGGTTCATAACTTTATAATTCTAACTATAACAATTCTTTCCTAGTATCTTGCAGCAAAATGATAAGTTTAGTAGTTCACTAAATCCTTGGTCCGGCATCTATAAAATCTCACCACTCTGCAACCTTGTCCGGCTAACGTGTTTCTTTCCTAACCCTTAGCGTTACCTCATATTAAGCTCGTTTCGATATTTGACTAATTTACTACCTCGTACCATCAATCCACTAGCCCTATTAGATAATATACACTAATCTATGTTAATAATCTTTTCCTATTATCTACCTCCTTGGTCCGGCCAGTACATTAAGGCGAGTTCTAACGTTGATCATTGCCGTTAAAAAGACTTCTAAGCGAAAGCATTATTAATACATGCACGACACTTTTTTCTATGAATTGTTATTTTCGCTAGGGTTTATTCATTATTTTGCCTATGTTCCGCCAAACGTATTTATGGAGTTTAGTTACTCATAGTCTAAACACAATATTCAAGATATATTTAAATGAGAATTCATGTACTTACTTCAATGAGAAAGAATAAAGTCCGAAAATTTCCTTGATTATCCAAAAATTCACTTGTAAGAATCTCCAAAAGCAAAACACTAATCACACAATCTAATAAGATGATTTCTATCTTGCAGAGTCTAACCCCAAAAACGAGTTTTTGAACTTTTATATGAAAAATACAAAACGCTACTAAACAGGGGTTCTATTCACGAAATCTGCCAACTCGCGACTGGGCCCTACGGACCAGGCGACGGACCCGTCGTTGGTCATGAAGACCTTCGTGGACTCCGTCGTCCATACTTGTGCATTTTCTCTGCCTTGCTTTCTTTCATTCCCCTCCGGCAAGTTGTGACGGACCGTCATAGGCAAACGGTCTTCGATGGTCTCCTGTTCAAAAGACTTCAACTCTTGAAATCTGGTACTGTGATCACTTCTCTGATCTTCACGACGAACCTGCAGACTGGACCTTCCAGGCCTGACGGGACTGTGCCCCGCTCCGTAATCCCACCTTGTCAGTTCCCCATCTTCCTTCAGCAGCTTCTTCTATCCTCTAACGCTGCCACCTACGGATCGTCACAGGCATGACGGCCACGTCATAAAGCTCCGTAGGTGGTCTCCTTCTGCATTTTTCTCTCACAAATCTCCTCATTTGGACCTTTGAACATTTTCCTGCAAATAAGAAGAAACTTGTATAAAATTCGCACAAAAAGGGCTTTTGGGACGCACTAACTTACTAAGGAAAGAGCATTAATTAACCGTGAAACCACGGTTATCAACACCCTCAACTAAATTCGTTGTTTTGTCCTCAAGCGACGCACTATGACTCTTCAAAATCTTGTGTACATAGTATTCATGTTTTATCCTTTGCAATCATTTGGCTACATCCCGGATTAATCCATCAAAAGCTATGCATGCTATCACTATTATGCTTGATGTTGTGGGATTCGAACATGACAACAAACTCCCCATGCACTAACACCTGTCCTCTTCAATTTTCTCACCGAGGTGCTAACAATTCTGGTATTGCCACAAAAAAATAATGTCCTCAACTTTAGAACAAAAATCCTCATTTTTCACACATGTTTCATTTGGAGTACAAGGATTACCTTTTCAACACTCGCTCTCAGAACAAGTCACACTCATTCATTCCTATTCCATAGCTTGCCAACTTATTTTCACTGCCTTAGTTCGCCTATACAACCCTTAGGATCACGATAGTACTTTTTTGCTTGTAACTAGGCTCAGGTTAGGTAGGGTAAATTTTTAGGTATACGGTTAGTGACCTTTTTTCCCTCCTTGACATATCGTAAACCTTCCCTTTTTATCATCTTATCTCGCCCAGTTTCTCATTACTCTTTCCCTTTTGCAAACTTTTCTCTTCTTCTTCATTTGTGTAATTGCTTTTTCTTTTTCTTTACTTTTCTTTCGAACTAATTCTGATCACTTACGTTTGTTCTTTCTCTTCTTTTTGTTCTTTTCAACCCCACTTTCCAGAGCATTCCTCATAATAGCCCACCCTCAACGCATGGCTTGGCCATGATTCCAGTAACAAAATAAACCCAAAGTTTGGTCAGGGCCACAACGAAGGTTTTTACTGTAATTAGCCACCTCACTTATGCTTGTGGCATAAGCTGGGTGCACATGTCCAAGGAGGTGACGCAGGGCCAATACATTGTTCCCCCTTCCCCGAAGATCAGTTAGGGTGACAAAGAAAGGTCTCAAACTTAACCTCAATTTATTTGGATCAAAGAGGAAAAATTTCATTGTTTTCTTTTATGTGGTTAGAATGGGCTGTTCTTGAATAAGGGCCTATGGATCCTTGCCTCATGTTGTTACAGCGTTCCTTTAGCGGACTAACCAAGGCAAAAGTTCTAGCTCATACCATAGTGGACTATTCAAATTTGTCCGCAGTCCTCACATACAATGTCAGCACTCTACCGAGATTATTAGACACCTAGTTTTAATTAAAGACTTAGGGGAATGCAATGGTGTAAACTCGATTCAACGCCTTCGAATCCAACAATGTCATTACTATGCCTAGTCATGCTTTATTTTCATTTCTCAGGAATATCATTTTAGCCATCATGCTCTAGAATTAAAACTATGTACAAAAGATCTAACCTGCCGGTTCAACAAAAAATATCCTTCTTTTGGGGAAAAAGAACTCAGCAGAGAAACCCCAAAGAGGATAGTGAGTTCGGGCTACTCATACTTCACCCTACACTCCTTCCATTTACCAACCACCCCACCCCAACAAAAAATCATGCAACTGTCCCCAAATCTAAAAATCTAAAGATTAGAAGGGTAGGTGAATCAAACCTGTTTGGCGCATATCGCCGTCGATCAACAAGCTGGTGATCCGGTTCCCAGAACCACATCCTCTGCAATCTGGACACCCTTCAGTGTGTCCTCACAACAACACGCACCCTCAGTAGTGCCATCCTGCTGTCTCTACGTGCGGGAGCTAGACGCCCACCTCTATCTGGATGCTTCTGATCCTGGTGGCGGCCTCCGCCTCAGCATTGAGGCTCTCCTTCGCCCTCCTCCGCGGCCGCGGCCAATCCATCCTCTCAGCTGTCTCCTTTCTTCCTTGCTGCCTCGCCTCATCCTCTGATCGACCCCTCCGCCTCTTGTTGGCCTCCTCTCGGGGAAGATGGGGAGAATGTCTAGAGTAGGAAACAGGGCCGCCAATACAGTACTGCCTCAGCAGGCTCGACAGACTCTGTCACTCTTGCCGTCTAGGTCGTGTCGATGTCTGCACAATACTGTCCGCTGCAGCCTGAACTATCGACACAGTCTACCGAGATGGGCTGGTAGAGCTAATACTCTCAATTCAAAGGCATCTATGCGCTGGTAACCTCATCAATCTTCCGCTGCATCTTCCTCTCCATATCTCGTTCAAGACTCAGCAATAGACCTTCTGCATCCCACGGCTGGATATTATGCAGAAAGTGGCCATTTGTGGCCTCCAGTTTTTTTGACTCGAGCAACAAAGCGGGGGGCCGGTGTCGGTTAAGAGAGGGGTTATGCCTACTATCAACCCGGGATAGACTCGACCGGGTATTGTCCTGGATTCACTAGTTATACTTTCTTAGTCTTGTTTCCCCCTTCTCCGCATTCTCATCATCTCATTTTTTTCGATTTCCTCTGTCACTTTTCCCTCCGTGTCTTTTTCACGTCCTTGTTCCTCTTCCACTCCTTCGGTTCTTCCGTGAGTCCTTCCCCCTTTCCCAGAGTGGAACGCGGACAGGTAGGTGTAAGGGGACGGTGGTAGGGCAGGAGAGAAAACAGGGAAGGAGGTTGAAGGGGGGGAGAGGTGGTGGGGTGGGGGGGTATGAGCGGAGGGGTAAGGAATAATGTGGAAGGAACCCGGTCAAGAATCCCCGAGGGCGAGGGTGGGGGGGTGGATCGTGCGGCGGGGGTCCCTCAACTGATCTATGTCCCTATGGTCACACCTGCCGACCGGCAAAGGTGACAAGATATGCACGGCAAAGGTTAGGTGGTAGTGACCTTGAATGCCCCTCTCCGTGCATGACTGCCTGAAAGCCATTCATATTCCACCTCGAAGAAGCCGGGCTATCATCATCGCCTCCGCCATCAGCACTTTCGTGATCCCCAATTGACTAATGTTATCCAAGCATCTGTGGGGGGGAAGGCAATGACGCAACGAGCAAGCCCAAGAACTTTGCGACGAACGTGAGGTTGGCCTTCTTGATGGCCCCTTCGGCTGGTGACCCAATCGGCCCCTCTCCGTTCTCCGTTCGACTTATAGGGGCCGGCCCTCCCACTCTTTGTGGTCTCGCTCAGTTCTGCACTCTCTGCAGGAACCTGTCCCATCCCTTCACTATCTGCCAGTGATAGTCCAAACTCGCAGTGGGGGATGGGGGTCCCCGAGTACATCTACACTCTCTCTCTCGCCCGGAATAGGAATCGGCGGATGCTGGCAGAAAGTCAACCTGCACGCCCCCGACTCGACCTCCCAATGGGGGCCTGTTTTAGCGGGATCAAAGCCCGCCTGTCTGATCTGTGAATCGAAGAGTTCGCTACATAGGACGCGTAGAAACTCTCGGGACCATCCTTCCCTCTCTGTATCTGTCCCAATGGACTGCGGCCACTCAAGCGATGCCTGGTGAAGAAGGTTTATGAATCTTCCGGCATCCGTGGGAAGGCTCCCTAATGATACCCCCCACGCCGCTCCAAGGGTTGAGTGTTCGATCAGATTCCTGCCTACTTATTACTCCTTGAACTCCTGTATCTCGGTCCAAAGAACTTTGCGTCGGAAGTAAACTTGAAACTGGCCGTCGACACACACCACCGTTTGGTGGCTGTCAGCGGCTGGGGTTGGGACCTGAACCTGTGCGGATATGTAAGTCTGAACTGTCCAGCCTCAATCAGACGAGGCCGACGCTGGCAATCATTGTCTTGTGCGGGAAACCTCAGCAGATCCTGAAGACTTCCTCGACCGGAACTCCTAAGGAGCCAGACCTCCTTCCTCGTTTGTGCTGACCCAGAGGGTGTGCTTGGTCAAGTGTGCGCGCCCCTCCCATCCAGCTGGGAGGCAGTGACTACGCCGGCGCCACCTTCTTGGGTGTTGGCTCGGGGGCACGTGTAGCACGGGAAGGGGCGTAAGGTGCCTGGGGGCACTAGTCAGGTTTCCGCTCATCATCAGACCCGATGACAAATCCGTGCAGACGGGGCAACAGACTTGGATCGCCCGCGTGCGTAGGCTCGGTCCTTGCTTGGGTGCCCATAGTCGATAGTAAACCCCTGCACAGGAGCCACTATTATTACGAGTTAATGTCAAACAAGACAGGCAGCTCATAAATTAAAATTTGAAAATATGTGGTAGTAATATTTGAAACGTTCACACGACGGGCCCGTGACGGCTCGTCCGTGACTAGACTGACCGTCCAATGAGGCCGCGTGTTATACTTGTGGTATCTGTAATATATAAGGAACCCTTATTAGGGGGTCTCTGACCACTCATGACGGTCAAGCAGGACGACCATCGTGAGTACAACGGTCCGTTTGTAAGAGTCCGTCGAGACACTTATAAAATGTTGAAGAGGACCCTTATCAGTTGGGTTCCCCTCTGACCATCATGACGGTCAAACAGGACGGACAGTACCGTGAGTCCGAGGTCCCGCGTAAGGTCCCCTTGTAGGACACTTAGAAAAAGTTGGAGCCCTTATTAGTGGGGTCCTCCTGACCATTATGCCGGTCGTGCAGGAACGACCTCTGTGGGTGTGACGGTCCGTCCGTATAGTCCGTCGTAGGAACACTTGGAAACTTTTGAGAGACCCTTAGAAACAGGGTCCCTGACAACCATGATGGACGGTCAAGACGGACCGTCCATGAAGAAACAACGTCCGTCACAGGCGACCCTTTTAGCATGGTTGCTAGGGCTTGGGTGCACGGACCCTACGACGGTCCGTCGTGTGTGCGACGGGCCGTCATCGGGTCCCTCCGTTCTGAGTAGCAGTGTTTGAACTGGGGTACCCACGCATCCCCGATGAACCCACAATGTTGTGTAGTGGATGTGGACCTCTATTGTCTATAACCCCGACCCTAAGAAACTACCAAAAGCAAAAATCACCTATGCTGGGTTTTCAAACATGGCCCATACGAACATTTTTGGAACCTAGGTTAGGCCATAGCTATAAATGAAACAGTAATACACTAAAAGACTAAGATAATACTAACTACAAAACCAAAATGCAAGATAATAAGTATAAATGTGAGACACTACCTTGTAAATGGAGAAGAAACAAATGGAGAATGATTCTTTGCATGAGGTATACCCGACATAATGATAATGATAAGGCTTGGGATTTGTTGGGATCAATGATCAGTGATGGGAAGTGTTGAAGTTGAAAATCGAAGGGAGATGGGGGCATAAGGAGCAATGGGGTTGGAATATGGGGGGTGGGAAGGTAATAAGGTCCAATTTTGAAAAGGGTCCCCAGCCGGGTCCGAGTCGGGTAAGATTTCATTAATCAAACGCGCTGGTTCCTTGACGCGGTCCGTCCTCCATCTGTGACGGTCCGTGTAGGTTTTTCCCGCGTTGTGGTGGCCCAAATTCAAAATGACAGAACTACGTACCTTGGGGTGACAGAGGCCAATACGACTGTCCTTCCCAGATGCAACTGTCCGTCGTTGTTATCCGTCAGTGGCCACTTGCGAAGTAGTGTTCTTGCAGAATTTTCCTGGTGATGTTCCTGCTAATTTTAAAAACCCATTATGAAAAATGCTACCATTATTAAAAAGACTTAAGTATTGGTTGGCCTCCCAACAACGCCTGATTTAATGTCGCGCACGACTGGGGCAACTTGATTACTCAGATTTTCATCCAAGATGGTACTAACGCCTCGATCACTTTAATTCGCCGATTCAGCATCCCGAGATAGATTTTTATGCGCTGTCCTTCACCTTGAACCGCAACGCCCTCCTTGGTTTTCCTCCTTGGTTTTTCCCTCAACTGCTCCATGAGGAAGGTGGGGTAACAGTGTAGGACCATTCCCCCATTTGGTTGAGTTGCCCTGGAAACCAAAGCTCAATCTGGAATTAATAAAAGCACAAATCCCCCACCATAAACTCGCGTTTTTTCAATTTTTTGTTCATGGTTACTTCTTCTTCTCTTTTTCTTTGTATAGGGATGAGCTGTTCATAGGCTTTCAGGCGAAATCATCAAGTTCATTCAACCCATTTAAAAAAAACCGGTGCTCGCAGCCTTTCGCTCCACTCCAATTTTTAACCTTTCTCCCTAGCCCCACATGGATTTATGCTCTACTCAACCGTGTAAGGACACAGCCTTTTCCATATACAAGTTGGTAATGGAGACATCCCATGGGAGCTTATATGCTGTCCGGTAGGGCCCAAAAGACATCATCAAGCCACCTTGACCAATCCCGTTCGACTGCGTTCCTGTTTTGACAATATCTATCTGTTTGATTCTCTCTTTCGACACTTCCACGCCCACTAGTTTGAGGGTGGTAAGGAGTGGCCACCATTATGGCGACCCCATATTTCTTCCAATACCCCGTTGGAATAATCTGTTGCAGAAGTGGGAGCCCCCATCCCACTAATATAGCCCTTGGGTGCCAAAAACTAGAGATATATCCTTTTCCAAAAATTCAGTGACACTCCCTTCCCTATTGTTTTTGCGGTGCTATGCTTCGCCCCTTTATATCATTCACTCTACTAGAAATTTACGGTCATCCCATGAGAACTCACGAAAGGGCCCATACAGTCCAATACCCCCACACAATCAAATCTCAATCACAAGAATGGTGGTTTAGAGGAACTCTTGCTTTCTTTGAAATACCACCATCACTTTGCATTTTTGGTCACATGCTTAGCAAAACCCATGAGCACTTTTGATGAAGAAGTTTGGCCAACGTAACCACATTGAAATATCTTGTGAGCCGGTTTCGGATACCACTCACTGTGTGTCCCGCCAACGTGAAGAATGGCATGCCCTCCAACAACACTCACATTTCACATTGCTGGCACACAGCCGAATAAGCCCTCGGCACAACTCCTATACAAGTATGGTTTCATCCCAAATAACTTCTTCACATCGACATGAACTTTTTTTCCCTTTGATGAAAGGACAAGTCTGATAGAACAATATCACTAGCCAGATAGTTCGCAAAATCTCGAAACCCTGGAATCAAATTCCTTGGTTGAAGCAGCAAATACATGTTCATCGGGGAAGTGGTCCCCCCACAATGTACAGTCTTATCCCCCTAATCTCCATGTGATGTAGCTTTCACATCCTCTAGACGAAAAAATGATCAGCCACTGAGTTTCAGTCCCTTTTCTAATCCAACACATTCAAAAGTCCAAATTCTTGCAGCAGTAATCCAACGAATCAGCCTTGTTTCGCATTCCTTTTTCTCCTCCATCAAATATCCTCAATGCCTGAATGGTCAGTATGCAACTATAAACTCTATACTAGAAAATAGGAAGCAAATTTGCTCAAAAGCAAACACTACTGCTAGAGTTCTTGCTCAGTCACTGTGTAGTTCTCTGAGCTTCATTTAGGTCTTTACTAGCATAAGTAATGGGGTGAAGCTTTTGTTTTTCCTCGGTCCCAGTAAACTACACCAAGATCTACCCCCCCACTACATCGCACATTACCCTTAACCCTCAAATGGACTGCTCCAATCCGGGAAATAATGATGGCCCAGATACATTTTTTGTTTAGTTTCCACCGAATGCCTAAACAAGTATTCATCCAAACAAAATTTTTACACATTCCTTTCTCCACAGTTTGCACAATGGGTGTGCATCTTTTGCAAAGTCTTTGATGATCTTCGTAAAAAACATTCATGCCCCAAGAAAGCTTCTCACACCTTTCACATAGAATTGGTGGGGGAAGTCTCTCTATTACCTCGACTTTTAGCTCGATCACAACCCTCTATGGCCCTTTTTTAAATGCGATGACCAACACAATACCCTCTTTAACCATGAAAATTACACTTTTTCCCAGTTTAGTACCAAATGCGTCTTCACATCTCTTAGAACCTCATCTAAATTGGTTAAAGCACCGCTCCGAAATGAACATCACCAACCACATGAAAAATCATCCATAAAGACCCTAAATTATCCTCCACCATGTCAGAAAATATTGACATCATACATCTCTTAAAGGTTTGCCGGTGCATTGCACAACCCACGGCATTCTCGGAACGGCAAAAGTCCCATATGGACAAGTGAAAGTGGTTTTCCCTCTTGATCTTCCTGTGTGCAAATAGAAATCTGATTAACCGCTTAATAACCCATAAAGAAAAACAATACCACCCTTGTTCTTCCGGCAAGTCCTCTCCAACATCCTAGTCCATGAAGGGCATAGGACAAAGGTCTTTTCATCCATGAGTTCAAAAAGTTACGGTAATCCATACCCACCCTCCATCCAGTAACCAAACCGGTCTCATTGGAACCAGGTTCATTCTTTTCGTTGGGGACCACAGTCATTCCCCCTTTCTTGGGGTAACACTGAACGGGCACACAACTACTATCGGCTATTGGCATAGATAACTCCAGCAATCTAACCACTTGATAATTTCCTTCTTCACAACCTCTTGCATAGGAAGGATTCAAGCTATCTGGTGCTCAATACTCGGCTTATGAATCATGCAATGATTGATTTATATGGAGAGTCAATACCAGGAGGGATTCCCAATATGTCCGCAATGGTCCCCACCAATGGCCTCTTTTGAACCTTTTTAGTACCTTCACCAAATCTGACGAACCTGTTGTTTCATCCAAGATCTGTGCAATCATTACCGGTAAAGTTCCCACCATTTCCCTAAGAATCATTCTAAGGAATGAGTTGGGGAGCTTTTAATTCAACTTTTGGAGCCCTCTATCGTGGGTTTCGGGGTGGACCTCGCGATTTTTCATATCAAGCTCACATTTCTTTCGGTTTTAAACCGAACCATCTCCCTCGGTAAGAGCCGCGACTAATGAACTCATACTCTTCATACAATTCACTATCAAGTTCCATTATTACGTCGCTATATGCTTTCGTCTTACCCTAGACGTCTTCTATTGAGTCTAGATGTCTCACCCCATTGTTGTAGGATATAAGATGCCGATTGGGAGCTCACCACTCTGCCTCATGACCTACAAACATTTAAAGGTCAACTGTCCTCATTGTTTTTCACTCGCAATTTCCATTTGGCCGCCTTCCCCCGTTTCCATGTCTACTAAGGGCTTTCCCCGTAGCAGGAATGGCCTCCAAGGAATATGGGCACTTCCAAAATCGACCTCGCACTCCAGATAACAAAATCCTGCTGGAATTATGAATGACTCACTTTTACACTAGCACATCGTGGAGTATCCCTATAGTTCTTTTATTTACGTTCGTGCAGCCATCAGTATCCGCATCGCAGTGGGCTTTTTCGTTGACCCCAAACCCAACTTCTTGTAAATCGAGAGGGGCATGAAATTTATGCTTGCCCCCAGATCACATAATGCTTTTCGCAAATGATATAGCCCGATGTACAAGGAATATTAAAACCGCACCCGGATCTTCTTTCTTTTTGACAGAATCTGTAGCATTAGCAACTACATTCTCAGTCTATCATCATCCTCAAACGCGACCGATCTTTTCTTTTGTAAATCAGATCTTTCATAAATTTTGGCGTAACCGGGCAATTTGGTGTTCTAAAGCTTCTATCAAAGGGACAATTGATAGAAAGTTGCTTCAACATTGGTTATAAAAACGCCGGTATTTACCATCCTCGTCTTTTTCAATAACATCTCTTGAGGAAAATGGGGATGTGGCATAAGGCTCGGAGTTTACCTTGTTAGCACTTCACTCTTGTGCAGTGTTATTCCTCCTAATTCACATCATCACTTCTCCACTTTATCAGATTCTTGTTGTCACCCTTATTCTCATCAGATGGCAATTGTTGGTCATGGTTTGCTTACCACCGCAGTAGTTATTGCCCATACAATTGTTCCATCATTTTTCCAATTTTTGACATGTTGCTGGGAAGAGTGCCCCGGTTGCCGTGTTTTCAAAGTTGCAGATAATTGGGCCAATTTGACCGCAAGCTGCTTAATTTTATTGCATGGGTATCAACTTTTTGCCAATAACCCCGCTAAACATTCTCACTCTTTATTGTGCCATCACTAGCAATTCGAACCTCCTCAGCATTTGTGCAACATATCCTCAATCAACTCGCGACAATACTAACCTCCCCCATTCCCTAGGGTAACTTCCCGATTTTGCGGAGGACATAGGTCCATGCCTATCGGTTTCTATTACCATAGTTAACCCTGTTGAAGTTGTTTTCGCGATTTGTAGTTTTCCATCTCTGACATAATGACCCTCACGATTGTAGTTACCATAGTTTTCCCCGAACCTTGGTTCCCCTTGACCTTGGCGCCAAATACCTTGATTTGATCCCCTTGGTCCGCTTGGTCGGAAACCCCTCATCTTGTGCATTTAACGGCATGAACCTCCTCATCATAACACTCATGTTTGTAGGGGTGGTTTACGCCAGGTAGTTGACTGCAATTAATTTTTCGCACCCAGTGACCCTTTTTTTAGTAACCAACCCCAAGCCTCAGTTTCTCATTTGGCCATTTCTTCACGAATATCATCTTGTGCTGGGTTTTGCGTGACTGCCTGCAAAGGTGTTTCCTGTGTTTTCTCCTTGTTAGATTTTTTCTATACTCCAAGCTTTGTTATTCCGGGAGATTTTTTTCTAATTTTTTCACATCGACTCCTCATCAGGACATTCTCCATAACAATCCACCTGCTAATAGTGTCCATAAATACCACCGCTTTTGTTGTTATCATCTTGTCCCTATAGAAGTATTCTTTCATTGCCGTCATCATCTATACGTGATTTTGGAACACATTTCAAGAATGATGTGAATCTATCCCAAGAACTACTAACTCTGACTCTCCTGGTAATTCCACAAGTTTTTCACCCCTTTCTTTGGGTTTAGTTCTTGGAGCCGGTGTAAAGTGCTAGAAGACACCCTTAGGTTGATTCCCATTGGGTAAAAAGATGGAGTTTTGTTTGGGAGCTCCGTGACCACATAGCAGCCTCTTCCTCAGTGAATAAGAAGGAAAACACTCTAGCCCTATTACACTAGAATCCAACTCAGCCTCCCCACACAACTTTTACAACACTTTCCCTTCCTTAAGCTATAATGGGCCATGTGGATCCTCCATAAGGTTAAGCCCTGAAAACAAACCTTGGTTTTGTGAGCATTGCATCGAATCTCAGTTACCACAAAGTGTTGGCCTGTGGGGTCGAGGGAGGCAAAAACCAGTGGCCCATCCGAATCTGCCTATGTTATCATAAGCCTCTTAAGTATGCTTTGGGCGGCCGTGGAACGGGATTTCCTGTCCCCATCTTGTTATGTTTCACCCGGATGGATCGGAGTAACTCTTACCATGAACATCAACGCGAGTTGGGATGTTCTGGTTTGGATCTCCATCATTGATTCCCACATTACATTCTGTTCACAGTGTACTCTCTAATTCGTGATCGAGGGGAACAAACGTTCTCTCTCTTCCTCTCCCTGTATTTGGCATACAAGGAGGATAGTTCTGAAAAAAGAACTCAAAACACTAAAACAAGTAAAATCAAGAATACAACTAAACTATAGTAATAAGTTTCAAGTTTATCTAAAAGCTATTTCCCGCAGCGACGCCAAAATTTGATAACGCTTCCAACTTACTTCTCAATAAGAATAAAGCGGGTCGCGTCATCAAATACCCAACTAGTGAGGTTGGGATCGTTCCCACGAGGAAAATAGTCTAGACTTAACTTTAACTTGTTATTACTATTGTTCGGGTCATTTGATAAATTCCTTAGAAAGTAAAAACTAACAATGTAAAAAGGGGGTTTTGTATTTCCTATAAGTAAAAGCAACTCACTAACTTGAAAGAGACACTTACATTTTTGAAAGTTGGGTTTTAATCATCAATCAAAGTACTAGGGCTTTTACGTGTCCCCACAGGTTCTAACTTGATAATTCTAACTATAACAATTCTTTCTCCGTATCTTGCACAATGCCAAAGTGATAGTAATGTTATTCTAAATCCTTGGTCCCCGGGCATCTATAAAATCCTCCTCCGCAACTTGGTCCGTTAACTTGTGTTTTTGCTTTCCTAACCTTTATCGTTACCTCATATTAAAGAGCCGTATTCGATATTTGACGAAGTTACGCTCTCCACACACACTCGTACCATCGAATATGCCTCTTAAGATAGTAATACACTAAATCTCTGTTAAATTCTTTCCTATTAATATAACCGCTCCATTGGTTCGCAGTAGCTTAAGGCGATTTTCATGTTGATCATCTGTTAAAAATACTTCTAAGCGAAAATAATTATTATAACAATGCAAGACACTTTCTAGAATGTTATTTGAGCTAGGGTTTAATCTCAGTATTTGCCTATGGTTCCCACCACCCTATTTATGGAGTTTTAGTTTACTCCATATCCATAAACCCACTAGTCAATATTATTAAATCAGAATTCATTACTTTACTCACTGAAAAGAATAAAGTCCGAAAAAATTTCTTGATTAATCCCCCAAAAATGTACTTGTAAGAATCTCCAAGAAGCAAACACTAACAACACAATCTATAATATATTCTAATCTTGCAGAGTCTAACACCAAAAATGAGGTTTTTCGACTATTTATATGAAAAATAAAACCTAATTAAAACAACAGGTTTTCTAATTCACGGAAATCTGCCAAAACTCAGCTGGGCCGACGGACCACGCGACTGACCTTCGTGGTCATGATGGACGGACCGTCGTGGACTCCGTCCGTCCCATACGTGTGCAATTTCTTTCTTCTTGCTTGTCCTTCATTCCCCTCAACGGCAAGTGTGACGGACCGTCATAGGCACAACGGTCCGTCGAGGGTCCGTTTAAAGACGTCAACTCTTCGAATCTGGGTTACTATGGGATCACTCGTCTCTATCTTCACGACGACCCTGCAGGTCGGACCGTCATGGCCATGACGGACCGTCACCATCTTCCGTATCCCACACTTTCGACTTCCTCCCCATCTTTCCTTCAGCAGCTTCTCTACTCTCCACCTACGACCGTCCATAGCATCCGTAGTGGTCTCTTCTGCATTTTCTTCTCTCAAAATCTCCGATTTGGCTTGGACAGATTTCAATGGAAAACAAAGAAAGAACTTGTATAAAATTAGCACAAAAAGGGGCTTTTGGCGCACTAAACGTAAGGAACGAGCATTAATATACCGTGGAAACCACGGTATAAAATTCATAATACACATCTCACACTTCATATTTTATAGAAAAGGGTACATACTTTCTTTATACATTAAGGATACATACAAAAAGTACACAAATTTTATATATACAAAATAGTCCAGTTCAATAGGATACCCTACTATATGGTCATTTTTTCCATTTAAACAATTAAAAAACTTTAAATTCATTTTTATATCGAAATTATCCGGTAATCTGGCATAGGATTTGGCTGGATCTCCACGCACCAACTTTAATGTTTTTTCTCTGCTCTTCCTTATATACGCTAGGTACAGGAAATGGGATCATGCATTTCCACATATCACCCTAATAGCCCTTTGGAGTATATTCGTAGCTTTATCATATACTTCCCATTTATCAAGACAGCTACACATCAGCTACAACATCAGTTATCCCCAGATGTCTTGCATACACTCTATCTCTAACATAATAAGTGTGTTGAACATTATACTTCCTAACTTTAAATAAATTTGAATTATTCAAACTAGATACCCTCATCATCCAAGAACAAGTATCAAAAATACAATTCATGTGATAACTGTTTCAAAATTGAAAAAATATAAATTTAAATTTTATACAATAAACAAATCAAATAAAAAAATATAACTTAAAGTGTACACTTACTTAGATGTATTACAACGCGCAACACGAAAATTTAATTTTTCAACAAGTCCAACATGCCTCATAACATCCTCAAGTGTTTTCCTATTATTGTAAATCTGATTCTCAGCTAAAAAAATAGGTTGGAATGGTCACATATTACATCATTATCTCATTCACTATTCACATTGACAACTTCGTCTAAATTTATTCTAATCAAACGGATAGAATTATTGGAGTATTAATCAACGTTAGTCTGTGTTAAACTAACCTCAAAATTTATTCTATCAGTAATACTAACGCAATGACCTTCATATACATCTCACGATCTTTCAGAGAAATGCACAATACACATTTTGTAAAGAAATCCAAATTCACCTTCTTCTGATCTAGAAAAACCATTACCCCAACATCATTATGAATATTAATAGGTGAACACATATCGCTAACAATATATTTTATCTCAATAGAATTTATATTTTCTTCTATATTAAGTTGAGTTATTATAGCATTAACTAAACCACTATAAAGAGTAGACGCATCATATATTATGCCCTCCATCTGAAAATCGACATATTTACCTGTTTCACAATATTAAAATAACATTTAGTGAAACATAATATATAATTGCAAAATAATTCATACACACTTCATACACAATTAATATATCATTCACTGGCATATACACTACTTTAATTAAACAAAAAGAATATAGTTTCTATACAAAATTGATACAAAACATATATTTTAATTTCTACAGAAACATATGTTGTAAGTTCAACAACAAATGGACTTTCATATACAATTGATACAAATTTCATATAATTTTCATACACAACTAATACAATTTTCAGACTTCACCGGTACACATAATTATATCTACTTACTTTTTGACTATTTTCTTAACAGACTTTACCATTAAATACAAATTTCAAATACGCTATACCTAACATAACTGTTTCATCCAAAAAAAAAAGAAGATACAAACTATATTTCAGATCTTACAATAATCAAGAAAATCGAACATTGTTCTACATGTAAAAAACAATAATTCTAATTAAAACCAATAATTCATAATTAAAACAAACAAATCCTAATTAAAATCAACCTGATGAATTCCACTTTTCACGATGTTTAACTAATATCGACACAATGTTCTCCATCACATCAAATCAAACTGTTTCCAACACCAAAATTTATTCAATTATTAAAAAAAATAAACTAAAATCTGCAAATCTGAAAATAATCGTGAAAATTTGGAGAAAAAAATGACTTGTACGTTGATGCTAATCTGGTAGAGCTTTTTAAGGAATTAAATTAAAAGTTAATCTCATTTAAACTAATTAGAGAGATTTAAGGCAACTAACTAATCTGAAATGTTTTTAAAATCCCTTAAAACGTGGTAATCTATTAACACCAATTAACAATTATATTTTATTTAATTAAAAAAGGATCCCATTTTCCATTATTACTTTGTCCCTTTTCAATAATTTTTTTCAACATCTCTTTTTAATAATTTATGTCCCACGCCCCTTTTTTTCTCAATATTTTTTTATTTTTATTTATTTCGAAAAAAAAGAGTTTTCCAATTAAAGTGACATTTTGAAAAGGGATAATTATTATTCAGAGTCGACATTTCGAATTGAGTTTTGGTGTTCCAAGTCAACTTATTTAAATCCCTAATCAAAAGAAAATTTAACTCTATATTTTTATTGGTAACTAAAAATTCGGGTAAGAAATTCTGTTGACCGAGGGGAAGGTGTTAGGCATCCTTCGAGTCCCGTGATTCTAGCACGGTCACTTTATTAACTTTGGTATGAGTTTACTTAATTTTTGAATATTGTATTAGGTAACTTAATAATAAAATTGGTATTTATCATCAGATTTATTCTAAACCTCATTTGGAACTGGCTTATATTTAAAAGGTATGTATTATTTTTTGTTGTTGGTGAGTCCATTCATTTTAAAGTTTGAAATACGCCATATTTTTTTTCTGCTTACATTTGTATGTTTTTATTTTAAGTTAGATACGTAGAATATATATAGATATCTAGTTTCTAAAAATTTAGCTTGGTGTGTAGGAAGGAGATATTTAAGTTCGGGTTAATTTAGGATATATATTTATTATTTTAGATTAAAATAGCAATTAAAATTTTATAAGAGAGTTGAAGTAGTTTCTCAAGAAATCCTTAAAGAGAGTAGGAATTATCTTTCTTTTTTATTAAATAGAAATTTTTCCTTTTATTATTATAATATTTTGCACGTTTTTTATTCTAATAAATAATTTTATATAATATATATTGTTTTCTTTTTTTTTTTGCGTAACAACTCTTTTCTATTTTATATTGTTTTTATAAATTTTATCATTATTTTGCAGATTTTCCTGTCTTCTCATTTTTTTTAAAAAACTAATTTGTTGTAACCTCTTTTTTTTTACGGTTTTTTTCATTTATTTAATTTCTACATTTTGTTTATTACTTTTATATTTTTTTCCATTCTATTCCTATCTTTTTTTTTCATTTTCACGTTTTTTTTCTTTTTTATTTTTATTGTATTTTCATGTTCAGTTTTTTTTTTTTAAAAAAAAAAAATTCGTGTTATTTTTCCTTTTTTTTCTTTCACTGTTTTTTTTTTGTTTTATGCTTTTTGTTTTTTTTTTTTTTTAATTCTTTTGTTCTCTTTATAGAATTTCTCAAATTTTACTTTTTTTTTATTATAATTTATTAATAGTAATTATACTATTTTATCATTGAATCTATAGTTGAAATTTACAATTACTCTGAGACAAAAAAATTCTAATTATTTATATATTTATCTAAAACAAGTCGATAAAATTATTTAATTCTCTTTGTGAAAATAGGACTCAGAAAAACATTAAACATTCAATTACCAAAATCAATTTTAACTATAAATTGCTCCTAAAAGTTTAGGGACAATATAATAATAATACAAAAAGGTATATACATATGTTATTTCATATTATTTTTTAGCAAGAAATATTTTTTGATTCCGTTTTCTGAACATCATAAATTCTTAAAAAGATTTAAAAAATAAAGAAAAATCACAACAGCATAACATCTTGCTACTATTTAAAAAACTTCATATTAGTTAGTATAAGCATCAAATTTTCATACAACATTCCATTTTTAAGAATTGAGAATTTAGAGTTGCTGATTGCGAAAATGGATACCACAAAAAAACAACTGCTACGAACGACTGAATTTTCAAGTTAATAATTGTTAATTAACTTTAAAGAGCAGCAAGACTGAAACCGCGAACAAAACCTCAGATTATAACTCAATTTTTAAGATAAAATTCACTTTTTTATTCTTTTCTCTTTGTTTTTCAATTCCAGTCTCTCTGTGTTATCTATATCTCTCTCTATATATATATATATTTTTTCAACTGAACGTGGGGTTATATAATATTTTTTGGGTGGGAATCTGGTGCTAATTTTAAGAAACGTAGTGTAATGGGATTAGGATTAAATTTAAAAATTAGTTGGGGTTGAGATAAGGATATAAAATAAATAAATAATAATCATAGCAAATTGCCAAAACAAAAATAAATGGAAAAAATAAAATAAAAATTGTGTGAAGTTTTTTAAAAAAAAAAACGTTCCAAAAAGAAAAAAAAATTTAAATAATAAATACAAATAAATGATGGATGAGCTTGTAGGAAAATAAGTTGGAAGTTGGGGAATAATTAGGAAAGGTTCTTAAAACAAATGTGAAATTTTTAGGAACCCTCTTTCTTTTCTTTTTCATACTGTTTTCATAATATTTTTCTATATTAGTATATTTTAGACAGATAATAAACAAATAACTTAAATTCCAAACTTTAATTTATCAATTTTTTTATTATTAAATTATAATTGATCTATAATTTTTGTCAATTAAATTTATTATTTTATTTATTTATTTAATTTTAAATATAACCTTTTTTAAATGGTGTAATTGTAAAATATATATGTTTTTTGGTAAAAAAAATAAGAGGTTTCACAGTATGCCCTCTTTGCATGAGCTTAAAACCGAAAAGAGTTATAGCAAAGCGTGAAAAAATGTGAATTAATTTTACGAAATATTTATGCCAAAAATTGTGAAAAATTTATAATAGAGAAGAGGTTTGAAGGTGTCAGAAACCTTTTCAAAAACTACCTCTTCCTAAGTGATGAGAAGGAGTCAGGCGTAGTTTCCAATGAGTTAGGTAGTCGAGTGCGATTTTGTCGCGATTTTGGTTCGTAGATCCAGCTATCTAAAAAAAACAAAGCAGAAGGAAAAGTATGAAATCTATCCACTCGATAGTGCTAAGTCCTTCATTTTGAATTCGGATATCGCTTCACTCTCTTTGGTAGGTCATCGACTTCGCACTTTCTCTGGGACATTTGAGTTTCAAAATTTGAAACTTCATATTGACTTCAGCTACTAACGTTCTTCCGCATGATATCTTGAAAATTGTTGTCTTGAAAAGGATGAATTCTTTTATTTTGAACGCAAAATTTAGTTAGTAAACCTACACACAAATACAATTTTCTGCCTAGTTTGCACTAGGAAAATTTTTGAATTATTGATGAAAGCTATAAAAATCTATACTAATAATAAAAATAATGTTTTGTAGCCTATTACAAAATGTAAAAAATAAGACAAAAGGGAGTTTTGTACCCAAATTGCATCCAGGGGTTATTGTGCACTGTGAAGACATGAAAAATAAAATAAAGATTATTGTGCCCTATATGCAACCAGGGGTTATTAAGCCCTGTGAAGACATAAAAAAATGATAGGGTTTATTGTGCCCTATACGCAATTCAGGGGTTATTGTGTGCTCTGAAGACATGAAAAATAAAATAGGGGTTATTGTGCCCTATTGCAACCAGGGGTTATTGTGCCATGTGAAGACATAACAGAAATGATAGGGGTTATTGTGCCCTATATGCAGTCTAGGGGTTATTGTGCCTTCTGAAGACATGAAAAATAAAATAGGGGTTATTGTGTCTTATATGCAACCAGAGGTTATTGTACCCTGTAAAGACATAAAAAATGATAGGGGTTATTGTGCCTATACGCAATCCAGGGGTTATTGTGCCCTCTGAAGACATGAAAAATAAAATAGGGGTTATTGTACCCTATATGCAAGCAGGAGTTGTTGTGTCCTGTGAAGACAAAAAAAAAATGATAAGGGTTATTGTGACCAATATACAATCCAGGATTATTGTTCCCTCTGAAGACATGAAAAATAAGATAGGGGTTATTGTGCCTATATGCAACCAGGGGTTATTGTGCCCTGTGAAGACATACAAAAATGATGGGGGTTACTTTGCCCTATATGAAATCTAGGGGTTATTGTGCCCTCTGAAGACATGGAAAATAATTAGGGGTTATTGTGCCCTATATGCTACCAGGGGTTATTGTGCCCTATATGCAATCCAAGGGTTATTGTGCCCTCTGAAAACATGAAAAATAAAATAGGGGTTATTTTGCCTTATATGCAACCAGGGGTTATTGTGCCTTATGAAGACATGAAAACATAGATATGGGTTATTGTACCCTATATCCAACAGGGGTTATTATGCCCTGTGAAGACAGGAAAATATAGTATAGGGGTTATTGTGCCTTATATGCAATCAGAGGTTATTTTTCCCTGTGAAAACATGAAAAATAGAATAGGGGATTGTGCCCTGTGAAGAAATAAAAAAAAATGATAGGGATTATTATGTCCTATATGCAATCTAGGGGTTATTGTGGCCTCTGAAGATGTGAAAAATAAAATATGGGTTATTGTGCCTATATGCAAACTAGGGGTTATTGTGCCCTGTGAAGACAAAAAAAATAATAGTTGGTATTGTGCCCTATATGCAACTAGGGGTTATTGTGTTCTGTGAAGACATGAAAAATAAAATAGGGGTTATTGTGTTCTGTGAAGACATGAAAAATAAAATAGGGGTTATTGTGCCCTATATGCAACCGGGGGTTATTGTGTCCTGTGAAGACATAAAAAAATTGATAGGGGTTATTGTGCCCTATATGCAACCAGGGATTATTGTGCCCTGTGAAGACATGAAAATATAGGATAGAGATTATTGTGCCCTATATACAACCAAGGGTTATTGTACCCTATTAAGACATGAAAAATAAAATAGTGTTATTGTACCTTATATGCAACCATGTGATTTTTGTACTTCTATTATTATTAATTGTTATTTATTTTATTTATTTCTATTAGTACATTGATCAATTTAAAAATAAATTAAAATGCCCAAGATTTATTAGAATAACACTAATGTTTTTCAGATTATATAAGAGACAAGGATTCAAAACCTACCGTGCGCGTTGATCTATAGCACAAATTATTGACACGATTGTCTTTATTAGTTTTCTTTCAGCTATAACGTTATATTCAGTGTGCTCATGCCAAGACGATGTTCATCATTTGAGAATGGTGGACATTCGTGATTTTACAAGTAGAAATTCTTATTTTGTACTACGTCTTAGTTTTAATTGAATGTTTCACTCATAAGACCCTCTTATTTTTGTATTTCTTTTTTTGGTTAACAATACAATAAGCGACATGTTAGTTCACCTTGGAGATTTGAACTTAGCATGATTTATTATGTTATCGAAGTGATTAGACTTAACCTCAATGAAGGGTTGCCTACGTCTCCTAGGAATCGTTTACGTAATTCAATAAAAAATATTATTTTTGATTTATTTTTAGAAAAATAATGAAAAATTGGAAAAAAAAAAATTAGTTATGTGATTAATGTCTCTGACTTTAGTTGGTTACCAACAATTAGTATTATGCAATGAACTATATTCAACTAATTTCAAATAAATTTTGAGGTAAATTTGAGTTAATTTATATAGTTTCAAATGTATTCAAATATGCTTAAGTAATTAAAGACAATTTCTCTTGTCAAAAGTAAGGGATATAATTATTTGTATCCTCTTGTTTCAAATTTCAATCTCAACATTGAAAAGTTCTACTTCACACATATAATACTTTAGATTGTAGGACATTTTTGAAAGTCACTCACATCAGAAGATATTCAATAAATGAGATTAAAGATATTCATATGCTTGGCCCTCATGTAAGATCCACTAATATCGCAGAACATAAAAAATGAGATCAAACATAGATTTGTCATTGACTGTAATGTAGTGTTTAGAAAAATGTAGGATAGCATTTGGGATAAAGTGACTATTTCGCCTTTAGAATTTGCACAATGGCTTTTGATATTTTTTTTCATTTTTGTATTTGACCTTATTTTTTGTAAGCCACTTCTCATTATTTTTCCTCTTCCTTTTTTGATTCTCCCTCCGTTTTGTTTTTAAGATTTTTTTTTATTTTTTATCAGTCTATCTTTTTTTTTTTGAATATCATTTGTTATCCAACTGAGGTCTTTGACGTTATGTCGTTATTTTCATAGTGCGCTCAGGAGGTAAGACAAAGGAATTAGTGCATTTATAACTTAAAATGTATATGCTAAATGTGGTTATTCAAAATAAAAAATTTCAAGGCTCGAAATGGAAGTTCTAGGGATAACATGTCATTTGGTAGCTGAAAGGCACCACTTGAATCAAAAAAGCCTATAATCCTTTCTCAAGTTAAATGTTTGCTCAAAAATTTCGTTCTCAACCAAACATTCGGGCCAAGTTTCGATCCAACAAAATCATGTCTTTGAATTTACGCCTACAACTAACCACACAATGCATTTGAAACAATGAGGTCAATTATTTTATCCATAACTTTTTTCTTAAACAAGATTATTTCTCAAAGTATGACATAAATATAGTGAGAGATGCCAATGAACTCTATAGGTCACAACAAAGTTGATCTGTCTTAACAATAGTTTAACACTTATGTTTTTCTTATGAGCATGATACCTAAGAATGTGGTTACCAAACCAAGTCAAAGAAAAAGTATATTTTTTTTGCCCCCCAGCTATGTGACTTTTAGATTTTTCTCGGTTGGACCGAACCTTACAATAAGATTGTCTAGTATCTTGTTACAACAAGAATCAAGTCTAAAGTAGTTTCAAAATAGTAAGTAAAAGTATGTTTTAAGGACAAATTCACTTTTAATATATAAACATATTATTTCATTTTTTATTTTTAAATAATAATTAAGGTATTTTTTGAATTTTTTAATTTTTAAATAAGGATCATCGAACCCAAGGAAGGTTGTCTACGTATCTCATCAAGGTGAGAATCAGGTGTGCGTAGTTCGTTTAGATTGAATACTAAAATAATTTTTGTTAGAAATTTGTTAACAAATTCAATTCATTTATTCGTTTAAAGTGATATAAGAAAACTTTTACAATTTCTTTTTGTGAACTTTACATTGTAAAAGAAAACTTTTTTTCTATTGTTCTGATTTTAATTTAAAATGATAAATTTAGTTAGCTACCCTAGATAGATCCGATCATATGTAGAGTCTTTCATTAAATCATATGTAAATGATTAAAATAATGAAGTCTACTATGAACAACTATATTTGATTTCAGTTACCAAACTTAAACTCGTGAAAAAAGAGTATCTAGACTGATTTTAACAGGAGCAGACAACTCGAGTTAGGGAGTAGCAACGTACTATGTGCATTGGTGCTCCCTATCCTAAATATGTGTGACTCAAAATTCTTCACCATGGACCGAAGATCCACTGACTATCTTGATAGAAGCGGGGTGCGCAGTCGCAATACCCATATTATTATTATAAAAGACACAGAATGGTTTGTGAGAAAAGACAGTTATAATCCAATTCAAATATTATCAAAACATTAAATAAATAAACAATTAGCAAAGTAAGTTAAATAAATACAATATTCAAAAGACGTAAAATATATAATCAAGTCATACATAATCAATATTTAAAAGCTCGATTTAGTTAGTGATCCCCAGCAGATGAGTCACCATCTTTTTCTCAATATTTTTATTTTTATTTATTTAAAAAAGGTTTTTCAATAAAGTGAAATTTGTGAAAAGAGAAATTAATTATTCAGAGTCGCCTTGGAATTGAGTTTGGTGTTCCAAGTCACCTTATGTAAATCTCTAATCAAAAGGAAATTTGGACTCTATATTTTTATTGGTCCAAACTAAAAACGGGTAAGGAATTTTGTTGATTGAGGGCAAGGTGTTAGGCCCCCTCGAGTCCGTGGTCTTGGACGGTCGCTTTATTGACTTTAGTGGATGAACTCTAAACTAAATTTTTAGAATTATATTATTTAAGTAATAATAAATTATATTTACCCTCAGATTTATTCTAAACTTATTTGAAATGAATTATTTATTTTAATGGTCTTTATTTATTTATTTGTTTTTTTTTGTTGTGCGTCCATTCATTTTAAAGGTGAACATCCGTGTAATTTTTTTTTCTTCTTATATTTGTATGTTTTATTTTTAATGTCATTATAGAATTTCTACAAATTAGAATTCGTGTGAAAAAGAGATTTTTTGAGTTCAAGATAATTTAGGAATAGATATTTATTTATTATTAGATAAAAACTAGAAAAAATAAATAAATTTATAAGAGTCAAAGTTATTTTTATCAAGAAACCTAAATACATTGGAAGTTTTTTTTTTATGAAACAAATTTCCCCTTTTTTAAACTCTTTTTTTGTCTATACCGTTTTTATTTTATTTAAATTTATATATTTTTTTTGTTTTCTGTAAAATATGTTTCTCTCGCTCTTTTTAATTTTTATTTATAAATTTTAATCTATTCTTATTATATAGATTTTGTCTTCTTCTGCCCTTTTTCTTTTTACAAAATATTTTCTTTACTTCTTTTTTTTACGTTCTTTGAATTTGATTTAATTCTACATTTTGTTTTCGTACTTTTATATTTTACATTCTACTCTATTTTTTTTTGTGATTTTTCATTTTTTGTTAAGTGTTTTTCCTTTTTTATTATTTATTTTCTGTTTGTTTTATTTTATATGATCAAAATTTTGTATTTTTTCCTTTTTTTTTTCTTCGCTGTTTTTTTTTTAAGCTTTCTTGTTTTTTTTTTATTTGTTTTTTATTCTTTTGTTCTTCTTATCAATTTCTCAAATTTTACTTTTTTATTATAATTATTAATAGTAATTACAGATTGTATCAGAATACCTAGATGAAATTTACAATTCTCTCTGACAAAAAATTTTACTAATTATTTATATTTTTTAATTCTAAACAACTATAAAGTATTATTTATTTATTTTGTGAAAACTAGGCTCCAGAAAACACAGTACTATTCAATTACAAAATTCCATTTTAATATTACATTTCATCTAAAAGTTTAGACACTAATAATAAAAATACAAAAAGGTATGATACATATTATTTCATCTTATTTTTAGACAAGAAATATTTTTGATTACGTTTCCTGAACATTCATAAATTCTAAAACGATTAAAAAAAAAAAAAAATCACAACATGCATCACATATTGATACTAGTAAAAAAAAAACTTCATTATTATTACTTAAGCATAAATTTCATAACAACATTCCAGTAACTAATTCGAGAATTGAGAGTTATACTCGATGCGAAAATGGATACCACAAAAAACAACTTGACTAGATTACTGATTTCAAAATAATAAATGTTAATTACTTTAACAGGCTGTGTGCAAGACTGAAACGCGGCAACAAAACCTCAGATTATAATTTCAATGTTAAGATAAAACTCACTTTTTACTCTTTCTCTTTTAATCGTACTTTTTTGTAAATTATTCTCTGTGTTTTTCTATTTCGTCTCGTGTGTTCTCTAATCTCGTTCTATATTTTTTTTTTCAATGAACGTGGGGTAACTAATTATTTTGGGTGAGAATGGTGCTAATTTAGAGAAAGTCAGGGTAGTGGGATTAAAAGTAAATTAAAAAAACAAAAAAAAATGAAAAAAACATAAAATAAAAATGTGTGCTGTGAAGTTTTTTTTTTTTTTTATAAAAAACGTCCAAAAGAAAGAAAAAAAATAAAAAATAAAATAAATAAATAAATAAATAGATGGGATGAGATTTGTTATGAAAATAAGTTAGGAAATTGAGAATTAGGATTAAGGTAGAACAAATTTGAAAATTTTTAGGACTCCTCTTTCTTTTCTTTTTCTAGACTTTTTGATAAATTTTCTATATTATCATTACTTATTTTTAGACTAGATAATAACAAATAAATTAATTCTCAAACTTATAGTTATCATTTTTTTATTATTAAACTATAATTGATCTTATAATTTTTATTTAATTACAATTTATTATTATTATTTAATTTAATTTTTAAAATAACCCTTTTAAATTGGTGTAAAATATATTATGTTTTTTGGTAAAAAATTAGGTGTTCACAATTTAAAATTAACATTATATTTTTTTAATAAAATGCTATAGTTTACGATATTAAATGTTACACCGAAATACAAATTCTTATGCTATAACTTGAGAATATTATTATAGAAAATGCTATATACCTAATTTACACTACAAATAACTAGGATAAGCACATACAAAACTATAAATTTATACCATCAGAAACTAAATTATACATATTTTGAATTTATAGAAATCACAAAAATTATACAAATCAAGCGAATAGCAAAAATTACAAAAATTATAGCCACAAACTATAATTTTCTTAAATTGTATTATAATCCCTAATATAGGCTAAATATTTCTTATTCTCCGTAATTTCCCTATATATTCCAGCTTTTCTCCTTTTCATTAGTTTAATATTTGACTAATGATTTGCAACTGTGAAATGGCATGTTACAGTAGTAAAATAATCAATCCTAAGATAACTTATACAACTGGCATGTGGAAATGTTCTTTATAAGTAATTATATATTACCATAAATATACAAAATGATCTCCAAGGTATTTTTCAATTGCCAAGTTTTGAGTAAATGAATACTCTCCCTACTAGCTCCGTGAATCACGTGAAAAATTTAATCAACTTTTCATTATAATGGTAACATGATAATTAACAAAACAAAAATGAATAAAAATGTTTTCCATTTGTAGTTTGGCCCAAAAATGTCTTCCTTTGTCATTCAATATTTTGATCCAAAATTACTCCTATTGTTACTAAATGGATAAAAAATGTCTGTCCTAAAAAATATATTATTTCTTTTAGTTTAAAATACATCTTATTCCTAATAAAAATATTATTTTAAAGAATATTATTTTAAAATCACTTTTGAAGTTAAAATTATTTTTTAAGAATAAGTTTAATTTTTTTTAATGGGGAGGGGGGGGGGGGGCTGATTTAAGGGTAGGGATACAATAAATTGATTTTTTGAACAAAAAAAGAAAATTGAAATTGAAAGAGAGTTTTAAAAAATATTTTTTTTGTGTTTAGATAAAAGTTATTTTCATTAAATTTGAGAAAAATAAGTTATTTTTAAAAAACATTTAACTCAACAAACATGAGATAATATTTTTCTTCCTACCAAACTTACCCTAAGCTAATATAAGAAATGTGAATAAGCAAGCATCACTCCGACAACATGCTTGCTCGCTTATTCAAATTTCAAACATAATTGGGCCCACTCTTATTTACTTGTAATTATATTTCTTATATAGTAATACATATTTCTACTTCTACTAGCAAATAACATTGGAGCCTACTCAAATTTACTTGAAAATGTATTTCTTATAATAAAATTTTATAAATGACATTTATAATACTAATATTTTTAAGTTTATAGCAGTAGAATAAGACTTTTAAAGTTGTAACAACAAAAAATTTCAAGTTGTAACAGTTTATTAAAAACATTTTTAATTCATTGTAGGAAATTATTTTTGAAAAAAAATAAATAAATAAGGAAAACAAATTGATTTTGAAAAAAAAAAAGATAAAACAAATTAAGGTTTAGTAATTATTTTTGAATTCATCGATAATAATTGTTAATTTGCACAAATTTAGGAGATTTAAACTAATTAAGAACATTTATTTTCATTATTTAAATCTAATATGTTAACATTAATTAAAAATTAGATTTTATTTATTTTGTTCAAAATTTCTCTCTCTTCATTTTTTTCTCCAAAATTTTAGTTATAACACTAAAATTAAAAAACAACTTAAAATAACATTATAAATCTATTAGTGTGAAAAATAAATAAGGTAAAAAAGAATATTTTGGTAGTAAATAATTTTAAAATATTAGTGATAATTAATAAGAGACATAAAAATAGAAGAATCATAACAAAGGAATATTTATTTTCCCTATTTAGCTCAAAGCAATTATTGACATTTTGGAACAAATTTCTTTTCTTTTCTTCAAACGTTTCTCTCTCTTCTCAATATTTTCACTGGTTTAGTCGTCACTGTCGTCTAGTTTCTATTCGTTTTATGCAATAATCTTCATTTCTTGTAATTAACAGTTTCTTATCAGCATTAATAAAACATAGTGGTAGATAGAATCCTTTAGGTTAATGTCCTGTCAGTTATTTTATTTGCATTGGTAACAAAATGTAACAAAAATTATGAATTCAAATTGGATTTTTTTAAGATTTCGTTTGTGTATAATAATTTTAATTAAGGTGTGTTTTTTTATTTTATAAATTGTTAGATTTTGATATGAACATTCAATTTTTTGTATGTTTTTCTGATCTAAAATTACATAAAATTTGTTTGAAATTGATATACTAGTTATACTATGTTGGTAGGATTCTGCTTATTTATTTTGGTGGCGTGATTTTGGTATGAATAAGTCATGATTTATGACATGAAATAGTATGATTTTGGCATCCAATAGATATGAAAAGTATGCATAAAAATTGTATGAATATTGTATGTTTCCTGATTTTTTGTTGAGTATGATAATTTTTATTTATGATATTTTTTAAAAGTATAATGTCGCATTTTGAACATTTAGTTTGTTTATTATTTGTTTGAATTGGATATCATTTTTTTGATAGTTTCTAGTTTTAAAAAAATTTATATAATTTTTTTATTTTTATTTTTGGAATTTGTATACTACTTATAACAGACATGTATGACAATTATAATGTTTTTTGGTATGACTCTGGTATGATTGATTTTTTTTTGACATTATATCGAAAAGAATTTGAGAATAATCATGTAATGAATTTGATATATTGTGTATTTTTAATAAATGATAATTAATAGTTAGAAATGGAATTATTTTAATATTATAGTGGCATGATCCTAGTATGCATAATTGATGAATTTTGGCAGTAAATAGATATGAAATGTTTGAATAAAGTTGAACGCTGAAAGGGGTTTGCTAATATGAAATTTATGATGTCTAAAATTACATGCAATGCATGTCATCAAGAGGGCCACAACCTTAAAACATGTTCAAATTACCCTGCACAAAAGAAGTCATAATTAATAATTGTGACAGATATGTATACTACTTATAACAGACATGTGTGAAATTATAATGTTTTTTGGTATGACTCTGGTATGATTATTTTTTTGACATTGAAAAGAATTTGAGAATAATAATATAAGGAATTGGATATTATTGTTGGATTTTTTAATAAATGTAATTTATAGTTAGAAATGGAATTATTTGATATATTTCGTGGCATGATCCCCTAGTATGCATTAACTTGCATGCATTTTGGCAGTAAATATAAATCGATATGAAATGTGTGAATAAAGTTGAACGCTGTAAGGGGTTTTGCCTATTGTGAATTCTGATGTCTAAAATTACATGCCATACATGTCGTCAAGAGGACCACAACCGGAAGACATGTTCAAATTACCCAGCACAAAAGAAGTCATAATTTATAATTGTGACAGACTCATATTTTGATTTATTTAATCTCTTATTAACGGATTATAATTTCAGAACATATATTAAGAGTATTGTATAATATTTTATTATATATTGATTGTATTTTAAATATATAGTGAACACTTTATTAAGTAATGGTGGTATGCAATTAGTTATATTTGGTATGTAATTGAAGTCACACAAAACTAGTTATTGTAATTTACAATTTTACATTGTCATCTTCATTCTTCCCAGATTTATACAAGGTGGATATCAACTTTCATACATTTTTTATTTTTTAATGTTTGTCTTAAAGTCTCAAGTTAAAATACAAAATGTATACTATAATAATTTAATGTCATTCTTATTTTTCAATTTGGTGATCAAGTTGATACAATGTAAGTCAATATACCAACATTACTTAGTCAATTGTTCATTGTTTTCAAACATATAATGATCAATTGATTAAGTAATGCTGGTATGCAATTGATATTCATTTGGTATGCAATTGAAGTCACATAGATACTAGCTAGTGTACTTTTCACTTGGTATTTTTTTTTGTATCCACCTATGTCCGACTTAAAAATATATAAAATAAGATGTAATTGAGGTAGATACAATATAAAATGGTCGTTGTTTTACATTGTCATCTTCATTCTTTCCAAATTTATACAAATTAGATACCAATTTAGTGACATTCTTATTTTTCAATATGGAGATCAATTTGATACAATGTAAGCCATCATAAAATATTTCATGTAATTTTAATTGGTATCCATTTGATTTCGAAGTGACATCGCATAGCAAAAATACAAATATTAAGAAGTATTTAAGATTTCAAACTAAGTTATTCAAACTAAAACTAGTTAATAATGTATCCAATTTGTATGCATTTTCTATACCACCGGCATTCAACTGAAAATTATAAGAAACAAAACGTAAAAACTAGGTGAATTATAGGAAAATTTCATATATGGCAAATTATTGATTAAATAAATTATATGAGTATAGCGTACCTTAATTACCATTCTATGGGTATATAGTTTAGTTATTTTAGATCTTTAATTTTGTATATAAGGGTTCTTTTGGTTTTTATTTATATAATTTTATTTTAAAAAGACGGTTGTAACTGAAGCGTTTGAACTATGCAACATAACTAGATAATTCATAATTTAAGGTAACACATCCCTTTTTTTAAGGTAAACGTTCAAAGTCATTATTTTTTTTCAAAAAAAAAAAAGATTATTACAGCAATATGAAACAAAAGATAAACTTGTTTTTGTGTTTATGAAACATCAGTCATCCATTTTTTTTAATTTTTCTTTGTAATCGAATTCAGGTAAGTGTTAATTGGATGAAAATGTGAAATTCTGTGTATATTGCAATATTATTACAATGTTCTATTGGATTTACAAATTTGAGTTATGTGCGTTAGTTATGTGGGTGTCGTAATTTTATGTATTTGAAAATTGGTTTCAAAATATGAGTATTTTAAGACTATCCATTATATACTTTTTGTTTGATGTAGTATTTGTATATTAACTAAAGAAGATTCAGTGTAGCGAATACCGTAAATCGTTGGTGATAATGTATATAGCCATTTAAAGGCAAGTGTTATACTTTGGATACAATTATTATACTTTTTTTGATGTAGTATTTGTATATTAAAAAGAACACAGTGTAAAATCAATTCAGTAATTTGATTGTTATAATAGTGTTGTATTAATTGTAATATGATCTCTTTGAATGTTTGAAATATATATATATTATTTATTAACTGAACATGATAATGGCTTCATTTTGGCTATTTTAGTTATTTGCATTCTGGTTAATAGGTGTACATGAATATATAGTTAAACATGACAATATATCAACTGTCTAAATGACTTTGTATATACTCCAATAATCTATAAACTTAATATATACTAACTCAATAATTTGTATATAAAAACTACTAAAATATTACAATCATAATGAAATTTTTCCATCTGATAACTAAAATCCCATTTACTTTGTGTAATATGTATACAAAAACAAAAATAAAATGAGACTTTAATATGCATCCGCCACTACCATTATTAAAACCTTAGTATATATGTATACTAAAAAATCAAATTTTGAACACAGTCCCAGGACATATCAATTTTGTATATGTATATAACTTAATATTATTACTAACTTCAATAATTTGTATTAAATAATAAAAAATATACAAATTATAATCATATGAAATTTCCCATCTGTATCATATAGTCCATACTTTTTGTATATATATATAAAAACAAAAAGAATAATGAGCCTTTATATACAATTTGTCTACACTATTAAGACTTAGTATATATCATGATACATAACTTAAAGTATGTATAAAGTAATTAAATCCACACGACATATATACAATATATAAACTAAACAGGCTGGGTGTAATAAACATGCAATATAACTTATCAATTACTGGAAGACAAAATTATTAAACAAATTTTTTTGTATTATGACAATCTAAGTAACAAAAAAATTGTATCTAAATTTGTGTTTTAAGGCCACTACCTCCATAATTATGATGTTATTCAGATCCGTCAAACTTCCACATGCATTTCCTCTGAATCAAGTTTACTGCTGTCCCTTTCTTCCTCTTTGATTTACAAGTTTAATGCCTCTAGACTTTAACATTGTTAATAATTCTTGAACTGCGTTCTTAGGGTCATATTGTTTCTTTGATTTCAATTCTTCAATTGGTTGTTCATGGTGAACTTGTTTTGATTTTACCGTAGACCACGTAAAAAACCAAAAATTACAACCCCAAAATCTTGAGTTAAAACCCATTGAAAACGAGGTAAATTGTCAACAAAAATTGACATGCATGTAATACCTCTAACAATCCTCATAGATGAAGATGATTCATTAATTTGTGACTAATTTGAGATATAATAAGAAAAAAACAATCGATTAATTTCATCAAAAAATATGAAGAAAACAACATAAGACACACAAACATTATACAATTGTTGAATAAGGAAAAAAAAAGGAAAACGACTAAAATTTAGGACGAAAATTGAATTCAACTTTGGGAGGGAGTAATTGAATTTTGGACAATTTGAAATTCATATCGGATATAAGTATTAATTGTAGGAGAAAAAGGTGGAATATGAATAGGAGAGATAATATTATTTTGTGTAAAATTATATACAAAATTAAAAAAAATAATTATACTATTGGTTATATAATAGGTGATGGACCCCATTAATTATAGCAAAAAAAAAAACTATAATTATAGAAAGTAAATAAATTAAACTATACCCCTATTATATAATTACTTAGGAATATTTGCCATTCCATATAATTTTCCCATATATTATTCATTTGATATCTATTTGGAAATCTTAAGTGTAAAAATGTATACAATTATAATAGTGTTCTATGTTTATGAGGTTTTTTTCAAGATTAAGGTCTAATAAAAAATTGACTTATGCTAATATTCAAATTGTATAAACTTAATAGCCAGCTTGAAAACTTTTGACAAATTAAAAATAAAATTGTATAAAGTTGGTATCTAATTAGAACAAATTATTAAAAGAAATAAATTTGAAATGTACACAGTGCATATTGAATTGTTACCAAAAACTGTAGCAAAAATAAATATATATACCATTCAAAATTTAAAAAACATGTAAACAAACATGACAGTACCAATTTCCACTACAACAAATACAATTTTAGCGACATTAAATATTGACACTAATAAAAAGTGCTAAAGTCTTTATCGGCATTACTTAAGTTCCATAAAAATCAATGTCGCTAAAGGAAATCAATGTCGCTAAAGGTTTTAAGAACATATGCAAAGAGTGACAATTGCCGCTAAAATTACATATTTAGCGGCAATTAAGAAATGCTGCTAATGGTCATTTTTGTTATAGTGTTCGTGCCAGCATTAAACAAATTTCATAACAAATTATACACATAAAGAAAGAGTTTTTTATTTTTTAAAAAATCCTACTAAATTGAATAATTGCTAAAATAATCTAACAACTCTTTTGCCTTTTCTGAAATTGAAACTTTTGAGTCATCTTTCATTATTGCTTTTCTTTTAGAGGGTTTTGATGAATAACCTCATTTGACATTTTGTTGATTTTTTATTTTTATTTTTTTTAAAAATCTAGCTTACAAAATCCAAGTTTAAATTCGAAGGGGATTTCACCATTTTTTTTCTCTTTTGTTCCTTCTAATTTGGAGGACTTGCAATTTTCTTTCCTTCTTTTTTCTACTTCTTTCTGGAATTTGTTTCTTCTTTTGTGGAGTAACAAACTTTTTCACCGATGTTTGTTGGTCTACGACGATTGAGTCAATATGTTTAAAGTTGGAGTAGTAGAACTCATTTTCGACTAATCTAGAACTTTTTTTTAGGAGTATGCTCCAGTTTCTTCTACATTATTTTCACAGATTTGAACTTTCTTTTGATTGTAGAATGAAAATTTCAGATCATGGTGATAGAAAGATGATTTACGATTTCTAAGGAATATGAGGTGAGAGAGAAATGTTTGATTTTTTAACGTGGGAGTGGTGGGGTGTTGTTAGAGTGTGAGAAGAATATGATTTACTTAGGGGAGGTTTGGAGTGAAAGGATAATAAAGGAACTCTAATCAATGTAAATCCCTAAATTTGTGTAACTGATAATTTATGTTTTAAAAAAGAATCTACAATCAAATTAATTAACTTAATAATTAATAATATAAAAATATAAAAATATAAAGAGATTAATCATTTATTAAATTAAATTGTAATTAATTATTAAATAAAGTTAAATTTAATTGATATGTTATAACCCTTAAATAAACTGTTATAAGTAAGAATTTTGTGAGAGTATGTTTACAAATTCGTGATATTGTCTCTTAAATATGCATTCTAGTATATAATTTTACATAGCAAAAATCATTGGGCCCCACTTAAATTTACTTGCCGTTGTATATATAGTGGTATATATTGTTACATAGCAAAAGATATTGAGGCCACTTAAGTTTACTCGCAATTGTATTTCTTATATAGTAATACACATTTTCACATAGAAAAGATACTGGAGCCACTTGAATATTGTCCTATAAAGATAATATTGTTGAGAGAAAGTTAATTTGCAAATTGATATGTTATAATAGAATATTTATGAAATTAATCAATATATAAAGCTTAATTCATTGTCTACATTTAACAATAAAAATATAAATTTATTTTCTAGTATCAATACTATCGAAGAAATAGAGATCAAACTAATAAGTTCTTTCATTATCAACAGATAATGACTAAGCACTTGATTTTGAGATTTTTTCATCTCTACTTTTGTTTATAAAAAATTTATTAAAATTCAAGTTATTACTAGTTCACTAAATGTAAAACACAAATCATAATTATTTAAATGTAGTTATGTCTTACATAATTACGGTATTAGTAAAGAACATTTGAAACGTGTATATATATATATATTGAAATTCATTTTACTATACTAAAAAGATTCTCCAAACTTAAGGTACATTATACATGTAATATATATAATAAATTAAACTTACATAATTCAAGAGAAAAAAGCTTAATAAAATAAGTTATATTAAACGTATAAGAAATCCAACAACTTTTTATAGTCAAATTTTGTTTAGTTTTAAACTTCTATTACAATATATATCAATTTAAAGATAAATAAAACAATTTAACCCATATGGGAGGTAAAATTGTCCTTGTAATTGTTATATCGAAGAAGTTGCTAATTTTCTATAAAATAGAGTTTATAAAGTGTGAGTTAATTTTGTAATGGTACAGTTAACGATTGCAACTGTGTTTGAAAAATTAAATAAGGTGTCAAGTTTTCAGAGTTATCCATAGTACTTTTTTTAATATATTGACATGTGTATTTTTTTTAAAAAAATTCAAGTTTTTAGAGTCTTCCATAGTAATTTTTTAAATATACTAACATGTGTATTGTTTTTTTAAAATTTCAAATTTATAATATTTAGTTACTGATTTTTTTTTTTAAATTGAAAAATTCAAGATTCAAGAATAATTATGGCGCTGACACATCACTCTTTTTTTACCTTTCCTATATATATAATATGTAATTTTTTTAATTTATACATATATTAATTATGCATGTTTATGTTTTACTTTATCAAAAAATCATGCTAACTAAGTACTGCCTAAAATGTAGTAAATCCACCTATGATTTAAATTTGAACTTACGATTTAATGTCCAAAATTCTATCATATTTTATTAGGGAAAAGACATCAGTTGTCCCTTAAATTTGTTCTGAAAAGTCAGTCACAAGCTTAAATTATTGTGACGACCTATTACACATCTTTACTATATAAAAATGAATTTAACACCACTCTGAGACGTGTACTACCACTCTCACATTATGTGTAGTACTACACTCGCTGCCAAGTCAGCGCCACATCAATTTTTATAATTTCTTATATTCTTTTTGTTTTGTTTTCTTTATTAATTAACTTTCTTTTTTTTAACTCTATTTTACACTAATTAATCTCTAATTAATTATTAAAATTCTCTAATAATTGTATCTTCTTTACCACTAAATTCCACTCACTTTATCTCTAATCTCATCGAAGAAATCATTCATTTTAATTTATATTTTTCTTTGTCTTTTTTGGCAAATACCAACCAACCGATCACCACTATAAGTCCACCTCTACATTTTCATTTGTTCTTCTTTTTCGACGAACCATTAGCGGCCACACAACTACCACAAAACAATCACTCAAAATCCAAATCAATCACCAACAAACACCAAAACAGACCCCCTTACTTTATCCCTTTGCGATTTAATTCTTTTGATTCTTTTTTACAAGTGTGTCGGCAAGATCAAAGCTTCAACTATGACTCCCATGAAGCTTCAAGAGCTCCACACTTTCATATCGAATAACCAACAAAAAATCTAAATAACCAACCAATAATAACAACCAACAACAACACTATGATACTCACATCATTGTGAATCCTTGAGATTGTGATGAAAAATAAAAAATTGTGATGAAAATTAAAGAATGAAGAAAAAGAAGAGGGTAATGTGTGTGATGGAAGATTTTTATTTTTTAATTCTTTTCCGAAAGAGTAATAGAAGGGGAAAGAAGATTTTAATTTTTTTTTACTTTAATTTTTTTCGTGACGCGCCAGCCTTTATTTATTTTTTGTTTTTTTGCCACGTCAGATTTAGGGAGTAAATAAATTCAGAGTAGTAAAGATGTGTAATAGGCCGTCACAATAATTTAAGCGTGTAACCGACTTTTCGGGATAAGTTTAGAGAGAAATTTATGCCTTTTACCTATTTTATTATTATTAGTTAAGTAATACATTTTCTCATCATTTCTCTATCTTTTTATCCATAATTTTCCTTTGATTTCTAGTGTTAATGTTAGATCGTTGATACTATAAGTAGAAAAAAAACAAATGATATTATAACTTAAAAATTAAATATACCAAAAATAAAGGGGAATCACCACTTTGCCTTAATTTAAAGAACAACATACACAACATAAAAACAATATAGTTGAGTTTGTCATTAATTATATGAACACGTAAGAGCTTTGTGTCATGTCCCGCCACTGTCTGAGTCTAATTTTGCAGCAAAATAGGCGTGCAGGATCTAGAGTTGTGGAGAGCCTTGCGGAGAACTCTAGAACCCTTTAGATTTTTCAAGAAGGCTACAGAAGACTCTAGAATGCCTTAGATTTTCCAAGAATAACTTGACATATTCTAGATTAGGTAGAATTCTCTGGAAAAGGGACCAATGTGTAAATATCTTAGGGACTTGTAATTAATTTTAAATTACTATTTAATCCATAGGAAGTAGTATAAATATATGTGCCCCTCATTTGCAAAGGTATCACTCCACTTGTACGCATTCTTCCAAGATTAATACAAAGCCTTCTTCTAAACTTTCCAAGCTTTTCAAATACTCTAAGTCTTTCTTTACATTCTCTTAGCGATCTAACTTCAAAAGACTTACTTAAGCTTACAAGAACGTGAAATAGTCGTGAGTAAGTTGTCAAATGCCACACAGATTAATAGTGAGGCTCTAAGTCTATGACAACATGGTATCATAGCGATATTTGACACTAAGGGAATGACCAACGAAGGATACTTAAATGCTGCTAGCACCACCAACGTCCGTTTGGATGGTGGAATGAAAAACCACAAGGGAAAGAAGAAACAAAAGGGTAATGAGGAGATGCTGCTCGACCCCACTCCAAGCAAGACGCTAACATCTCACCCACATTCGACCAGCAAAGCGAGTGACGATGAACTTGGCGAGGAGGCCATTGATGTCACTACTAAAGAGGAATGGGTCACAAGGGTTGAGTGACGAGGCAGGCCGTGGAGATATTAGGCAAGTGTATGAACGTGGATGATGAAAAATTCAAAACTCTTGAAGACTTCGTACTTAAGGAGATTGACAACATCTCTAAGAAGTTGGAGGGACGCCAGCGGTCCGAGTTCCAAAAGAAGGAGACTATCACTTCCTTAGAGTGTCGGCTTATGGAGTCATTGAGACCGATCGAGACTATTACATCACGTAACTTTAATTAACTAATAATAAGCTAAGAAACCAAGAATAGTCATTTTTGGAAATAAATAAGGAAATTTGGAGAGTTTCCTAATTATAAAAGTGATTTTTTGGTCATTTTCAAACGACCATAACTCACAGCTCAGGATAAGTTAGTGTAAGTTCTTTATATGGTTGGAAAGCCCTTCGGGATATCTTTCCAGTGGTGTTGGGTTGCGCATTTTCGATGTTGTATGAGGGATATATGCCTTTCAAAAGTTGGATAGTTGGACTAAGGAAAATCCAATCCGGATTTTAGTAAGGGTAAAGTAGTCCTTTTACTCTACTATTTCCTAATTTTTTTTAAGGGTCTAATTGGGGTAAAACCAAGTTTTAGTTCAGATTAGAAAATATTTTTTTATGCATAGGGTTTGGGAGAAAATAGAAGAGAAGATAGAGAAGGGAGAAAAGAGCAAGATTTCACGAAGAACGCCAAGAGAATCTTGTGGAATTTGTAGGGGGTGATCTTTATCAAGGTATGTGACCTCTTTCTGTCTTGGATTTGTTAACCCACACACCAACATGTTTAATTTAGCAATTTTTGATTAGATTGAATGAAGAATATTGAAGTACTTGATGAATAATTGTCGAATTCTTGCTGTTTGGGTTGTTGCATATCTTTAGTTGTTTTGATTCGTGTTTTCGGAATGTTTTACCATTCTAAATTATTGGGTATTGAGGTATTTAGTGATCCTAAGTGTTTGTGGAAAGACCCATGGGAGTTTAGAAGGTGTAGAGTTGAAAATTGGAGAAGAAAAGTCGGAAACTCCGCCTGACAACCCTTGGGGTGCCGCGCCTGCCAGAGCTCCTCAGGGCAGGCTTTGTTTGAGGCCCTGGCGTGCCGCGCCAGCTAAAGAGCCTCAGCCCAAAGTCTTTCCGTCAGGTATGGCGCTCCGCGCCTCTCAGAGCACCAAGATCACCCGGAGACCCCATTTTCCCCTTTATTTTTTCAAACTAGTTTCTAAGTGATGTACCTAAAATTCCTAGTCGATTCCAACACTCTAAAGTACATATAAACATCATGAAATCATCCATAAACATAAATATGATCCTTAAATCCATAATTCAATTCAAGGAAAGTTAAGATCAGAGTCAAAGAAGTTAAGAGTCGAGATCTAAAGGTTAAGAAGCAAGTCAAAGTAAGTTCCTAAAGCATTCAAGAGTCTTAAACAAACATTCTAACTTTGTTTAAAGGTTCAAGCAATGAGTGGAGCAAAGAGTAAGAACTGAGTTCATTTCTCATAAGTTATAAGGGAACTAAGTACTCCCTAGAAGTTTATAATTGTTTTCACATTTAAGTTGAAGAGGAACTAAGATTTCCAAAAGAGTTTTGATAAATAGAAAGGGGAACATTGACTCTAAGAGGGATTTTTAAAGCTAAAAAGGGTTGAGCAAATTATCTCAACCCAAGAGGAAAGAGGATGTTTTAAAAACATGAGCTAAAGTATATTTTGGGAGTAGTACTGAGCATCGATGGGGGGACGAGAGTTAATAATATTTTAAGTATCCATGTAAATCATGTAGTCATCATGGGTATTAATGGGTTATACTTTTTAAAAGATCACGTTAGGTTAGCCGGTGGATCCACTAGGTTGAGGATGTTCTATGTGACAACAAAGTATAAGAAAGTTCTGACAGCGTGCGTACTGAGATGATGTATCACCACTTAGGCTCATAGTGGTGATTGTTGGCTAGAGAAATTCCCACAGAACTACATTACTTTCATTTATAAGTAAAGTTGAGTTTCCTATTGCATTTTCTTTGATGAACTGAGTTACTTTACTGTCTTACAAACTTTATATGTATTACATGTGTTTTAAATTGCTTTATATATATTTATTCATTGAGTAGAGTAAGTCTTGAGTTAAGCAGAGCCAAGGTAAGTTCATCTTATTCGTATCAAGCTTAAGTCATTGTTTAACATTCCAACTTATATACTCGTACATTCAATGTACTGATGCCAGTTGGCCTGCATTATTTCATGATGCAGAGGCAAGTAACCAAGACCAGCATGCAGCGTTTCATTGATGTAGTTTGAGCTCCAAAGTCAGTGGTGAGTCTCCTTGCATTCCAGAGGATTCTTTTTATTCTTTCCTGTATTTCTATTTCAAAATGTTGTGGGGTCTGTCCCAACATTCATCTAAGTAGTCTTAGAGGCTTCATAGACAGATGGTCAGTTAGTTCAGATGAGTCTCTTTTATTTCAGATGTTTCGTTTTGAGACTAAAGTACTATTTTTTCCAAGACACTAAATTAAGTTATTTATAAGATTGTTCTTGTTTTATTATTGAGTAAGTTTTTCGCGGAGTTATGTATGCCAGACCAAGGGTTCGCTCGAGGCTAGAAATGGTCACCGAGTGTCAGTCCCGCTCAGGGTATAGGTTCGAGGCGTGAAAGAGACCTTGAAGGCCGAAGTGAAAACACTCAAGGAAGGCATGGAAGTTGGAGGATCCATTCACCTGATCATGATAGGAAGGCAAGGATCGAGGCTCCCAAGCCACCGATATTCAAAGGCGTCCGCGATGCCCAAGAGGTGGAGAACTTTCTGTGGCACTTGGAGAATTATTTCAAGTGTAGTCGGGTGAAGAGTGACAAGAATAAAATAAACACTGCCATGTTGTATCTTTCACCTAGGGAAGGGGACGTGCACCATCAACACGTGGGAGAAATTCTGCAATGAGTTCAAGAAAGTCTTCTTCCCTAACAACGTTGTATATGAGGTTAGGCGTAAGTTCAGGGTGTTGAAGCAAACAGGAAACATCTGGGCGTACGTGAAAGAGTTCACAACCCTAACACTTCATATTCCCAACCTCAGAGATGAAGACATCTTATTCTACTTCATGGACGAACTGCAAAATTTGGGCAAGACGGAGTTGGAGCTGTGACAGGTCAAGAGCCATATATGAGGCCATTACACAAGTCAAATACTTGACCGACTTTAAGCATGACAGATACGACAAGGGTAAGAACATAAGGAGTAGTCATGCTAAAGGTGGGCGAGATCGTGGTCGAGTCAAGGAGCAGGAGGACCATCCTAAGCAGAACGACTTCTACAAGTTGAATGACAAGCAGTCAAAAAATACATGGAGATAAAGGTGCAAAATACAAAGGGAGATGGTTTATACATATGAGGTGGACCGCACGGCTATGCCAGTTGAACTGAGATGAAGAACCTTGGTGATGTCCTATGCGAAAGGAAAAAGAAAGACGCACAAGAGCAAGGGCAGGGCGCAGCTGGGCATGGTCGGACTAAGCGGGGCTATAGCCAAGAAGGTAGAGAAGCCAGAAGACTTTAGCACGCAGTATGTAGACATATCCACTAAAACATGATCGATTTGTGCTATGGTTGGCTTTGGAGCCGAACCTAACATCATTATCAAGATGGCGACGGAGAGGTTAGGGATGAACTACGTTCCAAGAAACACCCACCTCAAGACAATCAATGAACCCCAAACTCCCGTGAGCACGGTCACCGGAGGAGTGAGCATCACGTTAGAGAAGTGGCAAGGTAAGATGAACTTTATTGTTGATTGTTTAGATATCTCTGATATCATTCATTGGGTAGGAGTCCTTCCAGCGCTTCCATATGATGATCGAACCCTACCTCCAACAACTCATAGTCATGGAGCAAGAAGGATCATGCATGGTACCTCTAGTAAAAGTACCAAAAAAAAGGACACATCCACCTGTCAGCCATGCAGATCGTGAAGGGCTTGAAGAAGGGAGAATCAACGTTTCTAGCCACCATTGAAAATTCAGGAGAGGAAAATTATGCTAAGGAGTTCTTGCCATAGATTATAGAAAAGGCCCTAGAAGAGAACAAGGACGTGATATTGGACGATCTGCTGAAGACCCTACCTCCTAGGCGCGAGGTAGATCACAAGATAGAGTTGGAGCTAATCCACCTACACATGCACCTTATCGCATGGCTCCACCCGATTGAGATTCTAAGGAAGTAGTTGAAGAATCTCCTTGAGGCTGGTCACCTCTGTCCATCCAAGGCCCCTTATGGCGCGCCAGTTCTGTAAAAGAAGACTAAAACGGAATATTGCGCTTATGCATCGACTACGGGCGCTAAATAAGGTAACAATTAAGAACAAATACCCTATACCACTCATTGCATATTTTTTTGATAGACTTGGGCAGGCCAATTTACTGAGGTGGACCTTCGAAAAGTCTACTACCAAGTGCGCATCGCAGAAGTGAATGAGCCAAAGACATCGTGCGTGAAAAGATACGAAGCATACGAATGGTTGGTAATGCCGTTCATCTTAACCAACGCATCCTCCACCTTTTTCACACCGATGAACAAAATTTCATGACCCTTGCTTGGATCAGTTCATGGTGGTGTACTTGGATGACAGAGTAATCTACAACAACACCTTAGAAGAGAACGTGGAGTATCTAAAAAAGGTATTCCAAGTCTTACAGAAGAACCAACTATTCATCAAGCATGAGAAGTGTGAGTTCGTCCAACATGACGTGTACTTCTTAGGCCATGTTATCATCTAGGGTAAGTACGGATGGATGAGTCTACGATCAGGGCGACCCAAGAGTGGCAGTCGCCCACCAAAGTGACCGAGCTACGATCGTTACTTGGACTTGTGAACTACTATAGCCGGTTCATTAGTGGATACTCCGCTAATAGTGCTCCGCTAACCGAGTTACTGAATAAAAATAAGTTGTGGGTTTGGAGCAAGAAGTGCCAAAGAGTTTACGAAAGTCTCAAGGCCGCAGTGATAGAAAAGCCGGTCTTGATGCTGCCCGACTTCTCAAATAACTCTGAAGTGCATACAGATGCTTCATACTTTTCCATTGGGGGAATATTAATATAAGATAGACACCCCCAATGGCCTTCGAGAGTAGAAAGCTAAACGAGAGCGAATGGCGCTACACAGAGCAGGAAAAAGAGATGAAGGTCATTGTACATAGCCTAAGCACGTGGAGACACTACTTACTAGGATCCAAGTTCGTGGAAAAGACCGAAAATGTGGCCACTATATACTTCTATTCACAAAAGAAGATCACTCCGAAGCAGGCTAGGTGGCAAGACTTTCTGGCAAAGTTCGACTACGTCGTGGAGTACAAGCCAGGAAGAGGCAACATTGTGGTCGATTGATGTACGTGGTTTCATGATACTTTCAATGCTTTTCCTTAAGTTTCATGTGTTTCTAAAGCCTTTTTGTATTAGCTTTAATGCATTTTTCTCTTTGTTTTCAGGAAATCTGTCAAGAATGAAAATGTGAAAGAATTGTGCTTAAACTGCAGAAGTGACTACCTAAGGAGCCGTCGACAGTTCGTAGGTGTCCATCATCGTATGAAGGAAAAGATGCTGAATGAAGATTGGGGAATTCTGACTAAGTGTGGGGCTACGGAGGCTCTTGACGGACCGTCATCTCCATGACGGACCGTCCTGCACATCCATTATTGTCAACAGAAAGTAGCCGTACTACCATATTAAAAAGAAGCTAAGTGTGGAACGACGGAGGACCACGTCGGTTCGTCGTGGCCTCGACGGTCCGTCATCTAGGTCGTCGACTCAGACGCAATTTTTGGGTAGATTTTCCTTAAATAGATTTCCCTCTTTTGTTAGGACTCTATTATTATAAATACTTGTAAAAACCTCATTTTTAGGGTTAGACTCAGATTTTATTGTTCTAGTTGTGAACTTGTGATTTTGGGAAGTTATTCTATTTTTCAAAAATCATTTATTGCAAGCTTATTGATTAATTTAAGTAATTTTCTGGATTTTCTTCAGTCTCATCAAAGAAAGTACATGAATTCTTATCAAACTAATATGAATTATGTGACTATTAACATGGGTAACTAAATTCATAGCTAGGGTTGTGGGAACAATGGATAATTAACGAGGTAAAAACTAGTTAAAATAATAATCCTAGAATAATTTCTTGCTTGTATTGATAATTCTTTCATTTAAAAGTCTTTTTAACGAGTGCACGCGTTAGAACTCGCCTTGATGCTACTTGCTGGACCAATGAGGTAGATAATAAGAAAAGAATTATCAACGTAGATTTAGTATACACTATCTAATAGACTAGTGTCGATTGGTGCGCAATAACAACTAAGCCATACATCGATTATGATGCTTAATATGAGGCAAAGATAAGGTTTAGTAAAGCATAAACACGTAGCCAGATCACGGTGCAGTAAACTTTCGTAGTTGCAGGACCAAGGAATTAGAGATACATAGCTTACCACTTTGCATGCAAGATCTAGAAAAGGATTGTTATATCTAGAATTACCGCGTTATGAACCATTGGGGAACACTTAAGCCCTAGTTACTCTCCTTACTTGATAAAAACCAAATCTTTAAGCCTGTCACTTGTTTATCTAGAAATAGCCAATTATATTTATTGCTTAAAACCCCCTGTTTGTTACTTGTTCTCGGAAAGGACTTGACTAAATAGAAGTAATAATAGGTTAAAGTTAAGTCTAAATCATTTTCCTCGTGGGATCGACCCCAATCTCATAGTTCGGTTATTTACTTGATATGACAGTTTATACTTCTTTTCGAGAAGTAAATTTGAGCGTATCAAATTTTTGCGCCGCTGCCGGAGAAAGCGGCTTTTAGATTAACTTTAAGTTTATTACCAAAGTTTAGTCAACATTTTCCTAATTTTACTTTTTTTATTTGTTTTTATCTCTTGCAGATCTTACTTCCGTGTATGCCAAGTACGCAGAGTAGAGGAGAACCCATACTTTCACCCGACCCCGACTAGAGCATACACTGCACAGAATGAACTGAAATTTGGGTATTCTCGATGATGATCACAACCCGAAACTTCCACGACCGTTTGATGCCCATCATCAATTATTATCTGAAAATCGTGGGGGAGGTGAAATACGGAGGCAACCTCCCTCTCCACGCCCTCAAGAGTATTATAGGGGATATGAAATTATTACTGACTCTGACAGGCCACTTGTCTTGCCTCCCCTACCACACGACCATACTTTCGTGGTAACTAGTAGTCTAATACAAATGCTCACCGCTAGAGGATTGTTTTTAGGGCTACCTTCTGAGGATCCACATTCTCACATCACCAAGGTGAGGTCGGTTCGTAAGAGTTGTGTAGGGAGGCCTGATTTGAATATGGACGTAATTGGGTTGAGAGTGTTGTCTATTTCATTGAAAGAAGAGGCCGCTATATGGTTTACCGAGCTCCCCTATAACTCAATCTACACTTGTAATCAATTGAGGGATGTGTTCTTAGCACGTTACTACCCGGTGTCTAAGAATCTAAACCACAAAGATAGGGTGAACAAATTTTTGGCACTACCGAGAGAATCAGTCAGTAGTTCTTGGGATAGGTTCACTTCGTTCTTGAGAAGTGTCCCCAATCAGTGCATTGATCATGAGTCACTGAAAGAGTACTTCTATCGGGGATAATATGATAATAATAAAGCAGTGCTGGATACGATAGCGGGTGGTTCTTATGGGGAGTGTCCTTATGCTGAGGTTATTGAGAAGTTAGAGAAAATCTCTCGAAATAATAAAGCTTGGATCACTATGAAGTCAGATACTGGGGATAAACACTTTTGCAGTGTAATCCACACACAACCCAGCCGCAGATGAGATTTGTGAAGAAATGTCTCAAATGAGAACTGAGCTTGGGTTAGTGTTGAAACACATCACCAGGGGTGCAGAAAAGGTAAATGTGGTGAACTACTTGTCTAAACCACCACCATTGATTGATGAGTTTTACTATGAGGAGGACTCTTATGCGGTAAATAAGCAGACAGATGGTTTCTAACCAAACGCTCAAGGCTCCAATCAGGAGAATTGACGCCAAGCTCAAGGAAATCAAGGTTGGAACTATCGTAATTACAACCGAGAGGGTTATTATGTCCAAGATGGGAATTACAACCGCGACAACAACTTCAACCTAGGTAACTATGGAAACAGAAATGATAGGAGTGAGCCCTATGTTCCACATCAAAATCATAAAGTTGCTCGTAGGGATGGTGGAGGTAGTATAGCGCGAGTTGAGAATATGTTGCAAAAAATGATGATGAGGTTTGATGCTAGTGATGAGCACACTAAAGAGTTTAGGAGTGACTTAGCGAGTACTGGACATAAAGTTGATGCACATGCAATCTCGATCAAACATCTTGAGTTGCAAATGACCCAATTGTCTTTGATTGTGAACCCACACCAACTAGGCACTCTTCCTAGCAATATTGTCCAAAATCTGAAAAATGGTTGACATTGTATGGCCGTCACAACTCGAGATGGTAAGTAAACCATTGACCGACCCATGCTGTGTGGTGTAGAAAATATGATAAGAGGCGATGATGAAGTAATGGAGGTTAGTGGTGAGTTAAATTACAAAACGGGGAAAGAAGCTGAGGTACCCCAAAAGGTGACCCCCATGCCTAGACCACTACCTCCATTCCCACAGAGGATAGCGAAAAAGACCGAGGATGGTAAATACCGACATTTTATCACTATGCAGCTTTCCATCAATGTCCCTTTGATAGAAGCTCTTGAAAAAATGCCCGGTTATGTCAAGTTCATGAAAGATATGGTCACTAAGAAAAGATCGGTCAGTTTTGAGGATGATGATAGAATGCAACATTGTAGTGCTATTGCTACAAGGTCTCTAGTGCAAAATAAAGAAGATCCGGGTGCCTTCACTATTCCATGTACAATCGGGTTATTACACTTTGCAAAAACATTATGTGATCTTGGAGCAAGCATAAGTCTCATGCCTCTCTCTATTTACAAGAAGTTGGGTTTGGGTGACCTAAAGCCCACTGCGATGCGTCTACTGATGGCCGATCAGACGGTGAATAGGCCTATCGGGATACTCCACGATGAGTTAGTAAAGGTGGATTCATTCATATTTTCAGCCGATTTTATGATTCTAGATTGTGAGGTTGATTTTGAGGTACCTATTATTCTTGGGAGGCCATCTCTTGCTACGGGTAGAGCCGTGGTGGATATGGAGAAAGGGCAAATGAAATTTAGATTGAACAATGAAGAAGTGACTTTCAACATTTGTAGGTCCATGAGGCAAAGTGGTGAGATCCAATCGGTATCTCCCATATCTTACAGGGTTGAAAAGTCATCTAAGGTACAAATAGAAGAGCGTCTGGGTGTAGAAGCACTAGCGGCAGTGATCATGAATTTTGATAGTGATTGCATTGAAGAGTATGGGTCATTGGTCGCGGCACTTGATCGAGGTGATGTTCGATTTAAACCAAAGAAGTTGGAGTTAGATATGAAGCATCGCGAGTCTCCACCGCCAAACCATCTATAGATGAGGCTCCAAAAGTAGAACTTAAGGCTCTACCACCTCATTTGATGTATGTATTCTTGGGAAAAGGTGACACTTTGTCGGTAATTATTGCATCAGATTTGAATGTGCATCAAGTTGAGAGTTCGGTGGAGGTGTTAAAAAGGTTCAAATGATCTATTGGGTGGATTATTACGGACATTATTGGGATCCTTCCCGGGATTTGTTCACCTAAAATCCAACTCATGTCTGACCATAAGCCAAGTATTGAGCACCAGAGACATTTAAATCCACCTATGTAAGAGGTGGTGGAGAAGGAAATCATTAAGTGGTTGGATGCTGGAGTGATATATCCAATCGCCGATAGTAGTTGGGTATGCCCTGTTCAGTGTGTACTTAAGAAAGGGGGAATGACTGTGGTTCCAAATGAGAAAAATGAGCTTGTTCCAATGAGGCAGGTGACTGGATGTAGGAAATGTATGGATTACCAAAAATTAAATGCATGGACCGAGAAGGACCATTTTCCTATAACCTTCGTGGATCAAAGGTTGGATAGACTTGCAGGAAAGGGGTGGTACTATTTTCTTGATGTCTATTTGGGTTATTATTAGATTTCTATTGCGCCGGAAGATCAAGAGAAAACCACCTTTACTTGTCCTTATGGGACCTTCACGTTCAAGAGAATGTCATTTTGGTTATGTAATGCACCAACCATATTTCAGAGATGTATGATGTCAATATTCTCCGATATAGTGGAGGACACTATTGAGGTGTTTATGGATGATTTTTCAGTGGTCAGTGACTCCTTTAAGCAGTGTTTGAGTCATTTGTTCGAGGTTCTTAAGAGGTGTGCAAATTGAAACATTGTGCTAAATTGGGAAAAATGTCACTTCATGGTGAAAGAAGGTATTGTATTGGGTCATCGCATTTCAGAGAAGGGTATAGAGGTTGATCGAGCCAAAGTTGAGGTGATAGAGAGACTTCCTCCACCTATATATATAAAAGGTGTGAGAAGTTTTCTTGGGCATGCAAACTTTTACCGTAGGTTCATCAAGGATTTTTTAAAGATTGCACATCCTTTGTGGAAGTTGCTTTAGAAAGAGTGTAACTTTCATTTTGATGAATCTTGTCTTAAGGCATTTGGTGAGTTGAAGGAAAAGTTGGTTTCCACACCTATCATCATTTCTCCGAATTGGAGCAAGACTTTTGAGGTGATGTGTGATGCGAGTGAGGTTGCTCTTGGTGCGGTATTGGGACAAAGAAGGGATAAAATCCTTCATCCCATTTACTATGCTAGTAAAGCCCTTAATAAAGCCCAAAATAAGTACACCATGACTGAACAAGAGCTCCTTGAAGTAGTCTTTGCTTTTGAGAAATTTTTCTCCTATTTGCTTGGCACGAGGGTTATAATGCATACTGATCATTTTGCTTCGAGATATTTGATGGAAAAGAAGGATGCGAAACCGAGGTTAATTCGTTGGGTCTTACTATTGCAAGAATTTGACTTTAAGGTGAAAGATAGAATAGGGACCGAAAATCAAGTTGCTGATCACTTGCCCCGATTATAAGATGAAGCAATGAGGGAGTTAGGTGAAAAGGCTGAAATAGATGATACTTTCTTTGATGAGCGTGTACTGGCTGTCTCCCAAGACTTGTTTCCATGGTTCGCAAATTTTGCAAATTATCTGGCTAGTGATATCGTCCCACCGGACTTGTCCTTTCATCAAAGGAAAAAGTTCATGCATGATGTGAAAAAGTTCTTTTGGGATAATCCATACTTATATAGGAGTTGTGCCAATGGGCTTATTCGGTGTTGTGTGCCGAAAGTTGAGATTTTGAGTGTTTTGGAGGCATGCCATTCTTCGCCTGTAAGTGGACATCATAGTGGTATCTGAACTGCTCAAAAGATCTTGCAATGTGGGTACTATTGGACAACCATCCACCAAGATTCTCATGAATTCACCAAGGCATGTGATAGATGCCAAAGAGATGGTGGCATTTCGAGAAAGCAAGAGCTCTCTTTAAATCTCATTCTTGTGATTGAATTGTTTGATGTGTGTGGAATTGACTTTATGGGTCCTTTTGTGAGTTCTCATGGGATAAAGTACATTCTTGTGGAAATCAATTATCTGTCCAAATGGGTAGAAGCTATCGCACTTGCCAATAATGAAGGGAAGAGTGTCACCGCGTTCTTGAAAAAGAACATTTTTTTCTAGATTTGGCACCCCACGGGCTATTATCAGTGATTGAGGATCCCACTTTTGAAACAATATGTTTAAAGGATTAATTGAAAAATATGGGGTTCGCCATAATGTGTCCACTCCTTACCATCCTCAAACTAGTGGGAAAGTTAAGGTGTCAAACAAGGAGATTAAGCAGATTTTGGCAAAAACGGTGAATGCTAGTATAACGGATTGGTCAAGGAGGCTTGATGATGCTCTTTGGGCCTACCAGACAGCATACAAGACTCCCATAGGTATGTCCCAATACCAACTTGTATATAGGAAGGCTTGTCACTTACCGGTTGAAATAGAGCGTAAGGCCATGTGGTTGAAAGTGGATTATAATGACGCTTCGGAAGAGAGGTTAAATGGATTGAATAAGCTTGATGAATTTCGCTTGAAGGCATATGAAAGTTCATCCCTATACAAAGAAAAGATGAAGAAGTACCATGACCAAAAGATTGAGAAGCGTAATTTTTTTGTTAGGGATTCAGTGTTTTTATTAAATTCTAGGTTGCATTTGTTTTCGGGAAAACTCAAGTCCAAATGGACTGGTCCCTATTTGTCGCCCAACTATTCTCTCATGGTGTGGTTGAGTTGGAGAACAAGGAGGGTGTGAGGTTCAAGGTGAATGGGCAGCGAATCAAAATCTATCTAGGGCATGCTGAAACGACGAAGGAAGTGATTGATGCATACCATCTTGATGAAGTCTGAGTAATCAAGAGTCCTCCATCGTGCCGCAACGTTAAATCAAGCACTGATTGAGAGGCAACCCAATAAGTATCCTCTATCCAAATATAGGTTTTTCATGATTTTCTTGGCATAGTTGCATTATCTTTTTGCTTTTATTACTTATGTCACGTCTGAATGTTCCTTTATTTTTCTTTAGAAGTGTTGGCTAGAGCGTAGAGTAGGGTCCGTGTTCAAAAAGTGTCTAGAAAACACAAAAATATTAGCTTAATTGGTGTTAAATGTGCAGGGACCAAATCACCAGAAATCTGCAGAAAATTGGTCTGGTGCACCCATCGACGAACCGTCGGTAGGATCCGTCGTGTGCCCATTTATTTTCTTTAATTTTTTCTAAGTTAGGGCACTGTCGACGGAGGGGTCAATGGACCATCGACCGACTTACGATCCATTGAAGGGGAATCATTGATTCCTCACCTAATAACCCAACCCGACCCGTCGGGCTACATATTAAAAGTTTTTAAACTCTTCAGTTACCCACTTCTTCACATAACCCCCATAACCGTTTCCCTCCCTATTTCCTCGCATTTCCCCCCACTTCCTGACCCATTCACTCCCATTCCATCATCAGATTCCCACACTTCCCCCCAATTCCTCCATAAATCTATCTCTCCCAAAATCCCTCACCATTTTTCTTTCGTTCCGTTGACTGTCGTGTTCGTAGGTGGTGTTGTTGTTGTTCACTACTAGTGTTCATACTCTTTTCTCTTATACTATGTTGTCAGGTAATGTTTAATGAGCTACAAAGATTAAACTTTTGGTAAGATTCCTTGATTACCCCTTTGTCCTAAACTATTGAGTACTTAATTTTGGACCATTTTGCATGCTAAAACTTACACACAAAAGTCCGAATTCCCTTAGAACACTGAAATTGAAAGGGTTGGGGGGGGGGTATTGTCAAAAAAATAACTTGTGTTTGCATGATTGTGTTCCTGACCAAGGGATCGATAGGCTGTCAAAAATGCATGTTAAAACTAGAAAAATTCATGCCCTACGAATGATGGGATGCTGGGTAAATGTTTAGTAAACTTAGGATTCTAAGAATACATCAAATTAGTATGATCGGGTACCAAATTGGCTGCAAAAGTGTGTTCCCGAAAGGTCAGTATGAGACTCCGTCGACGGACCGTCAGTCCCGCGATAGACAGTCATTGAGGTCTGTCAACCCCAACTTCTTGAGTTTACGCTAAGTATCTGTCGATGGACCCTTATGACAGACCGTCGTCCCTTCGACGGTCCGTCCTGCACAATCGTCTACGGTGTCAGAACCTTTGCTTCTGATTTTTTATAAAATTAATCTATATGTCGGTCAATGGACCCTTATGACGGACAATCATCCATTCGACGGTTCATCCTGCACAACCATCAACGGTGTCAGAACCTTTTTTTTGATGATTTTATAATTTCTTCCAAGTGTCCCGTAACGGACCCTTATGACGGAACGCGACACAACCATCGATGGTATCAGAACCTTTGTTTCTGACATTTTTATAATTTCTTCAAAGTGTCCCGCGATGGACACTCATGACGAACCCTCGTGCCTTCGACGGTCCATCAAGCACAACCGTCGATACTATAAGAACCTTTGTTTCTGATGTTTTAAAAATTATTTCTAAGTGTCCCTCGATGGACCCTTATGACGGACCGTCGATGGGTCCGTGTGGAACTCTGTACTTCTGCACTATCATTCCTTTTCTACGTTTTGCTGCTTCCACTGGTACTAACTACTTCTCTGTGCAGGTACAAATGGCACCTAAACACGACCGTGTCTACTCACAAGGGTGTTCCAAGTCATTCGCCCTATCGAACCAGCTTATCATAGGCTTAGATGATGACAATGACCAAGAGTACGTGCCACAAGACACCCACACTCTTATCCATGTTGCCCGCCCCACTAGAGCCAAACCTTCGATCACCTGCACAATTTGAGGGAGTGTCTGGCTCCGTGGAAGCATTCGGTTTTGAGGAAGCTTCCAGATCGGATGAGGCTTCTGTTTCTGCCTCATCTGATGAGGTTGCTAGTGCTGACTTTTCTCCAGCACTCCAGACTGGCGTCCCCGCTCCGGTTGCTGATCAGCCCAACCAGTGGTGTGTCAAGGGGCAATACCAAATCTACACTGATGCTAAGATTCCCAATGATAAAGGGGTAATGACCCAGACCCTGACACTTGAGCGGCGGGTTCTCATAGGGAGTCTTCCCACCATGCCGGCCATTTATTAGTTATTTACCCGACATTGACTAGAGTGGACGGCTCGATATGTAGGTCGCTATAGCGAGGAGATGGTTCGAGAGTTATATGCATCCTATATGGTGACTCTCCGATCTCAGCTGGACAGGTGGGCAGCCCCCGCCAAGCATGCACCGTAGAAGTACGTTCGAGTCCGCAGAAAGCGGGTTGACATTTCCTTGTAGGCCATCTGCAGATTTCTCTATGGTGTGGATATTGATGCCACCCGGACTCCTCTCACCGCCGAGTTTGACTATCGGTGGAAATTTATTAAAGATGGACGATTCCAGCGTCAGCCAGAGGTGAGAGAGACCACCTAGTGGTGGATTGCATGGTAACTCTCCGTAAATCGTGAGGCTGTTGATTGGGTGCGGGAGCCCAAGGGGAGAATTGTCACCTGGGATCATGTAGTACTGATGGCTGCCATGATTGCGGGGTTCGAGGTGGACTTCGCATTCTATTACAACAAGGCCGTGATGCACTTCAGAGGGCCCTTTAGTCAACTACTAGCTTATCCTTCCGTGCATAGGTTTTTTGCCTGTGCAGATCTGCAGGAGTGCCCGTGTGGCACATTGAAGTAATCAAGATCCCGCCTGGCCAGGTTGATATCGTTCTCATCCAGGATGAGGCCAATGAGCTGGATCCTAACAGAGGGCCCTGTATAAAGGTGAAGCCGCTAGGTGAGAACCTGGAAGCCACGGTAGATCAGGCCCAAGGGGCTACTCTGGCTACATCTGAGCCTACCGACACCACTCTGTTCGAGTCTATCCCGGGTGGTAACACCGCTCCGAATTCCTCCCACTCTATCCCATCTGCTACACTGGTTCCGCTTGCTAGGGCCCAGAAACTAGAGGCCCAAATGGAAACACTTCTGCATCACATCCAGCCTTGGATGTAAAGGTCATTGCTATATCAGAATAGCATATAGAGAGGAAGATGGCCCAACACACTAAGCGGAAGATCATGGAGGTCCACTAACGTTTGGACGCATTTGAGCTGCGGGTTATCGCTCGGCCAGCCCCTACAATGGATGTGACGACTCTCCAGGCTGCTGTGGAGTGTCTGATAGCCGACTTGGACACTATAATAGAGGCTTGGGTGCCTGAGTCTGAGGCCCCTTCTGTAGAGCCTGCTAAGGCCACGGTGATGGCTGCCCTATTCGCCACTATTGATGTGCCAGTACATCCACCACGAGAGCGTTCCAAGAGGCACCAGACTAGAGATGAGGATGATTCCCGGTCTCAGAAGGATTTCCATGAGTTGAAGGCTGCGCGGAGAGACTCACTTTGATGAGGAGGCCCGCCAGTTAAGGGTTATCGAGGTGTCTAATGAGGTGTCTAGTTCCATAGTTGCAGAGTCTAAGAGGAGCACTACTGATGGTGCTGTCATTGCTGAGGACACTACTGATGGTGTCCCTACTTCAGTCGGAGCGTGTTTCAAGATACCGAACCCGCCAGCTTGTTGATCACCGGCGCTTTGCGCCTCAGGTTTGCTCCACCTACCACTCTGTCTTATATACTTTTATGCATTGGAGAAAATTGCATGTTTTTTTCATTAGGGGTGGGGTAAATAGAAAGTGAGTGCTAGAGTAAAGTCTGAGTAGCCCAAGTCACGATCCTCTCTTGGGGTTTTCTTGCTTGTGTTCTTTTCCCCCAAGAGATTGGTTACTTTATTGTTGAACTTGAATAATGGTATCTTTAGTACATTGTATAGAAATGGACTCTGAAGCATGATGGCTAAAACAAAAGATATCCTTATTTAAATAAAATGCTCAATACTAGGCCAGTACGATAAATGTGTGGCTCTAAGCTGACATAGAGATACACCACTGCCGGGTAACCCTAAATCTAAACTCGAACTAATGTTTCTGATAATTTGGTAGAGAAGAGATGTCAAGTGAGTGTGAGGAAATTTTAATATTCCACGATTGGTACTGAGCTAGAACTTGCCTGGTTAGTCCTGCTAAAATTAAGCCTTAATAGACAATTAGTAAAGGATCATAGACACGTGTTCAATATAGCCAATCTTTAGCCCAAATAACAGAAAATCGAATGAAATTAATCCCTTCTTGATCCAACTGATTTGAGATTAAATTAGACCTTTCTTTTTCACCCCAACTGATCTTTTCTGGGAACAATGTGTTGGCCCTGGTCCCTCCTTGGGCATGTGAACCTCAACTTATGCCAAAAGCATAAGTTGAAGGTGGCTAATGCAGAAAACAACTTTGTCGTGGCCCTGACCCAAGTTTGGGTATTGTGTACCTTGACTTATGTCAAAGCCATGATTGAGGGTGTCTATTATGAGAAATGCTCTGGAAAGTGGGTTGAAAGAACAAAGAGAGAGAAAGAAAAAAAGAAAAGTGACTCAAGAAAAGTTGAAAGAAAAGTGAAAAAAAATATTTGAAAATGTGAAAATTCAAGCAAGAAAAGAAAAGAGTCACTTACACACAAAAAGAAAGAATGGAGATTCAAGGTGAAAGCATAAAAAAAATTAAGCCTGGGTGGAATAAATGATGAAAGGTAGGAACGCCTTAGCGTTATGTCAGGGAGCAAAACAATAAGTCACTAAATACATCCAAATGTCCCTACCTGACCTTGAGCCTAAGTTACAAGCTAAAAAGTCCTCTCGTGATCCTAAGAGTCTATTATGGTTAACTTGAAGCAGTGAAAATAAGGACAAGCCTATGTCAATTAAGTATAAATAAGTGTGAAGTTTGTTCTGAGAGCGACTGTTTGAATAACTATCTTATATTCAAACTGAAATCGTTGTGTCAAAATGAGGATGTTGTTTTGAAGTGGTAACTATTGTCGATGGTGTGTGGTGAGGAAGTCTGTGTCATGGTCCTGAGCCGCATGGCTAGCCTAATAGTAATGCATGCATACACCATAATGAAAATAATCAGAATTGGATGCCAGATGATTTTGCGAAAACTAAAAATAATGATACTACTCTGTCAAAGATTTGTGTTGAGTTATAGTGCGTTGTTTCAAGACAAACAACGAATTTAAGTTGAGGGTATTGATGTATCGTGGTTTCACGGTACTTTCAATTCTTTTTTCTAATATTCCGTGTGTGTCTAAAATCTTTTTTTATTAGTTTTAATGCATTTTTCTCTTTTTTATAGGAAATCTTTCCAGAATGAAAAAGCGGAAGAATTGTGCTGAAACTGCAGAAGTGACTACCTACAGAGCCATTGACAGTCCGTCGACCCCTCGACGGTCCGTAGGTGGACACTATCGTGTAAAGGAAAATGTGCAATGAAGATTGGGGAATTCTAACTAAGTGTGGGGATACAGAGGCTCTCGACGACCGTCATCTCCACGACGGATCGTCCTACACATCCGTCATCGTCAACAATAAGTAGCCCTAATACCCATCTTGAAAAGAAGCTAAGTGTGGAACGACAGAGGACCATGACGGTCCGTCATGGCCTCGATGGTCCGTCATGGCCTCGACGGTCCGTCATCTAGGTCGTCAACTCAAACGCGGTTTTTGGGCAGATTTTCCTTAAATAGATTTCCCTCTTTTGTTAGGACTCAATTATTATAAATACTTGTAAAAACCTTGTTTTTTGGGGTTAGACTCTGGGGTATTTTTCAGATTTTGTTGTTCTTGTTGTGAACTTGTGATTTTGGGAAGTTATTCTATTTTCCAAAAATCGTTTATTGCAAGCTTATTGATAAATTCAAGCAATTTTCTGGATTTTCTTCAATCTAATCAAAGTAAGTACATGAATTCTTATCAAACTAATATGAATTGTGTGACTATTAACATGGGTAACTAAATTCATAGCTACGATTGTGGGAAACCATGGATAATTAAAGAGGTAAAAACTAGTTAAAATAATAATCTAGAATACTTCTGCCAGTATTGGATAATTCTTTCGTTAACAAGTCCCTTTAATTAACGAGTGCAACCGTCGTTAGAAGCTAGCCTGTTGATAATACTTGCCGGACAAGGAGGTAGATAATAAGACAATAATTATCAACGTAGATTTGTATACACTAATCATACATAGACTGTGTCGATTGGTGTGAAGATAACACAGCCATACATCGATTATGATGCTTAATATGAGGTAAAAGATAAGGTTTAGTAAACATACCACTACCAGACCAAGTCGGAGTGAAACTTTCGTAGTTTGCCGGACCAATGAATTAGAGATACTACTTAACACTTTTGCATGCAAGATCTAGGAAGGATTGTTATAGCTAGAATACCGGGTTATGAACTCATTGGGGACACTTAAGCCGTAGTTAACTCTCATTACTTGATAACACCAAATTCTTAAACCTAATCCCTTGTTTATATTTAAAAATTGCTAATTATATTTATTGCTTAAAAACCCCCTGTTTGTTACTTGTTTTTGGAAAAGACTTGACTAAATAGAAGTAATAATAGGTTAAAGTTAAGTCTAAATCATTTTCCTCGTGGGATCGACCCCAACCTCATAGTTGGGCTCTTTACTTACCGCTTATACTTCTTTTCGAGAAATAAATTTAAGCGTATCACCAACGCACAAAGTAGGAAGGTCGAGCTTACTGCCATCACACAACCCATTGGTACGTTCAAGATGCAATCAATGATGGCATGCAACATGATCCTAAGGCTAAGAAACTGATGGAGTTGGTTTCCCAAGGAAAAACCAGACGTTTTTAGGTGGAAGATTGACACACCGCGGGAATTGAATAACCTATAATAGAGCCTCATATGTTAAATAATGATGATTTAATACATAAATTAGTGTAAATAAATTGTTTTATAAGTCTTATATCCAACACATAAAAAAAGGTCTTAACGTTCGGAAAGAAGCAAAATTGAACTAGTAGACGTCACTATGTTTGGTGAAGGTTTGGAAGGGTCATACTAAGTCTAAAACTTGTAAAAAGACTTAAAATAGGTAAAATATATTATATAGGGCCAAATTACAGTAACGAATCCCTAAGGACTACTGGAAGGGTCTTTGAGGAGGACCCGAACATTAGCGAGCAGACTGCCAAAGCAGCCTGCGAACAGCCAGAACTAGAGGTACTGCACATCTGCATCTAGAACAAGGAGGCAAAATTTTTCCTCGTGATGAGTGTAATACATGAGGTCCACTTCCCCAACCCGTACATTAAAAAAATATGGAATTGGCCCTGCGAAACGCAGCAAAGTCCCAAATCCGTTTGCGTCTTTTTTTAGACAATTTGACTTTACAAAAAGACTCAATTAAGTGAGGGGTCTTTTAGGTGATTTAAAGGGTTACTGTATAATGGTTTAGAGTCAGTTTTAAGCCACTTTTAACACTCAAATAAAATTCCAAAGTTGAAATAAAAAATCACTCTCATCTCTCTCAAATTTTCTCTTCCTCCAAACCTCCATTGAAGACAATTAGAGATCCAAGAAGATGGTCAAGTCTTCAAGATTCAAACCCAATTTTGTGGATTTATCATCTTTAATGTATGGATTATTTCACTCATGGATTTCTTTTTGCCAAGAGGTACTTCCAAAAGATGATTTCTAGATCCCTAAAACAAGGGTTTTTCTTCTCACATCGGTATTATTTGAAACAAAATTATGAATCAATTGTGATAAATTAATGTTGTTTAAGTATATATTGATGGTTAATTGATTATTTCCTATGAAATTTCCCTAGACCCATGTACTTTCCCCCAATTTCATGAAAAGTTGAATTATTAGGGTGAATTGTGAAGATGATGAACAAGTAGATTGACTACGTTGTTGTTAATTATATAATTATTTCTTGAATTTACCTTGTTTATGTAATTAGTTATGTATTCTTGGTAGTGGAATTATGAAGGTTCTTGAAAAGGGCAAGAAGGTATGTTGATTGGTTCTTCTAGGATTCAATTGTGAAGTATGAGTTACTTAGATATTATGCTTTTCTATTTCTATTATGTGTGGGTGTGCAATGTTGATGCTACAGGCATTTCTTCCTCCGTAACCCTAATACATGACTTAGACATGATTATGTATGTATGATAATGAATACAACAAATATGTATATGATTGGACATAGTTTCTTATGATTATAATAATATGTTAAGTGAAAGGTTTACTCACTTGTGAAGTGGTGTCTAAAGTGAAAGGATTGTTCTCACTAATGATGACCTAATGAGCTAATATGATAAGATGTTTACATAGGGGTCTACAAGAGACTAATGTAAACTTGTATAATAAAATAATATGATTACTAAAGGGAATAATTGCTTAGCACCGAAAGGTCATGTAAATGAGATGGAGGTCTCACATTTCATAAGTACGGCCTCCCACATGGGTTTTCCTCATGTTAGTAAGTTCGGATCCTTAGAATATGCGTTCTCTCGTGATATGGAAACCTCTACGTCTAGAAAGTCAAGGTTCTTAGTAACAATCTCCTTGACCTTTAACTATGTGCCCACATATGACTCTAGCTTAGTGGATCCACCTGGATAGCTATGTAGGAACGGTTGCACCTTAGGCAAGTGTTAACCCTCTCTTTTCGGTGTGGGAGTAGAACACTGGATTCCATGTAGCTCACATGGTCTCATGTCGCTTATTGCACTTCTTTCCCTAATGAAAAGTAAATGTACAAGTTATGTATGTGAACTCTTATTAGGGTCGTCTTAAGGGCTACTACATAATGTGCGGGAAGGTATGAGACTTCTTTACACATTCCACATATGGGATCCTAAGGGATGGTTATAGTAGTGTTTTTTTATGATTATGATTATGATTATGTCGCTAAGATATGAATAGTATTGATGTATGAAGCATGTTATGAAAATTATGAGAATATATTGTAAGTATGAAGTGAGTTTCTTAATGTTATACTTAGTTTTGGATAGGGTTATAGGGCTTTATTCTTGGCATTGCACAAGTGTTGCTTGAGTTGCTTATATGTTGGGTTGACTTATGATGTTCCAACAATGTATATGGAGTTATTGGATATTTTGCATGGTTTTGACTAAATTGTGTCTTTTCTCATGCATTAATGATTTTTATACATAGGGACATACTTAGTACATGTATTTTGTACTAACCCATATTTCTTCCCTTTTTCCAGACATTGAAGGTTCGGGCCATTGAGGTATCTTGAGGCTAATACAAGAAGGCTTGGACTAGACTCTCCATGTTTTGGTAGGTTCTCTAGTTTGATGATGGCACCACATACTCTACCTTAGTCGTATTTGTATTGTCTAAAGACATTCTTTTCTCTCATATTGTTGAAGTTGTTGATGTAAGTCCTAAGTGGCAACTATGAATTTTGTATACAGGTTACGCCCATATATTTTACTTTATTTAGATGGTTTAGTGAGACAAAGTATTAGACTAAATTTCTATGTAGTGTTATGATTGTCTAAGTGAGAAGCCTAAGTAAGCTTCCTATGTGAGGGGTCTATGTAAACTCCTTAAGTAGTATGTCAGAGGTGTATGTAAGCCTTACTAATTATATATATATAAGTAAATATTTTAATTGTTCAGCATTTTTGACCTGTGATGTGTTATGATGAATGCTAACAGGCTTGTCAAAGTCCTCTTCGAGGACAAGGACGCCGGTTACGCCTAGAGGGTACTTTGGGTCGCAACTAACTTGGTATCAGAGCTAGGTTGAAGTGATATTAGGATTGAATGTCTCACTAAACCACGACTATGTAGTGTCTTATTCATAATTGTGAAGCGCACCTTACTTATGAATGAGAGACTATGTGATGCTTAGGAACTTTCACTCTCTTGTTATTACTTAGTCGTGCCTAATAGTCCTAGAACTATTTAGTTCTTTCTTATAATCCTTTTATTGTGTGTATAGGCTACGAATAAAAGGAGGAACAATGCTCGAATGACCGGAGATGAGAATTTAAATGAGGCAGTTCCCCCTCAAACTCCTCAAAACCCTTAAGTTCCTAATGAAGAAGGGGCTATGTCTAACTTGGAGATAACGTTGACCATTCGTAGCTTGACCCAAGTGTTGGCTACTCAAGTGGATAAGGATGCAAGGGTGCAAGTGAACCCCAATGCTAAAACTACCGCTTCAAGGATTAGGGACTTCATAAGGATGAATTCCCTTACATTCTTTGGTTCTAAGGTGGAGGAGGACTCACAAGGGTTCATTGATGAAGTGTTCAAAGTTCTTGATGCTATGGGGTGTCTTCTCAAGAAATGGCGGAACTAGCCGCCTACCAACTCAAAGATGTGTCTCAATTGTGGTAAGAGCATGGAAAGATGATAGGTTGATTAGAGAAGGCCAGGTTACTTGGAAAGCGTTCAAGATGGCTTTCCTTGATAGGTTCTGTCCCTTGAAATTAAGGGAGATAAAAATGCAAGAATTCATCAACCTTCTTCAAGGAGGTATGAGCGTGAAGGAGTATAGCGTCAAGTTTTCTCAACTATCAAAGCATGATCCTACTATTTAGGGCTAAGATGAAAAAATTTGTCATATGGATATCCTATCTTGGGGTTAATGAGTGTAGGTCGGCTATGTGATTCCTAGCACGGTCATTTCTTGTCTCATGGTTCATACAGAATAAATTGTGGAGCAAAAGCTTAAGCAAGTTGGTAGAGGGTTGAATAAGGTGAGAGTCGAAGATGGGAATTCTTCTAAGACTAGATTTGAGGTTCAAGACAAAACAATGTTCAAGAAGAGGTTTTCCAATCAAGGCCCTTATAATGCTCCAAGGGTCAATAAGAATAAAGTGTCTACTCCCTAGCCCCAAGAGGGTAAATGTGGTAGATCTTATGTTGAGAAGCCTCTTTGTGCAAAATGTCATAAGAGACATGATAGTAAGTGCCTAGTTGGGACGGTTAATTGCTATGGTTGTGGCAAGAGTAGTCATATGAAGAGATATTATCCTATGATGAAAGCTCAAGAAAGGGAAAATTCTCAAGCTCAAGCAAGTGCCCCAAATCCATATGCTTCTAAGAAGAATTGCTTTTATGTTCTCCAATCTCGAAGTGATAAAGAGAGCTCACCTGATGTGGTTACCGGTATGTTACAATTATATTCTTTTGATGTATATAGTTTGTTGGATCCGGGAGCTACATTGTCATTTATGACCCCTCTTGTATCCATGAAGTTTGATATACTAAATGCCATATTAAATGAACCTTTCTCGATTTCTACCCCGGTGGGTGATTCCGTGGAGGCTAAAAGAGTCTATAAAGGTTGTCCTATTTCCTTGCCCAATAGAGTTAAGTTAGTTGACTCAATAGAACTTGATATCCTAGATTTTAATGTCATATTTAGGATGGATTTGTTGCATGCTTGCTTTGTCTCTATTGATTGTAGGACAAGGGTAGTCAAATTTCATTTTCCAAATGAACCCATTTTTGAGTGGAGAGGAAGAAACTCAAATCCTAGGGGTAAGATCATTTCGTGTCTAAAAGCTTGCAAGTTGATTGTAAAGGGTTGTCTCTATCACATAGTTAGAGTTAGGGATCTTGAATCTGAGGTCCCTCCCTTAGAGTCGGTACCCGTAGTAAAGGAATTTTCGGAGGTATTTCCCGATGACCTACCTGGAATTCCTCCCGAATGGGAAATTGACTTCGACATAGATTTATTACCAGATACACAACCTATTTCAGTCCCTCCTTATCGGATGACTCCGACCGAGTTAAAAGAACTAAAGGCTCAACTCAAGGATTTTCCTTATAAGGGTTTTATACAACCAAGCATATCTCCATGGGGTGCCCCGATATTCTTTGTGAAGGAGAAGGAGGGGTCTTTGAGAATGTGTATCGACTATCGTCAATTGAACAAAATCACCATAAAGAATAAGTATCCACTCCCTAGGATTGATGATTTATTTGATCAACTCTAAGAAGCGAGTTACTTTTCAAAGATTGATTTAAGATCGGGTTATCACCAACTTAGAGTGAGTGATGTTGATATTCCAAAAATGGCATTTCGAACAAGATATGGCCAAAATTCCTAGTTATATCATTTGGTCTAACTAATGCCCCGACGGCTTCCATGGACCTTATGAATCGAGTTTTTAGAAAGTATCTTGATTTGTTTGTCATTGTCTTCATTGATGATATTTTAATATACTCGAGGAATGAGGAAGATCATATGAGTCATTTGAGAATAGTTTTGCAAGTTCTCAAGGTTAACCAACTTTTTTCTAAACTTAGTAAATGTGAATTTTGGTTGAGCTAGGTTGCTTTTCTTGGGCACATTGTCTCTTGTGAAGGGGTTGAGGTCAATCTGAGGAAGACGAAAGTAGTCAAAAGTTGTCCTAGACCTTTGAATTCCATCATCATTCAAAGTTTCCTAGGGTTGTCCGGTTACTATAGGTGGTTTAGTAAGGGATTTTCATCTATGCTCTCCATTAACGGCCTTAACCCAAAAGAAGTCCAAGTTTGAATGGTCGGAATCTTGTGAAGAGAGCATCCAATTATCGAAAGATAGACTCACCTTCGCTCCTGTGTTGACCTTACCAGAGGTAACCAAAGGGTTTGTGGTTTATTGTGATGCTTCTCGAGTGGGTCTACGATATGTTCTTATACAACATGGAAAGGTAATAGTGTATGCCTCTAGGAAACTCAAGCCACATGATAAGAATTACCCAACTCATGACCTTGAACTTGCGTCCATGATATTTGCCTTGAAAATTTGGAGGCATTATCTCTATAGGGTACATTTTGACATGTACACCAATCACAAGAGTCTACAATATATATTTACTCAAAAAGACTTCAATCTATGCAAAAGAAGATGGTTAGAACTTTTAAAGGACTATGATATGAGTGTCCTTTACCATCCTGGGAAAGCTAATGTGGTGGCGAATGCTTTAAGTAAAGTATCGATGGGTAGTGTGACTCATGTGGTTGATGATAAGAAAGAGCTAGTGAAAGAGGTTCATAGGTTGTCTCTATTAGGTGTTCGTCTAGAAGACTCTCCAAAGGGTGGTTTCATGGTTCGCCACAAATCTGAGTTGTCTTTAATGGTTGGGGTGAAATTAAAAAAACACCTTGATCCTCCATTGATAGAGTTGAAGGAAACGGTCCTTAGTAAATCTAATAAGTATTAGTCTCAAGGAGAAAATGGGGTGATTAGGCATCAAGGAAGATTGTGTGTACCGTATGTAGATGGTTTGAGAGAATTGATCATGGAAGAGGCTTATGGCTACAGATATTCCATTCACCCGGGTGCCACAAACATGTACCGCGACTTACAGGAAACTTATTGGTGGAATGGTATGAAAAGGAATATAGTGGATTTTGTTGCTAAAAGTCCAAATTTCCAACAAGTATAAGCGGAGCATCAAAGGCCGGGTGGATTAACTCAAAATATAGATATTCCGACATGGAAGTGGGAGGATGTTAACTGGACTTCATAGTTGGGTTTCCTCGAACCCGAAGGCAACACGACTCAATATGTGTCATAATGGATTGATTGACCAAGTCATCACAGTTTCTTCCCATTAAAGTCACTTATTCGGCGGAAGATTATTCCAAATTGTACCTCAAAGAAATAGTGAAGATACATGGAGACCCTTTATCCATCATTTTTTATAAAGGCACTCAATTTACCTCCCATTTTTGGAAAGCTTTCCAAAGTGGGATTAGTACGAAAGTGAAGCTTAGTACCGCCTTTCGTCCCAAGGTGGATGGTTAAGCGCAACACACTATCCAAACCCTATAAGAAATGTTAAGGGCGTGCGTCAATGACTTCAAAGGTAAATGGGATAACCACCTACCTTTGATAGAATTCACCTACAACAACAGCTACCATTGGAGTATTTCCATGGCACTTTTCGAGGCATTTTATGGGAGGAGGTGTAGATCCCCGGTTAGGTGGTAAGAGTTAGGTAAGAATTCTCTACTTGGTCCCCACTTAGTTTATGAAGCCCTCGAGAAGGTTCGGATTATAAGGGATAAACTAAAAATAGCTCAAAGTCGTCAAAAAATTTTATGCCGATAAATGAAAGAAGGACCTTGAATTTGAAGAAGGAAATCGGTTCTATTTGAAATTTTCCCATGAAAGGGGTGATGAGGTTTGGAAATAAGGGGAAACTTAGTCCCCAGTATGTGGGATCGTATGAAAGTTTGAAGCGAGTCGGGACTTTGGCGTATGATTTGAAATTGCCCAATGAGTTGTCCATGATTCACCTGGTATTCCACGTTTCTATGCTTAAGAAGTGCATAGGGGACCCGGTTTCCATTCTTCCTCTAGAAGGTTAAGGGGTAAAAGAGGAACTTTCTTATGAAGAGGTCCCAGTTGAAATCATGGATCGTTAAGTTAAGAAGTTGAGGAACAAGAACGTTGCCTCCGTAAAAGTTCTATGGAGGAACCACCTAGTTTAGGGAGCAACATGGGCGACCGAGGCCGACATGAAGTCTTGCTATCCTCAACTTTTTCCTCTAACTCTTAGACAAGGCTGAGGTTAGTAGTTCCTTATATGATTAATACGATTAATGTTGAACTTATCATAATTTTCTAATGTGTGCATATTGATGTAGAAATTCATGCTTAAGTTGAGTTCTTTTCTTTTCCATGAAATGTGTTTTCTATGGTTGGTTTTCACTTAAGTATGTGGTGTGCTATAAGTATTCATGGAAGTTGTATTGAACCTAATTGGTGTTGTTTTTAAAAGAAATCAGCATGACAACTCTTGATGTTCATATTGAGATGGAGAAGGTAGTTCCTCCTTATATGATATGAAAAGTTGAGCTTATGTATGTGGTATATTGTGGATTAAGTTCCTTATGTGTTAATGCTATGATTATATGTTGAAAGGAGTTGAGAATCCATCCAATGATCTGCGACTCATTTTATATATATTGTTTGTTTGTTGGTTGGGCTGCTAGACTTGAGTCTCTTCTTCCTATAAAGGTCTAAGGTATCATTCGGGGATGAATGTTACTATAATGGGGGAGTATAGACACACCCCAGAAATCCCATGACCTATACTAGAGCCTCAAATGTTGAATAATTATGATTTTAGACATAAATAAGTGTAAATAACTTGTTTGAGAAGTCTTAGAGCAAACATATCAAAGGAAGTTCTTAACGTCCGGAAACAAGCAAAATTGAACTAGTAGACATCACTATGTTTAGTGAAAGTTTGGGAGGGTCATAATAAGTGTAAAACTTGTAAAAAGACTTTAAAAAATTAAAATATAGTATATAGGGTCAAAATGTACAGTCACGAATCCCCAAGGACTACTGGAAAGGTCTTTGAGGAGGACCTGGACTTCGGCAAGCAGACTACCAAAGCAGCCTGCGAACAGCCAAGAACTGGAGGTACTGCGCATCTGCATCTAGAACAAGGAGGAAAAAGTTTTCCTCGTTACACGTGGAATCCATGAGGTCCACTTCCCCAACCCGTACTTTAAAAAAATGTGGAATTGGCCCCGAGACGTGCAGCAAAGTTCCAAATCTGTTCGCGTTGTTTTTAAGACAGTTTGACTTCACAAAAAAGATCCAATTAAGTGAGGGGTATTTTGGATAATTTAAAGGGTGACTATATAACGTTTTAGGGTCAGTTTTAAGTCACTTTTAACACACAAATCAAATTCCAAAGTTGAAATCAAAAATCACTCTCATCTCTCTCAAATTCTCTTTCTCTAAACCTCCATTAAAGACCATTAGAGCTCCAAGAAAATGGTCAAGTCTTGAAGATTCAAACCCAATTTCGTGGCTTTATCATCTCTAAGGTATGGCTTCTTTCACTCTTGGGATTTCTTTTCCCAAGAGGTCCTTCCAAAAAATGATTTCTAAATCCCCAAAATAAAGGTTTTTCTTCTCACATTGGTCTTCTTTGAAAAACAATTATTGTGATGAATTATTGTGATGAATTATGATGAGTTAATTGATATTAATTAAAGTATAGATTGTGATTAATGAATGATTCCTATGATTTTTCCCTAGACCCATGTCCTTTCCCAATTTCGATGAAAAAGTTGAATTTAGGGTGAAATTGTGAAGATGATGAACAAATAGATTGACTACTTTGTTGTTATTATATAATTATGTCTTGAATTACCCGCGTTTATGTAAGTAAGTTATGTATTCTTTGTAGTGGAATTAATGAAGGTTCTTGAAAAGGGCAAGAAGGTTATGTTGTTTGTTCTTCTAGGATTCAATTGTGAAGTCATGAGTTCTTGATCATAAAATCTTCTATGTCTAATTGTGTGGTTTTGACGTTTTGTGCGAGGAATTCCTCATCATCCGTATCCCTAAGAAATTGATTATATTGTAATTATAATTATAGGAATATTATATGATTGGAAAAGTATTTTCTTGTGATTTATAAATACATTGTTAAGTGAAAGGTTTTACGTCATTTCTGAAGTGGTTTTTTAAAGTGAAAGAATTGTTTTTCCTACTTATTGACCTATGAATAATATGATACTATATTTACATAGGGGTCTTGAGAGAATAATTTAACTTGTTATCATAACATAAAGATGATACTAAAAGGGAAAAATTGATTCTCACGAAAGGAATGTACTGAATGGAGGCCTCACCTTTTATTAAGTTCGGCTCCTCCCCCCATGGGTTTTCTTCTCACGTTAGTTAGTCCAGATCCCCAAAATATGTGTTGTCTCATCAGATGGAAACCTCAACGTCTAGAAAGTAAAGGTTTCTAGTAACAATCTCCTTGACCCAAAACTATGTGCCCACGTAGAACTATAGCTTAGTAGTGGATCCACCTAGATAGCTATGTACGAATAGTTGAACCTTAGGCAAGTGTTAACCCTCTCTTTCAGTGTGGGAGTAGAACACCGAATTCTATGTAGCTCATATGGTCTCATGTCGTTTATTGCACTTCTATCCGTAATGTAAAAGTAAATGTACAAGTTATGTATGTGAACTCTTATTAGGGTCGTCTCAAAGGCTACTACATAGTGTTAGAGAGGGTATGGGACTTCTCTTACACATTGTACATGTGGAATCCTAAGGGCTGGTTCTAATAGTGTTCTTTTATGATTATTATTATGATTATGTTGCTAAGCTATGAATAGTATTGATGTATGAAGCTTGTTATGAAATTATGAGAATATGTTATAAGTATGAAGTGGGATGCTTGTGATACTTAGCTTTGGATAGGGTTATGGGTCTTTATTATTGGCATTGCACAAATGTTGCTTAAGTTGCTTATATGTTGGGTTGACTTAATATGTTCAATATATGTGTATATTGAGTTATTGGATATTTTGCAATATTTTGACTAAATTGTGCCTTTTCTCATGCATTAATGATTTTTATGCATAGAGACCATACTTAGTACATGTATTTTTGTACTAACCCATATTTCTTCCCTTTTTCCCAAACATTGTAGGTTCGGACCATTGAGGTATCTTCTGGCTAAAACAAGAAGGCTTGGACTAGACTCTCCAAGTTTTGGTAGGTCTTCTAGTTCGAGGATGACACCACATACTCTACCTTAGTCGTACTTGTGTTGTCTAAAGACATTCTTTTCTCTACTATTGTTACAGTTATTGATGTAAGGCCTAAGTGGAAACTATGAATTTTGTATAAGGGTTACACCCAAATGTTTTACTTCAATTAGATGGCTTAATGTGAGATAAAGTATTAGACTAAATTCCTATGTAGTGTTATGATTGTCTAAGTGAGAATCCTAAGTAAATTTTAATTTTTCTGCCTTTTTGACCTATGATATGTTATGACGAATTCTATGAGACTTGTCTAAGTCCTATTCGAGGACAAGGACGCCAGTTACGCCTAGGGGGTACTTTGGGTAGTAAAAAAGATGGTCTCTTGCTCACTACCGGTAGGAGGGTCTATGTGTCCGAGTTTGGATTGATAAGGCGTCGAATTATTAAGGAAAGCCACGACACTCCGTGGGCTGGGCATCCAAGGCAGAGAAAAATGAGGGCGCTGATCAAGGCTATTAATTTCTAGCCATGCATGCGGGACGACATTGAGTTTTATGACCAGACATGTCTTGTGTGCTAACAAGACAAGGTTGAGCAGAAGCAATTGGGAGGATTACAAGAAACACTACCTGGGGTAGAACGACTATGGGAGAGAGTGACCATGGACTTCATCACCTCCTTACCCAAGTCTGGCGGGTATGGAATGATAATGGTTGTAGTGGACAGGTTTTCAAAGTATGTTACCTTCATGCCCGCCACAGTCTGTTGCATCGCAAGTGTAACATCCTTAAAAATGAGCTAGGTGAATCTAGAGTCTAACGCTTGTGTCATGAGGTTTTAAAGTACGTAAATGGTCAATAATAGTTTTTATAGGCAGTATATAAAGTTTGGAAGAGTTTGGAGGTCAAACGTCTAAGACGTTTCGAAACTAGTCGAAGTTGAACTAGTGTGTCGTAGTGATTTGTAGTGAAGTTTTGGGGGATGGTTTGAGGGTGAAATTGAGCATAAATAGTTCCTATGCATAGCCTGACATGTAAAGGATCTAAATGTCTGAGAACGACGCCTTGGGGACCAGTCAAAGGGTCCCCGAGGAGGACCCAAACATGGGCCATCGAAGCATCCAAGCAACCAAGATCTCGAAGCTGCTGCGTGGTGCACAGCCAACACAAAATGGGAAAAAATCTTGACCTGTGATGCAGGGCTGTCACAAGCGATTCTGTCTCGAAGTTTTCCAGAAACAAGATTTGAAAAATGCCCCCGCGATGTGCAGTTACTTCTAGATTTGGTCGCATCATTTTTAAGTAAAATTTGAATTGGTTAAATTGTCTAATAATTGCAGGGGTATTTTGGGTAATTTGGGGATGACTTATTGACGGTTATTGAGTCTTTTTATACCCCTAAACTCACAAATCAAAGCTAAACCTCAACTCAAAACAAAACCTCTCCATTCTCCTAACCTCCATTATTGAAGCTTTGAAGTTCCAAGGAAGAAGACTGTTTTCTCAAGTTTTTCTCCATCAATCTTGTAGGATTTTCATCACAATTAAGGTATGGTTATTCATCTTTGAAATCTCTTTCTTCAATGAGTCAATTTCAATGATTTTTCAAAGATGATCAAAACATGAATTCTCCTATTTTGTGATCTAGCCATTGGTTCTTGCATCAAGCATTTTGAAACATTATATTATGATTGAATTAATGTTAATTTGTTGATTTTAGCCTAAAAACTCTATGAACTCATACAAACCATACACTTCTACTTTTGACTATGTTATGGGTTAAGTGATCACGCCTCTATACTATTTAATTCTTGTGTAGTTTGATTTGGGATATTGAATTATGAAAGAATTATGTTAGAATCATGTGTAGGCTGTATTAGATTGATAAATTCATATTGAATTACATTAAATTCGTCATACCTTATGACTATTGGATTGAATTGATGACCATGGCCATTGGTAAGGGCCTTTGGGTATTGTTTTGGTTGAATTGTCTATGGATTGAAGTTGTGAGATTGGATTAGTGGTATGCTTCCCTAACTCTCTCTCTATATTATGTAGTATAGATCTTAGATTATTATGATGATTGATATGGTCTACTTATGGTGGTGGTGCTTATGTGATATACTTGTGAACAATGTAGCCTCCTCGGCATTACTTTATGTATTATGATATTGTCATGTTATACCTATGATATGTGATCATTTTGAAGGTGTATATGAGTTATGTGTATCTATGAAATCAAGTATGTTTTCTTCAAATTGAATAAATGTGATCATGATAGGCTAGAGTGATGCCTTATGTATGTATACTTGATGTTGGAGTGTGAGTCTTCCTAGTTGACTATATGAACATTATGATAAGTTGTATTGGAGTTATATAGAAGTAAGAAGGATGACTAGAAAGTATACTAAGTTGTATCTATGTGCTTCATGAAAGATATGTTATATGTGGTAATGGAAAGGATATGTGTCTTGCTTGGTAGACTTGTGTCCCTTACTTGATACATGAAAAATATGAATATGAACATCTTGACTTAGTAGGCTTATTCACCTTTGTCTTGTATGTGTATGAATGAATATTGAATGAAAGTCTAGGATCGGTAGACCTAAGATGGTGATACGTGGTACCTTCCAAATAAAAAGAAGGTTAAGAATGAGCTATCCTTATAGACCTTGAGTTTTTTGGGGGTGGGGTTGGGGTGGGGGGGGGTGGGGTGGGTGGGGGGGGGGGGTGGTGGGGCGTGGGGGGTTGTGGGTTGGGTTGGGTTGGGGTTGGGGTGGGGGTGGTGGGTTGGTGGGGGGTTTATAGTGTTTAGGGGTTTTTTGGTGGTGGTTGGTTGGGGGTGTGTGTTTTTTTGGGGGGGTGATGGTGTTTTGTTGTTTGTGGTGTGTTGTTTGGGTCTTTTTTGTTTTGGTGTTGTGTTGGTGGGTTTTTTTGTGTGGGGTTTTGTGTTGTTTGTTTTCTTTTTTGGTTTTTTTTTTTTGGTTTTGTGTGTGTGTGTTTTATTTTTTTGTTTTTTTTTGGTATGTGTTTTTGTGTTTGTTTATTGTTGTTTTTTTTGTTTGTTTGTTGTTGTGTGTTGGTGTTTTAGTGTGGTGGATTGTGTTTTTGGTTTTTTTTTTGTTATATTTTTGTTGGTTGGTTGGTTGTGGTTGTGGTTTTTTATTTTTGTTTTTTGTTGTCCCCCCCACCCCCCCCCCCCCCCCCCCCTTTTATCAGGTTTCCCCCCCACCCCCCCCCCCCCTCGCCCCCCCCCCCCCCCCCCCCCCCCCCCCCCACCCCCCCCCCCCCCCCCCCCCCCCCCCCCCCCCCCCCCCCCCCCCCACCCCCCCCACCCCCCCCCCCCCCCCCCCCCCCCCCCCCCCCCCCCCACCCCCCCCCCCACCCCCACCCCCCCCCCCCCCCCCCCCCCCCACCCCCCCCCCCCCACCCCCCACCACCCCACCCCGCGTCCCCCCCCCCCCCCCTCCCCCCTCCCCCCCCCCCTCCCCCCCCCCCCCCCCCCCCCCGCGCCCCCCCCCCCCCCCCCCCCCCCCCCCCCCCCCCCACCGCCCCCCCCCCCCCCCCCCCCACCCCCCCCCCCCCCCCCCCCCCCGCCCCCCCGCCCCCCCCCCCCCCCCTCCCCCCCCCCCCCCCCGCGCGCCCCCTCCCTCCCCCCCCCCCCCCCCCCCCCCCCCCCCCACCCCCCCGCCCCCCCCCCCCCCCCCCCATTTTTTTTTTTGTTTTTTGTTCTTGTTATTTTTTAATTTTGTTTGGAGTTTTTTTTTTTTTTTTTTTTTTGTTTTTTGTGGACCCATGTCTTGGTAGGGGTATTATGAGTCGTAGGACAACGAGTGGCCTTCTTCATAAACCTTTAGATGATTGAACTCACTCTATGAGAACAAAGGCTAGCACCGAGAGAATATGTTATGGGTTGTAGCTCTACTTGAGAAGGAGACTAGAGTGAAATGTGACTTTACTTGAGAAGAAGAACAGAGTTCATGAAAGTCCTAGATATTCCTTAGCAATGTGCCTACATGGGTTATGTCCTAGTTCTACCCTTGGTAAGTAGATTACCCTCCATCAGATTAGGGTGGACTCCGGATTCCATGCCTAGCTAGTATGGTCTATGTCGGTTGTTGTCTATTCTCATCATATGGGATACATGCTAGTGTTGGATAAGTAATAGAAAGTTTAGGTAGTGGAATGGGACGCTATCGAGACATTTCACGACTAGGCTTTGAAGATGTTAGTATGTGAGTCCCTAGGTCTTCTCAAAGACCATTATGTGAAAGTTCTTGATTGATGAATGTCGCTTGAAGGGTCAAATTAACATAACGACTTAAGTAAATGTATGTTAATGAAAAGGTAGCTATCTAGGGTTGCTTGGGTAGACTTGTAGAGGGTGTATGGGCGGTCTCCTCATGTTTTACTCAAGTTAATCTTAGAGTAACCTTAGGTGGTGAGTATATGTTGAAAAAAAAATAATCTTATCTTGGGTAGTCTTAAGGGTAGGGGCGGACCCAGTAAGCCAGACGCGGGTGCTGAGCACCCATTGATTTCCAAAATTTTTTGTGTATATATATAGAAAATATGATACGCATGTTATTATAATTTAAATGAGCACCCATAGAACAAAAGCAGTTGTGGGTGAGCTGGTTTAATAACCTCTGCAATAAGAGGCGCGGAACCACTGGCGAGGGTTGTATCCGCATAGCATTCTTTTTAAAAAAAATTTCCATGATTTTTCACCTGGAAGTGAGCACCCACAACCTTTAAATCCTGGATCCGCCACTGCTTAAGGGTTATTTAGGTGTTCTTGAAGAGGGTGTATGGGTGATCTTTTCTTGTCTTACTTAAGTAAATCTTAGGATAACCTTTGGTAGGAGAGTCATATGAAATATGGTTTGAAATGATATTGATGTTATATTATGGAATGTGACATATGTGTTTATGTGGACTTGTATGTGACTCTCATACTTGTCTTATGAAGTTTTACTCAAAAAGAGCATGATTTATACAAATGTCCTTTTATCATGATTTTTATGCATTATGTCATACTTAGTATATGCAATGTACTAATTTCATATATTTTATCTATATCTAAAGGTGTAGGTGGCATTTGAGAGGAGTCTCGAAGTGGAAGCTTGGATTAGTGTTCATTCAAGCAAGAGTTGGTATGTCCTCACTAGATTGGAGGACATCTTAATGTTCAGATTTCCGTATTGAAGCATTTTAATAGACTTAGATATTTTCCTTTATGATAAAGTATGGTTCGTGTCCCAATATATTTGTATGTCTAAGATGGTGACTTGAGACTTAGCCTTTTATTATGTTTTTGTATAAAAGAAATATTTTGAAGTTTTACTATTTCATGTGAAAAGTTTTAAATTCCACATAAGTTTTCATACATGTATGCAATGAATGATGTCTAAGGGATTGTACAAGACCTCTGCGAGGTCAAGTACGTTGTGTATCGACTCAAGAGTGCCATAACTTCTAAGGTGTACTTGCGGGTAGTTACAACAAAGGAGGTAGCTCGATTGTTTCTCAAGAACGTGGTGAAATATTAGGGGATACCAAGGCATATATCATTAGAGATCGGGACCCCCGTTTTACCGGAAACTTTTGGAGGGAGTTGTTCGAGATACTTGGCATGGAATTTCACTTCTCCACAAATTTCCACCCACAGACACACGACCAGACCGAGCGCGTCAACGCCCTGCTGGAGTGCTATCTGAGGCACTATGTCACTGTGCACCAGAATGACTGGGCCCGACTCCTAGATTTGACACAGTTTTCTTACAATTTGTAGAAGAGTGAGTATACCGGACGCACACTGTTTGAGTTGGCGATAGGCAAACAACCTCAAACTCTGTACTCCTTACCGGCTGCTTTTGAAGGAAATAGTTCGGGAGCCTACCATTTTGCCAAGAGATGGGAGAAACAGCTTGACGCTGCCAAATCCTACTTGGACAAGGCACCAAAAAAGATGAAGTAGTTCGCCGACTACAAGAGGCGTCCCAAAGACTATAAAGTGGTGAAATTCAATCCAATACAGTTCAAAGCATTAAGAGGAGTTCATCAAAACTTAGTGCGGAAATATAAGGGTTCGCTCAAGATCATTGCCAAGGTGGGCAAGATCTCATACAAGGTGGAGTTTCCTCCACACTTCAAAATACATCCGGTATTTCATGCAAACATCCTCAAGTTGTACCATGAGGAAAAGGAAAACCCTAGCCGGAACCAATCGCGACAGGCACCCATTACTGTTACCTCCTCGCACGACCGAGATATTGAGGTTATCATAGGTTTTCAAGCCAAACGGAAGTGAGGTCAACAAGACAATGTCATGTTCCTTGTACATTGGAAGGGACAAACTCCGAAGGAGACCACATGGGAGAAGTATGAAGATTTGTGGAGGTTCAGAGACCAAGTCCGGGAGCTTTTACAGCGATGCCCCGCGGTCATCGCATTATCGAGTGGGGGAGCGTCTCATGTCCCACCACTGTCTCAGTTTAATTGTGCAGCCAAATAGGCATGGAGGATTCTAGAGTTTTGGAGAGGCTTGTGAAGAACTCTAGAACCCTTTAGATTTTTTAAAGAAGGCTACGGAAGACTCTAGAATGCCTTAGATAATTCAAGAATAACTTGGCATATTCTAGATATGGTAGAGTTCTTTAGAAAAGGGACCAATGTGTAAATATATAAGGGGCTTGTAAGTAATTTTAAATTACACTTTAGTCCATAGAAGGTACTATAAATAGAGGTGCCCCTCATTTGCAAAGGTATCACTCAACTTGTAAGCATTCTTCAAAGCTAAATACAAAGTCTTTCTTCTAAACTTTACAAGTTTTCCAAATCTGCTAAGACTTTATTTATATTTTCTTAGCAATCTAGCTTCAAAAGGCTTACTTGAGCTTACAAGAACGTGAAAGAGTTGTGTGTAAGTTGTCAAGTACCGCACGAATCAATAGTGAGACTCTAAGTCTGTGACACTTGTCTCATTGGTTTATTTGTGTCTCATGTGTGATCAAGGGTTCTAAAGCTAATTGTATATCAAACGTGTCCTTTAAATTGACCTCAATTAACATATGTGATTCTTAACTTTGGGTGTCCACAAGTAGACACTTAAACTTAATAAAGTTGAATAAATGAAATGAATTGAATTAATAGACACCAGAGATTTGAACTTGTATAAAATTGAATAAGTAGGCACACACGTCCTATATGCATTACTAAACTTCAAAGGAAGAGATGTAAAGTCAAGTTAAAGAGCATACTTATGTATTATGTATTTTAACCATAAAGTCTCTATTAAAAAATTTGCGCAAAAATGGATTTGAATCTTTGGTCTCAACATAAGGAAAAAGCTTCTATACAACATATTAGTATGCCCTGCGGCTAATATGTGTGCTTTTATATAATAATAATAAATATAATAGTAATAATAATAATAATATATGATTCTCGTATTTGTGATTTTATTCTTAGAGGAAGGGTATAGATATCCTCCTGAATTTATCCCAAAAATTTGATTACACGCTTAAACTATTATGGAGACCTATTATATACCTTGACTATTTGAAAGTAAATTTATTTACCACTTAAAACTGACGTGGCAAAAAATTAAATAAAATATATAGCAAACATGTTCTAATTCCAGTTGTTATGGGTAGACTACCCTGTGTTTTCAATAAACGTTTTTGGGTCGAGTCTCAGGACCGGGCTTACCAAACACGCTTCGAAGCGTAAAGCAAAAATGTCGATCAAAAAGGCGTAAGTTTTAAAATTTGAGGCGTAACCCTCGAGCATAAAAATGTAATTTCTGGGCGTAAAAACATAAGCCCAGATGTTTTCAATTTATTTTTAATTTTTTTTTCTTTAAATCATATATTTTATTATTGTTGTAATGATATTTCTCAAATAGTAATTATAATACTTTTTTCTTCATTATTGATTATTAATATTTATATCAAATAAATATAATTTCTATATATTACAGGTTATTTATAAAAGATTATTTGTAAAATCATTGAAATATTTATTTTTGCTTATTTTAATAGTATAAAACTATAAAATTGAATATACATGAGACTACACTCGTAAATCCATGGGACTTACGTCCAGTGTCTCGGTGATTACGGCTCGCCCTATGTTTTATAGACGTCGTGTGTCACGCCCCCGCCTTTAAAATATTGGGAAGACCAATGGTGAAAGATTTGGGTCAGAAAATTTTTGGGTGGTGACTTGTAAATCTTAAGATAGTCCAGTCTCAAACAAAATTTGAGTGATCCACCACAACACCAAGTCACCCCATAACTACTTGTTCCAAAATAATATCCATAAGCCTAAACAACTCCCTAGATTTCTTACTCACTCTTTTAGTGCAAAACTCCTTCTTACCAACAAGCTCAAGATGAATTACAATGAAATATTACTACGCAAACTGAATTTGATGTACTTGTGAGAAACCAAACATGGATTTTTGTTCCCAACGATCCTCCAAAGAATATAGAAGACTGTAAGTGGATATTTCACATTAAGCATCATCCTAATTGTTATATTGATAGATATAAGCTCAATTAGTGGTCAAAGGTTTCACTCGGTGGCATGGATTTGACCATCATTCAACATTCAATTAGATAGTCAAGCCTAAAACAATTTGTCTAGTGTCACCATCGTTGTTCAATGCAATGGATATTTGCATCAACTTAATGTAATAATGCATTTTTGCAAGTTCATTTAGAGGAACAAGTTTATATAAGAATACCTCCAGGATTTGAGCATCAAAATTTGTCCAACAATGTTAGATAACTGAACAAATCCATCTACAATCTCAAACAGGCACTCCGAGCTTGGCACACCAAGCTCAAGAACTTTGAGGTAGTACTATATTTTTAAAAAAATCACACTCTAACTGTAACATCCCAAAATACTAACCAAGAATCGCATGTTGATTTACTGTTGCTTAATTACTACAATATCTTTTATTCTCACTTTGGAAACTTGAAATTTTGTGATAATTGAAAACTTGCTTAACTTAAATTGTGATCGTAATTTAAGGAATTGTATTGGGGTATTTACGTAATATTCTAATAAAAATTATGTCTAATTTTAAAAAGAGGTGAGGGATATTTATATATATAGGTGTATATTTATTCATTTGGGCAACACACAATTATTTGGGCAGCAGCTTTGAAGGATAGTTGTAAAGGGATAACATCACTTTTGGTGACTATATGTTTACACCTCCTCTATAGTGAAATTTGTGTTCCTTAGCTCTAGGGAACCCGGTGAACTCTCACTAACCATATTACTCTCAAAATCACAAGATAAAAACTTATTCCTTTTGGCTGGAATTTGAGACACACTCTTCTCTTTAATAAGTGATGAAATATGTTCTTGAGCTTGGTAGTGTTTGATATTTTCAGAATATCTCATTCAATAGAACTTCGTATACAGTGAATAAATATGATTTGGAAAGCTAATTTGTATATCTATAACTCTTATGTTTATGTATAACTCTAATTTAGCTGTTACGGATTAGAAATATGCGAAGTAACATAGGACAAGTTATGTCTAGATTCTGAAATTAAAAATTATGTATGGACAACTGTTAGTGTTTTGAATATATCTTTTTGTACAAAATATATTTTACGGTGATTATTATTTATTTACAACCTTAAGAGATGTACCTACATCTTTAATGCAGGCTATAAAGTGCAGTTTTACCGTTTTCCTTTTCAAATTTAAGTTGTGACATGAGGTACTAGGCTGGCCAGAATTACTATTTTTGGGAGCATAGTCGTATTTGTACAGACTAAGCTTACTTTTGATGATAATCCTGCCTTACTTCAACATTATTAAGATACTAGGAATCAAAGAAGTTATTTAATTGTATTTCTAAGGTTGTATATACTCGTGAACAAGTTTCACTCTAACTTTCAACCTAACTTTCACTTCTCATCAATATATTTAAGTAAAAATGTAACACCTTTCATGGGCTCTTCTAGATTTTATTACTCAACAATCGTGAAGTGTTAGTTAAAGTGATTATATGTTGATGAGATTAATAAATTTTATGTCGGTGAGAATAATAAATTTTAAAAAGTAATGATGTGATTATAAATTTTATTTACATGTGAAATAAATGGTTAGTAGATGTAAATGTGGGATTGTTTTAACAAAATATAAACTCATGGGTCAATTTTTGTATTAAAATATCTCAAATCATGATATGGTATTTTCGTATATTTCATATCATGGTTTTTATAGAGAGAAAAGACATAAAGTCACCACTGATATTGTCTCGGATTTGCAAAAAGACACTTCAACTTTGCAATTGTCCTATTACCCAGTAAACAATTATGAAAATATATTATTATACCATTTTTCGATCAGCCCCAAGTTTTAAGAAGCAAGTATATTCACACACTAATTATTATATGACACGTGTTAATTTAATTTAAAATGTATTTTTTTTAATCTTAAGTTTTTCCTTTATTTTTTTTAACTTTATTTCTCTCTCTTACTTTTTGACTTTTAATTTTAATTTATCTTAAATTTCACTTCATCTCCCACCTCCCACTTTCAAGTGATTAATTCCTCCATTATCTTTTTTTTTCTTCACCTCCTACACCCCATCTCAAATTGAGCCCTACTCCCATTTTTTTATTTTCTTTTTTTCCTTCTGGTCAAATTCTTTATAGAATTCATATCATTTTTTTAGACTTTATTGAATCATTGATAGCAAAATTAATTATTTGTCTAAGAAATTTAGAAGGTTTCATAAACTACTTTCATTTTCATATAAATTCAAGTTAAATGATAATTTTTATAAAAGCATCCTTAATTTCCAAAAATTGAAAGAACTTAATATTGGAAATCGGCATGAACTAAATTATATGATACTTCCTGCTCACCATGAAATCTAATGTTTTATCAAATTTTTTTTTTAAAACAAAATATTTAGTAAAATTTTAAAATTAAAGAAAGTAAAATTAATAGTCACTAAATCAAGGAAGGTGGAATTTTTTGGTAAAAAATGAACGACATTGAAGTAAGAACTTATGAATGGAGATAGAGAATGGAATTTTTTTAAGAAGAAGAGAAAACAAAAAAGGAAAGGAAAACAATAAAATATCAAGAAAAATAGAAAATCATATTTACGAAAAGGGTCAAAATTACCTTGAGCTATCAGAAATTCTCCAAATATACCCTGAAGTATATTTCGCTCAATATACCCTATACCGTCAAACTATATGGTCAAAAATACCCTTCTCATTAACCGACATCGGTTTAAATGCGACTTATAGTTTCCACTCATGTCCGTGACTAATAAACTTACTCCTAATTTCCCCCAATTTTTCTCCTTTTCTTAGAATTTAGAAACGATTTCACTGAAGAACTAGAACCAACCACTTTCCTCATTTCTCCATTTTCTAGAATGATTTCACACATACATAAGTTCTAGTGCAAGGGGGTTCTATGTCTTCATGAAACGTTTCTAATTCTAAGGGAAATCGAGAACATTGGAGAAATTAGGGGTAATTTTATTTTTCTACTGGCTGAAGTGGAACTCCTATTGGTTATGTGGCATGTCATGGTGGTATCTCACATGGCAGCCAAGTGGGCGTTTTGCTTAATGAGCATGGTATTTTTGACCCTATAGTTTGAGGGGGAGGGTATATTTGAGCTATTTCGAATAGTCCAAGGATATTTTTGACCTTTTTCCATATATTTTATAATAAAGTACTTATAAAAAATAAAATTATATTATTTATTATAGGTTGCTCACTTTCTTTGAGAGAGTGCACACCACTCTCTATGTCAGGTGGACAAAAAATGATATAATTATATCTATTCAAAATTGTTTAGTGAGGTAATAGGACGGTTGCAGAGTTAAGGTGTCTTTTTGAAAATTTGGAACAACTTGAATGTTGAATTTATGTCTTTTCTCTTTTATAGAATATTGGATCACATCTCATAATATGGAATTGTGAGATGAAATCAGCGTAAAATCGCATGTCCAAACGCTGATTCCATCTCACGATACCATATCATGATATGGTATCGCATGACCAAACGCATATTAACTTTACTATGTGTCCGAATGTCTGAGTGAAGCATGAACCAATTAATTTTGGTACTCGGGAGTTGGAAATGTTCTTTTTATATCGTTTTTAAGCGTGAGAATAAGATTTCCATGAAAATGTCATAAGTTATTTATTTAGATGATTATGGAAGGGTTCTTCCGCCTCAAGTTAAAATTCTGCGCAATATCAATTTGACATCGGATAAATGTGCAAATGGACAGGCTTCTCTTCCTCAACTATTTTTTTTTTAGAAAACTAATTCCTTTACTAGATTATAATCAATATTTCCTTCGGTAATCTCCTTAAAATATCACAAGTATTAAATTATGTTTCTTCTTTGAGCCGTAGTATCCTTCCAAAAGGGGTTGCTACACTAACTGATCTCTGCTCATCTCCCATAGTTTAGGACTTACTGTTTATCTATTTGTATATGTGAATGACATTATTATTACTGAAAATTAAGACCATGGTGTTCGAAAATTTTCAAGGTGTTTTCTCAACGTTTCTATCTAAAAACCTTAGGCCACTTAAACTATTTTTGGGGTGCGAAGTTTTGTCATATCAAGGTGGCCTATTGTTACCTCAACAAAAGTATAGAAGACCTTCTCTGGGAAGCCAATATGCAAGACATCAAATGAATTTCCACTCCTATGTATTTGTTGTTAATGTTGTTGTTAAGTTTAAACCAGGTTGATCCTATTGTTAATGGCTCTTTCTTCCGGACAATTATTGGCAGGCTACAATATTTGTCCTTTGCCAGACCTGACATTAAATAAACTCCCATATGTCCTCAAGTTAATAACTAGAACATTGTTAAGTGGCTTCCTCCGCTTTTGGACTTCAAATAACCTGTGAGACTAACAACCAAATTATGTTGTATTTGGAACTAATTGGGCCAAGTGACCCTACCAATAGAACTTCCACAACTGATTATGTTATATAAATATATCTTTGAAGTATGTCGGTCTCTCGATCATCTTTTAAAGCCGAACATCTATTGCATAAACCAACATATTGTGTGAGCTTCACTTTACCTTTACTAGCATACCGCGTATACTCTATGTTAATATTGAAACGTGAAAATCCTGTCTTTCATCTCCAACCCCAACATTATTAATCAATATGGCTTAAGAAGATCAATTTCAATTCACTTGAACCATACTTGGCCTGTTCATTCATGGTTTTTGTAGCAATATTCAATTCTAGATATTTACCAACATCTCTTGCGGGTTTGTTCAATGTAATTCTAGTTATGTGTAAGAAAAAGCAAACCAAAGCTCAAACTGGAAAAATTAGAGGATCTGAAATCAGTCGCACATCATTGCAACAACATCTATACACCTTCTTGATATTATCTTGTCATCATCATATCATGGGTGAAACGAAGAAAGATATTGAAATCTCTAAATTAATATTTCAAAATCATAAATAATCACTATTTTCTAGAGGTATTATTTAGTCGATAAATTAGTATTTAATAATTTAAAGAGTGTTTTCAAGATTCAATGAAGATTAATTTTGATTATATCATTTTTAAGTGATTAAGTCTCAAGGGATTTAAATAAACCCCCTTATGAAAACGGCATTCATGAATTAGAGAAAGCAATAAAATGAATGGCAATAGCATGTTAGATTACCCGGTGAAAATGATACATATTTCCAAACTGATACACAATTTTTTGGTACAATTCGAGGCGACAACTAAGGAACTTTTTGATGCAATAAGAAATGTTAGACATGAACTTCAAGTAGATTTAATTTTTTTAACAGAAAACAAAAGACACTAAAATCATATTTCACTAAATTGTCTTAAATTATTAGTTTATAATATTAATAGGATCATATATACTTATATAATGATCTTTTTAAAATATATTATCTTATCGAAATTTGTAACTTTTTTCACGGACTGGAAATAATATTATTAATTTACCAAATATTAATACAGATCAGTTTTACACTATTATACATACCTATGTTCACACTTCCTTTCAGGTGTTGTCAAAAGCACCTCTTTCTTTTTATTATTGGGAGTAAGAGAAGGGAATAAATGTTAAGGGCTACTTGTCAATTGTCAGAACCAGTAAAAATGTAGAGTTCTCCTTGGAGCTCCCACGCAACAACTATTATGAATTAGCTCCGTTAATAACTTTGAAAAATATCACACCAAAAAAAGAAGGATCATACCATGAAGTAGTAGAAGAGAGAAAAACCATTGATGCTAACACTATATCCAGAAGCCTGCCTACACCATCTCTAAACCAAATCTAGAATCAATCAAATACAATGGACTTCTGTTGGTAGATAGGAAGATTAGGAAAACAAAAAGAGAAGTCTACCTATAACTTAGTACTGTACGAGCTAGACGTTAAGACGATATAATATTCACATGTATATATAAATTGAATAGAGAAACAAATTCACAAGGTAAATGTCAATCATCAAGAGCACAGAGTCTTTCTGTTTCCACTAGCATCGAGGAGACCCTGCTGGCTTTCTTAATAATTCTTACTATAAGGATTCTTTGAGAATCCCCTAAAGGTTCATGCTGCTATTGACCAACTTAAAGAATACACACAACAACAAAACGGAACATGATTGATCAGTTTATTTTAGAGTAACTGTGTTAAACAATGATCATGATGGCTGCTTTTAGCCTCCTCTCTTTCAACACGGATCTGCATTCAAGAGATAAAAACTTAGGAATATCATCGATATATCTTCAACATTTGAATTCCAACAATCCAGGGAAAAGAAGAACAAACTGTAGAATACCACTTCCTCTTTTAGCAGGTTATTATCATATTTGATTGAAGCTTCCATAACCTTATGGGGTATAAGGGAAAGACTTGAGTAGATAGCTAGTCATATACCAAAAGAGTGATTAACATCTTTATAATTATCATGCATCCAGTAGTTTAGGGGTATTGCTAAATCAGCAGTATGTTCTGAGATTTCATTTCTTCTTCTTACTTTATTTAAGCTCTTGTAATATTTGATACATTTTTTACTTCTTTATCAAACGATCAAATCCAAAGTAGTTAGCTAGTGTCTACACATGAAGATGTCTTCCCCATTAAGTTACAAACCAGGAAAAACTAGTTATCACAATTCTCGGAATGCCCTTTTTACTATATCCTATTTTCCTTATCAAAAGAATAAATAAATGCCTGGTGACAATGCATGCTCTTGCAAACCAAATACATAAAGTGAATTTGATTGCATAGTCATCAATAATTTAATGAAGTGTCAGATTAATAAAATGATAGTAAAGCAGGTATCTAAATCAGTAACAAGTATGAGTAGATGAACTTCCATTATTTCATGTCACGAGAAAATTTGGAAAAACAGCTTAATTTACCAGTAGAAGATCCTCATCAGTTCCGAAGGATTTGCGGGCCTTTTCTAAACATTTTGATGTGACCCTTCCATATTTCCTGCATAAAGATTTTCAAAATTAATGCAAATATAAACAAACTGGATCCTCAAACAACCAAAAGCAGAATTGTAAAAATCAAAAAATAAAAGGTTGGTTTCTTTGAAGGAATCTTTTTAATTTTATCATAGATAAAATTAACTACTCTTTTTAGTTAATGGTAACATTTCATTATCAACAAAACACATAAGGTGATGGTAAAAAGAACAAAATACATACTCCAAAGTAAATCAGAGTATTACAACCCCCTTGATCTAACAAAAAGTTAAAGGGATCAAGTAACTTTGAGTATGAATTCACTATCATTTACAGGACATTCTTTACTCCAACAAAAGAAAAAGTAATATATGTTCTGTTTAACTCTGTGTGGAGTTATTTGTATTGCCAAAACATCCAGAGTTTCTTTCCTTTCAAACAAGCAGGGATGAGTTGCCACAATTTAGTACCATCAACTACTCCATTCCAACATCTGAAGATGTTTACTGTCTTAGACCAATTCATTTCGGTCATACACAAGAACATGTGCTATAGTTGAGCTGTGACAACACAATGTTGAAACAAATTAGAATTGTTTTTCACCTTCTTTTACATAAGGTGACATCTGGAACTCAACAGGTAACCCCTCCTCTTTAATTTCTCTCGAGTTAGACATGCTTTTCTAGACACTAACCATACAAACATTAAACCATAGAGGTGCACAAACATTAGACCTTAAGAGGGTGCATTTACTTTCCAAATCAGCTTCCATGGCCATCCCTTCACCTCATGGCAAGTACCCATCAAAATACTATAAGCTGATTTTACTGAGATGATTTTGGAGCTTGAGCCTTTCCATACCAGATAACCCTCACATACTGCTTAACATTGAAGCAGCTCCAGTTGATCTAGCAGTCCAGCAACTCTGTTCAATTCCCAATCACATAGCTTTCTTCTGAGGTTTCGATTCCGACTTTGGTGTTTCTCGTCTCCTCCACTGTGGCTTGATGATTTTTTGCTGGCAGATATAGGTCAGGATATTGGTCCTAGAGGGCCATCTCGTATCCAATTATCATCCCAAAAGGCAGTCCTCCTACCATTTCCTAGCTGAATTTCTGAGTTGCTAAAAGAACAAGTTCATAGTGTAGAGATGATCTCCAATTGCTTACACCATACGGGAATTTCACCACCTTTGTGCACCACTGGGAGACTTATACATACTTAAAATCAATTACCTTCCTCCTTACGCCTGGTGCTAATTATTCCATCTCCACAGCCACTTAAGTAAGAGACCTTTGTTGCGTTGCCTCAAATTTCTGATGCCTAAACCGCCATGTGCTTTGCTTGAGATGACTGCCTTCCAAGTTTACCAAGTGAATAGCTTTTTGTTTCCTTGCCAAATGAAATTCCTTCTGAGAGATTCCAACCTTCTTTCCACCTGGACTGGTAGAGGGAAAAGGGATATCACATAGGTTGGAAGAGAATCCAACACTATTTACTAGGAACACTCTTCCTCCAAGCGAAAGATATTGAGTCTTTCACATAGACTGTCTCTTAAAACATCTATCAATCACACCATCCCATATCTCCAGCGCTTTGTTTTTGTCCCCCGGTGCTAGGCCAAGATAGGCAGTTGGCAGACTACCAACTTCACATGCCAAGGACCTGCCAACCTATGAATCTAAGGTACCATATTGATAAGAAGATCAGACTTTTCCTCCAACTGACATGTAGCCTGAGACTTCTTCAAAGACAGTTAACTTAGAATTAGTCTAGTTATGCCTCAGTTGATCAACTTCAGCATATAGCAGATGAGAGATATCCATTCCAATCCAGCTTTGTTGGATGCCATAAAACCCCTAATCCATCCATTTGCCTTAGCTTTCTGAATCATGCAGTTAAGTGATAAAATTTGCTACTAACTTTCCTACTACACCACCAAATTAAGAATAAATTTCTTGAGCGGGTAAATTAAATCACAAACACAAGAAAATAACAAGTTTGAGTCTAGATTCTGAAGAAGGGTTCTATTCAAACAAACAAAAGACTCCTTCAACCTTTGGGTAAATCATACATCTTCTAGAACAGTCATAGAAAAGATACAGGAATATCCGGGTGGAAATTGAGAGATTTCATTTTCTCTTACCTAGTATATTAATAGCTGCCATGGACCTTCAAAGAAAGTATATCTGCTCAGTAAAACCATGCAACATGTCTGTGTTCCCTCAGGAATGACTTAGACCAACCCAATAGACTTAACAGTTTGGTGTGTCGGAAAAAACATTAAATAAATGTCAAATTAACTCTCCTACTACAGTCTACTATCCCAACATTTTGACAGGGCTAGGACTTAGAGAAATTCCACCTCTTCACCCTGTAGTCCAGTCAAGGATGATTTGAACGAATTCTAACTTACTGCTTGGTGCAAAACTGGCCAGATGAGTTAAGCCTTCCATTCACCAACTACTCTTCAGTACATGCCTTAGTAACTAGTACACACTAAATGTTCCTCTAGCTACTCCTAAAGCTTCCATGAATTGTGTCAGTCATCTCCATGTAAATAGATATATACAAAGCTCAGGGGACTCACGTTGCTGGATATCATGGCAGGAATATAGGAGATAATTGCAAGTATTTGGAACCACTTCAGAAGATCATCTCTTTGAAAAAAAGATATTTCTCTGGTGGACCCTTCCCCATCCAAGTTAGCGTATTGTATATCACTATCTCTTGTCTGTTAGGTGATCTTTGAACTTTGCACTGATCGGTTCTGTATTGCTTAGGATGTCCTATAAAATGCCAAATGAACCTTCCTTCGACACCCTATCACAAAGTCGACAACCTCCATGAAAATCATACCTTTAGGAGAAAAAGAACACAAAACTTTAAATGTTTCACGACTTGTTTTCACTGAGTTTTAGGAATTATCTCCCCCTTGTTGGAGAAAACCCCTTTTCTGTTGCCGATTGAGTTTTGATGTCTCTGTCTTGTTCATGTATCTATGTTACCAGTTGTGCTCTCTACTCTACAATAATAAACTAAACAACTTACCTCACCCCATACGAAATCCAAGTAACATGAGCATTGACATTTTAATACAGACATCCACCGACAAACAAAATTACAAATAACTTCTTCAATTTCCACCTTTATGAAGAAAAATATCATGAAATGGAAATACATGAAAGTTAAAAGGCCAGTTAAAATAGTCATCATTAGTATTGGCAAGAACTTTTATCAGGAAAAGGTCCTTTTGTAAGTTCCTTGTTAATTTCATGGTGAAAAGACGAGATGATTTTTGTTGACGCAGCTAAAGGTAATTAGGAAAAACCTTGAACTGGCAGGATCACGAATCTCAAACTCATCTGCGTCACTGTCATAGCCACAGATGACAATATAATGACCTGCGTAAACATGATTCAGAAAATAGGGTTCTATTAATCGTGCAATAACTCAAGTACAAAGAGGACAGAGGTCCATTAGATTAGTACTCAGATCAGAAATGTAAATTTGTAATCAATCATTTCATTGTCTGACTTAACTGGCTTCCTAATTAATTAAACCTATATGCCACTTAATGATGCCATATGAATGCCAAGACAGTCCAATGACACTTTAGCAAACAGAAAAGGTGGGAGTTTCTGTTCATCAGCAAACCAATAAGTTGAAAGATAGAAAACATGTACTACATTTCCCCATGCTAGTGAAGCTTAGAAGAATAAAATTTACACAAAAATAGAAGTCTTCCCATCATGAAAATATCAGTTGGCAACTAATGAAATGATAATTTTGTACCCTCACTAAGATATAAACAATATTTTATCAGTGAACTTTCTAATAGTTACCAATAATTGTTTCAACCTTCTGAGTTATCTAGTTTCATCTTTCAACATTGAAATTTCTAATATTTAAGAATTATCACCCAAGGTTTGAATAAACTTACATACCTGATTTAGAAAAATTTTGCATGTAGTTTGATATGTTATTTATGGCATACTTATGAGTTTATATTTATTTATTTTTTATGACAAGGAAACCCTCAGCCGCTACCCTTTGAGTGCGCACAAGGTAAAAACGTTGGTCCTATGCAATAGCTCGCAAACCACATAGGAGAGGTAACATGCACTAGGCAAGCCTGGTGCAACGAGCTCAACCCAGAAGGCAAACCTCTTGCTTTCGCTGGCAAGGGGTTTCGCACTAGAGACCTTCAACATGGAAGTCCCAAGCTCAAACCACTGGGCCACCCTGAAGGGTTATGAGTTTATATGACCTTCCAAAAAATATTAATTTTCCTGTTAAACTAGTTTTATATTCAAATAAGGATGAAAAGAGATTAAAGGAATCTTGACATTTTTCAATGAAGCTATCTGTTTGTCATTTAATGTCACAATACAAGCAAGTAATTTGACCTCCCAGATTGCTTTTTTAACTAGAGTCCACTCTACTTGAAAAGTTACACCATATATGAGGAGCAGGAATGAATAAACTTCTCACCAGTATAGTCTGGGGTGTCGATGCATAAATCTGAAGCACAAACATCCAGCCAAGAATGACTGCACAAAAGGTCATATGTAAGACAAAAGTTTGACTGATCTCTCTCTCTCTCTCTCTCTCTCTTGTGTATGGTCACGAAGGAAGATATAAGGGAAGGTAAAAAGTGATAAATTAATAAAAGATGAATGTAATACCTTAATTTGTACTGATCAACTAAAGTAATTGCAAGAAAATTTCCAGACAAGATCAGTAAAGAGATCTCTTCACTGCTGATTGATCTGCACTGGAAAAGGAGGATGTTTATGTATAATATCATAGGATGATAAACATAGAGCTATAGTGAGCAAATTTAGCTCCTGAACCTGTAGATTGAGAAAATAAAAGTACAGCAAAATTCAACAAAGTTAGAGTTGACACTACACAAGATGCTTACAAACAAGAGCATAGAGAAGTACTATTGTAATAGGGAGTTCACAAACTGTGATGAACATTAGTTCACAAGATCAAATAATTCGCTAACACTAGTTCTGAATAAGGTCACACCCTGTGGCCAAGGCTTTCCAAGACTTGCCACTACAAGGCAGAAGAATAGTCTGATGATATGCTCCACACCATCCTGTGACCCCAAACTGACCCCACAACAAGTAAGGATCGATTAGTCAATCAATCTATGCCTCAAGCTTAAAGCAAGTTGGTATTAGCTCTATGAATCCTTTGTTATCATCCCAAGCTATAGGATGTCAAACAATGAACCTATTGTAAGTGTAACTGTAACAATTAAGCCTGAACCCCACTAGCACTACTAAAAAACTGCCGAAAATCAACGGCCAAAAGTGAAGGACTGCGTCTCTTTTTTGGTCACAATCCACGAAAAAATGGCACAGTCACTTCTCTCACTTTCCAAAAGGTGACAAACGTCACTCCAAAATGACGGACTGTGTTGGCGTCGCTTTTCTGAAGAAAAAATGCATAAAAGCGACGGACAAAAGGATCATTTCCGTCGCTTTTCTGCAACATTTTTGACAGTAACCAATTTCTGTTGCCCACCTACAAATAAAATTCAGCCCATATCAAACAAGAAACATATACAAAATATATAATAACAAACACTCAAAAACACTACAAAAATAATTCAAAGACTTATAAAGTCTTTCAAAATAAATATAAAATTCTAAAATTTTCACTGATTAACGGAATGTTAGCTAAGAGGTGGAAACTATGTATTCATCATCATCACTATCATCGGTAGGAAAGGACCCTTAAGAAGAACGGGACGCAGTAGGCCGACGAGCGAGGTTGAGGGCTTGTTCTTTGATTTGCTCAACGGTTTGGATCAGCAACTCTTTTGGCCTCAAACGCTGCCAATGCACGTGTAAGTTCTGCAATTTGATCCAACATAGCAGCTATCTGAACACCGTCAAGTGTCTCGGCTTAACGTGACAATTCAAACCTTATTGGAGTCTTTGTACATCGTTCAGAAATAGAGAATGAAATAGGGAGGAGGGGGTGGTGGGCTTGGGCGGATGGAGAAGGATGTGGAGGAGTGGGTATAACCCCATCCCGTAGATTATTCCCTTGTGTGTTTCCCAATCATTTTTTTGAGTGGACTCTTCAGGTGTGAGTTGGACCGAATCGCCCATGTCAAGCATGTGCTGCTCATACTCTCTCGGCATGTTAAAAATAAAATTTAGCATCAACATATATATATATATGTGCACTATTTATGTTAAAATTGTAAATCAAATAAGTTAGATAGATTTGTTCAATACTTTCTTCCACCCACTCATCCAGATCCAACTCATTTAGCCTCTTCTTCAAATGAGTCCTCTTGAAAACCTCATTACCAATGGGAGTGCGCCACAATTCTTTTTCCTATAAATAAAAATAGAATTTTAGACGATATTAATCAAATAATTAATTTAAAAGTATGAAGTAGAAGTTAAAATTTAGAAAACTTGTTACCTCTCTCGTGATTGTTTCAACTTACTTTGCACCTCCGATGTGCAACGAGTAATCCTTAAGACTGTTTCTAGCTTGTTTAGACACAACCTTGAATTCATCTGTATTTCAATACTGGCGTAAATCCTCAAAAACATTTGGCAAGAGCCAGGTGCGTCATTTTCAGGCCTTCTTTAGCCAGCTAGAATATCTTGCGCTTGTCTTCCTCTCAAATGTGGCCATAATGATTATACTATACTTTGGCTTACAAGTACACATCGTATAAGAAAAGAGTAATGTTAGATAATGAATAAAATAAAGTATATTAAACTTAACTAAAAAATATATAATTAAACATATATATATATATACCTTAAATACATTAAACATCATATGTCTATCCTGTTTGGAATCTCACCTCTGTATAAAGCCTTCTAACACTCTCCTATAGAGGCCCTAACAACATTGTCCATCTGTAAGACACATAATAAACATGTTAGCTTATGAATAACATATTAAAGTAGAAGCAATAAACAAAATAAGGAAAATAATAGATAATAAAATAAACTTACGATGATCCATCCGGCTCAATCATCACTCTACCAAGTTTGTCCCTCTGCTAACTCAAGCATATCCTACTCCTCATCGGGTGTAGCAACAAGTGGAGGTGAACGTGATACTCCAGGATTTACATAACGCTGAGTCAATGGAGGAGTAGCATCCATCGCATCTGACTTAGTACTCGAATCTCATGCCAGATAGATGGGGATATGTAGCGGTGGGAGATGGAGTACCAAATGATATCCTATTTCTCGATAAAGGTAGTGGTTAGCGATAAACCTCTGTAGGTAAGATAGTGTAGTGACATGGAAGCAAAGACGGCGAAGAAGAATTAAGTGCCACGTGGTTGACAGTTCTAACAATGATATGCTAAGGTATCCGCGGTCCCAAATGGAACAACATATATGTGTGTATCAGTATTACGCGTCTCTTATGCAGAAGAAACAAGTACAAGGATATCCCCAAAAAGGTTATTGAGATCCTGAGGTTATCCTAGGACTTTTTTCTTCTGCACCGGAGTTGCTGATACTGATACTGATACACATATATATATTAATCCATTTGGTGTAGCGGATCCTTTAGTGTATCTTAGTCAATACCGTCAACCACACGGTGCTTCTTCTTCGCCGTTCTTGCCACCACGTCACTACACTATCTTACCTATAAAGGATTAACGTTGAGCACAACCCTTATTAACAAATAGGATATCATCTGGTTCTCCATCTTCCACAACTACATCTCCTCACCTATCTGCATGAGACTTAGAGATTCAATATTGTGTCAGATGCTATAGATGTTACTCCTTCATAAACATAGCGTTATGTACATCCTGGAGTATCACATTCACCTCCACATGTTGCTACACCCTGTAAGGAACCAAATACATTTGAGCTAGTAGTCGAAGGGACAACTTGGTAAGAGTGATGATTGACTCAGATTGATCATCGTAAGTTAATGTTGTTATCTATTAATTTCTTTTATTTTATTTATTTCTACTACATTAATAAATTCATGAACTAATATCTTTCTTATGCGTCTTGATGTTGTTAGGGCTCTATAGGAGAATGTTAGGAGGTTTTATACACTTGAGGATTCCAAACAGGATGTCGCAGACAATGCTTAATGAATTTAAGGTATATATATATGTATAGTTATATAGTTTTTATATAAGTTAAATATTTTTAGTATACTTTACTCAATTCATTATGTAATATTACTCTTTTTTTAGACTTTGTGCACTTGGAAGCTGAAGTACAATATAGTCATTACGATCATTTCTGAGAGGAAGGTCAGCGCGAGACTATCTAGCTGGCTAAAGAAAGTCAAGCATAATTACATGCTTGAACCTTGGCTCTTCCAAAATGTTTTTTCGAAGATTTGCATCGGTATTGGAACACGTATGAATTCAAGGTTGTGTTGGAACAAGCCAAAAAAGTTAGAAACAATCTTAAGGATGACTTGTTGCACAACGGAGGTGTAAAGAATGTTGGAACAATTACGAAGGAGATAGTAAATTTTCTAAATTTTAACTTCGAAATCATACTTTTAAATAAATTAGTTGGTTAATTAATATTTGATTAATATTGTCTAAAATTCTATTTTTATGTATAGGAAAAAGAAGTGGGGTGCACTACTGCACTCCCCTTCATAATGAGATTTTCAAGAGGACTCATGTGAAAAGAAGTTTAACGAATTGAGCCCGGATAAAGTTTGGTGGAAGAAAGGCCGAACAAACTTCTGTAAATTTTTATTTTAATTTATAACTTAGATAACGAGTGCATCTCTATATCTTATATTCTCTATCTATATACTATCTATATATATCTATAGATATATTTATGTACACACTTTTGTTTTTTTCATCTGCAGAGAGAGTATGAGCGGCACGTGCTTGACATAGGCAATTCGGTCCAGCTCACGCCTGAAGAGACCTCTTAAATTTGGAATAAAAAAGTGTTAGGTGGGACACAAAAGAAAATAATCTATGGGATGGGCTCTCGGAATGATGTACGATGACTCCAATCAAGTTTAGAAGGTATTGGATTGCTAGGCCAAGCCAAGGCACTTGACAGTGTTCCAATAGTTGTTATGTCGGAGCAAATGGCAGAATTTCCACATGCATTGGCAGCGTTTAAGGCAAAAAGAGTTGTTGAACAAAAAAGCATGAACCAAACCATTGAGCAAATCAAAGAACAAGCACTCAACCTTACTCGTCTACCTACTGCGTCTTGTACTTCCAGAGGTTCCTCTCCTAAGGATTACACCGACGACAATGATGAAGTGGAATACATAGAATCCACCCCTTCGCTAGCATCCCTTTAATTAGTAAACATTTTAGAATTTTGTACTAATTTTGAAAAAAAATTATAAGTCTTTAAAATATGATTTTAGTGTTTATGAATATTTAATTAAGTTTGTTACTGTATATTTTGTGTATAATGTTTATCGTTTGATATGTTATGAATGGGCTTAATTGAATTTTATTAGAAGGTGGACAGCAAAAAATGTTAGTTTCTGATGTCAAAATTGTTGCAGAAAAGCGATGGACAGGATCCATATGTCTGTCGCTTTTATGCATTTTTTTATATAAAAAAAAAAAAATCAAAGCAGTCCCTCGCTTTGTTCTTCATTGTTCTTCAATATGAAGAAGAGAGCGATGGACGGCGTCGCTTGTTTTAAAAAAAAAAATCAAAACTGGACACAAATTAAGTAAGTACTCCCCTACGTCCCAAATTATGTGATGTTTCAACTGGACACAATTTTTAAGAAATATGGGAAGACTTTGCAATGATTCAAAACTATTCTTAAAATAAATAAATTTCTAGATTAAAAAAAAGTACACCTTTTGGACTTCCAACCAAATAAGTGGGACCAAAAATGGGTAAACCGTTGATAGTGTCATTAAATATTTGTCAAATAAGGAAATGTGTCATTCTTTTTTGGACCGACTAAAGAGAAAAGTGTGTCCTATAAATTAGGATAGAGGGAAATATCATGATAGTGGGGCTAGAGAGAGTAAGCTGATAAGTTAGCATTCGAGCTCTCAAATTAATATTTGTAGCTTTCATTTGAAACAAAAGACACGCTTCATCTAATACAATAATAAGCGAGACCAAAACAACAAAAGTTAACACATTTATTCATTCATGTAATAGGCTTTCAAAAAATCAAATCCCGGCATCTATTATGACAGGGCTAGTTTCTAAGTCTCTAAGACTAGAAAACGACACTAGCTATCCCATCAAGAAAAATTATACTTTCTTGAGGCCACAATTCATGTTTACCAATAAAGAGAAAATCATGTAGCACTTTACGTCTAGTAATATTCATCTTTGGTTTATAACAACAAATGGTTTAAAAAAACATATAATTACGTTTTCCTCTCATCTCAACTTAGTATTAACTTTGCAAGCCAACACTGTTAAATGCCAACTAGTCTTGTAAGTATTCTTTTATTAGTAAAGAGTAATATCATTGATTTCCACCATTATGTACTAGTTCTTTACGTATTACAAACAGGAAGCTCAAATCTCTTGATTCTAAACACTTGTCGTAAATCCAAAACTAATTCAGATGAAATTGGTTTTATCTTAGCAACCATGCAAAATATCGACTATTGACTGGAAATAAATTGCTACCTCTATACTTATACCAGCATCACGTGCTTTTTGAAATAGCATATCCACTCGGACAAGATCATTGGGCAGTTGTTCCTGCAAATATTCAACGTTGTGAGCTTTACAGAGGCAGAAAAAAAGAAAACCGAATTTCACAGAGGAAGCCACCACCACAAGCAGGCTTCATATCTTTCCCGAAATCAGCCTCAATAGCTTCACATATATCATGCTTTTAGTTACTATAACTCCTGCTTTTGTACCAAATCAACAGAATTTAAAACACTACATATGCAAAGAGCGAAAAGAAAAAAAGAAGCCAAAATAGAACATTGTTTTACATAGTAAATGTGATATGGACGACCTGATTTACTTGATATACAATAGAGAAGTTAGAGTGGATGAGATTGAATTGCATTTTTTATGACACAAACTTCGAAAATTAATAAATGAAATCATGGAAAGAGCCATCTCTATCAGGTTATGATAGTTCTTTCATTACATGGATCTTAATTCTACACTCGTCAGAGAGTAAACATCAACATATCGTCTATAACTTACGTTATTCCACACACTGATATTTTATATGTGTAAGCAATCGAGGACGTTAGAAGCACATAACATGCAATTTGACAGTTTTGCCATACAGAGAACTGACAATCTAGAGGATATAGGAAAATATCTGGATGTTAATTGAAAAAAAAAAAAACAATCGGCATAATACATAAACAGACACTAAAATTTATTCAGCGTTGGTTTTCTACGCCAAGTTAGAGTGTTTGTTTATGTATTATGCCAAAAACAATAAGGTGTTAAGTTGCTGACATGTCTGGAGTGGATCAACCTAATTCGCATTTTGCTAGGTCACTGACATCATTTCAAACTGAATGTCAATGAGAGAATGAGCAATTTACAGTGTGAAATCTCTTATCCACAAATCTTTTATGAGAAAGGACAATACCTTGTAAAATGTCTCCACAGAAAAACTTGGATTTGCACCTAATGTTACTGTGAAGTAGGAAAAACTGACAGAAAATTTCTTCAATAAATATGCCAGATCAACTGTCCAAATACTGCAAAAAATGAAAGCAACAGTTACCATATTTGAAAATCATCTCATCTTGGCCATATAAGAGGTAAATGATAGTTTCCTTTGATCCCATTCAAACCAGCGGGGAATTCAAGTGAAAACTGTGATATACCAATGACAAAATAAATAGAGGTAGTGAATAATCAGAGAATAGAAGAATTATACCAGAACCTTGATTTTCAAAAAATTTCTTAGTCAACTAATAATACTTGGACTTAGCAAAATTTGCAGCAGGGAAACAAGTGACCAGAAAATTTTGAGGCTACGATATTATAATAATACTCTTGAATGAATAAATACCACGAACTAGTTCTTATTTAAGAAACATAAGGGATATTTAACTCAAAATTATCAGTCAGTTCAATCTCTAGAAAGAAAAGTTCACCTGCTGCAATTTGGTGGTGTGTCTCGACAGAAAGAAACGCATGTTATTGAAGATGGAAAGAGTACAATCATTAATGTCAATAAACAAATATATTTGTTTGCTTAGCTTTTGGTGCAACATGGCAGATGTACATGTTTCAGGCAAATCATGGAACAACAACAATAACAACATACCCAGTGAAATCCCATGAGTGAGGTCTAGGGAAGGTAGAATTACACATACCTTACCAGTACCTCGTGGAGGTAGAGAGTTGTTTCCAAAAGACCCTCGAAAATCATGTATGACAAGTAAATATTGGAGATAACATGACACAATATACAGGGATTAGAAGAATTTCTTTCCCTGGATGATATGATTAAACAGGCCGACGCTTTAATTCTAAAGTTCGTAGGTACATGGCTTATAACGTTTTTTTGCCTCAGAAAATACAATAAAACGTACTATGTTCATTTAATAGAAATATCAGCAATGAAATTCTGCATACATCTAGTTCACTTATTTCTAATTTATCATCACTCTCTCATGTTGGCACCTAAACAGAAGTGCGAAAGTATTGGCTGACCACACGAGTATTTAATACTGCGGAGATCCAAAACTTTCAGTGGAACATCCAAGAAAAATGTTGCATAGAAGAATACAGCATCCATTCATACAAAACATTGAAAATAAAACAAATTCCTATTGGGAACATCGTTTTCTCGTTTTTTATACAGGAGCTATAACAGACATCCTAAGAATATTATAATTGAATACTTCAACTTTGACCAACAGTTATTGAAAAGGTGGGAACTCTCATAGCAATAAATGACACAAGGATCAGCTTCTTACTTCTCAAGCGAACAAAAAAAAGATAAAAGTAAAAACAGATAAACAAAGAGATGGAATGAAAATAGATACTAAAGGCTATATATCACATGACAACAGAGCAAAAAGGTAGGAGCATTAGATAAAGGAATATCATCAAATACTCATAGCACTTTGAATTAGTACCTGGTAGTGCAGCAGAACTCTTCTAGCTCTTGCATGTTTCCATCCTTGATTCCAAGAAACCTCAAAACCATCAGAACACAAGCAAGACCGCAGTCCCACGAATGTAATTGGTTTATATGCGGAACCTAGAGTAACAAACAATTCGTATTTTTAACAAACTAAAACACAGGATATATTAAGAAGACTCACTAGGTATAGGTTTTACACATAACACCCATTAGTACTGAGATTCAAATTAAATTTTCATATCAGCATAGGAAAAAAGGAACATCGACTCACATCAACAAAGTATGAGCCGGAAACTGTGCCGTGGAATTCATCTCGACCCAATGATTGTTTTAAGACCAAACTTAAATGCTCCCTTTCTGATTCTTCGGTGTTATCTTCTTCTGTTCCCAAAAACTTGCTCAATAGAACAAATAATGGCCACATCTCAAATGGTTTGTGAAGTCCCTGAACAATCAAATCGAATTTCTAATTTATGAATTATCTCTTCATCAATCATCATAAATAACCAGAAATGGCCATCAAAATTGATAAAGCATAAACACCAAGATGTTCATGTGACTAATCCAATCGAAACACCAATTTATGATAATAGATTACGATTAAATTTGACAAATCCACCACACATCTAATAATTAAAAGACCATATTATAGTTTGAGATAATAAATAATACTACAAAATGAACTGAACCGTACCTTTTCGACGATCGATGACTGCGTGACACAGAAAGAATTGTTGAAAGAAATAAAGAGAGTCTGATCTTTCTGGCTGTCAGGGTTGTTATGTCGTCCCTCTTTTTCTCTATATCAAAAATTCTCACGTACCGTTTACATGTAAATTTATAACTGTGGAGGATTTTCTGAACAACAGGTCCGTTGTAGTAGAGTGGTAAGTATCCCGCCCTGTCACGCGGGTTGACCCGGGCTTCTATCCCCGCAACGCGATTTTTGGTATTTTGTCTTTATTCGTATCATCCTTTTTGAGAAATGGTATTCTTCTCCTCTTTCTTTTCTTTTTTTTTTCCAATTATGATTAGGAAAAAAATTTCCATCTTTTCTCAATTAATAATCCATTACTTATTATCTTTTTATCTAGGAGCTATAATTTACTGGATTATGAAAAAATTATCTTTTAAGATTTTATAAGCTTTAAGAATATCGTATTTCTTGTTACGTAAGGGAAGGTGGTCGCATCGATAATATTCACCACAGACCTTTGCATTTGGCTTTGTTCTTTATTTGGTCTTGTTTTTTTTTTTTTTTTTTTTTTTTTTTTAGAAATGAGCTTGAGGTATCCCAGTTTACAAATTCACATATTACGCTAGACGACAAAGTCTAGTCAAGTATTACGTATTAATAGACTGGTATCTAATTACTGAAACTTGTTATCTCATTCAACCACAACTGGATAGATTTTTAATAAAACCAACTGTTATCGATTTTTGTAAATTTTTAAACAAACCCAAACAACTATAAATTTATTTAATTAATATGATTTGATTTTTCATTTGCAAAATTATTTGAAGAGATTTTATATAATCGTGAACACTCTAGCTGATGATATTAATCTCCCACTTCTTCAAACATTGCAGAAAAAAATGGCCCCATATTATTATTGCTCTCCGTTCACCTGCTAATTATTGTCTCTGTATATTTATTTTGCAGGGGTTTCGTGGGTTATGTTACCCATCACTTTTCTATACTATTTACTTTTACATATGATTCTTCCTCCCCCTTTTTCAACCCCTAATTCTCTCATTCGTCCATTATTTATCCTCTTTTATATTTCTCTTCAGCCCTTATTTCTCTCTTTGTTTCTCTTCAATCATTATTTCGTCCTCTTCTATATCTCTTTTTCATTGATTTCTCTTAATCAGTAAGTTCCATTGCGGATTTATCTTCTTTCATCGTTTCTTCTTCTTCAACTGCGAAAGTACTTACTATTTCAATGCTGGGAACGTTGTGGAAATGAAGACCTCATAGGACGCATCCAAATCCTGGACGTAGGTTCCTTTGGTTGCAAAACTCCCTCAAAGGTAAATCAAATTCATTTTTTTTGTCCAATTGTAAAGAATCACCTATTTATAAGTCAATTTTTGTCATTTAATTTGTGGCACGAGGTGGATGTGGATATTATTCGATTGTTGAATGTGAAATGCCTGCTCAGCTAGGAGGGTGAATATGGGTTTGTTGAAAAAGAGTCAAAACATATGAATTTGGAGAGAAATCGATCAGAAAAGTATGGATAATATGCATCAAATTCATCTGTAGGGGTTATATTTGCTAACTTGGATTGTGTAAAAAATAATCTTAGTTGATTCATTGTCCTTCTATTAGATTCCTTCATAAAATATTTTGTAGATTCAGTGTTTCTTATGGGCAATTTAATCGATTTTTTCTACTTTGTAACTGCCCAATTGTGTTTTTATTGTAATCTTTTAATTGACATGAATGAAAGATAATTTGTGTCTCAAAAGCTTTAAAAAAATTGATCATTTCATGTACCAATTATTTGCTCTAGTGAGCTCCAAGTTTTAAAGACGCAGTCACTACAAATTTCTCTGCTGTCTAATTCACAACCAAAAGTGACCGTCTACATCAATTAGGCATTCTTTGGTGTGCACCTAGATGTTCCACGCTTGTTTTTTCCCTTGACTGTTGACTGAGTGATACTTGCAACGTGCCCGCAGTGACGAGCAATTCTCCACCATATTCCACTGGAGTCCTCGAGGCTATATAACCAATATCAAATATTGTTGGAGATGCCATCCTTGGAATAAACCCGAATGGATAACTTTTTCTCCTGACGTACCAAGGCTGCATGGATACTATCTTAAAATGAACTTTAGTAGTAGAGTAGGAAATGAACAAAATTTGTATACCCCTTACATTAAGGTTTACACCACTTGCATTTGTATCGATGCAAAATCTATAGTCTTGGTCCTTTTTTGTCTTCCTGTTCATATTGAATCTTCCACACAACATACACACCCTTGGTTGATCAGATTTGCTTCTTGAGACCACCTGCCTCCAGTTGAAAACCGCGACTTCCAATTTCCTGCAATTGCCGAGTACCTCTCCCAGTGCCTCTACCAGTTCCCTCTGTCAGTACCTCTCCCAGTGCCTCTCCCAGTGCCTCTCTCCCTCTTGCATGTTAGCCGGGTTTTGTTGCCGTCTTCTAACAGCGAAGAATCTAACACTAGAACTGCCTTGATTGATTGAATACTGGGGCTGACTTGAGCTTGAGGTCTAACTAAAAAGGTGGGTGGCTGGCTTGGCCCTTGATGTTGGGCTACAAAGTGGTGCTCTGGCTTTGCTGATGGTTGGCTAGACAATGGTGCTGGTTGACTTGATTGTTGTCTAGACCGTGAGTAGGGTTTTGCTTGAGTTTGGTTTCCTCCTGTTTTGGGTAGCCTCCATGTTACCCCCACCACCACTCTTTCTTTGGTCCCCTTTCCGCCTCTTCCTCCCGTCCTCCTCCTTGCCTTCTCGTACCTCTTTGCCGCTCTCTTGGTAAATATATTAAAGATAATATAACTTACCATGGGTTGGACAAGATTTTTTGTTGTGCCTACTGATGACACAGCTGAACATGTTCATTTTTTACTCCTCTTTTGGATACCTTTCCATCCATACATTTTTTTAGGTCTCATTCTTGCCTTTCTTCTGCACTTTGGTGGCCTAGACCAGCAATGGAAAACTTTGAGGTTCAGATGTTCAATCACGACCCCACTAGCGTGAGGCCACATGTTCATGTTTGGTATTGTCTTGTATAAAATGATTATAACAGCCTTCAAAAAAGTCTCTTTCCTTACCAATGTACCACTTCATGTAGAGTTCTATGCCTTTGTGCTGACTCAGCACACATGTTGACATGGTTAAATGCCCCCGATTGTCAGTTCTACATGTACCATGTCTTTCTTCCTTATATCAACAATTGTCTGTATTGCCCATCTAAGATTTCATAACCCAAATATCACCATTGAATCTCACTTCACACAAAATCTAGCAAGTCTTTGTTCTCTGCTAGTACTAGTTCCTAGCCAATATGAATATATCTGAGATCACAAGTATCAGCAAATTGCCTCATTGCAATATTATCTGTCCATTATCTTATTGCCTAATCTCTCTAGCATAGTTCTGATAGCCTTATGTCTAGCAACTAGTATCCAGACTTAAAAGTTTCAACCCATCTTATTTTCAAACAATTCACCTAGATGCTCTTTAAATATGACTTTGCACCAAGTAGTTTTTTCATAATGCAAACAAGTCCTCACACATTTTATTACCTAATTTGTTGAGTTTATCCATCTCATCTTCAAGATTTCACCTTGCAAACTTTACTTAGCCATCTCCATAACTGTGTCCTTCGTCTGCACCACTCCATAATTGATGCAATGTGACCAGATTGTCTGCACACCTTCTCTGCTCACTATCTGGTAACAACTCAACATAAAGCTGGTACAAAGAGGCCCCTATGTAAGCAGGTTTAGCACAAAATTAAAAAGTATTCGCAACACAAAAACAAATAATGAACAAGAGGTACAATGCAAAAAACATCTAACTTCTACTATCGTAACATAACAGTGCCCAGTCCATGTCCTGTGCCTAAGTTCAAGATCCTTCTATCTAAGTACTTGTTAAAGAAAAAAAAAAAACCTCCAACGATGTTTTTTTGCTCTGTTCAACAACAGCCCATGCGATATTGGAGACATCTGTTGATTCCATTTCTACACCACATCAACCAACATTCTCCCTTGCAAGAACCCTTTGCCGACAACAGATCCAATCAAAACCAATAATTTTTTCTGCATCCTTCCACCACCCCCTCTTCAATGCATTCAAAAGCAAACAACATAGAAGTAGCACAAACAAAGTTTTTCCTGGTCTGAGAACTCTCTATCTGTCCTTCACCCAACAGGAAAGTACCAGGATTAGTTGTTTAATCATGTCTGCAATAATCACACCAACTTGAAAATTCCATCTTCCAATCAACCTAATAACTCCTTGATAATCCGCTTTTTTGCCCTATGAACAACAGTTCTTCCAACATAAACCCAAATTTTTTTCTCACTAATTCCTGAAAATTTCCCATAATCTATATAGGGTTGACAGGTTATTTCATCTTTTGGAACTTTTCTCAACAAACACTTAATTACACAACTTGTTCTTGGTCGCTTGAGACATACATCACAGGATAATATTTTTGACAACAAAAATCACCAGCTCTTTTATCTATACTAGCAAACACAACCATGACATTTCTTATCCTCACATTTACTCAACTCTTTTTTCGTCATTAGTCTTCAATTTTAACCTAGTTTTTATCTTGACAAGAATAGTCCTGCAACAGCTTTTTCTAAAATTGATCAGCACTTTCAAACACATCCCAAGCTCAAAAAACTTGCTACAAATCACATCAGGATCAAATACTTACCTTTTTTACTTTTTCTCTTCTTGGATAAATCAACAAACACCCTTCATTCACAAATTCTGAATCCAATTCATCCCTACTGTCTCTCACTGTCCATTCTAAGCTATCTATATATTGCTCATCACCACCCTAGTCTTCCAGTGTAGCTAGCTCCTTATTCCTTCCTTCCTATGCTTCACGCCTCTTATCAACACCACTGTGTCCAACTTTTATTTCCTTCCTCAGTTTGAGTAAGGTTTTTTCTTTTCATCACTTTGTTTCTTCTCCTTATCATTTCTAAGAGATCTTAATTCTTCATCAACATCAGAGTCATCCACATCAGGAATGAGCATCCTCTTTGAGAGTCTCACTACTTTCTTTCCTTCCTTTGATTCACATTCCATTCCAACAACTACTAGATCTGATGATATCTCCTGCTCCTTTCCAGCATTAACATTTTCAGGTTTCACAAGCCTCATGATCAACCCTTCACTTGTTTTTGTTTTGGCGAGTCACGATTTATATCTTCTAATCTTCTTCAACAAACGACAGCCCACAAAGCCAACCTGGTTGGGACCACTTCTACATCTCCCCACATTCTTTACATAAAATGTCACAAAGTCACCATCTTATTAGGTCCTTGATGAGATTTCCCTAAATGTTTAACATCATGTCCACCTCAATAAAGCCATTTTTTGTGGGGCACTTTAAACACAGAACCCCCAACAGTAATATACCCCAAATTGTTTAGTGTAAAACAGAGTAACCGATTAATTGGAAGTGGTCCTCTGTCGGATATTAACATAGTCCAACCTCGGTTCCACTTTTATAAGTAATTCCAGTTTTGTCTAAAAACTTACCAACCATGTATGACAACGAGTTATAATATGGCAGTCCATAGATTACCCTTAAACAAGGCTTCGCCCAAATTTTTCTGACAGTTTATGAACAATAAAAACCAAAAACCATAACTTTATCTAATTAACAACAACAACCACAGTGATACTAAAACCCAGTATATATCAAGTAAAAACCACAGGATAAACACCATATATTAAAAACACCACAACCCACCAAACATGCTCGTCACTTACACTCCCACCTCGTCACGTCGAAAATCGCGAATAAAACCCCAACATGTCTGCAATCTTCTGCTATCCTTCATACAAACACTCGAATCATTTAAATGTAAGAGTTTTCAGCTGTAAACGTAATTGAGAAAAGAGAGATTCTTAGGGTTTTCTCTCTTTTAGAAACGGGTTAAAAAGTGCTTTGTGGGGAAAATTGACTTTTTCGGTTTGATGTGCATAATATGTGGCACTGACGTGTATTTGGGTTGGAGTGTCTTGGTCAAAATTTCCACTGGGAAGGTTCATCTCACGCGCCTAATTACCAAAAATAATTTTTTTGAAATTATGGCTCCACTCAGGCCAAAAAATATTTAAAGGATCAAATTATAGGGGTTAACGAATTTAAATAGGAATCTTGTTAGTTGAGGTACCTGGGGGGAAAAGCGCGACAACCTTTTAGGACCTGCGTTATGTATTTGGCCCTATGATATCATATATCTATATATATATATATATATATATATATACAACTCTTTAACATGTTGTATCAACATGTCCTGCTAAGGATTAAAAATTTCAAAATGAGGGCATATTTGACTTTTGATAAAATTGTTAAACAACGTATCAGCCAACCCTTCTTTCTCACTGTCTTCTTGCATCTTCCGTCTTTTCTCGGGCACACAATCATTAATTTTCCCAATGTTATATTTATAGTTCTGAAGCTCATCTCTCATCTCACATGGTTGAATTCAAAGGATTTCTACCACTTATCAATACATATGGATTCTCCGTATGAGATTCTATTTACCCAAAATGAGACAGTTTAACTCAAGATAAGTCAACCCAAATTGCTCCTAAGCCTATTCAGATAACCCCTTTTGTTTATTTGGTATTTTTTCCTTTCTCATATTGTCGGCATAGAAATTGAAGAGTTTTTGTGTATTTATTATTGGTTCCGATCAAGGATAAAAAAAGAATGACGAGTCACGTTGTCAATTCTCTATTTCTTTTTTCCTATTTTTTAGTTTTCCACTTTAATTTGTTTTCTACAATTACTTTGTTGTTGTGTTGTTTCTTTTCTCACCTCTCTTTCTACCGTTAATATTTTCCATATTACTTTTATGGGAAATACATAGATGTAGGATTGAGAGAAAATGACTTCTCATTTGGGTGTACGAATTTTGACCTTGTTTTTTTCAAGTCTTGAGCTAACAACTTTCTCTAATATGGCTGGGTCATCTGGTGGGTGATTAATTGGATGCTCTCAAACGTACACTATACATTTATCATATAATAGGTTGTAAGAGTTTTGTTTCTTTGCAAGGAGGGTTGCAATATCTTATGCTGCTCTTTATAATAGTGGGGCTCCAAATATGCTTATAATTTAATTTGTCATTGAACAAGCCAAAAACATGATGTGTAATATACTAAGAATAATCTTTCCTCCTATTTTTTCAAGACATTTTTAGAGAGTTCTTTGCAACATAGACATTAACTATATTTTCTTCAATTAAGCTTTAAGAAGGGGAGGTATTATCTTAAAAGCTTGTGGGAACGTCATTGCGACAGGGTGATGTCCATGTTCTGTTCTTTTTTCTCACGATAAAGCATGTATTTCTTTAATGTGGATAACCAACTTCATGGGATGCTCATTCATGTATTATTACTGGTTTAAAAGATGCTCAATCTCCGATATTTTAGTGCATGGGCATACAGACACTAAGCTATATAGTACAAATGTGAAATTGGATGATAAATTCATTAGATGTTAATTCATTTATGCAATTTTTCGACAAAGGGATGTTGCTTGATACCCTTGGGTAAGGATGAGTTTGCCCCTGCATGAAGGTTTATGGCATTGGAGGCTTGGCCACATGAACACTGCGGGAATAAAGGTAACATCTGTTGATTTGCAGTTTTGTGAAGACTGCCTGCTAAAAAAACAAAAGGAGGTCAACTTTTGTAAGGTAGGATAAGATCCTACAAGTGGGAACTTGAAATTTGTTCATACAATTAAACCCTTCAAAGATAGAAAGTCAATGTCCTCTATAAAAGTAACACTAGCATAAAAGGATAACTAGCGCCAAAAGGATAAGGAGTAGATCAATTGGTGTAAAAACAAGGAAAAGAGGTCATAATACATGGCCTCCTCTTCATAAGGGATAGAGGCCATAATACATAGCCTCCTCTTAGTACAAAATTTCCTAATTTTTCACTTTTATTACATTCAATTTGAGATAAAAGGACATCATATAGTCTCATTCAAACAAAGAAAGATAGGTAATGGACTCTATTCATAAGTGAGGCAACATGCGTAAAAGGGGCTTAGGGGACATGTTGACGATTAAAGATATTTTCCCAGCCCCCTTCAGTTGATGACTCTCAATTGAAACTATTGAAACTTTAATACAGATTTGAGTGTGGGAAACTCCTTACACAGTTTTAGAGGTACCAGACAAACATCATCATTCAAGATCTTCTGCTGTTTCCTCAAGAGACTATTATCGAATTGATATGGTCCACTCACTGCCCCGAGTGGTTTGTATAGCCGACACATACAATTACAATGGAGGCCCATAATTTCAATGCATATTTCCAACTCCTGCGCCCACAAATGTTTGTCATAGATGTGCTAGTAGAGGAGTATTTCGAGTATGCAATTATTCTCAAAATTGATGACACGATCGAGTGACAATGTTATAAGAATATGCAGTTCTTTGTCTATTTAAGTCCTTTGAAGTAGACAGGAATTGCATGTGATGAACTTTTTGGCAATACTTCATGGTTTTTGGTATTTGTGTGGAAAAAACAAAAAAACAACAATATTTAATCTGACATATGTAGCCATTCTCTGTGGTTTCACTTCCAAAGATTTTTTTGCAGTGTATTTGTATTCGACTGCTTTAGATTCTCTTTTTTCTATTTATTTACTTCTAAAAGATCCTTCATTTCTAATGTGATTTGTGCTAGAAATTTTGACATCAAAGGAAAAGCAATCCAGAACATTGCATCTGGGCATAAAATGTTGCATCGGAAAGCTTTGGTGAAGATTGTTGATCATTATTACTAGAAGAAAATTGTCCAGTCTTAAATACAAACATATGAATCAATTTATTGCTTGTATTATGAGCAGTTACTGATCAATATAAAAGAATTTATTTTTTATCAAGCGATGTGTAAAGATACAATATAAAATAAAATCTTGGGCCCGTGCAACTGAAATCTAGTGTGTGTGTGTGTATATATATATATATAATTCCCTTATTTAGAAGAGGGAGTTGAAGGACGAACACCAGCTTAAAAAGCTGTTCTCAAAGAAGCTATTTTAAAAAGTGTAACTTTAAATGATTATATATATATATATATATATAATATATATATATCTATTATATATATATTATATTACTTTATTTACAACTCCCCCTATTTAAAGAAGATGGAGTTGAAGGCGTACACAAACTTTCACAACGGTGTTCCCAAAGTTATTTAATTTGTACTTTATTATATATATATATATATATATATTATATCTATATAATATATATATTCCTTAGAATATATATATTACTTATTTTAAACAAAGATAATTTATGTAATCTTTTGACCATTAACTTGAGGAGATTTTAGAGGATAACCAGGATATATGTTATTTCACTATAACTTTTTGGATCTGTACATTTGTTGTCTATCCACGTTAGTTCTTTCCTTGGTTCTTCTTTTCTCCTCCACATGTGCTCTCACATGGTTGGGTAAGAGTATTATGCTCCTGCTAAGTCAGAGAAGGTAATTCCTAATGCAGAATAAAGAAAAGACTACCGGTAGTTTTATCTTTTCTTTTTAGTAGTGTCAGAGAGATGTTATAAAATACAGAATACAAGACCTTAGGAACTTACACTCCAGAATTGTAGATCAAAACTATTAGTAACTTGGAGACGTTTAGATTCTAATAACTTAATTAAATCATATATAGAGCCTAGTTTTGCTCAAGCTAAAAGCTGGTCAAACTGACTTAAAAGCTGGTTTTTGACTTATTTTAGGGCTAGTTTGTCAATACTTCAAAATAACTTATTTAAGTTAAAAAAAAACTTATTTGTAAAGTGACCAAAAGTAAAAGCGAAGCTGAGTGGTAGATTTTTTTTTTTAGCTTATAAGCTGTTTTAAGTTGACCACCATTTTTATCTTTTTGCCCTTAATATTTTAATAACAATCTCCAACTTACCAGCATGTAACCCTAACATCTCTTTCTTTCTTCCATTTTCTTCCCCTTTTTCACGTTGGCATAGCACTTCAGCACTTTTCTCCAAATGCATCACTGCTTCTTTTAAAAATAATTTCAGCACTTTCAAATTACTTTTTGAAACTGTTTTTATTAAGCCCATCCCAACAGGGCCCCTAGTCTCTTTTGCTCCATACGGTATGCAAGACTACGAAAGAAATTAAAAAGATATCAATATCATAAAGGCACATACGAACGCAAAAGCCTAACAATATCTTCGCTATATAGAAATTGAATAATAATGTGCATCAAATAAGATTTGAGACACCTTGAAGATAAATGCACTTTGTGCTTGCTCACTATAGTAGATAATTGAACTCTAGGATATTTCCATGTATAGACTCATCTACGATTAATCCCAGACTGTATCGGATTTTTCTTTTTTTTTGGAATTAACAAAAATCCCCTATTTAGAAGAGGGAGTTGAAGACTACCACAACACAGCTTAAAATTGTTCTCAAAGCTATTTAAATTGTACTTTAAATTATATTATATCCTTTTACTTTTTTTAACAACGTCCCCTCCCTCTATTAGAAGAGGGATTGAAGGACTAACACAACTTTAAAAAGTTGTTCCCGAAAGCTATTTAAATTGTAATTTATATTATCTAATATATATTGATATATATATATATATATATCTCTATATAGATAACACCTATTACTTTATTTACCATTTACACGGATAATTATGTCTTTTGGCCATTAAATTGAGGAGATTTCCAGAGGATGTACAAGGGTAGATGGGTAATTTCGCTATAAACTTTTTGGATCTGTACATTGTTGTCTATTCACTTAGTCTTTCCCTTGTTTACTTTCTCCTCCACATTTGCTCTCCCATTGGTTGGGCAAGAGTATTAGTGATCCTGCTGCTCTTCATAGTAAGCGAGAAAGTACTTCCTAAGGCTGAGAATAAGAAAAGACTACCGTAGATATTTTCTTTTCTTTTTAGTAGTGTTCGAGAAGTGATAAAATACAGAATACAAAGACAAGTAGTAACTTACCTTCCAGAATTGTAAGATCAAAACAGTATAACGTGTAGACGTTTAGTTGTAAATAACATAATTAACTCCATTATTATATTCTCTTCTCTCCATACGGTAATGAAACTAAGAAAGAAATTAGAAAAGATATCAATATCATAAAGCACAGCGAATCAAAAGCTAAATGTCTTCTGTATATAGAATATAATGTAATGTGCATCAATAAGATTTGAGAAACCGGAAGAACAAATGCCTTTTTGTGTCTTGCTCTCACTACGTAGATAATGGACCTCCTAGATTATTTCATTTATAGACCATCTCAGTGAACAACAGACTGTTCAGATTTTCATTTTTGTAGGAAGGTACAAAAATGCTAATAGTCTTTTCAAGACTGCGACTTCAAGATCTCGATGCAAAAGTTTCTCATTTTAAGCAAAATTGGATAGGATTCAAACTTCCACATCTAGTTAGGACAGATATTGGGCATCCAATGGACATAGCATTGCTATAGGATAAGGCGGGTAGAACCGTAGAAGAGATGAACTTATTAGAAAGGCTTGAATTCAGGAATCATCCTTCATATAATTAAGTAGATGTTTATAGAAAACAATTGTTGCAAAAAGCAGTTCATTAACTAGATTGGTAGTTGGCAAATTTGCAATGAACTTCTTCTAATAACCATAACTTTGCCCAGTCGAGTTCAGGTTTCTGAACTCCCACTCTCCTTTTAATGAATCCATTCTCTTCAAAGATTTTCAAATTACACTTTAATATGTGTATACATTTATTTTGAGCAACTCAGAGAAAAGTCTTAATACTGTTTTACTCATAGATGTCAAAAGGTTTTGAACTCCAGCCGTTTTATCCACTCCTACTGTTTTTACTTTGCCCATCTTTTGACAAAAAAAGTTCGAATGCAATCCATAGATACACATCCTCTGTTGTTATGCGTGCAAGAATCAAACTCTTATAATAGGCAATGTAACATTATGAACGTTTATCTTTCCATTTTGCCTGGATCCCGATAAGTAGGTTTATGAACAACAACAATTCTCCATAAACCAATTCTCATGTGTTACTATTCCTCACGTGAATTTCTCAAAATGCTTCTGTTTGCTCATCCACGAACATGTAGAAACATGCATTTTTTCTTTGCAAATATTCCTGGTATTCTGTGTGTGCCGTATCAAATCAAAAGCCCCTTATAAGATATATTTGTTAAAACTTCAAAACTACAGTCCACACCTAGATACACGAATGAAAATATAACAATTAGTAGCACCAACCTGAAAGATAAATACTCATTATTGCCGATAGCCACCCCGACGATACCATTTGACAATATTCCACTCCGCAGGTTAGAATCATCAATGTCAAAAGTGTCTGATGTCCATGCCTGCCCTCTGACAAAACGTCAATTGGCTTTGAATTGACAAATATAAATATTGTAAAATAGAGGCTCTTGTGAAATTGCAGGTAATCTTTATCAGAGTAGAGATAATATCATACCCACAATGCAACCTCATGGACTTTCTTAAGTCAGAATCCTTTTCCTCTGAACACAGCGAAGGATATCCCCGCCCAAATTTGAACCTCCAAATCGGCTTTACTCGATTTTCTTCATGGATGTAAGTTAAATTGCTAACCCAGAGAAAAGGATGGTGCATCAGGCATTAATGCAATAGCTTGTTCAACCATGCAAGTAGCACACCGGACATGCTGAAAACCAAAAGAACAAGAACACTGAGGTTCAGGCATATAGTACTCATATTTCTAAACTACCTCATCTATTCAAATAGAAAAATTTCAGGGTCTTACGAGACTTTTAATTAAAAACTTTCCGTTATGGTCCATGTCCTCTTCTTATCTTCTAGCGGGGTGGGCAACGTGCAAGCCTTCACATGGTATTGCCAGGGTGACGAGTGTAATCCTTTGAATATACCATGAGGAAGAAGATGGGGAGGAGGAGGAGGCAGGAGGTTGGACAATTGACACATACTTCGGCAACATTATTTTTTTGTATAACTCAATACCCCTAAAAATATATGTTTATGTACATTTTCTGGAGCAAACATCCTATACTTTGTTCTGCGGCAACTTCGACCTGAAAATGAGTTTAAAATTGTTCATTGCAGAAGGTCGAAAAGCAGTGTTGAGGGATGAGAAATCTAGGAAATTACAACACCAACATATGGAACGGCCGAATCAAAAATCATTCCTTTAATAACAGAAGCAGAAAATTGAATTCTACAGGTGGTTTCATTGAGAATCTTCCGTGGAAACGTAGCCAAAATAAGAAAAATTTCACTCATTAAAAATGTCAGAAATCAAACAAATGCAAGGTCAACCAATTATATTACCCAAAACTATACACTATAACACCAGATACACCCATAAATCCTATCAAAAAGCTCTTATGACATTAACCAAAGAATGACAACAACAACGTATCACAAGTATCCCACAGTGGGTCCTAGGGAGGGTGGTGTGTAAGCAGACCTTTACATTCATTATCCAGATAAACTCTAAAAATAACAAAAATTAGATTTTTGATTTTGTATACTACTTTATAGAGCAAATTCTCTATCTTAGTATTTGCATGTCATGAACCAACCAAACTATAGCTAAGCTCTAGTTGCATAAAGATTTGCCATGATCTAGATGGAGATTAAGGGATACTAACACCATTTAACTACCAGTTGGAGCCAAAAGTCCTAACACGGTGACACATCTCACAAAAAAAGAGTGACAAATGTAACAAAGTTTTAGAGAGGCAAACCTTTGCCAACTTTCAAGACCCACAGATAAGCTGCAGGAGAAACTACACCTGTAGCAATCCCCAACATTCTTTCGAGTGGACGAATTTGCAGATCCATAGAACAATTCCCTCTTTCTCCTTACAACAATTTTGGGGGTTTTCCTTGGAATAGGGGGGTGTTGTTGGATTGGTGATGAACTATTTCTGAAATAGTTGTTTGTTGAAAAACCAAAACTTCCTGAAAGAACGAATACCCATGACCCTTAGTCATTGTTGTCCCCTCATCCTATAATTTCACTCTCATGCCCCCCTCCCGCTCCACATAAAAAAGGTCACTTATTTTCTTAAAGTTTGAAACTTTCACATCACTAAATGTCACATTCCTAATTTGGACAATTCAACAAAAGCAGCTCAAACTCCGAAACACTTTCACCGTAACACGAATCTTGTACATCCTCTCCATATGATATGATAACAATCACATGTTTAGTCTCCATATGGCAAAAAAAAAATGTTAATTTTTGGGACTTAATTAATAACGAGAGTAAATCTAAGACAAAGGGAGTATTAGTTTATGGTTAGAGATCCTTTATATTGTTTAATATGGTAACATCTTTTGACTTCAATTCAATTCTTTGTAATTAGAATCAATAACTTAACGAAATTCATTGACTTTGGAGTAGACACCACCAAATCAATTTGAGAAATCTTCCTAACTTCAATACCAACACAACTAAAAGGATATTTGTTCGCTCTTTTTCCCCCTTCCTTACATATATGTATGTCGATTATTTATAATTTTGGAGAATAATCACAAAAAGATGTGACCGTATGTTTTTTTGTTGCAAATTTGAGAATAGAAGTGACTATAACTCTATTCATTTTGATTTTTAATCATTTCAAATGATTGTGATTCCCTTTAATTTCATCTTTTTTATGTAGTGGTCTCAATTTCATGATTAAAAATTCCAAACTTGAAGATACATCCGATTTTGTTAATTCATGTAATTAAGTTATTATTGTGAATCACGTCAATTTAGCTTAAACAATTTTTACATTGGGCTCATGATACGATATTTTTCTGGTCTATCAAAAAGATAAGGACAGTGATGTAAAAAGTATATATTTTATATTTAATGTCATAATATTTTATAAAAAATAGTGGGAAAATTTGGACAGCCAAAGGAAAAATAAGAAAGGAAATTATAAATGAGGAATGAAACTCTCATCAGCAAAATAAAATCAAGGTGTTATTTATATTTATCATTATATTACTACCGTTGGATTTTATTTATTATATATTTTTTTACAAACAAAAAAAATCAAAATAATAATAATAAGTAGTAGAACTTTAAGTATATTCCTTAAATAAGTAGTACTTTTTTAAGGATGTGACATCCCTTAACAGCACTAATACGAGGGAGGTGCATGATCAGCTTACATCTGATTTGCTTGTCAATAAAGTAGGATATGAAGCGTTAGTGAAATTGATATACAAATATTAAATAATTTAACAAAATAAATAAAAATAAGTGACGAAAGAGGGGATTCAAAAAATCCAAATTTGAGAAATACGTAGAATTTATTGTTCAAGTCGTTCCGTAAGAAAAGAACTTCTTTTAAAAAATGTTGCATATGAAAATTGAAACTAAGCCTTTTGAGACGAAAGGTAAAAACAGTTGTGGGGTCACCTCGACGAACTTTTCAATTACCTTTATGAGAGTAGGCTATCATAGAATTATAATCCTTTAAAAATAAAATGAATTTAAAGTCTCAAATTATAAACAAAATCTAGAAATCTATTGTTGATTTGCTGGAAAAAAAAAGTTGTGAATTCTAAGCACATAAAGGAAGTGAGAGAAATATTAACTATGGTAAAACTCTTTAGTTAACCAAACAAATATGAGTCATTAAATTATTTGTATAACACATGTCAAAATATTAAAGGGGTAATGGAGGTACTAGAGAGGATACTCTTTCCTTTTTTGGTACTCTTTTTCAATCTATGTGTAATTGTTGTTTTCTATCGTGTATTAAAGTGTTTATTGTTAATATCAAGAATTTTTAAGTATTAGCAATGCAATGGTTTTAATGCATACATTAAAATGATTAAAAACTCAAATTGTCCCTCAAAACCTTTTATACATTTTTCTACCATAGTAATAAAGGGTATCTTTGTAAATTACTTTTTATACAATACATGTTATTTTTCTATGCATAATCAACACATGCATGAAATAAAGGGAACGTTCACAGACAAGCCACTTAAATAATTCATTAACTCTCCTATCTATAGTTTGATAATTACAATTTGTAGGTACATTTATAATTTGGAGGAGAGAGGCGAGTGAGGATTGGAGAGGATAGGAGAGAGCGAGAGAGAGGGGGAGGGAGAGGAGAGAGGGCGAGTGAGATCCGAGAGATGGCAGCGCGTGAGCAGGGGAATTGTGTGTGTGTGTATCTCTCTATTGTATATATCTAGTCTCTATATATATATTATCTCTGCCGGGTGGTCCCCTCTCTCTCTCTATCCTCCTCTCTCTCTCTCCTCTCTCATCTCCTCAATTGGGATCTTCTACCTCATACATTGTATAAATGGCACAGCGAGATTGGGAGAGGCGAGCAAGAATGAGAGAGGGAGGAGCGAGGCGAGCGACAGAGGGCAGAGAGTGGGAGAGAGGTGAATTGTATATGTATATATGCTAAAAATTGTATATTATACATATTTATTTGTATATGCTGGCGAATTATACATATACAAACATGACTAATTAAACAAACTCGAAGTCAGCCCACGTAATTAAAATATAATGTTTGTCGCGAGTGGTAATTATAGCAAACTATATCTATGATGAGGAATTAAATAGTATAGGTTTGCTTATCTGCGTAATTTTCCCTTAAAATAATTTATGTATAAAAAATGCAAGCATAACTGATACACTCCATTTAATATTATTCTTATACACTATCAAGTGTCTGCATACAAAAGATCTTAAACAACACATTGGTTCAAGGATCGAGGATGTATATTGAACTAAAATTCCATTGCAAAATTTGATGAACCTTGTTCCTATTATAACTTAATTACAATATTTTTATATGTTAATGGAGTAAGCATTTGAGTTGTATTATATTAATTGAAATTATTTCTAAGTGTCATGTTTTCCCAATGTGAACACCTCTTAAAGCATCTCAAATGATGGCAATAATGTTGATAAATGAATTAATTTGCTTTTGACAAGACACCAACATCATTATAAATATAAAAATAGAGTATGCTTTAATGGCTCGTCCACTATAGTATTTTGTGGATTTTCACGTGTCAACATTATCTTAACAACATGTTCAATATAAATTTAGACCATGGGAAGGACAATAACAAAACAAAAATTATTTGCAGGAATGAACTACTTGTTGTGTGTTGTAGGATTTGTTGTGCTACTGGCCATTGCTGGAGCTGATGGAGCCGGTGAATGCGGGAGAAATTCTCCAGATATGGAAGCCATGAAATTGATTCCTTGCGCAGAAGCAGCATCGGATGAGAATGCATCCGTTTCAAGGAGTTGTTGTTTACAAATACAGAAATTGGGACACAACCCGAAATGTCTCTGTGCTGTTATGCTCTCAAATACTGCTAAAAGCTCTGGAGCTAATCCTGAAGTTGCGATAACCATCCCCAAGCGTTGTAACCTAGACAATCGTCCCGTTGGCTATAAGTGTGGACGTATGTTCTTAATTCTAATAAAATTATATTATTTTTTCACATCTCCAATATATATATATACTAATTAATCTTCATCTTCTCGTGTTTTAATTGCAGCTTACACACTGCCATGAAGACTACACGATATGTTACTATGTTATGTACCTATGTGTTTGGTGGCAGTATGTAATACTGTGTTCTTCTGTTATTATGGCTTAATTTATAATCAGATCGATCATGTCATGTATCATTTCTGATTAGCATAAATAATATTTTGTGTTTTCTCTTCTTCAATGAAGATGATTTTCTTATCCTTTAATTTTCATCAGTGATTTGCTCAACTCAATCTTTCGGATTTGACTCATTCTTCTTGTTTGTTTATGTGGATTAATTGTTCGAAAGATCTCATCTTGAATCGGCTCGCACGCAGGGCGTCTTTAGTCCAGACACCACTAAAGTCATCGCTTGAGGCCCTATTTTTTTTAAACAAAAAAGTACTTGTAATTGTTATTTTTTAAAATAAAATTATATCTACTATGAGTGCTATGATTTCAACTAAGAAAATTGCACATCAGATGAAACAATTTGATGAAAATATTGACAACGAAATCACAAAGTCCCTTGAATTAGATTTCAACCAATTGAAGCATATGAAAATATCTTTTGTTTCTTATTTAGTGGTAAATTGAGATCACTAGATAATGAGATTTTTTTAATTTTTGGGAAAATGTACAAGTACCCCCTAACCTATGCTCGAAATCTCATAGACACACTTATATTATACTAAGGATCTATTACCCCTAAACTTATTATATAAATAATTTTTTATCCCTTTTCGGCCTAAGTGACACTATTATGTGGGCTCAGCGCATGTTGACATTTTTTTTCAAGTTAGTGCCACGTAGGCCGAAAGGGCTAGAAAATTATTTATAAAATAAGATCAAGGGATAATAGGTACTTTGTATAGTATAAGTCTGAGATTTCGGGCATAGGTTGGGAGGGTACTTATGCATTTTCCCAAAAAAGAATATTGTCTTGAACTTTCTTTAACACATAATATTATTCTGATATTGATGAATTAGATTTATTTTTTGAATTAAAAGTGTTAAGAAGTAATACAAGTAGAAGATAATGACCTAATAAAATACTCAATCAAACCCGATTATTTTCCAAATACACATATTGCTTATAATATAATATTAACCGTTCATGTAACCGTTGCCTCAGTTGAAAGAAGTTTTTGGAAACTAAAATTGTATTTAAGATCGACAATGTCCCAAGAGAGATTGAACGAATTAATTTTATTATCAATTGAAAAGGAATTATTAAAACGAGTTGATTATAAAACAATAACTAATGACTTCACATTTAAAAAGGGAAAATGCACAAGAACCCCCCTAGACTATGACCGAAATCCCAAAGAGACACCTTAACTATTCTAAGGTCCTGTTACCCCCTAACTATTTTTTTTTTAATTTTATGCACCTTTTTGGCTTACGTGACATTCAAATATTTTTCACGCGCCTCAATTGCGTGGAGTCACAGAGTATGCCACGTAAGAAAAAAGGTGTATAAAATTACAAAGAAAAAAAAATCAGAAGGGTAATAAAACTTTAGTTTAGTTAAGGTGTGTTTTTGAAATTTTGATCATAATCTTAGGGGGGTACTTGTGCCTTTTTCCTTTTAAAAACTAAAAAGTATATATATATATATATATTAGGATCCCTCTCTAAATTTCTCTTTAGGCCCACAATCTTATTGGTCGACCTGCTCGCGTGTCAATTTTTTGACCTGCAAATTAAACTTACTCAAAATTTATATAAATATATAAATAATTAAAGAAGATGACTTATTTTATATGATTAACTTAGTGAATTCAAACAAACTTGTTTTCTTCTAAATATACTTGAATGGAAAATGTCTAATTAGAATATTCTATTAAAACTTGAGGTATTCAATTAATTAGAACATGACTTAATTTCATATTCCGATAAAATATCCTAACAAGTCCACGGACTAACTTTGTATTAAGAGCCATATTTTTGTATAAAGAAGTAAATTTACTTCTATCCAATTTTGCACATCTGGTATATATCTATAGTGGTATATATATATATATATATATTATATATATATATTATATATATATATATATATATATATATATATTTATATATTGGCATTCACATGAACCCTCATGCATCGCATAATTGCATGTTAGCTTATGCACCACTCATGTGTATTTATGGTATAATGTATGTTTGATTTTAATCCTTCTTTCCACGTAAAGGAGTATGATGTGCAATTGTCTAATATTGGAAGTTTGATTAGTCTAATGATGTTGCCCACTTGTTCGTTGAAATAGGATTAAGGGCTTAGTCATCTGCGGGCCCCCCTAAAGTTGTCCTCAATCATTCACTTAAAACACCTCACTAAGGTTATACTTATTAGACACTCTATCTTACCGACTGATGTACCTATTAATTAATACAAATAATAATACACCTTTTAAAATGTTTGTGTGTAACTCACACACACTCTTTTTTAAAACAAAGTAATCCAATAAAATTGCAGTATGGTGCAACATGGACTCATCTATTACATTTGAAAGTGGTGTGTGGGTTTTGTGGTGGGAATTAGAGTTTTCTTTTTTCTCCTTTGTTGCTAATTATTTTTAGGATTATTTAATGATTGGAGTTTTTTATGTTTTCATCTAATGATATTTGATTATTTTTTTAAAAATGAAATAAAAACTCCAATCATTATATTACCTTCTTACCTTCACCAGCCATTGTTATGATTCCAACAACAATGTCATTCCTCCTGCAACAACAAAAAGAAGAAAAAAGAAAATCTCCCCCACCCCCCCTCCTCCAGTGCGCTCAACCTAATCCATTTGCCTTATTCTTCGTTTTTTTTTTCATCATCATCAATTACTTCTCATTTTCTATTCCTTGCAAAGATTAATCTTTGAATCAAGTCTAATGCAAATAGTGAAATAAAATTATGACAGTTATAATATATTCATGGAGTGATGCAAGATCTTTATGGAAAAAAAATCTACATAGTAAATTATTTTGATAAATTATTTCAAAATCATAACGAAACAATATTGCTACAAGGTTTGGATGGTCCCATTTGTTTCTTTGTTGCAAGTTTCTTTTAAAAAAAAAAAAATTCAATTATGAGAGTGAAAAATAAAAATGAAAGAAAAAAAAAACAGAGTGCACAAATGGGTGAAGAAAAGACAATTGGTCACAGGCCTACAGGGTGGGGATGGGTGGGGTTGCTTTCTTTTTTTTTGGTCAGAAAAATATTATTTTAAATAAAAAAATCCTTTTGAGTTGGTATTAATTAAATGCTGATTAGGATAAAAAAAGAGTAAAGTTTAATTTTAAATAGATTAGGAATATATTTCACCGCGCTCTAGGCTGTGATATAACTTATTTGGCCACGTCATCATTTTGTGCTCATAACACAGTTTTTAATATTAACAAAAGTGTTTAATAGGTAACACCAACCGTAGTTGATGTTGCTTCAAGAATTATGCAGACAACTTTAGGGTGGTCCCGCATGATGACTTTAATCCTAGAATTAAACTCGCAATGCACGCTCTTACTATTTTGTTTCCTTCTAGTAACCCAATATTTTAATATTAGCCCTTCATATATTGCATGGATACGTATACTAGTACTAGTGAATATAAATAACAGCATAATTTAGTATCAATTTGTAATTCTCTCTTAACCACATCTCTTCATGATGGGCATTTCAAAACATTTTATGTTCTTTGTTCTTCTTGTACTTGTAATGATAATGACCACTTCAAGTCTTGAAGCTAACCATGTATTTCTTCAACATCTTAAAAGTTAGCACTCGTTATTTTAATTTTTCTTTGGCAACATTAATTGATTTTCTTTTGTCTTGGAATTATTTAACCCTGTAATAATGATTATTTTTTATTTCATATTATTAAATATATATAGGTGATTATTTGAAGATGTTTTCAACGATTGGTTGTAGTGCCATGCTTTGATGGTAAGGAGTTGAATGTACAAAGTTAATAACATATTAGTAAATACATAAATAGTTATTAATAATATTAGTATTTACTGTTTTACTAATCCATCCATAGTCCCTATTAGGTTATACTCCTTAATTCAGCTCTATTAGGAATGAGTAACTTCTTCCTATATCTCCTATATATATCTCCCATATATTCTCTTATTAGGTTAACACTTCAATACAATCAATATTCCTTCAAAAGTTATGGCATGGAACTTGCTCAAAGTTATGGCATGGAACTTGCTCAAATTTTCAGTGCTCTTCTTGGAAACAATATTATTTCGAAAACCCTAATTAATTGACCACATACAACGTCTATTTCACTTCATGTGATATAATATAATTATATAAATTACTTTTCCTCGTCCACTTGATACTATTATAACAATAACATATCCGGTGTTCTATATGGAATTAAGTAACGATATTTAGAATAAATACATGGCCGTTATATGTGGCACGTAAATTTTTATAGATTCAATTGTTATTCTATGTTAATGCCAGTTGATATAAAATAAAATGTTTTTTCTATCATTGCCATTTAATTTATTGTGTTTATCTCTACTTTATTACCAATCATTTTACAAGGTACCTTTAACCCCTTTTCTGTTAATTTATTTCAATCCGACTTTCTCAAATGTAAGTTCTTCCAATAATATTAATTGAAACACACAATAATCAAAGATTTGGCAGGTCAAATGCCATCCTTAATCAACATATGAATTTAAGGTTTTTTTAGAAGACTCTGTACTAATACGGGAGGAATAGTTGTAAGATACGTAATACTTCTAATCTAAATAAAGATGTATAAAATGAGAGAAATATCAAGAACTAATTTAGTACCAAAGTTTTAGTATTTAATCGTAAATAAAACTTACTAATATATTTCTCTTTACTGGAAGCCAATTAATTTGAAGCAATAACTAATATATTTCTTAAGATAAAACATAAGATTAGGTTCAAACTTTTCTAGATACATTATTTACAATCCTTTCAGACCAAAAAATTTGTTTCTATTTTCACGCCTAAAATCTCTCCTATATATCGACAGTTACATTAATCACTGTATTTTTGAATTGCAAATCTAATATCTCTCTCGTTCATCGATTTGAAGTTCCGGTAGGACTATTTTTAAATCAATTTTTTTCTTTCTAGTTCCTCAATTTTTTTTTAAAAAAAAATTATTTAGCTTTTTCATTTACATTATCGATATTGTACTTGGGCTAATGTCCGCATTAGATATTACGGCTATTGACATAGACATCGCCGGAGAATTTGTGTGAAGAAAACGACGTTTGAAGTGGAGGGATAAAATAAATTAGTATGCAACCCAAGGGAGTCCAAAGCTTAAAGGGTAAAAAAAAATATCAAAAATTCCAAAGGGGTACATCAATTTCTTTTTTAACCAAAAGGGCAAAATTGCTACAGAAGCAGCGATTTTGTTTTCATGCCGTTAAGTCTCAAAATTCTCAAATTCGCTGACCTACCAACGATTTTGTTCATATTTTTTTCCTTTTTTTTTTAAAAGCGAATCGCTGCTCATGCAGCGTTTTAGGCGAATTTTACATTTTACAAAATTAAAATCACTGTGATTGCAATATTTTTATATAAAAAAATAAATCTTTTTTTTTTTGAAAAATCACTGTCTTGGTAGCGGATTTTCCTTTCTGTTAAAGTGTTTTTTTTTCTTTTTTTTAAAGATTGCTACCTTGGCAGCTATTAAAGAAAACTATTTTTTAAAACTTTTTTATTAAAATATAGTTGCCAATTTTTTTTAAAAAAAATTATTTAATGTTTTTTTAAAACACAATAATTAAACATCAAACTTTTTATAATAAAAAAGTTTTTTTTCTTTTTAAAATGTAAAAAAAATCACTTCTAGTAATTTTTTCTTTATAAAAATATCGTTGCCAATTATTTTTTAAAAAAAATTGTATTAAATGTTAGTGATTTTACTTTTTTTTATTTTGATCAAAACAAAAATCACATTACAATATTTAGTAAATATTTCGCTAAATGTTTTTTTTATAAAATCACTGCAACTGCATCATATGTATATTAAATAAAATATATAAAAAAAGCAGCGTTTAGTGAATTTTTTTTCTTGGCTGCGATTTTCTTGATTTTTTAAATAAAAGATCACAGCTTGGTGGAATATTTTTTTAAAAAAAAAATAAATCAGTGCAAATTTTCTTTAGAAATATCGTAAAAAAATTTTAAAAAAAGAATTCATATACATTTGATATGATTGCTTAAAAAAAATTGGCCGCAATAATTTAATAAAAATTAGTTGACAAAAATAGCTGCCAAAATTTAAAAAGAAAAAAAGAAAAAAAATCAACAGCAACGGTTTCCCAAAAAAAAAAAAAAGATTCCCACTTAAATCGCGGCCTAGTTAGCGATTTTACTTTTATACAAAAAAAAAAAATTGCCAAAACGCTGCATGACAACATTTCTTTTTTAAAAAGGAAAAAAAATTGGACAATATCGCTGGTAGGTCAGCGATTTTAACTTTTAACAAACTTAACGACGTGAAACAAAATCGCTACGTCAGTAGCGATTTTGCTCTTTTGATTAAAAAAAGATTGATATACCCCTTTGAAATTTTTGACATGTTTTGTTTTTGCCCTTTAGGCTTCGGACTTCAACCCAAGGTATGAAACTTCTAGTTTGTATCTAAAGTAAATGTAGAAAGAAACCCCAAAAATGGAAAGAAAAAATAAATATGTAGTTTCTCGATCTGCAACCCAAGGTATGAAATTTTAATATTTTTTTTGTTTTTAGCGTGTGTTTGGTATGAGGAAAAATGTTTTCCTGCAAAACAAGTAGATTTTGTACTTATTTTCTCATGTTTGGTTGGTGAGTAGAAAATATTTTTTGGAAATGATTTTTAGTGTTTGATTTATGAATGAAAAATGTTTTTGAGAGACATCTTTTTTTTTTACTAGAGTAGAAAATAACTTATGAAATTGAAAATCTTTTTTAAAAATAAAATTTTTTGGGGTGGTGGGGGTGGGGTAGTGGGTGAGGGAAGGGGGGAGGTGGGGGAGGAGTGAAAAAATAAAATTTGAAGCTGTGTATCTAAAAAACATAAATTTAATTTTTTTTTTGGGAGTTTGAGGGTTGTGTGGGGGGCTTGGTAAGGTGGGTAGGGGATGGCCTAGGGGGAGGGGGGTAGGAGTTAAAAATAAAAATTTTAAGTGAAAATATTTTAAAAACAAATTTAAAATTTTTTTTGGGAGGGGTGGGGTTTGGTGTTTGGGGGGGGGGGGGGGGCTGACCTGTGTGGATGGGTTGGTGGCAGGGATCGGGTTAAAAATTAAAATTTTAAAAATGATTTTTTTTTAAAAATTGTTGTTGTCTCCCAAAAATGATTTAAGTTGAAATTGGAGGAGAATTTTTGGAAAATGTTTTTTCCTTAGTTGTTTTTGAAGAAAGTCATTTTCCCCCTCCTTGATTTTGAGAAATGAGATGATTTTGAAAAACAATTTTCCTTAATCACCAACACCCTTAAACTATAACTTATTTCGTATTTTAAGTTGCTGATACATATTAATCTTAATGTGTGAATCCATCATGATATAAATTTTGCAGAATTTTTTAATCATGTACCAAGTGCACAAATTTTGTAGAATTTTATCATTACGACATAATTTGTATCTAAAATTAATGTAGAACCCACTCCCACCCCCCAGCCCGAGAAAAAATGGAGAGAAAACTAGATATGTGTTTCCTATCTATGCAACCCAAGGCCTGATTTTCTATGTATTTATTCTTTTGTCTTTTATTCTAATTTCTTTAGTTTTTAAAGTTTCTGAAACACTAGTATCTTATGATGTAATGATCATGGATTTAAATTAGTGATTTGTTAGAAGTTATATGTGTTATATAAAAGTCCTCTGATACAAATATTTTTTTTTTTTTGAGGAGTTGTTTGTAATTTTTAAAATTATTGATACAAAAATAATGTTCAAATAGTGTCATCATTCAAACAATGTAATTTTTTTGTATGTCATCAGATACAAAAACTTTATGAAAACGTTCAAATACAAACTCAGATAAAGGCAATTATTGAATTTAAACTGTACTCGTTGTTTGTTTAATGTTTTAAGGTTGGCAACAATTTTTGTATCATATACCACAAATATATGTTTATTATATGATCATCATTGATATTAAGTATCAGTTACTCTTTTTTGTATCACTGAATATTAAATACTTTTTGTATTCAACAGTCATTCCCATAATGATTCACTTGGCTTTCTGGTGTGATTTACTTTTTATAGTTGTCTGTTTTTGAGTTTCCACATCAATGGAAACATCAAACATACATGCCATCAAATGGTTTTAGAGCTGAATATCTTTGCACACGATGTGAAGCATTATTGTGGAGATAATGTACTCAAATGAAAGTCAGACTATGTTAGCGATAAAGATGATCCTATAAAACTCAAGACTCGCTTCACTCCACCACAACAAGATGATCTGGTTCTTGTCAAATAGTGATTATGTATCAATGAATAGAGATCATTTGATGTTTTGTTTTTATTTTAAAAATAATTTTACTTAGGTTTTAGAGTGTTACTCTAAAAACTATTTCATGTCATATTTTGAATTTGAATATTTTTTTGTTATTGATTATATCATGTGAATTTTTATATTTTGTGATTTAATTATAGTGTTGTCGATACATAATATATCATTTGATACTTAAATCTTTCATATTATTTAGTTGAAGTTCAAAAACATAAGTATCAGATTCATAACTAATTTTAATCAGTTATATAGAAAAGAAAATGGTGTTGTTTGATACATTATGTGTATATGGTGTCTGCCACCAGTTGAACATAATAGAAAAGGAAAGTTCATAAACACATAATCAATCTTTCACTTAATGCATATGGTACATTAGATATGAGTCTTATCAATGGATATAAAAATACATAATTATGTATCAGATTCACATAAGTTATTATTAGATAACTTAGTTATGAATTTTATCAATACTTATAAATTCACATAAGCTAATTATGTATCGAACAAATTATTTACCCACCAAATTGAACTAATTTTTATACAAAATAGCAAAACTCACATATATTGTATCGATACTTCACAATTTAACAATTCAAGTTACTTTATTGAAATATAACAGTGCAAATTGAAAAATTATTCAACATAAACATCAATGTCATGTATAAATTCAATGGTTCATTCTCCTTTTGGAAAAAAATACAAGTCTTATGATTGTGACATTCTTGTCCACAACGTCCACAACAACTTGTGTACCTTGACTTTTAAAACTGTTAGATACATGTATCTTGCGGCCAAATATGATATATAAAGTAATATTACAAACTATTGTGAAACTTATTATTATGATCTAAAGTAGTGAGATTTATGTATTAATGTATCCGCTACACATTTTTCTGTATAATGTTAATCATAATATGGATGTCATATTTGTATATTTTGCTCCGTTGAAACAACATTGGTTTGTGCACAGATGTCCCGTCTATTGAAATCTCCCTCGATTACAATACTTTATCTCAAGGTAACAATGATCTCCTTCCAGATTCATAAATTAAAGAAAACAAATTCAGACAATTCAAATAACCTGCAAAAATTAATAAATCATGATCATTAAATGAATGCCATTTTTTTTTGTGTTCTTTGAATAGGACTGAGTGAAAGTTTTCTAATGATTGAAGTATTTTACAACATAAAAATAGAAGAACATGCTTGATTTTTGATCGAGGTTAAATTGAACATGACAAAGAACATGGTGACATCTCCATTAAGTAAGGACCCCTCCATCTGTACCAAATTACAAAAACCGCATCATCCAAAAATATATTTTTTTTTTTGCTCCTTATTTTGATCAAAACACTAACAACAATTACCCACCCAAAACGAACAATGACTATTTTGAAGGATGATACATGTTATTTTTTATTGAATAGTATAAAGATGTTTTTTGTTCACTTATATAACACAAGGATTTACTTTAGGTTTAGGTCATACTTCAGGGATGATTTTAACCAAAATCAGCCATCGATTAACGGGGATTGATAGATCGTCGGATGCCTCCAGCCATCTAGTTTGTTATATCAATGGCGGATTTGAGATTCGATCACTTCCGTAACCTTCATAACTATCTCATCACTTTTGTGTCGCTCGTATCTAACATCATTTTCCCATGATACAGAATGTCTTAACAAGATCAAAATATTCACTTTGAATCTTAACAAAACTGCGTTCCAAAATTGTTTGAATCAAACTACCTTCATGTTTTTTTCTAAAACAATTTGAAATAATTCCAAAATTAATGAAGTTAGAGGTTTTATGAAACTGATGGTTTTAAGAATTTGTTAAACGTACGCGTGATTCGTGGGGTTAATTATTATTACCTTATTGTAATCCCTTATTTACGTAGTAACTGTTAACAAAAATTTAAAAATTTAAGTATCTGTCTGTTTAAATTAAAGTATCGGTCTGCGATATTATGTATCCAAAATAATATAAAAAGGGGATTTTTGGTATTTAGTGAAAGAGTAAGGATGGAAAGTAATTTCTATCTTAGACTATGTGATTTGCCTAATTTTTACATAGTTACATATCTTTTACATTTTAGGATCATTAGCCCTGTCGCGCCCCATTTCGCAGAAACGGGTTTTTGTGCAACGACCTTTAAACCGTTTGGGATTTCGAGTTTGGGAGTCGCCACCAACGAATATGCGCGTTAGGCACCTATCTACCTAACTCAGTCCTAACTAGGTCAATTAGCAAGATGTAGGGTAATATGTTCAATTACAGTCGAGGGGAAGGTGTTAGGCATCCCTCGAGGTCCACAAGTTGGTCCCCCCCCGGCCGTATCTCCTTTGGCAACTATTTGGGGGTGTTACAATTAGCAATCAAGGTCACTTCATTTATAATTTTTATCTTGCTAATGATATAAGACATTAAGACGATTTTATTATTTTTCATTAATTTGAGCATGTCAGGCCAAGTGATACATAATACAACAATCAGTTTTTATTTTTATTTAAGCATATGAGACTATGTTATACAACATTTGCAAATATTAAGGCAATAACATTTGCGAAAGTATTTTTAAAATTGAGCAAGTTTTGAGTAGACATTTTGGTATCTTTTTAAAAAAATGTTTGCTTTCTTTTAGGATGAATGCCACGATATTGTTGCTCGCGCTCCTCCACCATAGAACAATTTTGATTTGAGTCGTCTTAAAAAAAACAATAGTTTATATTTTTTTGAAATGATTTACAAGATTTAGTGCATATATGCCACACAACATTTACAATAAAAATTACACCTAATTTCTTTTGAAATTCAAGGGTAGGTGGTACTTCCGGACGCGTCGGTTATTTAAAAAATTCGGAACTAGACCCCCCTCATAGTTCCTTTTACCTTTCCCACTAAACGATAGGTTTAGGAATCAGTGCTTATAATTTATTTCAAAAAATAACAAGTCATAATCAATCCCAAGTTTTAAAGGAAGATTGAACTAATGACTTTTGAAAATATTTTTGTCAAAACTTTGTCGTAATAAATAAAAACTATAGAACATAGGTGGTAAATATTTATTAAATGCCAAGGTTTGAAATATATTTTAAAAGCAAGTAATTTGTTTAAGTGTCATGAAATGATTCTAATTATTATTTTAGAAATGACATATTGCATCATTATTGGCAAAATCTTATAAAAAGGACACTATTAACTAATTTTAGTAACCAAAAACACTGCTGCATGAGTTTGTAAATCTAAGCTTGAGAACAATTAATCCTAAGGCATCATGGTTTCTTCTTTCATACGTGACAAGACAATGCTAAAATTATAACATTTTTTTAAACACCTAATCAGCCTACTAACTTATTATACGTTTTAACATTCACAATTTGGAATCTAGTTTTTTTTTTTCATTTTTTTTAAAGACTTATTACAAAAGCGTCAAGCCCTGAAAATTGGTTAGTTTAACACTACAACAATAATTCTAGGTGTTAAAGTAAGCCTATAGGCAGGATTTCTAACCTTTTTAAGAAAAAAAAATCCAATGAACAAGTAGGCATGTAAATCCCCCTCCCTTAGCGATTCCCCAATAAATGTTATATATGAGAGCTTTTAGAGTTACACTGTTAAACATTCGAAGAAATAACATAAGAAAAATAATATATAGATTACAAATAAACAATAAATCTTCTTCATGGTATCTTCACTTGAACTTCAAGTTTGAAACAGGTTCAGTGATTATAGTAATAGCATTAAAAACAAAGTTGATCCACCCTTACTCGCCAAACAGCAAAATAGCAATGCGAGAGAGCCCTTGAATTTTACCGAAATCTTAATGTATGTAAGAATAGTCAAGAGATCAATTAGAGAATGAAGATGATGATAGAACTTGTGCTATGAGATAAAATGATTGTATGAGTTGGATGAAATATGAAGGGAAGGGGTCTATTTATATAGGCAATGAGGGGAAACAAATAATGGAAAAAATTATTTTATAAGGAATAATTAAATATACTGTTTTTCCTTATTATAAAAGAGGACCAAATCAGAAATTTAAAACATTCATTCAATATACCAAGTAAAAATAATTAATAGACGTAATATTTATTTTTCTTAACTAGAGAGGGCTGAATCAGAAAATTTTAAAAAAAATATCCACTAACCAAACAATCACAGTAGAAAAAAAAGTTGGAAATATAATAAGCTGCGAAAATAAATTATTTTTAAAACAGGTTTTTTTAAAGTGAAAATCTGTCAATTTCCAGAAAATGAAATCAATGGTCCTTTTACTTAAACAAAACATTCTCAACAAAACAAAAATACTTTATCATAAGTGAGCCACAACTTTAAAAAAAACATCAAAGATTTTACTAAAATAAACAAATAACCGTTTTTACCAAATTATTAAATTACTACGGTAAAGAAATCAATCACGTCCCCATAAAAATTACCATCCACTTCCTACAATCTATATAACTAATTAAAGGAATAATAGACGCCATCGTACTACAAATTGTATAAATCTACCATATTCATAAAAACAAAATTAACAAGAGCATGACCATTTCAAATCCTAAATATTGCACTCTACTCTAAATCACGGTGATCAAAAAAAGTCGTTATTGATGGTCATCAACCCCTTATGCTTAGAAAAACAGGAAAATATTCTAATCCGATTAAGCCAAGAACTGATTTAGGAGCGACTACATTTTAAACAAATTCAGCATCGATTGAATAAAAGAACCACCTCTTTACAAATCGTAAATAAATGCGAAGACTATGGTTCCAACAAAACCAACATTGACACCAAACAACAACTCAATATCCAAATATTTACGTCTTATAAATTAAAAAATCATACCTGGGACAGATTTGTATCGATTTGTCCTTATCAAAGCTGCATGTTCGTATTGTCGAAACTCGTTTGTATTTGTTTGCAATTTTGTTTGAGATGCTGATTGCTCGTCTAACTTGTCGTGCAACGTTGTTGTACCTGCAAAGAGAGCAAAGAGGAAGGAGCGAAGATCGGAGCGGGAACTGAGATGGGGTTCAGGCGGGCACTCATGCCTGTCGCCGATGGCTGCTGGTTTTTGCAGCTGCTAGCATGGGCTGCTTAGTTTTCGCATGGAGCATGCAGAACATAGAATAGAAAGGGAAAGAGAAGGAACGTGAGTAAGATACGGGAATGGAGAAGCAGTTATCGAAGGATTGTCGTAACACTGAAAAGTGTATAAATACATGATAGTAGGTGAGGATGACCTATGTGATAAGGTGAGAATAAGAGGGGATGGTGCGTCTGTCGGCAAAGGTAGAGAAGAGTATTCAGATAGAGTTTTCTTATAAAGGTATAGTAGTAGATAGGATCAAAAGAGGATAAATAGATATGAGAATAAATGTAGGAAAATCGGCTTATATTGGAGGCGGCTTCTTTTTCCTGCTCTCTCCGGAGGAATGGAAGAATAAGAGAGAGGGTTGGCTTGTCGGCTGCAAGGAAGGGAGGGATAAGATAGGGTATGGTATAAATAATAGGTAATTTTAGGTTTTGATTTATTATGTATTGAAAATCATTAATAAAATGTAATTTATCGGCATCCTTGATTTAATAGAACTAAGTTAGTAGTTGATCTAAGGATTTATTTATTTAATGCCGAATGAGATTAAAAAATGACATTTAGAATTCAATTTGTGGATGTGAAATGGTAAATTGATAAAATTTGTCTGGTGTGAAATGGTTAAAATTGCAATACAATTTGGCTAGAATTGGGACAATGAAACAGAGGGGCCTATGATGAAAATAAACTCTAAATTGAAGTGGCTAGAACTTGAACGAAATTATGATAGAATATGCTAGAATTAAAATGTAAGGAAGTGTAGGAATTAACTTTTAAATTAAAATACTACATTATTAACTCTTTTTATTAATTAAAAAAATCATTTAAATTTTAACATATGTTAATAATATTTACGATACTTTTATAAAGTAAGCAGTGGAGGGAACTAACATCTCCATCATTTTCAAGGCAAAGTCGGCTAAAAATTCTAAAATTTAACATTGTATTAATTGAATAGTATTCCTAAACATGGTCAAAGGTGTCAAATTGGGTGTCAACGCTGCCCCTGGTTGATTAAGAATGAAGAAGGAATGTCAGCAACCAACGTGACTTAGGTAAGCCGATTTGTCCGACGACGACATATGTAGTGGATCAATTGAAGCGCAGTAGATTCGGCAAAAGGTAACGACCGAGACTTTGGTTTTAAGAAGGTCGCCTACAATATCTCTGGTTATCGAAGGAATTAGGTCCGTCGTGTAGTTTTCTAATTCAAGAGCCACCTGGAAACTCTTAAAGTTGAAAGAGTGGTAAGATATTCAAAGGCCGATAGCAGCTTGAATGGATAGATTGAGTGGCGAGAAGAGAGATTGAAGGCTAAAAGAACATGAAGAAGAGCATGATAGCTTAAGGCTATCAACTTTTGAAGCGAGGTTCGGAGTATGAAACGCAAATGAATTGGTAGGGTTCTTTTGTGGTGATAGATACTAGCATAGATAAACTGTAATTCCAGGGCGATCGATCATAATCTCTGCCAATTCTAGATAAAATATTGCTTGATAATAATGTATCCCATAAATGGATAAAATATGAGTTCTAATATGGACACACGGTGATAAAGCGTATCTGTTTTGAGACGTAAGCAAGCTTTGATATTCTTTGGCTGCCCATCTCTGAAGAATACGTCAAACTCCAAAGATTTGCTAGTATTAATATATAATCATATAAAAAAATCTCTGGTTGTTGGAGAGTCTAAACGTCATTTTAAAGGGAAAAAAAGGCAGACGAACCTAAGTGTTACATTTTAAAAGGCGGGACGAACCTAATATCAGATAAAGCGGACAATAAATGTCCTATGAGGCGGCAAGCCTAAATGGTCCCTTTAGGTGGACGACCTCAATGCCTATAAGATGGACAAACTAACTGCCGTTTTAAGGCGGAGGCTCTATGCGCTCTCGTCCATTCCTATTGTTAAGGCGGACGAGCCTAGACGCATCGCATGTCAGCGGCGACGCGCCTAATGTTCCCAGTTGTAAGGCGGACGAGCCTGATGTCGTCATGTTAAGGCGGACGAGCCTAAATGTCGCTTGTCAAGGTTGGGGACGAGCCCTAGATAAGAGACAGTATGATCACAGTGGGCCTATTGAATCCGAAGATATATTCATCATGGTAGCTGAATGTAGATGCGTAACTAAACGATAGTGCGAGTAGCCAAGAATTTGTCTGAGCCTTTTGTTTTGTAAAGGCCCATAAACATCCGTTCCGAAGTCTTCGTCCTGTAATTTTTGCAACTCTGTAACTTGTCATATCACTTAACTAGAGTATTAGAAATATATATCAAAATAAATGGTAAATGTAAACATGATGCATTCCAATGTTGACCATGATTTTGGCCTTAGAATCGTGAAAAAATGACGTCTTAGGCTATGATGTCTAGGGCCCAATGATATGCAAATTGTATCCTCACGAGTCATGAAAATGTTGTCTGTATGCCATGAAAATGACACCTTTAGCTATGACACCTTCGGATCATTATAGACAGAAATTAAACCCTTAGGCCATGATATGGACATGTCCTCAGCCATGAGGATGTCGCCTTTAAGACTATGACGCCTTAAGGAACAAATATGCTACAATAAGTCCCTCAGGCCATGACATGAAGTCCGCAGGACTGATAATGACTCCCTTAGGAGATGACGCCTTTGGAATATAGTATGAGTAAGAGAATGCGTATCTGTTTTTGACATCTGTTATACTTATGATTGATTTTGATTCGGCACATGTAAACTTCGCACAATTGCTTTCGTCGGGCACAATGTGATGGATGCATTTCTTTAGGCACATGCAATAATCGATCACATCCATAGCATTTCTTTGGGGCACTGCAATGATGCTTTCTTTTTGGGCACAATGCAGTATTAAGCAATGCAAATGGATGTCTTCCTTCTTCGGCACCATGCAGTGATGCATTTCTTCAGCGCAATGGCACTGATGCATTTCTTTTACTTCGGGGCGTATGCGATTATCGGGCACTGCAATTATCGAGCACGAGGTAATTGATGCATTTTCGCGCATAATGCGATCTACGGGCATAATGTAGTCATTCAAACCCTAACTCAGGCATAGTGACACTTCATAATTTGAAATGAGGAGGTTATGTGTAGCTTGGACACCGCCTTGTGTCGCAGGTCGAGTGTCTTTTTCGGGCTCAAAGTGGTGATGTTGATTATTGAAGTTGCTTTGTATATGTTACCTGTATTTTTCTTTACATTCAAAGAAAAATCGTTAGTTAAAAAAAAGGGGGGAGGTTGATCTGTATCCATTGATTTGGTGCAGCTTGCTCCTTTGGCTCGTCCTCCACACCCTCTTCGAGCGTCTGTTTTTTTCATTAAAAAAAGGGAAAAAACTTTAAAGGTTTTTTGAAATATCATCTAGTAAAAAGTTGATGTCTCAATCTTTGGACCATACATAGGTTGATGACTTTAACAACGTCTGACATCAAAGTAGAGCTTAATTGGGGAATCTTCGTTGTAAGTGACTGCTTGCGAAATTTTTTGAGTTTACTCAAAAATTCTGCCCCAGTGTGAAGATGTCCAGAGAAATCTGAGAATTTTTGTAGATCCTCTCAAAACTTCTGCCCCAGTTATCAATAGAAAAGGGGAAATGAAAGTTTATTTATAATAAGAGACGAACGCCCCATAGAAGACTACGATCCCTCTTAAACGGAATCAGGTCTGACGTAGTTCCAAAATTACAAAAAGAGCGTGAATCTCTCTAGATGTGTATTTTTTTCACAGAATCTGAATGATTAGGTTTTGCCCAAACTTCTCCTCCCTTTCTGCAAGTCATGAGGTCCGCCTGTCATACTCGAGAGACTATGGTTACGGACCTTGCCAGTTTGGTGAAAATTTACCCTTTGCCTCGTCTTGATTTTTGGAAATCCGCTTCAAACAGTTTGCCCGGGTGATAAATTCTGGGTTTAACCTTCTTGTTGAAGCTCTGGACATTTTTATTCTGATAGAGCTGACCATGACAATGGGTTGATTCTTTTCTTCCTCGATTATTAATGCCATGGCCAAATTCTCTGCCCGACCTGTATCCTCCATCAGGCATCCACTCAACTTTGCTTCTTGGTGATCCTTTAGAGAAGGTATCTCTACTTTGGGCGGTATCACACACACTCAGTGCTGTATACTAAGAGTAAGTGTGGCCCCTGTGGAAGTTCTGATGTGGTACGATACCCCAGGCAATTCGAAGGTACTTTCCTGCCGGGTTGTGTTTGTGATTATCGATTCATTCGTGCACGGTCGAGGATAGCCTTTGATGTTTTGTTTTAGCTGCCTCAAACGCCGCCGTTCATCTTGGCCAATATCTGTAGAGTTTGATGATTGACCTTAACTTGCTCACACATTGATCTCATTAGATCACTGTTAGGTTGTGCGTCGTCGGTGATGAGTGCTCCGGAATTCCAAACTACAAATTAATGTTATTTTTTGACAAAGTCATCCACATCTTTCTTGTCACTGATTTATGGGAGGTGGCCTCAACCCACTTGGTGAAATAGTCAATTGCGACAAGAATGAATTTGTGCCGTTGGATGCTGTTGCGTCGATGGACAATGACAATCTGCCCCATGCTACTAACGGCCAAGGTGAACTAGTGACATGAGTTGTTGGGAGTCCTCACAAAATCATATCTTCGTGAGTCTACATTGACGACTTTACCTGGAACGTAGCGACGCAGTCTGTCTCCATAGTTAGCCATAAATCCGATCTCAGAATCTTATTTTCTCTGTATAAACCTTCATGTGAGGGCCACAGTGCCTGCATGTATCTCTTCGAGCAGTCTGCACCTCTTGCTTCACGCATCTATAAGCAGCCCCCAAATCGGGGAAGTTCTCCTATAGAGGCTTTGCCCCCCTCAAAAAAGGATTGGGTTGCTAACCTTCGAATTGTAAACGCTTTGTACCTTGTTTCCTCTTCTGTGTATTCACCACTCTTCCAATCTATCCTTAAGTCATCGTACCCAGGGCTTTTCAAGATCATGCTCTTCCTACATGGAAACATAGCTGGTTGTTCTGTATGTTGAATGTGAATAGGATCGATGTTTGTGAGATCAGGGTGTCCGAATCTAGAAGACAAGAGTGGCCTGAAGGCGTCTTCCGAATTCAATTTTGGGACCCTGGTACATGTCTAAATATCTGATTTTGACAACCTTTGACAACATACCTATGCACTCACCATCCAAATATGTTAACAACTTTCGATTTTTTGCTGACCCAATCACCCCTCAAACCTGATGATCAATAGGTCTGAATCCCCTATTATTAAGGCATTTTCCTGTAACCAAGTCAATCGCCCGATCGGAGACCTGCGTCTGCAGGCTTCGTATCGGCCATACTTATTTGAGCAAAGAATTATGAGTTTTTGCCTGATAGCTGGATAATGTTTCCCGGTGGTGAGATCAAAACAACACCGATGCCCGATCCATTCAATTTTTCGCTCCCTCAAAGAATAGTCTTGCCATCCATTATTATTCTAGAATGTCCTCTCCCACAAAAAGGCCACTCTTCATCTGGGAAGTAGTTCTTCAAACCTTCAATTCAAATTCAACGGCCTGTACTCCTCCATCCACAGGGATTCTCTGCCATGTGGTCTGCTATCTTTGCTTTCCTACTTTTTGCGTGACATACACTATGTCAAACTCGTCTCAACAGATATCTGCGCATTTTGCCAATTTACCTGGTGGGCTGGGCTTTGAAAGATATACTTCAAAGGCATTCCATCCTTGAATCAGTAAGTAGTATATCGATAGAGGTATATGTCGTAACTTCTGGGCAAACCCATGTTCGAGCACAACTGATCGCTCTAAATAGAGAGTATTGGGCTTCGCACGATGTGAACTTCTGATCATATAATACTATTGCTGCTCCTTCCTTCCTTTTTCAATCATCGTGTGGTCCCAAGAGGCAACTGAAAGCATTATCCATACTGAAATATACAAAAGTAATGGTCTACTGAATCTGGTGGAACAACACCTGAGGATAGTCTTTGATCTGTCAAATGCCTTTTTGACATTCGCTTGTCCATTTCAATCACCGCAACATCCCTTTTTTTAACAATCTTGGAAGTTAGGTTCACATATGACAGTAGACTTAGCTATGATAACGACCAATGTAGTTAGCGTCGCCCTAAGAACTCATTAACCTCCTTCTTGCCTTTTTCTTGGCGGGGGTAAGGTCACGATTTGGCTTTGATCTTGATGGGTCCAATATCTATACTCGACGAATGACAAATGAAACCTAAAATTTTCTAGCAGGCACCCAAAAGACCACATTTCACATTTCACCCTTCACTGGATCCAGTTCAGACTATACTTGCGTAGCCTGTCAATAAATTTCGTAAGTCCTCAGAATGAGTTGAACTTTCCCTTTGATTTGATGATGACATCATCCACATAAACTTGAATTTCCTTATGGATCATGTTATGACCAAGTATCATTATTTTCTCTCATGTACGTAGCCCAGCATTCTTAATCCAAGGCATCACCTTTAGTATAGACGCCCACGCGTGTTGAAAGCGTTTCTCAGCGTCGTCTTGTGCATCTCAATTTGAATGAAGCCGCAAAGCAAGTCCCAATGACTGAGTTGCGTTCTTAGCACAATTGTCATCAGTATGTTGTATGTTTGGTAAGGAAAGTATCTTTAGGGCTAGCTTTATTTGAGATCCTCGATAATCTACGCAAAATCGACCTTGCCGTCTTTTTTGGGGCACGTGGAACGACATTTGCAAGCCAAGTGGGTATTCCTGTCCACTATGGAGTATCCCAATCTAGTGCTTTGGATCTTCTTCTTTGATTTCAGACTCATCGCGGGCTTGTATTTTCTCAGCTTCTGTTTTTAATCGGAGGACTGACTGGATCCATGGCAGTCGATGGGGCTAACGTTGAAGTACTGTAGGCTGTCCTTTCTGCGTAGGTACCACGCGAAAATATGCCTTATTCTCTATGAGAAACTTGTATACTCTTTCTTGTCTCTTTGTCCTATGGATGCTTTACTCGGTTTATTATACGCCTCTGCATTCCACATTTTGCCACTTCTATCTCTACCAAGTTGGATTGGATTTTCCTCAAATTCCTCAACCCTTTTTGATTAACTCCTCGGAACATCTTGTCCTTCGACTTCTTCTAAGTCATATAATGTTAAGTTGAGCAGTCTCATTGTCTGTTATAGTCTCAGATTCGACTTTTTATAGTGAATTTTGTTGGTGAAAAAAAAAATAGCGACAATAAATATACGGCACAAATGGTAAAAAGAACTTATTGATAAAAATTTGAAAATGTCATAAGTTCTCATTTAAATCAATACATTGGGATGGGATTAAAACGTTATTAAAAACTCTTTTTATGTGAAATTACCACTTGATAAAAAACATCTTCCAAGGCTACCTAGATCTCGACGAGGTCTGGTGGAGTCCGAGGTCCCTTGCTGACGCTGATCTTGCTTCCTTGCTTTTCCACCCTTTCTCTGCCCTCGTTGAGCACGACGTTGCAAACTTTCCCCTCTTCTTGGTTCGCTATACCCTTCAAGTCTCGGAGATCTCATCACTACTGCCTCCCATAAACATGCTGGTCGAAATGATGAAATGCAATGCGTATGGGTTTCTTCACTGGATAGGGTACCCATTCTAGTGTTTTTTCGATCGGACCATTCTTCGGTAGTGTAGTTATATCCCAAACCAACAGTGGTGGAATGTCGACAGCTGTATAGGTTCAAGTATCCCTGCAATTCAGCCCCCAAACCGTTCAAGACGCACTCATATCTATGATTTTTGGCTGAACCAAGGTTGCAACTCACTATTACCGACAAGCCTCCACTGTATGGGTACTTTCACCATCCATATTCTCTCTTCCCTCTCTTCTCCTTGAATCGTGTACTACAGGATGCCCCTTTTCTCCATGGACTATACACCTCTTTCGTATCCATTTCAAACTTTCAGGCATTGGTGAAGAGTAGATGTAACCGCTCCAGCCATATAATCCATGGACGGCCCAACATAGTTTTACGATGAAGGGAGGTCCAAAATTTGAATTATGGGGAACGGTGACAGACCAATGAGCATCGTCTAAGGTTCTCTCCCCCGATGGTGCCTCCTCTGAGAGCCATCAAATGCCCTCACATTCATCTCCATGTCTAATTTTTGCACTAATCCATCCACGCCTAGCCTCGTTAGTGTGCTCAGAGGCAAATTTTAAACCTGAACCTGCATCAACTATGCTTGTGTTATCCCTATCCTGATACTGAACCGAAATGTACAGAGCTTTATTGTTGTTGTTCCTTCGAGTAGGCAGCTCATTCTTTGGGAAAGATATTTGGTTAAGCCTCAAAACCTGCCCCACCATTTGGGATACCTCTCATGATGAGTTAGATGGGACATAAGCTTCACCAAAGATCATTCATAAGTGCATTTCGATGAGTTTCAGAAGATTGCCTACTCTAGAATTGATATTTGGTATGAGGTTTTACTCAGCTGCTCAATGACAGAGTATAATTTGGCTTGAAACCTTTTTTCCCAAATACCTTGATCTTCAAGCTCTACGACTGGTGCTTTGGATTTGCGAGGCTTCCCTGAACCAAATTTCAGAAGTGTAAATTCTTCCAGATCGGTGACCCTTTGCAAATCTATCTCTTCCACATTCATTCGCTTACTGTTGTAATCCAAGGTACAGCATGTGTATCATGTTGTATTTATGGGGAGGATGCCCTATAGACATGAATCAGTGGTCCTGGGTGGCCAGCAGCAACTTCTACTCAAATGGGCGACTCCTTGCACTATTAGTGTGCTTTGGCAGTGGTAGACATTGGCTTCTTCTGGTTCGACGGCCAGATAGATTCTCCCAATCCCGACCTCACCACTTCCCCACCATGTTGACTGATGGTTAGGAAGGAGGATATTCGCAACATTCGGTGTAGGATCCTTGAGTTGGATGGTTTTTTGTATCAATCACATTTGAACCTTATCCTTAAGGGGGCTCTGCAAAACATTCGGTTGTGTGACCTTCATCCCAGAATGGTGGGCGCAACCTTGTTGGGTCGTACCATTTTGCGTGAACATCCCAGGTAGTGCAGAATCGGGGAACGTACCCACCTATTTCAGTCTTTCAATAAAGTGGTGTTATTGGTTCAGCCAAAGGGGTAATAGATTTGTTATGTCTTCTTTCCATAGGAATGTCTTTTTCTGTAATTTGGTGATTTGAGTGGGTGAGTGGAGTTTGGAAGGGTGGTGTGTTGAACATTATAGACATGATATGAGCATGCCAATATTGAGGAGTGAGCGTTTTGGTAATATAGTGGCATGGTGGAGATATACGGGGTGAAGTCCTGAGGGATTTGAGGGTATGTGGTGTGAAGGGTATGGACGTTGTGGGTTTATTGTCCTGTGCCCTCAAAGGGGTAGCTTAGTGCCATGGCCATCATTAAGAACCTGTTTTCTTGCTTCTTTCATTCCACCTTCCATCCCAGATTGCAGACCTTGTTGGTTGCTTGTAAGCCTCCAAGTTGATTATAGTCTCATATCTTTAATTTTATCGCCTGCCTTCGGCAATCTTTCGCTAGTTTGATGATTCAAGCTGACTCTTTTCACGCCACCACCACCTCATTGGCATAGTAGTGTGGTTTCTTGGGCACGGATGAAGTATCTTTCATTTGAGATTTCCTCCATATAGGGGGTCTGGCCCTAGCCGCCTTCAGACCATCCATCTATGGCATATTCGCTGAAGATCATGGTTTCTTCTTCAAATTTTGAATGTTAAAAACCACTCAGGTGCATTTTTAATACGGAGAAACCAAACCTATCATGAAATCAGTTGCCATAGTTCAAACCAATTCTAAAACCCATTTCCACCTCCGCGAGTCCATTATGCTCGATATACCATTATATGGCCTCCTATTAGACTCCTCATAACAATTTCATGAGTAACCCCTCTCATCTCTCCCACCCCTCCAAGTTGTCACAATACATTCGTAGGTGGTGCTTTGGTATCCCAATGCCATTGAACATCTCAAATTTTGGCAGCTTGTATACTTCGGGAAGTTCTACTCTGGTGCTGCACAATCCTCATAGGCTCAATCCTCATAATTCTTATTTCCTCAAACATGTTTGTACCTCTGTTGGTCACGTTTGTCTAAATCTCTCAGTCAGGTTTTTTTATAAGGATGTTCTTTTTTATGGGACCCTAATTCGTGAGGTCATGGGTTAGAGGGCATTTTCACACGTATATTGGATTGAGGTTGTTTGATTTCCTAGTATATGGGAATGTTGCGTTTGGGGTTGTTTCTGGGAAGGTTGGTTGTTTTGTTGGTAATATGGTGAAATGGAACTTGGGTATTTTGGGCGTGGGGTGGTGGAAAGGTACTTTGGACGAGTGGGTTCAGGCCGGATATTGGATTGGAGGATTATTTGGGCCATGGTTATTTGGTTAAGGACGAATTGTCTATGGTTCTTCAAATTGGGGTTCCAAGAGAGATAGACAACTTGTCCAATCACACGCATGTAGCTACCTCTTTCTCAACTGGAAATCTTGCGCTCATCTAGGTACAAAGTATTTTGAAGTTGTCCTCCCTCCAGAAGTTCTACCCCTTTCATTGGTGTTGTTGTCGTCAACCATTTTACCATTTGTCTTTGGAGCTTGATCTTGAGTAGAAGGAGATGGGGGGTCCCTTTTGATCGTGTATGTTCCAGGATGAAGACCAGTCAACCTTAGGAATGGTAAACCAATAGAATCAACATAAAGAGTTAGGGGTTAGGATATGCATAATAGCACCGTTGTTTTGAGATAATCCCTAAATGCACGGAACCAAAACTCGTTGAGCCAGAGGTAAGGCCTACGACACATACAGTGATGCTAATAATTATTCAAGCCTTATTTGCCAATTTGGAGTTTAGAGTTAGACAATCAACGACTTTCAATATTGAAATAATTTCTATTTATTACATCAATCTAAGATAACTAAATGGCTATGGGATAACACATTGGAATAAAGAGAAATAAGAAAAAACTTTAATATGTTGCCTCCAATGTTGACCCCATCTGTTCCTCATTTTCTGGGGTAATGTCATAATCTGTGTTGATGAGATTGCGAGCACATCTTCTCTCCTTTTTCAATCGCCACAACCAGGAAGACTCCTTTCGCTCAATCTCTATGGGCTCTGCAATCTCTAACAAGCATACGTAATATTCAGGGTGCAGAAGGGTTGCTTCTCTTGAACAGTGATAGTTATCACATTCTTCCTCTTCGCAGTATAGTGTTCACTTGCGGTAATTTTTGACCAAATCCATATCCATGAGTGGCTCAGTGGATCGCAGAGGTATCATTTGGATCTTGTCCGAAATGCGAAGGACTCGAAGTGGGCGTCATGTTTGCAATCCAACCTTCAAACCGATAAGGTCAATGAAGTAAAGTTCATTTTCCTCTATTATATGTCAACGTCGTGGCTTTCAAACCAGTAATACTTCCATTGATTTCATTCAATGGCTGAGCGTCGTCCTTTAGCTATGTGAACCCAGTCCTCCGTTCCCACAGGGGAGATAAAATATGTCATCTTAGCGCGATGGTTGATATTTGGTTCCCATAGTCTCCTCTAACATGTCTACTTTAATTACTCTTTGTAGAAATGTTCGACGGGGGCCCCCTCAAAGTTGGCAGCAAGCAAGTTGCACCCTCAGAGTATCTTTTTGCCTTTGTGCCGTCAGGCTCTGGAAATTTCTGCAGTATCATGGGGCCAAGGTCTTCCACTCGAGCCAACTACGAACCACGTACAAAGCCCGGGTGATCTTTCCTTTTTCCTCTAGGAAAAACCAATGAGCCTAAAGGGCGAACGACGAATGCATTAAGCGATATCTTATCCCATTTTTGCAGACATCAAGCAATTCTATGTCCCCTCTGTGAAAGAGTTTTGATGACCCTTCCTCATTCCCCAAGCGTGAATATTATAACTCTAGAGAATCCAACTTCTTTTAGACAAAGTAGACATGGATTATGCACATACCCATTATTACATTGCTCAGAAAAGATCTTTGCCTTGGCTTGTGTGGAACGATCATTTCCAGCTCTTTGTATGTGAGACCCCTGATCCTCAACTTACTTCGATTGTTTGGGGTAGCTCAAATACTTAATTTGACGACTAACCTCTCATGTCCCAAGCTTTCAACAATGCCTTGATTAAGTGACGATCTGACTCAAACGGAGATCAAAGCATGAGGCGCCTCCAGTGCATTTGCTTCTAACTCTCGATTTTTTTTGAATTCTTTCCCCAAGTCCTTCAAATGGGATTAACTTTGACCACCATTTTTGCCGTATTGGAAAGTGAGGGTGAGCCATGAACTCTGCAAACAAAGTACAAACGACTTCTATTCTAAACTCCATTTTGACAAACGTTGGCTGATTTAATTATTATGAACCTTAACACATATAATGCAATTTGTCTAAGGGTGTTGGGGCCCTTTAAACGAGAGGGTGGCTACTAATTATGTGGATTGCCACCAAGGGTCAAACCACCTAGGGCTAGCAGCAATGTATACTAACTAGAAACTTCTAAGAGTTGCTGCAACGGACATGAACGGGAGTCTACTATGCGAGAGGCTTCGTGGCTTCGCGGAAGTAAAACTATCCGTTACGTCCCCATATCCTAACTCTCTATAAAGGATATTTGAATGAGGATTGGAGTTAATTGTGAGAGGTGCAAACCACAACATCACGATAACAAAATTTAAAAATGATGTCCCATTGCGGAAAACGTATGGAGCGGAATGTCAATTCACAAAGCAATAAACATTGGCATTTAAATGAAAAAGACTAACATATAGACAGTTTATAAACACATAACTAGATAAATAAAGCATGGATGAATAAAGAAATTAACTATCAAAATATTAAAATCACGCAATAGGAAAGAGATTGAGATACCATGTCAAAGCAAATGAAAAAGGGAGAGGTGAAACATGGTATAACAAATTAAGGGCAAAAGGACAGGGTGGAACTGGAGAGAAGACAGTAATAAGGCAACAAATAAACTAACAATGGTAACCACCTAACAAACAATGAATGACCACAAATAAGTAACCCACCTCAATAGCAATTAAGAAGACGTCATGGTAGAACCTAATATCCCAGCAAGTCGCCATTCTGTCGCGCCCGTAATTCCCTTTTCCGCACTAAATGGGTTTTGTGCCACGACCTAACAACTCTTTTGAGATTTCTAGTTATGAGTCGCCACCTAACGAATTAAGGCGCGTGTAGGGCACCTATCTAACGAACTAAGTCTAACTAAGGTCAATGAAGCCAGAGATTAGGGTAAGCGTTCAAATTACCTCGAGGGGAAAGGTGTTTAGGCATCCATCGCCTCGAGTCCACAATGTGCCCGACCGTATCTCATGCAATCTATGTGGGGTTACAATTAGCATCAAGGTCATTCATTTCTTAATTTATTTAATTCTTGCCTAAGTGATATAAAACAATTGATACTATTTTATTCATATTTTTCTTATTTTGAGCATGCAAAGCTTAGGTGATAGCAATAATAAACATCAAGTTTTTATTTTTATTTAAGCATATGAGACTATGTTATAAACAAAATTTGCAAATATTAGCAATTAACATATGCGAAAGTAATTTTTAAAATTGAGCAGGTTTTGATAGAAATTTTTATTTTTAAAAAAAATGGTTTGTTTCTTTATAGGGATGATTCCACGATATTTGTTGATAGCGGCTCCTCCCACCATAGAACCAATTTTGTTTGGAGTCGGTCTTAAAAAAAACATGTTTATATTTTTTTTGAAATGATTTTAAAAGATTTAGTTTGCATATCGGCACATATACATTTACATATAAATACCCATCATTCCTTTTGAAATTCAAGGGTAGGGATACTTCCGAGGACGCCTCGGTTTTAATTTAAAAGAAATTTGGAACTTATACCTCATAGTTCCTTTGACTTTTCCCACTACGAGAGGTTAGGAGATAGTGCTTTATAAAATTTATTGCAAAAAATACATATGTCATAATCCATCCAAGTATTAGGAAGATTGAATAATGACTTTAAAGACAATTAATGTTTTGCAAAACTTTGTAAGTAAGGAAAAAACTAGTAGCGACTTAAGGTGTAAAATTTCTTAATGCAAAGGATTTGAAATATATTTTAAGCTAAAGTATTTGTTAAGGTGCATAATGATTCCTAATTATTATTTTTAAGAAAATGACATATTGCAATCATGAGTGTCAAAAATCGTCTAAAAGGACAATATAACTAATTTTAGTAAACACATGGCATGCATTATTTTGTAATCTAAATGATACATGACAAATTAATCCCTTAGGCCATGGTTTCTATGTGACAAACAAGTCTACAATTATAACATTTTTTAAAACACCTAATCAGCCTGCTAAATTATTAATGAATGAATTTTAACATTCAAAAATTATGGAATCTAGTTTTTTTTTAGACTTATTAACAGCGTCAGAAAATTGAAATTGGTTAGATTTATAACACCTACAAACAATAATTCTAATTTCTAGATGGTTAAAGATAGCCTGTGCATGATTTCTAACCTTTTTTTAAAAAAAATACAATGAACAAGTAGGCATGTAAATCCCCCTCCCTTAGCGATCCCAAATAAATTTATATCTGATAGCTTTATAGTTACAAATGTACAACATTCGAATAAATAAAATAAGAACATATATATATCTATTATATCTATATTATTATATATATATATTATATAATCTAATAATCATAGTATATATATATATATATATATATCATATATAGATTCAAATACACAAATAAATCTTTATTCATGGTTAATCTTCACCTTGAACTTCAAGTTTTGAACGGTTAAGTAGATTTGAATGGTAGCAATGAAAATCAATTTATCCACCCTTACTCGCACCAAAGAAAATAGCAAGTAGCGAAGAAGAGCACTTAATGTTTACCTCGAAATCTTAATTCTGTAGAGTAGCAAGAGAACAATGAAGAATGAGAGTGATGAGAGAAACTTGTGATGAGAGTAAATAATTGTAATGATTTATATGAAAATAATGAAGGGAAGGGGTCTAATTTATATAGCAATGAGGGGGAAACAAATAAGGAAAAAGAATATTTAAGGAATCAATTAATATACTGTTTTCCTTATTATAAAAGACCAAATCGAAAATTTAAAAACATTTTCATTACCCAAATATACAGTAAGAATAAATTAATTGAAAGTAATATTATTTTTCATTAAATAGAGAGGGCTGACTAGAAATTTTACAAACACAATTACCACTACAAAAGATACAAGTACGAAAAAAAAGTTCAGGAAGATAAATAAATAGAGCAAAAAATGAAATTATTTGTTTTTAAAAAATGTTTTTTAAGTGAGAAATATCTGTCAATTTCAGAAAAGGATCAATTGTAATATTTACCGTAACCACACATATCAACAACAAAAATACTTTATCATAAGTGATGCCACACTTTCAAAACATCAAAGATTACTAAAATAAACAATAAGCTTTTAACCAATTATGAAATTTACTAAGGTACAGAAATCACTCACAGGCACCCATAACATATTACCATCAACTTCTACCAATCTATATAACTAATTAACGGAATAATAGAACCAATCGTTCAATTGTATCAATCTACCATTTTAAAATAAAAACAAAATTAACAAGAATGACCATTTCAAATACTTAAATATTAACACTCTAACTCAAAGCACGGTGATCAAAAAAATCGTTATTGAGTCACAAACCCCGTATGCTTAAAACAGGAAATATTCTATACTAATTAGCCAAGAAACTGATTTAAAGAGCGACTATCATTTTAAAAAAATTCGCATCGATTACATAAAGAAACCACCTATTTACAAATCGATAAATAAATGCAAATGATCGATGGGTTTCCAACAAAACCACATGACCCCAACAACACTCATATGCACCAAATATACTATTTAGTCTTATAAGTAAAAATCATACCTGGACAGATTTGTCGATTTGTTCCTTATCAAGCATTTTCTTTGTCGAAACTGTTGTAGTTGGGCAAATGGTGGTTTGAGATGCTGATTGCTCGTCTGAAACTTGTAGGGTGCACTGTTGTTGTACCTGCAAGAGGAAAAGAGAAGGAGAGAAATCGGAGCGGGAATGACGGGTTCAGGCGCACTTGCCTGGTCGCCGATGGCGGCTGGTTTGCGTGCAGCCTCGCTGGGCTCGGTTTTCGCTTAGCTCGAAATAAGAAGAGAAATGGAAGAAGAAAGGGAAAGAGACGAGACGGGGAAGGGAGAATAGGGACGAAGGATGGGAGGAAACGGAAAGCGGATAAGACGAATAGAGGGAGGCGGAACGATGGGATAGGATAAGAAGAAGGGGGATGGCGGCTTTCGGAAAAGGGAGAGAGAAGATTTAGTCAGAGAGAGGGTAGAGAAGAGGGGAGGAGATAGAGAGGGAGGTCCAAGAGAGGGCAGAAGAAGAAGAGTGAGAGAAATGTTGCAAGAGCAGCTGGAGGGGAGGCCAGCTGCTGTGCTGCTTCTCGCCGGAGCGAATGGAGAAGAGAGAGAGGGTGGCTGGCGGCTGCAAGGAGAGGGGAGGGAGAAGAGAGGGTATGGGAGAAGAATAGAAATTTTTAGGTTTTGATTTTTAGTGTATTGAAATCAAGAAGAAAAGGGAATTTAATCGCAACCTTTGATTTAATAAGAAATAAAGGTTAGTATTTGATCTAGGATTTATTTATTTAAATGGACGAATGAGATTAAAAAAATGACATTTAGAAATCAGATTTGGTTGGATGTGAAATGGTTAAAATTGCAATAAAATTTGGCTGGATGTGAAATGGTTAAAATTGCAATAAAATTTGGCTAGAATTGGAATGAAAGAGGGGTCATTATTGAAATCACCTCTATTGAAGTGGCTAAGATTTGAAAGAAAAATTATGATAGAATAGGCTAGAATTTAAATTTAAGGAAAGTGTAGGAATTACTATTTAATTTAAATACTACTAGATTAAATATTTTTATATAATTAAAATCATTTACTTTTCAAAATATTTGGAATTCAATTATATTTAAAAGATTTTTAATATTTACGATAATTTTATAAAGTAAACCTACTAAAAAATTATAATTTTCAAGCACAAGTAGGCTAAAAATTCTAAATTAAAATACGTTTAAATGAATAGTATTCCTAAACATGGTCAAAGGTCGGTCAAAATTGGGTGTCAACAAGCCCACTAAATTTTCTTGTTAGCCCAAGTCCATTACTCCATTATAAGTATGAGTCATTGACTTCTTTCACTTTTGATTTTATGCCTAGTTTTTCACTTCTCCTTTATTATCTTGTTTATGAAAATAGTGATCATGTAATATTTTTTTGCTCGGATAAATCTTATGAATGTCGTATCTTGACTATTATGTGTTTTTTAGTAAATATTCACTGAAGTATGTGTAATTCATGAATTTATGTATGTATTGATATCGTGTTCATCGGACTTCAACGTTCGTATCCTTTCTAAGAGGAAATGTTGTCCCTTTTTTTTGGTTGAAGGATCAACCTGTCCTAACTCGTGGCCCGCTTAGGGCTGGGTTGATTTGTTATTTTATAGGCCCTTTAATAAAAAAGGTAACTCTCTAACCCGTTAGGGTTGAGATGGGTTAGGTTAGGCCAACCCATTTTGACAGCTCTACCTATACCACATTCATTAGATCGAACAACAGAGGAAGAACCACGTTTCTTAGCATTTGCATATAATATTCAAAGGTTATAATTGATTTAACTCAACACACTAACAAGAAATAAAAAAGAGAAAACATCCTAAATGTTTGGTAACCTCAAGGTCATAGTATAAGCGCCTACTTATCGATAAACAAGACACTACCAAACATAACTCCATAACCTTGGACTTAAAGTCTAGGCTTTGATACCAACTTTATCACCTCATGAAATACCCCTTAGACCTGACTAACACCAGTTAACACTACCTGTTGGGAGTACCAAATATACTTACTCTTACTAACCCACTTAAGCACAAAGATAAAACATGTGAAACTCAAGAACTCGTCAATTATGAATTCATTATCCAACCAAAATCATATATCAATTTATATAAAAACAAACAATCACTTAAGTAATATTTTCTGAGCCCAAATTCCATAATAAGACCACATAGCATCTATTAGAGTTACATGAGTTCAACTGTTAGGCATGCAAACCCCAAGAATAAAAGAAGTTGATATAAGCTAGCTATAAATAAATAAACTGAAACAAGAGCCTCCATAAACTATACGATGGGTCGATGGCTCACATCCGCAATAGAATATAACCCAGTAAGATCGTGAATGCAAACCCTAAAATACCTCCACTATCTGTCATCCTAGTATGCCTGGCAATTTAAGCCCAGTTTTCACTAGACCCCCCGCCTCACAGCCCAAATAGCCTTCAATGAGCTGAAAGAGTTGGATTAAATCGAGTAATATTTGGCTTATACTCAATTTTATACCCATTAAATATGGAATATTTTAGGGTCAAGCTACGGGGTCATATATGGGGGTATTGGCAGTTTTCTTTCTTTCTCCCAAGATTTTGGGAGATAATGGCACAAGTAACCCCCCCTCCAACCTAGCTGAAATCTCAGAGACACACTTATATTCAGGTCCTATTTACCCCCGCAACTTATTTTATAATATTTTCTACCCCTTTTCGGCCTATGCGACACTATCGTTCGGCTCAACGCTGGTTGTGTTTTTTTTTCAATCTAGTGTCACGTAGTCGAAAAGGGGTAAACATTACTTAGTAAAATAAGTTCCTGGGTGGGTTGGGTAATAGAGACCTAGAAGTTTTAACTGTGTCTATTGGGCTTTTCGGGTCAATTTGAGGGTTACTTTGGTATTTTCCCCTAACTTTTCATTCAAAATCATCTATTGGCCAATGTGTTAGAACGATTTTTCAAAACCTTTCATATATGGGTCCTTATTATATTTCACCCTCGACCCCCCCCCATCCCACCCAATTATTATTTTTTAAGTTTTTAATTTTTTAAAAAAAATATTTGACCATCAAAATGTTTTTTTTTCACCCTAACCCCCCTCGCCCCCACCCCCACAAAAAAAATATACTTTAAGTTTGTTTTAAAGCGCGTGTAATTTTCAACTGTCCATATTTATTTTTTCCATTTTTCACCCTACCCCCGGACCCCCTGCCATCAGCCTCCCCATACCAGGGCCTAACCCCCCCCCCCCACCCCCCCCGAATATTTTAAAAGTTTTTTTTTTACTTTTATAAGAGGGATTGCCCAAATACTCCATAACCGATGCCCGAACTCCTTCCTAGTACACTTATCTATACTAAGGTCCTATTAACCTCTTGAACTCTTGTATATTAATAATTTTTCTACCAATCTTTTTCGGCCTACGTGGCACTATCTTGTGGCCAACTCTGTTGATTTTTTCAACTATGTGCCACAACAGGCGAAAACGGGTAGAAAATTACTTACAAAATAAGTTCAGGGAGTAATAGGTTCTTAGTATAGTATAAGTGTGTCTCTGGAACTTCGGACATAGGTTGAGGGGGTACTTGTGTATTTTCCCTTTATAATACAATAAAACTAAATGAAGCATTTCCAACCATATTCATCTAAAAAAAAGACTAAAATATTTTCTCCATATTGAATTTTTAAGTAGAGTACTATTTATTCATGAAAATATGGGTAAACAATTATGTTACCCAACCCATTTATTAACCAATCAATTTTTAGCCATATCAAATATGGGCGGGTTGAATGATTACCCATTTTTAACCCGCCCACATTTGACGCAACCCGCCCATTTGCTACCACTAGTCACTAGTATCACCCTATGTAATCTGCATTGACATGCATGTATGGAGTAAATATATATAAATATAACCCAACAAGATCCTCAACTCGCTACTTTAATACTCCTGGAATAAGCGTTAGAATAATATAACTACACAACAAGCATATAACGATAAGCAAAAGAATATATTTTGTAATATAATCATCAACAAATCCGAACAAATGTTTCAAAAAAAAAAAGACACTAAATGTGCCAAACTCAATCCACACTCAAAGCTTGTCATAATCAGCAGTGTGGGAGATCGGTTTTGACAAGTCCATGACGGCATATGTAATGCCTCAAAGTATACTATGACAACATGTACAAGGCTCCTAGCATATTACGGTAGCATATGTATGTCCCTTACATATTACGACAACTATGTATGCTCCTACTAACTATCTCACGATAATAAAGCATGACATCCAATACCACACCACATATAAATTATAAAAGAATATTTAGTATTTTGTCTAGCACATGCTTATTCCAACACATGGACCAAGACAGATAAGACACACTTTCAAAGAAGGTTTGAAAAGCAATCACTAAAGCTTAAAGTCTCACTTACCTCGCTAATGACAAGTTCTCTAATCTTGCACGCAAAGAACACCAACCACAACAGCCCGCACTTGTCTCAATCTATGCAAATAGTGAGGAACTATATTACTTATGCTAGTGGGGGTCGAGTCATGTCTTGATATGCCTAACCTTTAAGCTTAAAGCTAAATTTTAATGTCTCACACCTTAGGCCATAAATATAGAAGGGATATTAACAATTCAGTATCCCGCCAAATTATAAAATAATATCAATTAACATAAAGTATCTTTATATTCAGTAACTAAAAGAGAATGGCTGAAACTCAGGATAACTTTTATTAGTGCAAATCTTATACCTCGTTTCACTTGATAATTCAATTCCCATAATCAAATTTATAAGTTTTACAAAATTTACATTATCATTCTTGAATTCAATTACCCGTAAGGACTATCAAGATACTTCACTCCAATTCAATACTTCACCATAAAGATTTTTCACGCATACTATGTTATTCATAATTAATAAGTAATAACAGTAAAATATTTGATGACTTCTTCGTTTAGATTTTTCACTGGTTCGTCATTCAGCCATCGATATTACACATCAAGTACTAAATTATCACAATTAGGGTATTAAGAATGGATGTGCAAAATCTACTATAGTTTCAACCGTATATGACCATGTATACATATTGTTATTCTAAATACCTGTTTATGAAAATATGATATAATATCTTCCTACTAACGTTTGTGAAATCCTCTGTTAGGTTGCTTCTTTTCCCCCAAAAAGAAAGAAACAAAAAAATTCTGCCGTAATACTATATTTCTTTGTATCTGAAGCGAGACAAATTAGAAAAAAAATAGGTTTGACCACTTCATTTTAATACTCTTAATAATAATTGTTGTTGGTTAAATAACCAATTAATTAACCCTTATTTAAAAAGGATTATTACAAGTGGAAGCATCGTTCCGCCGGTGAGGCGACTTGGGAGACTGAGTGAGATATGCATGCTGGATATCCTCGTCTTTTCAAAGCACTAGGTACTTTTTTGCTTTATGTTCGAGGATGAACATGATTTTTAGTGGTGGATAATGCAATGACCCGGTCATTCATTTTTAGAAAGTTTCATGAATTTGTGAAAAAAGTTAAAGATGATTTTTTGAATAACATATGTTTCTCTAGAATGTCCTAGTATAGAAATTTAGAAATTATCTTGAAGAAATATCTAGATATTCTAGAGAAGTTTTCTTGAAGAAATATCTAGATATTTTAGAGTAATTTTCTTAAGGAAATATCTAGATATTTTAGAATAGTTGCTAGGAATTAAGTTCACTAGAACTTATAAATCTATCTAGAAGAGTTTCTAGAACCATCCTTAGACAAGTATAAATAGGAGATGGCCTTGTACATTTGCATTCAAGGAAAAATCAAAGCACTTAAAGAGTCTCATTCCATTACAAAGTTTTTCTTTCCAAATTATTTTTTAACTATCTAGCTTCCTCTTCTTTTTTAATTGAATTTTTCGATCTTACTTAATGATCTTGGTCTAGTATAAGGCTTTTCGAATTATACATTTCTTCTGCTTTTCTTTACATCGTATCAGAGCCATAATCATAGGTTTGCTTGTGGGTGTTATTTCCCTACCGGGTTGGTGGTTATATTCCCCCTAATTTGTTCTCTGCATTTTACCGGCCGTTTGTCAATGGCTGGGGCTGGCCTTGTTGATCCGTCCAATTCCCGGTCTGGCCCGCCCTCCTGACGTCCTACCTTCTGGGAGGATTGTGGCTGTTGTTACTGGGGCTTCAAAAAATCCTCTCACTGACTGACCGAACAAATAGTACCATATACACACGTGGAAGCAAGTTAAGGTTGCATTCTGAGCGGACAATCTCCTCCGGTTGATTCCATCCCCTGCAACTTTTCCTTAGCTCTCAAATATGGCGGCCCCTCCGCTACTTTTTCACCCAGCCATATCACATTTTGGCGCAGATATTTGGCGCATGCCTTGGCTCCTCCCCCCTTCCCCGTCCACCTTTTTCTCTCTGCGTCCCTTTCTCTCTCCGAGCTCTCTTTGTTGCCTCCGGCCGCGGCTCTTTCTGCAGCCGCCGCGCCGCATGGCCGTGTTGGTTGCAATTCCCCTATATTCCATTGTTCCCTCGCTTCCCGGCTGGGCTCCCCCCCCCTCCTCCGGCGTTTGAGCCTCTGTTCTCCTCCCCGCTCTCTATCCCCGCCCCCTGTTGGGTTTTCCCCTCCCCCGCGGGCCGCCCTGTCTGTACTGTCACCAGTAGTCACTTTCCGCCCCGACACACACAGTAAGATAGTAAGCTCTAGGACCCCTCCCTCTCCCTCCCCGGTGGTCCCCTTCCGCTCGGCCCGGCAGGCGCGTTTCCTCCTAGTTCTCAGACTCTTACCATGTTCTTGGTGAGGACCACTTGGCCCCTCCAATATTTTGTTTACCCAAGGACGCCCTATGGCTCCACCACGTTGCCACGCCGCCGCCGCGTGGGCCCCGTGTTTAGTCGTGAGGCCGCGCAATCGATCCCCTTGTTTCCATCCCTCCTTGCCAGAGGACTGGCTCGAGCCTCTCGACCTCTAATCTCGTTGATCCCCGTGGCGCGTCCGCACCTGTGGTCTCGGCCTACGCCCGACCTTTGCTACCAGGATGTCCCGTGGGCTATGCCGCTAGTTGCCCTGAAGCACTCAAGCAGAAGTCCCCCTGAACAGGCAATCCTGACAAATCAGTGATATTGCCCACCTTCCGGAGGAAGCATGCGGAAATGTATTCCAAGTTGAGCGACACTGGTCCGTCGGTTGTTCTATCGCGGTCACTTCCTAGCTACATACACCCTCATCGACCTAAAGCCACCGAAACACCAACACCAAAACAGACGAGCAACCACAGCACACACCTCCCGCGACCGGCCAAACTTTAGGAGGAGCGATTGATGACATAATATTTGAAAGTGTTTGAAGTGAATAATTAAAAAAGTTATTGAAGAGCTAGAAATGATATTTGATGTCGGATCCGATCATAGTTTTGAGGTTTCACGGGAAATTGACCATCAATAAGTCACTAACTCAAATGAGGAGGATTATATGGATAAAAGCTCCTTTAGTTCTAAAGTTGCGGGTTCCAAAATCTTGAACCTTGGAGTTCCAAACTTGTCTATAACAGATGTATATCTATATAGTACTATTGTTGGGAAGTTAAGATAAAGAGGGAGCCTAGAAACTCAAACACAATTGCACACCACAATAAAACACACCCAACGATGACCGCCAACACTGTATCGCGCGCTTCACACAAGACCAAACAAAACTAGTCGCTTACACACCGCACAGCTCGCTTCAGAGATGAAAACTTTGTCTCCACAACAGAGCTGTTTGGCTCCAGCTTAAAAGTGTCAACTGACTTACACAACGCCCGGATTTTGACTAGTTAGCTGGTTAGCAATACTTAAATAACTTATTTAAGTTAAAAAAAAAATATTTTAAACAAAAGTTTAAAAAGCTGGGGAGGGTGTTTTTTTTTAGCTTATAAGTTGTTTTAAGTGACCAATTTTACATTTTTGACCTTAAATTTTTATACAAATCTCCAAAATTACCCACATAACCCTAACCATTTCTTTTCTTCCAGTTTTTCCTTTTCACGTATAGATGATAGACAAATTATATTACTAATGAATGATACATAAAAAAATCTTGAAATCTTTTACAAGTGATATATTCTAAATTATATATTATTAAAATTGTTATAAATAAGTTGCACATATAATTAAATAAAAATTTTATTCCTCTATAATAATTTGTGATAATAAAGAATAGTATGATAGACAATCATTATTACCGATGAATGAACTAAAATAAAATCTTAAATCGTTCGTTGAGTTATTCATATCTATATAGCTTTAAAATCTATAATAAGTTATATCCTCTTATAAATAATTGTGATGAGAACGAAATAGTGTCCCAATGATAGCAAAAATATATTATTTATGGGGGTTGTGTAAAATATTAAAATGATTAACTTTTATTATGTAATAGCTTTTAAGTGTATTTTGGACATGTGATTTAAAAAGCTGTTATCAGCACTTATTTCAAAACCACCAAACTTTTTTTAATTCAGCATTTATCCAAACGCATAAAACTATTATTTTAAAAATAAGTTTTTCAGCATTTCAAAAAGTACTTTTTTAAAGCTGCTTTTATTAAGCCCATCCAAACGGGCCCTAAGTAGTCTTATTTCTTTGTAGGGCCAATTGACAATGAAGAGCCTCCATCTTTTGAAGAAGCTAAAGGAGCCAAAGAGAGGAAGCTAGCCATGGATGATTGCATAAAGGCTTTAATGAAAAATCAAACTTGGAGCTTTGTGCCAAAGCCAAGAGATGTACAACCTATTTCTTGCAAATGGGTTTACAAAATCAAAATAAAAGCAGAAAGCAGCATAGAAAGATATAAAGCCAGATTGGTTGCTTCAGGTTTTTCTCAAAAATATGGCAAACTTTCGATGATCTCAATTTGAGTTGTAATAGCCATGGTAGCCTCACAGGTTTGGGAACTATGGAAACTTGACATGAAGAATGCTTTCTTGTATGGAGAACTTGACAAAAATATTTATATGAAGCAACCACTCGGGTATGTTTCTAACTTACATCCTGTTTATGTTTGCAAATTTTAAAAAACACTATATGGACTCAAGCAAGCTTCACAAACATGGTATTAAAAAGTTGTTCAATATCTATATTTTTTTTGGCTATACCACATCGCATTCAGATCCTAGCTTGTTTAATTGTTAAAAAACATGGAAATTTTCATGTGGTTGTTCTCCTGTACGAGGATGACATGATAATAACAGGAAACAATGATGATGAAGTTGCATGACTTCAATAAGAGCATGCCCTAAGATTTGATATGAAGAGTTTGGGAGAATTACATCATTTTCTTGGCTTAGAGATAACAAACACAAGTAAAGGGGTCTTTGTTACCCAAGAAGGGTATGCCAAGAAGCTTGTGGACATGTTTGAGTGAAACAAAGGAAAAAGTGTTCTATGCCACTGGAGACTAGCACGAGGCTAAGGTGTGCAGAAAACTCACTTCTTGTCGACCCCAACCCTTATCGAGCTCTAGTAGGAAGTCTCCTATATTTAACTAGACCCCAACCCTTATCGAGCTCTAGTAGGAAGTCTCCTATATTTAACTATTACAGCAAGTACATTGGCTTTTCAAAACTTTTTAAGATATAGCAGATTATACACTCACACAAAACAACGCACGTGAAAGGTTGCATAAGAGCGAATATGGAGCCAAAGTAGATCAATTCCCAACACAAAAAGAAATGGGCCATTGTTTAGAAAAAAAGAGAAAGAATGATTTTTGTATTAATTGAACCCCCATACGATGCATATTTGGATAGCAGGTGAGTATGGATAATAGAAGAATCTTAACTCCTTGTTATATTTTTCTCTATGGTGGAACAGGGATTTCATGGTGCAACAAGAAACTAGACTCAGTTTCTTTGTCAACTATGGATGCGGAATATAAAAATGCTTTACTGCCTCAAGAATGTGTACTATAGCATCCCTAAAGAGAAGAATTGTAAAGATTGGCAGTCAATCTATATCAAAAGCCAATGATGATCTATGGAGATAGCAACGTGCCATCAAGCTCCGCGCAAGCAATCTAGGTTATTTCATGAAAGACAAGCGCATCAAGTGAACATGATATTATATCGAGAAAAAGTTCTGATGGAACTTTATTACGTCGGAGGTAACGAAAGAGTGCAAGAGAATATTGTTGATATCTTGACCAAGCCACTTCCAAAATCTTCACTTGAGTTTTTCAACGAAAAGGTTGTGATAGTTTCAAAAATTCACTTTTAAGGGGGAGTGTGAAAAAAAGTTAAATATGATTTTTGAATAATGTCCTAGTATAGAAACTTGGAAATTATCTTGAATAAATATCCAGATATTCTGGAGAAGTTGCCTTGAAGAAATATCTAGATATTCTAGAGTAGTTGTCTTAAGAAAATATCTAGATATTTTGGAGTAGTTGCTAGAAGATAAGTTCACTAGAACTTTCTTATAGATCTATTTAGAATAGTTTCTAGAACCATCCCTAGACAAGTATAAATAGGAGATGGCCTTGTACATTTGTATTCAAGGAAATATCAAAGCATTTAAAAGAGTCTTCTTCCATTACAAAGTTCTTCTTTCCAAATTATTTTTCAACTATCTAGCTTCCTCTCCTTCTTTAGTTGAATCTTCTAATATTACTTAACGATTTTGGACTAGCAAAAGGCTTCCCGAATTTTATTTTCTTTTGCTATTCTTTACACAATTTACCATTTTTCCCTCCTCATATCGACCCCGAGTCTTTTATGATTGAGTTATAAATTTGATTTTGAACTTTGCGTTAAAATTTGAGAATTTGGTAAGTTTTGAATTTGAAAGGCTAAGTAGTTAAGATAGTTTTTTCAGTGTCATTTGGATTTTTTAGTGTTAATGGAACTTCCTTGAACAAATATTGTTAGCTTACAAAAGTTTTATACACCTTTCAACCAATCATTAATCAAGCAGGTCTTCATCACTTCTTTCATCACCCCTTGGTTATCTTCTCCCTTGTAAAAGTCCAAAAAAAAGATTATGAAAAAAGTTTGTAGAAAGATAGTTCAAGTTTACGCAATCAATTTTTTCTGCGAGTTACTCCACATCTTGTCAGTGAAATAATCACATATTTCATCTTGCCAATCAACTATGCATAAGAAAAACAGAAAACTAATGGAATGGAAGGTACGCTTTTCAAGTATCAATACAATTTGATAATCCTGAAATCCTGGATGCATAAGGACAATCTCCCTCCATTATCATTATCAAAGAATTCACACCAACCCACAGCACAACCAAAGAATTTTTTATATGACCAACAATCTCTTTGTAAAAAAAGACAAGTAACACATCAATAAAGGCTTGATATTAAAAAACGAACTCCTGTAATGGACTAACTATGGTAACTGTTTTGCAAAGAATCTTAAGAAGAACGGTAATTGATACTAAATCTAACTAGCAAATGGAGCAGACAACTATGAAAAATAAGGAAAACCAATATAAATAAATGAACCGAACAATTGGAGTTATCCTGGTTTCCAAATATGATGAAGAAGATGAGTTTGGTGTTCCTTGTGAAAATTAAACTCATCAACTGACTCAACACATCGTCCTCATTTTTTTTTTCAAAACACTTCTACAAAGTACCATGCTTTGTACAATCATCTCAAGAAACTTCATTCTCGTTAGACATGGATGTGGTCATTTCCTGTTGGTATTGTGCTGCTTCAGTACAGTTGTTAAGTATTACTTTGCTGTAATATGTTTCTAGTTTTCTTTTCAATCTAGAGTTTTAATCGTATTCTATTTTTCATCCATAGTCCTATGTTCTGCTTGCTTTTTGGTATAACTTTGTACAATTTGTTCAACTGATTTAGACCTTTCTATTCGCTTCTATCGTTTGGAGGATATCGGTGAGGATTTTTTATAAGTTAGCCAATGTTTTGATATAATTATGTGAATGAATGTTGAAGCACTTGGAACAATTGATATGTGGGTATCATTTTCGACCTTATCTATAGAAAATCATTCCAAGAAGTTTGATATGAGGGGACTCTAACTTTAAATGTGATATTAATCCTGTACATGTATACACCTTTCATCAATGTGCACTTTAAGGTTTTGGCTTGATATTTTTAGCAGATAGTTTGAGGGATGGACCATTACTTCTTGAGTTTTCATTAAGGTCCTCACATCCTTTTTTGTTGAGTCACAGATAGGCACTTCTTGTATTTCTCCGACGCAGAAATCAATTTTTGACACTTGTGATACAGGGTATAAAGTTTTTTTTGTTCGAATACGAGTGACCAAGGAGGAGACTATGTAAATAATTCCTGTCTTATGACCTCAACTTCAATCAAATGAACAAATCATCTCAAACACATTCGAAAAAGCAGTTTACGGATAAGAAATAACAAGAGACAGTGAAAACCAACCAGAAAATCTGAAGCCGAATCTTTACTAAAAAAACACATCAAGGGGAATATAAATAAAAGAAAACAGAACACTCAATAGCAAACCATACATGTCCAAATTATCTCATATATTGATACCTCCAAACTTACTTAACTTCTCAAATACTAAGTAAGCGGTCGCGTCAATTAATAACCCAACTAGTGAGGTTGGGATCGTTCCCACGAGGAAAATAGTTTAGACTAATTTTAACTTGTTAATTACTATTGTTGGTTGGATCACTTCCTTAGAAGTACAAACATAAAAATGTAAATAGGGGGGTTTTGTATTTCCTAATAGTTAAAAAGAATAACTTAAATTGAAGGAGAGACCTAATGCTTTTAAAGTTTGGTTTACTCAATTAATCAAAGTACTAGGTTTACGTTTCCCCACAGGTTCATACTTGATAATTCTAACTATAACAATTCTTTCCTAGTATTTGCATGCAAAGTGAAGTTATGGTTTATTTCTAAATCCATTGGTCCTACAGTCTAGAAAATCCACTGCCGCACCTTGGTCCGGCTAGGGTGTTGCTTTCCTAACCCTTATCGTTATCTCATATTAAGCATCGTATCGATATTGTTGCCAGTTACTACACACCTGTACAGTCAATCTAGCCTATTAAGATAGTATACACTAAATCTTGTTAATAATTCGGTTCCTAATTATCTACCTCCTGGTCCGGCAAGTAGCATAAGGCGAGGTCTAACGTTGATCATCCTTTAAAAAGACCTTCTAAGCGAAAGAATTATTAATACATTCAAGACACTATTCTAGAATTGTTATTTAGCTAGTGGTTTAATTCTCATTATTTGCCATGTTTTCCCACAACCTAGTTATGGCGTTTAGTTCCTCCATTGCCATAAAACACAAGATTCAATATATTAAATAAGAATTCATGTACTTACTTCAATAGAAAGAGTAAAGTCCAAAAGATGGGCTTGATTAATCACCAAAAAATTACTTTTAGAATCTCCAAAGAATCAAACACTAATCAATAAAATAAGAGATTTCTAAGATTGTAGAGTTACCTATCAGGTGTCTAACTAACCTCAAAAACGATAGTTTTTTGAACTATTATGAAAAGAAACAAAAACCTAATTAAACAAGAATTCCTAATTCTGGAAATTCTGCCAAGAACGCGGCTTGGGTCAACGACCACGCGACGACCGTCGTGGTCATGACGGACCGTGTGGACTCCGTCTTCCCAGACTTGGTGGTCATTTTCTCTTCTGCTTGCTTTCTTCATCATTCCCCTCAACGGTACAAGTGTGCTGACCGTCATAGGAACAAACGTCCGTCGCTGGTCTCGTTTCAAAAGACGTCACCTTGGAATTTGGGGTACTGGGATCACTTCTCTTCTCTGATCTTGCACGACGAACTTCAGGACGGACCGTCATGGACATGACAGACCGTCCACAAGCTTCGTAATCCCCATGTGTCAGACTTCCCCATCTTCCTTCAGCAGCTTCTCTCTCAAAATCTCCGCATTTGGCCTCTGGACAGATTTGCTTCTGCAAAACAAACGAGAAACTTGTATAAAAATTAGCATAAGGGGCTTTTGGACACACTAAACTTAAGGTAAAAGTATTAATTATACGTGAAGCCCGTATAGTCCAACAACCCTCAACTTAAATTCGTGTTGTCCTCAAGCAGACCACTATGACTCACTACCAATCTTGTACATAGTCTTCATGTTTTATCTTTTGCATCATTTGGCTATCAATCCACGAGTAATCTCAATCAATCTCTGCATGCTTCACCTAGGCCTTGCATTTGCGGTATTCGAACATGACACAGACTCACCATGCACTAGCACCTATCCTCTCAATTTCTCACCGAGTGCTAACAATTCTGGNTTCAATCATAACGAAATATTGAATATGAGCTATGGGAATTGCAAGTTTCATATTCTTTTTGACAATTTGAGGTCTTAAGTTGTGAAATTGTAGAATTTTAGCCTTGGATTGACTTTGATCAACATTCGAGGTTCGGATCCTCGAATCAAAATTTAGTGAGTTCCATGGGTTTTGGGGGACTATTATAGGCTAGGAGAGGTCTTGGTGGTTTGAGAGGTCCGAGTTTGATTTAGCCATTTTAGGCATTGAGTTAGTTTTTGTAGTCTTTACAGTTGTCGGCCGGTCGGGTAGATCTTAGACTCTTGTTTTGACAGTTTCATTAAGCCCGCAACGTTGAGTTAGTTATATGATTTGCATATGTGATTTTTGTTTTGGAATCCCGAATAAATCTCGAGGGTTCTTTTATTTTTTAAGTATTAACTATTTTCATGGTGCATAAGTACTCTACCCTTTGCTTTTACGATAGATAGGCCTTCCGCTAAAGCAAGCTTCACCTAAGCGAATGTGTGCTCGCTTAAGCAAATTCCAGAATTTCGAAGGTCGTTTGCTCAAGCATAGACTGGTTCGTAAAAGTGAGACCCCTAGTTTTAGTGGGTTCGATTAAACGACATTAGAGGTGGTTTTGACCGTAATTTTCAGAGAGTTTAAACCCCATTTTTCATTTTGAGCTTGGGAACCCTTAGGGGTGATTTTGGAAATATGTTTTGTGCTATAAATTTGAGTAAGATTTTATAACCCTAATTCTTCATTTCACTTGATATTTATGAATTCTAACACATAATGTTGAATTTGATTTGGAAAATGGCAAGGTTTTGCAAGAACTTGAGTTTTGATCTAAAATGGTGTTTGAAGTGATTCGATTTTTCTGGTTCTCACTAATAAGTTCTTAAATCCTAAACATCATTTTCAAGTATGTTTTCGGATTCAAACCTCCTTTCAAAAATCAAGTTTTGAGTTGATTGACCCATTTCTATAATAATTGATGTGGGAATTGTTGTTTCTGATCAGGGATTGTGAATACTTATTGTTATGTAGTATGGCCTTGGAAATGATTCGGAAAGAAAAAAACACAAATCTGGAGTGACTATTGATTGATTTAAGACAAGTACTGATCTCTTAAGCTTTGTAATCTAGTAGAGTTGTCTAGTTCTCTTCATTGTATCTGTGTTGGGGAGTAAATGGGACTGAGGTGAAGGGTCTTATGCTCCACTGATTAATGTTAATAAGCAAATTAATTAAAGAAGGGGTAATGAAAAGGTTTTATGATGATAATGACTTTTGAATTGCTTTGTTGTGACCCTATTGATTGATTTGATGAAATGGCCGGATGACTTGAATGTGGAGTTGATTTACATGACTTGTTGTCTCTTTGTGTGGTGGAATATTTCTTGTGTGCATTGATTGTTGAACACCGTGATGAGACATGTGATTTTTTTGATGTCAAGGTATTTGTCGACGATTGTTATATAAGCCAATGATAAATCGTTTTCGCTAGTTATTGTTACATAGCCTATGGAAAATGATTCTGGCTAGTGATTTGATATAAAGCCGATGGAAATGGTTCCGAATAGTTTTTTGATATAAAGCCGATGCGAAATAGTTTCGGCTAGTGATAGTGTGTCATTGGGAAATAGTTCCGGTGAGAGATTTATTCTTGTCATTTGATGCATTTTTATGTTTATGTGTGACTTACTTGCTACTTGTGATTGATGTACTTGTTTCGTGTAATCAATCTACTTGACATTGAGTTTGACTACATACGTGTTGGTTGTTGACTTGTAACTTTGGAATGTGAATATTGAGCCTTCTAAACTGCTTATTGTAGAATTGTAAGATTGGGCTGATTATTGTGCAGGTTGTGGTTTGAGGAGGTTCAATTGAGATGGAAAGGAGTAGTCGAATTCTAGCTAGATTTCTTTGTTTATTAGGTTGTTTATTAGGTTGCTTGTTGGGTACCATGTTATTGATACTCACTCTTTGCTTTTACACTTGTGTAAGTTTTGATCCTGGACCCATGTGATCTCTTCTTTCTTCTTTTTATTTCGAGGCTTGCCAAGGATTTTGAGAGGTAGTTGTTTGTCATCCGGCGGACCCTCTTGTTCCTTTAATTTATTCGTTGTTTTATTTGAGAAGCAAAGGCTATGAGACTTGTATTTAGATTTCGAATTCTATTTTTGCATTAGTGATTTGTACACGTGACAACCAGATTTTGGAGAATTTTAATACAAGAATAAGTTTTTCTGCTTTATCTAGTTTTACTTTATATTTTTGTATTACTTTCGTTTTCGTAGGGTTGAGGCTGACTTGTCTTGGTGGGATTGAACAAGTGTCATCATGTATATTTTGAGGTCGTGACAATTTTTATGAATATAACTAAAAATCAGATTTAATATTATGTGTAATTTTTTTGCGAATGAACCCCCTTGTCTCACCTAGCTCTGCACCTGAATTGTCGATGGCTGGCTTGGTGGGACTGACTCAATCCATTAAAGCTCCTTTCATAGTTGTTGTATTTGTGCTCAAAGATTCAGAAATTCTATTATGAAAGGAAAGACGATTATGTTTAATGAGTCTCATTAGTTTCACTCATACATGTATTATATCCCTACACAGAAAAAGAATGATCCAAAGAAGTATTAACGGAAATAAGAAGAAGCTATCCTTATGTAGAAGCATAAGCAACAATAGGGCTCCTAACTAGATGCACACCATCACTCCCACAACAAAGAACCTGAAATCATTGAGTCATTTATCTCTGTCGTTATCGACACCACAAACACATTGCTTCTGCCTATTGATCTGAATGTTTATAGACTTGGTTCCACTCGAACGTTGAGTCTCTCAGGTGCTACAATAGTTGCCCTGAAGTTGAAACTGGTGTTCAACGTTGGTGAAGTCCTATGAAAAACTCGGGTGATCTTTGAGTTTTTGAAGAAGAAATTGTGAAAGAAGGGTAGTTTAGATCCCAAACAGTTGCATCAGTTTGAGAAGTACTACAAGAAGAAGTCTTATCCCCTGTAATAATCCGAAAACTTGGTACTGTATCCTGGCCACATAAGAATTTCACGTGAATCATTTTCTACCATGTCGTATACCAGACCAGGATGTGGAGCTTTTATTGGATTTATTGAACAGACCGTATGCAAATCTGCCTCACTGTTTGCACTGGAGCTCATAGGTGTGGCTGTATATAACAGAATTGTTTAGTAGTGCGAAATATTTTGTAACTTGTCAATTTTGAAGGAGTGTCGTATGAATTGGAATGGAAACATAAGAGTTTACCCGTAGTCATTAGAGCAGACTTGATGGCAGTTGGAGACATTGTTGGGTTGAATGATTTAACATAGATGGCTGCTGCAGTAGCATGAGGACAAGCCATAGATGTCCCGGATATTATGTTATAGGGAACTACTCGTTTGTCTCCGTGTATATTACCAGTTACTGTGGTACCTTCAGACCAAGCTGCTAGTATGTCCACTCCAGGTGCACTCAAATCAGGCTACCGAATAAATGCTCGCGATTAATAAACATACCATATTACAATGTCTTAGGCAAGAATATATTAGTGTGATAATGAATTTACCTTTGAATATCGCTTGTAATTGCATGGGTCCTCTGATGAAAAGGAAACCACGAAAGGGGCAGATTTGATCCCTCTCACTACTTTTTAGAATTCTTCCTGTTGGGTTACTGAAGAAATATTTAGAGAAGTACATATTTAGCCTTTGTTATTAGAATTAGAGTATTGTTGGTTGCAGTAGATCTGTAGATGATATATATACCGGTGTTTTATGTAGGTAATGTAAACCTCGGTGCCATCGTTTGTTCTCAAGTAGTAGACAGAATGGGAAAGAAAAGGCAGCATCATTGAAATCATCTTGCGTTTAAGCTAACAGCTCCAGCTATTATTGTTCCGTTGTAAGTCCAATGCAGAGGACAATTTTGCCTCAACCTTACTTTTGTCCAATGAATTTTCTTCACAGTACCTTCCATATGTATAATGTTTTTAGATATTCAATACAATTATTCAAACTTGGTACTACTTCAATTTAAAACCTTGATTCAGATCCATTAACCCTGCCTCAGTATTTGGAACATCTCCTCATAAACCAGGGATACTGGTCCTCGAGGTCAAAAGTGTTGATGCATACCCCTGGAACACAAGGCATACATGTACAAACTGAGACGAAGGGACTATAAATTTATTACCAATATAGGTTGGTAGATGAAAGATTTCTCACCTCATAGACTTCACCATTTCCTAATTGCACATCGGTAACAAATCTCTATCGATGGTACTAGCAGCAACTGAGAGTGACCAAGGCGACAAGTTGGTCACTGTTTGAGGATCAGGACCGGAATTGCCTGCAGAATTCGACGTGAGGATCCATTCTTATTGAATGGAAAGCACCAATGGCTATTGAATCTTCAAAGTATTGATAAGGTGAAGACCCTCCTAATGAGAGTGAGATGATATCAACTCCATCAGCAATTGCATCATCGAACGCTACTAGAATATAGCATCATAGCAACTATCAGACCAGCATATTTTGTACACAGCTCTCTGCAGAAGGTACCCCTCTCGAGCTATTCCTGACCCAAGACCATACAAGCTTGCATTGCTAACAGAGCGCCCTGCTGCTAATGGATGCGTATGTGATCCATGTCCTTTCTGGTCTCTTGGGAGATTGAATATCCCCCGAAGGAAATTCTCCATTAATTCGATAGTATTTTGCTCCAATGATTTTCTGAAAATAACGTCCAGCATCATGAACTTACCTACCTACATTGTTGTTAAAACACTAGTTTGAAAAAATTGACATGTTAGTATAGTACGTACTTATTGCAAGTGAAGTTAAGTGAGGATGACAAGCTCCTTCCATTTGGTTGGAGGAGCAAAAAATATTGATCATCGAAACTTTGTGACTCTGTGCCAAATTCCAGTGTCTAGCTTCCTATAATAAGGTCACTCTCACACTTGTTCTTCTTGTAACTTGTTGAGGTAAACCGACGAAATCCCATGACCTCGTTGTATGGAGCTCTTTTTACCATTTGGGAACACTGATACAACTGCATCCATGCTGAATTCCATTACACATTATATTAGAATGAATCAAGTCATGTAAATGTAGTTAATCAATGAAAAGGCCAAAGATTCTATCTATAAAGAAAGCAATTCATTACTATATTAAGTAAGGTTCACTTATTCTTATACACGTATAACGTTTGACTTACTTGTGATTCTGTTCTTCTCTTCCTCGGTTAGTTTGGCAACAAAGCCATTGAAGCTTCTTTTATAGCTGTACATCAATGATTCTGAAGCTCGTCTATTACTGATTGAAACCAAAATTTGATAAATGTTGAGTTCAGTTACCTACAAAACTATATAGAAGAATTTGGGAAGATATATATATATATATATATACCAGGGGGAATTAATCATGGGCATCAGTTCTAAAATATTTCGATATTAGTTGTAAATATTTAACATTTAAAATATTCATTTTACCCCTAACGAGTTGAATTATATCACATAAGCATCTATGATCACAAATTTAGAAAATATGTGTTTTAATGTGTATACTTGATGTTAAGTCAAACTATGTACATAATCAACTAAGGCGAAGGGAGTTTATTTCATAAAAAATATTTGAGTAGGTAGCAGCACTGAACTCCCAAGAGCCTCTTGCAGAATACTAGTGTGCATAGACGATGTTGTAGAAAGATCATCCTTGGACAGTCGCCATGTACACAATGTACTCCTTCATTAAACACGAAACATAAATAGAAATGCATGTGATTATGTATAGTTATGTTGGAAATTTTCTTGTATTGTATTTGAGGATGAATTTAATAATGCTGGGTATTATGTAGTGCAAAAAAGCGCTTACATCACTTAAAAATTCATTTTTACGTGGTACGGTATAAAATTTACTGTTTGTGTCGTCATTTTAGAGAAAAACAAGTATTTTTCCTCTATATTTTACCCTAGATATTACTTACTTATTCTCCAAATCACGCTTCAAAATATAATAATACTAAACATGTCATGCAGTTTAAAAATGAAACGTTCATCACTTAAAAAACTCACTTTGATGTGTCCCTATACAAAAATTACATTTTCCATGCACTTTTAGCATATCAAGAGAAAAAGTAAATATTTTTTGGTAATCTTTCAGATCACTCTTCAAAATCGTTATAGTATTAAACTCGTGTTAATATGAATTATTGTACAGTATAAAAATACTCAAGTCAATCATTATTTTTTAAAAGAGTGCAAAATTTAAATTACTGGAGAAGTAAAAGGTAATGGAGGGAGTAGTAGTAGTAAGAGTAACAATATAACAGCATGTGATCTCCAACAAGAATGGTATTAAGAAGCGGAAAAAAATTAATAATGTTGATGGTTTTTAAGTTGATAATGCAAAAGAGATAAAAAAGAAAAAGAAGAGAAGGACATGCCTTTAGGCCATTTTGATATGCAAAGCAAATGAGTGTAGAATATGATAGGACATAAAGCATAATCCATGACAAAGTGGCCATTAAATTTAATTAGTAGTAACTAATATTGTTTTTATGCAGAGAAAAAACCGTGAATGGATATATTTATACTAGTTATCTTCCATTGGTTTCTCAAAGGTAATAATACTTATAGTAATGCTCGCCATAGAAAAGCCGGCTTCTACAATGTCACCTTGGCCTCTCCTAATAGAAAAGAAGGAATTAAATAACAAGTGACAAATCCACTTTAATTTGGGATTCTATCTAATCCATATAAATTAAAGGTTATTTTCCAGTATTATCTATTCTTCTTGAAAATGTAAAATCTCATTAAAATAAAGGGTAAATATGAAGAAAAAAAAAGTCTCTTAGACTTTGAATAATTCATTTATTTTGAGCTGTGAAAAGAATCTCAATAATAAACTATATGGACTAAATGGAGTATGATTTTAGGCCGTCTTCGAAAGACACAAACAACATTGCTCAAACAAAAATGAAGGAATATAATTACGCGGTTAAACAAATTTATACTATTTAATTATTCATCATAACTATAGTTTGCTATAATATAATTACCACTCGCGACTAAAATTATACATTAATCATGTGGACTAACTTTGTTTTGTATAATTAGCCACAATTTGTATATGTAAATTCTCATGAAATACAAATATATATGTATAATATACAAGTGTCTAACCGTTATACATATATACAATTCACCTCTCTCACACTTTTTTCCCTCTCTCGCTTGCCTTCTCCTCCCCTTCCAATCTCTCTTGGCCTCTCTCCTCGCTCTCCCAATCTCTCTTGCCTGTCTCCTCTCTCCCAATCTCGCTTGCCATATATAAAAGAGCATATGTATATATACAATTATCTAACTTATATACATATACAATTCACCTCTCTCCTACTTTTTCCTCTCTCACTCGCTTCTCTCTCCCTCTCCCAATCTCGCTCGCCTCGCTCCTCCCTCTCTCAATCTCTTTGCCATATATACAAATACATATGTATAATATACAGTTATCTAACCAATAACATATACAATTCAGTTTTCTCCCACTCTGTCTCTCCTTCTCTCCCAGTCTCGCTCGCCTCTTTCCTCTCTATAACAAGTAGACTATTTGTAATAATCAACATATAGTTATGAAGAGTAATTAGGCTATTTTAAAAATGGTTATATGTGAAAATTCCCCATATTTCAAATACATCACTTAGTGTCCCGATGCATAACAGCAAGAAAACCTGATCCATAGAGATTAATTTTTCAAAAACATAGTAGGAAGAACGGAAGAGGACATTAGTGTTAGCGTTTTGACTATAATGAGATTGACCAATTTATTTTGGAAGAAAAAAAGAAACCCTCGCACGAAGATATGAGTTGACGAAAAGCCTTAAAATCAAAGCTTTTAGGAAAACAAGTACCAAGATTGACCAAAGAGTTTAAGGAACAGCATCAAGATTCTGTAAAGACTCTATAAGGAAAGCAAGTAATGTTACCAAGAATGGACCAAGTACAAAGATCTCTATTAGAGGAACGAGGGATAGGGCATAAGTATCCGGACACTATGATCAAAATTTGAGAGATACATTTACTTAAATTAAGATCTCATTATTTTGATTTTTTTTATCTTTGTAATTTTGTACAATTTTTTTGGGTTACGTGACATTTAAATTCTCTTACATGTCTCCATTACGCGGAAGTCACATAGTGTGCTGCGTAAGCCAAAATGTGTATAAAATTATCAAAAAATAAATTTAGTGTAATAACACCTTAGTTTTGTTAAGATACTCCCTCTTTCCCTAATTACTTGTCCACATTTTCTTTTTTAGTTGTCCTTAATTACTGAAAGCTCAAATAGTATACAAACGAAATAATGGAACATCAAAAAAAATTGAGAAAAGATTTATGTAGTTACCTCTAAAATTAAAAAATTGTTTAGGAGGGAGATAAGGAATTTCATATTTCAAAAATTAGGAGAGAAAAGAGGAATGTGATTTGGAGAGATGAAATTAGTTTGTATAAAATCATATACAAAGGCATATAAAGATTTATTACTTGGATATACAATGAAATGTGAGTCCCATAATTAATGGAAAAAAATGAAAGGAACAATCAAAAAGAAAAAAAACAAACCCGAAACGAAAGAAAAAATGCAACTCATGTAATTTTCTTGATATTAAACGAAGAAACTAGTCAAGTCATACATCATACTCAATTCTTCAGTTGTCTCTATTGATGTATTTAGGTGTCATAAAGATATTTACGGAGTTTTGATTAGTTAAATTGATTTATATTGGCGGTAATATATAAACATGATCCTTAACTTGGTTTCAAAACGACAATTATGCCCTTCAACTGTGAATGTGCACGAGTAGACAATTAAACTAGTATAAAATTGAACAAGGAGACACAAGTATCCTACATGACATAATACACGTACGATATCATGAGGACAAAATTATCATGTAGGGTTATAGAGTAAGACTGGGAAACGGAACGAAAAGGGAAACAAGACCGGAATAAACTGGACCGGGACGAATGAAATGGACCAGTTCGTGACCGGTACCAGGATGAACAGGACCGGAAATTACCAGGGACGGATACGCGGTTCGCCGTCCCAATATATACCTGGATGGAAACCGAAACGGACCGGAATGAAAGGGATGGGAAAACGGGAGAACGATAACATTAGTTATTTCAAAAATTGTTTTTTTGAACTAGAAAATATGAATATTTTTTTATTTTTAAGTTAAAAATAGAAAAAAGGAAAAAAGTAGTAAAGAAAGAAAAAATAGCTTATAAAAAGTTGAAAAGTTAAGTCAAGTAAATCAAGAAGAAAAGAAGTGAAAGTTTATAAATGTTATAATTTATAGTAATATTATAAATTGTGTAATTAATAAATAAAATTTGTAATTTTAAAAAAAAACAAACAATAAATGGATAAAAATAATTAACAAATTAAAAATATCAATTTAATTATTTAAATTTGTATTAAAATACAAATAATTATTGAAATTACAAACTACATAAGAGTGCATAGTTTACACAACCACCTTCTAGGAGGGATTTGTTCAACTAAGTCCAAATGTAAAAACTAATAGGGGATTGGGTAGTAGGGTTACTTGGGTAGTATTTATTATTTAAATACCAAAATAAATTATAATTATACATATATAATAAATATAAAAAATTAATTAATCGAAATCGGAGCGGACACCTAATTGTACATTACAAACGCGAAAGAGAGAATAAATATAAACAATTTGAATTTGTTAAGACGAGAGAAAGAGAGAAAGGCGACCAAAAGAACTAGGTCAGGGGAGTATTTTTATTGTATAATTATAAGTGGATAGGACGAAAATAATGTATTTGCATTGTATATAACAATTTCTCTCGCTTTATATACAAAAAACACACTTTATACATTTCGCTTCTGTTTGTATAAGCAAAGAGAGGCGGGAGGGTGACGAGCGAGATTAGGAGGGAGAGTGGCCGAGCGAGATTTGGGAGAGGAAGGAAGAGAGAGAGAACAAAATATATGTATTTATACAATTTCCTATCTTTATACAAATAGAAACAAATCTATACACTAATGTTTATATAAAAGTTGAGAGAAAGCGAGTGAGAGATGGAACGAGAGAGAAGAGTGGAGAGCGAGAGTTAAGGGAAGAGAGATGGCTGGCAAACAGTTTGCTAAGGACACAATAAATTAAAGGATGGTTATAGCAATTATTTAATTATTAGTTTGCTATTATATACAATTTTTTCCCTTTTCCCCCCACTGATTTGTGTTCATAAAGTGTCCAAAAACTTCTTCTTTTTTCTTTTTTTCTTTTTTTTTTTTTTAATGCTAGTTTTTTTTATTTGGTAATTTTATGTTGTTGTAGTATTAGAATTTATCAATCTTAACCCCAAATTCAAGCAATTGAGTGTTTTTAACAAGTTTGTTCATTTAAATTCTTGAGATTCATCTCAAACGATTTTTACGTATGTCGAAATTATCTTAAATTAATATATATTAATTATCAACTATAAATAATATATTTTATGGTCCCACCTATATTAATTTGATTGAGGTTTTACGTTAGTTTTTTTAAGCATCGCCTTTTCGACTGCCCAGTCCCAATTGACATTCCTAGTTTTAAGGCACATTAGGGAACTTTCACATATGAGCACTTAAAAATAGCTAATTATTATCCATAGTTATAATTTGATAATACAATTCGTTGCTAAATGTATATGAGGAGTTAGAGGCGAGCGATGACTGGAAGGAGAGAGGAGAGAGGCGAGAGGAGAGAGAGGGGGGGGGAGAGGAAGGGGGGAAAAGAGTGGAAAGAAAAAATGAGAATGTATATGTATTGGTATAACAATTGTTATATAACATACATATTTTGTATATAAGCAAAGCGAGACTGGAGAAGGTGAGTGGGAGAGCGCGACGCGAGACTGGGAGAGGGAGGAGAGGCCGATGACGATCGTGATGGATCGTGGCAGAGAGAAGCAGAGAAGAGAAGATGAAAGAGAAGCCACAAAGAAGGAGAGCGAAGCTAAGAATATGGCGAAGGAAACGAGTACGGTGGAATCGTTATGTCAAATGAGTTAACCACGACTGGCATAGATGAGTGAAAATTGTCACATGTATATAAGAAGTAAAAATGTATGATTAGCCGTATGAGATGGACGAACGAGCGCCTAACGAGAATTGGCGAGAGAGGCAGCGCAAATGCGAGAGAGGCCAAAGAGATTTGGAGCAATGGAGGAGACATAAATTTGCAATATAGTTATAACTATGTCGGATATATAGGATACATTGTAGAGTATCAGAACATTGTATACTACGATATACGATATCCAAAAATGGCGCTAATTCATGCAAAGGACCTCGAACGTTTCAGCTCATCCGTCGTGAATAGTTTTAATAGTATAAACTGAATAACATATGTTACAGTCTTGCAAGTGAGTTCAAATATAGAAAAAAAACTACTTAAAGAATATGCATGAGATTAAGTTAAACAAATAAAGGATAAGTAAATTTACACTAAAAATAATCAAATAAAATAAATCTTACATTGATAAGCAAAAATATATCTATTTTTTACTGACCACACTTCTTACATTCATTTTATAAATAAAACAAGTTCATACACTATACAAAGATTAACATTGTAAATCATTGACAAAGAATATAATTCACAAGTGTTATGATGGAATAATACCATTTATCGACACAGATTTTCGATCACTCTATAATACAATGTGATAAAGTTTACTTTCCAGAACAAAAACATAAATTTTCAAAAACAATATTATACATTCAAATATATATGCATTACATTCAATTCACTTTTAATATATATTATACGCGATTTGATCACAATATTGCCTATAAAATGGTAAAAACAAAAAAGCTTACTCCTAAACATCAGTAATTTATTTTTAAAAATATGTTAATTCATATAAGTTCTCCTAATCTAAATTGGTTAAAGCATAATTTTCTCAAAAGTTAACCTTTGAAATGAGAAGCAGGTAATATATTAAAAAACTTCTATTTTGTTCAAACAGAAAAATATGCATTTAATGTTTCCTTAATATTTTCCGGTGTGGGGCTTTCACCAACCTTTTATGATTACTTAGTTTTCAATGTAATTTTAAAACGGAGAAAAGATACTCAGAAAAGGGAAAGATATTGTTCTTTTCACATGATTGTCGGATTATTTAATTTTATAGTATATAGTAATTTGTTATATGGAGTTGATTAATTTGTTTTACGCATATACTCAATTACCTAGTTCATAGTTATTATCCTAATAATTTGTGTAAACGGAAAACAAACTTTGTTTTGATTTTTTTTAAAAACAAAAAAGTTTCCCCATAAAAGAATAAAATAGAATACATGTTTATGTTGAAAAAAAGGTAAGTTATGAAATTCTATGTCCTAGTTTGTTACAATCTGGTATGCCACCCAGGCAAGACTGACTAGTTATAAAGTATACTCCCAAATTTTTACAGGGATTGAATTCAACCGTTCCTTTTTATTTTATTTGTTTATAAACTGATCATCTAAACACTCTCTCAAAAACTATACGTTCTTCACTCACACTACGACAAAAATATTATTTTAGTGGCATAAATATATGATTAGTACTAAAAGGTTATGGCGTCTTTACAGCAATTAGTTAAGTGATATTAGAACATGTCGCTAAGGCTTAGGGACGATATACAAAAGACGTGGAAAATTGCCGGCTACGCTAATGGTCATTTTTTGTTTGTACTGACTTTTTAACAATATATATATGTATGGTGGTATGTATTTGTGGGACATATTATCTAAAAGAAGTGAAATTGCCGATACCGCTAATGGTACATTTTTGTTGTACTACTTTTAATATATATATATATATGTGCTGTGGTGTTGTGCGCGCCAGCCGCGCCCCAGCGGCAGTCGTGGTGTGTATGCTGTGTGTTGGATTTAATGAGTTTCGTCCAACGTGCTTATTAAGCGTTGCTCACATTCCTTTTGAGGTTTATTGCTTATAAAACTTGTGTTGTAATGATGGATTTATAACGGAGTTTGATGTTTACAAAACAAGGATCATGGATAATTTATAAACTAATGGGTGTGGGTTAGAAGTACAAGGGAGAATACTAGGTAGTATTGGATAATTTATAACCACCAATTTCAAACGAAGAGAGCAGATCAGTTCAATAAGCGGTGGGTAGAAATTAAAATTTGACAGTGAAAAGAAACATATATAGGAGATTATAGTGGCGACGAAAAGTACGTCTGGCTTATGACCGATCGTAAACAATGGCAGTGGATTGATCTGAGCACGGATTTACATGCCATACTTCGTAACTTATGCCTATACAGAGATCTGTATTTTGAAGTCGATAAGATTAGTAAGAGTCTATCGTAAAATCTGGATTCCCCCAAACTAACCACATGAATTAGCTGTGCAGGAAGGAGAGAGGTTGCAAGAAGGACCTTGCCATTCAAAAAGAGCAAAAAAAGAGGCCAACAGGAGGAAACCTGAGGATTAAAAGAAAGCAAGTGAAAGTGGAGAAAGCAGCCAAGGCAATGTTCAGGTTGATAGCCCGCTTACGTGCGCAAAATGGAAATAAACATCTTGAGAGGTGAAGTTAAACCCCCTCCAAACAGAGGATAGTTGAGTCAAGTTCTGCGTCGCACGCGTTGAGTGCCAAAAGGTAATTGAAGAAATAAATCGCAAAGGGACCCAACAACACTTCAGCTAGCCCTGCTTCGCGCTGAGTGAGGGTCCTTAAAAGAGATAGAATTAGTATAATAAGGACCTTAAGTAATTTTATAGGGGATTACTTTTTTAAATTTTAATTTACATGAGAGGCAACCAGAAGGAGATGGGGAAGTTTTTAGGGATTCCATTTATTGTCTTCTTTTCTTTTGTAATTCTTAGAATGATTTCAAGAATTTTGCGTATTGATTCTGAGAATCATGAGGTAGCTACATACCCTAGTTTAGGGTTTGTGGCTACAGATGTGGAATGAAGTTTGCTAATTTATTAAGGATTTATCAAGAGTTATATCTATGATATTCTTACTTCTTGCTTTTTGTATTTCATGATTGACTACCATTAAACTAAATCATGTCACAAATTGAATCGAGAGAGGAATAAGAGGATATCGAACATTAAAAAAAAGAGTCTAGTTGACTTCAAATTTTTAGATTAGGGGTGATTATGATTTCTATGATAGAGTATGCGTGGAAACCTTACTTGCACCATCATTAGGAAGATACTTAATGCTCAATTGTATTTATCTATCCCCACTCAATGATTGTAGTTAAGTTGTAATATGGAGGGCGATAGAGATTGATTAGGATTGAGAGAGACCATGATCATATAATTTAACCATGTGGGCCTCGATGAGATAATGTCTGGAAAAACCTTTATTAGATGGTGAGATACTTTCATACAGTCCTCATAAAAGTTGAGATCTGGTCTCTCTATTAATAATTGTTACAAGTAGAATTATTGAAATCCACAGTAGTCAGCTTTTAGTAGCATTGAAATTTTAGTATAGTTCTTTATAAAATGTTGAGCCTTTGCACTTGTTTGAAATTAGGGAATTGGAAAAAAAGTTGAATAGAGTCTAGTTTGTAGTTCCTGTGGGAGTACGATACTTGCCTCCTTAAACAAGACCATATATTGCTGTTAAATCACGTGCATAGTGCGGTACTTTTAGACCGCCAACATGGATCATGAAATATATTTGTGTATGAAACTCTTCTAGAAAGTGAACAAATCTGAGTACACAAGATTATCTTATTTTTTCATAAAAAGGAAATCAAAAAGAATTGAAAAACTGATCCAATTATGCTAAACAATCAAAAATTGGATGATCAACAAGTGTATTTTAAGGAATAATTATCAATGGAGTGGTTGATCAATATTATGTGGATGGAAGATTGATATGCAATTAATTGAAGGAATTTATGACACCGACTTTGATACAGTTGATGTTGAAACAATAATGAGGATACATCGGCGGGTGACCTCGGGTATGAGAAGAACAAGACACAAAAGAAGAAAAAGGCATAGTTGCTGACTTGTCGAAGCCATGTCAGCAATATTGTAAGTCAAACAAATAGATCTCTGGAAATTGTGTTTATTTCTAGCATCCTTCTAATCAGGTTTTACAATATATTTCCCCTATGTGATTGTGAATGGTTATTAGACCAAAATTGTTTGGGACGCAATTCACGAACATTATATAATGCATCTTTTAAAATTCCGAGCGATGAATTGACAATAGTAATAAACGTGTCTTTTAATGGTCTACGACCTTCTGTTGAAAGTTGGATTTAACCTTGAGGAAGACAAGAAAATCAAAATTCATCCAACAATTGTATTTCCATAAACATTAGAGTAAAAGTTAATAATCCTAAAACACGTTGGAATAACAAGATACATTCAGAAAGTTAATCAATCAATTGACACACTAGCTAATTTGTAGTGTTCCCAAATTGTAAGTGAGTTACACAATGGCAAAGAAGTACACTGAAATATAAAAACCAAATTGTGGCCTATATATGACTCTCATCGATCCTTCAACTCTATGAAGTCCATTTCTTGTACTAATACCATATTCTTCATCTTTTTCACAAGTATGGTTGTTGATGAGCTAGAGGTTGTATCCTAAGTGAAGAGCTTTAAATAGATCTCCAAGTTCAAGTAAAAGGAGCCCTTTATGGATTCAGGGTTGCACTATCAAGAGTTCTTTAAGTGACTATGTAATAGCTTTAGACTTAATTTTTTATGTTGTTTTTAAGGGTCGTTTGTCTCTAATTTTCTAGCAATATGATTTGTGCTATGAAAGTTTTAAAAATTTTCGCTATTTTTACGATTATGCAATTAAAATATGTCTAAGGGACTTGTCTTGACGACCTCTGAGAAGTCGAAGGACCCAGTGTGCTGTGACCGATCAAGAGTGCTCCTTTCATTAAGGTTTGATACTTGCGGGTCGTAACAAACTTGGTATCAGAGCATAAATTTGTATTTGTATTAGGTTTCAACGTATCGTATGAGTTCAATCTAGTAGACTCCTCGTTCATCGATGGTGAAGTCGCTTGCCAATGTATAAGCGGAGCTTAGACGATAGAGTTTCCCTTTCTTCACTATCTCATTATGTGTGGCCATAGAACTTAATTATATATTCTCTCTCTTAATTTTCTTTTTCGGTGGTTCTTTAGATGTGAGTGCTTGGATTGGGATGAGCCTCAACGCTGAGGCGAGAAAAAAGTGAGTTTTAATGTACCTATTATGGTTTAAGTGAAGTATATTGTGAAGGTTGACGTATACATGTGAGTGATGCCCATTATAGCTCTAGGTGGACTCCGAGAAAGAGATGTTTTGTTGAAAAGTACATGATATGATATGGTTATAGCTTCTTAGTAGTTATTATGGTTGAATGGAGTAGTTCCCTTGGAGTGATTCTAGAAGTCTTATGATTATTTTAGAATGGTTACAGATATGAATATGCTGAAAATCTTGAGAAGAGAGAATATGTAAATAGTGAAAAATATGAATGTTACCTTTGGATATGCTGGAATGTTCATAGTTTTCCGTGTGGATTCGAAATCCATTGGTTCTAGGCTTGCTTCATAAGGAGGGAAGGGGGTGTTGAACCCTAGTAAGGAATTGTGCGGATGTAGTTAAAGGGGAAACATTATGACTAGTAATGATGCAATCTAGAACCCATTCTAGAGTGGGGAAAAAAGGGTTTGTTCCAGAAGTTAGAAGTACGCTACCCTAAAGGTTATTCAGGGTAATGTATGGTACGGACCCCTAGTTTTGAATAGAAGAGGAGACTTAAGGTTGACTACTTTGAAGTGTTAGTTGTCTTTTAAGCTTGAATTTGACGATGTTCATTGAGGAAGGCTTAGATTGTATTAGGCATTGGGTGGTTGGAAAGTTTCAAAAAGTGATGACCCTTATATGTTGGTCTTGACTTGCCTCGTCTTGGTATTGAAGGGCATGATGTTGACTAGGCTTACCCCCAAGTGAGGATAAGTTGCAATAGAGGTATATTAAGAGAGTTGTAGTAACCTAATCTGCCCGCTGTTGGAGTTCCCTTAAACTTCTCTAGTTTAAAATCAATTTGTAGTGATGGTAAGAAGGGTGTTATGAGACAACGAACGACGACCACATACCACCCACTATACTTTAAACAACAACAAACAACACGATAATGACAACGACAATGATAAGGACAAACGATAACGTGACACAACGACACAACAAAAAACAACGAACATGATAGTCAACTCTTTCTTCTTCTCTAATTTTTTTCGTAATCTCTATATATAATATAAATTTATGTTGATTGAAGTATATTTGTGGAATAAATAAAAGACAGGAAATTTATGATTAAAAGTCCGCAAATCTAAAAATTGGAGAGAGACACGTTATTTGCTTTATTTGCTTATTAAATATTTATATTTCATAATCATATTAATTGCCTATGAAAACTTTTATACTTTGTGTGTCAAAACTCGCATTTCTTAATATTATAACTTCAAATATTTAGTCTGAAACTTTAAGATATCTGTCGGTATTATTCCTTCATTTCTTACTATATAAATTCAGTCTTCTAATATCAGAACTTAAAAAGTGATTCATTTATTCTTATTTAAAGTAGACAAAGAAGACTCTGATTTTTGATAGGATAGGGGAGAAGGAAGAAGAAGGAAAGCGATAAAGCTTGGGCTAATGCACATTAATTTATATTTATTTTTCCATCTCTCTATTATGATCAACGTCTATGAACGCATGTATACATTGGATTTTTTCTTACAATTTATGGTGTTTGGTTCTTAATTAGACTTCTTAATTTAGTTCTATTGAATTTTTTATTGCGTAAGTTCAAATACTTATTGAGCTTAAATAGTCAACTGCTTAACTTTATTGAAAGTTTGCCTTACTATAACTAACCAATTCAAAAGTTATAGTATGTTTTGCTTAAAAAGAATAAATTTGGAAATCAAATATGCTTCATTTGGTTTTGGGGTCTATTATTAAAGGATTCTTTAATAGTTTTGTGTTATTATTATTCATGATCGTGTTCACATATTATGTTTTCATAGCATTTTAGTTCATTAAAATACTATAAAAATTTAAATTAGAACCGATGGTGCAAAGCACGGTCCGAAAACTAGACTCCAAGTATTCAGTAATTTGCCCTCTTGCCCAAATATCTTCTATGAGAATGACAGACATCTCCTACGTATCAGTGTTACTTGGCTTAAATTTTTCAAAGATGGTGGAACCATAGATATTCCAAAGAAGTGTTTAATGATGCCAGATGGATAGAATGAAACATTGAGTATAAGCTTTTTAAAAGACAACGGAACCTGGGAGGTGTACCATTGTCAACAGGAAAGAACACTGTAGGGTCAAAATGGATTTATCAAATCAAGTTACAAATCGAAAATGGTGCAAGTTGAGAGATTCAAGGCAAGCTAGTAGCCAAGGGTTTATAGCCAAAGGTAAGCTAGGACTATCATGAATACATTTTCTATTGGGAAAAATAGTAACAGTTACGATCGTTATAGCTCGGGCTGCATCTAGAGGATGGGAATCTATACTGAAAATGGTGTATATAATGTCTTCCTTCAAGGGGATATTGAGGAAGAGGTTGGTATATATGGGAATGTCCGAAGGTTTTTTAGAAGCAAGGAGGACAAGAACGTAATTCTTGAAGTCATTAGATGGTTTTTAAAGCAAATCTCACATAGTGAAATATCATGTAACAGATGGCTGAGTCAATGCACGGTTTCTCGTCAAAGTAACCACGGACATTCACGTTATTATGAAGGAACAAGATGACATTGTTAGTCTAGTATATATTGTGCTCTATAATAACCTAGGAGCAACAATACCATGATTAGAGTGAAGGTCAAAGTAGTTTTGAACGACAAGTTTATTGCCAACTAATGTCCTCACTTTAGAACAAAAATCCTCATCTTTAACACACTGATTTCAGTTTGGTCTAAGGATTACATTCAAACTCGAATTCAGAACAAAGTCACATCATTCATACCCATTGCCCATAAGCATTGCCTATTTTCACTGCCTTAAGTTCGCCGCCCTAAAAACCCTTAGGATCACGATAGCGACTTTGTAGCTTTGTAACATAGGCTCGGGTCAGGAGGGATACATTTTTAGGTAACTCTAGGACTTTTTGCCCCTCCTTGACCATATCGGCTAAAACCTTCCCTTTTATCATCTTATCTTCGCCCAGTTTTAATTATATTTCCCTTTGCCAAGTTCTCTTATTTTATTTGGTGCCTAAGTGACTCTCCTTTTTTTTTTTTTTTAATTAATGTATACTATCTTTTTCTTACTCTTTCTTCTCAACTACTTGTGAGTCACTTTACTTTTGTCGTTCCTCTCTTTTGTTCTTTCCAAACCCCACTTTCCAGGGGCATTCCTCGTAAAGCCACCTCAACTCATGTCTTATGCCATGAGTCAAGGTACACATACCCAAAGTTGGGATCAGGGGCCAGAACGAGGTTTTTACTGACATTAGCCACCCCTTCCACTTATGCTTTTGGCATAAGACCTGAGCGTGCAACATGTCCAAGGATGCGGACCAGAGGACCCAACATGTTGTTCTAGGAAAAGATCAGTTGGGGTTGAAAAAGAAAGAGGTCTAATTAAGCTTTCCCCCAATATGGGATCAAAGAAGAGATACTTCATTGGTTATTTATGGTTAGAATGGCATTTCTTGAAATAAGGGCCTCATGTCCTTTCCTAATGTGGTTACAGCTTACTTTCATAGCAGGATAACCAAGCGCAAGTCTAGTCAGTCCCAATAGGGGACTATTCAAATTTCATCACTCTAAATGAACAATCATCACTATACCAGATTATTAGACACCTAGTTTGAATTAAAAGACTTAGGTAATGCAAAAATGGTCGATGTAACTTTATCAGCTTAGAGCCACACAATTGGTAGTTCACTATGCCTAGTCAGCGTTAGTTATTTCAGTTTATCAGGATATCATTTTAGCCATCATGCTCTAGCGAATACACTTGTAAAAAGATATAAACATGCCGGTTTTCAACAAAAAAAAATCAGTCTTTTGGCGGAAAAAGAACTCAGGCAAGAACCCCAAGAGAAGGATAGTGAGTTGGCGGCTACTCAGACTTAACCCCTACACTCCTTTCCATTTAACCCACCCCCAAACAAAAAAAAATGACCAATTGTCCCCAATGCATGAAAAAAAAATCTAAAGATTAGAAGGGAAGTGAAGCAAAACTGTGGGCATAGCCCCCCGTTCGATCAACAAGACTGGTGGGTCCTGGTCCCAGAACCAAATCCTCTGACCAACTGACGACACCCTAGTGGTCCTCAGCCAATCTGGAACACATCGTGCATGACCCTCAACAGCCACCGCCACCATCAGTAGGGCCTTCCTGCATGTCTCTAGTCCGAGGAGCAAAGGACGCCCCAGCCGCTATCTTGCCGATGCTCTCGATCGGTGTGCCTCGCTCGGCAAGGAGGCCTCTCCTCGCGGCCTCTATCGCCTCGAGCGATCCTTTCTTCCTTGCTCGCGCCTCGTCCCCTGATTGACCCCTTGCCTCTTGGCACTCTCTCTCGGGGAAGATGGGGGGAAAGTCACTGATAGTAGCGAACACAGGCAGCCCAATACAGGTTACCTCAGCAGGCCTAAACAGACTCCACGAACCTCTCGTCTAGGATCGATGTCGAGTTCGTGATGTCTGCCACGAAGATGTACGACTGCCAGCCTGAGAGTCGACACACATCTACCGGAGCGGGCTTGCCGGTTCGAGCTAATACTCTCATTCAAAGGCAGCGGGCGGATGGTTAACCTAGAAATCTTCCCGCCCTGCATCTGCCTCCCATACAGCCAAACACCTTAGACTCAACAATAGACTTCTGCATCCACGCGACGGATATGATTGCAGAAGATGTGGCCATTGGGCCTCCAGTGTTTGGACTGACCCCAAGCGGGGCCGGGGTGTCACTGCGTAGCAGCGGGCTGTGCACTACCGGGGTCATAGACCGACGGGGTAGTGTCTGTGGATGTCTGTTGTGGCTGTTGCGTGCCTGGGCCACCGCTACCGCACAAGATAATCTGCTAGTGTGGCCATCTTGGACGGCGGCCCTCGACGTGGGAGCCAACTCATTGGCCTAGTCTTGATGATGCCTGACGTCAACTGGTACCCCCCCCCCCCCCCACCCCCCCCCGGCGGGGTTCAAATGATCTCTTGCCATAAGGACACACCCTGCAGACTGAAAAGGGCAAAGATAATGCCACGGAAAGGAGTTGGTAGGTGGTGGGTGACTTTGAAGGCCCTCTAGTGACTGAATGCCGGAGATTTTTTCTTTTAGAAGAAGCAATGCCATGGTTCCAACTCGAGCCGGCCTATCATCACCGCCATACCGCCACTTGCTCAGTGATGCCCCAGTGGTGACTATGTTATCAAGCAGTATGTGACGCGGGAAAGGCAGTGACGAGTCAAGCGCCATCAAGAACTTGGCGACGACGTGAGGTTGGCTTTTGTGATGGCCCCTTCGGCCTCGGTAACCCAATCGCGCCACCCTCTCCGATCGAATGATAGGTGGCAAGGTCAATCCAACTCCTTGGGGTCTCCCTCAGTGCTGACTTCGTAAACTAGTCCATCCTTCACTATCTGCCAGCGATATCAAACTCGTGCCCAGAGGTAGGAGTCCGAAAGTCAGTTAGTAGAATCTACAACTCTAGCCCCCGTATAGCGAACATAGGCGGATGGCTGGAAGAGAGAATGTTGACCTGCCACACCCGGACTCGAACCTGCTCAATGGGCTATTTAGAGGGAGCAGCCCGCCTGTCGAATCTGTGATGGAGAGCCGCTACATAGGACGCAGTTAGTTAGAACTCTCCGGACATCATCCTCGCTGTATCGTGCCCAATAGGAAGGATTGTCCACTCCAAGCCGCATGCCTGGTGAAGCAGGTTATGAAATCTCCGGCATGTTGGACGCTCCCTGTCGAGTACCCCCGCTACCAGGGTGAGTGTTGACGAGTAGATTACTCCTTTGTCGTTCAAGAACTTTGTGTCGGGCTAAACTTGAACAAATGGCCGTCGACACACACCACCGGTTTGTTCTTCTCTCCCCGGACTGGTCAGCGGCTGGGACGTGAGGGACCGAACTGCGATGATCCGCATGTGGGTATGAACTGTCAGCCTCATCAGACAGAGGCGACGCTATGTGGCAAGCAGTGGCGGGTTACGGGAACCTCAGCAGATTGCTGAAGCTTCATCGGACCAGGATACTCCTAAGGAGCACCAGAGCTCCTTCCTCTTTCTGCAGGACCCAGAGGAGTGTGTAGCGGTCAGTGGGCGATATCATCAGACTGGGAGTGCGGCAGTAGTGATACGCAGGGCCGCCACCTTCTTGGAGGTGTGGCTCTGGTGGCAAGGGTAGCACGGGAAGGGGAGGGGAGACGTGCCTGGCGAGCACATATCAGGGTCCTCCCGCCCTCATCATGACCCGATGATCAATCGGTGCGGATGGTGGGGCAACAGCTTGATCGCCCGCGTGACTAGGCATCGGTCTGCCTTGGGTGCCATAGTAGATAGTTACAGCCAATGAGGGTCACTATTAGTACGAGTAATGTCCAACAAGACAGGCAAACTCATATGACATCACAATTTGAAAAAGTTGTGTTGGAAAATATTGAAACTGTATCCACGACGGGACAATGACGACTCGTCGCTGCCTATGACGGACAGCTCATGAGATCCGTCGTTGTATAGACTTGGTATATGTATATATAACGAACCCTGAAGGAGGGAATCCTCTGACCTCATGACGGTCAAGCAGGACGGACCGTGTCAGCGCTACGACCGAATCCGTCGTAAGAGTCCATCATAGACATTAGAAAATGTTGGGAGACCCTTCAGTGCGGGGGTCTCTGACCATTATGACATCGTGCAGGCAGGACCGTCGCTTGGGTATGAGGTCCGTCGAAGAGTCCGTCGCTAGGAACTTAGAATGTTGGGGTGAGACCCTAGAAAAGAGCGCTTGACCATTAAACGTCGTGCAGGACGGACGTCGTGGTATGAAGCGTCCGATCGTAAGAGTCCGTCAGTAGGACACTAGACATGTTGGGAGACCCTTAGAAACAGAGTCTCCTGCATTAACGGACGGTTTCGTTTTTTTGCAGCGACGTCGTGGGGGTGTGACGGTCCGTCACAGGCGAGTTTAGCAGAGGGTGCACTAGGGTTGTGCGACGAGACCCTATTGCAGGTCCGTAGTTACGTGAGAGACGGGCCCGTCATCGGGCGTCTAATTCTGAGTAGAGTTTAGACTTGGGGGTTAGGGTGGCCCTACGTATCCAAAGATTGAGCCACCCATGGTGATGCAGTGATGACTGGACCTATATGTGTCTATACCCACGACCTCATAGGAACACCAAGCTAAATCCTATGCTGGGTTATCAACATGGCCACCATTATGAACATTTTGACCTAGCGTTTAGACATAGCGAGATAAAGTAAACAATTATCGCTAAAAACTAAGCTAAGACTACTACAAAACCAAAAATTCAAGTAAATAAGGTATGAAATGTAGAGAACACCATACCTTGGAAATGGAGAAGAAGACAACTAGCGAATGATCCTAGCAACGTCTGACACCGACAGTAGATGATAATGATAAGGCCTGAGGTGATTTGTGGAGGGCATGAGCCAGTGAGGGGAGTGGTGCGAAGTGAAGGAAAAAAAAGGAGGGAGATGAGGGCGAATAAGGATAAATGGTTTTTTTTGGTGGATATGGGGTTGAGGGGTTATCAACGGTTTTTAATTGTGAAAAAGGAGCCAGCAGGTCAGGTCGGGTATATTTCATTAACACCGACGGGTTCATGACGAGGGGCGGACCGTCGCATCTTGTAGACGGGCCGTCATAGCGTCGTCGTGGTGTGCCTAATATTCAAAATGACCGAACTACGTACCTGGGTGCTATTTGTGACGGATGCCATACGACGAGTCGTCACAGTTGAAACGGTCCGTCGTTGTATCCGTCAGTGGCTTACTGCGAAGTAGTGTCTGCAGATTTCATGGTGAGTGCCTTGCAACTTTAAAAACCATTAATTAGAAAAAAAATGCTAACATTAAAACAAAAACGAATAAGTATTGGTTCGCTCCACAAGCCGCCTGCTGATTTAATGTCGCGGCCGATACTTGGAGGACACTTGATTACTCAGCTTCATCAAGATGCCGTATGCCCTCGATCACTTCCTTCGCCGATTCAGCAGCCCGAGATAGTTGGGTATGCCGCTTGGTCGTTCACCTTGAACCGCAAGCCCCATCCTTGGATTCCAACTCAACTGCTCCATGAGGGAATAGTGGTAACCGTGTAAGGACCACCATTTGGACTGAGTTTGCACTCGGAAACAAGCGAATCTGGAATGAATAACGCCCACCAAGTCCCCAACATAAACTCTCGTTTTCACTTTTGTGTCATGATTACTTCTTCATCTTTCTTTTGATATAGGGCTACTTTTCATAGGCTTTCAGGCGGAAATTCATTACAAGATCATTCAACCCATTAACGCCGTGCTCGCAGCCTTCGCTCCCAATAATATATTTAAATGTTCATAGCCCCACATGGCTTTATGCTCTAAACTCAACCGCGTAATGACAAGCTTTGTTTACCTATACAAGTTGGTATGGAGAACATACCCATGGGAGTTCTTATATGACCTGTCCGGAGGCCCAAGAGCCATCATCAAGCCTCTTGACCATCGCGTCCTATAGCGTTCAATGTTGTTGGAAAATATCTTGTTTGATCTCTCGATTCGATACGTCAACTTGCCAGAGCTAGTTTGAGGGAGTGTAAGGAGTATGGCCACATTTGGAGAACCCATATTCTCCAAAACCCTTTCGAATAATCATGTTTGCCGATGTGGTGCGCCACCATCACTAATCAAAGCCCTTGGGGTTGCAAAACGCAGAGAATCTATTCTTTTTCAAAATGCAGAGTGAGTAGATGACCCCCCCACTTTCCCTTCCTTGTTTGCCCGAGGTTATTGGCTTCGACCCATTTTAGATACGCTAATCAACTGCCCCTTATAGAATTTTTACTTCATCCATGAGAACTCACGAAAGGACACATAAAGTCAATACCCCACAATCACATAACTCAATCACCAGAATGGGGTTTAAGCGGAAAGCTATTAGGCTTTCTTGATGAAATACCACCATCAACGTTGACTTGTCATGCCCGCTTAGGCCAAACCCATGACCATCTCATTGATGAAGAGTTGGCCAATAGTAACCAATTGCAATTATTTGTGAGCCGTTTCGCGATACCAATGTGTGTCTGCCCAACAGTGTGAGAATGGCATGCTCCAATAACACTCAACATTCACATTATGGCCACACAATCGGCCGAATTAAGCCCCCTCGACACAAATCTTCTACAAGTATGGTTCATCCAAAGAACTTCTTCAGATCGACCACATGAAACTTTTTTATTGATGAAAGGACAAGTCTGAGGCGAACCATATCACTAGCCAGATAGTTCGGCGGAAAATCTCGAACCAGGAATCAAGTCTTGTGAAGCAGCCAATACATGTTCATCGGGAGAAAGTATCTCAATGTCCTCTTATCGCCTAAACTTCTCATAGCTTCATCCTCATAGACGAGACAAATGACGCAACTTGTTTTTCGTCCATTTCTATCCAGCACTCAAAGTCAAATTCTTTTGCCTGAGCAGTAATACCCAGAAAACCTCAAACCTTTGCCCGTTTCGCATCATTTTTTCGCATCAAATATCTCAAACCCTGATATTGTCAGTATAAATATACTCGGCGTACTAGCAACTAGGATTGCGAATTCTCAAAAGAACAACACTACTGCTAGGAGCTTCTTGCCCTCCGTCAGTGTGTAGTTCTTCTGAGCTTCCATTGAGGGCTTCACTAGCCTAGTAAATGGGGTGAAGGATTTTGTTTTCCCCTGTTCCCCAGTATTACACAAGAGCTACCCCACTAGCATCGCACATTACCCTCAAATGATGCCCCAATCCGGGGGAAAAATAATGATGGGTTGCCAGACACAATTTTTCTTTAGGTTCACGAATGCCTTAGGACAAGATTCATCAAAACAAAATTTGCAGTCTTTCTCCTAGCAGTTTGCAAATGGGTGTGCCAATCTTTTTGAAAAGCTCTGGATGAATTTCTGGTTAAAAACATGCATAGCCCAGAAAGCCTTTAACACCTTTCACATGAGAGTGCGGGGGGACAGTCTCCTCTCTTATACCTCAAGAAATTAGCTCGGATCAACTCTATGCACTTTTCTGAAATGCCGATGACCCAACACAATACCCTCTTTTACCATGAAATTGACACTTTTACCCAGATCAGCTACCAAAATTGCAGTCTTTCCATCTCTTAAGAACCTCAGAATAAATGTTTAAGCATCGCACGAAAAAAATTAAATCACCAAACAACCGAAAAATTATCCATAAAAACATCTATAGTATCATCCACCATGTACAGGAAAATATTGACATATACATCTCTGAAGGTTTTGCAGGTGGAAGGTGCAGTTCACAACCAAATGGCATTCTTCGAACGCAAAAGTCCGCCATATGGACAGTGAAAGTGGTTTTCTCTTGATCTTCTGTGCAATAGAAATCGATTATACCCCGATATAACCCACAAGAAAATAATACCACCCTTTTCCGGCAAGCTATCCAACATCTGAATCATGAAGTGCATGAGGAAAATTGGTCTTTTTCAAGTCAATGAATTCAGGTGTACGATAATCCATACACACCCTCCATCCAAGTACGGTCTCATTGGAACAAGTTCATTCTGTTCGGTCTGGGGACCACAGTCATTCCACTTTCTTAGTACACACTGAAGGGCATCCAATACTATCGCCCGCGCATTGGATAGATTACTCCAGCACCAACCACTGCTAATTTCTCTTCACACCTCTTGCATAGGACAGGATTCAAGCGTCTCGCGTGCTCAATACCGCCTTATGATCGACCATGAGTTGCGATGTTATGAGGAGCAAAGACTAGGAGGTGATCCCAATAATGTCGCAATGGCTACACCATGGCTCTTTTGCAACCTTTTTAGCTACCTCACCCCAAACCTGAACCTGTGTGCATCTAAGTCTGATGCATGATTACACGGATAAAGTGTCACCATTTCCTAAGCATTCATACCTAGATGAGATGGGAGAGCTTTTAATCAAAGTTTGGAGCTTCTCATATGGTGGTTTCCGCGGTGGGGACTCCGATTCTTCGTATCGAGCTCCAAATTTCTTCGGTTTTTTTTTAAACCGAACATCATCCTCGGTCAAAGCCGCTGATAAGACTCATACTCCTCAATGCCAATCGCTAGCAAAGTTCATGATCAATGCGACTTAATGCTTGACACCTAGACGGTTTTCCTATTGTGTCTAAAATGCCCCTCACCCCCTTGGGTAGGAGATAGCAGATGCCGATGAGAGCCCTCACCGCTCCTTGCCTCAAGGACCTCACAACATATAAAGGTCACTCCTCATTGTTCAACGAAATTTCATTTGCCCCTTTTCCATGGTCTATAAGGCTCTTCCCGTAGCAAGAGGAATGGACCTCCCAAGAATAATGGGCACTCAAAATCGACCTCGCGAAGCAAGAATAACAAAATCTGCTGGGAATGTGGAAAGAGAATGACTCCATTTTACTTAGCACATCGTGGAGTATCCCTATAGGTCGTTTTACTGTTCCGATCAACCATCAGTAGACGCATCGCAGTGGGCTTTGGGTCACCCCAAAACCCCAACTTCTTGTACTCGAGGGGGCAATGCATGATGCAGTTGATGCTTGCCCCAAATCACATAGATGCTTCGCAACATGTAATAGCCAGATTGCTACAAGAGAAAGTAAACGCACCTGCCGAATCTCTTTCTCTTTGGACCAGAGATCTTGTGCAATAGCACTACAAGTTGATTCCTATCATCATCCTCAATGACCGATCTTACAAATCTTCATAAATTTGGCGTAATCCGGGCTTTGTTTCTAAAGCTTACTATCAACGGGACATTGCATAGAAAGGTATTCAACATTGTTATAAAACGCAGGTATTTACCATCCTCGTCTTTTTGTTGGATCCTTTTTCACTAATCTCTGAGGGAGGAAAAAATGGGGGTGGTGGCCTAGGAATAGGAGTTACCTTTTTAGCGCACATTAAGCATCTTTTGCAGTGTTATCCCACTAATTCAGCATCAATTCACCACGTTATCAGATTCTGCTTTCACCTTATTATTATCGGATTGGCATAGGTGGCTTAATGAGTATTGGTTACCCCCGCGAGTAGGTAAGGGTCATATAACTCTTGTCCATCATTTTCGGATTTTGCGACAGGGTTGCTAGGAAGAGTGCCGGTTGCGATTGGTTCACAAGTTGCCAGATAATTGGGCAATTGTAACTCAAGGTGTCGCCTTAATTCGATATGAACCAGGTGCGCGTATAAAACTTTTTGCCCAATACCCGCTAAATCAACTCTCAACTCTTTATGTGCTCATCACTAGGCCATCGAACCTCCTATCTTTTATGCAACATATCTCCAACTCGCCGCATACTACCTCACCATCCCTAGGAGTAAACTTCCGATTTTGAGGACGAACATAGGCCGTCCATGTTCTGCGTTTTATTACCATAGTTACCCCTTGTTGAAGTTGTTGTCGCGATTGAAGTTTCCAATCTCTGACATAATGCACCCTCACGATTTTGTAGGTACATAGTTCCGACCTTAGGTTCCTTGAACCTTGCACCCGGCCAATTAATTTCTGATCTGAGACTTGGGCGCTGGTTGGAAACCCCCAATCGCTTCATTTACTGCCCATTAGAATACCTCCTCATAATAACACTCATCGATTGCGGGGTGCTGGTTTTAGCCAAGTTAGTTGACGCATATACCTTTTCGCAACCCCCCAGTGACATGTTTCAGACCAACCCAAGCTCAGTCCTCATTTGAGCCAGTTCTTCACGAATATCAGTCTGTGGATGGTTGTGAGTGGACTGCACTGCAAAGGTTGTATTTCTCCCTGCTATCAGATTTTCTAGTAATCAAAGCTTTGTTATTCGCCGGAGTAGATGCGGGATTTTTCCAATTTTCAGCGATCTCAGCCATAAGGACATTTCTCATAAGAAGAGCCAACAGCTATAGTGTCCAATACTGCCTGTTTTATCATTTGTCCCCTTGTGAAGCTATGCTTCAGTGACTCATCATCTATACGGATTGATTGGAACACTTCTAAGAATGAGGTGTGGAATTATCCCAGAATACTAAATGACTCCTACTGGTAGTGCCACAATAGTTATTCACCCATGTCTTTCGTGGTTTAGTTTCTTGGAGCCGGATAGTAGCGTGCAGGACTAGAAGACATCCCTCAGTTGATTCCAAGTAAAGGATGGTGAGTTGTATGGGAGCTCCGTGAACAAATAGAAAACACAGCCTCTCCCGTCAGGAGAGAAGAAACACTCTGAGCCCATCAATCTATGATCAAGTCAGGGCCTCCCCACACAACTGTTGCACCTGCCCTACATTAGCTTTATGGGCATGTGGATCCTTAGAAGGTAGCCCTGAAAACAAAACCTACTGGCCAGTGAGCATTGCATCAGACTAATGTTACCACAACGTGTGGCTGTGGGGTAGAGGAGCCAACCAAAACAGGGGACCCATCCGAATCTGCCTATGTTATCATAGCCTTGTATAGTATGATTGGGGCCGTGGAGCGCGAATTTGTCCCCTCTTGATTGAATGTTCACCCGGAGCTTCGGAGTAACATATGACCATGAGCATCAACCGGGCTGTGACGGATTGTCTCTGGTTTGGATCATCATCATTGATTCCCAAGTCTCGATTCTGTTCGCAGTGTACGCTCTAACTCGTGATCGCTAGGGGAACATGGTTCCATTCCTCTCCGGTATTTGGCATACACGGAGAGATAGTCTGAACAAGAATCAAAAACAATAAAACAAAGTCAAATCAAGAAAATATCAACATAAACTATAGTAATAAGTAAAATATATTTAAAAAAAAAAAAAAGCTAAAATCCCCGGCAACGCGCAGCCAAAATTTGATACGCTCAAACTTACGTTCTCAAATAGAGTAAAGCTGGCTTCGCGTCAAATAAATACCCCAACTAGTGACGGTAGGTTGGGATCGTTCCCACGAGAGAAAATAGTTTAACTTAATTTTAACTTGTTATTTACTAGGTTGGTTGATAATTCCTTAGAACAGTAAAAACATAAAAACTGAGAAATGGGAGGGTTTGTCATTCCTAATAAGTAAAAGAACTAACTAAATGAAAGAGACCTTAAAGCTTTTAAATTGAGGTTTTAATCAATTAATCAAAGTACTAGGGTTTACGTGCTTCCCCAAGCGTCATAACTTGATATTCTTCTAACTATAACAATTCTTTCCTAGTATTTGATGACAAATAAGTGATAAGTATGATTTCTACATCCTTGAGTCAGGCATATCGAAAATCTCACTCCGCCCACCTTGGTCCGCCTACGTGTGTTGCTTCCTCCTAACCCTATCGTTACCTCATATTAAGCATCGTATCGATATTTTGACTAAGTTCTTACCTTGATACCATCAATACTAGCCTATTAGATAGTGTACATCTAAATCTATGTTAATAATTCTCTTTCCTTATTATCTACCTACTTGCCGTCGGCAAGTAGTAGCAGTAAGGCGAGACGTTTCTACGTTGATCATACCGTTAAAAAGACTTCCTAAGACGAAAGAAGAATTATTAATACATGCCAGACGTTATTCTAGAATTGGGTATATTTTAGTAGGGTTTATCTCATTATTTGCTATGCGTCCCACAACCCTAGTTATGGAGTTTAGGTACTCATTCGCCATATAATTACACAAGTATTCAAATATATTAAATAAGAATTCATGTACTACTCAATTGAGAAAGAGTAAAGTCCAAAGATTCCTTGATTAATCACCAAAAAGTACTTGTAAGAATCTCCAAAGAATCAAAAAACTAATCAATAAAAATATAATGATTTCTAATATTGTAGAGTCTAACTATCAGATGTCTACCTCAAAAACGAGGTTTTTCGAACTATTTATGAACAAAAAACAAAAAAACCTAATTAAACAGAATTCTAATTACTGGAAATCTGCAAAACGCGGCTGGTCGACGACCACGACGAGGACCGTCGTGGTCATGACGCGACCGTCCGCGGACCTCCGTCTTCCCATAACTTGGTCTTTATTCTGCTGACTTTCTTCATTCCCCTCAACGGGACAAGTGTGACGAGACCGTATAGGCACAAAACGCGTTCCGTCCGGGGGTTCGTTTCAAAGACCTTCAAACTCTTGCGAATTTGGGCTTACTGCGATCACTTCTCTGATCTTCACGATTGAACTGACAGGATGGAACGTCAGGCATGAACGGACTCGTCACAAGTTAGCTATCCCCATTTGTCAGACTACCCATCTTCCTTCAGCACATTCTCTTCAAAATATCCGCATTTGGCTCTGCGACAGATTCCCTTGCAAAACCCAAGAGAAACTGATAAAAATTAGCCCATAAAAAGGGCTTTTGCTTTTGGACACATAATTAAAGCGGAAAAGTAAGTCAATTATACCGCATGAAGCCACGGATATATCAAATCATTCAACAAAAATCAACGCGAACGGATTTAAAAACAAATGTGAAAGGGAAAAGATCGATTAATAAGACTTTATTCAAACCCTTTAGATTCACAATAACTAGTTAAATTCAAGCAATGGAAGTTATCAAGGTTGACCAAAACCAACAAATGACTAGTCCAGAATAGGCCTTCACCGACATGAAGAACCAATATCATCCATAGAACCAATCCAAGATATGTCACGACCCAAAAAATAGCAAGCAGATGACCATTTTCTTATCCCACCCAAAACAAGGAGCCCTCTAAAACCCAATATCTAAAAACGTGCGAAAGTAAATGACATCCAACAACAATTTCTATTATGAACAAGTCAATTAATCATTCAAAACCAGGTTGTTCACGTCCACAAGCCTCTAATATAAATAATAGAATTGAAATAAAATAGAAGTCTAAAAAATGAAGTTGTTTAAAGTAAAAACAAAGTCATAAACTGGAGTAGAAAAGTTTCCCTGAGATGACAAGCAATACCTCACAACCCTCCACAAGGAGCCCTCGCGAAACGAAAAACAATGAAGGTATCACGAGATCTGCGGCCTCGCTAACCTCTCCTTACAAAAATTTGTTTAGAAGAAGGGGGTGAGCTACAACCCCGCGTGGTACCCAACATATCAAACCTCTAAACACAAGTTAATGTGAACCAAAATACGGATACTCCTTACACCCTATCTAAACTCCACGCTACAAGCCTAACAGTTTATAGTTACCAAACACACAAATTAATAACCACACTCTATCAGTTGAACATTCTCATAACAACTCAATTAATCAACAGTCACAAGCTCACAGAGAAAACAATCACAAGAGCAGCAAAACCGTTTCAAGTTCATCAATAATAAAATGTGCAATGCATGAGAGCAATGTCAAATATAGCTGATGCCATGTGTCTAACGATACACACCCACCCTGCTTTATTCAGTCTGGGACCCATGGGGCGACATATCTGCCATGATCTGTCGTTGCGCACAACACGCGTCGATCGATCATAGGAACTCGTAGCGGCGCGCGATACTGTCCCTCGAAATATTTATCCATCGCCCGCGCAGTTGATACACCCTCGAAAGCGTTACCTACCTCTTAGTACATAACTCGTACCAACCATGTTCAAGTGCAGTTTGACTTAAATCACTAAAATAAAAATGAGGAGATAGCCCTTTTGATAACCAAAGCACAATTTGCAAACAGCTAATACAACACAACACGTTAACAACAAGATCTCCAAATATTCTCAACATCCACACAAGGAAATACACGAATTTTGACTTACGCTTAACAAAGAGTTTAGAAATCCACTTGCATTAGCCATCGCAATAATTACTCTTCGACTTGCAGCCTTCCCTTTCCTTTGAGCATTCTTGAACAAGGCCCGAATCTATTCAAGGTATGATTCACAATAAGGTTTCAGCCAACTAACAACACTCACACTTTTATGTGTTGAACCTGAACAAAAAAATACACCCCAAATTTATAATCAAGTTTGTACTTTTGATGATGATCAATTTAAAAATTCCAACTGTCATAGTTTCAAGTTTCAAATTTAGGATTGCATCCCAAATTTTTCAAAGTAACATAATTTAAAAGGGCTACTCACAAAATCTTATTAATCTAATAATAAAATTCACATACCCAATATATCAAAAACTTGTTCAACCATAATATAATAACTATATTCTGAAATGTACGCCTAATGATGCCGATTACCGTATTCTGCCACTCTTATTTTATTATATTATTATTATTCTTTCAACCCTCTAATGATTGGCTCATGTATGAACCAAATCCTGACCCAGCTAATGATGTCTACATCATGAACCATCATTGCATCCAAATGATTCAAGTGTGTTCATAATTTCTAAATATTCACGTTGATTTTCTATCGCATTTTTTTATTTTTTTTACTCATCTGAAATCTTCATTTATTATATACACACATATATATAATTTATTATATAATATTGCCTATATGCACACAATCTGTGCCACCCAGAAATCAATAAAATAAAAGAAAAGCAAAATACCTTAAGCCGATCGTAAGCCAGTGAGAGAAACCTATCGCACTTTTTTTTTCTTTTCTGCATTTTTTTTGGATAGTTATTTATGTACCAAAAGTGGTGAACTTACCACTTTTTTTGTATTAAATAGTCTATAAAGGGTATAAGGCTCTTAATTTTTAGAACTTTAGCCCAATAACTATTAATTTATCAATGATCATACAGTATGCCCATTCATTAAGTAACTCAAGTAAGCAAACATAAAAAATTCCCAAAAATGCTTAAGGAGTCATTACAGTACCACAAAAAAAACATGTCCCCTCAAACTAAGTAAAGAAAGTACCTGATGTTTTAAAAAAGTCGTCGATATATAGCCACGCCATGTCAGACTAAGTCTCCCAGTTGACTCTCCCACTGATCGGCTGATTCATTGCACCTTCACTGAAGAACAATCTCCTTGGTCCTAAGCTTTTGAATTCTGGCTATCCACAACTAAATATAGGCTCCTACTCAAATATCAAGTGGACCAACTCACAAAATCAAGTGAAAGCACACATTTTAGATATCCGGAATATACTTTCGAAGCCATAGAGACATGAACAACAGGATGAAATGCCTGACAAAACTAGGGGATGGCAACGCCAATTTATAAGCCACACCTCTCAAAATCGAGCTCACAGAATCTCAAAAGCGTCCAATGAACCTAGGCATAAGCTTGCCTTCTTTCAAAACCTCATCACACCATTCAAGGGTGTACCGGAGCCAAACATGGATTACCCTCATAACACCAAAATGTAACTCTCCGATCCTTGCATAACTCTTCTGTGACTCTGAGCTGTCAATCAATCTATACTGAATCATACAGACTGCCCTCAACTACATCTCTGAAGCAAGTCTGTATCCAAGAGTCCATCTCCCACCTGAATCAAACCAACCATCGAAGTACCTACACCGTCTTCCAGACAACGCACCCAAATGGCGCCCATCTGGATAATAGAGTGATAACGTTATATAGGCAAACTCCACTAAGGCGTAAATGTTGATACCATGAACCCACCAAATTGATCACACGACTCGAAGCATATCGTCCAATACCTGAATGGTGCTCCGCTCGAATGACAAATCTGTACTGAGCGGTGAAATGTCAGTACTTGTAGACTAATGAGATACCCGACCATGTTGTAATGCCTTCCAGAAATGAGAACGTAAATACGTGAACTCGCGATCTGATTATGATTAGAAATAGGAAACTCCATGTAGTCGCCACAATTGATGATATATAGCTCAAGCATAAATTTATGCTGTATAACTTAACCCGAAACGGGCATGAAGTGCGGCAGACTTTGTCATCCTTCAACAACAAACCCCAAATAGAGTCATTAATCACCCACGTGCGTGGCAAACCACGACAAAGGCCATAGTAATCCGGCTCCCAATTCCAAGTAGGAATAGGCATCATCGAGATACACCCCGGGCCGCCTGCGAGTGCTCACACTTGACTGACTGAAAGTCAAACACATTCGAAACAAGTCTGAAATATCTCTCTTTTTCAAATCCCCCACACAAAAAAACCCACAGTAAGCTGACTAAGATCATGATACATCTTCGCGCCGCCAGGATGGATGGAATAATGAGAACAATGGCCCTCCTCAAGAATCAATTAAGCAAATCGCCTGTCCTGGGCCACACAAATTTTGCCTCCGATCTGCCAAGACACCATCAGGAATCAAGGACAGCCGCCTTAGTTTCCCCTCTCAATACTTTGTCTTAGAATCAAGACATAATTTTCCATCATCAAACCTGGTTGTGCACAGATTTGCTGACTAAAGAAGACCGAAGCCTCAATAAAAGCAATCATCCATCACTCTCTTCTGAAATCTGCATGCGGACAAGGACTGTTAGCTAAATCTGCCACATCTCTAGCCAAGGTATCTCCTCAATATAAGCGAACTTTGCAAGACTCCCATGACGAGGAGTCTTCCTATCAGAGAATCAGCCACACATTAGGGACTTTCCTAGATGATACAGAATGGTCACATCATAGTCCTGTCGCAACTCAAGCCATCTCTGTTGCATCAAGTTCAAGTCCCTTGGATAACGACTTATACTGAAGACTCGATGATCATTGAAGATCTCATTTAATGCACTCCATACAATAATGCACGCTTAACTTAAGTACAAATACCACAAGCAGCCAACTGCAGATCATGAGTAGGGTAGTCTTCTCAGGGGACTTCAATTGCCCTAAGAAGCACAAGCCCAATTCACTTTCCCTTCTTTATCAACACACACCCAAACAACAACCTGAAGAATCACAATACACAGTAAAGTCCTACACCTTCCTCAAGGTAAGAGTCAAACACAGGAGCAGAAGTCAAAAAAGCTCTTGAGATTGTGAAAGCTTTGCTCACACTTATCTACGACCACTGAAAACGCAATCAGTGAGCAATATAGATAATGGGACCCGGCAAATGTAGAGAAACTTGAACAAATCGTCGATAATAGCCTGCCCAATCCCACAAAACTTCGAATATCTGCTAGGCTGAAGTGGTGCATCAGCCTCTTACTGCAACCCCTCAATTTTGGCCGGTCTACTTCTAATCACCCTTCTTGCGACCCACGCTGTCCAAGAATGTCCCAGAAGTAAGCTAGAACTACACTTTGATGAAACTTTGGCATACAACTTTCTTCTCTCAACCTCTGAAGTAGCAATCCTCAGGTGTTAGAAATGGGCCTCCTCAGTCTTGAGTAAACCAAGATGTCATCGATGAAAAACAATCACAAAAGAATAACCGTATGATCGAAAACACACTATTCATCAACCCATGAATGCCTGCTCCAGGGGCACTTAGTCAAATCTGAAGGACATCAATAGAATTCATAATGCCGATACCTAGTCTGAAAAGTTGTCTTAGGGATATCTGATGCCCTAATCTTCAACTGATGATACCCAGAACCTCAAATCAATCTTAGAGAACATGATCCTCCTGTAGACTGAATCAAATAAGTCATCAATAGGCGGAAAGAGGATACTTATTTTCATTCTTACTTGTTCAACTGTCTGTAATTCAATACACATTCTCATCGTCCCATCTTTCTTGTTCACAACAATACAAAGGCACCCAGGTCAACAATAGGAGCCGAAGACTACCCTTACTCAATAAATCCTGAACTGATCCTTCAATTCTTCAACTCTGTTGTTCGAGCCAAACGGTCATGGAGGGATAGAAATACGTTTAGTGCCCGGCTCCAAATCAATAGACAAAATTGATATCCCTATCGGGGGAACACCTAGAAGGTCAAAAGCGACATACATCGCCGGAAATCCGGAACCACCAGACACGGAAAAAGTCATTAAAGGTGCCGTTCAACACTCGTATCCCGAATAAAGCGCTAAGTAAGACAACACCCACTCTCCACCAATCTCTGAGCACAGATAAAAGAGATAACCTTGCAGGATTTAAAAACCACTACACTCATTCACTCAACCCTCGGAAACCAGGCATGCTAAAGTCACCAGTCTTCCTAGAATTACATAAGAAATCGGAAAAGAGAAAGACATTTAGGTATCCTACACAAGATAACATCAAAGTCTACCATCACCAGCAATGATTAAGTCTCACCCAAGTGCTCTACCCAGCAAAAGAAACAAGAAATGATCGATACATTCGATCCACCAACTAAGGGATTAACCACAGGGGTAGAAAACGAATAGGTACAGTCATGAATATCACATATCATATCAAATTTAGCAGCAAATAAGTAGACACCTAAGAGAATGTAGAACCTGGATCAAAACAACACAAACGCAGGGTCGATGGATACCTGCGATGATAACTGTTAAGAACAAATAGAGGTCTCCGCCTCAGTCTCCCAGGCGGAAAGCATAGCAGTGGTCCTACTCTTCCACCTCCAGATTGAGGTGGCCAGTACCCTACCCCCACTCTGCTGAGCTGCAACACCCAAACTTAGAAAACGCATCACCATCTTACATGATTGAACTCTGCCCCACGGGGGGAAACCTCTACCCGTGGAGTGGTGCGTCTAGTCTGGAATGAAGAATAGTCCGAAGCCAACCACGACCCCTTTGAGAAGTACATGCCGCATTAGATGATAGCGGATCTCCACAAGTTAACAAAATTATGCCTGCGAATATGCTGGTGTGCGACTCTGAAAAGCCCAGTTATAATTACCTCGCCCTGTAGTCGCAGAGGAAAACGTTACGAAACCTGACAGTGCTATAAGAACCCCTAGATGTCTGCCACCCTAAATGTCGGAATAGAGACATGAGAATAGGTCACCCGCTGCCCCTGAAAAGAACCACCTCACTCTATTGATCCCCTACTCCAGGATGGGACACATGAACTGGCATGATATAGGGCCATTTTAGGGTCCCCAAACTCCTCTCTATCCATCAATTCCGCCTCTTGGCAGTGCCCGGGAAGCCTCACAATGAGATGGAAAGAAGCCCCTCCCTAGATGTCATGAAACACAGCTGACTTGATAGTAGCAGAAAGTCAATCCACTAACAAAATGCGCGATCCTCTCTGTCTCATTTGGAATAATGGCCAAAACTAGATTCCCAGACAACTGGCCCAAAACGCGCCTCATACTCTGTAACGAATTTGAAACCATCTGGTCTCACAGACTCTAAAACCTCAACCAACTCTCATCTCTCACGCCTCATGAAGGATAAAATGATCCTTGGAAGCACTAGCCCAAACTGCATCCCAAGTCACTAGGGAGATCCGACCTAGCACACTCCCGATAGTCTCCACCAGTCTCTCGCTGGTCGGAGAAGCCTGGAGTGTTGTAGCATATCGAACCCATGTGACTAAGCTCAATCCAACTACCTCTAATAACTCTTGATAGGTAATCTAGAAACTCCATGGAATTCTCGCTCTTTTCCTACCCTCGAAACTGAGGTGCGCCGTCCATCTTTCGCAAATCTCTCATACCTAGCTGCCTCATCCTATGTCCAGAACAACACCGGTCTTGCAAATTGACTTCCCAATGCTGGCTGACAACATCATTCTGAACCGCGGATCTACTGGTAGTTGACCCCCCACCACATCAATGAACAACTAGCTTGACTGGCACTGACTATTGGTATGCGAGCCCCCCCCTCTCTGTACGATGAGTCATAGTGGTGTGCCGTAGTCGCACCACCAACTGGAGAAAAGCCTCTGCCACACTTAACACACCTCGAATAGGTATCCTATGGAAAGGGTGTGAATACAGGCTATGAGGAACTGGTCTTCTCTGCCATCAATCTGAGGTTCTGTAGAGACCTCTCTAGCACGACCTCTCCCATGGATGACCTGCTCAACGTCACGACTCTGGCTACTTACCCGCTATACTAGCACGACCTGCTCGAGATCTACCCCTACCTCTAGCTGAGGCGGGGCCTCAAAACTTCCTCGGGATAGTGCTCCCATAACACCAGTAACATTAGTTCTAGTCCTCGTAATCTTTTTATTTGGCAAAAGAGTATACAACAACTAGTACTCATGTCACGACCCCAAAGCGGATACGCGACTGGACACCAACATTACCCTCCCTATGTGAGACGAACCAACAATCTAAAACATCCATCATTTCAATTTAATATCAACATAAAGCAATGCGGAAGACTTAAACCCTAATAACAAGACAATTCAATAACTTCTAAAATTCAACTTCTTATTAATTCCCCAAAATCTTGGAGTAATCACACAGAACATCTATGATCAAACTACTAAACTAAGAGTATTCTAGGAAGCTAAAATAAATATAAAGCTCAGTCTATGCGAAACTTCAAGGCATCAAGACATGAGGACGGAGATCCAGTCCAAGCTAGAAAGCATTAGGCTCACCACTGAAGATCCGGGGCTGACGAAGACCTGGCTGAATACTGTTGAATCAGATGACGGCACGCTTTGTGCAATCCACAAACATAATGTAAACAAAAGGAAAAAATAAAAGTAGGGGTCAGTCACAACCACAAAGTACTGAGTAGCGCTCATCATCGAGCCAACTCAAAATAGACGAAAACAGTAATATATCAAGTAACATCTAAAATAACTAAGCTCCTTAGCATGCAGCACTTAAATTACCATATCCTTGGTTACAACACCAAGCCCACATCATGAGCCGACTCACGGCCTCCTCATATTATGTGTTTTGGGAAACATGTTCTTAGCATTGAGTATATTAGTATCTTTCAAGATCATTATATTATTTTTTTAAACTCTTTCGTGGGGGTTAGCGCTACGTGACACTCCGACCGTCCTCAGTCTATCAATGGCCTCTGGAACATGGTACCGCGAGTGGCACCCGATCCATATACTATCTGGATAGTCAGAACGTGACACTCCGGACCATCCTCATATTCTATCCTGGTACGCGACGATGGCACCGATCAATATAATAATACTGTCGGTCCGGAACGTGACACTTCGATCTCATATTCTATCTGCGTGTCGGAACGTGACACTCCGATCCTCATTATTCTATCATGGACCGCATCCGGAACGATAGCACCCGATCCCCTAATCTCACTACTTTCACTTCATCAAGCCTCTTTATACCAGAGGCATCATCAATTAACAAAGTAGATTAGGGTTTCTTCAAGATTTAAGATTCAATAGCTTCATCATGCTTAATTTTCACAATCATCATATATATAGTATATAGCTATCTATATATATATATATTATATATATATTAGATATATATATAAAATCACACATGGCTATACACATTATTAAGCATATAGAAGACTTAATAATACTACCCAACACTACATCGCCTATTAAGAGTTTACCGATGAATAGTTGTCCAAAAGAAAGAAACCATAACCTACCTCCACCGCAGAATCGTGATCAAGCCCCAGCAAATTCCTCAATTTCTGTTGTCCTCTTCGTTCCCTCTCTCTCTACTCGCTCTCCTCTATTTCTTTCTGTCTTTGTTACTTTTTTATGTTTCTTATTCAAACCCCTTCTTTCTTTTACCTAATTTAGCTTATAATTAAGAATGAAAGATGGCAATAATAACCACTAATAACTTAAGGTTAACCTCTTTTAACCCCAAAGCTAATTAGACTTATTAACATTTTAACCTAAACTATAATTAAAGGCATGGAATATAAAAAAGTCCCTTAAAACGTGCTAAAGAAATCCGACCCGAACTGGATTCAGTGCCCGACTGACGCGGCCGATCGACGCCGCGAGGTTTACGCTCTGACGGTCCGTCGCCATTTGCAACAGAGACTTGATTTTAAGTGGATGGCCTTGCTGTGACGGTGCCGTCTAGCCTGCGACGGTCCGTCCTGCCCTTCCGTCACGACGTTCAGAGAGTCGATTTTCAGACCCAATTTCAGATTTTTATAAGTTGTTTTGAAAGACACCTCACGACGCGTCCGTCTGCCCGTGACGTCCGTACGTGTCCTCCGTCACCTCTGCCAGTTTTTCCAGAATACAAATATGTTGATCAAAACGACTAAACATGGTCGTTACAATAGATACCAATTTACCCGCGTTCGTCCTCGCACGATCATGAGAAGAAAACCAAGAGTGAAAGGAAAGTACCTGAGTCTGTAAACAGATGTGGGTATCTTTCTTGTATATCTGCCTCCTTCTCCCAAGTAGCTTCTCACCAACGGTCGATTCTTCCATGCCACCTGATGGAGGCAATTCCCTTGACCTCAACTGGCAGAATCTCTATTAAAATTGCAAACAGGTCCTCCTAATAAGGACCACATTTCTCATCAAGCAAACTGAATCCCAACGGAAATGTAGTTTCCATCCCCATGGGATCTTTTAACATGACACACGGGAAATTACCGGATAAACTCCGGCAGCCCGGAGGCAAGGCTAACTCATAAGCCACCTCCCCTACCGCTTAAGTACTTCAAATGCGACCGACTATACTTGGACAAGCGCTCTTTTACCAAACCATCACCCCCCTTTCATTGCGAAAATTTCAAAAAAGACTTGTTCACACATCCATGAAACTCATAAGGCTCTAACCTTTAGATCTGCATATTCTTTTTGCCTGCTTTGCGCCGCTAGAAGCTTTTTCTTGGAAGGACTTCACTTTCTCCATCGAATCTCTCAAAAGATCAGTACCCAGGCATAACTCGGGGGGGGGGGAAGGCATCAAAACCAACCAATGGGGGACCTCATCTCTACCATACAATGCTTCAAATGGAGTCATACAATGCTTGAGTGATAGCTTATTATGTATGAAATATGAAAAACTCTGCTAAGGGTAAGAGATATCCCAATGGCCACCAAATTCTATCACACACGCCCGAAGCATATCTCCAAATCACGGAATGTTCGCTCAGATGCCAAACCCCCATCGGTTGTGGATGGAACGCGGAGGTAAAGGTCCAACCTAGTACCCCAATTCTGCATGCAAGTTTTTCCAAAAATTAGAAGTAAAACTGTGTAACCATATATCTGATATGATGGATAGTGGAACCCCATGCAGCCCGGAACAAACTTCGAGATGTAAAGTTTGCGCTAACTTGCTATGCATTGTAAGTCACTTAACCGGAATGAAATGAGCATACTTAGTTAATCTTCCACAATCACCAACTGGAGTAGACTTGCCCAATGTCTTTGAAGGACCACCCACGAAGTCATTCGCAATTCTCTCCCCTTTCCATTCCGAAATGGGGCATTCGCGAGTGTTCCTCCGCGGCTTTGGTTGTTCATACTTACTTGTTGACAATTTGAGACAATTTGGCAAAAAATCACGATATCACGATTTCATCTTCTCCACCAAAAGTGTCTTGCTTTAGGTCACGGTACATCTTGGTTGCACCCGGATGTATCGAATACCTTAACTATGAGGCTCTGTCAGAATTAGTGTTGATCCAAATAGCTACACGGGGTAACACCATACCCTTCCTTAATCCTCAAAACACCTTCCTCCTCGGATTTCGCTTTTTAGCCTATTTGCAACCTTTATCTCGGATCCGGTATCAATTTTCATCATTAAACTGCTTTCCTTAATCTGTCAAGGAAAGGAACTCTTGCCACCAGTCCCACACAGCAAAATCATTCCCTCTCATACTTCTAATCTAATAAGGTCGTAGCCAAGGAATTGAACCTCCCTGAGCATGGGCGGTCTAGAAGCTTGCAAGTGAGTAGACTTCCCATGCTTCCCGCCTTTCTGCTTCTTAAAGCATCCGCTACAAACGATTTGCTTTCCCCGGCTGATACTTCAAATAGTATTGTCGTGTCCTGCAGTTAGTTCCCATCCATCTCCTCTTGTCTCAAATTGAAATCTCTTTTTTTCTTGGAGTGAAGAATACGTAGACTACGATGACATATAGACTACAACTTAACCCCTATAAATAGTGTCTCCATTTTAGTGCAAAAACACTACGATTTTTGTGGCCAATCCAAATCATGAGTTGGATAGCTTACGTTCATGCAACTTTTAATTGTCTTGAACATAAAGCAATCACATTCTTCTCTTGCATTAGCCCACTGCACCCAAAACCGGAATAAAGATGATCACAATAAACAAGAAGTTCTTACCTTCCCTGGCAAGGTGAGAATTGTCTGCAGTAGGTCAACGAGTATTGGGCTTCTGAAAGCTTTCCTAACCCTCAGCCGACCATTACAAATGGAACAGTTTGCCTTGTCACGTTCGTAAGTTGGAAGCAAAGCAATAGAAGAGAATCCCTTGACAAATCGGCGGGGGTAGTAGCTAGCTAACCAACCAAAGCTCTTATCTGACACATAGTAGTTTACCCAATCTTCCTACCTTCGATCTTAGAAGGATCCACCCATCACTCCACCTTAGGAAACAGCGTGCCCCAAGAGGGAAACTGCAATCTCCACAACTCACACGTTAAGAACTTGGAAGCATATAAACTTTTTCTCCCTAACATTTTCCAATACCCATTCTCAATGCTTCCATCATGTTTCCTTTACTCGGAGTACTATCAGGATATCATCATAAATACGATCACAAAGAGGATTAATCTGGCCTTTTTAAAAATCCCGTTCATCAAACTCATGAACGAGGCAAGAGCAGGGCATTCGTTAAGCCAAAAGGACATCCACTACAAAGTCGTAAATGCCATACTTGGTTCTTAAAAGCAGTCTTTGGCAATCCGTCGCTCGTATTCTTCAATTGAGATAACCGGATCTCAAGTTCAATCTTAGATAGAGCAGACCACAAGCACCTTGTAACTGATCGAAACAAGTCATCAATGCGAGGAAGAGGATACTTGTTCTTTATAGTCACCTGTTCAAGTGCCGGAGTATATGCACATCCCGAAAGCTACATCCTTCTTCTTCACAACAAAACCGGAAGCACCCCAAGGGATGGAGATGAACTTGGTCTAATGAAGCCTTGCTCACACCTCTGAAGACGTGGGTTTTAACTCTCTAATCTCCGCGGGAGCATTCTATAAGGGGGTATGAAATGGCGGCGAGTGGCCCGGTTTTCAACGATCAATACAAAAGGTCCATTCCCGATCTGGTGGCATACCGGAAGATCTGCAGGGGAGGGAAGGGAATACAGCAAGAAACTCATGGAACCCCCGAAACCGACTCAAATCGAAGGGACTTGGGTCGTGTCATCCTTGAGATGTGCCAAGACGAAAGCTAAAACCCCTTTTACTAACCATTTTCTTAGCACGAGAAGGAGATTATACGCATCCGGATTGAGGTAGTCACCCTCCACATAAGGATCTGTCCCAGGGCTTCGCTAACCGTCAAGTTTAGCATTTACAATCCAAGATCGAAAATTGCGGGAGAAAGAAAGCCAGCAAGTCATACCCACGAATACATCAAAAATTAACCATTTCTAAAGTAACCAAAATCTACAAAGTGTTGCTCCCACAAAGTTCACCAAACAAGACTATATACCTTTTCAATACCACAGGACTCAACCCACCGGAGTAGAAACAAGAATGGCGTATATCAAGTATTCACAAAGGTAAATTTGACCATTACAAATGAGGAAGAACATAAGAAACAGTGGATCTAGGATCAAACAGTACGAAAGCCATGCATCACATAACCAAAGATTACCTGTGATGACCAGCATCAGAGGTCTCCGCCTCTGATCATCCCAGGGAAAGATAAACAATGGGCACCTTTTCGTATGTTTGTAGTTGTCCCTTACCATGTTGTGATGTATAGTGGCTCCAATTTGACCATACCCGGCCGTTTTGAGTTACCATCCATTACCGCGACCACCACGTCCTCCGGGAATAACGGCCTCTGCATCGACCACCTCTACTTCTAACTGTGGGTGTCTAGCACTTTCTTGGACAATAACCTTTGATATGCCCACAGTCTCCCCACCCCATACACCACAACATCTCTAGATTCACGCATAGGTCTCTCAGAGAAATGTTGATCACCACCCGGTTGAGGTCGCGACCACCCAAACTACAAGTCGTATGTGAAGAATGACGGGTCGAACTGAGTAACCGTTCGGAACCCTGTTCCTCTAGAGTAAGAACCATTAAACTCACCTCCCTTACGAAACCTCTTTGATGGTCGACGACGCGTGGTGAGTCATCTGGCTTCACTAATTCCACCTCATACGCAAATATAACACTTTGGAAGATTTTGCAGTTAGCCGCTACCTAAGGCTGAATTCGCAACCTGATCTCACCCCTTCACAAAACGGCGAATCCGCTTTTGTGGACTGAAAACATAGTTGGGTGTGGCATATCTGGATTAGTGCACAAATTTAGCCGTTCATGCATTGACCGGACATCCTACCTTGCTCTAGGCTAAAAAAACTCATCCCTTTTCCTATCCCTCAAAGTACGGGGCGATATATTTTCCATAACAAACAGATTGAATGAGGCCCAAGTATAGTGGTGCCTCGGTTGGTTGACATTCAACATGTGGACCGCCACCACATTTGGCGGTTCCTTAAACTGATTAGCTCATGGAACTCAAACACCAAACGTTCTACATACCATCTTGTTTGTAGTAAGCTAATGACAGTCAAACCAGAAAGTCGTAAGCATCTTCCGAATTATTGCCACTTGAAGATGGGGTTTTTTTAATTTCAAGACTTACTGAAAAGTTCATGCTGATCATTGTCATTATAGGCCCAGTAGTCAGACGTTGGAAACGTGACCTATGTCCAATGAGGCATCCATACGAGGGGCCATAGTGGATGCATGGTCGATCCTCTGAAACCGGAGGTGTTGATGCAAGAAAACACTGGTGGGCCTGCATGATCAGGTAAACCCCACTAAGATAAGCGAGAACCGGACTTGGATCATCTCCTGGGGGTAGGTTGGGGGTGGCATTTCTACTTCTGCTACTTGTCATTCCCCAACATACCCTTCTCTTATTACTTCCTCAGTCGGTGGAGGAGTCAACGCCCTGAACCAGATGGGCTAGGTGCTCGTTCCTCTCCCTCTAGAGGACGCCTCACGACCTCTACCCCGCCTCTCCTCTGCCACTGTTCCACTTCGAGCTTAAAGCCCCAGTGGCGGGCTAGATGCATCTGTCTTGCTGATGTGTTGATGTGGGCGTAGTCGTTGCTCTAGTTCAACCATCTGCGAATAGAGGAAGATGGTCAGATACCAATTTGATCACCTAGATACCAATTGGATCCAAGTAATAGCACGAAAGAAAGAAAGAAGCAAAGGAATGAATTACTAAAGTCTTATAGCCTTCAAAGAAAGTAAAGGCGTCCCCCCTACAGTTCTTTAAGACTCTACTAGACTGTTCTTGTGTGATGAGACCAACGACCTCAGCTCTGATACCAAGTTGTCAAGGACCCAATCGGATCGCGATGGCACCCACATTTACCCTCGTGTGATGCGAAACCAAACCAATCAACCTCATCATTCCATTAATTCAACATTAAAGCAATGAGGCAGATTACTTTGAGACTCATAAATCAAAGACAATTCAATAACTTCAAAATTCAAACTTCTATTTAGTCCCCAAAATCTGGAAGTCAATCACCACATAAGAACATCTATGACAATACAAAACTAAGAGTTTCTAGGAAGCTAAAATAAAACAAAGCTAGTCTATGCCGAAACTTCAAGGCATCAAGACATGAGGAAGGCGATCCAGTCCAAGCTTAGAAGCATTACTCACACTGAAGATCCGGTGGTATCTCCGTGACGAAAAGACTGGCTTGAAATACTGTTGAGTCGAATTCGATGACGGGCACGTTTGCTGCACTCCACAAATAACAAAAGAACATTAAAGTAGGGGGTAGTACACCACAAGTACTGAGTGTATCACGGCCAAACTCAAAATAGAAAACAGTATATTATCAAGTAACACATAAAATCCAACCTATATCCTTAGCATGCAAATTGACAATTACTCCATAAAATCCTTGCGTTACCACACCAGCAATTCCCTGAGGACTCACGCCTCCGCTACACACTCGGTTTGGGAACAGTTCTTTAGATTGATTATATTAGTATCTTTCAAGAGTCATTATATTATTACTCTCGTGTTCGGTAAGTGACACTCCGATCCTCATTCTATACTGGTTAACCGGGAACGTCGCACCCGATCCAATACTATCCTGGTGTCGGAACGTGACAATACGATCCTCATATTTCTATCTTGGTAACGGAAACGTGGCACCCATACATATCACTATCCTGGTGTCGGAACGTGACACCTCCGATCCTATATCTATCCTGGTACCGGAAACGTGGAGCACGATACCATATACTATCCTGGTGCGGAACTGACACTCCGATCCCATTATTCATCCTAGGTGTCGGAACGTTGACACTCCGATCCCTCATATCTACCTGGGGGCTAAGGAACGTGGAACCACGACCCCCTAATATCACTACTTTCGTTATCAAGCCTTCTTTTATAACATGGCTCATCATTAAACAAAGTAGATTAGGGTTTCTTCCAGATTTAAGATTCAAGAGATTCATCCTGCTTTTATTATCACAAATCTATATATAGATATATATATAGTATACTATAATAATAAGATAATAAAATATATATAAAATCCACATCATCGCATACACATAATTAAGCCTATAAGAAAGACTTACTAATACTACCAACAACATATAATTCGAATTAAGAGTTTACTATGAATAGTTGTAAAAGAATACCATACATACCTCAACCGAGAAGAAAGAATCGTGATCCAAGCAAGCAAATTCCTCAATTTCTTGTTGTCCTATTCGTCCTCCTCTCTCACGCGTCTCCTCTCGTTTCTTTCTGGTCTTTGTTCTTTTTATTTTTTCTTGTTAAACCCTCTTTCTTTTCCTAATTGTATATAATAAGAATGAAAGATGGCAAATAACCACTAATTAACTTAAGTTACCTCTTTAACCCCCAAGTAATTATAGACTTATGAACATTAACCTTATAACTTTATTAATTAAAGCAGGACAGGAATAGTCAAAAACGTCCCTTTTAAAAAGTGTAAAGAAATCGACCCGAACTGGGATTGCGTAGCCGTGACGGGCCGTCGCGCCTGCGACGGGCCTACTGCTGTACGTCGCATTGATGAACAGAGACGTGATCTTGATTTTAAGGTGGATGCCTCTGACAGGCCGTCGAGCATGCAGACGGTCCGTCCTGCCACTCCGTCACGAACGTTCAGGAAGTCGATTTTCATACCCAATTTAAGATTTTCTAAGTGTTTTGAAACGACACCTCAACGAGGCCGTCGTGCCGTGACGGTCCGTCGTGTCCTCCGACCTCTGCTAGTCTTTGTCCAGAAAAATCTCGTTGCTCAAAAACGATCTAAACAGGTCGTACCACCTAAAGAGGTGACTACGGCACGTGAGAAGGAATGAACAAAATAGTTTCCTAGTAATATTATAGCCTCTCAGCAGATGAGTCCGAACATCTCCGTAATAATCCTTGAGACTCTACGTAGACTCGGCTTGGATACAGTGAGACCTATGAACCTGGGGCTCTAATACCATTTTGTCAGACCTAAACAAGAGAGTGTGATGGCACTGTCTACCCACCAAGGGGAAAGTCAGCCCTAAAAATAATATCTAACAAAGGGGCGAAAGTAAAGGGCAATCCACAACAATTTTATTATAAAACCAAGTCATATAATTCCTATTTCTATAATATCATATCGAGGTTCACTATTTACTTCTCATTTTATGGAGCATTAAACATGGTATGGGGTACTCAGTTAGATATAGTACGGCATTTCACCCCTCAGACAGATGGTCAATCTGAGCGGGCCATTCAGGTATTTACGCAAAGATATGCTATCGAGCGTGTGTGATCGATATTGGTGCTAGAGGATCAACATTTACCTTAGCAGGGTTGCCATATAATAACAATTAACTCTAGTATCCAGATGGCCCCATTGAGGCGTCGTTGGAAAGAAGGTGTAAGTCTCTAATTGATTGGGTTTTGATGATTCTGGCGGAGATGCGACTCTTTGGATACCGACGTGCTAGAGAGCTATGGAGCAAGTCTGTATGGTTCAGTATAGAGTTATTGACAGCTCAGAGTCGACGGAAGAGTTATGCAGACCGGAGAGTTGAGCTTTGGGTGTCTTGTGGAGGGTGATCATGTTTGGCTCCGAGATATACACCCGGAAGGTTTTGTGATGAGGTTTGGAAAGAATGGCAAGCGTATCCCTAGGTTCATTGGACTTTTGAGATTTTGAGCCGAGTTGGAGAGGTGGATTATAAGTTAGCATATGCCACTAGTTTGTCAGCAGTTCAATCCTGTGTTTAATTGTCTCTACTGCTTGAAAGTATATTCCGGAGAATCTCATGTGCTTTCATTGATTTTGTGGCGTTGGTGTACCAAGACTTGATATTACGAGGAGGAGGCCTATAGCTATTTTGGATAGGCAGATCGAAGTTAGGACCAAGAATTGCCTTCAGTGAGGCTCAATGGAAGCACGTCAATGGGAGAGGCAACTGGGACGACTGAGTTTGACATTAGTGCTAGTATCCCAACTTTTTAGAGCATCAGGTACTTTCTGTAATTTATGTTCGAGAACGAACTGTTTTTTTTGGTGGTAATTGTAATGACCCGAAAGGTCATTTTGGACTTTTATTCACTTAGCCCATTAACGAGGAATTGTTAATCAATTAGTCTACAAGTATTCATCCATTAATAACTAAAGTGACGCAAATATTAAATTTACTAAAAATGACCTCAGGGTCTTACAAGATATGTGTGAGGATTGTCATTAATATTTCGTACTAAGTAAGTAAGCAGCATTGAGCATACTCCCTAGGAGCAGATTGAGCATTACTCCCTATGCCAATTCTAATAGCCGACCATGACAAAAATATTCAAAGGCATCTTAAATCACACACACAAACACGCCAAGCACACAAGTTACAGAGAAGGAAATGCGCTTGCAAATTATGTAGCCAACATGGCTTTTGACGTTTCAGATAGGTTTGAGATTCATGGTCTTTCAGATCTGCCAAGTCAAGTGAGGATGATTCTTAATTTAAACTAACAAAAAGTTACTAATCTTCACATAAGAGTCAACATCAGCGTAGATACACACAAATTGTCTACAAACTAGCACTTACAACAACAGTTCATGTATGTCAACAAATGGTCAGCCCTTTAATGCTAAATATTTACCATTTTCAACCGTTGAGCAATTTCACTAACAAATAAGAGCCACAATAATTTCATAATTGAAGATGAAAAATTAATGAGAGAACAATGATTCAAAGACTAACATTTTCAAAACCAAAACATTTTGAAAAGGAAAAGAATAGTCCAAGGTTCTCTTCCTACTTTACCCTAAATACTCAAAACAGGGTCCTAATCGAGATAATGTTGTACACAAAAAGTGAGTAGAAAACTCAACATTCAATTGGAACGGCTATAATTGAAAATGGATAAAATAATTAAGTGAATAAGAACAAAAAGAATAAACGACTTACCTTGATTGTTTTTGCTAGAAGATGGACGATTCAACGGTCGCATAGCTTCTTGTGGTGACTGAGACTTGTTGATTTTTTAATAAGAAATCAAGGAAGAACTATCTTCAAAAGTGATTATTAGATTTGTTTTTTCTTTAAATTAATGCTACAGGCATATAACAATCATAAAAACTAAGGAAATCACGGGTTTATGTTTGTCAATTTGCAGGTTTAAGCTTAGAAGGACAAAATATAAATCAAGTGCTAGAAACATGGTGGACAACACCGATAGGTCATAAGCTTCAACAAATTATGAAGGTTATGCCTGCAATAATACTATGAGGAATTTGGAATAGAAGAAATATGATTGGACATAGGGAAACATAACATATAGCAGAGTTGTTTATCAGGTTACTCTAAATGTATGACAATTTGTAATGAAATTTTTTCCAAGTATGAAACAATTTCCCAACAACTGGTAAGACATGGTATAATTCATAGAGGATTAACGAACAGAATGATGTATTAAGGGATCATGGGAAGCACCCAAAATGCAAAGAACACAAGGGTAACATTGATGGTTTGCAAGAAAGTAATCAAGGCAAGGGTCGTTATTGCTTATTGCCTAAGAGATCAAGAATGTAGCCTCATCTATGCACAAGCACAAGAGATATCCGAAAAATATACTACAAGCAAAATGAGAGATACCCTTGAATATTAAAGTTATCATGGAAGACTCTCTAGCTCTCATGAAAGGCGCGACAATTAACATTGAGCACATATATAGGGAAGGGACTTCATTAGCTTATTGTATAGCTAATCATGCATTTGAGGTGGAAGGATGTAAATAACATAATACATTTCGAGAGTTACCATCACAGGGGAGGAATTTTCTCAGTTTGAACAAACTGGAAGTACCAAATTTGAGAATCAAGAGAAAGATAACAAAGTGAATAATTATTTTATAATTCATGACGATATACAAATCCATTTCATGAAGAAATCAACAAACAATCAACTATAGAAAAGTCACCACACTGGCTACATGCTATAATAATATAAAATAGCCCTAAAATAATGTCAAACAATAGCACTTCTATAATTTAATGGAGCAAAAAGAAGAGGTACTTCAACAATTAGAAGAAATCAAATAAGAAGTAAAGGGAAAAATCAAAAGTATGATGATGATATCCAAGAAATTATCCACCCATGGAACTTCACAAAAAATTATATACATCGATAAATCGGAAAGAATCCAACTGAGAAATGCAAAAAAATGGAGAACATTTACAAGTTACAGCCATAGCTATATCTCAAGCGACTATGGCGGGCTGGGACAGAGGCAGGAAGTTCTGGCGATGGTGATGATTGGCAGAGACGATTCACTTTTTGAACCACTAGCAAATTTTAGTTTATTCCATTTTCATGTTAATTTATCACTTGTTTCTTGTTGCTTTAACATAAATCTTCAACAATAAAAAAAAGTGAATTTTTGACATCCTACTCAAGTATCAAAGGTTAAATCAATGATAAAAGGGTATTCAAATCCAGTTGAATAACTCACGGGCAAGAAATACAACAATGTCAAGTTAAATATAGTCTACAGAAGTCAATCTCACCATAACTGCAACAAAAAATTAAACCTACAATAGCTAAAACTTAATGAAAAAAAACCCCAAAATCAGATATATACATCAAATACGCTAACCACATCCAGACATAAAAGACAAAACAAAGAGATTCAAAAAGAAAACCTTAAAATCTCAAACTTGTAGTTTTTTCAACTAAAACCTCAAAGATCGAAGAACAGTATCTCCAACAGTTGAAGAACAAAACCTCTATTTACTTAGATTTTACAAGAAAGCATACAATCCTCCATTTCATTAGATTCCACAAGAGGATTGAAGAGGGAAATGGGTTTAGATTAGAAGAAAAAAATGGGATTATGTTTGCCCTAAAATGACAGACATGAAGAACTTACTATAAAATTTATATCCCTGCCAAGCTCCACATCTTCTTTCTTCTATAGATCTACTCTATTTTCTACTTCATCTGCTCCACAAATGGATTAAAAATTAGGTCAAAGAGAAGAAGAGTGACAATTTTTGTGTTATGTTTGTCGAAAAGAGGGGAAAGGAGCTTTTTTTGCCTCTTTTGTATGTATATCTGATAAAGAGAAAAAGTAAATTGTATTTACAAAATTATTTTTTTAAAATAGAATGAAAAGCTTTTGGCGGGTTCAACCAAAATAAGAGTGGGAAATTATGGAGGAATTCAATAACTGTTCCAATAGAAAAATATTTGCATTAAGTGTTGCCATAGATAACTTTATAGCAACGATTATCATAACCGTTGCAATGTGTAGATCTATTGCAACGATTTTTACACAATGATAATGGATTTTATTACTTAGTTGTAGCAATAATATCCAATACTTTTGGCAACGACTCAAACTGTTGCAATAGACCCTCTATAGTAACAGTTTCTTAAGCGTTGCTAAAATATTCGTTGTCGTAGGCCTAATTTCTTGTAGTGTCATTTGGCTTATTGTTTCAATTGAGTATCAATTTGACTGATTTATAATCTGTAGTAGAATTATGTATCAAGTACCAATTTTATTATTTTATTCTATGATATTAAAAGCTTATTGTGATATAAGATCAAATTGACTTATTTATAAGAGTTAGAATTTATGTATCAAGTACAATTTTACATTTTTATGAATCATATGAAAGCTAGATTTATAATAAGTATCACATCATTTTTTCAGGTTGCAGAATATCGATACGTTATATTAGTAGATACAAAATTGAGAAAAGTATTATGTATAATGACTGATCGTTGTTCAAATGATACACTTGTCTTACATGTCGTCTTTTTTAACTTTGGCACACATCAACTATTTGATACCTATATTCTGCCAAATCCAAAATTTACAAACAATTAAGTATCAAAACACAAAACATGTATATCAAACTAACTTATTAAAAATAATGAATAAAAAAAAATGGAACAAAATTGAAGCATAACATTTTTCATTTATCACATCATAAAATAGTAATCTAAAGTCTTCTAAAGTATATAATTTAGTATCCCTCATTCGCCGAAGCAGAAAAGTACTTTTATAAATCAAGCATCAAGAATGTTTCGGGAAGAAAGTACATGTTTGCGTTCCTTTTTTCACCTTCAACACCCATAATTTCACCGGTTATTACATCAAAAATTTGATCTCTTTATCACTTTTATCCGATGTATCAATGCATTGTGAATACATACCGAATCCTACATCATGTTTCTTCATTCCTATGTACAATTTCACCCCCATACCGGTCTGAATACATAATGGAGACAAATTACCTTCAAAAATGTATTTGATCTCGATGTTTTTTTTTCAATCCATCAATACCCAGTTCACCTGCAATTGTTGAAATAAGATTTACGAATGAAATATTTTCTCCAACCACTATCACATCACTTCTGTATTGCTCGTATCTAACATCACTTTTCCATGATCCAAAATGACTTAACAAGATCAAAATATTCATTTCGAATCTTCACAAAATTATGTTCCAAAATTGTTTGAATCAAACTTTTAATGTTTTTTCGAAGAACGGGAAGAAGATTTCACACTTTGAAATTTAAAAATTATAATTCAGTTAGAGGTTATGATTGATTGGTTGAAGGAAGAAACGTACGCGTGATTTGTGGAAATCAATTAATTTCTGTTTCTAATCTCATATTTAATGCTTAAACTGATAACAACAACTTAATAATTTAAGTATCTGCCGTTATTAATTAAAGAATCTACCTACAATATTATGTATCCGAAAAACACTAAAAAAGGGGATTCTTAGTAATTAATGAAAGAGTAAAGAAAGTAATTTCTCTCTTATACTATGTGATTTGTCTAATTTTTACATAATTATATAACTAAGCTAACCTTTACTATTTTTTCATAAATGACTCCTTAATTTTCTCAACCACCATAAACCCCTCAATCCCACAAATCTCTCAACCAAATAAAATTCAAATTTTGAAAATTTGAAATCAGTTCTCGTTCACTCAAATGCTCAATTCATCACCATTGAAAGCTCATGTTGTTAAGAATCAGCTCAAACAACCTAATGTTGAACCCATCAAGCATGTCATCAACGAAAAACTGGAGAGCAATAGCCAATGTATAATGATATATGATTTGATCAGATGTGCATTGCACGATTCATATGTCTTGGAGGTCGTCAAGAAGTATCTATCAATGTCTGGATTTTATGCAAAAAGAGGCTTAGATGTATCTGTGCATCCTAAGTACAAATCTCACTCTAATTTGGATTCATTTGATATTAAGTACGCAAAGGACATACCTCAACAACTTTTTTGTAAGTTTGTTAATTTATATAACATTAGAGAACATCTAATAAGATATTTTACTGTTTGTACATAGGGATTGTGGTTTTGTATCGTCTTATGCGGAGTATTTGAGCTACGATAACGATATTCCAACAGATCCTTTTGTTGGGAAAGACAAGACATTAACAAAGAATGCCTGACAGGAGAACAGCAGAAGAAATAACCCAAGTCTAGACTTTCCTTTCGATTGGAACCAAGAGAAGACACAACACCCACAAGCAAATATGATAAGTAAGCAGCAGGTAATTCAACCACACAAATATAACAAGGAATAATAACCAAATCACACAAGACACCCAGATTTACGTGGACAACCTTCGAGTGCAGAGTAAAAAAAATACGGGACCAAAGCTCCACATAATCCCCCACCGTTAAAACTATTCTCCACCATTGGCCACCAAACAAGTGTCGAAAAAAAACAAACACAAAACAACAAAAACACAACAAAACATACAAAAAAAAAAAAATGAGCAACAACAAATAAGATTGCACCAATCTAGAAAATTAAAGAGGACCAAAAGCACCAATTCGCAGCTACTATTCACGACAGCAAAACTGAAGCGAGGGCCACCAAATTCCAACTCTGTAGTTGTAATCAAATATTGAGATGAAGATAATATTCTGTACAAAAAACAGCTCATCGCCAAGAAGCAAAGGGGAATCGCAATTTGAAGTGGCTGTTAGGGCTGAAATTTTGACTGCGAACTGCTCTCTTTCCTTCTTCTTTGGCTGCTGAAAAAAAACTCTTTGTGTATATGAAAATAAGACCTAAATAGGGCCTTACTATTTTCCTCATAAGAATGGCCTAGGGCAAAAATGGGTGGTCCAAATTGGGCTTTTATTTATCCACATAGGAAGGAAAAAAGGCCATACCCAACAATTCTCCCCCTCACGACTATGTGGAGGACCGTCATCCGCGGACCGGCAACAATCATTACAAACAGCCCTCTGGCTAAAAGCTTTAGTCATCATAGCGGAACCATTGTATTGTATGTAAATTGTCAATCTCAAGCAAAACTAGAATCCAACACATCTCGAATCAATGGTTCGACACATCAATGGTTTATGACCGCCCATGGAACGTAGCTTCTTGCCAAGAGTGTATAGCACTGTGATGCACAATAAAGACATACTCTTTTGAGCACAACCAAGCTTCCACCCAAGAATCTCTTCACCAAAGCAATTCTTTACAGGCTTAAGACAGCAATAAGCTAAACTTCTGTCCGTAGATAGAGCAACACATTTTGAAACCTTAGATTGCGTCAAGACACAGCTCCACTGCCAAAAGTAACCAAGTACTGAAGTAGGACTTGCGATTATCAACATCAACCATCCATGTTGATACTCAGTATTAAACCAAAACGAATGGCTTCCCTGTCCAAAACACAAAATCAGAATAGAAGTGCCACAAAGATATCTCATTAACCCACTTCACAGCATTCCAAGTTCTCTTTCCCGGATTAGAAAGAAAACGGCTAACAACTCCACAGCGGAGCAATTATCGGTCTTGTACAAACCAAGCATACATAAAAATACAACAGTGAAGCATAAAAACACTTTCTCCATATCTTCTTTTCCTCATCACTAGAAGGACACTGTTTCGTGCTCAATTTGAAGTGCAAGCTAAAGTGTTACTGACAACCTGAGCTTTGTCCATGCTGAATAGGCGAAGAAAAAAAAAAAATACTTTCTGAATGTACTTCTCTTGTGATACTACCACAATTTCTTGCCTTATATATCACGGCAATCTGCATGACAAAGAATCGGCCTGCTGTCCTAGTCTTATAGCAACAGACTTACTCACTCTTGCTTCCACTTCTGAATTGCAGTATATGACCAACACCAAGCATGCCATCAACATAAAGACAAACAAATAATAAAGTCAACCATGAGAGAACTTTTGCACAAAAACACAATGGTCTGAAGACGTCGTCTTGAAGCCACCTGTTGACTCATAAAAGAACCAAATTCCTGGTACCATGCCTGGGAGCTCGTCAAAACCATACAAGCTCTCTTCAATTTGCAAAACATAATTCTATTTACCCTGACTCAAAAAACTTCCGGTTGTCCATATAAATGTATTCATCTAAGTCACGATGGAGGAAAGAAGTGTAATACCATTTGCTCAACCTCTAATCTAGACTTGCAGCCAAGACTAGAACCACGAGGATGACATCTTCAACTGGAGAGAAATCTCACCCAAATCAAACTTCCCTTTTCTGATTTTTAAATCCCTTGACTAACTATAGCTTAGTTAGTTGTTACCGTGGAAGCTGACCTTTTCATGTTTTACCCAAAAAAACCCACCTGTTTTTCAAAGCTTTTCTGTATTTAGGTAACTGTAAACCAACTCAACAGGTTATGAGATCATACAAGGATTTAACTCATCTTCATAGCATAAACCACTTCTTTTTTCACTTGCATGGCCTCATCAAGACTCTCAGGTTCTCCAACGTCAGTCCAGAGACATACTCATTGAGAGACTAACGAGATGGAAGAATTCTCTCTATACTAGATCGTCTGAGAGAACTCTCTAGAGCATCTATAATTGTCTGTTGGGGAAACCACATCATCTTCACTGGAAGCATCACCAACATCATGTCGGTCATCTGAACATGACACATCTTCATATCAACTTGATTTTTCACATTATGAAGATTTTATCCGGTGCAATAGTCAAAGGAACTGGATCAACATCAAATAAGCTCTCACTACTCTGAAAATAAGCCTTGTCAGCTTTGTCAAAATCTTAAAGGTTGGTCTTCAAAGAAACACAACATCACGGTTCTAACAAGTTTCTTCTCAACAGATCATAGAAACGATAGCCAAATCATCTTGACCAAACCAATGAAGATACACTGCCAGAAGTTACAATCCAACTTTGACCTTTCATCACTTCGGAACATGTACAACGGCTTGGACACCCAAAGAACTCTAGATGATCATAAAAAAACATCTTACCAGTCCAAAATCTGTCAGGGACATCACCATCTAAAGCAACCGCAGAGAAAATTGATACATAAGCGACAGTCTTAAGTGCTTCTGCCCAAAAGGAATCTGAAGCTTAGCATCTGAAAGGCATACATCTAACCCTCTCACTAGAGTTCTGTAACCTCTCTGCTAAACCATTTAAATGAGGAGTCTTTGGAGTGAGTTTCTGATGCCTAATACCCGGCTCTCTGCATACTATCAAAAGGACCAATATACTCACCACCATATCTGAGACGGGATACATTTCAATATCTTCCTGTTTGTCTTTGCACAAGGCCTGAAACCTTGACACAATCACTTACTGATCCTTGGACTCAAAGGGAAAACCCAGGAGTTTGCGAAATGATCATCAAATAAAAGTCACAAAGTCAATCACCACCATGAGATCTTACCTGAAAAGGGACGACAAATCAGAATGTACCAACTCCAGCAGGTGAGCTGAACAAGAAACTCCTTTCTTGATTACCGGCTAGCAATGAACCCATTTCTTCAACTTTGGCTTGATTCACTCCAGAAAGCAAATTTTCTATTCAAACTACAATCCCTTTACGATCAATGATTAGGCCTTCTATGCATAATCTCTGATGAAGTATTCATTATACACAAATTGGACTGAAGTCTTAGGACATGAGCCCTGAAATACATACAAGTTAGAAAACTGTACCAGGGCAAAAACCATCAAACTCAGTAAGCTTCCCACTGGCCAACCCAAGTGTAAAATAAACCCTAATCAGCAAGATATCCCATAGAATCAAAATTCAAGAGAACATCTAGAGGCTGCTTGACATTATTGAGAAACTAGTTTTGAACCATTGGACTTTCCAAACAAACTTTCCCAATGCCAATAAACTTCAACTTATGATTATTGCCCATTTTCAACTTTCCAAAATTACCCTGGAGTAGAAGAAGAAAATAATCCTCTTTGGCGTGACATGAGAAGTAGCACCAAATCCACAAACCAGCTAGACTCATAGACAAGATTAATGGAATTTGAATCACAAGAACAAGAAGATCATCATTAGCAACAACTGCAACACGATTTCATATCGCCTTCTCTCTTTGTTGTCTTTCATATCTCTCTGTGCTTTGTAAACAATATGTCATGCTTGCCATTCTTGTGGCAATAAAGTCACATGTAAATATTCTTGTATTAGACTTTGCTTGTTTTAACTTTTACATTATCATTTCTTGACCTCTGGACTTGTTTCTTTCCCCTATCTTCAGTAACCAAAACATCGGAGTGTGAAGCTGAAGAGATGAGGCTTGAGATTCTTTTCTCTTTCATTCAAGACACACTCTTAGTATATTCATGCGTTACACAACACGGGAGCAGAATTAGTCAAAGAAACTCGAAGAGTTCCCAAGAGTCTGGCAGGAGTAGTAAGAAGTCAAAGTCCTTCGTATCTCATCATCAAACTTTAAACCCATGCCGGACAGCTGGTCAAGGACACCCTGAAAATCATTAATATGATCAGGAAATAAGAGTGCTCTTTATACTGATATTAATTAATTGTTTAAGTAGGAAAACTTGTTGTGCAGTCTTCGCAAGCATAAAGTGTCCGGCTTGTCCCACAAACTTTTGGAATGTTGTCTCATTCACAATTGATTCTAAACAGTATCTTCAACCATTGTCAATATAGCCACAAACTGCAGATGCTCAAATGTCGCATTCTCATCATCAAAGACTGAGCTTATGAAGCAAACACGTTAAATGCATCTTCTTGGAACAAATAGAAGATCTTTCATTTTGCTTTCCCAAATAAGAAAATACATAAATCGATAGTTCTACAAGTTAAACCACACCATTTTGCTCATATTGCCTCCATCATTCAAAACGACAATCAACAATAACAATGCTCTGAAACAAACTTATTGGGAAAGACAAGGGCACGAACAAAGAATGTCGACAGGATACAGCGGAAGAATACCTAAGTTTATACTTTCCCTCTCCGATTTGAACCAAGAGAAGACAAACAACCACAAGCAATATGATAGTAAGGCAGCAAGTAATTCAACCAAACAAATATAACAGCAATAATAAACCCAATCACACAAGACACCAAGATTTACGTGAAAACCTTAGTGTGAAGAGTAAAAAACCACGGGACCAAAGCTCCACTATACATCACTCAAGAGTTACAATTATTTTCTCCAAAATTGGCCCAAAACAAAGTGGCAAACAACGAGCAACAACAAAATAAGCTTGCACCAATATGAGAATTAAAGGAGACAAAATCACCAATTTCGAAGCTATGTTCACGACAGCAAAACTGAAGTGCAGGCCACCAAATCCAACTCTTCCTTCCTAATCCAAAGATAAGATGAAGATATATGTTGTCCAAAGAATCAGCTCAATCGGACAAGAAACGAAGCGGGGAATCGCACTTAAGTTGGCTTGTTAGGGGCTTTGAATGCGAAAACTGCTTCTTCTCTTTTTTGGCGGTTGCTGAAAAAAAACTCTCTGTGTATATGAAAAATAAGACCTAAATAGGTTTATATTTCCTCATACGGATGGGCCAGGACAAAATGGGTGGTCCAAATTGGGCCGTCTCTATTTATTCACATAGGAAGGGAAAAAAGCCCATAACCCAACACCTTTTGATATAGAGACAAGGAGCATCAGATTTGCTGCACTATTGTGGGATTATGCGAACAGAAAGATTCAACTTGATGCAATTAGTGACAGTGAAGTTCCACAAAAGCCTATCAGAAATCGTTTAGAATTAATCACAATCCATTAATATTTAGTTCATATCCTCAACTTTTTTGTTTCATCTGAATATGTTTAGAATTTTTTGACTGTGTTCCGTTTTATTGTAAGAAAATATTTTTCTATTCCATGCTTTATCCAAAGTTGTTTTATAAGTTAATGAAAATTAGTCAATTATACATATTTGCTCATTTAAAATATATAACGAATTGTATAAAATTTATATAGAGAGAGTTCACACCATAAATTATACAAACTGCTATAACTAGTAGAAACTTACTCAATATACACATATGTTGACTAAAAATACGTAAATACTTGTATATAATTTGTATAATGTATAATTTACGTCTTAGCATATATAAATTGTTATAACTAATTGCAAATATCTCAATTGTACAAATTTATTGACTTGAATTTCATAATGTTTGTATAAACATAAATAATTGTATAAACATAACGAATTGTATAAAATTTGTATAATGTATAATACACACATCATCATATACAAACTGCTATAACTAGTCACAAATTACTCAATAATACACATTTCTTGACTTAAAATACGTAACGACTTGTATAAAATTTGTATGATATATAATACAAGCCTTATCATACACAAACTGATCTAACTAATTGCAAATTTCTTTATTATGCAATTTTATTCATTTAAAATACATAGCGAATTGTATAAAATTTCAATAAGTTATAGAGAATTTCTCAAATATACAATTCATATCAGTTATAAACGTGCTCATTTGTATAAACGAATTTGTATAAGCGTTCTCATTTTTACATATTTATTGACTCAAAATTTCATAACGATTTGTATAAAATATTTAGAAAAAATAAATTTTTGTAAACACATAACGACTTGTATGAAATTTGTGTAATGTATAATACACACCTTAGCATATACAATCTATCATAACTAATTGCAAATTTTCAATTATGCAACTTTATTCATTCAGAATACATAACGAATTGTATAAAATTTTAATAAGTTATAGAGAATTTTTCAAATATACAATTTAGATAAGTTATAAATGCTCATTGTATAAAAGATTTGTATAAACATTCTCATGTATACAAATTTATGACTTAAGGTTCATAAGGATTTGTATAAAAATTTATAGAGATACATAGAGTTCAAAAAACAAATATATATATATATATAATATAATATATATATTATATTATTAATAATATATATATATATATATATAAAACTTTTCACATTATCCGTAAATTAATTATGCGAGATAAATAAGTAAAACCACAATAAACTAAAATAACTCATATAAATGAACTCATTTTGAAATCTTAGAAATCCAACAATTACCAATATTTCTCAAAGAGAAAATATACGGCAATTAAGTAAAGAACATCAAATATCAAACAGACTTTGGGCTTGTTCTGAACGCTTGTTACGCCCAGCAACACCACACGTACTGCATGTATTCGTCCCTTATTTCCAAACAACTCTCTTGCTGTATTTCAATTTCTTTTTTTTTTTTGACAGTCATATCAACACAAATTTGATTGCCAATTACATTATACAATTCCTCATATGAGGCATGCTCCTTAAAGACAATCCCCTCAGTAGTGAAATGTGAGCAATTATATAATATACATATAAACCAATATCATTACAAATTTTTAAAAATTAATATGCAACTAATGCGATACCAGTAACATTCTCTAGATTTTTCCCCCCAAACAAATCAACTAATAACATAACAGTGCAAATTAAACTCAAAACAATCAATTAATACTTCAAATACATAGAATTTGAATGAATTCAGAATATTATAGAACTCTTACCGCAAAGATTGTTGTGTTTACCTTACGTTTTTCAAGCCCCAAGAAAAATCAAATGTTTCCGTTCTATTTCTGCAGAAGTTTGATAGAATTAATTTAATGAGATTTCTTTGTTTTTAGAACAAGAAGAAACCTACTAAGTAACTGATTCTAATTAAACTTAATGACCTAAAATTATGATATTAATACTCCGATTGGTTAGTTACACAATTAATAAAACTACATTTGTATAAACGATTTGAATAAGTCTGAAATATACAAATAAAAATAATAATAGTTATTTAAATTATAGCTATAAAACGTAAATAGTCAAATTATGGTTAAGGAGACCTATTATTTCCTACTATAGTCATTTATATAATTTTCCCTTTTATATATTGTTTCTACTTTTTCATACATTATCTCTACACTTGTGTATGTATTATTTATTGCATTTATACTTTATAAATAATATTTACATTGTTATTACAATGTCATTTATTTTCATTATAAAAAATATGTGTACATTTTCTTTATATTTACAAGCATTTTCTTTTATTCTTTTTGGGACCAACATCATCATAATAACTCATATATCTTATTATCTATATACATATTTTTGTTAAATACTGTTATATAATTTTTTTTTTACACATTTGCAAGTGGTATATTTTTGGCTGATGAAAAAATTATCGTCACATGTTTATAAGAAAGATTTTTATCTTAAAGTTATTTATTTCATTTATTTTTATTCATATTTATTTGTTAATTATATTTTTACTAAGTGTCTTTACAGATTTTCGGGGTTGCTTTCTAAGGAGTTATTCAAACAATATTTTTTATTCATTGTTGCGTATATTATCAATGTTAAATTAAGCCGTTTCTTGCATTATTTTTGTACTTTCTTATTTGTTTATATTTCATGTTTATTATATTTATACATTATATTTCGTTTCCTCAATTTGAAAATTATGAATTCAATCGGGACCCACAATTGTGGACTTCAAAGGATGCCTAATATCTTTCCTTCGAATAATTTGAACCCTTTACCTAGGATTTATTGTTTTCGTACACTTTTTTTTAGTTAATTAATTAATTAATTTTCTAATTCTTTCTAAAATTAGGTGGCGACTCGTTTGATATACTTTTTTTCTTAAAATCCTTTTACTTTTTATTTCATTGATTATTTTGTGAGTCAACACGATATTTACTCCTTATTTGAATAAAGTAGGGATGTAAACAATATACATTTAAAAATTGCAAAATTCTAATTAAATCATGGAAATACTTGTATACTTAGGGTTGATGGAATTAACATTAAAAACATGGAATTCCAAGTAAAATATACAATTAAGGGTTAGTCATGAAGAAAAATTGATGTACAATAAAAACCCATGAAGATTATATATAGAAATTCTAGTTTGAAGAATATATGAAACTTGAAAATCTAATGGTTGTTTGGAACTCAATGACCAAAGGAATATCGAGTGCGAAGCTAAAAGGGTAAAAGAAATTGTCAAAAATTCTAAAAGGGTGCATCAATTTTTTTTAACCAAAAGGGCAAAATCGCTTCCGATGGAGCGATTTTCTTCTGACAAAAATGACGTGTTAATTTTTTAAAAAAAACCAAAATAGTTGTTGTGGCAGCGATTTCATCCAAAAAAATTCTTTTTTCTTAAAATCGTTGTCATGGCAGCAATTTTGTCAAATGTTTTTTTACAAAGAGGCAAACAAAGCTGGCAGCCTCTGTTGCTGGCTTGCTGCAAAGATAGGAAAAAGAAATCGCTGCTACAAAAGCGATTTAAATTTATTTTTTATTTTTTTTTAAAAATGCGGTACATGCAATAATATTAAAAAAAGAGTTACGGCATCAATTTTATCAGAAGAAATTGCCCTTTTAATTAAAAAAAAGATATCCCTTTTAGAATTTTTGACAATTTTTTTACCTTTTTGACTCCGGACTCAAGAAATATCCATTGATGAAATCTCACATATCTCATGAAATGAATTCCTTGACTTATTTTTAGAATGGATACTTAATGATTGGACTCTATTTCTTGCTTTGAAACAAGACTTAGAAGAGAAGAAATTGATTTCGGAGAGTTAGTAGTGAATGAGGGGTTAGAGTCACTAGGAATCACATAATCCATTAAATCTAGCGCAAAACTATAATGATTTAGTGTTATGGATCAAAAAAAAATTGACAAAACAAAACAATCAAGGTGCCGCTATAGCGGCTTGAACGGGACAGATTCTCGAAATTCTCCCTAAAAATTTTCATTTCGTAACACACCTTTTAACTGTGACATTGTATACTAATCACTCCATGCCAAGTATGATATCAGAAGTTCTACATATCCAAATTTACTCCCGGAAAGCCCTATCCAAAACTTTCTTTTATAATAAGACTTTATGGTGCTACTTATTTAATGTTTAAAATTTCTGATGTCTATTTATTCAACTTTATATAAGTTTAACTGTTTACTTATGGACATCCAAAATAAAAAATAGTAAATGCCAATTGAAGTCAATTTAAAAAGACATTTTTGTTTAGCAATGAGCTTAGCACCATTGATCTCCAATGAGACTCAAATAAACCAATGAGCCAAGACTCGTACATGTTCACATAATTGATGACAAATTCTACTATAAATTGTTTTTATGTTGTGTACGTTGTTCTTCAAATTAAGGCAAAGTGGTGATTCGCCTCTGTTTATATATACCAAACGACGAGTAGCTTAATGTCATATATTTACAAGTCAAGATACACACAATTTGAGTTCCCCTAACATTCCTTGCCTTGCAAAAATAAGCATCTACTTCTTTTCTTCTTAAGGTTAGAAAAGAACATGCATGCATGTGTGTGACACTCACAATTTAGAGTCTAATGTGATCTATATGAATGTTATATAATTATCCTAGTTATGGTACTTATGTATTAAGAATTTGAGTTATTCTATTTTGATTAATAAAATTGAGATTAAGAAGAAAAATAATTATTTCTTACATTTTTATCTATTAAAGTGATTTCAAAAGAAAGAAAACAAAAATAATATTCTTTAAGGGTAATATTATTATTAGGAACAAGGTGTATTTTAAAAGAAAAAATATATATATTTATTTGAGAAAATGCATTTTTGACCCATTTATAACAATAGAGGCAATTTGGATCAAAATGTTAACGGAGATATTTTTAAACCAAACTACAAATAGAGGACATTTATACTCATTTTACATAATATAATAAATATTTTTGGCAATTTCGTATAATATATATTATTTGTGGCGTAAAGGAATGTAGCTTTTGTCAATTAATAATGAAAAGTTGATCAAATTTTTCACGTGATTCACGGAGCTAGTTGGGAGAATCTTCATTTACTCAAAACTTGGTAATTGAAAATACCTTGGAGATCATTTTGTATTACAATTAATTACATAAAAAGGAACCGTTCTACATGTCACTTGTATAAGTTATCTTAGGATTGATTATTTTACTAATGTAACATGCCATCTCTCAGTTGCAAATCATTAGTCAAATATTAAACTAATGAAAAGGAGAAAAGTCGGAATATATAGGAAAATTATGGAGAGTAATAAACATTTAGTTTATATTATGTATTATAGTACCATTTAAGAAAATTGTAGTTTGTGGCTTCTTCTCCAATTTTCGCTATTTGCTTGATTTGTATAATTGGTCTGGTTTTTATAAATTTAAAATTTATATGATTCGGTTATTGATTGTATAAATTTAAAATTTTGTATATGTTTATCATAGTTATGTGCATACGATTTATTAAAAAGTTCATAATAAATTACCATGTTTGTATATTGACAAGCGAAATATACAAACCACAGCCTCCATAACAAACATAATTATAGTTATGAAATACAATTATCAAAACGTAACTATAAAATCTTATTATATTTATTATATTTTCTATTTCTAAAATTCTATCGTCTGAATGTTAAGATGGGATTGGAATCAATTTGTCTTAGCTATCAATGAAATACTATACTTAGAGGATAGGTCAAATATATCTTTATTGAAGCATCCAAATGTCACTTTAACGTTTATTCTTTACTATGGAAGGAAGGCTTAAAATATTCCATACTTAGTAGCCCTTTAAATATGGCTACATATTGTTGAACTATTATCAAACATCCAACAAAAGAGCATCCCAAGCACTACTTTACACTGGTACGTAATTTGTTTTATCATAGAATTTATTTTTTTTAAGTTTTCATGGTATGTCTCTTAAACCATCATATAATTCTTTTCATTTTTGTCTCTTTTTATATATTTTTAAATATATACGTAACAGTTGTTCCACAAAGCAAGTAAAAACAATTTAGATTCTCCGAGTGATTACGAAAGTTGTTGTCCAATGATGTATTACCATATATATATATATATATCTATATAATATCTATCTCTATATATCTATATCTTATATATATATAATACTATCTATATATATATATATCTATATATATATATATCTAGATCTTTATCAGTTCCCGTAGACATTGTTAGAGCCGCCGGCTAGGCCGTTGGTGCGGCCTGGCCTAATCCAAAATTTGTTAGGGTAGGACTACGATTTTTGAAGCCCATTTAAGAAAAAAAATTTAGCCCGATCTGAATAAGTCTGTCGATTTGTGGGGTTTGAAAAGTATGGATAGGGTCGGCTTTTGGGCCAAATAAAAATGAATTAAATAATAAAAATAAAATAGAGTTTAAACTCAAAATTTCTTTTAAGTTTGAAATATTACATTTAAATACAAATTGTGTTTATAAAATATGTAGTACATAAAATAAAATTTCCTTAAAATTTCTAGGAATCACTACATAGGTCGTAGCCTATAGAATATTGTCATAGTTTTTGTGTTTTATTATGATAATTGAAAAACAATTAGGTTAATATTTCTATTTAGCTATTTATGTTTTTACTTAAATCAAACTTAAATAAATATTATAAAGATAATTTTATTTTTGGACTTGATTAAAAAGTAGTAGCACTAACACTATATAATATTATCTTGTTGATATTTATGATAATAATTTTAAAATTATAATTAATTTTAAAAATTTTAAAAAAAATACTTTTAAGAAAAGAGAGCCGACCCGACAAACCCTTGGCCCATTTTTGGCCCACATAAAAAAATAAGCTAGCTAACCTGGTCTGACCCGTCAAATTTCAAAGCATGTATGGGTTAGCTCGAATGTGATGGGTCAGCTCATCTTGACAGCTCTTGAAATTGTGTAACAATAGTCCAACACGTTAAACGCAACGAAGGGTATGTTTGGTATGAAAGAAAACATTTTTCCAATTTTCTCATGTTTTGGTTGGGCACAAATTTTTGGAATATTTTTTCCCATCAACCTCATTTCCTTAAAGAAAATTAAGAAACTGACTTTCCCTTCAAAGTTAAGGAAAACCTTTTCCAAATTCTTTCCGAACTTCATTACATTTATTTTAGAAAATCTCAATTATCATTCTAAAAAAATATTTCATTCAAATTGTTATATTTTCACTTCGCCCGTCCCTCCGACCCCGATCTCCATCCACCGCCCCTACAAAAATAAATAAATTATTTTTTAAAAAGAATATATTCAAATTTCAAAATTTTATTTTTTCACCCAATTTCGGATCCCCACTACCCAGCCCCGCACCCCCCCCCCCCCTCAAAAAAAAAATTTTTATTAAAATATTTTCAAATTCAAAAATTCATTTCTTCACCCCTCCCACTCAACACCCCCCCCCCCCCCCCACACGCGAAAAAAACCATTACTTTTGTTTTTTTAAAAGAAATTTTACTTCAATTTTATTTCTTCACCCCTACCTTTTGACCCCCCACACCCCTAACGGCCCCATCCCCACCCCACTTCCCAAATAAATTTCCATTTTTTTTTTTTAAAAATATTTTCACTTTCAATTTTTTGTTATTTCACCCCTACCCCAGCCAGCCCCCCTACCAGCCTCCACCCCCACCCAAAAAAATATTATCAACTTTAATTTTTTATTTTTTCACCCCCTACCGCTAGCCTCCCTACAAGCCCCCCTTCCCCCCAAAAAAGTATTTTTTTAAAAAAAATATTTTCAATTACAAAAATTATTTTCTACTATAATAAAAATAAAATATATTTTTTTAAAAAAATTCATTCATAAATCAAACACTAAAAATTATCTCCTAAAAATATTTTTTACTCACCAACCAAACATAAAAAAATAAGTCATAAATCTACTTATTTTCCAGGAAAACATTTTTCTTGAAAAACATTTTCCTTCCTGCCAAGCACACCCGAAGAGTTCACCATTTTATTACACATGTTCCATAGAAATTGTGTAATAAACGCACCTACTTGTTAATTTGTTACAAGTACTTGTGCTATAGCATTATGCTCATACATAAACTACATTTTTTCTTTTAACTTTATTGTGTGTGTTTTTGTATATCAATATTTTTTAAAAAAAAGTATATCAAAATAATTTTGACTATTGATATTAATATCGAAATTTCGTTCACTACATTTGATTTTGACCTTTATTCCTCTTTAAGTACACTTTTTATCTTAAAAAATTTATGTTATTTTTAAAAAAATTACAGTTAATCATATAATGTATATATAACAATTTGTTCTTTAAATATACATTTATTAATTAGTGTAATACACACGTCCACAATACATACACTTAATAGTTAAATATTTTAACATGATAATAGACAAATTAGAAGTCTTAGGCTCAAATCTCATTACCATAAAGTATTCCAAGAAATTTGGCCAATGAAAAAAAAACTAAGTTGAACACTTAAAGGGGGGCAACTGTTAATTAATAATATTTTTTCTCTAACCGCTTAAACTTTTGAATGAAATGATTATAGTACACTTCAAATAATTTGAACTTGTTTCATATGTATATCATTTCTCCTGCTTTCAGAATTTTCTTTTATATATGTGTGTGAACAAAGTATACTGATCCAGTAAAGTAATTAACTAGTCATGGATTTGTGAAGTGTAACTGAAATTGAATAATTTTTGTTGTATTAGGATAAGAAATCCAAATGACGTTAATTCAAATGGTTCCATTGTTGATGAAAGAAGATAATAATGAGGACTATGAACCAAAAGTGGTTTCATTTGGGCCTTATCACCACGGAAAGGAGAATCTCAAGTTGGTTGAGGATTTCAAGTCCACTGCAGTTCAAAGTTTTGTTGAATCAGATATAAATGAAAATGTTTTCATCTCAGCAATTTTAGGGGAAATTGAGAATGCTAAAAATTGTTATTCAAGAGAAGTCACATGTAGGTACACAAATATACAATTTGCTCAAATGATGTTTAGAGATGCATGTGTCATTCTAAATTATTTCGGACCAACTACTGATGTTGAGCATTCACGTAAAAGGGCGGAGACAATTAATCATCTTGGTATTGCTGTTTATAAAAGCATTAGACGTGACATGTATTTGCTTGAAAATCAAATACCTTTTTGGATTCTGGAGATCTTGGTTGCTTTGAGATACCCTAATACTCGTACAGGTTCATTTATAAAGAATATGGAACAACATTCCTTTAATATGTTCTTCAATGACAAGAAAGGAAAAATTGAACATGCTGAACCTAACGATGGTCTAGGGAAGAATCCTGCTCACCTTCTTGAAATTTTCCGAAGAGTAATTGTGACAGGTCCAACTCATGATCCTATTTTAAGGGATAATGATGGTTGTTGCAATGTTAATGACATGCTATCCAAGCTAGAAAAAGGTGTTTGTAAATGCTGCGAAGATGATGAAAAAAATGAAGATATTCATGGGTTGTATGTGTTCCGTTCAGTTACGGATTTGAAATCAAAGGGGATAAATTCAAAGGCTAGTGGGATTAAATCTCTCAAAGGTGTAAGGTTTAGTCCAACTAGATTCTGTCGATCTGCTGAACTGAAGCTCCCGTTTATGTACGTTGATATGTACACTAGAGTGTTTTTCAACAACATGATCGCATATGAGTTCTCTCCCAATTCTAATATTATAGATAAATCAGTGACTGGTTACATCAGTTTTATGAAACTACTTGTGGTTACAAAAGAAGATGTGAAGGAGATGAGAGAGAACAAAATATTAATCACCAGCTTAGGTAGTGAATATGATGTGTGCAAGCTAAAGATTTAATACTTTTTGACCAGATGTGTTCTAATTTCTGAAGTCAAAGAGAGTATCGAAAAACACTATCATAGCAAAATAAGGACTTGGATGGCTGAGTTTAGAATCACATATTTTAACAATCCATGGACTATAATTGCTTTGCTGGCTTCTCTTTTCCTCCTCTGCTTAGATATTGTCCAGACCTACTATGCAATACATCCTGCTCCTAACGACCCTGGTGATGCTTAATTCATCTTATTCACTAGGAGGTTTTTTATTTTTATATATGTGTCATGTTGTTTGAATTAATTAGATATGCCTTTCATGCAGTCCTCTCTATGTATTATAAATGTATAGTAGTGGTGATTTTTTTTTGTATGTATGCTTGTAAACGATACAAATCCCGTTTATTCCGTAAAAAAAATAATAAGGAGTTTGAGAATAATAAGGGAGATTGAATAGTACTTTCTTCAAGCATCTTTTAGATTTCAACATTCAGACAACATCATTAATCCAAACTTTTCTATATGCTATCTTATAAATATTTTCAATTGTCAATTTGTATCTCGAGCCTCAGTCAGACCATGATGGTGCCTACCATAAATATGTCAGGATCCAATTCGCGCACACACCCTTGATGAATGAAGAACACAAGAACTTTCAAGAGAAAGAGATGAGAGATCTAGAGAGAGAAAGAGAAAACTCAATATTTCGTGGTAACACCCCATGAGTAAACTTCCCTGCGGTGGAATATATTTTATATTATAAACAGCGTAATTGGGGTTTACAAGAATAAATGGAGAATAATGTAAAGCCTAAACTTTCGGTCGGGCGCTGCCCAAACCCCGCCTTCCGGATGGGATTGACCCGCCCCCCTAACAGCTATTATAATCAAGCTCCACAACCTAATCTTCCTCCCACTTGGAGACTCGATTCAGTTCATCCAAAAATCATTCTCAAAAAAAAAACTCCTCATCAAATCAACATCAGTACCGCACCACAACATCTGTAGAACAACTACAGAATGACCAACCGAGTTTTGCATAAATCCCGTTTCTCAACATCAACACATTTCGTCAACACTCTGTAGGGTTCTTTTGTACCCTCTGATCTTCTCCAAGCACATTATCACCATCCTGCACTGCCTTGCGAGGTGAAATGGTATCGCCATCTGATGTGCTTTGTCTTCGAATGGAGCGACTGGATTTTTCACTAACTGGTATGGCAAACTCTGCGTATCTAAGTAAAGAATCTTTCTCCGCTCTGCTTCTACCCCAATTCCCTCAAGATAATCTGTTCATCCTATCATCTTTTTCCTTTCCACCATCCAGCTATTGCCACAATATACTCGTCTTCAGTAGATAAAGAGAACACAACTACACTTCTAAAGCCTGGACATCCAACTCGCTAGTGTTTCCACCTCTGGTGTAAATATACCCGGATGTACCATTAGGATCTTTCTGTTCCTTGTCCTCAAAAATCTTAACCAAACAATCAAACCATAGCCTATGAAGTAACAACACCATCACAGCCTTGGCATCAAGCTTGTCTTTTTTTTTCTTGATCAACATCAAACATAAGCAGTGCAGCCAAAGCCTGAAGTGTGAGTACTTGAGTCTTTTCCTGTCCACATCGTCATCTGGACTGGAACCCTAAAGGAATTGATGGTACCCTTTTGATCAAGTATGCAACTGGCTCACAGCATCCCCCAAATGTTTTGGGACGCCCACAAGTGTATCCTCGTACTCCTTGTACGCTCCTTCAATTTCTGTTTCATCCTCCTCATCAATTCCATTCTGCCTTGCCTTACCAGGAAACTGTTCTCATTAATCTGATTCCCTTCAGCTGCATACAGAATGTCTTGAACTCTGATTTGTCATACTCTCTCCGCCATTGTCAGACCTTTAGGCCATTTGAATTTCAAACCGTCTGATTCTCCAACTTCAGCTTTCCACTTCTGGAAAGTTGCAAACACACTGACTTATGCTCAAAAGTAAGCCCATACTTTCCTGCTGAAATCATCAATGAAGATACATAGCATCTGATCCTCCAATTGATTATACTGGAGTGGTCCCCCAAACATCTGTATGGACCCTTTCCAACCCACTTTCTTCTTTATCACTCTAGATTCCTGTTGAAACTAGGTGCATCCACTACCCACCCTTCATATGGACCAGGGTGTCCCTTGACACAAAATGCAAAACGTGCAGAAGATTAAACAATATTAAAGAACACACACAAGCAGTTACGGTGAAACCTCCTTGCTCAAGGAGTAAAACCACACCTGTTGCACCGATTTTTACAACCGTCTTCACTAATCTTCTCAAGCAAAGTGAGAACCCGTTAACAATCAATGTGAGAAAGTTTATTATCTTCACGACACGTATCTACTCTTACTTGAAGAGCCTAAGCGGATACCCAAACACCGCCCACCGCACCCACCTAACTTAGATGACTTAGATTTGACTAAGCAACAAAACAAGGTGCCCCACTAACTCAGTTAACCTTAACTGATTTAGACTTTTAGCAAACCCAAACAAATATCTGAAGCCTTTATAGATTAGGAACAGATTTACAATGTCAGTACATAGACACAAAGCTCTAAATACAAAACAAAGATTCTTCTTTACTCTATCAGGTCCTTCTCTGTGAGTTTTTTTTTGAGCAATTTTCTTCTTCCTTGAAGATAGCCTTCTGTTAAGCTTGTGAATTTTTCAAGAGAAAAAATCCAAATTTAATTGTGCCAAGTCTTAAATTTGGTGTTTGTTGGAAAGAGAGAAATCATTTCCCACAAATTCGTTGAAGTCCTCCCATTGGCTTAAGGCCTGCTTTTTTGGAAAAGTGTGCACCTACCGCACCAGAGATCACAGCTTTTATGACATCTGTCTTTTTCTTCTTTTCACGTCGCTGTCTTGCAGGACCAAGGTCCCTTGCTTGCGGAACCAGGTCCCTTGCAAACTTCTGTATGAGTTCTTGAAAAGGCTTGCTGGCTGACTTTCCTTCTTTTGGATGAATGAAATCAATATGGTGTTTTGTCTATGCTAAAGTATCAAACTAAAGATTTATTATCCGTTGGCAAACAACCCTCCTCCATTCTAATTGGTGTAGTAACACTGACGCCTTACCAAACCTCTGACGTGACACTTTATACAACTGTAACCAATTATGTATGGTGATGGGAGAAAAAACTCTGCCTGGTCCCAGGGGGGTCCCTGCCTTTTTTGTAAGATACTAAACAGCCAATATCGTAGCTCTTCCTTATTGGTGTAGGATACTGCACTTTTCACCTACCACCTGACAATGACAGCTTTTATGACCTGTACCCCATTTGTATCTGGACGAGAGCACTCTCACCATGAACCAGGTGCCCCGCATTTGTGAGGATCATCAAAACACCTAGAATATAACAAACAACGTCTTTGTGAAGCTTCCTCTTTATCCTTTTGCCCATAAAACAACTCGCCCAATACCCATATCAATAGACTTCAACCTCTAATTCTCCTTTGCAACTAGCATCTTCTTCTTTAGCCCTCATGTGCCCAAGTCTGTTGGTGCCACAGACCGAACTGGAAGCACCTTCAGCAACATCGACCATATTACTACACCCTGCATTGGTGTACACGGTTCCAAATTTTTGTGGTGCCACGCTAGCTACTTACTTATATCACCTTCACAATCTTCCACAACCTTTCCACACTCTGGCTGCATATCCTGTCTATCCAACTTGAACCAAACAGTGATCAGATTTTGTCTTGAGCCCAGGAATATATCTGACTCCTCCAATGTCCACTGGTTTCCCCGAGGTGGTCTTTATGGCAAACATCCTCATTTCCTCATCTCCAGTCTTTATTGTCGCAAGATACACCTTCCAAAAATTTTCAGATTTGAAATTTTGGAACAAATCCTTGCGTGGAGACGAATGGAAGAATTGCACCCGAATCCAAAATCCATGATTCAAAAACCGGACTGTAACATAAGAATTAGAGCACCCCAATGTCCTCTGCTGAATTTAAAGAATCATTGTCATCTTCCAATTTCTTATTCTGTTCTTCTTGGGCTTACCAGTTGTTCCAAAGTGCCCTTTTTCTCCTCTCCACAGTTCCAACAAGTCCGTTTATATTTGTTTCAGGGATTCTTCCCTCGATTCTTTGTTTTGATCGACCATGGTTGATTTTGGCCTTTTCGGCTTACTTCTCCTTCTCATTCTCCCCTTTCGGTCACGCTGAGAGCACTGCCGATGAATCTCCCACTTCTCGTTTGCGAATACTTTCGTAAAACAACCAGCACGGATTTTCATAAACTTTAGTTTCTCAGATTCCCCGAGAACTACAAATCGCAGCAAACAACATATCCCAAGACCGGGCGAGATGACATCAAAATCAAACACCTTAATTTCAATCTTCTAAATTAATAAAAAATCCACAGACATTTCATTTGACTCACCAATCATATTGAACTCGTTTTATATATCAAAACGGACCATTTCTCAGACATCTGTAAATTGAACAATCTACGCATCAAATATACCATACTTGTTCATTTGCCATGGTTTTTATATATGTTTGACAGTGCCTCTCAACAGACCGGACGTAGTCTTCTCCTTTACATGTTGACCGGCACGTTTCTTGAGAATTCACGGATCAACCCTAGAGCCTGGTGCTCCTTAAGGTTCCACTCTCCTCCTCCGTCATGGATTCCGACTTCACCCGGTCAAGGGTTCGTGAAGATCTTTCTGGTACCGATAAATCTTCGATCTGCATCTTCCGAAACTGAAAATCGGTCCATCAAACTTCTCGATTTCCAAGCTTTGAATTATCCATCTTTGTGATCGTGTTGAATCTCCTTTGCTCTATACAGTGTTTATGAGGGAAATTCGCTCACACACGAGACAGCTTGATGAATGGACACAAGACTTTCAAGAGAAAAGAATAATAGATCTAGAGAGAAAGAGAGAACCCAATATGTCGTGGTACACCCCGTGAGTAAACTTCCACTGCGTGGGGTATATTAATTTATAAATCAATTAATTTTTGGTTACAAGATAAAAAATGGATAATAATAGTAAAGCTATATATATATATATATGATATATAGATATATATAATATATTATAATCTCTATATATCTCATTATATATCTATATATATTATATATATATAATTATTCTCCACACCCTAACAAAAAGCTTGCCCTAATGCAAAGCCACCTCCCGAATAAAAACGATAAATTCAAACTAGAGCTGGAGTACATGGAAGCAAAATAGACATAGAACTGGGCACATAGCATGAATATGTATATAATGATATACAAAATATAAAAATGGGCTCAAAAGTGACCTAGAAAGACGAATATACATAAGGACCAAACGACCGACATGATGTCATTAGTACAAGAGAGTCTAAGTACCTAAAGTACTATATACAATAGAGTTGTTTAATCGAAATATGAAATACATAGGCATTAAAAAAAGAGGAAAAAACAGCAAGTCTTTGTACGCCAAGAGTTTACCACGATCCAACACTGACATCGGCCTCGGGAGATCAGGAATCAGCGTGGGTGGTTTGTACAAGACATTGCATCAGAAAACTGATCATAAAAACTAAAAGCATAGCCTATGGATCAAGTTCTTCTTTTCTGTTTATCTTGCGTTGAACTGCACTCGTAAATCGAAAATCGTCAATGACTAAGTCCTCATCTTCATCCACATAAGCACATTCACGAAGAACTTGGATTCCAAACTTTAAGAGTCTGTCCATAATTGTCAGTCTTTTGTGGATTGCTAGCCATATAATAAATTTAAATCTTGGATGAATACTAGGATGTAACCTTTCCAATAGACTTTAGGATACTTGGGCATCAACCCTTTGTACATCATATGTAGAGCTGTCAATATGGGCTAGCCCACCCCATCCGGGCTAACCCATACATACTTTGACATTTTACGGGTTAGGCCGGGCTAGTTCATTTTTGGAGTGGGCCAGAAAACGGCTTGTCCAACCCACAAGTACGTAGGCTACAAGCTTGCCAGGCCAACCCATTTTTTGAAAAATTATATTTTTTTAAATAATTATTAAGTTAAGTTATAAATCATAATTTTATAATATTATCATAAATATCGACAAAACAATATTACTTGATGCTAATGTTACTACTTGTTAATCAAATTCACAAATAAAATTAGGGATAATTTCAAAGACCTCCCTCCGGGTTTTGCTCTATAACACTCACCTTCCTTGTGGTTTATGATGTTACGTCTATCTCCCTTATTTCCATTTTCTTATAACCATTATTTAAATCTATTTAAAATAAATATAAATTGATTTAGATTTGAAAATTTTACCCTTATATATACAAGTTTAGATCTAATTTTCAATGATTCATTTCTATTCGTTGGATCAAATTTCTTCTTCCCTCATGAAAATGTTTTAACTAGACAAAATTTGATTGTTCTTATCGACTTTTCTTTTGAGGGGTTCATTTTTATCTTCTATTTGAAGAAATTGTTGCTGGAAAATGATGGGTTATTGTCGAGGAAAAATTTACATGAATTGATAAAGGTGAAATAGCTACGAAGATTTAATATTTGGTGAAAATGGCGAGCCAGCTTGAATGAAGACTTTGATCTTTGTTTGATAAAAAAATGTATTTGTGCTGATTTATTTTTAAAATATTTGTTAAATAAGTTGTTTTTTTTAATATAATTTTTTTTAGTTAATAAAAAAAAGTAAGTAAAAAGGGTAAAACCATCAATCTAAATTAATTATATTTATTTAAATATATTTGTAGAATGGTTCCAGTGAACTGAAATAAGGGAAGTACCCGCAATATCGTAACACATGGGAAGGCAGTTGTTAGACTAGAGCGAAACTTGAGGGAGACTCTCAAATTATCCCAGAAATTATCTTATAATATTTATTAATTTTTTTTCAAGAAAAAGCTCATAAATCTAAATAAAAACTTTAACTTATTGTTTTGAATTTAATTTTCTTAAAATTTTAATGTAATATTATATTATAATTTTTTTATTAATTTATATTGGCCCACGGGCTGACCCCTACCTATATTTCTCATCCCAACAAATCAACAGCTTATTCAGCAGACGGGCTAAAGAACCCTTTTTCTTAAATGGACTTCCAAAAAATCTTTAGGTCAACCTATAAATCTCGGGTTAGGTCAGGCCGAAAACCTTCACAAACGTGCCTCCCCATATTGACGGCTCTAATCATATGTGTGGAGTATTATCGCCCAGTTGAGCTGTTGCAAATAATAAAAATAAAAATTGAGTTGTTGCAAAAGCTATGTTCAAAGCACTCTTAGGTATTTGGACTGTTGAGTCGAACTATCCTTCATATGTGAATAGGGTCGAATTGACTTTTTTTTAATTGTTGTTGACACCCAATTTTGACCAACCTATAATCCTTTTTAAATCGCTATTTTGTTAAATACATATTTTAAAACATATATCCTTTTATTACGTGTTTAAAAGCGTAATTAATTTTGTCTAAATAATTAAATGATTTAGTATGTATAATGTAAAATTTTTCTTGTAATTATTATTAATTTGTTGTTGTTATTGTTATTATTATTACTACCATATTTTCGATAGTTAAACTCGAAATTATTATTTTACTTATTAAAGTTAAATATCTTTATTATTTAGGTGTGTCTAATTTATATGAAAGTATTTTATTTTGTATTCGTTATCACTCGCCACGACATTTTCTAAATCTTTCCTTCCTCCAATCATTTATAGGGCCCGTTTGGGATGGGCTTAATAAAAGCAGCTTAAAAAAGTACTTTTGAAAGTGCTGAAACTTATTTTTAAAATAGCATGTTATGTGTTTGGATAAAGGGCTGAAGTGCTATGCCAAACGTGAACAAAAAAATGGCATAAGATGTTAGGTTTGTTGTAATTTGGAGATTTTATAAAACTATTAACTGGCAAACAAATACAAAGTGGTCAACTTAAAACAGCTTATAAGCTAAAAAAAGAAAAGCACCTCTACCCCAGCTTTTAACTTTTGGCTTAAAATAAGTTATTTTCAGTATCGCCAAACAGCTAAATAAGTCAAAAATCAGCTTTTAAGTCAGTTTGACCAGCTTTTAAGCTGAGCCAAACAGACTCATAGTTTAGTCTTTTCTATTCTAATTCATATAAATTTTTGCCCTCTAAATTCAATTTTATTTCGATTATAACCTCTTATTCATTTCTATTCCAATTTAAGATTTCAAGCTCTTTTCAATCTCCACCGTCATCACTGAGTCAAGCACTATATCAAATCGTAGCCGTTCAAGTTCTCTAATCTAACGGTCCGGATTAAAAGTAATCTTTCTTTCCTATTTTAAGCTACCAAAGAGCTAAACCTTGAATCGTTCCTCTCTTCTCAAAAATTAGCCGCACCACTCCTCTCCTTCACTGTTGCCGTCTCAGGCAAGACGCCGCCGGCGAAGCCACCCTCTCTCTCTCCATTTCCGGCGGAAAACCCAACACTGTCGAGAACCCGTCTCTTCTTCTCCTCCCATTCTCCCTCCGCCTTTTTTTCTTCTAGGTACGATTAGACCACAGCAACAGGAACGCCACTCCGACTAGTTGTTCCGCCGGCGAAGCCTCTCGCCTCCTCTCTTTTCTTTTTTCGGCGACAGCGACCCCGACTCCAGCAAGCCAGCAGCCAGCAGAGGCCGCTCCGACCGTGAAGAGTCGGGTGGACTAGAAGCATTAAGGCTTGGGTTTGCTAAAGAAGAATCTATCCCGTCCAGGTTGGTTCTTGTTTTATTATTAGTTATCTTCTAACATCTTAATTTCTCCCAATGCATGGTTGAGTAAGGATTTTGTGTTATGATGCTGCTTGTGCTAACATATGTGAGTTTGTATCTATCCTTTGTTGATATGAACAATTTCAGATTCTGTTCAACATGAAACTATTTTTTTTTTTTAATTATGGGCTCACTGATTCTTTACTTATGCCTTTAAATGCGAAATGTCCTTTCCTTTGTCTAAATTGTGGTCGAACATTTAATTACTTACGATAATTTTGATATACTCTGAGATTCGTATAATTAGCTTATTTATGTCATAAATTACTGACTAAGTGCTTTATTTATGAAAGCTAGCTAACATGTTAGAGTGTACCTCATGCTATATAGTAATTGTTGATGAATAATTGATTGTGTTAAAACTTTGAATAATCTGTATTTACTGATTATGCTAATTCGGTCTTGCCATAAATATTGGTTTAAAATCTTGTTTTACTCTCTCTTTATGCTAGTTGATTCAATTGTTGATGAATGCCCTTAATGAACTCTTTGACTTGTTATAGCAAAATTTGTTAAAAATAAGTCTCTGAAAAGCATGATTATTTATTCCTCTTAGTTAAATATTCCATTGGTGCCTAAATTTATGCAAATTGCTAGTATCATTAGATTAATTTGTGTGCACTCACAGTGTAAATCTTACACTGCCAAGTAACTTTAATGGTAATAGCTAAACCAGTTAAACCTCGAGTCTCGAAGCTCTAAAAACAAGTTTAACATTCATAAATCACGAATCTTGCCTGTACGGATATGAAGTTGTTCTCATCAGATCCTAGAAGAAGTACTAAAAGTCATTTTTGACACTTACGTTGTAAATCTAATAGTTGACACACGATCAGAGGCAAACCTACGGGAATGAGGTATGATATCCGCATTTAATTTGTCCTTGAAATGATTCCGAATATGATTGAGATTGCTTCTTTTAAAAGCTAAAAAAAAAAAAAAGTACAATTTTATTAGATACTATATGGAGTAATGAAAATAAATTTTTAAAAACATATAATATGAAGTATCAAAGACGAATTCACCATTATTAGATTGTACTCTAGTAGTGGTGAATTTGCTTTGAGATGCCACTTCACATTAACGCTTGAACTATACTTCACATATCAGTTAAAAAAATAATAATAATTATTTATCTTCATTATATAAAAGTGAGATTACCCTCATTTTATTGTCCTTTGCCTTTACCTTTGCTCTTTGTCTTACCATTTTTGCTGCTTTAATTTGACTTGTTTATTTCTTAGAAGAACATTTCTTGACTTCAAGAGAATTTTCTAGACCATTTTTAGTTCTCAATGAATTTGGACGCCCTTTAGTTACCACACATAAAGGGTCAATCAAAATAATGTTTTATCTTGGCTTGTGTTTAGTTTCACATTTGACTCGTTAACTAGACCATCAAATACATTATCATTCTCGACCTTGTAAAGAAGTTCATCAAGTTCTTCACATAGTTGGGATAATCTTTGATACACATATTTATAATGTCTTTCAGATTGTGTAGCTCATTCAGAGATACCAAAAGAACACATCATAATATTATTGAACTATATAGAGGAAGACTTCAAATTATTCACTTGTGATTTGTCATTTGAAATGTCATGAACTTTTTTCTTTGGTTGCATACATTGTCCATCGATTCAATAGATAACAGGGTTGAAGTGAACAAATTTGTTTCTTTATAAATACCATTAGCACATGTCGATATAAGATTCCCATGAACTCAAACTTGCAACAAAAACCAAGTATAAGGTTCACTATAACCATGTATGAATGAGTTTGTTTTTTAAACAAATGAACTTTATAGATATGTATTCCATTCCAAACCTCAATCTTTTCTGAAATAAATTTTTGAGACTGAATCAGTTCTTCTTGGAATTTTTCTTTTGAACAAAATCCTTGGAAACTGCTTGCATTGCTTTGCTTAATTTGGTTTCTTGATCTTCAATAGAGTTTATCTACCGTTCCTATGTATTATTCTCATAAATCTGGTGCACATCCTACAAAATTTCCAAAAGAAATACATCAAAGTCAGTGGTGTATATAGTTTATTAGGTACATGGTCCAATCGAACACAGTGTTTTCAATACGGAGCATGAATATATATGTGAAAACCCCCTAACTTTTAACAAATACTATATTCTAAACTCATAATTTGAAAAGTAGAAAGGGTTACTAGAAAGGTTGACTTAATAAGTTAAATTTGAATCTAACTTTATTACACTATAATATTTGAGATACATTTTTCTCAAGAAAAGAAATAAACCTTCATGACTACTTCTCAAGCGAAATGCTGACGCAATCACTAAGTAAAGAAGGAATAAAAAAAATCTCAAGTTTGAGATCCTATGAGCGCCTTAATTTAGCACACAAGCATCATCATCTTTCCATATTCTTCCCTAAAAAAGGTTTCTTACATTTACATTTTGCTCATGCTAGTGTTTGCAGAGCTATTCTGGCTCGCACTCTCTCAATACACATCGTACTCATCGCTTAGTAGGATTCAAAACACACCAACCAATACTTTTGAAGAGTTGGAGCTATATAGTTGCAGATAATGTAACCAAGGAATAACAAATTTTTTAGGCTCTCATCCAATAACTCTTTTGCTCCTCGTTGCAGTGTTCTAGGGCTTTCACAACCAACCCAGAACACTTGAAATCTTTAATATCTGTGTCATTCTGATAGTAAGACAGATTGTTATAAAATTTCTACATTTTCAAGTTAAAAGAGCTACATTATCAATTTTATGGAATTTGTTTAGTACCAGCTTTCTTATAATACATGGCTCTTTTAACTTGAAAATGTAGAGATTTTATAACGATTTGTCTTACTATCAGAATGTCATGAATATTAAAGCTTTCAAGTGCTCTTGATAGGTTGTGAAAGCCCTAGAACACTGCAACGAGGAGCAAAAGAAGTTATTGGATGTGAGCCTAAAAAAATTATCCTCCCTTGGTACATTATCTGAAACTATATCACTCGAACTTTTCAAAAATATTGGTGGGTGTATTTTGAATCCTACTAAAGCTATGAGCGCAGCAATACTTTTGGATGGTCCGAGCAACATAGCAAAATACTAAATGAAAGAACTTTTTTTCAGGAGAATTGTGGAAAAGATGATGATGCTTGTGTTGCTGAAATTAAGTCACTCTATTAGGATCTCAAACTTGAGGTTTTATTTTTACATTTCTTTACGATTGTTACTTCTCTCTTTTCTTTTTGATAAGTAGTCATGAATGTTCATTCTTTTCTTAGAAAAATGTCATCCCAAATATGAGTTCATAATATCCATGCTCCGTATTGAAAATACTGTGTTCGATTGAACCCCGTATCTAATAAGCTATATACACCACTGACTTTGGAGTATTCCTTTCGAAAATTTTGTAGGAAACCATATAAAACAAAACATACCGGGAGATCTGGAATAATACATATGAATAACTAATAAACTTCATTGAAGATTAAGAAACCAAATTAAGCAAAGCAGTTCTCAAGTCATTCTTCTTGAAATCCTTCTTTTGAACAAACAAATTCTTGGCCTATTATTGCTTCATCTTTCCTTGATCTAGTGATTTGATTTTGCGCACACTAAAATCACTACGATGAGCATAATCAAGATAAAATTTAAATGTAATAGCAAGTGACTGAAACTCCTTGTCGATGTACGACACTCTTGATTCTTCATTACCAAACTGTGGAATTTCCTCATGTGAAGATCTTATATTTTCTGTATTTTGTTAAGGCAAGTAGAGAATCCAAATTTGTCCTGCACCATGTAGATAATAGATGTAAGATTAACAAAATAAATATAGCTTATAGATAAAAACTATATTATTCATGAGAAAAATTCTTTATTAACAATTTATGTTTAAGTTAATTAAGTTCATTCAGAGTGAAGTATATTAAATAGGTAATATAATGAATGATGATAAAGTAATTATGTTTTTCTAAGTTGAATAATGTTTTTCTATTCATAACTTTTTTAAAAAGTATTGAGTGAATAGTTACCATTAATTCCAATGATAATAGTTTTAAATTGCTTCAAAGTGAACGACGGTGACACGAAGAAATAATAATACCACGATGAATCAAGAACGATGAAAAAGAACGACAAATGGAATATTGTCGGTAGGTTTTAAAAAAAAAGAATCCTAAACTAATTTGATAAATTAAATTGAAAATTCTAGTTAACTTAGAACACTAAAATCAATATTTGTGTTTTAAAAAATAAAAAGTAAGAATAAATTGAAAAACCTAAATTTTATAATGCCTTCAGTTAATGAATAATATAAAAGAGTTTTTACTTCCGTGTGCACAAAAGTTAATTCTCTTATTGGAATATCCTTGCCTTGAGGATTGTGGGATCTCTCCTTGATTAAATCCTAATGAGTTACGGGAAATTCGCTACTGACTTTTACTCTCTTCATAAAAGAAAAAAGATTCAAATTTTTGACTCCCATTAATTATTCATTTTCCTTTACGGCTGAACCTTCTCACTATGATAAGACCTTCTGTTTCAATCTGTAACACACTTTTGTGATTAGTTTATTAATCAGCATATTTAAAATAAATTAAGCATCAGCTTTAGTTTTCCATTCTTCCCCCGCTCTCTGTGTGATATTATCATTTGTTGTTATGCTATATTACTGCTAAAATTTCCACCTTTTTGCCATATATATGAAATAATAAATGTATGTATGTTGATTCTGCCCATATATAATTTATTAACTTGCATTTATGTGTTATATATTTGTCGGTATCTCCCTCATGTTTAGCAGGATTTTGAACATAAAGTTCAACTATGTCGAAGAGTTTGCATCTGGGACGGAATTAGTAGTAGTGTTTAGACTTTTATGTGTTATTTTATTTGCTTATTTCGGTTTTCTAATAATTTTATAGTAACCCAACTCTCTATATGTATATATGAAATAATTTGGGGGAGGAGAATTTACGTGCTACCTCATGTTATTTTATTTGTTAAACTTGTGTGTGTATTGGTAGTCAATTATTTGATTATAACTAAAAGAATAATGCATGCTGTTGTATTACGTATCACCACCTCCGTATGTATTTAATGTCAGCTAGAATTTACTTGCTTGTATATTTATTTATTGCTTTCCTTAAAACTACTGATGTGTTTTACTCCTTAAAACTACTGTGTGTTACTGATCTCATTTACGTGCTAAATTTTTATCGCTTTGTATAACTGTCATTTCTTTCATACTTCTCCCATTAAGAACCTCTTTTATTTCGTAATTTGGTGTCCTGTGGCACCCACTCTCGCACAAAATCCCTTCAAATACCATTAATACTAAAGAATTGACAGTGTGTGGAAGAGCGAATACTCTATTCCAGTGGTACCGCGAGTCTTCTCGCATAGAACCTCTTCAAGTCGGTGTCTATCCATCTCTGAGAAATTTTAATTAGGTCAATCATTTGTTAACCTAGATGATTTGATCTTTGGTTCAAACAGACTATTAGTTCACCCTATAGTCTAAGGGTCAACACCCCTTACGGTCAATTGATCATAACAATTAAGTCCAAGCTATGTCAATAAGTTAGTATTTGTTTATAATTTTGTTTGTAGAAGGATGACATCTCCATGTTCCGTCATCATGCCTCAAATCACATAAAGTAAATTAGAAGAAGATTTGGAACGATATCAAGAAAAACATGAAATAAGAATCCGTCATTTATTTGCTGTCCTTTACACTCTTTTTTGTTATTATACTGGATCGACAATTGATTAGGGCTTTGCTGCAATTTTGTGACCCCTCGAGGATGGTCTCCAAGTTTAGTAATTTTGAATTGGTACCTAAAATTGAAGAAATTAATGGCTTCATTGAATTGTCGTATCACAGTGTGAGATTATTATACCCTATATAAGTCATCATTGAGGGACATTCTATTAAGTGTAGGAGTGAAGTACAATCCGATATTTACCTACTCCAATCTTGGGGTGTAATTCTTTCAACTTTTTGTATTCATGCTTCGGCCATGAAGATAGTTATTTTTCTTTTTATAACAATTTGAGTGCTTGTCTAGAGATGGAAAAAATATTGTGTAAATGCCTTTTCCATAACATTATTAGGTTCTCTAGCTTTTTTAAAGTTAGAAGAAAGATCGATACTCGCTTGAGGTACGTGGTTCGTGCATTAGCGCAAGGTAGGGACGAACCTAGAAAAACTATAGTGCACATGATATTAGCAAAGATCATGAGTAGTCTGTCTGGTGTCAATGGTAGAATACTTTTTGAAGAATGCAACCTTTTGGTACAATTGTGGGCCATTGAACAATTCTATAGACGACTTGACATGATAGATCTTCTCAATGGTATGAGCAACGAAATTGATAGACATCCAAAAAGAGAGGAAGCTTTATCGCTCTCGTAGCATTCATTATATTTTTAATAGTACACAATGACTATCACGTTCAATGGATATGCTTCTCTTCGAGTACTCCGCCAATTTGGACAAGTTCAAATGATACCATTGCAATCCAATATGGATCATTGTATGACTTTGGACAAAATTATTCAGAAGTCCATAACATATTTCGAAGATGGGAGAGGGTGATAACTATAGATGTGCACGATGTTCCTTCTGTACACCTGAATACTACTTATGGATTCTCAAAGAGGTTGAGGGTCGGGAATTAAGTGAAGAAAGGAAATTATGGGCTCGCCGATGACTAAGAAACTATATGGGCACACAACTTGTGGGACCTTGGCTATGAAATCGCTCCATATGACACCAAGCTCCTAAGGTTGATATTTTCGAGATTTCAAAAATTTAGGATAACTTTCCTATGTTACCCCATTTTCCCCTTAGTTTATCTCTGCTTTTATGATGTAATAGTTCAATCTCTATCCAATAAATGAAAGTTTGTTTCTTCTTGATTATTATCTAACCTAAACTCCAAATTGACAAATAAGACTTGAATTAATCATTGTGCATCACTTATTTGTCGTCTTAGGCCTACCTTTGAATCAACGAGGTCCTGCCATTTAGGAATAGTTCATTTTAGAAAAAATAATGTGCGATTATCTTATTTTCATTGCAATGTTCTAAACTTGGTTTTATTTAGATTTCTATTTTGTGTATCCTCCCACGATGGTCGTAGTCTGGTTTACCACACACGATCAAAATACACTCTTCTTTCTCCTCTTAGTGATAATCACAAAGGAAAGAGTAAGATGATTAATAATAAGGTTATAGTTGAAGCTGTTGAAGCATAACATTTTTCGAATGAGTTGATTTCAAGATTGGAGCAAAAATAATAAAAAAAGAGATATATGATATGCGCGAGTGAGCTACGTTGTTACCCTCCATCAATCGGAGACAAGCTGGTTATCCATGTTTGTCTCAAAGAGATATGAATCTAGAGAACACCTAGACTACTCACGCATATTAGATATCTATCTTTATAACTCATTAATTTGCTCAAATATGAGACCGAATAGTTAAAAGATGCTCTTCGCAACAGTTTAACCATAACCTTATACTTTGCATGGGTGTTAGAAATGGTCTATAGATCAACCATTGGGGAGAATGATAAACAAAATATAAATCTAAAGAAAACAAGTCAGAACATCACTAGAAAATTAGATAATAAACAATTATTTTTAAAAATAAATGTCCAAAATGCTAGAACCTCGTTTTTGGTTTGAAGTAGCCTAAGACAATAATTAGTTGCATGAAAACAATGATTAATTCAGTCTATTGTGTCATTTCGAAGTTCAGGCTAAAGAGATAATAAAAAGAATCAATCAAACTTCATTTATTGGAAAAAATCAAACGTAAATCATTACATCATAGAAAATAAATTAAACTAAAGGGTAACATGGGAAATTGACCTAGCTTTTGCCAATCTCGAAAGATATCTGATCCTAGGAGCTTGATGTCATCTGCCCTCTTGTATATGGAGTGATTTCATATCCAAGGTTCCACAAGTTGTGTGTCCATGTATTTTCTCTTTTATTGACGAGCCCATAATATCCTTCTTCACTTAATTCTTGAAGGAACGTCATGCACCCATATTTATAGTTATCACCCTCTCCCATCTTTGAAGTAAGTATATTGACTTCTGGATCATTTTATCCGAAGATATACAATGATCCATGTTGGATTGCAATGTATCACTTGAACTTGTCCAAACTGACAGAGTACTCGAGGATGAACATATGGTTGGATGTATTTTAAGCCAATAAGGTCAATGAAATAACATTCATCACCTCTCAGGCTCTCACTATGGCATGGGGATATATAGCAAATAGAGTTTTCATTGACTGTGATAGTTTATTGTGTTCTATCAAAATTATCTACGAATCTCACAAGGGCGGTGAAACCTTTTATTCTTCTTAGATGACTATCAATTTTATTGACCATACCATTGAGGAAATCTATCATGTCCAACCATCTATGGAAATGTTCGATCGCCCATAATTGTAGCAAAATGTTGCATCCTTCAAAAAAGATTCTACCATTTACACATGCAGGCAGATTCCTTATGATCTACCATTACACATGTGCATTATAGTTTTCGTAGGATCTCGTCCCTTACGCTAATGCATGAACCACGTACCTCAAATAGGTATCAAACTTTCTTCTTACTATGGGAAAAACTAAAGAATTGAATAATGCTATAGCAAAGGCATTTACACGATATTTTTTCCATCTCTCGACGGAGTACTCAAATTTCTCATAGAAATAAATAAAACTCTCTTCATGGTTGAAGCGTGTATTCAAAAAGTTCAAAGAAATCCATCCAAGATCCAAGTAATGTTGGATTTTACTTCATTCTAGAAAGTCTTTCAATGATGGTTTATAGGGTATAATCATTTTACACTCATGGTACGACAATTTAATAAAGCCACTAATTTCTTCAATTTTAGGTACCAATTCAAAATTACTTAACTTGAAGACCATCCTCGAGGGGTCACAAAATTGTAGCAAAGTCCTGATTAATTGACTTTCTAGTATGACAAAAATGAGGGAAGTAAGACAGAGTAATAAATGACGAATCTCTATTTCATGGTCTTTCTTGATATTGTTCCACCAATCTCTTAATTTGTAATTTACATCTACGACCATTTGTGGATTGACGGAAGATGGAGATGTCATTACTTTGCAAACAAATTCTAAATGTCATTTGGCTTAAACATGACTTCTTAAAATTAATGGTTACGATCAATGACACTAATATGTTGTCTAGAGGATGTTGGGACCTTAGCGATACTAGGGTAGGGTGGTTACTACTAGTGTGAATTTGACCACAAAGGGTAAAAACGATCTAGGGTTATGCAACATGCTATGCTAATTAAAATTTCTAAAGAGTGAGTTAGACATGAATTTGAGAGTTTACGCGGAGAAGACTCAAGGCTCCATGGTAGTAAGGTATTTTAAGTGGATTTTATAAGAGGTGCTAAGGAAATAAAAGTGGTTTTCAATTGGGGGAAGTATGAATATAATGACAATTATCAAAGCGGTAACATTTAGCAAATACTACAAATCATGACAAGGGGAAGAAAATCAAATAAATAAGGAAAGGGGCAATATGGAAACAAATAAGGAAAAGGGAAGAAGATTAAACATGAAATAAAATAAAAGGAAAGCAAATAACTAGTAAATACGGAAAGGAAATAATGATTTATGCACGACCTAATAATTTTTTTTTAAAAAAGTCGTCACTTAACGAATTAAAGGTGCATTAGGGCACCTAAATAATTTAAGGATCTACACAACAATAGATCGGGTAAGAGTTCGAATAATCTCAAGGGAAATGTTACAAGTAACAATTAAGGTCACTATTTATTACTCAGTTCGTTTCACAAAGAATGTTCTGGTTTGACTTGGCACGGAATTTAATAGTATAAAGAAAACTTTTATATCTTGTGGTCCTAAGTAACGGTAGGTAAATGTACAACAAATTCCCTTTGAAAACGTACGGATGAAAATGTTCAATAGAAAGCTGATTTTAAAATGTTACCAAAAAAAGAAAGAGTTCATTCTTCCTAAAACAGACTAAAAAGGAAAGGAGGTCATTCTTTTTGAAATGGAGGGAGTAATTAATTAACTAAGCTAAGTGATAAAAAGCAACAAAATACATAACTTAAAAATTAAATTAACGTTAAATAATTTAAGAGAAATAAGCCAGGAAACAGAAAATACACAATTTAATAGTAGAGACATTTTGAAGTAAGTGAACGACCCCAAATTAAAAAAAGACTGTTATGGTCAGTGCATAAAACCCATTATGTGAAAAATGTATGGGGCACAAAAATTGTGCATAGATGTTAAAGGTCAATTCTTAGTGTGGAAAGAGATTTGATGATGAATTAAGGTCATCATAAGAATCCTCTAACACAAAGTTGAGTCGAAAACTTCTTTATCGATAGTGTTTTTACATAACATTTTATTTGGGTAAACTTCAAACATATAAGCCTTTTTTCTAAAGCCACCAAGTTTGAGTCATTTGGAGTTTGGAGTAAAGATTTATAATCATTTTACTAAACACGGGGCAATTTAGTTATATTTTGGCTGAAGAGAAAGTACTAAAAATATCATTTTTGTACGTCCTTAGGTAAACCCTTAAATAAATTTTTAACTCTCATAAAGCCCTAAACAATCATATTTAGATCTTTAAATTCACACTTCTCCTCTCTCAAACTCAAAGACAAAACTCTAAGAAAAATTAAAGCATAGAACTTCCGAGCAAGGTTCTTTCAAATCCTTTCAAAAAGTTATTTGAAAATCTAGTACTAGTATTTCATATGCATTATTTTCATGAAAATATAAGTACAAGATTTTCAAAAAAAATATTATTATATTCAATTTCAAGTGCTTTTTTTAATGAAAAAACTCAAGAAATTATATTTAGCTTCCAGTTCGGCGATTTAACCAATTTTTTTAATTCCAAGAATGTGGAAAATTCACCAATGGATCTCTCCTCACCCATTGAGTCCCAAGGAAAACCAATTTCTTCAAATTATGATTTCTCCAAACTAGGGTTTTTATTATTTGCATGAGTTCTTATTGAAATTCAGTTTCTCGTTCGTGATTAATATTCAATTGCATGATTTTGATTATAATTCAATGATTTTAACAATATTTTCATCAACTCATAGAATGTAAGTATTTTTAATGATCATGATTATGCTATTTTAATATGTGTGTCTCAAATTATCATTTTAATGAACTATGATACTTTTATGTAAAGTGTCTCAGTATCAGTTATCACGATTTAAAAGTTTTTTTTATAAAATATCTTTCAGATCATTTCAGCTATTATGATTTATGAGTTGCTTAGTATATATCAGTTATCAATATGATATTTGGTAGTGTCAGATTATTAGTGTTTTCAGATTTATGAATTTCTCCACAGAGAATATACTAAGCATTGACTGGACTTTTGGGATGAACATTTATGTTTAGCATCTGCGGAACTTTAGTAGCAATCCCCAAGTCCAGAACAACATGCTAACATATGTTTTGTCTTAAGATTTTAGCCTAGGGGGGATCCACATAGTCAGAATCATGCTTATTTTTATCAAGTGGGACACTCTCTTTTCGGTATGAAAATGTAATTGAATAAATGTATACTTGATATGTCGATCAGAAGTTTACGTTATTTTTATTGTATTTCACTTGGGTTTATTGTGCAGTCTTGAACATTTTGTTATTGAATGATGGTTTTGTGTAATTTTTGTAAAATAAGTTTGGATGCAATTGCTTGAGATAAGAGCTGAAAATTACAGAATTGACTGTTGACAGAACCAACCACAAACCATTGTTCCAGTAACGGGCCGTAGGTGAAGAGACGTGGATGTGAGTTCAAGAAAGTCTGACCAAGTATGGAACCACGGAGCAAATGATTGATCAATGATTCTCGTTTGATTGAAGTTCTAGTACTTACACCATGGAAGAATAGGACGGATTGTCGTCCAATCCACATATCGTAGGTGGCAACCGTCATTTGAAGTGCTTGAAATATTTTCTAAGTGTTGAACCACGGAGGTGAACCACAGTCTGCGGGTCGAGTCGTCAAGACATGTGGCTAGAAAAATGGACTCCAGATTTCAAAATTAGAGGAAGACTCACTCATTGTTACTTTTTGAGTTCTCTTACTGGGGCTTCCATTCCGCCTATCACTCGTGTAAATGACTAAAGTTAGAATAGAGATTTTGACATCTTAACAACAATATCAAACAAACTCTTAGATTAAATTGACAACCAAATTAATATTTTAAAAAATCTAAAAAGTACATTTAGTTGTCTTTCGTGTATTCTACACAAAAATAGGAAAGGTAATTTCTACTGACATGTGTCTCGTTTTTCAAATTATTTTTTCTTTAAAATATAAAAGATATTTAGTATCATCTCTCTTTTAACTTCCAACAATTTTATCCTTAAAACTAGCAAAATGTTTCTTTAGAATTATCTCTCCTTATAATTAGCAAAATTATTTAATTATGACTATTCTTCTTTCTCTTATGAATCTACCATCTATAAATTATTTTTGTCAATTGTTTGTTAGAAGTTATGGTGAGAAATTCAATCTATATTTATATTAAACTAGTAATTCTGAACACGTGCTTTGCACGTATAGCCCATACATCGATGCACATTTTTAAAGTAATATAAGTAACACTTACATCGGTAAATAATAAGTTACACAAAATTTCATTTGAAACATATACAAGCTCAGGCCGATTGTAAATATAGTTTGAGTTTGTCAAATAACGTAACTAAATTAGCTGGACAAAGCATGATGTGTATATACACCACAAGCCAATAAAAATGTGATGTATAATTTTGGTCCATACTATAATAACAATTAATCTAAATTTACTTATTGTGGGATTCAATCCCTAATGAATGTGACTTTTTAAAAAAGAAATAGAAAATTGCAAACCACAACAAAAAGATATTTGAATAGAAAAATATAGGCCCGTAATATAGGCCCGACACACACACACACAACAGATATTTAAGGTCCGTGATACAGGATCGATACATATTTATCCCTCTCAAATACATTCCTTCTCCGAAATAATATGTCATTTGCAATATATTGGACAACCACGAAATGTATTCCAGAGAGATGAAAAATTCGAAATTAGAAGGACCTTTTTATATATTCCTCATCTTTATTACAACCTACATTAATAAACCAAAAAAACAAAAAAATGTTTAAGACTCATATTGAGATAACTCAAGAAAGGATGTATTTACCTAGATATAGTTCAAATGTTTTTTGCTCCATTACCTTCATAGCGTATGGCATGATGAACGTTTTACTCCACATGGAAGCTTAATGACACTTCCCTTCCCGTAATTCACGGTTTACTCTATCTTAAATTTTTAGTCACTTAAAATATTCGCAAGGATAACAAAAACACAATATGATCGTAGACAATCCTTGAGTGGACAAACTTTGAAAATATAAGTTCAAAATGTGCTTGAAAAAAGTTATATGCATAGTCCCTCACCAATTAAAAAGATCAAAACCCACATAAAACAGAACAACATTAAATAACAAATTAATGTACGCAAATGTTATAAACCCCATATAAAAACCAAAAAAAGGAAGAGAAAATAGCAAAATAACAAATGAGTTAAGATATCTATTCTCAGAAAAATAATTGATTAGTAAGAATAATTAAAGGCATGTTGAACATGAGAATGCCAATGGTTCCCAGATCAACCATCACAAATGGTTGGCAAAATTAATTTACTAATTAGGACTTTAGTGTCAACTTTTACCATTCCTTTCCTTCGATGTCCTGGAAAGTAAATCTTGTGCCAAAAGAACAGGAACATATTCTCCTAGTGGAACTGACGTTAACCAGTCCATACACATCCTATCTTGATGTGGAGTCCTTCGAAAGTATGGATCATCTCTATGTGAGAAGGGTAACATTCATAGTGTCAAAAGACCATCGACAATGACTCATATCACAACTTATTCGATATTTTAAAAAAAATTAGTTCCTTCTTTTTATGCAGGTATAATGAAAATAATATTAGACATATGTGACATAACAGCTCAGCAATTTGTAGAACTTGAGGATTTATGAAAAATCAGGTAAAACACAACTCTTTTACACTTCACACTCATCATATCTCAGGTGATAGGGTCCATGTATATATGTCTACTCATTATAACAAGTCAGAATAAAGACAGAGTCAGTCAAGGCATCTATGAAATTCAAAATACTTCTTTGAAAATTATTTTAACATTAAAAATTTAACGCGGATTCTGTAAAACTAATGATCGAGAAGAGAGGGGAAATGATGAAAATATATCGAGTCAATTAAACCTTCAAAAGTTCGAGGAGGCAAGATGATAGTAGAAATAGAACAATTATGGACATTTAGAGAACTTAAAATAACAACCAAGCTATTTATTGCGGAAGCAACAATAAAAATATTGTATGCTCAACTTAAGGAGATACAAGGAATAGAAAAAAAAATTATGTCACGTTTTTTTTTTGGAGTATATAGTCCCATAGGGGGGGGGGGGGGGGGGTCACAATTTGATAGAGAGAACACTACAAAGATACAATACTGCAATGCACAATACGAAAGAAAGAGAATGTAAAGGAGAAATTTGCCTGCATACCAAAAGCTAAAATTGATCAAAAGGCACAAACATGCCTATCTTTAAGTAAATAAATGAAAATACCTTGAAAATTAGACATATGTGTGATATTTGCGAAAAGCTAGATTCCTTTGTCCTCTCATATGCAGTACCCTAACTCCTAGAAATGAATTATACAGTCTGTGATATAAAAATTAGAGGTAGTAATGTTTACGTACATTTATCTTCTAAATCAGGATTCGACTCTTCATTGATTTCTGTGTTTGTACTTATAAGAACATCGAATTCGCTTAGTTTATCTCATGATTGAAGAGGATTAATGAATTTCAATTTCTTCTCTCATACAAAAGAATTCGCGACAATGGTGCTTTGTAATTCTGGTAAAGTTGGATGAAGTTATGTTAATATGTAGCTTATAGTTTAAGTCCAAAAAAATTGCTTTTTAATTATAAGGATATTGTAAGGTATGGTTGAATTATAAGATATTGTTACCAATATATGATAACATGCAATTATCAATGTTCAATGTAGGAAAACTACGCACAGTCACATATGAATACACTTATATTAATTATTCGGTGCTAAAGGAAGAAACAATAATATTAAAAAAACGCGGCAAAGCAATATATTTAAAATAAATAAGAGTTCTGGTAATAAATGTTATCAGAAGAAATTACCCTTTGATTAAAAGAAAATGATAGTCCCCCCCTTTTTAGAATTTTGGACAATTCTTTACCTTGTGGCTCCGGAAATAAAGAAATATCCGTTGATGAACTCTCACATATCTCACGAAATGAATTCATTGACTTATTTTTAGAATGGTATTTAACGATTGGACTCTAATTCTTGCTTTGAAACAAGACTTAGAAGAGAAGAAATTGATTTTGGAGAGTTAGTAGTGAATGAGGAGTTAGAGTCACTAGAATCACATAATCCACTTAGAATAGTCCAAAACGATGAAACGATGTAGTGTATAGATTAAAAGAATGGAAAAAAACAAAAACAATCAAGGCGCCGCTATAGCGGCTTGAACGGGACAGATTCTCGAAATTCTCTCTAAAATTCTCATTTCGTAACACACCTTTTAGCTGTGACATTGTATACTAATCACTCCATGCCAAGTATGATATCAGAAGTTCTACATATCCAAATTTACTCCCGGAAAGCCCTATGCATTTCTTAATGTTTTATCTACTAGAAAATATTATTCAAGCTTAAAAATAACACCTAATCCATTCTTGGATTGCTCTATACTCACTCATATTTTGTTTTAGATTGGCCTAGCCTAAGATTTTTAAGGCACCACCGAACAGTTTTCTGGCCTAAATCTTTCACCATTGATCTACCATAACGTGGTTTAAGTGGTAAATAAATTTATTTTTAAATAGTAAAATTATGTAATAGGTTGTCATAATAATTTAAGCGTGTAATTAAATTTTTTGAGATAAATTCAGGAGGAAATCTATGCCTAGCCTCTAAGATAGAACCACAAATACGAGGATTATATACTATTATATGAAACCATGGATATTAACCGTAGGGCTTACTGGCATGTTGTATAGAATCTTTTCCTTATATATGTTGAGACCAAAGGTTCGAACCCATTGTCGGGCAAACTTTCTTTTATAATAAGACTTTATGGTGCTACTTATTTAATGTTTAAAATTTCTGGTGTCTATTTATTCAATTTTATATAAGTTTAACTGTTTACTTATGGACATCCAAAATAAAAAATAATAAATGCCAATTGAGGTCAATTTAAAGGACATTTTTGGTATACAATTAGCTTTAGCACCATTGATCTCCAATGAGACTCAAATAAACCAACGAGCCAAGACTTGTACATGTTCACATAATTGATGACAAATTCTACTATAAATTGTTTTTATGTTGTGTAGATTGTTCTTCAAATTAAGGCAAAGTGGCGATTCGCCTCTGTTTATGTATACAAAGACGGAGTCTTAATGTCATATATTACAAGTCACAATGATCCCACACAATTTGAGTTCCCTAACATCCTTGCCTTGCCAAAAATAAGCATCTACTTCTTTTCTTCTAAGGTTAGAAAAGACATGCATTGCATGTGTGTGACACTCACAATTGAGAGCTAATGTGATCTATATGAAGTGTTTATAATTATCCTAGTTATTGGTACTTATGTTAAGAATTTGCGTTATTCTATTTTAATGATAAAATTGAGATTAAGAAGAAAATATTTTCTTTCTTAATCTCTCAATACAGTACTAAAGTGATCAAAAGAAAAGAAAACAAAAACTTTTCTTTAAGGGTAATATTATATTAGGAACAAGATGTATTTTAAAAAGAAAAAAATATATATTATTTGAGAAAATGCATTTTTGACCCATTTATAACAATAGGGATATTTTTAAATCAAACTACAAATAGAGGACATTTATACTCATTTTACATAATTTCATAAACATTTTTGACAATTTTAGTATAATATATATTATTTGTGGCGTAAAGGAATGTAGCTTTTGTCAATTATTAGATTACCATTATAATGAAAAGTTGATCAAATTTTTCACGTGATTCACGGAGCTAGTTGGGAGAATCTTCATTTACTCAAAACTTGGTAATTGAAAATTCCTTGGAGATCATTTTGTATTACAATTAATTACTTAAAAAGGAACCGTTCTACATGTCACTTGTATAAGTTATCTTAGGATTGATTATTTTACTAATGTAACATGCCATCTCTCAGTTGCAAATCATTAGTCAAATATTAAACTAATGAAAAGGAGAAAAGTCGGAATATATAGGAAAATTATGGAGAGTAATAAACATTTAGTTTATATTATGTATTATAGTACCATTTAAGAAAATTGTAGTTTGGGGCTCGTCTCCAACTTCTTGGCTATTTGCTTGATTTGTATAATTGGTCTGGTTTTCTATAATTAAAAATTTATATGATTTCGGTTATGATTGTATAAATTCACATTTTCTAATGTGTACCATAGTTATGTGCATCACGATTTATGAAAAACATAGTTTATAACAGTACCCTTATTTTGTATATTGACCAGCGAATATACAAACCACAGCCTCCATAACAAAATTAATTATGTATGGAAACCACAATTATCAAAAAACTCTATGACTAGAAACCTTAGTATATCTATTTATAGTTGCTATTTCTAAATCATCATCTGAAATTAAGATGGGTCGGAATCAATTTGTCTTAGCTATCAATGAAATACTATACTTAGAGGATAGGTCAAATATATCTTTATTGAAGCATCCAAATGTCACTTTAACGTTTATTCTTTACTATGGAAGGAAGGCTTAAAATATTCCATACTTAGTAGCCCTTTAAATATGGCTACATATTGTTGAACTCTTATCAAACATCCAACAAAAGAGCATCCCAAGCAAGTAAAAACAAATTTAGATTCTCAGAGTGCTACGAAAGTTGGTTGCCAAATGATAGGGTATAACCATCATAGATTATAGATTATATATATATTATATATAATTATATATAGATTTATATTTCCAGTTAGAGAAATTGTTAGAGCGTCAGGCTAGGCCCGTTGGTGGCGGTGGCCTGGACCTAATCCAAAATTTGTTAGGGTAGGACTACGATTTTTGAAGCCTATTTAAGGAACAAAAGGTTTTTTTTGTTTTATGCCGATCGAAAAGTAGAGATTTTGTGGGGTTTGAGAAGTACGAATAGGGTCGGCTTGTGGGCCAAATGAAAATGAATTAAATAATAAAAATAAAATAGAGTTTAAACTCAAAATTTCTTTTAAGTTTGAAATATTACATTTAAATACAAATTGTGTTTATAAAATATCGTAGTACATCTTAAATTAAAATTTCCTGAAAATTTCTAGGAATCAATAAAAGGTCGTTTAGCCTAAGAATATGTCATAGTTTTGGTTTATTATGATGAATTGAAAATAAATTAGGTTATACGTTCTATTTAGCCTATTTATTTGTGTTTTACTAAATAAACTTAAATAAATATTATAAAGATAACTGTGATTTGTGGACTGATTAAAAGTTAGTGCACTAAACACTATATAATATTATCTTGGGTGTATTTATGGATATAATTCTTAAAATTATATTAATTTTAAAAATTATAAAAAAAAATATACTTTTAAGAAAAGAAAGCTGACCCGACAAACCCTTGGCCAATTTTTGGCCCACATAAAAAAATAAGCTAGCTAGCCTGGTCTGACCCGTCAAATTTCAAAGTATGTATGGTTCAGCTCATATTGACAGCTCTTGAAATTGTGTAACAAATAGTCAAAAATTTCAAACATGATTTAGTACACGTTAAACGCCACGAAGGGTATGTTTGGTATGAAAGAAAATATTTTTTTCAATTTTTCTGGTTGTTGGGACAAAAGTTTTGGAAATGTTTTTTCAAATAACTCATTTTCCTCAAAATTAACGAAAAGAAATGAACCTGCCCTTCAAAGTTAAGGAAAACATTTCAAAAATGGCTCATCGAACTGGCCCAATGCCAGGTAGGGGAGGAAAAATGATCAAGGGCTAGGAAAAAATAGGGGCAAGGCAAAGTGTAAGATGGTCTCCGCCCTCCACCCCTGGCGACCCAGTCATCCTCCACCTCCTCCAAAAATAAATAAATTTGTTTTTAAAAAAAAATTTTCAATTTCAAATTGTATTTTGTCACTCCAATTCAGACATACCATCTAACATCAACGGGGCAACCCCCCAACCCCCGTACCTAAAAAAAAATAAATTTTATTGTTAACATCGGTTCAACTTCAAAAAATTCAGTGGTCACTCCTGCCCTCAACACCCCACCCACTGCGATAAAAAAAATAAATGTATTTTTAAAAACAAAAAATTGAACTTCATTTTTTTTTTTTACCCCTTACCTTTCGACCAGCCACCCCCTAATAGCCCCCCAGCCCCACCCCACCCCACCTCACCTCCCAAAATAAATTTTATTTTATTTTTAAAAAATATTTTCAATTTCAATTTTTTGTTATTTCACCCCTCACCCCAAGCCCAGCCCCCTACCAGCTCCACCCCACCCAAAAAAATAATTATTTACAAAAAATATTATCAAGTTTTTAAATTTTTATTTTTTCACCCCTACCCGCCAACCTCCCTACAAGCCCCCCTTCCCCCAAAAAAAATATTTTTTTCAATTACAAAAATTATTTTCGGTCTAGTAAAAAATAAAATATTTTTTTAAAAAAAAAATTTCATTCATAAATCAAACACTAAAAATTATTTCATAAAATATTTTCGACTCACCACCCAAACATAAGAAAATAAGTCATAAATGTACTTATTTTTCAGGGAAGAAAATTTTTCATGCAAACATTTCCTTCGTGGAAGCAAACCCAAGAGTTCACCATTTTATTACACATTTTCCATAGAAATTGTGTAATAACGCACTACTGTTAATTGTTACAAGTAGTTGTGCTATAGCATTATGCTCAACATTAATCTACATTTTTTCTTTTAATTGATGGTGTGTGTTTTTGTATATCAAATATTTTTTTTTTAAAAATAAAAAGTATATCAAAATAATTTTCACTATTGATATTAATATCAAAAATTTGTTTCCAAAACACATTTTAATTTGACCTTATCCTCTTTAAGTACACTTTTTATCTTAAAAAATTTACGTTATTTATTTAAAAAAAATTACAGTTAATCATAAAATGTATATATAACAATATGTTCTTTAAATATACATTTATTAATTAGTGTAATACACACGTCCAAAATACATACACTTAATAATTAAATATTTTAACATGATAATAGAGCATATTAGAGGTCTTAGGCTCAAATCTTATTACCATAAAGTATTCCAAGAAATTTGGCCAATGAAAAAAAAACTAAGCCGAACACTTAAAGGGAGGCAAATGTTAATTAATAATATTTTTTTTCTAACCGCTTAAACTTTTGAATGAAATGATTATAGTACACTTCAAATAATTTGAACTTGTAAATTTTCATATGTATATCATTTCTCCTGCTTTCAGAATTTTCTTTTATATATGTGTGTGAACAAAGTATATTGATCCTGTAGAGTAATTAACTAGTCATGGATGTTTAATCTACCCACTTTCTTTCAACTTGGAATTTGGACCATGTTGTAGCATAGTACCTGCCTCAAACTATTATAAGTTGCGCAAGATAAATACTTAGGTACTTTTATTTCTTCCTCCTATTCATTTTATATGAAAATTTTCAATAGGAAGGAATTTCTGAAATGCCTTGACATTTTCTTAGCTACAAAAAAAGAATAAAACAAGAAAATATACCTTTTATTTTTTTAACAAATTAAAAAGAAAAAAACTATATAATATTAAGGATATATATGTTTCGTATGAAGCAAAATCAATTAAATTGGATGTTGGTGACAATGTTTATTAATGAGAGTTGGGAGAGAATTGCATGCTCCAATAATATTATATACTCTAATGTTGAAGAAAAGAAAATTTTCCCCTTATGCCTTATTTTGAATGTGCAATATTTTTGAATTTTGATAGTCCTTCTCAACATGTTAGATTTTTCATATTCTTATGTTATCGACCCAATATTTTGTCAACATGATTATTGCCCTGATGGGTGACACATTAAGCTAGCGCGTAGCCCATTGGTAGTTGAAGTTTTTCACTATATATCAAGATGGTATAAGTTGTGCTATAAATTAGCTATTGCATGTTAGATTTGTGAAGTGTAACTGAAATTGAATAATTTTTGTTGTAGTAGGATAAGAAATCCAAATGACGTTAATGCAAATGGTTCCATTGTTGTTGAAAGAAGAGAATAATAATGAGGACTATGAACCAAAAGTGGTTTCATTTGAGCCTTATCACCACGAAAAGGAGAATCTCAAGTTGGTTGAGGATTTCAAGTCCACTGCAGTTCAAATGTTTGTTGGATCAGAGATAAATGATGTTGTTTTCATCTCAGCAATTTTAGGGGAAATTGAGAATGCTAAAAATTGTTATCCAAGAGAAGTCACATGTAGGTACACAAATATACAATTTGCTCAAATGATGTTTAGAGATGCATGTGTCATTCTAAATTATTTCGGACCAAATAATGATGTTGAGCATTCATGTAAAAAGGCGGAGACAATTACTCATCATCTTGGTATTGCTATTTATAAAATGTCACGACCCAAATCGGATCGCGACTGACACCCACACTTATCCACCTATGTGAGCGAACCAACCAATCTAAACCTTAACATTTCAATGTTGTAAATATCAAGAGAAAGTAATGCGGGGTCCAAGACTGAAACGCATGAAAATAAAACCAAAAGGCAATAATTTCTTAAATTCACATCTACTATTATAATACCCCAAAATTCTGGAAGTCAATCACCACAAGATTAAATCTATGATCAAAATTACTCAACTAAGAGTATTCTAAACGATTAAAATAACAAAAAGCTAGTCCATACGGAACTTCAAGGCATCAAAGACATGAGGAAGGACGGATCCAGTCCAAAGATATAAGCATAGCTCCACCCTGAGACCGGAGGGTATGACGACGGGCTAGAGTTAATGTTGAGTCGAGAAGCGGCACGTTGGGATGCACTCCACAAATAAAACAAGAGAAAACATTAAAAGTAGGGGTGTCAGTACAAACACAAGTCCTGAGTAGGTATCATCGGACAACTTCAAAATAGAAAGCAATTTTTTTTTTTTTAAATCTCAGATAACATCATAAAATCTAATCTAAATTCTTACAGGTGTGATAGCAGCAAGTATAAAACATCATTTATAATGTCACCGATCATATCATGAGGACTCAAGCCTCCACACCATACTCATTGGGAATAGGTCATTAGATGAGTATATTAAACATCTTTCCAGATTCAATCTATATTTCTTCTTGTGTCGGGTAAGTGACACTCCGATCCATCGTTAGTCTTTATTACTCTTTGTGTGGTACGTGACCTCCGATCCATACTACGATGTGTCGGAACGTGACACTCCGATCCCCTAAATTCTACGTGTCGGTCATGACACCGATCTCCTAAATCTACATGTCGGTTCGTGACACCCGATTCCCCTAAATCACGTGTCGGTTCGTGACCCCGATCCCTCCCTAATTACGTGTCAGTTCATGACCTGATCCCCTAAATATACGGGGATCGTGACACCCCGTCCCACTTAATTTCACGTGTCGGTTCGTGACACCCGTCCCACTAATTCACGTGTAGGTTGTGACAACCCGCCCCACTAATCTATTCTATTAGTTAAATCAAGCCTTCTTTTATATCAAGGGATCATCATTCTCTTACTTTAGTTCATCAAGCCTCTTTTAGACCAAGGCATCATCAGTTAACAGAGATAAGTTTTTTTTTATCAAAGATTGGAATCAATAGCCATCAGGCTTGTTTAATCACAATCAAGATAATATATAATCACATCATGCATACACCACATTAAGCATATAGAACGATGTATAATACAACCCAAACATATTCATTCGGCTATTAAGAGTTTACTACGAATTAGCATGAAAACCATAACTGACCTCCACCGAAGAATTGCGATCAAACAAGCAATCTTCTCAAATCCGTGCGGATACTCTCAGTTTCTCTTCTCTCTACTCGTTCTCCCTCTCTTTCTTATGTTCTTTCTTATCTTATTCAAACTCCTCTTCTTTATCCTAATTAGCATTATAATTTTAATTAAGTATAAAAGATGGCAATAATAACCCACTAATTAACTTAGGGTACCTCTTTTTAACCCCCAAGGAATTGGCGTATTAACATGAACCCTATACCTTTATAATTTAATTAAAGCAGGAAATAGTCCAAAACGCCCCTTAAATTAATTAACAGAAATCCGACCAGGCCTGGGATACGCCGGCTGTGACGGGCCCGTGCCTGCGACGGTCCGTCTGCTGTCCGTCAAGAGGTCCAGAGGACCGTGATCTCTGTAAAAGTGCGGTCGGTGACGGGCGTCGTGCACATGACGGGTCGTCGTGGGTGTCCGTGAACTCGGCCAACTTTTTCCAGAAAAAAAATTTGTGCTCAAAAACGGACTAAACAGGTGGACAATAGATACCAATTTACCCTCGTTCGTCCTCGAAACGATCACGAAGGAAAACAAGAGTGAAAAGAAGTACCTGAATCATGGGTAAACAGGTGTGGGTTTATCTCTCTTGCGATAGCCCCTTCTCCCAAGTGGATTCGGTTCCAAATGGGCGATTCTTCCATTGCCACCTAATGCGATTGCAATCTCCCCGACTCAACTGCCAGACTATCTATATAAAATGGAACAGGCTCCTCCTCATACGGGGACCAAGTTCTCATCAAGCAGAAAATGAATCCCAACGAATGATGTAGTTTCCATCCCATGGTAATCTTTCAGCATAGACACAGGAAATACGGATTGCCACTCCTGACAGCCCTTTGCTGGAGCCAAGGGCTTAACTCATAAGCCACATCCCTACTCGCTTACAGTACTTCAATATGGACCAATATTATACTCGGGCAGAGACTTACTCTTTTTACCAAACGCCATCAACCATTCATTGTAAACCTTCAGCAAAACTTGCTCAACAATCCATAAACTCCAAGTCCCTAAACCTTTCGATCAGCATATCCTTTTGCCTACTTTGAGCCGCTAAAAGCCTTTTCTTGAATCGATGTCACCTTCTCTAACGAATCCCTCAAAAGGTCAGTACCCAAGGTCTAACCTCGATGCATCAAACAACCAAGGGAGAGTACACTTTCAGCTCTACTTCCCATTCACTCTCCTACCCTCCTCGAATACCGCCCCCACTCCCTTCAACGCTCTCCTCCTTTCCTCCCATTCGCATTCTTCCTTAACCTCAACTCTTCACTCTCTCCCCTCTCTTTTTCTTCCCTTCCCCCCGATTTTTGTGTAGTCCTCCCCCTCTTTCTACCTCCTCCTCCCCGACTTCCCATCTCATCCTTTTCCTACATATCCTCACTACAACGCTTCGAAAGGAGCCATATCAATGCTTGAGTGAAGTATTATTGTATGGAAAACTCCGCTAAGGGTTAAGAAGAAGTTTACCCAATGACCACCGAATTCTATCCAAGCTTTTGAAGATATCTTTCCATACTGAATCGTTCGCTCAGACTGTACACGGTCTGAGGGTGTTGAAATGAAATGCTGTTAAGGTCAAAACTACTTACCTAATTCCGCGTGCAATTGTGCTCCAAAACTTAGAAGTAGTAAAAATGGCGTACCTCTTCCGATATGATTGGGAAAAAAAAAGTGGAACTCCATGCAAACCCGAACAATTTCTTGAGTGTAGAGATCTGGCTAAACTTCTCTGCATTGTAAGTACATTTAACCGGAAATTGAAATGAGCAGGACTTAGTTAGATCTGTCCCAATTACCCAAATAGAGTCAAACTTGCCCAAGTATTTGGAGACCAACACGAAGTCGTTGCCAATTCTTTCTCCCAATTCCATTCAGGAATAGGCATTCGCGGAAGTGTTCCTCCAGGGCCTCTGATGTTGTTTGTTCATACTTTATTGTTGACAATTTGGACATGGCACCACAAGTCAACAATGGTCGCACTCATTTAGACTCCACAAAAAATGTCTGCCTTAGGTCCGGGAATCTTGGTTGCCCCAGGATTGTAAGAATATCCAGAATATGAGCCTCTGTAAAGAATTAGTGTGGAATCAAATCAGCAACACTTGGTACACATTACCCTCCCTTTATTCTAAACACCTTCCTCATCCATTATTGCTTCTTAGCGTCTCCTCGACAACACCTTATCTCGATTTCGGCCTTAGTTTCTCGTCCCATCAAACTGTTCCCTTTATCTTGTCAGAAAAGAAGATCTCGCTCCACATGGCCAACCATCCTCCCTTCTTTTACTTCTACAACCTCATAAAGTCATTATCCAGAGTCTGAACCTCTCTAGCCATGGGCGCTAGAAACTTCTAAGTGGGGCTAAACTACCATTTGCAGCCCTGCTTTTTGCTTAAGGCGTCTTAACCATAAATTAGCCTTTCACGGATGAATAAGATGGTAACATCATAATCCTTTTCAGTTAGTTTCCATCCACCTCCTCGGTCTAAAATTCCAAATCTCTCTGAGTTAAAGGCATACTGTAAAACTCGATGATCCGTTATAGACTTCCGCTTAACCCCATTATAGATCGTGGTCTCCATTGCTTTAAGTGCAAAACACCACAGCAGCCAACTCTAAACGTGGGAGTCGGATAAATTACGTTTCATGCACCTTTAATCGCGAAGCATAAGCAATTACATTTTTCTATTGCATTAGGCATGCACCCAAACTAGAATAGGATTGCATCACAGTAAACAATTGAAGTTCTACCTCTACTGGCAGGGTGAGGATAGGTGCGGTAGTCAGCAAGGTCTTGAGTTTCTAATGAAACTTTCTCACATTCATCCGACCATACAAATGGACACATTTTGCTTAGTCAATGTTCGTCAATTGGGAAGGTAATAGAGAGAATCCCTGACAAAATCGACGGTAGTAAACTGGCTAAAACAACAAAGCTTCTTATTTCTGACACATTAGTAGGTCTTACCCAATTCTTCACTCCTTCGATCTTACAAGGAGCACCATCACCCATCTTTTAGAAACCACGTGCCCCAAAGAAGGACACTGATCTAGCCAAAACTCACACTTGGAGGAATTTTGCATAAAGCTTTTAGCCCTAAAAATTTCAAAACACAATCTCAAATGCTCCTCATGTTCCTTCGTACTCTGGGAGTATATCAGTTATATCATCAATAAATTAAGATCACAAAGAGGTTAAAGATATGCCTTAAAATCCCGGTCATCAAGCTCATGAAAGCAGCAGGGGCATTAGTTTAGTTCCAACGGACATTACCAAGAAGTCATAATGCCCATACCTGCGTTCGAAAAGCAGTCTTGGGCCATCTGCTGCCCGTATTTTCAAGTGATGATAACCAGACCTCAAGCGATTTTGAGAAGACACAAGCAACTGGTAAACTGGTTGTGAACCAAAATCATCAATGCGAGGAGAGGATACCCTGTCTTAACAGTTACTTGATTTAGTTGCCGGTTTTTACCGGTAATCGATGCACATCCGGAGACCACATCTTTTCTTCTTCACAAACAAAACAGGGAGGCCACCCCAAGGGGATGCACTTGGTATAATGAAAACCTTGCCTCAAAACTCTTGAGTTGGGCCTTTAACTCTCTTAACTCACGGGAGCCATCTAGATAAGGGGTTATAGAAATGGGGGGGGGGGGCGAGTGAGTACCCGGGTCAAGAATCGATGCAGAAGAAGTCATCAAATATCCATATCTGGTGGCATACCAGGAAGATCTGCAGGGGCAAACAAATCTAAAAACTCGTGTGGTGTGGACATCGGAGGAACCGATCAATTGGAAGTACTTGAGGTAGGATCATCCCGGAGGGTGCCAAGAAAGCTAATCAACACTACTAACCATTCTTTAGCACGACGAAAGGAGACGATTACGACCGGATGGAAGTGTTAGTCACCCTTCCCACACTAAAGGATCTGTCCCCGGGCTTGGATTACCGTACAGTTTTAGCGTTACAATCCAAGAGATTGCCAAAATTTGGAGAAAGCCACGTCATACCAGAATTACATCGAAATCCACCATTTCTAGATACCAAGTCTACATAAGTTTACTCCCCCACAAAAGTCACAAAACAAGACCTATATACTTTTTCAACTATACAGGACTCACCCACCGGGGTTGGTAGAAACCCGAGAGGGACATGTCAAAGCAATTCACAAGGTAAATTAAGACCATAGCAAATGAGGAAGATACATAGGAAAATGTGGATCCAGGATCAAAAACAATACAGAAGCCATGCAATACAAATCGGAAGATACCTGTGATGACAACCATCAGAGCCCGCCTCAGATCGCCAGGGAAAGCGGAACAATGGGCCCCATACTGCTGTCCCTTGCCCCTACCATGTTGTGTTGTAGTGGGCCTCCAGTTTGCCCGTGACCCCGACCATTTGGTGACCAACCATTACCTCGGCCACCACGCCCTCCAGAATAACGGCCGAACTCACCCCTGGACCACATCGGCCTCTAGCTATTGGGGGTCTATGAAGTCTTGTTTTGGACAATCCTTATAATTGTCCAGTCTCCCAACATCCCATAACACTCTCAGATCTAAGCATGGGGTCTCTCAGAGGAAAAATGTTTGGAACGGTTGAGATGGACCCCCAACTACAGTATGTATGAAGGACTGAATTGGTCGGACCGAGTTAAACCTCCTGAACCATTTGTCTCTAGAGTAAGAACATTAAACTCAACTCCCTTTCAAAACCTTTTAGTGGCGATGCCCATGGTGAAGTCATCTGGCTTTCCACTACCTCACCTCTATCACGAAGTCGACATTTCTTGAAAAGATTTAGCTGTGGCCGCTACCTATAAGGCTCATTCGCAAACTTGATTCTCAACCCCTCATCAAAATGGCGCATCCGCCTCTTGGAGACTGAAACCATAGGTGGTGCATACCGGGATAAGCCACGAAAATTATCCTCATATATGATCGACATCCACCTTGATTAGCTCAAAGAACTCATCCCTTTTCCCTATCCCTTCAAAGTCCGGGGGATGAGGGATATACTTCTCCCTAAAACAAAAGCTTAGAGAATGAGGCCCAAGTCATAGGTGGTGCCTATGTTGGGTGACACTCAACATGTGACCGCCACCACATTTTGGCGTTCCCTTGAAACTGATAACTCAGGAAATCAACACCAAACCGTTCTTACTCTACCCATCTTGTAGTTACTCATGACAGTCAACTAGGAAAAGCGTAGCATCCTAAAGCTTCTCACCCGGAAGACTGGAGGTTTCAATTTCAAGAAACTTACTGAAAAGTTCATGCTGATCATTTGTCATGATAGGCCCGTAGTCAGGCGTGGAAACGGCCTATGTCAAAGAGGCATCCATACGAGGAGCATAGTGGCTTCTTTGATGTTGTACCTCTGAAACCGGAGGTGTTGGTGCAGAGGAAAAACTGGAGGTGCCTGACCCCCATGACAGGACAACCCACTAGATAAGCGAGAAACCTGATTGATCAATCTTCTGGGTAGGTTGGTGGGTGGCAATCCTTCATTCTGCACTTGTTCATTTTCCCTTCTCACCCTCTCTTACCACTTCCTCAGTAGGGGGAGAGGAGTCGCCGCCCTAGTAACCAGATGGCTAGTTTGCCGTCCTCGTCCATAGAAAACGTCCTCCCGGCCTCTTCCGACGACCTTTGTCAATCAATTTCTCTGAGCCTAACAGCCCCCCCAGTGCTGGCTCAGGGACGCTTCTTGTTTGCCGGGTTGGGGTTGGCGTAGTCGTTGTTGCTCTATCCTAACCATCTGCGAAACAGAGTGAAGATGGTCACGATACCAATTTGTATCACCTAGATACCAATTGGATCCAAGTATAGCACGACAGAAGAAAGAAAGATGAGAGTTTTACTAAAAGTCTTATAGCCTTATCAAAGAAAAGTAAAGGACGTCCCCTACCGTTCCTAAGACTCTACTAGGACATGTTCTTGGTGATGAGACAACGAACCTAATGCTCTGATACCAGTTTTGTCATGACCCAAATCGGATCGCGGTACTGGCACCCACACTTATCTCCTATGTGAGCGAACCAACCCAATCTAAACTTAACATTTCCATGTAAATCAATAGGAAAGTAATGCGGAAAAGAAGACTTAAAACTCATGTTAAATAAAACCAATTCAATAATTTTAAAAATTCAACATCCTAGTATTATCCAAATCTGGAAGTCATCACCACAAGAACATCTATGATCAAAATTACTAAGACTAAGAGATTCTTAAACGCTTAAAATAAACAAAAGCTGTCCAGCCGGACTGCAAGGGCATCAAGACATGAGGAAGAAGTTCCAGTCCAAGCTAGAAACATTAGCTCACCCTGATATCCGGGAGTAATGAAGACTGGCTAGAGTTACGGTTGAGTCGAAGATGACGGCACGTTTGTACCACTACACAATAAACAAGAAGGAAAACATAAAAGTGGGTGTCGGTAGTACAAACACAAGTACGGAGTAGGTATCATCGCCAACTCAAAATAGAAGCAATATATCTTAGATAACTCATATAAATTAACTAATATTGTAACCAGTGAAGCAGGCAAGTTAAAACATCATTTATAATGTCACCGATCATACTATGAGGACTCAAGCCTCACATCATATAATTTGGGAATTAGGTTCATAGATTGAGTCTATTAACATCTTTCAGAATTTCATTCTCTAATTTTCTCTTGTTGTCGTCCGTGCACCCGATCCCCTACTACTTATGTGTCGGAACGTGACACTCCGATCCCCTCTAAAATCTACGTGGCGTGCGTGAACAAAAGATCCCCTAAATCTCGTGTCGATGTTCGTGACACCCGATCCCTAAATCTAAAGTGGCGATCGTTGACACCAGATCCCCTAAATTCTACGTGTCGGTTCGTGACACACGAATCCCTAAATCTACGTGTCGAGTTCGTGAACACCCGTCCCACTAATCTACGTGTCGGGTTCGTGACACCCGTCCCACTAATTTACGTGTCTGTTCGTGCTGACACCCGCCCCAATAAGCCTCATTCTATTAGTTAAATCAGCCTTCTTTTATATCAAGGATCATATTACTCATACTTTAGTTCATAAAAGCATTCTTTATACCAAGGATCATCATTTAACAAGGGATAGGTTTTTTTATTCAAGATTTGGATTCAAAGCTATCATGCTTGTTTCATCACAATCTTATAATATAAAATCCACATAATGCATACACACAATTAAAGCATTATAGCAAGACTTATAATATAAACTCAACACATAATCATCGTATTAGGTTTACTACGAATAGCATGAAAACCATTTAACCTACCTCCGCCGAGAATTTGCATCAACAAGCTTATCTTCTAAAAATCCTGGCTATCCTCTTCGTTTCTCTCTCTCTCTACTCGTCTCCTCTCTTTTCTGTTCTTTGTCTTTCTTATTCAAAACCCCTTATTTTACCCTTAATTAGCATATAATTAGTATAAAAGATTGGAAAATTAATAACCACACGAAGTTAACTTAACGTTACCTCTTTTAACCCCCCAAGTAATGAGACTGAGGTAACTTAACCCTCACTTTATAAGTAAAGAAGGAGGAAATAGTCCAAAACGCCCCTTAAATTAATTAACAGAAATTCGACCAGCCTGGGATTACGCAGCTCTGTGAAGGGCCGTCGTGCCTGTTGAGAAGTCCGTACTGCTGTCCGTCACAAGGTACAGAGAAATTGATCTCTGTTAAAAAGTGCTGTGACCGGGCCGTCGTGGCCTGCGACGGCCGGTCCTTTGCCATTTCGTGTGACGTTCAGAGAGTCGATCTCAGTACCCAAAATTTTAATTTCTAAGTGTTTTTGAACGAGACCCTCCACGACGGTCCGTCGTGCCCATGACGGTTCGTCGTGGGGTCCGTCGACTCGGCCAGTTTTTCCAGAAATAAAATCTGTTGCTCAAAACGACTAAACAGGTCGTTACATAAAAGCATTAGACATGACATGTATTTGCTTGAAAATCAAATACCTTTTTGGATTCTGGAGATCTTGGTTGCTTTGAGATACCCTAATACTCGTACAAGTTCTTTTATGAATAATATGGAACAACATTCCTTTAATATGTTCTTCAATGACAAGAAAGGAAAAATTGAACATGCTGAACCTAACGATGGTCTAGGGAAGAATCCTGCTCACCTTCTTGAAATTTTTAGAAGAGTAATTGTGACAGGTCCAACTCATGATCGTATTTTAGGGGATAATGATGGTTGTTGCAATGTTAATGACATGCTATCCAACCTAGAAAAAGGTGTTTGTAAATGCTGCGAAGATGATGAAAAAATGAAGATATGCAGGGGTTGTATGTGTTCCGTTCAGTTACGGATTTAAAATCAAAGGGGATAAATTCAAAGGCTAGTGGGATTAAATCTCTCAAAGGTGTGTTGTAGGTTTAGGGTCAACAGATTATGTCGATCTGACTGAACTGAAGCTCCCGGTTATGTACGTTGATATGTACACTAGAGTGTTTTTCAACAACATGATCGCATATGATTTCTCTCCCAATTTCAATATTATAGATAGATCAGTGACTGGTTACATCAGTTTTATGAAACTACTTGTGGTTACAAAATAAGATGAGATGAGAGAGAACAAAATGTTAATCAACAGCTTAGGTAGTGATGATGATGTGGTGCAAGTCTACAAAGATTTGAATACTTTTGAGGCAGATGATAGTTCTAATTTCTGGAAAGTCAAACAGAGTATCGAAAAACACTATCACAGCAAAATAAGGACTTGGATGGCTGAGTTTAGAACCATATATTTTAACAATCCATGGACTATAATTGCTTTTCTTGCTTCTCTTTTCCTCGTCTGCTTAGATATTGTGCAGACCTACTATGCAATACATCCTGCTCCTAACGACCCTGGTGATGCTTAATTCATCTTCTTCACTAGGAGGTTTTTTATTTTTATATATGTGTTATGTTGTTTGAATTAATTATATATGCCTTTCATGCAGTCCTCTCTATGTATTATAATTGTATGGTAGTGGTGTTTTTTTTGCATGTATGCTTGTAAACGATACAAATCCCGTTTATTCCGTAAAAAAATAATAATGAGGAGTTTGAGAATAATGAGGGAGATTGAATAGTACTTTCTTCAAGCATCTTTTAGATTTCAACATTCAAACAACATCTTTAATCCAAACTTTTCCATATGCATCTTATAAATATTTTCAATTGTCAATTTGTATCTCGAGCCTAAGTCAGACCATGATGGTGCCTACCATAAATCTGCAGTAGGCAAGCCAACATCCAGAATGAAAACGATAAATTAAAACTAGAACTGGACTACCTGGAAGCAAAATAGACATAGAACTAGGCACATAGCATGGATATGTATATAATGATATAAAAAATATAAAAAATGGTCTCAAAAGTAACCAAGAAAGACGAATATACATAAGGACCAAACCGCCGACATGATGTCATTAGTACAAGAGAGTCTAAGTACCTAAAGTACTATATACAATAGAGTTGTTTAATCAAAATATGAAATACATAGGCATTACAGAAGAAGGAAAAAGAGCAAGTCTTTGTACGCCAAGAGTTCACCACGATCCAACACCGACGTCAGCCTCGGGAGATCAGGAATCAACGTTGGTTGTTTGTACAAGACATTGCATCAGAAAAAGATGTAGAAGAACTAAAAAGCACAAGTTTATGGATCAAGTTCTTCTATTCTTGTTTTCTTGCGTTGACTGCACTTCGTAATCGAAAATCAATCAAATATAAAATTCCTTTATTTGATTGTATTATGCTTGTAATTCTCTGTTTAAGTGCGCAGGTTTCTCTGGAGAAAACATTGTCCTATTCATAGACCCAAAGACCTTCCCTTCTTCAACCTTAACTCAATAACTTTGTAGTGGTTCCTACTCCTTGTAGGATTCAAAAACCCGTGTTAACTTGGTTAATTTATTATGTGCTTCCTTTTCCTTTTAGGACTCTTTTCTAAAAGGAAATTTTTGGCACCCATTTCTTGTCGTAAAAGCAACTCATCCACCACCTTATAACTTTTGTTTTGCGAGGTTAACTTTCTCCTAATTTAGTTGGACTTGATCTGAAAAGAACATGTTTTTTCGATGATTAAGCATATTTTATAAACTTAGATAGAGGGTAAATACACACTGCCACTCGCAGGGTTGTTCGAGTTGTTGACCTTAGGATGACCAGTTACATTACAGATAGAAGTTTTAATTTTCCTAGGGTATAATGTCTGCCCTGATTACATCTTTTGCATATAGTGCAGGAACTATCAAAAAAGTTGGGGTCCCGCAGTTGTTGTTCCCGATTCCTTCTTTACTGAGAAGGTCCGCCACCTTGTTCTATTCACTGAAGATGTGCGTCAGCATGCTAGCTCCCAGTTTTCTTATGATTGACCTGCATTCAAGGATCAAATTAGTGTAGGGATGATTTTCATGTTCAAACAATTTAATCAGTTCAGAGGAGTCTGTATTAATATATAGGGGGTGAACCCTGGATTCCCAAGCCATAAGGAGACCCTGTCTAATATCTCTAATCTCAGCAAGAATAGGTTGACTTGTGCTTCCTTACTAGTGAAGCCAACTATTCAGTCACCTTTTTGGTTTCGGATGACCCCTCCTAGTCCCCCTGGTCCTGGTGATGTTTTTATAGCCCCATCAGTGTTTAATTTGAATCATCCTATCGTGGGGGGCTCCCACTTGACATGGATGGAGTGATTTTCAGACCTGTCCCTGTTGTGGTGGTTTTCTATGATCAACTGGAATTCCTGAGACTAGTAGATGCCATGATTGAGGTTAATGTCATCTTTCCGTTTGTGGAAGAGATGTTGGTTTCTTTGAAGCCAAATGGCCCAGAAATAGTGAGGGATGATCACATGCCATTTTAGGTGTTGGCTCTTATGCCAATTATTAATGCATAATACGCTTCTGTCCAACTTATGGATAGAGGTGTTCCTTACTAGGATGTTGTCCTAAAAACTGGTGGCTTTTGCACATCTGAAGAATATGTGCTAAATATCTTTTGTGTGATGGCCACAAATTTGGCACTCCGGCTGGATGTTCAATCCAATCCTGTTGAGGTGCCTTAAGGTAGGGAGTTGTTGTGGAACATGAGCCAGAGAAAGGTTTTAATTTTTATTGGGACAACTCGATTTCCATATCCAATTAAACTCCCTCTAATCATCATTTGGAAGAGGTTTGGAATTAATTGAATGGATAAGCTTGTAAGCACTGGCAATGATGAATTCTCCTTTCTTGGTTAGGTTACAGATTGGCTTATCATGTCTCATACATCTAGGGTCAACGTGGAGGGCTTCAATGCTTGCTTTGATTTCTTCAGGGAGGTCAAAGGATATGGTATCCCACTTCCAAATGCCCCATGTAGCCATGTTGCGCACTAGCATCTTTTCTTCTCCTTGTCGGAGGGGGCCATGAAGGATGTTTCTGATGGCTTCCTGGTGAGGAATCCATTTGTGGTTAAAGAGGTTGGTATTGTTGCCATAGTTCACAATCCACCTAAGTTCTTGTTTAGTATCCTCCCATTATTCCATGATGCATTTCCAAGTTCTAGAGATGGGTTTCCTCCTCCAATCAGTAATATGCTTGGAGTATTTGCTGATTAGCATTCTTCCCCAAAGGCTATCGGAGTGCCTAATAAGTCTCCATGCCAAGCTTGCGTAGAGTTTTCTGTTCTTGATTTCACTCTTATATAGTCCCAGGACTCCTTCAGATTCGGGAAGAGAGACAAGTTTCCCAGTTGACAAGATGCATTTTCTTTTTTCCCTTGCTGTTTCCCCAAAAAAGTTTCTTTGGATTCTGTTAATAAGCTTATTTGTTTTTGCAGGGAGTTGTATGTATTGCATGATGTGGCTAGGAGTATGCTGAGAGATGCTTTAGAAAGGACTGTCCTACCAGCCAAGTTCATGAAGTTAGTTTTCTAGCCTGCTAGTTTGTTCCTTATGGAGTCTAAGATAAACTGGAAATCATTATGGGTGGGTTTACTGTGGAATATAGGGAATCCCAAGTATTTTCCAAAGGCACTGATAGGATGGATGTTGAGAAGGTTTGAGCCTTTCTTTCATCTGTTTTCCTATTTAATACTTGCATTTAATAAGTCTGTCTTGTATGCGTGTTTCTGTATTATTTTTTGTATGCTTGTAAACAATACTACATTATTTATGGCAACTACTAAAATCTTCATATCTTTCATATTTAGTTTGACTAGTCTTTCCATAAGTGTGTTGCACATGTTTCATAGATCAATTATTACTAAACGTATGAATTAATCTCAAATACCTCTTTTGATATAGATATTTTCAAAAATATTTAAGAAATAACTTGACAAATCTTGAGTTCATACAACTTGTCAATATGTGAAATTTTTTTGCAAACAATTTAAATTTTCAAATTCTGCAAAAAATTAGTATTTGAGTCAAATTCTATTATTTGGAGACTTCTAAAATTGTGAAGATTACACAAAAATTTTATAATTAAGAAAAATATCCATCACTACAAATGTAACACCATAAAAATCTCTATCTAAGAGTCAGAACTATTCTTTCAGTTTTTAGTTAAGTAGCATATTTTGTTCATAACCAAGCTGTTTAAATACAGACAACGCAGTAATGGATTAACTGCTCACTCATCAACTCTCCTCTTCTACTAATCTATAATGAAATACAAATCAAACTACACAAATCAGTGAGATCCTAGTACAACACTAGATAATAGTTATGGATAGACGTTGAGGTATAGCCCTGCACACTGCCATGTTGTCTTAGTCTTCTGCTTAAAGTACGTATACCTCACAATTTCCTTTATCACACTCTCAGCTTCCAGCCTACCATGTACAAATATAATCTAGTTCTATTTTGTTACCTCTAGATGACAAACATCAACATCTCAAAAAGACTACACGTTATTTAAGCTAGTCTAGTCTTTATTTTTTTTACCAATAGAAAAATTCATCACACCTATGACCCTAGGAGAGTCCAATCACACACAATCATCTCCACAAGTTCTTGATAATTAAACAATCAAAGTACAAATGACTAAGTCTCATCTGTCAATCCACAATAAGCACATTCACGAAGAACTTGGATTCCAAACTTTAAGAGTCTGTCCATAATTGTCAGTCTTTTGTGGATTGCTAGCCATATAATAAATTTAAATCTTGGATGAATACTAGGATCTAACCTTTCCAATAGACTTTAGGATACTTGGGCATCAATCCTTTGTACATCATATGTAGAGTTGTTAATATGGGCTAGCCCACCCCATCCGGGTTAACCCATACATGCTTTGACATTTTAAGGGTCAGGCCGGACTAGTTCATTTTTGGCGTGGTCCAGAAAACGGCCGGCTCAACCCACAAGTACGTAGGCTACAAGCTTGCCGAGCCAGCCCATTTTTTTTAAAAAATATATTTTTTAAATAATTATTAAATTAAGTTATAAATCATCATTTCTAAAATATTACCTAAATATTCGACAAAACAATATTGACTTGATGCTAATGTTTCTACTTGTTATCAATTCACAAATCAAATTAGGATAATTTCAAAGACCTCCCTCCGGTTTTCCTCTCAACACTCCCTTCTTGTGGTTTATGATGTTACGTCTATCTTCCTTATTCCATTCTCTTATAAACCATTCTTTAAATCTAGTTAAAATAAATATAACTTGATGTTCCGATTGAAATTTTACCCTATAATACAACATTTAGATCCATAATTTTCGATGATTTATTTCATCCTGTTTGGATCTATTCCTTTTTTTTTCTTTTCCCTCATGAAAATATTTAACTAGACAAAATTTGATTGTTATTATCGACTTTCTCTTTTGAGGAGTTCATTTTTATCTTCAATTTGAAGAAATTGTTGCTGGAAAATGATGGGTTATTGTCGGGAAAAAATCTACACGAATTGATAAAGGTGAAATAGCTATGAAGATTTAATATTTAGTGAAAATGGTGAGTCCGCTTGAATGAAGACTTTGATCTTTGTTTGATAAAAAAATATGTATTTGTGCTAATTTATTTTTAAAATATTTGTTAAATAAGTTGTTTTTTATATAATATTTATTAATATAAAGAAACTAATGTAAAAAAGGTAAAATTATCAAATCTAAATTATTTAATATTTAGTTTAATAGATTTATAGAATGGTTCAAGTAATGAAACTCAGGGAGGGTACACGTAATAGGGTAAACCACAATAGGGGAGTCATGTTATAAAGGCGGAACTTGAGGGAGTCTCTGAAATTACCCATAAAATTATCTTTATAGTATTTATTAAGTTTTTTCCAAGAAAAGTATAAATATCTAAATAAAAACTATTAACTTAATTGTTTTGAGTTTGGACTTTCCTTAATTTTAAATTTTAATATTATATTATACTTTTTAATTAAACAACAAGCTTATTCAGACCGGGCTAAAAAATCCTTTTTTTAAATGGATTCCAAAAATCTTAGTCCAACCCTATTAAATCTCGGGATAGGTCAGGCCGGCCCAACAGGCCTAGCCCATATTGACGACTCTAATCATATGTGTGGAGTATTATCGCCCAGTTGAGCTGTTGCGAAAAATAAAAATAAAAATTGAGTTGTTGCAAAAGCTATGTTCAAAGCACTCTTAGGTATTTGGACAGTTGAGTCGAACTATCCTTCATATGTGAATAGGGTCTAATTGACTTTTTCTTAATTGTTGTTGACACCCAATTTTGACCAACCTATAATCCTTTTAAATCGCTGTTTGGTTAAATAAATATTTTAAAATATATATCCTTTTATTACGTGTTTAAAAGCTTAATTAATTTTGTCTAAATAATTAAATGATTTAGTATGTATAATTTAAAATTTTTCTTGTAACTATTATTATTAATTTGTTGTTATTATTATTATTGTTATTATTATTACCATATTTTCGATAGTTAAACTCGAAATTTATTTTACTTATTTAGTTAAATATCTTTATTATTTAGGTGTGTCTAATTTATATGAAAGTATTTTATTTTGTATTATTTTATTAATTGAATGACATTTTCTAAATCTTTCCTCCAAAATCATTTATAGTTTAGTCTTTTCTAATCTAATTCATAAAAATTTTTGCCCTCTCAATTCAATTTTATTTCGATTATAACCTCTTATTCATTTCAATTCCAATTTAAGATTTCAAGCTCTTTTCAATCTCCACCATCATCATTGAGTTACTATATCAAATTGTAGCCGTTCAAGTTCTCTAATCTAACGGTCCGGATTAAAAGTAATCTTTCTTTCCTATTTTAAGCTACCAAAGAGCTAAACCACTACTCTCCTTCACTGGTTGCACACGTCTCAGGCAATACGGAGGACCGCCGGCGAAGCCCACCCTCTCCTCTCCGTCCATTTCCTTCGAAACCCAACACTGGGGAGAACCCTTCTCTTCTTCTCCTCCCATTCTCCCTCCGCCTTTTTTTCTTGTAGGTACGATAAGACCACAGCAACAGGAACGCCACTCCGATTAGTTGTTCCGCCGGCGAAGAAACCAGGCTATAGCGAAGCCTCTCGCCTCCTCTCTTTTCTTTTTTCGGCGACAGCGACCCCGACTCCAGCAAGCTAGCAGCTAGCAGAGGCCCGCTCCGAACCGTGAGAGTCGGTGGCTGAAGCATTAAGCTGGTTGGTTTGCTAAATTAAGAATCTGTCCCGTCCAGTTGGTTCTTGTTTTTCTTATTAGTTTATCTTCTAACATCTTAATTTCTCCGCATGCATGTTTGAGGAAAGGATTTTGTGTTATGATGCTGCTTTGCTATCATTGTTAGTTTATACTATCCTTTGTTGATAGAACATCTTCAGATTCGTTCACCATGAAACTTTTTTTTTTTTTTTAAATTATGGGCTCAATGATTCTTTACTTAATGCCCTTAATGCCGAAAATGTCCTTTCCATTTTCTAAATTGTGGTGAACATTTAATTACTTCATAATATTGATATACTCTGAGAGTTACGTATAATTGGCTTATTTATGTCATAAATTACTGACTAAGTGCTTTATTTCTGAAAGCTAGCTAACATGTTAGAGTATGCCTCATGCTATATAGTAATTGTTGATGAATAGTTCATTGTGTTAAAACTTTGAATAATCAGTATTTACTGATTATGCTAATTCGGTATTGCCATAAATATTGGTTTAAAATCTTGTTTTACTCTCTCTTTAATGCTATTGATTCTAATGGCGTTGTGAAATGCCCCTTAATGAACTCTTGACTGTTATATAGCAAAATTTGTTAAACTACGTCTCTGAACAGCACGTTACATTTATTCCCCCTTAGTTAAATATTCCTTGGTGCCTAATTTTTATGCATTTTCTAGTATCCTTAGATTAACCTTGTGTCACTCAACAGTGTAATCTTACATACACTGCCAAGTAACTTTAATGGTAAATGCGAAGCCAGTTAAACTCTCGATTCTCAAGCCTAAACAAGTTTTAACATTCATAAATCATGAATTCTTGCCTTTACTGATATGAAGTTGTTCTCGAATCAGAAACAAAAAGCCCTGAAAAAAGTACTAAAAGTCATTTTTGACATAATACGTTGTAAATATATAGGGACACGATAAGAGCAAACCTACCGTGAATGAGGTATGATATCCACAATTAATTTGTCCTTGAAATGATTCCGAATATGATTGAGATTGCTTCTTTTAAAAGCAAAAAGAAGTACAATTTATTAGATAAATATATGGAAGTAAATGAAAATAAATTTTAATAAACACATATTATGAAGTATCAAAAGAAGAATTTACCATTATTAGAGTTGTACTAAGTAGTGTTGATGTGCTTTGAGATCCCAATTCAACATTAAAGCTTGAACTATACCTCAAATATCAAAGTTACAAAAATAATAATCAATAATTATTTATCATTACATAAAGTGAGATTACCTCATTTTATTGCCTTTGCCTTTACCTTTGCCCTTTGTCTTACCATTCTTTGAGCTTTTGATTTCACTTGTTTATTTCTTAGAAGAACATTTCTTGACTTTCAGAGAATTTTCCAGACCATTTTTGGTTCTCAATGATTTTGGACGCCCTTTAGTTACCACACACAAAGGGTCAATCAAAATAATGTTTTGTATCTGCTCACTTGTGTTTAGTTTCACATTTGACTCGTTAACTAGACCATCACATACATTATCATTCTTGACCTTGTAAAGAAGTTCATCAAGTTCTTGCAAGCATAAAAAAAAAGCGCCGCCAAAACCATAAAAAAAAAAAGAAAAAAAAAGCGAAAAAAAAGGTCCCAAAGAGAAGACCGCAAAAGAGGTGAGAGGGAGGCGGGCAACAGAGAAATTAGGCGTACCGAGCGAAACGGAGGGGGGGAAGTCAAAAAAAAAAAAACGGGAGGGAAAAAAAAACAGGAGTTGCGGCAAGACAGGAGGTGGCGGGGGGGGGAAGGGGTCGCAGCGGGGGGGCAATCTCGGGCGGGCCCTGTGTCGGGTCTCACCCGGAGCGTCCACGAAAGAAAAAAGAAAAACCAAAAAACCCGCAAACCAACAGGGGTCAGAAACCGCACCGAAGAGAAGAAAAAAGCCCAAAAGGCAAGCGGAGAAGCCACCACCCTCCCCCCTCAGGCACCCGCCCGACAACAATCGCCGCAAAAGTAGAGCCAGTGAGTTCTATCTTGCTTCACATGTTTTGTCGTAAATCTTTGATACACATTTATACTGTCTTTTCTACTTGTTTTAGCTCGTTCCAGAGATCCAAAGAACGCATCACAATATTGGTGAACTATATAGAGGAAGACTTCAAATTATTCACTTGTGATTTGTCATTTGAAATGTCATGAACTTTTTCTTTGGTTGCATACATTGTCCATCGATTCAATAGATAACAGGGTTGAAGTGAGTAAATTTGTTTCTTTATAAATACCATTAGCACATGTCTACATAAGAATTCACCTGAACAGAGATCAAACCACCTTCCATCGCGCACAAACCAAGTATAAGGTTCACTATAACCATTAGCTAGTTTGTGTATTTAAACATGAACTTTAATAGATATGTCATTCCATCTCCCAAACCCTCAAAATCTTTCTGAAATAAATTTTTGAGACTTAATCAATTCTTCTTGAAATTTTGCTTTAGAACAAAATCCTTGGAAACTGCTTGCATTGCTTTGCTTAATTTGGTTTCTTGATCTTCAATAGAGTTTATCTACCGTTCCTATGTATTATTCTCATAAATCTGGTGCACATCCTACAAAATTTCCAAAAGGAATACACCAAAGTCAGTGGTGTATATAGTTTATTAGGTACATGGTCTAATCGAACGCAGTGTTTTCAATACGAAGAATGAATATATATGTGAAAAACCCCTAGCTTTTAACAAATACTATATTCTAAACTCATAATTTGAAAAGTAGAAAGGGTTATTAAAAAGGTTGACGCTATCAAGTTTAAATCTTGAATCTAGCTGTTATCAATACCATATTTGATATGACATTTTTCTATGAAAAGAATAAACCTTCATGAATACTTCTCAAAGAGAAATGAGTGAAGCAACAATAGTAAACAAAGGAAAAAAGAAAATCTCATGTTTGAGATCCTTATAGAGCGCCTTAATTTTAGCAACACAAGCATCATCATCTTTCCATAGTTCTTCAGCAAAAAAAAGTTCTTACATTTAGCATTTTGTTCATGCTAGTTGTTTGCAGAGCTATGCTGCTCGGACTCTCCAAAAACACTATTGTGCTCATAGCTTTAGTAGTATTCAAAACACACCAACCAATACTTTTGAAGAGTTGGAGCTATATAGTTGCAGATAATGTAACCAAGGGATAACAAGTTTTTTAGGCTCACAACCAGTAACTCTTTTGCTCCTCGTTGCAGTGTTCTAGGACTTTCACAACCAACCTAGAACACTTGAAATCTTTAATATCCGTGTCATTCTGATAGTAAGACAGATTATTATAAAATCTCTACATTTTCAAGTTAAAAGAGCTACATTATCAATTTTATGGATTATAATACATAACTCTTTTAACTTGAAAATGTAGAGATTTTATAACGATTTGTCTTACTATCAGAATGTCATGAATATTAAAGATTTCAAGTGCTCTTGATTGGTTGTGAAAGCCCTAGAACACTGCAACGAGGAGTAAAAGAAGTTATTGGATGTGAGCCAAAAAAATTTATCATCCCTTGGTACATTATTTGAAACTATATAACTCGAACTTTTCAAAAATATTGATGGGTGTATTTTGAATCCTACTAAAGGTATGAGCGCGACAATACTTTTGGATGGTCCGAACAACATAGTTCCTCAAACAACTAACAAAATACTAAATGAAAGAACTTTTTTTCAGGAGAATTGTGGAAAAGATGATGATGCTTGTGTTGCTGAAATTAAGTAGCTCAATAAGGATCTCAAACTTGAGGTTTTATTTTTTCATTTCTTTACGATTATTACTTCTCTCTTTTCTTTTTCATAAGTAGTCATGAATGTTCATTCTTTTCATAGAAAAATGTCATCCCAAATATGAGTTCATAATATCCATGCTCCGTATTGAAAATACTGTGTTCGATTGAACCCCGTATCTAATAAGCTATATACACCACTGACTTTGGAGTATTCCTTTCGAAAATTTTGTAGGATGTGTATCGGGAATATGAGAATAATACATATGAATAACTAATAAACTTCATTGAAGATTAAGAAACCAAATTAAGCAAAGCAGTTCTCAAGTCTTTCTTCTTGAAAATCTTCTTTTAACCACAAAAATTCTTGGCCTATTATTGCTTCATCTTTCCTTGATCTAGTGATTTGATTTTGCGCACACTAAAATCACTACTACGATGAGCATAATCAAGATAAAATTTAAATGTAATAGCACAATGACTGAAACTCCCTGTCGCTGTACGACACTCCTTGATCTTCATTACCAAACTGTGGAATTATTCCCTCATGTGAGATCTTTATTTTCTGTATTTTGTTAGGCAAGTAGAGAATCCAAATTTTGTCCTTCACCCTGTAGATAATAGATGTAGATTAACAAAATAAATATAGCTATAGATTAAAAACTATATTATTCATGAGAAAAATTCTTTATTAACATTTATGTTTAAGTTTTAATTAAGTTCATTCAGAGTGACGGATATTAAATAAGGTAATATAATGAATGATGATAAAGTAATTATTTTTTCTAAGTGAATAATTGTTTTTTCTATCATATTTTTAAAAAGTATTGAGTGAATCTTTAACAGTAATTCCAATATAATAGTTTTAAGAATTGCTTCAAGTGAACGACGGTGACACGAAGAATAATATACCTACGATAACAAGACGATGAAAAAAGAACGACAAATGGTAATATGTCCCGGTAGTTTTAAAAAAAAAAGAATCCTTACACTAATTTGCATAAATTCAATGAAAATTCTAGTTAACTAGAACACTAAAATCAATATTTGTGTTTTAAAAAATAAAAAGTAAGAATAAATTGAAAAACCTAACTTTTATATGCCTTAGAGTTAAATGATAATATAAAAAGAGTTTTACTGTCCGTGCACAAAAGTTAATCTCTTATTGAATATCCCTTGCCTTGATGAATTGTGGGATCTTCCTTGAGAAAATCATTAATGAGTTTACGGGAAATTCGCTACTGACTTTTACTCTCTTCATAAAAGGAAATAAAGATTTCAAATTTGACTCCCATTAATTAATTCATTTTCCTTTTACTGACTGAACCTTCTTTCACTATGAATAAGACCTTTGTTTCATCCTTTACACACTTTATGTGATTAGTTTATTAATCACATATTTAAATAAAATGAAGCATGCAGCTTAGTTTTCCATTCTTCCCCCGCTCTCTGTGTGATATTATCATTTGTTGTTATGCTATAATTTACTTGCATAAATGTCCACCTTTTGCCATATATATGAAATAAATAAATGTATGTATGTTGATTCTGCCCATATAATAAGTATTATTAACTGCATTTATGTGTTATATATTTGTCGGTATCTCCCTCATGTTTAGCAGGATTTTGAACATAAAGTTCAACTATGTCGAAGAGTTTGCATGTGGGACGGAATTAGTAGTAGTGTTTAGACTTTTATGTGTTATTTTATTTGCTTATTTCGGTTTTCTAATAATTTTATAGTAACCCAACTCTCTATATGTATATATGAAATAATTTGGGGGAGGAGAATTTACGTGCTATCTCATGTTATTTTATTTGTTAAACTTGTGTGTGTATTGGTAGTCAATTATTTGATTATAACTAAAAGAATAATGCATGCTGTTGTATTACGTAGCACCACCTCCGTATGAATTTAATGTCAGCTAGAGTTTACATGCTGTAATGTGTAGCATGTCAACTCTATTGAAATTAACATATTCAACTTTGGTTTCGTAAGAATTAAGGCGTAGTGTATATTGTGCTCTTGTAGAAAACCATGCTTTTATGATTGTATTATTTTAGAAAAAACATGCTATTTGGATTAGAGGCCATGTCTATAAGATTCAAGTATTTGTTCAGTATATTATTTTGGGGTGTATAAATCATGCCTATAGGCTTAAACTATTTATTGTAACTTATCTTTTATTTAGAAACCCTGTTTATAGGATCTAATGAATAAGTTCATTATGTTAATTAATTAGATTATAATAAATAACATGATTTTTTAATAACTTCAATACGTCAATTATTCCAGAATGCTGGTTTGAATAGAACTCATGCTCCAAACTTTGAAATACCTTTAGAACTTTTTGTGATATTCATGTATAGGATTAAAAATAAATAAATAATTAATCCTCTATCATGCTGAGATGGATGCTATTTAGGACTTGCCTTAATAATTTTTAGCATGCTAGAAAATTTATCTGCTTCGGACTTGATCACTATTAGCTTGTTCAATAATTAACTCCAAGTCTGCCCAATAATTAAAACCAGCTCGATAAAATTTGATCTATAATTGATTATTGAGTTATCTGATTATCTATCTGACAAATTATGCATGTTATTATTCACATAAAAACCTTGTTTATAGGAATAACTTCAGCATGTCAACAAATTAGTTTGTTTTGAATAAATTTTAGTGTGTTAATGGATTAAACATTCTGCTTATAGATTTGATTAATTCCAGCATGTTCATGATTAACTCCCATGCCTGTAATAATTAGGTTAGTTAGATGTCCTAACGCACTTTAATTCATTAAAAATAAATTTTAAAAGAGTTGTTAAGTCATGCATAAAATTTGTTTTTCAAAAATGAAGCGCGATTAAATAACAATTTTGCTAAGGATATAACTAGATTCTTACCATTACGTGTTTCATATTTTATGTAGAGTTTATTTATTTTGTGGTTTATTTTTAATTTCCTTGTTTGTCTTGTTATTACCATGTCAGAATCATTATTTGTTTTCCTTATTTACTTGTTATTTCCTTTCCTTTCCTTTCTTTGGTTTTATTTCATGTTTAATTATTTTTCATTATCCTTATTTGATTGTTTTCATGTTTACTTGTCTCCCTTTTTTTTGGATGAAAAGGGAAACCTGCAGCCGTTACCATTTGGGTGTGCACAGGATAAAACCCTTGCTCCTATGCAATAGCTTGCAAATCACATAGGAGAGGTAACCCTCGATCCAGAAGGCAAACCCTTGCTTTCGCTGGCAAGGGGTTTCCAACTTGAGACCTTCAACATGGAAGTCCCAAGCTCAAACCATTGAGCAACCCCGAAGAGTTATTTAATTTTCTTCCCTTTGTTATTATTTGTTTCTATGTTTATTTTTTATTAATTTATTTATTGTTTTCCTTAAAACTACTAATGTGTTGCTGATTTCATTTACGTGCTAAATGTTATTGACAACTGTCATTTCTTTCATACTTCTCCTAATTAAGAACCTCTTTTATTTTTTATTTCTCATGATGTTGTGTCTTTGCACCTCTCACAAAATCCACTTCAAATACCCTATATTAAAGAGTTGACAGATGTGTGGAAGAAGCGAATACTCTTATTATCGTGGTACCACGAGTCTTCTCGCATAGAACCTCTTCAAGTCGGTGTCTATCCAACTCTTAGAAATTTTAATTAGGTCATACATGTTGTTAAACCTAGATGATTTGACCTTTGGTGTCAAACCATACTATTAGTAGTCACCCTATCGTCTAAAGGGTCCAACACCCTTACGTGTCAATGTGATCATAACAATTAAGTCAAGCTATGTGAAATAGAGTTTAGTATTTGTTTATTATTTTGTTTGTAGAATGATGACATCTCCATGTACCGTCAGCTCGCAAATCATCATAAAAGTAAATTAGAAATTAAGAGATTGGTGGAACGATATAAAAAAAAACCATGAAATAAGAGATTCGTCATTTATTTGCTGTCCTTACTTTACTCGTTTTTGTTATTATACTGGACCGTCAATTGATTAGTGCTTTGTTGCAATTTTGTTACCCCTCAAGATGGTCTCCAAGTTTAGTAATTTTGAATTGGTACTTGAAATCGAAGAAATTAGTGTCTTCATTGAATTGTCGTACCATGAGTGAGATCATTATACCCTATATAAGCCATTATTGAGGGACATTCTATTAAGTCTAGGAGTGAAGTACAATCCAATATTTACCTATTCAAATCTTGGGGTGAAATTCTTTCAACTTTTTGTATTCACGCTTCGGCCATGAAGATAAGTTATTTTTCTTTCTATAACAATTTGAGTGCTTTGTCGAGAGATGGAAAAAATATTGTGTAAATGCCTTTTCCATAACATTATTAGGTTCTCTAGCTTTTTTAAAGTTAGAAAGAAAGATCGATACTCGCTTGGGGTACGTGGTTCGTGCATTAGCACAAGGTAGGACGAACCTATAAAAACTATAGTGCCCATGATGTTAGCAAAGATCATGAGGAGTCTGTCTGCACGTGTCAATGGTAGAATACTTTTTGAGGATGGAACCTTTTGGTACAATTGTGGGCCATCGAACAAGTCTTAGAAACGACTTGATACATTATCGATCTTCTCAAATGCTATAGCACGAAATTGAAGATCCTCCAAAAGAGTGGAAGCTTTATCGCTCTCGTGGGATTCATAGATATTTTTAATAGTACACAATGACTATCACGGTCAATGGATATGCTTCTCTTCGAGTACTCCATTAATTTGGACAAGTTCAAGTGATACCATTGCAATCCAATATGGATCATTGTATGACTTTGGACAAAATTATTCAGAAGTCCATCACATACTTCGAGATTGGGAGGGTGATCCTATAGATGTGCACTATCTTCTTCTGTACACCGAATAACTACTTAGTATTCCACTCAAGAGGCTGAGGGTCGGGAATTAAGTGAAGAAAGAAAATTATGGGCTCGTCGATGACTAAGAAAATACATGGGCACACAACTTGTGGGACCTTGGCTATGAACTCGCTACATATACTAGAGGGCAGATGACACCAAGCTCCTAAGGTCGATATTTTCGAGATTTCAAAAATTTTGGATAACTTTCCTATGTTACCCCATTTTCCCCTTAGTTTATCTCTTCTTTTATGATGTAATAGTTCAATTTCTACCCAACAAATGAAAGTTTGCTTCTTCTTTATTATTGTCTAACCTAAACTCCAAATTGACAAATAAGGCTTGAATTAATCATTGTGCATCACTTATTTGTAGTCTTAGGCCTGCCTTTGAATCAACGAGGATCCTTGCATTTTAGGATGTTTATTTTAGAAAAATAATGTGCTTATTATCTTATTTTCGTGCAGTGTACTAACTTGGCTTTCTTTAGATTTCTATTTTTGTTTATCCCTCCCAAACGATTGATCTGTAGATCATGGTTTACCACACACGATCACAATACACTCTTCTTTCTCCTCGTAGTGATAATCACAAAGGAAAGAGTAAGATGATTCATAATAAGGTTAAGTTGAAGCTGTTGAAGAAGAACATTTTTCAAATGAGTTGGTCTCAAGATTGGAGCAAAAATAAGGAATAAAGAGATATATGATATGCGCGAGTGAGCTACGTTGTTACCCTCCATCAATCGGAGACAAGCTGGTTATCCATGTTTGTCTCCAAAGAGAGATTGCTATGGAGTAACACCTTAGCCTACTCGCATATCAGATATCTATTCTACTAACTCCCTTAATTTTGCTCAATTCTTGAGACCAACTCATTCAAAAATGTTCTTCTTCAACAGTTTCAACCATAACCGTATTACTTTGATCATGTGTGGGTAGACCATGATCTATAGATCAACCATTGGGGAGGAATAAACAAAATATAAATCTACAGAAAACCAAGTTAGAACATCACATAGAAATGAGATAATAAACACATTATTTTTAAAAATAAATGTCCTAAAATGATAGAAACCTCGTTGAGTTTGAGGTAGGCCTAAGACGATAAATTAGTGATGAACAATGATTAATTCAAGTCTTATTTGTCAGTTTGAAGTTTAGGTTAGAGGATAATAAAAAGAAACAAACTTTCATTTATTGGATAAAAATCAAACTATTACATCATAGAAACTAAAATAAACTAAGGGTAACATGGGAAAATTATCCTAAGATTTTGAAATCTTGAAGATATGGATCATAGGAGCTTGGTGTCATCTGCCCTCTTATATATGGAGTGATTTCATACCCAAGGTTCCACAAGTTGTGTGTTCATATATTAGACGATAGGGTGATTACTAATAGTGCGAATTGACACCAAAGGTCATACTATCTAGGTTTATGCAACATGTATTCCCTCATTAAAATTTTTAAGAGTTGAGTAGACATGAATTTGAAGAGGTTCTATGCGAGAAGACTCAAGGTTCCGTGGTAGTAAGGTATTTTAAGTGGATTTTGTAAGAGGTGCAAAGGAAATAAAAGTGGTTTTCAATTGGGGGAAGTATGAACGTAATGACAATTATCAAAGCGGTAACATTTTTAGCAAATATTACAAATCATGACAAGGGGTAGAAAATCAAATAAATAAGGAAAGGGCCAATATGGAAACAAATAAGGAAAAGGGAAGAAGATTAAACATGAAATAAAATAAAAGGAAAACAAATAACTAGTAAATATGGAAAGGAAATAATGATTTATGAACGATCTAATAATTTCTTTTTTAAAAGAAAGTCGTCACTTAACGAATTAAAGGTGCATTAGGGCACCTAAATAATTTAAGGATATGCACAACAATAGATCGGGTAAGAGTTCAAATTATCTCAGGGGAAATGTTACAAGTAGCAATTAAGGTCACTGGGGTTTATTAATTGTACCATTTTCTGTTTTTTTCCATACAGAAGTGGTCGCTATGATTTTGACTAGTTTGTATGTGAGTTGGTTGCGACGCATATGTTTGAGGGATGAGTATATAAATGTTTTTGTGTGTATCTGTGATCGCTTAAATTAAGTGTTGTTTAGTTAAATAGAGAAAAAATTTCGCTTTTATCTCATTGCTTTCAAACATGCCAACTGGAAAACTGATTTTTAAATGTTATCCCAAAAAAAGAAAGAGTTCATTCATTGTTTTTTATTTGAAAGACTAAAAGTAAAGGAGCATGTCTTTTGAAATGGAGGAGTAATTAATAACTAAACTATGATAAAGAAACAACATACATAACTTAAAAATTAAATTAACATTTAACAATTTAAGAGAGATAAGGAAGGAGACAGAAAATACACAATTATATATAGTAGATGACATTTTTTAATTAATTAACTACCCCAAATTAAAAAAAAGTTAGGTTGTGCATAAAACCCATTATGCGAAAAATATACGGGGCACGAAAATTGTGCAAAGATGTTAAAGGTCAATCCTTAGTGTGGAAAGAGATTTGGCGATGAATTAAGGTCGTCATAAGAATCCTCTAACACAAAATTGAGTAAATTTTTTTTATCAGTAGAGTTTCGATATAATATTTTATTTGGGTAAACTTCAAACATATAAGCCTTTTTTCTAAAGCCACCAAGTTTGAGTCATTTGGAGTTTGAAGTAAAAATTTATGATCATTTTACTAAGCATGGCGCAATGTAGTTATATTTTGGCCAGAGGAAAGTACTAAAAATATCATTTTTGTACGTCCTTAGGTAAACCCTAACTCCTATAAAGCCCTAAACAATCATATTTACATCTTTTAAATTCACACTTCTCCTCTCTCAAATTCAAAGACAAAACTGTAAGAAAAATTGAGACACTTGAGCTTTTTCAAGTGCCCTTTTTAATGAAAAAACTCAAGAAATTATATTTAGCTTTCAGTTCAGCGATTTAATCAATTTTTTTAATTCCATGAATGTGGAAAATTCACCAATGGATCTCTTTTCACCCATTGAGTCCCAAGGAAAGCCAATATCTTCAAATTATGATTTCTCCAAACTAGGGTTTTTATTATTTTCATGGTTCTTATTGAATTCAATTTCTCGTTCGTGATTAATATTCATTTGCATGATTTTGATTATAATTCAGTGTTTTTAACAATATTTTCATGAACTCATAGCATGTAAGTATTTTAATGATCATGATTATGCTATTTTAATATGCGTGTCTCAAATTATCATTTTAATGAACTATGATACTTTCATGTAAAGTGTCTCAATATCAGTTATCACGATTTAAATATTTTTCTTTTATGAAGTATCTTTCAGATTATTTCAGAATTATGATTTATGAGTTGCTTAGTATATATCAGTTATCAATATGATTTGGTAGTGTCAGGTTATTATTGTTTTCAGATTTATGAATTTCTCCACTGAGAATATACTTAGCATTGAGTGGACTTTTGGGATGAACATTTATGTTTAGCATCCGAAGAACTTTAGTAGCAATCCCTAAGTCCAGAATGACATGCTAACGTAGGTTGTCTTTATAGATTTTAGCTATTGAATCCACCTTAGTTTAGATATCATGCTTATTATCTTCTCAAGTGGGACACTCTCTTTTGGTGTGAAAATAGTATATTGAATTCCATGTAGTAATTGATATGTATATCATAAGTTTACATTATTTTTTATGTATTTCACTTGGAGTTTGTGTGAGTCTTGAACATTTTGTTATTAGATATGATGGTTTTTGTGTAATTTTTGTAAAATAAGTTTGGATGCAGTTGCTTGAGATAAGAGCTGAAAATTACAGAATTAACTGTTGACAGAGCCAACCACAAACCATTGTTGCAGTAACGGGCCGTAGGTGAAGAGACGTCGATGTGAGTTCAAGAAAGTCTGACCAAGTATGGAACCACGGAGCAAATGATTGATCCTAGATTGATCGACGATTCTCGTTTGATTCAGAAAAGTGAAGTTCTAGTACTTGAACCATGGAAGAACAGGACGGATTGTCGTCCAATCCACATATCGTAGGTGGCAACCGTCATTTGAAGTGCTTGAAATATTTTCTAAGTGTTGAACCACGGAGGTGAACCACAGTCTGCGGGTCGAGTCGTCAAGACATGTGGCTAGAAAAATGGACTCCAGATTTCAAAATTAGAGGAAGACTCACTCATTGTTACTTTTTGAGTTCTCTTACTGGGGCTTCCATTCCGCCTATCACTCGTGTAAATGACTAAAGTTAGAATAGAGATTTTGACATCTTAACAACAATATCAAACAAATCTAAAAAGTGCATTTAGTTGTCGATTAAATTGACATGTTTTAGCCAAATTAATATTTTAAAAAATCTAAAAAGTACATTTAGTTGTCTTTTGTGTATTCTACACAAAAATAGGAAAGGTAATTTCTACTGACATGTGTCTCGTTTTTCAAATTATTTTTTTCTTAAATTACAAAGATCTAGTATCCTCTCTCTTTTAACTTCCAATCAATTGTATAATCTTAAAACTAGCAAAAAATATTTCTTTATAATCAATCTCTCCTTATAATTAGCAAATAATTTAATTATAACTATTCTTCCTTTCGCTAGAACTACCATCTATAATTAATTTTTGTCAATTGTTTGTTAGAAGTTATGGTGAGAAATTCAATCTATATTTATATTAAACTAGTAATTCTGAACAAGTGCTTTGCACGTGTAGCCCATGCATCGATGCACATTTTTAAAGTAATATAAGTAACATTTACATCGGTAAATAATAAGTTACACAAAATTTCATTTGAAACATATCCCATCTCAGCCTTTTTGATTGTAATTAGTTTTTGAGTTTTTGTCAAATAACGTAACTAAATTAGCTGGACAATGCATGATGTGTATATACACCACAAGCCAATAAAAATGTGATGTATAATTTTGGTCCATAACTATATATAACATGAAAAATTAAATTTACTTATTTTTGTGGATTCACTCCCTAATGATGTGACTTTTTAAAAAGCAATAAGAAAAGTGCAAACCACACAAGAGATCTTTGAATAGAAAATTAAAAATATTTTCATTAAATTCATACTCATTGGGGCAATAACGCGATTAAGGAATTTCTCTCTCTACTTGTCGTCTGAAGAGAACGTCTCTGGAGGAGCATCTATAATGGATTGTTCGGACAACCCCATCTTGTGTAATATGTAGTCAATTTTTACCTTAGTGTCAGAGTATATAAATAGGTAGTCTTTGTATTTGTAATACATCTATCAACCAGCATATCAATACAAGCCATTGGACTATGTCGGCGAGGCATGACATCACGCCATTGGACAGCACACAAGGTCGAACGACGTCAAGCGTGGCATGCCATCATCATATATATCATAATAACATCATTAATGTACTCCCCATAGACTCACAAAGACAAGTAGGAGTGACTTAACCCTAACACTATATTTATAATGTTAACTCAAAGACTCATGCATCTTGATTGAAGCTATGCAAAGTCATAACAATTTAAAGGCTCGATGGCAGCTCTCTTTCTCAACTCATGTCAAAAAAATAGATTGAACCTTTACTCGATTAACATTTTCTACTTCAAAGGCATCAAATCTTTTAGTTTCCGAAATAGGTATATATTGCAAAACAAAATAAGTGATCAACTTTAGTTGAGAGCAGTGCTACAAAGAAGGAAAAAACTTGTTTTCATCATTTCTACAGTGCAAAGTTTGCTAAATTCTCAGGCTCGTTGCACTGCAAGAATTAGTGCATTCAAAAGAATAAGAAAAAACTTTATACTCAACCAAAATGTTACATGTCAAATAAAAGTAGCTTAATATATACTGAAATACAATATTGTGTTTTTTTTATTAGTAAAATTATGTTATGGCCAAACAAACTCTGCAAAATATATAAGATTGAATATAAATAACTACAATTATTAATTAAAACTTCAAGTACTATATGAAGCATCTCTATGAATTGAATGAACAGGGAAACAAAGAAAAAGAGCATAAAAAATTCATATATTCTTACCATAAATTATTTGATCAATAAATAAATTTAGCAATAAAATTAATGCAATTGTCATAACATTTCTACAGTATGAGCTGAGCAAAAAACAAAACATTAATACAAGAATCGATATAGACTTGTCTAGAAAGGATATATAGATATATATATATATATAGATATTATATGTATATAATATATATAGATTATTAAATAAATATATTACTTGTGGGTCCCCAACTATGGGTTGCATTTTTTTTTCTTTCCAAGCTAGTGCCAACGTAACGGGCCGAAAAGGGGTAGAAAATTTATATATTACTTGTGGGTCCAACGATGGTTGATTTTTTCTTTCAAGCTAGTGCCACGTACGCCGAAAAGGGGTAGAAAATTACATATAAAAATAAGTTCATGGGGTAATAAGACCTTAGTATAGTATAAGTGTGTCTCTGGAATTTCGGACATAGATTGAGGGGCTATTTGTGCATTTTCCCTTCTTTTAACAAGCTTCATCATTGTTTTCGTATAAGTTATCAGATATTTATTGTTGTGTGCTATCAAATATAGCACAAGCCACAAACTATTTTCCCAAAAAGTATATGAATAAAACCTATAGAAAGGGAAAAAAGAGAAGATAAATTTTCAATAATCCTAACCGGAATTCTGAACATAATTAAAAAACTAAAGCGACCAAAATAGCAAAAAGAAATGACAACAGATGCATGAATCTCTATACTCACAGTAAAAAATTAAATTTCATGAGATTGGAGGAATGAAACATACTTCATAAGAAGCTTAATTAACGTATTTGAATTCTAAAAAAAAAACATAAAAATAATAGTAGGGGAAATAAAAGATTTGTTTACTAAAGAACCAAATGTAATGAATTCAACCATCAACCATTTCAGTAGCGTTATGAGTTGTGCACCGAGAAGTCAAAGAGTAGTAATATCGCATTGTAATTGAAATCTATTTTCTTTGTTTATATGAAAAAAATAGTAGAAAGGGGCAAAAAGAGAAGATCAATTTTCACCGATCCTTTGATCACTTTAACATTAACAGAATTTTAATCAGGGCAACCAAACTATGAACAATAAATTAATGAGAGTTTAATGATCACTATGACTTACAGTGAAGATTAAATTCCATGAAATAGGAGGAAGAAAATGGACTGCCCTATAGCAGGAAACAAACCTACAAATTATAATGACTGAAAATTTCTCTATTTATAGACAACATAGGAAAGTGTGAAAAAATGTTTATTCTGTTTTATCGGAAAGGACACAATTCTTTGAAAAAGTTACAACCCTTCGAAAAAGTCACAATTTTTCATAAAAATCATAATTTTTCATAAAGTCGCAACTCTTCATAAACGTCGCAACTTTTCATAAAAATCACAACTTTTCATGAAAAGGAAAGACTAGTTTTGAAAATAAATAAATTTTTAAAGGGAATCCTGATTTTTGATGGCACGACGTAGGCGGGCCTAGAGTTCTCTTTTATATAACTATATGATTTAGCATGCGTTGAACATTGAAATCTACTATAAATAAGTATGTCTTCAATTGAATATATGATGAAGTATACATTCACATTATAACATATACCATACTTATTTTTTTGCACACGCGCGCGCGCGCTCGTACACACACACCACGAGATATTTAAGGTCCGTAATATAGGCCCGACACAGACACACACAAAAGATATTTAAGGTCCGTGATACCGGACCGATACATATCTATCCCCTCTCAAATACATTCCTTCCCCAAAATAATATGTCATTTGCAATACATTGGACAATCAAGAAATGTATTCCAGAGGGATGAAAAATTCGAAATTAGAAGAACGTTTTTATATACTCCTCATCTTTATTACAACTACATTAATCCAACCAAAAACCAAACATGTTTAGAACTCATTGGAGATATTCAAGAACGGATTATTTACCTAGATATTCAAATGTTTTTTGCTCCAATTCCTTTCATAGCGTATGGCAAGATTAACGTTTTAACACTCCCATGGAAGCTCAATGAAACTTCCCTTCCCGTAATTCATTATTTATTACCAATCTTAAATTTTTAGTCACTTAAAATATTCGCAAGGATAACAAAAACATAATATGATCGTCGACAATCCTTTAGTGGACAACTTTGGAAAATATAAGTTCAAAATGTGTTGAAAAAGTTATAGTCGCATATTCCTCACAATAAAAAGACAAAACCCACAAAAAATAGAAACAAACATCAAATACACTGAATGGTATACACAAGATTATAACCCACATAAAAAACAAAAAGTAAAGAAATAAAATATCCAAAATTCACAAATGAAGCTAAGCATCTATTATCGGACACAATTTGATTAGTAAAAATAATTAAAATTGCATCTTTGAACATGAGAATGCCAATGGTTCCAATCAACCATCAACTAAATGTTTGGCAAAATAATTTTACTAATTAGTAACGTAGTGTCAATCTTACCATTCTTTTTTTCTTGGCATGTACTGGAAATTACAATGTTCGTGCAAAAAGAGACAGGAACATAGTTCGCCCAGTGGAATTGATTGACGGTACTGAGTCCAGTTTAGTGCAGGGGCTCTCGTTCGCTCGTTTGGGTGGTTGGGAGTTGTCTTGTCGGGAAGTATGTTTGGGGTGTTGAACTTCTTGTAACTAGTAGGAGGTGGGGAGAGGAGGATGAACAATTTCATGGAGTGTCCGAAAGGACCTGTCGACTGGAATGTGGGAGTCTGGGGGAGTCGACAGGGGTTACGGTTCAACTTATTTATGGTATGGGGGTGTGGTTTAAAAACTTTAGTTCCTTCCTTTGTATGGGGGCCCCATGGTATAATTGAACAAATATTAGCAAGTGCTCATAACGTCACAATTTTGTAGCAATTGTCTGGATATAAAATAAGTTACACACAACATTTATACAATAGTCACACCGCCTCATAATCTCAGGTGGATAGTCCACTAATATATATCTACTCATATAACAAGTCGGAATAAAGCAAGAGCCGTATAGGCAACTCCTATGAAAATTCAAAATACCTTCTTTAATGATATTATTTAACATGGAAATTTTTTAAACCGAGGATGTTAAATCATGACGATAAGAGTAGGGGCCGAAATAGAAACATATTGAGTCATATTAACCTTACAAATGTTTCTGCAGTAGGCATAAATGGTTAGTATAATAGAAATTATGACATTTAGAGAACTTAAGTAACAACAAAGCTATTTATTGCGGAAGCAAACAATAAAACTACTGTTTGCCTCAACGTAATGGAGATACAGAGAAAGAAAAAGATGGTTGTCATAACGTTTTTTTCTTTTGAAGTATATTATTCCCCTAAGGGGGGGGGGTCACAATTTTATGAGAGAGAAACTACAAAAGACAATAAGGGATGAATGCCAAAAAGAAGAAAGAAAGAGAATGGAAAGGAGAACAATTTAGGTGGTGCGGTACCAAAATCTAAAATTGATGAAAAGGCACAACAGGGGTCCTATCAACATAAAATCATGCCCACATACTGGTTAAAATTATGACATTATTTGTGATCATTTGTCGAAATCGGGTACTTATCCTTTGTCCTTCATTATGCACAATAATCCTACTAAATTGAATTAATAAGTCTTTGTGAAGTCTAAAGAATTCAAGGTAGGAAATAGGTCTACGTAACACTTTATCTTCTATCAGGGATTCACTATTAATTGATTTTTTCTGTGTTGTACTTATAAGAACATCGAATTCATGCTTAGTTATATTCATTTATGAAGAGGATTAAATGAAATTCTAATTTTCTTCTCCATACAAAATAATCCGAGTACGTATTGTGCTTAATAATGGTCAAGTTGGATGAAGTTATTTTAATATGTAATCGTATAGTTTTACCTCCAAAAATTCTTTTTAATTATACGACATATTGTAAGGTATGGTTTTTTCCAATATAATTGTATGGGCAAGGAATTATCAATGTTCAATGTAGAAACTAATCCAGTCCAATATTGTAACAGCTTATATTATTTATTAGGTTCTCAAGGAAACACTATATAAACCCTCAAACCTTTATAGCATAGCAAATCGGTGTAAACCTTAGAAATTAACTCGCTCAACTAACCAGAAAAACTTTGTGTCGGTAGGCAATTTAAAGAATCCAAATGTTGAACTTTTGAAAATGAAATTGGAATACGATCTTTATTTGCCTGTTTTTTGGACGTTGGATTTGAAATTTCATACTGAATTGGAAATAGGTTTTTAGTGCAAAGCTTTGAGTCCACCACCATTGGTTTGACGCTTGGTTATTTTGATTTTCCCATTTTTCCCGGCTTTTTGGTGATTGATAGCAATAAATCTGACTGATGAAAAAATTAACAGGCCCGCTAAAGTTGGTGAAATAATTGTTTAGAGTCTCCATTGATGAGAGTTTCTTAGCTATTGGTTTGTTTGAGATCTCATATTTGGTTATATACAATCAATTGAAAATTTATGTTTGTAGCTGAATCAATGACACTGACTGATTCAGAAAAACGATGAAGGAAACTTGAATCTGGTTTGAAAATTCGGAAAAAACTTCATTTAAGGGCAATGAACAAAAAAAAAAGAAAGGAAGTTGAAATGGCAGCGGAAATGGGGAGAAGGAAGAAAGAATTAAACTTCCGGATCAAAATTTACAATGCAGGAATCCTCCCTCCGTACAGATTAATTCCACAAAAAAGAGCTTGTGATGTAGATTCTGCTGCTTCCAAGGGAGTAGTGAGATCTAGCAACTGTGAAAGAATTCGAATGAGGTTACAGTAAATCATACGTATGTAATTCACATTAGATAACATTTTACCTAAGTTGAAGGAACATAACTAAAGGTTAAGTTTGTATGGAACCATTCATCGTACAAAGGAGATTTATATTAGTAGTTAGATGGTTCAATTTAAAAGAAAATGAAATCTATTCCTATAAATTAATTTGTCATGTTAAGTTGAATCACAATCATTCTCTAATTCATACAAACATTTTCCAATAGAATATTCTACCAACTCTTGTCCAAGCTAAATTTTCAATAGGAAAGAAAAATCAGAGATTATTTTAATAGTTAAAGAAATAAGTTTGCCTATAACCAAAACATAAACCTACCACGCAATATAAATTCATCAAATAATCCAAACATAATTGGTATTTTGTTTCACTAGTTTAGCAAGGCAGCAAAAACAGATACATGAGCAAAACAAAAAGAACAAACATAAGAAGTAAAGAGACTTTTTAAGTATCACCCAAGCCAAATCAATATGTTAGATAAATTAGCACTATGAGGTAGATGAATAATAATATATATATATTCTCTCTTAGCAACTGTTGCAATTAATCCTATCTATCAATACCTGCGTCTTAGTCCAAACAGTTATCTCAGTAGCGACATTATACCAAAAAAATATTAAAGATAAAAGTATTGAAGTTGTAAGCAATAAAAAGAACGCTTCACTGGAACATGAATGCGATTTTTTGCTTGACGGTGGTTTCGACAAGTGGAGCTTAAGGTATGGAGGAGATGAGGCGGTAGAGGTGGAAGGAGTTTTGGTTTAAATGACCTTGGGATGGAGGGGGTGGGGGTGGGGGGGAAGTGCTGGGGGTATGGTGTGTACTGGTGGGGACCATTAGCTCGGGGGAGGGGGGGGGATGGCAACTTCATGATTGGTTACGTTTTTTTCCAATGGAAGAACAGGCTTTTTTGCAGAGTGTTGGAATATGAATTTTTTGTTATTTTAATTATCAAAGGGAAAAAATAGGTGCTTATGATTTATCCAGGTGAAAATTCCATCATAAAATCACTTTTGTAGTTTGGTCGCTCAGTGTGTCACAATAGGAGAGTGGAAAAAAAGGCGTGACCCGATGTGTGAATAAATAGAGGTGTTTGAGGGGGTTAAGTGGTAAACATATACAGTTTTAGGTGGACCCGAATAAAAGGTTTCAAGTTCAAGGGGATAATGAATACTTTTGTCTAAATTTAATTGATTAATTTTATTTTTAAAAGAGCGAGGGACGGCATCTCTAAGTCCGTCGCTTTTTGGTCAAAATGACTAGTCAAACATTTAAGAAAAGCGACGGACAACGTCTCTTAGTCGGTCGCTTTTTGATCAAAGTTTAGGTCAACTATTTTTAATAAAGCAACGGACAAAGAGAAGTTTTTTGTCGCTTTTGTTAAAATATCTTTGAGACCAGATGCGAAATTTTTCTAATTTTCCTTCTCCTTCTTTCTTCTTCTGATCCCTCTCTCTTCCTTCTCTCTAAGATTTCCGTCGCCGCTGCCAGCGACGCTGTTGCCGCCGTTGCCGACAACGACCCCTGCTGCTCCATTGTCTCTTCATTGTCTTTTTCTTCTTTAACTTAAGGTTTGGATTTTGAAATTATTTTAAAGAACCCTTTTTTTCCTTTTTCTTTCGCTTGCTTTTTTCCTTCGTTTCTTGCCCTTTTGGGTTTTCTCTTGCTTTTTATTTGCCCGCTTGCTTGTTCGTTGGGCCTGCCTTGCGGCTTTTTTCTGTCTTTTAGTCTCATTCGCGTCCCTCCTCGCCGTTCGTCCCTGACTTTCCCCGACTTTTTTTTTGCTTAATCGTCCTTTGTTTTTCGGGGCGGGGAAAGGGGACCGAGGGGGGGGGGGGATGGATTGTTAGTTAGCAAATGATTTAAGGTTTTTTGATTTTAGTACTTGTAAATTGGAGTTTTTTTTTAGTTTATTGATTGTTTGTTAGCGAAGTGTGGTAATTTTTGAAGTTAGATGAATCAAAGCTATGATTTGAATTTTCAACTTGAACTTTTGAACATAACCAAATTATTCGTTGTGTTGGGTGAAATGTAATGTATACTAATTTTAAAATTGGATGTATAATGAAGTTAATAGAACTTATAGTTGTTGACTTAATATACTTGAATTTAAACTAATTCTCATATATAAAATTTTATACATAACTAATTTTAGATATTATATGAACTTGAATTTAATTGAACTTGAACTTGAACTTAGAATTTGAATATAACTCATCCTTGGGTTAGAAGTTTATATATAACTAAGTTTAAGCAATTTATTTTGAACTTGGATTTTTGTTTTAATTGAACTTGAACTTAAACATTAAATATAACTATCTAGTTTTGAGTTTTGAATTTATGTTAGCTAATTTTAGAACTTTACAAGATTGTGATCGTAGAAAATTTTGGAGTTTATTGTGGATTTTATTGTTACAGGTGTGGGAAGGCGGAACTTGAAATTTTTTTGGGTGGGTGTTCAAAGAGTGGGGGGGTTTTATGAGAAACTTTAGGTTTGTGGAAAACGATTAGTAATCTTGAATTATTGTAGAATTTTAGAAGTTTAGAGGTTGTGAATTTTATAGGGGGTGCACTATCCGTGTTGGTGGGGATCAGAGTTGTAAAGAACTTAATTGTGTGAACTTTAGAGAACTTTGAAGGGGTGTGTTGTGGGTAGGTTGTTTATGAGGCGTGTGGGTGTGGATGGTGGTGGTGGGGTGAACTTGTGTGGAGAATTCTGGGGGTGGTTGGACTTATTTAAGATTTTAGAATTTAGAATTGTGAACTTTAGAGAGGCACTTGAAATTTTAATAGGATTTAGAACTTTATAAGGATGTGAGCGTGTAAGATTTTGAATATTGTAGGATTGTGAGACTTAATTGTGCAACTGGGTGAGTTGGGGGGGTTGGGGGGGTGGGGGGGAAACTTTAGAGAACTTGAAGACGTTTTTATAGATTTTTTAGAACTTTAGGTTGTGAACGTTGGTGCTCTTGAATTCTTGGTAAGAATTTTAAAATTTTAAGGTTTGTGAATTTAGAGAACTGATTTTTTGTGAGATTTTAAGAACTTTAAGTATAACTTTAGAAACTTGAATTTTTTGTAGGTTCTTAGAGTTTTAGTTTGTCAACTTTAGAAATCTTGAATTGTTGAAGGATTTTAGAATTTAAACTTGTGAACTTTAGAGAACTTGAATTTTTATAGGATTTTAGAACTTTATAAGGCTGTGAGCGTTAGAAATTTTTAATTATTGTAGGATTTTAGAACTTGAAGTTGTGAACTTTAGAGAACTTGAAAATTTTTTTGGTAAGATTTTAGAACTTTAGGTTGTGAAACATTAGTAATGTTGAATTATTGTCGAATTTTAGAACTTTTAGTTGTGAATTTTAGAGAACTTGATTTTTTATGACATTTTAGAACTTTAAGTTGTAAACTTTAGAAAAACTTGAATTTTTTAGGTTTTTAAAGCTTTAGGTTGTAAACTTTAGAAATCTTGAATTATTGTAGGATTTTAGAATTTAAATTTGTAAACTTTAGGGAATTTGAAATTTTATAGGATTTCAGAAGGGAAAATACACAAGTACCCCCTACACTATGACTGTAATCCAAGAGACACACCTTAACTAAAGTAAGGTCCTATTACCCTCCTAAACTTTTTTTTTTTGTAATTTTATACACCTTTTGTCTTACGTGGCACATTCCATGACTCCACGTAATTGAAGCGCGTGGAAGATATTTGGATGTCATGTAAGTCAAAAAGGTGCACAAAGTTACAACAAAAATAAGATCAGGGGGTAATAGGACCTTAGATTAGTTAAGGTGTGTTTCTAGAATTTCGGTCATAGTCTAGGGGATACTTGTGTATTTTCCCATTTTTACACTTTTATAAGGTTTTGTATGTTAGGGAGGAATTGTCATTACACCCCAATTTCCCTCGTCCATGAAGGCACTACTTAACCCATCAGTAGTGTAAGCCCAACCACAACCCAGAACAACACTAATGGGGGGAGGGTAGAAACTACACACGACTAAGCCAAATTACTATAACAACCATATCAAACCAAACTAAATACAATTAAGGATCCCCCCAAGCCGGGAAGTCACTAATACATAGCTAACCAACAAACGATTACAAATCCGTAACAGTGGACCACCGAAACTAACTAGAACTGGTCTCGAAAGTAAGACAAGTCTTTATATAAACAGCTGGGAGACGAATAGTACAAAATGTTTGTGTGCTCACCCCTGTCCTCCAGACTAGAAATGCTCCAAACTCGATCATGCTGACGTACGGTTGGTGGCTTACCTGCATCACAAAATAGAGCATAGCTTAGCATGATACCAATAACGGTCCCAGTAGGCCATAGGCCTACTGAACCTAGAAAAGAAAGCATCTGATGAAAGACGGAATCACAAACTAAGGTCAGAATAGAAGGCTAAGTAACACAATAATGCACACGGGTGTATAAAAGATCTAACTAAATAACTTTAATTAAATAGGAGCTAACTAACCTAACTGGACCCACCATAAGCCCAGCAGGTACACTCTTGCACATTTAAATAAAAACGGCGGGCAACCCGAACGGGACCCCATAACCCGACAAAAAATAGTAAAACAAAATAACTATAACTTAAGGAGAATCAAAACTCGTAGGCCAAAGAACACCGTCCCAAAGTAGAGTCTGACGGTACGGAGTTCGGGCCTTGAACCGGACGCTCACCAGAATTACACAATAAAGCAATTGTAAATTAAGTAACTTAGGACGTACCTCTAACCGGATTGCTCTACAATACTTGAGGGCCTGACCTCCCCCCCCCTAACTGATGCTCTCATAAGTATGTTGGATGTTTCTAGGCCGGGGAGGACCTTAAATCCGGATACCCACAAAGATTTCCGATATATTCTGCTGAAAAGTCTTATCTATCCATATCCTTATAAAAACCCTTGGAACACCATCAAGACTTAGCTAATCAATGTAAGTTCTTAATCTTAATCGAACTCAACTTTGAATCACGGAGCGAAAATCATTGTCACTCTGACGTAACTCGAGAAGCGTAACATCGAAGAACACAGAGGTAACTATCGCTGAGCAAGCTCATCGTCTTCTAAATACCCAACGATCAGACTCAAGTCCTGTCTACACTCAGTCTAACAGGATTTGCCGGCCGAGCGAACGTCGGGGCTAAACTAAGTCCTACCGACTTTGAATCATAATGCAGTTCTAAGGAAAACCCCTAGTCCAACCTAAACTAGGCCCAACATATTCTGACAACCAGTTCAACATACAAGTAATTCATATAGCCAAGAAGGTTCACATTAATAACAATAAAACATGCTCAGAGTTACCCGATAATTTTTCAGAAAAAGGGCGAAATATGATTTTTAACACCTATCATAATCCAAAACTACCTAACCCAAATCCTACTAATCAAACATGCCATTCACTATCGGTTCAAATCTAAGAAGAGAAACATAGCCTACCCTACCTGAAGCGCAGATCACGCCGCGCCTCCAAAAATTCACTTCCCCATTATCTTTTACTTTCTAAAAGGCCTTGAAACTTGATGTACACTATCAAAATAGAGTCACAACTTTATACAGTCATTTAAAACACTAAAATGGCAAGAAACGGAGACGGGTCTTTCTCGGTCAAAATGGAAAAGTGTGATCCGCGTTGAGAAAATCCTAATTAATCCCAAATAAAAGTCCCAAATAACTCCTCGGAACTTTATACCATAATGGAACACAATTCATGACTCAAGACAGTCCCAACATGAAACATGCAACAAAAAAACTCAAATTCCTCGCTAAAAATCGCAACAATGGACGCTCTCTTACACTATTTTAAAACCAAAAATGAATGTCCAACGACAAAACCAATCACACCGACGACGAACCTCACGAAAAACCCACATATAGCTCTTTAACATCACAGATTTCGGACCTAAAGTTCAAGAAATCACCTTCTAAAATTTTCACAAAACATTTGTGCTCCCGCAATGATGCTATGAACAGCATTAAAAAAAAACCCATAATTTACCTTCAAATCATATTCCATCCAGCTCACCATGCGTTGCCTCCGAAAAATCTCACAACTTAGCCGTTTGAATCGCTAATTGGAAGTTGTATACGCACAAGATATCAAGATTTCAAAGTAAGACACAAAGCTGAAAGTTGGGTTGTTTACTAAGGACGAATCTGTCATTAAAAAACCCAATTTCTGGTCGTAAAACCCCAATTTCTGGGTCGTTAAAAGGCTGCCAGCAAACCAGATTCAGCTTGCCTAGTTCTTTAAAGTCTCCTACTGGTGCTCTAAATCCGTTCTAACCGATAAAAATAAATAGATATGCTCCCTACCAAGTCCGATTTCCGACTCAAGGCGCAGTCGAAATTTTTCAAACAAGAGGTCATCCTCGATAAAATAAGTCCTCACTTCCATTGGCCATTTTAAAGTCAAACATCACAAAAGGCTCGGAAAATATAACAACCTCATACCCTACCACCCAAGAAGGGTCAAACTAGACCAAACTCCGACATTCCGGAGCTACCAACCGCGCTGACGGAATCTCACCGAGCGCGTTTTATCAGAATGGTTGACTAAAAGTCAAACTTGCCGTTAAACTTAAAGTTAACATGCGTAATTCCCACCTACTCCACACTGAAAACTTTTGGAGTCATGCCGACAATGCTACTAAACTAAAAGACCCTTGCCCGAACTGATGGAATCGTCAAATTGGATTCTGATGTCTCTTCTTGAACTTTTTTGATCGAAAATGAATCGTTCAAGGTTTCATAAGCTCCAAAAATACTAAAGCTCACACAAACCAAACAATGACCAGTGAACCGTCTGTCAATCCCCAGCAAGTCATAAATGACTTGGAAATCGCTATAATAGGAACGATCTAAACGATGTACAGAAGATACAAACATTAAAAATGACAATAAGGGTATTACATTCCACTACAAAAAGAACTTCCGTCCGCGAAAGTAAGGGTCCAAGAATAGTGTGACGGCTCAAACAAAGCCCGGGAAACTGCTCTCTTCTCGGCAATCTCCTCGCTCGGTCTCCCCAGGTGCCTCCCTCGACTGAAACGTGCCTCCAACGGACCTTTAACATAGGAATGGCTCTCGAGCACACCACAGCAAATTTTCCTCATATCTCTGTCTAGGATGGCAACTTGTTCTTCTCAAAAGTCAAATGATCGTCCAACTTCATTGCAATCATACTGGAGCACATGGGACTCATCAGGAATACTATCGGCCGTATCATCAACATGGAAAACCTCGATGGATGGCTGAAATGCTGGAGTAGGGCCCCAACTCATAGCACCTCCCCAACTGTCCGAAGATCTCAAAGGCCCGATATACCTGGGGCAACTTACCCCCTCCTCCCAAAGCTCATCACACCCTTATGGCGACACACGGAGAAATACCCGTCACCAACGAGAATCTCAACGTCGACCCTTCGATTCGCATTACTCTGGTGCTACTCCTGAGCTGTCCTGAGTCTATCCTGAATCATCTCTCAACCTGCTCCAAGCCTCCTGAATCAAATCTGTACCTCGCCCTAGCTCTGTAGACTCGAACCAGCCCCTGGATTGCGACAGACTCCTACCATACAGGCCTCAAACGGGCATCTAATAACTAACTGTAGCTGTTGTTATATGCAAATTCCGCCAAGGCAAGAACTGGTCACCAATTGACCACCAAACTCCCAAAACACAAGCCCGTAGCATGTCTCAAGGACCTGAATAGTGCGCTCTCTGACTGGCATCAGTCTTGCGGTGGAAAGATGTGCTCAGGTCCCACCCGGGTGGCCCCAACTCATCCTGAAAGGTCCTCCAAAAGCTAGAACGTGAACAGAGAACCCCTATCTGAAGAAATAGAAAACTTGCACCCCCTAGAGTCGAACCACCTCCCGAATGTAATTCGAAGCCACCCTTCTCGCACTAAATGAAGATTGAACGGGAAGGAATGTGCTGACTTTGTCAATCGATCCACGATGACCCAAATAACTACCAACCCCTCCTCTAGAAATCCTCTGTAGAACCCAGCCACACAAATCCATAGAGTGCGGATCCCACTTCCATCCTGAATGGGTAATCTTTGAAATTCCCACATGCCTTCAAATGCTCAGCCTTTTACCTGCGGGCAGCACAAGCAACGAAAACAAAGTCAGCAATAACTCGTCTCATGCACTCCAACCGTATGTTTGTTCGTCAAATCACGATACATCCTTTTGCTGTAACCGGAGGTCGAATATCTAGAACCCATGAGATGAGCCTCCGAAGTAATCAACTGTATCAAATCTCCAAATCTTCTGGACACAAATGCGGACCGAAAATCTCCAACACCCACAGGATCTAAGGTAGCCTGATCCCATTACCAACCATTACCAGCTAACCACTCGGTCTCTAAGGGACCCCAGGGCTTACCTCACACTGACAACCACGTATCCTTCATAAACACGAAGACTGAACTCCCAGATAAGCCAAGAGCATCTAGAATCCTGAGATATCTAATCGAACCATGCTATTGGCTAAAACTGATGTCCAAAGGCCAAGGGTCTTTCACCTTGCAATAAGAATGCTAGCTTACCTACTCAACCCTCACCGCTTTCGGCTCAAGGCGTCTGCTACTACCGCCCCGTTCGCCTTGCCCGGCATGATAAAGAATTGAGAGATCATAATCCTTCAGGAGCTCATCCAACACGCTGCCCTCGAATTAAGGTCCCTACTGGCTCACGATGTATGAGACTTTGTTGTCAAGTATAGATCTCACCATCGACCTCCAATACAAGTAGTGCTCGAAATCTTAAGCGCGAAAACTAACCAGCTGCCAACTCCAAGTCATGGTGGTGTAGTTGCGCTTCAGGACCTTAAGCTGCCTCGAACGCAACACAATCACCCAGCCCTGCTGCAGTGGGAGTCAATACCCACCCCCCCCCACCACCAAACCAATACGCCTCACCCTAAATCGTGACCCCCTGGCCCTCATCGAAGAATCAATAGAGGAGCCACTAGTAAATCACTCCTTGAGCTTCAGAATGGGTCCTCATCTCAACTCCTCCGACCAACAAAGGGAATATCCTGCGAGTCAACCGACGTCAAAAGAGCTGCAATAAGTAGAAAAGCCCTCAACACAACTCCTGTAGTAACTCGCTAACCCCGACAACGCTACGAACCTCATTAACCGAAGTGGGTCCCCTGTCCCAATCACTAATAGCTTCAATCTTTGTCGATCTACCCTAATAAATAACCCTCCTCCTTTGACACCACGTGCCCAAAGAATGCTACAGTATGGAAGCCAAAACTCGCACTTGAGACTTGCTAAAGCTGCTGATCTCTCAAAGTCTGGAGCACTATCCTCAAATGCTGCTCATGCTCACCTGCGGGCTCCGAGAGTATACCAATATGTCATCAATGAAGATGAATCAAAAATGAATCAAGGTTAATGGCCTGAACACACGTGTCCATCAAGTTCCTAAAGGCGGCGTGGGTCATTAGTCCAACCCAAAAGACATCACAAGGAACTCTAAGGTCCGTAACGAGTCCTAAATGCAGTCTTAGGAGGGATGTATGCTCTCTAATCATCATCTTGATGGTTTACCGCCGGACCTAAATTTCATCCTTAGAAAATACGACGGTCACCCTGAAGCTGATCAAACAATCACTATAGAGGCAAAGGGTACGTTCTTCACCGTCACCGTTGTTCCGTTGTCTGTAGTCAATGCACATCCTCAAAGTCCCATCCTTCTTTTTTCACAAACGAACAGGAGCAAAGCACCCCAAGCGACCACTCGGAAGAATGACCCCCTTATTCTAAGATGCCCGTTAACTGACACTGGCTTCTCTGAGCTCTGCAGGAGACATACGAGAAGCGGAATAGAAATAGGACGAGTGCCAGACTCCAAATCTATAGCAAAATTAAGTCCACGCTCTGGTTGGTAGGCTTAGTAGATCTGTAGGGAACACATCTGCATACTCTTCTAACCACACAGTAACTGAGTCACTGAAGCCCTCCCTACTCATCATCTTCTGATGTGGGGTCCCAAATACCCTAAACACCCAGAAGCAACCAACTGTCCTAGCCTCGCATAAAAGAGATTATCTCCCCTTCGGTGTGTGACTATAGCCAACCTGGCCACAATACCGGGGGAACACCAGCTGGATAAGGTAAACAGTCTTGGCATAGCAATCCAAGACCACATGATATGAGGATAAACCAGTCCCATGCCCAAAATCACATCAAAATCAATCATATCTAGCATAATAAGATCACTCTAGTTATCATAAAAACCGCTGGATAGTCCTAAGCAAGATCGCAATACTTGATCCACTACTAAGAACTCAACCTATCGGGGTCGAAACATAACGGCTCTGCCAAAGACTTCGTACCTCATACCCCATCGGGGAGCAAATTAAATAGATACCTCCGAGACGTGGACCCTGGATTAAATAATAACTTGTAGCAGGCTGATGACAACAAGAAGAGCGTCCTGGAGATGACAATCGTCAGATTTGGCCTCAGCCCCGCCGCCCTTGTTGGGGCAGCATATAAATGGTCCCTGAGCACCTCTACCCCTGGTGCACCCGGTTACCACTGACCTGCCTCCCCGAGTCCATCCCTGGTACACCCTGTAAATTCTCATTTCTCTCGACGGTCCTATCTGCCCCACCTCCTCTAGCCGAAGAAGACACGGTGAACGGTTTATATAAGTAGGTGGAGTTGTTACAAATCGCCCCCCTACCTTGCCGGGGGCATTCTCTAGACCAATGGTCAAGAGCACCACAATCATAACACCCCAAAGTTGAACGCCCTGTAGTCCCCGAAACCCGACCGCGCATGAAGGAAAATCATTTGATCCCCTCTAATTTAATGCCTTTACTAGGACCACCTCTGCTGATATTGGCCTCCCTTAGAACTAGTATGCCCTCCTGAACAGGCCGACTGGTCTGACCCTGCGGAACCTCTGACTTGGCCTATCATATTGATTCCCTCCCCCTAGTCTGCGACTCGCTATAAGCTTGCCTGGTAGCGTGCCCTCAGGAAAAAACAAAAGAAAAATTATCGCGTGCCCCGACCTCCACCCCCGCTTAGCTCTTACCGCCCCCCCCCTTGGGCCCTCACGATTATATGCTCCATGGATCGGGCCATGAATCGACCACATCAGGAAAGAACTGCAGCTGAAACATATGCTCTGTGTCACCCTCAAACGGTATCGCAACCCCGTACAAAACAACGAACTCTTCCCTCTCCCTCTGTGGGCATGATCATAGTAAGCATTGGCGAGAAACTCATTGGAACCCTCGCATCTACTCATATCTCTGAAACGGTCCATAGATCCCTGGCTCCAATCTAGAGAATCTGATCACGACGCCTATCTCTGACGCCTCCAGTGGCATTAACCGGGCCAAGAAAGAGCTCTGGAACTCACTCCAAGATATAGGAGGAGATCCAACGTGCCTAGACTCTCGCTACGTTTGCCACCATGCCTGGATGCCCACTACTGAATGAGCTGAAAGTCAAGCTCCTCTCGACTCCAAAAGGGCCTAATGACTGGACTGCTCCTTCCTGGCAAGTGAGCCTGGAACTCGTGAGCTTCCTCTCAATCGCCCCTGGAATATAGGCGGTGCCAAACCTCTGACTACCCCAAGCATCTTCAGATCCCTCATTGGCAATCTCTCTAACAACCTCTAAGTCCGATGGGGCAGCCCATGAACTGATGGCCGGCTGCTCTTTGCAAGCGCTAGTGCTGGTACTGGTGCCTGTCGCATATCCCCAATAGCTGCTAAGGTCTGAGTCAAGAGGGAATGAAGATCAGGTGCTTCACTGGTGCGGGTGTGGCTGGGCAAGGCCCCGGCCCCACTGCTTGTGGCGGTATCAATGCGCTGCATGAGGCTCCCCTCCATAACCCACCCGGGCCGTGCTCTGCAGCCCCTACCACCTCGACTCGTGGTCGAACGTCTACCCCAAGCGGAGGCTCCGGGTGCATCTCCTCCCCGAATGCACCGCCTCGGTGCGAGCCACCCTGTAAGAGATTGAAACAACTTGAGATTTTTTATTTAAAAACAAACCAGACACACGCGACAACGAATTTGTGAAACAAAATGGATATTTTCTCTAAATAACATCGTGTAGCTCCAGAAGGATAGTTTACGGACGTCTCGCACCGATCCGCAGGACTCACTCTAGACGTAGCTCTGTAAAAGTAGACCGTTGAATCCTAGGGCTCTGATACCAACTTGTCACAACCCAATTTCTCGAGCGCATGAAGTGCACCTACTATAACCCCATCATAGGTCCGCCAAACCACAACCCGAACAACACGTAAGGGGTGGGTGGAGTGTAGAAACTAAACCACGACTAAGCAAATTACTATAACAACATAACAAACCAACATAAATACATTAATGATCCCTCCCAAAGCCGAAGTTCACTAATACAGAGCTACCAACAACGAGTACAATCCCAACAGTGGCCACCGAAACTATACTGTCTTCGAAATTAAAAAACAAGTCTTTATAATAACCAGATGGAGACTAAAATAGTTACACAATGGAATGTGGTGCTCACCCCGTCTCCAGACTAGAAATGCTCCAAACTCGATCAACGCTGACTAACTTGGTGCTCGGAACCTGGATCACGGAAATAGATGTCAGAGCGTAACAATGAGTACAAATAACAAAGGTAACCCAGTTAGGCATCAATAGGCCCGACGTAACTAGAAAAGTAAGCACTATGAAAAGAACTGTAATCAACAAAACTAGAGGTCAAGAACAGAAGGCTTAAGTAACACAATAATGCCACAGTGGTATAAAGATCTAACTAATTAAATATAAAGAAGTAACTACACTACTGGACCCACCATAACCATAAGTACCCGTGCAACAATTTTAAATAAAACCCGAACGACCCCCCATAAGCCCGACAGAGAGGCAAAAAAAAAAAAAAGATTACACAAAAGAACTATAACTTAAGGAGCATAAATCGAGGCCAAAGAACACCGTCCAAAAGAGAGTCTGACGTTACGGAGGTCGGGCCTTGAACCGGACCTCACCAGAATTACACAAGTAGCCAATTGTTAAAATATAAGTAAGTGAGGCCGGACCTCTATAACCGGATCTCTACTACTGAAGGCCGGACCTCTAACCGGAATGCTCTAACATAAGTTGTGAATGTTCTGAGGTCGGAACCTTAAATCCGGATACCCTACAAAGATGTTCCGATTAGCTGCTGAAAGCGTCTTTATCTATCCATATCATATAACAAACTGATGGCACACATCAAGACTTAGCTAATCAATGTAAAGTCCTTAAAGCTGAATTCGACTCAACTTTGATCAAGGAGCGGAAATCATTGTCACTACTGACGTAACTCGAGGAATCCGTAACATCGAAGAACTCAAGTAACTAACTCTAGAGCAAGCCATCCGTCTTTCTTTTCTAAATACCCAACTAATCAGACCTCAAGTCTGCTAATCAGTCTAAAAGATTTAGCCGGCCCGCGGACGTCGGGGCTAAACTAAGTCCTTTCGAACGTGTTGATCATGCATTTCTAAGGAAAACCCTAGTCCAAACCTAAACTAAGGCCCCAACATACTTCTGGACAACCAGTATTCCAAACATACAAGTATTCATATAGCAAGAAGTCATTAAATAACAAATACACACAAATGCCTCATAGCAACCCGGATCATTTTCAGAAAAAGGGCGAAATATGATTTTTAACCCACCTCTGCATGATCCAATACCTACCTAGACCCAAATCCCCTTACTAATCAACATGCATTTCACATGATCGAACTTCACTCTAAGAAGAGAAACCATAGCCTACCTGAACGCAGATCACGCACGCTCCAAAATTCACTAATCCCCGGACTTTTACGTCCTACAAGGCCTGAAAAACGTTGATAACACGATCAAAATATAGTCACAATGTTATTACAGTCATTTAAAACACTAAAAATCGCAAAGAAACGGAGACGGGTCAATTTCGCGGTCAAAAAGGAAAAAGTGGGATCCCGCGTTGAGAAATCCCGAATTACACCCCCAAATAAAGTCCCAAATAACTCTCGGAACTTTTTATAAACAGAATGGAACACAATTCGACTCAACATCAGTCCACAGAACATGCAGAAAAAAACCCAAATTGCTAAGCTAAAAATCAGCAACAATGGCAAGCAGCTACTTACAAGATTTAACCAAAAAAATGAAGGGCCAACACCAAACCAATAACACCATACGACGAACCTCAATGAAAAAACCCCACAATATAGGCTCTTGAAATCACTAGATTCCGACCTAAAATGGCCAAGAAATCAACCTTCTAAAATTTCCAAAACTTATGCTCGCAAATGAGCTATGACAGCAGTTAAAAAAAAACCAAAATTTACCGTACCTCAAATCAGGTCCCCAAATCAGATTCCACGCTCACCATGCGTTCCCCTCGCGAAACATCCTCACAAACTTAAGTCCTTTTGAATCGCCTAATTTGGAGTTGTAAAGCACCCCCCACCCCCCCCCCCCCCCCCCCCCCCCCCCAACAAAAAAAAACAAAAAAAAACAAGAGATTATCACTATTTTTTTCTAAAGTAAAACCACAAAGCTGAAAGTTGGGTTTTTTATAAGGAGAATCTGTCATAAAACCCAATTTTCTGGTCCCGTTTAAAGACCCCAATTTCTGGTCTTAAGGGCTGCAACCAGAGTCAGCCTTGCCTACGTTCTTTAAAGTCTCCGACGGGTGCTCGAAATCCGTTCGTTAAACCTTATAAAATAAAATAGATATGCTACCCTACTACTACCAAAGTCTGATATTTTCCGGGACTCAAAGGCGCAAGTCCTAATGTTTAACAGGTCATCTCGATAAATGTGACGTCCTCACTATCCATTGGCCATTTTAAGTCAAAATCACAAAAGGCTCGGAAAAATAGCAAAACCTCAAAAACCCAAAAGAAGGGTCAAACTAGACCAAACTCAACTGACATTCCTGAGTCTACCGCGCTGACTAAATGCTCATCCGAGCGTGTTTAACTCAGAATGTTTACTCAAAGTCAAACTTAGTATCCTTTAAACTTAAAGTTAAACGCCTAATCCCACCAACCACACTGAAACTTTGGGAGTCATGCGCCGACACATGCTACAGACGAAAAGACCCTTCCGGAAAACTGATGGAATCGTCCAGAAGTTGCTTCTGATGTCATCTTCTTGAACCTTTTGGAAATCGGAAAATACTGTTCAAGGTTCATAGCCTCATAAATACTACAGCTCACACAATAACCAAACGAATGACAGGTGACCGCTTTGTCAATCCAACAAGTCATAAATGACTGGAATCTCGCCATAGGAAATGTTCCTAATAAACGATGTACAGAAGATACAACACTAAAAATGACAATAAGGGTCATTTACAGGAATCTTGGAATTTTGTACGTATTTTAGAACTTCAAGTGGTTTGACGTTAGATGAACTTGAGTTTTGTATGATCCTTAGAACTTTAGTTGTGAAAATGTAAAGTAATCTTGAATTATTGCGGAATTTTAAAACCCACTTAAGTTGTGAAATTTTTAGAACTAGTTGAACTTAAAACTTGAAGCTTAATATAACTATAATTTGCGATTTTAATGCGAGTTTGATTTGAAGAAGAAAATGCACAATACCTGCCCCCCCTAGACAATGACCGAATCTCAGAGACACACTTAACTATTCCTAGGTCCCTCATTACCCAGATTACCTCCCTGAACTTATTTTTTTTTTGTAATTTTGTGCACCTTTTTAGCTTATGTGGTATCCAAATCTCTCTCATGTGCCTCAATTGTATGGCAGTCAGGGAGTGTGCCACGTAAGACAAAAGGTATATAAATTACAAAAAAAAATATGTTCAGGGGGGTAATTGGACCTTAGTGTAGTTAAGGTGTGTCTATGAATTTTGGTCACAGTTTAATGGGGTACTTGTGCATTTCCCAATTTGAAATTATAACTTGAATTTACTATAAATTGAACTTAATTAGGAATATGAACGTGAAATGTTGTTGACTTTTAAATCCAAAAAGTTGAATTATGTTTGTTTAACATAAGTACCAACACTTGTTGATCCTATTGATGACAAAATTAATTTTCTTGTAAGATCGATTGTTTCCACTCATCCACTATGTGAAGGGAGTCTGCATTCTACCCGATGTTGTGTTACTTGAGGTTCCAACTGGAGCAATCTGGAAAGTTAAATTATTGCAAACCTCAAATTGCACCAAATGACTCAAGTATGGATGAAATAAATTGAAGGAATATTATTCAATTGCTATCGATTACTTTTTACTCTTTCAATATAATGGAAACTCTCATTTCTCTTTCTTCATATTTCATTTAAGTGCTTCTGAGATTGAATATCTTTATCATATACAAGTCACATAAATCATGTACGTCTTTCAATTGTCATGAAAGACTTGAGTTGATTCTTGTGAAATCAAACTAAATGGAAGATGAATTAACATGAATATTTGATAGGAAGATAATTAGTACAAAATAAAAGTCAAGATAGTATCTTGGTAGGTGAAATTTAGGCAAACCATAAAATGGTTTCATATTCTTAACCTTGACATTTTTGACATATAGTGATGTCATGGATGACATCAATAGGATGAATTCATTCCTATAAATAAGTTGCTCTTAATTCATTTTCAAATCATTCTCTCACTTGCCTTCTCACCTTCTAAGACATTTGATATTTATCTCTCTTGTTGTATTTTACTTGTATTCTTTGTAGAGTAAAATAAATATTGGTGCAATTGTTCTTTGGTGAACGTAGGATCATTTTGATACGAACCACGTAAAATTTTTGTTCTTCCTCGTTCTTTAATATAACGTTTTTGCTAACAATTGGTATCAGAGCCATTGTCCGTCTGAGTATGCTCTGTGGTTGCAGCACATTCTGAACTTCCACATCAGAAAAGAATTACTTTGGTTTTCTGTAGTTCCAAATACATTGTAGTAGAAAAAAGAATTACTTTGGTTTTCTGTAGTTCCAAATACATTGTAGTAGAAAAAGGAAGAACAAGTAAAATGAGTTCCATGAAGTTTGAAATTGATAGATTTAAAGGCACAACAACTTTAATTTCTGGAAAATCCAAATGTTGGCGTTACTGCGGAAGGAAGGTTAAATCCATGCTATTGACGGAAAGTACCCAGATAAGATATCAGATTTCGACAAGGAAAAGATTGAAGGAGATGCATTGAGTGTAATCCAACTGTCCCTTGCACCTAACGTACTTTATAAAGTGAGTACAAGTACTGAAGAGATGACCAAAAAGTTACGGGAAAACATGGAAGGGTTTTACCAGGACCAATCAGTGACAACAAGGATGTTGTTACAACGGTGTCTTCATACATTTAAGATGGATTCAGGTACTTTGTTGCAAGATCATCTAGATGTGTTCAATAAACTAGTGATAGACTTGCTGGAATTAAAAAGGACAATGAGACGCTTGCATGTTCTTTGCTATTTTCATTGACTTCAAAATATCGTGAATTGAGAATTCAATGATGTGTAGCAAACAACCTATCAAACTTGAGAAAGTGCGACAAACACATAACTCTTGTGATGTGCTAATGCATTTTGAAGGAGACAAGAATGACGAAGCTAGTGGACTCTTTGTAAAAGGTTGTACTAGCCAACAAGGAAGGAGCAAATCAAAGTACAGACCAAATTCTCATGCGTGTGAACAAAAAGAATGTAGAGTGTTGGGGCTGTCAAAAGAAGGGCACTTTAAACGATATTGCCCTATGTCGAAGTCCAAAGAAAAGGCTAGTGCATCCATTATTGAGCAAGTACACGATAACCATGATGATTATGTACTAACAACATCGTGCAATAGTGGAGTCTATGAGAATAAATGAGTCTTAGACTCTGGTTGTACTCTGCATATGAAATTCCGAAAAGATTGGTTCAACAACTATGAAACAAGCAGATGAACCATATTATAGGCAATAATGCAACTTGTAAAATAGTTGGCATTTGTTCAGTTCGTGTTCGCTGCCATGATGGAATCATGAAAAATATTACATAAGTTCTTCATGTTTTTGATCTAAAGAAGAATTTGATCTCCTTGGGTACTTTGGATAAACAAGTGTCACGGACTTAGAGTATTTGCTAGATGGACACAAAATTTAACTATGATGTGGAGGGACGTGACGCAAGTCTATAAATACATGAGTGAAGGAGGAACTACGAAAGTGACTAAAGGGTCTTTAGTCATGTTGAAGGGCAAGCTGGAGGATGACCTCTATACACTTGCGGGAAGCACCATTATTGGCTCTATAAATGCATCTACAGTGCAGTTATCTAATGATGATAAGGTAAAATTATGTCACATGGGACTAGGTCATACGAGTGTATGAGGATTGGAGATGTTGAGCAACCTCAACCTTTTGAATAGTGAGATGATCAACACACTTGAATTTGTGAGCACTGCGTCTTAGGGAAGCAGAAAAAAGGTCAGCTTCAGCACTGACAAACATAGGACGGGAGGGGTGCTAGACTACATCTATTCAGATTTATGGGGTCTCTCTAAGCTTACATTGAAGGGAGGAAAGAGGTATTTTCTTACATTCATTGATGATTTTTATTGAAAGATTTGGGTGTGTTTCCTAAAGACAAAAGATGATGCCTTTGAAGCATTTAAAGAGTGGAAGATTCTGGTTGAAAATCAAATGGAGAGAAAAATCAAGTATCTTCACACAGACAATGGCTTGGAGTTTTGCAGTGAAGAGGTCATTGATTTCTGCAAGGTTCATGGGATCACAAGACATAAGACGGTCAGGCACACACCATAGCAGAATGAAGTTACTGAGAGAATGAACAGAACTCTTCATGAGAAGGCTCATTGTATGCTCTTACAAGCCAAGATATCCAAAGTATTTTGGGCTGAAACAGTTCATATTGTTTCTTATATTGTCAATCGATCTCCAACATCAATGATTGACTTTAAGACTCCAAATGAGGTCTGGTTAGGTGAACCCTCTAACTATTCATACTTGTGAATATTTGGTGTCCATCTTATTATCATGTTAATAAAGGAAAGCTTGAATCAAGGGCTAAAAAGGCCATATTCTGTAGGGTATGTAGACGGTGTAAAAAGGTACAAACTATGGTGTTTGTCTTTACTCATATTTATGGTTAGTAAAGATGTTACCTTTGATGAATCCTCTATACTTGATCCTCGTAAAGTTTCTGTGGAGTTATCAAGGAACGAGAACAACGAGAAGGTGGAGCTACCGATGGAGCTTACCAAGGAACGGGATTAAGAGACTCAAATTGATGAGTCAAAAGATGCAGATCTTGAAAAATTTGCTTCCAATGAACCACACAAAATTGCGAAGGTAAGGGACAAAAGGCAGATACGAAAACCAGAACATCTTATAGAGCAATAAAATCTAATTGTATATGCGTTCGTAGCTGCAGAAGAAGAGATTAAGGATATCAACCCTCTTCATATGTTGATCACTTCTATGCAAGATGCTTGCAACATGACAGTTCGCCAATATTGAAGAGATGGAGTCTCTTCAACAAAATGGAGACATGAGTCTTAGTTAAAAAGGGCCCAAAGGGGATAGGACAGTTGGATGCAAATGGGTCTACAAAAGAACAAAGTATTCTAGAAGTGGAAGATGCGAGGTTCAAAGGCGAGATTGGTTGCAAAGGGTTTCAGCCAGAAGAGGTAACTGAATACACTGAGATCTTCTCTCCCAGTCGTGAAACAATAGCTCTAATTTCGCTTGCTACTAGAATTGGTTTACCAATTTGATTTAGAACAGTCACATCTCTTGATGTAAACTGTTTTCTTACTGGGATGTCAAAGACAAATTTTATATGGGATCAAGCCTGAAGGTTCTGTCAACGACCCAAATAGCCGCGAGGGGCACCCAACTTGTTCTCCCTAACATTCTAACACCGCAACATTTAGAAATAATTAAACTATAATAATATAAATTCAGCCTAATGTGGAGGCTCCAAACACTCATTACACTCACCCCATTACATACACAATTCTAAAAGTTAATACTTATTATAACCCAAAATCTGGAAGTCATCACACCAAGAACATCTATCCTCAAATTTCTAATCTAAGATATTTAAGGAAGCTAAAATTGTAAAAATAGGGTCCATGTCCGAACTTCAAGACATCACCCATTAAGAGAGAATCCAGCACTAGCTAGGAATATAGCTCACCCTGAATCTTATGTTCTGAGACTGGCTAAGTTGAGGAACGAGTCGAAGTCGATGGCAACGCTTGCTGCACTCCACAATAACAAAAGAACATTACGAGTAGGGGTCGTACAGAACACAGACTATAGGGTATCATCGGCCACTCAAATAGAAGGCAATATATACTGATAATATATAAAATGAACCATAAATACTCACAGGTGAAAATCCACAAGTATAAGAACCCTTTGACAACAACACCAAGCACCCCTATGAGGACTCAAGCCTCCACACCATACTCATTGGGAAAAATTTCTTTGAATTTTAAGTAAATTACCATATTCAAGATTGCGTTCTCTTATCATTATCGTGTCGGAATGGGGAGGTGACACTCCGATCCCCGCTAATCCTACCGTGTCGACACGTGACACCCGTCACCCTAATACTACCCCATGTCGGAACGTGACACCCGATCCCCTAATACTACCGTTCGACGTGACACCCGATCCCCTAATACTAAAGCCCGAGGGTTCTAAACCGTGGACACCGACCACGTATCTCCATTATTTTAGTTCATCAAATCCTGCTTTCTTCAAAGGCGTCATCTTTAATAAGAGGATTTAGATTAAGGATTCAATAGTCTCAATCCATTCTGACCACCATTATTAATAATCACACCTACCAACACACAATCAAAGATATTAGAAGACTTACAATCTACCCAATACATATCGATCTCTATTAGAGTTTAAATCTATCACATAGAAATAAAACCATACCTACCTCCACCAAAGAAGCGTATCAAGCAAGCTCCATTCCCAATGCCCTTTGCTTCCTCATTCGTTCTCGGTCTTTCTCGCCGTGTCTGCCTCTCTGTCTTTTTATTTTTCTCTCCCGATTCTTTTTCTTTTACCCTAATATCATATATCAATTATAAAGAATGATCAAAGGAACCCACTATTTATTCCCTTATTAACTTCTTTAACCCCAAGTAAATAAATTATTCAACTTACCGCAACTAATTCCATAATTATAATCATGAATAGCCAAATACTGCCCCTTTAAAACTTTAAGCATAAATCTGACCCCCGTCGCGGTTTACGCAAACTTGTGACGGTGCCGTCGTAATCCACGACGGTCCCTCCTGCAGGTTCCGTCACCAGGTTCAGAGAGTTAAATTCAATAGTGAAGCTTGTGACGGTCCGTCCGTATCTAGCGACGGTCCTTCCCTGCACAATCAGTCACAACGTTCAGAGAGCTATCGCCGTACCCGTACCCAGATTTTCAAGTTGAGTTTTTTAAAATGCCGACTCTTGACGGACCGTCGTGCCTAGTGACGGCTCGTCCTACCTGTCGTCGAGGGTATGAAGGAGAGCAGTAGAAGAATTTACCAAGTATGGGACACGAGTTCATCACGGTCCGGCGTGTTCCGTCGATTTCAGTTGTTTTTTATAAAAAAGTAGTTGCGACTGCTGACACCGACTAAACAGGTCGTTACAATAGATACCATTTACCATCGTTCGTCCCTGACGATCACAAGAATAAAAGCATGGCGAGAAAGAGTACCCCTAATCGTAAAAGAAGATGTTGATATCATTCTTGCATATCAGCCTCATCTCGCCAGTGGACTTTCACTTGGGCCTATTCTCACTGAACTTGAGAGATGGCAATCTCCTTTGAATCTCAACTTGCGGACTCTCTACCTAAAAAGCAAGGCTCCTCCTCGATAAGACACACATGGTCCTCATCAAGGAAACTGAATCCCAACCGAATACTGTAGTTTTCCATGCCCCATGGTATTTTTTCATGTGCAGTAGAACACATGAAATACGGGTGCACTCTGAGAGTCCTGAGAGGCAATGCCAATTCATAAGCCACCTCCCCCCACGCACTTCAGAACTTCAAATGGACCAATATACCTCGAACTAAGCTTCACCACCCCCTCGCTTCCCAAGCCGCAATCACCCCTTTCATGGGTGGAGAACCTTCATCACGCGTGTTCACCCTCCTAAAATCCAAGTCCCCTAACCTTGCGATCTGCATATGTGCTGTGGGGGGGTCTTCCTGTTTGAGCTGCTAGAAAGCTTCCTCTCTCCTTGAATAATTTACTTTTTCTAAAAACGATTCCCCAAGAGATCGGGTAACCCCAGTGTTCTCACCTCAAATGCATCAAAAAAACCAACCATGGGCGACCTACATCTTCCTCCCATACGTGCCTCAAATGGCGGCCATATCAATACTTGAGTGTAGCTATTTATGTATGAAACTCTGCTAAGGGTAAGAAGTTCCTATGACACCAATTCTATCACAACATGCCGAAGCATATCCTCGCAACACTGAATAGCATTCGCCAGACTGACCATCGTCTGAGGGTGAAATGCAGTACTAAACCACCTAGTAACATAATTCAGCATTCAATGTTTCCCCAAAATTTAGAATTAAATTGTGTACCCCTATCTTACTATTGAAAGTGGAACCCCATGCAATCGAACAATCTCTGAGATATCGAGTGTGACTAACTCTCTGCATTGTAGACACCTCAACCGATGAGTGAGACAGACTTAGTTATCTGTCAACAATGAACCGCAAATAGATCAAATTTAACCCGGATGTCTTTGGAAGAGCCAAACACAAATCCTTGCAATTCTTTCCCCATTTTCCATTCAGGAATGGGCTTCTCTGAAGTGTGTCCCTGGGCCTCTGTGTTCCATACTTTTACTACCTGCTGACAATTCGGGCATTGGGCAACAAAAGCACAATGTCACCTTCAATTCTATCTACGCCACCAAAATGTTTGCTTGATGTCACGATACATCTTGGTTGCACCAGGATGTTATAGATACCTGAACTATGATCCTCTGTAAGAATAGTGTGAATCAAATTGATCAACACGGGGCACACATACCCTTCTCTTATCTCTCAAGAACAGCCGTTCCTCTCAATTAGGCCTCTTTAGCCTCCCTCGTAATACCATATTCTCGAATTTGGCTCAACTTCTCATCAGTAAATGTTTTCCCTTAATCTTGTCAAGAAAAGAAGATCTTGCCTCCGCACAAGGCCAAAAATCCTCTCTTCTCTAGACTTTCCATACTTCACAGCCTCTAAAGTCATAGCCAAGTCTGACCTCTCTAGCAATGGGCTCTATAAACCTGTAAGTGGTCTAGGCTTCCCATGCTCCCCCTGCTTTTCTACTTAAAGCGTCTGCTCACAAACATTAGCTTTTCCTGGGTGATACAAAAATCGTAATATCATAGTCCTTCATAGTCCCATCCACCTCCTCTGCCTCAATTCAAATCTTTTCTGAGTAAAAAACATACTGTAAACTACGAGACTGTATATACTTCACACTTAACCCTATAGATATGTCTCCATTGCTTGTAATGCAAACAACGACTGCTCCAACCCAAATCATGGGGTCGAATAGTTATGTTCATGTCTTGCATGCCTCGAAGCATAATCAATTACATTTCTCCTCTTTGCAGTTAGGACCGCACCACACCATAATAGATGCATCACAGTAAACACTGAACTTGTTACCATTCCTTGGCAAGGTAAGATGGTGCAGTAGTCAACCAGGTCTTGAGGCGCTGGAAAAAAAAAAAGCTTTCTTCACTTCTCCGACCATACAAAGGAACCTCTGTCGTAGTCAAATTTGTCAATTGGGAAAAGCTGACAGGAAGAAAAATCCCTTGACAAAATCGACGGTAGTAGCTATCTAAACCAACAAAGCTCCTATGACCTCTGTAACATTAGTGGGGTCTTACCCATTCTTCAACTACTTCATCTTAGATGTATTCCACCCTTTACTCCATCCCTGGAAACCACGTGTCCCCAAGAAGGAGTAATGGTGGATCTATAGGAGCACCCAATGGGATGCACTTGGTCTAATAAAAAGCCTTACTAACAATCCTTGAAGTTTGGCCTTTAACTCCCTTACCTCAGTTTGGGGGCCATTCTATAAGGTGTATGGATGGGGGCGATTACCCGGCTCCGATCATTACAAAAAATCAATATCCCTATCTAGTGGCATACCAGGAAGGTCTGCCGGAAACACATCCAGAAACTCACCAGGACTATCGAAACAGATCACCAGCCTCAATCGCAGGTGCTTTGAAGTATCATCCCTGGATGGGCCAAGAAAGATAAACACCCTTACTAATCATCCTCTAGCACGACGAAAAGGAGACAATCGAACGGGGGTGGAAGGAAATATAGTCACCCTCCCACACTAGCGGATTTTCCCAAGGGCTTGGCCAATGTCCACATTTTAGCATTACATCAAGATGGAAAATTTTGGAGAAAGCAATCACACCAGAATTAGCATCGAAATCAACCATCTCTAGAAATAATGCCAAAATCTACATGAGTATTGCTCCCCACAAAGCCACAGACAAGTACCTATACACCTTATAAACTATTACAGCCTCACACACATGAGTAGAGACACGCATAGGCATGTCAAGCAAAGCACAATGTAAATCAAGACCATAGCAAATGAGGAGATACATATGAAAATGTGGATCGCAGGATCAAATAATAAAGAAGCCAGCAATCACAAACCAAAGATTACCTATGATAACAACATCAGATGTCTCCTTCTGCTTCAGTTCAGACCTCCCGGGGAAAAGCATAACAATGGCCAGATCACCTGTCTGTCCCGTTGCCCCTACCATGTTGTGCTGCCAGTAGTTCCAACTTGGCCCGCCACCCCCGCTGATTTTTGGTACCACCATTAACCTTGGCCCACCAACGCCTCCAGAATGGTGGCCCTCTTCCCATGACCACTTCTTCCTCTAATTATTGGGGGGTCTTAACTTCTGTTTTGGACACTACCCTCCTAATATGGTCCATTCTCTCCACATCCATAACAATCTCTGAGTCGAGCATAGGTTCTTTGGTGAGATGACGAAGTCTTGGGATACCTTCGCAAACACCGCGAAATGTTGACTGGTCTGCGATGGACCCTCCAGCTATAAACAAGCCTTGTCACACCGGATCTAGACCCGATGAGACCGGCTCGTTGACCTCTTAGAGGTCGCAAACAAGCCTCCGTAAGTCATTCTACTTTTACAAGATTAATTTAAGCGGAAAATTTGAAATTTTTTGATTGCCTAAGCATACTTGTGAAACATTCTTTATATTTTGTATTCGTTCATCACAAACCATCTAACATTTAGAGATAGCAAATGAAAGAAATAATTTCATTAAATATATTGGTATATCGGCCACAAATAGCACCAATACAAGTCCTAACCAAAACGGAAAGAACGCTAGTGGAACTGCTCCACTAGCTCAACTCTAAAAACTACGCTAGAATGTAAAACAGTAGCACCTCGAAGGCATGAGGGACCTACCAAACTCCGGATAATGCTGACGTCCAGATAGCTGCAAACAAGAACCTATCGCTTCTACCGTCCACACTGTGCCTGCACCTAAAAGTGTTGTTTTTTATGGAATTAGTACAACACTTGACTAAGGTTGGGCATCAGCCAGGCACACACCAGTGACATGCAAGGAGAAAGAGCCTCCCTAACAACATGAGTCTGGAGTAAGTCAGTGGACTTGATACCAACATGAGATTAGGAAGTTTATGCCATGAGATGACATCATCTCATTATAATCATCGTGTTGCACGCACCAATACCCTCTTCATATAGCACATAACATATACCATAGTTTCCTTCAGATTTATGCATGTATATACATGAGACTTATTATCTAGACTTAACTTAAGACTTTTCCAAATGAGGGCTGCACAATGGGGACCCTCAACTAGGGAGCCTTCTTCAGTCCAACACAGAGTCTGCTTCCGTCATTCATGCATATTTCATATTCATTCAATTCCATTCATAGGCCAGTTCGACACCAGTTATACCTGGGATGTAGTTTAAGACTTGTTCCATCGGGTTTGCTGTGCAATGATCAAGAATACATAACCTAATGTCTTACCCTGAATCAGCTCACCTCTTGATATCCTATCCTAACAACACCTTCGTATCATCATTTCTTTATATGATTGCTTTGAGAGGCGGCTCATTCATTCATTGGGAAACTTTAACTTAAACGCCATAGATCATGTGATCACATGAAATCCCGTGTCTTCCCCCACACTAAAAGAGTGTGGGAATCACCGGCCCAAGCGATTCAATACAATGCTAGCGTCTATGGGCTTTAACCCCGCCAGACCTATCGTGGCAATAGAGGTCAAAGACTAGGAGAGGTAATGGAGACCTATACCCGGCAAGCCGACAGTCTCATCTCATAGAAATTACGTGAACCTCCGCCCGTCCAAAGAAAGCATCACCACTCATAGCTAGCCTATCGGTGCTCGGTCATAACGTTCCATTACATTCAACTCATACATCATAGAGTTGGCTTCTAGTATTATGACCTCATCAGCTCACTAGATGATTTCTCATCTCATATTAGTATAGTGTTTTAAACTCAATATTTATACAGAGTATTCATAGAGACTGGTCTCTTCATTATCTCACACTCACATTGGTAAGTACGATATAACATTTACTTAGGCTCATTTGAGATTTCTCTCATCATATACATTAGCCTCACATCATGGTTGTCACCACATTCTTCATTTCATTACGTATATCTTAGGTCCACTTATTTTTGAACGTATTGTTAAACTTATTGTCTATACATACACCATGGGACTCATTTCATAGTTCGTTAAGTGATTCTTATTTTTCTAAGATTATGTATTACAAACTTATGTACTTGTATATATGCCAAGATCTTTGATTTTTGATCTAAGTAGATGACATTATTCTTGAATATTTCACTCACGTATGACTTATTTTCAATACGGAGGTTTGGACCGAGAACCCAATCTTGAATTATTTGGATATCATTTATATTTTTTCATTGATTTTAGTTCAAATATTCATAAATTGAACTCTAAATTAAATCTCAACATTTTCGTGACATAATAATTTTCTATTTTAATTAGAATTAAATTAAATTTCAATCATTTACATGAAAGAATAATTTTCTAATTTAATTAGAATTCTAATTTAAATCTCAATATTTACATAAAAGAATTAATATTCTATTTTTAATTAAAATTCTAAATTAAATCTCAATGTTTACATAAGAGAATTAATTTTCCAACTTTAATTAAAATTTTAATTTATTATTATTATTATTATTTTTAATTAAATTCGCTTGAATAGGGAGGTTGTGGGTTCGAACCCCCACAGCCCCCCCTATTTTTCTCTTAATTTCGCTGGGAATGGAGGCTGTGAGGTGGTGGGTTCGAACCCCCACAACCTCACCTTTATTCCCTTAATATTTGTACTCCCCCTTTCAGCCCTGAGGTTGTGGGTTCGATCCCCACGCCTCGCATCCCCTTGTTATTTTTTTTTTTTTTTTTTTTTTTTGCAAATTGGGGTCGTGGGTTCGATCCCCCGCCCCAGCATTCCCTTTTAATCCCTTTTTTTTTTTCGAACGGGGGTCGTGGGTTCGATCCCCGCCCCCAGCATTCTCGTTTTAATTCTCTCTTTACTTTTTTTTTTCGCGCGTGGCTGGGGGTCGCGAGTTCGATCCCCCTCCAGCCCCCTTATAATTTCTTTTCTTGCCGAATTTCGCCGGTCCCAGCCCCCATTTCGAGCCCTGCCTAGCACTCCTCTTTATTTATTTTATTAAGGCATGTTTTGATGAGGTCTCGGGTTCGATCCCTGCAGACCTCACCTTTTTTTTAATTCTTTTTTTGCTCAAAATATCCAGAATGCATCTACAACATATTTCCAGGTGTTGGGACATTACTCCACAATTTTGTACATCATTTTTACGGGTTAATTTAGCATTTGTTTCTTATACATTCGTTAATGTTCTTAAGACAAGTTTAGGGAGACGATTTGATCATTTATTTTACTAGAATTTATAGTCTTTCAACCATGTGAATATACGATTTTAAGAGCCTCTAATTGCACACAAAACACGAATAACCTTTATGCTATTAGCATGTTAAAGAAAAACTCAAAATCATAATCACAATCTTACACAAATACATACATATTCCCAAAGGACACAAAATATAAACACATAGCCATAAACACATATTCGAAACGATATCATCACCACAAACAAGTATCCCTAAATTCTACCAACAAGAATATCCAACCTAGGATCATCGGGGAACCGTGATAGGGGGCAGCACAACTGGGAACAACCTGTAGTTTCGAGATGAATAGTTTGAATCGTACGGGGCCTCTGTGGGAGGGCCAAGAGAGAAGAAAACCCATAAACCTTAATAATCGCTGTTCACCGATAACTTTGATGTTGCTGCCCCGAAAAACTCCTCGCAACCCACTCCCAATTCACTTCAACGTAACTCTCTCGCCGAACCTCTCTAGCCTTGACGTTTTGATTACTTTTTCTTTGCGTGCTTAAAAAATTTTGTGAGTTTTCAAGTCAAGAAAACTGTTGAATTTTGGGGCAGAAATAATGTGAGGAAGATGGAGAACGTTAGAGAAGAGAGTTTAAGAATCGTGAGGAGAGAGAGGGACCTATTTGATAGATACTAATTCAAGATTAGTCAAATAACATTTAAAATAAATAAATACCAATCTGTTTTGATTTATTTATTTGGATTTATTCATTAACAAACGTGAAAGGACAATGACGCCCTTAGGAATACTTATTTATTCTTATTTATATAAATTTTATTTTTTGAATCGTTACTTATGCCCGCCCTTAGGAAATTCTTCCCCGAATGACACCTAACCGTTACACATCATAATGCCAATCAGATCATAACCCCCTTTAAATTGCTATTTTACAATCAGCCAATGCAACAAATACAATAGATAGACCTATAGGTCTACGAAGTAGGAAGCCTAACCTCAAGCGTTTTTTTGAAAGATTGGATTCGGGATCTCATGTCGGCCCCTCAAGCCTCCCACTGGCACCCTCAACAAGAGTATTTCTCAAGTACATTCACTGTGGCATCTCCTTGTCCTCACGCCGCTGACCTTTCTGTCTAATATCTCAATAGGTATTTCCTCAAGGACAGTCTTCACCAACCTCACACACTTCACAGGTGGATTTATCTGGGATCACCTAGGCACTTCAGTCAACATAGAGACATGAAAGAATGGAATGACAGAAGCTAGCTCCGCCGGCAATGCGGAACTCATATGCCAGCCTTCCCCCAACCCGCCAGCCACTCTTAGGAGCTCATGATGGCCCCCACATACACAATCGACTCAGCTTCCTCCCTTTTTCTAACCAAATCTCATCACCCGGCCCCCGCTTTCCATATGAGATATTCAAGTAAACCTTGGCCCACTTTAAATTCTAAGGTCCGCTTTGCTCTTGTTGTCTGCAGGTATGATTTTTGCGGCTGTATCAGTTAGACAACTTGTCCCTAATCAGTCTAAGTACTTTTCTCCAAGGTCTCATTAATGATCTCTGGACCCAAAATAGATACCTCTCAACCTCGAACGCACCCCAACTGGAGATCTTACCACCTCTACTTACAAGTTCCGCAAACGTGCATCCCATGCTAGAGTGGATAGCTATATGAACGAGAACTCTATCAAAGGTAGATGGTCATCCCAATTACCTCTAAAGTCCCATCACACACGCTCTCACATGGTCTCCCAATTCTGAATGTGCGCTCTCTGGCCTGCCCATGCTGTCTGAGGATGAAAGGCCGTGCTAAGTTTCAACCCCCTGCGGCCAAGCTTTTCTGGAAAATCTCCAAAAATGCAAAGTACACTACTGAGCTCCTCTATTCTGAACTAATGACAGAAGGAATCCCAGGCCATCCTCCCACTCTCATCAATTAGAGTCCGCGTATCCTCGGCGGGGGGGGGGGGGGCCCTATAGGTACTTCACAGGACTACAAGTTGGGAGACTTTTAGTCAATCGGTCCACAATAACCCATATAGAAGTCATGCTCCAACGGTCCTATCCTCGGAAGACCCAATACTAAGTCCATATTACTGGCCTCACCATTGTGTCCAAGTCGGACACGAAGGGGACCTCAATACTCTTAGTCAGACCACCAGGCTTAAAGAGGTGTTTCTGCCTTAACCTTCTGACATTAGGACACTTAGGGAAGAGTAGTCTGCCATATCCTTCTTCATAGGCGGGAATAACCAGGGTCCCACGCGGGGGAATAGGGCCAATAATCGTGCTTGGTCTAAGATCATGATACAATTAATTTGTGGTTGAATGGGGACCAGCGGGGTGGGTGATGAATATGTATGCAGGGTCTGAAGCACCAGGGGTCCCGGGGGCAAAGAGTGTCAACAGGTGCACTGTTCGCGTGAAAGTCATGCTACAGTCTGGTGACAGGGGGCGTAGCAGCTGCCGTTTTTTATGGTGTATCATAGCTTGTTCTGAGAATCAAAAACCGAATCGAGGTACGAGAAAAGTCACCAAAGCACTAAAGGAATAACTACGTTCTTTTTATCACACTGAGTCCTTTCTCTGCTCCTCAAGCACAAACGTCAGAGCAAGTCCTGACCCTTTTTGTGACTTCACTCTCCAGGGATGATTCAGAAACTAGGGTGAACTTAAACACCGCCACGAGTGAAATCAACCACCGCACACCCAGGTGGCCAGTCTATGTACCTCTTTCACGAGCTCCTTCGTCTCATGCCTCAACGTGGGCGGTACTCCCCATGCTCATCCTCTCAAAGCATCACCACATAACATTACCTTACCTGGATGGTATGCACATTCATGTCATATCTTCAGCAGCTCTAAACCATCTAATCTACGGCACTGTCATATCCTTCAGGCAAAGCTCCACCCATCTACTTGGCCGGTAGATTCACTCCCTTTGGCGTGAACACTTACTGGAGACTCTTATGATCCTTGAACACATCCCAATGTACTCCATACAGATAAATGGCCTCCACAGCTTGCAATGCAAACACCACCGGCTGCCAACTCCAAGTCATGAGTGGGATAATTCCCTTTTCATGACCTGGAGCTGTCTGAAGCAAGTGCTATCACCTACAGCCTCATAAGAACAACATCCCAAACCAAACCCTAGAGTGCATCACAAAGAACTCGTACTTCTCGGCCACTCTTAGGCAGAGCAGCACTGGGGCTGAAGTGATTCGTCCCTTGAGCTCCTGAAAACTCTTCTCCAATTCCCGTCCCTTCAACTTGGTTTCTTCTTTGTCAAGGCCTGTAAGTGGGGCATCAATGAAGAAAATCCCCTCCACGACCTGCGGTAATACAGCCAATCCCAGAAACTACGGATATCGTTGGGTGTAAGAGGCTTTGGCCACTCTTAAACGGCTTCATCTTTGCTGGGGTCCACTTCTACACCTTGATCGGACACCTACAACATGGCCAGGAAGGTCACTGATCTCCCAGACATCACATTGCTGAATTTGGCATACAACTGCTGCTGTCTAAGTACCTGCACGGTTAGTCCTCAAATGCTGTTCATGTCTTCCTTCCTTGGTCTTTAGCGTCAGATGAGAATGTCATCATGAATACTATGACGAAAGAGTGCAAGGTATTCACGGAAGACTCTGTTCATGAGTTCCATAAATGCAGCCGTCATTGTGAGACCGAATTACATAAATAAACCAAAACCTCATAATGACCATATCAGAGTACGAAAATCTATTTTTGGTACATCCCCATCCTAACCCTAAAGCTGTGATAACCCTGAACAACGATAATCTTAGAGACGAAACTAGACCCTTGGAGCTGATAGAACAAATCACAGATTCTGGGAGTGGATACTATTCTTTATAGTGACTGTTGTTGATTCTCGATAATCGATACACATTCTATCGTAAGTGTCCCATCCTTTTTCTTTCAAACAACACTGAGCCCCCCAAGGAGTATGCTCGCTGCATAACCCTTTATCAGTGAGATCTTTTCACACTGCAAGCTTCAACTCCTTGAGTTCTGTCTGGAGCCATTCTATAAGGAGGAATTGAGATTGGTTTAGTATCGGGTTCTCACTTCTATTCTATACCAAGTCAACCTCCCGAAGGTAGGGACTACCAGGCAATCTTCAGGAAACACCTCTAGAATTCATTTTACTACAGCATCGAGTCTATGGGAAGGAACGTCATTACTAAGTCATTAAACACTCACAATATGGACATAGTAACCCTGTGGCCCATTATTTTATTGTCCTTAAGATTTGAAATCAATGGGTTAGGGACGAGTCGATTGTACCCCTCCCAGACTACTCTACTCTTCTTCATTAGGGAAAGCGAAACCCTCACCACTCTACTAACTAAACTCTAACTTACGACATCCAATCAAGCATAATGTGTTGTGAGCCAGTCCATTCCAAGAATATATCAAAATCAGGCATGGGTAAACTCAATCAAGTTGCACCCATAGCCCTGCCACTACAAAAATATTGGCAATTCTGGTATATACCCATCAGTTCTTCACATTTTTCCGAAAGGCATACACCACTATAGGACATGCAAAACTTCATGTGTACTTTCACAAGTAAGGGAAGGAGAGAGTCACAAAGGAAAGGCGGAGACCCTGGAATCAAGTAAAGGCATAAAACAGAATTGAGAATACTTTACAAAGCATACTTTGACCACATCGCGGACTTCTCCTGCTCCTCCCTAACCTTTCAACAAGCATAAAGTCTGTTCCTCTTGGGAGGCTCGCTGCTGCTGCCGAAACCCTGTGGGGTAGGAGGCCAGGGGCTGATCATTGACCCCCAGCCTGACCTCTTGTTCTGGGCCATCTCTACCATGTGTCCACTCTTACCACAACCAAAGCAGGCATTAGTGCCCCCTGTCTGCATTCTCCAAGTTGAGTTTCGTCCGTCAACTTAGTACAAGTCTTTTTGGCGTTGCTCTCACCCTTCCAATTGCCCCCTCTTGGGTTCGTGGTCCCTGCCTCCGCTAGTGTTGTACTTCTCTGAGGTTCAGAATTACCAGCACTCCTGTTGCCCCATTCTTGAATGTGGCTCTCACGATGCCAAAATTGTTTCTATGGCTCCATGGCGGGACGTACCTTATCTGAGGCCTAGCCTCCTAACGATCACTTAACACCTCGCCTCTTTCGGCGTCTCTACTGCGGGACATGACACCATTATCTAGAAGTCCATATTATCATGGAGCAATCGCAGTCCCGCCAACTCCTCCTCCAGTCTCCATTGATTTCCTGGTGAGGGAATCTGCTCATCTTCTCCTGCTGGTAGAAACCGAAGGGAGTAGCAAACCGTGGATAAATTTCAACAAAGTTAAGTACTCGTCATCATTCTTGTTTATCAATATAAGGGAAAGTAACATGACCTTGATAGCTTCACAACTTCAGGGAAGTGGGTAGTCTGGCCCTGCAGTCATAGATCCTTGCTTAGGTTGATGAGACTCCTCCAACCTTGGCCTCTTTCATCTCTCAGGGAATACCCGTTTCAAAAATGGTTGTCTTGAACAGCTCCCAGGTGACTGGCGCCCCCTCCAGGACACGACTTCTCGCCACAGTTTTTGCACCAAGTCTGTGCAACATCTTTGAGCTGGTAGGAAGCCACTCACTTCTCAATATTAGATGGGCCCCCAATGGCCACCAGGCTCTTAGGCAAAAAACTCGTCCCATATTCCTGAGGAAATCTTCCGAAGTCTTAGCCCCTGTTAAAATTGGGGTATTCATCCTCGTTGAAGTCTCGCATCTGTCAGCCTGCTTGCGAACCGGTTGGTTTTTTTCCAAATCAGAACACCTGCCGGTTGACTTGGGCCAAGTCTAGCTTGGGCTTGCATCGTATGGCCTGTGCCATCTGGCTTAAGATGCCCTCAAAATCTACCCTTCCCGCATCATTCAACCCCGAGCTTTTGTTTAACTGGCATCGCCACAATCCTTCACTGGAGCCCTGGGTGGATTTCTTGATTACGCCCTAGGCTTGCATCTGGCTATGCTTTCCCGTCCTCCGACCCTTAGTCTCAAAGTGTTCATTCTCTGAAAAACAACAAATTGATGTTAGACACGTTTCATAACACAAGAATTTAACATTAGGAAAAGCACTATAAGTCAAAAGGGAAATTTTTCCTACGCAGCATGCAGTCTCTAATCCAGGAAGTGGTGGCCTTCACTATCCATGACCTTAAAACTACTCAATTGTGGTTGCTGTAACTCATTATTCATAGGGAATGTAACACCTAGCACTCCCTGATACCACTTTGTCCACCGCCCCGGAATCTAGACCCAGACATACCGGCGTCGTGCCTCTCAGAGGTCTGCAAACAAGCCTACTTTACTCATTTTACTTTACATAATTAATTTTAGCGGAAATTTAAATTTTTGATTTCCTTATCATACTGTTAACATTCTTTATATTTCTATTCGTTTTAGCACCAACCATAACATTTTAATAAGATCAGCAAATGAAAGAAATAATTCATTAAATTTAATTTTTTATCGTCGGCCAAGAAAAGCCCAATACAAAAAGTCCCCCCCCCCCCCTTACCCAAAAACAGGAAAGAAACGCTAGTGGAACATGCTCCACTAGATCAACTCTAAAACTACGCTATAAGTAAAACAGTAGCATCCTCGAGGCATGAGGACCTACCAACTACGGATGAATGCTGACGTCCAGATAGCTCACAAAGAAACCCTGTAGCTCTAACCTGTCCGACCTGGCCTGCACCTAAAAAGTTTTTAGATGTTTGTATGGATTAGTACACCTTGTCTAAGTAAATGGGCATATGCAGCACACACCAGGGAACAATGCATGAATAACCCTTATTGTCTTTTTAGTGTTTATCTTCTGTACAGATCGTTTTAGAGCGTTCCTATAAATATGCGATTCCAACTCATTTATGACGTGCTGGGGACGACAGATCGTCACCTGGTCCTTCGTTTGGGTTTAGTGTGTGATTTTTAGTATTTTTGGAGCTTATGACCTTGAACGATTATTCTGATCAAAATTTCCAAGAAGATGACTCATACTCCTCTGACGATTCCATCAGTTCGCGGAAGGAATCATTTGTAGTCTAGTAGGATTTCGACATGACTCCCAAGTTTTTCAGTGTGATTTGGTGTGATTTAGGCCGTTTAAACAAACTTTAAGTTTTAAAGGCAAGTTGACTTTAGTCAACATTCTGATTAAAAACGCGCTCATGAGAATTCCTCAGCGTGATTAGCTCCGGACTATCGATTTGGTCTAGTTTGACCCTTCTGTGCGAGTTTTGAGTTTGTGATATTTTTTCCGAGCCCTTTTATGGTTTTTGACTTAAAATGGCCAATGAAGTGGGAACCCACATTTATCGAGATGAACCCCTGATGAAAATTTTCGACTGCGCCTGTGGTCCGGAATGTCGACTTTGTGTAGGGACATATCTAATTTTAATTTTTATCAGTCCGACCGAATTCCAGCACCCGTCGGAGACTTTACAGAAAGTGTCAAGCTGAATCTGGTGCAGCCCCTTTAAAAACCCCACTTTCACTTTGTATCTTCTTTAGAATCTGATATCTTGAGCCTATAAAACGCCAAATTTGGCGATTCAAAAGGCTACGTTGTGAAGTTTTGTTTCGAGGGCAACGCTTGGTGAGCTTGGAATCTGATTTGGGTACCCCTATTTTGAGGAAATTTTGGGTTTCAATTAACAACTGCTGTCTAAGCTTCATTTCGAGCAAAAGTTTTGGGAATTTTAGAGGTGATTTCTTGGCCATTTTAGGTCTAATCAAGTGATTCAAGAGCCTATAATGTGGTGGTTTTTTCGTGAAGGATCGTCGTGGTGTGGGGTGGTTTGGCTGTTTGGAGCTTCATTTTTGGTAAAATCTTTGTAAGTAGCTGCTGCCATCGGTTTGCTGATTTTAGCTTAGAATTTTGGGTTTCTTTTGTTGGCAGGTTCATGTTGGACTGTTTTTTGAGTCCCCTGAATTAGGCTCCATTATGGTATACAAGTTTGAGAGTTTATTTAGGATGACTTTTATTTGGGGTTAATCGGAATTTCTGCATGCGGATCCCACTTTTTTTGATTACATTTTGACCATGAAGTGACGTCGTCTCCGGTTCTGGCGATTTAGTGTATCCAAAGTTTTCGAGGCCTTTTAGAAAGTAAAAATCGGGAGTGAATTTGGAGCGCTGCTTGATCTGCGTATCAGGTAGCTATGGTTTCTTCTCTTCTAGATTGAATTCGAACATTTAATGCATGTTGATTAGTTTGGAATTTGGGTTTGGGTAGTATATTCGATCATGCATAGGTGTTAGAGATCATATTTCCGCCTTTTTTCTAGAGATTATCGGGTAACTTTGAGCATGTTTATTGTTATTTAATTGACCTTCTTTGAATATATGAATTACTTTGTATGTTTGAATACTGGTTAGCAGAAGTATTCTGAGCCTTAAGTTTGGTTTGACTAGGGTTGTTCCTTAGAAATGCATGATTCAAGTCGTTAGGACTTGTTTAGCCCCGACGTGCGCTCGGCTGGCTTAATCCTTGTAACTGATGTAGCAGATTGAGGTCTGATAGTTGGGTAGTTTAGAAAGACGATGAGCGTGCTCTAGCGATTGTTACTCTTATTTCTTCGATGTACGGCTTCTCTGTTACGTCAGTGACATGAAATTCCGCTCCGTGATTCAAAGTTTTGATTCGATTTCAGCTTTAAGGACTTACCTTGATTGCTAAGTCCTGGATGTGTTTCCACTGGTTTATTGATTTACGGATAATAAAGATCTCTTTCAGCAGCTTTATAAGAAAAAAAATCGACATCTTTGTCGGGTAATCCGAATTTAAGGTCTTGGCCTCCGAAAAACCCCATCCACATACTTATGTATGAGCATCCTGTTAGAGGTTCCGGCCCAAGATGTAAGAGCATCCTGTTAGAGTCCTGCCTTCAGTTACTTTATATTTTTCAATTGGTCTACTTGTGTAATTCTGGTGATGTCCGGTTAAGGCCGCGACCTCCGGAGCCGTCAGATTCTACTTTTATGGTTCGTCGTTTCTTTGGCCTCGCGTTTTATTCTCCTTAAGTTTAGTTATTTTTGTGTACTCGCGTGCTGTGGGTGGTCCGTTTCGGGTTTTTATTAAATGGTGGCACGAGTGTACCTTCTGGTCTATGGTGGGTCCAGTTAGGTGTAGTTAGCTTATTTATATTAATTTAGTTAGATCTTTATACCCCGTGTGCATTATTGGTGTTTCTTAGCCTTCTGTTCTGACCTCTAGTTTTGTTTCCCATCTTTCATAGTGCTTTACTTTCTAGTTTCAGCCGGCCTATGATGCCTACTGGGTACCGTTTTTTTTTGGTACTCAGGGCTACTCTCTGGCATCTATTTTCCGTGATGCAGGTCCGAGCCATCCGGTAGTCAGCGTTGAATCGAGTTTGGAGAATTTCTGGGTCTGTAGACAGGGGTGACACACAGCGTTTTGTACTAGTGCCAGTCTCCATCTGTTTATAGAACGATTGTCTTTTTACTTTTCGAGACAGTCTAGTTTCGTGGTCCACTTGTGGACCTTTACTCGTTTTTTTGGTAGCTCCGTATTAGTGACTTCCAGGTTTCTGGGAGGGATCCTTTATTGTAGTTATGTTTGGTTTGCTTATGTTGTTATAGTAATTTTTTCTTAGTCTGTTGTAGTTTCTCCACTCACACCCAGTAAGTGTGGTTCTGGGTTGTGGTTTGGCTACCTACTGATGGGTTAATATTAGGCGCCTTCAATGGCCGGAGAAATGGGGGCATGACAAGTTGGTATCAGAGCCCTAGGTTCAACGGTCTCACTTTTACAGATCTAAAAACGTCTAGTATAGTTTCTGCGATCAGTGGAGACGTCCTTAACTTATCTTCAGGAGGCTACGTCTGTTATTTAGGAAAATATCCATTTTGTTTTCAAATTCGTGCCGCGTGTGTCTTGTTTGGTTTCTTAAAATCTCAGTTGTTTCACTCTATTCGGGGATGGCTCCCCCCGAGACGGTGGCGTTTCTGGGGGAGATGCACCCGGAGCCTCACTTGGGTAGACGTCGACCAGAGGTCAGGTAGGGCTGCAACACGTGCCCTTGGGATATTGTATTGAGGAGCCTCAATGGCAGCCAGTGTACCGCCACTCCAGTGTGGCCCGGTGGCCACGCTAGCCACCACCCACACCTGTTGGCAATCTTATCTTCATTCCCTCTTGACTTCAGATATTAGCAGCTATTGGGGGATATGCGAAAAGGCACAGCACAGCATACCGAGCACTCATCGCTGCAAGATCAGCCGCCACCATTTCATGTGGCCGCCCACCAGACTTAAGAGGTTAGAGAGATGCCCTGCGGGATCAGAAGATTGCTTGGGGTGCTCCTGTTTCTGTTTGGGTGAAAAAGAAGGATGGGACTTTAGGATGTGCATTGACTTATAGACAACTGACCAAGGTGTCTGTGAAGAACGGTTACCGCTATGCTCGTATAGATGATTTTGTTTGATTCACTCAGGGTGCGTGTTGTGTATTTTCTAAGATTGGATTTGAGTCCGGGTAAACCATCAGATAGGATTAGAGCAGCATACATCCCTACACTTGGCATTTGACTCGTACGACGGCATTATGAGTTCCTGTGATTTCTTTTTGGTTGACAATGCCCCCAACCATCCGCCTTTGGACTTGATGACACTGGTGTTCCAGCTACCTTGATTCTTTGTTATCATCTCATTGATTGATCTATTGGTTACTCGCTGAGCCGGAGTTAGGTGCCCAATGACACATTTGGGATAGTGCTCCATACTTGAGAGATCATCACTTATGCCAATTTCTCAAAGTGCAGGTTTGGCTGTGCGTCTTGTATCATTCTGGGGCAATACGTGGTGTCCAAGGAGGTCATTAGGTGTAATCCGACTAAGATTGAAGATATCGTGATTTGGTGGGACAGAGACCCACTTCTGTTACTGAGGTGTCGTAGCTTTGTCGGGTTAGCGAGTTACTATAGGCCGTTTTGGTTGAGGGATTTTCTACTATTGCAGCTCCTTGACTCGGTTGACTCGTGCCAGTGGGAAATCTTCCCTTTGTGTGATCGGAGGAGTGTGAGATGATCTTTCTGAAGCTCAAAGCTTTGCTTACTAGCGCTCTATATTGACGCTTCCGATTGAGGGCGGGGTTTTCATCACGATTTATTGTGATTCGTCCTGTGTTTGGTGTGGGTTGTGTATTGATGCAAAGCAGGCCGGTTTTTGCGTATGCTGTCGAGGCACTTAGGTTCCATTACGCAAATACCCCACCCATGACTTGGAGTGGCAGCGGAGTTGTTTCGCGCTTTAATTTGGGGCACTACTTGTATGGATTCTTGTGGAGATCTACTACTGACCACAAGAGTCTTCAGTACCTCATGAGCCAGAGGACCGTATTCGGGCAAAAAAAAGCGTCTTGTGATTGACTCCTGAAGGATATTATCTCTCCATTATCTATCATCCGTGGCAGGCAACGTGGTAGCAGACGCCTTTGCGCCTAAAGCGGTGAGTGGGTAGTCTATCCTTCTTATCGGCAGGTGAAAGACTCCTTGGGTTTGTGGAATTGCAGATTTTAGCCAATACATGTTCGATTATGATATATCAGATTCTAGACGCGTCTTGGCTTATATGGGAGTTCAGTCTTCTTTGTATATAGGACCGTGGTTGTCAATTTGAGGATAAGGCCCCCGGGTGTCCCTTAGAATCTAGTGTTACAGGTAATGGTGTCAGGCTACCTTAGATCCTGATGGAGTGTTGAGATGCGCTGGTCTCATTTGTGTCCCGAGATTGGAGATTTGATACATTGATACTTTTCCGGAGGCTCTGAGTCTAGATATTCTATCCATCTCCGTTACACGAGATGTTCGTGATTTGATACACATTACTACTGGTGGATTGGCATGAGATGAGATATTGCTGACTTGTTTCTCGTTGCTTGTCGCCATCAGGTAAAGGCTGAGCATTTGAAGGCCTGGTGTGATTTCGGATTACCCTATCCGGAGTGGAAGTGGATCGCATTACTATGGATTTTAATGGTGGTCTAACCGAGGACTTCTAGAGGATTTGGAATGTACTTTGGGTATCGTTGGATCGATTGACCAAGTCGCACATTCCTCCCGTCATCTTCATTTAGGTGGCCGAGAGGTTGGTCGTATCTACTTCGAGAGGTGGTTCGACTCATTGTTGTTTTGTTTTTTTTTTTTGTTTTTTTGTATTTTTTGCCAGTTTTTCTATTATATCAGATCGGGGTTCATCAGTTCACTCTACTTTTTTTTGGGGAGGAAAGAAAAAAACTTTCAGGATGATTAGGCCCCGGGTTAACCTGAGCACAGCTCCACCCGCAGACTGATGTTTCAGTCAGAGCGCACTATTCAGGTCTTTGAGGACATGCTCGGGCTTTGTGTTTTGGAGTTTGGTGGTCAATTGACCCAGTTCTTTTCGTGCCTTTGGCGGAATTTTCTATAACACCATCTACCCCTTCTAGCATTCAAGATGGCCCCCGTTGAGGCCTTGTATGGTAGGCGTTGTCGCACCTCCAGTGGGCTGGTTTCGATCTACATATCCTAGGCCGCGAGGTACAGATTTGATTCGGAGGCTTTGGAGCAGGTGAGCGTGATTCAGGATAGACTCCGGACAGCTCAGAGGAGGCATCCTATAGTTCTGCCGAATCGGAGGCGTCGACCTTATGAGATTCTCTGTTGTGATCGGTATTTCTCGCGTGTGTCTCCCAGTGAAGGTTGGGATGAGATTTTGGGAGACGTTGTAAGCTCAGCCCCAGTTATATTGGGGCCTTTTGAGATACTTCGGACAGTTTGGGGAGGTTGCTATGAGTTGGCCCTACCGGTCCATCATTTCAGCCATCCATCCATGTGGTTTCATGTTCGATGTTACGCCGATATATTCCTTATGAGTCCCATGTGCTCCAGTATGAATGCAATGAGTTGGATGATCCTTTGACATTGTGGGAAGAGCCCGTTGCCATCCTAGCTAGAGCATGTGGAGGAAATTTGCCGTCGAGAGCCTTCCTATGTTAAGGTCCGTTGGGAGCAATCGTTTCAGTCGAGAGGCTACCTGGAGACCGAGCAGAGATTGCGAGAGCATTTTTCCCGCTTGTTTGTAGCCTCAATGTAACTTCTTGACCCTTACCTTTCGGCGGACGAAAGTGAATCATTTTTAGTAGTGGATTTGTAATGCCCTTATGTCTTTTTTTTGTTATATCTTCTGTCAATCGTAGAGCTTCCTAATAGCGATCCAAGTCATTTATGACTTGCAGGGACTGACAGATCGTCACTCTTGGTCATTCGTTTTGGTTATTGTTTGAGTTTTTGTATTTTTGAGCTGATGAACCTGAACGTCATTCCTTCGTCAAGAATTCAAGAAGATGACTCAGATCCAATTCTGACGATTCCAGCAGTTCCGGAAGGTCATTTAGTCTAGTAGTATTGTCGACATGACTCCCAAAGTTTTTCATTGTCGAGTTGGTGGTGATTAGGCGTTTTAAACTTAAAGTTTAAAGGCTAAGTTTGACTTAGTCAACATTCTGATAAACTCGCTCCGGAGAGAATTCCGTCGGCGCGGTTAGCTCCGGATATCGAGTTGGGTCTATTTTGACCTTCTTTCTAGCTTCCGAGTTTTGGAGGTTTTGGATATTTTTCTCGAGCCGCTTTTGTGGTTTTTTACTTAAAATGTGCAATGGAAGGGGATCCACAGTTTATCGAGATGACCTCTGCTGAAAATTTCGACTTGCCCTTTGTAGTCGTAATGTCGACTTGGTAGGGTATCCTAATCTATTATTATTTTTATGCAGGTTCCGAACGAATTTCCGAGCACCCGTTCGGAGACTTTAACGAAAGTGGGCAAAGCTTTAATCTGGTTGCAGCCCCTTTACAAACCCAACTTTCTCAACCCAAACTTCAGCGTTGTTCATCTTTACTTTAGAATCTTGATATCTTGAGCTTATACAACTCCAAATTGGGCGATTCAAAATGCTACGTTGTGAGATTGTTCGAGGGCACCGCATTGGTGAGCTTGGCTGTGATTTGGGGGCCCGATTTATGGTAAAATTTGGTTTTTAATTAACTGCTGTCTAGCTCCCATTCGTCGAGCACAAAGTTTTGGGAAATTTTAGAGGTTGATTTCTTGGCCATTTTAGGTCGAATCAAATTGACTCAAGAGCCTATATTTGTGTGGTTTTTCTGAGGCATCGCGTGGTTGTGGTTTGTTTTGGCTGTTGGAGCTTCATTTTTTGTGTAAAATCTTGTAAGTAGCTGCGCCATAGTTGCTGATTGTAGCTTAGAATTTGGGTTCTTTTGTTGCATGTCCTGTTGGGACTGTTTTTAGTCCTGAATTATTCTCCATTAATGGTATACAAGTTTTCGAATTATTTAGGACTTTTATTTGGGGTAATTCGGGATTTTTTCTCAATCGCATCCATTTTTTCCATTTGACCATGAAAATTGACCGTCTCCGTTTCTTGCGATTTAGTGTATCCAACGTTTCGAGGCTTTTAGAAGTAAAAGATCCGGGAGTGAATTTTGGAGAGCGCGTGAGCTGCTTCAGGTAGGCTATGGTTTCTCTTCTAGATTGTTGAATTCGAACATGTGAATGCATGTTGATTATTTGGATTTGGGTTGGTAGTTTATCGATCATGGCATAGTGTTATAGATCATATTTCTGGGCCTTTTTTCTAGAGAATTATAGTTAACTGTGAGCATGTTTATTGTATTAATTGACCTTCTTCTTCTTGCTATAATGAATTACTTGTTTTTTAATACTGTTTATCAAGAATATGTTGGGCCTTAGTTTAGGTGTGACTAGGGTTTTCTTAGAAATGCATGGATTCCAAAGTCTGTAGGACTTAGTTTAGCCCGAACGTCGCTCGGCTGGCTTAATCCTTGTAGACTGATGTAGCCGACTTGAGTCATAGTTGGTTTTAAAAGACATGAGCTTGCTCTAAGCGATTGTTACTCTTCTTTCTTCTTTCTTCTTTCTTCATGTTACGGCTTCTTCGAGTACGTCAGTGGAAATGACTTTCCGCTCCGGGATTCAAAGTGAGTTCTATTCAGCTTTAAGTACTTCATTGATTAGCTAAGTCTTGATGGTGTTCCACGGGTTTATTATGATTACGGATAGATAAAGACTCTTCACAGCTATATCGACATCTTTGTCGGGGAGAATTAATCCGATTTAAGGTTCCGGGCTCGAACATCCACTACTTATGTAGAGCATCCGGTTGAGAGGTCCGGCCTCAAGTATGTAGAGCATCCGGTTCAGAGGTCCGGCCTCAGTTACTTAATATTTTGCATTTTGGGGGGCTACTTTGTAATTCTGGTGATTGTCCGGTTCAAGGCCCGACCTCGCGTACCGCAATTCCTACTTTTTGGTTCGGTGTTCTTTGGCCTCGGAGTTTATTCTCTTAAGTTATAGTTATTTTTGTGTACTCGTCCGGGCTTGTGGGGGTCCGTTCGGGTTTTTATTTAAATTTGTGCACGAGTGTAACCTTCTGGGCTTAATGGTGGTCCAGTAGGTGTAGTTTAGCTTATTTATATTAATTTGTTAGATCTTTTATGACACTCGTGTGTCATTTTTGTGTTACTTACCTTACTGTTCTTTGACCTCTAGTTTTGTGATTCCGTCTTTTCATATGCTTAACTTTTCTAGTTCGTCGGCCCCTATGCGCCTACTGTGGTGGGGGTGGGTACCTGTTTTTTTTTGGTGTACTCATGCTAACGCTCTGCTCTATTTTTCGTGATGCAGGGTCCAGCATCGGTAGCAGCGTTATCGGTTTGGAAATTTGCTGGTCTGGGACAGGGGTGACAAACACAGCATTTTGTACTATTTCAGTGCTCCATGCTGTTTATATACGATTTGTTCTTTACTTTTTCGAGACAGTCTAGTTTCGCGGTGGTCCACTGTTGGACTTGTACTCGTTTTGTTGGTAGCTTCTTATTAGTGAACTTCCAGTTCTGGGAGGGATCCTTTATTGTTATGTATGTTTTGGTTTGCTTATTTTGTTATAGTAAATTTTTCTTAGTCTTGTTTAGTTTCTACCCTCACAACCCAGTATGTGTGGTTCTGGGTTGTGGTTTTGCTTACCTAACTGATGGGTTTTATAGTAGGGTGCCCTTCATGCTCGAGAAATTGGTAGTGACCATGCATGAGGAAGCAGATCTCTTTCCTAACACATGATGTCTGGAAGTCAAGTCAGGGGACTTGATAAAATGAATGGAAAGTTATGCCATAGAGTGACATGCATCATTATAAATCATCGTGTTTGCCGCAACACATAACATCGCTTCATATAAGCACATAAACATATACACATAGTTTCCTTCCTATTATTCCTTTATATAACCATGAACCTTATTAATCCATAGACGTAACTTAACTTTCCAGAATGAGGGCTGCAAACATATGGGACCCGCAACTAGGAGCCTTCGTCAGCACACAACAGAGTCCTGCTTCATTCATTCAATGCAATGTCATTTCAATTCCATTCATAGCCAGTGCTAACACCAGTTATACTGGGATTAGTTTAGACTTCCATCGGGTTTGCTGTCAATGATCAGAATAACCTAATGTCATTACCTGAATCTAGCTCACCCTTGATTATCCTATCCTATACAACCTTCCGGTATCAATTCATTTGCTTTATAGGATTCATTTGAGGCTGGCCTCATTCATTCATTGGTAACTTAAACTTACACGACATAGATCATGTGAGCATCATGAACCAGTTTCTCCCCCCACACTGAAAGAGGTGGAATCACCGGCCAAGCGTTCAATAACAATGCTCCTATATGAATTTAACCCCGCCCAATCCCTATAGTGGCATATAGGTTCAAAGACTATGAGATGTATGGAGACCATACGCGGCGGCAAGCCGGACAGTCTCATCTCATGAGAATACGGAACCTCCGCCCTTTCCCATCCCGAAGAAGGCATCACCACTCATAGCTAGCGCTATCGGTGCTCGTAGAAGTCCATTACTTCAACTCATACATCATAGGAAGTTGGCTCTAGTATGAGGACATCATAGCTCATGATGATTTCTCATCTCATCATTAGTATTAAGTGTTTTTTATTAAACTTTCAATATTTTTATCAGAGTATTCATAGAGACTGGTCTCTTCATTATCCTCACACCACATTGGGGTAAGTACGTATTAGTAACATTTACTTAGGCTCATTTGAGAATTGCCCCATCATATACATTAGCCTCACATCATGGTTGTCACCTACATTTCTTCATTCAATTACGTATATCTTAGGCCACTTATTTTTGAACGTATTGTAAACTTATCACTTCTGTGTTCTATACTACCATCCATGGGACTGCATTTATAGTTCGTTAGTTATTCTTATTTTTCTAGATTATGTATTACAAGACTTATGTATCTGTATATATGCCCAGATCTTTGATTTTTCATACTAAGTAGATGACATTATTCTGAATATTTTCACTCACGTAGGATTATGTATCAATAGCGGGAGGTTTTGGACCGAGAACCAACTCTTGACTTATTTGGATATCATTTATATTGTTTCATTGATTTTTAGTTCTAATATTTCATGTAAAATTTACTCTAAATGAAATCTCAACATTTTCGTGACTAATACATTTTCTATTTTAATTAGAATCTAAATTAATGTTCAATTCATTTAACATGAAAGATAATGGTTTCTAATTTAATTATGAATTCTAATTTAAATCTCATATTTACATAAAAGAATTAATTCTTTTTTAATTAAAATTCAAATTAACTCTCAATGTTTACCATAAGAGCATTACGTTTCCAACTTAATTCGAATTTTAATTTATTATTATTATTATTAGTTTTAATTAATTCGCCTGGATAGGGAGGTTGTTGGGTTCGACCCCCACAGCCCCCCCTATTTTCTCTATTTCGCTGGGAATGGAGGCTGTGAGGTGGTGGGTTCGAACCCCCACGCCTCCCCTTTATTGCCCTTAATTTTGTACTCCCTTTCATACAGCCGCTGATGTCGTGGGTTTGCGAATCCCACGCCTCGATCCCCCTTGTTATTCTTTTTTTTTTTTTTTTGCACATTGGGGTCGTGGGTTCGATCCCCCGCTCCCCAGGCATTCCCGTTTTAATATTAAAAAATCCCTTTTTTTTTTGGCGAACGGGGTTCGTGGGTTTCGAATCCCCGGCCCCCACATTGTTCGTTTTTAATTCTCTCTTTTCTTTTTTTTTTTTCGCGCGGTGGCTGGGTTCGCTGAGTTCATCCCCCCCCCCCTAGCCCCCGTATAATTTCTTTTCTTGCCGAATTCGCCGGTCCCCAAGCCCCCCATTTCGAGCCCTGCCTACACTCCTCTTTATTTATTTTGATTAGGCATGTTTTGATAGTCTCGGGTTCGATCCCGCAGACCTCACTTTTTTTTAATTCTTTTTTTGCCTCAAATATCCAGAGCATCTACACAACATTTTCCAGGTTTTGGTACACTTACTCCACAATTTTGGTACATCATTTTTACTTAACGGTTTAATTAGCATTTGTTTCTAATACATTCGTTAATGGTCTTAAGACAGTTTAGTGGAGAACGATTTGAATCATTTATTTTACTAGATTATAGTCTTTCAACCATGTGAATATACGATTTTAAGAGCCTCTAATTGCAAACACAGCAACACGAATAACCTTATGCTATTAGCAAGTTAAAAAAAACTCAACTCATAAATCACAATCTTACACAACTACATAACAAAATCTTTCCCAAGCACAAAATATAAACACATAGCCATAAAACATTTCGGAACGATATCATCACCACAAACAAGTATCCCTAAATTCTACCAACAATAATACCCAAGCCTATGGATCATACGATAGGGAACTATGACAGGGGCCTGCACGGGGAAAACACCCTCAGTTTCGATATGATATTTGAACGTAAGTGGCCTCTGGGAAAGGAGCAAGAGAGAAGAAAACCCCATACCTTAATCTATGTTCACACTTTGATGTTGCTGCCCGAAAAACTCCTCCAAACGCACTCCCATTCCCCTTCATCAACGTACACACTCTCTCGACGAACCTCTCTTAGCCTTGACGTTTTGATTACTCTTCTTCTTTTTTCTTCTTTTGCTTAAAATTTTTTGTGAGTTTTTCAGCAGAAAACCTGTTGATATTTGGCAAAAAATGTGATGATGGAAGAACTGAGAGAGAGATTTAGAACGTGAGAGGGATAGGACTATTTGTTAGGAGACTAATTTCAAGAATTAGTTCCAAATAACATTTAAAATAAATAAATACAAATCTGTTTTGAATTTTTTAATTTATTTTCATTTAAAACGTTAACGGACATTACGCCCTAATACTTATTTAATTCTCATTTATATAATTTTATTTTTTTGAATCGTTACAAGCCTGTTGTGAAGCGAACAGGTCGTGCTGGGTAACCGTCCTGAACTCTGCCCTCATGGAGTAAGAACCACTAAACTCACTCCGTACGAAACTTCTAGAGGTCGACGCCATGGTGAAGTGTGTCGGCGCTTCACCACCTCCACCTCTATCCCAAAGCAACCACTTCTAAAAGATTTTGCTGCAGCCTCTACCGTTAAGGCCTGGGATCTGCAAATCTGACCCTCAATCCTTCACAAATCTGTGAATCCGCTCTTTTGTGGCTGAGCCAAAGCTGAGTGCAATACTGGATTAGCGCCAAAATTTGGCCTCATAAGACGAAAACAACATCCTTCCTGGCTCTATGCTCAGAAACTTTCTCTCCTCTTGTCCCACCAGAGTCCGTGGTATATTTTTTTCTCCATAAATAACTAAGAAATGATGCCCAGGGTCCATTAGGTGGTGCCTGGGCTGGTTGACACTCAACATACGACCGCCACCCCACATTTTGGCATTCCCCTGAACTGGTAGTCCCCAAACTCAACACCGAATCTTTTCTACTATGTCCATCTTATGTAAAGCAGTTCATGACATCACAGAAATCACAGGCATCGTCCTCATGATTCAGCACCCTTGAAGACCTGAGGTTTTCAACTTGAAAATTTATGAAAAATCATTGCGATCACTGCGTCATTATAGACCCTGTAGGTCAATCGAGGAAAAGGCTACTTCCAATGAGGCATACATGCGGGGAGCCAACACATGCCTTATGTGTATACTCCCTTAACCTTGGTGCTGGTACAGGAAACCTGAGTGTCTGGCCCGTCAGATAACCCCTAAGGGAAGTAAGAACCCTGGTTAATCATCTCTGGGGTAGGCTGGGGTGTGTAAATCCTCATCTTGAACCGCTCGTTTTCTCTTCCCTTTCCTCACCCCCTCTTACTTACTACATCAGCAGTCGTTGGATGGAGTCACCACTCTTTACTAGCTGGACTAGGTGTTTGTCCTCTACCTAGAGGCGGTCTGCTGCGACTCTACCCAACGGCCTCTCCAATGCTCCTCCTCGAGCTACACCCGCCATCGTTTGGCTCAGACGCACCCTGTCTTGCCGGTGTTGGTGTTGGCAACAGTTGTTGCTCTAAATTTTCTAACCATCGTGCAAAATAGAGTGAGGATGTCCAGATACCATTGTTCAACTAGATACCAATTGGATCCAAGTAAAGCAACGAAAGAATGAAAAGAATGGAATTCCTAAAGTTCTATAGTTCCTCTTCAAAAAAAGTAAGGGCTTCCCCTACCGGTCCTCAAGACTCTACTAGACGCGTTCTTAGTGATGAGACCAACGAACAACGCTTATACCAAGTTTGTCATGGCACGACCCAAAATGGCCGCGATTGGCCCCACACTTGATCTTTCCTAGGTGGGCGACCCACCATCTAAACCCCACATTTTTAAATAGTTCAATATACCTAATATAATAATGTGGAAGCTCCAAAAACTCATTAACGACCATTAATGGCAACTTCTAAAGTTAAATACTTATTATTGTCCAAAATCGGGACGTCATCACACCAAGACATCTTCCGCAAATTTCTAAAATCTCAGCGTATTAAGAAGATAAAAATAGTAAAATTATGGTCCATGTCCGAACTTGCAAGACAATCACGACATGAGGAGAGAATCCGCACGAGATAGAATAATAGTCACCCGAAATCTGATGTGCTGAAGACTGGCTAGAGTTGAGGACGATCTAAGTCGATGGCAACACTCTTGCTGCAACTCCCAATAACAAAGAAGAAATTACAAGTAGGGGTCGGCACAAGAACACGTACTTAGTAAGTATCATCGGCCAACTCAAAAATAGAAAGCAATTATACTGAAATAATAATTAAAATCAACCATAATACTCACAGGTGAAAATCAACGTATAGAACCCTTGACAACAACACAAGCACCCTCTTAGGACTCAAGCCTCACACCATACTCATCTTGGGAAAAAGGTTTCTTTGAATTTGAGTAAATTACACATATTCAAGATTCATTCTCTTATCATTATCGTGTCTAACGTGACACTAGATCCTCCCGGATCGCCTAATACTACCGGGTGTCGAAACACTTTGCCACCCGATCCCTAATACTTACTAAATACACCGGGACTACCGTGTGTCGGAACGTGACCCCGAGTCCCCTAATACTACCGTGTCGTAACGTGACACCCAATCCCCTAGTACTACCACCGTGTCGACAACGTTACAACCCCGATCCCACTTATCTCATTATTTTAGTTCATCAAAGCCTGTCTTTATGTCAAGGGCGCTCATCTATAGAGAGATTTAAGATTAAATTCAACTCCTCATCATTCTGACCACCAAAAATGATACACAATCACAACATACAAACACAACAATCAATCATATAGAAGACTTTACATTACTACCCTCAATACTATATCGATCGCTATTTAAGTTTATCTAATCACCTCGAAATAAACCATTAACCTACCTCCACCGAAGAATCGTGATCACTCAAGCTACCTTCCCAATGCACTTTGCTTTCCTTTCGTTCTCCGGCCTTCTCTTCGACATCTTCTCGCTCTTCTCGCTCGTTCTCCCTCGCTGTTCTTTTTAATTTTTCTTCTCTAGATTCTTTTTTCTTTACCCTAATTATCATATAATCATTTATCACAGTAATAAAATTAACCCACTATTTTTCCCTTATTAAAACTTCTTTAACCCCCAAGTAATAAATTATTAAACTTACCTCCCACTAATTCCATAATTATAATCATGAATAGTCCAAAACGCCCCTTTAAAAAAAAACTTTTTAGCAGAAATCCGACCCAGTCGGGGTTACACAATCTTGTGACCGGTCCGTCGTATCCACGACGTTCCGTCTCAGGTCCGTCACAAAGTTCATAGAGTTAAATTCAGTAGTGAAGAGCTTGTGACGGTCCGTCGTATGCTACGACTGTCCGTCTGCAGGTCCGTCCAAAGTTTCGGAAGTCGTCCCATACCCAGATTTAATAGTTGAAGTGTTTTGGAACGAAGACTCTTGCGGGACCGTGCGTGCCTATGGCGGCTCGTCCTACCTGTCTTCCAGGGTAATGAGGGAGAGCAGGCAGAAAATTTACACAATAAATGGACGACGGAGTCCATCACTGGTCCGTCGTGACCATGACGGTCCATCTTGACCTGACGGTCCATCGTGTGATCCGTCGACCTCAGTCAGTTTTTTATCAACCATGTTCGACTGCCTCGAACCGACTAACAGTCGTTACAAGTTCTAGCTGAAGGAAAAGAAGACCAATGTATCCAAACTTAAGAAGTCTTTGTCATGGTTTGAATCATCCCCCTAGATAGTGGTACAAAGGTTTGATGCAATTCATGAATACACATGTATTTTCGATGAGTGCATTTGATAGTTGTGTGTATCACAAGAAGATGCCTGGTAATTCTATGATTTATCTCTTGTTGTATGTTGATGATATGCTTATTGCAACTAACAACATCGCAGAGATAAATATTTTTAAGAAACTGTTGAGTAAGAAATTTGACATGAAGGATATGGGAGTTGCAAAGAAAATCCTTGGAATGGAGATTTCAAGAGAAAATGACGTTGTACATCTTTCTCAGAAGAGGTACCTCAAAAACGTTTTTGAAAAATTCAATATGCATATGAGCAAGCCTGTAAGTACAACGTTAGCTTCTCATTTCAAGCTTTCAGAGTTACAAAAGCCTCAATCTATAGATTAGGTGGAGCATATGTCAAAGGTTCTCTATGTGAGCGCAGTTGGTAGCACAATGTATGCTATGGTGTGCACACGTCCAGATATTGCCAAATCTGTAATTGTGGTAAGCAGGTACATGGTAAATCCAGGAAAAAGGCACTGGGAAGCTGTCAAGTGGATATTGAGATATCTCAAAGGAGCTCCTGATGTTGGCCTAACCTTTCGGAAAAATGAAGGTACTTTAATTATCGGTTATGTAGATTCTGACTATGCAGGAGATCTTGATCGAAGGAGGTCCACAACTGCATACTTCTTTACTCTCGTTGGTAGTTTCATTAGTTGGAAATCGACTTTACAGTCGTTTGTCGCTTTGTCTACAACTGAGGCAGAATATATAACAACGGAGCCGGAACCAATTCTAAGATGTGATAATCAAAGTGCTATTCATTTGATTAAAAATCAAAGATTTAATGAGTGCACCAAACACATTGATGTTAGATTCCATTTTTTCTGAGATGTTGTAGAAGAGGGAGCTATCAAGATTGAGAAGGTTATCACAGACGATAACGCTGCATACATGTTGACCAAAATAGTCCCACTTGCCAAGTTTGCACACTGTAAAGACTTGATGGGAGTATGCATGAAGTGATGCAACTCTGGGGGAACAACTGCTAGGTAGAGCTAGTACGTTCAACAAATGTTTGATTCTTCTTGTTTCTTACAACGGGATTGCCATGTAAGCTTAGAAGTTTTGATCGAAGTTGTTTATATGCATGCTCGGAACACAAACCAAGGTGGTGATATTGAAAGAATTGGTTTGGTTCTTGTGGAATCAAACTATATGGAAGATGAATTAACATGAATATTTGGTAGGAAGATAATTAGTACAAAATTAAATTCAAGATAGTATATTGGTAGGTGAAGTTTAAGCAAACCATAAAATGATTTCATATTCTTAACTTTGACATTTTAAACATATAGTGATGTCACGGATGACATCAATAGAATGAGTTCATTCCTATAAATAGGTAACTCTTAATTCATTTTCAAAGCATCCTCTCACCTGTCTTCTCATCTTCTAAGGCATTTCATGTTGTCTCTCTTATAGTATTTCACTTGTATTTTTTGTAGAGTGAAATAAATATTGATGCAGTTGTTCTTTGGTGGACGTAGGATCATTTTGATCCAAACCACATTAAATTATTGTTCTTTTTTGTTCTTTAATTTCACATTTCCGCTAACATGTCACATACAAGCTTCACATAATTCTTGCTTGCATTATTATTTATTTACATGTTAATCGATCTTATGATACTCAACCACCAAACAACTTAAACTAAAGACAAACGTCTCTAACATCATACAAATTTAATTATTTTAATCTTACTATTTTTCAATAAACAAGAAACCTGTTTATCTAAATTATCTTCTTCTTTTTTTTTTTGGCTAGAGTTCCTAACTCCGAAAATTTGAAAAGTTGAATTTGTTATTCCAATAGGGGTGACTTAAGCACGTTAATGGTGTAAAGCTAAAAATAAATTAGAGGTCTTATACATATTTGAATAATAATCCTCTAATATTTTTTATTTATTTAAAGTCTATTCTTTTAATTTTTTAAGATGTAAATTTATTTATATATTTTGTAAAAAAATATACTCTGATATGTAAAAAATTTTCTTCTTTATAAATGAAAAAAAAAAACTTTAATTTTATAAATAGTACTTCCTCAATTTTAATTTGTTTATCTAAATTTAACTTGATACATGGTTTTCAGTTTAATAAAATATTAAAAAATATTTTTAGAATCTTAAAATCTGAATAAAATGTGCATTGTTCCTTATTATTGAATAATGAGGCCATAGGGGGTTGTAAAACATGTTGAATTGAGTTTAAAATAAGCGTTTGAAGACCAGACCAATTAAAGAACAAAAGATTACGTTGGCATCGTCGAAAAGTGTGTCTATCTCTTACTGCAAACTGAACCCATGCATGAGATATATATATGTCTAAAAGTTTAGTTGAACATTAATCTAAAGTTTTGAGAAAGTTATCAATCCATGGAGGATCAAGGAATCAAAGGGAAGCGGTTGTTGTTTTTTCCATTGCCATTGCAAGGACACAAAAAAAAACCATACTCAATGGCACATATCCTTCACTAAAAGGCTTTGCTATAACGGATACATTCTGCGGATAAACTTCGCACCACTTTCGATATATCGAGGCAAATTATCCTCATTTCACCTTTCATTACTTTTATGATGTTTTCATCTGAGATTTGATAAGCGCCCAAAAAACAATATTGATGCTATGCTTGGCTTTCTTTGTTCAATCAAAGGTGTGTTCCGCACTTCACAGAGGCTTTGAGAGAGTTAGTGTTGGAAGATTCAAATATTGTTTGCTTATTATCAGATAGTATCTTGCATTTCACCAAAGCCGTTGCAGACAGTTTTAAGCTTCCTAGGCTTGTTTTAAGGACTGGAGGAGTTTGTTCATTATTGGTTTTTGCTGCCATCCCACTTTTGATAAACAAAGCTTATTTACCTCTTCAAGGTATTTCTCATCTTTGTTCTTAAATTATTTTCTATTCAGAAAAGATTTTCATGATTCATATAGACCTATTTGTCTCTGCGTAAATGTCTTATGTACATTATTTGAAAGTGAAAAAAATCAATTTTAAATTATTACTGCTTGTTCATTTTTTCCTTTTTTAGTTGTCTCTACTTGTTCATTTTGACAAATTAAGAAAAGATATTTTTTTTGGGGAAAAGGGTGTTGATATATCCCTCAAACTTTGTCATTTAGAGCGGATTAGACCCCTTGTTATGAAAGTGGTATACTATACCCCTACTGTGTAAACAAATTTGTCTCACCATATTACCCTGTTCATCAACGGAAATGGAAAAACATAATATATTGTAATATCTAAATTTTATTCATTTTTTCTAAAAAATATAATCTCATTATTTTAAATTACTCTCGTCAAACATATTTTTTGACCTTTTTTGTTTCAATGATCTATTTATAATTATATTTTGATAATAATATTGATGAGGTCTTCATAATCTTTTGTAAAACTATTGTAGGATGGACCAAATTTTTTCGAAATACGAAATCTAAATTCAATACACACAAAAAAACATAGTTTAAATTGTTTTCTTTAACTAAGGAATGAAAGAAAAAAATAAGAATAAGAAAACTCAACTAATTATAATCAAAAAAAGCAAAAAAAAATTCTATATGAAAAAACTTAAAATCATAGACATTGGAACTGTGATAGGAAAATCAGATATACGTCCCTAAATAATAATGTTAAAAAAAAAAAGTACAAGTATAATATCTAATAGGAAAACTTATTTTTTAACTTCCCGTTAAATGAAGGGTATTGATAGATGAGCCATTTTGTAATGGGAGGGTGGTATATTGTGGAACGTTTGTATAAAGGTAAGGGCATATATGAGCCACTTTTATAAGGGGGTTTATATTTTTTTATATTAGTTTCAAATGACAAAGTTGAGGGGTATATCATACCATTTTCCCTTCTTTTTTTTTACCTATTTTAACCTCAATTAATTACTTTGAAAAAGATCAAACTTCATGCAAATCTAAGTTATTAATTCATCTACTTCATAATTTAATAGGGATAAAATGATAAATTCAATATGTATGTCAACTCAAAACTGGACAAGTAATTAAGGATAGAGGAAGTAATTTATCAAAAATAAAATAAAATTATGTAGTCGTATATTTGATACTTCTAATATGTATTACTATTTTATTTTTTTTTGAATTTTTCTATTCAACGACTGATTTAAATTTATTATTTTAATATTCAAATTTAATTTTTCACCTTGATTGTATAGTGTTTTTTTTTCTTGTAAATATAGAAAAGTTAAATCAAAATTTGATACTTCTAATTGTTTTTTTCATCTTTCAAAAGCCGATAGATTTAGAGAGATTATTTAATTTTAAGTAGTATTATATGTTCATGTCATATTTCCCATTTTAAAAAATGAACAGAACAGCAATGCCTTAATTTTAAATGGTTTGATAAATTGAATTTGTAAACTGAGTTTCTTTTATGATAAGTGAACATCACATGCACAATAAGTACCTGAAAACAACTGATCATCTGTCCAACTCTTCCTCATGTTTTTGATTATACAACTTTGTTTCTAATGGCGGATTCAAAATTTCTTAGTTATGTGTTTTCAACTATTTATAATTTGAAGTTGGTATAAAAATAGGTGCTCAATTTACATATTCATACAAAGTATATTAGTGTTGTCTCCAAATGGAATTGGTGCTCAAGCACCCATGAACTTGAATGTGCATCCGCCACTGTTTGTTCCCATGGTGGACCACATTTTCAGGTTGATATATTCTAGTACGATCAAGAAAAAATAACATGAATTCAATATAATACATAAATAATAGTAGTATTTTTATTGATACTTTTTGAATTTTAAAATTTAAAATTAAGTATTTCTTAGGTCATTTCAAAATTTAAAATTAAGTATTTCTTAGGGTCATGATTCTTTGATGTATCTTGAAAATATTTAAAATTATTTATTGTTGTGATTTATAACAAAATTTTAAGTATGTAAATTTTAATTTAGATTTAAAAAATTTAAACGATTTCATTTTGCCATATACAAATTACCGGAGGTCTTTCGAAATTCCAACTTGGCCCATGTATTGGACCCACGCGAGTCCATTCATGTCTATGCATGACTTAATGCTCACAGCTTTCTTTTTTTCTATTTCAAAAAACTTCCACCACCCAAGTTCTTTCCTAATTTGCCTACCGCACTATAAGTAGCTGGAACGAAATACAATTTGGTTTCACTCCACTTAAATATTCGCCTGAGTATCACTTGCCGTGCTGGACATTATGCTTGGATGTGCTAGAGAAATTGTGCAGGTGTCTAGATGCTCATTTGTAAGTAGTTATAACTTTGTGAGAGGCGTACTCAAATTACGAGTGACAAGCCTCGCAAGGTTGGAGCTTATGTTGTGGATATCCTTACTGACTATAAAAACTTTGAAATGTGCACCTGTTAGACCCACATGGTTTTAAAAAGCTACAGAATTTGAAGGTCGTTTATCAATGAATTTGTTTTGTCAAGCGGGAAACCCGGTCAAAGTGTTAAGAGGTAAGGTGAAATAATGGAAGAACAAGCACGGAAAAGAAGGAAGGGTGTGTTGCGGACCTGTCCCCTTACAGAGTTAAAGATCTTCTGTATAATAGTCAAAAGGAACATGTGTTAGTGGATGCAAATTATATCACGTTATGGAGAGGAAATGGATACGCGAAAACCACTGTGAGAGCATTGCAATCACGAGACCGAATTCTCAATGCATTTGAAAGCACCGCACCACAGACTAGACGAAACTTGAAACAATTCCATGATTCTAAAACGACGCGGTTGCTTTTCCTATCCCAATTTTCCAAGAGGCCCCTTTCACTTCAGGTATCAGGTTCTTCCAGCCGCTCTGATGTCACAAGATTCAAAACTTCGAATTCTTGCTAAGCCCACAAAACCACCTAAATCGTAATTGATGTCAGCTTTGGGAAAGAGTGCAGCAATTAGACAATTAATGAATTTCTGAGGTGCTTTTGGTTTGCAAACAGTAATCCCCTTTCTTGTGGTGGTTAGGCCGGGGTTGGGGCTTCGTGGTCAGAATGGATGAATTGTTAACTTAGTGAGTTCTGGAGAGAGTGGTATGGAAGAGGACACATGTCAAATGGGCTCCCGCAACAAGTGTTGGACATCCTGCTTTTGGGCATTTTTGGACAGCAAGCGGCATGGAATTCAACAGTGGAGGAGTATATGTGAAGGTGGAACAATGATTTGATGCCCTGGTCGGTGATCAAACAATGGGAATGCAATGGCGTTAGCCATGTTTGGACAGTAGGGGGCAATTAGAAAGTCTTGAACGAGGACAAAAATTGAGAATGCATTAGGACGTGATGGAGGAGGAAAAGGGAAACCAAATCAAAGAAAGAATGTTAGAGCTGAAGGAGAGGCAAAGTTTATGTCCAAAGCAAGGAGGTTCTTTCGATGAATCTCTGAGGAGCATTTAAAAGTTTAACATTCACATTTTGCAATGGTTATGGTCGGTCATAGAAGTAGTTCTCTTTTGGTTGGCTTCTACTATTAATTTGGGAAATAGAAGTTGGACTTTTTATTCTGTCTATTTAATCCTATCGTAAGAGTTTGGTTTATTTATTGCTGCAGAGCTATTTGTAAATGACTGCAGTTGTAAAACTGAAGCTACATTTGTTGCTAGAGTTATTCAGATTAATGGGCAGGATAAATCTGCAATCTCTACGCAACAATTTAATCCCAGCCAACAAAAGTTTGGATCAGCTGACTCAGGTCTGTTTATGTGGCGGAATCACAGATTCCTAGCCTGAAAGGACGGTCCGATGAATGATGACCGATCCCACTCATTGATAGTTTTTTTTTTGCCAAACTTGCCATGTGCTCTGTTGTTTGCGAGAATTCATCATTTCTCTGATTAATTTTGCATGTATCTTTTATGTCAAGTCCCATCTTCCAAACCTCTCCAACAAATTTACTATTCACTTGCTGATCAGCAAATCATTGGTACTCCTTCAACTATACTCTCCAATGTAGAATTCCATCCAGAGTGAGTTAAGAAACCCCCAATTGCTCTATGGCGGAACCCAATCAGCCATGTAGCCCCTTGCCTTTGTACCCTGCTCCAACTCCACAGGAATCTCATCTTTTTTCTCTTGTCCTATTATCAAGTCTGGCCTCATCACCCACAAGAACTTTTGGTCACTATTCACTAGACCATACCAAAATTCTAGTAGTTCTTCTTTCGTCAACCCTGCAATGCTTCCAAAACTAACATTATTCACAGATGGTGGCTGTGGTCAAGACAAAGACATTGCAACTTCAGCTTCTTGCCCACAAAACTGTTTGAGAGGTAGATGGTTGTGGCAAGGTTTAGCTTAGATGGGTCCAATTGATAAACATTGGGACTACCGTTGAATTGAGAAAGTATGGGGCCTTCCAGATTTCAGAATGTGTGCCTCGCGCTCGAGGGGGTTGTGTTGTGTCTCTCATTACAATCTGAAACCCGAGTTAGTTAGCTTCACTCCTGACAGAAGATGGGAAAGGTCTCTCGACCCTCTCAGAAAATCTTCCATGCCTTTAACCTTGGTCTATGTCAAGTCCTTTGCATTTTCTGCAAGTCACGTAAAAAAAGACAATTGAAAGTTGTGGCGTTAAACTAAGATATGTCCAACAGCGGAAGGTATCAAAATTTCTATTACTGTTATGAGTCTAAATAATTTATAGATCCATTCAAATCCCATGGGGAAGTGGTTGCAAATGGAATCCAGTACCGAATCTGGATAGCACATCAGTGTGGTTGAGAAGGCGGTCATGTGTATCAACAGTGACAAGAAATGTAATGTGGAAGTTAGAAAGAGAAAGAAGTTGACATGACCTTGTGCAGGGAAAGGGAAGATGATAACATGAGGTAATGGATCCATCTTAGTCGGTATGTTTGCTTATAATACCAGAAACCAACAAAAAAAACGTGCTACTACTGCTACCTTAGGTGTTTCATTAATGAATTCGGTTTTATTTATTTATTTTTCTTATTCAGTTCTGTTGGGGTTCGTTTCTTGGACACTTTTTATTATCATACTGAGCTTGTGTGGCTATTTTTAAATTTTCGTCCTGAGCTTCTGTCTAGCTACCAGCACTTGCATAATTACAAATTTAATTAGAAGAGAATTTTTTATTTCAATTGCTGAAAGGAAAATTCTAATTCATGACAGAATGGGTGCAAAACTAATCATTTTGATATTTTGGTCCAAAGAAAAATGTAAACTCAACACTTAATGAAAGAATTCATATTTTGATAGTAGTACTAATGGTGTGTAGTACTACCCTTTAATTGGCGGGCCAACTTGTGTTTTATTTTTCCATACTTGCGGGGACCAACCAAATTATTGCACTATGATCATGAGGTTAGCTTTTGCCTATAATTTATTGTCTTAACTTTTCAAAATTTTCAAAAATGCATTTTTCTTGTACTCATTTTAATATTTTATTAAACACACAATTTTACAGTTTTATTGTTGGGGTTGAGGTGAAGTTGAATTTTATTTAGTTGTTTATATATGATTTAATTTGAAATTATGTCTGCCTCTCCTATCAATCCCCTTATTTTAAACGCTATTACCATGCTTACTTATCTTCTTGACCCCCCTCGAGGAAAACTGTCTCTGCGTACTGACTTTAAGCACAAAAAAGCAGGAGAAGAAATCACCGAAATTCACACGTCTTATGTTTCTCTAATTTTCAATATCTCCTTCTATTTCTAAAAACCTCTAAAAAAAAATCTGTAATGTGTCCGAGTCAATATTTAATGTATCCAATTTATTTTATAATATATCTGAGCTAGTTTTTAATGTATCCGGTTTATATTCTAATATATTTGAGTTAGTTTTTAATGCATTTGAGTTACATATTATGTATCAAAGCTAATATTTAATGTATTAGATACATGTTATGTATCTGGTTAATGTTATAGTGTATCCGAGATACAATTTTTATGTGTTTGAGCTACATATTATTGTATTCGATTTGTGTTACTTTTTAACGGATTAATGTAATTACAAACTAAAGATGGATAATTTGTAATTTCATATTAAAACTATGTGATTCCTAAAATTTATCCAAAAAAATGCAAAATTTTATCTTCCACAAATCTAATTAGCTTGCACTCTAAATTTAATTTCTAATCAAGTATCACTACAATAAAAACAACTTTGTGTGGCAATAAATATATTCATATTAATAGAGAGTACTAAAGTTTTTACCGGCATTAGTTAAGTGTCATTAGAACCAATGCCGATAAAGACTTTGATAGTTCTACAACTTGTGTGTTTTGATGATAGACACCGTAAAAATACATATACATACATACATGCAGGGTCAAGAAAAGCATACAAACTTGTACGTGTTGACAACAATTAATTGAAGTCCAAAGTTGTCTAAACGTGTAGAAAGCAGTCCGTGTTTCATGCCGACGAAAGTGCAAGTTGAAACAAATAAGGAAACTTTAATACGTTTATGGTAATTTGAATTATGAAGTTCTGTAGAAAAAGGATTGTACAATTAAAGGTAAAAGTAGTACTCCTTCATTATCTACAATTGTAAATTCCTTACCTTATATGATAAGGACACAACGAGAAGCTTATAAAAGGAGATCAAGCGTAGAAGAGAAAGTCAAGACTTTCACATCAGTCCAAAATCAAGAAAGTGAAAGCAATCAATATGTAAAAGCCTGCGAGTTCAAAAGCAAATAATTACAGATTTTGAGAAGTTCTAGAATTAGAAGTTTTCGAGTAAGAAAATTGCTTTGATTCGTAGTTAGAGTTATTGTTTTAGTTTTGTTGTACAAGAAGTGGGTTTGGCTTCTTGTAGAGTTAGATTTGGTGAGGTTTGTAACAAGAGGTGGGTTTGGCCTCTTTGAGAGTAGAGTCAGACGATCATAATTAATCGAGAGTTGTTGTGGTGAGGTTATTGGTTATTGAGTTGTAATCATAAGTCATCATATTTGAATAAATAAAATGAGGTTTTTCCTTCCTTGATTGAGGAAGGTTTTAGCTTCAAGTTTTCGTGTTCTATTTGTAAATCAACCTACAAGAACTTGGTTCTTGTTCTAGGGGTAAGGTTTCTTCATTTGATATCATAGCAGGTCTTTTCGTTAAAAGATTTATACCTTGAAAAGACTCAATGATAGAACTACCTACCCCACAAGAGAGAGCTTCACAGACACGACCACCATTGTTTAATGGAAAGAACTATGGATGGTAGAAAAATCGCATGATGGATCATCTCATCGGCGAAAACCCTGATCTATGGGGAGTCATCCTGGACGGACCAACTATACCTATGAAAACTGGCACTGATGGAATCACCAAAATTCCAAAGGAGAGAAAGAAATGGGATGCTGCAGACAAACTCGCAATTCAAAACAATGCCAAAGCCAAGAAAATCCTGATATGTGGTATAGGCCCAGATGAATACAATAGAATCTCGTCATGTCAAGATGCTAAAGCCATATGGGAAACACTACAAACAGCTAATGAAGGGACAACACAAGTTAAGAAGTCCAAAATTGATAACTTAATTAGACGATATGAATTGTTTAGAATGGCAGACGACGAGACTATACAAGACATGCACACCAGGTTCACTTCAATTATTAATGAGATGTATTCCTCACGTGAGATAGTTCCCAACGGAAAGGCAGTAAGGAAACTATTAAGTGTCCTTCCTGAGGCGTGGGAATCAAAGTCGAAGCTATAACTAAAGCTCGTGACTTAGATGCACTAGCTATGGATGAACTAATTGGAATATCATTACATACGAACTCAAGAAAAACCGAGAAAAAGAAATCGGAGGCAAGAGAAAGGAAAGGAACCTGGTTCTAAAGGCTACTGCACCAGATGAATTTGAGGATGAAAATATTGCACCTATGACCAAAAGGTTCACTAGAATGCTAAAAAGAGGACATATTCCAAAAGAAAAGTCCTCAGAAAACCAAAGAAAACACTAAAGATCAAGTCTGTCATAAGTGTGGAAGCTCAGATCACTTCATAAAATTTTGTCCACTCTGGGCTTTGGAGCAGAAAAGAAAAATCTCAGAGAAGGGAAAAGATATCAAGAAAGATAAGTTCATTCATTCAAACAGAAGAATGACGACTCAAAAAACAGATCTTTCAATGAAGAGAGCCTTCGCAGCAATGGGAAACTCATCTGATGAAGAAACTGATAATGGTGAGACAGAAAACAAATCACTTCTTGCACTAGAACAGTCTGATGAATATGAATTTCTCGCCTAAGTGGTCATGGAGACAAAAGAAGAAAAGGACACCTACAGATCCCAAGAAACCATACTAGCTCTTATGGCTGGACCAGACTCTAAAGAAGCTAAAGAAGAAGAAGAAGACATGTATGAAAGGGTCAGTCTCCATCACATACAAGACAATCTAAACTCTTACTCAAAAAGGGAGATAGAATCTTTACTTTACACCCTTATTGATGTATATAAAATAAAAAACTCAAAAAGAGAACTGATAATGGAAGACTATGCATCACTAAGAGAAGAAAAGAAAAATCTTCAAAAACAAAATCATCACCTGCTGTCTAAAAATATTGAATTAAGCAAAAACTTAGAATCAGTGAGTAAAAAGAATGAAGAGTTAACCAAAGAATTTCACTTGACTAAAGCTGAAGCAGAGAATGACATGAGATGGACCAGGTCCTCCATACTGCTTGATAACATTCACAGTAATTAAACTTCTGAGAGACATGGAATAGGTTTTGATAAATCTAATTTTCAAGCAAAAAATCCCAACATAGACTGTCTATGTATGCACTGTGGAGTGGTAGGGCATAAGAATTATGATTGTCACAGAAAATTAAAAAATAATCTAAACTCTCTAAGAAAACCTCATCATGAGAAAGTCACTGAAAAAATACAAATCCCTATAGCCAAACCACTTCACAGATGGGCTAGGAAAAATCTTATTCATCCGTCTTTTAAGCAGAGATCAAAGTGGATTTGGGTACCAAAAACTAACCCCTAAAATTAACTGTAGGGATTAGTGAGAAGGAAGCAAAAGCAATGGTACTTGGACAGTGCATGCTCCAGACACATGACTGGAGATAAAAGTAACTTTCTCTAACCAGAAACTTCAAAGGAGGAAACGTGACTTTTGGTAATGGAAAAAGTGGTTAAATTTAGGGAATTGGACAGGTTGGGTCTATGGATACTCATGCAATTGACAACATATACTGTGTGAATGGTCTGCAACACAATCTACTTAGTGTGTCTCACATGTGCGACAAAGGAAACAACGTGCTCTTTACAAATAAAGAATACAGGGTAAACAAATTCAGTGTCTGGGAAACTCGTTCTGCTAGGTAGGAGACATAAGAATGTGTATAAAACAAATATTGTGGAGTTTCAAGAAGACACTATCAAGTGCCTAAGTGCAATCTCCGATTGCTCTATGCTCTGGAAAAGAAGAATGGGACATATAAGCATGTTAAGAATAAACAAACTCATATCTAAGGACCTGGTTAGGGGACGACCAGCCAAGAATTTCAGCAATGACAAAGTATGTGGAATCTGTATTCAAGGAAAACATGTAAGATCATCATTCAAACCAAAGTTGGCAGTCAGTACTATCAGGCCATTAGAGTTGCTTCACATGGATTTGTGTGGACCAATGCGTGTACAAAGCAGAGGGGGTAAAAGATATGTGTTTGTAATAGTCGATGACTATTCAAGATTCACATGGACACTGTTTCTCGCAACAAAGGATGAAACATTCACCATGTTTGAAACCTTTGCAAAGTTGGTCCAAAAGAAATTTAGCAAAGAAATAATTAGCATTCGATCTGATCATGGACTAGAATTTGAAAACTCACAATTCTGCATCTCGAACGGGATCGAGCATAACTTTTCAGCACCTAGAACACCACAACAAAATGATGTAGTTGAACGGAAAAATAGAACATTGGAAGATATCGCAAGAACAATGTTGATCTCAAGAAAACTTCCAAAATCTTATTGGGCTGAAGCAGTAAACACAGGATGTTATCTCATAATAAATGCATGATCAGATCAGTATTAAACAAAGCACCATATGAATTATTAAAAGAGAGAAAACCAAATTTAGCACATCTTAGGGCCTTTGCATGTGTATGTTTTATGCACAACAATGATAAGGATAACCTAGGAAAATTTGATGCCAAGAACGATGAAGGAATCTTACTTGGTTACTCTTCATAAAGCAAAGTGTACAATGTTCTTAACAAAAGAACGAACCGTGTAGAGGAAAGTGTTCATGTCATTTTTTATGAAGGTAATAGTGAAATCGAAGGTAATTCAGAAGATGAACACAATGAAATCATCAGTCAAAGTCATCAGAACCAAAAATATGGGAAGAAAAAACCATATCCCCTCATAAAACATCTGAAATAAAAGATGAGTATACTGCAGAAACAAGTCCTACTGCGTCTGAAGAATTTGCCAACATCCAAACTCACAGTTGGAAGCATCAAAGTTCACATCCTCTACAAAATATTCTTACTTCTCAAAATTAGGTATTTCTACCAGATCCAAATTACGCAATATGTGTGCCTTTTATGCCTATGTATCTCTGATTGAGCCAAAAATATAAAAGAGGCATTATCAGATTCTGATTGGATTAATGTTATGCAAGAGGAACTAAGTCAGTTTGAAAGAAGCAGAGTATGGAACCTGGTCCCAAAAGCCCAAAACAGAACAGTGTTAGGAACAAGGTGGGTCTTTAGGAATAAGCTTGATGAACAAGGACAAATCATACACAACAAATCCAGGCTAGTTGTACATGGTTATAACCAAGAAGAGGGGATAGACTATGATGAAACCTTCGCACCCGTGGCACGAATAGAAGCAATTAGAATATTGATAGCATATGCCGCTCATATGGAATTCAAACTCTATCAGATGGACGTCAAAAGTGCCTTTTTAAATGGTTACTTACAATAAGAGGTATATGTGAAACAACCTCCCAGTTTTGAAAACACCGAGTACCCTGAGTACGTATACAAACTAGATAAAGCACATTACAGGCTGAAGCAAGCACCAAGAGCATGGTATGATCGATTGTCCACTTTCCTCCTTACACATGGGTACAATAGAGGGAAAATTGATAATACATTGTTTCTTTGAAAACAAGGTGAAGATCTATTCATCGTTCAGGTTTATGTAGATGATATCATATTTGGAGGAACCAATGACGCACTTGGGGTGGAGTTTGCTCAACTAATGAGTAGTCAATTTGAGATGAGTATGATGGGGGAACTAAACTTATTTTTAAGACTCCAAATTAAACAGACCCCAGCAGGTACATTAATTCATCAACAGAAATACATCAAGGAACTACTGAAGAAATACGATATGAATGAAGCCAAGATAAATGACACACCCATTGGTACAACAACAAGGCTTGATAAAGATAAACCAGGTTCACCAGTAAATGACACTAGATATAGAGAGATGATTGGATCACTCCTATATCTCACTGCCAGCAAACCTGATATTGTGTTCAGTGTTGGCTTATGTGCACGTTTTTAGTCTTGTCCTAAGGAATCTCACCTAAAGGCTGTCAAAAGAATTCTGTGATATCTGAAAGGAATAATGAACCTCGTTCTCTGGTATCCAACCGGAGTCTCATTCGATCTAGTAAGGTTTGTTGATGCAAATTACACAGGTCATATGGTAGATAGAAAAAGCACATCGGGAATGGCACACTTTTTAGGACCTTGCTTAATATCCTGGGCAACTAGAAATCAAAATTCAGTTGTTTATCCAGTGTTGAGGCAGAGTACGTCGCAGATGCTTCTTGTTGTGCCAATTTCATTGGATAAAACAACAGCTTGAGCATTTTGGTATAAAAACTGGTTGTATCCCCATCCGATGTGACAATACCAGTGCTATGAATATGGATAAGAACCCGGTTCAACACAAGCGTACCAAACACATAGATATTAGACATCACTTTCTTCGAGATAATATTGAAAAGGGGTTCATAGTGATGACATTCTGCAAAACTGAGGACCAAGTTGCTGATATTTTCACTAAAGCACTAGGAAGAGAACCATTCCAGAAAGCACTAGGAACAGAACCATTCCAGAAAAATTGACTCTCTCTAGGACTTATTTTTCAAAACTGATTAAGTTCAACAAGGATATGACACAGGAGTACTGACTCACTAGGCTCTCAGGATATCAGGTATACATCCTCACCCACATGATATGTTTTCCATACAATACACTATATAGCTTACTGTGTTTATTATCTGAATTACATAAGAACCTGGTTCATATTTTTTTTCTCTGCAACACTTATCACTAAGCACGAGATATTTATCACTTAAAAGACTCACTTTCTCTCTCCATACGTCATCCCTATATAGAGAACTTCAACTATCATTTCAAATTTCCTCTCAAGTGTCAGAACACCATAATTACTTAAACGCCTCCAAAAACCCAATTCTTCCCCAAAAGAACACTCTAGTCACGCTTCATCTTCCAAGAAACCTCAGAAATCCATTACCATGTCTCATCCCCTCGTTGCTTATCCCGACGATGAAAACTCATCGGACGATGCACAGTTTCAGGGGGGAAGAAATCCCTCCACAGACACATCTCTCACTTCAAGATACACCCACCGTTGATTACTGCGGCCAATCACCATATGTCGTCGATGGAACTTTTATCCCTTCTCCGTCACCCCCTTTGACCGAAGATCCAAATGTTCATCATTCCCTCTCACTACCATCATCGTCACAGAAACCCATCTCCCCTATCATATCTACACCTCCTCCACCATCTCCACAGAAACCCATCTCCCCTATCATATCTACACCTCCTCCACCATCGCCACAGAAACCCCTTTCCCAAAATATATCCCCACTACCATCTTAGAAACCTATCTCCCCAATCACTTCTACTCTTCCTCCACAACCACATCCACACACATCTGAACAAGACAGTGACAATACTCCTCTTATTATCTTGCATCCCCAGAAACCAAAACGGCCTTGCAAACATATCGTCTTCAAACAACAACCTCATCGCAAGCCCGTCAATAGAAGTGCTAGTACATGAAAGATGACAGGTGGTGCAACTTCCAGTGTGAAGCGTCATCGTCTGGGTAAGTCTCCTGTTCACTTGCCTATTAATCTTGTAAATCTTGACTCTAAGTCTGATGATAGATCTGAATCTAAACTCTCTGAAACCCCCAGTCTAAAGTCAAAATTGGTCAAAAGGAACATGGAGAAATTTCTTAAAATTGGGAAGGAAAAGTATTTTCACACTAAAACAGTGCTTAGGGGTAGAACCTTTCATCCTGACATCCTATAAACAGAAATAGTCAAACGTGTGTGTGAATTACTATGATTTCAGGGGTGGGAAGATTTATTTCTTGAACCTAATCTGATTTATGAACATGAAGTTGTTGATTTTTACACAAACTTAAAGGTGTTGGATGGGGATGCGGTAACATCTACTGTGAAAGGGGTGGAGATCATTTTTGTTCTACTAAGCTTGGTGAGATTTTGAAAATACCATCTGTGGGTATTACTAACTATTATTGTAATTCTGATGAACACTTTGTTCTTTCGGCCAAGTTCTCCCATGGACGGGCTACATTTAGGGCTCGAATAGTGTTAAAAGGAGTAATGGGACCAGTTCACAAGCTTCCTATTTGAAATAGTGCATAAAGGGGTATTACCTAGAGGTCATAAGCGTCATATTGCTTCTCTAAAGGACGTGGGACTCATGAATGCTATTGAGTGTACATAACATATTGATTGGCCCACACTGATTATCAGAAACTTCGCTCGAATTGTTGATCCTCAACTTGGTTCTCATCAGCTGGCATTCGGGAATCGTTTCACCAAGTGTACGCATCGAGAGGTCCACTGGAGAAGACGACAGTTGAATCGTGAGAAAGGAATGTTTACTCAATCAATTCTTGCTGATTGTGGTTCAGGTTTTGAATGCTTCTCCACGTCCATCTGGTCCTGTTGCTCAATTACTTAGGGAACTCAAAACTGCAGAAGATAAAACTGCTACCTTGAAATGGAGAATCAAACTTTGCGTGCTGAGCTTCGCACTTCTCATGCTGAGATTGGTCGTCTGAAGGATAAGTTGGTGCAACAGCAGCTTACCAACAATGCAAGGATTGATAGAGTTCTTGATATGCTAGCTTCTGCCTCCTCCATCCTTCAAAACCTAGTCAATCTTCCTCTTAATCGTACTTAGTATGAACCTGGTTCTTCTATTTTTGTGGATTATTGACTATGTCGTGCAATATTTTTTTGTTTTGTTAGCTCAAAGATTAAGCTTAAAATGTTGATGTATTTTTAATATTGTGTTGTGGTCTCTGTCTATTACTACTGTGGTTGCTTGACTCTTTTTGATTTGTCAAAAGGGGGAAGATATTATATATGCATTACACACAGGTACACACAGATTTGCCATCATTAGAAAGGGGGAATATGATAGTTCTACATCTCGTCTGTTTTGATGATAGACACTGTAAAAATACATATACATACAGGAAGGGTCAAGAAAAGTATACAAACGTGTAGGTGTTAATTAACAACAACTAATTGAAGTCCAAAGTTGTCTAAATGTGTAGAAAGCAGTCCGTGTTTCATGCCGACGAAAGTGCAAGTTGAAACCAAATAAGAGGAAAATTACTACGTTTATGTTAAATTTGAAGTAGGAAGTTCATTTCTGCAGAAAAAAGGATTGTATAATTAAAGGTAAAAGTAGTACGCCTTGTTTATCTTACAATTATAAACTTTCTTACATATATGATAAGGCCATGACGAGAAGTTCTAAATAGGAGATAAGCGCAGAAGAGAAAAGTCAAGACATTTACATCAGTCCAGGAATCAAGAAAGCGAAAGCAAAATCAATCCGTAAAATCATACGAGTTTCAAAAGCCAAATAATTAAAGATTTCGAGAAGTTCTTGAGTAAGAAGTTTTCGAGTAAGAAAAATTGCTTTGATTCTGGAGTGTAGAGTCATTGTTTTAGTTTATTGTACAAGAAGTTGAGATTTGGCTTCTGTGTGAGTTAGAGATTGGTGAGGTTTATAACAAGAGGGTGGGTTCGGGCCTTTGGAAGAGTAGAGTTGTAGAATAAGTTATCGAGATATTATGGCTGAGGTTGATTGGTTAGTGCAGTTGTAATTAATAAGTCAGTCAATATGCTTGAAAAATTAAAATGGAGTTTTTCCTTTTGATTGTGGAAGGTTTTAGCTTCAGAGTTTTCGTGTTCTATTTGTAATCAACCTACAGAAACCTAGGTTCTTGTTCTAGCGGTAAGGTTTATTCAAAACTTTAAGGGACAATATAAAGAGCTAAATTATCAGCTTAAAAAAAATACATATCCACTAATAATATTTTCAGTTGACATCCTTTGAATGGGAGCAACGTCACGGTGACTCAATTAAAAAAATTGATTAAAAGAATTTTGAAAGATTTAAAAAGGGTTAAAAGGGGTAAAATGAGTTTAAAAGGATTAAAGGGAGTCACCACCTAATTTTTATTAGGAAAACTAAATAACCGATTAATTAATTAACCTGAAAGAAATTTCTATGAAACCAATTTGATTTTAGGTAAGGGGTTCAAGTTATTCTGAAGGGAAGGGGTTAGGCACCCTTCGAAATCCACAACTTTGATTCCCGACTGAGTTCATTTATTCAAATTAAGGAGGAGAATAAAATAATGTACAAATATAATAAACATGCAATATACACAATAAAATAAAAAAAATAATTATCGGCCTAAAGTTTGCCTAACATCGATATATACAAAATAAATAAAAATATAGGTCGAGCTCTTCGAATAGGTTCAAGGAAACAAGTCTTGGTTACCTGTAAACACACTTAATAAAAGTGTTAGTAAAGAATAAATATGACTAAAATAGAATAAACCAAATGAAAATTTTAAAATAAAAATCCGTCTTATGAACATGGGAGGCCTTGGAAATCGACGGTAATTTCTTAATCGATCAATTCTAACAACTAAAATATATAAACTTAAATTAAATTTTCGTCTTTTAAAATGGAAAAGCCTCAAAACTGACGATGAGTTTTTTCATTGGCCAATTTCAACGAACAATGCATATTATGTAAGAAATATAATACTTGGTAAAGATATAAATCAGAGAGACATTTGTAACAGAGTAAAAAAAAAAGAGTAGGCATATGGCTGGAAAGTTCAAACAAGTTACTAAAAGTATTGGTCCACAAACGGTGAGGAAAACGAAAATAAACAAGAAATAAAAGAGAGAAAATTTGTGGAGCCGTAAGAAAAACAATGTATTTAGTAAACAAATGAATATAATTATTAATAATAACATTAATCAACAACAACAAAAGGTGCATTATAATGCCAAAATAAATCAACAAAAACAAGAACTAAAAGGACAATAAATGCAGAGGAATAACTCAAAATCAATTTCAAGAGTTATAGTCAACAAATATAAATAAAAAACATAATGTAAAATGGAATAATATAACCTGCAAACACTAATTGAATGCTAAAGATATGACTCGTTGAGAAAATTTACCAATTACATAAAATTAATCTAACTACAGCAATGGATCAAAAAATATATATTTACAGACCATAAAAAAATCTACAAAAACAAGAACTAAAAGGACAATAAATGCAGAGGAATAACTCAAAATCAATTTCAAGAGTTATAGTCAACAAATATAAATAAAAAGAATAATGTAAAATGGAATAATATAACCTGCAAACACTAATTGAATGCTAAAGATATGACTCGTTGAGAAAATTTACCAATTACATAAAATTAATCTAACTACAGCAATGGATCAAAAAATTATATTTACAGACCATAAAATTAAAGATAAATTAAATCAAAATGTCACCAAACAATAATAATACCCCCCCCCCCCCCCCCCTCCCTCCCCAAAAATATAGATTTAACAATAAATTATAGCCAATAATAAAATAACAATAACATTAAACAACCACAATAAACAAATTAACTGTAAAGAATAATAATAATAAAGTCTAAATGTCCAATAAATTTCAGTAATTTGAAGAGAAAAAAAAATAAATTATACTAAAACTAAGGTTATTGGAGTTATGTGGTTACGGACCAAATTTCATTGTGGGTCGGAGAGGAGACAGATGAAGCTTTGGTTGTTGTTCTTGGGTTCGTCCTGAGCTCAATAATCGATGTTCGCCGGAGTAAGTGGCGAGCTTCGAAAACGCTGATCGTTGGATCTTGCCGGAATACCTGCAAAATAAATAATAATCGTAAAGGGGGAAGAAGGAAAGGGACAGACCATTTAGGGTTGCTGTTTTGGGGTTGCTTCCGGTGATTCTTTCACCGGAAAAAAGGGAAAAACAAAGAGTGTTGTGGCTGTTCGGTTGGTAGTTTAGAGATGGTTTCTGGGGTTTTTTTTTTTTTTTTGGGGGGGGGGGGGGGGGGGTTTCCGGTTGTTTGGAGTTGTTGTTCGTTGTTGGAAAAGGGTGGTTTTGGATGGTTTGGGTCGGAAAAAGGGAGGAGAAACGAGTAGTGATAGTTAAGGTTTTTGGCGAAGCACATGGTGAGGTTTCACCAGAAAAACGGGGAAGAGAGATTTGCAGCAGGAATTGGTTTGGTTGGCGGCCTTCACCGGAAAAAAAGATGCAGTAGTTTTAGGCTAAGTTTTGCTGGTGGTAATGGACCAGCATGAAAAATATAAAAATTTGACATCAATTTACATATTAAGTTTGGCACCATGGTACTTGAGACCAAGTAGGAAGGGCCACATAAGCATTAGTGACTGTTAAATATGGAATGATCGTTGAGGACACGTAATATAGGTCAGAAGTTATGTGCCCCTTGAAGAATTAGGAGAGAGTCGATTAACCCAAAAAAGATTGTTGGATGATAATATATCTGTGACATGCAAAATTATATTGAATGTGAGATGAATTTTTAGATGTGACAGAAACTATTAAAAAATTGAATATTAACCAAGTGGAGGAGAAAAAAAGATTTGAGCAAATGTAATGAACACGGAAAATGTCAGTATACATGTAAAAAATATGAAATTTAACAGACATAATAACTTTCTATAAAAAAATATAAACAGAAATGAGTGCATTGAACGCCTGATGTTGAAAAAAAAATGTCATATAAAACTAAACAATCGATAAATCCTCAACTTTGAGAAAGAGTGAGTGAAGGATGATCAAAAAAAAGTTCATAAAGAAAAGTGAAGACAGAAATATGTGGGGTAAGGTATATAATGAAATTATGTAAAATAAATACTCAAATGTATTAATTTTAAAACTATCAGACCGACACATTTGGTATCAAACAACTGCCCCTTTGTTTGATTGGATCGATGAAAGAGATCCTGGTCAAACAAAGTTGACGAACCACAAATTGAGTTTGATAAGTTTAGGAACGAAAAATGATTTTGTAGTAGAGCTTTTGAGCAAGGACTCCACGTCCCGTCCAACTAGGCTGAAAATTGAAAATAATAAACAAACGACGGAGATTGATTGTAAATTGAGGCAAAAATTAACATTGATGTACTAGCCTTTAATTTCCCATAAAGGGGTGTACCTTTTTGAAAGAAGGAATGAGTGAATAACATGTTAAGTTTGAACGAATGGTGTTCTTATGTCGTTGGTTTCTTCCACTTCTCGGGCTGGGGGTGTATGGGTGACAACACCCAACGCGTTTCTTTGAAAGGTGGACGACCCAATTTTAAAAAACATATCACTTTAATGATAGGGTGACAACCCAATAGGCTCTTTGAAAGGACGCGGATGACCCAACTTGATATAGCACGCCACACTGTTGAACGATAGGTGGGGTGATAAACCCAATGTGTCCCTTTGAAACGGGCGAACGATGCAATTGAATATATCATGTCACTCTGGTTTGAACGACTGTGCGGCCGGTGACAACCCCCCCAACGTGTCTTTTAAAGGCGGACAACCAATTTGAATATATCATGTCACTTTGAACGAGGGTGACAATCCCAACGTGTCCTTTGGAAGGCGGAGGGACGACCTAGACAACTTGGAATTAACAGTCACTTGAATGGATGACAACCCAATCTTAAACTGAACGAGGTGTCATTTGAAGGGAGTATACACCAACCCAATCTGAATTAATGTGTCATATTGAAGGTAAGATGAAAAACATATTGAACTTACGCGTCATGTTGAAGGGGAGATGACACCCAATCTGAACTTTTATATTGTATTGAAGGGGAGATGACAACCCAAAGGTGTCTTCGTTTGAAAGGCGGACGCCCAATGTGAATATAACATGTCACTTTGAACGACAGTCCAGTTGACAACCCAACTGTGTGCTTTTGAAAGACGGACGACCCAACTTTAATATAACATGTCACTTTGAACGAGGTGACAACCCAACGTGTCTCTTTGAAAAGCGGACGACCCAACTTGAATTTGACATGTCACTTGAATGGAGGTGACAACCCAATCTTGAACTTAACGTGTCATTTGAAGGGAGATAACAACCCAATCTTGAACTTAATATGTCATTTGAAGGGAGATGACAATCCAATCTTGAACTTAACGTGTCATTTGAAAGGAGATGACAACCAATCTTAAACTTAACATGTCATTTGAAGGGATATGACAACCAACGTGTCTCTTTGAAAGGCGGACGACCCAACTTGAACATAAAATGTCATTTGAATGGAGATGACAACCCAACGTGTCTCTTTGAAAGGCGAACGACCCAACTTGAACATAACATGTCATTTGAAGAGAGATGACAATCCAACGTGTCTCTTTGAAAGGCGGACGACCCAACTTGAAGATATGAATGGGACTACACCAAAATCTGCAATATCAGATGTTAGCTAGAAAATATTAAAACATAAATATGCAAACCATGACATATGAACAATGGTATTAACACTGCCAACGATTCAAACTTAATACATTCATGAATTAAAGAGAAAATGCATAAAAGTACCCCTCACCTATGCAGGAAAATCTCAGAGACACACTATACTCTAATAAGGTCCGATTAACCCTCGGAACTGATTTTATAAGTAATTTTCTACCCCTTCTTAGCCTACGTGGCACTTAGTTTGAAAAAAAAGTCAAAGGCATCGTTGGAACCACAAGATAGTGACACGTAGGTCGAAAAGGGGTAATATAAAAAATTATTAAATAAAATAAGTTCAGGGGGTGGTTTAGGTAATACGACCTTTAGTATAGTATAAGTGTGTTCCTGAGATTTCGGGACATTGATTGAGGGTGGTTGGGGTGGTGGGGTAGGTACGTTGGGGCATATCCCTAAATTAAATAAAATGTCAATTTAAAAGGAATAATAAAAATAAAAGTGTCATCTTGAACGGCCATGACAAACCAATTTGAAAAGAATTAATTATTTGAGATAATAAAATTAATTTCTAAAAGATATCATTTTGAAAGGTATGACGAACTAAAATAAAAAAATGTCATTTTGAAGGGTATGATTACACAAATTTAAGAAAATGTCATTTTAAATGGTATGACTAACAAAATTTAGAAAATGTCATTTTAAAAGGTATGACTACCGAAAAATAAAAAGATGTCACTTTGAAGGATATGACGACCCAAAAATGCAATTTGAACTTTGAAACGCTCCACAAAGTTATTTGGACGAATATCAACAATGAAACAGTCCACAAAGTAGGTATGGACAAACATGGGGCATAAACATAAAATGATATCAGTTTGAAAGGTATGACGACCCAAATTTAAAAGATGTCATTTTGAAGGGTTTGACTACCGAAAAGATAAAAAGATTTGATTTTGAAGGGTATGATACCGAAAATGCAATTTGAACTTTGAAATGATCCACAAAGTTATTTAGACAAATATTGAAAAGTGGGATTCAAGTCATTCTTTATTTTATGAACAATGAAACATATTTTAACTTGGTTAGCGCCAACAATAATATTGTACAAAAAATTTCTTAAAGTGTTCTCTCAACTGACATTGACACGATGGTTGGTAATCATATGTATGCAAGTGGTACCTCAAATGTTACTAAGTAACGATTAAGATTTATCATCTTGATTCAAAACAAAAGTCCTTTGAAATAGACCTAAAATGCATGTTTAAAGTGCCCTCACAAAAAAAAATCAATTTGCGCACATTTAAAGTGTTTTTATGTTGGGAAGATCTGAAAAAGCACACTCACACTTACAAAATGTTAACGCCACATGAAATTGTAATACCATAAGGCTTGACCTCATTGTAAATCTCCAATAATATGAGAACAAATAGAATTGGAAATCAGTGTAGGGATTGTTAATAACTTGTATGGAGGCTTAGGACGAGTGGATAGTCATTTGGAGAAAAGTGGAACTTAGTCCCTTCTTGACAATTGCAATTAAAAGATGCTTTCAACATTTGTTGATCCCCCTTTTGGCGTTTGATTTCTCTTTGTATCCCTTCCTTTTTGCACGTTTGACTTTTTTGAAACTTTGTTTAACTGAGTTTTCCCCTTTGAATTTTTCTCATTTTTGTTTGGAGTAGTGTTTTTCTTTCTTTTTCTTGAAATTTGCTTGCTGACACTTGTGGGAATTTTAAACTTTTTCTTCTCTTTTGAAGTCATTTTTGTTTTTTGACTTTCAGGGATAACCTCGATAACTTTTGTCGTTGACAAATTTGACCGTGAAATCTTCTTTTGTAACTTGCCCGTCTCCAGCGGATCAAGAAAGTTCAGGCTGAAAAGAGGGTAGTGCATACAACACTTTTAAAAGGGGTATAGGCTAAAATGTGTTGTCCCCAAAGGAAAAGGTAAAGGCTCAAAGTGGGAACAACTAAGGTGTTTGACGTACTTTGGTAGCTTTGAAGCAAGGCACAGGTAAAAAAACGGTTTCAAAGAAGGCCTAACAAGTACAGTTTTTCAAAATCAAAAATTACTGCAGAATTTACCTCAATAACATTTAGGCCAGTTATAGATCAACAATGCAAAAAAGCTGAATTAATTCAAAAACTCACCACACAATGCCCATGAAACAATGAAAACTAATTTTGTACTAATCTTGAATGTATACAAGAGAACATTTAGGGAGTTTGGAAACAAAAGTTATGAATGAGAGTACAAAAAAGAATCAATGGGTTTGACAAGAAGTCAATCATTCTTGATTGTACAAATTATTTTTTCACATGGACGACACTTGAACGGTGATGTTGGGTGGGACACAGACCACCCAACAAGTAAAAAACTAACATATTATTTTAGAAAGAGATGAAAAAAATAAAAATAAAGAATCTTTGAATAAAGAATTTTGAACCCTCAAAGGGATGCCTGCGTATATCGATGATGAGAATCAGATTTGCCTAGTTCGTTTAGATATGACATAAAATCTATATTTGAACAAATAAATTTTTGGAAGCAAAAATAATAGGAATGAAAAACCAATGAGCCACATTGAAAGTCAGGAAATCAAATTTAACAAACAGTATTTTTAATTATTTAAAGAGGACATAACAAGAATGAAGAAATCAAAAAGTCGCGTTGAAGGCGGACCACCTAAATTTAACAAAAAAAATAATTTTTATTAATTAAAGATAAAATAACATAAGTAAAAAAATGAGTCACATTAAAGGGTGGACAACCCAATCTAAAAAATGTCAAACAATTTTATTTTAATTTTTGAAAGGGATAAATTGAAATGAAAACTGAATAAGTCACATTGAAGGGCGGACCATCCAAATTTAACAAAAAAAAATTATCAATTAAAGAGAAAGTAAAGAAATGAGTTACATTTAAGGGTGGACGACCCAATTTAAAAGAAAATCTAATAAAATCATCATTTTTAATGGAATGTAAAATAACTAAAATCAAAGATATGTATATACAAAAAATGTAATATCATGTATTAAAAATAATACGAAAGATAAAATGAACTCGTAGTGATGACTCCTAAATCTGAAGTTTGTGTACAATCTTGGTGAAATTTTTGAGGGTATTCCTTCAAAATTTTGCCCATGTTTCAGCTTCAACAACCTCCGGTATATAATCTTGTACTATCTCCTTTGTAAAATTTTTGGAGACTTCCTCAAAAAATTTTGCCCCAGCTTCTGTTTTAAAATTTTGGAAAGCTTATGGTGACGATGATCGAGCCCTTATGGCACGCCTACGTATCTCGTTGAAGTAGGAATCAGGTCAAACGTAGTTCCAACAGATTGTGACTCGGATAGAGAATCGACTGAGATTATGAATGTTCAAAAAATAGTTGACCAAGAGTGATTTTGAATGACTGGGGACCCAAGCGGACAACTTAGGATGGAACTCACGACAATCATTGGACGCATGACGAACAAATAAATTGTCGATCATTCCGAAAAATGGTTCAGTTTAGAAAAGTCCGGTCTGCGATTCCGCAAAATCGTTCTTTAATATACTATACATATATGTTGAAAAATGTCAATGCAATGACAATATACAATAAAAAATGTCAATGAATAGTATCCTCATTTTGAAAAGATAAACCAATAATAGTTAGCACCTCTAATTTCCCCGGTGGAGTCGCCATTCTATTGACATCCCTTTGAATGGGAGCACCGTCACAGTGACTCAATTAAAAAAATAATTGGCTAAAATGTATTTTGAAATATTTAAAAGGGGTTAAAAGGGGTAAAATGAATTTAAAAGAATTAAAGGGATTGCCACCTAAATTTTTTCGGGAAAACTAGGAAACCGATTAATTAATTAGCCTGAAAAAAATGTCTACGAAACCAATTTGATTCTAGATAAGGTGTTCAAGTTATTTTGAAGGAAAGGGGTTAGGCACCCTTCGAAATCCACAACTTTGGTTCCCGACTGAGTTCATTTTTTTAAATTGAGGAGGAGAATAAAATAATGTACAAATATAATAAACATGCAATATATACAATAAAGTAAAATAATAATTATCGGCCTAAGGTTTGCCTAACATTGATATATACAAAATAATGAATAAAAATATAAGTCGAGCTCTTCAAATAGCTTCAACGAAGCAAGTCTTGGGTACCTGTAAACACACTTAATAAAAGTGTTAGTAAAGAATAAATATGATTACAATTGAATAAACCAAATAACAATTTTAAAATAAAAATCCGTCTTATGAACATGGGAGACCTTGAAAATCAACGGTAATTTTTTCATCGGCCAATTCTAACAACTAAAATATATAAACCTAAATTAAATTTCCATCTTTTAAAATGAAAAGGCCTCCAAAACCGAAGGAGAATTTTTTCATTGGTCAATTTCAGCAAACAATTCATATTATGTAAGGAATATAATACTTAGTAAAGAAATAAATCAAAGAGACATTTGTAACAGAGTAAAAAAAAAACTAGGCATATGGCTGGAAAGTTCAAAGAAGTTACTAAAGTATTAGTCCACAAACGGTGAAAAAAACAAAAATAAACAAGAAATAAAAGAGATAAATAATGTGCAACCGTATGAAAAACAATGTGTTTAGTAAACAAATGAATATAATTATTAATAATAACGTTACTTAACAACAACAAAAACTGCATAATAATGCCAAAATAAATCAAGAAAAACAAGAACTAAAAGGACAATAAATTCAGAGGAATATTTCATAATCAATTTCAAGAGTTATAGTCAACAAATAGAAATAAAAAAAAATGTAAAATGGAACAATATAACCTGCAAACACTAACTGAATGCTAAAGATATGACTCATTGAGAAAATTTGCCAATTACACAAAATTAATCTAAATACATTAATGGACCAAAAAACTGTATTTACAAACCATAAAATTAAAGATAAAATTAAATCAAAATGTCACCAAACAATAATAATACCACCACCAAAATAGTAATTTAACAATAAATTTCAGTCAATAATAAAATAACAATAACGTTAAACAACCACAATGAACAAATTAACTACAGAATCATAATATATAAATCTAACATCCAAATAAACTCATAATTTGAAGAAAAATAAATAAATTATACTAAAATTAAGGTTATTAGAGTTATGTGGTTACTGACCAGATTCCGTTGTGGGTCGAAGAGAAGACAACTGAAGCTTCGGTTGTTGTTCTTGAGTTCGTCCTGAGATCAATAATCGATGTTCGCCGGAGTAAGTGGTGGCGAGCTTCGAAAACGCTGATCGTTGGAGCTTGCCGGAATACCTGCAAAATAAATAATAATCGTAAAGGGGGAAGAAGGAAAGGGACAGGCCATTTGGGGTTGCTGTTTTGGGGTTGCTTCCGGTGATTCTTTCACCAGAAAAAAAGGGAAGAAAAAAGGGGAAAAAACAAGAGTGTTGGGCTGTTCGTTTGTAGTGAGAGATCGGTTCTATTTTTTTTTTTTTGGGGGGGAGGAGGGGGGGGGGGGGGTTCCGGTTGTTTGGAGTTATTGTTCGTTGTTGGAAAAGGGTGGTTTTGGATGGTTTGGGTCAGAAAAGGGAGGAGAAACGGGTAGTGATAGTTAGCTTTTGTTTGGAGAAGCACATGGTGAGGGTTTCACTAGAAAAAGAGGGAAGAGGGATGAAGCAAGAAAGTGGTTTTGGTTGGCTGGTTCTTCACCGGAATATGAGTTGCTTTAGCTAATTTTTTGGTGGTGGTGCACTAGATGAAAAATATAAAAATTTGAAAATACATAATTTTTACCACCCTTAACGTAACGGGCAAATTTTCTTTGAATAGGAATTGTTAAAAAATGCGCCTAAGTTATGGGCTTGAGATAGTAACTCAAAAAATGTTGATTGATAATATATATGTTTATGCAAATTATATTCGAATTTGAATGATTTTTTAGACTGCACAGAATATAAAAATGAATATTAACAATTTAACGGAGAAAAATGAATTTGGAAAATGTAATGCACGTAATCATTAACATGTAAAAAATGCAATTTAACAGAAATACTAATTTTATTAAAAAAACAAATATTTGAATGTCTGGCTGTGACAAAATAATATAAACATACCAATCGATGAAAATTCTAATACTTTGAGAAAGAGGATGATTATCAACAAATTTCATTAAAATGAATATATATTTTGAATTATTTAAAATAAAATACTTAAAATATATTAATTTTAAAACTATCAGACCGAAATTTGGTGTCAACATTTTTGACTTAGTGTATATGAAATTTTGGATCCGACTCACCTCCGGTAGTTGATCCCTCCATTTTCTCCCGTGGGCCGTTGAAATTGCACCACCTGTCCCAATAACAAATAAATGGTGCACATTTATTTAGTTAACCACTTGGTTAATTGTTCACTCTCGTTATGTTACAATCCTAAAAATCGAACAAATAGGTACTTAAGGTAATTTAATTATTATTTAAAAATCTTAAATTTTAAGGGCATCATGTCTTTCACGTATTAATAAAATAAATCAGATTTTTTTAGTAAGTTAATTAATCCTTATTTGTACTAAGTATGTGAATTTAGTCTCCTAATCCTTAAATAACACCCATCTATCTCTCACGTTGTTCAACTCTCTCTCACGTTCTCCATCTCTCTTTCACATGAAATTTTAAGAAAAACAAAGTAACCAAAACGTAAAGGCAAGGAGAGGATTCTCCGCAACAACTTCACGTTTGATCAAGCAAATTAAGGTATAGGTTTCTCTCCTGGAATTCTTTCTCCAAGAGTATTTTCCTTCGAACGATTCTCAAGTCTTGAAAACTAAGGTTGTTCCCCTTTGTATGTCCCTATCACTAAATTCCATTGAACTTTAGGTTGGGTATGTTTGCTGGTACAAAGTAGGGATGAAATGTATTTTTGTGATGTTTATGTTTACGTAGCATGTTCGAAGATTTGAAAAAAGTAATGTGTTGTTATGTGTGGGCAGTGACATTGGTCACGGTGTGGAGGGGCTGTGACAAAGGCATTGTAATTTTTTTATATTAGTGCTAAATTTGTGCACAATGTGAGTGTTGTTATGGTGTATTGAAGTTAGTAAGTTTGGAGGTTAAAAGCTTGATTATAATAATTACGAAACTACACCTAACAATGCACTAAACGCTTGGTGAAACACCCTAAGAAGATAACATAAAAAGGTTGATGAAGGGAAGTTAAAAATTTTGAATAAAATTCTAGCTTAGTGTACTTAATTTCGTTCAAAAAGGAGGTTGAAATCTGGAAAATTAATACACTTAAAGGAGGTGAGGCCACCAGGATTCGAACATGTGACCTCAACCTTGGCCCTGTCTTGCGCGAGAAAATAAAACAAAATGGGGCTGGGGGTGGGGATCGAACACGCGACCTAGGGAAAGGAGGAAGAGGAAAAAAATTATTAAACAAATAAATGGAAGGCATGGGATTCGAACCCACAACCTCCAGATACGTGCGAAAGGAGGGAAAGAAATCAGGAAAAGAAAACGAGAGGCGTGGGATTGATCCCACGATCTCAAGGCGGAAGAATAGGCGAAACAAAAAAAAGGTGAAGCTGTGGGAATTCGATCCCACAACCTCACTGCCACTCGCTATTACATAAAATGAAGATAGAGGGGCTGTGGGGGTTCAAATCCACCACCTCACAACATCCTCCTCAGCGGAAATAAAAAAAAAAGGGTTGTGGGGGTAATGAACCCAAAACCTCCTATTGTAGCCGAATTTAAACTCTAAAATCAAGGTGGTTGTGGGGGCTCGACACCCAACCCTTCGGTTTAACGAAGAGTAAATTAAAATAGAAATTTATCCTTCATGTTAAACTATGCGATTAATTTAGAATTTCTAATTAAAATAGAAAATTAATCCATTCATTAAATGTTGACGATTTAACTTAGAATCTTAATTAAAATAGGAAAATAATCCCTTTGACATGTAAATTGTTGGATTAATTAGAACTTACTAATTAAATAGAAAATTAATCCTGTTTCATGTAAATGTTGGATTTAATTAGAATTCTAATTGAAATAGAAATTAATCCCTTCATGTAAATGTTGAGATTTAATTTTAGAATTCTTAATTAAAATTAGAAAAACTAGTCCTTTTATGTAAATGTTGAGATTTAATTTAGAATTCAAATTAAATAGAAATATCTTCATGTAAATGTGAGATTAATTTGAATTCTAATAAAATAGAAAATGTAGCCTTCATGAAAAAGTTGAGATTTAATTAGAGTTCTAATGTTAGAATATAGAAATAAAATCCAATAAAAAATATAAATGATATCCAAGTGATTCAAGATTTGATTTCGTGCCCAAAACTTCCGTATTGATACATAAGTCATTACCTGAGTAAAATATCCAAGGAGTAAGGTATCCTACTTAGATAAAAAAATGAGATCTTGGCATATATATACAAGATACATAAGTTCCTGTAAAGATATTTAGAAAGTAGAATCACTAGCGAAAACTATGAATGAAGCCCCATGGCTTGTAGTGTAGGACGATAACAATGAAGAAAAGAATGTGGGTGAGAAACATGATATGAGCTAATGATGTGATGGAGCAATCTCAAATGATCCTATAGTAATGTTACCAAGAATACTCAGCAATGGAGTGTGGTAAGATAATGAACGAGGACCAGTTTCTATAAAACACTCTACTGAAAGTATTGAGTTAACACACTTAATACTAATCATGAGAGGAAATCATTAATGAGATATGCTTGTCATTGTCCTCAACTAGAAGCCAACTTCCATGACGTATGGTGAATGTAATGGAAACTTTATACTAAGCACCGATAGGTGGCTATGAGCGGAATACCCTCTTTCGGGAAGGCAAAGGTTGCACGACACTACATCATGAGATGCGGAATGGTCAGCTTTGCCGGGTATAGGTATCTATACATCTCCAGCTTTGAACCTATACTGCCAATATTATGGACTGGCGGGGCTCTAAAATTCCCATATTTGTACGCTAGCTATTACTGAATCACTTTGGCCGGTGATTCCACCTATTTTCGGTGTGGGGGGAGACACTGGGATTTCATGAGTCACTTGATTCGAATGTAGGTTAAAGTGAAAGTCCTAATGAAATGAATGCAGCCAGCCTCAAATAAAGAACAAAGAACTGAAAAGATAACAAAGGTGTAGGATATGATAATAAGAGGTGAGCTAGACTCAGTAATGACATTAGGTCATTCCTGATCATGCCACATGCAAACCGATGATAGTTTAAACTATATCCCTAGGTATAGCTGGTCTACCCCTGCCTATTGAGGGAAATGAATGAAGTATGTACGACAGAATATGAACAGGACTCTGTGTTTGCTTAATGAAGACTCCAATAGTTGAGGTCCCATTGTGTTGAGACCTCATTTTGGGAAAGTCTTAATGGTCCAAGTCCATGGATTTCAGGTCTCAGGCATATGAATGAAGGATATGAAAGGAACTATGGGTTAGTATGTATGTGCTATATGAGATTCTATGTATTCTATGCAATATACGTATTTATAATGATGGCATGTACTCTATGGCATGACTTCTACTCAACTTGGAAGTTCACTAACTTTCCTAATCGCAATTTGGCAAGTCTCACTTGACTTGCCTTCCAAAATCCATGTCATTAGGAAAGAGCTATTCGTTCTCATGCAGTCTTGGTGTGTGCTTGCATTAACCCATTTACTTTACTACAAGTGTGTACTAAATTCAATATATTATATATGATATATATATATATATTATATATATAATAGAGATATATAATATATATATATATATATATATAGATCATTTTAGAAGATATATAGTATATATATTTATATAATATATGATATCTATTTTAGGTGCAGGCACAGGTGGACGATAGAGCTCAGGTTATTGTTTGCAGTTATCCGGACGTCAGAATTCATACGGGATTTCGGTAGTCCTCTGCTTTCGAGGATGCTAGGTGTTACACTCTAGCCGTAGTTTTAGAGTTGAGCTAGTTGAGTATGTTCCACTAGGTTTCTTTCCTGTTTTGATTCACCACTTTGTATACATTGGTGCCCATTTTGTGGTAATATACAATTAAGAATAATGAAAACTAGTTTTTCAATGCTTATCTCTTTAATATTAGATAGTTGATGACGAACGACTATGAAATGTTAAGAATGTTTAGCAAGTATGTTTAAAGAACCAAAAGTTTCAAATTTACCACTAAATTAACTTCTGTAAAGTAAGGATGACATAAGTAGGCTTGTTTGCGACCTTTGAGAGGTCAACGACGCCGATCTTATCTGAGTTCTAGATTCCAGTCGTGACACGTTACTCTTTCCTCTTCACATTTAAATAAGATCTCATCTCTCCTATAAATTCTCAAATCTGTCAAACAACGTATATGAACAAAAATATCAATCACACGATTTATTTGTTAATGGGGTTATTATTCTCGTTATTTGATGTCCGCACTACTACGGAGGACCTGGTCTCGGGATAGAGTGCTCTCGTCAGTTACAAATGGGGTACAACTGTTAAAAAGTTGTCATTCAGGTGGTAGGTGAAAAGGCTAGGTCCAACACCCATAGGATGATAGCTAACAAGATTGTATGTTCGGTATCTAAAAATGGAGAGGAACATGGGTACCAAACAGTGTTTCACCATCAAGTATTACATAGTTGGAGACAACTGTTAAAGTGTAACGGTAGAGGTTGGTGAGGCGTCATGACTTACACCAATCAGGAGTAAGGAGGAGGGTGTTTGTCCAGGGATAATATAAATTCTTTATGTTTGATATTGTTAGCATGACAAACCACCATATTCTTATTCATTCATCCAAAGAGGGAGTAGCAACCAGCAAACATTTTTCAAGAACTCAACAAGAAGTTTGCAAGGGACCTGGTCCCCTTAAGACTGCGATGGGCGAAAGGGTCTAAAACGGACAACCTGTAGAAAGTGCCCACCTCTGATGCGGTAGGTGCAAAAACTTTTCCACAGCAGGTATTCAGCCAATGGGATGTCTTCAATGAATTTGTGGGGAATATATTATCTCTTCAACAAACATGAATTCAAGATTTGGACAAATAAAACCAAAAGCGCTAAAAAAGAAAGGCCATCTTCAAGAAGAATTCAAGACACAATAATAAATACAACAGAGGACTAATCAAGAGAAGAAGTGACTTTCTTAACCGGATGTGTTCTTGATGTCTGTATTGAAATTAACTGGTAGGGAGAGTTAATTGTGTCTTACTGTAAAAGTCAATATTAATCCGTTAGTTAGTATAGTGGGCAGTGTGATATCCGCTTAGTTGAAGTCTAAGTTATCTAGGGGTGGTAGCTTAGTGGGCAGTGTTGTATCTGCTTTGGCTCGTCTAAGTAATAGGTGGTATTGCTTAGTGTGGAGATTAGCAGGCTAATCTCGTGTTGTAATCGTCTTTTACTTTTGCTTGTTGAATATTAGTGAAAATGGTTTGAAAAGTCCTGTTGAGAACATGTCGTGAATTTACTCCCTTGAGCAAGGAGGTTTTCACGTAAAGTTGTTTGTTCAATCTTTACTTTCAGCACTTATTTTACTGTTTGTTATTATAATTGTGTTGAGGACCTAGTCCCATCGAAATTACGTGAACGCGTACATTCCAACATTGGGACACTTGTTTGACATTTCAACGGCCCATTAGAGGAAATGGAGGGATTAAACCGCCTTATTTTATGATCCATGGGGTCACCCACTATCATTAAAACATAAGAGGTACGCTTGGCATACGCCAAAAAGTATATCTAATTTTTATTGTAAATTAAACACATGGTATATCAATGATATTTATGTCTAAATCCAAAGTTTAATAGAGAAGCTTAATCACGTATCTTAAAGTTTGATAGAGAAGCTATCTATCAATGGAGGAACAAGGAAGAAAAGGGAAGCGGCTGTTGTTGTTTCCGCTACCGTTGCAAGGCCACATAAACCCTATGCTTCAACTAGCAAACATCCTTCACTCAAAAGGTTTTTCTATAACCATAATTCTTGCGGACAACTTCAACACCTCTTCCAATAATATTCGAGCAAATTATCCTCACTTCACCTTTCACACTATTTCTGATGGTATATCTGAAGATGAAAAAACAAAAATAGATATTGATGTCCTTTCTCTGCTTTCTTTGTTCAATGAAAAATGTGTTCCGCACTTCACAAAGGCTTTGAGAGAGTTAGTGTCAGAAGATTCAAATATTGTTTGCTTAATATCAGACAGTATCTTGCACTCCACCAAGGCCGTTGCGGACAGTTTTAAACTTCCTAGGCTTGCTTTAAGGACTGGAGGAGTTTGTTCATTATTGGTCTTTGCTGCCATCCCACTTTTGAGAAACAAAGCTTATTTACCTCTTCAAGGTATTTCTCATCTTCATTCCTCAATTATTTCGTTTCCAAAAAAATTATTTAGATTACATTGGAATGAAGTTTAAGAAAATATTAAACAAGTCTTTTCAATTATGTATGTCAAATGTATCAAAATATTCTTCAATCTTATGGTCTTCTATGCTCATTTGGATCAGATTATTTTTTAGGTGTTTTTGATTTCTTAAACATTTTTCTTTTAGGTGTTTCTAACCACTCATTTTTGAGTCAAAAAAGTTTTAGAATAAGTTAAAAGTAGGATACCCTTTACTTTACCTATGACTTGATTTATATATTATTTTTTATAAGTTCATCAAAATAGACCTTTGATTTAAATATATCATATAAAAAATTGAAATTAAAATGTTATAAAAAAAAAGAGATTATTATTCATAGATTTTTTTTTTAACAATGTAAAAAGTATTTAACATATGAACAAGTAAGAGTCTTGGTATTTTGAAAAGTATAATTTTCAAATATTTATATATATCAACAGACAGCATCGATAAATTTGAAGTGATAAAACGATATTCCATTAATTTTTAGTTCGTTCTTGAATATACCGAAAAAGTGCATCTGTATATTTGATTAATATAGTGCATCTGTATATTTATATTCATGAATATTATGTCAAAGTAAAATATCGATGGATAACAGAGTATGTCCATAGCTATTTTTCATGTATATTAGTATGTCAAGTTGATAACCAATTTCTTAGATAAAGCATATCTATTAGTGTCCAAATTACTACAGAAACAGATCGTTCTTGTGTCACATCTTCCATTTTGCAGTAAAAATATCGGCGCCCACACATTTTTTGTTGTTTTTTTAAGACTCGTGAACCTCATACACGTGCACTAAAAGTTGCCTGAAAAACAGCTCATCTATCATACTCTCTCTCTCTCTCACTTACCTTTTCTATTGATCTGTTTTTGTACGATCAAGAAAAAACAACATGAAATTCAATATGGCACTTCAAATAATACTCCCTCTCATCCATATATTTTTCAGCGTTTGGAGATTCAAAATTAAAAAGTAATAGTTCTTAGATTAGGGGTAGCTCAATGCCCTTTAAAATCGAGACATACGCCTTAGGTCTTCAAAGTTGAAGAGCTTATATTTTTTAGTAATAAAAAAAATTATTGTAAGCCTTTGTTTTAAAAAAAATAATATACTATTTATTTGTCTTTTTTTGAGTTTATTTTGAAATATTAAAGATAATTTTTTTAATGGATTAATTTTTAAATTTACTTCAACTTTGAGAATAGATATCTAAACATCTTTAACTTATCTCAACTAGCAACTAAATAAGTTTAAATGTTCAACTAAAGCACAAGAAACAAGTTAAAGAAGTCTAAATGTGCATATGATGAATTTTGTTTTATGTATAGAATCTCGACTAGAGGAAGCAGTTGAGGAACTTCCACCTTACAGAGTTAAAGATCTTCCTTTATTCAAGACATGTAACGTGGATGCACTTTATCAAGTTATTGAAGGAATGATACGAGAAACTAAAGCTTCATCAGGCCTCATTCTCAATTCATTTGAACAACTTGAACAATTCTCCATGTCTAAACTCCGCGGTGATTTTCCTATCCCAATTTTTCCAATAGGCCCCTTTCACTCTCATTTTCCGGCTTCTTCCAGCAGCTTGATGTCACAAGATCAAACTTCAATCTCTTGGCTGGACACAAAACCACCTAAATCTGTAATTTATGTCAGCTTTGGAAGCATTGCAGCAATAGAAATTAATGAATTTCTTGAGATGCTTGGGGTTTGGCAAACAGTAATCACCCTTTCTTGTGGGTGGTTAGGCCCGGGTTGATTCGTGGCTCAGAATGGATTGAATTGTTACCTAGTGAGTTCTTGGAGAGAGTGGATGGAAGAGGACACATTGTCAAATGGGCTCCTCAACAACAAGTGTTGGCACATCCTGCTGTTGGGGCATTTTGGACGCACAGCGGATGGAATTCAACATTGGAGAGTATATGTGAAGGGGTACCAATGATTTGTATGCCATGTTTCGGTGATCAAATGGTGAATGCAAGGCACGTTAGCCATGTTTGGAAAGTAGGGGTGCAATTAGAGAATGGATGAAGAGGACGAACATTGAGAATGCAATTAGAACGCTGATGGAGGAGGAAGAAGGGAAACAAATCAAAGAAAGAATGTTAGAGCTAAAGGAGAAGGCAAATTTATGTCTAAAGCCAGGAGGATCTTCTTATGAGTCTCTGAGGAGCCTTACAAGTTACATCTCATCATTTTGATAGAGTAACGTTTATCTTCGGTTCATGGACGCTCATTTCATCTTATTGTTTGGATCAACTATTAATTTGACAATAAAAATTTAGACTTTTTATCTATTACTCCCCATTCGTAAAAGCTTTGTTTATATTTTGCTGAGGTACTTGTAACTGACTGCAGTTGTAAATGTGAAGCTACATTTATTTGCTAGATTATTCGGAATAAATCTGCAATCTGTAGGCAACAATTTAATCCCAGCTAACAAAACCTTGGATATATTAGCTGAATCATGTCTGTTTATGTGGCGGAATCATAGATCTTATATCCTGCATTAGACGGTCCAGATTAATGAATGAAGATCCACCTTCATTGACAGCTTTTTTTGCCAAACTTGCCATGTTCTCTGTTCTTTGTGAGAATTCACCATTTCTCTTCTCCATCAAATCTGTAATTGATTTTGCAATGATGTCTCTATCACATGTATCTTTTATGTCAAGTCCCATCTTCCAAACCTCTCCAACGAATCTACTATTCACTTGCTGATCAGCAAATCTCGGCCAACAAATCATTGGCACTCCTTCAACTATACTCTCCAATGTGGAATTCCATCCAGAGTGAGTCAAGAAACCCCCAATTGCTCTATGTGACAATACCTTTTCTTGTGGAACCCAATCAGCCATGTAGCCCCTTGCCTTTGTACCCTGCTCCAACTCCACAGGAATCTCATCTTTTCTCTCTTGTCCGATTATCAAGTCTGGCCTCATCACCCATAAGAACTTTTGCTCACTATTCACTATACCATACCAAAATTCTAACAGCTCCTCCTTTGTCAACCCCGCGACGCTTCCAAAACTAACATATATCACAGATTTTGGTGGCTGCGTGTCAAGCCAAGACATGCAACTCTCATCTTCTTGCCACAAACTGTTTGAAGAGGTAGATTTTGTTACAAGCTTGGCCTTTAGATGAGCATGAACTGGTCCAATTGTATAAACATTTGGACACACAGTTCGAATTTGAGAAAGTATGGGGCCTTCCAGATCTTCAAATGTGTTAAGTATGAGACCTCGCGCTCGAGGGGTTTGTCGTGTCTCTGTCATTACAATCCTGAAATCAGGGCTAGTTACGTCACTCGCCTGACAGAAGCTTGGAAGGGGCGGGGAGGGGGGGGGGCTCTCAGACCTTCTCGAAAAATTTCCATGCCTTTACCGTTGGTTAATGTCAAGTACCCTTGCATGTTCTGAATTCAGTGTAAGCAAGGTAATCATATAGGCAAAATTTCTATTAATGTTATGCGCTTAGTGGGAACTTGAGAATTAAAAAGTTTGTATTGAATTTTTACCTTTGAGGGGAAGTTCTCCAACTTGAATTAGGTCAGGCATGCAAAAGTAGGACCAGAAAGAAGAGGCACTGGCGGTGCGGAAATAGATGATAGGCAAGTTGATTTCTTCAGCTACATCACCCGCCATGCTTAAAATTCCATCAGCGATGAGACATGTGGTCACGGGAGAATATGCTATGAATTCTCTAAGAAATGGTTTTGCAATTTTGTTTAGAGAATCATAGAGTATTGATAGTCCATCACGAGTATTCATCACATCCATAGAAATCCCATGGGGAAGTGGTTGCAAATGGAATTCACTACCAATTCTGGATAGCACATCAGTGTGGTTGAGGAGGCGGTCATGTGTGTCGACAGTGACAAGAAATGTAACTTGGAAGTTAGAAAGAGAAAGAAGTTGGGCTAATTTAAGCATGGAGTTGACATGGCCTTGTGCAGGGAAAGGGAAGATGATAACATGAGGTGATGGATCCATCTTAATTAGGTTGTGGAGTAGTGTTGTGTTTGCTTCTACATCTTATAATACCAGCAAACAACAAACAACGTGATATAAAATGATTCCGTTTGATTTTTTTTATTTTTTTATTATTTTTCTAATTCAGTTGTGGGTTGGGTTTGATATCTCTAGAATGATTCTTTCTGTCCAAATAAGTGATATAAAATGAACATCAAATCAAATACTCAACTTTTTAATATACGATCAAATCAATGATTTCTTTGTGGGTTGGTTTGTTATATTAAAAAATAATAAATCATTTGTCTTATTGAGTTTGACAAGTAGTGGAATACCACTGCTCGGACCTTTTTACATTGCAATCCAAGTCTTGTAGTTCTTCTATGCTTTCATCACTTGAAACACACACAAAAAGTAATGAACGGTGAGACATATTCTCATTTATAAGAAAAATCACACTGTTCAATCTCATGATATCAGTTACAAACAATCTTACAAATTCTAACAATAAAGAAGTTCAAATAGATGTTATGGTCGAAATGACTAGAAACATATTGTTCTGTTGTACAACATCAAATTCTCAAAATTTCAAAATTGAAAGTTTTCTCAATCTATTGCTTCTACCTATAAAAATCAGAGTCCGAAGCCTAAAGGGAAAAAAATATAAAAAAATTCGAAAACGGTATATAAAAATTCTTGTAAACCAAAAGGGCAAAATCGCTCGACGAGTAGCGATGTTGTCCATTGGAAAAAACAAATCGTGCTATAGCAGCGATTGTTAAATGTGATTTTTTTTAAAAAAATATAAAATTAAAACAAAATCGCTCCGTTGGAGGATTTTCAATGTTTCAAATTTGTTTATACCTTTTTAAGTAAGTCGCGGAGTATGCAGCGACCATAACCTGAATTTTGATTGTGTTGCGTTTGTTATTTAAAAAAGTTTATTTACAATGAAAAATAATATTTTTTACAAATACGTTGCTGCTGCAATTTTAATTGAAGTTCTTTTGTAATTTAAAATTAAATCACTAAAAAAAAAATGGCAGGAATTATTTATTTATTTTTTTTAAAAAAATTTAATTAAAAATATTGCTTTGGCACGATATGTGATTTAAAAAATTGTGATTTAAACTTTTTTTTTTTTTTTTTCGTATAAAAAAAAAAAAAATTAAAAAAATATGAATTAAAAAAATTATACACAAGTCGTTGCCTAAGCAGCGACATATCAAAAAAAATATTTAAAAAAAGTTTTTATTTTGAAAATCGCTCCGAAGGGGCGAGTTTGTATAATTTTTTTTTTTTTAAAAAAAGCAAATTAACACATCGCTGCTATAGAGCGGATTTTGCTTTGTCAGTGGGACAAAAATCGCTACTTGCGAGCGATTTGCCCTTTTGGTTAAATAGAAAGTTCATATGCCGTTTTGGGAATTTTTGTTTAACATTTTTTACCTTTAGGCTCCGGACTCATAAAAATCATATGTAGAGGATCTGAATGCTTTCTAAAAGAAATGGAGTATATTTCATTGAGAGTGAAGGGTAAAGTTATTCATTTGTATTTTATTCAGATATAACTTATTTCATCTTGTATTTAGTATAAAATAATACATAAGTTGACTTATAACTCTATAGTGTAAAATATAAAGCATATGTCTTAGGCCCTAATTTTGGGGGAGGGGTCTCAATTTTTTTTTACCAAGAATAAATTATATGTCAATTAACATCATTCAAATAGAAAAAATAAAGAAAATATTACTTACTATCTAGTATCTTCATACATTTTTTGTGCTCACATTCACATTACTTTATTCATTTTACAACTACCATATTAATGTGGGAATCAAGTTATCAGCTATTTGAAATAGATTTTATTGTTCTAACTACTTTTTAAATTTTGGATTTATTATTTATTAGTTATAGAATTATTTTAACAGCTCATATAATGATATATTAATGAAAGAATTGATCTTTCGTACAAAAAGATACTCTAGTACTGAATCAGAAATTAAATATTCATGAATCAAGTTAATTTGATTCGATTAGTTTGTTTAGTTTTTTGATACTATTTGATATGCAATGCCAACTAACAGTGTGTAGTACTCCTTAATAGGCGGGCCAATTTGTTTTATTTTTCAACATTTGCTGGGACCAACCAAATTATTGGAGTCCGAAGTTAAAAGGGAAAATAAATAAATTATAGGAACCACATATTATAAATACAAAAAATGAAATTTTATTAATTTAGAATTGAAAATAGCTAAAAAAATTCTTTTTTTCTTGGGGGGTTTTTTTTTGTTGTGTTGGGGGGTTGCTTTTTTTTTGTTCTTTTTTTTTACTTATTAAAATTCAAGGAAGCGGGGGGGTGGGGATAATCCAAATGGCACAGGATACAAAGCCTTGATACATCATATTTGAAAGACTGCTGAGATTAATTAGGAATAATTACGTAATTTCTGTATATACATGAAATCACATAATAATGCTCTACAGCTGCGTAACTGAGAGTAAATTCAAATTTTAAATAAGTTAGCTTCATAAATCAAAATTATTCTGTACAAAGTTGATCTGATTTCTCGAAGTAAAAAAAAAAAGTTTGAGATGAATATCTCAATTCTGCCGCGGCCATTCTAGAAATTGGGTAAGCGATGTAATTATGAAGGTTACAAAGTTGATGCATTGTTGTGGACCTTCATTTCTTGTGAATCTGAAAACGCTGATTTATCAGAGCATGAGATCGACACTGTTAAAAAGGATATTGGAAATACGATCCTGTGAGGAAGCTATGTCCATTTGAAAATCAAGACCGACATGGGTGTGAAACTTTATTTCGAAGTAAAAAAGAATGGGAATCTGGAATCGGCATGATCCGTTTTGGATTGATAAACTGATAAAATTGTTGGGGAGATACGTTTAATGTTGATGTTCAACAGGTGAGATCGTATGCAGGGAAAGGTACCAAAGAGGATAATGAAGCTCTGGCTTTTGGTCGAGTCGAGGAATTGGGACATTTGATTAGATTCCAAAATAAATGCTACGGATTACATAAACTGATTCCAATAGTGCTGAAGTGAAGACTGGGCAGTTTTGTATAAGGACAAAGGAACAATCGTGCTATAATGGGTAAAATATAAAATAAAGGAACAACTCAATTTTCGAGTGAAAAGACGGATAAGAAAAGGTGGTTATTTGAATCTAACTTTATAACTGATTGTTTTTCTCTAGTATATTTTTATTATATTGTATCTGATAATAATTATAAGCAGTTTATATCTTGTTGTGATATTCTAAAACATTGATTTCTTATATGAATGAAACCAATAAAAAACTTTTGGACAGCGATGTGGTGGTTTTGCTTCAGCGACCAATGGGGAGGACCTTTAAAAATCATCTTGCAGAAAACAAAAAATCTGATGTATTCAAAGTAGATATTTCAATTAGTGAACATACATGTCATGAGAGATAGGATATAACAAAAGTACAAGACAACAATTTGATTTATTAGTGGTGTGGACGCCCCTTAAATTGTAAATCATACAAAGAATCTACACCCGAGATGGTAATTTGAAGATATAGAGAAATTGTATGGGGTGAGGATAGCGTTACCAACAAGCATGGGTCGCTAGAAGAACGATGCCACTAGAAATGATCAAGGTAAGCCATAAGAAGAAGGGATCTAAAACAGATTCCGACTGGGATACATATGGATGTAAAATAAAGGTATCCAAATCAATATATAAGGATGCAAAAAACCGGAAGATGATAAAATTCATGTAGATGTTCATAGCCCTACGACAGGTGATAGAGGGTCGACTACTTGCAGGCCTGTAGTTGTAGTGAGACCACTGCACATCTTGGCGGGGCATAACCAGGGTACTTTTGTATCAGCAAGCACACTTGGTGGTTATGCAGGTATGAGTGTTATAATTCTGATGTAATGTAAAACTGATTTTATATGTATGATTATAGAAGGGGTAAAATCATTGTGTATCGTGAAGTTAAATGTGAGCTTCTTTGTTTTAGTGTAACGATCCAAATTAAATAAATAAATATATTTAAGTGAACTAAGAAAAAAGGTATTTAAGGGCAATCAATAATGGTCTTTCGGTAATTTATTTAATTGAAAAATAAAACCAGATTTGTATTAATTCAATTAAATTATATTTGACTATTCTTGCATTTTTTAGTCTCCTAACCCTATGAGTTCGCTGTCTCTCTCACGCTTAATAAACTCTTCTCTCACGTTTTCCATCTTTATCACGTATTCTTGCAAATATCAATTATTCTTCACGCTGTGAAGAAACTACAAGAATTTTAAGTAAGAAAAAGTAATCAAAAGTCAAGGCTAAGCGAGGTTAGTCGAAGGGAGGTCGTACGTTGAAGTAAATGGAGTGGTATGGAGGAGTTTTACGGGCAGGCGGCAGCAACATCAGCATTTTGAAACATCGATTAAGGTATGAACGTCTTCTCTCTTGGAATCCTTTCCAAAGCGGCCACCGTATGATTTCAAACTATATCTCGCAACTAAGGTTGTTCCCGTTGCATTGCCCCTATCACTAGCTACCAATGATCTAGGTTGGGTTATTTCTTGGTGGTAGGGGGGGGGAATTTTAGGAAATACTTGTTGTGGTGTGATGATCTCGTTCGAGTATGTGTTCATGGGAATCTATGTGTTTATATTTGTGTTGTTGGAATATGTATGTAATACGTATGTATTTGTGCAAGATTGTGGACTATGATTTGAGTTTTTCTTTAGCATGTTAATAGCATAGAGGGTATTCAGTTATATGTGGAATAGCGGCGTCTTAAAAATCGTAAATTAACATGTTGAAAGGCTATAATTTGTTAAACAAAATGATCAAATCATCCCGGCTAAATTGTCTTAAGAACTGTAACGAATGTATAAGAAACAAATGCTAACTTAACCCATAAAAAGATGTACAAAATTGTGGAGTAAATGTCCAGAACCTGGAAATAAGTGTAGATGCGTTCTGGAAATTTTGAACAAAAAAAGAATTAAAAAAAATAGGTGAGGTAGCAGGGATCGACCGAGGGACCTCACCAAAAATGTGACCTAATAACAAAAATAAAGAGGGCGTGCTGAAGGCGGGGGGCTCGAACCGGGGGCGGGGGCTGGTCGAAATTCGCAAGGAAAAAAAGAACTAGAGCAGGGGGAGGGAGCTCGAACCGCGACCTGGGGGGGGGGGGGAAAGAAGAAGGAAAAAGGAAATGGAGGCGTGGGATTCTGAACCCCACGACCTCCCGATACACGCGAAACGGGAAGAAGAAGAAAAAAAAAGAAAGAAAAAGGGGGGCTGTGGGGGAATCGAATCCCACAAAAACACCCCCGTAAACCCCTCGATCAACCAGTAGCGAAAATTGAGAGTGAGGACGCCAAGAAGGGGATATTAATTTAAGGAAAGAATGGGGGTCGTGGGGAATCGATCCCTGGCTCTCAGTGTGCAAGATGGAAGTAAAAAGAAAAATAAGGAGGCTGTATGTTTTTGGGGGGCTCGCACCCCAAGACTTTCGGTAAATTAACAGAAACATAAAATAGAAAATTAATTCTTCATGTACGTGATTGAAATTTAATTTTAGACTTCTAATTAAAATAGAAAATTTATTGTATGTCACTGAAAATGTTGAGATTTATTTGGGTTCTAAGGTTATGACATTTAGAAATAAAATCAATGAAAAATATAAAGATTCCAAGTGATTCAAGATTGGTTCCCACTGCCCAAAAAACCTCCGTATTGATACATAAAGCCATACGTGAGGTAAATATCAAGAAATGCCATCTACTGATAAAAATCAGAGCTGGCATATATGCAAGATACACAGTCTTGCAATACATAATCGTATGAAATCAAAAATCACTAAGAGCTATGAGTGAGAGAAGACACAGGCTTGTATTGTATAGACACATAAGCTAAACAGACGTCAAAAATTAAGTGACCTAGCTGAACGTAAGGAATGATTAACCTTCATGAGGAGTAAGTACGAGTTAGATATACTAAATGGCCAAGTGCATTGGCATCTGATGAGAGGAATTATGAATGAAGAAATGAACATTTACGTAATAAGAGGTGAGTAACTATGAAAATAAAGGTAAGTTAATAATGAAGAAGTAGTGAAACATGAAGTGAAGGCGAATGTAGATGCATAAGAGAAAATCTAAATGAGCCTTACGTAAATGTTACCAATACGTACTCACCAATGAGAGTGCTAAGATAATGAAGACGGACCCAGTCTCTATGAACACTCGATGAAAAAATATTGAGTTTTTTAAGTTTTAATTTAAAACGACTGAATACAAATGATTAGATGAGAAATCATCTATTGAGATATGATTGTCCTCATACTAGAAGACCAACTTCCCGATTATGAGTGGAATGAATGGAATTTTATACTGAGCACCATAGGCTAGCTATGAGCGGTGATGCCTTTCTTCGGGAAGGGCGGAGGTTCAAGTAATTCTCTGAGATGAGGACTGTCTGGCTTGCCGGGTATTGGTCTCCATACATTCTAGTCTTTAAAACCTATATTGCACTATGGGATCTGGCGGGGGTTAAATTCCAGATAGCTAGCATTGTTATTGAATCTCGCTTTGGCCGGTTATTACACCTCTTTTCGGTTTGGGGGAGCACATGGATTCATGATGCTCACATGATCTATGTCGGTAAAGTTATTAAGTTTCCAATGTATGAATGAGGCCAGCATCGAATGAATCATTAAAGAAATGAATGATAACGAAAGGTTGTTAGGATAGGATAATCAAGAGGTGAGCTAGATTCATGTAATGACATTAGGTTTTCCTGATCATGCCACAACAAAAACCGATGAAAGTTCTTAAAATACATCCTAGGATAGCTGGTGTTCGCACTGGCGTATGAAGGAAGTGAAAGGAAATACGTATTGAAGGAATGAAGCAGAACTCTGTGTTTGCTAAAGTAAGGCTCCGTAGTTGATGGGTCCCATATGTGAGCCCTCATTTGAAAAAGTCAAGTTAAGTCTATGATAATAAGGTCTCATGTATATGAATGAATAATATGAAAGAAACTATGGTCTATATGTTACGGCTATATGAAGATGTTATGTGTTGTGTTGCCATACGATGATTATAATGATGCATGTCACTCTCATGGCATAACTTTCCCCATCTCAATTTAGAAGTCGTACGACTTGACTCCAAACTCCTGTTGTTAGCGAAAGAGCTATTCTTCTCATGCATGTCCCTGGTGGTGTTTGCATTATACCCATAATAGTACAAGTGTTGTACTAATTCCATACAAACATCTACGTTTTAGGTGCAGGCAACAGATGTGGGGACGGTGTAGTAGGTTAGAAACTACAGGGTTCGTTTTGTTGACAGCTATGCGGAACGTCGCATTCATCGGAGTTTTGTAGGTCCTCATGCGTTCGAGGAGATACTGTGTACATCTAGCGTAGTTTTAGTTTTAGGTTTGAGCTAGTGAGCCATGTCCGTGGTGCTTCGTTCCTTTTTGGTTAAGACGTTGTATTGTGGTATTTTGGTCGAGGATACAATTAATACTAATGAATTATTTCTTTCAATGACTTATCTCTTAATGTAGATGGTGATGATGAAAAAAAGATACGAAAGTATAAAACAATGTTTGGAAGTAGTATGATTAAGAATCAAAAAATTTCAATTCCGCTAAAAATAATCTATGTCAAGTAATAATGAAGTAAAAGTAGGCTGTGTTGCGACATCTATGAGGTCAACGACGCCGGTCCCGTTCTGGGTCTAGATTGCAGGGTCGTGGACAATTAGGATGCATATTGCATTTGCATATGGTGTGTAGACCACTGAAAATGACTGTTAGTGGCATGGTTCTTCGACATTTCAAAAATGCATTGGGTTGAGCATATGAAAAATGTGTATTGTATCAGATAGAAATGAAAGTAATATAAAGAGATGTACGCATTGTGTACCCAAATGTACCTCATTGTGCATGCATATGCGCATCTGCTGGAAGAATGTATGTTAAAGCTCAAAAGGATTAACAAACACACTAGGTTGAAGTTGATCATATGGGAAGGATTACCTTGAGAAGAAGTGGTTATGAGAAGTGATCAAGAGTTCATCTAACCATAAACAGAGGTTTAGAATGAGGACTTCGAACATCGCTGTTAGTGTGAGTGTATCAAGGATGCCTTGTCAATGCACGTAAGTTTAAACTATTAATAGACTTCTTGGAGGAAGCTAGATTCTATTTGGTATTGCGAACTATAAAAATAGAGAAAATGATCAATACAAAGGGACACATTGGGCGAAGATTTGAGGAGATATTAATTGTAAACGCCATCTAAAAGTTAAAGATGAAGGTTTATTATCCATTTCCCTAATTCTGTTTTATGTATCGATACAAAACTGATTTTTCAATGGTAAGTGTGTTTTGAAAATGATATATAAATTGTGTATTACGTAATGTATCACTAACTTTCTTAAATTTTTAGGTGTTCCATCATATGGATATATTTTCACGTCATGAAGCCGGAAAAAAAAGATATTGTATGCCTGAGAGGAAAACTTGAAACATGTGGAAGGTTTCAACATGATGAGATACCTTGCGCACACGCAATTGCAGTTTTGAAAAGCACAAGGAATGTACCAATTTGCACCCATTATTGCTCTGCTACTACAAGCCGTATGCATTAGAAAAAATGTACGAGGTTGTAAGGGTTCCAATGCCAGATAGAGGATTGGAACGTTCCAGATTAGTTTAGTGAAATTGTCCGGCCACCTAGGTATTAGGAAGGTTGGCCTGGACGACAAGACAGGCGAAAGAAATAAAATGCGGATGAGAAAATAAGTGAACAATAATTCTTGGGGCAGTTGGACAAGAAGGACATAACAGGGGAGAAAAATTGATACTTTTTTCCCGGAAAGAGAATTGAAAGAATGTTTTACAAGTAGGACATAGTGTTCAGGGTACTTAGATCCTTTTTTTCTTAGAATTTGGACTAATAAAGTGTATTGGTTACACAACTTAATTGATGTTCAAATATATGACTTAGTTTCATTTGTGCAAATTAACCCACATTTTATAAACAAAAGATTCAACAGTGTGCGTTTTCAATGTAATAGTAATCTATAAGAGTTTGTTTGTGTATGTTGATGATATCATATACATGTTTGATTATTGAAAAGATGTTATATATTTAGTGTATATTGCTTTTGAGTTATCAGTGTACAAAAAAATTGACTTGTTCAATGTTTACTATATGATTCTTGTATGCAGCCTTATGAGTATAAATTTGTATATAGATTCAACAAGTGGGTTCAAGTAACACTACTTAAGATTGAGGGTTTGTTTATGTATATTATGTATCAATACATCATTGATTGAAAATATGTATATGTTTCGTGTATACTGCCTTATGAGGTTATTCTAGCGTCACCAAAACTTGACTGGTTCAAATGTTTTACTACATGTAAGTGTGTATGCTGTGAACTATATTTTGATATATTATATTTCAACAGTGGGTGTTTGCACTGTAATATAATATGATTGTTTGTTATGTATATGATGTATATATACATCGTATTAAATTCAAGGTGCTAATATATAACTGCAATATTTGTACATGTATAGATTCTAAAACTTATGTATCCTAAACATCATTTTTATAAGGGATAATACTTAAAACTTAATTAAACAATAATGTATCAGACAAAGAGAACTTAAGTGTCACTATACTTCATTTGTTAAACTTAACTGTCTCAAAAATACTTAAAAACTGGAAGAATAAAAATTTTGTACCTTAACTTATAAAGCACACAACTGTGTTAAAACAATAACTTGAAAAACACATACATTAATAAACTAACAATACTATTGTAATACCAATAAGCTTTTAGAAAAACACACAAAGATAATTGTCGTCAACCAAAACAACAAGAAAAAATTGTTCATCCTGTCCCTGCTCATTACTATCTATGTGAACCATGTCATCTTCAGTTGGTGTTGTGATGATTGACCTTCAGGCTTTGGTGGATCGTCATTAATCACTTATGTATCACCATTGACATTGTCGTGCCGTATCTCAGTAACAATGATGATATCTATTGCGTAGTAATTTGCAGATGTCCATCAGTATCAGGTGGTTATAACAAGTTGGTCACTCAAAACTGCTGCAAATGTAGCGAAGTATAACCGCAGTCCCTACACAACAAACAATACATAATATAAATTGTGTTAAAATAGCTATACATATATTGTAGACCAGAATTGAGAATAATTACAGGCTATCGTATTCTTGTTGCTTGATACCTTCAGCGTACGCAATGGTGAAAGGAATATGTGACTCTAAAGGTACACCGTTTTGTCCTGTATGCATCAAGAACTATGACCAGTTGTCCGCTCATTGTTTCAAGACAAAACCATGCAATGAGGGTAAGAAGGGTAGAGCCTTGACAATTTTTTTATCTCGTCAGAATATACACGTTTCCTTGTGCCCCAAAGAAGAGTCTACACGCATATCAACCTCTTATGCAATTAACCACAACTAATACCCAATGAAAATTTCCATCATAAGGATCGAATATAAACATCGTCCACCAGATGACCCATGGTAATCCAGCTGGTATTGAAAAAAACCTTTCAATGACGTTGATTATGACCTCGGATGTAATGATACAGCTCTGGCACGATCAAGGTGGTTCTTGGGTAATAATATTATCATCAAGCCTCTTGGTATAATACCTTCCCAGGGGTATTGTTTATAGTGGACGGAACAAACAATGACTGTTGTGTATCTGATTGATACATGCTTAGAAGTTTTGATGTTTTACGAATGGTAGCAAAAAGAAAAAAATAAACAAGACGGGATGTGCTGCAAATAAAATATAAAAATAGTTACATTTTGAAAAACATTTAATTAAAAAAAATATTATTTACTGTAAAGTTCATATGATTTTGCTTGTATTAATAACATACGAACACAATGTAGGGCATATACATCATTATAAAAGCATTTATTTATAAAAAACCTGATCAGTCAAACAGTTTTTAGGCGAGGACCATGGCATAAAAACAATTCTTATTTTCGGAAAAGCAACGACATAATCCATCATTTCAAACCAATGAAGGCTTTTGATTTGTATTATCTCTGAAGCTTTCCATAGCAGTAAGCGTAATGAAAAATGTGATTCAAAATTGTACAATAGCTGCAATTGAACCCCAATTTAACCGAGTCAGTACAATTAATAAAACTTACTTTTTTGAATGACTAAAGAAGCCCGTAGTAAACCCACTCAATTAAACTCATCAATCAGATATTGAAGGGCTGGTTTGTGATCTCACATTTTGAAATGGAAAAATTGTAAGAAATATACATCAGTCATGACCACCTTTCCTTTCACGGATCAAATGAAGTTAAATAGGGGATTTACAGTTTCTCGAAGACATCGCACGTGCATGCGGAGTATTATCGTTCGGACAACATATCGTGATTGGAATATCATGGTAATTTGACTGTCCGAAAGCAACTTTTGATTTCGATAAACTCCTGGTGATTTGCATGAATAGGCAGACTTCATAGATAGCAATAAGTGTATTCAGGCTTCTCGTGTATCCGGAGATATGGAAACAGATGTGTATAATCCTATATGGTTTTACACGAGAATTAAAAATATATTGAATAGACATATGATATTGAATGATCATTGAAGATAAATACGTGTCGATTCGTTCAGTTTTTCTTCAAATAAATGATGAGCCGTGTGGGTGATGAGCATCTGAATAAAAAATGTACTGATCAATTTATGATACCTTATAACATCAAATAATTATACACAAAATGATTGTTAATGTTATCAAGGATTGATAACAGCAAACTACGAATGTTATATATGAGACAAACAAATTTAACTGTACATCGATAGTATCTTGCAATGGAATGATTCAAGTACACACTAACTAAAAAAGTATTGTTAATACACAGTAATTGGAAAAGACATATGTGAACAGTTAAAAACACAGGATCATATGTAATCCAATTTAAACTGCAAGGTATATAAGATCAACTAAAATAGCAATGTATATAATAATATACATTAAAATTAAACGTATAAACTTGCACAATTCATGTATCATTTAAACTGTTGGATGAATACTAATGGGACATATCTGCTATTAAATACTTGTTGTGTTCCACATGTTTCATCAGTATGTGACTAGTTGAATTGGGGATGAAGTTCTGAAAACGTCCTTCATTACTTGATATTCTTCAACGTATCAGCAGTCTTTATTTTTTTAAGAAAATTGAAGTTAATGATAACAATATATAATTTTTATTATACAACTTTAATAAAGTCAAAGTAAACCTGATTGTCAACATAAGTTCCATGTGTATGGAGAGGTTTTGCTTGGTGTCCATCATTGCATTCTCATCGGAAAACTTCAACCATGTGCAGTGTAGACTTGCCGCTCATCCTCATTAAATGAATTTGTACAGAAGACTATGAAAGTTATAACACACAACGAAAATACACAATTACACAATACATTCCTTTGATTGTGGTAATCCTCCATAATATTCTTAGGAATTCATCACCTCAATTGCTGATTAGCCCTTTATCAAATCACAAGATTGGATACTCAAATGTACTGTCAACCTATTCAAAAAAAAAGTACGCATTTCCGTTTTATATTTATGAATTAACATTTTAAAAATAAATATTGTTACTTAGATTCCTCATATGTTGCTTTCAGTCTTCAATATCGGATTACAGACTTATTCTTTTGAGACTTGTGAGATACTGGGCAGAAAAGAAAGAATTAGCAGGCGGGGTATCGTTCTTAGATGCGATGAGAATGTTATACGGATTTAATGCGACTTTAACTGCTTTGGACAAAGTTTTCGAACCCTTTGTTTTATGTGGATCAGTATTCTTTCTCCTCTTGGGTGGTGTGGAAGAGATGTATCAGATACATGAGATGATCTTGTTGACCTTTGGCACTATCAGGTAAATCAAGGTTTCTACCGTATCTTGAGTTGGTGCAATTGAACAAGTATTATGCAATTAAAATGTTTATGTTATAACAATGTTTTATGCTATAACAAAAAAAAATTAGTACAACAAAAATTATAAAGCTTAATGATTACAATATTAAAAGATAATTTAAAAGTAATATTACCTTCGGAGAAAATGCAGTCATTAACTTTTCAGATTTGGCTTTCAGCCATCACTGTCCAATTACATATCCTCGGACTACCATTCGCCACTTTAATAAGCAAGGTCTGGACTAGAGTAGATGCACATTCGTAAATCCAAACGGAGTGCATAAGGCTACCAAATAAGTGATACATCTGTGCTTTGGTTGATGAAGTTTTGCCTAAGTGATGTAATCGCTTATTTAAATGCAATCTGGCCCAAGGATACTTTTATACCTACCCATCTTCGACCATTAGAAATTCTACATATGTTTTTATGAAGGCTCACCAAGGATGGCATAACAAGAAGTATTGATGAAGTATAGTTATTGCCATTTCCACAAATTCCTGGTGGTCTCCCAAATTACTCATTGCCAAACGCCTTGTATAAATCGCCTCTTGGTTTATACCCGTGGGACAATCAAGGAAATTTTTTTTGTAAAAACCGGCTCGGAGTGGAATTAGGATATGAAAAATCTTAAACATTTCATTGCATTTTAGGCCAGGTACAATGGCAAAATCCTTCATACCAAACACACTCAATACATTTCCATTAGTATGACGAACATGCAGTACAATCTTTATGTCAGGTAGCACCTCCAACAAACAGCAAACACTTAGTAATCGACCCTGGAAATGACATTTTGGAATTTCCAAATATGATCCAAAAATTGTTTCTTGAAAAACATTGCAACGCTTCATCTTTTATTGAAATTGATTTTATTCACAAAATCAAAGTGAAGTGCTCCAAAACCTCAATGGATGTGCTGGAATTTTTGTAAACATAATGCATGCCCCTGTTTATAAAAAAAATAAACTTTATAAAATGTACTTGTCTGGATAACAAAAGATTTTGTTGTATGTTAGAAATTTTTAAGACGCTTGTATTATAGAATGTATATGAATATATCATAATCATATTCCTAATTACATAGGAGTTATCAGATGTATATGAATACATTAAAACTGGGCAACTTGTAATATTATATAAAAACTTCATATTCAGTTTTAAGGAATATATATGATACATTATATTCCCCCCCAAAATATAAGGACATGGATATAATATGTATATGATAAATCTTATTAACTGATAAAATATAATATTGTAAATAAAACATTGTGTATCTGAACATCCGACGGGACTGTACCACACATGGTGCATTTTCACTACATACAAAACACAAAATTATTAAAATATTATACACCTAAACTGAAAAAAACACATGATGCTTTTACTAGTCGATAAAACACAATAAACTGAAAACCTTAAAAATGTCACAACATGGTGCTTTCACTGATCCACAAACTTCAAAAAAATTAGTGACAAACATTATGAATATGATACAATAAAAACGTACCAAAACATGATGGGTGATATCTTTAATTGAAGTTATTGAATCACTCTTCCTTGTTAAAGCGACTTTTAATTTCATTTTACAAAAACAACATACAAACAATGAAATTAGAGTTTTTATCAACCCAAAATACAAAATTATGAATTTTAAACACATACCTTAGGAAGTGTGGGTATTTGAAACAGTTGATGGAACTGTTCTTGGCCTTTTTTATGGATCTCTTCAGTCTCTTCTGTGGCTCAACTACAGTCTGTTGCTTCATCAATAAAAATGGGTCATTGCAATCTCTTGGATCTGTTCTCAGCCCACATTTTCATCATCAGAATCATAAACACGGTTTGGATCACATCGTCCAGATTCACCCTCTTTCATATTATTTGTAAACTCACCGATGAAGAGAAAGAATGAGACTAAAAGTTTACCCTTTAACAAACTTAGAAAATCTGCAGGAATTCAAAAATGGAGACTCCTAAAAAAATATCAAAATAGATATGGGTGCCACAATTCTACTGGATTCACATTTAGAGTTAAACTGCCAAACGTGGGGAAAGTAAAATCACTTAAAAGTGTGTTGATAGACAATTATACACCTAAAACGTTGGGGAAATAAAAAAAAAGGAAATAAAAATTAATATGGTAACTTTAAGGGGCTGTTAATGGGAAGTAGGTAGTAGAGTAGGTAGCTTGAAAATAGGATTTTATTTTGGAAAAGTAACTTGTCAATTGCGGAAAAAAGAGAGTGGGAAATTTTATGTATCTTCAATTTTTTTAATTGGGGGGAATAGGATTTTTGAAATTTTTACGAAGTAAGACTAATGGTTATAAGGATAAAGGAGTGTATTTAAGTAATTTTTCCAAAAAAATTTTTGAACAAATTTTGGAAGCAAAAATGAGGAGCTTTTCACAAAAAATATATGATTTATTAACGGCATCTATCTTTATATTTAAATGTTGCCCTTTTGGTTTGATCCTCAATTTTTGTTTTCCTTTGAAAATTTTGCTCAATATTTTTTTTTTTTGGATAAATTAACCATATAAATCTCATTAGTTTAGATTCTAATTACTAGGAATCCCGATATATAGTTTTGATATTACGTTCTATATCATTTTTTATTGTTGGATACATGTGTCGAGATATGCTAGATACGTGTATCAGTCGGATATATAAGGCCGATATACTCAATTTAAATTATTTTGAATTAAATGTTGTTACTTAATGTCTTAATAATCGGAGTAAATTATGGGAAATTAACAAACATATTAGATTTAGAGGATCATTCTGTATCAACTATGATTAGTTTCGCTAAAAAAATAAAATCATAAACGTTACTAAATATGATATATAAACCTTCATCTTGTTCATCAATTCCTTCTTTTCAAGCTTCAATTTTCAAGGCTTTTATTGAAATAGCCAATATCACAGTATTGTTAAGAAATTCAGGTTCATGGATCTCTGAAATTGAATACTAAAATTATAGAATTGATGAAAAACTTTTGAGAGATAATTCCATATACAACAATCAAGTAAATGGGATTTCAAGACAATTAAGAATCGATTGTCCAAGAAAAGGTATGGACATCATATACACAATGGAAGGCAGAAGACAATGGGAATCACACCTCAACAAGTCTCTGCTCAAATGCAACAGAAAGAAGATAATCTTGAAAAGAAGACAAAACAAATTTAAAGAAATGCACAATTATGGTTATTAAACCCTTTAAAATTGTTGGATACATGTATCTTGCCTTTTATTTTAAAATAATTACTCATGTATCTTGACTTATAAAATTGTTGGATAGTCCTATCTTGCCTTTAATGATACATATGTAACTCGTCTTTACTACCAAAGAAGGAACAGATGAAGCAGATAAATTTTTTGAATATACGTATCTCACCTCTAATTCAAACTAATAACTCATGTATCTTGACTATTTGCTTTATTGAGCATCTTTATTCACTGAAGCAACTTGAACAAAATAAAAGTACTACTGCGTCTTATTGAACTACCCGCGTATCTGGAACCCATATGTGTATTTGATTTGTTAATTAAAGTCTGGCGTAATTCACCCATTATGATTGGGTCGTTCCTTAACTTAGATCTGATTTCAGCTCCTGCAACCATTACAAAAAGATTAATGGAAAACAAACACTAAAAAAAAAATAGGTAACAGATTTTATTAACATCTTAAGTTGGTTAATACACTGCTAAAAAATTATCAACATATTTCTAACTAACTTATATTTTAAAACTTAACAATCAAAATTTTAACAGATTACAATTCAAAATCTTACTAACTAAGTATTTTACTTGGTAAATATGGTGAGGAAAAATAACGTCAAATTTAGCAACATTATATCAATGGATTATCAACTACAATATTACTAACGCACACTTTTGTTGGTAATATTACCGATGAAGTATATTTAGGTTGGTAAATATGACGAAAAAATTGTATATATAAATTATTAACATATTACCAATGAATTACTAACGAAATGTAATTTGTTGGTAAATTAGTAACGAAATGTAATTTGTTGGTAAACTTACCAACCAATATCCAATTAGTTGAAAATTTTGCCGACAAATAAATATTGTAGTCAATAAATTACCAACATCATTAAAATAGTTGGTAATATACCAACGATCATTAGTTCATTGGTAAAATTTACCAACATATTAATTATTAGTTGGTAATATTACATATGAATGTTTAGTTGAATAGTAACTATTACCGATTGTGATAAAATTTATTGATAAATTATTAATTACTAACTTATATTTGAATAGTTGGTAAATTTATCCATTTCAGGATGTTGTGCTTGGAATCTAAAACAAGAAATGAAGTAAATTGAATTGCTTGGAAGTTCCTACTTTTTTAAGTTTTCAGAATTCAAATTAAACTCAAAATCAATTCATATTATATTACTATTCCAAAGTGCAGTTGAATAGGCTAAAGCAAAGAATAATGTATTCATTTTCTACTTAAGTGATCAGCTTTGTATGAAACTGGAAAGGGAAATATAAAGAGGTAATCTGCTAATAGTAGTGTAGGAAGGTTTGGATATCAGAAACGAGATTATGGAGATCAAATTAAGACACAGATCCGGAATATAAATTTAATGGCTTCAACTTTTAAGATTTTTGAGTTGCGTTGAATTCATTGTAACGTTAAAACTATTGGGTTCAAATCTTATAATTCTTGAGATTTTAATAAATTGTTACATATATCCATACTGTCGAAAATCAGGAATTCAGATGAATCCGTAGTCGATAGGATACATCTTCCCCTGGACACAGGATAAGGTAGAATTTTTGTTTGAAGCTAGTGGCTCTTCCTCTACGTTAATGCATACTTGTCATTGTTTTCGTGTTTTCTTTATTTTTCTTTAACTCTTCAATTGTAAAAGCTTTGTTTATTTATTGATGTAAAGCTACTTGTAAGTTGTAAAAGTGAAGCTACATATGTTGCTAGAGTTATTCAGAATGAGCACTGAGCAGAATAATCAGCGATCTCCAGGCAACAATATAATCACAGCTAACAAAATCAAGTGTCAACTGAATCATGCATGTTTACGTGGCGGAATCAGAGATCTTATGTCCTGTATAAGACGGTCCAGATTAATGCATGACGATCCACCTTCATTGATAGCTTTTTTTGCCAAACTTGCCATCTGCTCTGTTCTTTGCGAGAATTCACCATTTCTCTTCTCCATCAATTCTCTAACTGATTTTGCAATGATATCTCTATCACATGTATCTTTTATGTCAAGTCCCATCTTCCAAACCTCTCCAATGAATCTACTATTCACTTGCTGATCAGCGAACCTCGGCCAGCAAATCATGGGCACTCCTTCAACTATACTCTCCAATGTGGAATTCCACCCAGAGTGAGTCAAGAAACCCCCAATTGCTCTATGTGCCAATACCTTTTCTTGTGGAACCCAATCAGCCATGTAGCCCCTTGCCTTTGTACCCTGCTCCAGCTCCACAGGAATCTCATCTTTTCTCTCTTGTCCCATTATCAAGTCTGGCCTCATCACCCACAAGAACTTTTGCTCACTATTCACTAGACCATACCAAAATTCTAGTAGCTCTTCTTTTGTCAACACTGCAATGCTTCCAAAACTAACATATATCACAGATTTTTGTGGCTGTGTTTCAAGCCAAGACATGCAACTTTCATCTTCTTGCCACAAACTGTTTGAAGAGGTAGATGTTGTTGCAAGTTTAGCCTTTAGATGGGCATGAACTGGTCCGATTGTATAAACATTTGGACATACCGTTTGAATTTGAGAAAGTATGGGCCCTTCAAGATCTTCAATTGTGTTAAGTATGAGTCCTCGCGCTCGAGGGGTTTGTAGCGTCTCTGTCATTAGTATCCTAAAATCCGGTCTAGTTACGTCACTCGCCCGACAAACGCTTGGAAGGTCTCGACCTCTCAGAAAATTTTCCATGCCTTTTACCTTCGTCAATATCAAATCCATTGCATTTTCTGCCAGTCATGCAACTCAAATACATTACATACATACTGAATCGGACAGCTCGAATACATTAAAAAAATAATTTTTTTAAAAAATAAAAGGGAATATTGGAAATAAGTGAACATGTATTTCAATATTTTTCAAGAAAAACAAATTTGAAACAAAGAAGAGATATGGATATTGTTGTTTTACCTTTGAGGGGAAGTTGTCCAGCTTGAATTAGGTGAGGAATGCAAAAGTAGGACCAAAAGGCACAGGCACTGATTGTGCGGAAATAGATGAGAGGCAAGTTGATTTCTTGCGCTACATCACCTGCCATGCTTAAGATTCCATCTGCGATGAGACATGTCACCGGAGAATTCATATTCACTATAAATTCTCTAAGAAATAGTTTGGCAATTTTGTTTAGAGAATCATAGAGTATTGATAGTCCATCACGAGTATTCATCACATCCATAGAAATCCCATGGGGAAGTGGTTGCAAATGGAATCCACTACCAAATCTGGAGAGCACATCAGTGTGGTTGAGGAGGCGGTCATGTGTGTCGACAGTGACAAGAAAGGTAATGTGGAAGTTAGAAAGAGAAAGAAGTTGTGCCAATTTAAGCATAGAGTTGACATGACCTTGTGCAGGGAAAGGGAAGATGATAACATGAGGTAATGGATCCATCACAAAAACAGATAGTATTATTTGGTGTTCGATTCTTATAATACCTGGAGACTAGAAGGAATCAACAAAATACGTGCTACTGCCGGCCGGCCTAGGTGTTCGATTCTTAGATTTCGTTTAATTATTTTATTTTTTACTTCTTTTTCTTAGTCACTTCGGTTGAGTTACATATCTCTTCAATGATATTTTCTGTCTAAATGAGTGAATATAAAATCAACATCAAAGCAAATAGTCAATATTGTCTATTTTCATTTCATGGACACCATTTTATTTAGCATTTCTTTGTGTTTTATTTTACTTGTCTAATTTTAACTTTTATTTATTTGTATTTGTTTCTTATTTTTAACAAATTAAAAAAAAAACTATACTTTCTTTATTTCTTTTTATATGTAAACTTTTTAAATTTCACTTGCATTAAGTAAGTATACAATTTTACTATAATTTAAGGTTATTTTTAATTCAATTTTTCAATAAATGATTAATAAATTCATTTTTTATTTGTAATTTATTTGTTGAGATTTCTTATTCAAAATTAGATTTTATATAGTAATGCACTCATGAGGAAAAATTAGATAGTCAAATATCTATGTTCAAGACTAATTAACTATCAAGACTATAGTAGGAAAAATATTTTGATTTATGCATTAATTTTAAGAAATTACAAAGTATGGATTAACTATTTATAGTAAAGAGGTTCATATAAAAAGGAAATTAGATGGGAGATCTTTCACCCCATTCTCTCGCCCCAACCCAACCTCCCCCCTCCATCCCCCTTCCACTCACGCCGACACAAACCCCAAACACAGTCTATAAATCGACAACACCCATCAACACCCTATAAATCCACCACGCCACCCCGAGCCTCAGCACCCGTCAACCCCACAACCCATCAAAACACAGTATCCACATCCAAATCACCCGACCCCCCTCCCCCCTTCCATCTTCCATTAGAAACCATCATACCCAACTCCAAATCCCCCCATCCACCGTTCCCCCCATACTCACTCCCCACTCCGTCCCGTACACTACCACCGACTACCCAACACATCTCTACCCCCCCAATCCCCCAAACCCGCCCAACACGTTACCAACGGCAATACAACCACTGCACCACATAACACACAAGACGCAACCCCCCCTAAATACCTACGCCGAACCAACCTCTCTCCCCCCAGTCCATCACTCCCCACGTCCAAAAATCCCGCGCCCTCTAACGACGTACCAACCCAACCCTTACACACCATCCTTTCCCTTCCCTTTTCTTTCTTGCACCCAACAATTCAACTGCTAGTCTGCTTCCTCCCCGATCTTCCTCGATCCGGCATCCCCAAACTTCTTCTGAGTTGAAACTTTACTAATATAACCTGAATTTATTTAGAGAGTTCATGTTTTTGGAAAAGATAGAACCTCTTTAATAAATATATTGATTTCGAAATTCTATCAATTAATATAAATAAAATGATAAAGTAACTATGTCAATTATTCTTATTTTAATATGTCTATCAAGACAAAAATAAACAGATAATTAGGAATAGAGGAAGTATGATATTTAAGAAAAAATGAAAAAAAATTAAAGTTTATAGTCTAAAGCAATTCCTAAATATTTGTATAGCTATAAATTATTGAAGGCTAAAAAAGCTTTTAAAGTTATATTGTTGCTAAGAATAGTAAGATAACATTTTTTAAAACCGTTTTAAAAAAAAAAATTGACACATATCTTATGCTTACATATTTGTATGTCTTAATTTATATTTGATCAAACTCATTGGTGGCCCTCTAAAGTTAGCATCAAATTTCACATAGACAAATTAATTGTGCGATGTTTATTTTAGACACCTCATGTAGGGTCCCGTTAGTTCCTTTTGACATTGTTTTTACAATAAGAAAAAAATTGAAGAAAAGTGTAATACACTCGTTGATGACGTGACAAACGACAAATTAAATGATTGCATGTATATTGGAAGGTTAAAAATATTTTAAATCTTAGTAAAAATAACAATAGATGCTAAAAAAAAATCCAAGATTTAACCCCGCTCTCCCCACCCCCACCTACCGCCCCCCATGGCAGGCAGTTGTAATCTTACTATACCCAACAATTTTCTTAACTTGCTCTATAAAATTGTTTTAGATCTTTTTTTTCTTTCTATCTTAGTGTTGTTTTGAGAGAAAAGAGGAGGAGGAGGGAGACAAGGAGAGGAAGAAAGAAAAATTATAAAATATGAGTGTTCATATTCATTTTTTCGGCGAAAAAGGTGAAATCGAAAATCGTCATATTTCATACACTCTATATCTCTTTTGTGGTTTTTTTCTTTTCTTATACTATTTTTCTTTCTTTTTAGTGTTGTTTTGTAGGAAGAGAAGAAGGAGAGATCAAATATGAAATTTGGGTGTTGTTATCTATTGATTCAGCAAAAAAGGTAGAGGGAGGTGATGGTAAATTTAGAAAAGTAATACAATGAAGAAGAAAAAGAATGACTTAAAATGGGATTTGATAAAAAAAAATTGACCTCCATTAAAGGATTTTAAGCTTGAAAAAATGGTGGGAGGTGGTGACTTGAAAATTGGATAAGAAGAAGAGAAAATAAAATAAAAAATTAGCTAAATTAAGACTTTCACGCGCTATTATTGAGTGTATCACACTCACTTTGACATGTCAGTAAAAAGTGTCTAAATGACACAATGAAACCATACATGAGGTGTCTAAAATGAACATCACTCAATTAAGATGTGTAAGTGAAATTTCTGCCAATTTTAAGTGGTCATCGATGGGTTTGGCTTTATATTTCACAGCCGAGAGAAAGTTCAATAATACATGTACTACTATTTAAAAAATTATCAGTTAAGATAAAACGTACAAGAAACTTTTTAGAAAGACAAAATACATAAACATGACTCTTAATTAACTTGACGATAATTGATAACTATGACCTTTAATTTTGGTGTGTGTACAAGTAGACACTTAAACTTATATAAAATTGAACAAATGGATACAATCATCCTACATGACACTCTACATGTCAATTTTGTAACATACATGTCATCCTATGTGTCTTATGTCATGTATTTGTATATACTCTAAACCGCGTGAACATTAATATATGACAGTACATCAAATATTAATCAGGCTCCACAACCTAACAATTCTCCCACTTGGAGACTGATTTAGTCATCCAAAAAATACATTCTCAAAAAAAAAAAATCTTTTCATCATCAACATCTTTACCGCACCGCAACATCTGTAGCAACAACTACAAAAGACCAACCGAGGTTTTGCGTAACCCCAGTTTTCCAACATCCACACACTTTGTTAACATGTCTGCCGGGTTCTTTGCACCCTCTATCTTATCCAAACATATATACCATCCTCCATTGCCCTGCGACTGAAATGGTACCGCCTTCTGATGTGCTTTGTCTTCGAATGATAGACTGTATTTTTCACAAACTGTATGGTACTCTGGCTATCTGAGTAAAGAATCTTCTCGCTCTGCTTCTTTCCCAATTCCTCCAGATAATCTGCCAGCCATATCATCTCTTTCCCAGCTTCAGCTATTGCCACATACTCAGCAAGATCAACATCCACAAAACCCTGTAAAGTCACTTTGCCTTTGCCAAAAAAAAGTAAAGTACTGGATATACCTCTCAGATATCTCGGAAGCCACTTCACAGCTTCCCAATGCTCTTTCCCCGGGTTCGCCACGTACCTATTAACAACTCCCACTGCATGTGCTATATCAGGTCTATTTCATACCATAACATACATCAAACTCCCAACTGTTGAAGCATATGGAACAAGTGCCATATGCTCACGCTCCTCGGCAGTCTTGGTAACTGCTCCTTTGACAATTTAAAGTGATTTGTCAATGAAGTAGCCCTGGGTTTAGCATCATTAACCCTAAATCTGCTCAACACCTTCTCAATGTACAACTCCTGAGATAGATTTAAAGTGCCAGCACATCTATCCCGAGAAATCTTCATCCCCAAAATCTGCTTTGCTGGACCCAAATATTTTATCTCAAACGTTGCAGACAACCTTGTCTTCGGATTGTTAATCTCCCTCATACTAGATCCTGCAATCAACATATCATCCACAAACAAGAGTAGAAAGACATGAATCAGTGCATTTTTTGAAGTAACATCAAGGATCCTTTTCAGCTTTGCAGAATCCATTCTTGGTCATGAAGGAGTCAAACTTCTTGTATCACTGCCTTGGTGCTTCATTTAGTCCATACAAGCTCCTGGTGAGCTTGCACACCATGTGTTCCTTTCCTGGAACCACAAATCCTTCCGGTTGCTGCATATAGATCTCTTTGTTCAGATCTCCATGTAAAAATGTTGTTTTTACATCCATTTGCTCTAGATGCAAATTTTCCGATGCAACAATACTCAACAGAATTCGAATAGAGGTTAACTTCAAAACAGGAGAAAATATTTCAGCATAATCAATACCTTTCCTTTGTGAATATCCTTTAACCACTAAACCAGCCTTGAACCTTCTTTTGCCATCTGGTTCAGTCTTGATTCCGAACACCCACTTGTTCAGCAAAGCTTTCTTCCCTGCAGGTGACTTAGTCAACACCCATGTGTCGTTCTTCTTAAGTGACCTCATCTCATCATCCATGCTTGCTCCACCACTTTGATCGGAATCCCTCCCCTGTAGGGCCTCATCATCAAAGACTATGGTTCCCCCTCATCAATCAGTCAATAGATAGTGTCTTAAGGTGAATCCTTATCTGGTGCCCTGGATGGTTCTGGAGATCTCCTTAACCACCTTCCTCAGGTGTAACTTGGTCCACTTCATCAAATTCTTCAGTAGGGTTGGTTGAGTATTTGCTTCAACATCTCTGGGGAAACTCTTCTTCATCACTCAACCTCAACACTACTTTTTTCTGTTTAATCTCTAGAACTTTCTGCTTCTCTTCTTGTACGTGACAGACTCACAAATTGTCACGTCCAATGTCTCCAGAATCTTTATGTTATTGTCATCCCATAACCTGTAACCAAACAATCATAACCATAGCCTATGAAGTAACTTCACGCCATGGCTCAAGCTTGTCTCTCTTTTTGGATCGACATGAACATAAGCATCAACCAAAAGTCCTCAAGTGTGAGCTTGAGTTCTTTTCCTTCCACACCCCTCCTCAAGAATCTTGACCCTAAAGTAAATGATGGTTCCCTGTTGATCAAGTATGCAGCTCTGCTTACAACATCCCTCCCAAAACGTTTTGGGCAGCCCACCATGTATCCCGACTTCTTGCAAAAAAAACGCTTATCTCAATGTTCTGTTCCTGGCTCTTAGCAAATCCATTCTCCCTTGCCTTACCAGGATTTGGTTCTCTGGGTAGGAAAGGTGAGGAAACCTCCCTCTTCTTCCCGTCAGTTGCACAAGAATGCCTTAAACTCTGATTTGTCATACTCCTCCTCCACTATAAAGACCTTAGGGATTTGACTTTCAAACGCTCGTCTGATCTCAACATTCGCGTTCCAACTTTTTTAAAGTTGCAACACATCTGACTTATTCTTCAAGAAGTAAACTCAACCTTCCTTCCTTGGCTGGAATCAAGTATGAGGTACATAGAACTGTTCCTCCTCCAAGTATGATACAGAGATGGCCCCAACATCTGTATAACCAATTCTACCGCAACTTTCTTTGGTCTCTGGAGTCTTTGTGAAGCTTACTCTTTTTCTGTTTGGCCCATAACAAACTCTCACAAAGACCCATATCAACAAACTTCAGGCCTTTTAATGCTTTTTTTGCAACCCACACACACAATCTTCATTTCCTTAGCACTCCTGCTTCCAAGTCCTGTTGTGCCACATATATCAACCGGAAGCACCTTCAGCAACAACGGCCATTTAATACACCCCCTGCAAGTGGTGTACAAGGTTCCAGATTTGGTGCGAACGAGCTACTACCAATAGCCCCTTTCACAATCTTCCATGAAACCTTTCCCACACTCTGCTGCATATTTTCCGGTTTAATCAACTGACCAAACAGAGATCATATTTTTCTTTGATCCCAAAATATATCTTACTCCTTCAATGTCCAACTAGTTTTTCTCGAGGGGTTTTTTATGTGCAAATAATCCATCCCCTTTTCTCCTTCATCTCTAATGCTTATTGTCAGCAAGAACACAACCTTTTCACAAAACTTCCAGATTTGAATTTTGGAACACCTCTTGCTTGGGAGAACCGAATGGAAAGATGCAGACCAGAATTAAATTCATGATTATCGGGCTTTTTCTTCACACTAATGATGAGAGAATTCCCCAATGTTTCTCTCGCTCCGAATTTACAAAATCATTCTCATCTCCAGATTTCTTATTCTGTTCTTCTGTTTTTCTCTGTCTTCTTTGGCTTTGTACAACTCGTTTTGATAAAGTGCCCTTTTCTCCCAGTTCCAACAAGTCACGTTTGGATCTGTTCGTGGATTTTCCCCTCGTTCTTTGATTTTTGATCTACCATTGTTTTGATTTTGGCTTCGTCCTTACTTATCCCCCTTCGGGTCAACCGAGGAGCAACTTCCTCGAATGAGTCTTCCACTCTCGTTTGCGAATACTTTGAACTCAAGAACAGGGGGAGGAGGGGCTTACGAAGTTCATCAAGACTAGAAAAAAAAAATAGTTCATTAAGTGTCTCGATCCAACGGGACACTACGAAATGTAACGGACGTACACAAGATACAGGGAAAGCAAAAACACAGTATCCACAAGGACGGAGCGGACCAGAAAAGACAAAAGTAGACATGGGAAAGGGACGCTATGTGGAAATAAGCACGTGGTAATGGTTTGCGGGGAGAGGAAGACCGACACAAATAGGTTCGGGAAGTAGGGTAAGGGGAAGGAGCGGCAGGGAATTAATGTGCGGGTCGTAGTGAGGGTGGAGCTTGAGCGATAGGCTGCGGGTACCACCGGAACCGCGGGCGAGTGGAGGAGGGTGTCTGGGGGGTGTGGGAGGGACTGGCCTGAATTGTTGCCTATATGAAGTCCATGGTGGGCAGCGCGCGCCTACATTCTTTTGGACAGGAGGGGGGGGGTGGGACAGGGGGCATGACAGGGCGGGGGGGGGACACTAAATCTGCGTCACGGATCCGAGCCACCGCGGCCGCGCTCGACGCATGACGACGGGGGCGGCGGGCGGGAAGGGGAGGGCTAGGGCGGCGCAGGCGCTCGCGCCTCCGACACCGGGGAGAGGGGGGGGGGAAGTGCTGAATGCGGGAGCTTTTGAGCGAAGAACGCAGAAGAGACCACCTACGGAGCTTATGGACGGTCCTCGTGCTTGTGACGGTCCTGTGGCATCGTAGTGCAAGCTGCTCCGGAAGATGGGGAAGCTACCAAGTGCGGGATTTACGAGCTTGTGACGGTCTGTCCGGGCTATACAGTACTCCTGCAGTTCGTGTGAAGTTCAGAGAAGTGGTCCCTCAGTACCCAGATTCCAAGAGTTGAAGTGTTTTGGAACGAAGACCCACGACGGAGCGTTGTGCCTATGAGGTCCGGCATACTTGCCGTCGAGGTGGTGAAGAGAGCAGCAGAAGAAATTGCATAAGTATTGGACGACGGAGTCCATGACGGTCCGTTTCGTGACCACGACGATCCGTCGCGAGTCCGTCGACCCCCCGAGTTTTGCATCATTCCAGCAATGTAGAATTCTGTATAATTAGGTTTTTATTTTTTTATAAATAGTTCGAAAAACCCTCATTTTTGAGGTAAGTACTCTCTGTTAGGTTGACATCAATATTATCAAACCCTTTTCTATTAGTGTTGATTTACTTGGAGATTTTGTGAGTTATTGATTACTTTGAGTTCGTGTATGTGCTTTTTGGATATTAATCAAGCAACTTTTGGATTTTACTCTTTCTCATTGAACGTAAGTACATGATTTTATCTACTCATATTTGGAATATGTTTTTATGGCTTGAGTCACTAAATTCGATACTGGGTTGTGGAACCATAGGCAATAATGATATAACCCTAACTAAAATAACAATTCTAAAATATCTGTCTTGCATGTATTAACAATTCTTTCGCTTAGAAGCCTTTATGGATGACGCAACTTTAGAACTCCCCTAATGCTTATACTTGCCGATCAATGAGGTAATATAGGAAAAGAATTATTAACATGATTTAGTGTATACATCTAATAGACTAGTTATTGATTGGTACGAGGTATTAATTAGTCACATATCGCATACGATCTTTATAGAGGTAAGGGATAGGGTTAGGATAGCAAACAACGTAGCCGACCAGTTAGAGTGAGATTTTCTAGATCGCCGGACGCAAGAATTTAGAAATACATAACTTCAACTTTGCATGCAAGTACCTAGAAAAGCATTGTTATATTTAGAATTATCAAGTTATGACCTGTGGGGAACACGTAAACCCTAGTTACCTTGATTATTGATGTAAAATTCCAACTGTCAAAGTGTTTAAGTGTCTCTTTCAACTTTGTTATTTCTTTCCACTCCTTTAGAAATAGAAACACCCTTTTTATGTTATTAACTTTCCAAGGAATTCATTGACCAAGCAATAGTATACAAGTTGAAGTAAGTCTAAGACTATTTTTTCCTTCCGTTCGTAATAAGGAAAACACAAGATCCCACCTCATTAGTTTGGTTTATTACTTGAACAACACCGCTTTAATTCTTATATGAGAGTAATTTTGAGCGATCAAATTGTTGTGGCGCCGCTGCCGGGGATTATATATAGCTTTTAGATTAACCTTGGAACCTATTACTATAGTTTTAGTTGAATATTTTCTTGAATTTTAACGTTACTCTGTTTTATTATTTTGATTTTCTTTTCAAACTATCCTCTTTGTATGCCAAAACACGGAGAGGAAGAAACCCTTGTTTCCCTATGATCAACGAGCTGAGCGTACAATGCGCAATATGAATCGAAACTTGGGATAAATGATAGATCTATACCAGAACAGCCCAGCTGCCGTGGATGTTCATGGTCAATGTTACCTTACCCGAGCTCCGGGTGAACATCAACATAGGGGACAAATCCCATCCTCCACCCCACCGCACGGCCCCAAGCATACTACAGAGGGTAGTGTTTGACATTGCCCTTTTGTTACTTTAACTGCTCTTCATCTCTGACGATCTTTACGTTTTGGGTGTTTTTTGTTTTGGCATCTTCTTCTGCGTTCTGGCTTTCGTACACAATTCCCAAAATTCCTCCTCCCCCTCTAATCCCCCCCCTCTACCCTAACCCACAGGCCACACCTTTGGTGGTAACTAGTATCCTGATTCAATGCTCACAGGCTGTCCAGAGGTTTGTTTTCAGGGTCTATAACCTTCTGATGATCCACATGCCCATATAGCTAAGGTTAGGGAAGGTGTAAAGTTATGTGGGGGAGGCCTGATTTGGATCTAGATGTAATCGGGCTCAGCGTGTTTCCTCTCTCACTGACGGGATAGGCTGCTATAAATGGTTCACTGGCTCCCCTAACAACTCAATCTTCCTGGAACCAATTAGAGATGTTTTCTAGCACGACGCTTACTTCCGTCTCCAAGAAAGCTAAACCCAAAAATACAGAGTGAACAACTTTGTGTCACTACCGGTGAGTCAGTAGTAGTTCTTAGGGATGAGTCACCTCATTCTTGAGAATGTTCCGAACTACCGTATAGTGTGAGTGCATTGAAGGAATACTCTTATCGGGACAGGAACGATTACACAAAGCGGTGTTGGCCACTATAGCATGTGGATCTTATGAAGAGTTGTTCTATCTGAATTGCTGAAAAATTAGAGAAATCTTCGGAATAACAAAGCTGGAGTAACTAGGAGTCTGATGCCGGAGAAACACTTCGCAACAGTCCACTCACAACCCAGCCCAGATGAAGATTCGTGGAAGAATTGCTCAATGCAAACTGAGCTTGGGTGGTACTAAACATTCAAGGGGGTTCAACAGATAAATGCAGTTAATTTAACTTGGCTATAACCATCCCTCCTAATGATTAGTGCTCTTATGCGGAGGAAACTTATGCCAGTAAATTGAGCAGACGGGGGTTTTCCCGACCAAGCGCCCACGGCTCAAATCAGGATAACTGGGCCAAGGTCACAGAACCAAGGGTCGGAACTATGATAACTACAATCTTAAGGGGTCATTATGTCGAGATGGAAATACAACCCCGCGACCATAACTTTAACAGGGGTAAACTATGCTTATAGAAATGACCGGAAGGCCCTATGTCCTCCTCAAAATCGTGAAGTTACTCCTAGGGATGGTGGGATAGTATGGCGCTAGTTGAGGATATGTTGCACAAAATGATGAGGGTTCGACATGTGATGAACACTTGAAAGAGTTTTGGTGAGGTGTGATTTAGCTTATTAGGCAAAAAGTTGATACCCATTCAATTTCAAAATTAAACCGATCGTTGCAAGTGCCCAATTATCTCTGCGACGGTGAACACACGACAACCGGCACTCTCCTTCCTAGCAACACTGTCCAATATCCAATGAATGATGCGCACTGTATGGACTACTTCACTCGGTGTGGGTCGGCAACCATTGACCCCCCTATGTCATCTACTAGGAAAATGTTGAGAAAAGATCATGATAATGTGCACGTTATGCTGAGCGAGGAAAGTAATGGAAAAAGATGGCAGAAGTACCTATCAAAGGTAATTCCCATGCCTAGGGCCACACCACCACCCTTACCCTTTTACCTCAGAAATTAGTGAAAAGAACGAGGATGGTAAATCCGGTGTTCAATCAACAACGTTGAAGCAGCTTTCTATTCTATCAATGTCCCTTGGTAGAAGCTCTAGAACAATGCCCCGTTATGCCAAATTTAATGAAAAAGTCTGGTCACCAATAAAAGATCGGTCACCTTTCGAGGATGATGGATGATAGACTGCAACATTGTAGTGCTATTGCTACAAGCTCCCTCGTACAAAGAACGAAGATCCTGGTTCGTTCCTTTCCTTGTACTTTGGGTCATTACATTTTGCGAAAGCATTATGGGTGTTGGGGGTGATTATAGGGGGCAAGCCTAACTATCCATGCCCCCTCGATTTACAAGAATTGTGTTTGAGATCCAAAACCCAATGCTATGCGGCTACTGAGGCTAATTCGAACAGTGAAACGGCTATGGGATACTCCATGATGTGATATAAAAGTGGATTCTCATCTTTCCGGCTGATTTTGCTATTCTTGATTGCGAGGTCTTTTTGAGAGTCACTTCTTTGCTACAGGTAGAGCCTTAGTTGATATGGATACCAGACGATGACATTTCGGTTGAATAAGGAAAAAGCGACCTTCAACAACATTGTGACCAGATGCAGAGTGGTGAGCCCAATCCGTTATCTGCTATATCCCACAAAGAAAATATGAAAAGAAGGAGACTGAACAAAAAATGCAAAACAAGAGTTTTGGTTGGGATTCGTGCTTGTAGACAGTCTGGTGCCTTGTCTTCTCCGGGCAAGCTCAAGTCCAAATGGACTTGGCCCTTACTTGATTACCCAAGTATTCCCCTCATGGAGCAGTGGGAGACGGTTTTAGAGGAATAGGGATAGAATAAAATAATCTATTTTTAAAGCATAAGCATCGGGGAAGGAAGTGTAGGCATACCATCTTGATGAAGTCTGAGTAATCAAGGGTCCCCAGTGTGCCGCGACATTAAAAAATCAGGCGCTTGTTGGGAGGCAACCCATACTATAGTCCTTTTTTAGTAATGGTATGCATTCTCTACTAATGGGTTTTAAATTTGCAGGCACATCAACAGGAAATTCTGCAAAAATTACTCTACAAACAAACATCACGACGACACAAACATCCGAGCGGACCGTTGCCATCCGGCGACGGACCTGTTCGTATGCATCCGTCGTACCAGGGAATTTTTTTTCTTTTATTTTGAACTAGTGCACACATTACGACAAACGACGGGCGTCACACTGCGACGGACCGTTATTGGGGAACCATCCGCGTGATTAATGAATATACCTACCGACCCGACCCTACTGGACCCTTTTTCAACATCAATGTTAAAAAACCCCCAACCCCTCATTCATTCATTTCAACCCCATTCCTTCATTATTCCTCTCTATCCCCTCTCTTTCAACCTTCCTCCACTTCCTCCCACTGATCATTGCCCTAACTGCGCCAACCCCTAGAGTTTCATCTACTAGTCGGAGCCTTCTCCTGTGGGTGTCCTACTTTGCCAATGAGCCTGAGGTCATTGTCCAATTTTGATTTTTCTCCATTTTTTTCCCCCTAAGAATGTGTCTCTAAATTTATACTCATTTATCTTGCCTTTTTGTTACTATTAGTATATGCTTGTTTCCTCTTCGTATGTTGTTTACTTAAGACGAATTCTGTCTAACCTAGGTTACAAATGTTCGAAATTTGCCATGTTTACCACCCTGACATAGGTGCTTTTGCATTGCTAGTTTTCCTAGTAGTGGGGTTAGACCATGTAGGCTCCAAGACACTACAAGGTTGATGTGGGTTCACATCAGGAATGCTTAGGTCCCCTCATTTTCTGTCACTGTTTCAGAACGAGACCCCGACCGGACCGTCGTACCCATCGACGGACCGTTGTAGGGTCCGTTGCAAAGCCCTACACCCCTGCCCACGGAAACATGTGAGAATCAATCGTACTCCAACGATGGTCCAGTCCCTTCACAACCGTCTGCTAGTTATAGACCCTGTTTTCTAGAGTCTCTCATTTTTTCCCAAGTAATTCCCCAACGACACTGTGAACTGACCGTCCTCTTCCGACGGTCTGTTCTGCACCACCGTTCTGGTTGTCAGAGACCCTGTTTCTAAGGTCCCTCATTTTTTTCTAAGAGTCCTTCAACAGACAATTGGCACGCTACGGTCCGTCCTGGCCGGACCGGCAGACGTTAGAGACCCTCTCCTAAGGGTCTCCATTTTTCTCAATGTGCCTACCCGAACATCTACGATGGACCGTCGTACCTGTGAGGTCCCGCCTGCACGTACCGTCATGCTAGCAGAGACTCTCCTTCAGGTTCTCTCTATATATACATAGTCTAAGTAAAACCGACGGACCTCACGAACGGTCCGTCATAGTCCGACGAGTCCGTCATCACAGGCCCCCGTCGTGTGAAACGTTTCTACAGCACTGAATCTTTTTCAATGTTTTATTTTGGTATGGTTCGGCCTGACTTGTTGCCCACACTCGTACTAAATATTGATCCTTTGCAGGTATTCTACTATGGCCCCAAGGCAGACGAATCCTACGCAAGCGGGCGATCAAATTTCTTTCGTGCCCCGCTCCCGTCTTCCCTCCTTATCATCCTTCCTCTCTTTATCGTTACCCTTCTTCTTTTCCACCTGTACCCCCGGCACTTCACACCTTCCCCCCGTGCTGGCACGTGGTCCCGAGCCACACCAAAAAGGTGCGTCCGGCGTAGTCACTGCCTCCCAGTCTGATGAGGAGCGCACACTGACCGGCACACCCCTATTGGTCCCGCCATACATGAGGAATGGAGGTTCTGGCTCCTTAGGAGTATCATGTCTGAGGAAGCTTTGGCTCTGCTGAGGTTCCCGCACCCCCACCGGCTGCAGCTTCGGCCCTCGTCTGATTAGGCTGACAGTTCATACTCTACAAAATCCGACTCCCAGCTTAGGTCCCCGACCCCAACCACTGCACTGACCAGCCTAACCGGTGGTGTTTCGACGGGCATTTTCAGTCTAACTTCCGACGCAAGTTCCTTTCTATAAAGGCATGATGACTCAACACCTCACTTTGAAGCGGCGGGGTTACTTACAGGGATCTCCTGACTATGCCTAAGATCCACACCTCTCACCAGACCTCGCTTGGAGTGGACAGCCCGTCAGTTGGGACGATACAATAAAAATGTTTTAGAGATGAGAGAAATGGAAAGGATGAGGCGATTTGATGAGAATGTGTGTGGGGGTTTGGGCGATGAGTACGAGGGGATTGATGTGGTAACTGGGAATGTTTCTACAGCATCTCGTAGATACTCTCCGAGCACAGATCGAAGTCCGGACTGCCCCGCTACTATGAGGCCCCACTAAGTAGTCCAAGTCCTGGGCGTAACAGGTTGACATTGCTACTCGGACCCCACCCTCCCTCACGTTCCGAGTTTGATACTACCGCTGCAGATAGTTAGGATGGCTATTTCTTGCGCGAGCCATAAACTGAGAGAGCCTCACCAAGATGGGATGGCCCTGCACCTGTCAGTGGAATGGAGAGTCGTGCCGCTTGGGGTGACTGAGCCGAAGGGGCCATCAAGAAGGCCAACCTCAACGTTCCAGTAAGGAAGTGCTTGTGGCTGTTTTTGTCCTTCCTGTACACTACCTCTCTCTGCCTTTCCCTCCCCCACCGCTGGCTGATATATCGTTACCTCGGATCGAGTTAGTGTGATGGCGGCATGATATCCGATTCGGGTGGACTTCGCATTGCTTCTCCAGGAAGTCTGCACGGAGAGGGCATTCAAGGTCACTACTACTACCCTTTTTCCCGTGCATGATCTTTTGCCCTTAGCAGGTCCGCAGGTGCGCCCATATGGCACTAGATCAGCTTAAGAACCCGCAGGGCACTATTGACGTCGGCCTCATCAGAGACAGGCCATGAGTTTGGCTCCACGCAGAGGGCCCCTTCCATATCTCCCCCCACTTGCTTGATGATCTTGCGGTACGTAAAGCCCAGACCCTCACAGCTACACAGGCGTCCACTGACACTACTACCCGGACTACCCCCGGTCAGTCTATCCCGGTAGTGCACATCCCCGAGCTCCTCTCGCGCCCCTTACCGGCACTGGTCCCGCTTGCAGGGTTCCGAAAACTAGGAGGCACAAATGGCCAGTTTCCTGCATCATATCCATTCGTGGATGCAGAAGTTATTACTGAGTCCGAAGAGCGCCTAGAGAGGAACATGGTGCAGTTTACAGAGCGGAAAGAATCGCTGAGGTTTACCAGCTCCTAGATGCATGTTTGAGTTGAGAGTGATAGCCCCGCCCAGCCCCTCCGGTGGATGTGTCTACTCTTCAGCTGGCAGTCGACAGTCTTCGTGCAGCATCGACACTATTCTTAGAGGCTAGGGTGCCGGAGTTTGAGCCCCTTCTGTCGAGCTGTGCTGAGACCCGTGGTGGCGGGCTTTTTGCTACTTCGAAATTCCACAAACCACCTTCCCCTCCAGAGAGTGCCAAAGGCGTAGGGTTGAGCAGAGGACGAGGAGCGAGCAAGCAAGATGGAGCGCCGAGAGATGGAGGCTTGCGCGGAGAGCCTCACTTGCTGAGGAGCGGCGCACCGAATAGAGCATCTGAGTAGCGGCTGGGCGCTAGCTCCCGCATCTGTGGAGATAGCAGGAGGCACTACTGATGGTGCTGGTTGGTTTCTGAGGGGGACACCTACTGAGGTTGTCCAGATGGCGATGACGTGTTTCCGGGGAAACACGGACCCACCATCTTTTTTTGATCGCGGTGCTTTGCGGCCACAGGTTTTGCTTCACCTAACCCACTCCTAGTATTTACATTTTTATCTTGGGGACTTGCTTTGCTTTTTTTTGTTGGGGGTGGGGTAAATCTGAAGATAGTGAGTGTTTTAGGGTGAAAGTCTGAGTAAGCCCAATTCACTATTCTCTTTTTGTGGGGTTTTTCTTGCCTGTGTTCTTTTTCCCCAAAAGCCTGAATACTTTTTTCTGTTGAACCCGGCAGTTTATATCTGTTTGTACATAGTTTAATTGTGGAGTCCTGATGGCTAAAATGATATCTTGATAAACGGAAAATAATGGCATGACTCAGGCATAGTAACTGATAATGGTGTGGATTAAGCATGAAATAGAGTTACACATTGCAATTACCCTAAGTCTTAAATTTTCGAACTTATGGGTTCTGATATCTGTATAACTGATGATATGTCAAGTGAGTGTCAGTAATTTGGAATGTCCACTATTGGTACTGAGCTAAACTTGCATGTTAGTCCTGCTAACAATAGCTGGAATATACAATTAGGAAAAGGATCATAGGCCACTTTTCAATAAGACCCATTTCTCGCCTAAAAAAAAAGAAACCAAATGAATTTTATCCTTCTTTGATCCAATAATTTGCGCTTAAAATTCGATTTCTTTTCACCCCAACTTATATTTTCCTGGCAACAATGTGTTGGCCCTGGTCCCTCCTTGACATGGGCACCTCAGCTTATGCCCAAAACGGCATAAGTGAGGAGTGTAGCTAATGGCTAAAACAAAAAACACTAATCGTTATGGCCCTGACCCCACTTTTGGTCTTGTGAACCTTGACTCATGGCAAAGCCATGAGTTGAGGGTGGCTACTAGAGGAATGCTCTGTAAAGGTGGGGTCGACCAAGAACAAAGAGGAGAAAGCAAAATAAAGTGAACTCAATAATTAGATGAAAGAAAGTAAAGAAAAGAAAAATACACAAGAAAACAAGCAAGAAAAGAAGCAGGTCACTTACACAAATGAAGAACGAAGAGAAATAGCATGGTGAAAGAATATTAGCAACTGGCCAGGAGCAAATGAGAGACAGTGAAGTTTAGCCGATATGTCAATGAGGCAAAAAAGTCCTAAATGTATACAAAATATACCTTATCTCTGACCCCGAGCCTATGTTACTATCTCAAAAAGAAGTCTATCGTGAAATCCTAAGGGTTGTATAGCGAACTTCAAGGCAGTGAACATAAGGGCAAGCTTATTGACAAGGTTGAATGAGTGGTGACTTTGTTCTGAGAGCGAGTGTCGAAAAGTTAATCCTTAACTCAAACTGAAATCATTGGTGTGAAAACAGGAGGATTTTTTTTTAAAGTGGGATACTAGTTGCAAATACCGGAATTGTTATCACCTCGTTGAAGAAATTGGGGGGGGGGGGAAGAGGATAGGTGTTAGTGCATGGGTGAGTCCGTGTCATGTTCTATCCTCATATTCAAGCCTAATGTGATAGCATGCATAGATTTGATGAGATTAATAAGGATTGATAGCCACATTATTGCTAAGGATAAAACATGGATTTATTGTACAAAGAGTGTGTAAGTGAGTCATAGTGCGTCGCTTGAGGACAAACCAACGAATTTAAGCTGGGTGTTGAATACCGTGGTTTCACGGTATATTAATACTTTTTCCTATTTTAGTGTGTCCAAACTTTTTGTTGCTATTTTTTATATAAGTTTCTCCTTTGGTTTTGCGGGAAATCTCTCAAAGTTGAATGCGGAGATTTTGAGCGAAGAAATGAAATAGACCCACTACGGAGCTTACGCTGTGCTGTGACGGTCCGAGGTGGCAGCGTAGTGCATCTGCTGAAAGAAGATGGGGAAGTCTGAACCAAGTGTGGGATTACGAAGCTTGTGACGGTCCTTCCGTGGCTATGCGGTCCGTCTGTTATGAAGGTCCTGTCCCTGCAGGTCGTCGTGAAGTTCATAGAATTGGGATCCAGTACCCAGATTTCCAAGAGTTGAAGTGTGTTGGAACGAAGACTCTTCTCGACGGACCGTGTTCCCATGACGTCCGCCTACTTGCCACGAGGGTGGTGAAGAGATCAGCAGAAGAAATTGCCTAAGTATGGACGACGGGAGTCCATGATGGTCCGTCGTGACCGACGATCCCGTCGCGATGATCCCGTTCGACCCGGCCGCGTTTTGGCAGATTTCAGCAATTAAATCCTTGTATATTAGGTTTTTTATTTTTTATAAATAGTTTGAAAAATCTCGTTTTTGAGGTTAGAGACTCTGTTAGGTTTGACAGTCCTATTATCAGACCCTTTGTATTAGTGTTATTACTTGGAGATTTTTGTGAACTATTGATATACTTTGAGATTCATGCAAGCGTTTTTGGATATTCATCAAGCAAACTTTTGGATTTACTATTCCTCATTGAAGTAAGTACACAAACAAATTTTTATCTACTATTTTAAATATTGTGTTTAATTTGCTATGATTACCTAATTCCATAACGAGGTTTGTGGAACATACGCAAAGAATTGAGATAAACCCATCTAAATAACATCTAGAATAGTGTCTGCATGTATTAATAATCTTTTATTGCTTAGAAGTCTTTTCACGGATGACCAACTTAGAACTCGCCTTAATGCTACTTGCCGTACCCAAGAGGTAGATAATAGGAAAAGAATTATTAACATATATTGAGTGTTACTATCTTAATAGGCTAGTATTGATTGGTACGAGATAATAACTTAGTCAAATAATCGAATCGATTTCTTTATATGAGGTAAGGATAAGGGTTAGGATGCAACACCGTAGCCGGACCAAGGTGGGGAGTGAGGATTTTCTAGTGCGCTGACCAAGATTTAGAATGCATAACTTATCACTTGCATCAAGAATACGATGAAAGAATTGTTATAGTTCAAGTATCAAGTAATAACCTGTGGTGAACACGTAAACCCATTACCATTGAGTATTGAATTAAAATCCATTGTCAAGCCTGTTAAGTGTCTCTTTCAAGTTGTTCTTTATTTCCACTCATTTAGAAATAGAAACCCCCCTTTTTATGTGTTTGACTTTCCAGAAGTCATTGCCAAGCATAGTACTAAACAAGTTGAAGTTAAGTCTAGACTATTTTCTGTGGAAACGATCCCAACCTCATTAGTTGTGTTATTTACTTGATACGACCGCTTTACTGTCTTATTTCGAGAAGAAGGTTGGAGCGTATCAATGACATCGAAAATTTAAAGCTTATTTTCATCTCCAAATATCAATATCTAATAATTGAGTTGACTCACATCTATTGAACTCATTTATATTATCATAAACAGATCCATTCTCAACAGCTGTAAATTGAACACTCTACTACGCATCAAATATACCTTTTCATCATCGCTGATGGTTTTTTTCTACATGTTTGACAATGCCTTCAACAGATCGGACGTAGTCTTCTCCTTTTACGATGTGAACCGCCACGTTTCCTTACAAATCACCAGATCAACCCTAAGCCTGATAAGGCTGGCCAACGACAGACCGTGTCAACAGGAACACTTGGTTATTATCGGTAACCGGACCGGTACTTGGATTTTTTATCGGATTTTTTAATCAAATTTTTCTACCGATACTGAATTTTACCGGACCGGACTTACCGGAAAATCACCCTGTTCCGTCCCGGTCCGTACTTTACGCGGTTCGGACCGGTCTTACCGGTTCATCGGTAACTTTTTTTTTAATTTAATTATGTAATTATTAATATAATATTTATATTTGTATTAAAACTCATTGAAACCTTTAAATTTTATATAAGTTTTGAAATTGAATTTATACTTTAATAAGTGTATATTGAATTTAAAACAGTTTCAAATTGAATATAAAGTTTTATATTGAACTTAAGTTTGAAATTGAGTTAAAGTTTTTTAAACTTATTTGAATTTAAAGTTGAATTGAAATTTAAAATTAAAAGTTTTATATTGACTTTAAGTTTAATTAACTTTATTATTAAAATAATTAAAAATTAAATTTTATAAAATGACATTAATAAAAATCGAAGAGACTATTTATAAAAGAAAAATCAAGGCGCATAGCCGTAATATTTATTTAAATAAATAAATTATATATAAATAAAATTTAGAAGAGAATAAGAGTAACATAAATTTAGGAGGAATTTGAATAGTAATTATTTTCTAACATTGTGCATTTTTTAAATTCTTTTTGTAAATTTTGTTCATTTGAAAAGAAAGATTTTTTGGAATTGACATTTGTCGTTCTCTTTTCCGTTGCTTTCCATGTGACATCACTATTCTTACCAATAGTTCATCTATTTTGTCTTCTATATGGCTACTTAATAGTGGTAGTCCATGTGTTTTCTTCTTTCGTCTTCTTTCGGCATTGACCCAATCTCAAACAACACCGATATTTTCAACTGTCCTTTGCTAATGAATATCGATGATCTCCAATCAGAAATCTCTCGCGCACTAAACGGCTTGCCTCCAAAGCGACCGATGAAGCTTGAATCACTGCACCTCTCGAACAATCCTAGAAAGGGTCGGAAATTGATTTCACAATTCTCCATCCATATTGATATTCGAGGTTAGTGTCCCTTCTTCATGCCTAAATCTTTTTCTTGCCTGGTGGAAATATAAATCAATCATTATTAGTAGAAGATGCAGCTCAAGATATTCATCCATCATATCATCCGTATCATCACTTTTGGCTTAGAAAATGAAGGTTCAACTATTGGAATTTTTTTTCCATAACTTATCTGCATTATATAATCTCTAACTTTTGTATAAATGGCTATTTTACATTGTTCAACACTAGGAGTTTCATCATCTTAATTTATAAATTTACATAATCTTTTCAATCACACCATTTTCAACACCTCTTAATTTATAATTTAGGTTGTACAGTAGTAGCGAGTCAAATAGATTTTAGGAATAGGGAAAAAAATATTTTTTGAATTTTTCAATCATAAAAGCGATGTGAACTTTAAATTTTTCTTTTCCTTTTATTTAGCATTCAATGGACTAGCACAAATATTACTAAAACAGAAGAAATAGTAGGATAATATTGACCCAACAGGCTTTGTTCTCTAATAAAAAAACATTTAAAAGAATCAATGAGTTTCTTTTTGTATTTTGTCAATCTTCAAACTAATTCTTAACACTCAGATCCGCATTATGAGCTTCAAAACTAATTGTAGCGGTTCTTGTAACATAAGAACTTGAAGCATTTCAAAGAAAGAATTCATCGCTTGCATATTTCTTTTGATTTTTCTATATGCAAGTCCACATTCATTACACGATTTTTCAAATTCAGTTAATTTCTAGCTTTTATTTAGCTTTAAAAAATTCATTACCGCACGGTCTAATTTTTTCACAAAACTTCAAATTTAGAAAATACCATCTTTACTTTAAATTATAAACATGTGCGGCGCAACTTAATATTAACAATCATTATCAATTGGAAAAGTCTAATTTTTAAATATCAATCGCTCTTAATATTGTAAGCATTATCTTATCTAAGTGACACTCATTTTTTATCACATAGTTCATAATATTGTAAGAATAGAGCCTACTTTTGTTGCTATATAAGAACCCGTTTTAGTTTATTCAACAGATTGATACGCAATATTCATTTTTGCATGTTCCTTCATTGTCCAATGCAATGGAAAGTAGTGTAAAATAATCATTTTACCATTAGGACTAACATCCCATATCAGAAGTAATAGATAATCTACAATCATTATAAGCAAATAAACAACAAAGAAAATGAGAATTTCTTTTTGGATATTTAAAAAGATACTTTTTAATTATATTTTCTTGGACTACCTTCATAATCTGGGTATATAATTCTCGAATATAATGAAACAAACCATGTGAGAAATGAAAAAGGTAAACCACAAACAACACCATTTTAAGCTAATTGCTCTACGATCTTTGTCTTTACTATACGGCGGTGTGGCTTCGACGAGCCGGGTTAGACATATTTAATACACCTTGACCTATTAGACCTCCAACACCCATAGAACTTTGGGTATGGTGTTCCATTTCTATTCTATTAGCTCTTTCTATATCATCTAGGCGAGCACATTCTTATTACACTTTCGTAATGGTGTTCTAGTCATCCCGTTCCCTTCCCCCCTGTGTACCCGTAGTTACATGTTTTCATACCACTTTACATTTAGTGCCCGTAATAATAATTTTTGCCTGCATTTTGTATCAAAATTTCCATCTTACGATCTTTTAACTACACTACGACAGCGCCATTTGAAAAAGTAGGTAAAGGGGTCGCCCTTCTTCATCTTCCGTCATTTATTTCTACTTCTTCTTCTTAATTCTTCCGCAAATTAGTATAATGTCTATTTAAAGACAACGATCTACTTCTTTCAGAATAAATTCAATAGGTCTTGGTGTCGTAATAAGTTTCATTAACAAGACAGTATAATCTTAGTATTACCTAAATATCTAGGTGGCAAATTTTTAGAACTAGAACTACTTCTTACTTTTTCCTTTGTTAATTTTTAATTCGCGACATTGGTCTTTTATCACTATTTCTTCCAAATTTCATGGTAAAATTTACAACTAATTAAATATTAGGAAAACAAACAATCAAAATATATAATACAAGAGTAAAACACTAATTAACAAACAAATAACAATTAAGTTGATAGTTGGAACGACTGTACCAAACGTCTACGTAAAATTAGACTATAACCACGCCGATTTGATAGATGCCTATTGTAGCTTTCGAATTCAAACGCCAACTCAATATCACTATACTCATTAATAATTTATGAGATATTTAAATTGAGACTTTTTATAGATTGTATAAGTAGTGAATTGGTGATTTAAAATGGGAAAAAAAGGGTATATTTATGTGTAAAAATGGGTTTAGAAAGGGTTGGGGGATTGATAGTTGACCGTTTTGGGCCCCAGCCCAATGGCTAGAAGGGCCCACGGTCCCTAAAAAATTACCACCTTAATTAAAAAATAATTAAAAAATGACTAACCCGTCTTACGCCGATCGGACCGGGCGGAACCGGTTCTTACCAAACTGGCCCGGAACCGGTTCTTTACCAAACCTGGGGGGTGGGAACCGGTGTCAACCGCATAAAAACCGGAACCGGTCCGGTATACCAAATACCGTTCCTTACACGGTTCAATCAACCGGTGCCGGATGGGCCGGTACAAGAACCGACGACCGCAAAAACGTGATCCGTTTGCCAGCCTTAGAGCCTGGCGATCCTTAACTTCCAATTCTCCTCTGTCATGGATTCCCGGCTTTATCACCCGTCACGGTTCGTGAATATCTTCTGGTACAAATAATCTTCGATCTGCCTCTTCTACAACTGAAATTGGGATTCCATCAACTTCTCATCCTCCAAGCTTCAAACTATCCATCTTCAGTGTCGTGTTGACTCTCTAGCTTTGAATACCAGTTGTTAGGATCGAATCCACAACACACACTTGATGAATGAAGAATACAAGAACTTGCAAAAAAAAAGATGAGAGATCCAGAGAGAGAAAGAGAGAAATCAATATTTCGTGGTAACACCCCGTGAGTAAACTTTCACGGCAGTGGGGTATATATTAAAAATTCAGAGTATTTTAGGTTACAGTACATCAAATATTAATCAGGCTCCACAACCTAACAAGTTTTTATTGCCGTTCTGAACTTCTGTGTAGCTACTAGCACTTCCATATTAAAAAAATAATTAGAACAAAATTTTTGATTTCATTTTCGAAAAAGAAAACTCTAATTCATGACTGAATTAGTGCAAAACTAATCATTTTTAAGAAATACTTATACTGTCGAATAATAAATATTGTTTATTATTAATTTGATACGCACCATAAAAAATAATAAACTATTGAATACTCTAAGAAATATATTAGATTTTGAATACTTCATTCGTTCATTTTTACTTGTCATTATTTGATCATTAAGAAAATAATTATTAATAGACATTTTACCATATTATCCATATTAAATGATGTTTAGTATTATGTCTCGAAAATGATTTGTAGAGTAATATTTAATGTTGAGGGTAAAATATGGAAAAAATAAGGAAAAACGGTAAAAAAATGTTCTTAAACTATGTGAAAGAAGTAACAAACATGACCTCCGGTTATAGTTTTGATAAAAACGTGTTCTTATCTTCAATATTTTGGTTTAAAAATGCTCTCCAGTCAATATTTTGATCCAGAAATGCCACTATAGTTACTAAATGGGTCAAAAATGTCCTTTCCGAATAAATATATTATTTTTTTCTTATTAAACATATCTTCTTCCTAATTAACATATTATTTAAAAGCATCGTTCTTGTTTTATTTCTTTTAAAATCACTTTAACATATAACAATGTAGATTTTTTTCCTTCTTAATCTCATTTTATCAATTAAAATAGAATAACTTCATGTATCCTTTCGATAAATAATATATTTCATAGATATAAATAAGATCATAGAGTATCCATCATATAATTATAATAAAATAAAAAAATATTAATATTTTTTCTGAATTGAAGTAGGATAAATGTTTTTTAATTTAAAAAATATTATTACAAAAAAATGTAATAAAAAGAAAATAAATAATATATTTTATTTGGAAAATGAGCATTTTTTGATCCATTAGGTAACAATAAAGACATTTTTGGACCAAACTACAAACATAGGACATTCTTTTTCCTTTTGCATGGTGAAGGGAATTTTTGCCCATTTTCCCAAATAATAATTATTTTTTCTTGATATGTCAAAAGTGATGAGTAAAAATAAAAATCTATTTTAGAAATAAGTGACAAGTAAAAGTGAACGAACGGAACGGTATTTAGTAGCAAAAACAAAATAGACATATAATAATAAATTATCTCTTAATTTTTCGAACTGAACAAATATTATTGGTCAAATGCTTTTGATATAGTGATCAAATAAAATGGACCGAAGGAGTATTATTAAGAAAAAATTACTTGAATTGATACCTTTTAATAAATAATTACTGATTTTACCGATACTTTTATTTATGATAATTTATAGCAACACTATGTTAAACGTGCAATCTGTATTAAAAATAAATTATGTATGCAATATTATGTATTATAATGCTTTTTTGAAAATATATTATGCTTGTTTGGTAAGAAATCGACACATTATATAATAAGTGTATTAAAGTATGTGATAAATATATTATTCTTCAATAAAACATGTATTATATGTGAATAATAAATTATTTTTGTAAAATGTAACAAATTATATTATAAATATATTAAAATTAATAAAAAATAAATAAATATATTGCTATAAATGATAAATATATTGTTATTATAATATATTTATTTCTCCTTGTTTTTAACACGTGTAATAGACGTCCAGATTATTGATCCAAAGAAACGGATCCTTAAAACTGAACAATCATTCAAAGATTTGATCTTTATAAAAGAAAAAAAAAGTGAGAGTACTGAATAAGAAAATAAATTTGAAGTATCAATCTAATTTAATTTGATTTGATATGATTTAATTTGATAATTATTTAATATTTATGTACAATTGACTAATAAGCGGGTCTATTTCTTGCTGTTACTTTATGTTTTGTTGTTAATATATATAAGTTTTTACATCTTGCGGTAATATTTCACTACCTGTGCTGAGTTCTATTCCGACATTTTCCATATAGAACTATGAATTTACTATAGTTCTATCTGTTATGCTACTGTATAATTGACCACTTATTATAAATTGAAATTTTTGATATATTAGTACTTTTGTTTTATTTTTCAGCATTTGCTAGGACCAACCAAATTATTGCACTAGGATGAGGTTAGATTTACCCATCATTTCAAGGATATCTATGGTCCCAACTTTTCAATAAATCTAGATCTAATAGATTGTTTGGGATAGCGTATGAATAAATATAATGCATATAGTTGTAATATTTTTTTGATATATATTCTTATATTAAGTATAATTAATATTAAATATTAATTATACATTATATTTTGTACTAAAGTGTGTATTGCACTATTATTAATATATAGAAATCTATTGCATAATTGTATTAATGATGCAGTGGAATTTTATACATGAATTGACATAATTAAAGATCTAATTGTCCTTAAATTTTATTTTATTTTTTAAATATTTTTTTCATTATATTTGTTCAAGGTATCTTTGAAATATTTTTCTTAAAAATAATATAACATAAACTATTTTAATGCATTAAATAGAACAATGCATAAGAACTCCTCTGCATAACTAATGCAAACACGCACATATTACTTTCTAGTTGATATTATTTAAATATATTGTACCAAACAACTTTTACGTCTATCATATTCTTTAAGTCCTCGACGGTCAGAAAAAAGAAAGGTCGATGTTTACACGTCTCTCAATAAATATAATTAATTATTTAAGCACACTTAACAACTAATTTCATTGATTGACATAAAAGTCTAGTTTAGATGCATGTGTAGCTCTCATAAAATTACTTCTTTCGTTTTAAAAAAATAATCCATTTTTTTTTAATTTGCTCTAAAAAAAGTATATACATCCTTCGTCCTATTTTAGATGGAGTAGTTTGACTCAGCACCAAGTTTAAAAAAAGAAAAAAACTTTTAAAATTTATGATTCAAAATGGATGATAAAAATTTATATGGTTGTAAAACATTTTATTAAGAATAAAATAGACATTTTATAATTAAATTGTTACTTAATATATAAACATGTCATTCTTTTTACTAAGTCATATAATTGGGATAGGAGGAGTATGATTTTTTGTGGCAATATTTAATTTCCATTTTCTACGTGTCATGTTGAATTCATATGTCACACCCTAAAATGTCGTGAGCAATACCAACACTAAACCAACTTATTGATAGGAGAGCCAAAAACTAACCTGAACCAACCCCAAAAAGCGATCTCCATAGGTTGAGTTTGTTAACAACTACTTCAAAAAATATTTTTTTCAAAAACCATTCTCTAAGGGTGTGTTTGGTATGAAGGAACATGTTTTTCTAGAAAATGTTTTCCTGGAAAACAAGTAGATTTTGGATTTACTTTCTCATGTTCGGTTGATGAGTAAAAAAATATTTTTTCAAAAATGATTTTTAGTGTTTGATTTATGAATGAAAAATATTTTTAAGCGACATCTTCTATTTTTACTAGAGTAGAAAATAATTATGAAATTGGAAATATTTTTTAAAGCAAAATTATTATTATTATTGGTCCTATTTTAAATTCTTTTTTGGGGTTGGGGTTAAGGGGGGTTTACGGGGGAGGGGGGGGGGGGGGGGGGGGGAAGGGGGGTAGGAGGAAAAAACAACAAAATTTGAAGTTGATAATATTTTTAAAAAACAAATTATTTTTTTGTGGGTTGGAGTAGGTGTGGGGGGGGCTGGTAGGCGTGGATAGGGGGCTTGCAGTGAAGGGATTGGGTAGGAATTTAAAATCCCCCTTTTGCCGTTGCCCTTTTTTTCCCCCTCCCCCTTCCATTTTTTTTGGGCGGGTTTGGTGTTTTGGGTGGGGGGGGGGGGGGTTTGGCTGGCCGCTGGTGGGTGGGTGGGTTGGGGAGGGTCAAAGATCGAGTGGAAAAAATAAAATTTTAAAATGAACTTATTTTTTAAAAAAGTGATGTTTTTTCCCAAACAATTATGTAATTGAAATTGAGAAGAGTTTTGAAAAAGATTTGCCTTAAATTGTTGAAGGAAATCATTTTCCTTAATTTTGAGAAAAGAGTCGATTGAAAAACATTTTCAAAACTTTGTTTCCAACCCACACATGAGAAAATTGAAGTTTTTTTTTTCATAAAATATTTTCCTTCATATCAAATTTTTAACTTTTGTTAAGGTCAATTTTAGACATTTTTAGTAGTGTTCTTCATGAATAAATGATCGGGAAACACAATTATATAGCAACAGAGAGGAATGCTTGGTAAAAAATATTTTCATAACTACATATAATATGCCTAAAAAGTTCATAACGGAAAGAAATATCATTAGAAGCATATATCAAATAAACATATATATTAGTACTAGTATAGTTAGTCGCGCTATGCGCAGTGTATAAAGAAAAAATCACACTACATATATATTTAAGAGACAATTTTGCATGTTTTAAACCTACTTTTTTAATATTATTACTTATACCAATTTAATTATGAGCTATAACATATCAGTTTTTATTTATAAATTAATTAATTTTAATTTATTAAATAATTAATCTTTTATAATGAAATTTTATACTGTAATTAATAGGTGATATAAATAAAATTATAATAATGAATCAATCATAATTATCTAGTACACATTTTTAGGGAATTTTTACTTTTTAAATAGAAAACCAGTCATAATTATTTAGCGCACATTTTTACGGGGTTTTACTTTTCAAATACATTTTTTTACTGTCACACATAAAATATCCATCCCCTCCACGTTTCTATCTATTTCACACGCCATGGGCAGTATCCACAACCCACCCCCCCCCCGTTCAAAATGTAATTATTCCCTCTCCACCATATCCTGTCGCTTTTTAACTGTTCAAAACCGTAAATCTCTCTTTTCACCATATTTTTCTTGGGGTTAACCTCACAAGGAATCATTCTTCCTCAAAGTACTAAGAAACTACATAAATAGTTGAAGAACACTCCTAGTAAGAGCCCCAATATTAGTAAACTAAGTCCCTAATTGTTTGAAAAGCAAGATTCCAACTGAGAAAGCTTTTTAAAAGCTTAGTTTTGACTAATCTCAAAGCACAGAATCAATATGTTTTTAAACATAAGAGCCATGATATTTTGGGAATAGTATTGAGCACTGATATAGGGGGGGGGTGTTCATATAGCTCACTTCCCCTATAAACCATGTTAGCCACCATGGGTAGAAAAGGATCATACTTCTTAGATGATTCTTTTTCAATGTTTACTAGTGGATCCATTAGGAAGTTCAGGTCCTATACCTTTGGCAGGGTATAGGATGCGCTGGCAGCGTGCGGGGTGCCGCGGTATCATCACTGTATCTCTTAAGTGATGGTTGTCAGTTAGAGAATCTCCCTCAGGTAAATGTATTTTTATATACATCAGTCATTGTATTTTTATACACAATAGTATTGTATTTTCCATATACATCAATATTTTATTTTATATAAATCTCAGACATTATTGGTTACTTGTATATATACACTCAGATGTTTAAGCATGTTTTCAATTAGCGTTTCTTTATGTTGCATTTATTTTAACTGCGTATATAGAATAAAAATTGGTAGATCATGAGTGGAACAGATCCAAGATAAGTATTCATTCTTACTCTATTTCAAGCCTAAGTTTTGCATACCTTTCCAACTCGCATACTTGTACATTCAATGTACTGATGCCTATTGGCCTGCATCATTTTATGATGCAGACGTAGGTAACCAGGATCAGTACGGGCGCTTCGTTGATCCAGATTGAGCTTCAGTGTTTGTGGTGAGCCTCCTTGCATCCTGGAGGACATCCTTTTTCATTTCTATATTTACTTAACTTTTAGGACGTTGTGGTGTGTGTCCCAACATCCCTCTCTAGACAGTTTAGAGGCTTAATAGATTATAGTATTTCAGTTTGGAGTTGTTTTCAGTTATTAAGACGCAAGTGACATTTTGGCCAAAGTTATGACATGACGTATTTCCCTTTTATTATGTTTTGTTCATGTCAAAGTTGAAGTTTGTCTTCCGCTTATATAAGTAGCTAGGCCACGAGTTCTCTTGAGGTCCAGCAATGATCTTCGAGTGCCAGTTCCACCGAGGGTGTAGGCTCGGGGTATTACAAACTTGGTATTAGTAGAGTCTTAGTCATCAGTGTGAAGTGCGCCATATATACGATTATGAGGCTAAAACATTTAGGAATGTTTCCCTTGTTTCATGTTCTCTCTCTCTAATTCGTGCTTACACATATTTTTCAGATCATCATGCCCCCAAGAAGAGCATTCAAAGGTCGACCACGAAAGAATTTTGAGGAACAAGAGGTTCCAAATGCGCCAAAGGCGCTACCATGGAAGAGGAAGGGTGGGGTGGGGTCAAGGTGACGGGGGAAGAGATACGGTGGAGATTTGGGGTGACGGGTAGCCCGGGCCTCAACTCTGAGCGTCCCAATATAGGTTACCAATGCCGAATTTTGGAAGTTATCGGATGTAAGTCAGTTGTAACTAACCAGTTGCGCATAGATAAACTATCGACAGAAGGAGCTGAATGCTCGAGAGTTCGCGATTTTTCCGAGAATGACCCTCCTGTTTTCTCACCGGATCAAACACTACTGAAGATCCGAAGAACTTCATAAGGAGTTGAAAAAGGTATCTGGCAAGTAATGCATGTGACGATGCGAGAGGTTGAATTGGTTCATAATACCCATTGAAAGGGTGTTTCAGAGATTGTTTGATTAACTATAGGATGGTAGGACTGAGGATGAACCACATCTATGTTGGGCTTGCTTCAAGGAAGCCTTTTCAGGGAGGTTCTTTCCTCCTGAAATGAAGGAATCCAAGGTGAGGGAGTTGCTTAATCTGAAACAGGACTCCATGAGTGTTCACGAATATTGGTTGAAGTTCACCCAGCTATCTCGCTATACTCCGGAGATAGTGAAATATGAGGAGCAGAATGAGTTTGTTTTTTTGCAGCGTTGGGTCGTGCTTCAAGTAAAGAAGGTAGGTCTACCATGTAAATTGGAGACATGGATATATCCAGGCTGATGGTATACGTTCAACAAGTTGAAGAAGAGAAGGTGAATGATAGAGAAGAGTATCGAAACAAGAAGGCAATGACTGGGAATGAGTCTGGCCAACAGAAAGGTGGTTCAAGCGGACCACAATTCCAGAAACCAAAGGGGCATGCAACATCATCTGCTAGTGCACCTCCACCCAAAAACCGAAGTGAGAATAGTGGCAAGAATTCACAGCACTTCAAGACTAGGCCGGCTCAGTCTTAAGGTAGTGTGGCACAAGGAGGTACTAAGCCTCCTGCCTACGCCAAGTGTGGTAGGAATCACTATGGCATCTGTTGCGAAGGCATCAGGGGTTGTTTCAAGTGTGGCCAAGAGGGTCACTTTATGAGAGAGTGCCATAATGACAAGCAAGGCGGTGAAAATCCAGGCAATAGAGCTCAATCTTTATCAGTTGCTCCCACCAAACGGTTGTCACTGGTATGATTTCAGTCTTTGACTTTACTACTATGCATTATTAGACCTAGGAGCTAGTTTATCTTTTGTAACTCCTTATGTTGCTATGAAATTTGAGATTTCTCGTGACAAACTTAGCTAACCATCAGTGTCTCCACATATGTTGGTGAATCCATTCTAGTAGAAAGAGTCTATCGTGATTATCCTATTTTCGTCAGTCACAAGAGTACCGTGGCTGATTTAATAGAGTTAGACATGATAGATTTTGATGTTATTCTGGGTATGGACTGGCTCCATGATTGATATGCATCAATAAATTGCAGAACTCGAGTTTTCAAGTTTTAGATTCCTAATGATCCAGTCATAGAGTGGGCTAGTAGTTCAGTAGTGCCTAAGGTCGCTTCATTTCGTACTTTAAGGCAAGGAAGTTAGTTTATAGAGGTTGTATCTATCACTTAGTCATAATTAATGACTCGAGTGTTAAGGTACTTTCCCTTCAATCAGTTTTTCTATGTGAGCGAGTTTCCAGAAACATTTTCTTATGATCTACCCGGAGTTCCTCTCGAAAGAGAGATAGACTTCGGCATAGATGTCATACTAGATACTCGTCATATCTTTATCCCTCCATACAGAACAGCACCAACTGAGTTAAAAGAGCTAAAAGAGCAGTTGGAAGACCTGTTAGATAAAGGATTTATTCGGTCGAGTGTCTCATCTTGGGGCACTCCGATCTTGATCATTAGGAAGAAGGATGGGTCCCTTAAGATGTGTATAGACTAACGCTAATTGAATAAGGTTAACATCAAGAACAAATATCCTCTTCCAAGGATAGATGATCTCTTCGATCATTTTTAGGGTGCTTTTTGCTTTTCAAAGATTGACCTCAGATCAGGCTATCATTAGTTAAGAATAGAGAATGTGATATTTCCATGATAGATTTTAGACAAGGTATGGGTATTATGAATTTCTGGTTATATCATTTGGTTGACTAGTGCACCTGCAACATTCATGGATCTTATGAACAAAGTCTTCAAACCTTATTTGGATCTGTTTGTCATGGTTTTCATTGATGGCATATTGATTTATTCAAGGAATGAAGAAGATCATGCTAGTCACCTAAGGGTTATTCTTCAGACTTTGAGAGATAAGAAGTTGTATGCCAAGTTCTCCAAGTGCGAGTTTTGGCTTAAGTCTGTGGCGTTCTTAGGGAACATTATTTCTGGTGAAGGTATTAGGGTTGACACTCAGAAGATAGAAGCAGTTCAGAGTTATCCTAGACCCACATATCCGACAGATATAAGGATTTTCTTGGGTTTAGCCTGTTATTACAGGAGATTTGTTGAATGATTCTTATCTATCTCTTCTCCTTTGACCAAGTTAACTCAGAAAACAGTCAAGTTTCAGTGGTCTGAAGCTTGTGAGAAAAACTTTCAGTAGTTGAAAAGAAGATTGACTACCACTCCGGTTTTGACCTTACCAGAGGGTAATCAAGGCTTGTGGTTTATTGTGACGCATCAAGAGTTGGCTTGGGCTGTGTGTTGATGCAAAATGAAAAGGTGATAGCTTATGCTTCCAGGCAGTAGAAGGTTCATGTGAAGAACTACTCAACTCATGGCGCCACTACTTGTATGGTGTTCATGTGGATATATTACTGACCACAAGATCCTCCAATATGTGTTCACTCAGAAAAAGCACAACCTCAGACAGAGAAGGTGGTTGGAATTACTCAAGGATTATGACATGAGTATTCTTTACCACCCAGGTAAGGCTAATGTGGCTGCTGATGCCTTAAGCAGGTTGTCCATGGGAAGTAACTCCCATGTCGAATAAGAAAATAGGGAGTTAGCAAGAGATGTGCAAAGACTTGCACGTTTGGGAGTCAGACTGATGGACTCAAAAGAAGGAGGCATAGTGGTAATCAATTGGGTTGAATCATCCTTTATGTTAGAAGTGAAAGAGAAGCAAGATCAAGACTCTATTCTACTTTATTTGAAGGAAAGTTTCCATATCCAAAGAGTATTGGATTTTGAACAAGGGGGAGATGATGTGCTGAAATACCAAGGCAGATGGACTTCAAGAGAGAATCTTGGAGGAGGCTCATAGCTCCAGGTATTCCATTCATCCAGGTTCCACCAAATGTACGGATTTGACAGAGTGGTATATGGTGTGATGTGAAGGCGCCATGAAGAAGGACAGTGTGAATGGTTCAAAATGGTAAATTTGTCAGCAAGTGAAGGTAGAGCACTAAAGACCAGGAGGTTTATTTCAGAAATTCCATAGTGGAAGTGGGAGATGATTAATATGGACTTCATCACAGGCATGCCAAAAATGCAAAGGCAGTATGATTCCATTTAGGTGATTATAAATAGAATGACAAAGTCAACCCATTTTTTGCCAGTCAAGGAAACCTACTCGGTTGAGGATTATGCTAAGTTGTACCTTCAGGAAGTGGTAAGACTTCATGGGGTTTCGATCTCCATTATTTTTTATAAAGGTGCACAATTTACCGCACGGTTTTGGAAATCTTTCTAGAAAGGTTTAGGCTCCAAGGTGAAATTGAGCACTACTTTTCATCCTCAAACAAATGGACAAGCAGAGCGAACCATACATACCTTAGAAGATATGTTGAAAGCTTTTATGATCGACTTGATAATACCAACAGAGAATGTTGGGATTAAGGATAAACTTTCATATGAAGAGGTTCCGATTGAGATTTTCGATCAGCAGGTTCGCAAATTGAGGACAAATGAAGTTGCTTCGGTCAAGGTCCATTGGAGGAACCAATTTGTTGAAGAAGCGACTTGGGAAGCTGAGGAGGATATGAAGAAGAGATATCCGCATCTCTTTGAATCTGGGGAAAATGCAGATCAAGGTACTAAACTCTCTTCTTATCACTTTATAAGATTATGTATAAGCATGTTATAACTTGCTTTTGTGGTGGAGTGTTGAAATGATATTACTATCCTTAGCTTAGAGAAAGAGTTCTCATTCGAGGATGAATGTTCCCAAGGGGTATATATTTAAACATCTTGGATTTTAGATAAACTAAGGTTAAGCTAAGAAAAACAAGAAAGATCAAATTTGGAAATAAGTAAGGAAATCTAGAAAATTTCCAAATTTCAAAAATGAGTTTTGGCCATTTTCAAACGGTCATAGCCTACAGCTCAGGAGTATTTTGAGTGATTTATTTATATGAATGGAAATAACATTGGAAGATATTTCCAACGATGCCAAGTTTGCGAATTTTTGAGGTCGTATGAGTGAGATATGACCTTCGGAAGATGGGCAGTTGAGCAGTGAAAGTTCCAAAATCAAATTTAGTACGGTGTTTTAGTCTTTTCCTTAAGTCAATTAATTATTTCATTTTGGAGTAATATGTTGGGGTCTAAACTGATCCTATTTAGTTTAGGAACTTAGAAAAATAGACTAGGGCTTTAAAAGAAAGGATAAAAGAGGAGAAGGAAGAAGAAAACGCAATAACACCAAGATTTTACTTCGTGGATTTCGTCGGGGGTGATCACTAACAAGGTATGTGGGTGATGGATTCATTCACCCACCCTCCAACTTTATTCATTACATAAATCGAGTTAAATTGAAAGGAAATCTTGAAACTTTTTATGAAACGTTTAAAGTTCGTGTTGATTGAATTATTGTTGATAACTAATAGTTGTTGTCACACCCCTTTTTCGTGCAGCGGCGTAAGGGTTTTTCTAATTTAAGTGACGTTATTAATTAGGGTATTATTTTATTTCTTTCAGATTCGCCACTTGGAATGAGTTACGGTGTTCAAGTCACCTTATTACATCCCCTAATTAAAAGGAGTGACTCGTTATGTTGGTCTGCGAAATCAAAAAATCGGGTAAGACATTTCTGTGACCGAAGGGAAGGATTAGGCACCCCTCGATCCCGTGGTTATAGCACGGTAGCTTTATGACTTTTATATGGTTGGACTTATTTTAAAATTTTGTGTGTTATCGAAACAATTATTATGTCTCCTTTCTTTGATTTATTTTAAATTCTTGTAAAATGCCTATTTTTATTAGTAGGTAGTTTATTGTTTGTATTTTAAAGACTTAAAAGTAGTTAAGTTTTTGGATCTTAATATGTTATTAGTATATCATATCATAAGCCAAATTATACATTACTTAGTTTGATTCTTCTAAAAGAAAATGAACAATATATTTTAAGAACATAATATAAACATAAATAAATGATACACCTTTTCAGATAATTTTTACATTTTCTTATTTTAGTCATGAAAATGAAAAGACCCAAGTAATTAATATTCAATTTATTTTATTTATTACTTTGTACATTTTGGGTCACTTTAATATTGTTTTTCATTTTTTATTTGTTCTCTCTTTTTCTTCTTATACTTTAAATTCTTATTGTTCTATTATATTTTATCCTTCTCTATTTTTATACTTTTATGTTTTATACATTTCTTGTACGTCTTTTTCCTTTATTTAAATTTTTATTTTTATTCTGTCATCATGAATGAATTAATGATTATTTAAAAAAAAATCGCATTAAAAAGAAAGTAAAGTTAGTGTAGTTGATTTATTTTATTTTTATTTTATCATTTCTTTCTTAAATAAATAAATACAGTTCTATTAAATATACAAAGTGAAGGAAAAAGTAAATTAATAAATAAGAACTAAATTGATTCTAATTATTATTAACAGCTACTGTAAAGAATATTAAGCTTCGAATTTAATAAAGAACGAGATTGAAAGGAAACCTTAGATGCAAAACAAGAAATAAATACATGTTCTTACAAATGTTACTTAAATATAATAACATAAATCTAATCTATTTATTCATAATGTAAAATTAAGACATACATAAATTTAAAAAACTATATCATTGAAATCATATCGTGCATAATTCTGAAACAAATAATGTAATAAAATCAAGAGTTACTTTTGTGAAAAATTAATTCACAATGGAAAATACCTCGATAAGGACACAAAATTTGAAGCTCGAATTCCACTATTTCTGAGTTTTTTTTCTTTTTGTGCGTGTGTTCCTTAAAAAAAAAAGGTGGAAAAGTTTTCTTTTTGTTTTGCGTTTCCTCTCTTTTGCTGATTTTTTTTTTCTTCCCTCCCTTTTGACTGGAGTTTTTGCTCTTTTTGTGATTTCTATTTGAGAGTTGTTTTCTTCTCTTTTCCTTTGTATACCATGTTTTTCTTTATCCTTTTTTTCTCTTCTTTCCCTTATTAATGTATATATATTATGTAAAAAGGTGTGTAACATGGTATGGAGATTGAATATTGGAGTGGGATGTGGGGGGTGAGTGAGAGAAATGGTGAAGGGGGGTGGGATAATGGTTAGGTTAATTCTTTTTTTAATTTTTTTTGGTTCTAAAAATAATAATAATAATAATTAAGGAAGAATTAATAGCTAGATTAAAAATTTATAAAAAATTAAAATCACTAAATTTATTAAACTTTGAATGAAGAAATACAAATATACCTTAGCGTGGTATTCTCTATTTTTTGTTGGTTTTCATGTCTTTTAAGAAATAACTTATTAACATAAGATAAAGTCAAATATTTATAAAAAATATTTAAGTCTAAAAAAAGGTATAAAACTAAATTCGGTCAAAAATTAACGTGTCTACAGTTGCCCCTCTTTGACTGAAAAACGAAGAGTTTCAGACAAAGAAGTAGACAAAGTTGCAAGTTTTGACCGAAATCTTATTTGAAAGACACAAAAATTTATGCGACCGAGTCCTTTTTTGGACAGCCTACATATCCCAGGTTATAAGGAATCATGGTCACGTGTTAGGTCAAGGAGATGATGGTGATGAATTGGAGTTAAGAAAAACTGGGGGTTCCATCGGGCTCTAGATCGCGATCTTATCGTTACATAAAAATATTAAAATTGAATGAACGCTAATAGTTTTTAAAGAGACAAAACAAGTACAAAACTTCTATCCATGCACCCTTTTCTTGAATTTTCACTTGAATTTTGAATTTAGATATCACCTTTATTTTTTGGAGAATATCTTAACCTAAAATTGGCATGGGGCTACAATGCCACTAGAGGAACTTTGACTTTTCTTCCAAATGACAATTGGAAAAATCTCTGAAAGCTTCGTGTTTTATTGATCAAAAGTTTTGAATAGTAAAGGATGTGAGGAAGTCAGGCAGCTACCATGCAGTGGAAGAAACTAATCTAACCATTCATGAATTGATCAAAAACAATCTTTGTTCATGAATTTTAAATTCATGTCGTCGCTTTGAAGAAACCTAAAACCCCACAAACAAAAAATAAATAAAATTTTTGCCCCAGTTTTCAATGGGAATTTTTGGAGTATTAACAAATATTAATAGAAAAATAAACCCCGCCTAGGAAAGTTGAATTGTAGGGAGAAAATAAAACTAAAAATCTAGACTAGGAAGTGTATCGATGAGAAAGTATTAACCCATTATCCAGGAGGGTCCGCAGTATATGACTAGGAGGGTCTGCTAGTATCCATATCCAGGAGAGTCCTGCTCGTCCCCCCACAATGATACAGGAGGGTACTTGCTAGTCCCATTATCCAGGAGGGTCCTGCTTTAATCCCCATTATCAGGCGGGGTCTGCTATCCCATTATAAGGAGGGTCCTGTAGTCCCATATCAAGGAGGGCCTGCTAGTCCCATTATCCAGGAGGGACTGCTAGTTCCATTATCCAGGGAGGGTCCTGTAATCCCATTATCCAGGAGGGTCCTGCTAGTCCCATGATTCAGGAGGGTCCGATAATTCTAAATCTTAATTAAAGAATATATATTAAACAAAATTCATGTTAGAGAATCGCCAAAACATTTTTTATTTCTAGTCTAGTTTGCACTAGAAGACATTTTTTATAAAAAAAAAAAAAATTACTAGTAGGCATGATGAGAATACATATTCCCAAAAGCAAATTCAAGACAATATGCAATTAGGGAGTTTGTTCCCTAGAAATTTAATGATGTGATAGCGTGTTGCTTTATAGAACGGGTAGTGTATTTTTAACAAATAAAACTAGTGCTCAATTTTTAATTGAGGAATTTTTGAAAGTCGTTTTTAATTAATCATTTTTAACTTATATTTTTAAAAACGATGATCCATATTTGGATCATTGAGGATATAAGATTTTATTTCTTGAGACCGAGCCCATAGGTGAGACTGACTAAGTATTGTATATAGCAAGAATAGGTCGACGAGTTCATAAAAATCTTAAAATTATTTTTTTTTCTGATTTTTCTACAAAAGACATCGGTTCGAAAAGGAATCAATTCATGGTAACAATGTTTTGACTTTAGTTGGTCCCAAAATTAGCATGATGCATATGAGTCATTTTCAACTACGTTCAGACAAATTTGAGGTCAAACTTTGAGTAATCACTAAATTTCAAAAATGGTATCTCAAACATACTTAAGTGTTTACCTGATTGATATTGCCTAAGTTAATGGATAAAAGTCAATTCTATCCTTCATGTTTCCAAGGCCCTCGCCAAAAATGAGTCCTACTTCGCACAATAGAAGGTTTTGATCTTAGAGAATTTTTGTATCAACCCAGCATCACAATGGACAAAGATATTCAATGTATGAGACTGAGATACTATATGCTTGGACCTTATGCAAGGTATCATTTGATGTGAGAACACACAAAATGGATCAAAGAGGACGCTTATTATTGTGTAATGTAGGGATTGGAGAAAGGTAGGCATTTATTTGGGTTAAAATGATTCTGTCCTCCTTAAAATTTCACAACATTCAATATTTTTTTTTATATATTTTTTGAATTGAAAATCTTTTTCCATTCATTTTTTTCTCTCCTTCATTTTATTATAGATTTTTGTCATTGTGCTTGAATTGCACCTACTTGTTCTGTTACGTTGATCTCCCAACCTTAGGCTCGGCGCTTTGTTTATCTAATTGATAATACAAACATGGAGGGGAGATCCAGAAAATAGTGCATTTAACTCTAAAAAATGATACAGGGAAGGGGGTGGTTATTCAATAAAAAAATGTTTCAGCTCAAATGGGAGTCTTATGAATACATGTCATTTGGTAGGCTTTTGAAAGGCACAATAGGTCAAGAAGAAAGCCTTATAACATGTTAGGTTAAATGTTGCTCAACATTCAACTTTGACCAACATTTAGGCCAATGTTAGTTCTAGATCAAAGTCATTCATTGATTTTATCTAAGTCATCACAACAATGCACACCCGGAAACAATGAGGTTGAATTTGTTTTAACCTACTTAAGCAAAATAGTTTCTTAGTATAAACATAAATAATAACGGATAGCAAAATGAATTCTATAGGTCACAAAAAAGTTAGTCGTACTGTCAAATAGTTGAAACATTGATTATTTTTCTATGCACAAGTAGAAAATTTGGTACCAACAAGTCAAATCTTGTTTAAAAAAAATTAAAACAAAAAAAAAAATTTTGCCCCATTTTTGTGCTGAGGACTTTTTAGATTTTTTTTGGTTTGACCAACCTCAAAATAAGGGTTTGCCTAGTAAATTGTATAAGAAAGAATCAGGTCGAACGTAGTTTCCAAAATATTCTAAAAACAAACATTATTTTCTACTAGGAAATACTTCTATTTTTATTTTATTTTTAAAAGATCACCGAAACCGAGGAGGCTTGCCTACGTTATTCATTGAGTTGACGGAATTAGGTGTGCTAGTTTGTTATTTTACCTTTTTTATTTTTTCTTTAAAAAATATGTATTCTACTTTCGAAAAACTATATTTTTTTATTTTGGTCAGTTGTTGTAAAAATACAAAATGTTAACTTTTGAGATATTTACAAATAATTGCTATATTTATTACTTTTGAGGAAAAATCCTTTCTTTTTTTAGTTTACTAAAATTTATTCAAACATGATCGGACCATTTAAATAGTATAGTTTGGTTGAAACAATAACACATAAACTTTGAACCATGTTGAGCCACATTAAATTATTTAAAAAAATTATTTTTGCAATAAAGTGAATTCATATTGAGGATAATAAATGTTTGCGACAGGTTTACTAGTTAGAAAAACCTAGGAATGGGAGGTTTTCTAGAATGTCTATAAACGAGGGACAACTCATGAAGAAGGGAAGTTAACGGTAGCAGGGCTTTACGGCCCTCACTGTTTATCCACCTCATCCTAAGATGTGTTACTATAGAATCCTTCCCAGGCGCAGATTGTAGCATCTATGGTATCTCATGGTTCGCGAGCGTAATCGCATCTCCGAATATAACGTATCTTAAAGACTCAGATTGTATTTATAGAAGACAATTTATATTGAAATCAAACAATATCATAACGGTAAACAAGCGAATATATAAACAACATCCATATAACAAAAAAACAATAAAATTAATAACAGTCATATACAAGCCAATGTTACAAGCTCGAATTCTAGGTAGTTCCCAGCAGATCGGCAATCTGCCACACCCCTTTTTAGCGAAGCTACGTAAGGGTTTTTTTCTAATTAAGGAGTTACTTAATTATGGGGATTACGTTAGTTCTTTAGAGTCGCACTTGGAGAATTGAGTTACGGTGTTCCAAGTCACTCATGTAATCCTAATTAAAAGGAAGTTGATCGTTATTTTAGTCGCGAAATCAAAAATAGGGGTAAGGAACTCTGTTGACCGAAAAGGGGGAAGGTATTAGGGCACCCCGCGATCCTGGTCTAGACGGTCGCTTATTTATTTTTATATGAGTGACTTAATTTTAATACATTATGTTTGTTATCTAACAAGTATTATGTCTCGCTTTCTTTGATTATTTTAAATTTACTTTGGAAAATTATCCATATTTTATATAGGTAGTTTTATTTGTTTGTATTTAAAGACTAAAAGTAGTTGAGTTAATGATGTTTTGGATCTTAATATTTTATTAGTCATTTCTTATCATAAGCCTAAAATTATACCATTATATTATGTTTTATTTTTCTAAAGAAAATAAAAAATCTATTATTAAGAAAACAAAGATAAAAATAATTAAAATAATACACATTTTAATATAATTTTTTACCTGTTCTTATTTTAGTCCATTAAAAATGAAAAAGAAACCAGTAATAATATCAATATTATTTATTTACTTGTACATTTTGGGTCACTTTAATATGTTTGTCATTTTTTTTATTTTGTTTCTCTTTCTTCTTATTTACTTTACCTTATTTTTCTATTATATTTTCTCCTCTTATGTTTATACTTGTATGTTTTATAAATTTCTTTTAACGGTCGTTCACTTTTATTTAAAGTTTTATTTTTTATCTTCATCATGAATAATTAATTGATTATTGTTTAAAACAAAAATCGCATTAATTAAAGAAAATTGTAAAGCTATGTGGTGTGATTTATTTATTTTTATTTTTATCATTCCTTTTTTAAAAAATAAATAAATACCGTTCTATTAAAATACACCTGAAAAAGTAATTAATAAATAAAAACTAAATTTGATCTAATTATTACTAAAAGCATACTGTAGATATTAAGCTTCGAATTTTAATAAAGAACGAGATTAAAGGAAACCTTAGAGCAAACAAGAATAAATACATGTTCTACAAATTTTACTCTAAATATAATACAGAAAATCTCAAATTATTCATACATAATGTAAAAATTAAGAACATACATAAATTTCAAACCACTTGATATCATTGAAATCAGTATATTGCATAATTCTGTTGAAACCAAATAAGTAATAAAGATCAAGAGGTTACCTTTTGTGAAATTAATTCACCAAGAATACCTGCGATAAGGACCACGAATTTGAAGCGCGGAATTCCACTATTTTTGAGTTTTTTTCTTTTGTTGGCGTGTGTTCCTTAAAAAAAACGGTGAAAAGTTTTCCTTTTTTTTTTTCTTTTCCTCTATTTTGCTGATTTTTTATTCCTCCATTTGTGATTTTTTTCTCTATTGACATTTCTACCATTTATTCTTCTCTTTCCGTGTTGTACCTTACCTTTTTTCTTCTACTTCTATTCTTTCCCTTATTAATGTTATATATATTTATGCGACATGTGTGACATGTGTATGGAAGAGTTGATTAGTGGCAGTGGGATGTGGGGGTGAGTGGAGAGAATGGTTAAGTGGGGGTGGGATAAGGGTAGGTTAATTTCTTTAATTTGTTTGTATAAAATATAATAATAATAATTAAGAAGAATTAAATAGATAGGATAAAAATATATAAAAAATAAAAATCACTAATTATTGAAAAACTTTGAATGAATAAATAAAAATATTACCTTAAAAGTGTTATTCTAATTTCTTTGTGGTTCATATCTTTTTAAAAATAAACTTAAAATAAGATAAAAGTCAAAATATTTATAAAAAATATTTCAGCTCTAAAAAAGGTATAAAACTTAAATTCGGTCAAAAATTACGTGTCTACAGTTGTAATCCATGTTTTAGGACTGGTTTTGGGCCTAAATCATTGGATAGTAGGTTAATTAAGGATCCTATATGTTTGGGGTGGAATCCATGGGTATTTGGGAAGGTTTAGAGATTAAATGCGAGGAAGAAAGTCGTAAAACCCGTTAAGGGGATGCTGGGGCGCCGCCCCTCCAAAGCCCCACAGGACAGAGTTTATTCGTCAAGCTCTAGCATGCCATGCATATCAGATCTCCTGAGGAGAACCTTTGTCAGTCAAGCTATGGCGCTCTGCGCCTCTTAGAGCGCCAGGCCCCCTGGAGACCCCGTTCTTTCCCTATCTTTTCATACTAGTTCCTAAGTGATGTACCCTTCATCTCTAGTTGATTCCAATACTTTAGAGTACATCTAAACATCATGAAATCATCCATAAACATGATATCATGATCCTTGAATCCATAATTCAATTCAGGGAAAGTTAAGATCAAAGACAGAAGTTAAAATCCAAGTTTAGAAGTTAAGAAGCGAGTCAAAGTAAAGCTATAAGTTTTCTAAAGTTTTTCACAAATGTTTTCACTTTGTTTTAAAGACTTACAGTTCAAGTCAAGAAAGAGTAAGGAGTTGAGTTTATTTCTCAAAAGCTATAAGGGAACTAAGTATTACCTAAGAGTTAAAGTTTCAAGTAAGCATAAAGTAGCAAGTTGAGTTCCTCAAGAGTATAAGGTAACTAAGTAGTCCTTATGGACTTAAACAAAAATGGTTTTTTTTTAAAACTTTTGAGATGGAAGGGAAGCTAGGCTTCCATATAGCCTATGGCTAGTTTAATAAAAGAAAGAGGAAATTATGATTTGCAAGAGAAATTTTTAAAAGCTATGTTTTAAGAACTAATCTCAAACCACAGAATCGGTACGTTTTTAAACATAAGAGCCACGATATTTTTGGAAGTAGTATTGATCAACGATATAAGGACCAATTCAATAACTTACAGCCAATCTAAAATACACATGTAGCCCCCATAGGTAAAAAGGATAACTTGTTAGATGATCATTTTCAATGTTACAGTGGATCCTCCTAGGCTTCAGTTCCTATATCGGTGGCAGGGTTATAGGATCGCGCTGGCAGCTGCGGTTGGGCCAGTTAGTATCATCACGTATCTTCAGTAGAGAATCTCCCTTAGGTAAATGTATTTATGACATCAGTCATGTATTTTATACCACAACGTATTGTATTTTTCATATACATCAGTATTGTATCTTATATACATCTCAGACATTATTGTGTACTTGTATATACATACTCAGAGGTTTAGGCATGTTTTCAGTCAGTGTTTCTTTCTATTGCATTTATTTTAACCGTGTATATTGAATAATAGTTAGTATATCAAGAGTGAAACAGAGCCAAGATAAGTATTCATTCTTCCTCCCTTTCAAGACTAAGTTTTGTATAGCTTTCCAACTCGCATACTCGTATATTCAACGTATAGATGCCAGTTGTCCTGCATCACTTTATAATGCAGACGCAGGTAACCAGGATCAGCACGCGGCGCTTTGTTGATCCAGATTGAGCTTCAGAGTTTGTGGTGAGCCTCCTTTCATCTTGGAGGAAATCCTTTTTCATTTCAATATTTTCTTAGCTTTTAGGATGTTGTGGGGTCTGTCCCAACATCCCTCTCTAGACAGTTTAGAGGCTTCATAGAATATAGTATTTCAGTTTAAAGTTGTTTTCAGTTATTAAGACTCAAGTTCCATTTTGGCCAAGGTTATGACATGAAGTATTTCCCTTTATTATGTTTTACTCATGTCAAAGTAGAGGTTTGTCTTCCGCTGATATAAGTAGCCAGGACATGGGTTCGCTTGAGGGCCGGCAATGGTCTTCGAGTGGCAGTCCCCCCTCCCCCCTCCAAAAAAAAAAGGATGATAAAATCATTGTGAGAAGCTTTTTATATAAATACACAATGATCTGATGAAGTCTTCTTACAGCCTTGCTCCCCCATAACAAATTCAAACTTCTTGTACCACTCTCTAGGAGTTTGTTTTAGGCCATAGAGACTCTTTTTGTGTTTGCACACAAAATTTTATTTACCTTCTAATTTGAAGCCCTCATGTTGTTCCATATAAATCTCCTCTTTTAGGTCACCATGATGGAAAGTCGTCTTCACATCCATCTGCTCAATTTCTAAATTAAGACTAGCAGCCAAACCTAGAATTGTGTGAATCGAGGAAATTTTAACAACAGGAGAAAGTACTTTGTCAAAGTCAATAACCCTTCTTTGACCAAATCCCTTAACAACCAATCTATCTTTATACTTGGATTCAAGTTGTATTCTTCAACTTTAACTTTGAACACACACTTATTCTTCAATGCTCTCATGCCCTTGAGAAATTTACCAACTCATAAGTGTTGTTCTCATCCAGAGACTTCATCTAATCTTGCATGGCTTTAATCCATTGACCCTTGTGCTATTCTTCCACGACCTTCTCATAACATTCAGGTTCTCGCCCATCAGTGAGTTATACATACTCATAGGGTGAATAATGAAAGGAAGGAACCTGCTATCTTGTGGACCTCCTAAGTGGAATATTTAATTCGTCCACCACTTCATGAGCAAGAGAATCATCAATAACAATATCATTGTTATTATCAACATAAACATGTTGATCCGATTCATGATTATAGATGTCACCATGGACATCAAGCCTAATAACGTCATGCATACTTATGTGAGGAACTTCATCATGATGAACTATACCATAAAAACTTAAAGATTCTAGCTTCTCTGCTTTTTCAATATCTTCAATTGTTTGATTCTCCATGAAAATAATATCACGGCTTCTCACAAGTTTCTTCTCAATTAGATCATATAGCCTGTAACCAAATTCATTAAGGCCATATCGAATGAAGATGCACTGCCTTGTCTTGGCATCTAATTTTTAACTTTCATCTTTTGAAACATGTACAAAAGCTTTCTAACCAAATACTCTCAAATGGTCATAGGAAACGTCATTTCCATACCAAACACTATTTGGTACAACACTTTGCAAAGCAATAATAGGAGATAGATTAGTGCAGCGGTTAATCGACAACCTTGCTTGAGAAAGCAAACATCTAATTCTTTCTATCAAGGTCTTGTTCATCCTCTTAGGCAAACTATTAAGTTGAGGAGTCTTGGGAAGAGTTTTATGGTGTCTAATACCTTGATGCTTGCAGTATTCATCAAATGGTCCAAAATATTGCCCACCATTATCAGTACGAATACGTTTTAGTTTCTTTCCAATATCTATTCAACTGAAGCCTAGAACTACTTGAAACACTAAACACTTGGTGTTTAGTCTTCAAGACATAGACCCAAAGTTTTCTCGAGCAGTCATCAATAAAAGGGACAACTTAGAGTACACCACTGAATTTCTTTATCTTCATTGGACCACATAAATCAGAGTGCATAAACTCAAGCAACTCTGTCTTTCTCAAAGAGGGTAGGACTTAAAGGAAACTCTAATTTGTTTACCAGCCGAACAATTCTCACACTTTTCTAACTTTAGCACTTTTGAAATTTGACAATAAATTCTTCTTGGCTAGAACATTAAGTCCTTTCTCACTGATGTGGTTAAGTCTCTTGTGCCATAACATTGACCAGTTATCGCTCTCAACCAAATTCACCATATCAAAACAAGCAGATACTATAGTCCAATATAGACCACGACGTTTGTTACCACAAGACACAACCAAGTATCCCTTAATGAGCTTCTATTTTTCATCACCGTTGGTACTAAAATATCCTTAATCCAGCTAAAAACACCAATAGAGATCACAGCAAATGAACATAGTAGCATGTATTTACTTGGTTCAAAATAGTTTAGTTCCACACTAGTCCAACCAATTTTATAATAACAACCACCTAGAAACAGTTTCTTCATACTCATATCAAGTTTAGTTTTTAATCATTAGGAATATAGAAGAAAACAATCTTTCCTGATGTCAACATAAGATGCGAGACACCCGAAAGTCCACACCCAACTTGACGTAGAAAAGCAATTACTATCATGAACATCTAGGAAGGTAACAAAATCTTCGGTGGTGATGGTGGCTAGGACATTTTCATTATCATCTTCTTTAGTTTCCTCTTTGTTTTTGTTCTCCCTATTAAACTTCCTATAGAACTTCTTTGTATGCCCTTTCATTCCATAATGATAACACTCAATATCCTTAAGTCTACCTCTGGATTTGCTCCTTTTTTTTTCTCCATAGTGAAAATCGCGAGTTTTGTTTCTCCTATTGGGGCCAGTTATCAGGACATTCAACAAAGAAGAACCTTGAGTTTTTCTTTTCATTTCTTCGTTCAATACACTACTCTTGACTGAATCCATAGAGTTCACACCATCTGAAGACAATGAAGTTTTAAATGTTTTCCAAGAATTTGGTAGGGAACCAAGTAGAAGCAAGCCTTGAATTTCTTCATCAAATTTGATGCCAGTAGAAGAATATTGGCTCATGATCCCTTGAAAATTATTCAGATGGTCTGTCATCGGAGAACCATCATGATACTTTAAACTAACAAACTGCTTATTAAGAACCATTTGTTATTCCAGTCTTTGAGCAAACACAACTTTTCAAGATGCTTCATAGGGTTCGAGCATGTGTCCCTCTAAAAATACGATTAAACAATTATCAGCGACATTCCTAATGAATCAACACAAACATGTCTGTTGCAAAAATTCCATCTTCATCTTTAATTATTAGGATTCAGAGTAAATACTGGTTTAGTAAAAGTTCTGAAATAATCAATATCTGTCATTTCCTCTTCCAAATGGCAAATTACACCATTCAAGTAATCATTCTTTTTTTTACTGTGTTGCTTCAATCGTTTTCTCCAAAAAAATATAGTTTATCGCAAATCAAAGTAAATCTTTATGATGTGAAAGTTCAGGACTGTGCTGGCCACCATAGGGATCAACTCAGATAAAACCCAGCTTTGTACCTAGTTTGTGACAAACGCGGACAAGCACAAAATATATACGATATAAAAGTAATGGAAAATAAAATGGAAAAAAACAAATAAGACACCAAAGATTTACGTGGAAACCTCTTAATTAAGGGAAAAAAATTCACCGCGGCAAAAAAAAAAGTAATGATTCACTATAGTAAAGAAATTTTACATTGTGAGTTACGGGGGGGAAAAAAAAATACAATACTCAAAGTGACTTACTAACCACTCGAACAGAACAACACTCTTTGGTTCCAGGCTTACTAAAATATCGCTCACATCTATTTTTTATACATTACTATTTTCTTGTATAGTCTATGGAATACCTCACTTTATTCTTAAAATGATTTTCTCTCTAACTTAGTGTATTTTACAAATAAGCTTCTTTTATAGAAGAAATTTGCAGTTGCAAATTTTACCACCATCCACAATATGTCAAAGTTGTGCCACCGAAAGTTTTTAATTGTTTTGTTTCTCAACATTTGTTGTCACTGCAATTTGCCAACCTTGTCAATCATTGACAATTGCATGCAGCAATTGTTGAAGTCAATAATCAAATAATGGGTCTGGACCCCACAATATGTAGAATATTTATGCTTTAGTCCTACTTTAGAATTCTCTGCAAGTTCAAGGAAATTCTAAAGCTTTCTTGAAATTATCTAGGGAGTTCTAGAATGTTCTACTAATCTCTCTACAACTTTAGATTTTTCTCGCTTATCTAGATGTCGAATTTAAATAGCAAAGTGATGGAACATGACACTCTCCTCCGTCTATTGAAGCAACGATTGCGACAAATTATTGTTTTTGTTAGAAATTCTGAATTTAGTCCTTAAATTACCACAAGTCTTCATACCTCTCCCATGTGGTCTTCTCAGTAGTTAGTCCCTTCCAATGAAATAATATGTTAATTAGAAATTAATGAAAAAAATAATAAATATTAAAAGAGTGAAATAGAGAATTTGTAAAACTACTATTCAACTCTCTAGATTTGAAGAATAGACGGTGATTTGGAGGTGGGTTGGAGTGTCCTTTCTCTATTTTACACTTCAAATCTAGAGAATAGAGAGTATAATAGAGGTGGGTTGGAGATGGTCTTGGAGAGTGGTTGGAGTAGTTCGAAACCTAAATAAGCCACAAAAAAATAAAAGTGACCAAAATAAACCACTATTTGAGAAGCTAAATAGGCTTAGTTGAACTTTTTCTTAAACTTTATAAAGTGGAAGAAAAACTTACACTTAACAGAAAGGAATATTTTTCATGTTTTGCTCTCTTTATGAAGTTTTCGCAATGTTTTTCATACAATTGAGTTATTTTTCCTATATATGTAAAAAAAATATTTATCACAACAATTAACTTAGTTAAATAAAAAAATCAAGTGTTGCACATACTGATAATCATTTGCATAAGGAAAATGGAAGGATACGAAATTTGAGATGCCCAACATTTTCAGTCATTTCAAACTATGAGGACTGGACCAAAAATAATTATCTAGTCTATACTTGGAGCAAATTGCCTCATATGTTGAAAGTAAAACCGCTAATAAATATCGAATTAATGAAGAAGAAGAAACTAATAAGACAGAATAAGAAGAGAAGACCACATAGAAGAGTCCACTCAGTAATAATCATAAAAAATAAATAAGTTTAGAAAGTATTAAATAACCACATGAACAAAATAATAATCGAATATAATTATGAGCATTGCTAGATCAGTTTCATTGATGTTTGCGTTTTTAAATCAAAAATCATATCGAGCGGGTAAAAAATATTTGATAATGCTTCATGTTAGAAAAATAAGTAGATTGAGTTATCGAAAAAATCCATCAACGTATGACTTTCTAATTGGGGAATGAACATCGACTGAAAGAGAGAACGTTGTTGGCTAGTCGTAGGCAACCTTCTATAACATAGATTTTTTCAAGTATTGTTAACTTGATTTGTCTATGTATTCATTGGAGCCCTCAAAAAGGGGTCAGTCAAACATTAACCTACTTCCAATTAAGGTGTCCGGTGATAAAAAATGAAGTAGTTATGGTTCGACTTATTAATCAAAATTCTAATCCAATACTATTTAGCCCCTTTATTTGTAAATTGATTGAAAGAAATTATGAGATCAGATATAATTGAATATTAGAATTGTATTTGGAGGGACAAGTACTAAATAAACGATAGATTCAATCAGTTGTTAAATTTCGTCACCCAATAAATCAAAACTTAAAAACTTTTGATTGAGATCACATTCAGTTTGTGATTGAATGAATAAAGTAGAAGACACTAAAGGATTTGGAATTCTACTTTTGAATTTCCTTAAATATGAATTTGGAGGGCTGTCATAATAAAAACAAGGTATACCCTCAACTTTTCATTTAGGAGTGATATAACCCCGTTATAAAAAGTGGTCATATATGCCCACCCGTTATACAAAGGCTACATATACCCCTGCAAGTTTACCAAAAGGCTCAAATATACCCTTCATTAACGGAAAGCGTTAAAAAATTAGTTTAAATTAGATTCTACTTCTAATTTTTTTAAAAAATTATTTAGGGGATATATGATTCTTCTATCAAAGTTCAAGGTATATTTTAATTTTTTCATATATAAATGATTTTTTGACTTCTTTTCTAAATTATTTGGAATTTCTATTATTATTTTGTTTTTTTCTTTCATTCTCAGTGTTTAATTTAAAGAATATAAAAAAATAAAACTATTTTTTGTGTGTTTGTGTTATTGTAATTTAATTTCGTATTCGAAGAAAAAATTTGGTCATCTACATAGTTTTACAAAATATTAGTGAAAAAACAAATAAATTTGAATATCAAAAATAATTCATTATAAAATTAGTCATTGAAACAAAAAAAAAGTGCAAAAATATGTTTGACGAGGATTAAATTTATCATATGGGATTATATTTTTTAGAACAAAAAAATAAAAACTTAGATATTAAAATTATTTTCTTGGTTCATGCCGTAGAGGAAAGGGTATATGTGATCATTTGTTTACAAGTAGGGGTGGATCTATTATTGGTTTTATATATGAGTCAGGCTTTCAACAAGGGGTATATCGCTCTAAATGACAAAGTTGAGGGGTATATCAGACCCTTTTTCCCTAAAAAAAAGGAAAAGAACCTGATTTATCCCTGAACTTTATGGTTGGAAACTGATATATCCACGTTTGAAAAAAGCCCATATATGTCTCTGCTTTATAGAAATGACCTATATGCACTTTTACTTAACAGGACTATATTTAATAAAATGAAAATTATTTTTTATCTTTAATTTGAGAAAATGCATTGTCGCGTTTAGAACATACCTATCAACAAACTTTTCATCATGGGACGCGATCCAATAAGAAGAAACAAAAGCCTCACCATATTAAATAAACCAACTATTTCATTCATTTTTGCTGAAACATCTCAAGAAGAAGACCAGCAACCTTAACACTTGGCAGTATCATGAGCTCCATTGACAAGGCAAGTTCCAGATTTTTCATCAAATTTAGTGTAGTGTAAGATGTTGCCTTTTGCTAAAGCTTTGGCACTACCTATACAATGCATCATCACGGTTGGCGACTTCAATATTCTGCAAAATCCATTTTTTATTCAATAAAGTTTACTAAAGGTGAATCTATGGCATATGACACACACCAATAGGAATGACAGAGATCACACACATTATAATGCATTTCAGTTCAATTTGAACAATTAAAATAATTTATCGCCATTAAAAATTAGTTTAGTAGAAGCATGCTTGTTCACCAATTTCTCTGAAACGATTAACAAAATTGAGTAACTTATAAGATAAAGGTATCAATTTCTTCAAACAATTTAGAAAGCTAATAGATCGAAATACTATCTATTGTAAGCTATAAATGGGTGGGGTTGTTGTTTCCAATTGGGGAGACAATGGAATGAAATGGGTTTGGTTTATAATAGGTGGGGGTTTTGTTTTCAATTGGATCGGAGTGGGCATGGTGAAAAATCATTAAGTGGGTATTTAAAATGCCACATGACATTTTCTCAAAATAAGACAAAAAAATGAATTTTTAATTTTATTAAATATTGGTCTGTTAAGTAAAAGAGCATATAGCTATTTTTACAACGATAAGGGCATATATAAGCCACATTTTAAGCAAAGGGTATATCAGCTCTAAATCATAAAGTTCAGGGATAAATCAGACCCTTATAAGAATACATAGCGTAATAATATTTTTTATTTTTATGATATGTCAAATCAATATAATTGTATGACAAACACTACAAAAGCATCATACGGAGAGCAACACTTGAAAATAATTTTCTTTTAAATGTAAGTTTTTCTTCCACTTGATAAAGTGTTAAGAAAAAATTCCTCTTACAAGAGAAAGAAAAAATTACATTTTATAACGTGGTAAGGAAATAGTTTCTTTGTATAATAAATGGAAAAAGGGTTCAAAAAATACCCTTAAACTATTGAAATAGTCATTATATACCCTTATTTTTTTTTAACTATATTTTTGGCTCCAAAACTACAATTTTCCGTCAAACTATCTCAATCAAAAAGGTCCTTCTAATTAACGGAAATTGTTTTTAATGTCATGTGGATGCACATGGCACCCCAAATAGATTGTCACTTGCCACATAGAATAAAAGGAAAAGGGTCAAAAGTATCATTATTAAAACTATCCGAAATAAGCCTCTCTACCCTTTAAACTATATTGGGTTCTTCAAAACTATCATTCCCTCAACTATTGAGGGTAAAAAGTTACCGCTTATTAGCGGAAGGTGTTTGTGTTTTAAATTCCAATGTGTCATATGGACTAAATCCCGAAATAGTAATTATTTATTTTCCACTCTATTCATTATTTTAAGAAACGATTTCACCATCTCCTCTTTCGCGGCTAAGGTTTCAGAGTTTTCTCGTCGTTCCGTTCCAAGTGGATAGTCGTGGTTATAGGTTAGTAAAATTTTCTGAGTTTATTGTGTTTACAACCACGAAAATCACTTTGAAACTCATCAGTGAAGAAGTTATGAAAATGACCGACAAACTGACGGAAAAGTTGTGAAATTCGTCATCATACAAATTTTGAAATCGTAAACTGTAAATAATAAAATAAAAACAAAAAATATGACTAACTTGATCACTTTATTTTGTGGCTTAATCAGGTCCGAACTTTGTGAAGCAGCACATTCATTATTTTACTCTCCAAATTTAAAATAGAATGGAATTGAAGATACTCTTAATATATTTTATGAAAGATGAAGGACCGTGTACAATTTTCTTCTTCTTTTGGCTTGTGAATTAATTAATGTCTGTTTGTTTTATTTTTCAAGATATAATATGTAAATCAGGTCGCATCAATCAAAGCAGGTCAGAACAATACAATTTTACCCAAGCCATTGAATTATCCACATGAAGTGCTTGTTTAAACAAAGTAAAGAAAATCAAACATCATTTATTGACCAAATGAAAGACATCACTTTAGTCCATAGAGCATCATAACAAATTATCTAGGCATGTGAGGTTGTTATATCCTCATCAGCCTAATATCCTCAATTAATCGGTCCAAATCTTGGTATGAAGAGCCACCTTCACCAACGCTTGCTATTGCCAAATCGCTCATATATTTTGCCCTCTCCAAAAATTCAATTTTCTTCACATCCATCACTTCTCTCACCATCCTCTCAATTGTGATTCTATCACATACATCTTTCATGTCTAGTCCAAGCTTCCACACCTCCCCAACATACCTACTATTTACTTGTTGATCAACAAAATAGGGCCAACAAATCATTGGCACTCCTTCTACTATACTTTCCAAAGTTGAATTCCACCCACTATGCGTTAAAAACGCACCAATTGATGGGTGAGCTAGCACTTGTTCTTGCGGAGCCCAACTAATAATACACCCCCTCTCTTTTGTACTTTCCACCAATTCCATAGGAACATTATTGTTTTCGTCTTCAAGTCCAATAATTGAACCGGGCCTTTGGACCCACAAGAACCGAGTGTTACTATTGACTAAACCATACCAAAATTCGAAGAATTGTGCCTTGCTCATTGTGGCAAGGCTTCCAATGCTGACAAATAGAACTGATTTATTGGGTTGTTTGTCGAGCCAATCTATACAACTCATATCCTCTTTCCATATGCTGTTGGATGTTGGTGTGTTTGGCAAACGTTGGGAAGATAATTTTGCCTTCATTTGAGTGTGAAGAGGCCCAATGGCATAGATATTTGGACATAGATCTCGAAATTGTGAGAGAATAGGCCCTTCAAGGGCTTCAAATGTGTTGAATATTAGACCTTGGGCTTGTACAATGTGTTTGCCCTCCTTGATTACATGTTTGATAATTGGGATATCAACGTCAGGTGTTCGGCAGAAACTAGGAAGATCTCGGCGCCTCATCACACCTTCCATTCCTGGCATACCATTTACTAATACATCCAAGTCATTTCCTGTTATGTATCAAAGCAAAAGCAAATTACTAATACATCCAACCATATTTAATACTACAAGAAGATTAAAGAACATTTTCATAAATTTCATATAACTTTAATATAGGATCACACCATAATTAAAAAGTCATTTTCTTAAACTTCTATCTCTGTGTCAAGTCAGACTAAATTATTCTTTTGAAAGGAAGAGAGTATCTTACATGTATCATATAACTATAGTCTATAATCAAGAAAATATATATGGAGATAACAATAAAGATATGTGTATAATTTATTTTGTAATGTTGCGCCTACGAAATAGGAAAACGACAACAATAGCATAGTATCAAAACCTAAAACATATACTATATAATTTATATACGAGTCATAAAAATGTCATCTTAAGTAAATGTGTCGACTAACGCATTAACTTTTGTCATCACAATAACCCGACCCGGCCGTCTTCATGAAAAATTATCTTATCAGATAGCCTTGCTTATCACCTAATTATTTGAATATTAATTTGTCTTTGTTCTTTACATGGACAAGAAAACAAAAGGACAAGGTAGTTCTAGCGCTAATTTAGCTAATACAGACATTAAACAATTTTTTTATTGTTTAAAAACTCTGTTAAAGAAATAAAATAATGTAACATGGACATGGTGTCTCTGTATATTTTGAGAAAAAACATGAACAAATTAGGCGATATTGTGGTGTTAAAAAGAAATTAAAATGTTATTATAATCTATTGAGTAAAGTTTTCAACCATGAGTGACGTAAGCAAAAAATCAAAAACTAATTTCTTGAAGTACAAAAGACTAACCTTTGAAAGGAATTTCTCCATCTTCAATAAGTTTTGGAAGAGCCAAATAAGTCCAGAGAGAACAAGGACTTATAGTATCAAAATAAAGAAGTGGGATTTTAGCCTCTTTTGCTATAGGAAGAGCAAATGTAAATATACCATCAACTATGAGACAAGTTGGAGCAGAATTAGTAGTCATAACCATCTCTTTGAAAAGTGGGCTACTCACTTTCTCTACACCTTCAATAATCAACCTTATTTGGTCTCCAATTCTTGGATTATCTTCTGGAAGTCCATCTGGAACTGTCACAAATTTGAAGTTGGGATATTTCGCAAAACGGACTACAACGTCCGTATAATTCATCTGGCGTTGATGGATATATTCAGTGTTCATGAAAGTGATATGAATTTCTTTGTGAAGGCATAAGAGTTCAGCTAGTTTTAGCATGCAATTTACTGGACCTTGAAGAGGCAACGGGAAAATAAGTACGTGAGGAACTGCCATGTTTTAATTTCCTTGGACACTGCCAAATTAAAATTTATGTATGCTGGTTATTAATAGTAGGAGAAATTAAAGAGCTTTCTTGTTGGTTTAGTTTGATGGAGTAATGGAGATTTTATTGTTTGGCTGGGTCCGGTGTGAAAATTAATTTATATATATATATATATTTGTTTGACGGAATTGATTATAAAATATAATTTATATATGACTAATGTATGCATTGTTTGATAGTCGATATATATTGCTTGTGGTAAATATTATAAGAAATTATTTATTTATGTGAAATAAAATAATTAACAAAATGGAGACTTAATATTTCAAAAACAAGAAATTATTATATCATTCATGGCATAACGTTACTACGCCACACAAAAGTAAAAATTTATCATGAATTTCATCAGTTCACAACTAATCTGTCTTGTTAATAATCTGTTAAATAGCATCGGGACCGGGATAACTTTTTACGGTTTTAATGATAGAAATCGCCGTCGCTATTTCCTACCATAAATATAATATTAATCGATCTGATTAACTTATTTATTTAACACATAAACAATGAAAAACGATGCACTAAGAAACCAAAAGATTATAATAATCAAATTGAGTGGAAACATCAAGATAGGGGTCATATTGTATAAAATATTGTTTCAAAGTAGAATTGGACCGCATTGCTGATGATAGAAGCCGCTGGAAAGTTTGGTAAATACTTGACCTGGTCTGTGGGTTTTGTTAAAGTGACGGAGTATAGATTTTTATCGAATAATTTAAAAATAAAAAATTTAACAAACGAATATATTATACAAATTTAATATTTATAATGCATATTTATACAATAAAATGATAACTTTAATTATTTATAAATAATAATATAATTTTTTAACCAAGACATCCTCTCTGACTTCGTACTTGATTTTATTGGATTGTCATAATGAAAGATGAGATTTTGCTTTTTTGTTAATGTTTTTTTATTTAACAAAATAAGGAAATATTTGGATTTACTCGGCGGGAGATGATATTGTTTCTGACTTTACAGGATCTGCAAATGATTCTTTAATAAACCCCCCCAAAAGAAACTATAGGTCATCTTTCGACTTAATATATTTTATGGAAAGAAAAAGGACTCTATACTTTTTTCTTCTTCTTTTGGCATGAGGATTAATTAGTGTCTCTGTGTTTTACTTTTCAAAAATATAGTAGGTAAAATTGACATTTGGTCTTAGCAAAACAATTTTTTCAACAACGATAATGATGTTCTACTGAATACGCTACTTCTTCTTTTTTTTCTTATAATCATCTAGTCTTCGGATCAGCTAATGAAAAATATTTTCTATAAGAATCTTTTAATTTGAAAATAAAAACTTAAAATCTCTAATTAAAAATTAGTGGTAGAGTTAGAAATCTAGTTAAGAGATCACCAATTAAATTAAACATTTAATTCATTGGTAGACCCTTAAAATTAGCACAATATTTCACTTAAACATCTTAATTAAGTGATATTTATTTTAAACACCTGAAACTAAACACTTAGGACCCGTTTGGTAGGAAGTATTAATCAAAACAATCCATGGATTAAAATATTGTCCAACAAAAACATTGTTTGGTTACTTTTTTTAACCTAATCCATGGATTAGTTATACCTCATATACAAGGTCTTATTTTATCCCAAGGAAAGGGAGGGATAGCTAATCCAAGTTTAACAATCCTTGGATAAGACCCCTTAAATGACTAAATTATCCCCATATCTTTTTTTTTTTTTGGTAATTCATGTTCTTTTTTTATTTATATGAGAATATTTATAAATGTTCGTTTAATTCTCCAAATTTATTTCATGTAATTTGATGATTTCACAAATTAATATTTTTTTCTCCATGTTTGAGTTGTTATATTGGGTTTATTTTATCTTTTTGTTTTTAAATATAGTTCGTCAATTGACCACGTGAACTATTTTTTTTATTTTTAAAATAAGCTAAGCGTATTTGAACAAGTTAAGTACTTAACTTCATGTAAGTTCAGGTATTAAATGTGACCAACAAAAATTAGAACAAATACCATGTGACCTATCAACACCTCCAAATTAATAATAATATTTTTATATATTTTTTAATATTTAACTTGACTAGTTTAAATGAAACATAATCGCACAATAACTAAACGGTAATAATGGAATAATACTTTTTCTAAAGTTTTAAACCAAACATAATACTAAGTATGAATAATGAACCAAACACTTGCTAAAAAATAACCCCCTTCACTACTAAACCATGCATTAACTACTTCATGCATGACTAAACCTGCATTACTAATTCCATGGCTTACTAATTCCATGCATTCTAATCCTGCATTATGCCTCTTTGTAGCCAGACGACCCTAGAACAAGACTAAGCGTACCTGCTGTTTAGAAAAGATTGTCATGGAGGATTGATGCCTCAAAAGTTATGAATACAAGTAATGAAAGTGTAATTTTTTACCACACATTCTGTAACTAACTGGCAAGTTGTTAACAACAACAATACACAATGACTAATCTACTATAGACTTTTAACTAACTAGTTAACTACTTTTTCACATATTTCATCACCCTCCTTCATGTTAGGTGGGATAAAAATATTTAACGCACCTAACTTGGATAAGAGATATTCATGTTGATGTTTGGACAACCCTTTCGTCAAGGTTGTTTTTGTGTAGAAATATTTAATCAGCCCTTGTTTTATCCTTTCCCTTATGAAATGACAGTCAATTTCAATGTATTTTGTCCTCGTGATAATTTGGATTTGTAGCAATTTGTATTGCCACCTTACTGTCACTAAACACATGTAGGTACTTGAACTTTATCCTCCACTTCTTTAAGTATCCAAGTAATCATATTAATTTTGAGACTGTTGAAGTAAGACTTTAATACTCAGCCTCACGAAAGATTTTCCCATTTTTACCATATAGCCTGAGACAGATCTCCTGGTAATAGCACAGGAAGCCAGTCTGCATCAAAGAATGCACTGACTTCTTCATTAGAGGAAGTAGAAAATAACAAGCCTTCTTTAGTTGCTGAAAACTGACTTAAGCTTTGAGTGCTGAAAGTTATGTCTGGTCTTGTCATATTAAGATACAAGAGTTCTCCAATTAACTTTTGATATGCTTTCTGATCTACTAGAGGATACTCATATGCTTCTTTGACTTTCATATGACCATCATATTATCTTGATGCTTAGTTTAACGTTAGCATCAATAGGAGTTTCTGCAGGCTTGGCTGCTGACATGTCAACCTGAGCTATAAATTCTAGGGCATACTTCCTTTGATGCATCAATATACCCTCTGCTGACCTAGTGAACTCAATACCTGGAAAGTACTTTAGTTCACCTAGGTATTTCATCTTGAAGGGCTATTGTACTTCATGACTTAACTTTTCCATTAACTCCAAACTGCTGCCAGTGATCAACATGTCATCCACAGATACTAACACCACAATGATCCCTACTTCTGAATTGTTAACAAATATTGAATGATCATATTGGATTTGTTTGAATTTGTGATTGGTGAGAGCTTCAGTTAACTTTTGATTCCACTGCCCTGGAGCTTGCTTCAACCCATTAAATGACTTTGCCAGTCTGCACGCCTTCTCTCCTTGAATGGAAAATCCTTGAGGCAACTCCATATATATCTCATATGCAAGCTCACCCTGTAAAAATGCATTAAATTCATCCATTTGATGAATGTGCCAATGCCTTGAAGTAGCAAGTGACATAATATATCTTACAGTGACCAATTTTATAACTGGGGAAAAGTCTCTTGGTAGTCAATACCCTCTTGTTAACTATACCCCTTAACAACCAACCTAGCTTTAAATCTTTCTACTTCACCTGTAAACTTGTATTTGACTTTAAAAAATTTACCTACAGCCTGTAGGCTTCTTCCCTGGTGGCAGATCAGTGACCACCCAAGTATGATTGCTTTCTAGTGCTTGAACCTCAGCCTACAAAGCATCTACCCATCTTTGGTTCTGAATTGCCTCCAAGTATGTAGCAGGTTCCTTGACAGATGAAGTAGCAGCCGGACACTGGTAAGTATGAGACAAATGGCTATAACTGATGTAGTTGCTTACTGGATACTTCACCTTAGTATAAATATTCAAGGAAACAGACTCCTTAAGCCATGTAGGAGTATGTTTTGTCATTGTAGACTTCTTAGGATTAGTTGGTAGTACAACTTCTTGAACCTCAATCACTAAACCTTCAACACCATCAAACACTTGAGAGGAAATCTCAGTCTCAGTAGGTGAATTGTATAGTTGAATATAGACTCAATACTTTTTGCCACCATTAGAAAACCCATCACCACCTGTAATCTCCCTCAAACACTGAGTTTTGGGAACTAGAACATGTGAATGTTGTAACAGCTCAGTGGAGTCTAATAGGTAGTCTTTAAACAAAGGTTGCTTGTCATATAACCTGTCTTGTGAAAAAAAGGAATATATCTTCTCTAAATAACACATCCCTGCTGACAAAGAATGTGCTAGTAGTGAGATCAAACAATATGTACCCCTTCTATATTTCTGAGTACCCCATGTGGACTGCTGACTTAAACCTTGTCATTAGTTTATCATTCTCAACTAGTTTCTTGACAAAACACAAACAACCAATAGTTCGTAAATGTGACAGCATAAGTTAACATCCATACAATCTTTCATAAGGAGTTTGATAGTTAATAAAACTACTTGGAACTCTGTAAGATATGCAACAACAAGTACACAATGCCCCTAGAATTTTAATTGAATTTTTCCCTGATACCTCAAAGCCCTTGAGATATCAAATAAATGTATATGTTTCCTTGCAGCTACTTCATTTTTCTGAGGTGAATAAGGACAAGATCTTTGATGAATAATTCCCAAAGCATTGAACATAGTCGTACACACTGAATTCACAAACTCAGTGCCATTATCACTTTTGATCACTTTAACCTATCCATCAAACTGAGTATTAACATACTGCAGAAACATTTTCAAGGATGCACATACATTGTACTTGTATTTGAGTAGAAAGAGCCAAGTCATTCTAGAAAAGTCATATACTACTGTAAGGAAATATTTGATTCTATAAAAAATAAGAGTACTATAAGTACCCCATAGATCAACATGAATCAAGTCAAAACAATTACAAATTTTGATGCTATTAGAAGTAAATGTGACTCTAGTCTGTTTCGCATAGGGACAAACGAAACATTTGGACACTTTACACATGCTTTGATTATTCATATGAAAGATTTTTGAAAGTACTATAGATTATACATGCCCTAGTCTTTGATGCCACAACTCCATATTTGAGGAAACTTGATTTACTGCCAAGACAATCTCCTTTTCAATTCTGTTATGACTTTGAGTATACAAACAACTTGCTTCCTTACAAACTTCCTTCACCTTTCTACTATAAAGATTCTGAAAAATATAAAGTTAGGGAAGAAAGTGACTGAGCAATCTAGATCCTTTGTTAGTTTACTTACAGACATCATGTTATACTTGAATTTAGGCAGGTAGAATACATTGGAAATGATGCTTTTATCAGACAAAGCACAAGATCCAACATGAGTGACTTGGGTAGTGTCTCCATTAGGTAGATATACCATCTTAGGAACAACTAGCTTGGATGCAATGCCTTTTATGAACATGTCTAAATGGGATACCAATGGTTTGTTGATCCAGTATCAACAATCCATACTTTGTTATTCTCAGAAACAAATAAGGATTTACTTACAGTTTGAGCAGAACTGTTATGACTGTAATCAATTGTGCTAGTGTTATTGTCTGACTGTTGCTGAAGCTCTTTAAGAATGTGATCATACTGATCCTTTGTGAATGTGCAACCCTTCAATAAGTGTTTGACATTCATTTCAGCTTGACTCAGTGTCTTAGAATGATTTGCACTCTCCATCACACCATGATTAGTTTGCAAGCTGTCAGGTTTTCTATTCCACTCTGGTGCATAAATATTGGTGTTCAAACCATAAGAAAAATGATCCTGACTTGACTGATATTGCCTAGTGTTATTGGCGTCTGAAGAAGAACCTTGCACCTTTCTTTTGGACTTGAAATTAGCTGGATAACCAACTACTATATAACAAAATCTCCTTATTGTAACCTTTACATTTGCAGAACTCACATATCAGGAAGGAATTTTTCTTAAATCTCTGACGTACTCCTGATGTAGCACCTACCTTTGAGTACATAGCCATAGAGTCTAGACTAACTGAATTCAATCCCATGTTGCTAATGTGTGATACTACAACTCTTTGACTTTCATCTCCAATAGCATAAGCATGATTAATAATACGCAAGCGATTCATCACTAGATTTGACTTATACCCTGATGATAAGATTCATTTAACCCCATTAAGAATGATACAATTTTTGTCTATTTAGAAGAACGACAAATTCCTTCGATTTAGCACAATTACAGCAAGGTGTGGGTACTACCATCTCAAACTTATCCCACAAGGTTTTGAGTTTACTGTAATACTCAGAATTAGATATAGTACCCTGCTGCAATGAAGCAATATCCTTATGAAGGCTGTAGGTTCTAGAACCATCTACTATATTAAATCTCTTTTTCAAATCATTCTAGACCTGAATAGCAGTGGATGCAAATGCAATTTCCATTAAGCAAACTTTTTGATACTGAATTCATTAGCTATGTTAAGACCATGTCATTAGCTCTTTCCCATTGACCCTACAGTTCTTCACCAAAAACTTCTTTGTTGCATGATCCATTAATCAGACCTAATTTATTTCGACCTAACAAGGCTAGTGTGATTGATCTACTCCATAGAGTGTATTTTCAACACTAAGTAATTGAAACAAGGATTTTAACTCCACTTACATCCGATGCACTAAGAAACAGAGGATGGTAATAATCAATATCTTGGCTAGTCATAAAACTAGCTAAAGTAGTTGATGCACCTCCTTGTTCTCCATTGCTGCAATTGTTGAAACCTTGAATTGGATCTACTTCTACTATTGCATCAATCATCTCTGAACGAAATGTGGAAGAATACTTGTTGTGGAAGAGAATCAATGCTAAATTGTTTTTCGATCACCACTCACTTCAGCTGAAGAACTGCCAATTTGATGAATATGCACAATTGATATGATGATTCCAAATCGATCATCTCTTACAATAAACACTATCTATAATTCTGATACCATAAACTGAAACTAAATAATCAGAATTAAGACTAAGTAGTTACTTCTCTTTTAGAAAAGCTTCTCATTGATTGAGCTCAAAAGGCTAATGATACAAGTAATTGAAGTGGTATTTATAGACTACATTCTGTAACTAACTCCTTCTAACTAACTGATAATAGTTTGTTACAACTAACAATACACAATGACTAATCTAGCCTTCATTAGTTTAATGACTATTAACTAACTACTTACTACTACTTCACATATCTCATCACACCTCAGGTAGAATTTTATTGTGTCATTTTGACACATTTTTTAATATCAGCAACAACATATAATGTGTGTGAATTACTCTACCAATGACGTGTACAGTGAACAATTAAATGACGATATTTATCAATTGTGTCAAAAATAATTTTTAAATAATTAATATCAAGTAAAAATATAACTGTCCAATGAACTAATGACACGTGATATTTTTCTCCAAATAAAAGTAAAATAAAAATTAATCCAACTAAGAAGACCCCCCATCCACCCATAGACACGACTTCTCCAACCCCCCCCCAGACCTACCCGACCGCCGCTTCTCCAAAGCCGCCCCCCACCCCGCTCGTTTTCCTTCCTCCAAAGAAGCCAAGCCCCCCCGGAGCCGCCCCAACCCCCCCCCAATCACCCCCCCCAGCCAAGCAAGCCCTCCCCCCCCCCCCCCCCACAATAGCTTGTCCAAAAACCCTCTACCCACACCCCGATTGCCTTCTCCAAATATAGTTCTCCCTACCCCCAATAACCTACTTCAAAATCCAAAAACCAAACAAATCCCCTTTCTCATTTGAATTTCTTTTTTTGGGGTTAGCAAAATAGCCCCTGGCTCCCCTGCTTTTCTTTTTCCAAATTTCTTTCCCTTTTTACAGAAGTTATCCCCACCAACACCTGCATGCTGCATGTTGCGCTTCGCTAAATTCACTCCCAGTAATTTAACGAAATAAGCTCTTATTGATTTTTCTTAAATTTCATTTTGTCGTAAATATTAAATTTTTCATGAAAGAATTTTACAAATGAATTTATTCTTAAATTTTAAAAATATTTCTTTTATTTTTGTTGGAGTAAATGAAAAAATAATTTAAAATTAACTAATATCCCTTTCACGCGCCTGTCAATGAGCATGTCACACTCATTATGCCATTTAAGCGAAAATTGTTAAAATGGCACAACAAAATTTTACATTAGATGTCTACAATGAACATCTCTCAATTAAAGTGTCTAAATGAAACAGCGTGCCAACTTTAGAAGCTACCGATAGATGAAGCCTAAATTAAACTACATTAGTATTTGTCATGTCATTTTCCTTCACAATGTGTCCTTGGAAAATATCAAATATTTAATGCAGTGCAATAAGTGTGGTTGCTTCTTCTATAATTAATTCATTTTAAATTTGAGTTTTAGGTATTAAAAATATCTTTGAAAGGAGAGCTTCTTCCGGAATGAGATCGTACGCAGTAATGATTTAAATTAATCTAACTTTAATATAAGTACTAAATATCGAATGAGAAAAAAATAAATGCAATATTTGTCAATCGATTTATTTAAAAAATTGTTTTAGCGAGACTTCAAACATGTAGCGTACTACCGGTCTGAACACCATTCACCGCTAAATTGTGTAATACAATTATTTTAAGCGTGTTCATTATTTTTATATAAACCTAATGATAAAATTTCATGTATATACCCCATATAATTTTTAGGTGAATAATATTCGGCTAACCGTCCTTCAAATATTCCCATTTGAATTGAAGAGATTTTATTTATTTACTGTATTATTTCTTGATATCTATCCATGTAAATTGTATATATATATATTTTTTTCAAAAATCATTTCCTCAGATAATGCAGTAGTTGATTTCAAGTGGAGGTTACCTTTTTATTCATTGAGCCTATTCTTTAATTGAAGGTTTACTTTGCGTTTTCTTTTATTTGTTGGTGTTATTTGTAGTTTTTGATGATTTTACAAACTTAAGGGACCTGCACAAAGTAACCAGGTTTTCTATTGTGTATTGCAGTGTCTTGTTTTTGCGGTTTGCAGAAGAAACAAACCCAGGGACCTAGTCGAGGTACCGACTCTCATATAAGAGCCAGTTCGACTCCCGCTGAGAGGGACAGAAAGTAGGTTCCACTTCCCGATTGGCGTCAGAAAAGTTGACCTTTCCAGCCAATGCAAAGAAGGTTTAGAACGTGACTGCCCACATAAAAGGACTTTCCCAAACATTTGCAGTCAGTTTTTGCAACTTATAAACTTTTCAAGAACGCTTGCAAGTGCTAACACAAAGCAAAGGCAAATTATTCCAAGGACAACAGCAACACTGGAGCTTTCCGTCTAGTTTTTTTGGAATTTATTCTCTTGTTCTTAAATTGTAACCCCTCCTAATCTATAAAGATTGGTGTTTTTGTTTTAAAGTCTAGGTTGTCCAGGTGGGAAGCGTCGTGGGTATATTGTTTTTTCTCTTAGGGCTTGTTGAGCATAGAGGAACTATTGCTTAACGGTAAGATAATGATACCTCTTTCTTACGTATTGGTGTAATCGTGTTTCGCTTTTACTTTTGAAGATTAGGAAAACGATTGACAATCCTGTGAGGACAGGTCGTGGGTTGACTCCCTTAAGCAAGGAGGTTCCACGTAAAATCCTTGTGTTGATTTACTGCATTGGAACTTTCTGGTAATTTCTGAAGAAAGTAAGGGACCTTGTCCATTACTTCATAAGTGAAGGCGATACCTTCTATCAAGTGGTATCAAGCAGGCACTACCTATTTGGGTCACACCAAGGAAGTGAGTTTGTTCTAGAATGGCAGCTCCACTTACTCGAAGAAGGGTCCATTTTGTCATCACACCGACCTCCTCGTTCAATGGACACTTCTACAGCTGGTGGAAAGTTAGAATGCACATTATCTCATGGCTTAAGATAGCGAGTTCTGGGAGATTATACTAGATGGCCCTTTGTTCCCATGATGGAAGTAAAGGATGGAGAAAAGACCATTACTGTGCCAAGACCAGGCAGAATATGATGATGGCGGACAGGAAAATATTGTAAAAGGGTTTTCAAGCTAAACTCTTTTGGTCTTGGGATAGACCTGATGAGTACAACAGAGTGTCAGCCTGTGGAGTCTGCTAACGGAAATTTGAGATTGCTTTTGACTCACATGAGGAACTTAACCAAGTCAAAGAATCCAGGGGATTGACATCTCACCTCACTATATGAGAACTCAAAATGAAGAAGGAGAAACTTTACTACATGTTTCACCAAGTTGTCTTCCTTACAATGAGCTGCGAATATCTGGGTGAACCTATAAGAATGACCAACAATTCGGAAAGTGCTTCGAATGCTTCCAAGTCTTGGCGAGCAAAGTTGATGCCATTACAGAAGCTAGGACTGAAGGTGCGACTCATGGAGCCTTGATTGGTAATCTTAAAACACAGAATGGTGAATCGAAACTATGATTTGTCAAAAGGGAAGCCAAGAAGTACAAGTCATTGATGTGTGAAGTATAAATCAGATGAGATTCAAGTGATGTGATATATGGCATATCTCATCAGTAAATTTCAAAAGACTGTGAGAAACAACAAAATGTATAAAAGAGGAACAAATTGGAACTCGAAATGCTCTCTAAGGATACTTGCTACAAGTGTGGAAACTCTGGGCACTTCATCAGAGAGTGTCCTTTACTCAAGAATGAAACAAGGAACATCAAAAACACAGGGGTGAAAAGGACAAACAGAATGGGACCCACTGGTCCTGGTAACAGAAGATCGTAAAGTTGCTGCTGATATGGTTGTCAAAAGGGCTCTTGCGCTGGTTATTCTTCTAGTGACGCAAAAGATCCCGATACCAAAAGATGTGTCGATGGTTGCTGTGCATGAGGAGAAACTGGCCTTCAATGCAATGTTGCTCTCATTGCACACCAGAAAATGAAGAAGAAGACAATCGGGTAACTCTTCTGACATGAAACTGACTGTATAAATACTCTTCTTAAAAATTGAGAACCTGGCAAAAGTAGTTAGATTCTGTGATAGTTACCATCTGAAGAGATACCCATGATTGGATGAACTTGAAGTTTTAACTGAAAACAAAGGTCAATTTGAAGACCAATGTCAAGAATGGTGTCCCTATAGTTAAATAACTCTGACCTTAAAGACCAGTTGTGTCAGGATTCCTGAAGAAGCTGAAAAGCTGAGGAAAGCCAAATGTCTGCAAGCTGAAATCAAGAAAAATTTGAAAAACTCTGAGAAAAATCTTAGTTTGTCACTTGTAAAAGATTTACAAATTAAACAGTATCTTGTAAACTTAATAAAGAGCTGAAATGCCTTAAGTGGACCAATCCTCAAATTGCAATGTCAAATGTGGATAAATCAGAGTAATTTCAATAATAAGGACTTGGAATTCCATGAACATAAGTCCTTCCTTATAACCCTCACTTAAGTCTGGGTTTGTACTAGACAATCTCTTTGTGTTTCCTTGTGGTACGAACCTACTTTTGAAGAATAAGTGTGTTAGCTGGAGAAAATCGTGTGAAAATACTCGAATATGCTGAAAGACAAAATTGGACCAAAAGAGAGACCTGGTCCTACGAGCCTGTCGCAACTCACGATTTGCAAATAAAAAATATATTCCTGCGCCTCATGTCTTTTTTGTTGAAAGCTGCAAATTCTACCATATTGGACCCAGTACCATCTGCATCACTCCTTGTCTGCCTACTGGACTCAACTGAAATGGGTTCCCAAGCTTACAAGTGATTTTTGGTGCATGGGTGAGTGCGAGGAGCAGCAGTCACTGTTGGTATATTGATAGTGGCTGCTCTAACCTATGAACTGGTGATGTAAAATAACTTCCTCTCACTCAGACCCTCCAAGGAGGAGGTGTCTCAATTTTTTGATGCAAGAAGGGATCCATTTGGGCATTTGGCAATTAGGAAGATCTCTTGCAGATTCTATTGACATGTTATCATGTGGATGGGTTGAAGTACCCTTCTAAGTGGTGTCACAATCTGGACAAAGAAATGAGTCAAGTTTTACTTCTGAGAAATGCCACTGTGGGTGATTTAACTACAAACAAGGTAATTCGCACTACACCAGAATCAAATATGTATGTGGGCAAACTTGGAATCTCTCAGGAGATGACTTACCTATCTTAGTGCTCCAATGACAATGCTGATCTCTGGCATCGTAGCGGGACATGTGAGTTCTCTTTATTAATAAGTTGATTTCAAAGGACCTGGTCCCGAGGGTTGCCCAAAGAATTTTCCGGGATAATAAAATGTGTGGAAGCTTGTGTGAGAGGAAAGCAAATCAATCATCATTTAAGCCCAAGAATCAGAGTAACCTTCATCAAGAACCCTTATAGCTTCTTCATATGGACGCTTTGTGACCCTTGAGGTTCCAAGCAGAAATGGCAAGAATACTTTGGTTGTTGTATATGACTATTCAAGATACCAACCTGGACGGATTTTTAGTCAAAGGGCAGATACAGCTGATGAGCTGGGATGTCTTCAAAATGATTCAAACCAAATTAAAATCAAGTTTTCTTGCAGCATAGTCTGATCATGGACAGAGTTTGAAACTCACCACTGGATAGATTCTGTATGGAAAAATGGTACAACCACAACTTCCTGCCTCCAAGAACTCCTCAACAAAATGAGTAGTGGAGAGAAAGAACATAACCTTGGTAACATTGCCAGAACTATGATTCATTGAATCAAATCTTCCTCCAAGTTTCCCTGGGCTGAAACTGTTAACACAAAAATTTGTCATGTACCAAACAGTGTCTAATAAACCTGTTTGAATAAGACTCCATACGAACTACTCAACAACAGGAGGCCAATGCTTACTATCTTAGATCTGTTTGGATGCAGAGTTTTGTGCTGAATAATGGGACGATGATCTGGAAAAATTTGATCCCAAAGTGATGAAGGAGTATTTGTTGGATATTCTTTCATTCGACAGAAGCCTACAGAATAATTCAACCCACGAAACACACTGCCATTGAAGAAGAACATTCTGGTGTTTTTGATGAAAATGGACTGGCTTGATACTGATTGTATCAATGATGATGATGATGTCTCAAAATGCTAACATCCAGGAAGATTGAAGGTGCTGAAACTGATGCAGATCAACAACTGAATAATGATTTGTGATGATCAGAATCACAGTCTACCTGAAGAGGATCTGAGGTTGAACAGGATGATAGGGTACTGGTACTACTCAAAACTCCCGCCCATATTACATCATACTTCCCCAGAACTAGACGTCACTCCTCATGAAGAAGATCATGATGATCTGTCCAATCATTCTGCTGCAAGTCAGGATGGAAGCAGTAGTTTCATCCCATCTCTTGATAATCGCATGTCTCCCTGATTCTGGAATTCAAACTAGATCAATAAAAAACAAGAAATCTATTTGCATTCTCAGCATTCTATCATCCATTGAGACTAAGAATGTTAAAGAACTAGTGATGCAGACTGATCAATTCTTCAAGAGAACTTCATCATTTGTGAAGAAGTAAGGTATGGTCCCGGGTTCCTCGACCATAACGCAGAACAATAATAGGAACCCGGTGGGTCTTCAGAAACAAACTTGATGAAAATGGAGTTTTACTAGAAATAAATCCAGCTGGGGTGCAAGGATACAACAGGAAGAAGGAATTGACAGGAATGAGACTTTTTGCACCTGTTGCCACGAATGGAAAGCTATTAATCTTAATAGCTTTTGCTGCTTTTATGGGGTTAAAAGGCTGTATCACATGGATGTGAATAGTTGTCATTTCTGAATTTGAGATTTCTCAAGAGGAGGTGTATGTCAAGCAACCTCCTGGTTTTGAAGATGCAGATCACAAATCATGTGTTCAGATTGCATAATGCATATATGGTCTGAAACAGCTCCAATAGCTTTGTATGAAAGATTGTCAAAGGTTTCGTGCGAAGAATTGGTTCAAAAAGGCAATATGACAAGACTTTGTTCTTACTAAAAAGAGAACAGAATTGCTTATCATTCAAGTTTCGTGGATACATAATTTTTGGAGCTACTTCAAGAACATACTCTGTGAAAATTTCATCATTGATGGGAAGGGAGTTTGAAATGAGTATGAATGGTTGAGTTGAACATTCTTCTGTGGCTGCAAATCAAGCAATCATCAAATGGAACTTCCAATATGCCAGGATAAGTACATCACATAGCTGCTGAAGAAATTTCAATATGTTTGATTCCAAACCTATTGACACTCCTATGGGAACAATTCCAATATAATAGGAGAAGAATCTGATCCCCCCTTTGTGAATCAGACAATGTCCAGAGGATCATTGGCTCCTTGGTTATATCTGACTGCTAGCATTCCTGATATTGTGTATAGCGTTAGAATGTGTGCTAGGTTGTTCCACATGTCCTCGTGATTCACACATAAGGCTGCAAAACGTATTCTTAATACTTGAAAAAACGGGACCGGTTCTCTTTTATCCTGCAGGTGATTACTTTGATCTGGTTGGTTTTGCATATCTATTTTTCAGTTATCAAGTTGCAGGAATAATCACCTCGGGAATGGCTCATTTCCTTGGAGCATAACTTATCTCTGGGCATCAATAAGCAGAACTCTGTTGGCTCTTTCAACCGCTAGCTGAATAGTGCTGCTTCTCTTGTTGTTCTCAATTGTTTGGATCATGCAACACTTAAAGACTTTGGAATCCACCATTAAACAATTCCGCCGCATGTTGACACACTAGTGCTGGAGTATGGGAAAGAACCCAATTCATCATAAGAGAACAAAGCACATTTGATGTCCGACATCATTTTTTTGAGAGATCATGTTTGAGAAGGTAAATATTGTGCTCACATGCTGTCCAACGGAGGAACAGATAGAAACCTCTCTTACCAAGCTCGCAGAAGGATCTTTATAGAGAATCGATTAAAGTTGGGATGTTGATTCTCCAAGTGATGCTTTTAGCCTCCAACGTAAACTCCCTTGATGGTTAAATTGCAGTGCACGGTATCCTTTGTGTGAAATCTAAATAATTGAACAAGATCACTTTTTGTATCTTTCGTAGGTATACTCTCATGGGAACCTGCGCAGCAAAGAGAGATTATAACAATTAAGGAATGAACTTAACTCTATCATGGTACTGTCCAGGTTAGCATTTTTACATTAAATATAAGGACTAAAAAGGTTGACCGTTGAAAATGCCACGTGTCAGTCATCGGTTACTCTGACCGATCAGTCCAATCGTTTCTCCCTCATGACGATCTAGATCAGGGACCTGGCCCCTTTCACTTCTTTTTAAAAAGGGGTCTTTCTTCGTGAACCTCTCATCCGTCTCTTAACTTTATCTCTCTCATTTAATCAGCAGGCTTCTCACATCAAAAGTGTCAAATCTTTTTTCCTTCTTTTTGTTCCTTCAACGGAACCCTTCCGTATCACAAACTGTCTCCTTCTTCATCTTCTTCTAAGCAAATATTGGTTCCTTAGTGAAATTGGGCCCCCTTGCATTCTATTGTCCAACACCTGCTCAAGCCCAGACTTCTCCCCCACCCAGTCCTCCACAAAATACTCCTGATACCCTTCTTCTCCATATATCTAAACACTTCTGCAGTGACCACTGGACCTGGTCCATTTGAAGACATGTTGCCTGATACATGTTTGAAGGCATCTTACCAAAAAATAGGCGTCCGAGGCTAATCTACTGGCATCGAGTGAGGACTCGTGATTGAAAGCCCTGGCCAATGATGCAGAAGAAGCCATATCAGAACACCTGATGCACTGGAAAGAGAAGATTAAGGGCCTGCTCAAACCAATTTTTGATGAACACCCCGACTTAGGGCGGTACTCTTCTCCTCTTCATCTGAATATGCAAGTGAGGAAGACCATTAACATGGAAGGTTAGAGTAGAAAAGGGAAGGAAAAGGTCGTGGAGGAGGCGCCTAAAGAGACCTAATCACAAGTCCTTCTGCAAAAAAATTGATGGTAGATGCCTTGAAGCAAGCGCAACGATCTGCTGCTGCAGTCAGAAGTGGCAAACGAACCTTCAGTATCACAGTTTAGGATACCTAACGAAAAACTGGTTGAAGGTGTCTGGAGAAGAGTTTGAAAGAAAATACAAGAAGAATTCAAAAAAGAAAGGGAAAGGGTTACAAGAAGTTTGAAAAGTCCATTCAAAGGGCCCAGCCGTGGGTGTCCGTGCCTGGAGAAAAAGAGAAAGCGGACACAGGACCTGGCCCTCAATCCAGGACAGGTTGAGAATGTCAACTTGCAGGACTAGTTTAACATCTGATGCACAAGCAGTCTTCGCTAGAAGAGTGTATTTATATGGGGTTATTACTCTCCGGGCTGGTTTCTCTGCAGGACATGGTTGAGATCCACGCTTGGCTGCACCGGTTCCACAGGAATCCCCCATCTCCATTAATAAGAGGTTTCGTGAATTCTAAATACAATGTGCAATTCCTGAAGATGGGACCTCCTCCACGTGGTGGAACAATATTGCTATTTCTTGAATGAGGAGTGTTTTGGGCAAATCCTCAGAGTGCCACAGAGGGGAGCCCGATCCGATGCTGAACAAAAATTGCTCTTCAGAAGTTGCATCCTGAATTTCTAAGACTCCACAACTAAGGTGCTGGGATCTATAAAAATTATGAAGAGTGAGTATCGCTGTTGTTCGAGTTTTGTCCAACAAGTGGGTTCTTCCTCGCACAGAAGAGAACTCTTCTACTGCTGCGACTTGTACGTATGGAGATGCTGTGCAAATTTTTTGAGCTCTGAGCCTTCCTAGTCTCATGATTGGAACACATTCCCAAAACGTTTTTAGAGTAAAGGAGTACATGGAATGGGTGATGGATACTTTCTCACTGAAGTAATTCAAGCACTTTCCGATTCCTCTGTCTGGAAAGGTGTGACAGTTAACACACTATCTCTGAGCTACCGTTTTTTGAATGTGACTGTATTGAAGGCAAGGCTTACCAAAAAGCAAGATGGCTCAACTTCTTGAGGACCTGGATAAGCTCTAAACATGAGACTGAAGAACTCACTTTGCGGTTGTAGTAAAGAGGCTGAAATTGTTTGTACTAAAGCAAGAGCGGCTTAACTGCATAGATTAAGGACCTGGTTCTTCATTGTACACGCTCTGGAAACGAACACTGCAGTTGAAGGCGAAGATAACTGCGTTGCAAGAAAAGGCCATCAAGGTAAAGAGCTGCCATTCACGCGCTACTCTTGTTATCCAGTCCCTAGCAAACCCCCCCCCCCTCTTCCTAATTGTCATCAATCTCTTCCTTGCTCATTTTTTCTTTTTGTGCCTGCTCATCAGTTGATTGATTTTTAGTTTGGCTTTAATGTATTTATGTTATAATGGCATGTGGTTTACTTTATTCCTTTGCTGTTCTTCCTATGTTTCTTTTGTGTACTCTCCTTCCTAGACTATTTGATTTCTTTTAGTTCTGATCTTGCTCAACTTTATGATTGACTCAATGGTTTACTGCATATCCTTTTTATTATGCCAAAGGGGGGGAAGTAACCTGTTTAGTAGCTAAATAAGGGGAAGTAAAACACGTAAAACTGTTAGTACCTAAATAAGGGGGAAATACAGTAAGGGGGAATACACTGTCCATGGGACAATTCTGCGTGAAGACCTCAGAGTCCTATATTGTTTGTCATCATCAAACGGGGGAAAATGTTATTTGTATTTTGATGATTTTACAAACTAGGGACCTCATAAAGGTACGAGGTTTTCTAATTGTGTATTGCAGGTGTCCTTGTTGAGTATTGCAGAATAAACAACCCAGGGACACTAGTAGCGGTACCAGGCTCTCATGATAATGATCCAGTCCGACTGCCACCTGATATGGACAGAAAGTAGGTGCCACTTCCCCGATGGCGTCAAAAGTGTGCCGTTTCAGCCAATTGCAAAGAAGTTTATGAAGTGACTTGCCCACATTAAAAAAGGGCACTTTCCCAAGAACATTTGCATCAGTTTTTGCAACTTGATAAAAACTTTTCAAGAACCTTGCCAAGGCTACACAAAGCAAAATGCGACTTATTCCAAGGACACAGCACATCTGTAGCTTTCTTCTAGTTGTTTAGGAATTTATTCTCTTGTCTTAAATTGTAAACCACTCTAAATCTATAAAGTGATTTGGTTGTTGTGTTAAAGTCTAGGTTGGCCGGTGGGATAGCTTAAGTGGGTTAAATTGGTTTTGCTACTTAGCTTGTGAGCAATAAGGACGATGCTAACGTAAAGTTGATAACTCTTTCTTACGTTTGGTGTAATCGCTGTTTCGCTTTGCTTTTGAAGATTAGGTGAAAACGAATTGAAAATCCCTTGAGACAGTCGTGGTTTTACTCCCTTAAGCAGGAGGTTTCATTAAAATCATTGTGTTGATTTTACTGCATTTAACTTTCTGGTACTTTTCTTAAGTAACGTAAGGGACCTGGTCCTTACGCAGTACGTGAAAGGCAGACATTCTATCATTTGGTATTTATGGGTCTTTGAATTTGGTTTTGATTTATACTAGTATATATAATTTATTTTCTATATATATACACTCACGTTGTTTCTTATTTTGCACAATATGATTTATCAATCAAGTTGTATTGAGTGGTTACACCGTTTGATCTAAAATTTTAAGATTTATCCATCTCTAATTTTGTCCACCAAAATTTTGGTAGATAAAAAGAAGGTATCATTTCAGAGACCTTCTCCAGGTTTCGTTTCTATAATATTCACTTTTTCTATAGTTTACGATAATATATTTATCTTTCTTATTTTTATTTACTTATAATTATTTTTTAAACTTAATTAAAATAAATAAAAATTAATTTATATTTGACAACTTTACCCTTATATATGCAAGTTTAGATCTAATTTTCATGTTTCCTTCTTCACTTGTAAAATTTTTTAACTAAAACAAAATTTAATTGTTCTTATCGAATTCCTCTATTGAGGAGTTTACTTTTATCTTCTATTTGAAGAAATTGTTGCTAACAAATGATGGGTTATTGTGTGTTGAGGGGGGGAGGGGGGAATCTACGTAAATTGATAAAAGTAAAATAAATATGAGCGTTTCATCTTTCTGCGGCTACTGGTCACGTTGACTGACAGCTTTTGATTTTTGTTTGATTCCAAAATTTGTTCTGCTTCCTTTTACACACTATTTGTTCCATCCGTTATGTTGTCTAAGCATTTTTAGTCTCCCCACTTCCTATAAAAAAATTACTCAAATTTCAATTAATTTATATTTATTAATCACTAAGATTCAAGAAATAGTTACAAGCAAATAGAAAAAGAAGGTAAGACGTACTCAAAAACCCTATAAAGATCTGGGTTCCATACATTGAAAACCTGGAGGATGATTTCTGAAATTATCTATTGTGAAGATCTAAACCTTATTTTCAGTTTTGTACCATTACTTTATTTTTGAAATAATGGAAATTTCATAATAATAACAACAATGATAATAATAATAATAATAATAATAATAATAATAATAATAATAATAATAATAGCTCTATTATTTAGCCAAAAAATAATGTTGAAAATAAGATAAGATTACTATATCGATATATATTAATAGTACATAAAATCAATATTTAAATCGTGTTGAATACTATTTTAAGAAATTATTTTAACAATATAATTTATTTTTTCAAAATTAATTAAACAAACGCTTTCCTATCTTCTTAATTAGAAATTACAGAAATCAATAAAAATTTACATCAACAAACTATTAGGAGATATAAAATAAACATTAACTAAAGTAGACCTAATTAAAAATGAGGAACGAAAGAGCGAGGACAATAGCAAAATGTATTTATCTGCTCTTTTCTAAGGATGAACCAATAGTATTTATAGAAGGGGGAAATGGCACCATGAAAAGTGGTCATGCCAGTTGTCCGAAATCATACATGCAAAGTGACATGTGGATGGGTAGGTGTAAGATGAAAAAACCTTGTCTTAATAAAAATAATTGTCATCTTTCGTAGTATAACAGTTTCAAAACAATTTAATTATTTGGCTTACAAATTTCACTTATTTCAAATGATTTTTATAAAGAGGATAAGCACAAGTATTCCCTTGATCTATGTATAAAATATCAGAGATAAACTTATATTATATTAAGATTCTATTATCTCCTAAATTTATTTTAATAATAATTTTCTATTCCTTTTCGGCCTAGTTGCACTATCTTGTGGGCTTAACGGTAGTTGACTTTTTTTTTCAAGCTAGTGCCACGTAAGCCGAAAAGGCGTAGAAAATTACTTATCAAAATAAGTTCAAGGGGAGTAATGGGTACTTAGTATAGTATAAGTGTGTCTCTGGAATTTCGGGCATAAGTTGAGGAGGTATTTGTGTGTTTTCCCTTTATAAAATCATAACTTGCTCCATTTTCAAAACAAAACGCAATAGGTTTGGTGTCTTTCGGGCTATGAACAAAACTTAGATCGATAAAATTTAATTTACAGAATTACTGGTGATATATAATGTTTCTATGAATCAAATAATTCTAGTTGTAAATCAGAGACTTTACCAATCACATTTTGACCACAATAATTCTGATGTTCAACGCGATTTTGCGTCAGTAGACCATGCACGTATTTAGTATTCATGAGAGCTCTAGACTAGGCCAAAGTCTCATAGGAGCGGTCACACTCCACTTCTTAAATAGGTGAATTCATCAAGTGTATACTGTTTTAAATACACCATCCTTAATTAAGGACTATGAATTCATCAAGAGTCAGTAATTCATTCCTCATTTTTAGTAGCAGTTTCAAACACTCTCAACTAATGCGCAGAACCAATATCAATTTGTTATTACCCATATGAACCTACATCATGGGATCTCCAATCACATATGTTGAATTTCATATATATTGACTAGCAATTGACCTTAAACTTATTTCTATTGAGGTCTGAAGAATTAATTTTCTTCCCGGGAGTTTCATTAGTGAATCGGCCGAATTCAATTCTGACTTCACATAATCAATTGTAATTTTTCCATCTTTTAGCAACTGCATCACGACATCATGCCTAAATTTTATTTTTCTACTCTTACAACTATAAAATCTTCTTCACAATAGCAATTGCGGCTTGACAATCACAATGTATAAAAACTAGAAGCAATTCAACCTTTATTAAAGTGAGATTTGCTAGGAAATTTCTTAGCCACTCAATCTCATAATCAGCTAGCTCCAGAGCTACAAATTCTGACTCCATAATCGATCTAGCAATGATCGTCTATTTAGTTGATTTTTAGGATACTGCACTACCACCTAAAGTTAACACGTATCCACTAGTGAATTTTGTCTCATCTGAATCAGAGATCCAGACTGTATTACAATACCCTTCTAAAGTAGAAAGAGATCTAGATACCATAATTCATGGTTCCTCTTAAATATTTCATCAGTCTATTCAACGCAAATCAATGCTCATTATTTGTATTATGAATATATACATTCAATCTACAAATGACATAAGCAATATCAGGCCTAGTAAAATTCATCAAATGCAATTATCTTTCAATAATCTGAACATATTTAGACTGAGAAACCTGGTCGCCATAATTCTTTTTTAATTTAGAGTTAGCATCATAAGTAGTGGCTACATGTGTCACCTTAAAACACTCAAACTTTTTAAGAAGACTTTTCTCATAATATTCTTTGTGACACAAACATTTATCTATTTCACTCCTATTACTTTACCTTTCAAAATCCTATTTACTTCCACCCCGACTTTCATATTAAAATTAGTTAAGACAACAGAATTTTGATAATATATAAAAATATTTAAACTTGTAACCAAATATACATTCCATCAACGTATAATATATATTATCACATAATCTTTTCTACATTTTTGGGTATAAACCCAATTACCACTTCAACGGATAAAATTGGCCTTCAATTAGATTGATGTATAATTTTTTAGGCTACTGTGTTAGGAGTTTGTTTTAGGCTACAAAGAGATTTAATTAATTTACATACTTTATTTTGTTATTCAAGAATGATACATCCTTCAAGTTGAACCATATAAATCTCTTCTTCTAAATCACCATTTGAGAAAGTTGTTTTACATCCATTTAGTGAATAAAAAACTTGTGAATTTATTCTAAGGCAATTAAAATTCGAATATAAGAAAATCTAGATACTGGTGTAAATGTATCAAAATAATCAATATTTTTTTTGAGAATTCCTTTGCTACTAACCGAGCTTTATATTTATCTAAAGATTCATCAGGATTAAGTTTCCTATTGAAATTCATTTACAGCTAGGTTTTGCACCATGAGGTAAATCAATCAAACTCCATGTTTTATTTTTTATAATAGAATTAATTTCAATTTTTATTGTCTATTTTCAAAATTTAACATCCAATGAAGATATACCATCAAAAAAATTTAATGGTTCATTGTCAACAAGGAAAATTTACAAACTATTTCCATAAGAAAAATATTCATTTTTTGGCCTTTTGCTCCTTCGTAATTCCTTAATGTTATAGGCATTTTCATGATTTCTTTTCAACAAGTGCATGAATTTTTTTTTCACACAGTGGAAAATATGTTTAAACAAATTCAGTATTATTTGTGTCAATAATAGTATTGCAAACAAGCGCATCACTTTTCAACACGAGAAATCTATATGCAGCACTATGTTCAGCATATCCAATAAAAATATAATTAACAGTTTTAGGACCTATTTTTCTCTTCTTATGTTCATGCAACAAAACTTAATGAAGGCGCCCTCACACTTTTAAATATTTTAAATTAGGTTTATAACCTTTTCACAATTCATAAAGACTTCTACCACTTCTTTTATAAGGAATTCTATTTTATCAATGACATGCCGATAATATTGCTTCACCCCATAAGCTATCACGAGCATTAGAATTAATTAACATAGAATTCATCATTTCTTTTAAAGTTCTATTTTTTTCTTTAAACTACTCCACTAGACTTAGATGAATAAGGGGGGTTACTTCATGAATAATTCTTTCTTTTCACATGAAGCATTTAACGATACATATTCACCACCTCTAATAGATCTAATTCTCTTGATTTTCCTACCAAGTAGATTTTAAACCTCAGACTTATAAGCAATAAAAGTATTAAATATATCATCTTTATTTCAAAGCAAATAAAATTTAGTAAATCATAAAAAAATCATCAATAAAAGTCACATAATATCTTTTACCGCCTCTAGTCATAGTTTGTTTTAAATCACCCGAATAAGTGTGGATCAATGACAATAATTCAGTTTATCTATTTACTAAAAATATGACCTTTCAGTAATTTTAGGTTCAACACAAATTTCACATTTATTGAAATTATTCGAGTATAAATCAGTTATTAAACCAAGAGACTGCATGTTCTTAATATATGAGACATAAACATGTCCTAATCTAGCATTGCCACGAGGAAATAGACTTAACCATGTAAGCAGAAGTAGATACATCGGTATTAGAAACATTAAATACAATGAGTCCCTGATTACAATAACATTTTCCCACTAGCATAATATTTTTTATTAATATAATCTTATCAGATTCTAATATCACTTTGATTCCAGCTTTATTTAGCAAAACTACATAAATCGTATATTCTCGTATTGTAGGAACATGTAGCACATCCATAAGGGCTAAAGCATTTCCCGAAGTGAGCTTCAGAAGCACTTTATCCTTACCCAAGACTTTAAAAGTTGTTGACCCTCCAGGGTAGACTACTTCACTGTCATCTCATGTTGGTATATAGGAGGCATATGCTTCTCGATTTGCACATATGTGCCGAGTAGCCCTTGATTATACTGTCAATTCTTTTACATGTGCCACAAAATTTACCTGAGAAATGACAGCTGCAATAATTTCGTCTTCTTCAGCTAAATAATCTTTATAAGGATAACCTTTTTCATTTTCATTTGTAACTTTTCTTCTATGTTGAGCTACATGATGACCTGATTTTCCACAAGTGAAACAACAACTTTTTCTTTTGTTAAAGTTGGAATTATTAGGCTTGTAACCTTGAGACTTATTCATACCTGTTATTTTTGCTGCTTTGTCCTTGCACTAAATTTGTCTTGAGAGCTAGATATTTAGCCTTAAATGACTCTTTCTTGTTAGTATCTTCAATTAAAATATGAGTCACTATCTTCTTAATAGTATAATTTGTTTGCTTATGTTGTAAGTTATTGTTATAATCATTTCATGATTCGGGAAATTTTTCGATCAACACTCCATTAGAAAATTTTTCCGGTAGAGAAATTCATTCGGCCTTCAAGTATTCAAGTAACTTTTTATATTCATTAATTTGAATTTTCATATCTTTAACGTCATTCATATGCCATTGATAATATCTGTCAGGCCCTGAGATTACACCCTGGGTAGGATTTGCACTCGAAGTTCATTGCTGGCCTCGAGCAGACCCTTGGTCTAGCTTACTTACTCAGTGAAAGACTTAAACACAGGTACATCTCATGAAAAGATATCTTAAAGAAATAACTTAACCAAAATGACAACTCATGTGTTAAACGTTTACAATTAAAATGAAAAAGACTAAAGAACTAATGCTATATGTCTCTGAAGCCTCTAAAACAAAGAGGGATGTTCAGACAGGATCTTTAATCATCCTTACAATTGAAAAATAGAAAATAAGAGATAAAAGGTGTCCTCCGAAAATAGGAGGCAACCAGACTGTTGACTAAAAACTAAGAAATAAACTAACTCAAGATAAAAGAAGAGAAAATGAAAGTAGAGATATATATAAGATATATATATAGTGAGATATATATATATATATATTTAAAGACTTGTAAAACAATTTGAAACACTTGTTAAAAAGAAAATGCAATAACAAATCAACTTTACTTACATCATGACAGAAATAGTTTTGTGGGAGATTCTCAACCGACAACTCACTTTGAGCCTAAGTGGTGGATACAACGTCTTGTCCACACTACTAGAACTGTCATATACTTTTGTCAGTAACATAGAACTACTTAAAACTAGTGGAATCCACTAGTTAACTAAGGATCATCGAAAAAGTATGACATTTTAAAACCATGTGACTATATGGTTTACGGAGACTTGGATTAATATGGAATCGCATTCCATATCGTTGCTCACAATTATTTCTTTGCTTCAGATAAGTACTCAAAATATTAGCTCCAAAATCTCTCTTGGATGCATGGTTCTCTTTCTTTCTTAAAATGTGAAAACATTTATAAAATATCGATAAGTCATTCCTTTATACATTTTTTTAGAATGAATTCAACTCTTACCTTACTTAACTGGAAACTTGAGCTTAAAACAAGTTTAAAAAACAATTGCTAAACACCCCCCCCCCCCCCCCCTCTTGAAACTTTTTAAGAACTTTGCTGGAATGCTTCTTAACTTTAGCTGACTCGTAAACTTTGACTTTGATATTAATTTTCCTTGAATTGAATTATGGATTCAAGGTTCATGATCTCATGTTTATCGATGATTTCATAATACTTAGATGTACCTTAGATTGTTGAAATCAACTAAGAAACGTAGGTACATCACTAAGGAACTAGTATAAAAAAGTGGGAAGGAATGGGGAGAAATGGCGTCCCAGGCGCTCTGAGAAGCGTGGGACGCCAGCCCTCAAACTTCAGAGAGATAGGTGGCGCACTCTGTCTGGCGCGGCGGCCCAGAGGACAAACTTCATAGACTGATTTTCGGGGCTCTAAGAGGCGCGACGCATCATGGCCTTTCCCAGGCGTTCTTCGACTTTTTTCTTTCGTTTTTCATCTCTAAAACCTCTAAAATTTTACGGTTCTTTTCCTAAATACTTAGGATCATTAGTACTATAAATATACAATAGATTCAACTCGAAATTACACCTGAAAACATGAATCGAACCATCAAGAACTCAACGAAACATTCAACAATGTTCTTCAAGAACTCAATTTCTTAACATTCAAAACTAAAATTCACTGAATTCAAACATGGTTGGCGCGTGGGTAAACTAACCCAATGCTATGTGATTTCACATACCTTTTAGAGATCACCTCGACAAATTCGACACGCAAAGCTTGAATGTTTTTAGAATTTTCTTGATTTCTCCTCTTTTCTCTTGTGTTCTCTCTTCTCAAGCGACCAAGCCCTAGCGTGAACTCTAATTTTTCTCTAAGTTGGAAAAAGCCTTATTTTACCTCAATTAATCCCTAAGATGAATTAATATAATAAGGTAAGGAAAAGACAAATTTTACCTTCCCAAATCCGATTTGGACTTTCCTTAATCCAACAATTCAACTTTTAAAAGTTATAACTCACTCATACAAACTGGGAATCACGCAAAATTGGCTGTATTGGAAAGATAATTCAAAGGACTTTCCAACCATATCTACAACTACACCTAATCATCCTGAGCTAGGAGTTATGGTAGTTTAAAGTTGGCCAAAAACTCACTTTTTAACTTAAAAAATTCTAGATATTTCTTTAATTTCCAAAAGTAACCATTCCTGATTTTTAACTATTTTCTAGTTCTTTCTAGTTGCGAGATGTTACAGTATCTTTCAACTACAAATTTTTGTTTGGTAGTATTTTCAGTCGTGAATTTCTTAATTAAGCCTTCCAAAATAATTTTTGCCTCCTTGCACCTGCAATAAACATCAAACGATTCGTTAAAAATAGTTTGCAATATAATAAGGCGACATACCTTATTGGCGTATTGACATGATTACAGAGTTTTGTTATTAACGTCTGCACTTGGTTGAGGATGTATTAAAGCATGTGAAACTCCATGAACATCAAGCAATGAAAAGATACACTCTTGCTATCTTTTAAAATTTTCATTAGCAAAGATTTCAATATTTGACACATCCGGAAATTATTTAGCATAAGGATACTACTTAAATTTGAGTAGCGGGATTAATACCAACATTTGTAGTATCAGAAATAATTTCAGGAGTAGTATTATCTGTAACGACCCATTTGGTCATTTCGAGTAATAGAGATTTTAGTTCATAAAATACTTCCTATACATTCTAAATAGATATTATGGACCATTCATGACTACAATTACAGAATTAATGCACCACTTTTAATAATTTATTTAGTTGGTGGTTAAAGAAAATAACATTATAACTTATAGTGGGTTACTTTCACACTTTTATAATTATTCATAATAATGATCAGGGTTCCTATCATGAGTCATAAACTCAGAAGGAACTTAGCTATGGCGACACGATTAGCAGGAGGCAAACGAGTTCCTCAGGTAGAAACTCTACTACTTGAATTTGTTATTGCTAATATGTTAGGAGGAAAATATTATTTTAACATTTAAGTATTAAATTAGTCAATTGTGTTTTCCTTATAAAAGTGTGGGACAACAACTAGTGGATCATTTATTTCTTTGGTGAGAAGTTCATAAATTGTAGAGAAGAGAAAGGATTAGGTGGGGTGATTTTATTAGCTGCTAAAATGCTACTATATTTGGGGTCATATCTCATCCTTGACAAATTTATATTTTATTTAAGTGGGAACAGGTCGTTCTTAATTTTGATTACGGGGTACAAGTAATAGAATTTTAAGGTTCAAAATTATATGTATTGCTACTTCATAATACTTTAGATTTAGAAAACAGAACTTTAATTTTGAATAAGAAATTAGGGTGTTAGACTTAAAATTCTTAAAATAAGAATTAAAATTTTAGAGTGAGTTTTGGGATCTAGGTTAGAAGTGTAACAATATAAGTGTCTATAGGATTATTACTTACCAAATAAATGCATGTTTTAATGATTGGAAATGTTCGCCATTGATGGAAAAAAAAAAAAGATTGGAGAATAGCTTGCATGATCTGATTGTTCGTGAGGTTTAGGTTTATGGTTTATTTACTTGCTGTAAATACTTAATTGTGATTGATTGCATTTAATAATATTGAAGTTTTCTATGTACTTGATTGTGTGATGTATCGGTGGATGTGTGTGTATGATTGGTTGAATCAAGAGGACCGTTTAATTTCAAAAGCCTTGACCCTCTCTATCAAAGAAAAGGTCTTGAATAAAGAAGGACGTCGATGTGAAAATAATTATAACGAATGAAAAAGTGGTGTATTAAATGATAAATTTAATGAAGTATTGGTTCAGAATGGTCAAAGTATCCGAACAAGTTATTTGATTGCGGAAGGTCAACGTTCCAAAAGGGTATTTTGGATCGGAGCAAGATAAAGAAGGAGGTACACGTTCTAGACACTGTAGTATTGTTATCGGGAGCGAGCGTCATATTTTGACACAGCGGTATATCTTAAGAAGCAAAACCCTAGTAGCATAATGGAAGATACTCATATATCACAGAATTAACTTCAAAAATGGTGGTTGGAGGCATGAGTCCTCATGTGTGATCTTGATATCGTTGACTTATTTACGACTACTTAATGTTGTTGACACTTGTTCATGTTGTTTATTGTTTATCACCTGTTAAGTGCTATAGTTGAGTTCATACGATTATTCATTGTATATTAGTTTCTATTTTGGGTTGGACGATGATACCTACTAAGTACAGGTTGCCCCGTACTGAGCCCTACTTGTGTTTTTTTTTTGTTTTCCTTTTATGAAATACAGCGAGTGTACCAATGACTTCAAATTGCCCTCAGCTCTAGCCAGTCTCCGGCATATCAGGTCCAGCATAAGCTATTCATTCAAGCTCATGTTGGATTCTCTCGGTCATGACATAATGTCCTGTACCATTTTATTCTTTTATTTTGATGTATTTAATATTCTTAGACTTAGTATTGGAGATTAGATGTCCTTGTTGTGATGACTTTCAGGTTTTGGGAAAAGATATTTAGTAAGTTTTTGAGCTTCCGTATAGCTTGAGTTTGTTAAGTTGGGGTTAAGTTCGTTGGTTCTCCCACCCTAGGGGGTAAGAGTTAAGTGGGTGTCACTATGACTCGTTTGGGTCGGGACAAAACTGGTATCACGAGCGTTAGGTTCGTTGATATCCATCATACAAGGACCAAGTCTAGCCGAGTCTTGCGGAACGGTAAGGGTAACGCCTTACTTTTTTTAGAGAGAAAATAAACTTTAAGAAAACTTCATTCCTTGTTCCTTTTGTGCTACTACTGTGTCCAATTGTATCTAGGTGACTACAAATGCGTAACTGACCTTCTTTACTATATTGTTAGCATATGATGGTATTAGAGTAGTAGAAATTAGAATTGGAAACGCAACACCAATAAGAGAGATATGCGTCTTTAAAAAATAGATATGTTCACGATTTACTATAGGCATGTTATTACTGGGACTAGTATGGTCTTTATTAAGTTCTTGAAGTGAATCCCTATTCTCATGGGAAAGCATTTTTATGACTTCTTTATGGAGAAGTATATTCTCCGGAGTTAATGGATATGAGGTAGATGGGTGAAGATAAGATGACTTTGCAAGGTGACACATTCAAGGTTCGTAAGGAACGGCTAGGTATGAATATCATTAACTTTGAAAAAATAGTTAGTAAAGTTATCATAAGAAATATGGATTTCTATAGTGAATAAATGAATTTTGTTGAGTCAATTGCGGGCAAAATCTTCTACATGATTTTATATATTAGTGTGCGGTGATGTGCGTGTGTGTGTATATAATATATATATATATAAAAGGTCTGATAGGACTACCCAAATAATATCGATGTGGCAGGCGTCGAAAGTGTGGGTGGCTTGTCGTTTTGGGTCTTCGTTGTTTATATTTTGTAATAACCTGAGGTTAAGAATGAATTTAATAATGTTGGATTTATTATTTATTAATGTTTTAGACAAGAAACGTAGGTTGTTGTGAACCTATTTGGAGATAATCTCCGGGGCGGTAGTTAGATATGAGTGAGTGTATTTGTTGTGGGGGGATCTTTGGTTTTTGTATGTTTACGAGTGGGTGGATTTAGATTGGGAAAAAATGTATTATTGATGGTTAGGAATGAATTTAGATGAGGGATGATCTCCGATTATGATTTGACTTTAAGTTTAAAAGGGTTATATTGATATTATATTGAAACTAGGATGACACAAACTTTATATAGGGATAAGAAGCCTATTGAGTATATTTGGGTGAACTTTTGGTGAACTAAATTGAAGATTTTAGTAGTAAGAAAATACTTAGAAATTGGAGTTAGGCCTTTAAATTGATTGGTATACATGAGTTTAACGTGTGGTCATGTCGATGAAAAGGTTCAATTCTGATGATTAAATGGTTCTAGCTAAGCCATGATGTTTAAAAAGGGAAAGTGATATTGACCCTATATTGATTATGTGTGTTTACTAGTATCGAAAAACTCTCATTTAGAATCGTTTGTGGGCAACAAAGTCATGGAGTGTTTCACGGTTTGATTCTGATATTGAATTGTATTTGCTTAAATAAGAGTTGGACATAGGCCCTAATCCTACTGAAAAAGGAGTGGAATTATTTCTTTATTTGGTTTCCAATATTATTAGGAAAAAAGAATTGAAAGTGTAATCCTTTTGTAGTTGATTTTGACTTTTGTAAGGAAAAGCAACAATTGTATAAAAATAGAGGATGGTTCGTAAGAGAAAAGTTGACTACTCATTATATTTTCTCTTGATAGGACATTATGAACATAGGAGAGGTTTTGAGAGACAGGAGCTTCAACAAGAGGAAGAAGTGAGAAGAGACAAGAAAATAATTTATTTTGTGGCATACCTTTTCTTCGACCGACAACCTTTAGATCGTGATTCTCAATTAACTAATAGTTGGGTCGGGCTACAATTTGAACTACGTGTCCCTGACATCTTGGTGATTGATTTGAACGGTGGAGATTGAATTTGAATGTCCACAAGATCATTGTTTTTGTTTTTGGTCTGACAACAACAAAAGTGCTGTTTGGGTGGGTTGCTTAGGGTGCTTGCATTAATTGAGAGGCTTGATTTATTACAATGTGTATTATGAGGTGTTTTAATATAATATTTAATAATCGGAATATTAATTTAAGACAATGGAAGGGATAAAGAGGTATATTTTTGAAGTTGAGAATTGGGTTCAAAGACATGTGGTTTCATATATTTTAATATGGTCATGGTTTTAGTGTCACAGGTTTATCAAATTGGTTAATAACTACGGTTTTTTTAGTGAAGGATATGACAAGATTGATGAAGAGGCGATCAATGATAAGTTAAGTTATTTAGTTTATAAAAATCTTAAAGGTATTAGTCATCGTAATAGATAAGGAGATTGAGTTACATGATTCGGTTTACAATTAAAGTTTTTCATTGTGAATCTACTTTTGTGGTGGCAAGGTATAATTTGTGAGGTAAAAATAAAATAAAATCATAAAGAAGGAAGGATTTCACTTTAAAGTGTTAGTTTAGAGTGTAAGGTAAAATATTATAGATTATCGGTCAAGGAATAAAATTGTTAACGTGGTAGCGAAGGTCGTGAGTGAAAGTCGAGTGAACAACATCTGTGGTTTTTTTGTTGGTTATTGCAGAGTTTCAAAGAGGGGACAAGAGGGAATAATGGAGGGGAAAGGCGGGAGAGCGGGTCTTTTTGTCATTTGGTTTTTTTTTTGCATGGCGGTAGAAATTTAGAACTAAATTAGAATTTCAGATAGATAGAAATTAAGGAAAAAGGGAAGTTAAAAGTGTAATCAAAACCTCTCAAATAGACCTGGTGCAAATTATGTTGTATGAATTTCTCTTTTATTTTTTAAGCGTGGATATGATTGTTGAAAGTGGGGGTGGATTGGTCAACATTTAAACTTATAGGAGTTTATCATTTACTTTATATAAAATTGAGTTTTTGGTTGTTTTTTGTGAGTGGAAGGAGGGGAATTTGAGTGGAAAAAGGAGCAGAAGGGAGGGGAAAAGGTTGAGGTTATATTGAAAAAAAATTAAGTGTTTACGTAACGGGTAGTAGTAGTTTAGATATCAAATTATAATTAAATGACTAAAAGATGATTGTTTTTTTTGTACAGGGAAAGAGGAAGAGAGATCCAATTCTACTTGGTTATAAGATTCTAGAGTGGGTTAAATACTGCTTTATTGATAGACTCATAGAAGGTTTATTAAGTGTGTTACTATTGACATTTTATGGTTGATGAATAGAGGTTATGAGCTTATACTATAGTATACAAAATAATTGACTGTGACCAAGGAATTGCCATAATGTTGACATGAGTGGATCATCGGTGTTGCGATGTGCTCTTCTTCTTTTTAAGAGTGGTAGTAGCTAAAGCATGGTAATGGAAGGGTGGGGAGTGCAGTTCATGTGTGAAGAGGGGGTTTGGTTTGTCTCGTGTGATGTTAATAGTTTTATCATGATCAGAAATGGGGTACTAGCGGATTTGAAATAATGTTATTATTAGCCTTGCTTGTGAAAAAAACTTGTATTTGTCATTAAATTACTTAATTAGAAAGAAGATTAGTCTTTAGTTGGAGCATGTATTAATGGAATACTTTGATAAATACTGATGATTGGGAAGTAAGGTAGATGAAGCGCTTTTTTGTTGTAGTTATGATGATTTATTAGTGTTAAAAATATGGACTTAGTGTAAGTCGTGTGTTGTTGATGCAACAAGAAGTGTGTGCGCAATTATAATAGGGACTAAATAGGGTGAGTGTGGGTTAGTAGGTAGCTTAGAAAATCAAAGGAGATAGATTTGTCAATGAATGAAATGTTTGAATATAGACACGATTGAAGGAAGTATTTTACAGTTATTCCACCCTTGGTTATTTTCGATATGATATATTTAGTGTTTGTATTGTGTGTAGTTAAACTATTTGAGATGGTTCTACATGTACCCCTTTTGACTTCTGAAAATTTAGGAAATAGAACCATGAAAATGTAAGTTGTTCGATAGACCTTACTTAAGAGTTAAGTGTTAAGTACCCTCGGGCTATCATCTATGTTGTTTTGGCTATGGGAGGAGATTTTCATGTGTGTGGACCATTGAGTTTAATTTTATCATTCTTAAGGTTTGTCTATAATAGCTATCGATCTCGCATTTCGACAGTGTTATAGAGGTTTTGTATGCTTGGTGTATCACTCGATGAAAGGTACTTGATCACTTTCTTCTTTGGATTAGATGAATTCGATTCTCCTTGATGATTACTTGATGTCTAAAGATTATACTTTTATAGCTGAAGCTCGAGAAAATATTATGTGAGGATGTTATCTTGATAAAATCTACGATGATTTGTGTGTTGTGTGTGTGTGGTGGTTGGTTCAGGTTCTCTCTTGATTGTAACCAATATTGATTAAGAATTTTATCATGGTTACGTGAGATATTATCCAGATAGTTGTGTCAAAATTTAGTTAGAGAATCGGTTAGTTAAAAAGTCTACTTGAGAATAGCTATGTTCTTAGTTGAGCTTGCATACAACAAGGGTTATCGTTCGAGTATTGAGATAGCCCCATTTAATTGTATGGGAGGAGATGTAGATCTCCAGTTGGTTGGTTGGATACTTTTGGAGATGATACCTTAGGTACTAATATTTTGAAGGAATCATTGAGATATGAGGTACCCTTCTTACCCTTACCTTCTTTTGATCGTTCGAGGACGAACGATGGGTAAATTAGTATCTAATGTAACGAACCATTTGGTCATTTCGAGTAATAGAGATTTTAGTTCATAAAATACTTCCTATATATTCTAAATAGATATTATGGACTATTCATGACTAAAATTATAGAATTAATGCGCCACTTGCAATAATTTATTTAGTTGGTGGTTAAAGAAAAAATAACATTATAACTTATAGTGGGTCACTTTCACACTTTTATAATTATTCATAATAATAATCAGGGTTCCTATCAGAGTCATAAATACAGAAGAAATGAGGCTTGGCGACACGATTAGGGCGGCAGACGGTTCTTAGGAGAAACCTCTTATATTGATTGTTACATTGTAATATGTTAGGAGGAAAGGAAATTATATTTAAAATTAAAGTATTAAAGTAGTCAATTGTGTTTTCCTTATAAAAGTGTGGGACAACAACTAGTGGATCATTTATTACTCGGTGAGAAGTTAATAAATTGTATAGAAAAGAAAGGATTAGGTGGGGTGATTTTATTAGCTGCTAAAATGCTACTATATTTGGGGTCAAATCTCATCCCTCACAAACTTATATTTTATTTAAATGGGAATAGGTCATTCTTAATTTTGATTACTGGGTACAAGTAATAGAATTGTAAGGTTTAAAATTATACGCATTGCTACTTCATAATACTTTAGATTTAGAAAGGAGATTTTTTATTTTAAATAAGAAATTAGGGTGTTAGACTTAAAGTTCTTAAAATAAGAATTCAAATTTTAGAGTGAGTTTTGGGATCTAGGTTAGAAGTGTAACAATATAAGTGTCTACAGATCCATTTACTTACAAATAATGCATGTTTAATAGATTGGAAATATTCGCATTGAGGAAAAGAAAAGCATTGGAGAAGTAGATTGCCTGATTCCGATTCTTTGGTGGAGGTAGGTTACGGTTTATGCTACTTGATAGTAAACTCTTAATAGTGATTGATATGCGTTGAATAATAATGTGAAGTTTTCTATGTACTTGATTGTGTGATTGTGTCGCTTAGTTTTATGTGTTTTCTGATTGATCTGAAATCATGAGACCGTTGAATTTAAAATCTTGAAACCTCTCTATCGAAGTGAGGCCTTCAATAAAGAAGGCTCGATGAAATATTATTAACAAATGGAAAAGTGGTGATATTAACTGATAAATTAATTATATTATTGGATTGGAGTGTCACGTTCCGACACGTTATTATTGGATCGGAGTGTCATGTTCCGACACGACATTTTTGGATCGGAGCGTCACGTTCCGACACGTTATTATTGAATCGGAGTGTCACATTCCAAAATGGTATTTTTGGATCGGAGTGTCACGTTCTGACATTGTAGTCTTGTATCGGAGCGTCACATTTCGACACGGTAATATTAAAGGAAAAACATGTTGAATTAATGGAAGATACTCAATCTCACAGAACTCAACTCCGAAAAATGGTTTGGTTTGGAGGCATGAGTCCTCATGTGTGATCTTGATATCGTTGACTTATTACGTACTTACTTTAATGTTGTTGACACTTGTTCATGTTGTTTGTTGTTTATCACCTGGTAAGTGTTATAGTTGAGTTCATACTATTATCATTGGATATTAGTTATATTTGGTGGTGACGATGATACCTACTCAGTACATGTTGCCCCGTACTGAGCCCTACTTGTGTTTTTTTTCTTTGTATTCCTTTTATGAAATACAACGAGTGTACCATTGACTTCAAATTGCCCTCAGCTCTAGCTTGTCTCCGGCATATCAGGTCCAGGGTGAGCTATTCATTCAAGCTCGTGTTGGATTCTCTCGGTCATGACATGATGTTTTGTACCATTTTATTCTTTTATTTTGGTATATTTAATATTCTTAGACTTAGTATTGGAGATTAGATGTCTTTGTTGTGACGACTTACAGGTTTTGGGAAAAGATATTTAGTAAGTTTTTGAGCTTTCGCATTATGCTTGTAGTTTGTAACTTGGTGTTAAATTCGTTGGTTCTCCCACCTAGGGGGTTTAGTGTGGGTGCCACTCACGACTCGTTTTGGACCGTGACATTATCTGTCATAGTTTCTTTGATTGTTGGAAAAATACATGAAAATTAACAATAATAATAAGGTTTAAGTCATCCACAACTACTTCAAGTTGTCCGCATAATTCACTTGCTCACCTCAACTTAACATTATGCCTCTTGAACACCTCTACCAACATGAATCTAAACCATTTGAACATTTTTATTATCAAAATACGAACACGGACTATGCCGTATTGAGATCCTAAATCAAAAGTTATCAGCCAAAAACCGTAGTAGTTTTTAGGGAGAAGTAGAGGACAGTTAGAGAAGTTAGAGAAGTAATAAATTCTTTTTTCCAAAATATAAGCTAAGAAAATATTTCAACCGGCAAATATTTCTTGTATAATGAAAAAATTAGGCTTATGATATGAATAATTAATTTAAGAATTTTTATTTAAGGTATAGTTATATTTAAACGTTTGTCATAAATTTTGTGTTTTAAGAATAGACATATTTAGAATTTTGAATTGATGGGTGTACTATTATAAAAATATTGACTTAAGATATAAATTTGATGTGTTTGACATTTAAGTTTTTATTATTGAAAATCATTGAAATTCTGATATTATTGGTCCAAAATTGATTGATATAATATTTATTTAATATAATATAAAAATTGAATTCATTAAAATGCCAAAAGTGGTATCAATTACTAGTTAGAGAAGTGTTATCAAGAAAAATAAAATAAGATAAATATAAAATTTAAGTTTCTATCATCAGATAGAGAGGTTCACTCAGTCATCATCGCATTATGTGATACTCCAAGTGTGAGTTTACATATCTATATTTCAATATACTTTTAAAAATATAACACTATTATATTTGATCTCAAAAAGAGAAAATAGATTTATTTGAAGCTGATGACCATTTGAATACGCCTTTGGTTTCAAGACTCACGAGTCACGATGATAAAGGGTTTTTTGTCAAAAGAATATTTCAATAGACAAATATATTTTGTATGGTAAACTTATATGACTCTTTTTTTTTTTGTATACTGAAAAGATAAAACTTATATAGGACATAGTCAAATTTTATAAATTCTTTTGTAAGTTTAGTATTTCAAGACTCACGAGTGTAATTCGTAAAGTTTATAAAACTTCAAATATATGATAATTACACTAGTATTTGAATAATTATTTGCAACTACCAGATGACATGTTACATTAATAAATAATCAATCCTAAGATAACTTATATTTGTATAAACTTGTTTGATCTGAAAATCTGAAAAGTATCACATAAACTGGGACGGAGGGAGTAATATACTAAGAGATATGATCATTAGAAACTGAGTATTGTATGAACTGATGCGAACAACTTAGCTGGTAAAAACATTTTGAACTCGACTTAGTTGCTTAGAAGTATCTTATGAAAAAACCCTGAAACCACTTAGGATTTTGTTTTTTATTTATATCAACTAAGTACTCAGAACACAAAACTTTGAAGAGAAATTGGTCAAAGAAAATAAACAAAAGTTTAAGAGTGTTTTCAAAACAAAAAAAATTAAGACTAGCAGAAAAAATAGAATCAGAAGTTGATTAGAAATAATATAAAAATATTTTTTCTCAATGAAAGAAATCGAGTACACTGAATGCACAACATTTCTTTAAGGAAATTATTCCCCTCAAGTACCCGAGGTTAACAAACTATATCTTACCAAGATAGAATGATCTTACTCACCGGAGTATCGGTACCTAATACCACGATGTCAGTGAACCAGTCAACGACAGTAAAGTAAACTTTGAATACTAATTTTAGTAGTAGTAGTAGTAGTAGAAATCCAAAAAAATTATTATGTTCTTAAAATGAGAAGGAATTCTTTAATTCATAGAAAACAAAGGGTAGTGCGAAAAGGTTCTTATTGAACCTTGCCGGAAAGGACACAAACCTTTGAAAAAGTCATAATCATTCAAAAAGGTCACCACCTTTCATAAAAGTCACAGTTTTTCATAAAAGTCAACTCTTCATAAAAGTTTCAACTTTTCATCAAAGTCACAACTCTTCATAAAAGTCGCAACTCTTCATTTTCCATTAACACCTTTTCAAACTCAACAATCCCCCGCATGGATGGGGAATGACTTCAAGACAAAGAAACAGAAAAGTATGTCTACTTTACAAGCAAGAATTAATTGCATCTGAATAAGTAGGTTTAATTTCTCCTTGGACTTTCCGTCGTGAACATATGTTAGGATTGTTGACACCCAATTTTTGACCCGCGTTGGTATAAATTAATTATCGAGCTTCATGAGTTTTCCAACATTTAAGTATGTTTTATAAGTCTGCGAAAAATTAAACGATATAAAGTTTACATATGGTGTATAAGCAGTATATATGTTTTGTATATTCGAAAACCAACCCAATAATTTAGAGGCCCATTTCTTCCATTTTCAAACCAACCCTTTAAAAATCTTCAACAAAATTTAATTTCAGCCCAAACCCATCCCCATTCACCACTCTTATTCCCAAGCAACACTTTTAAAAACCAATTCCACCAAATTTAAATCCGCCCAACCCCACTTTTGTACCCGAAAACGACCCAGTCCCCTTTCCCTTTCTTCCTCCCCAAATCCCCTCACACCCCACCGCGACCCCATTCCCCAAGCAGAATAGAGAAACGGAAAAATTCCCAGAAAACGCCAGCGAGCTAGTGTCTCCCTCACGCCCCGCTCGCCTCTCTCCTTCATCTACCACACGATCTCTCCTTCCTCTACTTCTCATTCCTATCCATCCTCTCCTCGCGTCCCCCCACGAGAGCTTCCCTCTGACAGAAAACCAGAAAAACAGACCAAAAATCCCACAGAAATCGCCGACAACAACCCCACGTGCTTCCTAAATTCGCCACTTCATTTAGATGTGAGCGAGACCGTAATGACAGGAGGAAACCATACCCTGCCGCTGTCAAGCAGGTCGGTCTGCGAGACGTCGCTGTAGCCCCCGCCAACAGCAAGTGCTGATGGGTTTTTGACCCAAAGAGAAAATTCAAGTTTCGAACTCGTCAGATACACTTCTAAAGTTTTGTTTGTTAACCTTAATTCTCCCTCTATATTAAAACCCCTTATGTCCTTAAGAAAAGGGGGAGGGCAAGGGGAAAGGGAGGGAGAGATTTTTTTCAAACTTTCAGAGAAAGGGAAGTAGAGAAGTAGACACTTGGTTTTTTGGAATTTTCGGTGGACGAAATTTTAGTTGGAACTTTGGTCGAAAAACTTTGTTGTTCGGTCCGTGTTGGAATTTTAGTCGAAAGATTATTGGAAGGGTTTTGAGGAAACTTCTCGGGTATTTCTGGACTTTTAGATGAGTAGTAGGTAGGTGTAGTTGTTACTCAACCGGAAAAAAAGATTTTATTTTTGGTTTCTGTGTTATGGCGTTTCACTGTCGGTTTGTAAAGACACAGAAGAGAGGGAGGAGAGTCAGTAGATCAGGAGACTGAAGTAACGTTAGTTCGCCCTTTGATTGTTCCGGGTCGTTTTTAAAAACAGTGTGGAGCTCATTTCGGTCGTGGAAGCAGTCCCTCTATGTTCCTCGTCTCAAGCCGATGCTCCGAAAGAAGGTAATGTCCTCTTAAAGTTTTCTTCGTCTGTCAATCAGCATGTGGTTTTCAATCATGATGAAACCGCTTAGGATTATTACGTATCCATCGTTTTTCCTTCTGTATTCGGTTCATGGATGCTGGTCATTTGTTATTGCATTCGTTCTGATATTCTTTTGTTCATGGACATTGTAAAATGATTTTCTCTTGCTGGCTGTTTTTGGGATTTTGTTAGAGAAGATAGTTTCTTCGATAGTAGTTCAGAATAGTTGTAATCGATGTGGATTTTCTTGTTTGTTTAGCTGTTTATGGTAGGTCATTGTTTCTACATTGAATGACCGATATATGGAGATTTTCATTGTCGGCGTTTCGCAGGAATGCCGGCCTCGCCTTTTCGCTTAATCTCTAATATAGTGAAATTTGGATTTCATCTGTTTGTCTATCAAGCTTTCAAATAGGAATCTTGTCAGCATGTTTCGTCGTTGCTTCAAAATAGTCTGATAAGGAAGATATGTTTGTTCTTATTTGTTCAATGTCTGTATCACGTAGCAGTTTTCTCGTTTTATTTCTTCTATATGACAAATGAGTCGATATGTTTGCTCAAAATCTCGTCTAGAGTTGTGTTAGGCCTGGTTTCTGTTATGTCTATTATCATTCTTCATGAGGCTTTGGTAGTCTGTGCTGTCCTTGTAGCCACTCATTACGGAACACCAACTAGGCTTTTTCGATGCCTTCTTTGGCTCCCGTGGTTTTGTTTTTGTGTTTGTGTTTATTGCTTTCAAATTATAAGCGAGATTAGACTCTATTTGGTTCGTGTTAGACCTCATGCTTATTGTTTTGATTTTTTAAACTTTGGAGATCTTATTTGATATTGTAGAAAATTTTATGTGCACTTAAGTTGAAAGTGCCGCATAGTTGTCAAATGGTGATCCGGAAGCTACTGTTTTGTTTGCGATTCAGCAGGGTTGCAAAGTCCTTGAAGGTTATTATTCATGTTATTTTGGGGATATTTCATCATTGATGTGACAATGATATGGCCTTGCATGTTGGAAGTTAATGAATCTAAAGTTAGTATGTTTGCTAATCTCGGGATTGGTTGGTTTCGTGTTTTATTTGTTTTCTTTAGAGTTCTATGTCTTTATTATGTTTCGTCCGAAACTCATCTGATTTATTTTATCGTTTTGTATGCTAACTCATTTCTCCTTCATTGCATGGGAAATTTCCTTTTGAGTCCATTTTGGGACTCCACCTTGCCCTCACATTTCGGAAGAGTCGATAAGGCTCAAAATTCTTCTATCTCGAGTCAAACCATCAAGACGGGCAAAATTTGGAAACGCGAAGATTGAGGAACTTGAAGAAATCGATTAGAAATTTCTTTATTTTATATATTTGTATTCTATTTATTTTGTAATGGGCATAAGCCCTCGCCTCTTTACTTTCTCGTACTTTTTTACTTATTTAGATTAGGACAGGTGAATGGGTTAAAAACCCAAAAACAGCTGGGTCCAAGATTCGGTCAAATCGAACAGAATCCAAACTTGGACCCGAATCTCTCTCTCTCCCTCTCTCTCTCTATCTCTTTTGCTATTTGTTTACATTTTGTTTTGAATGTCGTTAGTTTAGGCTTAGAATAACTCCAAACCCTCTTTCGAAACGCCTTTCTATTTTATCACTTTAAAACTAAGTCTTAAAAACGATAATGTTTCAAAATTTGCAAAGTTTGTTTGGATTAAAAACCTTAGGATTAACTTCGAAATAGATCACAAATGACCAGATGGACAAAAATATTTGTCAAAAAAAAAAATTGACAAATTGTCCAACTAAATTTTCAATAAGTTAAATAACAAAGATTGCAAAAGGTACAATAAATAGTCAAATTGTTAATCGCCGGAAACCGTATTTAGGAGTGCTTAGGGTGCCTTACCCTGCCTAAGACACTAAAAGAATCCCGAAACCCTCTTCTAAAAATGTTTTCAAATAATTTTCCTGTTAAGTTGTTTAGGAACGAAGTTTCTTGATGTTTCTTAAAAAATAAAGTGGCGACTTCTAAAAGTCGAAAAAAAAAATTCTTTTTCGAAATTACTTTTTACGATTTTTTAAAACAGAAATGGCGGACTCCGCTGGGGAGTTTGGAGATTCTAACCCTAGGATTAACATATTTGATTTATTTGTGATTAATGTTTAAGTGTTTAAATTATTTAACTTTTTAAATTTTTGCCTGATAACATACAGACTTCCGTCAAACGACACTTATTACATTTTCACAAAGGACGATATGCGGAGTTTCGCAGTCGTTCGTTAACCAAAAAATCTTCTCGGGGCACCCTGATGAAGTGTAGTTGAATACTTGATAGTCAATGATCGTTAAGTTGTCCCAGACCAAGTAGTCCACTTGGGTTACCAATTCCACTCTAAATACAAACCCACTCTAGTCAAACTAGGCTTAGAGACGGAAAAACACAAATCCCGAAAAAAATTAGCGCAATTGGCTAAGACGACCCCCACACCCAAGGAGTGTCGGGCCCAATGAGAAGACCACCTTGAGTCCAAAGAGCCTACGGTCGAAGGACGTTCATACTTATGTGTTTTTTAATTTGAAGGGATGTATACGGTGTTCGAGAAATATTTCAAAGACGTATACATCCTCAATCGCTAGGCCCACCGCTTGGCAGAAGAAAGGGTCACATTTGTTAGACAACGCGCAATATTGTTATAAACGGATTATGTGAATATGTTGTTTATATGGAGATAGTTAGCTCACTCTTTTTCAAATATTTTAGAAACATAAGCATAAATATCGAGTCACTATCAAAAGTGCGTCCAAATACTCTTTGAGTCTTTAGTTTCCGAAAAAAAAATCGTACTTGTATTTTTCTTTAGTATTACCTCCTACCAGAAAAAGATCATCATTTCAAATCAAAATTTTTTTGAGAAATATTACCTTTTTCGACTATTACAAAAAAATTAGAGTTACAACTCCATCAAAATCAAAGTACGGTAATGAAAGATACGTCAACTTTTGTTCGACTCAAGTCGACATTTTTATTTAATAAATCCCAAAGTCAATGTAGACAAATTCCTTCTATAATCAACACTTTCTTCATGTTGGTGAGCTAGTTTACTCGGAATATTAAAGCAACTCTTAATGTGTTTAAAACCTCTATGTGATATTTTGTATTATTTACCACTCCAGGCCACTAACAGATTGGTCTTTGAGTTTTTTTCATTGTAGGTATTGAAAAACTGATCTGTGTGATTAAGTTGGTTGATCATCCGTATTTCACAAGATTAAGGCCCCCAAAGATTCCTTCCCGATCAAATTTGCAAGGAGGAACAAAGGCACAATGGGGCGATACCAATGGGAGATTGACGGAATGATGTGGACATGGCTCAACCAGCCCACCGACGGATAAAAATGAATTGGATTATGCAGTTGATTGCAACAGATTGCCGAAATGCGGTCGAAATGCAAAGAATGCAAGATGTGTCTTATCTAAATTTCATCCTTCAACACCTCCAAGAGATGGAAGACTCACTCCACTTTCCTCCCTCCAAGCACGGAACAGGTTCAGGAACCTTCTCTCTAAACCCCACTCAAAAATCCTCCAAACATTGATACTTACCCCCCAATCCCTCACGCACCACATCGGTCACACCGCAACATCCTCAAAATAACTAACCTTTCAAATCCTCCATCCCTCAAAACCAAATACAAAAACAATGCTCAATTTCAAAACCTTTCCCCATCTGCAAAACCAAAATACGAACACTGCGCACTCAAAACCTCCCCATCTTCAAAACCAATAACGATCCTCAAACTTTTCCCCAAAAATTTATCAAGCCGCTCAAAATACCCAGGAATCCTCCATTGTTCCCCATAAATTAAAAAACTACATTTCCACATCCCAATTCAAAGTGAACCTTATGCCGACTGTTCCGAGCTCGATCACTATAAGAACAGGAAAGAGAGTGGAGGTCAAATCCAAAAGAAGAGGTAATCAAGGTAAATATGAAAGAAGAGATCAGGAAAGCGTGAGGAGTTACAGGCATTTCCAAAGTCGATGGATTGAGAGCTATAAGGATTATGCATCCATCCGAATCTCGACCTTCCAGAAGGGTTCAAAAGTGCCAAAGTTTGTAATTTTAATGGAACAGGAAATCCTCTAGCACATCCTGAAGTTATTGTGATCAACTCGTGGGATGGGAGTTGGCAAACAAAAAAACGAAACATTGTGTTGATGCGTGCTCTCTTCGGTCGAAAAGTCTAAGTGGAGACGAGACTACTGGAACGTGGTTACATCCACAGGGCTGAGTTGTGAGACAATGGAAAAAAGTTTGGAATACATCGCAAAGGATTTCACGGAAAGATTTGGACATAACATAGAAGATTGCCCCCAAATCGCTACTACTTGGAGAAGATCGACAGAAGGTCTATAGAAAAAGTATCGAGGGGGGGGAGTACGGAGGAAGAGCGGACGTGGGAGAAAAGAATAACCTTTGGCCCCGCAAGAGTTTCTCAACTCCTCACCATGTCCGAACGTGAGATCACTTGGAAATGTTCTTCGTACTAAGAGCCTCGTGAGACTATGAAAGAATGTGTGTTTTCTGATGAGTGGACAAAAAGTTTTGTCGAGATTTGGTCAAAGTGGGAGAAGCTTTGGAAGATGGTTCAAGACTGGAAAGCTCACCACATTACGCATTGGATCTGATGCGTAAATCTACCAGAATTAGTGTGATATGATAAACAAAAGGAACAAGTGGAGGAGGGAAGTATGGGCACGGACTAACCGTATGAGGCAAGCATTCTCAAAGGATATCAAAACCATAATGTTAATCAGGAAAAATTTTCCTCGCCAAATTAGGAAGGCTCATTTATAAGTATTTACACCATTAAGGGAATCTCAAACTCAACTTTATGAAAGGTTGAAAGCAAGGGGTATGCTCTATCCTATAGAAGGAAAAGACCAGCCAATCCTTTGGAAATTTACAGAGCTGACCACAGATGTGCTTTCATTCAAGAGCCCGTTGGAAACGAAACAGAGAATTGTTCAAACTTGAAGCACAGATACAAAATATGATCACCAAACAACTTGATCAATATGAGGGAAACCACCTGAATGGATGAAATATGGATGCTTAAGAGGACTACAAGACATTTCTGAACTGAGTTCATTTGAAGATATCATCATCAAAGGTCGAGAAGAAGGATGCCAAACAGTGCTCAATTTTTGCATATGAAGTGCGTTACCTTCTTTTGAAAATGTATTGCCACATTTATAGTTGTGGAAAACGAAGTTCGACCTGAATTTCAAGAAATGAGATACGTAGGCGGCCTATGTCGGGCCCGTCGTTTCTTTATCAAAACTTCCGAATTTTGGTAATCCTTGCGAGGGGAACTAATGATTTGACCTGATTCTGCTCCACCGGGATACGTAGGCGCACACAACGGATCGGTCTAATACCCAGTAAGATTTCATTTCTCTCATAATGGAAACTGGGACAGGAAATTTTTGAGAGGATGCTCAAAAATTTCATTTGAAGTTGACTTCTTTAAAACAAATCAAAAACAGGAAGATCAACTTTCTACAGAGATGAGCCTTGGTGCATCTCAAAAAACACCCAAGGATAAGTCAGTTTGCATGGGCCAGAAATTTTTGAATGATCTAAAAAATTCCACAAAATGTTCATGTGTTACTTGTTGAAGTAAACTGCAGAGAAATTTTGAGGAGGGGCCTCAAAATTCCAGAATGAAACAAGTCAGAGTTAACAGAGCAAAGTATGAGAGTTCTTCTAATTGTAGACCAGGACAAATTTTGAGGAGGGCGTCCTAAAAAAATTCCATCAAATATGTCATATAAACATGACAAGGCGAGCGTGTAAGCCAACAGCAAGAAGGAGCATGGAGACAAAACCAACACAATCAGTCTTTCAACTAAGAATTTTTCTTTGGATGCCCGGACATTGAAGTAAAAAAAAGATGGCTATGTAAAGCATGTCAAGAAATGACAAAAGGCGGTCACTTGCACCCCATAGTGGACTCCTCAACAAAAAACCTAGAAAAATCTTCCACCTTTATTTTATTATCGATTCCTTGTATATTGCTCGAGGATCTACAACAAGTCTCTTTTTATCTGCAGACGGAATAGGATAGGAATATTACGAGCATCCACCTCGTTTACAGGGGAAACATTATTGATCACTCCTCGTTACAGTTGGAACATATCGAGTCATCAACCTCCGTTACAGTTTGGAAAGTATCGAGACTCCACCGCCGTTAAGGGAACATTATCGAGCATCCCCTCGGATTACAGTTGGAACATTTATCGAGCATTCCACCCCTCGTTACGTTGGGAACATATATCGAGATCACCTCGTGACGTTGGAACATTATCGAGACATCACCTCGTACAGTGAACATTTATCGAGCATCCACAGTTACAGTTTGGTGGAAACCATTATCGAGCATCCACTCGGTACAGTTGGAACATTCTCGAGCATCCACCTAGTTACAGTTGAAACATTATCGAGACATCCCACCTCGTTACAGTGGAAATTTATCGAGCCGTCCACCTCGTTACCAGTTGGAAACATTATAGAAGCCTCCACACCTCGTTTACAAGTTGGAAACATTATAGAGGCCATCCACCTCGTTACAGTTGGAAACATTATCGAGCCATCCACCTCGTTTACAGTTGGAACATTAGCGGAGTAATCCACCTCGTTACAGTGTTGGAACATTATAGAGCCATCCACCTCGTTACAGTTGAACACATATCGAGCCATCCAACATCGTACAGTTGGAACATTAGCGAGCCATCCACCTCGTAACAGTTGGAACATATTGGCCATCCAGGCCTAGTCAAAAATTCATACATCACGAAAATCATGCATTGCAAAAAAAAAAATGAATCGTGAAATCATGCATTTGCCGGGAAAATCATGCATTGCGAATCATGCATCGCGAAAAATCATGGCATTGCGCAAAAATCATGCATCGCGAAAAATCAGAATTGCGGAAAAAACATGCTTCGCGCAAATTATGCATTGCGGAAAATCATGCATTGCGGAAATCAGGCATGCGGAAAAAAACATGACTCGAGAAATCATGCTTCGTTGGAAAATATGCATAGCGAATTTGAAATTTATACACGCGCAGAAGATTTCATAACTCGCCAAATTTAGACCATCGCAAGAAGAATTTGTACCTCGCTGAAATTGTGAATCACGAGAAAGATCCATGCCTCATTGAAAAACATGCATAGCGGAAAAAAAGTCATGCATTGCGAGTCAACAATTATGTACGACGAGAAGATTTCACGCCTCTTCCAAAATTTATATATCGGCCGAGGAAGGCTTTATACCTCGCTTGGAATTATGCTCGACGAGGAAGACTTATTGCCTCGTCAAATGTATAGATCGCGAGCAAGACTTTATACCTCGATGAATTATGCACGACTAGAGATTATAACTCGTCAAATTATATATCGCGAGAAGAGTTTCATTACCTCGCCAACCCACAATTATGCACGACGAAGAAGAACTCATGCCTCGTCAAAAATTTGCACATCGCAGAAGATTTCATTCCTTGCTTAAAAGTCAGCATCGCGAGCGATTCCAATCTCGCGGGAGGGAATTTAAGGATCGCGGGAAAGGATTCATGCCCCCACCGCAAGAAGAAAAGCAACAATATTTATCCATAGGCCTCAACTGCATTCTTTTTATTTTGAAAAAGTAAACGTACAAGAGAGCAGTTGGAGATGACGACAAAAGAAACATCAGACGCATCAAAAATTATTATTTATTTTAGCATCAAATGAAAGTACATTTAAGATTATATTTGCAAATGCAAGAATAAGCTTTATTGCTGGACTCAGGACCGATCGAGTCGACGTCAATATGGAGGAGAAACACTGAAAGTGTCGACACGGTAAAAGACACTCAAATGTCTCCCAATATCCTAATTGCCATTTTTTTAAGCTGACGAGTTTTATATAAGTCTTTGTCGAGAGCGAGAGCATCCAAAAGGATGAATCTCCCAAAAAAACCACGGTGCGGGCCGGCATCAAAAGGATGCAGCCACAACGTTGGAACTTTTCTTAGCAGCGAATGGGACACAGTCCAAAGAGGAATGTCAAACTCTTAGGACGCGGGCAGAGGAGTGACTTTCCACCACAATCAAACCACACCCTCGCTTAAGGCATGTGGGGTTTTTTTTATTTGTCAGTTTCAGTTCGACCGGAAATTTTTGATTTTACCGGAAGCAAGTTTCCAATTGAGTGACAATGCGCCAGAGCTTTGGAAATTTATGTCCGTGTATGTTCTTAATTTATGGGTGTGAACAGCGCCACATTTTTCATGGCTAAGAGGTTACAAGCCCCCTTTTCAGTGCTCATTTAACTTGTCACCTATCCAAAACCAACGGTTATCTAGCATAAGAGATTCCTTTTCAACCGATCGAGTTGAAATCGGAGCAGCCTGATTACTGATGTAAAAGGATATTGTAGGCGGATTTCAATGTTGGGAAAACTCGGGTTTGTATTCCAACTTTTCTCTCGAATCCTATTCTCAAACATTTCGATACCGTCTCAAATTCGGATCGAGTGGCTTTTTGTTCTTTCAAAATCATGCGGTAAATCAAGCTTATCGAACTAAAAGTGGCCTGGAATTCTCATTATAGCCTGAGATATGTAGGAAACCCGTTTGCAAGGGTTCGGCCATAATTCCTAAACTCTTGTCAAATCCTTCTTCTTAAAAAGCGAAATGGAGTTTGGTCAAAATGGTTCGGTCAACTTCATTTTCCTCGAGTTGCTTGACATAACCCAAGTAAAATGAGGGACAGTGTTGACACCAATTTTTGACCGCCGTATGGTATTAAATTAATTATCGAGCTTCATTAGTTTTCCAAATTATTTAAGTTAAAATAGTTTTATAAGTCTTGCGAAAATTTAAACGATATAATGTTTTACATATGTGTGTATACAGCCAGTATATATATTGTGTTGTTCTTTCGAGAACCCAACCCAATTTTTAGAGGACCCATTTCTTCCCATTTCAACCAACAACAACTTTTTGGAAGGAAAATCATTCAAACCCAATTTTAAGTCCGCCAAACCATCCCCATCAGCCCCACTCTATTCCCAGCCCCCAACACACTTTAATAACCCAATCACCAAATTAAATCAGGACCCCCCAACCCTTTCTTTACTCGAAACGAACCCGCTTCCCCTTTTCAACTTCCTTTCTTCCTCCCCCAAATCCCCTCACACCCCCCCACGCGACCCCCCCATCCAGCAGATAGAGAACGGAAAATTCCCAGAGAAAACGCAGAGAACGATTAGAGTATATCTAACCACACGCTCGAATCTCTCCTTCATCTCCCCACGCCTCTCTCCTTATCTCTCTCCATCCCTCTCTCCTCCTCCTCGCGTCTCCCCCACGCGAGTTCCCCTCTCAAAAGAAACCCAGAAAAACAGGACAAACTCCCCACCGAAAATCGCCCGCCAACAACCCCACGTCTCATCCATTCCCCCCTTCATTTCGCGTGAGCACGAGACGTTAATGACAGAGACACCTTACCCTGCCCGCTATCAAGCAGGGCTTGCGGACCGCGACCTGTCGCCCTCGCCAACACGCAATTTCCTTGATGGGTTTGACCCAAAGAGAAAATTCAAGTTTCGAACTCGTCGATCCCGCCTAAAGTTTGTAACCTTAATTTCTCCCTCTATATAAACCCCTTCCGTCCTTAAGAAAAGGGGGAGAGATTTTTTCTCAAAATTTCAGAGAAGTAGAACTTGGTTTGGAATTTCAGACGAAATTTTAGTTGGAACTTTGTCGAAAACTTTGTTTGTTCGTCCGTTGTTGGAATTTTAGTCGAAAGATTATTGGAAGGGTTTTGAAGGAAACTTTCGGGTTCTTTCTTTATTTTAGAAGAGTAAGTCGCTTAGTTGTTGTCTCAACCGGAAAGATTTTATATTTGTGTCGTGCGTTTCACTGTCGGTGGTTCGTAAGAACTAGAAGAAGGGAGAGGAGAGAGAGTACAAGTTAGACTAGGAGACTGAAGTCACGATTCTGATTCCATTTGCTTTGTCGGGTCGTTTTTTCAAAACAGTTTGGAGACTCATTTCGGTCGTGGAAAGCTCGTCCCTGCTCTGATTCCTGTCTCAGCACTGCGGACTCCGAAGAAGGTAATCGTCCTCTTAAGTTTTCTTCGTCTTGTCAACTCAGCATGTTGTTTCAATCATGAAACCGCTTCTGATTATTACGTTATCCATCGTTTTTCCTTCTTTATTCGTGTTCATGGATGCTGGTTCGTTTGTTATTGCATTCGTTCGGCATTCTTTGTTTCAGGACAGAAAGGATTTTCTCGTGTCTGGCTGTTTTGGGATTTGTTAGTTAAGATAGTTTTCTTCGATAGTAGTTCGGAATAGTTGTAATCGATGTGGACTTTGCTGTTTGGTTAGCGGTTTATGGGATCATCCGGTCCTTGTTTTCCCTTGCTGCGACTGATATATGGGATGTTAAGTGTCGAAGTTTCCGCTGAGGAAGGAATGACCGGCATCGCCTTATTCGCCCTTAATCTCTAATATAGATGAAATTTGGATTTCATCTGTTTGTTATCAAGCGTTTCTCAAATAGGAATCTTGTCAGCATGTTTCGTCGTTGCTTCAATAATAGTATGATAAGCGAAGATTATTGTTTGTTTATTCGTGTTCAATGTCTGCTTCACGTGCAGTTTTCTCGTTTTATTTCTTCTATATGGGACAAAATGAGTCGATATGTTTGCCTTCAAATCTAGGATAGAGTTTTGGTGTGAGAGCCTGTTTCGCTTATGTCTATTATCATTCTTCATGAGGCATTTGGTAGTAGTTTGTTGCTGTCCTTTTGTAGCCCACTCATTACGGACAACCAACTAGGCTTTTTAATTGCCTTCTTTGGCTCCCGTGTGGGTTTTGTTTTTGTGTTTGGGTTTTAGTGCTTTCAAATTATAAGCGAGCTTAGACTACTTGCAGCTTGTGTTAGAATCTCATGCTTATTTGGTTTTGATTTAAACTTTTGGAGATCTTATTTGATATTGGTAGAAAACTTTTATGTGCACTTAAGATTGAAGTAGCATAGTTGTCAACTTGGTGATCCGGAGCTACTGTTTTGTTTGCTATTCCAGCATGTTGCAAGTCCTTGAAGGTTAATTTATTCATGTTATTTTGGGGATATTTCATCATTGATGTTGACAATTGATAGGCCTTGCATGCTTGAATTAATGAATCTTAAAGTTAGTTGGTTTGCCTAATCTCGGCGATTTGTTGGTTTCTTAGTTTTATTTTGATTTCTTTAGAGTTCTATGTCTTTTATATGTTGTTCGTACCGAGAACTCATGCTGATTTATTTTGTCGTTTTGCTAGCTAACTCATTTCTCATTCATTGCATGGGAAATTTCCTTTGAGTCCATTGGGACTCCACCTTGCACTCACATTTCGGAAGAGTCGAATAAGGCCTCAAAATTCTTCTATCTCGATCTTCAAACCATCAAGACGGGGGCAAAATTTGGAATCGCCCCGAAGATTGAGGAACTTGACGAATCGACGTCGCTTGTAGCAAATGTTCTTCTATTTATTATATTTGGATCATTATATTGATTTGTAATGGGCATAAGCCCTCCTCGCCGCCCTTTACTTTCTCGCCTATTTTTTTACTTATTTAGTTAGACGATAGCGTGAATGATTAAAAACCAAAAACAGACAAAAAACAGCTGGGTCCAAGCTTCGGTTCAAGGCGACAACAGGAATCCCGAACTTGCTAGACCCGGAATCTCTCTCTCTCCCTCTCTATTATCTCTATCTCTTTTGCTATTTGTTTACGTTTTGTTTTGAATGTCGTTAGTTTAGGCTTAGAATAACCTCCAAACCTCTTTCGAAACGCCTTTCTATTTTATCACTTTAAAACTAAGTCTTAAAAACGATAATGTTTCAAAATTTGCAAAGTTTGTTTGGATAAAAACCTTAAGGAATGTAACTTCGCAATAGATTCACAAAATGACCAAGTGCGACAATAAATATTTCAAAACAAAAAATTAAAATTGATCTCCAACTAAATTTTTCAATAAGAATAAATAAACAAAAGATTCAGCAAAAGGATAAAATAAATAGTCAAATGTAATCGCCAAAACAAAAAAACCATATTTAACGGAGTGTCTTAGGTGCCTTACACCTTCGGTGGAGAATCCCGAACCCTCTAAAATATTTTCAAAACAATTTTCCTGTTTAAGTTGGTTAGGAACGAAGTTTTCTTGATTTTTCTTAAAAAATTAAGTGGCGACTCCTAAAAGTCGAAAAAAAAAATTCTTTTTCGAAATTACCTTTTTCGATAAAACAAGGATATAATCGATTAATCCCTCGATGCGATATCCTTGAACCATCGAGCTTTGCGTGTATACCTATACAATATCTATCACACAATGAAACACTTTACCATTTATGGTTCTCTTACGATTGTGTTCGTTTCAGCATGAACACTCCGGTTTCTGAGTGTATAAAGAGATGGGCTTTTGACAATCATATTTTTGAAGAGGCTATACTTCACACTCACATATGTGATTTATAAATGTGTTATCGCATAATTACACTAGTTGGTCAGCATCTCCCAAATTTAGAAATCGTTGTTTAAAACTTAAGCTTTATTTAACTCATTCAATAAGCCTTAACTATTAGTATCTTGTTCCTGAGCCATTGGTCCTATCATGGAAGGGAATTAAATTGGTTGACAATGTTGAACCGTCAGTCACAATTTTTATTTTTCTTCCTTGAATCAAGCTCTTGAAATCTCCGTCTGATTAGATTAGAGTTCCCACCATCTGATGACTTGGCCAAGCCGGGTAAATTCATTCCATAGATAGATATTCAACTTGCTTTCTAGTTAGGAATTTTTTATAAACGTGCGATCCAACCACATTATCTTTGGAATTTAGATAGATCAGTTGTTGTTGATTAATTCTACTAGAGGTAATTTCTAATGGTATCAGTCTATGTCTATATGACTAGACTTTTCATGTTATGGCGAGTGCTTTATTATGCCCTACCTATGATTCTTGACTATCAAAGTGTATGGATCACTGATTCAATGCGTTTGGTCCAAAAAAGATAGCAATCCAAGAAAAAGAAATTTGAAATCTTTTCAACTAAATTTGCCAATCTTATATAAAGCCACTAGCCACGTATGATCATTGTTAGTTAGAACTAGAGATACATGTCTTTTTTGAAAGGTTTCCTAGAGAATGCTCCTCTACCAAGAGTAAATATTTATCCACTCTGGAATTTTATTTTATTGTTCGCTGATCCAATTTGCATCATTATATCCTCTCAATTTTGTTGGATATTCTTAAAATACAAGATGTAGTTAAGTACACGAAAACTCTTTTCATTGTCATCCAATGAGTTTGATTGGAATTACTCGTGAACTGACTCAGTTAATTAATAACACATGCTATATCTGATCGCTCACACTTCGTGATATACATAATACTTTCCAATACTCTAGCTCAATCCAATGGCAAGTCACTTTCGCCTTCACTCTTTTGAAAGGCAAAAATCACATTTATTTGACACTTGACAATATTGAAATCCAAACATTTGAACTAGCCAAGTACCTTTTCAATACAATGAGATTGTGACAATGCTAAACATTATGGAGTTATTCTAATACTTAAGATCTTATCAAAAACTCTAAGATATTTCATATCAAACTTGTTTTATAGCATAGTTTAGTAGCATTTATGTCATTACTTTCTCTATTGATGATCAACATATCACAAATATTGAAACAAATAATGACCTTGTGATTTTAATGTGACACACAGTTATCACTTTCATAAATTCTTTAAATACATTGCTCCACCATTGAATTTAGGCAAATTTAATTATGTCATGTTTGGCTGTGCTTGCTTTCGGTAGTTCATAATGTGACAAGTTCAACATTTTTTTTCTTACCAAAAACACAAAACCCTGGCCTTCAGGCTTGTTCACATATAATTTCTTCCTCCAATTTTCCATTTATGAGAGTTGTTATCACAAGGAATTTAGTGAATGGTAGATGGCGGCCATATACAAAAAATAACCAAAATTAACAGCCAAAGAAGTCTAATTCTAGTTACTGCAGTGAATATGTTGTCGAAAAGATCAAGACTTGTTTTGTTTGTGTCTTACTTGGAGTATTTTCAACAGTTCCATCAAATTGTATTTTCTTGTGAGGATTCACTTTGAACTAAAAAATTTATTTTCTTGAGGAATATAAACCAACTTCCAATAGGATTGTTGAAGATTGAACCAATCTCACTACTGACACCATCTGTCAAAAAGGATGAGTCTACAGAAGACACAAGAAATGTTACAAAATTATATTCGAAGGAAGTATATGTCATTTGACATTTACTACCTCTTTATTAAGTACAAATGCCTTTTATTCTTTCCAAGGTCGTTTAGACCTTTTACTAGACTACTGAAGTCTAATTTTCTTGTACACAGTCTTAGATCCTATTTTAATCCTTTTAGAAATAGGAACTTGGACTTTGGCTAGACACCCCCATATATTAAAATATTTTCAGTTAGATTTCCTTCCTTTTCATTTCTCATATGGAATAGATTGAAGTGCTCTAACAAATATAATAAAAAACTTTTTAGTGCTTTTCCTTAAGAAAAGACAAAAACTTTTTGTTGGGACCAGGGGTGAGGGGAATGAGACGGGAGACGGCCAGCCGGAGCACGGCGGAGGGTGGCCAAAATGGAGGGGCAACGACAAAGTTATATTGTATTTACGTTTCTATTGCGTTATTCTAACATTCAGCCCAAATAGATATAGTCGTTTCTAATGCAATTGTCCATGAAATTTAAGATATACATTTTCCACCACGGAGATGGTGGTCCTTATATCCACAAATGTAAGGGAGAAAGAAAAGGCGAAGACGAGCGGAGAAGGGTAGCCGGCAAACCACCACCCCAAACCCGACCATCAGCGTCTCCGCTCTCTGCCACCGCTCCCACCCACCGCCCAATCAACTCTCTCAACTCATTCCAACACAACTAATAGCCCATTCTCCCTTTCACACATATATTACGCCACTCCGAAACCATTTCCCCACACAAAACTCTTTCCCAACCCCCCCCCCCGTCCCCTATCCGCCTACCGCCCCCACCACTACTTCCCAAAACCCCCACCTGTAACCGTGTATAACACCTAACTTTTGCTTAAATTTACCTAACCTCACCACTCTCACCCCCGTCCACGCTCTCCTAAAGTCCCAACCCCCCACCCCCTTAATCATATTCGCCCCAAATAATTTTACAAACCCCTTCTATACTCGTCATTCCTTGCTCCCACTCCACCCATCCATTAACTAACCCCACAGTCTCCTACATTTCCACCCTCCCCAATTCTAAGAATCCTCAGCATACTGACGATTACACCCAAACTTGAACATTTTGTATTGTTATTGCACTAGCTAAACACTTCTAAGTTGATCACTTCCTTTTTTTACAGATTTGCTCAATTGACATCTTCCAAGTGTTATGTCACAAACAGTTTGATCCATCAAGTAAGAACAAATAAAAATATTGAGTTTGAAAAGCTCTCCGCGAGGTAGCTTTTTCTCACAAAAATTTGTTTCCATTTCTTATAATTTTGTGTGATACAAACATTGTTTAAAGTCATCACCTTATCAAATGTCCTTTTCAGAAGGAACTTTCCATAACTTTCAATTCGATTCTTATAGAACTACCCATGAACAAAATTTCTTCGGGTTCAATAAAGGAATTATAATCTAAATGCTTCTTTTATAAAATATGACAAATAATTATTCACTAATATTCATGTCTATACAAATAGTTGTATATAATAGATATATCTTTTCATGAAAAATCACAACATTTCAAGTGACATTTTTTCATTAAAAAACAAATCATTTTGCAACAAAGTATATATGTAATTTGATAGTTTCAATATAGTTGTAAACGCCCCGAGCATACTCTCGAGACGCGAACAACAAAAAAATAGGACCACAAATTGATCCCAAGCTAACCCTGCCTGGCCATGTCTAAGCCACATACTAACGATAATAAACTGTTTGCGGAAAGCTAATCATACTTCAAAATGAAAAGATAGGGATGTTACCCATATTTTAACCTAAGGAAAATTTGAAAACAATGAGTTTAATAAAAAAGAAATATAACTAATACTAAGCTGAATCTAACTATGTCTGAATGAAAATAGCCTCTAAACTAGCTACAAATACTGGGGAACAAGCCCCAGCCCTAAATCTAGCAAAAACGGAAACTCAAATGACCTAAAGACCTGGAAATGAAACTCATGACTATTGTCCTCGGAGAATGAGGACTCACACTGAATATGCTTGTGAACTAGAAATCAGAAAATCGATCTATACGCTGATCTGGTTGCTGAGAACCTGAACCTACATCAAGAGAAGAGTTTGTAGCGATACGTGTGCGTTATTACTTGAAAGGCACTACGAGCATGTAGGATAGAGATACAGCTGTGAAATAACACATAACTGAAACAAGCCACAAAACAAGTAGAATAATCTGAAGTGATTGTGCACCTGAGCTTAACTGGATGCACAATGAGATTTATAACATATGAAAACTGGATATGATATACTGATAAATGCCGTCAATGCACAGGGCGTCTCGACTGAACGTAGGAGTACTAATTAAAAGATTTGAGAGAAAATGGGGACAGTCAGATGGATAAGCCCCATCGAGATGGACCCCAATATAGTCTGCCCTAAGGTATATAAAGGCATGCTGCGTGTGATCACTAAATTGATTGACCACGAGGCGGACTGCCAACTTACCTCGGCTAGTAGTTCTGCGGACTATTGCGATACGCCTAAACCCTAGTCCCGCCTCGCGTATTTGGCTACTCCCAATGGAATTTGTAAATAACTAATTATGTCTGAATTTCTTTTTAAAATATGGATAGCTCAAAACTAAATATGCAACGTTTATAAGGCAAAATTAATCTCCGGTAATTATGCCATTTATGAAGAGGCATGGGCAGGTATACCTGAAGTGCTCTGAAATATATGACTAGCATTGTGTAATTCAAGGAACTAAAGAAATACAAAGCCTAGGGTTTTTGAAATTCATGCTACGATAATCTGAAGTAAGTAAAGTAATAACATGTAATCTGATTTGCGACATATATTTAATAAATTCATGAAGTTATACCTCAAAGTTCTGAGAAATTCCTAGTTTAATCATGATAAAAGGAATCAAAGAACTGACTAAAACTAAAGGATCCCAGTGGCGTTTGAATGAAAGGAACCCACTAGTGAAATCCCACATACCTGGTGATGAAATCCACGAGAAAAATATTTAAGTTTCGCGGGCCATGGAAAAGCTGGAGCTTGTGGCACGATCTTGAACTAGGGTTCTTGAGTTTTTTTCTCCTCTATTGCTTCTAATTTTAAAGTTTTGATTTATTGATTTGACTTGAGATATGTCTTTAATATGTTCTAGGCTTAAACTGACTAAATCTGATGATTTTATAGGCGTAAACTGACCATAACTTAGGGTTTGCAACGGAGTGGAGAGGAAAGGGCTAAAAAAAGACCCCTGCGGAAGGGTTGTTGTCGGCCCCACGACGGCAAGGACTGACGGTGAAGTAGATGAGCAAGTGGCTCCCCCATCGTTGGCGTCCGTCTCCGTACGTGACGGGACTGGGACACTGTTCTACAGGCCTTATAAAATTGGCAGAAGAACTTTTTACTCCTTTTGGAGGTCTGATTTTAGCAAAGGCCGGTGAGGGTGAGATATGGAAAGATAATTCAATTATTGATCTATGGGTAGGTCATGGAAAACCTAAGTATTTTGTGATAAGATTTATGATCATTTTTAAGTTGACCTCCTAAACTACATTTTCCCTTAACTGGCCTTGCTGCAAATTTTCCACCTACGGACCGTAGTAGGTCCACATACAAACCATGCTGGTCATCCATAGCTCTTTTCAGAGAGTGGGTTGGTGGAAGGGATGTATGATAGGCGGTCACGGACTACCTCGGACTAGTCGTTTTGACCCCTACTTGGGAACGTAAGTACGCTCCGTTATTCAAGAGCCTTAACCAATTTTTCTTAGGTTAAAATTTTTGGGAGTTTTCTGATCCCATAAGAAGAGTAGTTTTGTGCAGGACCCGAACTGTGGTTCAGGCCTAGCGGTCCGTCGATTGGCCAACTGTTGGTAGCACCTTTGCCCGATTTTTTGCTAACTC